>CM066207.1:14912112-17412112 GCA_033675395.1 Rhodiola chrysanthemifolia
TCAGGTCCGCTGTGTTGTGTTTGAACTTGTGTGGAAGATGGGGTTTTTTTTTTCAGTTAGACTGTCGATTCATTGATTGATTTGGTTTATGGAGCTCTTGAAATTCATTCTCTTACTCTCGTGCTATAGTTGGCCACTAGTTCATCTATTGTTGTTAAGGTTTTGATGTGTGTTTTGGTTGGTGTGAGTTCAGTTGTTTATTTGGATGTTTTGGCGTTGTATTTATTGTTTTGATGAAATTATACTGCTGAGGGTTCGGCTATTGTTGGGAATTTGAGATGTTGGGTTCCATTGAGTTTTTGGATGGGCATGTGACTGGATTTGATCATTAACTTGATGGTAGGGAATTTTGTAGAGCTTTTAGGGATGAGGTCTAATGTTACGAGAATGACTCTAATGTTTAGTGAATAGTCTACAGAAGTGGGTGTTATGATCTCCGAGTTACAGTACAACTTGCATTGTTATGCTAAAGATAATGAGGTTTCCGATTGGCACTATGAATCTGGTGTTTTGAGTTCTGTAGAGGTTTTCAGCGTTTGGGGTTTTGTTTTGGTGGATTAAGGTTTTATAAATATTTGTTGAGTTTCAATGTATGATTTTGGAACTGTGTTTTTCGTTATTTTTTTTTGAAAAAGGAGTCTTCTCAGTAGTATGTTGATTTGATTTATATTGATTTCGTGAAAACCCGAGTTTAAAAATGCTGAGTTTTCTTCTGTTTTCGGTACTAGGAGAAACTTGAATGAGTGATTGTGATGGGAAATGCGATAGGCTCAGCTGCAACCAGCATTGGGAGCGCGCTTGGGAATGTCATCGCTGCACCATTCAAGTCTATTTTCAAAGGATCATGCGAGTAACGCTTTGGCTACTTATTCTTTGACACAGTTTTACGGAATACTTTCATTTCTTGCCGTCAGAGCTTGTTTATGATTTTTGTTGCAGAGGCATTTGTTCGAGCACATGGGACCTTATTTGCTTCATCGAGCATCTATGCGTCAACGACCTGGCCAGACTTCTAATGGTCTTATGCCTTTGCTACATAAGTAAGCAAAAAAAATCGCAATTCACGTATGACAATTGTCTTATTGATATTATTTCGGACATTTATAATTAAGTTTTTTTTTTCTTCTTTTCAATGTAGCTTTGCTACTCATCTATGTTCTTTTCAAAATTGGGATCTTCCAATGCATAACAAAGAGCCTCTGCAAAATGTGCTGGGCAGCCTTCAAGGGGTACTGGTGCGCATTATTCCACATCGCTCGTTTTCTCTGTTATAAGATCAAGAACACCAAGCGAGTGAGCCGCAAGCATCGCAACATTCATCATGTCTCTGATTTAGAAAAAGGTCACGAATCAAGTTCGAGTTCAAGTTCGGACAGTGACTATGCGCATACCTACAGACATCAAACTATCAATAGAAAGCGGAAATCATTTCAAAGGGAGCTTAATGTGAGGCAAAAGAGACTTAACTTGCATCGTCATATTCGGTTAAGGAAGGCAGATGTCTCGTTTCGTGGAAAGGATCGGGCTCGACGACGATCAATGGGGAGGAGGACCAGGCGATTGCAGGTAAGGAATTTAGAGATTGGTCGAACAAAGGAAACATCAATTAAGAGAAGGCGACTTTAGCTAGAGTCTTTATAAGGCTGAAAATGTTTACAAAAAGTTTGTATTTATTTGTCATCAAAACTTTTATTATATTGAAAATTTACAAATTTATATCCCACTTTCACTGTTTCACACACACAAAAAACAATGTCATTGATATTTTCAGATTTTTTTATATATATTATGTAAAAAGACAAAAAAAAAACAATCTTTATATTTTTATAAATAAATAATAATTTAAACAAAAGAAGACATAAATCCAAAAAGTCTTTGTCGTAAATCGGATTTTCAATTGCTAGCCCTA
Source organism: Rhodiola chrysanthemifolia (assembly GCA_033675395.1). Taxonomy (NCBI): domain Eukaryota; kingdom Viridiplantae; phylum Streptophyta; class Magnoliopsida; order Saxifragales; family Crassulaceae; genus Rhodiola; species Rhodiola chrysanthemifolia. The sequence goes on from CM066207.1 coordinate 14,914,022, forward strand.
GTTCGATTCTTCGCTGCCCGATCGCCATTTTCATCGACCGCTCAGTGACGACCGAAGCTAGCTATCCTCAGATCTACCCGTCGTATTTCACTTCCGCGGCTACGATCGTTCCATTTATCGTCTCCGATTCCTTGATCAAGCTTTTGAAGAGTTCAGTTAACAGTGAGGTTGGTGTGATAATTGGTCGGGTTGCATTTTGATGATGATAGTCTTAGTGATAATTACTGGCTAGATAATTTGTGGATTTCTGGATAAAGAATTATTTTTATTCCCGGTTTATTTATCTGCTCGGCTGATATTAGTTGAAAAGACTGTATGCATCAAACTGGTGTTTCATCTCATTGAATTTCCTCATCTGCAATCTCAATTTAATTTTTAAATAGCTGCTTCATTGTTTGAAAAAACAAGGAGGAAACTTTTTGATGACCAGAAACAGCAGGGTTTTGAGGTGCCTGCAGTTTAATTGCTTTTTAGATGGAGTTGTTAGTTGACGTGTTGCCTTGATCCACAAAATATTGATGCAGATCCATAGTGCAGGAAATGCTGATTCATGGTTTAATCTTTGCAATTATATAATCAGGCTGACTTGCATCAACTGAATTAGGAGGGACGCTCAATAGCTAGTGTGGAGGTGCTAATTTCCGTCTTGCGTCAGAGCTTTTTGGGATAATATCACTGTCCAGAGAAAGCTATTCAAAATAGAGCGTCTAGGCCAGGGGGGTGATTTGCCCCTGGTTGTTGAGTTGAGCACTTCTTCAGTAGCAAGGAGGGTCAATTCTTTTCACACTGTTGCAATGGATGACATGGAGAGTGGCAATCTGGGGCCTTATCAGGATAGGCCAAGAACATTCCTGAGTATGCGCAGTAAACCATACACTCCTCTTGTAAGGGTTACGACACTTGTATTTGACCATTTTGACGATTTTCTTAATTGATTGAACATTAGATGTTTTGATTTACAGGTGTTTCGGATTCTCATGGGGATAAACAGCCGTGTCCTGTTTCTAATATTGCTGCTTGTTCTTGGAGTCTTATTTTACATCGGGGCAAGAGCATCACCCATCATAGTTTTTGTCTTCTCAGTATGCATTGCCAGCTTCCTTTTATCAATATATCTTACTAAATGGGTGCTAGCTAAGGATGAAGGGCCACCGGAGATGGTTCAGGTTTGCTCTTTTTCTGTTTTTTGTTTATTAGTTTGTATTATACTTTTATATCGAACAACTGTGGTTTGCACCTAGACTTGTCCAAGTTACTTATCGAGACTGTAAAGAAAATAGTTTCTAATTATTTTCAGTTGTGACTCGGTGCTAATCTGGAAAATGAATCTCTTATTAGGAAGTGTTTTTAATTGAATATAGATATCAGATGCCATACGTGATGGGGCAGAAGGTTTCTTTAGGACCCAATATGGAACTATTTCAAAGATGGCAGTGGTATTATCCCTTGTGATTCTCAGCATATACTTATTTCGCAGTACCAGTCCTCAGCAGGAATCTTCTGGAGTGGGGAGGTAGCAACACATTGAAAGGCTTATGTCAACATTTCATGTTAGGGAAACCTGTTGTCACATAATTCACGCTGTTGTTCATTTGTGATGCAGGACGGCATCAGCTTATATCACTGCTGCTGCATTTATTTTAGGGGCTTTATGCTCAGGTGTTGCTGGCTATGTTGGGATGTGGGTGTCTGTACGCGCAAATGTTAGAGTTTCGAGTGCTGCAAGGCGCTCTGCAAGAGAAGCATTGCAGGTTCCTTTGGTTGTTTTGTATCGTACTAATGTCAGGTATTTGGTGATTCCTTAATCATTATCCTTTTGTTTCTGATGTTTTACAGATAGCCGTTCGTGCTGGTGGATTTTCAGCATTGGTTGTTGTGGGAATGGCAGTCATTGGCGTGACCATTCTTTATGCTACATTTTTTGTTTTCTTGGGTGTAGGCACTCCTGGATCGATGAAGGTTCATGACTGTAAGTTTATCTTTATGGTCACTTATACATGCAGCAAGGTTAAACTATACACCGGGGTTGTTAAAAGATGCAGTAAACCAAATCAGTAGATTTGCTTCTTCTCCCTTTTAGCTGCTGCGAGCAGTCTGTTAAAATTAAGCTTTTATTAACCCTTTGTTTTCACCCTCATTAATTTTGTTTTGTTTTTCATGAATATATTACTAACTTAGAAGTTCCCCAACTCATTTGATGTTCTTGAAAAGATATTAGGATGAATTCTAATTAAGCAGAGGAAGGTTTATGAATAGTAAAATTCCGTGTTTTTAGATAAAAGTATTTACTGTGTATACCAATTTAGTGGGATGCTTTGACAACAAAATGTTTCCCACTTACCTGATGTTAGTGAAGCCGGTGTTATGAATATATATGTGATTGTATCTTCGTTGCTTGTTATTTGCAGTGCCGCTTCTGCTTGTGGGATATGGTTTTGGAGCTTCTTTCGTTGCCTTGTTTGCTCAGCTGGGTGGTGGAATATTCACAAAAGCAGCAGATGTTGGAGCTGACCTTGTTGGCAAAATTGAACAGGGAATACCAGAAGATGATCCTCGAAATCCTGCCGTTATTGCAGATTTGGTATTCCAAACACTGCCTCAGATATATGTCTATTTGTCATGATAGAAGTATATGTGCCAGTATCATAATGTATTTTACGATATCAAAGCACATCTTAATGTTTAATCCGAAAATGGCTGCTAATCTAAACCTAATTGCATTTTCCACTTGTGTTATGCATTGAAGGTTGGAGACAATGTTGGTGATTGTGCGGCTCGAGGGGCTGATCTGTTTGAAAGCATTGCAGCAGAAATTATCAGTGCTATGATTCTCGGAGGATCAATGGCCAAGAGATGTAAAATTGAAGGTAAGTTGTTTGCTGCTAGCGCAAAGAGTGATAATGCTCCAAGGATCATTTTTGTGATTAACTATTACAACTTCACACTATGGAAAGGAACTGTTTAGTTAAGGATTGGCACTCTTTAGTGTGCCCTTATTATTAAGAGTTAAGACTGACTAAAGCAGAGCTGTCTATGTGAATATATTTTATGGATTTGCATAAAGTTTGGCGTATCTGAGACTGTGTTTCGGATCTCGGAATTTGTATCTTTGCTGTTAGCTGCAACTCAGTGATCAATTTTCTGTAGTGTTCACTAATTCTTGTTACGTGATTATATGAAAACTCTCATCTCGTTGTTGCAGATCCATCTGGCTTTATCCTCTTTCCTCTGGTTGTCCATTCATTTGACCTAATTATATCATCTATTGGAATATTTTCGATAAAGGGCACACGTGATTTGTCATCGAGAAGTCTTGTTGAGGATCCAATGGCAATTCTTCAGAAAGGATATTCAATCACAATCTTGTTGGCTGTTCTGACCTTTGGTGGGGTAATGTGTTTATCTGCACTTCATACATGTTTTCTTTCAAAGATGAATAAAAGTTGCATTAGCTGCTCGAGAAACATTTTCACAAAGATTCAATAAATAAGCATCTTTGTTACCTTTTCTTTGGTATGACATTTACTCATGATTTTCAAATATATTTGATATGTATTGTAATGGTGGTTCGTTAATTGTTTTGCAGTCTACTCGCTGGTTATTGTATACTGAGAAAGCACCTTCAGCTTGGTTTAACTTTGCCTTGTGTGGGTTGGTTGGGATAATCACAGCATACCTTTTTGTTTGGATAACTACATACTACACTGATTATAAGTATCAACCAGTACGGACTTTAGCTCTTGCGAGCTCAACAGGTCACGGGACAAACATTATTGCTGGCATTAGTTTGGGATTAGAATCAACTGCCCTTCCTGTGTTGGTCATCAGCGTTTCAATAGTTTCTTCCTATTGGTTGGGTCATACTTCAGGACTGATAGATGAATCTGGAGTTCCAACTGGTGGGCTGTTTGGGACTGCTGTGGCAACCATGGGGATGCTTAGCACTGCTGCCTATGTGCTCACCATGGACATGTTTGGCCCAATAGCTGATAATGCTGGAGGCATTGTCGAGATGAGTCAACAGGTAACTTTAATATAGTTCAGTTGTTACAAGCTGCTGATGACATTGCCCGGAGGTATTTTTTACTAATGTTTAAATGTCACGTGCAGCCGGAGACTGTCCGTGAGATTACTGATATTCTTGATGCGGTTGGAAACACAACGAAAGCAACTACCAAAGGATTTGCCATTGGATCTGCTGCCCTTGCATCTTTCCTATTATTCAGTGCTTATATGGATGAGGTGGCTGCATTTGCACAGCAATCATTCAAGCAGGTAGGCAAATGCAACAAAGTTTCTCTGTGAACCCACTTTATGTACGGATTATTTTCATCATTCCTACATTTCGTTGATTCGAACAGGTCGATATTGCCATTCCTGAGGTTTTCGTTGGTGGGCTGTTAGGGTCAATGCTTATTTATCTTTTCAGTGCCTGGGCATGTTCTGCAGTTGGTCGAACTGCTCAAGAAGTTGTAAATGAAGTAAGGAGGCAATTTATTGAAAGGCCTGGGATCATGGTAAGAATATAAGTCAGCCTTTGTCTGTTAGCAGACCTCACTTCATTCTTCTTCATAATGAAATTCAATATTTTCGACAGGATTATCGTGAAAAACCAGACTACAGTCGCTGCGTAGCCATTGTTGCTTCCGCTTCCTTAAGAGAGATGATTAAACCTGGAGCACTTGCCATTATATCTCCTATGGCAATTGGTAAGTTTCCTGCTCTATCTCTGTCATAGATTTGCCTTCTGTTATGAATCATGAACTGCGTACATTCGGAGGAATCTGTTGACCTGTCTGCCAGAGTAGCATACGCCTATAAATAGCGCTCCTGTAATTTCACATTTCCTCAGATTCTGCTCTCCCTTCCAATATGCAGGTGTCGTGTTTAGAATACTGGGTTCCTACACAGGACATCCTTTGCTTGGTGCTAAAGTTGTAGCGTCTATGCTAATGTTTGCAACTGTCTCGGGTATTCTGATGGCTCTCTTCCTCAACACTGCCGGTGGTGCTTGGGATAATGCAAAGAAGTACATTGAAACTGGAGCATATGGAGGCAAAGGAAGTGATTGTCACAAAGCTGCTGTCACCGGTGATACGTAAGTGTATTAACTAATAACAGCACGTTTACATCCACCTGTCTTTTAATTTTCTGCGTTCAACTCTCTTGTGGTGATGTTTAAACAACTGGTGCAGTGTTGGAGATCCATTCAAAGACACAGCTGGCCCATCCCTCCATGTACTTATCAAGATGCTCGCAACAATCACCCTCGTCATGGCTCCCATATTCTTATGATGAGATACTTTTTTGAAGGCCAATTTAAGAGCATACAACACACCGACTTTTTCCATTTATATTTTGAGAGATAATATTAAGATGAGCGCAGAGAATTGTGTTGCCCTTGCTTTGCTATAATAGTGGTTGTGGACCTTTGCAACTGAGTGATCGTTAACATTGAATAGAACTCAGGTCCTGAACAATAACTGATTTTCTGATACGAAAATTCAGGCATATCAAAACAGATGTTCAATTTCTGCAGTTAAAAATGCGAGCATTTCCTAGTTTCTACCAAAAGCTAGGATGAAATGGTGAATTATAAATGTCTTAAACAGGTTAGGCTGCAGCTAGATGCTCTAAGTTATCAGCAAGGGAAAAGGAGAGGAGATGGATCTCTCTGCAGTTTCCCTTCTGATAAATTGAGTTTCTTCATCTTGTCTTCGCACCATATCAATTGATCCTTGGTTAGTTTTGTCATTCTCACTACTCTAGCTAACAGCTTCACTTCAATGATGGCGAGAAGAAGGTCCGCTTTGTAGTCTGAGGTCGGCCACAATTTTTGTTCCACACCTTTCTTCTTTTTGGCTAGCTCTTTCAGTTTCATCTTTTTCTGTAGTCAATAGTATGCATGTATCAGTGAAAATTGTTTTTACTAAATCTTATCGAAGTAAAATGAGCAAGCATCTTGGGAGACTAATAACAACGTAAGTCAATAAGTGTACAATCACTTCAGGCTTTTATTAGGAAACAGATGAAATTGCAGATCATATTGCCTAATTCTACCATCTCAATTTAATGTTAGGCATAACAAAAGAGATCCATCAAAACTTTCATGCTTTGGAAAAAGGTTAAAATCGACGAATATAATCTACAGATATACCAAGGCATATATATATATATTGTAGCATTAGAACCAATAAAGAGGTCATCATGGAAGAAACTACAGAAAGATAGCAGATGTCGGGAAATATTAATCCTGGAGCACAGCCATGTAATTTTGGTCGAAGCGACTTGGCAGCGAACCGATCAGTTAAGATAATTTCATAGGTTCAAATAAGTCTTTTTTTTAATGTGTTGAATAAAAAACCTCTTTGGATATGAATGGATAAAAATAGGCATGATCGAGAAGAGATTTAGATTTGTAATAATGCTCAAAAGCAGAGACAAATCTGACCTTATCAAGAGCAACGTGGAGTTGTTGCAGTGGCGTAACCACCTGGTTATGCCCTCCAAACATTTTACGCACGCCATTTGATTTCTTCTTGTCCATCTTAATGAAATTGTAGTAAGTCAGCATCGAACTTTCAATTAGTTTAAGAATGTCTGAGGCAAGGACAACTAAGCCGTCGTCCGTTTCCTGGGTGATGTTATCGGAGCCTAAATGGAGATTCAAACAACAAATCAAAGATCCAAATAGAAGCGCGAATTGTTTCTTAGCAGAGTTTTCAATAAATACCTTGCACACTCGGAACTTGAAGAAGCTTAGGCATAAGGACTCTTGCGCGAGCATATTTTTCAATCCTGGAGCCATCCTGATAAGGTTCATTTTCGATAAACCTCTGTAACAAAACCTGAAACTGTTGGAAGTCTTGGGCACTGTGATTGTAGCGAGTAGGACTTTCGGGTTGAGCTGATACTTTCTGTTTCAGTTGTGTGTATTGACAATGAAGGGCTTCCCAGGAAAGACAGATTTGAGCCACGTACACAGTTTCCATGTCTTGAAGAGGAGTGATAACTGGCTGCTGCAGCTGCTCGGTCTCATCTCGCGGTTCCTTGATCTTTTTCAAATATAGACAGCGGAAAGGTACTGGGAGCTTTTTATGAGAAGATCTTGGTGACAATGTAACAGCAACATGTGAATCTTGAAAAGAAAAAAAAAAGTGTTTATCAGTAGATTCTAGAAAACGGAAAGAGGATAAAACGAGAAAATCAATTTGGTTTAAAGCGAATAAAAAGTGATCTACAAACAAACCATCAATGGTTAACTAGAATACCAGATACATAAATTGGGAGTGATTAGCTTTCTTTCGTATCGTATCCAAACTTATGAATAACCCAAAAGTGAATAGAGTACGCAAAGAAAGATACATTAGTGTATCTGTGATTTCTATACATGTTAAAGTGAATACGATTTAACACGCCATCAATCAAGACTGAATTGACGAATAGAATACTGACGCGTGTCATAATGCTTTCTCTAACAAAACATATTAGATATATATTGTTATTTGCATTTCTGAAATCATGAAGGAATTTATTTGGAACTAAAGTTCGTAGTTTCTATAAGGACGAGAAATTCTAGATTGTGACTTGGATATAACGATCAAGATCATATAATCCTTTGAAATGAAGAATCCTTTAAGCGCCTAGGCTAGTTGGTCTTATATGTAAAACCTTCTATTTGTAGTGTTTTAAACTTTTAATCCTATATCATTTTAACTAACCAATCTTGCGAGTAGACGTTACTAGTATAAAACATAACGAAATATTCAACAATATCATATAAATTAAAAATGGGTGAGTAATGTACACACCGGCTTCTTTCAGCAGTTGTACGCTCATTCTATCAAAGATCAGCATTCTCTCACAGTAGCTTCGGTAGAACGTAGCGAAATCACACCAAAATAGCTGGTAATTGGCCACATCCACCTCTCGCTCTTCAGTAAAGCTTGTTTGATGCTCTTCCTCTTCCTCATCTTCTTCCTCTTCATCTCCATTCTCTTCGGGTATCAGTACCATGAAGCTGTTTCTTCTTAGTTCATTGAACCTCCGCCTGACCTCATTAGATATAAAATCTTCGTCTTCATCATCTTCAGCATTTTGAGTGTCAACCTTGTCGGATTTGTTCAAAACATCCATATTCATATTTCCTCTAGGCTCCTCGGGATGTGGTACAGGCTTGTCATCTGATTCCTTTTCCAGGTTTGGTTTGCGAACTCTACCAAACTTTCTTATTTTGAAGAAGTCCATCACACTACTCTACCCTACCTAGTACCTATCAAAACACTTGTTCGTATTAACATTGACAAGTGTTAATTCTTTACAAAAATGTACCGTGAACTTGAACAAATAGTTGTAAGCAAGCTCACCTCCCGCGCCAATCACGTCCTTTTTCAGAAGAATCTCTTCAAACCGGGTATGAATACCCTAACGGCATTCCTAATAGATTAAGAAAATAATAATAATATCAGACCTAATTCCAAGAGCATTGTGAAATTGCATAAGGAAATGATCATTTTTGAATCTACTAAGGCCCTGAACAAATGACATACACACAGCCACATCTGATTAACCTAAATATGAACCAAAACCTAACAAACCACAGGATCAAAAGCACCTGATTTGACAGTGAAAATCAGACACCAAATCAAAAGCACTCCACCACAGTCAACCAGGTCAAACTCAGGGCATGAAATTTCAGAAAAAGGTGCGACCTTAATCCACCAAAACAAAACCCCAAATGCTGAAAACCTCTACAAGACTCAAAACACCAGATTCAGTCTACCAATCCGAAACCCCATTTCTCCAGCACCTCAAATCACACTCAAAAACACAAAAAGGTGAGAATTTTGAAACCCCAAGTCAGAGACATACCCGATTGGATCAGCAACATGAGTGAAAGGTGACACCTTTTAGATCCTAGGAGATGAATCAAACCCTAGAAAACAGATAGGGAAAGAAAGAGAGAAGGAAGGAAGAACAAAACCTGAAACAAAAGCACAATGTTGCTCAGTGGCGGAGTAATAACCAACTTTGTTTCGATGCCAAAAATAGCATATAATAAATCGAGATTTGAACAAGAAAGAGTACATGCATCAGCATCAATAAAGCACTGCGAAATTTGATTTTTGAATTAATTTTTTCAAAAAAAAAAAGTTGGGTTGATTGAATTATTTTGGGAATCAGATCTGGGGTTTATTCGAATAATAAGAAAGTTTGATGCTGGTTTAAAATTTGTTTCTGGATTTAAATAGGGGCAGATTCAACTCCAGTAAATAAACATTAAAAAGGAGAAAAGAGAGCAGAGAATAATATCAGAATCCACTAAGCTCACTCTGCCGCGAAAATTGTGATTTGTTTTCTTGCGAGGGTTTTTGTTTGTTCATATAAGGTTACATTTTTGCACTCCACAAGGTTGATTTACGTGTATTCTTTTGTCTCGAAACTGAACCATTATATTTAAAAAAAATTTAAATAAGAGAACTGAAATAGAGTTTTCTACTATAATTTTTTCTTTTCATAAAAAACAACTATAAAAACCTATACTTTTTTCTTTTGATCGATGTGTTACAATTCGTAGGTCCGCCAAAGTGGGAGTCGAATTCTTAACCTCTAATGTTATAATCAAGTATTCAACGAATTCAACTATCGCATTTTTTCGCTTGACTTTAATCTTATTATATCAAAATATTTAACATTTAAACTTATATTAAATACTTAATTAAAGGTCTTAAATGTAATGTTGAACTTAACATCTAAAAATTGAAGTTTAATAGAACTGCCCACACTGGGTTATGCCACTGAAATGTTTTTTTTTATTCAACACACTAAGTGGATTTTAACCACCGAAACTACAACTAGCACCCGTGAAGGTTCGAAAAGAAACACTGAGGTCTATAGGACCAAACCACTAAAAAACACTGAAAAGATATCTCTCGCTAAAAAACTCTAGCACAACCTCTAAAAACTCTATAGACAGTTAGACCACTGAAATGTTGCCTTTTGTAATTTCATAAAAGGTAATTACACAGTTAGATTTCAGCATTCAACACAAGGCATTCCATGAGCAGAGTTTTCTAAAAGTCCAAGCTGCAGTCCACAAGTAAGCATTTATTGAAATGTGGCTTAGCAGGGGTATTTGAGTTTGAGCCTTGGATAGGGGTTTTAGCCAGGTCCAACTTTGGGGATGTCATAATGCTCGCTCATGTTGGCAAGATATTGATTGAACTCCTCAATTCGGTCGCGATGGGACTTGTTGGCAGTCTTTGCCAGCCTCTTAGCTTCGATTCTCTCCCTTTGCTCTATGTATCGCCTTTCAGCTGGAGTTAGCAGATCATCAATATTAGCAACGATTCTTTCCTCATTCAGTTTGGTGGCATCATTCAATTCATCAGAGATAGGATCAATGGCTTGTCCTGTAATGCCATACAAAAAACAGCTTAGTTGCAACTGGCCCACTGATTCAGCAGAAGAAGCAATAAGTTTTTATCTTCATTACTGTTAATATGGCAGAGCAAATAAAGTGTGTTTCCAATCTGACTTGCTCATAAAGAGGCTACAACTTTTTCAGCACATGAGGTCGCTCTGCAAGAAATATAGCAAACAACATCGCCAACAAAAATGTTGCAAGCATTACTGGCAACTAGCATTATAGTTTGATTTTGAAAACTGTGCCATTGGCATTGTCAGTTTTCAGAATCAGTAAAAAAAATCAGAGATTCTGGGAAACTAAAGTTCCTCTACGCATTACAATATTCCGCGTCATATGATATACCCAAACAGCAAACACATTGCACCACCTGAAACCCTTACACAGGAATCACAACAAGATTAAAAATGGAACCCACCAAGTTAAGCAACAAAACATAAAGCAGAAGAAGAGAGAGAGAGACTACAACCCACCTTCTAATAAGTCTCCCTTGATGAGTTCATAGTTCTGGCTGATGTTCTTCTTATGATTCTTTTTCTTCTTAATTCCACCAGCCTTCACATCCAAAGGTTTACCTTTCAACTTCAGCTTTCCCCCAATGACATTCTGAAATGATGACATCTCCCTGCAGAAGATTTGCATCGGAAAACCACCTATCAGTTGCAGATTCTCAACAACAAACACTTCGAAACACGCTCATTCACAGAAACTTTTGAATTTTGATCAAGTCGTATGCCACACTAACCCTCACTATAACATATCACAGCATACCTTTCTCGGCCTTTTGGCTAAGATCAAGTGTAGTATCTGTTGGAATATCTGATATGTGACTCATTGAGTCACACGATATTAAATTAATTTTTATAGGGGAGAGATTCACCACAATAACTTGATGTTGGAATCTCTACGGGTCGCTCAAGTGTTGCACTACTGCTTGAGCCTGGGCGCACCCCAACCAGAAAAAAAAAATAACACATCACAGTGTTGATTAAAGTAACATACAACAAAATCAAACCCCAAAATTAAAACTTTCATAAAAATTCTTCATCAAAGCTGAATAACTCGCTGTTTGACAAGAATCAAAGTTGCCCTAAATTCACAAGAAATCTTTAAATTTCGAAGCCCTAACAATACCAAAATCAAAATAATTCCAACCACATCTCCAATTATTCAAAAACAATATTCATACTGTTGTATCGATTTAAATCTTTGACTCATAACAGCGACATTCTCAAAATCGCAAATCCGATGACATAGATGTAATTTCATTCTGGAAATCGAACCTTTTGTTAAGTGTAGATATCAAAACGATCCGTAAATAACAACAATCAACGAGCAGGTTGCGAGATCCGGCGAAGCAGCGATCGATTTCTAGGGCTGCTTATGGCGAACAATTCGAAATTATGCTTCCTCACAAAAAAAATCAGACACAAAATTCAATATTCCAAGCTTTTTATATAATCATTTAATAATAATAATAATAATCCCAGTCATGAACATATGTATTTTGTGTTTTATTCGTATTACATTGTAATTAAATATTTAAAGAATCAAAATCATAATAAATAAGCACATAATTGCTTTGGCCAAGCATCTTAATATTCTTCATTTTAATTTTGTAATACAGAAAATTTTCATGACTTACAATTAAGTTCGAACTCAAACATTACCTAAAGATAGATACCATGATGAAATAGAAAAAACATGTTTTAGTAAATGACAAAAACTATAAAATAGCATCCAACAACAGGGAAAGTTTTCAAAATGGAACACAGAATGTTGATGGAGTGATACAAGTCATTGAACAATACAACAGAGCCAACTTCAACATCCCGAGGAACACAAAATGGTGTGATACTAGTTTTCTGACTGCTACCAAGTGCTTTTTTTTTTTTTCTAGCACAGTCAGTGATGCGACTTGCACGATGTCGGCATTGGTGGATGAATAGAAGGATAGGAACACATTGATAGGATGTGCGGCTAATGTTCCTAGTTGGAAAGCAAGCTAATAGATGCCTGGAATGATCTTGTAGGGCACCTTGTCGCAGTAAAGTTTCCAGTACTTTCCGTACCTGCAGGATAAAAATGGATCATTAGACGTCGATGAGCTGATTTTGCAACTGTCTTCTATATATTGATTTATGCCGACAGAAAATAGAACACACATCTACAACAGACATGATTATAGACGGTGAGGTCTTTGATGCTTACTTGGATCGGCATCGGTCATCGTCCCTCTTAGCCCGATCGACAAGAAGGATAGTGAGGAAGATCACATAGAAATACGGCAAAAACTGTGACACAGGAACAAGTACCATGGCTTCATATTGGTGAATAGAAAATCCTTGTATGATGTTCTGAAGGAATATGTATGCTTACATGATTAAAAAGTGCTGGAACGGTCCAGAAAAATGAAGCTGAGATTTCTGGAAGATAATGGAAATGGCGAGCTTGACCCCACCTACAAAATAGACAATTAACATCACCCATTAGCTTAAACGGTCTTCATCAACTCGTCGATGATAATGAAAAGAATATATCAACTATTTATTTACACTAATCACTTACCATCCTGATGTTAAAAGTAAGCTTGATTTAGTTTCCCCGGATGTGGTGGTATACGAGGCGACTATCTGTGAATGATGTCCATGCGATTATTGTTATTTCATGCAAATTACATACAAAGTTCAGAAAGGTTCATGGAGTTGTATGGTGAACCGACTCAACGGATCCTGCCAGTAACTGCTGGTTACTCACCTTCGATGGAGCTTTCCCCCAAATAAAGCACTTGCCATTTGTTCTGCGGAATTCCTGTCTTTGTCTATCGCAGTCGTAGTTGATGTATATGCACAAGATCCCGGCCACAAGAATATAAATTGCAAGCTGTAATTTCAAGGTGCATGATTAAATTATAGGAAAATTTATGTGAAACATGCAATTTATATCTTTATCATCTACAAAAATCACAATCAGCGCATGTAATCATTATATGTATCACATTACATTGGCTTCACCTTCTATTAAAAGGAAAAGAACTACCTGAGTGCCAAGGTTCACAGGGTGGTTCACAAGATACATCCCCGGAGAAGTATATATAGATGGAACCCACACCAAGCATCCCCAGCAGATATAAAATCCAGCTGCCATGCAAAAATAGTCATATTCAACTCGAAGAGCAGCATAGGAACAAAACAAATTACAAGCAATGGGACAAGATGAGCTGTATTACTATAGCATTCCTCTGACAAAGTATCAGTGTGATAGGAACAGAAGTTCACTTTCTACTCTTCAAATACTAGGCAAGATACTGGTTTCAAGTATGTAATAAATATACTGATACTCGGACCAAATTTGAATTCGTTTACAGACAGAAAATAAACATAGGAACATGTCAGACCTCGGTCGTGGGCAATATCCATCGTGTTCCAGTACCCGGCTTCCCACCAGAAGAATTTTGTTACATACACCAGCATCAATATGGTGTTCACAAGCATTGAATCAGCAACTTGTCCGTACAGTTCATACTGTTTCATTATAGAAAAATACATTTAGTACTCTTAAGAATGTGTTATGCTCCGAAACTTAATTTTTTGATTTAAAAAACAAATCTACACTGGGGAAGATATTCAAATGGCAGGAAAACTTAATTGGCGACAAACATAAAAGGACTAACCTGTTTGATGCAGTAAGTCACAGCAAGAACTGCCCAAGACATCATTCCAAATCGGCAGTTTGTGAAGACTTTTATATCAAAGTGCTTACCAATGCGAGGATAGAGCTCCATTCCCTACAAGAGTTTAAGAAGTTAGTAAATTCAAAAACAAAACAAAAAAAATTGAAAAATGCACCTAGAAATGAGATAGGCATATCCTCACCCAGTAGAAATCAATTATAATGTTTCCAGATGAACCAGAATCTGTTGAGGATGGCGCTACATGACCCTAATCAATCAAATCAGTCATACAAGTTAATTTATTGAACAAGCAGTGGCATTTATAGTTTAATTCTGTTGTGACAAATCAGCAACTCTCACTTTCAAGTACAAAAGAACACAAAAGACGAGGCTTCCAAATATGAGTACTGAGAATATTTCTCCCAAATGGTCATATACAATTGATGGATCAAAAATTCTGAACCTGAGGAAAGACAATATGTAAACTAATCAGCTTTGCCAATCTGATACCAGAATACAGCGGGAATGCCTTTGATGCTAACTCTCAAGTAGTTGAGGATGCATTCGTCTCAAATGCACACATTTCACCTAAACACAATTTGATCACTTACCACCAAAGTCCAATGTAAGTAATCAGTGTCACTGCATATGCTTGTAAACCATTAGCCTGCAAAAATACGAAGACAAGAAAAATTCCAGAATATGATAACTAGCAATGATACTAACACACACCATCTACTTAAAATCTCCTTACCTTATAGACAGGACGATTTCCAGCAGGAGATATCGGCCCCTCGACTCGTTTTCCAGGTAGCAAAAGCTGAAGTGCAGCTTCAAAGGCTCCATAGCAACCTATAATTTTCCACGCGAGCAAAGAGGGCCTTGGCCAAATGCTAATAAATCCCTGCACTCCGTTGCTCTTCAAATAATCAAAAGTCTGAAGAATGGACCCATCAGCATGGACCATAGTATACCACCTGCATAACGTTTGAATTAACCACTGTCAGCTTTACATTTTTACTCGACGTAAAAGTTGCACAGTCAGCTAAAACAAACAGAGACCACAAGGTATCTCATTTTCGTTGCAAGGTTCACTTCAACAAATAGAATCAAGCAAAGCAACAGTCTTGGGTTCAAGGACAGATTGAAGCATTTAAAACTATGACACCGCTTCATCCCACACAAATACAATATAAACTTCTGTCTCATTTCCATCAGTCAATCCAAGCTCTAATAATATGTCAATAAATAAAGATAATAAATCAAATCCAGATAGCGTGAAGTAAGATAGATCAAGCATTTCTACATACTACTGAATTAATTTCAAGCACTTATACAGGTCAACCTACAGATCGACCCAAGCACACAAAAAAATGGAAAAAAAATTACAAGAGGATGACGAAGGGAGGGCATAGCGTGAGGAGTGAGAGCATCGATGCATAAGTAACGAGCGGAGAGTGAACAGTCTTCGCTTCCGCCATTGTCGCCGGTAGAGTGAAAGATTGAAGTTGATGCTGCTGCGACTCCAAAACGATATTTTCGTTGGATTCGACTGCTGCTGAGGTTGATCGTGACACATGACGACAAGTCACACAAAAATATATATAAATTAATTAAAAATTACCAAAACAAATTTATTCTATTTATTATAGTATTAAAAGGAAATAAATCGAAAAAAGACTACTGGGCTCGCTCGGCTGTGATTGATTGCTTTTTATATCCGGCCCAAATTACACAAGTTTATCTTCGAAACGCCGTCGTTTCACGTACTTCAAGTTCAATGGGTATGGGTAGATCTGTACAGCCAAACAAGTGTCAGTAAACAGACTCTCTTGTCTCTTCTCCAAATTCAGCTGCTCCTGCACGGGTTAAGATCCGGTGAAAAGTGATGTTATGGTAGGAAATAAAAATTAATTGGATCCATTGATCTTATTTAATCAACCGCCCAGATTCAACACCAAATCATGTTAAAATTGATCTAATTGAGACTTCTGGGGTAAATTAGTCACACGTATTTCTCCAAAAACATAATTAATCGAAACAGAAATTGCGAACCTCCAGACCTAATCGGGACGAGCGAGTGAGAGTCGGCTGCGATGAGATTGTCGGAGCAGCGAGATTTGGAGTCGGAGAGGATGCTGTTCAGTGTTCTCTCAATTCGACGGCCATGGACGACCGGACGACCGCTCGGCCAAAACGCACCAGATAGTCGGAGACATCATGGACGGCCATGGACGACCGATCGTTGAGCTTTGATGTTTTAGGTTGTTGAGATGGTCTGTTGATGCAATGATTGGTGTCTGATGATTACGGTTTGGTGGATAAAAGATTTAGGGGGGTTTGGTTTTGGTTTCTTTTTTAGATGGTTACTAGATATTGATGTGTGATATGCTGGTGTATTGTTTAGGATCACTGTCATGGGGTGTGCTGGTTTTATTAGGCCTAATTGTGCTGCTGGTAGAGAATTGTGAGGTTTAGAATTGATTGAAATTTGGATGATTGAAGGAGCTCAAGTTAATTGGCATAATACGTAGTGCACCAGCAAGATGCGTACCACACTGCCAAGTTTTTGTGTGGAGATATTAATTACGTAGTCATGTGGGTAATTCGTATCATTATTCGTAGTATGATCCGAAGGAGTGTAGCTTTGATACGTTGTTGGATGTTTTCTGGGAAAGGCATGATCCGACCACGCTCAATCGGTAGGTTGGTGTATTTACAGTTGTCTTTTGTTTGCTGGAATTTATTTGTATCGTTTTGTGATTGTGTTATGGTGTTTTCAGTCAGTCGAGGCTTGTATAAATATGTGATTAACCAGTGAAGCCTGATTTCCAAGTTGGTTGTTCTGACTTCTGAGGCGAATATCAGTGTCCTGAAAGTGTAGAGCATGATGTTGGAGGTTGTGATTTGTTAACAAAAATTGTGTGTGTATTGATATAGTTATGAATGGTTTCTTGAGCATGACTAGAGTTATGATAGTGTAATGTGTCACTCTTGTTGGTTTCTTGCTGTCAAATTTGATCGTTAATGCTTTAACACTGTTCAATTCCTATTTGCAGAAACATCTATAGGTCAGCACTGAAAGGTTTCAGAAATTTGCAGTCGAATGGATTCACTTGGTCCTTACCCTCCGACTTGGAAATTTGCAGAATCTAGTGGAACTTCGAGTAGAATTTGGGACTCAACCAAACGTGTTCTATCTGAATTTTATCTAGTCGTTATGAATTTATTCAACCAGCTTGTACTCACAATGTTCATCCTGTAAAGTTGTTTAAACAGTTTTGTAAGAGAGTACGAATTATGTATACATCGTATGAAATATGTGTAAGAGGTGACAAAATATGTATTACAGGGTACGAATAAAGATAGCCTGAAACCATATTTTATTCATGTGCATTATAGTAATTCGTAGCATTGTAATCATATTCCGTAGCACTATGACCATAATCCGTAACATTGTAATCATAATCCGTAGTATTGAAAACATAATCCGTATGTGTAATTCATAACATTGTAATCATAATCCGTAACATGGTAATCATTATCCGTAGCATTATAAGCATAATCTGTATCACAGTTAACAGTTCACATGACTACCGTGTTACGGATTATATCGCACACATAATCATTATGAATTCTCTACTTGGTTTTATGCTTACAGCTTTGTTCAACTGCTCTAATTTAAAATGAAAATGAGCCTGAAACCATATTTTATTCATGTGCATTATAATCCGTAACATTGTAATCATAATCCGTAGTATTGAAATCATAATCCGTATCATTGAAATCATAATCCGTAGCATTGAAATCATAATCCGTAAGTTATAATAGTTAAGTTAATGTGTACAAAGGGTAAACATAATCCGTATGTATAATTCGTAACATTGTAATCATAATCCGTAACACGGTAATCATTATCCGTAGCATTATAAGCATAATCCGTCGCACAGTTAACAATTGACATGGCTTAATAACCAAACCGAACTTTTATATACAATTGTAAAAGGGGCAAAGGGGCTACCTTTTACCCCTTGAATAAAAAGAAACAACTAAATAAACAAATGCCAAAGAAACAGGGATACGATCAATTGCAAACTGAACATTTCAGTAAGCTTGAATAAAAATATTGTAGAAGTTAAATCTTACAGCCTTTAAAGTATTACAATTACATAACTGGGTATCATACAAGAACTCAAAACGCACTGCCCTGCCATGTATTTGCCTTCCAATCCACAAATCCAAATTCCCAAAACAGCTTATCAATCTCTTCATCCTCAGCCACTCTGGTTTTCAAGATGCTCACTGCCTTCTTATATCCCCAGCAAAATGTAGTACACTAGCGTGATCGGCAAGGCTATCAGCATCCCAAAGATGACCCTAAAAATTTAAAATTACAAATGTTTAAAACTCACTAGCAGTCTTAAAATACTTTGTTGGGAAAAAAGGCATTGCTTTTGGAGGCAAGTTTCTCACCCAGTACTGAGGATTTGAGGATGTACATTGTACTCCTTAGCGAACACAAACGGGACAATCCCTTGTGGAAGCGCTGCCTATTTTCGTAACATCAAAACACTTGCAGTGGCTTGGTTTTGACTTTTGAGGTTCAGTAAGATTATGTTGCTCCTCAGCTTCACTATTATCTGCTCCTCAGCTTCACTATTATGTTGCTCCTCAGATTATGTTGCTCCTCCCCTTTCCAAGTCGCCACCAGCGTACTCCTCACCGGCGCTATCGGCGTCTTCCTCTTTCGCGTGAGATGAATCGAGAGATGAAGACGCGTATTGTTTTAGGGTTTGGGTGAGAGTAGAATTTGTTCTTCCAATAATACCCTTTAAACATAATTAACAATTAATTAAATGCTAAATATACTGATTATTAACAATCGTCCGATCTGAGATCCAATAGCCAATTTAAATTCCTATTTCTTACCAAAACACACACTTACTACCTGATCTTTTACCGCTCCTGCAGTATTATATATTTATAAACAATCATTTTATAAAAATATAAAATAAACAAATAAAAAAAAGCGTCTGAGGATTTGGAGAAGAGATACTGTTGGCGTTGGCGGGCTGGCGGTGGAGGTAGTTATGGGAGAGACGCCGACATCGGACTGAGCTTCAATTCATGAATTGACAAGCAAAGGTGTAGGCTTTAAGTATCAGAATTGTGTAAAGATCTGATCTTGGGGGAATTTTAGTAAAGCGCAATCGCATTGATTTGGGCATTAGGGTTTTCTTGTTGTTGTAGTTTGGTGGGGATGGCGAGGCAAGCGGGAAAGCACGCGCCCGTGGCGAGGTTTTCGATCTTGTTGGGATGTGTAGGGCTTTTGGGGGCTGCTTTGGTTTTGGATCTGTTGTGGGCGTCTAATTCATACTCATCATCTGCGTACACTTGGGCTGTTCAGAAAACTCCAGCTTCTGTGATTGTGCAGGAAACTGTTCATAACAAGACAAAAAAGGTACTTCCTTGTTAAAGGTATCGTGATGTTTATGATATGTTGTGATTTTTAAGTTTATTTAAAAGTGTTGTGTTCATGGACATTTGATTTTTGGTATGTTAAGGGTGTGAAGGATAAGAATAATGGGAGAGTTTTATCAGCGACATTCGCTGATTTGCCTGCGCCGGAGTTGGATTGGGAGAAAATGGCGAATGCGCCTGTGCCGCGGCTGGATGGAGCTGCTATACAGATCAAGAATCTGCTGTACGTTTTTGCTGGTTATGGCACCATTGATTATGTGAGTTTCGTTTCGTAATTCTTTAATATGCTTTTGTTGTCGGACTATTTGAGATATGTGCCTTTATGCGAGTATATTCTTCCATATGCGTGTGTTTGAAGAAAAGCATTGCGTGTCAGGTACATACGCACGTTGACATATATAATTTTACTGATAACACATGGGGAGGAAGATTTGACATGCCTAAAGAAATGGCGCACTCGCATTTAGGAATGGTGACGGACGGGAGATACATTTACGTTGTCACTGGACAATATGGCCCGCAGTGCCGAGGCCCCACAGCTCGTACATTTGTGCTAGATACTAAAACTAATACTTGGGAGGATTTTATTCCACTGCCAGTTCCTAGGTTTGTTGACCTGATCCACGAGCGCTTGTTATAGATAATTTATTGATGTTTCTCATTCATGAACATGCTTTTATCCAGAGAGGCTTCTTTCTCCTGTTTTGTTTGATGATAAGGACAGACGGATCAATGTTTCTTAATAGTAATTAGTAATGAAAATTTGTGTTATAAATTATGTTTCATTCTCATGTTATCTGTGATTGCCGTGTCGAAATTACAGGTATGCTCCAGCAACCCAACTTTGGAGAGGCAGACTGCATGTAATGGGCGGAAGCAAAGAAAACCGGCATACACCTGGACTAGAACATTGGAGTATTACTGTTAAAGATGGCAAAGCCTTGGAGAACGAATGGAGGACTGAGATTCCTATTCCTCGTGGAGGACCTCATCGGTCTGTATTGTTACGTTTCATTCAGCCTCTAGTAGATCTGATGGCTTTGCTGATATTTATGTTTCTTATGGATGTAGGGCGTGTGTTGTGATTGATGATCGTCTGCTTGTTATTGGTGGTCAAGAGGGTGATTTCATGGCGAAACCCGGATCACCTATCTTCAAATGCTCACGTCGAAATGAGGTAACTTGCACATTGTTTCGAATTCCATCTATCAAGTGTTTGCAAACATCTTGTATTCTAGTCTTATATCCCTCATGTTGGGTCTCGAAATGGTTGATTTCGGCTTTTGAATGTTTGGGGTTGAAGAATGTGTTTGAGCAGTTACCCATGTAGTGATCGTGATCCCTTATCAACTCGTATGCTTAAATGTTTCAGGTGGTTTACAGTGATGTCTACATGCTAGATGATGAGATGACATGGAAGACGTTGCCATCCATGCCAAAGCCAGATTCACATATAGAATTTGCATGGGTTATTGTCAATGGTTCTATAGTCATTGTTGGAGGCACGACAGACAAGCACCCCAACACAAAAAAGATGATTCTAGTCGGGGAAATCTTCCAATTCCATGTTGCATCGATGGTACTATCCTCTTTCTTAATCAAGCAGCAGTTTTTTTTTACTCTTGACTACTCCGATGCACTACATCTTGTTTATTCACGACACCATTGATGATCATGATACTAATTTCCAATTAGAGTCGTTTCATGTACCTATGATTATTGAGTAAGTCCATCCATAGATAAGATGCCAACATAATTGCATGTAGCATTGTGGTTATGTCTAGAAATATATAACATAGATTTATGAACTGTTTTTTTTTTGTTTCTGGCAGAAATGGTCAGTGATAGGAAAACTCCCTTATCGTGTCAAAACTACTCTGGCTGGATTTTGGGATGGATACTTATACTTCACATCCGGGCAGCGAGATAGAGGGCCTGAAGACCCGTCGCCAAAGAAGGTCCTTGGCGACATGTGGAGAACCAAATTACACTTGTGATTATAAGAGGCTTCATATTGGCACCTTTTTGTACCAGCTGATGTTCTTTGCAATATTCATTCATTTCTGATGCCAAACACCATTCTCTGTACCTGTGTAACAAATTCAGGGTTATGGCAGATTCATTATATCAATTTCGATAGGTTATAAAATAACCAAGTGTCTTATAAAAGTCATAGTTTTTCAGACTGTGAGTAAAGATATTTGTTATTAGTTTGAAGAAGAGCAAGAAATGGGATGGATGAAAAGTAAATTTTTGACATGAGAATATAATTTAAGTCCATCAGCTACTGCTACAAGTTATGACAAAAGTTCCTTTATGATTCTCTCAGGCTGAAGTTTCGTGTGTCCCTTAAAATGAAAGTGACATTATTGCAGTTATGAGAATGCTAACTGACATGTGCTTGACAAATAAAGCACACCTAACGGACACTTTGGGAAAGTTTGTTGTCTGAACGTTTCATTTGGCATGTCAATTTTTACAGCAGCTGTACACGTCACTGTGGCATCAGATATTCTAATAATTTGCACACATATAAATTCGCATTTATAAGCATCCGTAGGCATACTCGAATTTCTTCGCCTTTAAGCATACAAGTTGTCTGGATTTGGCACGGAGCTTTGAAGGACCTTTCGAAGGCGCCCTCTCCCCAAGCCAAACACATAATCATACCTGATATAGAGATATCATATCTTTGAAGAAATATCTCGACATCGCCTAAAAGTATTGTTTTATTTAGTCATGATTCACATATGTTTAACTTTTGATGGTAAATGCGACCAAACTGACGTATATTCATCCCTGCCTAACGTACGTACGCGTTGAGGTGAAAATTCTCCAACAAGAAAATGTCATCGACTACCAAGTTTCATAAAAATAAAAATAAAAACAGCTACGTACGAGGGTGTCATGGTAATGGTAATGCTCTCCCATGATGTTTGATTAAAGAGCAATACACCATGTTGTAAGATGTTTGAGTTGCAGGTGAGTTAAATTGAAATTAATTTAAATATAAATTTTCTAAATGAATTGATACAGCTCATATAATTATTCCTTTCAAATTATCCATGAAATGTGTGTTTTCTCGATTTTAATTGAGCTGATTTCCAACTATTATAAGTATAAAACTGGGAAAAAGAAAATACAACTCCGTACTAAACATCATGGACGCAACGTTTGTAAAAATATTGTGATTTTCTGCTCTGTCAATCAGGAATATATTATCACAATTACTATTTTTGACAAAGTCTGAATCTGAATTCCCATAAATTAAAAGACATCACTTTTGTCAAGTAATTAATTAACAGCATTAAATTTCTGAGGGAGATATTGAAGCGCGAAACTTCAGGGAAGTTTCTCTGATACGAAACAGAAATCGGTTATTTTCAGTCAGCCTCTGATCCCCTTATTTCGCGCTGCATTTGTACCACAAATAGCAACAGCCTAATTTAATTGCTCTTTTTTCTAAAAATTACAAAACCTAATTTTTGGTAACGTGTTTAGTTGCCGTCAATATTTTTGCAGAAGCTGAGAGGTTTGGGAGAGGGAGAAGTTTGAGAGTTTCTACTTTTTTACTTAGGTATGATTTTTTTTCTGGATTTTTGAGGTGTGATTAACATGGGTTTTTTTTTTAAATTATCTGTTGGTTTTTGTTATTGCGATTTTGTAGTGGAAAGGTGATTTTGGGGGGAGATCGCTTGGGTATTGTGGGGTGGTTCCGTTTTGAAAGCGGGCCGGTGCCATCTCTGGTAGGGCTCTAGGAGGTACAGGAGTGAAGTCTTGTGCTGGGAAATGGTCTATGCAGATGACATGGAGGCTGGTTTGAGCAATGCTGCAAGGGAAGAGGGAATCGATGAGGATCTCGAGGTGGAAGATGACCCATTTGACATTGGGGATGCAAAGAAGGCGTCCATGGAGACTCTCAAGCGATGGAGGGTATGTATTTTGATGTTTCAATTCAGAACGATTGTAAATAGAGGATGGAATTTTGACATGATTGTGTGCGTTGATGGCTGTTCTGAGTAAAAGGAACAGTCTTTTGTCAATCCTAGGAGTCAGCTCTGTCTTATGATCCAGAGCAAACAACGATGTTTTGGTGTAAAAATAGGGCAACAATTTAGAAATCAAACAGGCCCCCGATAGTGGGGCGGGTTGTAGCCAAGACTACTCTTATAATTTTCTTACATGAGCTATGTATCATTTTAATAGTGAAACATTTTGACGCATCTTATCATTCCATTTACATCCCACTACTTGTGAGACTATTTAGTACTAGTACTAGATTTAGACTCGACATAACCATTTTTAGTGCCTATGGGCGTTTCGTTTCAATATAATCTGTGCTGATTTGTTTACAGAGAGCTGCCCTTGTACTTAATGCCTCCCGTAGATTCCGGTACACGCTGGATTTGAAAAGGGCAGAGGAGAAAGAAGAGCGGAGGAGGATGATTAGAGCACATGCTCAAGTCATAAGGGTAATGATGTTTTGTCATAATGTTTGGGCCTTCTGGATAGCCTTGCTTGTCTATATTTAACAATTTGTCTCACATAAACATGTCAGGCAGCTTTGCTTTTCAAGATGGCTGGGGAACAAGCCATGGGTACTACTTCCTCTCATAATGTGATTAGATCAATATCAAGTGTTATTTTTAGTGTTAGTGCTCACTGCTCCCTTTCTGTATTTTATACAACAGATGCAAGTGCTACAGTGGCACCTCCGGTTGCTCACGGAGAATATGGAATAAGGTTGGAGCAACTAGCTGCCATGACCAGAGATCACAAGATTGACGTTCTACAACAATATGGCGGGGTATGTCATTCATTTTTGGTAGTAATGAATTTTTTCTTTGACATATAACAAGAAATGATTGGTCAAACAGGTCATAGGCATATCGAATTTGCTAAAAACAAATATTGAGACTGGTGCTCCTGATGACAATGATGATCTCTTGAGGAGAAGGAACGCATTTGGATCAAACACATACCCCATAAAAAAGGGAAAGAGCTTCTTGGTACTATTTTGTTTTACACTGTGTTTTCTTTTCCTTTGTTTTGCACCTTGCTATTATTTTTTGTTTGGCCATAGACTTAACATACTATGGATCGTTCTTCGTGTAGGGTTTTGTTTGGGATGCTTGGCAAGACTTGACTCTTATGATTCTGACTGTAGCTGCTATACTTTCGCTTGTGCTAGGAATTAAAACGGAGGTGAATTTGATTTTGTCTTTTGGTGATATATGTATAGTAGAAAATGTAATGAGTGTAGTACTGCATTGAACTTCGCTACTTATTTTTTCAGGGCTTGAAAAGAGGATGGTATGAAGGTGGAAGCATTGCCTTTGCAGTTGTGCTTGTAATTATTGTTACAGGTACCTTTTAAAATTATACTATGGTTTCCGATAAACTTATATTGGAAGTAATTTAGTTCTTCAATTTATGTTTTGCCTTTCCCTTGAGTCAGCGATTAGTGACTATAAGCAGTCTCTCCAATTTCAAAATTTGAACGAGGAGAAAAGAAATATCAAATTGGAGGTGAGTTCATTTTGAAACATCCTCGATTGAAATATTTTGTTCCTCAAGGATGATCATGGAAACTTTCCAAGTGCAGGTGACTCGAGATGGTAGACCTGTGTCCATTTCCATATATGACATTGTCGTTGGCGATGTCGTACCTCTCAATATAGGAAATCAGGTTAATGAGCTTGAGAAAGTATCTAACTCAACACGCCAATGTGTTTTCATAACTAATTTGTTGCAGTTGCAATATTTTGCATTTCATACAGGTCCCTGCAGATGGAATTCTAATTTCTGGACACTCTCTTGCAATAGATGAATCAAGCATGACGGGTGAAAGCAAGATTGTGAGTTAATACCACCATAATACCATGATTTGACTAGGTTTTTTAGTCTAACTATAAACTTACATTGTATCTCTTCAGGTTCACAAGAATTCCAAAGCACCGTTTTTAATGTCTGGGTGTAAAGTAGCGGATGGTGTCGGTACCATGCTGGTAACATTTCGTGATCGTTACATTTATGGTGTTTTGCATCTGTAGTTTATCTTACCCGACTTCAGACACATTATTTACCTGTATATTGGTGGATTTAGAAGCTTACATTATATTTCAACTTCTTACAGGACAATACATTCCTTAATTGTTTGTGTAGGTAACTGGCGTTGGAATCAATACTGAGTGGGGTCTGTTGATGGCTAGTATCTCTGAGGATACGGGTGAAGAAACTCCCTTGCAGGTTTTCTCGTCCACAATCTTGTGCTGCTATTTTTTTCTACGCATATATATTCACTAACAAAGTATTATAAAGTTTACATGACGCTAACTTTGCCATATCGATGATTCTGGTTTTGGGTAATAATAGGTTCGCTTGAACGGAGTTGCAACATTCATAGGAATAGTTGGGCTTAGTGTCGCAGTTTTTACGCTGGCTGTTCTGCTTATCAGGTGAACGAAGTATATTCTGTTGTCAATATATTTTACAATTGTAAATTCTGTTAATAACAAATAAGTTTTGTCTTTGTAGATACTTTACCGGTAATACCAGAGATCCAGAAGGGACAACACAGTTTACTAGCAAAACTTCTATAGGCCATATCTTCGATGACTGCATTCATATTATTACCATCGCTGTAAGTGTCATCCCTGATTGGCCATTTCTATCTTCCCGTCATTATATCTGACGATTCTAGTGTGGAGTTCATTATATTGTATAATTCATGCATTTTATTTTAAAGATAACGACATAGGTAATCTCATTTTGTGTCTATAGGTGACTATCGTGGTCGTTGCCGTCCCTGAAGGGCTTCCGTTGGCTGTTACATTGACGTCAGTTTCAGATGGATAGATTTTCTATTATTTTTTCCTTTTATTGTTCTTCAGTAAATGCATGCTTTGCATTTTTAATATGAATCATTTCTTGGACAGATTGGCATATTCCATGCGTAAAATGAATGCGGACAAAGCTTTGGTAGGCATATTATATGTGCCTTGTGAATCTTTCACTTACACATTTGAATAAATTTTCTTAATAATCATAAATGGTCAGGTGCGTAGACTTTCAGCTTGTGAAACTATGGGTTCGGCCACTACAATTTGTAGTGATAAGACCGGAACTTTGACTCTGAATCAGGTAGCCTTTTGTTTACTGAAATTCCGTCGTGAATATGTTCTATTTTATTTTAGTATCGTCATATCATCAGACACTATCTATGATTATTTGCTGAATCATTTTACGAAGTTCTCACATTGCTGCAGATGACTGTGGTCGAGGCATATGTTGGACTAACAAAGATGAGTCAACCAGACAACTCTTCGGAATTGAATCCCATGGTTAACTCCCTTCTGCATGAGGGTATTGCTCAAAACACTACGGGAAAAGTCTTTGTGCCTAAGGTAAGTTTAATATTAATAATATTCAATTTATTTTGTGTCATTAATTCTTCTCTACACGTGGGTATTATTTTGCGTCATTAACTTGAGTCATCAATTTATTTTGTCGAAGGATGGTGGAGAAAAAGAGGTATCCGGATCTCCAACTGAAAAGGCTATCCTTTCTTGGGCTGTCAAGGTAAGCAGTATAGCATGTTCTATGAGTATTTAAATCCGAGACTTTTCAATCAAAATACTATAAATCAGTGTCTTTGGTTTGCAGTTAGGGATGGATTTCGAAGGAATAAAATCGGAGACTAAGTCAGTCCACGTTATCCCTTTCAACTCTGAGAAAAAACGAGGCGGTGTTGCACTGCAACGGGTGAGTGCTACCCTAATATTGCTTTTCCAGCGAAATCATCCTCTACATAATTCTCTTTTAACTCTAATGACTTGGCAAACTTAGAAATATTTTGTTTGCATGAAATTTAGATTTGTCAACGGCTTTGTCATAACTGATTTTCTGTTATTTGGCAGAATGATGGTCAAGTTCACATACATTGGAAAGGAGCTGCTGAGATGGTTCTGCACTCATGTTCAAGATTTATTGATACGGATGGGAGCTTGCAGTCAATTGATGAAACTAAGGTTTCATATTGTAAAGATTATACCTTTCGACAATATTATCATCGGAAATTTGATCGAGTATATGGATATAATTTATTAGAAACCCTTCAAATCTTAACAGGAGTTTTTAAGAAATGCCATTGATGAAATGGCTGCAAGAAGCTTGCGGTGTGTTGCCATTGCTTACAGATTGTACGAATCAGAAGTTCCCGACGAAGAACATCTATCAGGATGGACTTTACCTGAAGACGATCTTGTATTACTTGCTATTGTTGGTATAAAGGTACGCTAGGTACTTCCCGGTAATTGATTTATTATTTTTCTCTATTCGTTTAAAGGTGAAAACTTTCAGCGTCTTTTTTTCACACTACATAAATAGCTATGTTTATTCTTTATTCCGCTACTGGCAGACCTCTAAAAAGAAGAGTATTGTAGTAAACTAAGCTGTGCCATGGTTGCAGGATCCTTGCCGTCCCGGAGTTAGGGAGGCTGTCAGAATCTGCACAGCCGCTGGCGTTAAGGTGCTATTAATTTCTATTAACTCTCGGATCTAGCTTATTATGTACCCTGTTATCAATCATGCCACTAATAGCACAGTTTAGTTTATACTATTTATCGGAAACTTTTAGCAATGTTTTAACTTTTATAGGTGCGCATGGTCACTGGGGACAATCTTCAAACTGCAAAAGCAATAGCATTGGAGTGTGGGATACTGAGTTCCGTAGAAGAGGCTACAGATGGTGCTATCATAGAAGGAAGGACATTCCGTGAATTGTCTGAAAGAGAAAGAGAAGAAGCTGCCAGACGAATTTCCGTACAGCCTGAACATTTCTATTACGCCATTTCCAATTTCCAATTTTTTGCAATCCATGACTGGATAATTTCCAATGATGGATAGGTTATGGGTAGGTCTTCTCCTAATGACAAACTTCTACTGGTCCAAGCGTTGCGCAATCAAGGAGAGGTTGTTGCTGTAACAGGAGATGGCACCAACGACGCTCCTGCTCTGCACGAGGTTTTATTTAGTCCTGTGAAACTTTTGAATACACACAACATCCGTTTATGAGTTGACGTGTTATCGTATTTGATCATACTTATTATGTTTTGTATTTTAGGCAGATATTGGACTTGCCATGGGCATTGCAGGAACAGAAGTTGCTAAGGAAAGCTCTGACATTGTTATCTTGGATGATAACTTCGCTTCAGTCGTAAAGGTAAGCAGTCCATCATTTTTCAGATCATCTTGAGAAAAGCAGGGAAGATATGCTTCAAAATTTAATATAAATCAGTTCGTCTCATTTATAATGCGGAAACGACAGCTGCTTAAATTCAAGTTTCATGTCTAATTTGGAAATATTTTCCTAAAGCTTTAGTGGCCGATCTTTATTTGTTTTTTTTTCCCGAATTTCATAAGGTTGTCCGATGGGGACGTTCAGTGTATGCAAACATTCAGAAGTTTATCCAGTTTCAGCTCACGGTCAATGTTGCTGCTCTCGTTATTAACGTTGTGGCTGCAGTTTCCGCTGGGGATGTTCCTTTGAATGCAGTGCAGGTTGGTATTTGATTAGCTTTGTCTATTCATGTAGTTGGCAGATTTCAAGCCCAAAAAATTGCCGACTTTTCATATTTGAATATTGTTTTGTCAAAGCTTCTGTGGGTCAACTTGATCATGGATACGCTTGGAGCACTTGCACTAGCTACCGAGCCACCGACCGACCATCTGATGCATAGAACTCCCGTAGGCCGAAGGTGAATAACAAAACAACGTTTTCGTATCTTCCGCATTAAAAATGCCCAATTAGCATTACACGCTTAATTTATTACTCTTCTTATCCAGGGAGCCTCTTATTACAAATATTATGTGGAGAAATCTACTCATACAGGTATTGCCTTCTGGCTGATACAGTGTTTATCTTTCTATCGAAATTTGCATTTATGTTCCACTGCGATAACTCTATTTATTTCAGGCAATTTATCAAGTCACGGTCCTCCTCACCCTTAACTTCAAGGGCAGGCGTATACTTGATTTGGGCAACGACAGGGCACACGCTGAAAGGCTGAAGAACACTATGATATTCAACACCTTTGTCTTATGCCAAGTAAGTACATAATAAGACTCGACGCACAAAAAAATTAGTATAACCGAATCATAAATTACTGTTCAATTCATGTGTTATTGTGCGCTTTTAGATATTTAACGAGTTCAACGCGAGGAAACCAGATGAAGTCAATGTATTCAGTGGTGTGACAAACAATCGTCTGTTTATTGGAATAATTGGGATGACACTTACTCTTCAGGTAAATGCTTTGCTGTGAAAAAAAAAGTATGTCGGTGAGTCATATTATTAACGCATCCTCACGGTTTGCAGATTCTGATCATTATGTTCCTCGGAAGTTTCTTCTCCATTGTCAGGATCAGTATCATGCAGTGGCTCATTTGTGCTGCCATCGCCATTATAGCGTATGTCCCTTTACCGCGTCCTGTAGTTTACTATAATTTCAGTGAAATTATTATTTCCATTCATTTCACGAAATCGAACTGCAAATCTCATGATGTGTGAAATTACCTCTGTCTGCAGTTGGCCTCTTGCTGCTGCAGGAAAACTCATCCCTGTTCCGAAGACTCAATTTTCTACCTACGTAAGCCAGCGAATCCGGAGATTATTTAGACGAAATCGGAACCGAAACCCTTAAATCGGATACTCTGAGAACTTGCTCAAGGAGCAGACAGGTTCATTTATAAACAAGTAAACCTGAATCATGTGCATCTGGATATGATTTGAAATTTACTGTTATTCTCAATTACTAGTTGATTCAGTGTGACTTGAGCAATTCCTGCATTTGCCATTTTGGTCATTTTTGCATCTCCTGCAGCATTTTGATTTCTGACTAAGCTTGATTTAAATAGGAGAAATCGACAAGTGTAATTTGGTGACGTGTCGATTTCTCCTATTAAACTAAAATGTTAACATTTAAGTTCAAAAAAACGGAACCTTACTGTAAAATTTAAGTCTCTGTCTAAAACAAAACTGTAAAATTAAGCCTGTGCAAAATGTAGCTTCTAGGAACAAATTGGGCAAACTGGTGTTTAAAAAATCGAATAGTTGATATACAAACAATTAAGCTTTTACGTAGAACTTCATAGAATTTATCACAAAAATCAACTTGAAGAAAAACTATGGTGGAAATAATTTAGTATCTGAATGAAAGTTCAGGTAACACAGGTAGTCTAGTCGATTCTTCATTGCTGGTTGCTTTGATGCAACGATCATCTGAAGTTCTGCTGTCCCAATATTTTAGCAGAAACATGAATATGCAAAGTGGTTTTTCTTGGTAATGTAATGAGACAGGAATTCATCAGCTGGGGCAGATTTACCGGGAATGATGGATGGTACGAGTATTTGAGTTTTTCCAGCAGCGATTCTTTTTCCAGCTACATTTGCGTAAAATAGGCCTGATATGGCAGGTACAAATACGTCACTTTCTGAACAGATGTAGAAATCTATGGCCTCTTGAAACTCGACCGAGTTTTCATTTAGGAACTTCAGTTTTTTGTCTGCTGGCATTATGCCTTCCTGCAACGATAAATGACACATCTCAACATCTGATATATTCCTAAATTCAATCTTCATCTTTTGCACACATTGTACAAAAGTGTTTGTTACCTTGGTATACGTTTTTGGGAAGAACTCTTTCAGCGCGTCGAGGCTGCTGTGCCAAACCGTTTGTGTCAGGTAGATAGTTGTGCTTTTGTCGAACCCCGTCTTCTGCAAAAAATCGGCTATCTCCATTCCATCATAACAGCTTTTCTCATTTGCTCCATTTTCCTGGCACCCTTTGCTCTCCAAAATGTCAACTCTAAGGTCAATTGCGACGAAATGACCATCTGATTTCCTACTCAAAGTTCTAAGCCGCTCAACCATGGAGTCGACCACTTCTTGAACAGCCGGTTGCAGCTCCAAAGTCCCAAACATGCCCAAGCACGCAACAGAATCCAAGTTACCCCTCATGTCGCTCTTCTTCATATTTACTGAGTGGAAATGTATCGAAAGCCTGATGTTTCCCCTTTTCCTATAAACGGGCTCTACGTGCTCTGCAATGTAGTCTTCCGTTACTCGGTTGGGAACTGCAACAGCAGCAATTTTTCGTGCTGGTATGTCATCTGGCAGTGATTTTACAATTCTCACAACACCGTTCAGACTATTCATGAACTTCTTCGTGTCATATATCTCCCCGAAAGTTCTGCCCACAGTAACAACATTGCAGTTATTTTACAAACTTTTGGTGTTCTTCATTTTACATTATTCATATCTTTTTCAATCTGCTGATGCTATTTGCTAGTGCAAAATACTGACCTCTTTTCACCCGGCTTGTAACCCCTAATGTCAGGAAGCACGAGAGTTGCTCCGAGGGATCTTGCAACTACAACAGCATCTGCCATCTAAATATTTTAAAAAAACAGTGATAAGCACGATAGTTCCGTCTAATTTTCTTTTTGTCGCTCAAATTTTGCATAACGAAACAGGACCTTAACATAATAGGCGGACCATTAAACATGAATCAGATATTTCGTACCTGCGAGACATGGTACTCTGGACCATTTGTCAAGGAGAATATAACATATCCCTTTGATTCTTCCACGTCATCTGCAACGCAATAGTCAAACATTAGCTATAACACAGCAAAACCTGATTAATAAAATGGTTATCCATCCGATTTCATAGCAAAACAGTGAGCAACAAAGTCCAAGAGTTTCTGATTATCACGATTGAATCCCAAGTTTAGAACAGCAAGTATCAGGCCCTCGAATACATACCCGAATCGGGTTTGGTCCAACAGGGTTTAAGCTCTTCGGTTTCCTCCTTCCAAGCTCCTTCAAACTTTGAAATGCTCTTATCCAAACTCTTGCTACTCTCGGTAAAACCATCAGATGTCTCCGAAAGTCTCACCTGCAAAAATGACAAAAATCAATACCTAAAACAAGCATACAGCAATGAAGAGAAGCGCCCATTAAGACATTGAGTACCAAACTCAAGCAATCAATATCAAACAAGATGCATACAATAAGCTACTGAGTACAGAAAAGCCTTAAACTTGATTAATCAGTTCAATTTCAAAAAATGCAAAGAATCCAACCAGATCACATCCAGTACAAAACAAATCTAAAAACAACTCAAATCTAAAAGAAAGGAGCAATTGTGAAAGACATACATGAACTGAGTCAAAGTGATCTCTTTTAATCATGTGTCCCAACATCACAAACATTGTAATGGTCAAAAACCCAGCCACCACCTGCCTACAATCAAATCCCATTTTCACAAAAAATGAAGCACCTTCAATCAATCAATCAATCAATCAATCTTCTCAAACACTCATCAAGCAGCAGCCAATTTGGGTGGATCAAATTCCCAAATCTCTCTCTCTTTCCCTCCTTCCTTCTCCAGAAGCTGAAACTTTAATCTGACTGTGCAAGGCTGGGCAGTTAGCTACAAACCAAAGCTGCTGAAATAAGAGAGCAGAACAAAAAAAAAAGAAATGATTTTTCGACCACCGACAGTGTGTCTGAATTTTTAATAAGAAGTACAAAGTCAAAAATATTTATAAAAAATATATATTTTTTCAGATTCAATTCTTTTGGTTGTTACTCTGTCCATCTCAACCCAGTTAATTAAAATATATTTTCTGATATTCGCTTTGATTTTTTTCCTTTTAATTACTTTCTTCATTGTTTATAGTATTGTTTTTCCTTGGAATATGCTGCCTGCAGATTCCATTCAGTAGGTGCTTGTGAGAGCTTTAATGACGAGTGTTGTTTGATTTTAAAATATATGAACATCGTCGTGGTCTTGAGTTTTGACTTTTGTTATTTCGATTCCCAATTTTAGAGAATCAGTTCCCATCAAAAAAAAAAAACAATTAGAGAATCAGTTTTTTTGTGCGTGTTAGGAATTATTCGGAGGCTCCAATTTGTTATTTTGTTTACTCATGTTGTGTTTGGGATTTGTTATTTTTTAAGAACTCGCTTTTAATAAAATCAAAAATCCTCGTGGAAAATGAGTTGGAATGAAAATGAAGTACAAAATTGCTGAAAAGTTTGTATTCGATTTTTTGTTTCAGTTTTTTCATGTTAAATCAAATATGAAAAAGTATAAATTATTTTTTAAAAAAAAGTTCATGAACAAAACAAGACCTATTTGCTTAGCGCATATACACCCGTTGAGGAAGTTCTCTGTTTTGAGGACCTCCTCAAATAGCACTTCATGTTAATATTTATGATAATAGGAAGTCTTATTCTCGCTATTTGTACCGCCGTTGAACATGCATGACCTCCTATTACTATTCATTACTTGAAATTGAAATTACTTGAAATTGAAACTACATAACTTGGAACTACTTGAAATTGAAATTACATAAATTGATTTTAATTAAAACCACAGTTACCTAATTAGCGAAGTGTAATGGACGGTAACAATTCGAAAAAAATTCAGTGTTCTCTTCGACTTCCTTCTCTTCATATTGGCGGACAATAGCGGCCTTCCTCTTTGAAAAGTATCTCTTTGATGTTGGAGTCACCATTTCTGTATTCATTTGCATGATCTTTGTATCTTCCTCCAAATTCCTAACATTAACAGCATCTTGTTGAATTTGTTGAGCTTTCTTCGCTTGCTCTCTTTGCCAATTCATATGTTCTTTCTGGTTATTTGACATGGTTTCCAAAACATCGTCTCGGCGTTGAGTTGATTTAGTCGCGGCGTATGTTCCCTTTCTCCTTGTCTCCTTGGCCGCTTTTACTCCGGGTGGTCTCACCGGACTAGATGAACCTCCGGTGTAGCTTTCAGGTGTAGAAAATGTAAGATCATCAATACTTACACTTGGAGGCACTTCATTGACGAGTACTTCATCAATTTCTGCGTTGGCTTCGTATGTATAAGTTGGGGGAGTACTTGTTTCTGTTCGAGCAAATGTTTGGTGAGCCTTCACTTCTTCCCAACAAGAAAAGTGTTTGAACTCCTTTTTCGAAATATACATTGTTTGAGCTTTCCTATCTATTCATTTTGAAATTAAGCAACACAATCAAACAAATAGAACTAGTTAATATACAAATAATTATTGTAATGAAATAATAACCCCGTCTTGCAAATTACATTCGGATTCTCTATTTCTTTATGCGTAGGAGAGACAAGAACCCTAGTAAACCAACATCGGCTTCAGTTTGGCAAAACGAAAAGCGAATGCAGCTTGATACCTAGGCTCCGCCCTAGGTTGGTTACCACCCCAAAAGCCAACTGTCATGAAAATCAAGATGAATTTTTTCCCACAATTTGACCTTCTGTCTACTGCCGGATATTGGATCAACGGATTGCCGACAATAAGATATACACAATTGTACATCTTCAGACATAGACCAATTGGAAGACATTTTGAGGAAAATATTTGTGTGATTTATGAGTGAATTTAAGTGCATATTTATAGATTGGAGGAAATATGGCCGTTGGAGGAAAAAATATGGCGTTGGAGGAAATATGGTTGTTGGATCAGAGCGCGCCGCGTCCAATCGCAACATTATTCGTCGCGCCCAGTTCAGACATTACTTCCTAATGTCGACTGTGAACGCGGTGCTAACGTAGTGACAGGACGTGCGACACTTGCCCTCCGCGTCTCATGTACACTTTAATGCTGCACCGCGTCCCATGTGCACTTTATTGCTTAATGTCTTTGTGCGACGCGGTTATAATGTCAAAGCAGGACGCGCGGCGACTTCCCAGTACTGTTCATCATCATCTCCTGCCAAATTCGGACACTGTATGACAATCGATCGATGATCAGAAGTTCCTAGGGCGATTGATGGGGTTTAATTGGAGTTTAAAACAAGGCAACTGATTTTTGGAGGCCGTCCGCTCAAACGTGCTCCTCGAGAACGTCCTCGACAGCGGACGTCCGCCTTCAACCGCTGCATAATTTTTTTTACAGGACGTCCTCAAAACGAGATAGCACGTTCTCAAAATCTCGACCGATGTATATGCTCTTAGTCTGATTCCGCATTGTGATGATCCTTAATTCAAGGAATTCAAATTTCAAAATTGCTTTTATAACAAAACTCAAATAAATAAACAATTAAAGCTTTTAACATATTGAAAATTCATAATGTAGCATTACCATTAAAAGATATCACTCTAAAAAGGGAGCTGCTCATGGGCCCCCCCATGACAAAAAAATGGGTTGTGATTTTACCATTATGCCCTCATCTTTTCCTTTATTTACACTCACATGCCATTCATATTTAAATCATGTTTTTGATTCATTTAAATGATAATTAAAATTCAATTAAATGATAATAATATTATATATTAATTATACCATATTTATGTATTATTATTAATAATTTTACTTTTTTATTATTATAAAATTAGTGTTTTATTATTATAAAATTAGTGAGAGAGTAAGTAAATAAACAAAATTTCATTGTACTAAAATCTTATTTAGACATATTTTATTTATGAATTATATTTAAAAAATAGTTAAGGATGAATAATAATAATTTAATTGATTTTATTAATAATTGGTTGGGGAATCAAGAAAACATGTTAACATACTAAAAATAAATACATAAAAACATGTTAACATACCAACATTAATTTGGAATCAAGAAAACATGTTAACATACTAAAAATAAATACATAAAAAGTAGATATATTTAATCAATATTTCCTCCAAATTGTGCTCCTGGAGAGCCCGTGCTTATGATTTCGCGCCATAAATCAGTACGTGTCTTATATGAAGATGCCCATCCTTTAGATTCATACGATGAATGATCCCACCACCACATTGGTACAGGTGGCACCGGATGATAAGGGTGTAGAAAAAGTTGCACGAAGTGATTGCCTACGTGTCCGATAGCTATTTCCATACGCTCATTTTCTTTAACCGGAGGGGACCTTAATGGCAAATGGGTAAAACAACTCCAATTAGTTCCACCGAATGTATGAAGTACAATATTGTACCTTGATGCTATGACAGTTCCCAAAGTCATAACCTCCATCCAATGCCTCTCAGGTGCTGGTGTCTCAAAATAATTTAGCAAAACTAATAGATTGTCTGCTGTACTGTTATCTGGGAAAATGACATCATATTGAGCCTTATTTTGCTGAATCTCATCAATAAGATCAAATCGTACTTGCATCCAACCCTCTTCTCCATATCCGATTAGTGCAGCTATCGCCCTAAATCCACAATGACCATCTGGTGCAACGTCAACAATGTCAGAAATATAGTGATGCATAACCACAGGTAATTGATTAATGTAGATATCATATGTACTCGGAACTCTAGAGTGGTCATTGGTTGATGTAGTACTACAAACCCCAGACCCCCTCTTATATCGGCCTCTCTTTGGAGATTTTACAAAAAAATAGACTAGATTCTCTGGCAAAAGCAATTTACACTATTCGATAATTTGTATTACTTTTAATACAAGATATTAATAACATATTTGACAAAATACATGTTGAATAGTATGTATTATAATTGACTAGATTCATAATTTATGTATTATATATGTTGAATATAAAGTAATTTTTGTTTAATCAATAATGTACTTATAATTAAAAAAAATATGTGTTATACATTAGTTTGAATTAATGATAGTATTTCATTAATTATAATATATTTTTTATTAATTTTATTTTCTAAATACTTTAAATAAATAATTCTAATTATATTGTTATTTTAATTAGATAATATTTATATATTTAATTGATATAATAATTGAGTTATAGATAAGGGTAGGGAAGGGTGTGGTGGGGTGGGGGCAAATTTATAATTTCGGGTGGGCCCCACAGGGGGGTGTGTGTTAGTGGGGGGTGCCATGAGCAATACCCTCTAAAAAGTCTCTAACGATCAACGCCATAAAGATAAGTATGTTCATGATCAGCCATTCTCATATTATTTACTCTGTTCAATTTCTGAATTTCAAACCAAAATTTAAAATTTCTAAATAACATGGTGATCTCGCCAACAGGGTGGTGGTCTGTTGGTTAAGGAGTCAGACATAAATCCTTACACTCCGACCATTATTTTTTTTCACAATTTTGTAAGATTTTCTTCTTTCTTTTATCTCTTTCCGCCTCGCGCGTGGATGCTTTCTCCATTCCCTCGTGTATGCTTTTCTCGTCTTGTCTCGCCTCACGCGTTATGCTTCATACATCTCTCGTGGATGCTTTCCTCTTCTCGCCTTGTCCATGAATGTGTTGTTTCCTTCATGTGGAGGTGTTGTCTTGTAACGGTAAATGTGCACGATGTTGCATGTGCTTCAGATGCGAAGAATGTACCAAAGATTTCAGGGGTAGAAGTACGCAGATCCATGGTAAAGGTGCCGGATATGGCCTATGCTTCAAGATACGAATATATATACCAATAATTTTGGGATGCCTTGATAAAGAGTTTCATATGTACTAGATGATAAAGATTATCGTTGAGAAATGTATTGAAATGTTATGAATTATTATACCAAAACGTACAAAAATAAATAACATGTTGCTCTCAAATTGATATCGTGTTAAATACATACACACCCCTAAAATTTAGCTTTAGTCAGTTCCGCAAAATCTTAACCGAATTTCGACCGCCCCCTCCGCGACGATCGCTTCAAATCTACGCTTGAACTCCAATTAGGTTTCGCGTTTTCAAATTTGTTCTCGTTTGATCTCTGACGCGTTCCATCACCGATCCGAATCTGTAGTTACTAACCTCGTACGATGCCGGAGTCGAACTCAACATCGGATGTGAAGAAGCGGCAGCTTCCGTCATGGGTGAGTGCCAGAGATGAAGGAAACGAACCCTCCGAAAAATCTCCGGAATCGGAGATGAAGCCTTCCACTTCTTCTGATTTTTCAAAATTACTGGTAATTATTTGTTTATGTAATTCATATTTTTGTTTGTTA
This sequence comes from Rhodiola chrysanthemifolia, assembly GCA_033675395.1. NCBI lineage: Eukaryota > Viridiplantae > Streptophyta > Magnoliopsida > Saxifragales > Crassulaceae > Rhodiola > Rhodiola chrysanthemifolia. The sequence goes on from CM066207.1 coordinate 14,952,551, forward strand.
TGTGATGAAGAATTAGTATGAGTTTGTGATATTTGATTAGGTTACCTGTTGTATGAGTTGATGTTTCATTCTTGGAGTTACAGGAAGGAGTGGTATTTGTGCTCTCTGGATTTGTTAATCCTGAGCGTAGTACATTGCGGTCCCAAGCTTTGGACATGGGTGCCGAATATCAGGCTGATTGGAATTCAAGATGCACTCTTCTGATTTGTGCATTTCCTAATACTCCCAAGTTTCGTCAAGTTGAGGCTGATTGTGGAACTATTGTGAAAAAAGTGAGTATCTCGGGGTGTCTTGGTTATATTTTCTTGATGAATTCTTTTTCTTGGCAGGAAGGCAGCATGAGCCGAAGCTTTCTTTTCTCTTAGTTTTTATGAAATATTGGTAAAGTGTATGCTTCAGTTTATGGTTCATATGTGGTAAACTGATTTTTGTAGGAGTGGATATCAGAATGTTATCAACAAAAAAAGCTTGTGGATATTGATGCTTATCTGATGTATGCTGGAAAACCTTGGCGTAGAGGCAATAATGTACATGGAGCTAGTCATGGTATAAAGACTCTTTGTCTTTTGCATTCGAATTCATCATGTCAATTTTTTTTAAAGACCGGCAGTCGAACTCTGAAGGCTCTTTTCCACTATCCTGACCCCTGAGAGATAGAATAAGGGGCCTTGACTTAAACTATATCTGCATTTCGTATATATTGATTGTCTATTTAGGACGTGAAGTCACACAGATTTTCTTAGTGGGCCGAGTGATTTACAGCCATGTATCAGTTTAGATAATTTTGGTTTTGTCATCCCTCAGCTAAAGAGACCCCACAGGCTAAAGATGTTGATAAGGCAGTTGAAAAGCAAATGCAGCAAAGGCCAGCAGCTGCCAGTTCCAGCAAGGTATTTCTTTTTCTCCCATGCTTGATCTGAGAAGCCATTTATTTTAAAATTTGTTGAATATGGGGATACAATCCACATATAGCACGTTTATGGCTGACCTCTGTCGTGACCTTGTATCTTTTATCCTTGCACATGTATAACTATAATGTTGTAATTGTGAGTTATTATTGGTGGGTATATTCATAAAATAATAAAATAGTTGTTTACGGAGGTATGAATGACTTACTACTGAGTTCAGTCCAGTTGACTATATGTCCAACACATGTTGCAGGTAGCACTTTCTGAACGTGCTAAAGAGTTCTCTCCTTCTATAGTGAAGCAATGGGTGAAAGATGATTTCGATGAAACCATGGCTTGGTTAAACAATCTGGAAGATAAGGTTATAAGCATCTAGTATTGTCCTCGAACTCTTCACACAATTATTTGAAATATAATTCTTTCTACTATTGTGGACTTGGACTAAGTTCAGTTTACTGGTGCCAAATTCCATTTATCTACTGCTGATTATAAAATTTATATAAAAACGGTATACAACAGTTGTTGATTGAAACTTCGAGAGCTAGGTTTACTCGATACTTGAATCTTACTCTAATTTTTCTCATTACTTCACAGCCCGAGCCAGACGAGATGATTGATATAGCTGCTCAAGGCATATTAACTTGTATACAGGATGCAATAGATCTTCTAGAGGACAACAAGGTTACATTTCAAAATTCAGTTTTTTGTCCTCTTTGTCGATAAGTTGATGACCAGAATACTGATGTTCATTTTGCACACACACGTATATATAAAAATTTCAACTCAAACTAATATTTGTTTCAGGATTTTAAATTAGATAGTAACTGTCCTATTTGGAGTTCAGTATATTGCGTACTTGTGTGTTACTTTAGGATCACATCAGTAACCTTCCCCATGAAATCGTTTATCAGAGCATTCTACAGGGCTCGTTTTCCCTCCTTCCTTTCTAAAGGTTCACACTAAGTAAAATACTTTGTGTCGTACAGTTCAGACCATTTATGTTACAGAAGGACTCATGACTAACAACACTGGGCATCATGAATTCTTAGATTATTAGAAGTAATTCAGGACTTGCTTGATGCTTCCTGAAAATCAGAATGAGAGGTATTCATTACATCGTTACTTTCTAGTTACTGCACTTATCGGAGTCTATGCTTTCAGGATTTTGGCAAATTGACTGAACAGTGGAGTGTCATCCCGCGTATAGTCAAGGAACTGGATAGTCTGGCCAAAAGTAATCTAACACCAGCTCAAAAAAAAGATCTCCAAAAGCAGGCAATCAACTACAATCGAATATATGAGTCAGAACTTGATTACCTAACCGACGAATCTATCCATGTCGAAAAGAAGGCAAAAAATGGTGAAAGCACCCACACCAATCATGATACAGTAAATGTCTCTTACGACGATGCTGGATTTGACAGCGACCAAACAATTGAAATGACAGAGGAAGAAATCGACATGGCCTACCAACTCGCAACTTCATGAGATTTTAATTCTTCATGTTTCCTCTTTGAACTCCATTAGGATTTAGGATCATCAGCTTCTCTCTTTTGGTAAGTGAATTTCTATTTTCCAACTGATCCTTGCTACATTAATGTCAAAAGCCGCAGGAATATCGTGAGTTCACAAATGGCTCTGTTTTTTTTATCAATTCAACTCTTTAAAAAAAAACTCTTATAAATGGTTTTTTTCGTTCATAGAAAATCGAATATGTTTGTGAGTGCTTTTTTTGTTCATAGAAAGTCGTATTTCACCTTGAAATTCGAATATCAATTTTTCCATATTTTTAAAGAAGGGGAAATCGGTTTCTCCGAAATTGGTATGATTGATTTTCAAATCAGTTTCATTTAATTGAGATCGGGTTCCTCAAACCGATCTGACATGTGGCAAACAAATGTTATTGTTAGATTCAGGTGGCAAATCGATTTGATGTGCTTACTCATTAAATCGATTTCCCCACCAGTTTGGTTGAAAATAAATGAAATCGATTTCTCTCAAACCGGTTTTATTCAAAAAATGAACAAAATCGTTTCCTTCCAAACCGATCTTTTTAAAAACAGGGTAAAATTTAAATTTAAGTTTCGAGCAGAAACTTTAGGGCAAAAAATAAAAAAAACTCTCATTGTGAAAAATACTATAATGCTCAATTGAACCGAAAGATAATCCGGATTAATTGTGAAATCCTAACGTAAATTGGTTCAATTAGACTCGTTTCAATTTATAAATACAGTCGTAGAAAACACCGAAGTTGCCCATCTTCATCTTCTTCCCAACTGGATCCGTTCCAGAAAGCGATCTCATTTCGCTCGACGACGGCGACAAAGACGGCAGCATAGATCTGCGTCAGATCTGAATTCCGATACGATGGAGAAGTCCTGCACGCTGTTGATCCACTTCGATAAGGCGACGCCAGCGCTCGCCAACGAGATCAAGGAAGCATTAGAATCCAACGATGTCGAGGCCAAGATCGACGCAATGAAGAAAGCCATACTCTTATTGCTCAATGGAGAAACGATCCCTCATCTCTTCATCACCATCGTCCGTTACGTGCTCCGCACCGAGGACCACATCGTCCAGAAGCTACTCCTTCTGTACCTAGAGATCATTGAGAAGACGAATTCGACAGGTAAGCTTTTGCCGGAAATGATACTGATTTGTCAGAATTTGAGGAATAATTTACAGAGCCCGAATGAGTATTTGCGTGGAGTTACACTTAGGTTTTTGTGTCGATTGAATAATGCTGAGATTATCGAGCCGCTGATCCCATCTGTGCTTGAGAATTTGGAGCATCGACATCCTTTTGTAAGGAAAAATGCGATTTTAGCAATTATGTCGATTTATAAGCTGCCTCATGGAGAGCAATTGTTGGATCATGCTCCGGAGTTGATAGAGAAAGTTTTGTCTACTGAAATGGATGCTTCGGCAAAGAGGAATGCATTTTTGATGTTGTTCAATTGTGATCAGGAGAGGGCTATTAGTTACCTGTTCAGTAATATTGATAGGATCTCTGACTGGGGAGACCAACTTCAAATGGTCGTGCTAGAATTGATTAGAAAAGTGTGCAGAACCAATAAGGCTGAGAAGGGAAAGTATATTAAGATTATTATTTCATTGTTGAATGCTCAGTCTACAGCTGTTGTTTATGAATGCGCCAGCACTTTGGTTTCACTGTCGTCTGCGCCCACTGCTATTAGAGCTGCTGCTAATACTTACTCGCAACTTTTACTCTCTCAGAGTGATAACAATGTGAAGCTCATTGTGTTGGATAGGTTGAATGAGCTTAAGGCTTCACATAAGGAGATAATGATTGAGATGATTATGGATGTTCTTAGAGCACTCTCTAGCCCTAATCTTGACATTAGGAGGAAAACTTTAGACATTGTGCTAGATCTGATTACGCCAAGAAATATTGATGAAGTTGTCATGACATTGAAAAAGGAAGTAATGAAGACCCAAAGTGGCGAGCTTGAGAAGGATGGAGAATATCGTCAAATGTTGGTTCAAGCCATTCATTCATGTGCTATCAAGTTCCCTGACGTGGCAGGCACCGTGGTTCATTTGTTGATGGATTTCCTAGGTGACAGCAATGTTGCCTCAGCCACCGATGTGGTTATCTTTGTTCGTGAGATCATTGAATCCAACCCCAAACTGCGGGTTTCTATCATAACAAGGCTATTGGACACTTTCTATCAGATCCGCGCTGCAAGGGTGTGCACTTATGCTTTGTGGATTATTGGTGAATATTGCCTCTCACTATCAGAAGTTGAAAGCGGTCTTGCAACGATTAAGCAATGTCTTGGAGACCTTCCATTTTACACAATCAAAGAAGAGGGGGACTCTCAAGATGACTCCAAGAAATCTCAGCAAGTTAGTTCAATCACCGTATCCTCCAAACGGCCTGCAATTCTTGCTGATGGAACTTATGCAACACAAAGTGCTGCCTTGGAGACTGCCATGTCTCCACCAACACTAGCTCAAGGATCCTTGCGCTCAGTTGGAAACTTGAGATCGTTGATCCTTTCAGGTGATTTCTTCCTTGGTGCAGTTGTGGCCTGCACCCTAACTAAGCTTGTATTGAGATTGGAAGGAGTCCAGCCATCTAAAGTTGAGGTTAATGCGGCAACTTCAAATGCCTTACTTATCATGGTGTCTATGCTACAACTAGGCCAGTCTTCGTTCCTCCCACACCCAATTGATAGTGATTCTCATGGAAGGATCCTTCTGTGCATAAGATTGCTATGTAATACCGGCGATTCAATGAGGAAAATTTGGCTGGAGAAATGCAGGGAAAGTTTTGTGAAAATGCTTTCAGATAAGCAACTGCGTAAGTCCGAGGAAATCCGATCAGAGTCTCTCATTTCTCAAGCACAGCCAGATGACCTTATTGACTTTTATCATTTGAAGAGCAGGAAGGTCAGTTGGTCATTTCTTATATTAATTTTTATAACTGATCTGCGAATAAATTAGCAGGCTTCTTATATCATTTGACTTTTATCTTGTTGGCTCACTTTTTTTTTTAATCTTACCTTTTTTTTTTTCATTTTTCTTTAATAACTTTATAGCTACATTTTCTCGTTCTCAATTTTCATGTGCAAATACTGTTATTATTCCTCAAAACTATCATATGCCAACCTGATATTTTTCTCGCCTGGCTTGGGACTTAATTAATTAATTATGATAATACACATAGGTTTACAAGTTACTATGGTCGAAGCAGTGCCTTGCATAAACATGTTTTTTTTCCTGTTGGCTTAGTTCATTTGAAAATTTGCTTAAATATGGGTTTCTTCAGGGAATGAGTCAGCTTGAGCTGGAGGATGAGGTCCAAGATGATCTAAAACGAGCCACTGGAGAGTTCATAAAGGAGGGGGATGATGCTAACAAACTCAACCGCATTCTCCAACTCACAGGATTTAGTGACCCAGTGTACGCTGAAGCATATGTCACTGTTCATCACTATGACATAGTCTTGGATGTCACTGTAATTAATAGGACTAAGGAGACTCTTCAAAATTTGTGCTTGGAACTGGCAACCATGGGTGATCTCAAACTTGTGGAACGCCCTCAGAATTATACACTTGCTCCGGAATCAACTAAGCAAATTAAAGCAAATATTAAGGTGTCTTCAACAGAAACAGGAGTCATATTTGGGAACATTGTGTACGAGACATCAAAAGTGCAGGAGAGAACAGTTGTTGTCCTTAATGATATACATATTGATATCATGGACTACATATCTCCAGCAAGCTGTGCTGATGTTGCGTTTAGAACCATGTGGGCAGAGTTTGAATGGGAAAACAAGGTAGATATCTGTCCAAAGGTTTCTTTGTGTGCCTTGTCTCAATGTTCATAATACTTACGGTGCGATGCATGCCCCAGGTTGCAATAAACACAGTTATTCAGGATGAGAACGAATTTCTGAACCACATTATCAAGTCAACAAACATGAAATGTCTCACTCCTCAGTAAGTGTTTCTTCAAAACTGTCTTTTCATTTGTACTATCTCATAGTTAAGACTCATAAAAGGTGTTTGATTGCATCTTGGACTGAAGGCTTGATGGGTAAGGGCAGCGCTATTCCGATTTCCGGACTTATCATAATCTTACCGTGTGACTGCTTTCTCCGTGCACATCAATATGAAATCCTAACTAACTAAATGCCAAATGCATTTTGTTTCGTAGTCATCACATCCCCTATTAAAGATACTGATTCATGTTTAAACTTGTAATAGGTATCGTATGAGACTTATCAAAGGGATTATTAATAAAAGTGAAAACTAGAGCATGATTCATTTTTCTTCTAATAGACGTGCAAGAAGCCAAGACTTAAATTGTTCTTGTTCATAGCACTGTTTTTTTATTATCTGTCAATCAGATCTGCTCTTGAAGGCGAGTGTGGATACCTTGCTGCCAATCTTTATGCCAAGAGTATTTTCGGAGAAGATGCACTGGTCAATGTGAGCATAGAGAAACAAGCTGATAACAAACTCAGCGGCTACATAAGAATAAGGAGTAAAACCCAAGGAATTGCCCTTAGCCTCGGAGACAAAATTACTCTAAAGCAGAAGGGAGGAGCATAATCCCACATCCATTGTTACAACTACTATAAGTAATATCGACACGCCATCTTCTGCTCAAATTATAATTGCACTGCCATTGCTTCTGTTAAATATCCATAACTCAAGGGATTTGATTTTTGTTTTTTCAGCTACTTTAACCATTTCCTGTCTACCCAAAAGTGAAGGTCAGCTATATAATGTATTTTCTTTTTAGTCATAATGATTTTTGTAACAGAATTTCCATTTTCTCGTTTTTTTTTTTGCTTCTATACCTTTTTATGATATTTCTGCCGGCGTGGTCATCATAGCTCTGTCTAGATTTTGTTGGCATTTTGTATCTCAGTGTCATGTTCATGGTGTGTTGCCCCTCCCTGACTGTCCCCATTGCTCGGAACTCATCCACATTTATTGGCAGAACTATCACCTATCACTTCACTTTGACCCATATGTATGTTTATCTCTTTTCCAGATCTTGAGTTCATGTCTTATTATACTTCACCTATACTTAGTAAACAAAGCAACAACCATTCTAATGCACACTTGTTCCTCCACCTTTTGTTTGTCCAATTTATTAGCCATTTTCTTTGCCCTGCCACTTGATTGCATCCAAGTTTGTGTAACCAACTTAACTTCCTCATCTACATTCTTCCTCTGAATTTCCTTTGTTTACATGATTTTCTGTCTTCTAATCTGCCTTGCTTGGTGGTTGAGTTCATATTAAGCTTCTTGCTTTGCAAGTGAGGTTTGGTTGGAAAACTTTTGCCTTTCTTATAAGTTTGGTGAGGTTGGTGAAGATAATCCACCCCTACAAATCAGCTGCTGTTCCAATCGATCAGTATCCTCTGATAAGATATAGCGACAATGACAGGATCGATTTCCATGTAGCAGCCATGCAAATGGACAGGGGAGTAGAGAAGCTCATGGCAGCCAGACTCTCCTTGAAAGAAAATTTAGCCAAGTCGAAAGCATTAGCTTCCGCCATGGATGAAACCTCGCTTAGGCTAGAGGAGTTGAGCCAGAGGCTACCATCATTACAAGCTCTGATCAGGCCATTGCATCCCAGACAATGCTGTTTCACTTCCCGCATTGTTTCCGCCATTGCTGCTGCTGGTTCTGTCTCGAAGGTGTCCCGGATGGTCCACCAGCTTAAGCTAAGACTAATGTCATCAAGTCCTCGGCCGAATCTTCCTGCCTACCTCTCCGCATTAAAACAGCTCGAAGACGCTCTCATCTTCTTGTCCCAGAACTGCGCCTTGGCATTCAAATGGCTGGAAGATGTTGCTGTATACTTGAATAAAGAAGAGACCGGAGCCTTGACTAGAGATGCTCATCTGTCCAGCTTGAAGGAAGCTCTTCAAATCCTTCTGAAACTCGAAGCTTCTAATGATCGCGCCAGGCTTCCTGGAGGCTGTCTTAGTGCAGCCTACGACAAGCTCGAGATCGAGTTCAGGAGGCTGTTGTGTACTGGAGTCTCTGTAACATTTAATGATGATGATCAAAATCAAGCCAGCTCAGTTGCACCATCTCCCTTACCTCTGGAAGTCATTCAGAGTCTTCAGTCCATTGCTGAGAGGCTTAGTTCTGCTGGAAGGATACAAAGTTGCGGATCAGCCTACGCAGAAGTACGAGGGCTAGTAGTCAGGGGCAGGCTTAGAGATCTGAGCTATGACTATATTGACATATCAACTTCAGAGCTAGACAATGTCCAGAGCATCGAGGATCACATCGAAACATGGAGCAAGAACTTAGAGTTTGCTATTAAAAATCTACTGGATCGTGAGCACAGTCTCTGCGAAGACGTCTTCGCTTTAGTATCAGACGACACTCGAAAGGAGATATTCGCGGAAGTGACGAAGAAGTCAGGTATACAGGAACTGATCAGCTTTGGATACAATGTGATCAAGTGCAAGAAAGATCCTATCAAGCTCTTGAAACTGTTGGAAGTCTTTGAAGCTTTGAACAAGCTAAGAACAGACTTCAACCGCCTCTTCAGCCACCATTCCTGCGCAGAAATCCAAACCTCGACTCGTGATTTAATCAAACGAGTTGTCTACGGAGTTTGGGATATTTTCAAGGCCTTTTCTGCTCAGGTTGAGCTGCAGAGGCACACTTCTCCTCCACCTGATGGCAGTGTGCACAAACTGTTAAACTTCGTCGTACACTACTGCAATCAGTTACTCGATGATCGATATGAGCCCATTCTGTCACAGGTCTTGTACATCCACCAGAGCTGGAAGCATGAGAAGTTCCTGGAGGAAAATCCTGCACAAGAAGTTCACAGCATTATGAAGGCTATTGAACTCAACTTGGATTCATGGGCAATGGCCTGCGACGACACAATTCTCTCCTACGTTTTCACGATGAACAATCGCCTTTTCCTCTGCAAGAATCTTGAAGGGACTAAGCTTGGAGCGCTAATGGGTGACCACTGGGTCAGAAAACAGAAGGAATGCGTCGAGTACTACGCAACATTATACTTCAGAGAAAGCTGGGGAAAGCTCGTCGTCCTCCTCAACTTCAATGACAGCAGCCTGATACCCCACCCTGGCAGCCGAATCTCCATCAAAAAGAAACTCAAGGCCTTTAACGACGAATTCGATGAAATGTACAGAAAGCAATCGAAATGGGTCATAACAGAAAGAGCCTTGAGAGACAAGGTCTGCCAAGTAGTGCAAGAAGCTGTTGTAAAATCCTACACCGAGTTCATGTCCAAACACGGACATTTACTCGAACAAGACATCAGTATTGTCAGATACTCTCGGCAGGGCCTGGAAAGCATCCTCGGATCTCTGTTTCTTCCACCACTGGGCAAGTTTGGGAGCAGTAAAAACACTCATTTTGTTAATAAGTTGAAGAGTGTTGTAGCTAGTCAGTTCAGGTCTAACTTAGCTGCTGCATAGTTCAATGTCAATAACTGTACATAAATTACCAGGCTTTATTATTAAAACTCCAGTTCCCAACTGCAATTGCTGATCTGATAGCAAAATACAGATGTTCTTCAGGTAATACTAATTTACAGATTGAGCTTGGTGTATATATATAATCCTATGATTTGACATTTTGAGCAAGAAGAGTTTTATGCAACAGCTGATTTGCTCCAACTAGGCCATTGCTTGAGCTTCTTTATACCTTTTCTATGATCAGTAACCTCCTCAGTTTCATTTTTCCTTAGCATTTCCCACATCACTTGTACATCCTCATACCCACATGTCTGAATATCATCGCGTAGTTTCAACAGTCCGCCTGCAAAATTCAGTCCCATAATTTATGAATTTTACACAGAATATGATGAACATTAAGACCAGCAGCCAAATACTACCTTAATCCCCAAGTTGGATCCACATTAGAAACCTACCAAGAAAACTTTAAAATTATTTTATACTTTTTTACCCATTTTAAAGGGAGCCAATTGCTTAGTGCTCACTAGGAGACAATTGAAACTTCTTTATTTATAATCACCCACTTAAAAAAAAAAAAGTGTCATACATATTATTTCCACTAACAACAACAATCATGTTTTGATTTATCTATAATAAGATACAAGTAATTGAATAAAAATCTAGATTTGTGTGACTTTAATTGGTCCAGGAAAGCTAATTGTCTAGTGACCTCTCCCACTAAAATCCAACCGTTAGATAATCAAAAAGTCATTTTATTGTTACAATTCTCTTAGAAAACAAAGTTCTCATTTGATAAATCCAATATCCCATCAATTATACTCATAATTAGATCTTTAATAAAAAATTTAACTCACCAGTTTGGCGATGGTGATCCTTAAAGCGAGCAGAAAAATGAAAGCATATGGTTTTAATAGGACATATAATCTTCTTCCACCAATCCATCAACCTAATGATCTTCACCTTCTTCTTCTTCTTATGCCGCCCGAGCCGGAGCCGCCGACATAAGCTGAACCCTGCCAGACCTGCACCTGCTCAATCAGCCGGATGAACAAGAACAAACTGGTGGTTTAAGTGTTTGAAATAGTGAACAGAAGAGATCAAGTATTTTGAGTGTGCAAGAATGGAGAGAGAATAATAAACTTATTAGCACAACCAAAACTCGATCAGCTCACCTTATATAAAAGATGAGACTTTATTTAAAATGGATGCTGGCGATAGCAACAACGCCACGTTTTCTTCTACTGTGTTTTCTTTGCATTTTTTTATATTTTTTCATATTTTTTCATTTATTGCTAAATGCTGACGACATTATAAACGGATCGTCTTATTATATTTCAATAAGAAATTCAATCAAGATTTTATTTTGACAGCCACTAATGACATTGGACTGTGCCGTATCGAATATTCTTTTTTACTATTATTTATTTACTCACTATATAAAGTTTAAGTTATCCTCATGAAAAATATTTTGATTATGATTTTGAAATATTTTTAGTATTTATTGGACACATGACAAACCACAAGGGCTTGAAAATTATATAAATCTACGGACACGTGGCGGAATGTGATTAGAGTTTGTTCTCTACCTATTTTTTATTTTATTTTGTTGACTTACCTTTTACTACGAAAAACGTGTCTGGCGTAGGTTGGCTGTGGGTGGACGACAGGCGTACAAGTCAAAGTATTCAAAACCAACGAATTTTAGGACCGTTTTCATCTAAACCGTTTATTTCTGAAACTATGACGTCATGCTTTTGAATCGACGGTAGATTAAGAGGCATGGTGACGCACGGCGGCAGTGCATCAGGGTAAGTGTCGGTCGGATCATTGTTCACATGTTTGGATTTTGTTTGGTGAGCCGGGGGAGCGCACTTGCTTCCTTTTGTTATTTTGTGGTGTTTTTTATTTTTTTTATTTTTGTTTTCTCATCCATTATTGTCATGTGGAAAACTAGAAAATTAAAAAAAAGAAACGTGTACTTTTAAAATTACGTTTTTTATTTTGAAATTATATGATATGTTATTCGGATTCAGTGCAGCCCCAATGCGAGTGACAAACAATGTTTACTCGCAGAATTTGACTGCAATCCACCGAACCTTTTATTGTCTAATTGTTACGTACTCAAGTATTGTCATATTAGAAAGTTGGAGGACTTGGAATGTATTTTGCTAAAGTGTGAATAAGTCTGTATTAGTAGGGAAAAGCAGAACGATAGAAGTTAACAAATGAATGAAGTCTAGTTTCCATCCCTTTCTTTCTCGTTTCTCATCCCCTTCTTAAAATCCAAATCTCCTTCATCATCTCTTCCCCAAATCTCAATCAACAAGTCTTTATCTCAATCCGTTGCAGATTTATCGAGTCTGCATCACTAATTCATTCTATAAAATAGAAAAAAGAAGAAGGTAATATGATCACAGCTGGATTTGAAATGGTGAGTGATTTACAACACCTGCATCTGTTGGAATAATAACCTGTGCATTTAATCGTATTTCTGTTTACATTTTGTGCTCCACTTTTCTTTCTGTTTTGCTGTTCAACAGTTGTGCAAGCACACATGACCTCGAAAAGGGTCAAACTGCTGTCAGCAGAGAGTATTTGAAACACACCGCTTTGGCCATCTTATAATCTTGCTTAAAAGCTTGAATCCTCTGTCCATGGCCGCCTCAAAAAGTACCTTAAGCTGTTTGCGAGAACCTGGCAACAGGCGCTAAGTCAGGTCCCGTTCAATCGGTAACACTTCATTAAAATCTTACAAAATTCGATTTTGGGTTAATATTAGACTTTTATACCTGTTGAAGTGGCTTGCTAATGGGATTGTTTCGGTAGCTCACGTGAAACTTCGCCTTAGCCAGCAACCCCTGTTCAAAGGGACGAAAAGATTAATAATAATATTGCTTCTAGTACAACAAGTAGAATGTTGCACGCATTTCTCAAACTTCGTCAAACTTCATAGTAACTTCGTTCAAGTACCTCGGTGTCGAATTCTCCAGATTCTACAGCAATGTTTATCTCGGTGATGATCTGTACAAGGTCAACTAGCAGACCAGGTCTATCCACTGTTTCCACGTATAGCAAACTACATGGGCAAAATAAGTCTTATTCAGGAATGTTTTAATGTTTAATCGAACAAACGTTGCTTATCTCGTGTAGCATGTAATGCAAAGAAATATGAGTAATATACGGACAGTACCTTCGCTTAGGGCCATCATCTGTTATACGGACATGGGTTGCTATATCAACATCAACCTGAGAGAACAACCGAAGAATTTCAGAATAGTAAGATGACATAAAGGCTAAAGCATGAAGGAAGCTGTTACAATATTGTCTTTGCAGCGAGAACAGACCTCTTGTCTTGGTGGCGAAATCCCAAAGGCTGCTCCCATTGCTAATTGAGCACTTGATTCCTGTACGAGCATTTTGAAGCTCAAAGTCAGAAATCGGGAAGAAAAAAAAATCTATCTCAAGTCCAGGAAAGAAACATGTAATAGATGACAGGCAAGAACTGATTACGGGGTGGTACTCTAGCAAATTGTTTATAATTGTCAAGCGGATGGCTTCGAGTAACTCCGGATCCTCAACCTTTCGGCCAGTGTCACTGGAAAAATAAACCTCGAGCTTATGATAGTGCTTATATTTTACCACTAATATTTGTTTTGATATTAACTGTGCAAGCAATATTGCATAACTTACGCTCTAGTAATGGCGAACATGTTGTGCTTTCCCGAGGAGTCCAAAAACACATTTGCCTTCACAACGTTCAGTCCAAGATTTTTCAAGGCGTGCATCTGCAACCCATAGAATACTGTGCTAAATATTCTAAGAGAAAGATCCACGCATGGCCAAAATTTTTATAGTGAGCGAATGACGCACAAAATGTGGAAATTGGATTTAAGGCTGAATGAAAAAAATGAATTCAAGAGAAGTTGTACCGTGTCAAGAAGAAGTCCCAGACGGTCACCAAAAGTAATTTCCACTACAGTAGCATCAGGGTCAGAGTCTTGGTCTATGATAACTTTTGGCGTCGGAATTTCGGTGTCTTTAGAGCTTTCATCCTGTTTCATAACAAATTAAAACTTCTAAAGTAGAACACCTTAAAAAAGGACTTGCATCATAGAATCTAACAAACGGATTAATTTGATTCATACCTCCACAGCTGTAGTTGATGACGCTCGAACTGTAAGCACCATAGATAAGTCTCTGAGATCATGTAAAGAACACATTACTCGGGTTAGTAAGTAACTATGTATGCATATGTGCGAAGAATGAAACACACAAAAAGGACTCAATTGTTAGCGAAAAATCAGGTCCACAACTTCCATTGTAGCAAGCATGATGATGATGATGAACAATTACAATACACAAAAAATGCAGATAGGCTCCTAACATAAATACATGAATTTCAGATCTCATAACTTTCGGAAATTCGACAAATCAACCCAGGGACATCCAGCTCAGCTACAGCTAGGATAGGAATGTCAAGCATGAAAAATAGTTGGACACCACACAGAACCAAATCAAACAGCAAACACAAAATTATCCTAAACCAAAATACTTGAGGAAAAATACAAACTTTCATTCCGAAAATCTCACCTTTTCCTAGAAACATTGCAAGGCTGAATTGCATCAAACCCAAATCCACACTTAAAAGAACACCCACTAGCTAGATTCTTGTCAGCAGCAGATTTCAGGCCAGCCCTGACCCCAAAACACCCAGAAACAACACCTAAACTAGCAGCAGCAGCAGCCATTTCTGATAACAAGCACTTGCAGAAAAGGGAGAACAAAAGCTGAAGTTGTTTAGGGGAAGAAGCTACAGAAAATGTTGAAAGTTATTATCTTGTTTTATAATCAAATTGATGAAATAAATTTGGGGTTTGAGGGAGATGATACAATGTGCTGCCATTGGTTTGGTTTGGATTGGATGGGGAAGATTGGAAGTGGGCAGCTCTAATAAATAAATAAATAAAACATTTATAGATATTTGTTCAAAGAAATAAATAAAGTTGGAAATTGAAAGGTGGGAATTTGGAAACCAATCCTATCTCATCTGTTCATCTACTTGGTTCCTACTTGTGCATTTTATCCGATCTCAATAATTGTGTCCAAGATGGGGTTTGTTTTGTTCCTACTTCTGTCTATTTTCGGCTTCATTTTTTTTTTTGTAATTTTATACAATTGTATTGCGTGCGTGAATTGAACCGATATTGTTGAGATTTCCAGTAGCGTGACAATATTATTTTCAGCTAGCTTCTTTTACTAGAAACCTCGTTTCGCATTGTGCTTTGACTACAAACGCTATTTCGAACTTTGTTTCGAGCCAAATTAATGCCTACATGTAAAATTGTTGTGTTTTGTTCAAAATGACCCTTTTAATTAAAGCGACCAGTATCAAAATATGAAGATATTTTTCACAAAGAGAGTAAATGCGTAACCACTTTAAGCAAGCCTTATCAAAAAAAAAAAAAAAACTACTTTAAGCAAGATGAAGATCATTTGGAAAATTCTTTGCAATTTTTGGTCATTTTCCAATTATTGAGCTACAAAGAAAAGCTAATAATCAATCAATCAATCAAATTAAACGGCGTCGTATTGAAACATATACAGCGCACCAACCAAACACGTTAGCGTTTTTACAACTAAAAGAGAGAGAAAACCAAAAATCGCTTCAAGCACGACTCCGAAGAGATCGCATCGCACCATTTCGCGTCGTCTTTCGATCAATCCGATTTTCTAGCAGCTCGAATCGGCATGTCGTCATCCGATAGGGGCGGCGTTGGTGGTGTAGTGGAGGCTTAAGTCAGATCCAGTCCACGCTCGGCAGACGTGGTTGTTGAAAAAAATTTGGGATTTCGTGCTTTCGGTTTGAATTTGAAGTTGTTGTTGTCGTAGCTGGTGGAAGTGGTTGAGTTTTTTGGAGTAGTTGAGGGAGGTGATGGCTTCGTTGAAGTCGTCGGGGTCGACACGGGTGAGGGGAACACCGGTGAAGGAGAATGGCGTGAAGGTTGAAGAGGGGCTTAATGCGTTCAAGTCGGACAAGTTTGATGCGGAGGGATACGTGCAATCTAAGTGTTCGCTGAATGAGAAGGTATGGTATGGTGTTTAGATTGAAATTTGGGGGTTTAGGTATGTTTGAATTTCGAGGGGTTTAGTGGAGTTTAGATCAGTAAGATTTGATGATTCGATGTAGATCATGTCAGAACTTATTCGGGTTTAGTCTTTAGAAGGACTGGTTTAGCTTCTTTTACCAGGATCACAAGTACTTATTGAGCCTGCATGAGCTGAAAGTTGGATAGTGTGAAATGGGGGATTTGAAAGGACATAATGGCAATTGCAACTGCTCTGTAGAAGGGCTCAAGGAAGTGGCAAGAATTACGAGCATCTCCACACAGATATGTTTTCAACAGCAACCAATGAGGAAAACCTCTTGGAATTTCTTACCAGTTTTGAATATCACTTAATAAGTAAACAAAATCTCTTCTATTTTTAAATTGTCGAAACGAGAACTTTATGCGAGAGTCGAAGCCCTAAAGGTGGTAATTTTTTGGCTAGGTGATGGAAAAAGTTTTCCTTGGAGATGGAACATTTGACCACTGGGTTTTATCGTTTTGCAAATTCTTCCTCAGTTAAAAGAATGAAACTGGCTGATATTATGACGATATTAGGTAGTATAGATATCATTTTGGGAAAAGTTGATCGTTGAAATGATAATCGATACAACGGAAGTACAAGATATCAATGCTTTTTCAAATGGGGAATCCTTAAAAGAGGTGTATGAGATCATATGGATGCTTATTCTGATTTTGACTGTAATAGAGGGAATAACAAGAGGTTTACTATCATTTTTGTAGTTTTGTGATCTTTTTCCTAACAAAATTGTTGTTGCAATGCAAATCACCTGCTAGAACTCTGTTAAATCACGTACCTTGGTTCTTTAACAAATATCTGATGTCCTAAGTATGGGGGATCCTAAATCATATAATGGAGAGTTAATGCTCGGATAGTAAAAGGATTATATTGTTTAAAGATGCCGTACACATGTCAAGTTCATCGATAGCCGTAAATGACGATTACAAGTTTTTCCGACTATTCACATTTGATGTTGTACATACAGTTGTGAGGGTGGTGTGAGTTTGTATGTCCCATCTTTAACTATGGTTAATTTGGGGCTAGTTTTCGCAATGAAAAAATTCTTCGGTCACTGATGGTTCTAGTGACGTATGGTTGAGTATCTGTCACTTAACTAGGCACCACCAATTATATCTTAACTATACTATGAGGTATTTATAATATGTATCATTATTTTGTTTCAGGTGCTCATATATGTAATTTGTTTCCCTTGGCCAGGAAATAAGACAATTATGCTCATACCTCCAGGATTTGAAGAAAGCTTCGGCTGAAGAAATGCGAAAAAGTGTATATGCTAACTATGCGGCATTCATACGGTTAGCTCATTATCTTTTATAGAACAAGGGTATGGTCGTTTTTACATAGAAAGTGAATCATCGTCTTGTTGAAATTAAGCAGTAAGCACTTATTTATTGCATGAAAATATGTTTCTGTATTAATATTATCATCGTGCATTTTGGCATCCAGAAAACATCAAATAGTTTTTTTACGTAAAGATAGTTAAGAAGAGTAAAAAACAGTATGTCTTTAAAATGAACCCCCAAAACAATAGTCTCACAGTGACTAGTGTCATTGTTCCACTGTAAATTGGTTATCGTAGACTCATCATCCTCAATGTGCATTCAGAGACTAATTGTACCCATCCTTATACCATCTTATGTAAAAGGGTGTCTGCTAAAGAGGATTGAGCTGATTTTTATCTGTCATTTTGCCTTCCTTTCAGAACATCGAGAGAGATATCAGATCTTGAAGTAGAGCTGTCCTCTATAAGAAATCTTTTATCAACTCAAGCTGCTTTGGTTCACAGCTTGGCGGATGGTGTTAATATTGAGTCTTTAAACATAGCTGTCTCAGATAGTAGCGATGTGAATGGTCCGATCGGTTCTGTGGACCGAGAACCATCTGACTTAGACAAATGGCTTGTAGAATTCCCAGATCTCCTTGACGTTTTGCTAGCTGAGAGGAGAGTGGATGAAGCTCTTTCAGCACTTGATGAAGGAGAACGCATCGCCACTGAGTCAAAAGAAAAACATTTTTTAAACTCGGATGTACTCGCGTCACTGGAGAATATTATTACTGAGCGCAGACAAAAGTTAGCTGATCAGCTTGCTGAAGCAGCCTGCCAACCATCTACTCGGGGGAAAGAACTCCGGGCAGCTATATCAGCTTTAAAGAAGCTTGGGGATGGATCTCGGGCACACAGTTTGCTACTCAATGCACATTATCAAAGGTACCAGTATAACATGCAGAGTCTCCGTCCGTCAAGCACATCATATGGTGGAGCATATACCGCCGCACTCTCCCAATTGGTTTTTTCTGCTATAGCACAGGCAGCTAGTGACTCCATGGCTATTTTTGGTCAGGAACCAGCTTACAGATCTGAGCTTGTTATGTGGGCGACCAAACAAACAGAGTCTTTTGCTTTAATTGTTAAGAGACATGCACTGGCCTCATCTGCAGCTGCTGGAGGATTGAGGGCTGCCGCAGAATGTGTTCAAATAGCTCTGGGACATTGTTCATTGTTGGAAGCTCGTGGTTTGGCTCTATGTCCAGTCCTCATGAAACTCTTCAGACCCAGTGTGGAACAGGCCCTAGAAGCTAATCTGAAACGAATAGAAGAAAGCACGGCTGCCTTAGCTGCTGCAGATGATTGGGTACTCATGCCTCCAAACAATACACGTCAATCTGGCAGGATGTCTAATGCATCTCTCGGGATGGCCTATCAGCATAAACTATCGAGTAGTGCCTATAAGTTCAATGCGATGGTCCAGGTAATTCCTACTTTTTTATTTAGAAGAAAATTGACCTCTAGGGTCATGCATCGTTGTTTAATTTTGTACGTCCTTAATGGTTAACAATAAAAATGTTCGAACAGAACTGCGTAGATAAATAGAACGAATTGCTGGTGTTTGTTATGTTTATCATCACTAATGGACTTGATATTTCTTTTCTTCAGGACTTCTTTGAAGATGTTGGACCTCTTTTAAGCATGCAGTTAGGAGGCCAAACACTTGAAGGCCTGTTCCAAGTTTTTAATTCTTATATGAACATGCTTATAAAAGCATTACCAGCTTCCATGGAAGAAGAAGGTAATTTTGAAGGATCTGCAAATAAAATTATTCGAATGGCTGAGACCGAAGCACAGCAACTGGCATTATTGGCAAATGCATCTTTGTTAGCAGATGAACTACTGCCTCGTGCAGCATTGAAGCTTTCGCCATTTAATCAGGCCATTCAAAAAGATGATCCTCGTAGGAGACCGACAGATAGACAGAATCGTCACCCTGAGCAAAGAGAATGGAAAAGGCGACTTGCCAGCTCAGTTGACAGGTTAAAGGACAGTTTCTGTCGACAGCATGCCCTGGATTTAATATTCTCAGAGGAAGGAGATAGTAATCTTACTGCAGATATGTACATAGACATGAATGGAAATGCGGATGAGATTGAATGGTTTCCATCTCCAATATTCCAGGTACGTAGTGTATGGTTTTCACTCATTTGTTCATAGATTGCTATTATACACTAATTGAAAAGTAGGAGAAACAAACTTTACTGCCCAAGCAATTTCCACTAAGAATTGTTATCAGTTTAAACAAGAAGCTCATTTTTACTGTGTATTAGTATGCGCTCATAATTGTTTTTATTTCCAGAGCTGACACAACTAGTTCAATTCAGGACTACTGATCTTGATGTTTAGTTGTCTTTTAGAGCTCGAAAATTATGTCGTTTATGATTTGTACTAAGAATTTACTCCCGTAATAGTTTATTTGCTTTGTGCATGAATGCAAGTTTGCTGCAACAAGGCTAATGTTGGCCCTCATAAGTCATATCAGACTACATATGCAGTCTAACTCATGCAACTCAACTTGATACGTCAAACTGTTATGCAGGAACTCTTTTTGAAGTTGTACAGATTGGCTAATCTGGCAGGAGATATGTTCATAGGCAGAGAACGATTCGCCACACTGCTTTTGATGCGGCTGACAGAAACTGTTATACTGTGGCTGTCAGAGGACCAGAGCTTTTGGGATGACATTTATGAAGGACCAAGGCCTTTGGGCCCTCTTGGTCTGCAGCAGGTACGTAATACAGGATGAATATTCTCAGCTTTCAGTTTCAAGTATTTGAGGTTTGTGTCTTCTCCGTCTTCTTTATGGATAAGTTCTCACATGGGCGTGGTCAACTTTTTGCAGTTTTATTTGGACATGAAGTTTGTTCTGTGCTTTGCCTCCCAAGGACGTTATCTTTCACGGAACCTTAATCGAGTGGTCAATGACATAATATCTAAAGCCATGGATGCATTTTCTGCTACAGGGATTGACCCAAACAGGTATGCATTATCCTGATACTATGTTCGAACTCATTAACTATAGAAGAGTTAATTCCATTTTGCTTGGCATCGGTACTTAAGTAATCTATAGGCTTTGAGTTTGACATAATTGAGTGTCCAAGATTTAAAGTGAATTCTTGACAGTTTGAGACTCCAACTTCCAACCCACTAGTAGCAGAAGGCAAAATATTAAGAAATATATTGTTGTTACTAAGCATATGTGTTCGACGTTGTTCCCTTCCTACATAGCTTTAAAACTACCTATGTGACCACATTTCTGTCTTGTTATCTTGCAACCGTAGCTGCCATTTGAGCAATGAAATCTGTGACACGGCTGCTAACAAGTTCTGAAATACATGAATGCAGTGTGCTCCCCGAAGACGACTGGTTTATAGGAGTCAGTCAGGATGCAATAGATAGGCTTAGCGGAAAACCCAAAGCAATAAATGGCGATCCTGAACTTAGCAGTCCTACTGCTTCTCTGTCTGCACAATCAATATCTTCATTTAGATCGCATGGCAGTTCATGAATCACTATCTTATGATGTTGTAAACTAGCGTTGCTATTTTATGAAATTGACTGCCAATTTTTTCTCATATATTCACAGGGATCAGATGTGTTAGCATCTGGCATTTGTTGATCTAACGGTTTGGGATTCCAAGCGAGTATACCAACTGATATAAATTGCAATTCTCTTGTTGGAGTCCTTATCGACAGGAGTATATCTACTGAGAAACAAACACTGAGGCTCTCGAAAGTGTAGACGCCCAATTTGGGTAAGCAGCAAATGTACTGACAAACTAATTTCAACATCTCTTATTAACCAGTAACAGTGTACATAAATAATAGTCCAAAAAATTTGCAACGAAAAAAAAACCTAAGCAACAACCTAAGGACTAATAAAAGCAGGTAGGCTAAAAATCAACATCATCTTCAGAGTTGGATTCTTCGAGCCTTTTGGCTTACCTGAGGAACTGTGCAGGCAATGGGTTATGGGCACTCCATATCTTCTTTGAGCATACCTGGAAAGAAACCTGCAGTCACAGCTTTTGATATTGGTCAATCAAGGAAGTTTGGTCACAGCCTGAATGTAGTTTCAACATCAATTCATCCTTGGCAGTGGTGTGACGATGAAGTCTGTATACACGCAGTACAATCTAGCGTCACCTGCTGTCATTATGTGAATGAGAGCAATGCTCATGATATAAAATGAGTCTGCAATGTCTAAACATGTTACTACTGAAGGGACCATGCTGCCTCAACTTCATCATAGAACCGGGTCCTATATTCTCAACAAGCTCTTACATGAGATAGATCGGGAGGTGGCATGGTGTGATGCATGCAACGTGATTAGACAATCTGAGCAAACAAGGGAACTAACACCAAATGCAATCTTCTACAAATAACATATGGTAAAGCATGAGTGACAACATAAATGTGCAATAACAACACGCAAATTTAATAATGAGTACAATACTCTCTGGCATATTCTATCTAACTGCAGCAATGCATGTCTTGGGATGAGTGACTTAATATCATGGAACAACCGTATGCTCATGGTTATGCATTCACTTGAATGTACCGGATGCTAATGTGAATGCCTCGATAATGACATAGATGATTGAAATGGCTGCATGATGCATCAAATCACGAGGAAGGAAAACAGGGAACATCCCCTTCATTACTGATAGGTCATGTTTTTTGGAGTTCCGTTGGTTCCAGGTGCAGAGAGTGGGTAGCTTCCATCCTTCCTCTTCCCAAAGGGATTCTTTGAATATGTAAGATCAGGTTAAGGAGATTGCCAAGGTTTATTGCGTGGGAATCACTGACAAAAAAAATTATGCAAACAGTGTACAAAAACAAGCAGTAGTGACTAGAACATTTTCTGAAATCCTGCAGGCAACTATATAAGTCCAAAACCTGCAGACATGATAGTACACCAGTAGCAACTAGCAAGTACTGGACAAGAATAGGGGGGAAAGTTGTAAATGAAAAATAATTTTGAAGTTAAAGGATATTGTATTCGCATGCCAACAGAACCAGAACTAGGTATCACGGCTCCTTGCAGATTGCGATGCACATTGGCTGCACTATTGACATCCTGCATGATATAAAGCATTCTGGAATGTGAAATTGACTGCAAGACCATACAAGTCATCCATCCAACCATATGAAGAATCTATTCACAAGTGTAAGGATCACACATGTAATACTCAAACAACTTTTAATATCACTGAAATAATTGTACAGAACAGACCTCAAATTCAATGAAGCACACAGTATGCCTTTCTTGTCTAAGGACTTTCATTTGCTTAAAGCCTGGTTGACTGCAAAACAAAGAACAAACATTTTACTAAACAATGTAAACTACACCTAGCATGTAGGGCACCAGATAGTACGATTTTCAAGAAGCCATACCCGCTGATTAGACCCCTTAATTCTTCCTCATTTATGTTCTCTCCAAGATTCCCGATAAATAAGGTATTGCATGGAGGATTGTCCTTAACATTCTGTCAAAAAATAAGCGACAAGTCAGGATATACAATTTGCACTGACAAGGATTCATAAATGCACAATAAGAACTCAGGAATTGGAAACTTTAACTTGTGGTGACCTAACCAAGTGTGCGAAGTATTATAGTAATATGCATGTTGAACACGATTAACTTACTCAATAATAATTATGAGCCTTTGAGCAACTCATGTATGAATAACACGTAACGAGGTGAGTGTTATTTATTTGATATATCATCTTAATTTATAAAGCCTAATGAAAACTATATATAAATTATAATGCGAGCTAGAGTATGAATGACCGATTCAAAAAGACCAACAATTCATGTCTCATGAACAGAAGAAATAAGAGGATGGTTTCGTGTATATACGTCTATAGCAAATATATACCAGAAAATACCTGAACAGGGACATAGCTGCTTGGAGCGGGTATAGGAGCAGGGGCAGACATTGGTACATGAGCCATTGAATACCCACCGTATGGGTCATACTGTTGTGGAGCTTGAGCCATATATCTAAACACAAAAGCACACTCACATAATGAATTTAAAGCCTCAGTTGTTCTGACTTCTTCGTAATGTGATCATTAGCCAAATATAGGAAAAAGCAAAAGAATAAAAGAGGTCACCCATGTGGTCCCCAAACAGGAGGTGGTGCTGGAGGGGCGTGAAAAGGGGATGGACTCGAATATCCGGTATGAGTGTAGTCACCACCAGTTCGTAGCCGCTTACTCTGATCATAGCTGTTTGTATCCGCTACAATTCCTTCACATGAACTAAGTGTCATTACACTCAACTCACGAAGAAAGTGAAGAAAATAAAATGTAATGATATATATTATCATTATCTACTTCCATGTGACAATTTTTGTACCTCTTATCGTCAAGTGAGTCAAGCCTACTTGATATTCGATAGCTATTATTGATTGTATTGTCACAAAAACAGAAAAAGAAAACTTCTTTCTTTCGTATCTACGAGCAGCCCACTCACACCAGGAAAAATGGCAGCAAACAACAAGACAATGAATGCAAATCAAGAAACTTGGAAATCATTCATTCAATTTTTATGTACATAAGAAAGAGAATGGTAGGCACATGAATCCTTGAAATTACCTCTTTTTACAAAGAGATTCTTCTTCGCCATCTCAGTATGTAACACAGCCTTTTCCTCGGCATCAAAAACCAAATCCTAACAACACAACCCCATTTGAAATCACTATCAAACAGAATTGAACACACAATCAACAAAATCCATTGAGGTAAGAAGTCGTTGAAAGAACCTGAAGAGTGTCTCTAGCAGAGAGGGCATAGTGAGGAGTGGAAAAGAGTGCAAAGCCCAGTGGATGTTCACCCTTAGAGTTCACTTGTGATGCCTCATATCCTGGAAACCATCTGAGCAAATTCTGCAGCTCCCTTTCCTTCACATCCTCTGGAAGACCAGTAATAAAAACTGTTCGAATCTGAAACAATAACAAAACCAAAAGAACCCAAATAAGCAAACCATGTCTCATGATCTTCAAAACCACACCATAACAAATAAACAAAGCAAGTAAATTCAATACAACTTATAATCTCCCAATTCCAGCACTGAAACCCTAATCGAAACAAAATCGACGCATCTACAACGTACGTCAAGAACAACGGCTGCGAGAATCTACAGCAAAGAAGTTTGTGAAAAAAGAAGGTGAGAAGAGAAATTGAATGAATCAAAATGGATTACCTCGTCGTTATGGTTATCGGAGAGATAAGGAGGGGGATGGGAATGGGAATGGGAGGGTAGAGGTGGAGCACCGGGTGCAGGAGGAGCAGGGGAATGAAGGGGAGGTTGAGGAGCGGTGGAGGGAGGCCACTGCTGGTGGTGGTATGGGTAAGTTCCGGCACCGGCCATCGCGCGAGTAGGAACCCTAGAAAGTAAGACTGACTGAAGAAGTAAGAAGAAGGAAGAGGAGGAGGTTAAATGTAATAATAATATAAGTTTTAAAATAGATAAAATTACTTAAATCTCAAAATCATAATTTGATTTTAGCAGCGGTTGAATTCTTGACTAGTTTACTATTGCAAAGCTTAAATGATACGAAATAAGTAATTTATAACACTCCGTATATGCTTAATGCTTGCGGGGTTAAGATTCATTTGGATGAGAAACGAGAAGTAATTAAAATTCGTTTATTTAAAGAACAAATTTTGTAATGTAAAAATAGTAAAACTTAAAAGAACAAAATTTGTAGACTTAAAATAACAAAATTCGTAATGCAAAATAGTTAAACTTAAATACTCAAAATTCGTAACACCGGTATACAAATTTACAATAATGCCTTTATGAACATATAATATAGATATTAAAATTCGAAAAATAATCGTTTGGTCGAATGGTTGTGATTACTTCTCATTTCTCACCAAAATTATACTAGATATTTCCTCAATAGAAATATACTATACTCACGTTCTCCGCCAAATCCTCGGTTGGTGGTTGACTCCGATGCCTTGTCTGCCCCCCGTCCCTTGGCCCGCCCCCACGTTCGCCGCCAAATCGCCTGTTGGTGGTTCACTCTGATGCGGCGATGCCTTGACTGCCCCCGCCCCTGTTGGTATTTGTCGAGAGGGATGTGTTTGCAACAATTGAAAACGAGTCTATTTTGAATCGTTTTCAAAATTTAGAGACTCGTAGACGTCAATTATCTCGTAGTAAAGAGTCAATGTAGTTTGATTTGCACGTTTGTACTTTGTTAAATCAATATGAATTGTTAGAAATTTTTTTTCTATTTTTACTTAAAGTCCGCCCCCATCGATCCAGTCCTGGATCCGCCACTGGATGGACTATCCCTGGTAAAATGTCTTCATGAAAGCTAAAACCACCGTTAATATAAATTTCCTTCCAAAAGTGAAAAGTCCACATTTGCCCTTGCTCTGACTTTTATTTTGAAATTGGCTCTCAAATTGTCCTTCATGTAAGCATGGCAGCAAAATGAGAAGTTCGAGCATATACATCAATGACAGTTGTGGGAGAGGGACTGCTCTTACGAGATGGACTCATTACTGGTTCTCCTTCCATTCCAGCTCGAATACCGATTTGACCTAAGCCAACTGTGCACTTCTTCTTGAACACGGTCACGACGACTACAGCTACTGCGATTCATGCAGCCGCTGATAAGTCAAATTCTTGACTAATATTCCTCTACTTTTATGAAGAGTTTTGATCCATTCCCGGTGCTAATGCTCATTGACCCTTATTCTCACGATTCAGGTTAAAAGCAGCTATCCCTTGAAGACAAGGCTCAAAGATCAAAACTTCAAGAAAAACCTAGCTTTTGGAGCAAAACGTGCCCAGAATGGAACTCCAACCGGCCGGCTGAAAGATTGGCCTTGGAGCCAACCGACCGATTGGAGTCGAGACCAAAAAGAGAGTAGACTTTGAGGTATTGAACCGGTCGGTTCACATCTCAACCGCCCGGTTTAAATGCTCAGAGAGTTCGAGAAAAGCCAACCCTGATCGAACCGGCCGATTCACATAAGTACATCAAGCTCAACCGACCGGTTGGCCGTTAAACAAAGGGTTTTGCTGACTTACCATAAATAGAAATTCAGGGTTTTCACTTAAGTATCTGGGATTTTTTGAGAGACAACAAGGGTTTTGGAGATCAAGCAATTTAGTTTGGAGCCACTCTAAGGATAGAAGGGAGACTTTCATCCTAGTTTCTTCATCTTCTTCGTTTTTACTTCATCATCCTTGTAACAACACTACTATTGTTTGTCTATGAACATGAGTAGTGAGTTTTCCTTCGAATTTCTAGGAGTCCTATGGACCTCCTTGGTGTATAAATTATATTCCCTATTGAATATATGTTTGAATGAAGCTTTTGGCATGGTTGTGAATATACTTTGATCAAATGTCAACTCTATGCCCTCTAAATGTTTGATAAAATGCATAGGTGGTTTGGAAACAGGAACTTGAAGTTGAATATTCGAGAGAATGAGACTAAGGGTTCTAGAAAATAAGTAGATTCACCCTTGTTATGTGGTGCTCACTAGCGTGACCCATACTAACATTGAGATAGACTTGGTCTTCATCGCTCTTGGATATCGATCATCCAACTAGAGTTGATGATTGAGAAACTTGAGTTGGACGTGAGCTAAAAACATCGGGAGATTGAAGCTCACATGCGAGGTGTCTCTTCCTTAAATCAAAGAAGTAATCGAGAGATAGAATTTGATTTAATAGTCACACGCCTTAATCTAACCATTACATTGCTTGTTTTTGCATGAATTTGTGCCTATCGAGAGTCTAGTACACCAAGGATGGAAGTAGTACCATAGGAACGCTTTTTAACCCTTGAAAACACCCTCTTTTATTTCATTGTTCTTACTTAGTAATTGATAATCAACAATTCGAACAATCGCTTAAGGAATAGACTTATTGGAGTAAAATTAAATAGTGATCTTAAGTTTACACTTGCTCCTTGGGCGACCTGGTACTTACCGGTCTTACAAATTGTTTTTGACCAAATATTCTTGCTTTCGATCACAACGATCAAAATGGCGCCGTGCCGGGGAGCAACGAATTAACTTCAAGAACTAAAGTAGATTTTACGAGATTTGGACTATTCCACTTGGTCTTCTTGCTATATTACTCGTGTTGCATTTGTGGCTTAACAGATTCCTTTTTTTTGCTCTTGTATGCTTCGGTTGAATGCAAACGAGGTCCAAATGCAAGGAAAAAGTGAATCCCGGTTTTTATCAAGCTTTGAAACATTTTTTGGATCAAGAGAAAGCCAAGGGTCAAGGCTCTCGCAACAAAAGGCAACCTCGTAAGCGAAGACCACCACCAATGGACAACAATCCTCCTCCCAAATGGGGAGAAACCCTTGAAGGACGATTCTACTCCAAGCCTATCCGATTTTCAATCGCCAATAGCTCCACCAGGAGTTGATGCCCCTCAATTCGAACTCAAACCGGCATTGATAAATATGGTGGGCAACAACGCATTCACCGGGATAGGAAATCCCAATGCTCATTTGACTTCTTTCCTTGAGCTATGCGAAACCTTCAAGATCAACAACATGTTGAAGGAAGCAATATACCTAAGGCTCTTCCCTTTCTCTCTAATGGGGAAAGCCAAAGATTGGCTATGGGCCATGAAGCTAGTACTTTCACAACGTGGGACGAGTTAGCTCAAGTCTTTCTTCTACAATACTTTCCACCGGCAAAAACCTAAAGACTCAAGAATTTAACTTATCAGCCGCTGAATAGCGAATAGTGATCGACGAGAATATATTCGATTTCAACCTGATCGGTTAATTCAAGCAAAACCTTTCGATTCAATTTCATCTTCTCCGCAAGTCTCAATTCTGCTTCGACACGTCGACACCACCGGCAGCAATGAAGTTGATGTTTGATGTCACCCTGACTTTCATGTTTGATTTTAGTTTTCCCGAATTCATTTATGAGGTCATCTTATGTGCAGCTGTGTGGGTGGATGAGCCAGAATGGAAAGATCAATGTGACGTTATAGTACATACATGATGCTTTAATTTTTAGTTTTTTTAAGTTTTTAAGTTTTTAGTTTGTTTTATTTGAACAATCAATTTCTCTTCTGCGTTTGCAGCAAAATAACAACTATCGTGATCATCACCGTCATCATGCTCCATCTCTTCGCTTGACTCAGTCACTTCATAATGAGACTCACTCATCCTGTCACTATCCACATCATCAACAGGCTCTTCATCCTCATCACTTTCGGAAACAACCTTATTCAGCTTATCTTCGTTCGCCTCATTAACACTGCATCCTCACTCTTCGATCTTGACCACACTGTTGAGCTCGAAGTCGCAAACTCCAACTCAACAATCTCTGATCAGCACTTTTTAGTTTGTTTTATTTGAACAATCAATCTTCCCTCAACCACTTGCGTCGGCCACATTTTCTAGGTGCATCCTAAGGCCATCCTTATCCATGATCTTTAAACAAAAATCATCAATTATTTTCAGCAATTTCATTCTCTAAAAGACCACTTCACAATCTTTTATTCAAATCTCTTCTTAAGGGCATCAGTATCAATGATCTTTTTTTAAAGATCATGAAGTAATCTTATTGATCTACAATCTTTTAACTAGTGACTCTCTTAATAATGAACCAAACGAAAAGATCATGACAATCTTTTTTTTACATTTTTAAACTTACAGTTCCATATCTCTCTTTTATCATCTCAATATTCTTAAAAATCTTTTGCGTCCGAACTATTATATTATGGATCTTAATTTGTAGAGCTAAAAAAACAAGTTTATTGGTTATATTTCAAAAATGTTTTGTTTAGTATTTTTATGATTTATGACTTATATAAATTTCTTATCAAAAGTAATAAGTAAAACAAATAAAAAGTGAAGGTAAAGATGTTACATGTTGTGCCACGTGTCCTCCACAATCCTCGACGATCGTTCGTGAATTGGGTCGTGCGATACAAAATTTTGACGAACTTCTATCAAACGATCCTACTATTAAGGACGAAAAAGAAAAGGTCGGAGCTAAAATCTTTTTCTTTCTCTTCTATTAAAGATGGCCTAACAATGATCAAGGAAAGAAAAGATCATGCATCTACTATATATTTTATATGTAGAATTATAAGAAGTTAATAACATAGTATAAAAAAAATTCAAAATATAGCAAAATGTATCTCTAATCCTAGAGCTTTGAAAAATATAAATGTTGATTATGTTTATATAATTTTATACTTTGTGTTTTTTAAATTATATTAGTTACAAGACGAATACTTTTGTTATATACAATTAACATATCATAGCATGACACTTGTCACACTGTGCTGTCTCCTAAGACCAAGGTTACAGAAATCGCTAATCGCTAATCGGTCGGACAAGGTGCTGGAGGATTAATCGGGGATTAATCGGTTTTTTATTTTTATCCTATTTTAATGTTTATAATTGAAAAATAGTTATATAAATGCTTTCTATAATGCATTTGTTGACCTGTAATCAAAATAAAACAGGATGCATGTCAAAACTAAACAATCCATACTACTTCAAAAAATCAAACAATCAATAGCAAAAAAAGTCACAAATCTGAAATCACAATCAGGATCAGGATCTTTTACAATTACATAATTTGTGAGTAAATGTCACAATCACAGTCAATATTCGCAAGCCTTAATCGGACAAGCTTTAGTTTTAATTTTCAATTTCAATTTTAAAAAATCTTAATTAATACAATAAAGTCCTCCAAGTTTATTTCTTAACACTTAGCTGCCCAGACCGATTAATCCTCGATTCGACCGATTAATCCCCGATTCAGCCGATTAATCAGACACCGAATTGCTTCCCCGATTTTTCTATCCGATTAGGTAAAATCGGATCGGCTTCGAGAAATCAGCCGATTAATCCCCGATTAATCGGCCGATTCGGCCGATTCGGCCGATTTCTGGAACTGCCTAAGACTACTCACATTGGTTTCAACTATCAACACCCATTTTTTCACTCCACATCATCTTCTCTCTTCCACCTAATAATTCAACACTCTTTCAACTTTTAAACTCTACAATGGTTTCAACACCCTACTCCACCACTTATATTTCACCTTTTTATTTATATTTATATTTTGGTTTAAATAATTTTTTTAAATAATTTTTTTTATTTCTAATTATATTTGTTTAAGTTAGTTTTTATTCATGTTATTTAATAATTTATTAAATAAGTTAGTTTAAGTTAGTTGTAAAATTATGATAAAAGAGACGTTTTTTTCTGTCTCCAAATCACATGAACCAAGTCTCTACTTATAGAGCAAAAAAAATTATGATTTTTCTTATAAAATTTTAAATATTTAAAAATTATTAATTATGAATTAATTGACTTTAAATAATTATGATATAATAAAAATGACTAACCAATAAGAAACTGCCAAGTGGCATACATACCCCCACCCACTTTAAGTTTCAACCTGTTGAAATAATTCAACAAAATTGAATCTGAATAGGATTCAACAGATGATTCAACAGGTCATTGGAACAATTCAACAGTTTAAATTTTTTTTTCAACACCCCATTATAGGTAGTCTAAGCTCACAATCGGTCGTGAAAAGAATCGTCCTATACAACCATTTCACGAACCTATATGTCTTAAAGAATGAAAACTACGTAAAATATTGCATCAACAATCTTTCTTTACTTATCCATTAAGGATGCCCTAACCATGCAATCTCTCACTATCCTCGTCCTCACTGATCAGCACTGCATCCTCACCATTCGATTTTGACGACATTGTTGAGCTCAAAGTCTCAAACTCCAACTCAGCAATCTCTGATTAGCACTTTTTAGTTTGTTTTATTTGAACAATGAATCTTCCCTCAACCACTTGCGTCAGTCACATTTTCTAGGTGCATCCGACTCGGTCCGGTCAACTTAATGTCGGGTTTAATCCAATCTGATATGAGTTTCGGGTCGGGTTACCCGATTTTATAAGTAATATAAAAAATACTGGATTTTTAACAACATTCGAACCTTACACCTCATATGAATGAATGTGACTACCATACCAATTAATCTATTTGTGTTCTCGTGCAATATCGCATCAAATATAAATAAGTAACTGGTTTGCAATGAAAAATAAAACCGTAATACTAAACTTTACATCATAAATCAGTGATTTAAACTTATATTTTTAAAATATTTATATCATGATAGATGATGTTGAATGTTTTATGTCTTTTATAAATTTTAGTTCTATGGTCGGGTTTGAGTTCACATGATTGATCCGGTCTTTCGAGTTGGGTTAGAGTTCAAATAAATGACCCGATCATTATTTCGGGTCGGATTAGGAACGAGCAAAATCCATCCCACACCCACCCCTATTCTGTGTCAGGTTGACATGTACAAGGAGTGTCCGCTGAAATTAACAAATGCACATACAGTTATTATCTGTTGCTTTTTTATAGAAAAAAACAAGAACATTTTGTTGAAATTATTCAAAAGGATCATGATGAATAAGTATGAATATTGACTTGAGCTAAATACTTAAAGATCACCACAATTCATTATATGCATTAATTTATCATGCCCACGAAAGATCACTTAAAACGCACTTGATTCTTCAATTTGCACCACGAAAAAACCATCTTCCAACGATAACCATGCCCATTTCCAGTTGCCTTCCTATTTCCACCAAACCGAATCCTTTATTACAACTTCCATAGTTCCATGCATGGAAAAATAATCATTTTTTGACTTTTCCTAACATAGACAAGTCAAGTAAAAGTAAAGGTCAAGGAAACAAAATCTAATGAATGCTTGCCATTCCCAAACTCCCCTCACAGCAATCATTTGCATGCTCACAGTAGTCTGCAGACAAGTCAACACGAAGTAAAACCTATACTAAATAATGTTCCTACAAGCACGAATGACCTGGAACTACAACATGAATTTACCTAGTACTTCTTTCTTACACTGAAATCATTTACTTAATTTCACACCAAAAAAAGGTCATACCTCGAGTCCAGAAGAGAGAGTTATCATTAACACAAGTAAACATTGTAAATAAAAACAAGGGAAAAGTACAAAAACATATTTTGAACTATCACGTTATTTCAAATCAAGTACCGAATTATCAAAAGTTTCAATTTAAGTACTGAACTATTATCTCATTTCAAATCAAGTACTAAACTATCAACAGTTTCAATTTAGTACCGAACTATCAATTCTTTTCAATTCAAGTACCGAAATATAAAATTTTATTGTTAATTTAACATTTTGAATATTAAAAATATATAAAATAGTAATACAATATTACGTTATATATTTTTAATGATGAGTATTTTTAGTTCACTTATCACTAATCGTAGGGTTGAGATCCCATGAGCAGTAACAACTTTTATTTTTCGGATTTTTTAATCTTAATATCTATATTATATTCATAAGAGCATTAGTGTAAATTTGTATCATGTAATTACCGATGTTACGAATTTTGTTCTACGACTTTTGATCTTTGAGTTTTACTATTTTTACATTACGAATTTTGTTTTTTATGTCTACGAATTTTGATTCTTTAAGTTTTATTTACATTATGAATTTTGTACTTTAAGCTACGAATTTTGATTACTTCTCATTACTTTAAGCTACAAAAATATTATAATCATATAAAGGCAACAGATTTCTCCAGCTGTGGTATGGATAGTCAGATTCATTCCTAATCCACATACAATTTCCTTTCGACAGATTAAGAAGCCTCCCAAAATTCATTGTTCAAATCCTCTCCTTACGTACAACACAGCCCATCATTATATAACTAATCTTAATACCAGCAATAACAAAATTACATGATATATAAAAGAAAAGTAACACACACCAGGAAGCGCATCAGGAACCAGGAGATGAAGATGTAGCAAAAGCAGGAAAAACGGGGCGAGGAGGCAGCAATTGATGACGATTAGGCAACAGATGAGGAACCTGATGATGTTGCTGAAGACCTTGACTCTGACCCTGGCTCGCGTTCTGCATAATAAATGGATGCTGCAACAGCTGCCGGGCAGACCACCTCCTTGCCGGCTCCCTTTGCAAACAACATGCAATAAAATCCCTAAACTCCCTGGAAGCTGACATTGGTGCTTCCGGTGGCTGCGACATACAAATGGCACACATCAAACTCGCCCAATCTCCATGCCTCCCCACCGCAAAGGGAAACTTCCCAAGATAAAACTCCAAGACACTCACTCCCAAGCTCCAAATATCTCCAGCATACCCATCATACTTCCCGTGGTTCAAATCGGTGTTGATACGTTCAGGGCTCATATACGCGATCGTCCCAACAGACGAATTACAAGGATCAATTGTCTGCTCTAAAACCCTACTAACCCCAAAATCAGCTATCTTCACCTGCCTAAGTACGTCGTTAATCAACAAATTCGACGGCTTGATGTCGCGATGCACGATATGTCGTCGGTGAAGATAAGCCAGCCCGCTCAGAATCTGACGCGTCAGATCAGCCAACGACGCTTCGTTCGTTATACGCTTCCCTTCCAGCGATCCACCATCCATGTACTCAAGCAACACCTGAATTTTCCCGCTGTGATCGAAAATTTCATGACATTTGACGACGTTAGGGTTATCGACGCCCCTCAAAATCTCAATCTCTCGGTAAATCTGGCGACGCACGCTCTCCTCGTGATCACCGCTTATAACTTTCAGCGCGTACTGCGTGTTCGTCGGTCGGTGGATAACCCTATAAACCGTCCCACCCGCTCCGCTACCGATTCGGTTGCCTCGCTCCAGCTCCGAGAAGTTGAATTGCTTTACCGGGCTCAAATTCGCACTAACACCGCCGCCGGTACATGCGTTTTTGCTGATTATGGTTGGGGGCAGAGGGAGAGGGACGGCCAGGGAGGTGTCGCGCTGGGGGAGCACCGGGAGGGTGAGGTCCGGACGGCGGCGTGATCGGCTCGGAGCCGCCGCTGATGAAGGAGGCGCAGCTCTCATCGTCGTCGGTTGAATCCAATTTGTGATGAAGAACGCTTCTCTGTTTTTATTTTATATAAAAAAAATATTGAGCAAAAATAAAAATCAGGAAATTACCTGGAAAGCGATAAACCTCATCTCTCTCTCTCTCTCCATATCTCTCTTTCAATGTCGTCGCTGCGAATCAGCTTCCTCCGGCACCCAAATGCGCCGCCTGTATCCAATCCGACATTGAAGCCCCACAAAATCGAAACACGTAAATTTGTAAGATGCTCGCTTTCGGTAATCGCAGATCCGGCTCAGCTGAAATCGTCTGCGTCCGACAATTACAGACCGCTGCCGGCTGAGAATTCGAGGACGATCATGGAGCTGGCGAGCGTAGGGACGCTTTCGACGATTTCTCATGGTGGGTGTCCTTTGGGGCTTGGAGTTCAGTTCGCGGTGGATGGACAAGGGACGCCTGTTTTGTGTCTGAATGAGTCTTATACTGGATTTTTCGGAGAGGATATGAGAGCTAGCTTTCATGTTCAGGTTCGATGTTAATATGTTTTTGATGCTGCGTTTTTTTGAAGGGTTTGAAGAGTTATGAAATTGAGATTTACTTTTGTGATATTTGTACTTATTGGAGGTCAAAATGCTGATCAAAGGTGTGAAATTTGGTGGTGGGGGTTTGGTGACATGAATCTATGTGTAAAGATTGGCGACTAAAGTGTGCATTTTCATTTTGGAAACTGAGGATGTCATGTCATGAACTTTCTCCCTGAATGATGTTCTGAGGCAACTGTGTGTAATATTGTTATTTGCTATTTTTTTTCTGAATTTTAGCTGGAGCAATGCAAAATGCGAACGCCCCAGTGCACAATTCAAGGAAGCGTCGATAAGGTTGAAGACATGATGCTTCTCAAGGTACTTTTCGTTCAGCTTACAGAAGTAAGGTTTGGTCCTTGGTGATGTCAAAGACAACACACACGACTTTGTCTATGAAGAGAATGCTCTTTTGTTAATGAGATTTTGTGTATTTGTCAATTATCAACACTCGCTTTCTTCCTTGACAAGTTTTTATTTTGACAGAATTTTCATTCGGCATGGGAAAAGCGATTCGGGGAAGTAAATGCAGACCTATTGTATGTTGTGAATATCGATCGAGTGCTTCAGGTGGACAATTTCAAGGAGGTATACAATTTGTTCCACATTTTTTTTGTCGAGAATCAAGCAACATAATTCTTGTCAAATTCATGCTTCGGTACTGGAAAAATATGTTCTTTACTGGGTTGCTTCTTCCTACCTCCTTAATAGGATTTAACAGGGACATCTGACTTCTGAAATTGCAGGCTGGCATTTGGGTTACTCCAACAGATTATAAAAATGCAATGGCTGATCCTCTAAGAGACATCGCGGAAAAGATTGCTAATGAGATAAACACTAACAATGTGGAAGACCTTCTGCGGTTTTGCAATGTGTATGCTGATTTGGACTTTCAGGTTTGTTATAAAAATCACGTGTTTTTCTTTATATCCCGTAAATAAAAGGATCTTTAAAATATCCATGCGTGAGTCATCAAATGCATTGCAGGTCTTGGATGCAAAAGTCATATGGGTAGACCGGTTAGGGTTTGATTTGCGACTAACTTCTCAGAAGGAAGTATATGAAATCAGAATTCCTTTTCCCAGAGAAGTAACAGATGAGAAAGGTGCAAAGTCTTCCTTTAACTGCATGTCCCAGCTTGCGTGGGAAGTGGAGAAGAATTATACAATTCCTGAATTTAAGAAGGCGACACAATTGAAGCGGGTATTATGACAGAAAAAAATTATTTGAATCAACGACATTCATTTCGTTGTAACCAAGTTGAGTGTTGAGGAGAAACAAGCAATTTTCTTTTGGAGGTGCACACAGGCTATTAATAAATTAGCATTTCAGTATTTCCCTAACAATGATGTGAACTAATTTCTTTTGAAGCGGATTCAATTGTTGTGCTGCTTCTGAAAACCCAATCTGCACAACGTAAATGTTTTCTTGATACCATGCAGCACGGCAGTTAGCATCTGCAAATAATAGAAGTATTCATATAGTAAGTACAACAGCAACAAAATTCATAATTAAATTCTTAACTCTCAAGTGTCTTCTAATCTTTTTCGAAAATAAAGTGTCTTCTGATCTGAACGACTTTATAATTTACAAATGAGGATTCTGTTTTATTTATGAATAGAAAATTGTGAGAAGAGACTTGCTCGATCAAATATCAATGACCTCAGATGCCAATGTTGGTACATGTTTTGAATATGCCTCAAACTTTGATGGAGACATATAATTGATGCAAGGGAGCTAACGTGTAAAAAGTGAACAACATGAATTAGAAGCATTACCTACTGATCCTCGTTGTCTCCAGCATTTTCTAATAAATAGTTTATTGCTAACTCTTCATTACGGTCACAAGCTAGGAAGGCCTCAATTACAAGGGCTCTATCAAATCCCATCGCCTCAAGCTACACAGAACACATTACAAGATTCATTAGCTGATAAGACATTTTGATTCTACAAATAAAAAAACAGGACAAAATACTTGACAGGGGAATCAATGCATATGTTTATGTGGAATGGAAAGCTCATACTCTTTCAATCGCCTCTTGTTCAGCTGGAGTGACACTAACAGCATGCGGCATTTCTTGGTCAGGCTCATCAAAGAGATCATCACTGTATGAAATACTGTTATTAATACTAGTGACCAGTGCCCACATTACAGTTGTATGTCGGTTTAGGCAATAGGAATGCCCATGAATGCTTAAGGTTGTACGATAAATAACACAAACACACGATCAGAATGTGTGAACAGCGAGGCATAACCATGATGGTACCACCTAACTTGGGATTTTTCTTGTTCAACATGGGGAATGCAAATGGTCCAATAAATGATGAGACCTTCCTTGAAAAGGGTATATATAGGTGAACTCATACGTACCCTTCAGGAGGCTCATTAATTAGCTGAAGGAACTCTGCATGGTGGTCTTGTATTAATCTAAGAAGTTGGGGATTTTGCTTGCCTAGCTCCTGGAGCATGGGCTGAAAACAGAACAACGAACTAAGAGATCTACATAACTGAAACTAATATTATTACATTGGAATAACAAGATTTTGTAGTTGATAGGATAAATTTGGACAGAGGAAACATCATCTAACATAATCCTTGTAAATTAGTAACATACCTGTAAAATCTGGGGGTTTGACTGAACCATCGAACGGAGTGCTTGGAACTATACATTAGAGGGACATAACCACATAAGAGCTTAGGAAACAATCTTTTTTTTTCTCTTTGATGTTAGGAAACTATCAATTACAAATGAACAACGGAAAAAAGTACTCGCATGAACATTTAATATTTGATCATACTGCAGCTATTTGCAAAAAAAAAAAACATTGAAGGGAAGATGTCCACGTCAATATATAATATAATTTTGATAGACGTATAAACACAATTTATGTTTTAAGACTAGATATAAGACATTAGTCATGGTCGGATGAAAAAGAAGGGGTAAAAGACACAAATTTGCACCTGTTGATTGTTTCTCAGAAAATCAAGTGATCCAAGTCCTCCAGCCCCGCCAGAGAGGGACTCCTAGAGCAATAAAATTAAAACAAGTACAAAATTTAATTAAATTGATACGCATACAAGAAAACTGTTGATTGGATGAATTGTTTGACCTGGGGAAACATGTTCAATGGAGATGAGTTAGGTGCCCCTGTTACAGCAGCATTTGATCCAACCTGAGCGACTGGGACTGCAATTTCTGCTGCGAGAGGAATTCCCTTAAAAGTAAATAATGTCAGGGATGATTTGAACGTTGCGGAGCAAGCAATTAAAACAAACATAAATGATTTTTTATACATATTGAAACATACTGAATATAGGTAATCAACAGCTCGCTCTGGATTGTTGTATGCAGCTCTAAGTGCTCGAATAACAGTTTCTCTGTCCCAATTACCACCCCCTATATCCATTATGTCCTGGATAGTCTGCTCGCGAGTATCACTTGCAACTAAGTTTGAGGCTGCTTGGTCATATATATCCGTAGGCATGCTACAAAATAAGAAAACATAATAGTGACACAGATGCAAGATGCTAAACATGCCCAATGCAATCAAATCCATTAATATAGAACATACTTAGTGACTGCAGCATCTGAGGCTGGATTGGTTGCTGATACCCTGGACAAAAATCATCCGGAAAATAAGTTTGTAAAATACTGATAGTACAAAGCACACTAGATGCCAAGGTAAAAAATCAATTTTTAACTATGAGCAAATAAATTACTCTGGTGGCACAGGAGCGGTGGAAGTTGGTGCAGACACAGGCGCAGTTGATGGTGTAGGAGCAGCAGTAGGAGTGTGAGTAGGTGCAGTCTGTACATGAAAAGGTTGTAATCAGTGAAATCAATGTAACAATCACAAAAGAGTTCCAGTCCAGTACACTGATAAAGACATTTATGTCTGCAACATGTAGCTACTAGCTAGCTAACCGATTCCTATGATAAAACTGAAAAACACTAAAACTTCTTACAAAACGAATGTCGAATCACATAAGGCATTAAAATTCTCTTGGAAATAGCATGATGTAAAGAGACAACATAAACTACAAAACAAGAGACAAATAAGAGTACCGATGTCGTTGAAGAGGTCCCAGCCACTCCTGATGTCTTACTCTGCATAAATATGCTAAACTCGTAAATACACAACTTACAGAAGTATTTTCCAATAACAACCCATTTCAAAACAAAATCAATCTAGCAACTGGGTACCTTACTGAGCATGACAACAAGAAAACCATCTTCAGAAACCTTGTTATCTGCAAGTGTAGTTTCATCCTTCAAGACCTTCCCATTGTGAATCAGCAACTGCTGCCCACATGGATAATTGTCTTTTCCTTGCACATCTTCGATGGTTTTCTTCACAGCCATTATCTGAAATGTCATTGAACACTTCATAATCGGCTCCAATTCGTACTTTCTTCCATAGCAGAGAATTGCTGTTCACTAAACTTTCAGCCGAAAAAGTTTCAAGCTATTCAAAATTTGACTGGATTTCGAATCTAAACAGCATAAGCAATTGACATTCCCATTTTTGCATTTTGCTGAAAATTTCAAATCTCTGTCGTAGCAAAATGCGTCTGATTTCAAAACTCAGCACAAGATCCCACACAACCCCAGATTCAATTTACATTCCCATTTCTACATTTTGCTCCAATCTCCAAGTCCCAACAAGCTAGACAGCTAAATGCATCTA
The DNA here is from genome assembly GCA_033675395.1 of Rhodiola chrysanthemifolia. Taxonomy (NCBI): domain Eukaryota; kingdom Viridiplantae; phylum Streptophyta; class Magnoliopsida; order Saxifragales; family Crassulaceae; genus Rhodiola; species Rhodiola chrysanthemifolia. The sequence goes on from CM066207.1 coordinate 14,992,108, forward strand.
ATTTCACAACTCATCACAAGATCCCACGCAACCCCAGATTCCAAATCACCCAATTCACACAAAAAAATATATCAAAAAGGAAAAAATTTAAGAACAAAAAATGCAATCTCGAAATCGGGAGGAACAAGAGAGAACTTACAGTGTCGGATGGCTGGACCTTGATTTCGAAATGGCTGCCTTTCAGCGTCTTTACAGTAAGCTTCATATTTGCAATTCAGCAATTTCCTTTCTCTCTCTCTCTCTCTCTCTATCGGTGTGTAGATTGATGTAGAAACTGATAATGCAGCAGACGAAACCCTAGGAGATGTTTTCCCCCAATTTTTTTTTTTGTTAGTGGTTGCTGGTTTGGGGATTGGTATCTTTCTTCATTATAATTTTTAATGCAAAAAGATGATTTTTAGAAAATTAATTAAAAATGTAGTTGGTTTAAAAATGAATACTTTATTATTACAAGATATTCAAAATATTGATCAGATTCAAAGTTTAACCAAATAAAAAAAATTAATGAGTAAATAAAATATATCAAGATTCCATTCAGCTTCCTGGAATAAAGATATCTACAAACTTCTGCATATGGAAACTTGATAAAGAATATGCTTTTTCCTTTGCTAGTAGTTTGAGGTACAACTGTTACCATTCATGATTCATCAGATCAATATGAGCTGTGTTTAACAAAGTCTGCTTGTGCCGACAGCAAGTTCCAATACAATGAGTAATACAAATGCTACATAGTATAGGGAAGGCGAAAGTACTAGAGAAATTTCAGTTTTCCATGGGATATGGAGGTTTTTGAATGCTCAAGGTGGCATAGATCTTTCTCAGTTCCTTTTAAACCAGCACATGAGGAGCCTAAGGTGACAGCAAAGTAGAGGTACACTGTGCATAGAACGACTAGCAGAGAGAGTGCGGTTAGTAAGAAGCGATGTCGTTTTAGTAGTGTTGAGCAGTTTCCCAACTCATCTTTGGCTTGAAACTGCTTCTTTGAAAACGAATTGGTCTTCCTATGAGGTGATGAGATTGATTCGTGAACCATAGCTTGTGATCTGTTCCAAGCCGGTATACAGATTTCTACAACTGCAGGAAACAAAAGTTAATATCTTATGAAATTTCAGATAAGTGGTTAAAACATTGTCACCGTCACTTTAGTAAAACTCAGCAAAGCAATCATAAGCACGTCTAAACCTTATCTGGACTTCTTTTCTTCAATGAAACACAAATAAGTGTTCATTTTAGTGAAGCAAAATAAAAAAAACTTGAGTGACAAATAAACTGAATAATAAACAGCAGAAGAAAAAAAAAACTGAGCATTTGAAAGAGATATAAAGTGCTTTGAAGCTTAATCCCACTGAAACATTTAGTGGACAGAGATAACTAAATAGAAGCACCCCATGATCGAACAGTGGGTGGATTGAACACATGCATTCAAAATATGGCTGGAAATGAGTTTCAAAAACTAGCTACTAAATCACGAAGACCTAACCTAACCTAACCTAACCTAACCTAACCTAACAGTATACAATATTGCAAAATGTACTAAAAAGGATAAGGTAAAGGGGGGTGAGGGCGACGAATAGATATAGCATAAGTACGAACTGATTGTTTTGGTAATTGATAGTCCAGCACTGAACCTCCCCTATTAAAGGATCAATCCCATAGGCACACTATCACCAAACCACACAGGCAATAAGTAAGCAACACATACAGTAAACCTCGTCTGAAAACTGAATAAACCGACGAAACCTGGCATTTCAACCCCCAAATAATTGAATAAACCAATCAAATCTGATAAAATGCAAACCTCCTCTGCAATACACCGACACCTCACTCCAAATGCAAAACAAATGATTGCTAGCTAATCAGCTAAAGCTTTAATTTCATCATCTATAATAACCATTTCTCCACGAAAACTGTTTCTTGCCTTTCGACATTGATTTCCCATGATCAAACCAAGGATAATCTAAATTTAACTCATATCCCAGCCATCATAGCAACACTCTCAATCCAAATAATATCGAAGATCATCCAACATCAAATTCAAACGAAGCCAAAAAAGGCACAAGAAACCCCAGATCTAATCCAATCACTCAACAAACACAACAAAACCTGCCACACAACGCCCAATCGACATAATTGACATCAATTAAATTCAAACACAAAAATTCTTCCGATATTGAATAAGAGCACCAAAATGGCGAATTCAAGCAGCATGAATGGATTGATTGATTACCTTGTCTAGAGACTCGAATAGACGCGAAGCAGCACAGAAAAAAATATAAAGCGAAGATTCTTGGAGCAGAGAAATTAGGCGAGGAAGATGGAAATTTGCAAGAGCGCCTTGTCTGTTGGTACCGAGATTTCCGTGCCAAATTTGTAGCCCTAAGCCACTCGTTACTTCTCAATCCAATTCCTAATCTTTGACTTTTAAATAATTATTTATTTTTAAATTTAATTTAATAAATTATTAAATGTTTTATGACAGATGTTCCACTACTTTACTTTCGGACAGCTCCATCCAATAAGAACGCCGCCTTTTTTGTTGCAGATTGTCTGTTGATGCTTCCCATGTCTTCTTGTTAGAGTTAGGTTTTTTCAGCCAAACTTGGGTTTTCATTCTGACATGGTTATAGCTATTTATAAATTGTAAAAATTTAAATTAAATTACGTATATATTAAGCACAAGCTTATAAGTAGGTCTGAAGTAGGTGAAATATCCAAGAGTTTATTCAAAGTGTAAAAAAGCATATTAAGTAGTAGGAAAGTGAAATAAGCGAGCACAACTATAAACTGAACAAAAGGCTTGCAAGGTAGTAAGCAAGAGCATGATGACAGCAGCCAAGAATGTCAAGAACTGCCAAGAACCAAAAATGTACCTCTTCATGAACCTCTTAGTCTTCACTTTCCATCTTCCATTATGATACTTGTTCACATCCTCGATCACCTTGTCCATAAACGGAACTTTAGTAAGCCTTAAGGACTTGCTCATCCCATTCCATATATCCGCCACTTCTCGATCTGTCTTTAAGTGATTGAACACAATGCCTTTGTCTCTTAGAACCTGCGCGTCTTCTTCTCCGTCCACGATCCCGTTCATTAACTCGGTGTAACGAGTGAATACTAGTGGCCCCGAGGCATGAGAGGCCTCGTATGCCACTAGATTTCTTAAAATGACCTCTGTGTTGAGATCTAGTGTGACTATTGGGAGATAGAGGATGGCCATTTTTGTATCAAAGCTGATCGAGGAGATGGAACCCGTCGTTGGGGCAAATGTAACACCGGAGCTAGCTAGCTCTGTGACCGATGGGATTGTGATTTCCTCGATCGTTGGTGGCTTGTCTTTCGATTTGTTGGATGTCGAGCTAGAATCAGAGTCTTGTTCCTCTCTCCTGCCTGAGAATAGTAACTCGATCGGGGTCTTCAACGCGGCAAAGCCCGGTAGCTTTGTGATCATAGTCCAAGGTAATTTCACAAGTAATTTCAATGGCTTGGCAAGGATGATCTTTTTGAGTACTTTTATCACTGGCCCTTTATTCATTTTTGGAAGCAAAGACCAAATTTGACCAAAGCAGTCTCCAACATTTCCTTGCAAAGAAGAACAGCACTTTGAACAAGTCCCATCTTTTTTCTCATCAGCCACTTCCACCACCACTTCATCCAGAAGCTCCTCATCTCCAGATTCCGGCACGATCATGTGATACAAAACATCTAACAAATGCGCGCGAGCGGAGACTTGGACAGCGGGCAAATCATCGGTCATTTTAAAAGGCAAAAACTCCTTGCACATCCCCAACAACATAGAACTCAGCATCTCATCAGCTAGCTCCAATGATAAAAGCTGAAACTCCAACACCTGTGACAAATAATGATAATTAATTTCTTTGAAAAGTTTTTATTTTATTTTATATAGAAACAGGAAATATTGAAATTAAATTACCATCCTTAGCACAAAAAGTGGAATTTGATTCTCAAGCATCACCATATCCCTCACTATAGCATTATGTGCCGATTTCCTTCCTGCAAAATCAACCAAATGCGTCATCCTCGACGAAACTCTCCTCAACTCTTTCCCCTCTCGCGTCGCGTAAACCACAAGATACTCCAACAAAAATGACGAGTCAATCGCCATCATCCATGCCAACGTCTCGCTGTCAATATCCAAGTATTTGTGATAACAAGCTCGAACCTGTTGATAATAACTTTGCGAATGAAACTAATTTCTTTAAATAAAATAGATGTAAAATACTTTTGTTCACATTTTAAATACAAATTTTCAACAAAACCTTAGACTCGAGTTCAATCAATTGCTCAACAAGTTTGTCGAATTTCAAGTTTTTGAGATGCCTTTGAGCCCTCTTGGCAGCTGCAATCTTGTACCTCTCCATCTCATACACGTCCTGTCTCCAATAATGGTAAGGCCCTATAGAGACTTGTTGAGGAGTGTATAGCTCCGGGTCACATGTGATCAATGTCTTGGGAACATTGAAAATCGACACGGGTATCTCGCTTAAATCCTCGAGCTCTTCTTCCAGATTCTTGCGCACGTTACTGACCCATCCGCGCCGGTCATAATGTGAACTCGAACCTGCAGAACTCAATGTAGGATGAAGAGTTCTACTAGACATTTTTTCCCCGTATTTGCTCTACAACTTACTCTCGAGTTGGAAGTTACAATAATAACAACAACTAAGTTATATAGACTTTTAAATAGATAAATAAGTCTAAAAAATACATCACTACAAGGCATTATGATTTTGTGTTTCTAACAAATTCAAAATAACTAAAAACGTGATAGAAATGTGCATTATATTTATACATCAACAGCAAATGCGTTAGTTAGCATTTACCTACTACTTCAATTAATATTATGCATGCAATGCAATGATAAAGTCAACGTTGACCAGTATAGGAAAAGTACCAAGCCAACATAATTCACAATTACTTATTCACAAATCACAAACTGGAAGATCAACATGCATATTCTTTTTCTTTTTTTTTGATTAAATCAACATGCATATTCTAATATATAAAAAGATCTTCATTATGACAGAAATTAACTGAGAACAATCCAAAAATTATGTTGACTTTGAATGATTTAAAATAGTTGATTGGTTTTTGTAATACAAATTTAAGTTACATAGTTTAATGAATTTAAAGTCTCTTGTTTGAAGAATGATTTTGTATGCATTTTGTTTAGCTGTGTGATGGAGATGCTTTGCATTTGAAATGCCAAGTGTGGTGAACATTTATCCAACTAGTTGAAATTTGAAACTCAGCATTTCGACATCATGAGCATACGTGTGAATTGTGATGCCGACCAATGTGAGGTATAGACAAAACATTTATTGTACCTATGCGAGTAGTTAAAAATGAAACTGTCCAAAAAAATAACTTTGGAACGATGACATACCACGGAAATCAAACCAAAGGTTTGAAGAAAGGCAAAGCCGAGCTGATCGGAAAGAAATCGCCGGAAGAAAACCAGATAGCCGGAGATTGATCGGAGAAGAATTTGGATTTTGGGGAAGATTTTCGTTGACTGAAATGAATGGAGACTTCGAACTTTTAGAAATTACATCCGAGACATTCAAGTTTCAATCAATATAATAAAGTACCCTTATAAATATAAATGACACTCTGAACTAGCAAAGATTATACAAAGACCCCAAATTCGAGATTAACCAGTTCACCATCCGACCAAACACTGGAACTCGTGGAGCTCGGAACTGAGCCAGGGTCTCTGGTCTCATCAAGGTCTAAAAGGCAAATGTTATTCTTCTTCTTTTTTTTTTGATTTGGGTGTTAGTAGTTAGAATCTGGGCACCTAACGTGCCGGATGGGACTGCCTACCACCAGGTCAGTCCACTTCGCCCTAAAAGGCAAATGTTATTCGGTCTAGCTAAAATACTAATAGTTGTCCTATTTACCAATGGATCTGAATAGCTAAACTTTAAGTTGCAACGTTGAGAGAACAATACAAGTTTTCAGCTGAGGGCGTACATCATTGCAAATTAACACAATACTCTTATGGTAACATAAAAGTAGTAGCCAAGTTCAGGTTTGGATACAAAAGAAAGTAATTGGAACATATTACACAGTGGTGCGCAGCACAGCATAATTTAGCTACCGGAAAAGACCAAGGGAGCTCAGCCAGTGTTCTGCATGCCAGCAGCAATACCCTTCATAGTCAAGATTAGGGTGTCCTCCAGGCCAGGGGCGTATTCACTTGTAGGGTTAAGCTTCACAAGCTCTGCAGCTGGTTTGTTTGATTCCATGATCTCCTTTGACAGATGTGGCCTCACTTTCACTAGATAATTTGGATCACGGATTCGTTTCAGCGTATAAGCCTGGCAAACATTGAGAGTTGTGATGTAAGAGTCACGCAAGCGCAGCCTCTGTCTCAAGTAAGGATCCCCTTCAAGAAGGTCCTTGTGTCCAGCAACCTACAAGATAACCCAAAACAAAACTCAGCATGCATTTTTCTGGATATTTGTAAACCACAAAGGTGGCAAATATATAGCAACTTCATTAGCTCTTATTGTTGTTGGATCCAGCTGCCAAAGATACTTAATGAAAAAGTGCAGAGTTTGATCATATTTTATTTCATTACCTGGAGGAGGAAGTTTTTGGTTTCATTGTAGTTGTTTCTCAGTTGTTCCCCAAATGGCCACAGATCTTCAGAGACTAACAGCTTGTCATACAAAGCAGCGATTCCTGGATCTCCCTTGGCAAACACCATTTCAACCAAGTCAATGGTGACTCTGAAGAAAGGCCACTTTTTGTACATTTCTTGAAGCATCAGGAGATTCTTTATATCCTTTTCAATCACATCCTTGAATGCAGCTCTGAAGCCAAGCCATACTGGCAGATGAAATCTTGTCTGGGTCCAAGCAAATATCCAAGGAATTGCACGGAGCGATTCAATACCTCCACTTGGTTTCCTTTTTGATGGGCGACTGCCAATATTCATCCGACCATACTCTAACTCCGGAGTTGCCTGTAAAAGAGATAAAAATATTTTTTGTATTAGTACTATGTTCCATTCACACTTTTTTTTGGATAGTGTGGTCTTTAACAGTAAGGAAATTTAAGAGACTCACAAGTCGGAAGTACTCAACAAAACGGGGCTCTTGGAATACAATAGAGCGATATTCCTTTGTAGCAGTGACTGCCATCTCGTCCAACAGTGCTCGCCATTCTGGTTCAGGTGATGCTGGAGGGCACATACTGTGCTCTAACGTGGCAGCTGTGTACCGCTGAAGAGTTCTGAAACATAAATGTTCCTCACCGAAAGATTGTTCAATGACCTCTCCTTGAACAGTGACACGAAGTGACCCTTGAATGGTGTCTGGTGGCTGTGAAAGAATAGCAAGATGAGTGGGACCTCCCCCTCTTCCTACAGTTCCTCCACGACCATGGAACATGGTAAGCTTCACCCCAAATTCCTTAGCAACCTTTACTAGATCTTCCTGGGCTTTGTACAATTGCCATGCAGCAGAGAGACGGCCGGCATCTTTGCCAGAATCTGAGTATCCAATCATGACTTCTTGCTTCCCATCAATACGATTTTTGTACCAATCTATTGAGAAGAGCCTAGCCATGGCAGCTGGGGCAGCCTCTAAATCAGCTAGTTTTTCAAACAATGGTACAACTCTTAAGGGATGTTTGACATGACATTCACGTTGTAATAGCTCAACTGCTAGGACGTCAGATGGGGAAGTTGCCATGGAGATGATGTACGCTCCAAAATTATCGGAGGGAAGTTCAGCAATGACATCAAAAGTCCCCAGGACATCAGCTGTTTCTTCTGTCTTGGGCAGATCAGGGCCAAAAAGAGGACGCTTCCCCTTGAGTTCTGATAAGAGCCATTCTTGTCTTTTTTCCTCAGACCATTCACGGTAAGACCCTATTCCAAGGTGGTTTGTTATAGAATCCAGAACATCTGTATGCCTCTCTGATTCTTGTCGAATATCAAGCCTCACAAGTGAAAGTCCAAAGGTAGAAACTTGGCGTAGGAAATCAAGAAGGCTTCCATCTGCAATTGGGCGGTCACCACAGGCACAGAGAGATCTGTAGCAAAGTTCAAGGGGCTCCAGAAACTACAGACCATCAATACAGAAAGAAATGTCAATAAAAAGAGAATTCATAAGGTATCTGGAATTAATTCGGAATCTGACAGTGGGGGTCTGGAAACCAGAAAAAAAGAAGGTATGAGGCAGTATTTCAAAATCAGTTGAAATTAAGAGCTCAAGCATGCCTTTTCTAGGCCAAAACTACTGCTATTATGCGCAACAATGAGATAAAAAATGACAATAACTACAACATATATGATGTCGAGACAATGAAAACAGAAGCAGGCAGATGATAAGTTCACTCAATGAGAAGAACATAACATGGTCAGAAGGAGCCACCTGATCAACGTGTGTGAACGTCAACTCCTCAGGAACATCAGAAACTCCATTGGATAGCAACTGCCTAGCATGTTCACGAGTAGAGTATAGCTTGTCCCTAACATCGCTCAGAACTACACGATAGGGCTCACTTGGCGGAACTTGTTTCCAAAATTCTGTCCAGGCAAATGACAATGTTAGAATCTTAGACCAAAGAAAAAAAAGGAACACAATTCAAAAGATGGTGTTCTGTGTACTCTGATAATTTAGCATTATACCTATATAATGTTTTGAGTCTCTTTTAGCGGACTTATGAAGTTCGTGTGCACGGACACGGAGTTCATCATTGCAGCGCCACATTGACAACTGTCAAGACAAAATTGAAAATAGAATTAGTTATTGTAGTGATATTATAGAATCAACAAAATAATGATGATTAGATAAGAAAACAAATCCAAGCCCAGGAAGTACTCCTTCGGGATCGTCACCACGATGGCTTGATTTTGTCCATATAAAACTACATTTGAGTATCTAACTAATACCTCAAACATGAGATCCTCTATTTGGGAAAAATACAAATTCGCAGCCATCATCCTGGCCAACAAGCATACATCTCTTGTAACTTCAGGTGTGACCCTAGGATTTCCTGCAATTTGAGGAGTATATAGTTTTTAGAGGTGATGGGTAAAAAGGAAGCAGGTCACTGTATATGATACCACTGATTACATTGCAAAAAAAAAAAAGAAAAAAAGAAATAGGGATAGTGGATACCATCACGATCGCCACCCATCCAAGAGGAGAACTGGATCAAAGGAGCATTATATGGAACACGCTCATTTATTCCAACATTCTTAAGAGCTGTGTCAACACGACGTAAGAACTTTGGTACACCCTTCCATATAGTCTCATGGAAATAACTCATGCCAGCTCTCATTTCATCTTGTGGAGTAGGTGCGGTCCTCCGAATTTCATCTGTGCGAAACGCGGCTTGAATCTGCATGATATCAGGTAGAAATATGGTTAAAGTAATGCAATGAATAAAGATTAAGCTGCATGTTTGCCAATATTTGATAAAAATTATATGGATTCCTACAAAGTGAATCACACAGTTTGTATGATGTTCATCCAAATCATTACATACCTCCCTTTGTAGAGCCTCGTCCAGTTCCTTCTTGTCATCTGTGGTGATGTCTTTTGCATAAAATTGTGTCAAGCAATTTCGAATTCTGGGGGGACACAAAAAGAAACAAAATATTAATAAATAATAGTTACTCAGAAGCTAATGCTCTACTTAACGCTGAAAGAATACAACTGCAAGTTATTAATTTGTCATATGGTTATGCCGTTATAATCAATTTTAACCAATTACTAGTTTGTTCACCTTTAAGCATATGGAAGGACAAATCTAGAATTACCTTCCATGCTTCTGTAGTAAGGATCTGCGCACGGACTGAGTTGGATGTGCGGTGAAGACCAAGTCAACAGTCTGATTCTTCAAAGCATCAAACACTTGTTCACTTGTTTTACCCATTCTCACTAGTTTCCTGATAGTCTCTTCAATATCTGACTCAGTAGTTGCTGATGCCTCATCAGCAAAATCTCCCTTCTTTAACTTGATCCGCCTGCGATACGCAATCTGCACTTCCTCTGCCAAGTTGGCTAGATTAAGCATATGGGAAAAAGATTTAGCAACCACAATCGAATCCCCAGCATCCAAGCTCGTAAGCACATTCCCAAGCTCCTCCAACTTCTCTGGGTCACGACTACTTTCATATTCAGCGGACAGCTCATAACATTCTTGTACCTACACATCAAATAATCAATCCAAAATCCTCCAGTACTTTTAAACAACCAAAAAACTAAACCGCCTCTAATCCAATTATACTTCAATCCATTGCTCAAATTAAACATGTGCTCTACTCGAACCGAAATATACACAGCACGGATCCACAGTTTCCCTAACAGATGATACCCAAAACTAAGACATCCGAAACAAAGTAGACTGATAAGAAAAATAATGATATTAAATTAAACAATCATTACGAAGACAATATTACCGTTTCCTTCAAATCCTCTCCATGTAGGGCTTGAAGAATATCCAGAAAACGATCCAGCAGCAAAGCATCGTACTCCACAAGCTTATCATCCTCGGACACCTTCCCAGGCGCCAAAAGCCTCAGATGCGCATCAATCGACGCCATCTTCTCTAGCTTCATCTTCTCCACAAAGTCCAAACTCACAATCCTCACCTACAAATACACAAACACCGAATAACCAAACGAAATCAACCACCTCAGATCCCGTGATTCTCAAACCTAAAATCGCTAGCAGAACGAGAAACTCGTGCGTTTTACTTCACAGTTCACACAGCACAACAAATTCAGAATCACGAGAAAGCAGACAAAAAGTGTGAATTACCGGATGGATTGAGTGAGCAACGAGCTCAATGCGGTGATCTAGGGTTTAGGATGGTCGGATTTGGGGTAGGGAGAGGAAGCGATAGACCGAACGAGTGAAGAGCTTGTTTGCCTCTGGGGAGTTCTACACTGAGTTTGAAAATCGTTAGCTTCGTTTCGTGGCTGTGATTCATGTGCTTTATAGACGTCATTGGAATATGCTTCTCGAATCTTTTAATTCAATTCAATTCAATTTCTCATGCTCATAATATAATGATAATAAATTCAAAAAATTATAGATTCGAAAAAGTTCACATTTTTTTCAATAACTTTTTATTGGGTATAAAAAGTATAAATTTATTGTTGAATACGATACAAATAAAGATACGTTTAACTTATTTATATAGGGTCAAGATTAGGTACAAAGTTAGGGTGTAGGATGTGCCTTAGTGGTGAGCGCTCCCCCGGTGCCAAAAGCGTCCGGGTTCGAAGTCCCTCTAACACACTTAACACAACACTAACTAGCCCCAATCAAAAAAAAGATTAGGTACAAAGTTAATTTTTGATACAAAATATAAAATTCGTCAAAATTATTTTATAGTTCGTCACTTTTCGAACCGAAAAATAAAAAGAAGACATAATTCTCAGTTTCATTTTATAGTTCGTCACAAAAAAATACCCAAAATCAAGGGCTATGATTAGTGGATGCATGAGGAGTGGAGACAAAAACATTGTAGCCTTTCTAAAGTTGAAGAGACATTATTAACACTACAAAACACAAAATTGAGGTACTCGTTTTCTTGTGGGATGGGAAGATTCAATTCAAACTAGTGAAGAGGCGGTTTCATTGTAGAAGGCATTGGTTGAAAAGATTTGCAGGAAGGGGCAGAGTTTCATTGGATCTTACTCACCACACAAATGAGTCACCCTCCTAAAGCCAATTTATATGGATGTTTGGTCCAAATAAGTACATGTTCCGTATATGTTATTCAAATATGTTGTTGCTTCAAACTTTAATGTGAAATAAGAGGCTTAAAGGTTAAGTATATATATAAGTAGAGTTCATGGCAACACTACATGGGGAATCTCTTTATTAAGCATGACGTGTTGATAAGCAATAGAGTAATTGATGCAAATCGAAAGTTATAACTAGATAGAATTTGAGATTGAGACGAAATGAAATAGTAATAAGAAGCATTTGGGGTAGGGATGCACATCCGGTCCGGACCGTAATTTTCGGTCCGGTCTGGACCGGTGGACCGGAATTTTTTGACACCTTGGACCGCAGATCGGACCGGACCGGATAATTATGGACCAGGACCGGAAATTGTGCGAAAATTCAGACCGAAACCCGGACCGAACCGGGTATATTCGGGTCGGGCCGAAACCGGGACCGGACCGAAAATGGGACCGAACCGTATCAGACCGGAAATTGTATACTTCTGAATTTTCTGATATATTCGGGTAGACGGTCGGTTGACTTGGCATTTAGGTTGGGTGCACGGTCGGCTGCCCTGGAGATTTCACGCATAGGCAGGTCGGGTACACGGTCGGCTGGACGAGGCATTTAGGTTGGGTGCACAGTCGGCTGCCCTGGAGATTTCACGCATAGGCAGGTCGGGTACACGGTCGGCTGGACGAGGCATTTAGGTTGGGTACACGGTCGGCTGGACGAGTGCTGCTGCGCTGGTGCGAATCGAAATTCGAAACTGTGCCTGATTCAAGAGTGGTTGAGCGACCGTGAGTCGTGACTGAGCAACCGGTTGGAGTCGGAGTGGGAGTCGCGTTTGGAATCGGAGTCGCAACCTTGCCTGATTCGAGATTCGTAAATCGTAATCGGAGTCGGAGTGGGAGACTGCTCAGACTGGGAGTCGCGTTCGACGTTCGTTGCTTCGTTCGGCTTCGTTCGATTTAGGTTGACTGTTACGAATGTCGAATACGAAAGGAAATACAAATAGAAATATAGAATAGAAATTTAAAAAAAACAAACGGTTTATTCCGATCCAGACCGGAAATATTAGAATACACGACCCGTGGACCGACCCGGATCCGGTCCGGTCCTGGACCGACCCGTAAAATCCGGTCCGGGTTAATTTTGTGCATCCCTAATTTGGGGGATAAAGTATAGAGGGTTTGAGAAGAGAAGAGACTGATTTGAGAAATAGAATGAGTTTTATTAACTCATTGATTGTTCCTCCACGTTTGCACTTAAAATACAAATTCATGCATGATGATAACTACTTACGACAAATTCTCCACATAATAAATTTAAAACTCCATCTACATTAACTGTTCCGCACTATTAACAGTAATTAGAGCAGCAGGTGAAAGCGGGATCGACAAACAAAAGCATACTTAAAATAAAAGCATCTCATCCTTACAACTGCATCTCAAAGAATACCGCTACATATACTCTTATAATACGTGAACATATCATGTTGCATTTCTGTCACAGTCGGCAGAGCATCGCTTTTCTTTTATTAACTTTCGGATACATTTGTTTATTTAAATTGACAGATGTGGAAATTGGAGAGGGATTATTTGTATTTATGGTTTGGTTTGCTTTGTTTCATGGACCGACACTTGGTTTCAAGTCATCCAACCAAATTTAAATATGTATGGAAAAAGTGTGGTCCCATTATGAGGAAGAAAATGAGTGTGTTTACGTGTATGTGTGTCTCGATCATTTAAATAAGATGCGAATTTTGGTAGGATCATGAGTTGTGTAACGTGACAAATTCATATGATATGACGCAACACAAAGTACATGAAAGGTTATCATGTTATTTATTTGTTTACTTTGGTAAAGTAACACATCGATTCGGGAGATTTGATGTCGTTGGTTGACACTGATAGATTAAGTTGTGTGCGAATTGTGATCCATATCAAGCTACTGTTTTTTTACTGGTGGTTACATCGATTCATGTCCAAAAATTATGTAACTTAAGCTAACTTACGAATAACTGAAATTTTTTGTTTTTTATTTTAGGTTAGAATTTTGATGATTTTTTTTAGTAGAATGAATTTTTATTTTATTTTTGATGTGTAGTTAAGGGACAATTGAATTAAGTTTTCTTTTTTACACAGACCTACCACTACCATAGATGGGTTTTATTGTCCAATAATATATTTAAATTAACATGAATAAATCTAACTGATTATGTTAGAGCATCCACCACCATGCTTTTTTGAATCATAGAAAATGATCATGAGAGATGATCAAAAAAATTATACACTCCCACCATGATCTTTTTTATCATAGTTTTGATCATCCCATGATTTTTTATAAAAAAGATCATCTCATGATCTTTTTTTAATTTTGATCATGAGACGTGAACCAATTTTAACACGACACGTGTCCTGTGTAAGAAACAGTACATTTTTTATTTTGATCTTGCAACGAATATATCTTCTAAATTACAAAGTAAATAAAATCAAAATAAATACCAATATTCGTAATTTTTGGAGCTCTATAAAACGAGATACACTTTGATATATTTTTATTAATCTTAACATTAATGAGCTATAATTTATGTAGTGGTGAGAAAATTGATGATAAACTTTTTTTTTATAATGAGTGAGATGCATGTGATTGAAAAAACCATGAGGATGATTAGATAAGAGAGATAGATCGCATGATTTTTTTTTATCATGGTGGGGATGCTCTTAGGACTAAAAACTTAAAATTACGGTGAAAAACAAGATTCTCTAAATCTGATTGTTATATGTTAGAAAAGTAAAACAGATGAGTAAGGAGAGGTGAAATTACTCAACTGCATGTTGGGCATGAAGCGAAAAATGCTGATTGATTCTCCCAGAGCCAATTTGAGGGCTTTACCTGTTCAGTGTCGAGACGGTCAGTTCCCCGAACTGACTGCTTGAAGATTGCAAATACTTTCTTAGCCCGGTGTGGGATATACTTGGGATAATAGCAAGCAAACTAAGATCTCTCACACAGTTAAATATGGGGATGACATTGTAGACGAAGCGAAATTCTAAAATAGACTTTATGATAAAGTCTTTATCTACAGATATATATCCAAGTCAAGTCTAAAAGGTGAGAAACAAAGCCTCACCCAAATTGTGGAGGCTTCAAAATTTACGTCAGGTTGACCGTGTAGGCTTGGCTTCGCTATATGTTATGTTACCACTTCACATGCTGGACATTGCATGTTTGAGTCTGCATCTATGGAAAACTGTCTGCCAAAGAAAATGAACAATGTGCCGTATTAGACAATTGTGAACAATCTAGAGGGGATAGATTTGAACAAAGTAACAGTAAGGCATGACTTTAATTTTGCTAGAATTAATGAAGTCCGCCATGAAATAAAACTATTGGCAAGATTATCAGTTATATATGTTTTCTTACGACTTCACGTGCCTTATTCATTATAGAAAGCAGAAAACAAAAATAGTTTTCTGAGAGAGTTTAACTTTCAGATGAAACACAAAAATAGTTTTCTGAAAGTTTAACTTCCAGATGCAACACAAGCAGCAACCAAAGTTGACAAGTTTTTTTTTACCATACACAACAATGAAACAATACCTTCCCGGCCTATACAGTAATAACATTAATATTCAAATAGGATGGCCAACTTGCTATAATAAAGCCCATAAGCCTTGCCACTTTTTCAACACATCAATATATCATCACAAAAGGAATGGTTAAATTAGTGGATCATTAGACATGTCCTAAGATAGTGTCCAAGTAACCAATTTCAGAATTCGAAAGTGACAAAAGAACCAACCCGTCATCAGCACAACTTTTGAAAAGGCTTATCAGGCCGACCCAGATTACAATAATTCGAATCATGTTTCACTAATCATGCATGATATTCGTGTTTTTGTGATTTCCTCCCAACTCATACTTCGACAAATTTTACCAGTCTCAAAGAAGAAAGAACAACTTCAGGAGATCTAAGACCTTAATAAATTTCATGCCTTGGCATCTGATCTAATCAAACTAAGGCCACTAGAGTAGTAAAGCTACAAAGTGTAAACTAAGACATACACAGAGCAACGATGTGCACATGGATCTAGAGTCTGGACTGACCGCATTACGCATCATACTTGTGAATCAAACAAAGCAAAATATTGGCTTACCAGCTCCATTAGATTGCCGTTTAGACTTTTCAAACTCCAGCTGCAGTTCCACAAGCATCTCCATTCGCTGAATCTCCAAATCTTTAGCAAACTGCATTTTCTGCTTCTCCAACTCAATCATCTGCCTCTGTTTCGAATCCTCCACTCTCTCATAAATCTCCCCAAAAGTAGTTATTGCATGCATCAGCTCTCTGTAACCTTCATCCCCAAGTCCACCTCTCCCAGCACTCTTCCTCGCCGAAGTAGATCGCGACCTACACGTATCATCCGAACCTTCAGCCGCCTTCTCCGCCACAGCAGCAGCAAAGGCAGAGAACTTCTTCCGAAAAGACGAGTTGCTGATCGAAGAATGCCAACGCTTTACCGAGGCCGACCTCGGCGCAACCGGCACTGGATACGCAAGCTGGAGACCCGAATATCCTCTTCCATACCTCACCGCCGGAGTCACTCTCGCCGTCTCCGGCGACGACTTGGTACTGGAGACAGGTCCGATGAACGAATCGAGTCGCCGGAAGAAGGACCAAGGACTGACATACGAGCTGCTCGCCGAAACCCTAGACTTCTCGATCTTATACTTCTTCTTCAACGTGTCGATCCTGTTCTTACACTGGACGTCCGTCCGGCGAGTCTTTTTCGTGTTTCCGTGCTTGGCGTTGACCGCGTCAGCGACTTCCTGCCAGTGCTTCTGCCGAAAGCTTCCGCGGTTGAGGTCGAGATAGCGCTTGCCCCAGGCCTCGATGAGCGTGCGTGTTGCTTCCTCCGTCCAGCACTCCTCGCGGAAAGGGACCGCACCGTGCGACGAACGGGAGGGAACGAGAGCGAGAGTGTGCGTCGGATCGTCCATCGGTACGGTTTTGAAGGCGGAGAAGATTGTGGCAGTCGTGTTTCTGGCGCCGGCTGCGTTTCCCAAGTGATTCGAGACTTGCCGGGAACACGTGTGTGTGCCGAGTGCCGACCATGTCGTGGTTTACTGGTTTAGTGCTCAGGGATAGCGTGGTCTTTTGGAGCACCGAACCGCTTAGATACAATTGAACCAGGCGGCTAAATTGGTTAAAATTCAATTGAACCAATTATTTCTTAACAATTTGATGATTTCGGCCGACTTATCAGCAGCCTAATGAAGAACTACTGACGTATTATATCGACTTCAAACAAAACTGTAGTTTGGAAGAAATGTGTTTTTTTCTTCATCTGATTTTGTGGAAAATACTGAAACACTTTTCTCTGTAATTGTACAAAGGAGCCGAAACAAAAATGAAACACCAGATTTATGCCTAGACTAGGACATGTTTGAACTCTTTTTACAGAGTTTATTATGTACACAGAAAATTGATGGAACTAGGAGAGTGAGTGCTCACTCGCATTCTGGCAAGCGAGCTAGAATCTCCGCACAGCTTGGCCGCACATGCGGTTCTGCCCAGCAGTCTGTAAATGAATAACAGAGAAGAGTCAGTAAATGGATCCGAAGCTAATGAGGGATTTAATAACATTTGACAGCTCCGGTATGGCTGACAGACCTGTGATTAGCCTGCCAATTGGACCCTCAGGAATTTCCAGCCGCGACCCCTCATTAGCAACAGCGTGGACTACCTGCACATGTAGAAATATAAAGGTTATGTCGACTGATATTGCTGGACAACATGCAATGGCGAAGTAAAAGTGTACCTTTTCAGGATGAACCCCATCCCATGGTTTATTAAGAGTGCAAAGTTCCCACATTATCACACCCAGGCTGAAGATATCACATTTCTCGGTGAAGGGCTCTTTTCTAATAAGTTCAGGAGCCATCCACTCGGGAGTTCCTGCAGAACAAGAGTCCCTCAAGGGTGTTTCAGTCATTATTTTGGATAGACCAAAATCGCATATTTTTACCATCCAGTGCTTGTTGACGAGGCAATTGGCACTCTTTAGATCACGGTGAACTATCTTCATCCGATGCATACACATCAATCCCCTAAAAAACCACATAAAATGTAACCTATCAATTCATAGCTCATTTGGACATGAGTCACATATGGAACAGATATGGTTCACAATGTAGATGAACGAAGCAGTCACATGTTCTGTGTTTTTATTAGTAGTTACCGGCATTTTCCTCTACCCAAGATGTTTAACTAGAATGTTGACCTCCGATGTTTTAATGGTCGCAATGAATTATACTTATCTTCACTTACGTATCATCCCACAAAGAATTCACATCAGACGTTTCTATGTGCCCACGATTCTTGAGACCTTAGTATGAACATCTCTGGTAATCGTCAACACTGTGGTTACCAAATAAAATACCTGCATATATCACGTATCATCTTCAGTCTCCTTCTCCAACTGATTTTTGATCTCTGACCGCTCAAGTGTATTAAATGGTAAATAGACCCCCCTTCCATGTACTCAGTGACCATTGACAAATTTGGAGGCTTTGTACATGCACCCAGAAACAAGATTACTGCAAGCAGAATTTAAAACTGTTTAGCAAAGCACTGACAGTAGCAGCTTCATAGATTCCACTAACGAGATATAAACAAAAAGCAATTATTTAAATTTTAAACAAGCAACTAGTTAATGAGGAAATACCATTGGGGTGCCGAAGACGACTGCAGCATGGCCGATAAGGAGTGATAAGAAAATGCATACACAACTGATGTTAGAAACTTAGTGTGACAATATTAAGGACAAAATGGTGCAAGTGAACATACAAACCTAAGAATGGATATCTCATTGCAGAAGTCCTCCATATTCTCAGCAGTCAGATCTTGCTCAAGAAAAACCTTGATAGCAACCTCTGTCCCATTCCACATACCACGGAATACTTCTCCAAAAAATCCTTAATCAACAAGAAACGCACGATCAACATACTTATCGAATTTTTGTATATGCGTACAAACAATTAGGTAAACCAAATGGTGACCAGTTACTAAAAACCAGTAATATCATGCTTACCAATTCCCACACGAGTTCCCACAGTCAATTCTGAGAAATCAATATTCCATTCTTGATAAGGTAACAGAGGTTGATTATTGAATGTGGCTGATTCGAGAACCTTATTCCATCTGGAGACCAATTCTGTTCTTAATTCTTCATATGAAGCTCCACTTCGATTTGCGGTTTGGACCCTTAGATCATGAGGCGATGAAGGTAATGATATTGCTTTCTGATTTCCTACTGCAGACATTTGACTAGAGGTTTCACCAATGCTCTGCAAAAACAAAGAATCAAAGATGAAAACTGAAATATAACAGAAAAACGTGTACATGAAAAGGGAAAAGTATCCTCTTTCTGTGCACTAATATTAATTTGAACACAAATCAGAATCAAAGTACTAGTGCATCGTATGTTACTCATCAATTCCTGGGAAAACAAAGATTAGTCATGGTTCAGGAAAGATTCAGCAACTCCAAACTTCCTGTACCATTCTTTGGTCAGTAAACAGTGTCATGTTTCTAGCATCACACATCTCAATCCATGCAGTGGATGTATCATGAAATCAAGTTGTGCAGGATGTGGGATAAAAGATGATCTTCAAGTCGCCTTGTTGGTCAAATAAGTGATACTCCGTCATATATACACAAGATGAGGGAACACGCATTTTTTGTTTAGGATGAAGATGACCCGAAAATTCCAATGCAAAAAGACATCATGTTTCTACACATGGATTCCACCACTGTGTTAAATTACTAAAAGTCTATAATTCTTTGAACTATCATCAAGAAGGGGCATATAAATAATAAGATGTAAATGGGAAAAATTGATCTACAACTGGAGATAGCAAGATAATATTATAATTTATTTAAAATCACCGGCAGTCATTTCAGATAACGTACTCCTCTCTGGTTATTTGGAATGCTGCTTGTGCCATCGAGAAATGACCTGTCATTCTGTTGTCCTTCTAAAAGACGATTTTGCTTTAATGTTTCATTCATCGCCCTTACAGCCCTGCATTTGTCAAGTATAATTCACTGAAGATCAGATATCTTTTAACAATCACATACCAACAAGTAGTCAACTTTGTGATTGTTATAGAATAATCCAGACATTTATAATGCAACTACTTCTAAGTGCCAAAAGTCTTACAAACTAAATTATACACAAGACTTACCTAGTCACAATGATTAAACAAGTCTACTGCAAGACTAAAGGGCTTCATATGTTGGAGAAAATCAATACTTAAAAAGCAATACACTGATCGCCTATATTTCGTTCAGGGAAGGCATAACTTCGACATCTGGATCCACGTGATAGTAATGTTATAGTACATTCATGGAAACATGAATGATATGCTGAAACGAATCTACGGAGACAAAGAGCTTGTCAAAACAAAATCGCAGCTGACCGCTACTCGTCAATGGCAATAGCAAATTATATAACTCAGTTTTAAAAGTGGATTCTTTAAGAGAAGAAAGATTAATGAAAAGAGTGTCTTTTAACCAGAAGAACCAATTAAAATACATCAGTAAATATTTAACTAGAGGACCTATATTTGCAGCATTGTTTAAGAAGAGCACGATCAATAGCATAATTAGACCAATTCTTACCTTGCAATATCATCTCCAATTTCTGGTGTGATACTTATGCTTCTTCTTCTAAGTCTCCGCGAATCTGAGGCTGATGCACCATCGGACCTATAAAAAGCATATAAACAGTATCAATTAAAGCAACATCTCCCAATTTACGATGCTTGGAGTACCCATCTTAAGTTGAAAACACAGACGAGAATCACAAAATGCACCCGAGTCCTTATCTTGAAGCGCGATTATTATTATTCAAGTATCATTTCATGTGTTTCAAAATTTAATGAAAGCATGGAAAGTTTTGTTGACAGACTGTTGTTGTTTTACAAACAGTGATTTGATCAAACAGATCTATGCCATATCAACTCATAAAATTGAATAAAGGATAAATAATCAACCTGGATGGGGCAGCAACAGCATCCCCAGCAAAATACCGATTTAATTTTCTATCCCCACTGAGCATGGACCTAGCAGGTGCTTGAAACAAAGGATGCTCAGGACTGCAAATCACACAGAGCTGAATAAGAGGCCCATGAAAAATACCTTAAATTGTTTGGTCCAGAAGGCTAAGATACAGATTTAGTCCAGAAGGCTTAGATTGTCTATCTGTTTAGATAAATAGTCTGATGAGTGATGATTGATTCTGTCTCTACATTGCATTCTCACAACAAACTACATAACTATATCTGGGTAGTAAGAAAAATATACTGTAAAAAGGCACTTTTATTATAAGCAGACGATACAGATTGATCATTACCTTGAACTTGCAGTGCGTTGCTCGGCGAAGGCCTTTCTACGACTCCGCCGCCAAGCTGCAGTCTCTATGTTGGGATCACTATGAGATAAACTGACATTTGGAAAAGAAATGATTGAGTAACTGAACCAAACAGTAGAAGAAAAAACCTGAAGTGTTTTGTTGTTTGGGAAACAATGTATGAATCTCTGCTGAACAAATGTTAAGAAAGATGAATATAGTATACGTTTGACTGAAATCATAGACTGGATTTTAAATATTACCTTAAACTCCTCTCAATTTTGGTGGCAGACCGCAAAACAGCACTTCGTAATGAAGGTCCTGAAACGTTGGACAATGCTTCCAACTTCCGCTGGAAGAAACCCTCATCCTTCTCAAGGCTGAATAAGGAAAATTTCAAAACAGTTAAAATTCAACAGAGAAAGTAGCTATTGCAGTGTATAAAAAGTTCTAGAGCATTTAACCTAATTATTGATAATCTTCTTAAATAACTTGAACGGTAATTGACATGGTATTCACCTATCAGGTATTCCATACAGAGGACTATTCGGTTCCATGGGAGAATCGCAAGAATCATTCTCCGTGGAATCACTTTCCCCCGTACCATATATATGGGACATAAATAAAGCTTTGGATGATCGAGGAATCAGCTGGCCTGGAGATCTCATGAGATCAACGAGTACGTCAACTGAATTCAGAACAACTATAACTGACAGATGCTTGTATGAGTCAGCACACTCGGCACCACTATCACTGAGATTTCCCTGATAGAGAAAATTAATAATGGGAGTCTCAAAGAGCATTTAAATTTATTAACGAACAGCTTTTAAAAGTTAAAACTACTTCTATAATAATCAAAAGCTAGAAGACTACATCTATCACACAAAAAAAAGCTAGAAGACTTCAAACAAAACTGTGCTAGAAAACTGTCTTACCACCATGAGTCTACTTTCAAGGCCCACAGTATCTGCGAGCACTTTGAATAATATAGCGCGTGGACGGCTTGAACCATATTTTATCTGACCAAGCAATTGTACGCCTCCATTACCTGTAATTATAGAAGATTCCTCCAATGCAGCTTTTGTTGGGCTTGGCTCTGAACTTGGCTGTTTATAGAAATCGGATACCTGTTGATGGAAAAGACAAGATTAATGAGCTTTTTAGCTGAATCAGAGATCTCCATCTAAAGAGCCAAGCTAAAATAAAATAAAACTACTGAACTTTAGGACTCTCTTTACAACATTTACAAATGATAGTGGTTTTTATGCAGTCTCTTATGCGTAATGAATTCAACAAACTAAAATGTCAATGATGTGTGAAAGTGTGGACTTAGTTCTCATGCAGACTAGTAATCCTCTACCAGTATATCGTCTTATATGACATCTTATTTTGAAGTGAACTATATCAGGGAAGTAACAACAGCTACACCATGGGTCTTTCCTGCATAATCATGTAAATATATTAACCGATAGCAAGAAATAGAGTCGCCGCATATCTGAATTTGAAAAACAGGTTTTTCATTCGCTGACTTATGTAGAAGTTAAAGCTTCTACAACATTTCTTGTATACATTAACCAAATAGCCATGAAATAACTAATCAATTAACATGTCTGGGAAGATTGATTCATATGATGGCGGGTCTGACTCGAAATTTGACAAAACCAAAGTTGTCCCAAGCCACCAATGATAGAATGTATGTAAAGTAATCAAGTCAGGGCGAATTACCAGCCTAGCAATCTTTTTAATGATTGCTGATGGGTTTGAGTTCAACCCTCTCACTAGAGCCACAACCAGTTCCTTCAACATCAATAGTTTTTTATCTTTATTTACATCTACTAGAATGATGTCCGGTCTAACATCCTCATTCTCCAAAGCAAAAAGCTCATCCAGACTTGGCACACAACTAAAAAGTTCCTTAAGTCGTTTCTCCTGAGAAAAAAAATACTTGTTCAATACTATGTCGTTAATAATAGGTGAACAATTTCTTCATATTTGAATCCAGGAGCTAAAATTAGAAAGAGAGAGCAAGAAAAACATAAATGACAACAAGTTGCAGTTTTGGCAATCGAGCTATTCTGTAGTTTTTTGCCAGAAAACCTCAATTGCTGTCAATGTTTTGCCAGCTCCTTATTCTTGAGTTAAAAAATTCGATTTGGTAGGGTCTAGTTTTTCAAAAGTAACAAAGAAACAGAAGACGCGTGTCTGCCACCAGTTAATGTATCCATTCAAGGGTTAAAAAGAATGCGATGATATAGGAAACCTTTCTAAAAACACCATCAACTGAAACTTACGATGACCAAGCCATGTAAAAAACAAAATAATAACAACTGACTTCAATAGCTTGTGAAGACATGTAAAATATAATTTAACCAAATGAGTATAATTGTCTCACCGGAGCGACAGAGTAAAACCCATTAGGTATTGGTTCAGAAAGTGCTCCAGTAGTCCAGAGGACCTTCGTTGCATTTTGAGTAGGCTGTTCATATCTGTTGTCACCATTACTTGGTTCTCCAGCATGTTTTTTTTCATCTTCAGGACTCACATGAATAAATTTATTTTCATTGATGTCTGAAGGTGTTGGTAGTGTACTAGGTGACTCTTCGTCTCGTTGCCTTGCATCATCTCGCATATCCTCCATTTTCTGAAGTAATTACAATCCACAAACATTTTCTCCTTAATGCTTATCTGAATCAGTTTCTCTTTTAGCCTTACATCTCATAAATATATTTCTCCTTACTGCCTTAACTGGAAGGCCACAAAACCTGTGAATAGTAAATGTAACAAAGCATTAATGCCGTCTATTGTTTGGCTGAACATTGTAACATTTAAAGATAGATAAATCCTTTCATTTGTCATGGCAAATGATGCAGCTAGAATTATATCTTAAAATGGGAAATGGGAAATGGAAATGAAAACACTAGTGCAGACCTTAGAATTAATGCTTTAGATAGTTGGAGGTCATAATTCGAAGTTGTCCAATTAGAGATGCCTACAAATCATCAAATTTAGCATGCTAGAAAGTAAGTCGAGTTTTATTCAATTACAAGTCCTACAGTAATGTGCAACAAAATGCCACAACTGTGGGAATAAGGCTTGCGAAAGCTATGGATATTTACAACAAATCTCTTAAAAATCCTTCCCGTGCTAGCAAGATTGATTCACTAAATCCAGTAGCTCTCGAATCAGATTATGGAGAGAAATTCAACAGCAGCTGAGCACTCAATCTCAATCTAACCACACCCAACTGTTAGACCATTTCCCCAACTTCTTGGAGCCCACAATTCAGCTAAAACTTAACCCACCGACCCAAAATCAAACACAAAATCGGAATCAGCATTCAAAATGAACGACAAAGATAGAAAAACTAATAAAAACAACACAACATAGTTGCAAAAACACAGCAGCAACAACACAAACAATGCTCTACCGCCAGCAGATCCAACCGCAATCCCTCCCTCCCACTCACTCCCTCCGTTCCGTCAATAACCATACATCAAATATCTCAATTCACCGCAAACCACAACAATTCAAATCCCACATCAATAAAATCAACACTCCCTCAGCCCTCACCCGCGTAAAATGGAGTCACTCCGTTGCACAGTCGGGATAAGTCAACATTCGGATGCTAGCAGTTCAAATCAAAATCAACCGAATCGATTAACTCGCCGCCTCCGATGAAGTCCGATTCCAAACTCGAGATTCGCGATTCAGATTACGAGAGAGTTGATCGATCGATTGGAGAAGACGAAGACGAAGACGAAGAAAGAGAAAGGCGATGGTTTTAGAGGTTCGATTTTTATTGCTTCTATGATGTAAGTCACGTGCTTGACGCGCGAGATCTGTGGAACTCTCCGCGTTGGCCAGCTGGCAACTGTGGTGGCTAATGAAAGTAGGGGTCGGCAAAGGGCCGGGCCGGGTAAGCCCTAGCCCTATCGGGCCGGGCCGGATAGGGCTTTAGGTGAGCCCTAGCCCTAGCCCTTTACACATTAGGGCCGGGTCGGGCCGGGCCCTGAGAAAAATCATCAGCCCTAAAATCGTTATCGGCCCTTCATTTCATAGGGCTTTTAGGGCTAGGGTCGGGCTCGGGCTAATTTCGGCCCTAAATAAATGACTAATTAATCGATAAATAACTCTTTAAACGCAAATACTACTAGTTTGGACTTGTGAGATTTGATGTTTGTGAAAATACATTCTTTTAATATGAAGAACGTCCTTAAATCAATAAATAAACGATTTTAAACCGGGCTCGTATTCGGCCCAGGGCCGAATAATCGAAGCCCTAGCCCGACCCTAAGCCCTTCGGGTCGGGCCAATACAGGGCTTTCGTAGGGCTAGGGCCGGGCTCGGGCTAGGGTCGGGCTAGGGCCGCCCTAAGGCTTATTTCGGCCCAGGGCCAAATGCTAACCCCTAAATGAAAGCCAGTCGAATCACGCCGCGTGGGCCCGCTTTTGGATTTTGCTTTGGATATAATTAGGGTTTCGAAGATTTTTTTTTTAATAATATTTGCAATCAAAGATTTTTTTTTAAGGCCGAGTCTATGACTTTATTTGATAATATGATTCAAAAAGTCTGGATCATGGCTCTTACATAAAGAAATTCTCAAACACCACAGACTAGTTAAAGAAAGAAGTCATCATGCATCATAAACTAGTTATATTTACAATTCAAGATAAAAATAAACATATTTTCAATTTTCAGGATTCGAACCCAGGCATAAGGATCCAACCATCTTAGGATGATGAACTTCTTAAACAACAGGTCACCACTCATGTTGACAATTATGTCGTGTTGAATTTCCCAAGTTCAACTGAATTACGATACTATTTTAAAAGTCAATCACCAAATTCAAATTATATTTGGAAAGAAAAAAAACGACCATTAGCATGACTCTGGGCATAATACACAACATTTTGTATTACTATTAATTTAGGACATTCTAAATTAAGGAGCTTGAAAGCGTTGTCATCTTTAATTAGATAGATGGAGTAAAATGACGCAATAAGGATGAATGATGATGGAGATGTTCTCACTTTTAAAAAAGCCTATTTTTTTTACAGCATGACGCTTTTAGAGCATATGCACCAGCTCCATTAAACCATCAATTCATCAACATTATTAATGTTTTCACATTGTAAAAAAATGCAACGGTCACTTTTGGATGGCCATTGATTTCTAATGGCCATTAATTCATCATCCATCTCATTAGTTATTAATGGACTATATAATGTTCATTAATTAGCGGGTCCCACATGTATTCACTCATTCCATCAATAACTTGTAATTTCGAACGACTATAAAAACTAACGGCTATAATTGTAGTTTCAACGGCTATTTTTTGGAGTTATAAAAACACAATTTTTGACATTCATTTTCAACGCAAATCTCTACACATCCATGTTTTTTCATATATATACATACATCTTTGAGAAAGAAAATGGGTTCCAATTGGCTACCATCCGAAGAATTGCAGTTATGTATTTCGTGGGCTCGACAATCTGTTGATCCAATTACCGGGCGATATTCGAACAAGAATAATTTATGGGGGCGAATTCATGAGGATTATGCGCAAAATTGGTGTGGCACTCCCGAGAATCCTCGTGCTGAACCTCGTTCAAAAATTGCTCTTGATTCACACTTTGC
This sequence comes from Rhodiola chrysanthemifolia, assembly GCA_033675395.1. NCBI lineage: Eukaryota > Viridiplantae > Streptophyta > Magnoliopsida > Saxifragales > Crassulaceae > Rhodiola > Rhodiola chrysanthemifolia. The sequence continues at coordinate 15,018,890 of CM066207.1, forward strand.
ACCGTTGAAGAGGTTACTAAAAAAATGGCAATGTAAAATAATAGATTGAATATTATTTGTGGGACCATTAAATAATAGATATGAATCTGAATTTATGATATAAAATATAAATATTTATTTGATGAATAGTAAATGATGAATTGATGGAGTTGTATGAGTGCATAAAATGTAAGTAAAATAATTGATTTTTCATGAATAGTAACCAACTCCATCAATTCAATACATGAATTGATGAATTGATGGCCTTCATGGGTGCATATGCTCTTAACAGGATGAGTTTTGTTACGTGGTTGATCGAGTGATTATAACAATGCATATGCAATAGAGCCTCGTTTGGGAGACCATATATAATCGACAAGAATAGGAATAAAAATGGGTCAATTTGAATATGAATACAAATAGATTATGATTAGAGTCGGAAATGGATAGAACTGGACAATACTGGTGATGCTAGTTGCTAGTAGTTTATGATTAGAGTTGAGAATGGATAGAATTGGGCAATGCTTTAAGTGTATTTAGGTGTTCAGTAATCACTAGCAGGGTATATGGGGATTGGGCTATTAATTTTTGTTTGGCCATAAGAATCACATATAAGTAGAATCATGCTAAGTTCGGTCAGATCTGATCGAACCATACCAAGAGGGTTGGGCAAGGTCGGTTATGAAATAACTTTTTTTTAAAATTTGAAATGTATTCTTTATTGGCACCAAAAGAGTATTTAATGTAGATAATTTTTTTTAACAATGATTGGATCCCATCCGAGACCTAAGAGGGTCGGGAAAGATCAAGGCCTTAGTAGTTAGTGACCGAAGAGAGTCGAGTCCTCCGCTGGCCTTAATGCCTTTGATGAACTGAATGGATTCTATGCTATAATAGTCGTCGCTCGCCATCCTCCACGGTCCATCCACGGTATCCGAGTGAGTGTCATCCCATGAGCTTTATGCTAAAGATGTAAAGTTATTAGAAACAACGTTTTTTTTTTCTTCACTTTGACGATGTTCTAAACGAACACTTTATACTCATGTATATACATGACTCAACGTAGAGTGTTGTTTCCAAAAGAACTCGACATGTAAAATGCTCTGGCTAGCATTGCTGTTAAAAAGCAAATAAAATGAAAAATAAATTGTCAAATTAAACAAAATTGGTCGAGTCAACTGAAAGAATTTTCTATTTATCGTCCAGTCCGCATTAAATCTGATGCATTAATAACCAACCGATGGTGCATTCAAATACTTCACATTCCGATGCTACCACGACTTCATTTAAATATATATATATTTATAAACATGACGTCGTCATTTTCAAAAACGCCCCATTTAATATCCACCAACCAACCATGGAATGAGATCCCCAAGCAATAAAAAGTCATAACATTAAACAACGTAATTTTTTGTATGTTTTAAAATAAAATTGTGGAGTTTAAGTCAAAACTGTACCGTCTCGAAAATGTTTCCGTTATCATTTTAGAAGTTTTATAAATGAAATGACGTAGTTTTAATATTATCTTATTAAAACTACGTCGTTTTTCAATTGGATGTTTTTAGCTTGATTGCATATGAATTCGAAAATCACCATCTTATTACAAAATTCGAATAATAACAAATACAAACCGAACGGTTCTCATTTAATTGAACCGAACCGGCTTTTGGACAACGTATCAGCAATTGATTTACACATTGCAGTCTCTTCGTGGGTCGAGCTGAAATACCTCTGAAATTGAGGTGCTGGTCGAACCGATGCTGGTCGAACCGATCAGTAAAAGATTAAAAGCGAATTCATATTTATTGATTTTCTAAAACGGTGGGAGTTTTACCATTTGAGCAACTGAAGTTCCAGCGAAGTGTTGCTTCTACAAAAACTCAAGCACAATCAAGTAAGCTCCAAATTCGTACAGATCGCTGATTTACAATCTTCACTCTAAAAATCAGGTGTATACATGCGCTAGTGATTGGATCATTTTGTTAGTTTTTTATTTGAATAAATCAGTGCTGATTTTGTGTGATGGATAGATGATTAGGTTCTGAGTTATGTGATGGATTTTGTCGGTGGTGAGATCTCCCAGATTAATGTGGAATTTCGTCATGAATTAGGATTTTGGGGCCAGAGATTTTGATTTGAAATTCAGCTGCTAGAGTTACATAGGATGCCTTAAGTCGGTGGTTTCGTTGGATTTGTAGGTTATGACTTTGTAGTGGAGACCCTTTTAGGAGGCAAATGTATCTTTTTTACTTTACGTAAAGGTGATGCGAGGATTTCAGGTTCTACTTTATTTAACTCGGGTCAGGAAAAAGTTCGTTATGTTTGAATTGCTAATGAGTTGTATCCCATGGAGACTGACCCAGTCTAATCATGTCTGCAGACTTAATTTTTTTTGCTAGTTGTAATTACCCCGGAATAGTTTTATTTTCATGCTACTAAAATGCCTGACGTTAAGCATTTGTTCGCAGTTCAGTTGGACATTTTGGACAATGGAAGCTTAATGCAGTTGGTTCTGAATTGTCAAGTCTCGAGCTTGTAGTATTTATGAGGTAAATCGGAATTGTCAATAAGTGGATGGAATTCGATGGAGCGGCAGAAACTAGATTTCAGTGGACCAGTGCCATCAGTGAGGCATGTTGGACCAACAGCAGCTGATGTTGAGAAGAAGGTGAAGGAAGACATTTCGTATAACAACTTCCCTGCTATACCATTTTATAGAGCGGATTTGAAATCAGGCCCCATTAGCAATCCTGGGACGGTCCCATTTTTGTGGGAACAAATCCCTGGGCGGCCTAAGCATGAAAGCAAATCAGTATATCAAGAATCTGAGCTGCCTCCCATTCCTCCTAGGCTTCCACCAGGAAGGGGAAGAGATGCAAACAAAAAGCAGGAGCCTGTTAGAAGCCCAGAGTGCATGAGAAACAATAAGTCTCAGTTAAGAAAGGCTTCGGATGTGAAAACTGAAAAACTTGAGAATTCTCAAGAGGGATATGCAGATCCAGAAGGCTGTCCTTCAGAGGATGATGATGCCTATGCCGACGCACATGACACACTCTCAAGAAGTGAACCACTTTTTGACGATTGCAGTTACAGTTTAACTGGATTAAGCGGAATGGATGGTTCTGATCTGATTTTGCCTCACACAGTCTCCACTGATCTACAGAGTGTAGATTTTACGACGGGGCAGGCAATGACTTCAGAAACCCCTCCACTTTCTTCCGGAAAAAATTATGCAGTCCATGAGCATCCAAAACAAGGGACAGTAAAAGCAGCTAAATGTACGCCAACTCCTGACCACAAACCTAAACTTTTGAGGCACTATATCCAAAATGACATTGAAGAAATGGACGATGAGGACGACCGAAGCAACATATTAGGCAAAGGCTGTGGGCTAGGAGGACAGTTACTCCCTCGGTTTTGCCTTTTGAGCCCAGTTCCACGGCTGAGAGTTTTCCCCCAAACAAGGGCTAAATCAGTTCGAACTCCTCGTGGAATCAAATGTGTCACTGAGGTAATAAGTTTACTATCTCTGTCCATTCCTTTTTTAATTTTTAAGAGGTTATTTTTGGTGATCCCCAATACCTACTCGATGTTGCTTACATACCAGATAAGCGCTACTAAGATTCGTGAAGACAGCCCCTGCATTCAATCTGTATCTACTCAAAATGAATCATTCCCATGCAGCAATCACGATGAAAAGCAGTTTGCTGGAATTTCCACCGAAGCTATAAATGTTAGGAACACTGTTTCTGATCCAACAAATTTGAAGACCTTCCAAGACTTTTTGATGGATCAGAATGCTGAACAAGAGTCCCAATGCAGCAAACATGATGAAAAGCAGTTTGCTGGAACTTCCACTGACGCTATAAATGTTAGGAACTCAGGTCCAAAAAACTTGAAGACCTTCCAAGACTTTTTGAAGGAACAGAATGCTGAACACGAGTCTCCACCAGATAGCCCTGTGGTTGAGAAAACTATTCACATCGATTCTGGTCATACCCTGTGTCCACTCACAATCGGCATAAAGAGATCTGCTGAAAACTATGACCAGATTCATGATAACATATTAGACGATGTTCTCTCCAGTGATTCTTCACTTCAAGAAATTAAGCACTTGAGCATAGCAGATGAGACGAAAGGTTTCCAAGCTGAGGCTACCTTTCCAGTTGATCCGTCGGCAATAATATCTCTCACCAAAGCCAACTTGGTAACAAATAAATGCTTCGTGGAAGATGAATCTCTCGTCAAGGGTATCCTTAGTTCAGCAGAGTCAAGAGCATTGCAAGGCAAAGAAATTGAAAACCAGCAGCAAAAGTTTATTGTAAGCAATCCGCCTTTACCTAACTCTCCTTCCGACTCTTGGCTCTGTCGTGCATCCTTAAAGAATCAATCCTCACGGGCTCGACATGGATCACCTATGCAAAGATACAGTAAGCGACAAGTTCCAACACAGAAACATGATCCCAAGTGGGAAACAATGGTCAAAAGAACTAAACCGCAGCGTCATCAGGGAGAGCTTACTCCCATTCTTGAAGCTCGAAAAAGTCTAGAGCTATAATAGATTTCTCCGTCTACATTCTGGTACTTTGCATCCGCATGCCGTGCAGCTGTTCTTACTTCCATTAATTAGTCTTACTCTTACATAAGATTTCACTCGCTTTGAGTGCATTTTTTTTTTATAAATGAAACTTTTAGCAACTAAGGTAAATTTAAGTTGATTTAAACAAAATAATTGGATTGATGAGTTTAAAAGCTTGTACTTTTAATTGAAAATTTGCATGTTATAAAGTTACTCCAAGTCTTTGATCTCATTTGGCCGACAAAGAGGTTTTGTTGGGCTTAGTAATGGGCCATACTAAATAACAAGCCACTTCTGGCTCAATAAAATTTATAATCGACGGGGAAGCAATTGTAAACATAACTAGTAAAGGAACTAAATTGAAAATACCGTGAACTATAAAATACAACTTGATCACTAGCAAATTAGGGTTTCATCCGGTCGTCGTCTCTTTCACTCCGCTCATACTCCGACATCTCCAATGGTAATTCACTCCTCTCAGCTCGTTTCTCCAGTTTTTATTTATCTTCAGATTTTTTTTTGGGTCTTAATTGTTTGTTTAATTTCGTATCGCATTGGTTCATTAGGCGTCAGAGAAGAAGCTAGCGAATCCCATGAGGGAGATCAAAGTGCAGAAACTCGTCCTCAATATCTCAGTTGGCGAGAGCGGAGATCGTCTCACCAGAGCCGCTAAGGTAATTGAGAAATTAATTATTCCTTGAAGGCTGATGTTAGGCCAATTGCTGAATGCTGTGTTTATACAATTTTGATGTTGCAGGTGTTGGAACAACTCAGTGGCCAGACCCCTGTTTTCTCTAAAGGTTGGATATATTGATACTGTTTTAGATTCTGATTTTGGAAGTCCTTGACTTGTTAGAGAAAAAGTTATTTGGTGATTTGACCCGTTAGATCTCTGTGAAGCTTTATTTAGTAGTAATGCAATGAAATGTAAATGAGTGGGAAAGTAGTTTACTTGTGAATCTTTGAAAGGCATGTTTAGTTTTCTTGCAACTGATTTTCGTTGTATGTTTATATCACTTGCAGCTCGGTACACTGTCCGATCCTTTGGGATTAGAAGAAATGAGAAAATTGCTTGCTATGTCACTGTTAGAGGAGACAAGGCAATGCAGCTCTTGGAGAGTGGGTTGAAGGTTAAGGAGTATGAACTTCTGCGTAGGAATTTCAGTGATACTGGCTGTTTCGGCTTTGGAATCCAAGAGCACATTGATCTTGGAATCAAGTAAGTGCAGTTAGTAAGTGGTTTGTTGGTCTTTATATGCAAATGCATCTTGTGTCTCATGCGAGACTATACTGAACACTTGCTCGAGTAAAAAGTAACCACAACCTGAAACATGCTTCAATTGATCTCTGTAGGTATGACCCATCAACTGGCATTTATGGTATGGACTTCTATGTTGTCCTAGAGCGCCCTGGTTACAGAGTAGGTCGCCGTCGTAGATGCAAGTCACGTGTTGGTATCCAGCACCGTGTCACAAAGGAAGACGCAATGAAGTGGTTCCAAGTCAAATATGAGGGAGTGATCCTCAACAAGTCTCAGAACATCACTGGTTAATTTAGGTGTTTTTTTGTGTCAGAACCTAATGGCTGTCAACTCTTATCTTTGTTCCAGAATACCAAATATTGCAATCCATTTTTCACAAGTTTTTTCATATCCAGTTTATCTTGAAAGCCCCACTCTAATTTTATTGGGTTCTTATCAATTATTTATCTTACCTGACTGCAAAGTTCATATTTGGTTGAATAATAACATCCCTCTCAGATGTACATGTGGCACGTTATCATAGGTTAGCATAGCATATGTGTCGCAGGAGAATACTGTGGGCTGTTATGCAGTGAATTTGCCTTCTTCGGTCCCACAATCGTCTGAGATTGAAGCTAGCAAAGATTCTGGCTTCGTCGAACATCAATCAAAAAACACACCTATACATTTATTCACATCGATCGGAATATCTGGAAGCTGTTGTCTTCCGAAAACCGATCCGATCCGATCGATGACATCAAAGTTCTAACTATCTTTGAGCTGCTGGAAATTGTAGGCGATCATCTTCTGATTCATTGATAAGAAAAAGATATTTCGAAGCTGCCCAACGTCAGTCAGATTTCTGTTGTGAGCTTCTGAAGCTTTTCCCGATTTGGGTTTTGGTACCCAAAAAAAAAAGGTTAGCTTGTTGATGTTTCGCCAATTAGGGTTCGATGTGATAGAGACATGTTGGAATTTTGGGTTTAGTTTTTATGCTAATTGATATCTTGATCTGGAAATTTTAATGATGTTGGTTTCTTAATGTCTTTTATTTTTCTTGTTTAATTAATTTTCAGCCATTAATGCTTGTGGACTCTCTAAAATTAGCTTGTTTTTCAGAATATGTTTGCATTGATTTGTGGAATGTTTTTCCTATCGTGATGTGTGTTGAAAGAAGTGAAGTTTGTAGCACCGCTCGAAGAGGGTGTACTTGGGAGATAGAGATGATGAGTAACCAGCGGATGATGCAAGTTCCTTCGCTGGTTGATTTATGTGTGTGGACTGCAATAGACAATGTAAAGTACCTTGGGGATGTTGGGGAAACCGACTTAGATTTGCTCGGAAAAATTTTGCAGCACTGCACGGTTGATCAGCTTAGGCATGTGGAGGACAGTACAGAAGTAAGTGCAAAATCTTTCGTTGTTTGACGGAAATATGTTATTATTTGTATTTTGAAGAATGAGTTTGGGTTATCTTGGGGTTGATTCAGGGAAGGGATTTGAGCCCTGTAACCGATGCGCTGTGGGAGAAATTTTATCGGAAAGAATTTAATGAGACAAGTTTCAAGGCTGGTGATTATGAAAGCTTTAGAGAGGAGGCTTTATCAACAGTGAGAAGAAAGAAGTTTGCATCTAAGTGGAGATTCAAATTTGAGGTTTGACACTTCCCTCCTTTATCAGAAATTTGTGCACTGTTGGTAGTTACCGGAAATTGTAAGTGGTTTGGTGACTTGTAGGTTGGGATGAAGATAAGGGAATTGAAGGAAAAGAAATCAACAAGTGTTCTCATGGAAAAGTACAAGAAGGAAAATGCTAGTAAGTGGTTCAGTTTGCAAAAATATTAAATTTCCAACACTGTCATAAGGCGCAAAATAATGTGTTTCCGTAAGTGACGATAGTCGATAGTATGACTTCGATGTCTTGTAACTTACCATGTGTTGTAATTTCAGAAAAACAAAGCAAACAGATACAGATCTGTGCCAAGGCTCCGCCGTCCAGCAAAAGGAGATTCTTTGGAGGTAAGCTTTGAATTAGCAAACACAAGCAACTCGGTGGATATTATGTCTTTTATGCAAGTGTGTGAATTTGTCACTCTAAAGATAAATCTTAGCGGAGTAGCAAGACTACATTTGTATGAAATCACTTACTAAGGGAATGAATGGAGCTCGGAACTCTACAGTGGTTTGAAATGCAATTTGATAACTTTTAAAGTTTATTTTATTATCATCTGCAGGCAGCGGCCCTGGCTACAATTTCTCAAACACGAAGAACAACTTGATGAAAAAATCCAAGATTGATCTTATGAAGAGGTATGTTCACTGTTTACACGACTTGTAATCAATTATTCTCGTCGCAAAGTAATACTGAGGACTCCTATAAATTTTATTTCAAAATTTTAATCCACCAAGTGTTAGAAATATTCAGAAAAGCTTTTCTCATGTTTCTGGCACTTACGTCGGATTTATCAATAAGGCAGAGCAAAATTATGCAAAGTTTGAAAGCGTACTGCAAAAGAAAAATGAACTGAACATCTTCTGGGTTATCTGCCAATATGTGATTTCAAATTTCTCATTGACATTTTTCGGCTTCATGCAAGCAAATTTTATTTAACCAAGTACCTTCATCCAATATCTGTTTTTGATTTTCCTTTTTTACCCAACAGTAAAGAAATGCAAAATCGATTGGCCGTGAGGAAAAACGCCGTGCAGAGAACCTACATGTAAAACTCCAAAACCATAATCTCTAAACGGATCACTTTATACTTATTTTTCTCAGCATCTCACGTTCCGCTTTATTTGCAGCGCTCCCCCCAAAAAGAAGCCTGCAAGTTTTTTGAGAGACAATGCAGCATCATCGTCGTCTAAAGGAAGATTTTAGAGAACACTATTAGCGATTCACCGGTGAATTAAATTCCCAATGATCGCAGCAGTGTCTCAAACTCTTCATCGTCATCTCAGCTATCTCAATACTTTACACCAATCTGTTGTTGTTAAAGCTTGTTTTAGACTTCAAGGGTCCATTTCTCGGTAAAAAAACTCATCTGTAGGGGAAATTTGTACACTCTTTTTCCATGACTCATTCAGTAAAAATTTGCAATATAAGTGAAACTTTAGCTAACTATATATCAAAAAAATAGCACATGTATATATTCTTCTTGTTCTCACTTACTCTTTTACTGTTATTGATAACCTTATTCTTAGATAATATTACAGGTTGAAAGATTCGGAATTTACCAGTCAGAACATGGCTACTCTTATGACATAAAAAACTGTCCAATTTTTGGTCATTATTTCTGTCAGGACATCTCTAACTGTATTGGGCAACTTCTGACAGATAACCGCCAAATTAACTTCTGACAGCCTGCGACCGTCAAGCACGTTCTATATTACCACCATCCAAGGAACATCTTGATTATTGAATTCCTGTGAGTACTCAGATGCAACTTTCTTGAACTCATTGTATACTTCTTTTTTCCTCGTCATTGACTTGGATTTATAATTCAGTATTATCAGCCTCCCCAGATATTAAGGGATTCTGAGGACAATAAAATACCTGAAAAAACAGAAACCCACATGTTCTTGTTCGTGTATTCTACATTTAGGCATTGGATTAAGGTTATAATGTAGCTGATTAGGGCACACTTAGATCACATGAGTTTCAAATTACGCGCATAATGTTAATTATTTTGTATGTAAAAAAATTACAATGTCAACTGGTTTGGGCAGATTCTGGCGGTTGATTTTCTTTGTTAGATTATCTTGCACTATTAGAAAATATTAAATTGTTGTCAGCCCCCTAATCATTAGTTGACATGTAAAACTATATAAAGCTCACTTCTCAGTTGTCAGAATAAGTACAAAACATCAACTTATTCAAAATGAGCTTAACCTTACTGTCTGTCTTGCCCTTTTATGCCTTGACTGCTTTTTTCAGCGTCATTCTTTGGATTCACAATGCCAAAAAATGCTCGAAAAAGCTCCCACCGGGCAGCATGGGACTTCCTTGGATAGGGGAGACCTTAGAGTTCTACAAAGCTCAAAGAAAAAACCGATTGTTTGAGGATTTTGTCCAAAGCCGGATAGCGAAACATGGGAAGATATTCAAGACAAGCCTCATGGGGTCAGCTACTGTGATAGTGAACGGAGCTGAGGCTAATAGGTTTTTCTTGTCCAATGAGTTCAAGCTTGTGGTGAGCTCATGGCCTTCGAGCTCGGTTCAGCTGATGGGGAGGAACTCAATCATGGAGAGGCGAGGACGTGAGCATCAGCACATTCGTCGGACTATTGCCAAGAGTCTTGGATATGCGGGGCTCGAGGCATTAGTCCCAAAAATGTGCAAAAGCGTCCATACATACCTCGACGCAAAATGGAGTGGCAGAGAAGAAGTCAGCCTGTATAGGTCTACGAAGAGTTTAACATTTCGTATAGTGTTTGAGTGCTTGTTGGGGATAAAAGTGGAGGAGGGGATGTTGAAAACCTTCGAGAGAGTTCTGGAAGGAGTTTTTGCCATACCGGTTCCGTTCCCTGGGTCCAAGTTTTGTAAGGCAAAGGTGGCGAGAGCTGAGATTGAGAAAATGCTGCTTGGCATTGTGAGAAAAATGAGGTATGAGATGGAAGAGGTGGCAGAAAGAGAGGAATCATTGTTAACAAAGTTGGTATCAGAACTGATTCATGACGAGATAACGGAGGATGAAGTCATTGACAACATTATTTTGCTAGTCTTTGCAGCTCATGACACAACTTCTTTCGCGATTGCCATGACCTTTCGTATGCTGGCTCACCACCCAAGTTGTTACGATCTCTTGCTTCGAGGTACATACTACGCCTTCCAAAAAACCTTACTTAATATTCATATACGTGTATATAGAGGGACGTTCAAATGAGAGACTTAATCAGTGAATGAGATTTGATAAGTGGAATATAATTTGCAGAACATATGGACATACTAGAGAGCAAAGGAGGAGAAGACCTTGAAATGAAGGACATAACAAAGATGACATACACATGGCAAGTAGCCCAGGAGACCATGAGACTCTTCCCACCCATCTTTGGATCATTTCGAAAGGCCCTTTGCGACATCGAGTACCAAGGCTTCACAATTCCTAAAGGATGGAAGGTGTTATGGACAACATATGGAACACATTACAATGAAAACTATTTCAAAGACCCACTTAGCTTTGATCCAAGCAGGTTCAAAGAGCCTACTACAATGCAGCCTTATGTGTATCTCCCTTTTGGAGGAGGTCCAAGAGTATGTGCAGGGTATCAGTTGGCTAAGCTCAACATCTTGATATTCGTGCACGTTGTCGTGACACGATACAACTGGTCTTTGATCGATTTAAATGAGCCCATCGTCGTGGATCCTCTCCCATTCCCTGCACATGGGATGCCTATCAACATTAGACCCAAGTTGTTTTAAGGACTCCTATGCATTTGAAACTTTGTACCAAGCCTACTACAAATTCAATTCAATTCAATTTGATAGATATATCCGAAAAATTTCCAATTTGTGCAAAATCACAATTTGGATTTCCAAACTAAGCAAACTTGAAATTGGATTTCCGATTTAGACACACTCCTTTAGGCGCCGTTGCTAAGGGCGCCTAAGGCATAAGGCGCTCTTAGCAACGACGCCTAATGCTTAGGTGTCAAATTCTTAATACAACGAATGCTGAGTCAGCCAAAAAAAAATCATAAATAATACTAAGGCGCAGTGTATAACATCGCCTAAGAATTTTTTTTTTAAATGTTATTTTTTTTGAAAAAATTGATTAAACACCCATCTTCGATCACTATATTTGTGAGCTTAACCTTTGAATTTCATTTTCGAGTAAACATGAAAGTTATAGAACATTCAATTAGCTTTCTAACCATGTAAAGAACATCTTAAACGGACACCGGATGACGCCTCTATGAGCTTCCGAATGTTAGCTCGGACCCCCTCGGTTTCATGTTCGGAAAATTTCTAGAATTTGAGAGGGTCCGAGCCAATCTTCTAAAGCTCATACACGCGTCATCCGATGTCCGTTTAAGATGTTCTTTATATGGTTAGAAAGCTAATTGAATGTTCTACAACTTTCATGTTCACTTAAAGATGAAATTTGGTGGTTAAGCTGATAAAAATAGTGACCGAAGATGGATGATCGATCGATATTAGCCAAAACCGAGGGGGTCCGAGCTAACATTCGGAAGCTCATAGAGGCGTCATCCGGTGTCCGTTTAAGATGTTCTTTATATGGTTAGAAAGCTAATTGAATGTTCTATAACTTTCATGTTTACTCGAAAATGAAATTCAAAGGTTCAGCTCACAAATATAGTGATCGAAGATGGGTGTTTAATCAATTTTTTCAAAAAAATAACATTTAAAAAAAAACCTTATACACAACGTCTTAATATTATTTATGAATTCATTCAAAAAAAGAATTTGACACTAAGCATTAGGCGCCGTTACTAAGAGCGCCTTATGCCTTAGGCGCCCTTAGCAACAGCGCCTAAAGGAGTGTGTCTAAATCGGAAATCCAATTTCAAGTTTGCTTAGTTTGGAAATCCAAATTGTGATTTTGCACAAATTGAAATTTTTTTCGATATATCCTACAATTGCATCAAAAAAGGATGAATCGAGAGTTCCTAGAAGAGAGGATCATAAAGAATGTTGGGGACATGAGAAGAGTCACCCAGACAACCAACCATTCTTATAGTCTTTCAAGATCAACCAACTGTCAAAACTCAAGCCTAAATAAAATGCAAGCAGCAGAACTACCAGCAGAATGGCTATCTACCAGTCAAGAAGTCAGTCACATTAAATCTTAGGTTGCCTAACTAAATCTGAAAACCAACTTTTTTGTACCAAGTTCAGTGGAATCTTCCTAAAGATTGGTAGGTTTCTAAGATGGAAGAGATATTCAATGGTGAATCTAAGGATGAGGTCCATCAAAAGGAGGTGGTCATTCAGTATGGAATCGAAGCTCAGCTTGATGATGAGACACTGAGGATGATGACTTCAGTTGTTGCTGAAGAGAGTTTTGAAGTTGCTGTTGGCGAAAATGGAGTTGAAAATGGGAAGAATGAGGATGGTTTGGCTTGTTCATCCAGCAGTTCAGATGAGGAAACTGAAGTTGTTGCCGATGAGAAGACTGACGACACTGAAGTAATAAGTACTGGAAATAATGAAGAGGAGGAGAATGGTGTTTTGGATCTGATCAAGGAGGAGCAGGCTGCGGAAATTGAGTCGATACAGGTCACTGAGCTAAATGTTGATGAAGAGGTTATAGAGGAAGATGTGGAGGAAACAGTTGATGAAGTTGATATACTAACTGAGCATGAAGCAGATGGTTTTGTGGCGGAAAAAAATGAGGTCATCATTACAGAAGAGTCTCAGATATCGGAAGTTGATATATCAACTGGGCATGACGCAAATGGTTTTGTGGAGGAAGAAAATGAGGTCATAATTACAGAAATGTCTCAGATATCTGAAGCAGATTTATCAACTGAGCATGAAGCAAATGGTTTTGTGGAGGAAGAAAATGACGTCATCATTACAGAAGAGTCTCAGATATCTGAAGCTGTTGTTGCAGTGGAGTTGTCTAATGTGGTTGATGAAAATGGAGTGAAGGAATCAGGCCAGGCCGAATCTATAGAGGAAGAAGTGTTATCTACTGTTGTAAAAACAATAGAAGCTAAATACACAGACCAGGAACAGGAAGGTACTAATATTGAAACATTGCAATATAGAAACGAGGAAGATAGCTTACTGGCTGTAGCAAAGTCCAGCAATGGGAATGATGAGAGCAACAAGGCAGAGCTGCCTGAAACCAATGGAAACCCGGTTAGTACTTCTAAGTATAACTTTCAAAATTGATTTCTGTAGAGATAGTTTCACCATTCATGGCTGATCGTTTTTTCTTTATTGTTTGCAGCACATCATATCCATCTCGACAAGGACTGTGCACCCAACATCTTGGAAGGGTTGTTGCGGTCTGCTGGAGGTTTTCAGGCGACGAGACAGATGAAATCATCGGACTATGTTCCTGCTTCTGGGTATAAACACAACAGCATGTGTTGTTTTACGCGTGTGAAGAGTTTCTACTGTTTCAGGCTTTTGCCTTTTATTCCTATGTGCTTGCAAGTTTTCATACACTTGTATTTACAGCAAACTGTTTTCCCAGTCGTGTAATCACAACCTTGATGATTGTATTACTTATAGTGTGAAGTGTTCAAGTCTTTCACTGAAACACCCTAGTAGTGTTCAGTTAACATCTAATGAATCACCCCAGTTGAAGTGCTATAAATAATAAGAGGATCCTCAGTAGACCCAAAAGAAGGTCTATCAACCAAATTTGAGTTCATGGATGTTTTATCCACTCCACGAACAATCCAAACTAATAAAAAATGATGTACATAACGAGCAGATAAGGAGCCTGATTTTCCAACGAGTGATACAATTCTATTGATGTAAATCAATGAGTGCATTTGACAAAACTCGATAGCAAACCAAGCACTCAGTTTTGATTCATAGAGGAAATACAAGTATTATAGAGTGTCGTGAGATCAAGATTACTATAGTAAGGAAGTAAAGAAACATTTCAAAAATGAAAAGCTCGGTAGAGCAGAGTACTTCAGCGACTAAAAACCATAGCCTAACGAACCACAAAAATAAAACTTGGGTCACGCACGCATGAAGCTTAGCATTTCATTTCAAATTACCTTTTCCTCGCATAATGAAGACAGGTAATGCCTCCTACGACAAAAGCAGTAGCTCCAGCAACCACAGCCCACTGCAAATTTACTGATCCCTTCAAATGACCTTTTACTCGCATAATGTACAATTCAGCATCTCTATCCACCACACCATTAACAGCTTCGGCAGTATTCACCTTCTCAGCTTCTTCCACCTTCTTCTGCAACTGGATCAACTTCGTCTCAAGTTCTGTAACCTTAGCCTCTGATGTCTTAAGTGCCTCCTGCAAAGCTGTATTCTCTCCCTTCTCTTTGTGCAACTCTGACCAGTCACCAGCAACAGCAGCTTCCAGTTCCGCCACCTTCTTCTTCAATGTACTAAGTTCACTTTCTTTCACAGCCAACTCAGCCTTCGCCTCTTCCCTAATTCCCTTAATCTTACTCTCCAATTCACTAACATTTGCTTCAACCACCGCCTTCGCCTTCTTCACTTCCTCAATATCACTCAAGAACCTCGCCTTCATCAACTCCTTCTCCTTCTCCAACTCACCAGCACTCAATTTACTCTCCTCCAACACCTTCTTCGTTTTCTGAAGCTCTGTATTTGCCTCATCCCCATCGCTCATAGCAGAAACCAAATCATGCTGCAATCTCGAAACCTCAGTCTCCAAATCGGCCGCCCTACTGGCAATAGCCGCCAACACCCTCCCATCCTCCTCTGCTTTCTTTACCAACTCCTCCATCTTCTCCTTCTCGCTCTTCAACCCTAAAGCCTCCTCCTCCCATTTCCTCGCCTTCTTCTTCACCTCTTCATTCTCCATCTCCAGTTCAGCCTTCTCGCGTTCCAAACCTTCCACCTTCATCATCAAAAGAGCCACCTTCGAAGACGCCATTTCGCTCACCTCCTCTTGATCCTCTTCCTCCGCCGCAACGCCGTTCACCAAGCTCTCATCCGCCATTTCTCAATTCTTCGAAAAGGTCACAATAATTAACCAAAATATAACAAACTCACAATCGGAAATGGCAGAAACTCAAATCGATCACTCCAACAACAAAAAATCGTACCTTCAATCCTTGACGAAGTCTGCAAGCTGAAAGTTCAATTTAGGGTTTTTAGAATCTGTAAACGTGAGTAGAAAGGCACTTTTGGAAAAATCGAAAAGCTATTTTTATTGAAATAATAAATAAATTTAACATTTCCTTATTCCATATTTTAATTAACTTCCAAAATAAAATGCAATATCGCCGCAATATATGAAGCCCAAATATGAGCCATTTTACTTCGATCGGGCCGCGTTTTTTTAGCCCAATATTAATGAACAGTCCAAAAGCCAAACGCAGTGAACGAGGAAGGACGAATGAGACAGTTCAGATACAAACGGCGTCGTTTGGACAACTGTGTTGTCGAGGAGAAGAAACTTCAAGAAAGTACTCACTGGGGTATCATCCTCTGCTTCATCCTTTTCGCGCCGCAGCTGTGAGTCTGATGTAATGATCGATTTTAAAGCTATTTTTGGAAGACAGACAGATCGTATGGAGCGATCGAGTAAGAATTTATTTCTTCCGCTTTTATTTTCAGATGGTGTTGTTTATGTGGTTTGTTAACTCTAGGTTTTCGTATATGCCTTGACTTGGAAATGATGTAGTATTTCGATTTCTGGTGATATTTTGGGTTGTAAACTGTGAAATTCCGGCTTAAATGTTTTTAGGGTTGATTTGGATATAATGAGATCACTAATTGCTTGTAATGTGGGTGATGATGCGATGGTTGGCCAATGACAATGGCTATATCTTGCAACAAGGCTGTTTGAAGTTTGTGTTATATGAGGTATATCACATTTTGTCATGGCTGTTTGATTTTAGTAGTATCTTATACAATGTTGTATTTGAATTGTGACGGTGGTGCTTCTGGTAGTAGATTCACTTTACTGAGATCATAAGTACTATATAGACTCTAGAACTCTTATGTTTCATTTAACTATTTGTCCAACCAGTCCTTGTTGAGACTGTAAAGTACTACAAATTGATCTTATTCTGTTGCAATTTTAGTGCAGGCTTGATACTTATACACTTTCCATACTTAATGAGTAATGACTCTTCTTCTCTGTGAAAGTACATGTTATTGTTTCAGGTGGATTAAAGTTTCAGCCACTTGCCCAGTGAGCTGGTGATCCATACATTGATGCCGTTCTGAGGTCTTGGCAGGCACAGTAGAAGCGCGCATTTGCTCAACTCTCTTACATGGAAGGTATTGCCGCCTTACTTTTCCCCCTGCTTTGATTTATTTGTTCATAAGTGTCCCAGATTCTGCATCTTCAACTCTAGCTTGGAATGCTCTTTATGGCAGGATTATAAATAATTTTCTATCTTACCTGACTAGTTTTAACTTCTAAGCATTTGATAGTTCTTTTTTCGTCATTTAGAGTTATCTATGATCAGATGATGCTGTTGAATTCATGCAGCCTTAGGTTACTTGTTTGACACGGCTAATAGACCCGACGGGCTAACCTATGTCATATATAGTGTTAAAAAGCTTGTCATGATGAATGCTTAGGAGCCATTCATGCACAATTACACACCATGTGTTGTTCCTAACTTGTTATGAAACATAGATGGTGGATATCACGTTACCAATTTAGGAGTTTAGTAAAAGGCTACTATATAGAACTGTGGATTTTACCGTTCTATCAACAAAAAAAAACTGTGGATTTTACCAAGCGTGGGACGATCCTTTTTCACTTATTTCAACTTTTTTTTCTTCTGGCTCACTGTGATGACAAACAGGCCTAACTATAATGTGTATCCAAAAGAGTAAAAATACCCTTTACTGGGCCAGTAGCTACGAATTTCAGCAGTAGTGCAAGTTCCTTTCACTGGCTAATCTTTTTCAATAAAATAAAAGATTTGGTAAATGATGATGATGATGGAAGGCATCAATTATATCTCTTAGACCCACATGACACCTTGAGATTGAAAGGACTCGTCAGCTAACCTCATTAAATATGCCAATCGATTATTCCCAAATATAATGCGTAGCCAGTCATTGATGGATGAGAACACACCTTGGCATCCTCTCGCTTTTGGTTCATTACCAACCAGCTCGTGTCTTAATCTCCCAACTCTCTTCCCCATTTCCTTCTACATACGTTTAACTTATTCATTAACACCTAACAACTCATTCCTGCCCACACCTTTTGGAACAGTTTGAATCTTGACCACTTCCTAATTCTTTTCTTTAATCCTTTTTTATCACTTAAGTGATGCTTGGACGCTTGGTAGCAGGTTAGTGTGTTTTAGTAGGTGATATGGTGATGTTATGTTGACACGCACATTTATAGAAATTGTATGCATCCTTGTTTTTGTTTTTGAGGTAGGGACTGTTGTGGTGCGTATAAGATAAGCGTCACAAATCGATCCCTTATTTGATTATACATATGCGTAGAAGGATCTGGCTAATATCTTGAACTTGATGGTCCTCTGTCAATGCATCTTATATCTTTCTGATGGAGAAATAAGAAGCAAATGTTGTAAAATAACCAGCAAGTTACAACTGGGGTACAATCTACTACTGCAATCTCCTCATTATGAGACAAACCTCTTTTGACCATTTCTCCTCTATATATGAAAAAGATAGTTTGATTCTTGATGGTTTCGAAGTTTAGATATTTTCTTCATGATTTGAATATGATTTGATCAAAGTTTAGATCTTTTCTTCATGATTTGATTCTTGTGACTGATGTTAGAGTTAAGTTAGGTTAAGTTAAGTTAATTTCAGTCAAGTTAAGTTAATTTCAGTCAAAATTAAGTTATTTCAGTCAAGTTAAAATAATTCCATTTAAGTTTCAGCGATAGACCTTTAGACAGGGTTTACTGAGATTGATTTCAAGGTATTTAATAACTCAGGATTATTTGCCAAATGGAGTAGGTTTTTGTCACTAGTCTCCAGCATCTATATCCGACTGGTATGATATCTGCTTTTCTACTTAAATATTCTTCTAGCTATTAATGGTGTACCGTGTTCCGTGTACCCTTTGACATTTTGTAAAGCTATTCATGTGACTTAAGATACACGTTGATGAAACAGGTGGTGGTGTCCAATGTACATTGTTTGTTGAACGGGTCAAAAACTGTCTATTTATTCGGGGAATTCACTAATTTCAGCTAAATGAGGGGGAAGACTGCAGTTTTGAATTAATGATGCACAATGGTTTTTTATTTCCAAACATATAGGTATACTTTTATATAATATTCGTCTTTCTGGTAAAGACTCACATAAGATTGTATTTTAATTTTCATGTTTTCCAAGTTAAAACAAACATTTACCATGTAGTGTTAGCTCTGTTTTTTTTTTTACTATTAATGATTTGGCTAAAGTAGGTGACCCACTATTTCAACATTAACTATTGTGCCTAACCCCACAGATTAGATATATGTCCCTCAAATAAATTTTACCATAAGTATGCTAGTGTGGTTCATGGGAAATACCACCAGTCAGTGTGTTTCTATCTGAAATGTGTCTAGCCAACTCTCTGGTAGTTGTTATCTAGAAGGTGTTCTCGTTCAAGCAAAATCCTATGTACATGTATGACATCGCAATCTATATAGTTAAAAGCTATGGCAACTGTAATCTCTAGAAGTGGAAGTGGTAGTAGTCTTACGGATAGTCTCTTGGCCATTTAATTAAGAGGTTATAACCTGAGTTCAGAATTTCTCTTGTATGGCTTTGAAAAAGAAATTGCAGTCCCTGTGAAATTTGTGTACATGTGGCTAAAAAATTCTTGGATATCGAACCATGCACGGCTAAATATCCTATGTACCTGTGCTGAAGTGCCAAATGTAGTACAGTTAAATTCTCTGTTGGGACCAACCTTGGCGTGGAGTTTGTTGCAAGAAGCAGTTGGAGGAAGTCACGTATTCTATATTATGCGTCTGTATTATTGAATAGGTCTTATTTTAGTTTTACGAACCTTGTTTCCCAGGTGTTTTTTTGTATCTCTCTTTGCCGTTTCATCAAAAAAAAAAAAAAAGTTAGGTATCACCGGAGGCTCTCAGAGATGCTATGATGCCCAACCGAAACCCATACACTAAACTGAAAATTTTGTTTCAAAAGTAACATGTTTTGGTAAATATTTAGAATGATGTCACTGATTGGGAATTGTAGATCCATCCGTACCACGTAGAAGGAGGACAACAGAATTCCCACGTGCCAACTCATCTTTCTCCGGTCAAACGCCGGTGCCTACTTTTTATACGTGTCTTGATCTCATTCGTTGCTTTTATAACATGCGTCTCGATGGGACCTTGACCAATCATAAGTCAGTCTTCTACAATTTCATTGCAATTCCACACTGA
Source organism: Rhodiola chrysanthemifolia (assembly GCA_033675395.1). NCBI lineage: Eukaryota > Viridiplantae > Streptophyta > Magnoliopsida > Saxifragales > Crassulaceae > Rhodiola > Rhodiola chrysanthemifolia. Next base: position 15,038,717 of record CM066207.1, read on the forward strand.
GAATCACAGAAACCAGCTTATTTTATTTATAAAAGTATTTCATCTATAAGTTACAGTTTTATCATATTTAGATTTTAAAAAAAAAATTGACGCATTATGTTCACTTCATTTATCTTATAAAATGATGCAAGATTATATTAAATTGCTAGCTCTTATTATACATATATAATGAGGTGAGATCTGGTGCAAAGTTAAATTTTGGTACAAAATTTGTCAAAATTATTTTATAATTCGTCATTTTTCGACCCGAAAAATGAAAAAGACGACCCGAAAAATGAAAAGACGACATAATTCGTCAGTTTCATTTTATAATTCGTCGTCAATAAAAATACCAAAAAATCAAGATTTAATCTCATCCATTCAAATCATAGGATCAATGGCTATGATTAATTTATATTTTATACCAAAAATTTAACTTTGCATCGGATCTTTTTCCTATAATAGAATAATAAAACATGAAGGTGAAGCAAATGCATGCCGCGTTTCCAAACTCTTAACCACATACCGTAACACATTCACACGACCCAGTCGTCACCACGTAAATCCTTACCAACTTAGCCACAAAGTTTCACATAATAACATTTTTTTGTTTAAACCATGAGAAAATTGGAAAAAGAGAGACCACGTTGCCTGAACTGACGTCTGATTTATCTTAATTATATCTATCTCTCATTTTTCCTTCATTAGTATCTCACTAAGCTAGCTGCCAGAGAAAGCCAAACCCTAAAACAAGTTAGCTAGAAGAAACTCCCCTCTCTATTTCTCCTTTGTATCTATCTCTCTGCCCATTTCAAAGATCGAATCAACACTCTCTCCCACCACATGTCTGAAGAAAACAAGAGCCCATATGATCACCCATACTTCGATCCATTCTTCCAACACCCATCACTAGAAAACAATCCAAACATAAACTTCTACTTACACAATGATTATCCCAACACAAGTTTCAACGAAGCGTTCGTCACACACGAAGGAGGAGGAGGATCCAGGCTTAGCTCATCGTCGATGGACTATGGATGTGATGGCTCAGGCATGTCTACAACATTTGGTGGCTATTCGTATTTAGATCACCGGGTTAAAGATGTACCGGTGCATGTTGGAGAGCTGGCTGCTAGAAAGGAAGAATATAGCTCGAACAACTTGTTGCAGCCGGTGTCTTCTTCGTCCGCTGAGGTTGTCGGGGAGGAAGATTCCGGTAAGAGTGTGGTGGATGATCTTGAAGATGATTATAAGTCTAAGAAAGTCATGTAAGGTCTTCTTCCTCTTATTTTCTTAATAATTTATCTTGGTATATTATTTATTAATTACATGGTCGTTGAGTTGATATGATATGATATTCTTGTTAAATAATCAGCCCTCATAATCTGCTTATGTGAAGTCAATGTTCTCCTACAAAGTATGAAAATGAGAATTTTAGGAGCAATTGAGACTTGAGCTTCATTTTGCTAATTAATGTGTCAACAAAAGTAAAAATAAAACTTTCATTACTAATTAACTCATCTAACTATGACAATATATATACATACCAGCAAGAATGATAAGCAAAGGAAGAAGGCACCGAAGAAGGTGAAAGAGCCACGCTTCGCATTTGCGACCAAGAGTGAAATTGATCAGCTTGAAGATGGATATAGATGGAGAAAATATGGGCAGAAAGCAGTCAAGGATAGTCCTTATCCAAGGTTCTCCACATTTAATATATAGTAATTTCAAAAGGGAACCCTAGCTAGCAGCAGTTTTCAGCAAATGTAGATTATTAATTATTCTCTCTAAAGATCATTATATGTTTGAATTTCAGGAGCTACTACAGATGCACAACACAAAAGTGCATTGTGAAGAAAAGAGTGGAGAGGTCATTCCAAGATCCATCCACAGTGATCACCACATACGAAGGCCAGCACAACCACTATTCCCCAGCCACTCTCCGAGGAAATGCAGCCGCCATGTTATCAGCCAATGCTGCATTTTTTGGCTCTTCCTCCGCCTCGGAAGGTTCCTACAGCTTTCCTCATCATCATCTTCTTCCCACACTACACAACAATAGCCCAAACAGTACTTCTCACTACCAAAACCCTAATGACACTTTTTCCCACTCTCATCATCTACCTGATTTTAGCTTATTGGAAAATTTGATTGATCAGCCGCCGCCGGCACAGAAGTGAGAAGACAAGCCATGAGAGTCTGATACACATGTAGCTAAAGCTAGCTAGGATTCTTCCTAGCTAGCTATTTGGGTTTAAATTAATCATATATATATATATATAGTACGCACCATGTTTGTCACTGCATGTGTTAGGTTTACATTTATCTATATATACCTTCACACAATAATTCCGTTTCTTCTGCTAAATTCTCGAGTGTGCATTGTATCTATATATATATGTCGTTTACCTTCGTAAGAATGGACAACATACCAATAAACCATGCACTATATATGGTGTGCATACATGTTTAAGTAGTGTTTATATTCTCAACTGTAAGATTTCGTTCAGTGAGACTCTGTGGCCCAATGGATAAGGCGCTGGTCTACGAAACCAGAGACTCTGGGTTCGATCCCCAGCAGAGTCGTTTTGACATAATTATGTTTTACTCTATTTTTTCATTAAAATATTTCTGGCGTGCACATCCAACGGTATAAAATCTAAATTGAAAATTTGAAACACCGAAATATTAAACTGCAGTGGCGCTAGTTTTTTCAAACGACAAAAACACCCCCCCCTAATCTCATCCGTATAAATACATGCCGGCTCTCGATACGTGAAACTCTTCTTATGCTATTTACAATCGTAGTAGAGCTGACGAGCAGGAGCGAAATCGATCGCGTACTGGTCAACTACTGGTCTTAGCTCATCGCAATCGACGCCGGCGAACATCATATCGCCGCTCGCGTTCCAGAATCCGGCGAAGTTCACAGGATCAGGGCGCTGTTGACGATGATTGAATGAGTTGCAACAGGTGAGCGACGATTGTGCTGGGAGGTGGTTTTGTTGTGCCATTAATGACGATTGATTGTCGAAACTAACGTAAAACTCACTGCTGCTGCTGTTGTCGTTGTTGATGTGTTCCGATTCGTTGCTGCAGGTTTTGGAGCTTGAATCGGTTGGAGAGGAGGAGAAGTTGTGGTTCGGCTTTGGCTCTGACGGTATGTATTTTTTGTAAGATGTTATGCGTTTGAATATTCTGCATACTGTCCACACTTCCTGCAAATTTGAACAAATTTGGGTTAGAGATGTTATGTGCATAGCTTGTTTTAGCTCATTGTGCTTGAATGATCGTCGACTATATATAATATCTAGAGCTTTACTTAAGTTGCTTTGGAGTAGTGAGTTAGCTGATTATCAAATAAGCTTCTAACTAAAATATATTTCGAATCCAATTAATGCTTGTTTTGAGAATGGATTATTCCATCATAGTTTGCCTGTTTGGTTTGAGATTTTGAGTTACTGTCTGAGATGTGAACGTTTAAATGGGAAGAGTAAGATTATGTACAATATAAAAAATCACATGGAAGTTATATGAGAAAACACTTAATAAAAACAGTTGCGCGAACACTGAAAATAACGAGGAAACTTACAGCTTCCAGGGCGATATCATTAGTTTTAGCCAGACTGCTGTGCTGTCCAGATGAGTTTCTTCGCTGAGGGGGAAGACGAAACTCGTGCATCATCCAGTCAGTTTTAGTCCCTTTTCCTGCGCTTCCACGGTAGTAAACTAAGGACTTCTTAAGACCAATGCAGTCATGGGGTTCTTTGAAGGAATATATAGGTTTGTCGATGCCAGTAGCCTTCCAAAATCCGGATCCAGTTACTCTGTTAGGCCTCACACTGTTTCGGTATTTTCGTCCTCTTAAGCAGAAAAAGTACCACTCCTGGTCATTAGCTCCCACTGAAGTAGCTGGTTGGAAATTGAACAAAACGAAATGTGGAGAAGTTATAAGAAAAGTTTATCACTATGGACACTGTGAATTACAGACTGCAACATGAGAACACTTATCACCATACACCCTATAATTAACCTGAGGATATATATATAAGCTATAAACCGGATAGATGTACTCATTTAGGTGGGTTTATTGCATGTAGAAAGCAACTTTAGAAGGTGATGAGTTAAAAAGATCTTAACCAAAAATATTTGTTGCAAATAAAAATCCAGAGAAGTAGCAGAAAGGTAAAGTGAACTAGTTAGTTGCATAATCTCTCACAGTATAAGAAGAGCTTACTTGGAAGTTCCCAAGGGTCGTATTTGTAAAGATCGATCTGTTTGATGAGCTCAATGCTAAGTTGTTTGTTTTTTACCTTGCGTCTCAAATAAAATGACACAAGCTCTTCATCAGTAGGGTGAAATCTGAACCCTGGCAACATTACTTCATCTTCATCATGTTTCTTTCCAGAAGTAGTCATTGTTCTCCTGACCCAGTTGTTTTTCCTCTCTCTGACTGAGCTTCTGTTTTTATGAACTCTACTTATGAATATACTTTCTCTTGCCCAAAAGCTTTATAGCAGTTGGTGGTTCTTGTAGGGTTGAGTCACAAGTCAAGAGTTTTGATTGCCTAATGCGAAAAAGTCTGGCACATGCTAAAATGACATAACGTATGGTCAATATTATCAAGAATTGGAAGCTTTAGACTATTCTTTACATATATAAAATTAAAATGAGATATCTATAAGCGTATTTTAATTACTTTCTAGTAACCGTTGATGATTATATTTCTAAGAGTTAAAAATCTAATATAGCCTTCTGAAGGTGACAAGGCAACTTATCTAGAAAAAAACTTTGAGAAGTAAGACAATTGTAAAAGAAATAGAGAAGAAGTCAAGGGAGAAGATTTCAAACAGCTTTCTGAACGCTAGGGGAAATGTCTTCATTTCCTTTAGATAAATATGACTTTCCCTTAGATGTTATATTGACCATTAATGTGAAGTATGTGTGATGTCCTGAGTTGGAGTGATTACTGATCAAATAGTTGTCATCCATTTTAGACCAAGGTTAGGTTTGTCAAAGGTGATTCATTACAACTAAATTTGATTGAGAAATTTTTATACATAGCAATAGCAACTTTCTGGTGGGCGTACTAGGTTGTGAATGTGCTACTGTTTTTGTTTGGATTCTCATGTAAGCAAATAATTTAGGGATTTATTAATTTATTAATTTTGCATTAAGCAACTGTATAATTGATTTAAGTCCACAATCATAATCGAATCTCTGACCATTTGATTATTGATTCCTTGTTTGATGTATATTACTCAAAAAGGCATCCAATATGTTCGTACATAAATAGCCTTTCAGTTGAGATGGTGTCCTTGTATTATTTGACAGTCTAATAATTGCTGAATAATTCCCATAAATCAAACATGAATTTAGGATGAGCTTTCTTAGCACATAACAGTGTTCTTTTGTTTTCGGTTCCATACATGTTAACTATGAAGACAAATGAACTTTCAGCTGCTACCTGAATTTTAAGTATCTGTGAACAGACTTGTGCTTGAGAGATATTTTGAACACTGAATTGTATAGCCATGGTACTATTTGACACACAGCTAAGAAAAAATATTGGATCATTATTTTTTATCCACTGCTAGTTATCCAAATCCAGATGGTCTTTCTTTATGAAAATTTCAAAGTCAAATTGAGGCAACAAAGTATCCATATATATTTGAAAAATGATCTCTGTTCCTGTTTTTTTCAATCTTCTAGTTTGGTCCCTTTTCTGTAGTTTTGGTTTTGATTGTTAATATATATTATCTATCAAAGACAACAATAATTATACTGATATATCTTTAAGATATATTCCAGATGTATTTACATTGTCTAAACTCTGTTGTGTAATCTAGTCCTCATAAACTGAGTAGTTAGTAAAATGAAACTATTTACCCACTTGTCTGTTGACATGAGTTTTATTCAAGTAAATACCCAATTGTCCCTTTGATAAGTGTGACTTGATTAAGCTTGTATGTACCTAATCGATGTGATATGTCCATTTTCAATTTACTTGAAGAAAAAAAAAAAAAAAAGACATGTGGAGCTGAATGAAGAACTGGAAAGGGACTTTGATCATAATATAGGAGGATGGAAGCAAAGTTAAAATGAAAGTCAATCATTTGATGAAAATTATAGTTCAGAATCTTTTCTGCCTTATACTGACAAAATCGTGGATTAGTAAATGGTATGTATGTATGTCATTAGATTCAACAGTCAACCAAAGGCTTTAAAAGTTATGGTGGTAACAGGTAATTAAAACAGAGGCTCATACTGTAGCACGTAGATGATGAATGATTCAAGATATGTCATGTTTTTTGAATATTCAATATTGAAGGGTTATCTTTTCATTTAGTGAATGATGCAACGTAAGTCAAATAAAGTTAGCACAACTATGAGGAGGAAGTCTATCAAACAACTTAAATTCTGACCCACATTTCTTATTTCAATCTGCTTAGGTAGATAGGGTCAACGAGGAACGCCCACCATTATTGCTGTGATTTTCACAAAGGGGATGACCAAGTCTTTTGGACCCCATTTGGTAGTTAATTCTAATAATAGATAGACCCCTCATGTTGTACTAACCAGGAAACACCATATTTGTTTATAGGGTAACAGTTAAGTTCCATTGTGAGGTGTTAAAGAATGGACATGTTCATTTCATTGATAGACATAAACAATGGGTCTTCCATCCATATTGATATTGCCTTCTGCATGAGTCGTCATCGTTGAAGAATTCCTCGTCGGAGAGCCAAGGCGTTGATGGAGTGGTGATATTTTGTGTGTTCTCAACCGATTGATCTTGAAACGTGCTAGTAGTGAAGGGTGGTGCACTTTCATGTTCCAACTCATCCTTGGTGCAAGATTCACCATCCCACGCCTCATCAAAAGCTTGGCGAGCGGCTCTCATGAACTCATCCTCCATTGCTTGATCCCAATTTTGTCTTGAGGCATTAGATTCATGAACTTCTTCTTTGGAAACCTCTTCTTCATCGTCCAAGTACCCATTTTCCATTACTTGTTGCGCTAATGTGCTTTCCAACACTTGTCTTTGAGCAACAAGTTTGTCCATGCGGTGGTTTAAACGTTGAAAAGCTTGTAGCGTGTCTAGATTGTCTTGGGTAACCTTGGCTTGAATCATGGCTAGCATTTCAAAGATAGAAGGTCCACTGTTAGGTTGAGGATCCAACGAATATTGAGGGTAGGAGTCATCTTCAAATGAGTATTGGCTATCATCCGGATAAGGAGAGTATGAATGTGTCGGATTGCCATGATCTTCCCAATAGGCATTTTGTTGCTCCTCCTCTTGGTCATATTCTTCATTGTAAAAGACTTGTTGGTTGTATGAGTCCATCCTCGCAAAATAAAAATAACAAAAGTTAGCAAGGGATATGAGTGTAAAGAATGTACAAAAGAAAAGGGAAAATATTTACAAGAATAATCCAAATCTCACAAAATCTACTCTAGTGCTCTAGTTAATTCATTGCTCCCCGGCAACGGCGCCATTTTGAACGTGTAGATTTAGTACAGTCAAAAATAATTTATATTGACCGGTAAGTACCGGGTCGTCCAAGGAGCAATTCTAAACTTATGAGCACTATTCGATTTCGTTCCGATAAGTCTATCCTAATTGCGAAAGGTTGGTTTTGATTGGGGTTACTAAGCAAATGTATATAAACAATAAAAACAATATAAGGAATCTAGAGAAATGTCACTACCAAGGCAAAGGGTGTACTCTAGGGAACTACTTCACTCATATGTGTTTTTAGACTCCAAGAGTTCAATTTCATGCAAAAACAATCATGTTAGATGATTAGATTAAGGCGTGCGACTATTAAATCAAATTCAATCGCTAGATGTTTTTACTTGATTTAAGGAAGAAGCACCTCGCACGTGAGCTTCAATCGCTAGATGTTGTTAGCTCACGTCCAACTCAAGGTTCTCAATCATCAACGCTAGTTGAATGATCAATATCCAAGAGCGGTCTTGACCAAGCCTATCTCAATGCTAAAATGGGTCACGCTAGTGATCACTGCCTAGCAAGAGTGAATCTACTTGCATTCTAGAACTATTAGTCTCGTTCGCTAGAACACTCAACTTCAAGTTCATGTTTCTAAACCACCTAGGCATTTTATCAAACACTTGGTGGGCATAGAGTTGACATTTGTTCAAAGTAGATGCACAATCATCCAAACATGTTATTCTAACATTGATTCATTATAGATTAGGAGTATTAACACACATGAGGTCCATAAGACCCTAGAACACAAACACTACTCACAAATCATGTTCATAGACAAACACAAATTGTATTGAGTACATAGATGAAAATACAATGGAAGGAATGGACCAATCTAGTGTAGATGATATTCTTCCTCCTTTGGGTCTTCAATCTTCAATGGATGATCCCCCTTGAAGCCTTGGTAGCTTGTTCTCTCTAGAAACCCTCAATTTCGTGCCCCAAAAACCCTAGCTCGAATCCCCCAAAAACCACACTTTCGATCTAGATTTCAAACTTTCTTTTTATAGCCGAGGATTAGCTCGGGAGAGCGTATTTTGGCAGTGGCATTTGGGCAGTCGCGAGCTCGGGCGAGCGTGGCCAAGCTCAGGCGAGCCAAATGTGGCAGTTTGGAATTGATGGATTAAGGCTCGGGTGGGCTTCCTGGAGCTCGGGCGATCTTCCGGCGGCTGTTTCGAGGTCTTAACTTCCGAATTAGGTCTTGGCTTAAACTGAAGAGTTGTAGTCCTTTGAGTTAGCTTTCTAACAAGCTTTGAATCAACCAATTCGGATACCGTATGCAATCTGGGCATGCAAAATAAGACGCAAAGGTCGTTCAGCCTGTTTTGCCCGAAACTTCATTTTTGGCTCAAATTCACCCAACTTTTGCTCCATTTGATCTTTGAGGCTCCGAGTGAGACGAAATGCATTTTGGGACCTACAAGGCCAATAAGAGGATTAAATGGCATCAAAAATGTCTAAGAATGAATCAAAACATCTAATAAAAGTGGAGGAATATTAGTCAAGAATTTCACTTATCAGATGTTCTATTTCAATACTAGTTGGTCGTTTGTTTTACTATTGTTTTTTTATATTCATAAGTGGAATAACAGCACCGAAACAACAGCTAGCAAAGCCTAGAATCAGGCATGCAGCAGCACTGAAACAGAGCAACTCAACAACAGCTAGCTGCCAACACTGAAAAAAAATAACGTAGAGCTCAGATGCGCTCTATTCCTTTTCTTCAGATATTTGTATGCCATTTTCTGCTATAAAAACAAATTTCATTGTGAAGTGTTAAAGAATGGATATGTTGCTCTGCGCCCTCATTTCATTGATAGACAAACAATGGGTCTTCCATCCATATTGCCTTCTGCATATAACGGGTAGTCCGATAGCTAGAAATTACAACACTGGTTCTGACATTATGACAATGTCATTAACACATTGTCACTGATACATAATGATAATTGATATACACATCCAGTTATTAATTTGTACATATCTAATATTTAGTTGGACGTGGTGAATACACATACAAAGGTGCATTTTCAAATCACTTTACTAGGATAGGTTTTCAAAATCATATTATGCGACCTTGAATGAAGAAGCTGCGTTCTCTACGAACCTCCTGGCGCCTTTAAACCATCTTTTGTCTCCAGCTTGTGCCTTGCAGATGTAAAGTTTTCCATCTGAGACGGTGGCTGTGATCAGCTGGTGTTTGCCTCCCTCATCGCCATCGGCAGTCCTTGTCAGTATGGACAAGTAGTAGTATTTCTTTCCATCTACTACTGGGGTTGATGTTTCCAAGATGTTAGCGGTCGCAACGCTGTCAGGGTCGAATCCACCCTGTTTTCAGTTACAATGCAATAAATCAATGCAGTAAATATTTACCCTTATACAAGTCAAAAGTTTGTTCTCCAAAAGTGTATACAGTAAATTAGTACCTCAGAGTAAGTTTTGCCAAAGTAAGCCTGCTTTCCAAGCAAAAAATCAACCTGTGAACATCGCCAATCATATGAGTGGGAATTGCGATAAGTAACTAATGCAGCTAACAAAATGATAAAGCTCTCTAGAAAGCGCGGGAGGAATGCAACAGATAATATAATCGTACTTGAGAAAGGAACTGCTCGGGTGAGCCAAAATCCGTGACAGATTTCTTGTCAGTAGAGGTCACAATGACTGCCAAATTGCTAGTGGAATCAAAGTTGTCTTCATATCTAAGGACCTGGCCAGGATACTCCACCTCTTTGCTCGGGTTCCATTTTGATGGGATTAATACTTTAAACCCATCTCCGTTGTATGGCAAAAAGTCTGTGTTTTTCTTTGGCTTACCAAATACATTAGCTGCAACGAAACCAGATATTACAGAACCTTTGTCATCAAACTGTTAAATAACGTCACACTGGCACACTGAAGTGTGTTCAAACATACTTTAAACAAACCATCACATTCCTGGCTGTTCATCAGAAAGTCCAATTGATGCTGGATAACTGAGACTAAACATTTTAACTATAGCCGAGACCAACCTGAATTCTGTCAGAACTTCGACAAACATGTGAGGAATTGGTGCCTCATACTTGCCTGGTCATACTAGCATGTTTAGGCGTTGAGTCAGGCCTTATAGAGGCTCCTTTGGATTGGTTATTTGCATGCTCATATAGTACACATGTTGTAGTATATTTGTGTGGTTTTTGTCTGTTCATTATATGCAGGTCTGATCGAGTTTGATAGCCGGAAAGGCTGGAGGACGATCAGCAAACCAAAGGATCCTTCAGAGTTCAGGCCAAAGAAAACGATGTCGTTTTCCTGAGGCGCCAGTCGGTTCAAAGGGGACGACAGCGTTTGGAAAATGCGGGAGTTTCAGTTAATGCCGTTATTAGTTGAGTGTCGTCGTTTTGGCGAGGCGCGGAAGATTCCGAGTTGGGAAGAAGCGGCGTCGTCTCGTGCGTCTCCTTCATTCGTTTAAAAGCCAGCTGCGAAGTCAGACGCAGCTCATTCGATTCATTCCAGATTCAATCCAGAGCTCAGGCGATTCTTGGAGCGGTCTCAAGCGCGCATTCGATCTTTGAAGTGCCGTGCTTCTCGTTCGAGTCAGGAATCGAAGCAGCCGTGGTCAGTGCAGTGTTCTCTCACAGCCAGCCTAAACGGAGCTTTGCCGGAGTCGCTACTCTTCTCCGGTCACGCCTCAACCTCGGATCAATCGGATTCGTCGATTCAGATATCAGGGAGTATTTCGCCCTTATTGATTGCACTTATTGTCGGTTAATTTGGTCATAGCTTGCTTGATTAGATTAGGGCAAAATAAGTCATATTTAGGGTTCTTGACAATTGCTTGTACCGAACCGTTTGATTATAGTGGATTGATCCTCGCCTCCTCCCCTGGAGGCACCCCCGTGGAGTAGGGGCATCCCCCGAACCACGTTTTTGTTATAAATATGTAGAGAGATGAATTCAGAGTGTATATTGATATAAGGCCAGTGGCCAATATATAGAATACATGAAGGAGAATATGCAGGGAATATGCTAATGAGAATATACAGGGAATATACTCTAACACCCCTCCTCAAACTCATGGCGGATCAATAAGACTGAGTTTGGAGAGAAAGAAGATGTGAAATGCGCTAGTCTGTGCCGGTAAGAGGCGCTGGCAATAAGCGGCGGCGGCGGGTGCAGTAGCTGTGGCAATAAGCGGCGGCGGCGGGTGCAACAGCGACGGCAATAAGCGGCGGCGGCGGCGGGTGCAGTAGCTGCGGCAATAAGCGGCGGCGACGGGTGCAACATCGACAACAATAAGCGGCGGCGGCAGCGGGTGCAACAGCGACGGTGGTGTGACAAACAGCGGCGGAGGCGGCTCAGTGTGTAGATAAATTTTTTTTTTGAACTGTTGACCGGTCAAAGGTTGACCGCAGGCGAGTCAAAGGTTGACTATTGACTGTGATGACTGGATAAGTGTGTTGAGTTGTCGCTGACTGTTGGCTGACTGGTCAAATGTGCTGACGTGGCGCTGTTGTGGTGATGACTATTCGCTGACTGGACAGATCTGTTGACTGGGTTTGACTTTTTTTTAAAATAATAAACCCAAACAAATCAGATCAAGCGATTCACCAAATCGTGTTTTGCAAAAATGAACCTGGCGACGGATGTTGGCGACAGTGTGATGTAGGAGAGTAGATCTTAGACCTGGACAGCACCACTCCAATTGAAAAGAAGATGTGGCTCGGCAGTAACAGATGAGTATATCTGGACAGCACCAAGGAACACAGTGAACCGGCAGCAACGGTTGAAGATGTGGGCGACAGTGTGATGCAGATCTGAGAAGCAGGAACAACCAGCGAACGGATCGGCTGAGAAGTAGCGACGGGCAGATCTGAGTGACAGTAACAATGGGAAAAAATATTAACAGCGGAAACGGTTTGGGTGGGAGGTGGTGTGCTTGTAGATCCGCACACCACCGCCTGAACGAAACCAAGAAGATTGGATCAGAGAAAACCTAAGCTCTTGATACCATGTTATAAATATGTAGAGAGATGAATTCAGAGTGTATATTGATATAAGGCCAGTGGCCAATATATAGAATACATGAAGGAGAATATGCAGGGAATATGCTAATGAGAATAAGAATTAAGATCATACAATCATTGGAAATAAGACTAGATCATCCGTATTACATTTACAAATCAACTATATGGTAACTATGATATAATAGGCATTTGTAACACACCAAAAAATGAAAGCTGGAGGACTAGTTTAGTGTTTTTATAAACTTGTCAAAGGCTCACTTAATCTGCTACTTTTCTATATAGATTGTCCTCAAAACAAACCTGGCTAATTGCCTCTGCCTGTTTCAGATTTTGGATTTACTGCTGAGATCATTTAGAGTAGGAAAAGATCTCAAATATACAAAATCAATAACGTCTCTCTTTCAAGTTTCAACCAACAAAAAAATCAGCTACTTCACGTATGACAGAGAGTTAAAATCATTATACCAGCCTCGCCGTACGCGGCCTCTGCCGGCAACACCTTCAAACCAGCCGCCGCGGAACCAATCAACAAACTCATTGCCAGTCGCCGACTGATAATAATCCAATCTGCCCCACTTTCATCAGCATCCTTTCTTTCCTGCTCCACATTACCAGCTCTGCAGCACACGATCTGATGCCTACCCAGCCGCCGCGTCCGAAGCGGTTTGGAACTGGTTGTAAGCGGCGGGAGGAGGTGGTTCACTAAGCACGCGGTTGACGCCATTCTCTGTTATGACTTCTTGCTTGTGTGTGTTGTGAATTGTGAGATCGATCGTGATATTGAAATATTAGAGATTGTTTGGATGACGTGGAGATGATGATCGCAGTGAACATTCGAGAGATGCCACGTGGCAATCGCCAATCAGCTTCGTGTTTCTTCTACAACGTTCTGACTTTCGTTCTTTCTTTCTTTTGTCAGATCTGATGAGATTATAACCAATCAACGTCAAGTAGTTTATGTTCATTTTGACCAGACATTGACCAATGCGTTCCTTCATGTTGGGCTATGAGTTTAGGCTTCTGCCTGCTGCAGCCTTGACCTAGTTGTGATCGGACGACAGCGTTTTACTGGCTTATTTGGGCTTCTACACATCTGTAGCCTCGTTCTAATTAAACGGCAGCGTATTAACATTCTAATTTGAGCTTAGAGTTGACTCACGCTGAGTCACACTAGGCAGCCCATTAAGCCCATCAAAATGCCCATATACCCGTCAGACCACAGCGGGACTAAACGGGTCGGATTTTAGGCAAAAACCCTATGCGTTCCTCGTTACAAACCTCTGCACACAAAAAAAAAATCCAGCGAAAATGAATTTGCGTTTCTGAATCCGCCATGGATTCCGAGTGAGTTTTGAAGCACGACAATCGAATATGAATCATAAAGCAAAACCAGCGTTCGCGCTGTCACGATTGCTTCTGCGAAAAACACTAATTGAACCCTCGATCGGCGCCATATCCCTGAGCATTTCAACCCTACCGAAGCAGCAGATTCATGCGCCGGCTTTGAGGACGGAGAATGATTTTTCCAGGAGATGGTTTTTGAATGTCAGATCAGTGACAAATGGCGCGTTTCAGATGGGAAGCGAGGCTGTTAGTGAGTCGGAGAGTGAGGATGAGGATGAAGGCGACGAGAGGTTTACGCGTGAGGAGGCGAGGAACAAGTTGGAATTTTTTAAGAAGAAGTTTAGGAGGCATGAGGAGCTGCTCAAGAGCTTTGTGAAATCTGGTAAGCTGTTTGATTGATTCTGTGTTTATTTTGGTGTATATGTTTGTTTGAGGTAGTGTGTGTTGATCTAAATAATTTTTGTTTGAATGACAGAGACGCTTGACGAATCGTATAAGTGGATGAAAAGGATTGATAAATTCGAGGAGAAGCATTTTCGGGTTCGGCCGGAGTATAGGGTAATTGGGGAGTTGATGAATAGGTTGAAGAATGCGGAAGGGAAGGAGAAATTCATGCTGCAACAGAAATTGAACAGGGCTGTCAGATTGGCTGAGATGAGGGAGCTTAATGATCCGACTAATGTGGAGAATCTGGGAAAGCTTGAGACTCGACCCATGGTGGATGAACAGTCAGATGATGAGAAAGATAAGGATGGTGATGAGGATAATAGTGATAAGGATGATGAAGATGACATATATGTGGGGGATCATGCGTTGATAGAGAAGCTTAATGCTATCGATAAAAAGCTGGAAGAGAAGTTGGCTGATTTGGCACACACGTTTGGTAGGAAAGGGATGCTCTTGGAGGACGAAATTAGGAGCTTGGCTGAGGAAAGGAATGCATTGTCTGAACAGAAGAGTAGACCTGTTTTCCGTAAGGTGAGTCCTGAGTGCTCTATTGACCTCTTAGCATATGTTAAGTTTGAACCTTGTTTTTATAGTGATGCTTTTTTGTTGCAAGAAATAAGAACGCTTGCTAAGCTTTTAGATGTATGATATTTTTATTATCTTTTGGGATTCAAATAAAGTCTGGTTCAGCTAGCCTATGCGGCTTTCAGATGTCATCGAGTTCTGTAACAGCAGTGTGCCTATCTGCTAGATGTTTTTTCATTTCATTTAATCCATGTCTGCTCTCCACCTCCCTTGCCTCAGTTTTATTTTTAAAATTCAACTAATGTTCTTAACTTTTGACATTCAGCTATCTACTTAATTTCAAGGTTGCGGTTATTATTCTTTAGCTTTGTATAAATGTATCACTTTATGTGGTGTTTCGTAATTCGTGGCAGGGTTTTGATGTCCAACTGCTGAATGTCAACCGAACCGTCAAAGTAACAAAGGTAGTATTATATCCCCGCCCTTGACTTAAAATTGGCTTGCTTTTTTAAGCTGCCTCATTTCTGTCTCTTCTTTCCACATTTCAGGGAGGTCAAGTGGCCAAATTTGCAGCTATAGTAGTTTGCGGAAACTACAACGGAGTGATAGGCTACGCCAAAGCCAAAGGGCCTCAAGTCGGTGTTGCTCTTCGAAAGGTATATATTGACATTTCGTTAGTTACATTTCAAAGATGCACCTTAGGCTGTTCAAATATAGAACACAACCCAATAAGCTGACTACAGTGTGTTAAGAGATTAGAGTTTTCCAAGCATTTGATATGCATGCTCTAAATTTGATGGTGGTCATTTCGCACACTGTGCTACAACCATCAAATTGATGTGAATTCCAGACATCTACAAATCGCTGAAACATAAAATGTCATATTTTATGGTTTATGTACCTCAACTCGTAGAGAGCTTTTGTAGAGAGGGAGTCATTATGTTGGTAGAGGTCTTTGTATACTACACTACTGCTAACTATTCATTCGGAAAACAGGCACATGAGAAATGTTTTCAAAATTTGCACACTGTGGAGCTATATAAAGAACACACTATTCCTCATGCAGTGGTAGCGGAATACAAGAAAACAAAGGTTCCAGTTCCATTTCAAGTTCTTAAATATACAGAGGATGATGTCTAATCGATCTCAATCAATGTAAACTGTTTTCTAATATTTTAACGATCTGACATATATTTTGTTATAGGTTTATCTCTGGCCTAGGCCTACAGACCGTGGAATGGCAGCAGGCAGACATGTTCATCCTATCCTGAAGTTAACAGGTCTCAAAAATGTCCATTCCAAGGTAGGAGCGTCAAAACATTGTCCAAACTTCGTCAATCACGAACACGCATACTCCTTGTGCTAATTCCTAACCTTGCAGATTATCGGGTCGAGGAATCCCTTCAACCAGGTGAAAGCCGTTTTCAAAGCTCTGAACGCGGTAAGCATACTAGACTTCAATCAAACTGAAATCCTTTTTCTTTTTTTTACATCTCCTGACCTCTCTCGTTATCTAATTTTAACAGATGGAAACTCCCAATGACATGCAAGAGAAGCTCGGTCGCTCTGTTGTAGAATCATACTTGCTATAATCAACAATCGTCTCCATGTTTAATCATTCTCCATCAAAACAGACGCCGTGCATTTTGCTTTTCTATTTAATGTATTCACCAAACTGTGACAATTTGGTACAACATATGTTACGAGATAATCCCAGGACTTTTCAAAATTTCAAAATAGCCCCTACCACTTACGTTTCCATAATTACAAAGAAACCCCAAATCTGTACCTAATCTTGACTCAAATCGATTTGGATCTCCCAAAGAAAAAAAAATATCTAAACCCAATTATTGTCGTAAAATGAGATTCACATTTTGCAGATTTTTCACGATCGCGAAAATCGTCTGACGTCTCCTCAGCTATTATCAACCCTATATTTTCAGGCGATCGTTGGCTACAAATCTATCCACAGCTGCATCCGATTGTCGTTCAACAATTCACCGAGCGCTGGGTTTGTTTGAGCTGTCGCGTGATTTTTTTGCGGTTGTGGAGAGATTACTGGGAGGAGGAGCCGCTGCCAGCTGCGTATTTATGTTTTGGTAGTTTGTTGTTGATTCTGCAATACGCTACGCATGAGCTGTTTGGTAAATCTGAGATTTTTCTGTCGATTTTCGCAATCATCGTTTACCAATAAGCTGGAAAATCGCAGGACGGTCTTGTTGTTGTCGCAGTTAAACTCACCGGATTCCAAAAGTCATAATTTTAGTAGTATTAGTAGTGGAAGAAAAAGTGAGTTTAGTGATTGTTTAAATCAGTTGTTTTTGGATCATGGATTCATCATCAATCGACAACAACAACAAGAAGTTTAACTCCCAGATAGTTAAAGGTTGGCTTTTTTTTTTTTTCTTTTCTGTAAGCAGTTGATTGTTTATGAAGCTTTGGAATTATGATAATTGAGTTTGACATTGTGTTTTGAAGCTGTTGGAGTTTCCAATGTGGAGAGGAGAATAGCAGGTGTGCCATCTGTGATTGTGATAGGTGGTGGTTTTGCTGGGATCGCAGCTGCCCGTGCTCTTCATGATGCATCCATCAAGGTATTCCAATAGAAATTCTCACTTTTGCCTGTCTGTTATATCGACCATCGTCTTTAGTTAATATGGAAATCGACAATGTGAATTTAGTTTCTATACATGAATCTAATTTTCACGTAGCTGTTGAGCTATTGTATGCCGATTTTGTCAAGTCAACTTCAGTGCTTACAGTTCAGTTCTTTATCTAGGTTGTCTTGTTGGAGTCGAGGGATAGATTGGGTGGCAGAGTTCACACAAATTCTTCCTTTGGGTTCCCAGTTGATCTGGGAGCATCTTGGTAAGTGCAACTTTGCACACAACATATAAGCATCAATTGCAAAAATCTGTAGGTAATGTGCATCTTATAGTTTCCCATCTACTATCGATGTTTCTTTTTCAGGTTGCATGGAGTCTGTAATGAGAATCCTTTAGCTCCTTTGATTGGAAAACTTGGGCTACCTCTGTATAGAACAAGCGGTGACAATTCAGTGTTGTATGATCATGACTTGGAAAGGTATCTATCGAATGCTGCCATTTGGTTCTTTGTGTCGACTAGAATGTATTTGTGGGTTTTCTGTATAGATGGACAATGCTCTTGTTTTTTGTATTGCATACTCTGACTACTAAAAAGAAGTTCATTTCTTGCTATTTGTACTATTCAAGGACTATCTTCTATCTTGTCTGTATGAGTAAGCCCTTCATTGTTAGTTTTTAATTTTCCGTGTAGTGTCTTCAAACTCTACTTGAAATAAGAAAATAAAATGCATTGACGTTGTTCCTTTTATGGCTTGGCAATCTTTGTCATCTACGTACTAGAATACTTTGATATACAGTACAGCAAATGTCTATCAAACACTGACCATTTTTTTAATCTTTTTATTCAGTTATGCGCTTTTTGATATGGAAGGTAAGCAAGTCCCTCTGGAGCTTGTTACAGAAGTCGGTGAAATATTTGAGAGTATTCTTAAGGAGGTCAGTTTTATTTTCCTACTTGGAGCCTTGAATTAGAATAATGTTTGTGGTTGGAGGAGAAACAATGCATTGTGACACTTTTTGATGCTGAAGTCATTATTCATTGCAAACAGTGTGAGTTGTGTTTTTTTTATCGCAGTGTGATAAAATAAGGGACGAACTTAAGGAAGACATATCAATCCAACTAGCATTTGAGATGGTATTTGAAAGGAACCCAAAACTTAGGTTCGCGAAAGGAAATAACACTCTAAAATTGCATTCAATTTCCATCTATCCATCTTTCTAACTTCAGTACTCCGGTTTTAGGTTGGAAGGACTCTCCTACAAAGTGCTTCAATGGTACTTGTGCAGAATGGAGGGTTGGTTTGCTGCGGATGCTGATACGATCTCACTCAAGTATTGGGATCAGGCAAGTTTAAATTAATATCAAACTGCAACTGCATGATTTTTTTATATGCAGGCAACTGTATCATCTCCCTTACTAGATTTTTTTATGTATTAATGTCTTCTATTTATTAGAAAAGTATGTTCCCTTGTCATCCTGTGTGAATTTCCTTGGCTCCTCATGTTCACTAACTCAACTCATCAACTCTCACTATCATTCCAATTATTGGGTAGCAGTTTTGCTGCTTCATCTTTCGTGCATGTTTGTTGAGTTAATCTTTTTTCATGTTCAGGAAGAATTGCTTCCCGGTGGTCATGGGCTGATGGTACGGGGTTACCTTCCTGTTATCAACACACTTGCTAAAGGTCTTGATATTCGCCTCAACCACAGGTTTAGTATATGTGTACTATAACATTTTGAGTGATATGCTATTATTCATTTAGTACTATAACATATCTCTAATGAGCGCATCTTTTTCCAGAGTTACAAAAGTTCATCGGCAATATAATGGAGTCACAGTAACTGTAGAAGATGGTAGGACATTTAAAGCTGATGCAGCTGTAATCGCTCTCCCTCTTGGTGTATTAAAATCCAAGAGAATAGAGTTTGAGCCCAAGCTCCCAGAATGGAAAGATTCAGCTATTAATGATCTTGGAGTGGGGGTCGAGAATAAGATAATCTTGCATTTTGAGAAGGTATTTTGGCCAAATGTTGAATTCTTGGGAGTTGTCGCTGACACCTCATATAGCTGCAGTTATTTTCTAAATCTTCACAAAGCAACTAGCCATCCTGTTCTCGTTTATATGCCTGCCGGTAGGCTTGCTAGAGACATTGAGAAAATGTCTGATGAAGCTGCTGCAAACTTCGCTTTTACGCAACTCCAGACAATACTCCCTGATGCTTCCTCCCCGGTAAATCTTCATCACTTTACTTCTGGAATTTCATTAATTGTTAACATTTGTCCGGGGTTTGCGATTATGGACAAAACGAAGAAGGCATGCATCAAACTATTGCTGGTGGCCACTGTTATTTCATAATTTAGTTCAAATATATGTATGTCCATGCATATTGTAATGGCACAAATATACTGATTTACATTTCTGTAAACTGCAGATTCAGTATCTTGTGTCGAGATGGGGCTCAGATGAAAATTCACTCGGTTCGTACAGCTATGATATAGTAGGAAAACCCCATGATCTATATGAGCGGCTGAGGATCCCAGTGGATAATCTATTCTTTGCAGGTGAAGCAACCAGTGTGCTTTATCCTGGCTCTGTTCATGGTGCCTACTCCACAGGAGTCATGGCTGCTGAGGAGTGTAGAATGCGTGTCCTGGAGCGCCACGGGGAGTTGGATCTATTCCAAAGAGTGTTGGGCGAGGACAACCCAGTACTGGTCCCGCTTTTAATCTCCCGCCTGTAGGCGTCATTTGTCACCACCAAACTATTACAGGGTTCCCTTATATGTCTTTCCAAAACATGTGGAAACCCTCTGCTAGGACTTGATATGTAACAATCGGATAATACACTCATCCTTATCATTACTGCTCCTACAAATGATACATATCCTTGAGAACTTGTCTTCATATTAGTTAAGCTATTTTCATGATGGCAGCAGCAGTGTTGCATACAATTGTTATTGTAGGCCCCTTAAGTGAGAGTGGTTTTTTGAACTGAATTTAAAAAGTCAGACATTTAATTTGAATCGAGTATAGAAATTGTTGTAAACCAGTGCTGCAGACAAAACTGGATTGCAGTGAAAAAGTTTCTGAGAAAGCCCATTCACCTGTTCGATTTGGTTTTTATATAAACCATACGGGTTAGGCAATCTTGCAATTGGACCGCTGAACCGGTAGTCTTCAGCTTGTCAGAATAGATAAGACACTACAAAATATACACGAGCGGAAATATCATGAGGAGAAGCTGCGGAACTTGAGAACATCTGAAAATGCCTCAAGCTTTGTTCGTCAAGCCTTTCATTTCAGCCCCGTCTACCAATTGGAGGTTCAGGTTCGCCGTCTTTTCATTTTTAAGCTCTTTTACAGTTGCTCACTTACATCTTTTTGTCCACTCAGAAACTTTCATTGAGTTTTTTTTAGGAATAGATGCTTGAAATGTGTAAATTCATAAGCTTTATTGATTATTTGGTTGAATTAATTTGGTAAAAATAATTCAAAATTGAAGTGTTGTGGTGAAAATTGAGCGGTGGGGTTTGTGTTTATGTGATTTAGTGATGGGGTATTATTGCAAGGGAAGTTATTGGGTGTGAATGTGAAGATAAATGGGAGGTTGAAGATAGTCGCGATGGGGATGTTAGCACCAAGAAAGTTTATGCAGAAGAGGAGGAAAGTCGAAGAGTTTAAGGATGCCGGGGATGAGGCGTATCAGAAAAATTGGAGGAAGATGATGACTGAAATAGAGGAAACGGGCTCCGCAGTCACCGTGTTGAGGAGTGAGAGAGTGAAAAATCAACCTCTTCCGAGGGAGATGGTGTTGGGTACTCTTAAGAGATTTAAACAACTCAAGAAATGGAACCTTGTCAGTGAGGTGAGAATGTGTCTTTTTTTTTTTGTAGCTTGCTTATGTATTTTGGAACTGTGCCCCATCGGAAATAATAATTTTCAGCTCACATCTAAGACATTGTGTATCTACAATGACAATATAATTGATCAGATTTATTTTATTTTTTCATATATTGTTTGTTTTCAGAATGGACTTAATGTTTACTTCTTAACCCAATATTCGGTGGTGTTTTTTTTTTCTTTTCGCTTTGTTATCCTTTTTAGGTTTTGGAATGGCTGCGAACCCAGACGTGGTGGGATTTCAGTGAAATGGACTTTTTGATGTTGGTGACGGCATATGGCAAACTAGGTGATTTCAACAGAGCGGAGAGGGTGTTGAGCTATATGAATAAGAAGGGATATGTACCCAGTGTCATATCCCAAACAGCTCTTATGGAAGCTTATGGGAAAGGTCGTCAATACAGTAAAGCAGAGGCTACTTTTCGGAGGATGCAATCTTCAGGTCCTGAACCTTCCGCTATAACTTATCAAATCATTCTTAAGATTTTTGTTGAGGTAATCTATCTCAATCAACCGGATTTTTTTCGGTTGTCTATCTCTAGTTTTTGTATTAGTCTAATTGTATATGATAACTGCTTAGCTCAGATCAAACGGAAAATGAGACAGTCACTACTACTTCAATGCATCAGCTGATTAAAATGAAATGATTTCTTCTCGAGTTTCTCAAACAATATGATTCTGTTACTATTCACCTGCACTTTGATGATAAAAGCATTTTTATTTATTTCTTAAGGATAACTAGTAATGCGAAGTATGTACTTGTGCAGGCGGACAAATTTAAGGAAGCTGAGGAAGTATTTGAGATGCTTTTAGACAAGGAAAGATCTCCATTAAAACCAGATCAAAAGATGTTTCATATGATGATTTATATGTACAAAAAGGCAGGAAGTTATGAGAAAGCTCGCAAAGCATTTGCTATGATGGCTGATCGAGGAGTTCAGCAATCCACGGTTACTTATAATAGCCTGATGTCATTTGAGTCTAACTACAAGGAAGTGTCAAAAATATATGATCAGGTAAAGATTGTCGCTTGCCTTTTCTTGTTGAATTAACTTTTCATTTATAAAGTTATTATTTCTAAACTAATGCTGTTAGCATCCGCGTTCAGATGCAAAGAGCTGGTCTACAACCTGATGTAGTGAGTTACGCATCATTGATTAAGGCTTACGGTAAGGCCAGAAGGGAGGAAGAAGCATTAGCTGTTTTTGAAGAAATGTTGGACGCGGGTGTCAGGTGAGTGGATGAACTTGAGTATTAAAAAGACGCGCTGTGTCAAAGGTCATATGATTATATCTTGATGTGCTGCTGTTATATTGACTATGTGTGTTGCTTTTGGTTTCCTGTCCAGGCCAACACAAAAGGCTTACAACATTTTGCTTGATGCTTTTGCTATTTCCGGGATGGTAGAACAAGCGCGCACAGTGTTTAAAAGCATGAGAAGAGACAGGTTTGCTTTCGTATTATATGTGATGCTTACTTCACTGGAATAAAAAAAGAACTTATATTGCAGATTCAGTGGAATATGCTATACTTATTTTAGTACATTATTTTCTACAGATGTACTCCAGATCTCTACTCGTACACAACAATGCTCTCAGCTTATGTAAATGCACCTGATATGGAAGGTGCAGAGAAAATTTTCAAACGGTTAGAACAAGATGGTTTCAGACCTAAT
The DNA here is from genome assembly GCA_033675395.1 of Rhodiola chrysanthemifolia. Classification (NCBI taxonomy): domain Eukaryota; kingdom Viridiplantae; phylum Streptophyta; class Magnoliopsida; order Saxifragales; family Crassulaceae; genus Rhodiola; species Rhodiola chrysanthemifolia. The sequence goes on from CM066207.1 coordinate 15,061,711, forward strand.
GTTGTTACATACGGTACGCTGATTAAAGGTTACGCTAAAGTCAACGATCTTGAAAATATGATGAAGAAATATGAAGAGATGCGCACACACAATATTAAACCCAATCAGACCATTTATACAACCATAATGGATGCACATGGCAAGAACAAAGATTTTGGCAGCGCAGTTGTTTGGTATAAAGAAATGGAGGTTTGTGGATTTCCACCTGACCAGAAAGCAAAGAATATACTTTTGTCATTGGCGAAAACAGAAGATGAACAGGATGAAGCAAATATGTTAGTGGGGTATACAGACCATTCAAACAATGTCAGACTACGGTCCCAATCTTCGAAATACATCAGCGATAATGGGAGTGACAGCGAAAGCGATAAGGATGATGAAGAAGAAGAAGAAGAAGCTGATATAGTTGCCCTTAACAAAGAAAATAAAGACGGGTTCATGGATTTTGGCATTCTTCAGCAAAATCTTGAAGATCTTCACACTGTTCAGCTATCTTGATCTTCCAACTTGTTAGTTTCTACTCTAAATTACACACTCATGGGAGTAAATTTTTTTGTTGATGCCATTTAGTCTTTAGCAAGTTTGGGCTTTGTGACAATACTCCTATGACAATCATGTACTACTTGCATTGAAATGGTATCAGTGAATCATTTACTTTTATACTGAGCAAGTGTATCTTATATTTATAGTTGTCGATTATTTTCTATTCATATTTTTTCCTCTTCCATTTCCTGTCTGGTAAAGTTATGAATATTCTTTTTTGATAGGGTAAAACGTAAAAGTTATGCATATCTTACTTTGTAAATGAGATTAAAAATTCAAAACAAATGTATGGCGTTTAGATGCACTGGGAAAGGAATAGTCATTCAATATCTGTAGCAAGATTTGTACTAGGGTAGATATCTTTGTGAAGGAATCAAAACCAGGAGGAAGGCTTCTGAAGTTCTCAAGAAAAATGAAATTTTAAAAGAGATCAGATGTTGTAGGAGACTAGCCACGACCCCATAACCATCCTTTCAACCCTTTCTTGTCTTTCTTCATCCTGCCTTCCAAGGATGGGAACTCTATAGAACTGTAGGCCAGGTCCAGCACAATTGGGTTGCGCACGATGGATTGGAATGATGGTGGGAAGGGCTCGATTCGAGCAGAGCCTTTGGTGTTTGAATCACCAACAGCAGACTCGTAGACGTCCAGTTTCTCCATTAGATATTTCTCCGGCTGTACAAAAGCAAGAGGATGTCATTTTTGGATTTGATTTGAGAAGATCATAAACAATTATTATATGCCTGCATTCATGCCAGTTCCTAAGAAGCTAGTATATCATGCAAACAAGGACATCACCCACTGTGTAGTAACAACAATGACTAATTAACTCATGAGCTTGAAAGCTTCTCTCATGTTGATATTTCGCTTGACAGCATGTGTGTAATCATGATGAGATTTGCCTTAAATGTATTCCATGGAGGTATTCTATGGAGTTTAACCATAAACTGCGGAAACAACATTATCACTAGGAAGGTTGGATTTCTCCAATGTGATGCAAGTTAAATAATAAATACCTTTTTGTCTTCGCTGAGGGAAATATTTGAAATCTTGTTCGAAAGAGTTTCAGGAGCCTTCTCCTCTTCCATTATGCCAGTTGCATGCTCAATGCAACTCTGAGATCTGCACTTTTCATGCAGCGTCTTCAACTCCTTAATAGCCGTCTGTACATAACAATTATTTGATAATGTAACCGGCATAATCCAGTTCTATCCAAGCCCAGTGCAAGGTAGCCTAATATAGAAAGACAAACAAGGACTGACCTGATCTGCAGTACCCAAAGCTTGGAACTTCTGCAGAGCACTTTCTGCAAGTGTTCGAGCACGACAATATAAAGCATAAGCTTCTACTCTCTTCCCAGCCAAGCTATACGATTTTGCTAAATAGAAGCACCTACAAATAAAATCAGACTCGCCACTTAGGTTAGGTATGAGCTAAACTTGTCCAAGTCCAAATCCTCTGATTTTGCAACTCACTCAATTGATTAAAAATTCTGGTTACAGCTAAGCACAAAATGAGTGCCATAGTGCCTCCTCACTTAACCACAAACTGGGTTCAATACAATTTAACATAGAACAAAGATGACTATTAATATATCTGTATGAGAACCTTTCCGCTCGAAATGCCAAACTTTTTACTTCACATTCTTTAGCAAGTGCAGCTTCTTCTGGGTTTTGGTCCCTGCCAGAACTAACAAGATCCGACAAATCGGATGTATTCTGCAACATAGGAGATAGCTTATTAAGTACACACATCTCATATCTAAGCCCTTTTACTTCTTCACAAAGAAATTAGAATAAGAGATTTGACTTGACCTGTAAAAGGAGATCATATAAGCGAACAAGCTCCTCAGGTTTGGTGGTTTTGCTTTTAGCAACAGCAATTAACAACTGATTACGCTCCATGGTGCGTTGACCCAACACAGCACTGACAGCCTTGTCAAGACCATTCAGCTCATCTTTCACGTTTTCTGTGTTACCAGCAGTGACCTGAATAATGGAGTTTGTTGCGTTATGAAAGAATGTACAGGTAGACCTGACCATGTGGAAATAATTTCGCAATGAAATGGTACATACCAAATCACTGCGAATGCAACTTCTGGCTTCATGATATGCACTGAAGATTTTATCAAAAATAGCAAGTTTTTTCTCTGCTGAAAGTGTGTCAGCGGAAGCACCGCATATATCTTTCTCCAGCTCCTGTGCTGAAATCCAACCAACGAAAATACTGTCATAATGGATCAAAACTTTTAATACGAAATTATTTTAAGAAATGGCAGTGTCAACTGAACTTGAACAAGAAAACCGGCATATATACACAAGCAAGCCTAAAAACTGAATACATTGCCTCATAATTTAAACATTATATAAGATGGGATCATAGGAAAACCTATCTTGAGTAAAATTAATAAACTAAGCCATGCTATCTGCGATATTATCCACACAAGTTGTAAACATGGTTGGTACATAGGTTATTTGTGAATATACTGATAGTTTGGCATGCATCTTTCTTCGTTTAGAAAATGAGGAATGTGCATGAAATAAATTTTTAAAAGCAACCTTTCAGGATTGAAACTCTGGTTTTTGCATTAGAGATAGGAAACCTATGGCCAAGCCAGTGAAACTCTGTCATTGATGCTGCTTGTTGAGTTCTTGCTTCTGCCATTACTGCCTACAAAAGAGTGCAATTTGCAATATTACAGAATGAAGATTTCTATGTCAACAGAAATAGAGAGCGGTTAACTAAGGCCCTGTCCGATTGACTTTAAATTTGTATTATATAAATTAAATTCAGCTAACATAACATAAATTAACATAAATTAAATTAAATTAACATAAATTCAGCTAACATAACATAAATTAAATTAAATTAACATAAATTCAACTAACATAACATAAATTAAATTAAATTCATCATACCATCATCATCATCATACTATTCATCATCATCATACCATCATCATCATCATCATACCATCACACTATTCATCATACCATCATCATCATACTATCATACTATTCATCATACCATCATCATCATTATACCATCATCATCATACTATTCATCATACCATCACCATCATCACACCCATCATCATCATCAGTATATTACTATTCATCATACCATCACCATCATCATCATACCATCACACTATTCATCATCATAAAATTACTATTCTTCATCATCATCACAACCATTATCATCATCATAATATTACTATTCATCATCACACTATTCATCATCATAAAATTACTATTCATCATCATTATAATATCACAACCATCATCATCATAATATTACTATTCATCATCATCATCATAAAATTACTATTCATCACACACATTATCATCAGTATATTACTATTCACCATCACACTATTACTATTCATCATCATCGTAATCATACTATTCATCATCATCATCATCATAATATTACTACTCATCATCATAATATTACTATTCATCATCATCATAATATTACTATTCATCATTATCATCACAACCATCATCATCATAATATTACTATTCATCGTAACATAAATTAAATTAAATTCAGCTAACATAACATAAATTAAATTAAATTCAGCTAACATAACATAAATTAACATAAATTAAATTAAATTAACATAAATTAACATAACATAACATAAATTAAATTAAGCTAATACAAATTTCAGCTCAATTGGACAGGCCCTAAATCAGAGAAACCACCAACTGGAAAAATGAACACAAACTTATGAGACTGCAGACGGGAGAATAAACTATGGTCCATTTGATGGATCTGCTATCCCAGCCATAGTCATATGAAGGTGGTTCTAGAATGCACTTACCTCCAGTTTAGCTTTGAAAAGATCTAATGCAGGTCCTTCCATTTCACCAATCTGTACCAGATCCAATGTTTGTAAATTTGACTGCCCAATTTTGTGCATGCAATATCGTATGCTAGGTTCCAGCTCTTCAACTCGCTCGCGGCACAAAACCTGGTTTTCAAGGTCTCCATACTTTCCAAGTTCCTCGTAGACAGCCCTGTTTCATATGAATTTAATCTGAACATAAATCATGTGCGCGTATTTGAAAAGACCATGGACTGGTGTCATCAGAATTGACTTGACCTGGCATTTCTGAAATTGGCCAAAGCTGTTTCCCAGTTCTTATCTTGCTCAAACAGTAAGTTACCTTTCATATATGATGCATAGGCCTAATATTTGACATTAACAAATGAAATAGGTTAAAACGTGATAGTCGCAGATCAAATGTAATGACATTCTACGTGTCTTATGATTGCATATGATGATATACAACCAATATAAGTATGGTGTCATATATGTAAGGGTTCCCGGCAATCAAAGTGTGGAAATTAGGAGCTACGGAGGAAAAGAGAAGTTGAAAATGAAATGAAATGAAATGAACTGAGTAGCCCTGGATTATGAACGATAATCAGTATGTCTCAAGAAAAATATGAAATTGAGATGCACCTCAGCCTCCAAGGATGTTCTAGAATCTCCCTTGATAGAACACAGCTGCGAAAATAGACTAGCCCATTTTACAGCTTTCCTGAGCCTACCAATAAGGTAGATACGTTGACGAGCACTTGGCCCATCAGGTAACTGTCTTTTCTCCATTGCATGACTCCAAGCTCTTTCACTCGTGTACAGAACCATATGCAGGAACCTGAATTTCAATCAAATATGGTTATTAACGAAACAAAACCAAAAAAGAGAGAGATGTAGATCACAAAATCACGAATCGCAGAACCTTAATAGACACTAAAAAAACTACGCACCTCACGTCCGTCACGGTAGCCTCCGTTATTGCTCGCTTATTGTATTTCCCACGACCATGAGTAAACTTCAATGACTTGTACAGCCTTCTCAATCGTGCAGTGCAATACCGGCTGTAATACAAACATTATATCATCTACTGATACAAAATGACATAAAGGTGGAAGACATGCATGGATTGCCTAAAAATGCGCATTGGAGTAAGCTGCTTGGCAATATTACACAATATGTGGCATTATCCTCTCCATAAGGACCCAAATGATGTGTTACGGGTAGAAGTGGTGGAGTGGAGTATTTGGTAGTTTTGAATTCAGTTAAGTAGGAGTGGTATGTTAGTCGGGATATAAGAAGGATATATAAGCTATGAGCTGGGAATCAATTATCAAAACTGTCAAACATTTCCAAATCTATCTGTATTTCTCTCTACCCTCTCGTCTCAAATTCTCATCTTAGTCTATATCAAATCCCAACTCATCTCATTTCATCTGCATTCAATTTAGCTTTTGGTGTGTATCATCTAATCAACCATATTCATTTTTCTTACACCCACATTTGTTAGCACATTCACAGAAAAGCACAAAAACCTCTAAAATACCTCGTACCCTAGACCTACAATACGACTGACATTAAAAAACCTAACACATTATCTGAATTGTCCATTTCGAGTACACATTAGCAAGCAAGCTGTGAATACCGATATCGAGTGTAATCTCCATGGCGCAACCCATGCTGCATCTGAGCAGATTTGAGAAGCTGCAACACTGTCGATCAAAAAAATGTTAAACGAAATCTCACCAATATGCGTCAAAATCGATTTTTAACGCCAAATAGAGATCAAATGAACAACTGGAGCGTACCGTTGATTGAGAATTTAGTCACGAGTTGATCCGATGCATTTGATTTTGGCTCTTCATCGATATCCATTGTGGAAGATGGCAGCTGAGCCTCCTTCCCCATTTTCGCAGAATGTTAGGGTTCGGGAAATTGGGGGATTATGTTAGGGTTTTTGACTTCCGAAGACGAGTCGATCGATCGGAGATTGTCGTCTCTTGTTCATCATGAAACGCTGCGTATCGAATTTTTATTCGTTTTTCAATTTTGTAAGTTTTTTTAATCAAACTGCATTTAAAGTCTTAATTATATTTCAAAGTTTCATTTTGGGCTTGAATTCACTAATGTGTAACTATGGAACGGATTAGGTGAAAATCACCTTGTTCTTTGTAAATTTAGAAATCGTATGATTAAAACCCAAGTCAATGACCCAAATCAATAGTCTTTAAATAATCCGTTCTACTCCTCTCGAGCGACAATTTATTAATTTGATAAGATGTTTTTTTTGATGGGTACAAGTTGTACAGAAGTTGGACACTGACTAGTCAATGACTCAATTCAGTACATAAACGCCAAATGAAGTTCAGGCCTACAAGGGCCACCCATTCTCATCATGGAAGCTATCAAAGGTTGCGCGTCCATGCTCAAGAGCATGGACTAGCAACCTTTTCAGACAACACTAATCCCCTGGTAGACACCGGGGCAGTGGAACAACTAAAAAAACGAAAAAAGGGGGTCGTAACTCAGTCCGCAAGCGGCTGAGAATTATCAAACTCAGTCCGTAAACTGGCTGAGAAACAACCTCTTATTAAAGCTAATCTAATCTAACCTAACTAAACTACTACTCAAGAAACACAACTAAAATCTAAGCCGGCACTGCCAATCCAAACCGGCCCTGACAACCGAACAAGAGCCAAAGCCGATGCCTACCACACCCTCCCGAAAAGCACGGTCCTCCGCCGTTCCACACCGTGCAAACGCCATCCGCTACCTCGTTGAAGGCTCCGACGACCGGCAAGAGAAGCAGAGAAGGACTGGAAGAGAAGCAGCACACATCCCATCGACAACGGCATCCAAAAAAATAGGCCCAAATCAGAGCAGAACCACCGGCGACCAAAAAAAAGAGAACCCCTCCATGGGCCACCCTCTCGCCGGAAGCCAAGACAGCCTCCTCCATACCCCTCGCCAACCTCCCAAAGGTTGTCTTCCACAACCGCCAAACCCCCGCCCCAAATCAGTCACTGACAGGAGAACAGTCGACGCCATAGAGGAGGAATCCGGCAAGAAGAGAAGGCAAGGGAGGAGGAGAGGAGATGGAAGAGGAGGAGGCTTACCGACGAGAGGGATGGCGACGGAGGAGCAAACGGCTGAGAAAGCTTCGAGAGGAAGTTTTTGGGAAAAGAGAGAGGTTAGAGTGTTTTTGGGAAAAGAGATGAAACTTAGTTTCTGTTATAAATGTGGTCTGCACATTGAAGAAAAGTTTGTCATGTGGGACCTACATGTGGGGCCCACACCAAAGAAACTGAAAAATGATTTGAGTGAAATGCGGATGTGTGTTGGGTAAATTTTCCCTATAAAAGGAGATGTTCGGGTGAAGGAAAAATCACACCTTCACCCGCTTCCTTCTCTCTAGTTATTCAATAACATTTCTGTGTATTTGAGCTCTAACGAGTCCCAAAGTTTTCCATATTTTCAAGATAATTATAACACGTTATCAGCACGAGGCTCTAACCAACTGAGATACCGTAAGTTTCGAATAAAGATTCGATAAAAGGTTAAGTGTTTTCCTCACTTGTCTCTCAAGCTTTCAATAAAATCCTTTGTTTATTTTTAGTTCTTCATCTGTCACTCTTAGATATCATAAGGGGTTCACTGCCTCAAAGGGAGTTCTTAATTCCCTATTTCACAATTTTCTGATTGTGTTGATATCTGAGTTTTTCTGGATGAAAAACAAATATTACAATAGTTCTCAGTTCTATTCTGTAGTTTGTCTTTGGTGCGGATTGCGCTTGAAACACATCGTGCGACAACCCAAATACATGCTGTCAGAATCGTATTGAATACGATTGTAATCTTAAGAGGTTAAGAGATAGCAGTAGTTGCGACGAATCTTTAATGTATAACAACATATTATTATGATGTGCGGATTACCGCCTCATAGTAAAATGTTGTGATCTACAAAGTAATTATCTTTACTTTAAATACTTCATTTTCTTTGAATCATATTTGCACAATTTATTTGTTGATATTACATTGTTAATTTACCATTTTACCCTTAGTGCTCAACGGTAACATTGTGCCCAACGGTAACAAAAAAACGGCTATTTTTTCCTCTATAAATTCGATTTCATTCATCATACAAAATCACATTTTGTCTTCTACTTCACACTTCAAACACACTCAAAATTTCCAAAGCAATAAAATGTCTAGCTTACTATTGGTCTTTGTTGCAATAATTATTGTAGTACTCACTATTTGTAATTTCACCGGGGATCTAACACCGGATGAATTCTATCATAGTTTAGAAATGCTTGTAATAATGTATGTCGTCTTCTTCTTTACAATATTTGTAAACTTTTATGTTTTAAATTAATCTAATAAACTTTTTCTACTTTTAGTTACCACCATGTCAAACCTCGCAAAACTTGAGTTCAGTCCACTCGACATCTCTGGAAAAAATTACATGCCGTGGACAATAGACATTGAGACACATTTGGACTCAATGGATCTTCACGAAACAATCATTGAGGGGAATACCTCATCAAAAGTGGATAAGGCAAAATCTTTGATTTTCCTTCGTCGTCATCTTGACGAGAATCTCAAAAATGAGTATCTCACTGTGAAAGACCCGAGTGATTTATGGAAAAATCTGAAAGACAGATTTGATCACCAAAGGGATGTAATGCTTCCCTTATATCGGGATAAATGGGCCGCTTTACGGTTCCAAGATTTTGCGTAAGTCAGTGACTATAACTCTGAGATGATAAAAATAGTGAGTCATTTGAACTTTTGTAGAGATAAAACAACTGATGCTGAAATGATGGAAAAGACTTTGTCTACATTCCACGCATCAAATGTAACCTTGCAGCAGCAGTATCGTGTACGTGGTTTTGAAAAATACCATGAGCTGATTGGTACTCTCCTAGTGGCAGAAAGAAACAATGAATTGTTGATAAAGAACCACCAATCTCGCCCAACGGGCTCCAGAACATTTTTTGAGGTACATTTTGCCAACTCTAATGAGTGTAGACCCATGAACTATTTTCAGGGTCAAGGGCAAGGCCGAGGTCGTGGACGTGGACGAGGTCGAGGTCGTATTTTTGGCCAGCGGCGCGGTCGAGGTGGTTATCCCAATAATCCACCTCATAAGATCGCCAATTATCACCAAAGGAGACAGCAAAATGAGTGGAACCATGAGAACTCCCACAAAAGGGGGAGGTGGTCCAAGTTCATCAAAAAACCCTGAGACCACTTGTTTTAGATGCGGTTGTAAAGGGCATTGGTTTAAAACCTGTCGAACCCCTGAACACTTATGCAAACTCTATCAAGAGTCCGTGAAGGGAAAAGGAAAGGAGGTCAACTATATTGACCAACCTCCTATGAATGAGTTTACTCGACTTGGAGAATCTGATTTCAACAATGAACATATTGATACAGTTGGGGATTTTACAAATACAAATGAGATCAATTTTATTGAGAATGATCCCGTGAACGAGTACACTCATCTTGGGGAACATGAACCTAGTGAGGTCTTCCTTGGTGATATAACTGGAAAAATGACTGGTGGGAACTGAAAGGGGAAGTTGTGTAAACTCATGTGAATGAAGCCAAACGGTCCGATGTCTTAATTTGATTTTCTTATGTTATATGTATGTTTTTTCCTTTAAGCATAACTATGTTTTCTCATATGTAATAAAATATGTCTACCTTTTCATCTATCTTACCATTTTCTTGTTTACTTAAAGCTTTGAAATGGACAAAGGCAAAGTCAACCAAAGGATTAATATTGAAGAAATGTACATACTTGATAGTGGAACAACGCACACAATCCTGAAGGATAAAAGGTTTTTCTTGATAATAAAACCAACACGAACCATTGTGAATACAATATCAGGTCCTGTAGATCTGATTGAAGGAATTGGCAAGGCAAACTTTGCATTGCCAAATGGCACAAAGTTTACAATACATAATGCCTTATTTTCGCCAAAATCCAAACGAAACTTATTGAGTTTCAATGATATTTATTCTCATGGATTCGAGACTCAGTCTATGACTGAAGGTAACATGAAATTCATGTTACTCACTATGTATAGATCTGGAAAGAAATACATAGTTGAAAAACTACCAATGCTTCCCACTGGATTGCATTACACACATATAAATGTGATTGAGTCAAATGCGGTAGTTATGAAATCTTCAATATTAACCATGTGGCATGACCGATTGGGTCATCCAGGTTCAAGTATGATGCGAAGAATTATTGAAAATACGCATGGACACCCATTGAAGGGTCATAAAATCCCTCAAGGAAATATTTTTCCATGTAAAGCTTGTTCTCTTGGAAGCTTATCATAAGGCCATCACCGGGAAAGGTTGAAACAGAATCACCTATGTTTCTTGAGCGTATTCAAGGTGATATTTGTGGGCCTATTCACCCACCATGTGGACCATTTCGATACTTTATGGTATTGATAGATGCATCTAGCAAATGGTCACATGTATGTTTGTTATCAACTCGCAATATGGCATTCGCTAAATTGGGATTGTGGTCGAGCATCCTGTTGCTCATGTCCACACACAAAATGGTTTGGCTGAATGATTGATTAAACGCCTCCAACTTATTGCTAGGTCATTGATAATGAGAACAATGCTTCCTACCTCAGTATGGGGTCATGCAATATTACATGCCTCTGAATTAATTCGCATCAGACCAAGTGCATATCATAAAAGTTCTCCACTACAACTTGCATTTGGTCAAGAACCAAATATATCTCACTTAAGAATTTTGGTTGTGCTATTTATGTGCCTATTGCACCTCCTCAAAGAACAAAGATGGGACCACAAAGAAGCATTGGGATATATGTAGGCTTTGAAAGTCCATCTATTGTTAAATTTCTTGAACCTAAAACTGGAAATATTTGCACATCACGTTTTGCTGATTGCCACTTTGATGAGGAAAATTTCCCACCATTAGGGGGAGAAAGAAAACAGTTTGAGAAAGAAATTACTTGGTCTGTACCAACATTATTGCATCTTGATCCTTACACAAAAGATTGTGAAGGTAGAGTACAAAGGATTTTACATTTGCAAGAAATGGCAAATCAACTTCCTGATGCATTTACAGACACAAATAGAGTGACTAAATCTCACATACCGGCTGAGAATGCTCCCGTACAAATTGAAATTCCAAAAGGGAAGCCGGAAAATAAAGTCATTCATGAAATCACAACACGGTTAAAGCGTGGAAGGCCACCCGGTTCCAAAAATAAAAATCCTCGAAAAAGAAAAGGGGACGAAAAGCAAAGCGATCCTATGGTGGTGGAAAGTATTCCTGTAGAAATACAAAATGAAAAGGATCGAGAAATTTCGATTAATTATGCTAAGACAGGCATATTATGGAACCGAAAAGAGAACATTGATGATGCATTCTCTTATAATTTGGCATGTGATATTATGAATGAAAATAATGGTGATCCCGAACCACGGTCTATTACTGAGTGTAAAAATAGACACGATTGGGTTGAGTGGAAAAAGGCAATTGAAACTGAACTAGACTCGCTCAATAAACGCAAAGTCTTTGGGCCTATAGTACTCACACCTAAGGATGTGAAACCTGTTGGATACAAATGGGTTTTCGTACGAAAAAGAAATGAGAAAATGAAATTGCGAGATACAAGGCTCGACTTGTTGCACAAGGTTTTTCTCAAGGGCCTGGAATCGATTTGGAGGAAACGTATTCTCCTGTCATGGATGGAATTACGTTTAGATACTTGATAAGTCTAGCAGTCATGAGAAATTGAATATGCACCTCATGGATGTTGTTACCGCTTACCTATACGGATTGCTTGATACTGAAATTTACATGAAAATCCCTGAAGGTTTTAAAATGCATGAGGCATTAAGTTCCAAACCTAGGGAAAGATATTCAATCAAGTTAGAAAGATCTTTATATGGGTTAAAGCAATCCGGACGCATGTGGTACAATCGATTAAGCGAATATTTATTTCAAAAGGGTTATGTCAATGATCCCCTTTGCCCTTGCGTTTTTATTAAGAAAACAACATCCGGTTGTGTAATAATTGCCGTTTATGTTGATGATTTGAATATCATTGGTACCAGTAAAGAAATTCTGGAAGTAATCTCTTATTTGAAAAAGGAGTTCGAAATGAAAGATCTGGGGAAGACAAAGTATTGTCTTGGATTACAGATTGAGCACATCCAGAATGGGATATTTGTGCATCAATCGAATTATACGAAGAAGATAATAAAACGTTTTAATATGAATAAATCAAATCCATTAAGTACCCCAATGGTTGTAAGATCCCTTGATGTGAACAAGGATCCTTTTCGTCCATGTGAAGAATCTGAAGAGATTCTTGGTCAAGAAGTATCATATTTCAGTGCGATTGGAGCTCTTATGTACCTTGCTAATTGTACTCGACCTGACATAGCTTTTGCTGTTAATTTATTAGCCAGGTTTAGCTCAGCTCCTACCAAAAGACACTGGAACGGAATCAAGCATGTGTTTCGTTACCTTCAAGGAACGATTGATTTATGATTATTTTATCCTAACAATACAAAACCAGTTTTGATTGGTTATGCAGATGCAGGTTACTTGTCAGATCCTCATAAAGCGAAGTCCCAGACTGGCTATGTATTTACATGTGGAGGAACTGCAATCTCTTGGCGTTCTCAGAAACAAACACTCGTTGCAACATCATCAAACCACGCTGAGGTCATTGCATTACACGAAGCAAGTCGTGAATGTGTGTGGCTGAGATCTATGACACAACATATCAGAACTACGAGCGGTCTTCTACCAGCAAATGATCCAATCACTCTTTATGAAGACAACGCTGCGTGTGTTGCTCAAATGAAGGAAGGATTTATCAAAAGTGATAGAACAAAGCATATCCATCCCAAATACTTTTCATTCACCCAAGAGCTGGAAAAAGACAAAGTTATCAGCATACAATATGTTCGTTCTGATGAAAACTCAGCAGATCTTTTTACAAAGGCTCTCCCTACCTCAACATTCCGAAAACATGTCAACGACATAGGAATGCGGAAGCTGCAAAATTTATGAGCACATCACGCATGCCAATATGAGGGGGAGCTTCGCGTCGCTGCACTCTTTTTCCCTTAAGTTGGTTTTTATCCCAATGAGTTTTTCCAACTAAGGTTTTTAACGAGGCAGCCTAAAACGCTTAATGTGCATCCCAGGGGGAGTGTTATAAATGTGGTCTGCACATTGAAGAAAAGTTTGTCATGTGGGACCCACATGTGGGGCCCACACCAAAGAAACTGAGAAATGATTTGAGTGAAATGCGGATGTGTGTTGGGTAAATTTTCCCTATAAAAGGAGATGTTCGGGTGAAGGAAAAATCACACCTTCACCCGCTTCCTTCTCTCTAGTTATTCAATAACATTTCTGTATATTTGAGCTCTAACGAGTCCCAAAGTTTTCCATATTTTCAAGATAATTATAACAGTTTCAATATATATTTTTTCAAAATCAAATCATTGCAGTGGGTTTGTCAAAGAAATATAAAACGGAACTTCTGGCTAAACAAAAGTGTCTTTATTTTTATTTATTTTATAGTTCATGAGTTTAAACGAGATAATATTCATATATTTTATGACGCTATTATATATATTAAATGGGTATAGTTCCTGACTTCACTATCTACTTCTACTGTTTGTGAGTTTAAACCACACACATAAAATATGATTATATTATCGTTTCATGTATGAGTATAATCAGATTCAATTCAAATAAGTTCGAACACATAAGTGTAAAAATTAATATGATACAATAGATTTAGTGAACTAAAGAATTGTTCATACATTTTGGTACATAAAACATATTCCAAACGAAAATAAAAGCGTGGCCAGAAACGCGTCAAACAAGGAATCAGAGTAGGTGACCAATTAGTCTTCCATCCTTAAAAGCAAGCATCCAGAACACAACAGCAGCACAAAGCTGCACAACTGCATACATGACCAAATACAAATAGTTCAGTAGCTTGAAAACACATTGTTCAATAAATATTTGAGAAGTGGGACGAATATATATATTACTCACCATCCCTTCAAGAATCCGTCGCCACGAGTCTGGGTCTCAGCCGGAGCATCACCTTGGGCTGCCTCCTGAGATCCCTCGGCCGTTGGATACCCAACGGGAGGTGGCACTTCCATTGGCGCATGCGTCGTCTCTGATATAATAAAATTATGTTATAGAAGATATAGGATTTGGTACGGTCGAATTGAATTGTAATCAACTTAAAAGTCCAAACTTGGTACTATAATTATTTCATCATTTTTCTCATTCTGATCTATACGCGAGACAACAAAAGTGATCGTATCTAAACAGAAAGATTAGGACATCGGCAAAACAATGACTCTATCCGGTACATACAAACGAACTGAAGCACAGCCAACGACGGCATCCCATCTTACTCTTGTACAACTTGTAATCCCTTCAAAAAAAAAACAGAAAGATTAAGAAAATGATTACCTTGTGGAGTTTGATTTTGCTCGGTGTGAGACATGTTTGGAGATCAAAGTTGAGCTGAACTGAACTCGGAGCAAGGAGAAGACGAGGAAGATGATGAGTGCCGAAATTGAAGCTATGATCTACTTCATATATATTAACCAAACAGTGATATGTGATTGGGTTTTAATTAAAAAAGAAGATAAGAAGAGAAAGTAGATGAAGTGGGAGTAGCTGTGATTGCTTGGAATGAGGAATCAAAGGAGCTGTAAAATGGGCCAGCAACTCTCATACAAATCCTCAATAATGGACTACTAAACAAAGTTGCCTAATTGACTCGAACTTTTTATCATTTCAATCACTTTCAGTTTCCACATCTCAAACTCAGCAGAGTTATAACTTGTACCAAAAATACACTTCAAAATATAGGGGTTTTGTGTTGAAAACTAATTATGAAACCGACTGTGTGAGGACACCTTCGTGTATTTGTCGAAGTTATTTAAAATGCGCGATGGTCTTCGGGTCGCGAATAAGATGGGAAAGTATTTTATGCTTAGGTATTGTTTATGAGTTGTAGCACTTTGCAGTTGGAAACATTTTTTTGGACAGGTGGGTTTCATGTTGTTTGATTCTTGGCCAGGTATGTTTGTGATTCATGTCCAGAGATGATTAGATACTTCAGGGGTCGAAGCTGCACATTTGATGCTTTCACTACTACAGAAGGGACCTTATGCAACGGTTCAAATTTTGGATTACGCAACGGTTGTTTCTTAAGCAACGGTTTTATAACAAACCGTTGCATAAGATATAGTTTATGCAACGGGTTTTGAAGAACCGTTGCATAATGGTACACTATATGCAACGGTTTTGAAGAACCGTTGCATACGATATAGTTTATGCAACCGTTTTGAAGAACCGTTGCATAATGGTAAACTATATGCAACGGTGGTTTAAGAACCGTTGCATAAACTCAAACCTAAAATTGAAAAATGCACAAGTCTTCGGTGTTCTTTCCAATCCCGCTCGAACGAATTTGTCGCCCTCCTCCGCTCGCCAGTCGAATTCTGTCCGCCTCCGCTCCTCACCCAGTCCGTGCGACCCTCCGCGCCAGTCGTCTGCATCCAGTCCGTCGCTCTCAGCCCGTTCGACCCTCCTCCGCATCCAGTCGCCCTCCTCCGCATCCAGTCCTCGTCTCACACCGCCTCCGCTCCTCGCCCATTACTAAATCGGTTAGTTCCCACTGAACCGATGCAGCTCCTGTCAATTCTGTCATTTATAGATTCAATGATGGATTGATTGGATTAGGTTATGGAATGATTGAATTTTTTTCTATTTTTCTGGACAGTAGGTATTGCACTGCGTGATACCGGTAAAAAGCTCTCCGGTTTTCTGGACAGTAGGTATTGCACTGCCTTTTTGCAGGTAAAAAGCTCTCCGGTTTTCATTCTCGTGATTGTTTGTTTTATGGATTTTAGAGGCGAAAATAAGCACTAGTTGGTTTATTTGGCATCTTACCGATATTCGTTCACTACTTGTAGTACTTGTTAGCCGATTAGCAAGAGGAAGCTTCACTTCTCTAACATTAGGAAATACAACTACCAAATCTTTTTCTTTGCCGCTTCTTCCAATTTTAAGGTATTCGATGGTTATCATTCTTACATATTTTCCTATTAACATGGAGATTAGACTTTATTTCCTTGTTTTCTAAGTTGTTTTCGTTGTTTATAGATCTAGTCCGTACGTGTTGCACACCCAGTATTTTATTTTCTTAGGAAAGCTTCTATTTTAAGGTAAATTGCCCAATTAAACGAGTTTACTACTTACATCTCCATTCATATTGGATATTTGATATTTCTTCGTTTACTAACCTTATTTATTGTTGTTTATAACTTTAGAGTCGACGCTGCATCCAACCTTTGACTATTTTGTGCGAGAGATTCTACTCTAAGGTAAAATACACTATGAAACTCATTTATATCAACAATAACATGATCTCTTTCTAACTATGCGTATATGATGCTTTATGTTGTTATAATGAATCGAGACTGGGTGTCCGGTAATAGGTTAAGTGTTCAGTACGAGCAAGGGATTATGGATTTTTGTGTGTTTGCATCTTCGTATGCGTCCACAAACAACATTGAACGTGTTTATTGTCCATGTATGGGTTGCTGGAATAACAAAAAGGTCAAACCCAAGAAATTGCGGAAACACCTTTTCTTAAAGGGAATTGACCCACAGTACAAGTTTTGGTATATGCATGGCGAGGTTGAACCACAAAATGTTCAACCTCAGCCCGTAGAAAGTTTACCGGTGGATAATGATGATTGGGAGGATGACAATATAATTGACATGGTCAACAATGTTGCCGACGATTTTGTTGATAGACCTCAAGTTTTGGAGTCATTGAGGAATGATTCAGAATTACCATTGTACGAAGGGTGCTCCAACTACACAAGGCTATCTGCAACTTTGAAGATATTCAACTTGAAAGCAAAAAATGGATGGAGTGATGCAAGTTTCACTGAATTGTTAACTCTGGTGAAAGATATGCTTCCAGAGGATAACACCCTACCTAACCGTTGTTACGAGGCTAAAAAAGTTATGTGTCCAATGGGTATCGATTACGAGAAGATACATGCTTGTCCTAATGATTGTATATTGTATCGGAATTCCTATAAAGATATGGTTGAATGTCCGGTGTGCAAGTCTCCTCGTTATAAGTTAAACAAAGAACCCAAAATGGTTCCAAAGGCACTCCTTCTAAAGTACAATGGTATCTTCCACCGATTCCCAGGTTTCAGAGATTGTTTGCTAGCTCGGAAGATTCTGATAATATGCGTTGGCATGCTGAGAAACGCATTATTGATACGAAAATGCGTCATCCTGCTGATTCACTACAATGGGCAAAAGTAGATAACACATTCCTGACATTTGGAGCGGAGTGTAGAAATTTACGCCTTGGCCTTTCTACTGATGGGGTGAATCCACATGGAAACCTCAGTACTCAGCATAGTACATGACCTGTGATATTGGTTATCTACAATCTTCCTCTCAGGTTAACCATGAAGCGTAAGTATATGATGCTTTCTCTGTTGATATCGGGTCCTCGACAGCCCGGAAATGATATTGATGTATACTTAGCTCCTTTGATAGAAGATTTGAAGCTTTTATGGAACGAAGGAGTACGGACGTTTGACGCATCAAGGCAGGAATATTTTAATATGCGTGCCATGCTAATGTGTACCATCAATGACTTCCCAGCTTATGGTAACTTATCCGGGTACAGTATTAAAGGGTACAAAGCTTGTCCAATTTGCGGGGAAGAGACACATGCACGTCATCTAAAGAATTGTCGAAAAATGGTTTACATGGGACATCGACGTTTTTTATCGAGGCATCATCCTTACAGGCGGAAAAAAGCTGCATTTAATGGTGAGACCGAACATGGAATAGAACCTCGACCGGCTTCTGGAGATGAAATACTTCAAAAAATTCAGAATATTACAAATCGATTTGGGAAGCCCAATGCACGCATTGAAGGTACTCCATGGAAGAAGCGATCAATATTTTTTGATCTCCCTTATTGGCATACACTTGACGTCAGACACTGCATTGATGTGATGCATGTTGAAAAGAATATATGTGACAGTCTTATTGGTACTTTATTAAACATTCCCGGAAAAACAAAGGATGGATTGAAAGCTAGACTGGATATGTTGGATATGAACATTCGTACCAAATTAGCACCTCAAACTGAAGGAAAGCGTACATATTTGCCTCCGTCATGCACAACTCTTTCTAAGAATGAGAAAACAATTGTGTGTGGATGTCTGAAAGGAGTTAAGGTTCCATATGGGTACTCTTCGAATATTGCCAGCTTGGTTTTAATGAAGGATCTGCGGTTGAAAGGGGTGAATCCACATGGAGTGGCTACAAAGATTGCAAGTTCCTTATGTGTGTTTAATAGCCAAGTATTTTTACATTATACACTAACTATTGGTAATTTTCTGAAATAATAGGATGATTTAGTGGAACAAGCCGCTCGAGGAAAATTTTCTTCTCAAGGCCGACGTGACATACTGACGGAGGCTATTGGTACGGATGAGCACCCTGGACGTACCCGAGGACTTGGATCACACATTCCATGGAGGATTGGATTACCTAGCTCTACCTCCTCGAGGGCGACACCCAGTTCTAGTGCTAGGATGGTTCAGTCGTCTGATCGACAGAGTGAATACGTCTTCACCGGTGCTCCCACAGAGAAGGACCCTTGGAAGAATATACCTGAGGTACTTGGAGATTTTTAAAGTCGTTATTTTCTTACTATTTGGTTTATATTTTTCTTACAAATGTAAACCATGGATTTATTTACGTTGACAGATTGGGCTACGAAGCCTATTATATATCGAAGAGGGACTTGATAATGAGAGACGACTAGTGGCAGTCGGTCGAGTCATGAAAGATCGTTTGCTACGTTCTATTCCACTGCCCGAAGAAATGGTGATGGTGAAGGTCGATAGTGTTTTTGCACCGTGTAGCCTGTTTATTTGATTGTGTCTATAAATAATATGTCAAGTTTGATTGTGAACTAGTAGTTCAATAACAAAAGGAAGGAGATTTTGTAAGAATCGATTATAAAATTTTAATTACATGTAATCCTAGTGAAAGATGACTAAAATATTAATTATTCACTCAAAAAATAATTGAAGGACACTTTAAAAATATTATTCTTATGACATAAGAATTTACTCCTTAACCAGCATAAGAATTTATTTTGAAACGTAGTCGACCGGTTAAGGTTGTTAACTGCCGAGCGGTTCAACCGCCTGAAAAGTTTGACCAAAAGCGCCACGTCAGCAACAACAAAGGAAAGATCAAAGATCTACCGGAAAATGATTTTTTAAATATGAATAAAAAAAGAGAAAGGGAAGAAGATTACACTGACACGGCTTCGGAGATAGAGACGTAGTCCGCGGTTTCACGCCAAAACTTGTGTCTCGCTTCACACAATCACAACGTTTGAGTCAAATCAATCCCGATTACTCGCTTTTTTCGGACTCGGGGGTTTTCCAGGCTTCGTTTTCTTGTAATTTTGGTGAGTAAAGTTTGGGTTTTTACTGAACATTTATGTTGATGTGGATTTGTTCATCAAAGTAAAGAGATTGTTGAGCTGGTTGGTACGAAGATGATGCCTGATTTTATAGTAGTTGAAATCCTCGGATATCTGGGTTTATTGTTATGCTTAGCTTAATTGGTTTGTTCATCAGGAGAAAATAAAGCTTGCAAGGATCTTGTGATCTGGTGTGTTTTTGAAGTAGATTGTGTTGATGGGTTTATATCAAATTTCATGACTTTTGTTGTTGTTGTTGTGTAAATGGGTTTTGGAGTTCAAATTGTTTACGAAAATTTCCACAAAGTGGTGTATTTTGGTTAGGTTTTCGATGTTGGATTGGTAGATTGATGTTGGGTTTGAGCTGCTTTTGTAGGGAAGTGAATCGTTCAATCGAGGCCGTGATGACTGAGCGCAATGCCAGTCCGAGTGTCAGCTCGAGTTCAAGTTTTGGTAGTAGTTTACCTGATACTGAAGATGATCAGACCATCGCGAGCATTCTAGCTGATGATGATAATAGGGAACATGGTCGTAGATTGGGGAAAAGGCTTTCTCATTTGGACTCGATCCCGGTGAGATTATGATTAACTATTTTATTCATCATACATGCCTTTCATTATTGATTTTTCATTTATGTGGAATTTCTGATTGTTTCATTTTTGTTTCCCAGCATACTCCTCGTGTTATTGGGCAAATACCTGATCCAAATGATGCTATGCTAGACCATGATCGTTTATCAGCAAGGTTGATTTTCTATGTGTCTATGTTAGAGTTCTTTCTCAACTTCAATGTCACCTTGCTATCCTAAGATAAAGTTGATGTTTTTTGAACTCCATGTGCGCGCTTGTTCATAATATATCAAAACTTTTGAGACATGATTGTCTGATATCTTTACGCAATCGCATTGCTGATTGGTTGAGCTGATACGGATTTTCAAATCTCTAGGTTAACCACATATGGCTTGGTTGAACTGCAAATCGAGGGCGATGGCAACTGCCAGGTTTGCTTAATACATGAGCTTAATTATGATTATTGAACTATCGTGCTCTTTTTACATCTTAGATTTTGCATCTTTAGCCTTCATATATAAGCTTCAATGCATCTATTGCATATGCTCCTAACTACTGTCTAGCGCTCATATTTTTCATTTTCTTGGCAGTTCAGAGCCCTTGCAGATCAGTTGTACCGAAATTCAGAATATCATAAACATGTCCGCAAAGCTGTCATCAAGCAGGCATGTCCACTCAACACAACTTAATTCATCTGCTACGGTTATCTAGTATTTGGTCACTGTTGGTTAACATTCACCTGTGCGCTTCATATTGTCGTCTTATATTTACAGCTGAAACATTACAGACCTTTTTATGAGAGTTATGTCCCTGAAAAGTATAGACGGTATCTGAGAAGGATGAAGAAGTAAGATGCTGGTGACATGAACAGTTTCAGTTTCTCTACACACAGAATCAGCTCGTGGTATTTCATATATTCTCGACTCACTCTCATTTGCGAATTCAGGTTAGGAGAATGGGGAGATCATCTAACTCTCCAAGCAGCTGCTGATAGAGTAAGCAAACTCCTTGCCACACATATTTCCGCTTCATCGGAAAATTATAAAATTCCCCGTAGCTCTTCTTGGCGTTCCATCAGTAAACACAATGTTTTCTACAGTTTGATGCAAAGATTTGTTTGATTACATCTTTTCGGGAAAATGGGTATGTCGAGATCAATCCCAGAGACAACACGCCCATCAGAGGTACTTTCTCATATACTACATGTTTTCCTTCAATATCCCCTTTTCATGCCTCTATACGCCGTCAAATTAGAGTTCAATACCAATAGGCCACTGAATTACATAGAATCTGACAGTCAGTGACAGTGTTCTAACTATATTTTTGTTTCGTTTATCCAGAAGTTTGGTTAAGCTTTTGGAGTGAAGTGCATTACAACTCGTTATACGCTACAGGAGGTACACTAAGTAACGCAAAAGTCGCTTGAGTGAGTTAAGTATCTTTGCTTCTTACAAATTAGTGACCTAACCAATTTTTTGTGTTTCTCATAGATGTTCCTACAAAAACACCTAAAAAGAAGCACTGGCTTCTATGGGGTCACTGAAGCCGAGGCCGGCGGCCACACCTCAGCACTTCCAAGTTCAAGCCTTCTCCGACCTACTGCACCATCATACACCACAGGCCTACTCCATATCTCAGTATTGTATATGTACACATACATATGTACTTGACTGGGTTATATTGCACTTTTTTTTTTGCACATACAGAAGGCA
Organism: Rhodiola chrysanthemifolia; assembly: GCA_033675395.1. Lineage (NCBI taxonomy): Eukaryota > Viridiplantae > Streptophyta > Magnoliopsida > Saxifragales > Crassulaceae > Rhodiola > Rhodiola chrysanthemifolia. The sequence goes on from CM066207.1 coordinate 15,083,969, forward strand.
GAAATACTCTAATATATATATATATATGAAGAATTTCCTGTTCAGATTGTTAAATACAACTATTAGTTATTTTCCCAAATCAAACCCGATTTAAATACAATTAAACAACCAACTCGTCACATGAGTCTGGTTCATGTGAGAAGTGACATTTTTGTGAGTCTCATCTATTCATCTTGTTAATCAATAATTAGGATTAGATCAAATTAATTTACATTATTCGTAGCGTTTCAAAGGATAATGTGTAGCATTACATTATTCGTAGTTTTTCAAAGGATAATGTATAGTATTATGTATATGAATACTACGCATTATCCTTTGAAAAACTACGAATAATGTAATGGTACGCATTATCCTTTGAAAATCTACGAATAATGTAAATTAATTCGATCTAATCCTAGCCATTGATTAACAAAAATGAATGAATGAGATTAATTCTCATTTCTCACCAAACATATCACTTGTTATGGGATCTTTATTCCTCGTCACATTAATTTTTGGTATTGAATAAAATTGATAAATATACAATGCAACTACTTTTAGCTTGATGCTCTCATGAACGTAGAAAAATATCTTTTCGGTTGGTTCAATTTATGTCTCGAAAAATATCTTTCGGTTCAATTCGAAAATCGTACGAGGTTTTTTTATAACCACGCAGACGAAACTTCTCAACAAAACCCCTCCAAAACCCTAACCACTTTCTCCAAATTCCTCCGCTGACGAAAATGGCGACCATCGTACTCAAGCGCCTCTCCGCTTCCGCATCTTCTGGTATTATCAAGCATCGCTCTCTCGCAGCCGCTTTGACTTCATTGAGGCCGTTGATTGGGAACGCTGCGGCAAGTAGTGAAATTAGTGAGGCTGGAAAATGGAACGGTTCGGTTGGAGGAGTGAGAGGATTTCGGTCTGGTTTGGGTGTTTTGAACTTTAGAGCTTCGGAGGTGTGTCGGGCGCAGGCGTTTGCGTACGAGGTTGCCGGGGATGAGGCTGCTTTGGAGATCGCGAGGCTGGGGATTGCTCAGGAGATTGTGACAGCTTTGGCTGCAAAGGGGATTACGAAGCTGTTCCCGATCCAGGTACGTGTTTATAGTTGTTGATTTGTTTGTAGCCTGTTTCTGTGAAATGTGCCTTACTTGCTATGTTTCTTTGTTTTTCTTTTGTGAATTTTCTTGTTTATGTTGTACTGTTGTGGATGACATCTGAGAAATTTTGTGGCTGTGCAGAGGGCTGTGTTGGAGCCCGCTATGCAAGGACGAGACATGATTGCTAGGGCCAAGACAGGAACTGGAAAAACGCTTGCCTTTGGGATTCCTATGTTGGATAAGATCAGTCAGTACAATGCTAAGCATGGGTTTGTTCTCCTAAAAATCTTTTAAGTGGTGCTTTGTTATGATTTATGATGTAAAATGGTTGGACTTGGGTCTTTGGGTGTCTAAAGATTGGTTCTTGTTGCAAAATGTAGGCGTGGGAGGTTTCCATTGGGGATAGTGTTGGCACCGACTAGAGAGCTGGCCAAGCAAGTTGAAAAGGAGTTTTATGAGACTGCACCACACCTTGACACGCTGTGTGTTTATGGAGGGACTCCGATTTATAGACAAATGAGCCAGCTTGACCGTGGGGTTGATGTAGTTGTTGGTACTCCTGGCCGCGTTATTGATCTTCTGAAGAGGGGTGCATTGAATTTAGCCGAAGTTCAGTTTGCTGTTCTTGATGAAGCTGATGAGATGCTGAAAGTGGGTTTCGCGGAGGCTGTGGAAGAGATCCTTGCTAAAGTTCCAAAGGAAAGGCATACTATGATGTTCTCTGCTACAATGCCTACTTGGATCAAGAAGCTTACACAACAGCATCTGAATAAACCCTTAATAATTGATCTCGTGAGTTTCTCTGTTCGGTAGATTTTTAAGTTAAATCAACTGGGTTGTGTCACTACATTCTAATCATACTATCTTCGATTCTACCGACTTTAATAATTTTTGAAGATGAATTGTAGTCATGCATATACCTTCAGAAGCTTTCTTTTGGTTTTTGTAAATTTTATATCTGAAGCTTATCGAAGGTGCACTAGACGTCATTATCTAAATAATCTCGTGTTGTCTATCCTTTTGTGTTCTGCTACAACTTATCAATAATCTCTCAATCTCTACGCCATTATGCATATCTAAATCTAACTTTGTGACTTTTTCTGAAGGTTGGCGAGGATGATCAGAAATTGGCAGAAGGGATTACTCTATATTCAGTTGCTTCAGATTCATTTGCGAAAGCATCAATAATCGGCCCTTTAATAAAAGTACGTCCAAGCTCCTTGACTCGTGTTGTCATACACTTACTTGGTCATCGAGACCAGTTGTGCGGTTATGCTTTTTAATGTGAAATAAATATCACAGTAACATTTATGACTGACCGCGAGTACCCAAACTAAATGATAATTTGTTTCTTTAGGAATATGGAAACGGAGGCAAGTGCATTGTCTTCACTGCGACAAAGCGTGATGCTGATCGTTTGTCGTATGCGATGAGTAGTACATGCCGAGGCGGGGCCTTGCATGGGGATATTTCACAGGATCAAAGGGAAAGAACACTTGGAAGCTTTCGAGATGGGAGCATTAATGTCTTATTTGCTACTGATGTTGCTGCCCGCGGTCTGGATATACCCAATGTTGATCTGGTGAGTGATCAATATCCGTGTTCTCCTTTTATACAAAACAGTATCCGTTTTACACACTTCTTTATTTTTAATTTATCTCTTATAAAAAAATATCTGATTAGTAGGATTATAGACAATAAACATCATAAGAATTATCTGATATTGTTTGCTTTCTCTTAATTTTATCATGGGGGTCTTGCTGTATTTATTTAGCTCGTTTAGAATACGTATACATGAATGCAAGTGTGCTTAACTCTATGCTGGCCTTGCTTGTTCAGGTAATACATTATGATCTTCCCAACAATTCAGAGATATTTGTTCATCGATCGGGTCGAACCGGGCGTGCCGGAAAGAAAGGGACTGCAATTCTCATTCACACACAAGATCAAATGATGGATCTCAAGGGTATAGAGAGGGATATTGCTTGCCAATTTCAGAAGGTGAGTAATCCCAGTTTTTTTTCTTTTTGTTTAATATGAAGTAGTAATCCCTTTCCTTGTCTCGTTGAGAACCATTCATTTCTAACGACTACCTTTCATCAGCTCCCAGAAATAGCTGGTGATCCGAGTGTAAGGCTTTCACCAATGGGTGGCGGTTCTCGATTTGGTGGTGGTGGAGGTTCTCGATTCGGTGGTGGTGGTGGTTCAGGATTTGGTGGCGGTGGAGGTTCTCGATTCGGTGGTGGTGGTGGAGGTTCTCGATTCGGTGGCGGTGAAGGTTCTCGATTTGGTGGTGGTGGCGGTGGCGGTGAAGGTTCTCGATCCGGTGGCAGTGGAGGTTCAGGATTTTTTGGCGGTGGAGGTTCTCAATCCGGTGGCAGTGGAGGTAATCGATATGGTAACAACAGCAGTACCAGCAGTGATTCATTATTTGGAGGTTCTGGCGGATATGGTGGACAAGGATCTGAGAGGAGCAGGTTTGGTTCCTTTGGAGGAAGCAATTCAAGCCAGGGGTCTAGCGACGGTGGTGGTTTTGGATCTGGTGACAGTGATTGGAGCACCAGGAGATCATTTTGATCCCTTTCATTGGTAATAATCTTAAAGCTCACATTTCGCAGCCTTGAATAAACCCTTCCAAGTTCAGAATTGTAAATATGATTCGTAATAAATATTGCAGTGGAACAAACTCGCAAAGACAAAGTATCTCGAATGTCACTAGCAAACACTTCCTGGTGGAATACCGAGCATGTAGGCAGGGTTCCCAGAGTCTGAATGAGATTGTTTTTGATTCAGCTGCTGGCACTATATTTCATGAAACGTCTTTATGTTTATGTTTTAGTGCTACTAGTCGAGTCTGTAATAAAACTCCACTCTCAAGGCTCAGTTCTGAGAGAGCTATATAAGGTCTGAATTATTTGTGACTACAGTATTTACTACACCTTCGTCTCTTCCTTGGTCGGGTCGGGCCAAAAAGTGGGTCGATTATCCTTTTTTATAAGATAGACTTATCTTCATTTCCCTTAACAGAAACATTCCTGATCACAGAAGTGTGGAAAGAATATGGATGCAATGCAAATAGCCCTTCCTGTGCTTGGAATTGTTGCAGCAGCTGCAGTCACCTTCTACGCAGTCAGCTTCGCCGAAATTCGGGAGGTAATTAAGTTCCCCCACTTCTCCCATGAGTTCTTGCTGTTCCTGGTTGTAGCTTAGTAGGTTCTGATATTTTTACTCACACACTGCAGAAATCCTTTGCTGATTTAGAGGACTCGGAGTCTGGAGGATTCAACTCCAGTCTCAGCTCGAGACAAAGGCGAGCCAGGAGACAAAATGATAAAAAGTTCAAATAGTTCCATATGATTCTGATCACTGTTGCAAGTGTATGATCTCAGACATTTATGTGGCACAAACTTATAAAGAGATTGCACAAGGCAAATATGAATTATTGTAATTATCGATTTTGTCACAGGCTTCCTGCATTACGTCACTGCTTAGATTTGACCTTGAGTTGCTTCACCTTCTCTTCCGTATCTCTGAGTGCTTTACCATAAAGGTCTATTAACTAAGCAAATCGAAACGAGGAAGTCAGTCATCCATTGACAAGTGCTAAATGCAAATATGTTTACAGAGGCTTGATGATGCAATTACCATATCGAGTTCTTCATGTGTGATGATATAGGGAGGGCAAAGCATTATGCTATCTCCAGCAACACGCACAAGCATGCCGTGCTTCTCACACTCTGCTCCAAATATTCCTCCAACACCTGCGTTCGTATATAAATCGTTCATCACTTAATAACAATAAAGTGGACCTATAAGAGGGATAGCACCACATCATTGATGATTTAGAAAAACATGATCCTCGAAAAGAAAATGAATTTCTGTTTTGTAAGTGTAAGAAATTTACCCCACTCCGGAGGGAAGTGTAAGACATTTACTCCACTCCGCCGATACTACTATGTGCCATGGTCCCTGAAATATCACATAAATGTTAGTTCAATAGATATGTAAATATATAGGTGTACACAACAATAAAAAAAATGACTGAGAGAGGACATCACTTCAATATATGCGCGGGCGAGAATACAATTCAAGACCTAAACCAATGAAACCAAACATCAATAACCGATCGTCCAATAAGAAAAATTATGTGACTACACTTTGTACAAATATGAGTATATGTGTTTGTACAAAAACATGTTTTCTCTAATATAACATGTACACTAACCTTCCTAACAATGGTTTGGCTTCATGAAACTCAAAATCGTCTATCAATGGATGCAAGAGACGTGGACAGTAAATATGATTCCTAAAACATTCATTCAAAAAATAGTGATATCAAAATACTTGAACTTAAAACACAAAAATAGTGACATATAATAAAAAAATCATCGCCTAACAATGTATCGAATCCTTGACAAGTTCCCAATTCATAATCAATGTATCTCATCCTAACAAGGAATCATACCCTAACAATGACATTCAAACCCTACCAAATCCATCAAATTCATATTGAATGAAATATAAACCATAATAAATCTGATTCATACTCAAAGCACCGATGCATGAATCCTATAAACCCTAATAAATCAGTCAAATACATCATCAATCAATCTGAATCATAAATACCTTTGACTGTTGTTGGTTTTGAGGAGTGGAGCAGTGACAGTCGGAGGCGAAGCGCGAGGAGTGGAGCAGTGAGCGTCGGAGGAGAAGCGAGGAGTGGAGCGTCGGAGACGAAGCGAGAAGTGGAGCGTCGGAGGCGAAGCGAGAAGTGGAGCGTCGGAGGCGAAGGCGGGCAACAATGACTTTGAATCTCCAGTAAGAAATCGCAGTGACAGTCGGAGAATGAATTCACAGAAGTAAAAACGAACTGAGGGTTAATTTGGATTCGACATTACGCATCGGTTTTGGTTTAACCGATGCATATGCCTCCCCATTACGCATCGGTTGGTCTAAAACAAATGCATAATCTAAGACATTACACATCAGTTTGTCTAAAACCGATGCATAATGTCAAAACCGATGCGATATGTCTAACACAGAATCGATGCATATTCCCCAGTCTGTAGTAGTGAAGGTTAAGCACAAACAAAAGAGAAACCCATTAAAGTAAAGGAAGTACACCGCTTATACAAGAAGGTTGTTACCTTGAACCATTTCAACTCGCGCTGCATGTGAAGTGCTGCACCGGATACTTCACTTCAAGGTCCTAACCTTGCAGCCAAGTGCAAAATATTATTACCTTCCTTGTAACTCAAAGAAGCAGCCGGATGCTTGTGTGTGAACAATTTGCCAACGAGGCTGAAAATCTTCTCATGACGATGCAAGACAGCAATATGGAATATGGTGTGCCGGTTTTCATCATCAAAGGACCATATAAGTTGAGGATTTTGAGTAAGTGTCTCAGCCACGAACTCGTGAATCCCCAATTTCGCTGCAGTTCTCACTGGATCCTCTACCAGCTCGAAGCAATCCCCTTGTAACGAGACCACTCTATCACACATGTTGGGAATATAGCATTTGAAGAAATTATCCCACATTGCTAAATGAGGAGAAGAATTGCTAGTTTATATATGATTACCAAACCATGACTCTCAAGCCAAAGCTTTTGAGTCAATATGGGGAGGTAATCCATATGAGTTAGCAATTTCTACATGGTATCTGAGCCCACGTTACAATCCGGGCAAAGTGCAATGGATGCAGAAATATCCTTAATGAAGTGCTCGAGTGGAGATACCTCAGACTTTTAAAAAAACATTTAGCTCATGTCTCATACCTATTGATTGGAGAAACCCAGAACTACTTGATGAATCTGATGAAGTTTTTGAATGTAGCCGAGGGTTCTCCTCATCCGCAGCGTTCTTGCAGCCCTCGATAGGCAACTCTTGTTTCTCCACAACAACCACTGTAATGGCACAAATATTAAAAAAAACAGATCTCGCTAATGACTGTAGTTGAGTGAAATTATGGAATAAAAGATCTCACTGTAATAGAGGAAGCTTTTCCAATATCCACGGGGATTTCCACGAGGAAAAGTAGATGGCTTTTGGGCCAAAGTCTGGAAAAAAGATTTTCCAAGGGTGTTTTCTTTTGAGTGTCGACTCTGGAAGTTTTCTAAGTTGATCACATACCAACCCTACGAAGTAAGAAAATTAATGTCAAACAAAAATGTTTAAAAGTGAGAAATTCATTTAATGTGGAAAAGTTTCTGATAATGCATACTTACCGAAAAAGTCAGAAGATATGAGAAGGTTCAGGAGTGTAACACTGGAAGCGGTAAGGTGCGGCAACTGATAATCAAACTGACTAACTGATAGGAGATATTGAACGGTTTTCTGATGTCCATACTTAGTTGCATAGTGAAGACTGGAGAGGGGAATATTCGCGATTGCTTGGCAAAGCTGGATCAGCTTTGACCAAAAGTTTTGCAGCATCAGTATTTTCTGCAATTGCAGTCGAGCAGAGTGCAGTTTTCCCCAATCGATCCTTCTGCTCCAGTTGCTCTTTTGTAATGGATTTCAGGAGCTCTTTTATGAATTTCACGTTTTGTTGACCCACAGCTACATGCAGGATGGTTTCCGAAACTTGCGTGATGGGTTCGGCCAGTGCGTTGCATTCGGAGCTTATGAGCACTCGCGCCCTTTCCCAATCTCCTGTGATTGCAGATGTGTAAAGTTGCGAGGCAGTTCTTGAATAGGTCACAACTCTTTTCTTGTGCGCCTCGACTGCGAAGTCATGACAAACAGAATTGAATAAGTAAATAACACACCTGTAAGAGCCCTCGTTATGATACGAATTTAAATGTTCTGGTAAAAAAAAATACAAACTTGATAAAAAGGACAATATGAAAACAAACAGTTATGAGAACAATGTGAAATTATAAAGAGGAGGTTGGTTGACTCTGTTCGTTGTTTATTCTTTATTTTTTCAAACTCTTAAGTACTTCTTAACTGAAGTAGACAAAACACTTCCACACTCGGCACTCAAAGAAGACAATAATGTACATATGCATTTCATATGCAAAAACACAAAAAGTGTAATACATTTATATTTTATTACAAGAAATGATTGTTGAAAATTTTAATTTATTTGATCGGATTGTAGTATAATTCTCAGAATATAATTAAAAATGAAATATATAAAAATAACTAAAAATATAAAAACATAAAATTTAAGAACTTGTACAATGTTTCATGCTTATGTTGCCTTTTTAATGAAACGTGCAATAATTCACCAGTTACATGGACTAAAAATAATATATGAGACAAAACCGGTTGAGACGACAAGTATACGGATACATGATATTACACATCTTATTATTACTGTTTTAGGCGAAAAGAGATGGACACATATATGTATATAGTATACCAGATGGTACAGAAGGTAACTCAACTGTATCTAACAAACATTCCTTACATTTTCAGCAATGACAACTTCTATCAATTCATCATGTACCATCAAGCAATCCATCCATATAACAAAAACACTAAATCAAAATCTTTTTTTGAATAAAAGATGATTTCATTCAAAAGGGAAAATTGGCAAACAGCCACTACAAGGGGAAAACCAGCCTATTCGGCACCTGAAACAAACAAACAGAACAGGACCCTCTACATTAAAATCTTACCAAGCCACTTACATTCATCAATTCTTGGTCAACTTAAACTAACACTCACTTCTTAAACCTCAATATTCCAACAGACACCAGAAACAACTTAATCATGAAGAAAAACATTTGTATTTAAGCTGCTTTCATCATCTCTTAATCATACAGTCACAGCTCACAGTATTTTAGCTGCCTTCATCATCATCTCTTAACAGAACACGAATCAAGTCCTTATCTTAACAATGGGAAGGTATGTTCAGCAAACCATCTCCATAATCGGCGGAAACTGCGTCTTCAGGAAGATCACAATGGGCAGACATGCCCCGATCCCTATTGGTATTACACAGAACGCTCCCACTACGTCGGTTAGGAGAATAAAAAGCAGGGCACCAACTGCAACCACCATAGCCACTATGGAAATGAATAAGCTCACTAAGCCGATGATGAGCTTGTGAGGGAGTGACTTGTGAAAGTGGTCCTCTGAGCATCGGGAAGTTACGATTTCCAGGAACATCAACGCTGCAGCCATGGAAGAGCTCAAACTCAGAGCGACTGCTACTAAAAATACTAAAAATGATGTGCTGCCGTTGGAAGAGCACAGATTCAAAGCCAAAGCTACAAAGAACAAGGTCGTGATGATAAGTGAATAAGCCACGATTGAGCGTGCAGTTGCACTGCTTTGTCCATTGTCCACCTTTGGCAACCTCTTTGTGCTCCTCACTGAAGACCATTCGAGGAGTCTTATCAATTTTGTTCATCTTTTCTTTATAAGACGATAAGACACATTTCTCGGTTTCCAATAATTGATAATCCATTATTTATATTACAAATGATGATCAAGAAAAGCACGTAAAAATATATTCTTACGAATGTAGAAAGCTTTCCAAAGCACAACACCAAGGTCTCCCCTAAAGAATTTTCCTGAAAAGAAGTAAATAAAAAATTATATACTTTATCAGTACATGTACTTTAAAAAGAAAAACATTTAGCTCATATCTCGTACCTATTGATTGGAGAAACCCAGAACTAATTGATGAATCTGATGAAGTTTTTGAATGTAGCCGAGGGTTCTCCTCATCTGCAGCGTTCTTGCAGCCCCCGATAGGAAACTCTTGTTTCTCCACAACAACCACTGAAACGGCACTAATATTAAAAAAAACAGATCTCGCTCATAACTGTAGTTGAGTGAAATTATGGAATAAAAGATCTCACTGTAATAGATGAAGCTTTTCCAATATCCACGGGGATTTCCACTAGGAAAAACAGATGCCTTTTGGGCTAAAGTTTGGAAAACAGCTTTGACAAGAGTGTCTTCTTTGAGTGCCGACTCTGGAAGTTTTCTAAATTGATCACATGCCAACCCTACGAGTAAGAAAATTAATGTCAAACAAAAATGTTTAAAAGTGAGAAATTCATTTAATGTGGAAAAGTTTCTGATAATGCATACTTACCGAAAAAGTCAGAAGATATGAGAATGTTCAAGAGTGTAACACCGGAAGCGGTAAGGTGCGGCAACTGATAATCAAACTGACTGAAAGACAGGAGATATTGAACGGTTTTCTGATGTCCATACTTAGCTGCATAGTGAAGAGGGGAATATTCGCGATTGCTTAATATGTATGGCAAAATGTATAAGAAGTGGACACAGCAGGAAACGGCGATAAAATGACTCTGTTCTTTGTTTATTCTTTATTTTTTCAAACTTTTAAGTACTTCTTAACTGAAGTAGACAAAACACTTCCACACTCGGCACTCAAAGAAGACAGTAATGTACATATGCAAAAACATAAAAAGTGTAATACAATTATATTTTATGACAAGAAATGATTGTTGAAAATTTAAATTATTTCGATCGGATTGTAGTATAATTCTCAGAATTTTTTTAATTAAATTGTAAGCATTATTCTAAACTTATAATTCTCAGAATTTAAATTATTTCGATCGGATTGCCAGGCGTAATTTCTAAAATTGTAAGATTAGAATTTTTTTAATTAAATTGTAATCTAGAGAGACGGACACGCGCCAGGGCGTGGATCTAGGGTTTTCGTATGGAGGCCATCGACAAGGCGAAAAACAAAGGAAAAGCTGTCCGTCTTCCTGTCGGCGAGAGAGGGAGAGTCTCGCTGGAGCTGCGGCGAGAAACCCACAAGCAGGAGCTGGAGATGGATCTGGCGTCGGGACTCCAGGAGCGGGTAGCGCCGAGGTTGAGGAAGGTAAGCCGTCGAAAGCAGCGAGCGACAGGGAAGCCATTCTCGCAAAAAATCGAAACTTTTGGGCCTCCAAAACTGCTACCACGAGAAACAGGGAGAGAGGCGTTCCACTGGAGTTTTTTCCACAGATGCAGGCGTCGGATAGAGTGATCATTCCGAAGGATATTTGGGAGGGCGCCACTACAAAGTTTAAACACGCACTTGTGGGATTTGTTTTTGGTGTCAAACCGTTTCTGGGGAGAGTCAAGGGGTTCGCGAGGTCGAAGTGGGGCGATGAAGTAACTATTGCTCAGCTCAACGAAGGAATCTTCTTGCTCAATTTCATGTCCGAGGAGTCGAAGTTGAGGGCTATGTGCGGGGGGCCTTGGACGTTTGACAACCGTTCGTTCATCTTGAAGCCATGGTCGGAGGCAGAGGATTACAAATGTGGGAGCATTGATGCTCTACCCGTTTGTGTGAGACTGTCGGGAATTAAAGCTCATCTAGCAGACTCGAAAATTCTTAGCATGCTTTGCTCGAGTCTTGGAAGACCTATTTGCACCGATGGTGTAACTGCTGAAGGACTGAGTTACAACTTTGCCCGAGTATGTATAGAGGTTTTCGCAGATGTGGAGCTGCTGGATTCGATTGAGTTTCAAGACCCGTACGGTAACACATTCGTCCAACATGTGCTGTATGAATGGAAACCGCCCAGGTGTGTCAATTGTCTTAATTTCGGGCACTTTAAAGAGGGTTGTCCGTAGCCAAATATGGAGATGATGATTGAAAAGATTCTGAGATTTATACTACAATCTGATCGAAATAATTAAAATTTTCAACAATCATTTCTTGTAATAAAATATAAATGTATTACGCTTTTTATGTTTTTGCATATGAAATGCATATGTACATTACAATTAAGTTATTCTGTCTATCTTCTTGTAACTCGGACATCAACTCTTGATGGCGAAATCCCATCTATCTTCTTGTAACTTAACTTCCAACAAAACAACACAATTAAGCCGGTCTCTCTTAATCCACTCTCGAACTTCAGATTTCTTTGAGGGGTGATTTAAACCCCTAACATTCCAACAGGCCACTCTATACATATTAACGAGAGTTTGATTTGTGACTTCCACCTTCCCTTTTCTTCTCCCTTTTCTTATCCTTTACCTCCGATCTTCTTCCTGATTCCTTTTCCTCCCTTGATTACCTGCTATTAATGGTGTTGCTGTCCTCAACTCTTATTCTTTTCCTCTCCTTTTTCCTTGCTCTCTTAAGAGCACTCTTAGAAACATACTCCTGGAATTCTTCCGCTAAACTTAGTTTACATTTAGGATCATCCCTTCCTCCACTTTCAACAATTTCAGATTCAGCACCAGTCACCTTTCTATCTGCCACAGCTTGAGTGTCCGGGACAATGGAGCACAGATCTTCCTCCTCCCCCTCAACCACCTCTACCACATTCATCATCTGTTGATCCTCCTCCCCCTGCAGAGGTGCTGGTGTCTCCTCCACGCATTCATCTTTGAACTCGTTGAAATCCATCTTGTGTTTGTGTTTTCTATCGCTTTTCTCCTTCTCCTTCAAACCTTCAATCATCATCTCCATATTTAGCTCCGGACAACCCTCTTTAAAGTGCCCGAAATTAAGACAATTGACACACCTGGGCGGTTTCCATTCATACAGCACAGGTTGGACGAATGTGTTACCGTACGGGTCTTGAAACTCAATCGAATCCAGCAGCTCCACATCTGCGAAAACCTCTATACATACTCGGGCAAAGTTGTAACTCAGTCCTTCAGCGGTTACACCATCGGTGCAAATATGTCTTCCAAGACTCGAGCAAAGCATGCTAAGAATTTTCGAGTCTGCTAGATGAGCTTTAATTCCCGGCAGTCTCACCCAAACGGGTAGAGCATCAATGCTCCCACATTTGTAATCCTCTGCCTCCGACCATGGCTTCAAGATGAACGGACGGTTGTCAAATGTCCAAGGCCCCCCCCCCCCCCCCCCCCCCCCGCACATAGCCCTCAACTTCGACTCCTAGGACATGAAATTGAGCAAGAAGATTCCTTCGTTGAGCTGAGCAACAGTTACTTCATCGCCCCACTTCGACCTCGCGAACCCCTTGACTCTCTCCAGAAACGGTTTGACACCAAAAACAAATCCCACAAGGGCGTGTTTAAACTTTGTAGTGGCGCCCTCCCAAATATCCTTCGGAATGATCACTCTATCCGACGCCTGCATCTGCGGAAAAAACTCCAGTGGAACGCCTCTGTCCCTGTTTCTCCTGGTAGCAGTTTTGGAGGCCTAAAAGTTTCGATTTTTTGCGAGAATGGCTTCCTTGTCGCTCGCTGCTTTCGACGGCTTACCTTCCTCAACCTCGGCGCTACCCGCTCCTGGAGTCCCGACGCCAGATCCATCTCCAGCTCCTGCTTGTGGGTTTCTCGCCGCAGCTCCAGCCGAGACTCTCCCTCTCTCGCCGACGGGAAGACGGACAGCTTTTCCTTTGTTTTTCGCCTTGTCGGTGGCCTCCATACGAAAACCCTAGATCCACGCCCTGGCGCGTGGCCTCCATATTGAAGCTAAGAGAATAATGCTAAACTTATGACCAATTTTTAATGAGAGCGGTCTCACTTAGGGGTCGTCAATGAGCGGTCTCAACAGCTCTGACGATACTACCAAATGCAGAAATTTAGCCTAGAATGGCTTTCAAGGAAATCTTCCATATTGAATATCTTCTATGACGTCTTCTTAAGTACCTGTAAGCCTGTTTTTCACTTCCTTCGTTGCTACATTTCTAAAAAAGTTGCATGTTTCTTATCTGATCATGTCTTAATTCTGATTGTAGAGATGCCAGTCACAATCAGCTGACAGATGTTTTCAGCAATCTTGCTTCTTTATCCACATTGTAAGTGCTCTCCTGTTGCACTAAATTTACTTAGGTGGATTGACTGAATGTGGCATGCACCTTGTTGTTGCTGGAAATACGGCGTCTTCAAGAATTTCTAATATATGGCCTCAGGGAGTTATCATTCAATGCTCTCTCGGTTTAAGAGTTTCTAATATATGGGCCTCAGGGATTATTGCTCTTTCGGGCGAATTGCGTCTCGGTTTCAGCCATTTATCAAGCATAAACACTATGTAAGTATTCTTGATGTATTCTCTTACAGTTTTTCTGAGTAGCATAGATCTTTATCGGTGACTCATCTGCTTGTTATCTAAAATCTACAAATGTCCTTGCGAATCTCCCTCTCGACACGTTGTGAGTTACCAATAACACTTCCTGGCAGAATACCGATTGTTTTTTATTCAGCTGCTGACCCTATATTTCAGGAAACGTCTTTATGTTTTAGTGCTACTAAGTCGAGCCTGTAATAAAACTCCACTCTCCAAGGGTCAGTTCTGAGAGAGAGCTATACAAGGTCTGAATTATTTGCGACTACAAACAATGTAGGCAATAATAGTTGCCACATGACATCCAGTATGCGACTTCTCTTTCATTTCACTTCACATAAAATTTCTTGCTCACAAAAAATAATTCCATAAGATTCTGATCACTGTTGCAAATGTATGACCTCAGACATTTATGTGCACAGGGTCAGGTTCGGGTGAGAACCATTGTTTAAGTTGAGAACTGAGAACAGACAAATTTTAGGCTTTTTTTTTCATTAACTTTAGGGAGTTCGTCATGAACTCTCCTTAAAAAAAATCATCGGTGCTTTTAAACAAGTTCGTGACGAACTCTCTAAAGTTCATGGAAAAAAGCCTAAAGTTCGTCTGTTCTCAGTTCTCAACTTAAACAGTGATTCTCATTTGATCCGCTCCCTATGTGGCACAAACTTATAAAGAGATTGCACAAGGCAAATATGAATTATTGTAATTGTCGATTTTGTTGCAGGCTTCCTGCATTACGTCACTGCTTAGATTTGACCTTGAGTTGCTTCACCTTCTCTTCCGTATCTCTGAGTGCTTTACCATAAAGGTCTATTAACTAAGCAAATCGAAACGAGGAAGTCAGTCATCCATTGACAAGTGCTAAATGCAAATATGTTTACAGAGGCTTGATGATGCAATTACCATATCGAGTTCTTCATGTGTGATGATATAGGGAGGGCAAAGCATTATGCTATCTCCAGCAACACGCACAAGCATGCCGTGCTTCTCACACTCTGCTCCAAATATTGCTCCAACACCTGCGTTCGTATATAAATCGTTCACCACTTAATGACCCCTGGAAGGAATCACGATAACAATGCCCTTCTTATCGGAAATCTTAATATGCACGGGAATATGTACATATCCAGTGTCGTCGCAAATGAATTTCTGTTTTGTAAGTGCAAGAAATTTACCCCACTCCGGAGGAAAGGGTTGGTCTGGCGACTTGTTGTCTACGAATTCAGTGCCAAGTACCAATCCAGTTCCTCGAATCTGAATAAAAATTGGAGGAAGAAAGGAATTAAAAAAAAGAAGATAAAAAAAAAGGCCTCTTAGCTTTGAAGTACATAAACTGAAATGTAAGGCTGTAAGTTGCACGTACTTCACCAATGATGGGGCTGTCAGCGTATGCCTGAATTCCTTCTTGGAATTTCGGTGCTAGGCTGTTTACTGTCTCGAGGATATTCCGCTCTCTGAGTAGAGATTGAAATAACAAATGAATACAAGTCAAACAAGAGATATGCCTTGCAGGACTTACTTGTAAATTTTAAGAGTCTCCAACGCAACCGCACAAGCGACAGGATGCCCGGAGTAAGTAAATCCATGAGAAAAGGCACCTGCGGAAAGAGCATTTGAGTACCAAAAATCAACGAGAAACAAAACATTTGAAAACAGATTAAGACTGAAATGATTTTATTTCCCTTCGAAGCATACCAAGTTTGCTACTTTGAGCGTGTATGACATCTGAAATTTCAGGGCTCACTAAGACTGCTCCAATCGGTTGGTATGCAGACGATAAAGCCTAACAAAATGATAAGCTATTGATAAATAAAAATTCAGAATATATCGATAGTAGAAGATATAAGTCATAGCTGAATCAATCCTGACCTTTGCGATTGAGACAAGATCTGGTTTAATGCCATATTTGTCACAACCAAACATTGTTCCAAGTCTTCCGAATCCACAGATGACCTGTAATATAAGAGCATTATTATTTCTGAGTTCCGAGTTACATAAAACAGACTTGGTACAAAAAATGACACTGACCTCATCGGCAATAAGGACGATGTCATACTTCTTGAGGATAGGTTGAATCTGAATCAATAAGAATGTAAAGAAGATTAGTGTTACTAAATCTGAATTCAACAAACTAAAAAGATTCACATGCTTCAGTTCGGGCTGTTAGTTGTATCGTGGTAACTGCATTACTCACTTTATCGAAATAGGTTGCAGGCGGAGGAATCACACCACCAGCTCCCATGACAGGTTCGGCAATAAATGCAGCAATCTAAAAATGGAAGTAACCATTATAAGCCACCAGAAACTGCAATTCAATTTCAGAGCAGTCTTTAGAAGAACGAAAAAAACAAGGAGAATACCGTGTCCGGGCCCTCTTTCAGGATTAAGTTCTCTAAATTGGTAGCTAATCTGGTTGCAAAGTCCTCTTCCCTTTCACCTGTGACGTTGAAATAAAAAGTCATGAGCACGGTAAAATATTTGAATACATAGTTTCGTGCTATTGAAGATAAATACGATACCTGGTAGATGAAACCGCCAGTAGTGAGGGCAGTCAGTGTGTAGGACAAAGGGTGCAGGTAGATCAAATTTCTGATGCAGGGCTGGAAGCCTAACAAACAAATCCGTTAAAAATTGAATCCTTAAATCACATGCGTTGTCTACTAATTTGCAAAATTGCACATAGTATGATACCCGGATAAACTAGCTGCAATCATAGTCGAACCATGATACCTGCCAGAGTGCATGGAATGTAAATTAGTAATACCTATATGCAGAAATGGACACAATGATTTAGTAGAATAGAGTAGTTAACTTGCGATTTAATTCGAGCAATAATCTTCTTCTTGTTCGGCCGTCCTAGGGCGTTGTTGTAATACCAGACCAGCTTCACCTACATCCAAAAATTGATAATCAAGGTTTTTGAAGATTGCAAAAAATATAGCAAGTGTCAGTAAAAACCTGAGTATCGTTGGCTTCTGATCCGCTGTTTGTGAAAAATACTTTTCCCATTTTTCTTGCAGTGAACATTTCTATGAGCTCTGTAGCAAGATCCTGTGAGGAACAACCACTGTCACTTTATTATGAAGTCAAAACGAGCTACAGACAAAATGAATAATTATTACCAAGGCCGTGGCAAGATTGGCAATATCAAAAACTAATTACGACAGAGAAAAAACATAGAAACTGAAGAAACAACAATGTCAATACCAAAGATGGTTTTGTAGTGCGATTCCAAAATGAGTGGTAAAATGGCAAAGTCTTCAACTGCTTAGTTGCTGCCTCTACAAGACGAGGTTCACTCCCCCCTGTGAAATGTTAAATGTATAATATAACCCGATATTTGGACTAAAAGAAATTCTGAATATCCTTTAAAAAAATCGTTCATATTACCGAGTCTAGTAATGCAGGAAAAACTTTAAAACTCTCAACAAGTTACCTAAGACATTGCACCAAAGACCAGCGAGAGCATCAAGATATTTCTTGCCATTGATGTCATAAACAAAAGAACCCTGCAACGGCCGAGCAGAAGCAAATTGCGAATCAAAAGTAGTAAAAACTATGAAAAAGATATTAGAGAATGACATTATGATGTCGAACCTCGGATCTTTCAATCACAAGTGGATGCAAATCAGTTGTCTGCCATCCAGCTGTGAACGGTGCCAGCATATCATGTCCTTTATATCTAACAAGGCAAGCCAGTTTTGTAAGCACGAAACTGTACAAATTACATAAAACTGAAAATAAAATTTACACATGAATGATGCAAAATGAAATATTGATACCCTTTCGTCCCCTCTTCCCTCTGCAGCGACGCTTCTGAACCATAACATCTAGCCACCGGTGATGTCTTAATCAAGCTTTCCGGAATGGTTCTAGAAGTTGCAACACGCTTAACACAAGCACTTCCCTGCAAATGGAAGAAAGCACCCAGAGTCAAAGAGGAGAGCCATATAATTCCCATCATAAACACTCACATGCCTCATCAGTAAACTAAATTTCACCGAAAGACTTAAACAACCTAGACTCCCTCGAACATGAAGAAGAAAAAAAACACAACACAACACTTCAAATTGTGAAAATGAATGAAATTAGAACTCAAGCATGCTGAATTTATCCCCAGTATCACAATCAGTTACATCATCATCATCATCAAACTGAAAAGAAATAAAGTTCAAATTTTTATTACAACTCATCACTATCCCGATTCCACTATCAAACAAGCTTTCGCAGAAAAAAGAGGGCAAATGTGTGTTGAGGAATTTCAAACCTGAGCGGACCTAGCTATGGATCTTATCAACTGGCTGATGATTGCCATCTTTTTTGTATAAAAAAAAAAATTGAAACCTGGGATCTGCTGAAATGGGTTTCTACTGGACTAGAATCAGAGTGTGATTTGAGAGCGGTTGAAATAGACTAAACGATCATCATCATCGTACGCCAAATGAACCTGGCCAACTTTTAGCACCATGTAATTAAGAATATTATAATCCAGAAAATTCCGTAAAATTAACTTCCCCAAATATTTGTTCCACATATAAAAACTATGTTTTTTTTCCAGTTTAATATGCCTGGTAATTTATTTTGAGAGGAGCGTTCAAATGTTATGACATTCTTAATGTGTTATGTGTTACACAAATCTCATCCTTTAGATCATTTGATCTAAAGGTGTAAAATGAAAGTCAAAAGTAAAAAAAAGACAAAGTTGTTTGTCATTTAGCACTTTTTGTCTTTTACCTTGCACTTTTGTCTTTTACCTAAAAGAGGAAAGTGCAAAATGAAATCTGGACCTTTAGATCTTTTGATCTAAAGGTGCACAATAAAGTAACACATAACACTTTAACAACCCATAACATTTGAGCGATCTTGCAACGCTGGAGGCCGATTGGTTGAGAAATTTATTGGTAGGCGTTCCATTGTGGGGGTAGCCGACTCCTCATGTACCTTTACACTGTGATTCACAAGCCGCCAGAGCCGTTGTGAAGAACAACGCGTATAATGGCAAGAAGAGACACATTCATGTCATACATGAGTCTGTAAGACAGTTTATTGTGAATGGTGTGGTTTCTCTGTATTATGTGAGAATGGAGAAGAACCTGGTGGATCTTGGACAGGAGGAAGGTACTTGAGTCATCAAGAGGTATGGGTTTGAGAGATACTATACCTGTGTGGTGAACCATCCCGAAATGGATGATGAGTATGAGCTTAAAGCTTTTGATGTATCTAGCCTCATAAACCGAGGTCACTTGTTTAAGTGATGTCGTGAGCTGCTCTTGTAGATTCGGTGATTTCTTTGATTAGCCTCATAGACCGAGGTCACTTGTCTAAGTGATGTCATGAGATGCTCTTGTAGATATGGTGGTTTATTTGATTAGCCTCATAGACCGAGGTCACTTGTCTAAGTGATGTCATGAGATGCTTTTGTAAATACTGTGATTTTATTTTGATCCTCATAGACCGAGGCCATTCGAGTTAATGGTGTCATGAGAATATCTATTATAACTAGCCTCATAACATTTGAGCGCGCCCCTTTATTTTGATATATTATCTTTTGGGTTTTGGATCAAATACAAACCATAATTATAAATAAACACTACAAACCCACGAAAATAATGTCACGCGTAAAAATCGACCAATCAGAATTCATCCAATTCGGGGATCTTTTTGTAAATAAAAAAAACGCACGCGGACTTATTTAAAAATACATAAAAGATATTAGGGGTATAATCGTCCAAAATTTGCTACAGTAATGATCAGACTTAAAAAAATAATGATCAGACTTAAACCAGTAATGACCAGACTTAAAAAAAATAATGATCAGACTTAAAAAAAACAATGATCAGACTTAAAAATAATAATGATGAGACTTAAACCAGTAATGATCAGAGACTTAAACCAGTAATGATCAGAGACTTAAAACAATGATCAGACTTAAACCATTAATGACCAGACTTAAAAAAAATAATGATCAGACTTAAAAAACAATGAACAGACTTAAAAAAATAATGATCAGACTTAAACCATTAATGAACAAAAACATAAAATAACAATGATCAGACTTAAAAAAACAATGATCACACTTAAAAAACAATGATCAGACTTAAACTAGTAATGATCCGACTTAAAGATAGTAATTATCATACTTAAAGATGGTAATGATCAGACTTAAAGATGATAATGATGATCATGCGTTAAGTATGATCATTTTGCGTAAAATTTTAAAATTTGCTACAGTAGGATTCTAAAATTTGATGTTTATGCGCCTGTGTCAGAATTTGATGAAAGCCTAGTGTTTTTTGGGTGAAAACGGCGTTCTGAGCTGAACTCACCGCTTTACCGTGAGCTCGGCGTTTTTAGGGCAAATTCGATCATCTGGAGGGTCAAATTCGCGTTTCAATCCTCTTTAGCTTTAAGTCTGATCATTGCTTTGTAAGTCTGATCGTTGCTTATTTTAAGTCTGATCATTGCTGTTTTTAAGTCTGATCATTACTGTTTTAAGTCTGATCATTCTCAATTTGTAGTCTTTTAGTTACCAATGTTAAGTCTGATCATTCTCTCTATAAGTATGATCATTATCGATTTGTAGTCTTTTAGTTACCAATATTAAGTCTGATCATTCTCTCTTTAAGTCTGATCATTATCGATTTGTAGTATTTTAGTTACCAATTTTAAGTCAGATCATTATCTATTTTAAGTCTGATCATTAAGTCTTTTAAGTGTGATCATTATCTATTTTAAGTCTGATCATTAAGTCTTTTAAGTCTATGATCATTGCTGCTTTTTAAGTCTGATCATGAAGTTGTTTAAGTCTGATCATTATCTATTTTAAGTCTGATCATTGCTGCTTTTTAAGTATATGATCATTGCTGCTTTTTAAGTCTGATCATTAAGTCTTTTAAGTCTGATCATTAAGTCTTTTAAGTCTACGATCATTGCTGCTTTTTAAGTCTGATCATTAAGTCTTTTAAGTTTGATCTTTAAGTCTATGATCATTAAGTCTGATCTTTAAGTCTATGATCATTGCTGCTTTTTAAGTCTGATCATTAAGTCTTTTAAGTCTGATCATTGCTGCTTTTTAAGTCTGATCATTAAGTCTTTTAAGTCTGATCATTGCTGCTTTTTAAGTCTGATCATTAAGTCTTTTAAGTCTGATCACTGTCTATTTTTAAGTCTGGTCGTTAAGTCTTTTAAGTCTGATCATTATCTATTTTAAGTCTGATTATTAAGTCTTTTATGTCTGATCATTAAGTCTTTTAAGTCTGATCATTATCTATTTTAATTCTGATCATTAAGTATTTTAAGTCTTATCATTAAGTATTTTACGTCTGATCATTGCTGCTTTTTGAGTCTGATCATTTCCAAGTTTAAGTCTGATCTTAAGTCTGATCATTGCTGCTTTTTAAGTCTGATCATTTCCAAGTTTAAGTCTGATCATTAACAACTCTTGGACTAAATTAAAAATAACATTATTAGGTTTATACCCCTCCGTGTGGAATGACTATAATATCCCTCCGTGTATTTGTTCAGGATTTCGACTAAATGGAACACGTGTCAGCTTAAAAATCGGTTTGTAGTTTTTATTTATAAATTGGTTTGTACCTGAACCGCACTCTATATTTTGGATTAAATCCAAATATATTTTAAGTGAATGTAGTTGATCACAATTCCACAAACTGAGATCATTTAAACAAAAAAAACTTTGAATTTTTTTGCAAAATTTTAAACCTGAAAAAATTGGCACTTGCCTGATATGAATTAGGACTCGATCTGTAGCTTAAGAAAACCTGCTATGTGTCAGGCCCAAGTTTAGAAACTCTCATTTGACATGCCCTTTGGAATTTGTTGGGGAGCTGAACTGAGAGACTGTGAGTTAAGCTCCAGCTTTACGTGAATCATCCAAGCAGACGAACCCTGTTGACAGTCAGTTGAACAAAATGCTACTTTGAATTGCTGCTCTCTAGCCCGCCTGGGGTAAACACAGGAAGCTGATGGGAGGCTGCGTCCCGCTTGATTTTAATCGCGCTTGATAAGCTAAATGCTGCTGCTCTTTCATGGATTTCCTTTGATTCCGAGTCTCTGTTGTTCCTAGTGATGTCCCTTACCGGGGCGTTCAGGAGCGGGGCGCCAAAGAAAATTGAATCCCCAGCGTATGTTAGCTTCTCCTCCAATTGCTGTAAAGGAGGCTTTGGT
This sequence comes from Rhodiola chrysanthemifolia, assembly GCA_033675395.1. Taxonomy (NCBI): domain Eukaryota; kingdom Viridiplantae; phylum Streptophyta; class Magnoliopsida; order Saxifragales; family Crassulaceae; genus Rhodiola; species Rhodiola chrysanthemifolia. Next base: position 15,106,210 of record CM066207.1, read on the forward strand.
GAAGGTTGTGCTGTCGAGGAAGAGGATTCTTGAACTGGAGCAATAGGCCTTCTGTTGTAGTAGCTGCGTGCTTCTGCATTTATAGTTGGTCCGCCTAGTTGCAATGGTTGCATGTTCCGAGCTTCTGAAGCTGACATTGGAATGGATACATATCTTCCGGCTTCTTGGTCCCATACAACAGAAGTTTTCTTAACCTCTCGAAGATGTAAGGCTGCGGAACTGCTATTTTTCTTCATGATAGTTTCGTCGAAGCCTGAAGGTATCTGAGACGCTACGGGATTGCTGATGTTCGCACCAATGGGTCTAGAGCTGATGCCAGTCAAATGCGACATACCATGTGCTTTTGGCATCGGGCTTAAAGAGACAGACTCGTGCATATGACTTGGACTGCTAAAGCTGCTCATACTCTGAGTGCCGGTTTCATACTCATCAATGCTGCCATGACTTGGAGCAAAGGAGTTTCTAACAGGAGATAATAGTAACCCACCACCGGTTTTAACATCCTTATGAACACCTGTGGTGTCAGCGCTCAAGCTGCTTGTGATGCTTACATTGCTGCTAGAACACACATCGGGATCCCTTGTGTTACGGTTGTCAAGTGGTCGAAGCACGGAAGACGAGGCCCTAGCTTTGGCAGCTGCTCTCATCGCGTCATTTGAATCCAACTTAGCAAGTTTCCAAGCACTAATTTTGACTGGCCTTTTCGACGCTGCCTTGTTTGACTTGTCGCCAAACCCGGCTGCATCAGGATCAACAGTTGACGGCAACATTCCAGGATCCAAATGAGGCACAACTTCTTCCTAATATTTATACATGAACACTAATTAACAAGAAAATCTGGCCATAAAAAAAACTTGATCGTTGTAAAAGAGACTGCAAAAGTACCTCATAGTCTACAAATACCCTCGGAGGAGTACACCACGCCCCCTTGTAAGGAAGTCCAAGAGAACTTCCGCCACTCATTCCTGTGGTTGCAGATCCCGACGGGGAATAAAGAATATTAGCCATTTGTTCATCTACGGATGCTCCTGCAGGTGCTTCACTCATGGCTCTCATTGCCACAACATACTCATACGTTGTTATACCCTAGTAAATAAAATCTTGTCGTCATGTTGCCTTTAACATCTTATTAATAAGATTCTTCTAAAGGACCGACTATGAGTTTATTGGAAAATGAAGGCATAGGCATGCATACCTTTCTTATAAGTATCATGTGGAAGAAGAACAATTCACCGAGAGGGACGCAAGCAAGTACTGAAACAGCGGTGCATATGGCCTGCAGACAATGTTTTCAATACTGACGTTGATTTGAATGGGGTTAATCTGATCATCAAACAAACTGCTGATGAGCGTTATGACTCGTTTTTACCACAACAGTGGCATATGGGGCTCGAGAGAATCCATTTCCAAGCTTGTTGATTATTTCGGCTTCCATCGCTTTCTTATTGACAAAGCAGCGAACAAAGATAGCAATACCAACTCCAGCTTCTATCACTAGCTAGGAAGAGAAAAACACAAAATATAAAAACTAGATACAAATACAAAAACAGGAAGGTACTACGCAGAAGTATGTGAGAGTCATACCCACAGGAGACTGATCGCCATCAGAGCAATAAATGTTACGTAATTCTTTCGCCCCACACAATTGTTAAGCCACTGGATCATATAAAAAAAAAAGAGATGTGAAGTTATTCAGAAACACCTGATATTCTCTCATACTTGCTTATAAAAAATCATCGAAGCAAGCATAGTGAGTGCTTACCCGACAGTGATGATCAAAACCATCAACACATTTATCACAACTTCTGCAGTGTTTACTAAACTTGCGGACCTGCAGGAGAATAATTCGCATATGGGATCAAATTAAGCGACTGTTCAATAGCATCTCCTAGAAGCCGCCGTAGAAGAGCTAATTTATTCTTCAGCTTAGATAAATAAAATATTGAAAGGCGATAACCATAAAACTTGAAATAATGTGTTAAGGAGAATCACCTCGGTATTACACAAGGTACAAAACAAGGCATCTTCACTTGCACCAGGTTGATCCGAGCCATCATCATTACGGCAATCTTCGTGCACGCATATTGCACAGAGAATCCCACCAGCATGGCATTGGCACGTTGATGATTTTTTTGGACCAGATGGAGCATCCGGTCTCCCAACCTCTATAACTGAATTTTTCAAACTCGAGTTTGCTCCTGCTATTGAGCTTCTAGAGGCTGATGAAGGTGAAGATTGCATCCCCGACTGACTACCGCCAATTTTTTTATTTTGACGCCTTAAAGGTAATCCATGCCTTTTCATGTTATCATTTGCCTCATCTTCGTCAGACTTAGACAAGAGACCAGGATCTGCGGGGTTGATTGCGGTGCAACGAACATAAAGTATGAAGACAAGAAGAGCCTGGAGTGGAATAAAAGCAAGAGTTCGACATCAGAGAATTTTAGTGTTTCATTATAACTCAGAAAGTTGGACAGTACAGTTTCAATAAAATTGAAAATTAACATTGAGGCATATACATTTGGCGTACCACTGGAGAGTAAGTACCGAGCAAAGCATATTCCCAAATGCGGCCTCCAAGGAAAGGGGCAAAGAAAGCATAGAAAGCAATCACCAACAAACAGAACACGGTGATCGCAACAACCTACAAAACATGATACAGAAACCAGCCTTAAGGCCCTTAACAAACTCAAAGTAAATTAAGTGATGGAAACACAACACCGGTTAGTACATAATTTAAGCACCCGAATACATAGCCATAAAAATTTCACACTAGTAATATTTATTTTTATGCTGTGTAATGAGCTTTGAATGATGCTTTCCAAGCCTAAAAAATCTTTGATCATAATTATATTTAACAGCACATGAAATCAACTCTCAAAGCTGAACTGGATGCTACTAGAATTTCATATGAACAGCAACTTAACAAGTATAGAGTACAGACTATGAATGGCCATTTGATCGCATTAAAAGCGCATCAAAGACACTGGCGAATGGTCTCAGAATAACAGCTCATTCCCACTTATATGTCCACAAATGCTGCCCAATTCACATTAAATCTCATGGAAAAAAATCAGCAAATAAGAAGAACCTAATTCTATCTACAAAGCAGCATAAAACTTTCAATAAAACAAAACTCAAAATGATCCCAAAAAACTAACAACATTTCCTCTAATCATTCAGATCATGAGCAAATCTACTACTCCAAAATCACAAACCATAAGCCCCCCCAAATACTCAGCCAACAATGATGTCTGCCCAAAGAAGAAGAATTACAGAAACTGAAAATCTAACCATACCTGAAAAGTGTGAGCAGGGAGCTGCCACCCATGTTTCCTCACCATACTTCAAAATTCGAACCCTAGCCCAGTGAGGAGGACTATATCAAAACCCACCCCGCTCCCAGAAAAGATTCCATCTTTCACAATAAACATGAATCTACAGCGCAAAAGAGAGAATGTGGGAGAGGGGAAGCTTGATGGGCGGTGAAAGGAATGCCGATCTTTTTTTTAATCGATAAAAATTTTAAAATGAGGAGAGTTAAGTGAGCTCAGATTGTGATGATGAGAAAGATCTGGATGAAGACAAATCACAAAAAGCCAAACTCTTGATCCCCCGATAGCGTTGACTCACTGTGAGTTGCGATTCTTCTTCCTTTTGTCTGTGTTCTGTCTTTGTGGATTTAGGTTTCAAAATGGGTTCTGTCTGTGTGAATTACTTTTGTTTTACGTCATAAACAAATTGAATAAATTTTTGATCTGTTTTTGGTGAGGAAATTTAATGTTTGGTTGTCATTAAAGCCAGACAGCTGCCAGCGCCCAGCGGCCAGCAGGAAGCATAAGCAGAAACAGCCCTACTGGCCACGTCTAGGGCTACAAATGAGACGATGTACTCGCGAACAACTCGTGAGACTACTCGGTCAAAACTCGGTCAAAGCTCGATTCGATTATAAACGAGTCGAGCACGATCACGATATTTAGGCTCGATTATTAAACGAGTCGAACATGAACAAAGTGATACTCGACTCGTTTAAACTCGTGAACAACTCGTTTATATACTCGATTTATTACTCGATTAGAACTCGATTTATTACTCGTTTATAATTTATATACTTATTTATTTCACATTCTTTATATCAATATAATTTCAATTTGAGTATTAAACATGTGTATTATTTTACATGAAATGATTATTTCACATTCTTTATATCAATATTTACTATTATATTGTTCAAAACTCGTTAATAAGTTCGATTAAAGTAATTTTGTAAACTTTAAAATACTTTTTCAGTGAAAGCTCGTTTCTACTCGTGAAAAGCTCGATTAGAGCTTGTTTCAACTCGTGAAAAGTTCAATTAGAGCTTGTTTTAACTCGTGAAAAACTTGACTAAAGCTCGTTAATAGTAAATATTCACATTAATTTAAATTACTTTAATTACTCGTATAAAACTCGAAATCGGCTCGAAACTCGTGAACATTAAACGAGCCAAGCTCGAACACAAGTTTTCAGAACTCGTTAATACTCGGCTCGAACTCGAACTCGTCAAATTTTAAACGAACCAAGTTTGAGCAACCTAATACTCGACTCGACTCGACTCGTTTGCAGCCCTAGCCACGTCGCTCGTGCTTCAAATTGATTGAACTGAGAATGCGCTCTCATCTTCTTGTGAGTGAGATCAACTGTTCTATGCCGAAATCAAATAACCAAAATGAAACCGATTCACGCGTATAATCATAATTTCTGAAAGAGTCAACACGAAATCCTTTCAAAAATGAAAAGCTTGAACCAAGTCTTGTTTTATAGTAAATAATAAATTGTTGTTAACATAAAAAAAAATTGCGCAGCAAGGTTTAATTAAAAAATAAAGGATCAAGCCGGGCCGTTGCTATGCCGAATTTTATTGGGTTGGCCTAGGCTTCAAAATATAAAAAGAAACAACTCGATGGAGCTTGTCGGTCTGTAGTGGGCCGATCTCACCTGGTTGGGCCTGTTTACAAGCTATGAGTCTAAACCATTGGGAGCAATCCTTTAAAAATATATATATATATAAAAAGAAATAAGATTTTATTTTTAAGATTTTATTTTTAAAAATAATAAACATTCAAAAACCATTGCCGTAGAGTGATGGCCTTTCATACGGATGCACATCTGGTCCGACCGGACCGAATCGGTGAATCGAATTTTTTGAAAATATGGATCGGAATTTTATGGATCATGGACCAGACCGGATCGAAATATTTTAAAAAAAACAGACAGGGACAAGACCAGAATTTCATGTTATTAACACTCAAAATTTTACGATCCGGACCGAAATTTTACAATCCGAGTCGGACCGGTGGACCAAAAATATTTGAAATGATGAACCATGAACCGGACCGGACCGAACCCATAAAAATACGATCCGATTCTGGACCGAACCGTAAAATTCTGGTCCGCTGATCAAATTTTATACATCTCCTATCCTTTCAAATTTAATACTCCCTCTGTCCCTGTTTGTTTGTCACTTTCTTTTTTGGGCGTCCCTTAATGTTTGTCCACTTTCCTTTTATATACAACCCAATAATCAAATCAATCATCTCTTTCCTACCAAAAAAATTATTTTTATTATAAAAATTGTACTTTCAATCATAAAAAAGTAATAATTCGTGTACGGACCCACCTTCACATATACTCCCATCATCTTTCTTATTCTCTCACTTGTCCTTTTGGACAAACATTGAAGGACGGAGAGAGTATAATGTACTAACGTGTTTCATATTTATCCACGAGCTATCCTACTGCCCACATTTTATTTTATTTTGATAAAGAATCCTACTGCCCACGTTGTGTGGTCCAATGCATGTCATGTTATTGTTTGGCATCTTCCTTTCTCCGACAATCCCTTTAAATGCCTTCCTCTCATCATAATCATTCTTTAAATGCATCTTATTCAATTCCAAACTTACCCATCTACATGTGCAACCGTTATTACATTGAGAAAATTCATATCACAATTTTAATCAACACCAACTTTTACTTGCATGAGACAGAGCTTAATCTTTAGGACCTCTACGTACCACATTAAATTTGAGGCGGTCCGTTCATTGTTTTACATTTGCTTAGGATGTCTACGATGAGTCGATCCAATGTCTCGAATGAAGATCCGCCCTCCTCCGCGACGGTCCTAATAATTTTTGACAAATCCTTCACCTTTTGCCGACGTTCTTTATTATCAATCAAGCATCTGATCGCGTTCTGAATGATATCTGCAGGAACTAATTCTTCCTGATGGATTTTATAGTCTATTTTAATCTCAACCGACATCTTCAAATCCTTCACCAAGTAGAATGCATTCATTTGTTGCTCCGCGTATAAAGGCCAAGCTGCCGTTGGTACCCCGAACCAAATACTTTCCAGAACCGACTTCCAGCCACAATGTGTTACGAATCCGCCCACGGCTGGGTGAGCTAAGATTTGTGGTTGCGGTGCCCATCCGCATATCATTCCTCGCCCTTCTTCAATCCCTTCTGGCAGGTTTTTCTTCAGATCATCTGTTTCTGTTAGTACCTCTCCTGCACAATTTCAAAAAATTGTTACTTTTTTATTTCTTTTTCAAAATAGAAAATTTAATAAAATTGAGGTAGCAAAATTTTGCAGTTACCTGAGGGGAGTTGTATCCTGAGAGCCCACAAGAATTTGACACCAGAATGTTCCAGTCCGAGCGCAATCTCGTTCACTTGCTCGGGCTTGAAACACCCTTCGCGGCCGAAGCAGAGAAACACGACAGACTCATTATCTTGCGCATCTAACCAGCTGAAAATCCTAGCTCTCTCCACTTGATTCGTTTCTGAAACCGTATTGGCTCCGGTAAGATCCACTAGTGGCCCGACCGGGTACACTGGCGGAAACCCTTCAAACGATTTCAATGCAAATGGCTCCAGCTCGGCAAACGAGTTCACAATGATACCCTTCATCTCGCTTAACAGCTTGAAGTTGTTCGAAAACGCAGCATATTCGTCTTTCATAACTGCAAATCTGGGCAACACCGAGGTCGGCACCGGGGCGGAGTAGCTAGGGACGAGCAAATCCGTTTCTGCCCCGCCTGCCACTTCGGACCGTGTTGCAATGAAGCGACATAGTCCGAAGAAAGCTGCACCGGCTGTGCTGTAATTATAACATCCCACATCGAGCTCGTTCGCAACCTCAACCATCGAAGCACAGAACGTGTCGGTAATGAAACAAATGCTGTCTGTTTTCGACACGAGCTTTTTAACCATTTGAGCCACATTTCGCTTGTGGCTTTCTATGTATGGAATGTAGGAGTGCTTCAACTTGGGCGCCGAATCGGATAAAGGAATGTCTACGAAATCGATATCAGGATTAGCGACAGAGAGTTTCTTAACTAAATCTTTCTCGCTACCGAAGGGTGAGCTGATGACCAGGAAAGTGATGGAAAACTTGTTGTTGCGGCGGAGAAGCTTTTTGGCTAAGTCCACGGTCGAACCGATGTGGCCGAATCCAGGAGCCGGAATTACAAACAACATATCTTTCCCAGTAGCCATTTTTTGAAACTGTGAGGGTGATGAATGATGGGAACTGAACACGGATTTAAATACAAAAACGTGCAAATTCGATGATGACACGTGTCACGTATTTTGCCATGAGGATACACCTATATCACTTTTTGTATTATTGTGAGACTCGCATGCGGTGGATGTAAATGCTTTTATTCCCAAGGAAAAGTACACACACAAAATGTCAGAACTATAATATGTTTTTTTTTTTTTGATTATGAGCAGTGTCAATACAGGAACAAACTGCCCCCGAAGGAATATCTCTCCCAAAAAGGACACGACCAAACAAACTGTTCTGGTCGACCAACCTCAGTGGCCGACACTACATAAACGGATGACGTACCGTCGTGCCCTTTGATAAAAGCAGGAGACGAGCTCCTGAGGTTAAAAACCGAAAAACTAAAACAACAACTCAGACCGGTAAAACGGCTGAGAGATACAGCTCAGACCGGAAATCCGGCTGAGAATAGACTAGACTACCGAACTAAACTAAACTGAACTAAACTAAACTAAACCTACAACATCTAGAACCATGAATCCGCCGCCTCCAAAGTAGGTGCACCACCACCAAAAAACCAGCTATACACCTCCAGGAGAGGACAACCGGCAACTAGTGACCCATTCACCGACCCCCTCACCGCAAGCAATAGCCATAAGGAGCACCAAGCTATCCGCCCAACCACTCCGGCAGCAGACCACCGGAGGACAACAGCCACCGCCACAGCTCCATCAGGCCAGCGTCTGCTCCACCCGGTCCCGAACAAACCTCTAAAATCAATATCATCAGCCTCCAACCCGTCCTCCACCCCAGCCCGCGCCGCCCAAGAGCTCAGATCCGCCACGTACAACTCATCCAACACAGCCGAGAGGACGAGATACGCAAACGAACCAACACGAAGGGGAAAGGAGGGTACATGAATTAATTATCAAAACTTATTAAGTGTACATGAATTATTACAATATTTTAAGTTAAATTAAGGAATTATCAAAAGTTTCGATTCAAGTATCCACTTACCAGTTCTTTTCAATTCAAATATCCACTAATCAAAAAGTTAATTCTCTTAAATATTTTATATTATTAACTGAACTATAAAAAGCGTTACTTATTACTATACATTAAATAATAATCAAGGAATTTTGAGTCATGAAAATCAAGCTAAGCATCAATTAGGCCAAGTTGTTTACTCTGAATGGTCCTAGTGACATAATGTTGACCTTAACTGATGATGACACAAGCTGTGTGCCCAAGATATCTTTGATATGTTCATCCAGCTCTTTCACCTTCTCCGGCAGTATTTCGTTCAGATCATCGATTTCCTTTAGCAATGCACCCCCACCTAAACAATACGAAACAAGTTCGTGACATAGTTTTCAAAAATGTGTTGAATTTGAGTATTAAATTAATAGTAAATCACTACTTATAAGTTTCACTTTTTTTTTGTTTAGTTAAAATTGGACGATAGTAAAATTAACTAACTATATATTTTTTTGATAAGAGTTTGGATCAAATACAAACCATAATTATAAATAAAAACTACAAACCCACGAAAATATTGCCATGTGTAAAAATCGACCAATCAGAATTCATCTCGTTCGGGGTTCTTTTTGTAAATAAAAAAACACACGAGGACTTATTTAAAAATACATAAAAGATAGGAGGGGTATAATCGTCCTAAAATTTGCTACAGTACTATTGTTAAGTCTGATCATCATGCGTTAAGTCTGATCATTTTGGTGCCGCGCGTCCAGCCTTAACATTAGCGTTAAGTCGATCATTATCATGTTAAGTCCGATCATTCCAAGTTTAGTTTGATTATTACCAATTTAAGTCCGATCATTACCAATTGAAGTCCGATCATTCCCAATTTAAGTCCGATCATTATCCTGTTAAGTCCGATCATTCCAAGTTTAGTATGATTATTACCAATTTAAGTGTGATCATTATCATTTTAAGTCCGATCATTCCCAATGTAAGTCGACCATTACCATGTATTTTTTAAATCTGATCATTCTCTCTTTAAGTCTGATCATTCTCAATTTGTAGTCTTTTAGTTACCAATATTAAGTATGATCATTCTCTCTTTAAGTCTGATCATTGTATTTTTAAGTCCGATCATTGCTTTGTAAGTCTGATCATTGTAGTTTTAAGTCTGATCATTCCTATTTTAACTCTGATAATTGCTACAATAATAGTTTAAGTCTGATCGTTGTTGGTTTAAGTCTGATCATTGCTCTTTTAAGTCTGATCATTGTATTTTTAAGTCTGATCATTGCTTTGTAAGTGATGTGGGGCGAATGACGCTAACTTACATGCAGAAATTGGAACATCCGAAGAATTTTACGCAAAATTTGATGTTTATGCGTTCATGTCAGAATTTGATGAAAGCCTGGTGTTTTTTGGGTGGAAACGACATTCTGAGCAAAACTCACCGCTTTGCCGTGAGCTCGGCGTTTTTAAGGCGAATTCCTTCATCTAGAGGGTCAAATTCGTGTTTTATTCTTCTTTAGTTTCAAGTCTGATCATTACTTTGTAAGTCTGATCGTTGATTATTTTAAGTCTGATCATTGTTGTTTTTAAGTCTGATCATTGTTGTTTTAAGTCTGATCATTCTCAATTTATAGTCTTTTAGTTACCAATATTAAGTCTGATCATTCTCTCTTTAAGTCTGATTATTCTCAATTTAAGTCCGATCATTCCCAATTTAAGTCCGATCATTGTAAGTTAAGTCCGATCATTCCCAATTTAAGTCCGATCATTTCTGGCTTAAGTCTGATCATTGCTAAAGTAATAGTTTAAGTCCGATCATTTCTGGCTTAAGTCTGATCATTTTGGAGTCGCGCGTCCAGCCTTAAGTCTGATAATTCCCAATTTAAGTCCGATCATTTCTGGCTTAAGTCTGATCATTCGAAGTAGGTCCGATCATTCCCAATTTAAGTCCGATCATCTTGCGCTTAAGTCCGATCATTCCCAATTTAAGTATGATCATCTTGCGCTTAAGTCCGATCATTCCCAATTTAAGTCCGATCATTCCAAGTTAAGTCCGATCATTCTCAATTTAAGTCCGATCATTCCCAATTTAAGTCCGATCATTGTAAGTTAAGTCTGATCATTCCCAATTTAAGTCCGATCATTTCTGGCTTAAGTCTGATCATTCCAAGCAGTAAGTCCGATCATTCCCAATTTAAGTCCGATCATCTTGCGCTTAAATCCGATCATTCCCAATTTAAGTCCGATCATTGCAAGTTAAGTCCGATCATTCCCAATTTAAGTCCGATCATTCCAAGTTAAGTCCGATCATTCCCAATTTAAGTCCGATCATTGTAAGTTAAGTCCGATCATTCTCAATTTAAGTCCGATCATTTCTGGCTTAAGTCTGATCATTGCTAAAGTAATAGTTTAAGTCCAATCATTTCTGGCTTAAGTCTGATCATTTCTGTTTTTTAAGTCTGATCATTGCTGTTTTTAAGTCTGATCATTTCTAGCTTAAGTCTGATCATTAACAACTCGAGGACTAAATTGAAAATAACATTATTAGTTTTCTACCCCTCAGTGTAGAATGACTATAATACCCCTCCGTGTGTTTGTTCGGGATTTCAACTAAATGGGACACGTGTCAGCACGAAATTTGGTTTGTAGTTTTTATATATAAGTCGGTTTGTATCTGAACCGCACCCTTTTGATAAAACATAATTATGTCATAAAATGAGTTCAATTTCCTTAACAATTTGACTTATCCTTATGTAAAATAAAATTGTAATACTAGCGAAGTTCAATGAGAACTTTCATTTACCCAGGCTGACTTGTTTCCTTATAGCCCGCAAAAGAAATTAACTCCTGACAGCTCTCTAGTCCAAGGGTCATCTCCTTCACTTGTTCAGTCTTGAAGCTCCCAAGCAGACTCATTATCTTTCCCATCCAACCAACCCAGCTAAGAATCTTAGCCCTCTCGTCTTTAAAACATGGTTGGCTATAATAAGGTTTACTATAGTGGCCCATATGGTTAACATGATCCCTTCAAGGACATGTTAAAGAGTGGGAGATCTCATGTTCAATCCCCACCAACAACCTTCAAGGATCCCTAAATAATTATGCCATGTGCTTGGGCCTCTGTGCCGATTTCAAAGCCATGAGCTTGGGCCTTGAGAATGGTTGGGGGTGCATGGCCTGCAGGCCTTTGTTCAAAAGCGAAGCCCTCGCTATATAAATCAACAAAAGTGACTTCGCTTTGACAAAGGCTTGCAGGCCATGCACTCCAACCATTCTCAAGGGCCCATTTATATGGGGAATCTTGTTGGTTGTTGGTGGGGGAATTGAACTCTTGCCACCTTTTAACATGTACCTAAGTTAACCATATGAGCTGCAGCTCATATGGTTAATATGATCCCTTCAAGGACATGTTAAAGGGTGGGAGATCTCATGTTCAATCCCCACCAACAACCTTCAAGGATCCCTAAATAATTATGTCATGTGCTTGGGCCTCTGTGCCGATTTCAAAATCATGAGCTTGGGCCTTGAGAATGGTTGGGGTGCATGGCCTGCAAACCTTTGTTCAAAAGTGAAGTCCTCGCTATATAAATCAACAGTTGGCTATAATAAGGTTTACTATAGTGGCCCGACACCTTCAACATCAAGATTCGATTTCAGTGCATGCGCGGCAAATGTGTCCAACTGATTCGCAACTTCAGCCATCGAACAGGTCCAAAATGAAACAAATTCTATCGGTTTTTGGACGACCCTCTGCCACATTTTTCTTGTGGACGACCCTCTGCCACATTTTTCTTGTGGCTATTGATTGATGTACGAACTTCACCGACCAGCTCGAAGAAATTTGAGGTGCGGAATGTCTACAAAATTGATATCCAGGATTAGAACTAGAAAGTTTGTTTACTAGATTTCTCTAACCATTCTGGCGTTTCTATATCAAAAAAAGAAGAAGAAAAAGAATGGTAAAGTTGATGATCAAGCAAGTGATCTTGCGACCGAGGAGCGTTCTGGCCAAACCCACAGCTAGCTGAACCGAGGTGGCCGAATCCAGGAGCCGGAATAATTAGTAACAACATTTCTTTACCAGATGTCATTTTCGCCATCCATTAATTTGTTTGTACCATGATGCGTGCGACGTGTCAAATTTGTTACTGTGAGGATCCAACTTGTACATGTTTTCATTCATTTATTCAACTACTTATGTCCTATGTTTAGTTTGATATTAAAAGTCATAACCCAAACTCCAAAGCCATAATTCATTAATTCGGGAGGTTTTGAACTATCAATCTTTTAATTATTTGACCAAGAACATAACTGATAGACGATTACTTGTCTGATAAGTATTATTATTTGATTTAAATATAACGGTTAATATGTCACAACAACGACATGAATCTATTAATTGTGTAACATATCATGAATCAATCGTTTTATTCCACAACCCGCCTTCAGCCACGGAAGCTCTGCACCTCTTTGCCATCTCCTTAACTCGCTTCCTCAATTTCCCGCCCTTGCCATCCCGATCGATTAAGCTTTTGACAGCCTTCTCGATCTCCTCCGCCACGACAACTTCAGGTTGATTGATTCGATAGTCCAAAGTCAAGTCCATCCCTAGCTTCATATTCATCACGATGTCAAAAGCGTTAAGTTGTTACTCGGCATGTAATGGCCATGTTGCCATGGGTACTCCAAACCAAATGCTTTCGAGGATCGAGTTCCATCCGCAATGCGTAACGAATCCTCCGATCGCCTTATGAGCCAAAATCTCAACCTGCCGTACCCAGCCGCATACTAATCCTCGGTTTTCAATTCTGGAGAGAAACTCTTCTGGGAGAATCGGGTCACCACACACTCTCCTCTTCTTGCTCATCCAGCCACCTCAAAATCCGATCTTTCTCCTCCAGTTTCCTTCCAGAAAGCACCTGGTTCGTTCCCGCCAAATCCAGAATCGGCCCAACAGCGTACACAGGCGGAAACTCGTCATCTTGCGATAACGAGTTCAATCGGCGCATGACAAACTTGGAGATGACATGAGATCGAACCAAATGGCAATCCAGCTCCACGTGTTTCGTGCGCTCATGAAAAACTGGGTTATGCGCAATATGGATAGCTGCCTTGTTGTCGCAAAACAGATGAAATGGAGCAGATGTGGGAACACCCATTTCAGTGACAAGTCTGGCCAACCATGTGAGTTCGCAGCAAACAACTGTCATAGACCGGTACTCAGACTCTGCCGAAGACCTGGAAACAACCGGCTGTTTCTTTGTTTTCCACGAAATAACACAAGGGCCTAGCTTGACACAATGCCCTGTAATTGATCTCCTGGTTAACGGGCAGGCCGCCCAATCAGCATCACAGAATGCTCGCAACAAAAGCTGCAGACATGCTCAAATTATGCTTGAGTTTCATGGGAGTTTTGGCTAGCTTGCAGTCAGTCAAGTTGTGATCATCTAATAGCTCTAAAGCATACTTTCTTTGATTCATAAAAATACCATCAGTAGAACGAGCCACTTCAAGACCAAGGAAATATTTCAAATGCCCCAAATCCTTAATTCTGAATTTCTGATGAATGAATTGCTTTACTTCACTAATTAACTCCTCAGAATTGCCAGTAATAATCACATCATCCACATAAACCAGCAACACCAAGAAAACATCACCTCTAGTCAGTGTGAACAAAGAGTAATCATTCAAACTTGGTTGAAAACCAAACTCCACCAAAGAGCTACTGAATTTAGCAAACCATTGCCTACTGGCTTGCTTAAGGCCATATAGACTTTTAACTGGTTTACATACCTTCCCAGCAGCTTTTTCTTTCTTGTAGAATCCCGGTGGTAATTTCATATAAACTTCCTCTTCAAGATTGCCATGTAGAAAGGCATTATCCACGTCAAGTTGATGTAATGGCCAATGTCTCGCTGCGGCAATGGCTAATAAGCATCAGACTGTAGTCATTTTAGCCACAGGGGCAAACGTTTCATGATAATCCAGCCCTTCCACTTGTGTAAAACCTCTGGCCACCAATCTGGCTTTGAACCTCTCTATACTGCCATCAGCTAAATACTTGATCTTATAGATCCATTTGCAATCCACCACTGTTTTGTCTCTTGGTAACTCAGTCACAACCCAAGTATTATTGCCTTCTAGAGCCTTAATCTCCTTATGCATAGCTTCGACCCACTGAGTGTCTTTGCTGGCCTGAGTGTAGGAAGTAGGTTCCTTGATGCTTGAAATTTGTAGGGCAAACACAGCATATTGTGGAGAACACTTGGAATATGACAAGAAGTTATGGATCATATGAGGAGAAGTTTTAATCAGAACTGTGTTGCAAATATAGTCTTTTGTCCAGACATGAGGTTTGGAAGTCCTTGTGGATTGCCTCTGAGGAACTGGAACTGATACAGTGGTCTCAGTATGTGAAGAGGGTAAATTAACAGTGACCTGAGTATTTTCTGGACTAAGTATCTGATCATCTGAATTCTGAATGTCATAAAACACTGGGTCATCAGGACTGGCAGCATCAAAGAAGGAGTGATCATCATCCGGAACAAGGTCAGCCAATGGTGGCTCATCATTAAAGAATAAATCACCAGTGACTGGAATAACTGTAGGTGAAACATACGTTGGGACACTGAGAACTGGTTCAGGGAGATTTCTCTTAAAGGGAAAAACAGTTTCCCTGAAGACTACATGTCTGCTAATGAGGATTTTCTGAGTGGACAAGCAGAACAGTTTGTACCCTTTTTGTCCCACTGGATATCCCAAAAAAATGCATTCAAGAGCTCTTGGATCAAATTTGTCTCTTGTATGAGTATTTGTACTAACATAACAAGAGCAACCAAACACTCTCAAGTGGTCTATGTGTGGTTTTTCATCAAATAACATTTCCCATAGACTTTTACCTTTCAAGACTGATGTAGGGAGTCTATTAATCACATGTGTTGCAGTGAGAATGATGTCCCCCCAGAAGTGTTTTGGTAAGCCAGCTTAAAACATGAGAGCCCGAGCGACCTCAAGAAGGTGCCTATGTTTTCTCTCCGCAAGACCATTCTGTTGTGGTGTGTGTGGGCAACTGCTTTGATAACAACATCCTGTTGACTTAAAGAATGCAGTGAGCTTATGATTGAAGAATTCTCTCCCATTATCAGATCTAAAAGTCTTAACATGTTTCCCAAATTGAGTGCTGATCATGTGAAACAAGTCAATGATAATATATGGAACCTCAGATTTCTGTGTTATCAAAAAGGTCCACACAGCCCTTGTATAATCATCTACAACAGTTAGGAAATACTTGGCACCTGATATTGTAGGAATATGAAAGGGGCCCCAAACATCACTATGTAATAGTTCAAAAGAGGTACTTGTATTGTGACTGCTTAGAGGAAAATGCAGTTTGGTCTGCTTGGCCAAAGGGCACACAGTACACTGGTATTTAGCATTCTTACAAACCATACTGGAAGACTTAATGTTCAGCAACTGATTAACAATATCTAAAGGGGCATGTCCCAGCCTATTATGCCACAGTTCCAACTCTTGGATTGGCTTCTGAATCTCCAGATTATTTACTGCATCAGCACTGCAAACAAGCTTCAACTACTTTGTGCTATATAATGCTCCAACTGGTCTACCAATCTCTAGGATTATCTTGCCTTGATGGTCCTGAACAACACAGTTGTTATCAGTGAAAGAAACTCTGTACTTCAAGTCTGCAACAAGCTTATAGACTGAAATCAAATTTACTGTAAACTCTGGCACCAACAGGACATCATACAAAATAACTCCATTTTGCAAGTAACAATCTCCCTTGTTTTTGATCTCAAAGCATTCACCATTAGGTAATGTAACCTTGTGAGTTTCCTTTAATTCATGAGTGTTCCTCAGTAAATTCACATCATATGTAAAATGACTAGTGGCACCACTATCAATCAACCAGTCACCATTGATCATAAATTCAGGTTGAGAGTTAGCTATACCTGCCATATGCACATGAGCCATGTTAGCCTGAGCATTGTTCTGGTCTGATGTGCTACTCCCTTTAAACAAAGCCAAAATCTGTTCTAGTTGCTCATTTGTAAACTGTTTGACAATACTATCTGCTGGATTTCCATCAGCATTGGTGTGAGAGACTGCATTTGCATTGTGCCTTCCTCCAGAATTACTACTTGAGTTTACATTGGTACTTCTATTCACCTTGGGATATCCTATCAGTTTATAGCAAATTTTTTTAAGATGACCAGGCATTTGACAATGCGAACAAAACAGTCTAGGTCTACCTCTACCAAAACCTCCTCTACTAGTATCCTTGCCTCCTCTATTCACCTTGGGATTGTGTTGTCTCATCTGACCATTTTGATTATTAGCAAACTGGGTATTATTTGCCTGATCAGTCTGGGCAGCTAAGGCTGAGCCTTCAACTTTACCAATTTGCCTTGCTTTCCTTGAGGCTTCCTCTGATAAGGCCAAACCATAGACAGTACTGAATTTAGGTACTTCTCCCAAAGAGAACACATGTGTCCGCACAGATGCATATTCATCATTCAATCCCATCAAAAACTTTATAACTCTATCTCCTTTAAGGTCTTCATCAGACTGCTTACAACAGGCGCAATTTCCAGCATTAGTGCATTTACTGACTTTTAAACCATCTAACTCTTGCCATAAGGATTCAAGTTTTCTTTTGTACATTGCAACAGACAATTCCCCTTGTACCAGATTTCCAAGTTCACGCTGCAATTCTGACCTTTTAGCCAAGTTCGTACCTGCATAGCTTGATTCAAGGATCTCCCAAGCTGTCATGGCATCCTTAGCATGCAGTATTTCCCCAACTATCTTCTCAGACACAGAATTAATCAACCATGACATAACCACATCATTGCATCTCTGCCATCTAGCAGCCATCACTACATCATCTGGTTTAGAATATTTTCCCTCAACAAAACCTAGTTTATATCTTCCAGATAGGGCTATTTCCATAGATCTTTTCCAGACAGCATAATTCTCCTGACCATCCAGAACTTTACTTATAATAGAACTGCCAGACAGTTCATTATTATTGACGAAATATGGATCATCACCAGTCACTACAGCACCGCTACCAACAGCAGTCGGATTCATCACTATCGGACTCGTACTCGAAGCCGAATCGTTCATAAACTCTAACGGAGCAACAATCAACCAAAATCAACAAAAAATAGATCGGAATGAAGACAGACGCACCTGGATCATTGTTTGCTCTGATACCATGAGAAACGACTACGTCGGAATGCCGATTGACTTCTGGCAATGGCAGAACGAAGATCAGAAATGGAAAACTGGAAATCGGAATCTGGGAGAAAGCTTAGAGTTTTTCATTAGGTCTAAATCAAAATTACAATCGGGAATGAGCTGAGGAGGGAAGATACATATGCGAACTGAACGACGCCGTATTGACTCAAACGCAAACTTACACGTCGAGCCAAAACGACGTAGTACCGACGCACCTGTATTTCCCCCTTAAACTAACAGACTCAATAACCAACTTGATTTACAAACACAATGAAGAACTCTTGCACTAAAACTCCCATTTATCTTCCAATAGCATGTTGCTCCAGCTCCGCGAATGTGTTGACGATCACTCCGCGAGTTTTTCAGATTCGATTTCCGTGGCTAACGATAGCAGAGTGGACGTATTTATCAAACACGAACGTGGGAATAACTGAGGTTGGGACAGGTTTGGCGTAGGTCGGAATGAGTAAAACTGGTTCGGAAATGCTGAACTCCGTATCAAGTCTTGTAAGGATGAATTGAGTGAATCCCAAAAACGACGCGCTCGAGGTGAAGAATGTGTACGTAGGAGATCCGAAATGATCCGTAGGAGATCCGTTTTTGTGGCTCTCGATGTATAAAGACATGAACTGTACTTTGGTGGTTGATTTGGATATATGAGGGGACGGGTCAACCCGAGGGATGTCGACGAAGGTGATTTCCGGGTTGGACGCAGAGAGCTTGCCGGCGTAGACGACGGCTGATGCAAAAGGTGGGTTGATGACGAGGATGACGGCTTTGAAGCGGTTGTCGCGGCTGCAGAGGATGTTGACGAATTCGAGAGTCGCGACCGGGTGGCCGTGGCCTGGGTGTGGGATTATGATCAGTAGCTCTTCTAAGCTTTTCGCAATTTTTTTTATAATTGTAGCAAAGAGCTACAGAGAAGAACAGAGGACTTGGATCAACCCAGTGTATTGCTACAATTAACTGTGATTGGAAGATTTTTCTTATCCGAAGAGAGGCAAATTTCGTCGCAGACCATCTGGCTAAATGTGTTACAGATCAAAATTGGTGCTGGACGAGACTAGATTGCTGCCCACGCTTATCCCGACAAAGAGCATGTGCTTTAACCCAGTGTATTGGTTTTAATCGGCTTTGCTTCTGTTTAGGAATTTAAAAGTTGAATCATAGTTGATATGGTTGAGGTTTATATTTGTTTTAATGTGTTAAATTTTTTTTTGAAATATGTTTCCATACTTATCTTGAGGTTATATCATGCAAAGTTTGATTAATATATTTTTTTTTGTACAAAATATAATATTCATCAAAATCATTTTATAATTCGTTATTTTTCAAGCAGAAAAATGAAAATGACGACATAATTCGTCAGTTTCATTTTATAATTCGTCACCAAGCAAATGCACCAAAAATCAGGATTTAATCTCATCTCTTCAAATCGCAATATCAAGGGCTATGATTTGTTTATGTATTGTACCAAAAAATTAACGTTGTACATGATTATTTTCCACTTATTTTGCATTAATATTTGTTTCTTTTTTAAGTTTTTTTTGATAATGTCGTACAATAACTGAAAACAATACAATGCATATTACTAAAGTTTTATCATATATTACACATATATATTGTTCTTTTTCATGGCTTTAGCAAGGCATCTTGAAATCATTTGGTACATCTCTTTAATTCTGAATCGCTGGCCATGTTCGACACCTTTAACCATGGATCCGCACATCCACCCCATCGGTACATTCTCCGACACTTGGAGCTCAGGCTACTTTGGGCGCCTTTACCGTTGCTAAACACATCCACGAGGGAGAAAGAACACATCCACGTGTGAGGCGTGAAGGCGGGACGGGGAATGCATCCACAAGAGATGTATGAAGAGGAAAAGGACTCCAAAATTTGAACCCGGGGTGTAAGGATCCGTAAAGGACTCCTTAATGGATTGCAACATGCCACCACTATGTTGACGTTTCTTTTTTAAGTTATTGATTTGATTTTGTAAGTAAAGAGCATTTAACCAATTGGTTTAGGTTTTATTTATCCTTAGTTTATTTTTATTCTTTCAAAGGGAAACCTCCAAAATGCTTGTCCTAGTTTCATTGGTCACTAAGGCCGAAGTGGTGTGGCCCGGTGGTAGACACACCCATCCACCACAAACAGTGTTCGGGTTCAAGTCTAACAACTAACAATTAACCCCTAACACTCCCATCAAAAAAAATAGTTTCATTGGTCACCACCTCATCATCACTATTACCTAATGGTTACGGAATATATCCCTGTTTGCCAAAATGCTTTCATTGGTTACGATCCGAGCCGCTCATCTCACGTTCACGATCCGAGCCACTCATCTTAGGCGTTCGGTTGAGGCAGAGTTGTAAAAATGAGGCACGTGAGGCACGATCGAAGCCACTCATCTCAGTCGTCAAACGCACGTGGCGTTGCCATGTGTCCCACTCACTTGAACACGTTCACACTACTGTTGTGAGTGAGACACGTGGCGCGCTCACAAAGCACGGGGGTTAGATGGACGTACGAGATCGTGCCTCACTTCGTCAATTTAATGTTCACGACCTCATTTGAACGCACCTCGTGACAAGATAATATTAAATAATAAGATTATCGAGATATGGTATGTGAGATGTTCGAGCCTCTGGTCTTGGATGCTTAATTGGGCCTTTATTGGGCTGTTACGATGAGTAGGCCCAATAACAGCGTTTCTTTTCGTGGAAGAAACGAGAGTAGCAGAAGACGGGCGGGCAAGGTCGAGAGTCTGTTGTGTTGTTCCTTCCTTGATTCTGATCGATCATTCCTTCTTCGGCTTCTCTGGTTTGTTTTATAATTTAGGTTTCTGGATTGCTTGAGGTCGAATTTGGCGGGTTATGACTGATTCATTTGCTAAAGTTCATTTATTTATAGTTTTTTTTTTTGATAGATGCTGGATTGAATGGGTAATCGGGGTTGAGAAATAGGATAACTGAATTATTTCGAAATAAGGGTTGGCTGTGGTTCCATTTGGATCTTCACAGATAGCTTTGTATTTCATATCTGATAGAAGTAAATTATGTCAGATGAATCTGAGCAGTGAGAGTGTTAGAAATTGGAAATTAGCTTTGCATTTCAACTATTAAGAAAAACAGACCCTTCACACGTGTTTTTGATGGATTTTAAAGTTTGGAGGTGGTGGTGATTAGTTCTTAAATGAAAAACTCTTTGATGTTGCGCGCTTTTAACCTGTACAGTTAGCTTACTTGATGGAAGTTCCGCCATTTTCGTTCACCTTTGAAATATTAGCTACTTTGTGATCGCGAATGTACATTGCCATGTGATTATGAGTGACTGATAATGAAGATTTTGCTGTTTGGTTGTACGTTTGTGTGTCCTGGACTCCTGGTATTGATGAAAAAATGCGTAGGGGTTCTGCTGAACGGAATTTTGATAAGTTTATATATTTTTATATTTGTGAGTAGAAAATTTTCCATCTTTAATATATCGATCTCCTGACTTGTAACTTCTTCCTGATGATTGCTCTTGTACATTCACATTCTTGTATATAAAAAGTTATTGTTGTTTTATTTGCTTTGCCAACTATCATATTTCGTCGTATTTTAACTAACTGATCCTCCTTTTGACTCAGTTTGTCCATCCCCTCTTGCTTTAACCAAGATGTCTCGGAGATATGATAGCCGCACGACCATTTTCTCTCCAGAAGGTCGTCTGTACCAAGTCGAGTATGCAATGGAGGCAATTGGAAATGCTGGGGCTGCGATTGGAATCTTGGCAAAAGATGGAGTTGTCTTAATCGGCGAGAAGAAGGTTACTTCCAAACTATTGCAAACCTCCACCTCCACTGAAAAGATGTACAAGATTGATGACCATGTTGCGTGTGCTGTTGCTGGAATAATGTCCGATGCCAACATCTTAATCAACACTGCCAGAGTTCAAGCCCAGCGCTACACATTTTCCTACCAGGAGCCAATGCCTGTTGAGCAGCTAGTCCAATCTCTGTGTGACACTAAACAAGGTTACACCCAGTTTGGTGGCCTTCGCCCCTTTGGAGTCTCGTTTCTCTTCGCTGGATGGGATAAAAATTACAGCTTCCAACTGTACATGAGTGACCCAAGTGGAAACTATGCTGGCTGGAAAGCTGCTTCCATTGGCGCCAACAATCAGGCAGCTCAGTCCATGCTGAAACAAGACTATAAGGATGACATCACAAGGGAAGAAGCTGTCCAACTTGCTCTGAAAGTCCTCAGCAAGACAATGGATAGCACAAGTCTCACCTCTGACAAACTTGAACTCGCTGAGGTATTCCTCGCACCTTCTGGGAAAGTTAAGTACGAGGTTTGCTCGCCTGAGAAGCTGAGTAAGCTGCTCGTGAAGGTTGGAGTGAATCAGCCGGCAGCAGAGGCTTCCTAAAACTAATATGCTTCGTTTTCTCTTGAAGACATCCAAGCTATATATGTCTTCCTTCTCTTCCTATTACACTGTTAAATATCGAATTTTGTATTATGACATTTGTACCATGTCTACTTGGTTCCACTAACACAATATCTACTTAGCCAGTGACACCAAAAAATGATATAATTTAATATGTTTTATTGAAAGAACAGGTTGAATACAAACTATATTCTGCCGTTGTTACACTTTCTGAACTTGCAAAAGTTTGTAGTTATACACTTAATATTAATACTCTTCCAGCCTGACTCTAACACTGTCGCAGCAATATGTGTCAAGGTGCGGTTCCTGAACTGATATGTCATGCCATTCGAACACTAGTTGTCTATAGGAACTTTGGACCTTGAAACAAGGCACATTGCGTGTGATGCACCGACTGCAACAGCAAGAACATGGTGAGAACCTAGTTCATCATCCTCTGTGAGAAATTTGACTTCGATTGGTTGAGTATTAATCTCCGGTAAGCCTGGAGTGCCTAGTTGTGAATCCTTAGCATTGCCCCACATGTATAACTTCCCTTTATCTGTTGGAAATACAAACCCAAATCAACTCAAAAAACCTAGTTTTTCACACGCTTTGCTGGTCAGTTTATTAATCTAGAGTTGTGGAATAGGCCTACCTGTTACGGCAGCAGAAGATGCTCCTCCACAAGCAATGTATACTATACATTGATCAGTTAAGGACTCTATAACCGTTGGTACTGGCTGACTCTGAATATTAGAGTGACCCAGTTGACCATGTCCTCCATGGCCCCATGACAATACTTTTCCGTCATCTGACAAGAAATTAGTAGGAGTACCGAAGTATGAGACATCAAGTGAGCCTAATAGGATTTCCCGACTACACAATATTTCTACCTGTTAATGCAAGAGTGTGATATCCACCACTCGCTATTTGAGTAACTCGAACATCTTTAAGACTTGGTATTAGTTGTGGTTTCCAGCCACCAACTTTATTTCCTCGTCCAAGTTCATAATTAGCATTTGCTGAAGTAAAAAGACAATATCATCAGTAATCAGGGAAAAACCATTCAAAATTTCTGTTGAAATACCAATTGTGATCTTCACGTATATAGCAAAATGAGCATGCTCCATCTACGAAATTAAAGCGTACTCACCGAGAATGGATATTTACTGGTCTTAAGCAATACACTAAAAGTTAGGAGAACTCAGAGAAGTGCAATATCATTACCTCCCCAATTCCAAACCTGACCTTCCTCAGTCAGAGCCATTGTAAAAAAGCCTCCGCAAAATACAGCTGCGACAGGAACAGGCAGTTCTTTAACTTGGGAAGGAATACTCATGCCACCTCCTTCATTTGGGCCAGGGCGAGGACCAAGGCCTAGTCTACCATCTCCCTCATCCCGACCCCACATGTAAAGCTCGCCTACAGTACACTAAGAAAAATATAAGACAGCGTATATAAAAAAAACATTGCTGTACAAAATACATCAGCTGTTAAAAAATGTCGACCTTTGAGACCAGAATGTCAAACAATGTAAACATTTGCTAAATACTGGCAATTGAGTTTTACCAACACCGTCGAGGAAAAACAATCCCGACGACATCTCAAACCTGAGTCTGTGATGGCAGCCGTATGAGTTCCACTGGTCGCAATATGCTTTATCCTTCCCTCCCAAGGACCCCCGACCAACCTAGGTAGTAACTCCCTTGTATAGACATGATGTCCTAAAGCACCAAAACCGCCATATCCCCTGCAAACTTCAGTTTTAATAAACAAGCATGCTCATGTTAAACTAAAAGCAATGGCATCCCTCCTGAAAAATTCTATCTAAATAACCGAAGTCTCAACTCAACTACATCCTACATGACAATGCACATATTCATATGAGCTGCGTCAGCATTCATTTTTATACTTCAACTAGCAACAGTTTAAAACTTTTGGGCAATGTGACTGACCAGGAAAACACATCACCAAGGGAGTCCAACGCAATGGAATGAACTCCACCAAGCGCAGCACTTTTCACAGGACTCAAATTAGGGTTCAAGGTAGGAACAAACACAGCATTCTCATGCCCAAATCCAAGCCTTCCACCATCACCTTTCCCCCAAATCCACAAACTCCCGTCAACCAGCAATCCAGAATGAAACAGCCCACAAGATACACCAACCTCCACTTTCGCCGGAGCGTCAGCAGCACATTCATCAATTGGACCCAAAAGCCGTCCCGGAACCGGCGAGAGACGGAACGAAGCTGGATTAACACGCAGAGACGCCACGGGAGTTGGATAAATACGAACCTCTTCAATTCCTCCACCCAATTGCCCAGACGCTCCTCTCCCCCAAGATAAAAGTTCGTAGCTTTCGCCGCTGTCGGCTTCGTCGGTGTACAAGATTGGAACTTTCTTCGACGATATCGGTGTTGAATACGATCTGGAACACGATGATCGCCGGAGCAGACCCAGTTCGAATCGACGGCGAGCGATCATCATCATCAGACCGATTGAAATTTAGGGTTTATAAATTTTCAGAAGGGTTTAAGAAAATCTCAGCTTATTCAGATAACGAAAGATTTATAAATAGGCTTCATCAATTTTAAAAAGAGTGTCAGCAAAATCTAACCTTTCTATGATTTCCATTGAAAAATATTGAAAATTTAACAGGACCTGGACAAGAGGGAAACATGTAAATGCAGATTTTGACCTAATCCCAATTTTCAAACGTTGAAGAGTTTCATGGTACAGCAAACAAATTGGGATATCACAATGGCCAACATCATATCCTGATAATTCAATCAGTGAGGAGTTCAGAGAGCCAAGAGCAAAAGCAGCATTGACAAGGCCAAGCTGAGACGGATACCGATTGAAATGAGGGACGAGTCTGCACCATTGTCGTAGTCTGGCTGGATCATGATTTTAAAGATGCAATTGCCTTGGGATGGATTTTGAGTAGTGATTGTACCTAACCCATTGAATTTGCATGCCTCGGATTGCTGGTTGCTCTTTTGATAGTAGCTGTTGTATGCAAAGGAAATATTGCCACGGGCATCCAAGTCGCTGCATGAGGTTCCGTAGCCTAGGCTGGTGCAGTCTGCTAGAGAGCAGGCATAGCTGACGGTTGGTGCAACGTTGGAATTTTCTAGACTGGCGGAAGGTGACATTATGCACCACTTCTGGCTCAGGTAAGTTACACCTCGGGCGGGAATTAGGCCTCCGCTGGAGTTTGAGTTTGTGGCTGTTCCGAGGTTGAGCTGATATTTGAGAGATCCGTCGAAGTTGAATACACCCCAATGGCGCTCGAAGTTACCGGGTTGGACGCTCTTTTCATCCTCGTCGATAAGACTGAACAGGTAGGCATCCAAAGGTTGGGTTGGCCTTAGAGGCGTTCCTTTACCAGCTATTACACGAGTCATGAAGCCCTGGATGAACCTCCTGGCAAGAGTTGGGTTAGCATTTTTGTCTCCATCTGTAGGCCAGCCAACCTCTCCTACAATTATAGGCACGTTGCCAAAACCATTCTTATTCATGGCTGATACCAGCGTATCATAGTTGGCATCAAACGCATTTTCGTAAGTCAACCCCCCATCGACAACAGGAGAAGAAAAACCATCGAAAAATGCATAATCAATGGGGAAATTATCATCGCTGTGGAGGCTTATGAAAGGGTAGATATTGACGGTAAAAGGCCCTCCATTGTCGCTAAGGAACTTCACAATGTTGATCATAAGGTCATGGATTTCTGCTTTGAAGTCTCCACCTGAAGGTAAACTTGAGGAGCTCTCATACACGTCAGCATTCAGTGGACAAGTGACTCTTACTCGATTCGTCAGGCCTGCTTTTGACAATGCAGTTTGAATGTTTCTTATAGCTGGAAAAGTTGTTTTGAGAAAAGTTCCGTTGTAGCTTGACAAGAATGGTTCGTTTCCAACTGCTACATACCTGAATAAGGAAACCCAATATGAGAATCTTTGATCCTTAAATGTTCTACTTCTACACCTCAACAATACTAACTACAGAACTAGAAAATGAAAATACTAGTAATAATTTGCCATAGCAGAAAAAAACATCTTGATTCAACCTTAAAGTGGCAACTTCCATAAAAGGTCGGCTGTGTACAGATACAACCTTGAAATGGTTATTCTCTGAAACATACCGCTATGTAAAAGTTCAACCATGAATGGTAATTATCATAAATATGCTGTGCTATGTAAAGATTCAATCTTGGAAAGGTAATCATCACAAAGTGTCTATATAGAAAGCCGTACAAGCTTAACAAAATGAGAAACTTCCAAAATAACTCGCAAGATGCTAAAAGCTAGAGAATTAACTATGGAACGATTAGTAGACAAACACTAAGAGAGACCTCCCTACAAGTTGGACTCATTGTGGAGTTAACTCAATTCAAAAAGCATCTCTAGAGACTGAGCTTTTCTATGCGCTAATATCTTATTTCCAAACAAAAGGCGACAGTTGGGCAGTTCCTAGTCCTGCCAAGATCGACAGCTGTGAATCTACACGAAAATCTACTCTATCACTTGCAAGTAAATTACCTGATATTTACTGATGATATATGAGATGTGACATTGTCCGCGACCCACTTATCAGCGGCTTTCTGGCTACTAGCAAGTGAGCTCAACTTATCATTTGGGATGCCAACCATGACCTCAATCCCAGTATTACCGAGTATACGCAGATTATGATAATCAGCATCAAACAGCTTCACCTTCATTATTCCATTGTCCTTGAGCAACTGGACCACTGTGTTGGCTGGAAGTGGGTGGCTAGCCTGAGTTCCCCAATTGGCTCCAATTCCATTAACTCCCACAAAGCCAGTTACAAACACAACAACCACCATCAACAACATGGTTCTAGCTAACATCTTAAGCAGCAGATTCTCCTAAATCAAATCTCAGCTCCTGGAACCAAAAGCTTAACCTTTTTGCTCTTCAAAAGGGGCTTTTTTTTAAAATTAAACCTTACAACTACAGCTCAGATTGGGGTGTGAACGAGCTGGCAAAAGAAGTGATTTTTACAACAAAGATTGAAACTTTAGGGTATAAGAAAACAACCCAGAAAGAGAGCTGGATTTAGAACTGAGCTCAGCAGCCGTAGCTGCTACTACAACAGTGGTTGAAGGTTGAAACTGAACACCCAGTAGGCAAAGAGCAAACCTGAATCCCTGGTGAAACCTACGATACTGGCGAAAGCGAATATTGGGTTGGTGCTGATGAGAAGCGGACAAGAATTATTGAAGAGAGAAAGGATAGATTGGAGGATGTGCTGGCGATTCTTTATGTGGTGTCTGCATTTGCTGATAATTTAAGTTTTTGATTTTTTATTTAAATTTACTTGTACAGATAGGTTCAATTCAATGTAACTCTTTGTATAGTAAGATAGCCATTAAAAAACATCGTTAAATTTTTTGCAGTTTCAGAAGAGCACGAAAACTTCAGTTCATGTTTTGTCTTTAAGAGTTAATTTTAGCTTGATGAGATTTAATTTGACTAATCAAATGATGTTACTTGTTATGGGTGCAAAGATCAACCGACCTTAATATTTAAGGAAATTATTATGCTTGTATGAATGACCGACCTGCATCATTTTAAAATGGGCCGAACATTTAAAAGTGATTATTTGATGATATATTAAATTGCGTATAAAAGGATTGATATGACCGAGAAACATTAAGCAATTGAAATTTAATTTTCCTAATCCATCATTCTCTTGTTTATTTCCCGTTCTCCCTAGATTTTTAACTTTAATCTCCTCTATTCTTCCATTTATTTTTTGCAATTATGGACCCTCGACTTGCGCAGTACGTTGCGAATGTTGGATTTCTACCGTGGACCGAAGTATGCAACGTGAAGATTGATCCAAAATTGTGTACCGCCTTAGTGGAGATATGGCGATCCGAGAAACACACATTCCATCTGAATGGAGGGGAGGCTACAATTACATTACAGGACGTCGCTCTCCTTACTGGATTACCCATAGATGGGAAGCCTGTATCTGGACTAGGTGAGTTGGAATGGGAGCCACTTTGTTTGAGTTTATTGGGTGTTGTGCCCGACCGTCCGAAGAAGAAATCGATGGGTACCAAGACATGGTTCGATAACTACCTGAGTCATATACCGGACGATGCGGACGAAGAGACATTGAAGAAATACGTTAGGGCGTACATCTTGTGTCTATTGGGATTGACTCTCATGTCAGACTTGTATGGTGATCAGGTAGCGCTCCACTACCTTCCATTGTTGGCGGATTTGGATAACGTCCGCAGATACAGTTGGGGGAGCGCGATTTTAGCTATTTTGTACAGTCACTTGTGCAAAGCGAGCAATTTTAAGAAGTCACAAATTGGTGGATGTGCACTGTTACTACAATTTTGGAGTTGGGAGCGTATGCGTATTGGAGCTCCACAACCATATTATAGAGAGGCCCCAGACCTTGAAGATGAGATTCATCCATATTTAAGACCTTGTTGGTCGTACTTGTAAGTTAATTTCCATCGCATCCATATTCAAAATTTTCATATTCAATTTGTAACGCATTTTTTATGTGCAGACATTGGGCTGGACCAAAACACTTTGATGAGGTCTCGCGTGGTTCTCTAGTCTTCTCCCGGGATCAGCTGGACCGCATGGTCCATGTTGATTTTATTTTCCGACCATATGACGAGGAGACCATGGCCCGACTGCATCCCGTATGTCTCGAATCACGGCAATTATGGACGGCTGATGTGCCACTTATTTGCTTCAACATCGTTGAGTGGCATCATCTGATTCGTGTTATGAGACAGTTTGGATGGAACCAGTAGATTCCACTTGCTCCTATAGCGTGTACGAATGAGCACCACGGATTAGAAAGGAAAAAGAAAGTTGACTGGAGAGTGCACCTCCACCAGTATGTTACGATATGGAGTACCAGATATGAGAGATTAATATATGGGGATCCGGGCGAGGATGGCGAGGACATTGATATTCCTAGTGATGAATATGTGTATTGGTATTCAAGGATAACACGTCGCCTTATCCAGCCCAAATTGAAAGAAGAGGACACTCAATACTATCGCCTTACTGCCCATGAATTACCTAGCAATGTAAGTTTTCACATTGATATTCCTAGTGATGAATATGTTTTATACGTTCACTAACAATTTGTTCATATAGATTCGCACGTTGCTCATCTGCGCATCGGAAGCTGCAGAAGGATTCCATAGTACTGCAGACCCGAGACCTATTTTCCATCGCATTTTTCATACCGTAGTGGAAGAACTACGGGTGTTGTGCGAGTTGCGGCTGCTGAACATCAACCCTGATATTGTTCAGTTGGGAAAAGGTAAATTTCCATTTACTTTATTTATATTTTATTTTATTTTACTATTTTATTTTATTTTATTTCAAATTATATAATTATTTCACTAATACATTTCAACGACAGGTGACCATGATGATACAATTCTAGAGGAAGATCATGTCACCAACCTTGATTCACAGACAGCTGGTTATGATCATCCATCAAGCTCACGGGCACCACCACCATCATTTCGGTCATCAAGCTCACGGGCACCACCTTCACCACTATTTCGGCAATCCACCTCAGATGCGCCAGCTTCACCACCAACTCATGGGCACCAATTTCGTCCTCCAAAGTCACCTAAACAATCATGGCTGAAGAGGTTGCGTAAAAAAAGATTCTGATGACATTTTGTACTATCAAACTCTCAATTTAATGGACGAAAGTGACTTTTTGATATGTGTTTTAATTTCATTATCTCAATTTAATCGACAAAAATAACTTCTGATACGTTATGTGCACTAAATCTTTCAATTGAACCGACCAAAAATAAGTTGAAGTACAAAATAGGAATCCGGTTTTATTAAAACCGGATCACCGCGCTTCGGTCTGACGTGGAAGCCACGTATTCATCCGTCGTCCACATCAGCCAAATCTCCCAAAGACCGGATTCCCGGGATCCGGTCTTTTGAAAAACGTGAAAGACCGGATCCTGGAAATCCGGATTCGCGTGGGTTAGTTTTAAAATCGGAAACTCAAATTGGGTTAGTTTTAAAAAAAACTCCGTTAAACACACACATATGTACAAAACGCGGTCAACACTGGCCAAAACACAACCACCACCAGCAACAAATCTATTAACAAGCAGCTGCAAAAGGACTTCAGGAGTGTCGCCACCTCCCAGCCACTGCCGCCCAAAAAACTCCCAACCCGTCAACCCAACAATCACCAATTACACCAGCCACCTCCAACAGCCACCTGACCGACCCACCGGCGCCGCCTGTGCAACCCTTTCACTCCACCCACAGCGGCCGAACCCATCATCAAATCCAACAAGTACAACCCGGGGAAGCGGCAAACTACAAGCCAAGAGAAAGAGAGGAACGGCAGGGAAGAAACCGAAGCCAAATCCAAATCCCGTTTTCCTCCTCCCTCACCTTCTTCTTCTGTCTCCTTCAGACTCTTGGTCTTCCCTGCTGTAGTGTATTTTGTTTTTGTTTACATGAATTTTGTCACGCGAATTGTATTGTATGGTAGGCACATATAAAGTTCGATCGTAATTCTTTTTCTTTTTTTTTTGATGGGGTTCGATCGTTATTCCTTCGATCGTGCAAATTCTTCGAACTTTAGCGTCATTAGAAAATTAGTAGTTTTCGTTAATCAAATAAAGTTTTCGTTAGGAGGAGTTGAACATTTTATTTGCTTGCTTTTATACATAGACATACACAGTCTCTTCCTCGGATCGATACTTAGTCATTAATCATTAATGTTACTTTTTAGTGTAATAGGGTTAAACATACATTTATTACGTGACAACCAACAAACCTATCCTGATATCATACTCGAATCCTAATAAGTTCTGAAGGAAAACTTTCCAATTATTTCCTCAAATTGAGCAAATTGGTTCTGAATCTATTAATTTGTCAATTTGTTTTATAAAATACTCAATTTCTTCAAAATATCGTTCATAATAGCGTTTACATGATATCGGGCGCTCTTACGAACAACGACTTATGTTGAATATAACATTTATGCTGCAATGGTTGACAAGTCAGCTTTAAAGTGAGCTTAAAACGATGTCATGAACAACACCAAAAAATTTAAAATATTATTTTATATGAACAACGACAATTAATTAACTTAAACTTTGGTTCTATTTCACTCTTCATAGTTGAACGCATAACAAAACCCTTTTTCATCGCGACCATGGCCGCTTCCTCGTAGTCGTATTAGCGCTCAGTTGAGATCAATCCATCATAATTCGAGAATCGAGGAACTCAAATTTGATTATCAAATTAAGATGCATCTTCATTCTGCATCTGACACGTGTTCCAATAGTAGAGTCAAACTTGGTGGCTTTGACTTTTCATTAAATGCAATTTTGATTTTTGAATATACATCTGTGACACGAGTCAGCACCACAATGACCTGTTGATACACGTTCAAAGGTGCAGATTGAGATTTAAAGTTCGGGTTCTTATCTAATATAATGCTCCTCTTCATCTCAATGTTCTTTGATCGATAAGTCTATTTAGGGTTACGACACAATGTGATGCCCACATTACTCGATTTATGTTTGTAATATAACAAGGCGTCTTTCTGATTCAAGCATACAAATTTTAACAGTGCGTTCAAAGGATAACAACAATTGTGACATAAGTCATACATCTAGCATAATGTGTCGTCTATAAGAGTCTGATATGCTATTGTGAACGACGCATTGGGAACCAATTTACTTAATTTGAACAAATATACTAATTTTCGATTTTGAAAGACATGATATAATAGAATAAGCAAAGAAAAAAAAGATGTCAACTATTATAGATGAATAATTGTGCAGTGAACTTGTGTATCACGGACTTCTATTTTATATGAATGTCTTTAAACATATTGGAGTTGGACTTAATGACTTATCAAATATACTTTTTCGTCTCTTGCAGGGCTTGTGGCCAATTTGCCTATTAAAGTACTTCTGAGCATGACTCGCAACTTGACTCGGTGACCTTGTAATCACGTATTTCTTTGATATATTCTTCCATTCTCCTCTCCCGAGCTCCATCAAACCGAGTAGGAATGCCATATGCTCGTCATTGCTCCATGGCACACCTGATGAATACCATAACAAAATTTATCAAAATACTTTTTTTTGGTATTAAAAGGTACTGCAGAATTTCAATTACCTTTTTTCTGGTACTGACTTTTACCGTCACCAAAGCACGATACCTGTATTTTTACCCCGAACAACTTGAATGTGATACTCTTTCCTGCAGTGCAAGTTCTCGTGTTGTGACCCTTTTTGCCGCAGTTTGAACATTCTCGTTCGCTGGGCATTATGAACTAAAAATCCTTGTTGCTCGAGATGTAACGCTAGCTGTCGCTGTCTAGCTGCCATCGGCTTTGCATGCTGTTAAATACCATGCAGTGGAGATTCTTCATTCCAAATTTAAATATGTTATTATCATAGTTTGGAAAGCCAAAATCTTATTTCATGAACCTAAAAACAGATAATCCAATATAGAAATAATATATCAATCATGAAATGAGAAGCTTCAAAATAAGACACCTGGATTTGGAAAGTTGGATTTTACTTATCAATATTATAATTTGGAAAATAGTTTCTATAAAAATCTTAATAGGATAAGATATATAGAAATTTTAGTAACATTAAATAATCATAATATAATAATCTTTCAAAATCTATGATCAACTCAAGTAATACGTCGCCGTTTTAAGACCAGGCTTTGTGATATTCAGCCCGTCATTAAAGGGGCCGATAAGTGGGCCGATATGCGATCAATTTCTCGTAGCTGTTCCGGAGAAACTGAAATCCCTAGAAATGTTTTGGCTTGCTAAGCAAGAAGCAGTTTGGTTTTCTCAGTAAAAGCACTGCGATCCTATATCTGACCTGTGTCGAAATCGCCTCTCCGCTGATTATCGGAGCTGAGGTACGATGAAGTGTCTACGATTTTCATTTTGGGTTTTAGCTTGTGATATGTTGGAATTTGCGGTTAGATTTGATTTGAAATGTGAAAATTTCCGAGCTCTCATTCACTTGGTTGATTTGTAATGTTGTGCAGCTTTCGAGTGATTGTTTGGATTGAAGATGTTTCTCACAAGGTATGTTGAGCTAGTGATGGTACCGTTTTTCTGTGAGATTTCTTGGTTTCGGTTGTTTGGTTTTGAAGTTTGTGTTTTTTCTGATTTGAATTTGTGGATGGGGTGTGATTGAAGGACTGAGTACGACAGAGGTGTGAACACTTTCTCTCCGGAGGGACGATTGTTTCAGGTGGAATATGCAATTGAGGCCATCAAGGTGAGGCATTTGCTGTGTTAATGAACTTGATATGTGATGGACGTTGTTGTATGTGGAGATGTTGGATACAAAGTTGCTTATATGGAGTTGAATCATTGACTGTAGTTGGGCTCCACCGCTATCGGGTTGAAGACCAAGGAAGGTGTTGTGCTAGCTGTTGAGAAGAGGATTACTTCCCCTCTGTTGGTGTGGTTTTCTTATCAACCTAATTAACTGTTTTTTTGTTCATTCGTTTCTGAAGTTTAGTACTTGTTAAGAGTGTGTTTTATTTTTATTAGGAACCGAGTAGTGTTGAAAAGATCATGGAAATTGATGATCACATTGGCTGTGCAATGAGTGGTTTGATTGCTGATGCCCGTACTCTAGTTGAACATGCACGGGTTGAAACTCAGGTAATGTTTTGCTTTGTGCACATCATGTACTCCATCCCTCATTTCGGGATAATTGAAGCATTTACTGATTATAAATTTATGAACTTTTATTTGAATTTACAGAACCATAGGTTCTCATATGGCGAGCCTATGACAGTTGAATCTACTACCCAAGCTCTCTGTGACCTGGCTCTAAGATTTGGAGAGGGAGATGAAGAATCCATGGTGATGAACTCTTTCTTTTTGCTAAAATTGTTTTGTGGCTAGTTTACAAATTCATTCCGAGTTAGTAAGAGATGTTTATACCTCAATTTTTCTGTTTTTTCTGATATGAAATACTGCATTTTTTATTTGCAGTCTAGACCGTTTGGGGTATCTCTTCTTATTGCTGGCCATGATGAGAATGGCCCTAGCTTGTAAGTACCAAGTTAATATTTGCTAGATATGTCGTGAAAGCATAATGACGGCAGGGCTGTTATGGCCTATGTATTTGAATTTAAAACATTATAGGTGTTATTTTTTATATCACTATTAGCTAACTCTTAGAGGGATCGAGGTATTGGCATATATTTAGCTCCGTTAAGTTTTGTTTGAAGTTTGAGAATTTAATTCATCTTTAATAAAGGGGAGTATCGGACATTGTCATTCTATAATAGAGTAAAATGTTGGTGTCATACATATCAGTTCACATACTAATGTCTTGGATTGCTTTTTATACATATAATCGAGTCCTCAGTGACAAACTTTTAGAGGGTCATCATGCATTGACTACTTATTGTTATTGAAGCTACCTCTGGCAGTGTCAATCCTCAGGTGAAACCTGATTTAGTTGAACTTTTTGAAAGTTAAGTGATTAGTGTAGAATGGCTACAACCCATTTCTTGAACGGTTCTCTTTTGGGCTAAAATCGTGGCTTTAATACTCCTCTCCATTGCAACTGCTGCTCTAATGTATCTCCCATCAAGTACCTCACGATTGTTTAAACTTCATGTTAATGCCACAGGTACTACACAGACCCATCCGGAACCTTCTGGCAGTGCAATGCTAAAGCCATAGGTTCAGGTTCTGAGGGTGCCGACAGCTCATTGCAGGAGCAATACAACAAGGTGGGTTTCCGTTTCCCTTGTTTTTCAAAATATAAATTCATACATACAGCGGCTCGTAATGCTTGCGGTTGCAGGATTTAACACTCAAAGAGGCAGAGACAATTGCACTTTCCATCCTCAAGCAAGTTATGGAAGAGAAGGTAAAGACCCTGCGATTCTAACTTGTCATATACTACATCGCTTCTGTCGTCTATACTAATACTGTGTCATCATATAATTTTGAGTTGAGTCTTTGTTGCTTCAATCTCAGGTAACCCCCAACAATGTCGACATTGCAAAAGTGGCTCCACAATACCATTTGTACACCCCAGCTGAGGTGGAGGAAGTCATTACTCGTCTATGAGGAGACATTGCTACTGAAAAATCCTATATTTCCTATTTAACCAAGTACCTGGGATGAGGTGTAAAATGTTGAAGCCTATGAACTTCTGCTTGAAAAAAACAGTCCAATGCTGTCTTTCGTTATGTACGACAATGTTGTCATTGCGTTGAACAAATTTGTTAACATCTCAACCTTATTTATGCTTGCGTTCCCTGGTCTAGTGTGCGTTTATTAAACTGAACCAAAGGTACTTCACATTTTAGCTAGATTAGTCTGTTATTTAATTTAACTTATGTGTTTAGTTAGATGGTTTCAGTGAGATGAAATGCCGAACTGAACAACTGAACCCTTAAGTTCAAAAGAAACTTAAAAGTGTCAATGTGGAAAAAGTAGCTTTAGCTACTTGATTTTATGAAGACAAATTGTTTACAGCCATTGTGAACTGAAGCACACTCTACTTACTGGCATTGCATTTAACTTGGATAAGATTTCAACTGGAGTATATGCGAGCCTACCCATCCCTGCAGTCTGATCAGGCTCAAGTAAAGCTTTAACAAAGGTACCTACTAACTAATTCTGAATAGGATTCCATCTGGTTGGAGGAATTCTATGCAAGCTTGACTCCACCTGCTTCTCAGGAATCTTCTCCTTATTCCGCAAATCTGCAACATTTTCCGAAGAAGGTGGTGGTGAGCCTGCTTCCCCCATTGTTGTCAATGAAGCTATAATCAAAGAGATCCCCAAAATAAGAACATATATTGCCCTCAAACTGCTTCTCATCTTCACCTCCGATCAGTTTCTACTCTTGCCGCTCTGAAGACCACGGAAGATTTAATCTTTGTGTCCTGCTATCAGATTCGGAAAAGATCAGAGATGAGGGTTATATATAGATAAAATAAAGAAGTAGATAAATTAAGAGGACACATACATAAGTGATGATGATGATGAGTAACTAAGGATCCAATGCAAGGTGGAAAATTCATCATGTGATGCATCTTTGACTGTTCCATCTTCATTTCTTTACTCCAAGCTTTCAGTTTTCAAAAAAGCCATGTGATTGAAGCACATGAATCTTTAGTTTACTCAATAAGCTCCAAAAATTAGCTGCTGTTGATCTCCATTGTTGATCTAACACTCTCAGATTCCATTCAAGATTCCATTATTTCCACTTATCGAGATCCAATGCTTTAAAATATGCATACTAGGATTTGAATTTCATGGCTGTGCAACCAACCAGCCACACTCAGATCAGTGTGTTTAATAAATAATACCAGTTGAAAAGTTAAATTTTGATTCGGAGCATCAAAACCTGATATAGAAGAACATCAACTTGGATAAAAAAATCAACTCCTTCAGGACAACAAAGGATATATTTGCATTCACTTGACTTGTTTGTACAAATATTTAACTTCTAAATTCTCCAGCCTCTTAAGCATTTTCAGTGTGGACAACGAATTAAGTCAATTAACCAATGGCCAGAAACCGAATGGGGCACAATGAAGAATTTGCAGACCCTACAATACACTAGTTATAATAAATCTAACAAGATCTAGATGATCGAACGAACATGGTATAAATTATAATAAACCTGTTTACAGAGCTGTCTAGATTCTCGAGTCTCCTTGCTCCACATCAGTACTGGAGCTCGATGGAGCAACCCGGTTGTCCATACTCCAAAGCCTAGTCAGAGACCTCACTCGTGAAGACAAAGGAGATCTCAGCTCATCCTGATCAGCAAGTCTTGTGTCTGAGGATGAGAAATTGTTGCAAAGATTGTTTCTTGGTATAACAATCACCAAAGTTTCTTCCTGCCTGCCTGCTGTCGTCCCCTCATCTGAACTCACCATCCTAGAGCTGACTTGCACCTCATTCCCCCAAAACAACACATTTGCAGGCAAAGGCAGGGTGTTCTCTCTATTTACAAGTTGTTCCGATGCGACGGGGCTTCGGCACAAGGGGCAAGTGGAATGTGACTGAAGCCACATATCAATACACCCAACATGAAACCCATGGCTGCAATTAGGCAATATCCTCGCCTTTTCGCCTTCTTCAACGGAAGATAAACACACTGCACATTCCAAACCATCCTTATGTTCTAATCTACTGAAAATCACCACAGGCAAGGATCTCAGCAATGTAATATCAACCCCTCCTCTCAAACCCACAGAACCCGCCACACCATCAGCTGAAGCAAACATAAAACGGCGGCGTACGGAGCTACTCCTCCGCCACAAGAACACCCTCATGTAGATGTGAATACACAGAATGATGACGACAACGAAGAAGAGCGCAATGATTGTTCCAACCATTATTCTTCCGGCTAGGGTCACTCCCGCTGCATCCGCCATCGTCGCGTTCCTCGGCGGCGCGTCCCCCATCTCCTCCAACCTCGTACTATGAATGAAAAATAATCAGCAGAAAGCTCACACCTTTTAATATCAATTTTGTAAATTCATAAAAATCCACTACTAAGCTTCGCATATTGATCAGCTCATCATAGTGCACATACCTTAAATCTAGGGTTTCGCTGTTTCGCATCAAATTGACAAAAAAGAGAGAAGCGAATAAGGCTTGTAGTTGGATAAAGACTGATTCCAATAATCGATTGTGCTTCAACCTGGGAGTTATTATTTTGAAAATTTTCTGTTGAAAGTTAGATTCTGAAGGTTTAAACCTGCCGACTAACGTATATATATGGAGCTTGAAAGAAAGGGTCAACGTGGGAGGAAGAGGCGAAATTGCATTTGAACTTTCGAAAGCAACCGAATTGAACGCAGACGTGGACGAAGTGGGAGATTTGAAGACTCCGCGCGAAGACTTTGGCTCCAAGAAACACGACTCCGTAATGGCGGCCAAATCCAACCGAACCAATCAAATTCAATAACCGAATAAAAATAAGATGTGCTGAATTGGAAATGTAGCTATAAAAATCAATCAGACAGTGAGAAAATAATGCATGATTCGCGGTAAACTTTAGTGCTAATCTTCTCTGTAACAAGGAAGGAGGTAGATTAATTAATAATAAACAATCAAATAAATGTTTTCTTTATGCAGCAGAGAAGGCTGATTTGTTTTCATGGCTGTGTTCGGCTGCAACTCTGCACTGCTAAATGCATTTATCATGCTAATCAGAGAGAGAACCAGTGCCCTATCTGATATAGGGTCATTCCAGGTAATTATGTTTGAGATTATATGTAAATCTATGATTAAATCAATTTAAATTTATCTAACATATGCAAAAAAAAAAAAAAAAATTAACCTAAATTTTTTATTATTTGGACATGAGAGGTCTAACTATTCTTATTGGTGTTAATGGAGTGATCAGGTGTTGTAGTTAGGTCTGCTCTGTTTAGTTTTTTCCTCCCTCTAAGTGTTATCTGCACTTATGAGGGCTGTACTCTTAGCCTGTATAGTCTGAGCTTAGTTTTCAAGAGTTCGGCTCCTGTCTTTTTTTCGAAGGGCACGACGGTTCGTCATTAGGTTTGTAGTGTCGTCTACTACGGTCAGTCGGCCAACTGTTGTTGTCGTGCCCTTCTGGGTGGGGTGCCCTTCGTGGGCAACTGCTCTTGCTTCTAGCCCTTGTGGCGGTTTCTTATAAAAAAAGGTGATGTACATATACAGTTGCATATGAAAAGAATAAAAAGTATAATATATTTTAGATGCACGGTCCTGGTTAGTAAGAAAGGTGAGTTGGAGGCAATGGAGACGCATAAGAATGTTATAAAGTCGAAGCATTTTCAGCATCAGAAAGAGGGGTTGGGTGGCCGGTTGGGAGGTAGAATAGTGTGGATTTGCCTTCCTTTTGGAATAATATAATGAAAGTTATAGGAACCAGTTTGACGGGTAAGAAGATCGATGTTAGACCTGTACCGTTGAGAGGTAGGGTATTTGAAGATGATATAGGGATGTGTAAGACTTCAACGTTTTTGTCTTTGATAGCTTATGATAAATGTTTTATCGTAGACGAAGATGAAAAAGCTTGTCAATAAGATGAAGGGGCAATGGATTATGTTAGCGTCAAGGGAAAGAGACACAGAAGTACCCAGCGGAATGTTCTTAGAAAAAAAGGAAAGCAATGTCCTAGTGTTGATGTCATCTTGAAAAAGGAAGAAATATTAAGTGTGAATGATAACAATACTGATGCTCTGGCTGGTAATACGACATTAGTAGTGTGCCCTCCATCCATTTTGTCAACTTGGATAACACAATTAGAAGAGCACACTGTAGCTAGGACCTTGAACATTTCTATGTATTATGGAGAGAGGACAAGTGATCCCGAAGTGCTTAGACATTATGATGTTATCTTAACTGCATGTAGTACTCTTTCTGCTGAAGAGCGACGAAATGACTCGCTTTTGAAGTGTTTAGAGTGGAGAAGAATTATTTTGGATGTGGCTGATGTACTTAAGAATTCGAATTCTCATATTAGCAGAGCTGTCGCTAGTTTGAGGGCTAAGCGGAGGTGGGTCGTTACTGGAACTCCAATACAGAACGAAACCTGTGACTTGTTTTCGCTAGCTTATGGTCTTTTTACATTTTGAGCCATTTGCTAATAAGATTTACTAGAAGTACGTGGTGAATCGTCCCTTATCTTAGAGATCTGAAGAGGGGATTCTACGATTGCTGGTTGAGTATATATGCTAACCGATATTATATTTATAGCATTGCAATGTAATCTTGTTTGTTTGTAGATAACTATACACTAAGACATCTTTTTAATATAACATACTTGCGACTCCTCCAATGATGAATGTTTGTGGAATATTATGTTCAGTGTATTTTGTTCTATTTCAGCCAAACAGTTGTTTAAATTATTTGGTCGAACTAACCTCTCCATTTTTCTCATATATTTGTGATGCACTTATGTATGATGTTCATACATTTGATTTTCTTTGTTTTCAGACAATAGTGGATATCATTTCACCGCGGAGAATAAAAGATAGAACTTTGATGGGTTCTCTTTAAAATCGGCTGAAACTTGTTTTGTGGAGCTTTCTGATTTCATTAGGGGTATTTAGAAATTTTCAACTTTTGTTAAAGGACGCTCCCGAATCAAGTACCCAAGAATCCACCGGACTGTCAACAAATACCAACAACGCATCATAAATATCTTCAACTTCTGCATTAGCTCCATCTTCTCTGTTGTCATCATTCTTTTTGTCCTTCCTTTTTGGTGCTCTACAAAATCTCTCAATGTGACCTGATTTTCCACAATTCTAACACTCAAAATTTCACATAAGTTTTGACTGATGTTTGCCACTCCTCGATTTTAACCTACTTGCAATTCTGTTGATTTTTTTTTGTCTTTTATCATGCCTTTGTTTTCCAAATTCAAAGATGCAGATTTCGTTGATGCTTCACCAGAATCTATTCTTCGTACCTCCTCGGCAAGAATATGATTTCTAACATCAATGAATTTCACTTTAGCATTACCTGCTAACCGATGCTCTTATAGGCTCCCAACTATTCGGTAGAAACGCCAGTAAAATAAGCGCTTGAACTTCTTCATTACATCAATCTTCATCGATGAGAACTGATTGACAATTATATCGAATTCATTAAGATGCGCTGCAGCAGAGCCACCTTCACTCATCTTCAAATGAAAAGGTTTTGTCATGAGAAAAACCTTATTATTTGATGAAGGTTTCTCATAAATATACGACAGAGCATCCATTAAACCATTGAGTGTTTTTTATTTAGCCACGTTGTGAGCGACGTTCTTTGACATCGTTAAACGAATAACTCCAAGGACTTGTCTATCGAGAAATTTCCATTTCGTCTCATCCATCTTCTCATACATATTTGGAGATAACGGGAGGTGAAACTTTCGGCCATACAAATAATCTTCAATATGCATTTTCTAAAACGCAAAATCCGTACCGTTAATTCTCCCAATACCGTGTGTCGAAACATCTTTGCCCGCCATTAATTTCTAATCGCCAAACTGTAACGAACTCATATTTTACTCAGTTGCCATTCTGCAGTGCCAATACACGACTAACGACTATGTAATGGCGGCTAATATGAACAGAACCAATCAAATTGAATACAGTACAACCAAATCGAACCGAATAAAAATAGGAGGTGCTAAATTGTAGGAATATATTATTATAGAGTCAGATTCTCGAGTGTTGGGAATGTGGAGTTTTTTTTTTAAAAAATGATCCAAACGAGTTTCCCAATTTCAGAACTGACACACGCGAGTTTCACATTTCAAAAATGACTCATTTTTAATGAAACCGGATCCTGTTACGATTTTCAAAAGACCGGATCCTGAGAATCCGGTCAGTTGCGTTTTGTAACTAACCGGATCCCGGGATCCGGTTTTTTTGGAGATGTGGATGATGTGGACGACGGTCGAATACGTGGCTTCCACGTAAGACCGGATTCCGGGGATCCGGTCTTTGGCGACATTAAATTTCGGTCTTTGGGGGAGTTGCGGCTGCTGAATATCAACCCTGATATTATTCAGTTTGGAAAAGGTAAATTTCCATTTTTTTATTTGATTTGAAATTATTTAATTAATATACTAATACATTTTAACGACAGGTGACGATGATGATATGAGTCTAGAGGTCACCAACCTTGACTCACAGATAGCGGGTTATGATCGTCCATCAAGCTAGGCACCACCTTCACCATCATTTCGGCAATCCACCTAACAGGCAGCACCTTCACCACCATTTCGGCAATCCACCTCACAGGCACCACCTTCACCACCAGCTCACGGGCACCAACTTCGTCCTCCAAAGTCACCGAAACAATCATGGCTGAAGAGGTTGCGTAAATATAGATTCGGAAGAGATTTAGAATAACGTTACTTTATTATTTTGTTGGACTTATGCAACATTTTATACTGTCAATCTCTCAATTTAATCGACGAAAATAACTTATGATACGTTTTGTACTTTCAATCGCTCAATTTAATCGACGAAAATAACTGGGTCATTTTTGAAATTTAATGTTGCCAAAGACCGGATCCTCGGGATCCGGTCTTACGTGGAAGCCACGTATTCGACCGTCGTCCACATCTCCAAAAAAAACCGGATCCCCGGGATCCGGTTAGTTACAAAACGCAACTGACCAGATTCTCAGGATCCAGTCTTCTGAAAATCGTAAAGGAACCGGTTTCATTAAAAATGGATCATTTTTTAAATGTGAAACTCGCATGGGTCAGTTCTGAAACTGGAAACTCGTTTGGATCATTTTAAAAAAAACAGGGGAATGTGTAGGAAAGAATTATAATAAGTTGGAAATAGTGGAAGACTTTCCGTTATCCGCGAAACGCAAGCGCATTTCAAGCTCGTCTTGTGTGTGGCTCTCACTTCTTCGTGGAGTTATTATTTCTCTCCGGATTTCTCTATCAAATCCGACTCGAAAGTTCACGTCACGGTGTTGTGGATTCTTCATGCTGTGCCGTTCGATTTTTTGAATGAGCTCTCATTCTCATCCATGCCTTTGTTAGGTAAACGCTGCTTTTCACACTTCAAATTGATTAAAAGTTGATGAATTTGAATCCTTTTTAATTATTGGAAGATTTTGGTAATGAATTGGAATTGAAAAAAAAAAAGGATTGGAATTGTATACATTTTTCTGATATTGAAGTTATCAGTTCATCCACTTGATTTCATAAAAGAGGGAATTTGAAATATTCAAGTCTGTAGTTTCATTTTTTCGTTGCTGGGGTTTTTTCATCAGTAGGTAATTTTGATATTGATGTATGTTTGTCGTTTCACAGATATTTCTGTTGGTCAACCTTTACAAGATTATGCGAATATGATGAAGGTTCAAGGGCTCACCAATGGTGCTGGATTTAGCAATTTGTCATTTACTAGTGGGAAGAGTTTGGGGTGTACATTGAAATTTTTTGGCATTCCTAGCAGGCGATGTGAAATTGAGTTCGTTGATATGAGAAGGGGCGAGCTTATCATAAAGGCAATTGCCACCTTAGAAAGTAGGAGTTCGGTTCCAAGCCAGAAAGGGTGCAAAGGTTTAGGTTTTGAGGTGAATCGGGTTCAGTTTTCAAGTGAGGACTCAGAGGAATTGGATGAACCAGAGAAGTTGAGAAGAATGAGGATTTCAATAGCTAATAAAGGAAACTTGCCATGGAACAAAGGGAGGAAGCACAGTGCAGGTAGCTGGATGTAAATTAAAGACTAGTTGGTGCAATCATCATATTTATGCAGAATCTTTAATGTAGTTGGACATATATATGCAGAAACTCTTAGGCGAATCAAAGAGCGAACCAGACTTGCTATGCAGGATCCTAAGGTGATGACATGTAAGAACAACATATTGTGTTTACTTCAAATTAAAAACAGAAAAAGAAGATATATTAGATCTTTTAGGAAAATAATATGTCTATACCTTATTTTATTTCACTCATACTAGGAACCCATTTGAATCAGCTAGTCATATTAACCCTGTCTTGAAGTGCCAGTTTCTATGAGCTCCATTATTCTCTCAAGAAATAAGTTTGACGATGCAGGTCAAAATGAAACTGGCTAATCAGGGGCATGCACAAAGGTGTGTTCCGTGCTTCTTGTCCTAATTGATATGATACTTTCTTTATCTTATGTTTTTGGGTGTTAAGCCTGATGGAGTCAAGTGCTAGAGTTAGATGAGAATGGACTTTGATGTTTATTGGGTCTCAGTAAGACTTAATTATATCTTTATTGTACACAGTGAAGAGACGAAGGCGAAAATTGCCGTTGGGGTGAGAATGGGATGGGAAAGGCGCCGTCAGAGGATGCGTCTGCAAGAAATATGCCATTTTGGATGGCAGAATCTGATTGCAGAGGCTTCAAGAAGAGGGTTTTCGGGTGAGGAGGAGCTCCAGTGGGATTCTTACAAAGTATTGGAAACACAGCTTGGACACGTGTGGGTAGAGTGTGTTGAACAAAGGAAAAAGACTCCCAAAGTTGTTGGCAGCAGAAGAGCACCGAAATCCGCTGAGCAAAGGAGGAAAATAGCTAAAGCCATTTCTGCTAAATGGTCTGATCCTGTAAGTTCATGTAATGTTATTTTTGAAGTTCCATACCTTACAGATCTTGCTTTAGAATCGTGAGTATCTGTGGTTCAGAATGGACAGCTGACATCCTTTTTCCTTATATTAGGACTACCGAAACCGTGTTTGTTCTGCCCAGGCTAAATTCTATGGTAAATCAGGAGTTGAGAGGAAGTCGAGTAGACTTATTCGTGATCCAACACAGATCAGAAGTAGGAGTGCCGCAGAGAAAACAACGAAAGACGTGCAGTCTTTGAGCAGCGAGGGTGAGTTCAAGATTGTATCTGCTCAAGCAAAATTGAAGAGAAGTAATGCACCCAAGTACAAAGATCCTATGGCGAGTTCGAATCTGGAGATAATTAAGAATATAAAAGCACAGAGGGAAGCATCAGATACTAAGAAAACAGAAGCGATTGCACGAGCAAGGTAAATAATGTCTGGTCTGTTAAATAAAATAGCGTGCCTAACACGCTAACTAAAATTTGTACATTTCAGGTTAATGAT
This sequence comes from Rhodiola chrysanthemifolia, assembly GCA_033675395.1. Classification (NCBI taxonomy): domain Eukaryota; kingdom Viridiplantae; phylum Streptophyta; class Magnoliopsida; order Saxifragales; family Crassulaceae; genus Rhodiola; species Rhodiola chrysanthemifolia. The sequence continues at coordinate 15,151,065 of CM066207.1, forward strand.
TGGAGAAGCTGAGAAGGCTGCCGAGGCACTTGAGGCAGCTGCATCGACAAATCCTCATTCCATGGCTTCACTTATTGAGACCAGGAAACTCATAAAAGAAGCAATACAATCAATCCAATCCATTGATGCCACTACTTCAGTCAATGCCCTGGTCAGCACCCAATCATCAGAAAACTCAGATGAGCTCAGTAGCATTGTTCTTAGACAAATGCACATAGTCAACCGAGTAAATGGAGCAGATGTCAAGATCAATGGGACTCGGCCTCGTGGCTTTAGTAATCACGAAGACTCGCATTTCAGTGATCTCACCCCACATGTCTCCCCAAACGACGAAGAGGAAGTTCTCTCAGTGATTTCAAATGGGCACGCTTCAGCTGCACAACAGTTCACCAGCTCATCCAACCTCCACTTGAACAAGCAAGTCCAGCAACCCGTCTCAATCCAGACCATCCATTCCGGTAACACAGAGTCAACAAATGAAGCGCTTACCCGAGCAAGTGAAGAAAAGGCACCTTCTAATCTCATCGCAAACAAAAGATGGGTCAGAGGAAGGCTAGTCAAGATTGAGGAATAAGAAGACAATGATTAGCTATCGCAGAGCTTCAACCACGCAACTCCACTCCAGTTTTTCTCCTATAGAACAGGCATTCTGCGGTGAAGTCAGTTGATCTCAAGCAAGATGCATTACATGACAGCATCTTCTGGCTGATCACATTGCGGCTTACCTCTTACTGGCACCAAATGTTCCGTAGCTTTTTCCCAGAAACGTATCACTATCGGTATTCATACATGTTCCGTTCCGCCTTCTTGTTAGGAAAATCTTAGATTGTAGCATATATGTATTACTACTCCCTTACAAGGTAATCTAGCAGCAGCCCTGTTTAGTGAGAGTAAGCAAATTGAGGTCATGCCATTTTCAGTCACTACCAAATTCGGGTCAAGTCGACCCGGTTACATCACAGTCAATCCGACCCGTACTAACCTTGCAGTTGAAGGCGTTGTTGTCTGTTGGCTTTTGTTTCCATCTGAAACCTCCAACCTTTCACCAGATCTCAGCCATCACCATCGTCGACGTCACCGTCTCTGTCGTCGGTGCTCTCTCTCCAACTACTAATCACCACCACCATTAATCGCATCAACAAATCGCACAATTCTTCATTACAACAATGCGCGACGTTGCATTCTAGATTTTCTAGGGTTTCGGCGCGTCACACCACTCGGAGGCACTGATCTTAATCTCGATCGAACTTTGAAGATATCCTTTTTTATCAATGAATCACCGTGACCGAGATTCGTCCTCCGAAGAAGACGACCGAGAAAACCTAATCGCCCAGAACGATACCAATGGCGACTCAAAAGACTCCTCCACTCCTCGCCACTCCGCCTTTCAAATTGACGACGAGTTCAAGCCTCGGAATCGAGTCGCGCTGCGACGGTTAGCGTTGACTGGATTGGATAAAAGGTATTACTGTGTGCTGTTGGCTGTTTCGCTCCCGCTTGTGATTGTTGTTTTGTTTTTGACGACTGGTTTGAGGGGTTTGTTTGACGGAGTGGGAGTTGGGGTTGTGGGGAGTGGGGAGGATTTGGTCAGTGGGCGGATGCGGGAGGCTGAATTGCAGGCCATGTCACTGCTGAGGCAGCAGCAGTTAGGGCTTTTTAGTATCTGGAACAGGACGCTGTTACACTACTCAAATTCATCATCTTTGAAACATAATGTGTCTGATCAGGATGTGTTTTCTGCTGCATTGTTTAATGATTTAAAGTCTGCTGTGTTGAACCAGATTTCATTGAATAAAGAGATTCAGCAGACTCTGTTGTCGTCACATCAGGTGGGGAATGCGTCTGATTTGGATAATGGGATAGTATATCCTGCTTTTAGTGGTTATGATATGTGTCCGAAGGTTGATCAGAGGTTGTCAGCGAGGAGGACGATAGAATGGAAGCCTAGATCAGATAAGTATTTGTTTGCGGTGTGTGTGTCAGGGCAGATGTCGAATCATTTGATTTGCTTAGAGAAGCATATGTTTTTTTCTGCATTGCTTGACCGGGTTCTGGTCATTCCAAGTCCTAAAGTTGATTACGAGTTTGATCGTGTGATTGATGTGGATCATATAAATAAGTGCTTGGGGAGGAAAGTTGTGGTAACCTTTGAGGAGTTTGCTGAAGCGAAAAAGAACCACATGAAAATAAACAAGTTTCTTTGTTACTTTTCGTCACCTCAGCCGTGTTATATGGACGACGAGCATAGGAAAAAGGTGGAGGGGCTGGGAATTTCAATTGGGAAAATAGAGTCTGCCTGGACTGAGGACATCAAAAAGCCCAGTAAGAGAACTTCTCAAGATGTGAAGGCCAAGTTTTCTTCAGATGATGATGTCATAGCAGTAGGAGATGTGTTCTTTGCTGATGTGGAGGAAGGGTGGTTCAAACAGCCTGGTGGTCCACTTGCCCATAAATGCAAGACTCTGATTGAGCCTAGTCGTTTGATTATGCTCACTGCTCAGCGTTTTGCTCAAACATTTTTGGGGAACAATTTTGTAGCACTACATTTTCGGCGGCATGGTTTCTTAAAATTCTGGTATGCATTTTATTTTTTATGTACGCTTTTCTTCAATACATATTTTGGTAACATCTGTTTCTTATTTCCCATTTATTTGGCTTGTGTACTGCCTGACAATCCTTTCTCGTGTTCTAAGCAATGCCAAACAGCCAAGTTGCTTCTTTCCCATTCCACAAGCTGCAGAATGCATCGCTCGAATAGTCAAACGGGCCAATGCTCCAGTCATATATTTGTCCACGGATGCAGCAGAGAGTGAAACTGGGTTGTTGCAGTCTCTGGTTGTTGTTAATGGAAAGGTAGTGCCTTTAGTTAAGCGACCAGCTCGCAATTCTGCTGAAAAGTGGGATGCCTTACTGTACCGAGCCAAGATTGAGGACGACTCCCAGGTATGATCAGAGCTAAGCTTGACACTCTTTTAGCCGTGATGGAATCTGCAGCACGAATCACATATCATATTATACAATTGTAGTTCCCCATTTACCGTCATCTTAACTATATTATCATTTTAATTTCTAATAATTTGATTCATGGTTAATTTCATGTAAGCTTGAGGTTGAACTGGTTGGTAAAGCAAAATAGAACATTGATTCATCTTAGGTAATCTTGTGTCATCAAATACAATTGGAGTTAGATTTCGATAACCCATAAGAAGCTTGGTCAACCTGAGCATGGTCCTTACTCGGCCTTTATTCATTGTTATTTTTTATTTCCAAGTCACATTTTTCATTATTTGGGCGTTGTTGTTTACAGAAATTTAACGAGGCATGCTTTTAGATGGCTTATGAGACTACGACTAGAAACTTGACTCGAGAAATTGGTTTCATAAGCTTCTAAGTTTTAATAAGCATAAAATTCTTGTCTTGGTTATTTCCCTTTTGTCCTTGGTACTTATTTATTGCTGTTGCGCAGCCTTCTAGTGAAAACTCTATTGATCCATCAGCTGATTACAGATCTAAACTTTCATTTCTGTTGTATCACTTAAAGGTAAAAGCAATGCTGGACAAGACAATCTGCGCAATGTCAAGCGTTTTCATTGGAGCTCCAGGGTCAACTTTCACAGATGACATTTTGCGCCTCCGAAAAGACTGGGGCTCAGCGTCAACATGTGATGAGTACCTCTGTCAAGGTGAGGTTCCAAACTTCATAGCAGAAGACGAGTGATTGATATTACAAGTTATACCTACTACTGCATTACTGCAGTGCCAAACTATCTTCACCTGCGTGGCAGCTGCCTACAAAAAATTCCAGTGGGTGTGATACATATGTATTTGTAGGTTTTACCCAGGGCGTGAAATGTAATATAGTTATTCATATTCATGTGTCTAATCTAATTGTTTCATTTTTCTTCTTCTTTACCTATTATCCCCCTCACTGTATCCAGCTTTCTCTAGTGCAACCATTTCATGTCTTCTCATCTGAAACCATTGTAGATATTTCACATCCTTACATGAACCAAGCCCAAGGTAGCTGATTTATCAGGAAAAACATAATCCCAAGCTGACCTAATATGTAACACCTGATTCTGTCTTTGTATCCTTTCCTACATCGGCCGGAAATCATGATAGTGTAATTGATAAGCACGATATGCTTCTTGCGATAGTCTTCTTCACTTCATTGCGTGTAAATAAGTGAAAACAATGACTCACGTTTTAAAAAATTACACGTCGTCACTCATAGAAAAAATCAAGCTCTTCTTTTTCTTTTTCTTTGCAAACATCGAAACCCTTACAGCTAAAACCCCTTCGACTCCCACTGTCGCTCTCTCTTACTCGGCCTCAGCCGCTCCCCCCATTCATCTTCGCTCAAACCCCACATCAAATTCGACGCAAAGAACTCCACTTGGATCTGCCAAGATTGTAAAGATCCTTCCTTTAAGCTCAATATCCAATAGTTGAAGCCGACATCAGTCATTTCAGAAATTCGGAAACTAGGGTTTTGAATACTGGGTGTAGAGAGAACTTTAATTGATTGATATTTTGAATCATGAGGGGTAGGCTTGTTGTGTTTCCAATCAAAGGGAGGAACTGGTGCTTCAGCAGATCTGTAGATCACGCCGTTGCAAGCTCGGGCGCTAGTGCTTTGCAGACTCCGACCACGCTTAAAGAGCTGTGGAAGAAGATTAACGCCAATGCTGAGAAACCCGTTAATGTTAATGTTGAGCTTGTTGTTGACTTTGCATCAGATAAGGTTGATGATCATATGGTTCTTAGTGTTTGTTGTTGTTTCAGTTTTTTGAATCTTAAATGTTATGCTGTTTTTGGGTTTTGTAGATGAATAAGGCGTGGACCGGTCTGGAGCAGGCACCGCTAGGGACATTGAAAAATAAATTATATGGGTAAATTTAGTTCCTTATGATTCGGTGATTTGATTTGTGGTTTAGTGGTGTTTTGTAGTTGCTGTGGTTTGAGGCTTGGATCGGTGACTGTGTTGTAGGTTGGGATTGAAGCTTTTGGCGCGGGTTAAGCCGTCTGAGATTTTCTTCAAGTCTATTACTAAGGAGGTTTCTGAAGTTGAGATAGTTTATCCCACAAGGTGAGCTTTTTCTTTATTTTGCAGTTAGGCCCATATTGTGATTTTTCTATAGTCATTCATGCGCTGAGAAAGTCCGTTCTACTCCTTGTGCCACAAAAGCATGCACGTTGCTCGTATTTTAGTATTATGTTGCTCTATCAGTCTTCCTACGTAAAGATAAATGACTGGTCTTTATAATTTTTGCAGCCTTAATGCACGACTTGTGCGCAGAAGGTTAAGGCATATTGCTTCAAGGTAATTACAGCTTTGATTGATATATCCCCAATTTAAGAAGACGTGATTGGAAATTAGAGAGAATAAAAAACTGAATGAGACGTCATCTATTGATAGGGGCTGTGTCATCCACAAGAAATACTTATATGCTTCAGCATCATTGGTCCCGCTGACTACTGCTTTCACTGTATGTACAACAAAATCTCCCGGTGTTGTCTTAAAATTTTAGTTAAAAGAAAAACTGTACTGACAACGTTGACACTTCCTCGTATGAGCTATTTTCAGGTGTTGCCACTACCTAACATCCCGTTCTTTTGGGTTTTATTCCGTACCTATTCTCACTGGCGAGCTTTGCAGGTATCAAATTACCTTTTCACACTACATTCTACCCAGTAAAATTTTATCTTTGCATGATGGTCCCAAGGGAGACAATTATTGGCAAAAGTCGTGTTCCATGTTCAGCGTTCTCAAGTTAACTTTTAACTGAGTTTAAATAATGGTATCATTCCATGTTAAATTATAATGCTCAGCTTTGCCTTGTCAATGTCAAACATTTCAGGGAAGTGAGAGACTCTTAAATTTAGTCTCGGATGGTTCTGTAATTCAGAAATCCACTCCGGCAGATGATCCAACAAGCAATGAAGAAAAAAAGCAACTAAAATCATACGAAGAAATGAAGCAGCTAACACCTACTTGGGTAAGAATCAAAACCTTCTAGCAATAACCAAATTATATTTAGGCAATCTTGTTTCAGAAAGTAAGAAAATTTAACTACAAAATTATTTTGTTTCATCATGCTTTTCAGGTTATGCAGCCATCAGAGTTCCTTGACAAGCTTTACCATCAAATCGACCCCCAACAAGGTCTCAGCCAACAGGCAATTTCCAACATTTGCGATGCCTATGACTTGCACAAAGTTGACATATTGAAGTACCGCGACTCTATGTAGCTTTCTTGTACACAGGATCACGAATCCAATCCAATACAATACATCATTATGCTATCTCCACAGGATCAATCTTTCATTCCTGAACTTCCTTTTGTAGTTTGTAGTTTCACTCAGCTCATTGAGGCTATCATTTTCAATAATAAAATCACATTTTATTTATTTATTTTAATAATTGATAGTTAAATTAAGTTATACTTATACGTAATAAATAATTTTATCAAAAAAAAAAAGTTATACTAAATATAAAGTGAGAGCTTGAGGGAAGACACGTCATTGTTGATTGAAGCTCTCTCACTTGTTGAAGAAGAAACGTACTCTCTCTTTTGTCATCATCGGAAATGGCGCCGGAGCCGGAAGACGAGATAAAGGACGAGAAGAACCCACCTCCGCTAGACGAAGACGACATCGCACTTCTCAAAACCTATGTTAGTCTCTTCTTCATCTGCTAATAAACCCTAGCTTTTTTTCTCCGTTCTATTCCTCTTCTTTCCACTGCTGGAATTCAGATCTTTTTGAGCGACGAAGCTTGATTGGATGTAGTACGAGGAATGTCGTTGGTTAAAGATATTGTTTTGAAATTGATACGTATTTTTGAAATTTGCTCGAGGGATGTTGATCCCTGGATGTATTGTTTAGTTTGTTCAGATAGCAGATTGAAGTTTGGATTTTTTTTTCTTTCTTCCAGGGATTGGGGCCTTACTCAAACAGCATTAAGAATGTGGAGAAGGAGATCAAGGAGATGGCGAAGAAGGTTAATGATTTGTGTGGTATGTAGTGATTGAAGCTTTTAGATGTCGTTCTAAGACTACTTTGGTCGTGTAAAGTGCATTTGGACTTGATGTGCTGGTGGTAGCTTGTTTAATTGCTGTTGCTTCAATATAGGAATCAAGGAGTCTGACACTGGCTTAGCCGCACCTAGTCAATGGGATCTAGTTTCAGATAAGCAGATGATGCAAGAGGAGCAACCTCTTCAGGTTAGTTGATTAGTCCTTTATATAGTTTAACACATATTTTCCCGCCTTTTTGTCTACTCATCATCCTAAAAGGAATATCTTACCTTTTCAGGTTGCAAGATGCACAAAAATTATCAACCCAAATACTGACGAGGCCAAATATGTGATTAATGTCAAGCAAATTGCCAAGGTAATCATGCCAATACAACCTTTCTGACCTTTATGAGGAACGATAAACACTCTAGTTTAGACTTCAGAATAGTAGAACTAATAGACTTGAATTGTGAAACATAAAGTTTTATGTTCCTATTGAAGTTTCTGACTTCTAAAATCTATGTGTCTCTACGAGTGCAGTTTGTTGTTGGACTTGGAGACAAGGTTTCTCCAACAGATATAGAGGAGGGAATGCGTGTTGGGTATGCTCATGCCTGCTTATCTTATTAGTTTTTATTTATTGGAAATAGCCTTTTACCATTCTTACTAGTCGCTAACTATGTGGTAATTGGGGAGAGTTTATTTGCCTAACACGTGTAAGTCAATTTTATTATTCATCGACTTCATCTTAGAGTAATCTTCCCTCGGGGTCAAGCAAATGCAAACATGCAGAAACTTGTTTGCCCTCTTTTTTGTTCATATTTATCTAACATTGCTTTCTTCAAATCAGGGTTGATCGAAACAAGTATCAGATTCAAATCCCATTGCCTCCAAAAATTGACCCAAGTGTTACCATGATGACTGTGGAGGAGAAACCTGATGTCACATACAATGATGTTGGTGGTTGTAAAGAGCAGATAGAGAAAATGCGTGAAGTATGTTTCTTGCTCAATGATTTGTGTTTAAGGTTAAGTCAACTCCATTTTTATTCAGAGGTATATAATGTTCTTTTTTTTTTTTGTAAAACTTGCAGGTTGTTGAACTTCCCATGCTTCATCCTGAGAAATTTGTAAAGCTGGGGATTGATCCACCAAAGGGTGTTCTCTGTTATGGTCCTCCCGGGACAGGCAAAACGCTTCTTGCTCGAGCTGTTGCTAATAGAACAGATGCATGTTTTATTCGTGTTATTGGAAGTGAGCTGGTTCAGAAGTACGTTGGTGAGGGGGCTCGAATGGTCCGTGAGCTATTTCAGGTACTAGGCTGCCACTGATAAATATGTTGTCATTAAATGGTCGTCACTTCAGCTCTCGACATCTCATGGGATACGTGTTGTGCAGATGGCTCGTTCGAAAAAAGCATGTATTATATTTTTTGATGAAGTGGATGCCATTGGCGGAGCTCGTTTTGATGATGGAGTTGGTGGGGACAATGAGGTTCAGCGTACCATGCTTGAGATTGTCAATCAACTTGATGGATTTGATGCTCGAGGAAACATCAAGGTTTTGATGGCTACTAACAGGTATACTCACACCGAGTTAGATGTTTAATTACATTTTCAAAATAAGTGGCTTATACTTTTCTGCTGTGATCTTGCAGACCAGACACCCTGGACCCTGCACTTCTGCGACCTGGAAGATTGGATCGTAAGGTGGAATTTGGTCTGCCAGACTTGGAGAGCAGAACTCAAATCTTTAAAATCCACACCCGAACTATGAACTGTGAAAGGGATATCCGTTTTGAGCTCCTTTCTCGCCTTTGCCCAAATTCCACAGGTAAGAAATCTGCCATAGTAATTCCATTGATATTCATGATAAAAGTTCTTCAAAATTACTCTTGTGATTCATCTCTTGCAACACACAGCAACCAATCCGAAATCATTGTCGTGTTACATTGTGTAGAGCACTTGTCCATCTTTCTATAACTATACTGCTTGCCTTGTCTTTCACACTCAGGAGCCGATATCAGGAGTGTCTGCACAGAAGCTGGTATGTATGCTATCAGAGCCCGCAGGAAGACAGTCACGGAAAAAGACTTTCTCGATGCTGTCAATAAAGTGATCAAGGGATACCAAAAGTTCAGTGCCACACCCAAATACATGGTATACAACTAAGGGACAAGAAACTAGATCTTCTTCCCCAGTTACTGGAACTCAAACTCAAATCTGTTGTCCCTGTCTTTCCCTGCTTATGTTATGTAACACATTTCCTTTATTTTAATCAGAGTTTTTTAATTCAACAAATTTTGTATTTCAAAAGTGCACTATGTACTTCGAAATGTATTTAAAAAAAATATATACATTTCGAAAAAGAAAAAAAAATGTACTTCGAAATGTATATGAGAACTATAATCAATCAAGCTAATGGCTTTATTGAAAATTAGGGTCATATTCATCTTGTGGGATCAAACATAGACATGTCATTTTGGGCTCTCTAGCATCATTCTTCTCTGCTAGCCCCCGTTGTTCTCCTACTCATGTTTGTCCGCATCACCAGCCGCACCAACGATTCTACCACTTCAGACATCGGTGGCCGGAACTCGGGCTCAGGCTGTTCCAAAAAAAGTACTTTTTTTGTTAGAGGGGGGATTATTTATTTATTTATTTTTAACTTGATGTATAGTAACAACAACCATTGACTATTAAACTCTATAAGATTACCTGCACGCAGAGCGCAATGACATCAGCATATCGAGAGAGGGACTTGATCGAGTAGAGTCCATCTAGTTTTGGATCAGCCATATTGGCTAGAGCGTCAATATCATGGAGCTGCGGTGTTGCCCATCGGACCAGAGACTGCTCAGCTCTTGGTCTTGAGCTGTTAAAAATGAAAGCAGCCGAATATGTAATTTGAACCTTCATACTTCAAATAATTAAGTGTTGTCAAGGAGCTTACCTATCAAATGGTTTACGTCCAGTGAATAGTTCCAACATCATGACTCCGAAAGTGTATACATCACTCTTTAAGGAATATTGGCTTGACATGGAAACCTCAGGTGCGGCATATCCAGATCCTAAATCTTGGCTTAAGACCTTCACAATTTCAACAGTATAAACATGAATCTCAGCTCAATTAGATCATATATTGAAACGCAAACGTGTTGAGAAAAAGACAAACCTGATCTGCATCGGGAATTAAGCTAGCAAGACCACACTCGGAGAGACTAGGATTCAGATCTGAATCTAGCAGTATATTGTCAGATTTGAAGCTTTTTTGAATAATGGATGGCGAGCAGCTTTCATGTAGGTACCTGTAAAATGAACATGCCTACATTTAATTTTTGACTAGAGTAAAATATCATTATTGAACCGAGTCTGTATCCATATGAGTTATTAAAATATCAGAAATGACTTACTCAAGAGCGCGTGCAGTTCCCAAAGCGATATTGACACGAGTATTCCACGTCAGTGGTGCGGTACTGTATCCATCCGAGAGATGCAGGATTTCGTGCAGGGAACCATTCTTGTGAAACTCATAAACTAGCAGGTGCTGGCCATGCTCGGAGCAGTAGCCAACAAGCTCTGCCACATTTGAGTGATGCAATTTCGAGAGACGAGAAACCATCTCAAGAAAATCGTCATTGTCTCGAATGAGAGATGAGTCTATTTTCTTTACAGCCAGAACCTACACCACGGAAAATGAAAAAGCATTGGTATGGCTATTATTTGAACAAATGAGCCTCCAAAAGCAAATGTACACTCGGATGTGTTTTTGCTTCATTTATACTTAAAAGGGTATACCTTTCCATTATCAAATTGAGCTCGATAAACACGCCCAAAAGAGCCCTCGCCCACAAGGTTGTCTGCGTTAAAGCTCCCTGTAGCCATTTGCAAATCGGCAATCGAAAACGAAGGCAAGTTAATTTTAACCATGCTAGCTTTTTTTGTCATGACAGGCTTGGCTATGACGCCTTCATATAATGGCTTGCTGGGCTCTACTGGTGGAGGCTTCAAATTAACTGATGCGGGAATTTCAAACGTCTTCACCTCCGGTGCAGTGGAGTTGTGGACAAAGTTCAATTCTGCGGAACAATGTCATCAGAAGATGCAATTGTGAACAATAGTGTCGGTGAAATGAACTATGGAGAGATGTGGAGAAGTAATGTGTACCACTCATGTCACTGCCATTGAAAGATTTGAAGGGTCGATTAGCAAGCTTCTCCTCGTCTGAAGAGGACTGTCTTGATCTTAGCCTCTTAACGAGAAAGAATGCTACTACGGCACCCAATACAAGAATAGATATCACTATTCCGGCTACAGCACCAGCACCTATGCCTGATTTTCTCCCACTACTAGATGGATTGTTCTCGTCTCCATGTTTTGTATGTCTGGTAGGAGGAGCTGAAGGCGTGCCTGGAGGAGGAGGCGGAGCAGGCCCTGAATCGAAGGAGTTACCGTCTTTCCTGCCAAGTTAGAAGTTTATTCATATATGTCCAAGTAAACGGTTTGCATTTTGACTGACGAGGTCGGATGCTCACAGCAGATTTATTCCTTGTAACTGCGAAGGTATCCAGCCAGTGAACCGATTGTTGGCGATATTCCTAAGGGAATAAATATGAAGGTTTAATAAAGCTACAATAAGGTCTTTTCAGGGATGAAACGTGAAATATGCATTTCAATAGGAAAGTGATTAGTTTTTAGATAACTCACAAGGTATCGAGAGGGAGATTCACAAGGACATTTATGGTTCCGGAGAACATGTTGTTCTGCAATAACCTGTATAATAACAAGCAGATGAGTCAGATAACGATCTGCGCTATTGAGTAACTCTGAAAAAATGTAAGAGATTGCATCAAGAGTACGTGCATGGTGTTTATGCTTGATAAATGGCTGAAACCTTGAGGCAATTCACCCGAGAGAGCATTGAATGATAAATCCCTGAGGCCATATTAGAAATTCTTTAACACAACGTAACTCCAACAACAACAAGGTGCGTGCCACATTCAGTCAATGCACCTAAGTAAATTTAGTGCAAAAAGAGAGCACTTACAATGTGGATAAAGAAGCAAGATTGCCGAAAACATCTGTCAGCTGACCCTGAAGCTGATTGTGACTGGCATCTCTACACTCAGAATAAAGACATGATCAGATAAGAAACATGCATCTTTTTTTAGAAATGTAGCAACGAGGGAAGTGAAAAACAGGCTTACAGGTACTTAAGAGATGACATGGAATATATTGAATATGGAAGATTTCCTTGAAAGCCATTGTAGGCCAAATTCCTGCATTTAGTAGTTTTGTCAGAGCTGTTAAATGAAAAATAGATTACACTGGAAAAGATAGTGTGAATCTGACTCTGAAAGCTTACAAGTGTTGTAGCTTTGGAGGAAGGTTATAAGGTATCTCATTTCCGAAATTGTTGCGACTGATGTCTCTGAAATTTAATATAATTCCGAAGAACTTGAGAAAACTATTCAATCAATCCATTCCAAACAAAGAAAAAGCGAAGGATAAATAAGTCTTACAGGTACGTTACAGATGTCAAAGCATCAAACTGATATCCCAAAGAGCCGCTAAGTCCAAATCCTGGTAAATTACTGGTAACAGTAATCAAATCTCAGCCACAAAGCAACGTGAATGGAAAGCATAATCAAGAGAGGTAGAGCTGAGAATAAGAAGTTTACAGTTCCGTGACGCTGGAACCCGAACATTTCACTCCTAGCCATGATTCCCCACATGGGTCTCCGCCACTTGCTGTCCACTTAGTTAATTGAGCTGGTGAGTTCAAGCTGGTATACATGATGTTTAGAGCTTGAACTGCAGCAAACAACTCAAAGTGAGAAACTGAATACTCAAAGTCTCATCAATGGAAATGTACTCGTCAAATTTCAAGTCAAGAACTAGCATTAACTTTACCATGAAATCAACACATATCAAAACATTGAAGCCCCTTAATATTGGGACCATAAGAGAAATGTGGATTAAATTCACTCAAAAAGCTCTCTCAATCTTCCAACTTTAGATAATTTCTCAACCTAGCAGAAGCACACAATCAGACATGAACAAGACCAGCAGACCCCATGATAGTGATCCTTCCTATCTCAACAATTACACACCAAACAAGCAATACATCACCATCTAAGCAAAAAAACCTGAACCCAAATTACCAAATCTTCTCCCCACCGAACCCTAATCACAGCATCGACAAGCTACCCCCAACAACCTCAAATGTCAAAATCCAAACTTTCCATTGTATAAAAAAAAATTCCAAATTTTCAACACACCCAATTCCAACCCAACAGATTCAAATCCATCAAACTCAAAAACCCATCTCAAACCCAACAACAGACATCTATCTTTCCACCCAATCAAACCCAACACACATCAAAAATCAAAACTTTAAAACGGCAATCTTCAACTCACCGTCAGTCTGATCTGTGGCAGCATTGGCTGGAGTCAAAATGCAAGCTGTTGACAACACCGCCACCACAACCACCGCCGCGAGTCTACTCACCGACATTTTCTTATCATGCCCCGTGATTTGGCTTCCAAATAGCACCCAAATCAACATCAGAATCCGTGAAGTGGAAATGTGGAAGGAAGAAGATGAATCGAAAGAATAACTATAAATATTGAATCTTGGGCTATATTTCTATATAAATTTAAATTAAAAAAATGTGAACATGAATCAGAAATAAATCAACAGCTTAAACCTGATTTTCAAGAAAGCGAACACCAAACAAACACATACATATGCATATCACATAGACGCGCAAATAAAATACATAAATCCATCCTTGTATTTTTTTATATTTATAAAAAGACCCTCTTTTTTTCATTATCTTACACTAAAGTTTAAATATTTTCAATTAATTCCATAATATACTAATCCAATTTTTAATATATTTATTTATTGTTTTAATCATCTCGGCCCATCAAATTTAATATCTTGTGATTTCTACGAGACTATGCGTTGGAAAAATTATTATTATTTTTTGGATCAAAAATGATAGGAAATATTTGATTCTCGTGTTTTGTTATCTTTTAAAGTTGCAGGTCCTGGTTGCAATTTCCCAATATCGCGTGCACCGAAATCATAGTTTGTTGGATAGATGTTCATTTCGTTATATTTGGCCATATGCCTGAGACTTATTCGTTTAAATTGAATTATTTTATAAAAGTTCAATTTGATAAGCTGTCATATCATATAGTTTGACTTAATTTTGGTTATATTCTACTTGTTTTTGCAACATGTTTGAGTGAAAAAGTTTAGCCACCGCCACGTTATGATTTTCGATAGTGACAAACCGATAATTTTATTGTATAGATTAAATAAATGAGAATTAGTCATTAGATCGAATTTTTGAATGGAAAATGGCTAACTTATTCGCATACAAAACAATTGAATTTGAGGCCAAGTAGAGTGTCCCAATGGAGGAACTCCCCCTGCGTCCTTAGTGTCCAGGTTCGAAATCCTCATGCTAACAATCTAACCTCTATTACAAGGTTGTCAGAATCGAATTTTTACTCGTTTTGCCTAGGTAGAATCGGAACGTAAAATCGCAGAGTTTACCTTTTATTAAAATAATATTAAATATTAAATATCTTTTTTAAACACTATAAAAATATAAATGAATCAAATTTCAACTTTATAGTTTAATTATAAGGATAAACATGTTAAAGATTCTTAACAATCAATTTTTTTTAAATGACTTTTATATAATTAAATGTATTGAGCCATAGAGCCATAGAGGTGCTAGTGGAACACTAAAAAATAAAAAAAAACACGCCAACAAAAAATCTCTCCAGCTCCCACTCCCCAAATCCGATCACGCGTCTCCGTCGCTCAAATTCTCATCCCTTATAAAAAAACAAAAACCCCTTTTCCAATCTCTCCGACCCCATTTCAATTATCTGCTTCCCAATCATCTTTCACCATCAAAGTTTTCATTTTTAATCTTCTGATATAAATTATACTTGCCTTCACGACCAGCTCGCCCCGAGATATGGATACGAGCACAACACAAGAAGCCATGAGTTTAAACTCGTCGATTCCCGTCGAGCTCGAGCTCTACACCATCCCCAGCTCCTCCGGAAAGCTCCTCTCATACTTCCCCTCTTTTCCTCTTCCGTTTCAAACTCTAACCTTTCCGATTTTAAACCCTAAAAAACGTACGATTTTACTTGATTTAACCGATTTTAAAGCGTTTTAAATCGTGTAAACTCGTTTTGAGGTCCGATTTTAGACAAAAACGAGTCTGACTGCGATTTAACACGAAACTCATATCTAGAAACGTAAAATCGGACGAATTTAAGTTTCAAATCGCGATTTTGACAACCTTGCTCTATCATTAACCTCCAATCAAAAAAAAAACAATTGAATTTTTTTTATCAATACAAAACATTTGAATTGACCGAAAATATATATGCATATTAAATAAAGATATATATAATGGGACCGGGGACAACATCAGACGAAGTGAGCTTTGGACCAACAAATTCATTATTCCATCCAAGACGCAGAAAAGAAGGACGATTCCGTAAGCGCCAATCAAAAAAAAGAAGAAGATTCGTGAGCGAGCTTCTTCTGTCCAATCAAATTCAAACAGCATAATGCATGTCACAGATAACAGCGAAATCATAGGCTGTTGGATAGATGTCCATTTCGTTATATTTGCGACTTATTCATTTTAATTGAATTAAGCTTAATTATAGATCACATCTAGACAAATAGAAGCAGGGAGATGAGTAATGACACGAAATGTACGTCGTGGTAAAAATATGGGTACATAAAAATATGGGTACATATATTTCCAGATAAGTCAGTTACAGTAAGACCTGCAGAAACACATATGGAGTTGGATAAGGGATCCCCGGAATATTGGGTAGCTGTCGTTAAACCGGGTATGATACTTTATGAAATATGGGGAGTAGCGAAAAATGTAGTTAGAAAAGCTATTCAAATAGGAGCATCCAAAATGCCTATACAAACTCAATTTATTTAAAAGTTCAGTTTGATCAAATGTTGTTCATCTAAGAGGATCGAAGCATAGCTCAGTGGAGCATGCAACCGGTGGGGCTTATGGCTGCCCTGGTTCGATTCCTCATCCCGTCAAAAAAAGAATACTAACCTAACCCCTAACAAGCCCAATCAAAAAAAAAAAAATGTTGTTCATCTAAGGTGTCATATCATATTGTTTGACTTAATTTTGGTTATATTGTACTTGTTTTTGCAACATGTTTGGCTGAATTTTTTTTAGCAAACCGATAATTTTATTGTATAGATTAAATAAATGAGAACTAGTCATTAGATACAATTTTAAATGGCTAACATTATTATTTTTTGAATGGAAAATGGGTAACTTTTTTTTTTTTGAAAACGAAAATGGCTAACTTTTTTTTTTTGATATAAAACGTCAGAATGGCTACAAACAGGACTAGCTGCCCACAAAGGCACCACGTTCAAAAAGGACACGACATACAAACTGGCAGATCGATCACAGTGATCGACACTACATAACCAATTAACACACGATGTTACCGTTTAAGCAGGAGGCTAGCTCGTGAGACCTTAAAAAAAAACTAAAAACAATTGAATTGACCCCGAGTTGTATGGGCTTTTTGGCATATTAAATAAAGATATATATATATAATGGGACCCCGGACAACATCAGACGAAGTGAGCTTCCAGATTGAGTGGACCAACAAATTCATTATTCCATCCATGTGTCAGCAGATTCGTGAGCAAGCTTCTTCTGTCCAATCAAATTCAAACAGCAGATGCAGGCCACAGCCAACATTTTGCTTATCCTTTGGCTATAAATTCTTATTCCCAACCACCACCTCCTGCAAAACCTGCAAGTAAAGCTCTCATTAATTGGCCATGATAGGGACTCTTCTCGAATACTCTCCATCTTCTCTCTATCTTCTGCAAACACAACAAGCCCGTAAAGAAGCCATTTTTATTTTTTGGATCTCCCCCTTGAGCCGCTGCTCCTCCCTCCAGCTTGCGCAGGCCCGCGGACTTCCCATGGAGTGGATTTACTCTTCGCGTCTTCTGCAATGATGGAGACGGCTGTGGCGACTCGGGTGGCTCTAATGCGGTGCGGCGGAGCTCCGATATGCTCGTGGTGGAGGATAGAACAGTTGATCTCACTCACAAGAAGATGAGAGTGCATTCTCAGTTCAATCAATTTGAAGCACGAGCGACGTGGCCAGTAGGGTTGTTTCTGCTTATGCCTCCTGCTGGCCGCTGGCTGGCTTTAATGACAACCAAACATTAAATTTCCTCACCAAAAACAGATCAAAAATTTATTCAATTTGTTTATGACGTAAAACAAAAGTAATTCACACAGACAGAACCCATTTTGAAACCTAAATCCACAAAGACAGAACACAGACAAAAGGACGAAGAATCGCAACTCACAGTGAGTCAACGCTATCGGGGGATCAAGAGTTTGGCTTTTTGTGATTTGTCTTCATCCAGATCTTTCTCATCATCACAATCTGAGCTCACTTAACTCTCCTCATTTTTAAATTTTTATCGATTAAAAAAAAGATCGGTATTCCTTTCACCGCCCATCAAGCTTCCCCTCTCCCACATTCTCTCTCTTTTGCGCTGTAGATTCATGTTTATTGTGAAAGATGGAATCTTTTCTGGGAGCGGGGTGGGTTTTGATATAGTCCTCCTCACTGGGCTAGGGTTCGAATTTTGAAGTATGGTGAGGAAACATGGGTGGCAGCTCCCTGCTCACACTTTTCAGGTATGGTTAGATTTTCAGTTTCTGTAATTCTTCTTCTTTGGGCAGACATCATTGTTGGCTGAGTATTTGGGGGGGCTTATGGTTTGTGATTTTGGAGTAGTAGATTTGCTCATGATCTGAATGATTAGAGGAAATGTTGTTAGTTTTTTGGGATCATTTTGAGTTTTGTTTTATTGAAAGTTTTATGCTGCTTTGTAGATAGAATTAGGTTCTTCTCTTTAGTTTGTGTTGCGCTAGTTTTTAATCTATCCTGTATTCATGTTTTTTTTTTAAAAAAAATAAGAAGAAGAAGAAAGGACAATCAGGTCCAAAACCCTCTGCATTTGGAACTAAGCTGATCTTTTGTAATATCACATTGTCTTTAGTTTCAGGCCTTGATTTATATTATATGTTGTCTTGTTGTGGTTCTTTTGTCATTTGGAGTTCAGGTGGGTTTTGGAACTAAGCTGATCTTTTGTAATATCACATTACTCTTCATAACTGCTTGTGTTTAGTATTGTGTCTTTTTTATCAAGTTTGTATTTTTTTGTGTACCAAAGCATTCATATTCATATCATAACTAAAGTTCATGTTGTTTACTTATTCAAATTTTTCTGTCAATGACTTCACAGTCAAGGCGCGCAAGACAAGAGTTGTGGCATGTTCAAAAACTTCCTCACAACTTTACAAAGCTGCAATAACAGGAGATTGGAAAAGGGCGCGAGTGGTCATAAGCACCAAGGAGAACGCACTGAGTGAACCCATCACCCAAGCTTCAGAAACGATTCTGCATGTAGCTGTGAGTCAACCAAATATGAAATTCATCAAGCAGCTTGTTGTGCATAGGCTAAACATTCAACATATCACAATAAAACTTGCTGTGCATAGGCTAAACATTTTCACATATTCAAAACCAGAAACATGGCAGAACAAGTCAAGGCAAGAGGCATCATAGAGATAGAGCACCAGTTAGAATTAAATCCTTACAGTACTTTTCCTAACCATGTTTGAAAATAGCCAAGCACTCTCTAGATTGAAAATAGGCCCGAGAACTCTAGAATAATGCATCACACACAACTAGATGATGCAGGTGAATAAGGATTACAAAATATGCCAGAACAAACAACTGGTCATGGACTAGAATTGACGCCTACCCTTTGATCCCTTACTGAACCTTCTTTTATCTCTCTCGTTTTCTTTATATCTCTTGTTTCCTGTTATAAAAAAAAGTAAGGCAAGAGGTTAGAAATAAATCCTAACAGTACTTGCTGTGCAAAGGCTAAACAGTACAAACTAGACGTGTCTACATTACAAGTACAAACAAGGAATAGCTAATCATTCACACCTGTGGATCATCGACTATGGAGGATGCATCCATACTGGATCAACAAGTATATTCAGCGCGAACCATGTCCATAATCAGAGGAACCTACATTTTCACGAAGAGGTAAATACGCAGAACCATTTTCATTAATCAGATACTAGTTTTATTTTCCAGGCCCTTTTATTAATAAGGTTTACAATGAGAAGCTGTCACATACAGAGGCACTTGGGCTTCTCAAGGCCATGTGTGATAGAGTAATCTCGTGCGACGGTGATTGCTTTAAGCTGCTAGAGGATCCAGTGAGAACTGCAGCAAGATTAGGGATTCAAGAGTTTGTGGCTGAGGCACTTACCCAATCTCCTGAACTTATATGGTCCTTTGATGATGAAAAACGGCACAGCTTATTGCATATTGCTGTCTTAAATCGTCATGAGAGGATTTTCAGCATCATTGGAAAGATGTTCACATATATGCATCCGACTGCTGCTTTGAGGGACAAAGATGAGAATAGTATCTTGCACTTGGCTGGAAGGTTAGGCCCTTGTACTGAAGTATCCGGAGCATCATTTCACATGTAGCGCGAGTTAAAATGGTTCAAGGTAACGACCTTCTTGTATTAGCGATGTACTTCTTTACTTTAACAGATTTTTTTTTTGCTTGTGCTTAACCGTATGCAATATTTTATAGAAAGTGGAGAATTTTGTTTTACCGTCTTATCAAGAAAAAATGAACAAAAGCGATAAGACTCCTCGAATGGTCTTTAGTGAGGAGCACAAAGATTTATTTGAGAAAGCTGGTCTATGGATACAAAACACTGCAACCGCATGCTCAATCGTGGCTTCGCTTATCATCCCGGCAATATTCTCCGCATCTCTAAAATTTGCCTATGCGACCAACAACATCACATCGTTTCTAGTCTTTCCAGTAGCAGCCGCTGCAGGTCTCTTCTCTTCCACCACATCATTGTTAATGTTCATGGGAATCTTAACTTCCCGATGCTCAGAGGACGAGTTCCTGGAGTCACTCCATCGCAGGCTCATCATCGGCCTAATGACATTGTTATTTTCCTTAGTAGCCATGATGGTTACGTTTAGTGATACAATTTATATCGTCCTGTTCGATGTAGTGGGAGCAGTCAGTGTACTAGCAATAGGGATCACGTCCTCGATGGAGTGACTCCAGGAACTCGTCCTCTGAGCATCGGGAAGTTAAGATTTCCATGAACATTAACAATGATGTGGTGGAAGAGAAGAGACCCGCAGCGGCTGCTACTGCAAAAACTAGAAACGATGTGCTGTTGTTGGTCGCATAGGCAAATTTTAGAGATGCGGAGAACATTGCCGGGATGATAAGCGAAGCCACGATTGAGCATGCGGTTGCAGTGATTTGTATCCATAGACCAGCTTTCTAAGCTAAATCTTTGTGCTCCTCACTAAAGACCATTCGAGGAGTCTTATCGCTTTTGTTTATTTTTTCCTTGATAAGACGGTAAAATAAAATTCTCCACTTTCTGTAAAATATTGCATACGGTTAAGCACAAGCAAAAAAAAATCTGTTAAAGTAAAGAAGTACACCGCTAATACAAGAAGGTCGTTACCTTGAACCATTTTAACTCGCGCTGCATGTGAAATGATGCTGCGGATACTTCAGTACAAGAGCTTAACCTTCCAGCCAAGTGCAAGATACTATTCTCGTTCTTGTCCCTCAAAGCAGCATCCGGATGCATATATGTGAACAT
Source organism: Rhodiola chrysanthemifolia (assembly GCA_033675395.1). Classification (NCBI taxonomy): domain Eukaryota; kingdom Viridiplantae; phylum Streptophyta; class Magnoliopsida; order Saxifragales; family Crassulaceae; genus Rhodiola; species Rhodiola chrysanthemifolia. The sequence continues at coordinate 15,171,882 of CM066207.1, forward strand.
CTCTCCAATGATGCTGAAAATCCTCTCATGACGATTTAAGACTGCAATATGGAATAAGCTGTGCCGTTTTTCATCATCAAAGGACCATACAAGTTCAGGAGATTGGGTAAGTGCCTCAGCCACAAACTCGTGAATCCCTAATCTTGCTGCAGTTCTCACTGGACCCTCTAGCAGCTTAAAGCAATCACCGTCGCACGAGATTACTCTATCGCACATGGCCTTGAGAAGCCCAAGTGCCTCTGTATGTGACATCTTCTCATTGTAGACCTTGTTAATAAAAGGGCCTGGAAAATAAAACTAGTATCTGATTAATGAAAATGGTTCTGCGTATTTACCTCTTCGTGAAGATGCAGTTTCCTCTGATTATGGACATGGTTCGCTGAATATACTTGCTGATCCAGTATGGATGCATCCTCCATAGTCGATGATCCACAGGTGCGAATGATTAGCTATTCCTTGTTTGTACTTGTAATGTAGACACATCTAGTTTGTACTGTTTAGCCTGTGCACAGCAAGTACTGTTAGGATTTATTTCTAACTGGTGCTCTATCTCTATGATGCATCTTGCCTTTGACTTTTTTTTGATAACAGGAAACAAGAGATATAAAGAAAACTAGAGAGAAAAGAAGGTTCAGTAAGGGATCAAAGGGCAGGCGTCAATTCTAATCCATGACCAGTTGTTTGTTCTGGCATATTTTGTAATCCTTATTCACCTACATCATCTAGCTGTGTGTGATGCATTATTCTAGAGTTCTCGGGCCTATTTTCAATCTACAGAGTGCTTGGCTATTTTCAAACATGGTTAGGAAAAGTACTGTAAGGATTTAATTCTAACTGGTGCTCTATCTCTATGATGCCTCTTGACTTGTTCTGCCATGTTTCTGGTTTTGAATATGTGAAAATGTTTTGCATATGCACAGTAAGTTTTAGTGTGATATGTTGAATGTTTAGCCTATGCACAGCACGCTGCTTGATGAATTTCATATTTGGTTGACTCACAGCTACATGCAGAATCGTTTCTGAAGCTTGGGTGATGGGTTCACTCAGTGTGTTCTCCTTGGAGCTTATGACCACTCGCGCCCTTTCCCAATATCCTGTTATTGCAGCTTTGTAAAGCTGTGAGGAAGTTTTTGAACATGCCACAACTCTTGTCTTGCGCGTCATTAGTCTTTGATATTGCCAATGGTGCCACAGCCTTGGTAGTTATTATTCATTCTGTCTGTAGCTCGTTTTGACTTCATAATAAAGTGACAGTGGTTGTTCCTCGCAGGATCTTGCGAGAGAGCTCTTAGAATTGTTCACCGCAAGAAAAATGGGAAAAGTATTTTTCACAAACAGTGGATCAGAAGCTAACGATACTCAGGTTTTTACCGACACTTGCTAAATTTTTTGCAATCTTCAAATACCTTATTCATCAATTTCTGGATGTAGGTGAAGCTGGTCTGGTATTACAACAACGCCCTAGGACGACCAAACAAGAAGAAAATTATTGCTCGAACCAAATGGTAAATTAACTACTCTATTATACTCAATCATTGTCCATTATAAACCCAAAATGTGGGCTGAAGCATGGACTGGCTGGTGAGTGATTTCACATATTGTTCACTGCATGCATCTTTTGTTGCAGCACTCAATATTACGAGTAATATACATATTAATTGTACAGGTTTACAAATTTCGAAGGTGCAGTTCCCTATCTACCGGCTGAAGACTTGGCATTCCCAGTAGCTAGTTTCATACAGAAAGGTGGATCCTTCATCAACTATTACATGGTTAGTGGGCATTTTTTTCTCAGTTGGATTATGTCAGATGGGAATGAATGTAAAGTGAGTTTTTTTTTCTCCTAATAATTATGTTGCAGTACCATGGAGGAACAAATTTTGGGAGGACGGCTGGTTGTCCATTTATTGCAACAAGTTATGACTATGATGCTCCTCTAGATGAATATGGTATAATATACATCATCATCACTTATTTAAATTAGTTTGAAGGTGGTATTATGTATACGGGGCTCATAAGTTGCCTGCTTCTTGTCACATAGAGAGCTTTAGAATTAAATCAAAACTTCATAACCTAAACTTCAATGCAACAGTTAAAGTATGTAGTTGCTATCCAACTATAACTTTGTTATGTAGGCAAGCATTAATCAAGCTCTGTTAAGGTTTGCTGATTATTAGCATCTCTCTGCTGTATAGGTCTGCTACGGCAACCAAAATGGGGACATTTGAAAGATCTTCACAGAGCAATAAAGCTTCGTGAACCCGCTTTAATTGCCGGAAAACCGACCGTCATACCTTTGGGACGGTACCAAGAGGCAAATAAGCCAAACAACAACGAAAAGCTTGAAACAGTGTTCACTCTTTATGCATTTGATTCTTATCATTGGTTCCTTTTAGGCTCATGGATTCAACTACAAAACCGGAGGTTGTGCTGCATTCCTTGCGAACTACAACTCAAAATCATTTGCAAAAGTAGCTTTCAAGTATATGCATTACAATCTGCCACCATGGTCTATTAGCATTCTTCCTGACTGCAAAAACACTGTTTATAACACCGCAAGGGTGAGAATCAAATTTGAACCCTGACTTTTCAGTTTTCATTTTTCTTGCGCTTTTTCATATCACCTGGCAAGTCCTAAACCATTTTTTTGTTTGTGAAACATAGGTCGGTGCACAAAGTGCACAAATGAAAATGACTCCGGCAAAGGATTTTCCTGGCAATCATATAATGAAGAGACTGATTCTTATGAGGATACTTCTTTCACAACTGTTGGGTTGCTTGAGCAGATAAATACTACAAGAGATATGACTGTTTACTTGTGGTACTCAACAGAGTAAGTAAATCATAATTCATGGCAGCGTCTATTTCTAAGCATCAATGCACAACGTAGTTTTCTACCAGATATTTCCTTTCAATCAGTGTCAATATTGATTCAGATGAAATAGTCTTGACGAGGAGAGAATCCAGTTCTTACAGCTTTACATGTTTTCATAAATGGACAACAGGTAGGTGTTTATCACAACCCATCTACAATTTTTGAGATAATAATTTTCTATATAATACTTCATAAATCATACTTACACCAAGTTTAATAAGGTCCCTCTGGTGTTAAGGCATAATATGTCGGATAGATCTTGCTCAATTTTTTGTATACTTTGTTTTCCGGAACGTCTTATGAAAACATAGACAATCCAAAAATAACTTTCAGCAATGGTGTGCATTTGAGAGAAGGCATCAACAAAATTGCTATTCTAACCATAGCTGTGGGTCTTCCGGTGGGTCTCTCTTTCATTGAACTTAAAGATCAAGCTCGATATTAGAAAATTCAACATAAGCCCATTACTTTTGCATGTCCACACTTGTTATAATCTTTTGTTTAATACGTTCAGAATGTTAGCCCTCACTTTGAAATGTGGAATGCTGGTGTTCTTGGACCAGTTGCTCTTCATGGCCTTAACGAAGGAAAGAGAGACTTAACATGGCAAAAATGGTCTTACAAGGTATGGTCCACGTTCCATTTTTGGCTTACTCGTTTGGCCTCCTCCACGAGCATAATCATCTAATTTTTTTTTATCAGGTTGGACTAAAAGGAGAGCTTTTGGATCTTCACTCCTCGAGTGGGAGTGCCAATGTTGAATGGGTGGATGATACCCTCATGGCGACAAGTCAACCCCTGACATGGTATAAAGTGAGTAGTTTCGCACTCCAATGCAACACTAATTCAGAAACAAATGATAAAAATTCATTGTTGAAATGTAACTTTTTGAATAAGTGAAATTCTGGAATTAAAAACTTGCATCTATTGTTGCTGTCTCGTATTGAACATGTACTTATGTGACGTTGCAGACAAATTTTAAATCTCCGCCTGGTGATGAACCATTGGCACTAGATATGAATAGCATTGGGAAAGGCCATATCTGGATAAATGGCCAGAGCATCGGATGCTATTGGCCTGCATATAAAGCTGTGGGTGATTGCCAAGCTTGTAGCTATGCAGGAACATTCACTGAGAAGAAATGTCTAACAAATTGTGGCCAGGCTTCACAAAGATGGTAAGCTACAAATCCACCAACCAGTACTTAATACTTACACATAAAAGTTAAGTAAGATGGGCATTTTCTTATTTCCAATGGATATGATTCATTTATACAGGTATCATGTACCTCATACCCCAAATGAAATTTATTGGTGGTGTCTGAAGAATGGGGAGGAAACCCAGATGGGATGTTTGTGCTGATATGTACGAATGGCAGCCAACTCTCATGAACTACCAAATGCAAGCATCTGGCAGGGTTAACAAACCCTTGAGGCCTAAGGTCCATCTATGGTGTGCCCCGGGACAGAAGATGACATCCATTAAGTTCGCTAGCTTTGGCACCCCAGAAGGTGTTTGTGGAAGCTACAGCAAGGGAAGCTGCCATGCTCACAACTCATATGATGCTTTCCAAAGAGTAAATAATGAGAAAAAATCTTGCTCAAACTTACAGTACTTAAAATAACAATTGCTGTCTTCTAAATTATGAAAATCTTCTTTTGTTGGTCAGAATTTCTTTTCTGTGACGGTCTCACCTGAAAACTTCGGAGGAGACCCATGTCCTAGTGTGATGAAGAAACTATCCTTCGAGGCAGTGTGCGGTTATTGCCCTAGCCAACCAAGTCTCAGAAAAAAACAATTAAATAAAGGAAGCAGATCCTCCGCTAATATTCTCAATATGCAACCACACGACATTCTTGTTCAATCATTTTTGGTAAGCCAGTTAAAATCATCAGCTTACCACATAATCAACCTCCTTTATTTGAGGTGGTCAAGTTGCACAGGCATACAGAACACACCCACAAGTAGCTGGCAAGTCCATTCAATTATCAAGCAGTGAGCTCAATTATGCTGAAGCTCTTACATACACACCCACAGGTAGTATGAGCTTGCTTCTTGTTACTGCTAGATACAAGAGCAAGCATGAAGAATATTCTAGAAAGATTCGGTTTGCATCTAGAGTAGAGAAAGAGTACCTGAAACCAGCTTATGTTGCCATCATTAGCAAGGAACTTGAAGATGGCCTTTTTGATGGTAATTTCTTTAATCTATTTCTTGATTTTCTTTTGGACCTTCTTGGGCAAATATTACATGCTCATACGCATTTCATAAGCTAAGCACAATACATCCATGCACTTTATGACAGACATTCAAACTATTGGTGCCATTTCTCAGTAATCTTTCTCATTTAATGTGCTGCCCTATAATTCAACATTCTACTTTCTGCAGACTTGTTGGAGCTGGCATTGCAATTCGGAATGATTATGATGTTTGCCTGCAGTGCATTCCCTCTTGCTTTCACCTTCTCTCTTTTGGTGAGCCAAATTGAAATTTTTACACATTTACCATTGGTAACGTCTGTAGAGTCGAAGCAACAGCAAATGATTTGAGGTCTATGCTGATGCAAGAAGATTTCTTCGGACAGAATAATGTCATGGAAATTAGAACTGATGCGTTGAAGCTTCTTGTGATGCTGAAAAGACCTATCCCTCTAGCTGCAGCAACAATAGGTGCTTGGCAAAATATATTACAGGTATCTGATCAGTGACCACCATTCAGTGACATTCTCAATCTCATATGAAAATCACTTTCAGAAAAACGTAATTTTCTGGTTGAAAGCATGCTTGATAAAAGTTTTGGGCATTCTTTTAGTTTTAGGCGTTATCAAAACGTGTGGAAACTGCAGTTCCTGATGCTATTGTCCATATGCACCAACTGCATGCTTCTGGTATGCCTATATGATGCAGAAGGCAAATGGAGAGTAGAACCAGGACTTGCAGCAATTCTTGTCATGGAGCATGGAATTTTCTGCATTAAATATGGATTTTCACGTTTTGTCCCCGATACATCTCCTAGATCCCTGAATTTTCTGCATTGAACCCTTCAATCTATCATGCTATAACAACTCAAGTACCAATTCCTATGAGTTACAAATTTCTCAATAGGAACCAGCCAGGACATATGTTCTAAGCAGCTCCTGAGAAGCATATCTGGCAAGAAGAAGTTCCTATCAGTGATCAAGAATGGAATAAGCAGTCTGCAAAATAAGTTGCCTAAAGGCTAAAGGGTTATGGTTATGGTTATGGTTCTCACCGGTGGCTAGATGTTATGGTTCAGATGCGTTGCTGCAGAAGAAAGAGGGGACTAAAGGGTATTGATATTCGTTTTGCATCATTCATGTGTAAATTTTATTTCAGTTTAATGTATTTTGTACAGTTACGCACTTACAAAACTGGCTTGCCTTTGCCTTGTTAGATATAAAGGACATGATATGCTGGCACCGTTCACGGCTGGATGGCAGACAACTGATTTGCATCCACTTGTGATTGAAAGATACGAGGTTCGACAGCATAATGTCATTTTTTAATATCTTTTTCATGGTTTTTATTAGTTTTTCGATTCTCAATTGCTTCTGCTCGGCCGTTGCAGGGTTCTTTTGTTTATGACATTGGTGGCCAGAAATATCTCGATGCTCTCGCTGGTCTTTTGTCTTAGGTAACTTGTTGATAGTTTTGAAGTTTTGCCTGCATTACCAGACTCACTCAGAAATATGAACTGTTTTTTATAGATATTCTTAATTTTTTTAGTCCAAAGACTTTGCTGTCGCGGGTTATTATATACATTTAACATTTCGCAGGGGGAGTGAACCTCGGCTTGTAGAGGCAGCAACTAAGCAGTTGAAGACTTTGCCATTTTACCGCTCATTTTGGAACTGCACTACAAAACCATCTTTGGTATTGACATTGTTGTTTCTTTCAGTTTCCATGTTTTTTTATCTGTTGTGACTGGTCTTTGATATCGCCAATGTTGCGACGGCCTTGGTACTTATTATTCATTCTTGGTACTTATTGCCTTCTTTCTTCAAAAACAGTGGATCAGAAGCCAATGATACTCAGGTTTTTACCAATCCTTGCTATATTTTTTGCAATCTTCAAATACCTTTTTTCTTTTTCTTTTTGAAAAGAGGTGATTCTATTCAAAAATAGAGAGATACACAAGAGGGCAAGACACTAAGAAAACACAACAAACTTCAAATACACCTTGATCATCAATTTCTGGATGTAGGTGAAGCTGGTGGTGTGATTTCTCCGCCTGCAACCTGTTTCGATAAAGTGAGTAATGCAGTTACCACGATACAACAAACATCCCAAACTGAAGCATGTGATTCTTTTTAGTTTGTTGAATTTATATTTAGTAACACTAATAATCTTCTTTATATTCTTTCAGTTTCTATGTTTTTTCTCTGTCGTAATTAGTTTTTGATATTGCCAATCTTGCCACGGCCTTGGTAATAATTATTCATTTTGTCTGTAGCTCGTTTTGACTTCATAATAAAGTGACAGTGGTTGTTCCTCACAGGATCTTGGTACAGAGCTCATAGAAATGTTCACTGCAAGAAAAATGGGAAAAGTATTTTTCACAAACAGCGGATCAGAAGCCAACGATACTCAGGTTTTTACTGACACTTGCTATATTTTTTGCAATCTTCAAATACCTTGATCATCAATTTTTGGATGTAGGTGAAGCTGGTCTGGTATTACAACAACGCCTTGGACGGCCGAACAAGAAGAAGATTATTGCTCGAATTAAATCGTAAATTAACTACTCTATTCGACTCAATCATTGTCCATTTCTGCATATAGATATTACTAAAGATCCTCTACTAAATTACATTCCATGCACACTGGCATGTATCATGCATGGTTCGACTATGATTGCAGCTAGCTTATCCGGGTATCATACTATGTGCAATTTTGGCAAATTGGCATGTGGTTTAAGGATTCAATTTTTATCGGATTTGTTTGTTAGGCTTCCAGCCCTGCATCAGAAATTTGATCTACCTGCACCTTTTGTCCTACGCACTGACTGCCCTCACTACTGGCCGTTTAATCTACCAGGTATCGTATTTATCTTCAAGAGCACGAAACTAGGTATTCAAATATTTTACCGTGCTCATGACTTTTTTTTTCAACGTCACGGGTGAAAGGGAAGAGGACTTTGCAACCAGATTAGCTACCAATTTAGAGAACTTAATCCTGAAAGAGGGCCCAGATACGGTAATTTCCTTGTTTTTTTTCTTTCTTCTTAAGACTGCTCTGAAATTGAATCGTAGTTTTCTGGTGGCTTATAATGGTTATTGCCATTTTTAGATTGCTGCATATATTGCTGAACCTGTCATGGGAGCTGGTGGTGTGATTCCTCTGCCTGCAACCTATTTCGATAAAGTGAGTAATGCAGTTACCAGTTACCACGATACAACAAACAGCCCGAACTGAAGCATTTGAATCTTTTTAGTTTGTTGAATTCAGATTTAGTAACACTAATCTTTACTAAATCTTCTTTACCTTCTTATTGATTCAGATTCAACCTATGCTCAAGAAGTATGACATCCTCCTTATTGCCGATGAGGTCAACGTCATTTTTTATACCAAGTCTGTTTTATGCAACTCGGAACTCAGAAATATTATTGCTCTTATATTACAGGTCATCTGTGGATTCGGAAGACTTGGAACAATGTTTGGTTGTGACAAATATGGCATTAAACCGGATCTTGTCTCAATTGCAAAGGTCGACGATGAATTATATATCCTTCGACTATCGATAAATTCTGAATTTTTATTTATCAATAGCTTATCATTTTGTTAGGCTTTATCGTCTGCATACCAACCGATTGGGGCAGTCTTAGTGAGCCCTGAAATTTCAGATGTCTTACATGCTCAAAGTAGCAAACTTGGTATGGTTCGAAGAGAAATAATATCATTTCAGCGTTGATCTGATTTCAAATGTCTTGTTTCTCGTCGGTTTTTTGTTCTCAAATGATCCTTTCGCAGGTGCCTTTTCTCATGGATTCACTTACTACGGGCATCCTGTGGCTTGTGCGGTTGCGTTGGAGGCTCTTCAGATTTACAAGTAAGTCCTGCAAGGCATATCTCTTGTTAGACTTGTATTCATTTCTTATTTCAATCTCTGCGCAGAGAGCGGAATATCCTCGAGACCGTAAACAGCCTTGCACCAAAATTCCAAGAAGTGAATTAAGGCATACGCTGACAGCCCCATCATTGGCGAAGTATGTGCAACTTACAGCCTGACATTTAAGTTTAAGTACTTCAAAGCTAAGAGGCATTTTGTTATCGTTTTTAATTCTTTTCTTCCTCCAATTTTTATTCAGATTCGAGGAACTGGATTGGTACTTGGCACTGAATTCGTAGACAACAAGTCGCCAGACCAACCCTTTCCTCCGGAGTGGGGTAAATTTCTTACACTTACAAAACAAAAATTCATTTGCAATGATACTGGCATATTAAGATTTCGTATAAGGAGGCTGTGTTATCTTCTTCTTTTTTTCGGGGATCATGTTTTTCTAAATTAGCAATGATATGGTGCTATTGCTCCGATAGGCCCACTTTATTGTCATTAAGTGGTGAACGATTTATATACGCAGGTGTTGGAGCAATATTTGGAACAGAGTGTGAGAAGCACGGCATGCTTGTGCGTGTTGCTGGAGATAGCATAATGCTTTGCCCTCCCTATATCATCACACATGAAGAACTCGATATGGTAACGCATCATCAAGCCTGAGTAACATATTTGCATTTAGCACTTGTCAATGGATGACTGACTTCCTCGTTTCGATTTTCTTTATGGTAAAGCACTGACAGGCGTCGTTTGTACCTGCAAATTTGAATTTATAATTTCCTCACTCTAAACTGTGGGTTAGTACAGCGGCAAGCAAGGGTCGAACCCAAGGAAGCTAGATGGTTACTACTTTGTTCTGTAAGAGAGAGAAAAGATGAATTGTGAGAGTAAACAGTTTAAGAAACAATAGTAAGGCACGAAAATAAGTGAGATGTATCAATCAGAGAAGATATTCAGGTTAGGGTTTTATTCAATTGTGACTAAGTTTATCCTTGATTTCTAAATATTTATTCTTGCTTTCTTAGGGTTACTCCTGGTCTGGTTATAACCGTTTAATTCTAGCAAACCTAATACTTCTGGTCTGGTTATATTAGGTTTAGTGCAACTACTTATTCTAACGGGTCAGTATCAAATAAGTAGTGAATAGATAGTAAGTATTACTAGGTTAAGTTGTACCCTTTCGGATATCCCCTTAACCTAATAATTCAAACTGATAATTTGCACAAGAACTAAATAGAATGCAATAATAATAGTGAAGAACAAAATCTCAAAACATCGTCACAATTATTTAACCCTAACCCGAATAGAGGGTTTAGTTACACATACTCATGAAGAACAATGCAAGTAATAAAAGGGAACAAGAACTTCACTATGAACCGAGTAACAAGGGAACAAGGCACGGCTGAGCTAGCTGATGAGGGTGGAGCAGCAGCGGCGCACGGAGGCAGAACGGGCGGAGCAAGGGCGGACGGTGGAGAGAACTAGGGCTCGGCCGTGAGTGAGAAGAGAGAATTTTGTAAAGAGAGGAGCTCTCTACTTTTTGGGATGCTTTAGAAGGCTGAGGAGAGCTCTTATTTATAGAGTTTGAGAATGCCCCAAAGTTCCCTAAATAATCCCAAAAGATTATTTAGGAAATATTCTCATATCTTCCTTGCTTTATCTTTAAGCTACTCCTTTGCTTGATAATTAAGCCACCTTAAACCTTCTTGAATATTCCGAAACCCTAGATGTAAGTTTGCCCTAATATGACATTGGGCTGGACGAATTTTGGGCTTTAAACTCGGTCAAACTCGGACTCAACTCAGTTTCAACTCGGTTGGAACTCGGATGAATGCTGATCGTACTGGGTACTTTGGGGCCGATTTGACTCGCCTTCGGACACTCTTCTGGCCGGGCTCTTGAGCTGGAGCACTAGCAGGACATGTATACTTGATGTCCAAACCTTGAAAGCACCCCATTGTGTAGACGGATTAGGCCGGGGCGGCTCTCAAAGTTGGCATCTCAGCCAGCCGGAAAACAGGCCCTGAATTTGGATAAGTCCTGAAATCTGCGCTGATTGGACTAGTGACTTCGGCGATTGTTTACTCCGGCCTCGGACAAGCTTTTGGCCGAGCTCTTGACCTGGGGCACTAGGTGGACATGCATACTTGACTCCTGGACTTTGAAATCACCCCCATGTGTGGACGGTTTAGGCCGGGGAGGCTTCCAAAGTAGGGGTCTCAGTCATGGTGCACCGGGCCCAAAAATCTGCCGGAGCGTCCGATTTGCGCCCTTTTGCTCCCGAATGAAGTTCCTTGACTTCGCTTGACTCCAAAATCATCTTGTGATGCATTTATGGCCTAAAATGCCATCTTTAAGCGCAATTCCTCCTAGAGCTTCCAAATCACCTGAAATACGAAACAACACTAAAAAGTAACTGTTCGCATAATAAAGTGAATGAAATGGTGAGATTTAATGACTCGATGAGTCGTATAAATACGGCTCATCAAACCACCCCACACTTAAACTTGTTCGTCCCGAACAAGAACTAGGTCATAGGAGGAACGAACTAATGTAACACCACAAAGCTTCGGTCATCCTAGACGAGCTACATGGACGTGACTTTGGCTACTATAGACCTCGCCTGTTATGCATGCTTGTTACTAATGTCATTGTGCAAAAAAAACAAGGGCTAAAGATACGTGTTACCTTTGAAGTCGAGATGCAAATCAATTCGGATGTATCTGGAGATAGCCCTTTTTAGACCCATGAACCCTCTTTCTCGGACTCGAACTCGCTGCTATATGGTTATGCTTTGCTGCTTTTTCTTGCACGTGATTCATTCGGGCTCAAGTAATGGAGTGCTTTTCAGCTAGCTATAGCGTCATATGATTTGGCATTCTCAATGACGCTTTTCACATGTGGGACGTGTGGACTATCACAATGGTAGTGGATTTTTCTTTGTAGTGCGGATTGTGACTTGCTCAAACCTACTTGCTCTCGCTCATCATCGTCCTTTTGCGCGGGTCAATCCAAGGGTCGCTTGTCTATTTTCCCGGCTACTTGAACTAGAGTCTGGACGGTGTGAAGTATTCCCATCCCAACCACCGCAAAGTGTGCCGCAGTGGCGGAGCGGACTCGTACTATGTTTGCCTCGAAGTGCTAGCCTCCACAAGCTCCACATAACCATATATCCTGAGTCTGGTCTCCGAATGATCTGTCAAGTCTCTCTAGGGCATTGCTATCAACTCCACATCCCTGTTTATCTCAACTAACAAAGGCACGCAAAGATTTTAAGATCACATGTTAGTCGCACAAATCAAGTTTCACCAAAGACATGCATGTAATCGGCTCTATCTATTTCGCCTAATCACTATCCAATACTGCAAGTCTAGGAAATAGTGAAGAATCATGTACTTTTTTAAAAAATGACTCGAAACGTGCTGACTCTGTGTGGTGGGCATGCTGACTCGATAACTGACTCGATAACTGACTCTCCCACCCCACACTTTTGAAATGAGCCGTGTCCTCACGGCACGACTCAAATCTAGACTCACGAATGCATGCAATAAATAAAGGGAATAGAGTAAGGACAGGCACTTCCCTCGTGCGTGCGTGACAATCAGAGACTACTGATAATTCTCCTGTGAGTCCTCGAAGAGCACCATTGGAGCTTGCATCGTAGCGTGAGTTTGTTGCACACCAAAAGGTCTGCGTCAATGGCATTAAGACGAATAACAGATTCCCAGGAGGTTGGAGGAGTCACATCGGTCTCACTTAAAACCCAACCTCCTTAAACTCGTAAGTCTTTGTGACAAAATCTGTAAACGCTCATGTTTCTCGACGCAACTTATTCAAGGTGTGAACTACTCATGCCGGATACAGTCTGTTGCTAACATCTCTGATACGTTCGCCTCTGTCCCTGCATGAAAATCATCTTCTTTCCCAAGTACAATGTGACAATAAGACTCAAAACATAGTAAAATAAATGATGAAAATTGAAATGCAGATAGTGCAGGGCTGCCTCCCTGCGAGCGCCTTTGTTTTACGTCGTTGGCTCGACGGTACCTCATCTAGGGATCACAAGTTAGGATCCCATGGGCGTGTGAGGTCATACTTCCCTTCAGCAACTCCTTCAATCTGTCCAAAATGCTCGTATGCCCGCGCACTCGGTTCTGCTCTCCATCGATCAGGCGGGTTCTTCTTCACATATTCCCGAGAAGGTGAGGATGTCTCGGCCATAGCTGCTGGCCCAGTGGTATGTATGGTCTGCTCTGGTGGGTCCGGAACTAGGGCATCGTAATCTGATGTGTGCACAATGTCTGGCGGCTTCCTCGTGCATGTATGGTCGGCATCCTCATAAACGTAGAAATCTGCCTCCTTCCCACCGAATGCTAATGATAGTAGGCCTATGCCCATGTCAATCTTGGTCTTGGTGGTGTGAAGGAATGGTCGCCCCAAAATTAGCCCTGGCGGCTCGTCGTTTCTAGCTCTTCCCATCTGCAAGACATAGAAATCTGCAGGAACAACAAGATCTCCTATTCGAAGGGTTAGGTCCTCAAGTAAACCAGTAGGGCGAACACAAGATTTGTCCCCTAATTCTATCGACAACCTAGGTGGTTTCAATGGACCAAGGTTCAGTGAACAATAAAGAGAATATGGCATAACATTAATGGCAGCGCCCAAGTCAATCAAACAGTGATGTATCTGAGCCTCACCGATACCACAGGTGACCGTGAAGGCCCCTGGGTCCTTACTCTTTTCAAGTGGTGCTTCGGGACTTGCTGAAACTGGGTGCTCCATTATTGGGTCGTTCTGCGTGGGCCTTGCCACCAATCTCCCTTCTGGCTCATCTTTGTTGGTCATACGTCCTTCGGAAGCAACGACCTGCATGGAACACGCTAAATTGTGAGTCTCGAATTTCTCGGTCACGGGGGCCGGGTCTGGCCGGGTCGTCTCAGCTGGAGTTGGTCCTGGGATGATTGTGTCCTGGCTGATTTCGTCTGGGCTGAGTGTTTCAGCCAGTTCTTCTTCGGATGCTAGCAGGCCGAAGTCTTCTGTAGGCCTGGTGTAATCTGAGTTAGGCTTGTCCTCACTATCCCTTGCCTTCGTGTTGAGCATTTTGTTCACCCAATAAGCAGACTCCTTTAAGGCTGCGTCCACGTCCACTACTTCCACCATGCTGACATTCCCTCTCGGATTCTGCACTGTCTGTGATGGGAGTCTTCCTGAATCTCCCTTCAGCTCAGAAACTGTCTGGGCTAGGTTGGACATCTGTTTACCAAGCTCTGCTAAAGTCCCATCGGTTTTGGCCTGGAACTGGTGAACTGATGCGGCCAAGTCCTTCACAACATCTTCTAAGGACTTGCTCGAGCTGTGCTGGGGCGGACCTGGCTGATTACGGTTCTGCTGATACTGACTCGGCCCATTCTGTCCCTGCTGCTGGCGAAACGGAGGTTTGTAGTACGGTTGAGCCTGGTGAGGTATGGGCTGCTGTGCTGGCTCCCTCTGGAAGTGGTTATTCTGATTGTTGTTCCTCCAGTGCGGCCCGTTCGCTCCTTGCCCGTTCCCGGTCGGTCCATATTGTCTGACTGGCCCGGTCTGGTTGCTATGGCCCTGGTAATCGCCTACTGCGTTGACTTCGGCCTGGTCATCCTCCACTATGGTTGGGCACTCGTCTGTTTTGTGGTTCGTGGCAGCACAGAAATCGCACGGCTTGACCTGGACTGGTTGCCTTCTGATCACTTGCTGCATCATCTCCTTGAGCTGCCTGATCTCTTCGGCCATTGCATTGGATGGGGGCTCAACCTTCGACACGTTCCTGGTTCGACTGAATTCTTCTTCTTTATTGGACTCGTCCTGAAACCGTTCACTTTCTGCCACTGCCATGATCTTGCGTCTCACACCTGCTGGGGACAAGTTCATAAGGTTGCCCCCAGCCGAGGCATCTAGTAGCTTCCTGTCCAGTCGTCTCAGTCCGTCTAGCATATACTCTACCAGCAGCTTCTCTGGGAGTCCAAGATTACAGCAGCTCTTCTCCAGGGCGTTGAATTTCTCCACGTACTCGTACATGGTCTCTGCCTGAGCTCTTGCAACTGTCTTCGAACCTGCATTGCCCTCCCTGCTGGGTAGTACTTGGTGAGGAAGCTCCTCTGCATCTGTTCCCATGTGTAGATACTACCTGAAGGCAAGGAAAAAAACCAGTCGGTAGCCGAGTCTGTAAGTGAAAAATAGAACGCCTTTAGTTTAAAATCGTCCACTCCGACTCCGTAGGGTTTGAGGTTCTGGCAGCTGCCATGGTAGCGTTGCAGATGGCCTGTGGCAGACTCTCCTTTCATTCCCGAGAACTTGGGCAGGTGATGGACGACCGAGGTGTTGATGGTGATGGCTTCGAGGTCTGGCCCTTCGTAGATGCACCAAGCTTGGTCTCTGAAGTTGGGGGCCGAGAGCTCTCCCATGGTTGGCTCTGGATCCTCGTCCTCCTCGTGATCATCCTCTCTGTCGGCCGGCTGTTGTAGTGGCCGTGGGGGTGGTGGGTATTGCTGGTGTGGGATGTATGGAAGTTGTGGATATTGTGGTGGATATTGTGGGTAGGGCGGTTGTGGATACTGTGGATATGGAGGTGGATATTGTGGGTATTGCTGGTACGGTTGTGGTTCGATTGGTTGTTGTTGAAATTGTCCCGGGATAGCCCCCCGGATCTCTCCATTCTGGACCATCGGTCCCTGTTGTTGTGGCAGCACTCCTTCTCCGTTTCGGACAACCTGTTCTACTTCTTCATTGTGACTATTGCCACCAACTACACTGCCTGCGTGAGACATGTTACGAGAATAGCAAGCACCGAATATCAAGCGCCGAATAACAAGAACAGACTAGCAACAAAGGGTCCCCAGGAGATTGGAGGGGTCACAGCGGTCCCACTTAAAACCCAAAATCCTTAGACTCGTAAGTCTTGGTGACAGAACCCTCTGAGAGCTAGAAATTGGAAATCGAATAGAATGGAAATCGGAAATCGAACAGTTGAAATTTGAATAACACCGAAATAGGCAAATTTCGAAATAAGCAAAGAGAAAATAAAAGAAAAATTAAAGAAAGAACAAATTTCACCGTGCTTAGCTCCCCGGCAACGGCGCCAAAATTTGACAGGCGTCGTTTGTACCTGCAAATTTGAATTTATAATTTCCTCACTCTAAACTGTGGGTTAGTACAGCGGCAAGCAAGGGTCGAACCCAAGGAAGCTAGATGGTTACTACTTTGTTCTGTAAGAGAGAGAAAAGATGAATTGTGAGAGTAAACAGTTTAAGAAACAATAGTAAGGCACGAAAATAAGTGAGATGTATCAATCAGAGAAGATATTCAGGTTAGGGTTTTATTCAATTGTGACTAAGTTTATCCTTGATTTCTAAATATTTATTCTTGCTTTCTTAGGGTTACTCCTGGTCTGGTTATAACCGTTTAATTCTAGCAAACCTAATACTTCTGGTCTGGTTATATTAGGTTTAGTGCAACTACTTATTCTAACGGGTCAGTATCAAATAAGTAGTGAATAGATAGTAAGTATTACTAGGTTAAGTTGTACCCTTTCGGATATCCCCTTAACCTAATAATTCAAACTGATAATTTGCACAAGAACTAAATAGAATGCAATAATAATAGTGAAGAACAAAATCTCAAAACATCGTCACAATTATTTAACCCTAACCCGAATAGAGGGTTTAGTTACACATACTCATGAAGAACAATGCAAGTAATAAAAGGGAACAAGAACTTCACTATGAACCGAGTAACAAGGGAACAAGGCACGGCTGAGCTAGCTGATGAGGGTGGAGCAGCAGCGGCGCACGGAGGCAGAACGGGCGGAGCAAGGGCGGACGGTGGAGAGAACTAGGGCTCGGCCGTGAGTGAGAAGAGAGAATTTTGTAAAGAGAGGAGCTCTCTACTTTTTGGGATGCTTTAGAAGGCTGAGGAGAGCTCTTATTTATAGAGTTTGAGAATGCCCCAAAGTTCCCTAAATAATCCCAAAAGATTATTTAGGAAATATTCTCATATCTTCCTTGCTTTATCTTTAAGCTACTCCTTTGCTTGATAATTAAGCCACCTTAAACCTTCTTGAATATTCCGAAACCCTAGATGTAAGTTTGCCCTAATATGACATTGGGCTGGACGAATTTTGGGCTTTAAACTCGGTCAAACTCGGTCAAACTCGGACTCAACTCAGTTTCAACTCGGCTGGAACTCGGATGAATGCTGATCGTACTGGGTACTTTGGGGCCGATTTGACTCGCCTTCGGACACTCTTCTGGCCGGGCTCTTGAGCTGGAGCACTAGCAGGACATGTATACTTGATGTCCAAACCTTGAAAGCACCCCATTGTGTAGACGGATTAGGCCGGGGCGGCTCTCAAAGTTGGCATCTCAGCCAGCCGGAAAACAGGCCCTGAATTTGGCTAAGTCCTGAAATCTGCGCTGATTGGACTAGTGACTTCGGCGATTGTTTACTCCGGCCTCGGACAAGCTTTTGGCCGAGCTCTTGACCTGGGGCACTAGGTGGACATGCATACTTGACTCCTGGACTTTGAAATCACCCCCATGTGTGGACGGTTTAGGCCGGGGAGGCTTCCAAAGTAGGGGTCTCAGTCATGGTGCACCGGGCCCAAAAATCTGCCGGAGCGTCCGATTTGCGCCCTTTTGCTCCCGAATGAAGTTCCTTGACTTCGCTTGACTCCAAAATCATCTTGTGATGCATTTATGGCCTAAAATGCCATCTTTAAGCGCAATTCCTCCTAGAGCTTCCAAATCACCTGAAATACGAAACAACACTAAAAAGTAACTGTTCGCATAATAAAGTGAATGAAATGGTGAGATTTAATGACTCGATGAGTCGTATAAATACGGCTCATCAAGCACTCAGAGACACAGAAGAGAAGGTGAAGCAACTCAAGGTCAAATCTAAGCAGTGATGCAATGCAGGGTGACTGCAGCAGCTGCTACTGCTACAATTCCAACCACAGGAATGGCTATTTGCATTGCATCCCTAATCATTCATCGCTCTGAAATTGAATTTCTGATGATTTGAATATATATAGTGACTGTGCTACTGCAAATCCTTAATTTGTGCCTAAATATTGAGGCTGATGTCCTCAGACTGCGTCGGCATTGTCAGCTGAAGCATTCAGTAGGATCAGCCGAGTTCAGCAAAAGTGAAGTTTGGTGTTTTGCTCTTCTACTGAAGACGACATCGTTTTCTCTCAGGGTTTCTTGTAATTATGTAATCTTGGGTTTGTCTTTGTTTCAATCTTAGAGGGTGCTTGTGTATTTTATGTAGATTTTAATATGCAGTCTCGTCTGCATCGCAAATCAATTGAGAATTTTTCCAGTTTTAGTTTTCTTCCCGCCTACATTTTCTTCGTCTCAATTTCTCTCCGATCATCTCTGATCGAGATCTGGTTTTAGGTTTCTATATGGTATCAGTTTAGGTTCGTCGATCCGCATCGCTTCTTGCAGATTGTTTCTGCGTTTGATCAGTCCGCATCGCGACTTTTTCTGTGTTTTCGGAGCATCTGTCATGGCTAGGGTTCGTGATATCCAACCTGAAGATGATCTGTATTTTGTTAGCAGCACCGAGATTACTGGCTCATCTATTGTCAGCGAAGTGCTTGTTGGCCGGCAAAACTTTGTTTCTTGGGCAAAATCGATGGAAATTGCTATGTCCGTTCGATCGAAGCTGGATTTCGTGCTAGGTAAACATCCGAAACCAACTGATTCTACTCTAAGTGCTAAGTGGCAACGTTGCAATGATGTGATTATGACCTGGCTTCTAAATTCTGTATCCAAGACGGTTGTCAGCCATATATTACATGCCAAAGATGCTGCCAGTGCTTGGCGTGTTTTGCATGCTAGATATGCTGGTTCAAATGTGTCAAGAAAATTTTATGTCAAAAAAGAAATTAGCAATATAAAACAAGGTGATTCAGATGCTGCAACATACTTTGAGAAACTTAGTAATTACTGGAAAGAACTTGATGCTATGAGTAAGAGAAGTGGCTGTGATGAGGACAGTGAATGTGCAAATTGTAGAATTGGGGCTAAAGAAAGGGATGAGGATAGAGTCATTGAATTCCTTATGGGGCTTAATGATGTTCATGCTCATATAAGAACTCATATTCTGGCCTTAAGAGAGCTCCCAAATCTGGATGTTGTCTATGATATGGTGTGGAATGATGAAAGCCAACAGACTGTCACTAAGACTGCTTACTCAGAAATCTCAGCTCTATACAGCAAACATCAAGATGGTGACTCAAGGGGTCAAATGAGGAACACTCAAGGAAAATCAAAAAGCAAATTGTTCTGCACTCACTGCCAGATGAATGGCCATACAAAAGAGTACTGTTACAAGCTCAATGGCTATCCACCTGGTCACAAACTTTACAAGGGAAGGAACAACAATAACAGCAATAACAGAAATGCAACTGGTGAAAAGGGAGCAAATGCTGTGACCATTGGCATCTCTAATGAATCTGAAGATTGTGGTACTTCAAAAGGCAACAAAACTGATCATGGTACTCAACTCAGTGGTGCTCAGATAAGTCAGCTCATTGCCCTACTAAAGAAAAATGAGGCTGATGGAGGTAAAAACACATCTCTCATGGCAGGTATCTGTTTACTCTCTTCTAAACAAACTGATAAGTTGAATGACTGGATCATTGATAGTGGTGCCACTGATCATTTCACTTGCAACATTGATGTCTTATATGATATTCATAAAGTTGATCACAATTGCTCAGTTCTGCTACCGAATGGTGAAACTAGTATCATTGAAGTTGCTGGTAAAGTTGCTCTAAGTAACAGTCTAGTGTTGCATGAAGTATACCTTGTTCCTGAGTTCAAGTTCAATCTTATCTCTGTTAACAAGCTGGCTGCTCAGTCTGTTTGTTCTATCCAGTTCACTAAAGATACTTGT
This sequence comes from Rhodiola chrysanthemifolia, assembly GCA_033675395.1. Lineage (NCBI taxonomy): Eukaryota > Viridiplantae > Streptophyta > Magnoliopsida > Saxifragales > Crassulaceae > Rhodiola > Rhodiola chrysanthemifolia. Next base: position 15,191,770 of record CM066207.1, read on the forward strand.
CTGATACAGGACCATGCCCACAAGACCAACTTGGGGATTAGTAGGCTGGTTAATGGTCTTTATCACCTAGAAGTTGACACATCTCACACTTCCATCTGTACAGCTACCATCAAGCATGATTCCTCTACTCTTTGGCATAGAAGGCTGGGTCACCTTCCTATGAATAAGCTGAAGAAACTGCTCAATTCTACTACTAGAGATATTCAATTAGTTGAATGTGATTTTCATTGTCCAGTTTGCCCTATGGCTAAGCAAGCTAAGCTTTCCTTTCCTGTCAGTCATCACAAGTCTAGTGAGCCCTTTGAAATCATCCATGCTGATGTCTGGGGTCCTTTCTCTACAAGTACTATGACTGGTTGCAAGTATTTCTTAACTCTTGTAGATGATTTCAGTCGAAATACATGGACTTTCTTGATGAAACAGAAATCTGAAGTTTCCACTCTTATCATTCAGTTTTATCATATGGTTGATACTCAATTCAACAAGAAAATAAAAACTCTCAGATCTGATAATGGCAGTGAGTTCTTCAACAACACATTGACTCAGTTTCTCAATAGCAAAGGCTGTTTGCATCAAAGTTCATGCACATATACACCACAACAAAATGGTGTTGTTGAAAGAAAGCATAGGCATCTATTGGATGTTGCAAGAGCTATAAGATTTCAGTCTAATCTTCCCAAGATATTCTGGGGTGACTGTGTATTATCTGCTACATATTTGATAAACAGATCTCCAAGCTTTGTTCTTGGCTTCAAATCACCATTTGAATTGTTATTCAATACCCCTCCTTCAGTTGACCATCTGAGAGTCATTGGGTGCTTGTGTTATGTCAGTTCAAATTCTCATCAAAGGGACAAATTTGATCCCAGATCAATTTCTTGTGTTCTTCTTGGATACCCTTATGGCCAAAAGGGATACAAAGTTTATAATCTTCAATCTCAGCAGACATTGGTGAGCAGAAATGTTGTTTTCTTTGAAGATATTTTCCCATATAAAGACTTCAGTAAAACATCCTTATCAGATGCTGCAACTCAGAATACTGTTTTATTTCCCTCCACTGTTCATTTGCCATCTATGATTCAATTTCCACCTCACTCAGATACTGACCCTGGCATTCCCACACCTGATGCTGATGATCATGCTAACAATAATGACAATGAGTATGCTGATGGTAATAACAATGAGCATGATACTGATGATGACTATGATACTGCAGTTCCTTTACCTGAGGCTGCTCAGACTGATACTCATCTCAATACTCCTGTTGAAAATGATACTCCTGTTTTGCCTCAAAATACTGTGGTGCCCTTGAGAAGATCTACCAGGCAGCATAAACCTCCTCAGTGGCAGGATGAGTTCGTTTGCAATAATATCAACAAGGTCATTAAATCTCCTCATACTATCCACAAGGTCTTGAGTAACATTCACTGTTCCTCCAGTCATAAAGCCTTTTCAGTGGCTGTGGCTAATCTAAAAGAGCCAAAGACTTACTCCCAGGCCAGTAAAGATGTCAAATGGTGTGAGGCAATGAACAAAGAAATAACAGCCTTGGAAATGAATCACACATGGATCATCACAGATTTGCCTGCAAATCAACCTCTCACAGACTGCAAATGGATATTTCGAATCAAGCTCAAGTCAGATGGCACCATAGAGAGGTACAAGGCAAGGTTGGTGGCAAAGGGGTTCACACAGGTTGAGGGCCTAGATTACCATGAAACCTTTGCACCTGTTGCAAAAATGACCACTGTGAGATGTTTACTAGCAGTAGCAGTTATCAGATCTTGGCCGATATTTCAGCTCGATGTGGACAATGCTTTCCTCCATGGCTCCCTAGAGGAAGATGTCTACATGAAGCTCCCACCTGGCTACTTCAAATCTGAGAGGGCAGCTGGGAAAGTTTGCAAACTCACCAAGAGCTTGTATGGCCTGAAACAGGCCCCTCGCCAATGGTTCGCAAAGTTCACTGAAGCCTTACTTGAGTTTGGGTTCACACAAAGTCTAAACGACTACTCTTTGTTCACTCTACAGGAAGGTACTGCATTCATCATACTATTAGTGTATGTTGATGATGTTTTACTTACGGGCACTTCTCTAGCTCTCATTGCCAAGATTAAGGCCTTCATCCATGACAAGTTCAAAATAAAGGACTTAGGAGCATTGAAATATTTCCTTGGTTTAGAGGTTGCAAGAAATGCCACAGGTCTATTCCTACACCAACGAAAATATGCAATGGATCTTCTGACTGATCAAGCCATGTTGGAATGTAAACCTGCCAAAACTCCTCTCCCAAGCAAACATCAACTCAGCTTGTCAGATGCTCCTCTCATTGCAGAACCCATGGTGTACAGACAGCTGGTAGGCAAACTTATCTATCTAACCATTACTCGGCCTGACCTTGCGCATGCTGTGCACATCCTTAGTCAATTTATGAGTGCTCCCAACTCAGATCACCTCAAGGCTGCTCACAGACTTCTGCGGTACATAAAAGGGGCGCCTGCTCAGGGCCTCTTCTTCTCGGCATCGTCCTCACAGATTATGACCGCCTTTTGTGATGCGGATTGGGCTGCATGTCCCAAGACGCGTAAATCTACTACTGGTCTTTGCATCTGTATAGGTGATTCTCTCGTTTCATGGCGAACAAAGAAACAATCGATCGTGTCAAGGTCATCTGCGGAGTCGGAATACCGCTCCATGGCAGCTACATGTTCTGAAGTTTTATGGTTAACTCGCCTGCTGTCAGACATGAGAGCTTCTGTTCCTCTACCTATATCTCTACACTGTGACAACCAAGCTGCTATCAACATTGCCAAGAACCCTGTCTTTCATGAAAGGACGAAGCACATCGAGATTGATTGCCATTTTGTCAGACATCATGTCAGCAACAACGTCCTTGTCCCAACTTATATTCCGACTGCTGATCAGCCTGCATATTTGTTCACAAAGCAAATCCCATCAGACCAATTGCATCGTCTTCTCGCCAAGCTGGGTGTCTCCAACTTTTTGCACTCACCCGCTTGAGGGGGGGTATTGAGGCTGATGTCCTCAGACTGCGTCGGCATTGTCAGCTGAAGCATTCAGTAGGATCAGCCGAGTTCAGCAAAAGTGAAGTTTGGTGTTTTGCTCTTCTACTGAAGTCGACATCGTTTTCTCTCAGGGTTTCTTGTGTAATTATGTAATCTTGGGTTTGTCTTTGTTTCAATCTTAGAGGGTGCTTGTGTATTTTATGTAGACTTTAATATGCAGTCTCGTCTGCATCGCAAATCAATTGAGAATTTTTCCAGTTTTAGTTTTCTTCCCGCCTACGTTTTCTTCGTCTCAATTTCTCTCCGATCATCTCTGATCGAGATCTGGTTTTAGGGTTTCTATACTAAAGGCGATTTGTTATAAATGCAATGTGATAAATGTGAATATTTGATATTAGTCTGATCATCGCACTTCTGTGAGCAGTAATTTTTCTGTCAAGGGAAATGAAGATAAGTCATGATTATGTTTCTATGTGACCCGATTTTTGACCCGGTCCGACAAAGGAAGAAACGAAGATGAAGTAAATAATTGTTGTCATAAATAATTTAGACCTTACATAGCCCCGGAATGAGCTTTGAGAGTTGCATTTTATTACAAACTCGGCTAGTAAATAATAGAGTAGCGCTAGAACATAAACATAAAGACACTGCAAAATGATCTCGTCGAATAACTGTCACCAGATCCAAAACGGCCAGTTCGACCCGATCCATGTACAAATATCTCTGAATTGTTTGGGAAGATTATAATGTATTATTACCTGAACAACAATTATAATGTATTATTACCTGAACAACAAAGCAAGGCCGAAATAGAGTTAATACGCAGCGTTGCATTAATGTATATGTATACTGCAGTGTAGACTGTAGCCTAGCTAAATAAATACGGCATGATAAATTGAGAGGGTGTTTAAATTAAAGGGAAAATGACAAAGATCACAGGGGCGAAGCTTTTATTATTATTTTAAGTTTACACTTCTGCAGCTTCCGTTCACCTCCGAATTCCGTTAACTTCGTCTGTAAGCCCGCATCTTCATTCCTAGAGCAGCAAATTACACAGATCGATTGTTTGGTTTCGCAGTTCCGAGCAACGACCACAGTAAGTAAGTAACACGAGTACTGTGGTTTGTGTCAGTTTATTGGGTTTGTTTTCAGTCTTGAAGCCTGTGTTTCTTGGGGTTGGAGGTTAAGAAAAAGGTTCGATCTTGATGCTGATGGGTAGGTTTCAAGTTTTCCTCTTTGTTATTTGTTAATGTGTTTTCTAGGGTAGGGTTTGCTTTGATGGATTTGAACCATGAATTAGGGCTTGAGCTCATGTTTTTGAGTTGTTTTTTTTTGGGTTAGCTTTCTGTTAAATCTGGTATTAGTTTGATGAAGTTTCTTATTGTTGATGTGTTTGCTGATGCCTGTGTGACCGTGTGAGTTATTCACATTATGTGGATGACTGTGTCAATGTTAATTCTGTGTGAAAATAGTGTTTTCAATTGTATATCTTTCTGAGGTGAAGTTCGGATTTGGATAGACATGCATTCTTCTCAAGATGATTTCAAGGGAAACCTGTAGTCTCCGTTTTCTTATTAGTCTTTCATCCTTAGATATTAGTATCACCATCTTGTTGACTTTAGAAAGCTTTTGTTACATATTTTGCATTCAGTCTGTCATTTTATCATTGCTATTCAGTAGTTAGTCGTTCTACGTCTTTTATCATTTTAAGAATCAGGTGGTTTTTCGGTAGTTCATCAGCACTTGTCATTGTCTTGTGCTAGTTAATTCCCTGAAATGATACTGATCACTATATTACATTTAATTTTGAACAGGTTTGGGATGTCCTCTCTAATAAGGAAGCTGTCAGCATTGTAGCTTCACCTCCGAGCCGTATAAGCTGCCAGAGCCCTTGATTTTTGAATAATTATTAAAAGGCTCAAAAAAAATTTAGCCCAGCAAACTTTCAAATGTCGGAGATCGAAGCGGTCTACGAAGGTGGTTCTGGCTTCAACGGAGGGGTTCCAGCTTCGTCACTGACGGCTGTGGCTCCGTTGCCGAGCACTGAGCTGGAGGAGGAGGAAGAGGAAGGTTTGATGTTTAAATTTTGAAGCTTTTTATTTTTAGGTTTTGGATTCGGTGTGGAGTGAGGAGGTGTGTGTTTAGAGCAAGATGTTTTGGTTGGAATATCTTAGTATTTGAATCTCTGAGTTGTTGACAATGTCTTGATTAGGATTAAGGTCCGAATAGTTTTTGAATGAGCTCGGTATCACCAGCAAGCCTTGTATTTGGAGCTGGCCTAGCCTGTGTACTATTCCATCATAAATGTGAATTCTCTTCCTCGTACAAACATTTGCTGAAGTCATGTCAAAACCCAAGTGTCGTTAGAGACTTCGATTGTATAAGAACCTGCTCATTGCAGTAGGCACCTTGATTTATTTTTCTGCCTTCTCTCTAGTTTGTGTTGAACTCTAGTTTTTAATCTATCATGTATTCATGTTTTTATTAAAAAAAGAAGAAGAAAAAAGGACAATCAGGTCCAAAACCCTCTGCATTTGTAACTAGGCTGATCTTTTGTAATACCACATTGTCTTTAGTTTCTGGCCTGTTGGAGTCGTGCATATGACTTTGTCATATAATAGTGTTGCTGAACGTTGCTGAAAAGTAGGAGTAGTTACCTTGAATAAGCTAATTAGTTTAGCCATTTAAGTAGTCAAGTTTGTTAGATTTCCATTCCTAGTTTTTCTCATGTAATGGCTTTTAAAACCAAATCTGTCTTTTGAGTTCAGTGTCCAAAATAAGAAGAGAGCAATATAATTCTACTTTTCTTATATGGTATCAGAAGCCACACTAGAGGCCTGATTGAATTAGTGACTGAGCATGTTTGAGAGGAAAAACACGAGTGAGCTAGTGAGCATGTTTGAGAGGAAAACACGAGTGAGTCGGCAAGGAACATCTTTGAGAGGAAAAACACGTAAGAGAGAGATGGCAGAGTGGAGTAATTTTGATGCACCATGTGTCCCCAAATTCGATGGAGGTTATGATCATTGGAGTTTGCTTATGGAGAATCTCCTCCGTTCAAAGGAGTACGGGAGCGTCATCGAATCGGGAATAATGCAACCAAGTGGGGAGAGCAGCAAAGATCAACAGAAGTCCCTTGAAGAAGCAAAGCTCAAAGACTTGAAAGGAAAAAATTATTTGTTTCAAGCTATTGACAAATCCATTCTGAAAACCATCAAGCAAAAGGAGACGACCAAACAACTTTGGGATTCCATGAAGAAGAAGTACCAAGGAAGTGCGTGAGTCAAGACACTCCCATTCATTCAGAGAAGATGGAGAGAGAAACTCCCAGAGAGAAAAAGTATCAGTAGGAAAAAAGGGTGGATTTTCAAATTCTAAGAGAGGAACTCATCAGCTTATTCATCGACAATATCCCACAAGGGAAAGACTTACGCTGGATGAGAGCTCTCTTTAGCCAAGATGGGAGAGTGATGGATGTTTTCATACCAGCGAGGGGAAGGAAGGCATCAAATAGGAGGTTTGGATTTGTAAGGTATAAGTCCTTGGGGGAGGCGAGAGCAGCAATACGCAGGTGGAATGGAGCCCATGTGGGGGGAGGTAAACTGGAGGTCAAGCTGGCGGACAATGAGGGTAAACCAAGAAACCGGAGGGTAGGTAGGAAGAGATCGGTGCAATTCGAGGGGGCCTAAAAAAGGGAGGGAGCAACGCAGGTGTGGAGACCAAAACGAGACGGAGCAGGGCAGCTATGAAGGAATCCAACGAAGCATCGTACGGTCAAAATAAAATTCGAAGAAAACTCAGTCTGGAGGCATATCAGGAATATGAGGAATGGTTCAAAAAAGCATTAGTGGCAGAATTAAAAACAACTAGAGTAGTCGAGAGCCTGGGGATCGAAATGCGCGAGGAAGGGATAGATTTCGTCAAAGCGGTGCCGATGGGTGGGAGAAACGTCCTGATTCAATTTGCATGCGAGGCGGATCTGGAGAAGTGTCTAACAGAAGATTATAGATCAATCATCCGGAACTTCTACAAGTTACAGAGATGGAGGGCGGAGGCTATGCCATCATCGAGATCCGTCTGGGTAAGCATATTAGGTCTTCCATTCAAGGCTTGGACAGACAAAAATTGTGAGAGCCTAGCAGAACCTCATGGTACGTTTCTGAAGATGGACAACCGGGATGCTCGCTTCGTCGGAGTAGGTAGAGCGAGGATGCTCATCGAGACGTGTAAGGTGGAGAGGATTACCGAGATATTAGAAGTGGACATTCTAGGGAAAGTGTATGAGATTAAGTTGTGCGAGGATTGCTGTTTGGGGGGGGCTGCGAGTTGGAGGACCCGCAATCGATTGAATTGGTGGGAGGCGGTGGCAGATCGGTGGAGGAGCTTGGACAAGGCGTAGGGAAGGAGGGGAATTCCGGAGAAGGCATCAGCGAGGGCGAGGATGTAGCTGTGTCAGGTTGTCAATCGGTGGGTGTACAGTCAACGGTGGATAGGAGAGAGCGAGGTCTCGATCAAAGAGGCACAAATGTCGAAGATGAAGAGGACATCTCAAACTTTGAATCGGAAGGTACAACAGTGGTAGCCGAAACCAAATCCTCAGATACAGTAATCCATAACATGTCAGAGTTACATATAAGAGATGAAGCTACAAGCTGGGCGGCTCAACTGCAGACAAAAAGCATGGAAAGGACAAGCTTAGGAGAGGTAGGCGGTAAGGAGAAGGAAAAAGGGACCCAAGAGCAGCAAAGGGATACAAATTGGTCTGCTTCGTCTAATTTGTGTAGAGGTAATGATTCAAGTGAGCAGAGGGACAAGGTTAGGTCAGACAAGTCTGACGATGGGGACTCTATCAGGATCTGAGAGAAACACTTGAATATCATGAAGATGGCTAAGAGGAGGGAGGTTCAGGAGAAGAAAGTGATAAAATACAAAAGAAGAAAGAAGCTACGAGCATTGGGAGTACTGGTCCAGGCAGAAGGAAATACAGACACAGCTCCAATATCCAGAGAAGAAGAAATTCAAAATGAGGAGCAAGAAAGCCTAAGGAGAGTCAGGGAAGAGGCCAAGGAAACACTCCTCTTTGCTTCAAGATTGGGGATTAAAGGGAACCTACCAGAGGAAGACATGATACAGATCTTTGTGAACCTACAGAACGAAAGAAGGTAGTGTTGGGGTATCCACTGTCAAAGATGCATGTGATAAGCTGGAACATTAGAGTTGAGAATGGTAGGAGACAGCACCAAGCAGTTCGGTTACTTCGAAGCAAATATAAGATGGATATGATACTCATTCAGGAATCCAAGATTAGTAATCTGAATGAAAGGGTGGCTACGGCTTTGTGGGGTAGTGAGAAGTCGAGCTATGGATTCGTTGATGCGGAAGGTAGCAGAGGAGGCCTGGTGACTATATGGGATCCAAATTTTCGGAGGGTCAGAAGGGAGGCAAAGGGGAGGAGCTTCTTGTTGGTGCAGGGTTCAGTGGAGCTTAATCATCATCAAGTTTTGATCAACTTCGTCAACGTTTATGCCCCATCTGGGGAGAAGGACAAGCTAAAGCTTTGGGAGGAATTGGTTGAGCCTAAAGATGTTTTCGAAGGAGAGTGGGTTACAGGGGGAGATTTCAACTCAGTTCTGGTGGAGGAAGAAAGAAGAGGATCCTACTTCAGCGCAAAAGATGCCAAGGTATTTCAGGAGTTTATCCAGGCCATGGGAGTTATGGACTTCCCTCTGAGAGGTAGGAAGTGGGAACGAATTCCGTTCAAGTTATGGTCAGTAGTAGCTCCTCCTAAGGTGGAACTTCTGATTTGGAAGATATATCTTGATAGCCTTCCATCGAAGATGACTTTATATAGAAGGATGATCTTGCAAAAGGGATCATAATCTTGTGTGCGTACTGTGTGGAGTAGAGCAAGAGACCACATATCATTTACTTATACATTGCGACTGGAGCTGGAAGCTATGGTCGTGCAGCCTTTCTTGGTGGGGTGGAGTTTGGGTGGCGCCGGAAACATCAAAAAGTCTGTTGGAAAGCTGGGAAGTGGGAGGAGTTTCAAGAACTTACAAGAGAATGTGGAAAACTGTGTTATGCAATATTGTGGTCGATATGGGAAGAGCGAAATAAGAGGTGCTTTAAAGATCAAAGAAGATCGGTGACAACTGTAGGTGAGCTAGTAAAGGCCAGAGTAGCATGGTGGGCAAATCTCAGAAACTCAAAATGTCCTTATTCAGTGGCCACCATCAAAAGATGCATTGAAGAAGTGAGGGTCAACTCCTAGGCGCCAAGAGGTTGTTGGATTGGTAGAGCAAAACCTGTCACTACAACAGGTTGAACAATGGATGAATAGACCAGGGGAATGCCGACAGCATCCGGAGAGATTGAAAGATAGGAGACTAAAAGGGTGATAAAGGAGCATAGATTCAAGAGTAATCATTCAGTATTATGTAGTCAGTGTTATGTAGTGAGCGTTATGGATTGTGATGCAGGCTGGTACAATATGTATTAGTTTCCTTTTTGGTGGCTTTGTCCACCTAAGAATCAAAAAAAGAGAGAGAGCGCATCTACAAAAACTTCAAAGAGAGTTTGAAATCATTGAAATGAAGGTTGGCGAGACTGTGAATGACTACTTTGGAAGAGTCATGGGGATAGCAACAGATATGAGGAATTGTGGAGAGGACATGACTGTCGTCAAGATAGTTGAGAAAATACTTCGATCGCTCACCGACAACTTCAACTTTGTGGTATGCAGTATCGAAGAATCTAAAGATATTGATAAGCTAATTGTTGATGAACTGCAGAGCTTTTTACTTGTGCATGCGCAAAAGATGAGAGAGAAAAGGGTTGATGAGCAGGTGTTAAAAGTCGAATACGGAACTCGATTTGCATCAGCTAGAGCAACTAATCAACCAAGAGGTGATAGCAATTCCAGAGGACGTGGAAGAGGGAGATCCTTTGTCAACAGAGAAGCCATCAAATGTTTCCGATGCAATAAGCAGGGACACTATCAGTTTGAGTGCCCAACTTTAGAAAAAGGAGTAAATTTTGATGAGTTTGACGAGAACGAAGAGCAGCTACTTATGGCACAGTCAGAGTTGAAGGATCCTAAAGAAAAGGGAATTTGGTTTCTCGATTCCGGTTGTTCGAATCACATGACGGGAGATAAGAGATGGTTCGTTGAACTTGACGAGAGCTTCAGACACTTTGTCCGTTTGGGAAATAACTCAAAGATGAAGGTGTTGGGAAAAGGGAAGTGTAAAGTTTGAGGTAGGAAAAATGATTCAAATGGTAACAGATGTTTACTTCGTACCAGAGTTGACTAACAATCTTCTGAGCATAGGTCAGCTACAAGAAAAGCATTTGACAATCATGATCAAGGATGGAGCTTGTAAGATATATCATCAACAGAGAGGTTTGGTTATACACTCTACCATGACAGCAAATCGAATGTTTTTAATTCATCCAAAGGTTATCGTTTATATGATCCAATTCTTAAGAAAATAATTGTTAGCAGAGACGTTATTTTCGAAGAAGGAGAAAAATGGAAGTGGGATCAATCAAATAAGTCTACTGAAGTTGTGCATTTGATTGGGAAACTGATGTTTCTAGTGATAAGGTTTCTAATGGTCATGATGGAGAGACTTTTGATGAGGGAGTTTCCGAAGAAGAGAAGGAGGAACTTAGTACAGATAGCCAAGAGGATTCAACCATGTCTGAGGAGATGTCAAAAAGAGTTAGCAGACAGTTTCAAAAAAAAAAAGAGTTAGCAGACGTCCAGGTTATCTTGAGGATTACGAGAGCGGAAAAGAATTTTCTGATGAAGAACCGGAGGCAAGTATAGCACTTTTCTTGACAAATGATGATCCTGTTACCTTCAAAGATGCTGTGAAAGATGAAAAGTGGCGAGAAGCTATGAATGCACCAGTTGCGCGTTGGGACACCATCAGACTTCTACTTGCAGTGGCTACCTAAAATTGTTGGAGTGTCTACCAACTAGACGTTAAAAGTGCTTTCTTGTAAGACAATTTGAAAGAAGAAGTTTTTGTCGATCAACCTGAAGGCTTTGTTAAAGTTGGGGAAGCAGATAAAGTGTATCGTCTGAACAAAGCTTTGTATGGATTGAAGCAGGCACCCAGGGCATGGTTTAGTACGATTGAAGGCTATTTCAAAGGAAGGGTTCAAAAGAAGTGAGTTTGATCATACATTATTCATAAAGAAAAGTGAAGAAATGCTCTTGATGGTAAGTCTTTACGTTGATGACCTTATATACACTGGAAATAATGATGCCAAGTGTTTGAATTTTAAGCAGTCAATGAAAAAGAAGTTTGAGATGACGGATCTTGGAAAAATGAGGTATTTTCTTGGAGTAGAGGTGAGACAAACTGAACAGGGAATCTTTTTGTGTCAAAAGAAGTATGCAAAGGAGATTTTGGAGAGATTTGGTATGCGGGACTGCAATCATGTCAAAGCGTACCAGGTACTCTGCTGTCAAAGGAAGGAGTAAATGAGGTGGATGGAACGGTGTATAAGCAATTAGTTGGCTGTCTCATGTTCCTGACAGTGACTCGACCGGATCTGATGTATACAGTATGCTTGATTTCGCGCTACATGTCTAACCCAAATGAGGAACACATGCTGATTGGTAAAAGAGCTTTGAGATATTTAAAAGGTACACTAGATTTTGGTCTGCTGTACAAAAGAGAAGCTAAAATGAATGTGGTTGCATACACAGACAGTGATTATGCTAGAGATGTGGATGATAGAAAAAGTATCTCAGGCTACTTGTTTTTGTTTAATGGAGCTGCAGTATGTTGGAGTTCACGCAAGCAAGCTATATTCACTTTGTCCTCTACCGAGGCAGAATATGTGGCAGCAACTTCTTGTGCTTGTCATTGCGTTTGGGTGAAAGGTATTCTCGGTCAGATGAACTGTATATGTTGTAGATGCATTACAATATTATGTGACAACAGTTCTGCTATCAAACTGTCGAAGAATCCGGTGATGCATCAACGAACAAAGCACATCGATGTTAGATTTCATTATTTGCGCGATTTGGTTAATGACGAAGTCGTGGAGTTAAGCTTTTGTGCATCTGAAGAGCAAGTGGCAGATATAATGACAAAGCCACTGTCACTTGATCAATTTGTGAAACTTCGCAGGTCACTTGGAGTTCACCAACTTGGAGTTCACCAACTTGGAGTTTAAACTGAAGCTGATAGCTTTTCAGTTAAGGGGAGGGATTTGTTGGAGTCGTGCATATGACTTTTTCATATAGTAGTGTTGCTGAACGTTTCTGAAAAGTAGTAGTTACCTTGAATAAGCTAATTAGTTTAGCCATTGAAGTAGTAAGTTTTTTAGATTTCCATTCCTAGTTTTTCTCATGTAATGGTTTTAAAAGCCAAAGCTGTCTTTTGAGTTCAGTGTCCAAAATAAGAAGAGGCATTCAGTAGCAATATAATTCTACTTTTCTTATATGGCCTTGATTTATTTTTAGTTTCAGGTCTTGATTTATGTTATATGTTGTCTTGTTGTGGTTCTTGTCATTTGGAGTTCAGGTCCAAGACCCTCTGAGTTTTGGAACTAAAGCTGATCTTTTGTAATATCACATTGTTCTCATAACTAATTGTTCTCATATTGTGCCTTTTTTTATCAAGTTTGTATTTTTTTTTACCAAAGCATTCAGATTCATATCATAACAATAGGTGTGTTGTTTACTTATTCAATTTTATCACTTCACAGTCCAGGCACACAAGACAAGAGCTGTGACCTATTCAAGTACTGCCTCACAGCTTTATAGAGCTGCAATCACTGGAGACTGGGAAAAGGCGCGAGTGCTCATAGGCTCCAAAGAGAACGCACTAAGTGAACCTATCACGCAAGTTTCAGAGACCATTCTGCATGTAGCTGTAGCTGTGGCTCAACCAAACGTGAAATTCATAAAGGAGCTTGTGAACTCCATGACGAAAGAGCAATTAGAGCAGAAGGATCAACTTGGGAGAACTGCACTCTGTTCAGCTGCAATTGCTGGAAATACTGGTGCTGCAAAATTTTTGGTCAAAGCTGATCCAGCTTTGCCATGCATGTTAAGCAATCGCGGCTATTCCCCACTTCACTATGCGGCAAAGTATGGACATTTGAAAACCATTCAATATCTCCTGTCAGTCACGGAGTTTGATTATCAATTGCCGCATCTCACCGCTTCTGGTGTTAAATTGCTTAACCTTCTCATATCCGGTGACTTTTTTGGTAAGTATGCATTATCAAAAAAAATTCTCAATTAATTTATTTTACCCGTTAACATTAATTTTCATTCAAGAAATGCAAATCAAAGTTTGAACCATCGTTTCATATTATATAGGGTTGGCCTGTGATCAACTTAGAAAACTTCCGGACTCAGCAATTAAAGAAGATAGTGTTGGCAAAGCTGTTTTCCAGACTTTAGCGCAAAAGCCATCTGCGTTTCGCAGCGGAAATCCCTCTGGATATTGGAAAAGCTTCATTTATTACAGTGAGATCTTTTATTCCATAATTTCACTCGGTTATAGTATTTAGTGAGATCTGTTTTTTAAAAAATGTGTCATTACAGTGATTGTTGTGGAGCAACAAGAGTTTCCTATCAAGGGCTGCAAGAACGTTGCTGATGAGGAGAACCCTCAGCTACACTTCAAAAGTTCATCAGATTCAACAAGTAGTTCTGGGTTTCTTCAATCAATTGGTACGAGACATGAGCTAAATGTTTCTTTTAAAAGTTTATGTAGTGATCAAGTATATAATTTTTTATTTACTTCATTTCAGGAAAATTCTTTAGAAGAGACCTTGCTGTTGTGCTTTGGAAAGCTTTCCACATTTGTAAGAATAATGTTTCTAAGTGCTTTTCTTCTTCATCATTGATGATATAAATAATCAAGTATCAATTATTGGAAACCAAAATTTCGGAGTTTCGTACATCGTTTTACATTAACCTGATGCGAGTTTTAATTTTCCAGTTCCTTTTATCAACAAAGTCTACGATGAGAAGCTGGCACATACAGAGGCACTTGGGCTTCTCAAGGCTATGTGTGAGAGAGTGGTCTCGCAAGGTGATTGCTTCAAGCTGCTAGAGGATCCAGTGAGAACGGCAGCAAAATTGGGGATTCACGAGTTCGTGGCTGAGACACTCGCCCAATGTCCTGGGCTCATATGGTCATATGATGATGAAAATCGGCACAGTATATTCCATATTGCTGTGTTGAATCGTCATAAGATGGTTTTCAACATCGTCAGCAAAATGTTCACACGCCAGCATTCAGTCATTGCTTTGAGGGACAAGGATGAAAATAATCTTTTGCACTTGGCCGGAAGATTAGCACCTTATAATAAAGTATCCGGCGCAGCACTTCACATGCAGCGCGAGTTAAAATGGTTCAAGGTAACGACCTTCTTGTATTAGCGGTTTACTTTAACGGATTTCTTTTTTGCTTGTGCTTAACCTTGTGAATATTTTACAGGAAATGAAGAATTTCGTTCTGCCGTCTTATAATGAAAATATGAACAAAAGCGGTAAGACTCCTCGAATGGTCTTCACTGAAGAGCATAAAGATTTGGTCGAGGAAAGTAGAAAATGGATACAAAGCACTACATCAGCATGCTCAATCATTTCTACGCTTATCATCACGGCAATGCTCTCCGCAGTTCTGAAATTCCTTTATGGGACCAACAACAGCATGCCGTTTTTAGTATTTGCAGCAGCAGCCGGTGTGGGTCTGTTCACTTCCACCACAGCAACGTTTATGTTCTTGGGAATCCTGACTTCCCATATGTCAGAGGACGAGTTCCTGGTGTCACTCCCTCGCAAGCTCATCGGAGGCTTAATGTTCTTGTTCATTTCCATAGTGGCCATGATGGTTGCATTTGGTGCCTCACTTCTTATTCTCCTAATCGACATAGCGGGATGGTTCTCTATAATACCAATAGCAATCAGCTCGTGTCTGCTCATTATGCTATTCATGAAGTTGCATTTTCCTCTAATTATCGACTTTCTCAGCACATACCGGCCCAGTGTTAAGATAAGGACTTGATTTGATCACATGGGAAGGAGTTCTACTAGAATGCGGGCGAATCTCTACTGATGAAATTGGAGTCAGAAGGCATTGTTAAACAAGTTTTCCCTTGACACGGTATGAGTGGACTACACTTCTATCCAGACTCCAAATTATATATATGGGGAGTAATTTTCATTCTTTCTTTTTCACATCCTTATCCAAATGTAATTTGTGTTCATGTTTGGGTTGACAGCTGTATATCTGGTGGCTATTCAGTACTTCACACAACTTGGCGGAAGAGTTTCAGTCAGGCTTATCAAAAAAGAAAGCAACAGATGTAGTGAATATCAGGCCAATAGCCTAGTTTACAAGGTCATACTTACAGACTCTGCCTACTTTATATTGGAGAAGAATCCCCTTTTTTCCCTTGGTCATTATTCTTAATGGGGGTGCCCTTTCTGCTAAAAGCTATTCTATCTGCAGGTCTTTGGCCTTTATTTTATGCAGTCATACATTGGAATTTTGTATCATGCCCTTCTGCACCGAAATTTAAAGACATTACGCCAAGTTTTGATTCAGCGGTTGATATAATCAGAGGTAGGCTTAATAACTTGCCCGTTTCATCTCATTGCTCAAGATGCTCGCTTATTTGTGAATTCGATTCCCAGGTGCTGGAAAACGTGGTTGAGAACTCTGTACCACATCTTAAATATAGCTATAAAAAATACAAAGCTGGCAGGTGAGCTTCTTCACTCAACAAGGTAATAATTTCATTGGCGTTAAAGTTGTTCAAGCCATCTAGGAAGTATGAGCTTGCTTCTTATTACCACTATTTTTTTCTTGTTACCGCTAGATGCAAGAGAAAGCATGACAAATATTCTGGAAAGATTCGGTTTACATATAGAGTAGAGAAAGAATACCTAAAACCAGCTTATGTTGCCAGCATTGGCAAGGAACTTGAAGATGGCCTTATTGATGGTAATTTATTTAATTTATTTCTTGATTTTCTTTTGGACCTTCTTGGGCATATATTGCATGCTCATTGCCATTTGATAAGCTAATCACAATACATCCATGCACTTTATGACAGCTATTGCTGCCATTTCTCAGTAATCTTTTTCATTCAATGTGCTGCCCCATAATTCAGCATTTTATTCTCTGCAGACTTGTTAGAGCTGGCATTGCAATTAGGAATGGTTATGATGTTTGCTTGTACATTCCCACTTGCTTTGATCACCTTCTCTCTTTTGGTGAGCTAAATTTAAATTTTTACACATTACCATTGCAAATGCCTATTATAATTTAACTGATCGTTCATTCGGATAAGCGGGTTGCTAAATCCACGATCAATAACTTCCTTTGATTTTAATAATACTAAGTAATAACTGATGATCTCATTGCTAACAGTAAATTAGAAAAATACCGATCTTAACCTTGATGGATTCCATCTTGTGGCTGATTTATCAGTAGGCAAGCCTAGATAATTTGTTTTTAACTTGTTTTTACTTATTATTTGGACAGATGCAACGGATTCTACTGTGACTACTTCTCTCCAAACAATCATTATAAACCCAAAATGTGGACTGAAGCATGGACTGGCTGGTGAGTGATTTCACATATTGTTCACTGCATGCATCTTATGTTGCAGCACTCAATATTATGAGTAATATAAATATTAATTATACAGGTTTACAAATTTCGGAGGTGCAGTTCCCAATCGACCGGCTGAAGATTTGGCATTCTCAGTAGCTAGGTTCATACAGAAGGGTGGATCCTTCATCAACTATTACATGGTTAGTGGGCATTTTTTTCTCACTTCTTAATTTGGATTATGTCAGATGGGAATGAATGTAAAGTGAGTTTTATTTCTCCTAATAATTATGTTGCAGTACCATGGAGGAACAAATTTTGGGAGGACGGCTGGTGGTCCAGTTATTGCAACAAGTTATGACTATGATGCTCCGCTAGATGAATATGGTATAATATACATCATCATCACTTATTTAAATTAGTTTGAAGGTGGTATTATGTATACGGGGCTCATAAATTGCCTGCTTCTCGTCACATAGAGCTTGAGAATCAAATCAAAACTTCATAACCTAAACTTCAATGGAATAGTTAAAGTATGTAGTTGCTGTCCAACTATAACCTTGTTATGTAGGCAAGCATTAATCAAGCTCTGTTAAGGTTTGCTGATTATTAGCATCTCTCTGCTGTATAGGCCTGCTACGGCAACCAAAATGGGGACAATTGAAAGATCTTCACAGAGCAATAAAGCTTTGTGAACCCGCTTTAATTGCTGGAGCCTACCGTCATACCTTTGGGACGATACCAAGAGGTAAATAAGCCAAACAACAACAAAAAGCTTGATAAAGTTTTCACTCTTCACGCACTTGATTCTTATCATTGGTTCCTTGCAGGCTCATGTATTCAACTACAAAACCGGAGGTTGTGCTGCATTCCTTGCGAACTACAACTCAAAATCATTTGCAAAAGTAGCTTTCAAGGATATGCATTACAATCTGCCGCCATGGTCTATTAGCATTCTTCCTGACTGCAAAAAAAACTGTTTATAACACTGCAAGGGTGAGAATCAAATTTGAACCCTGACTTTTCAGTTTTCATTTTTCTTGTGCTTTTTCATATCACCTTGGCAAGTCCTAAACCATTTTCTTGTTTGTGAATAATAGGTCGGTGCACAAATGAAAATGACTGATTACTTGTGGCAATCATATAATGAAGAGACTGAGTCTTATGAGGATACTTCTTTCACAACTGTTGGGTTGCTTGAACAGATAAATACTACAAGAGATATGACTGATTACTTGTGGTACTCAACAGAGTAAGTAAATCATAGCAGCGTCTATTTCTAAGCATCAATGCACAATGTAGTTTTCTAACAGATATTTCCTTTCAATCAGTGTCAATATTGATTCAAATGAAATATTCTTGACGAGGAGAGAATCCAGTTCTTACAGTTATGTCAGCTGGCCATGCTTTACATGTTTTCATAAATGGACAACAGGCAGGCGTTTATCACAACCCATCTACAATTTTTGAGATAATAATTTTCTATATAACACTTCATAAATCATACTTACACCAAGTTTAATAAGATCCCTCTGGTGTTAAGGCATAATATGTCGCTGGCATGGATAGATCTTGCTCAATTTTTTGTATACTTTGTTTTCAGGAACGTCTTATGGAAACATAGACAATCCAAAAAAAACTTTCAGCAATGGTGTGCATTTGAGAGAAGGCATTTCTCAGTAATCTTTCTCATTTAATGTGCTGCCCTATAATTCAACATTCTACTTTCCGCAGACTTGTTGGAGCTGGCATTGCAATTCGGAATGATTATGATGTTTGCCTGCAGTGCATTCCCTCTTGCTTTCACCTTCTCTCTTTTGGTGAGCCAAATTGAAATTTTTACACATTACCATTGGTAACGTCTGTAGAGTCGAAGCAACAGCAAATGATTTGAGGTCTATGCTGATGCAAGAAGATTTCTTCGGACAGAATAATGTCATGGAAATTAGAACTGATGCGTTGAAGCTTCTTCTGATGCTGAAGAGACCTATCCCTCGAGCTGCAGCAACAATAGGTGCTTGGCAAAATATATTTCAGGTATCTGATCAGTGACCACCATTCAGTGACATTCTCAATCTCATAAGAAAATCACTTTCAGATGAACATAATTTTCTGGTTGAAAGCATGCTTGATAAAAGTTTTGGGCATTCTTTTAGTTTTAGGCGTCATCAAAATTTCACCTTGTGTGGAAACTGCAGTTCCTGATGGTATTGTCCATATGCACCAACTGCATGCTTCTAGTATGCCTATATGATGCAGAAGGCAAATGGAGAGTGGAACCAGGACTTGCAGCAATTCTTGTCATGGAGCATGTGCTTCTCCTCATTAAATATGGATTTTCACGTTTTGTCCCCGAGGTAGTTTACATCTCCTAGATCCCTGAATTTTCTGCATTGAACCCTTCAATCTATCATGCTATAACAACTCAATTACTAATTCCTATGAGTTGCAAATTTCTCAATAGGAACCAGCCAGGACATATGTTCTAATCAGCTCCTGAGAAGTTCCTATCATTGATCAAGAAGATGGAACAAGCAGTCTGCAAAAAAAGTTGCCTAAAGGGTTATGGTTATGGTTCTCACCGGTGGCTAGATGTTATGGTTCCGATGCGTTGCTGCAGAAGAAAGAGGGGACTAAAGGGTATTGATATTTCGTTTTGCATCATTCATGTGTAAATTTTATTTCAGTTTAATGTATTTTGTACAGTTACGCGCTTACAAAACTGGCTTGCCTTTGCCTTGTTAGATATAAAGAACATGATATGCTGGCACCGTTCACGGCTGGATGGCAGACAACTGATTTGCATCCACTTGTGATTGAAAGATCCGAGGTTCAACAGCATAATGTCATTTTTTAATATCTTTTTCATGGTTTTTATTACTTTCGATTCTCAATTGCTTCTGCTCGGCCGTTGCAGGGTTCTTTTGTTTATTACATTAATGGCAAGAAATATCTTGATGCTCTCGCTGGTCTTTGGTGCAATGTCTTAGGTAACTTGTTGATAGTTTTGAAGTTTTGCTGCATTACTAGACTCAGAAATATGAACTGTTTTTTTATAGATATTCTTAATTTTTTTAGTCGAAAGACTTTGCTCTCGTGGGTTATTATATACTTTACCACTCATTTTGGAACCGCACTGCAAAACCATCTTTGGTATTGACATTGTTGTTTCTTTCAGTTTCCATGTTTTTATCTGTTGTGACTGGTCTTTGATATCGCCAATGTTGCGACGGCCTTGGTACTTATTATTCATTCTTTCTGTAGCTCGTTTTGATTTCATAATAAAGTGATAGTGGTTGTTCCTCGCAGGATCTTGCTATGAAGCTCATAAAAATGTTCACTGCAAGAAAAATGGGAAAAGTATTCTTCAAAAACAGTGGATCAGAAGCCAATGATACTCAGGTTTTTACCAATCCTTGCTATATTTTTTGCAATCTTCAAATACCTTTTTCTTTTTCTTTTTTGAAAAGAGGTGATTCTATTAAAAAATAGAGAGATACACAAGAGGGCAAGACACTAAGAAAACACAACAAACTTCAAATACCTTGATCATCAATTTCTGGATGTAGGTGAAGCTGGTGGTGTGATTTCTCCGCCTGCAACCTATTTCGATAAAGTGAGTAATGCATTTACCACGATACAACAAACATCCCAAACTGAAGCATGTGATTCTTTTTAGTTTGTTGAATTTAGATTTAGTAACACTAATCTTCTTTATATTCTTTCAGTTTCCATGTTTTTTCTCTGTCGTGACTCGTCTTTGATTTCGCCAATGTTGCCACAACCTTGGTAATAATTATTCATTTTGTCTGTAGCTCGTTTTGACTTCATAATAAAGTGACAGTGGTTGTTCCTCACAGGATCTTGCTACAGAGCTCATAGAAATGTTCACTGCAAGAAAAATGGGAAAAGTATTTTTCACAAACATGCTTGTGCGTGTTGCTGGAGATAGCATAATGCTTTGCCCACCCTATATCATCACACATGAAGAACTTGATATGGTAATGCATCATCAAGCGTCAGCAAACATATTGCATAGCACTTGTCAATGGATGACTGACTTCCTCGTTTCGATTTTCTTAGTTAATAAATCTTTAAGGTAAAGCACTCAGAGACACGGAAGAGAAGGTTAAGCAACTCTTGATAATTGCAACATTCCCATTTCTCGTTTCGCTCACTGAATTTTTCATTTAAATAATTCATCTTTGCCTTTTGCAGTCTCTTTTATAAATTTTGTGCACAAAAATGTCTGAGATGATATATTCTCAACAGTGATCAGAACCTTAAGGAGAAAATGAGCTATTTAAACTTTTTGTCAAGCTTGTCTCCTGGCTCGCCTTTGTCTTGAGCTGAGACTGGAGTTGAATCCTCCGGACTCAGAGTCCTCTAAATCAGCAAAGGATTTCTGCAGTGTATAAATATCCGAACCTAAGCTACAACTAGGAAAAGCAGGAACTCATCGGAGAAGACTTACCTCACGAATTTCGGCTAAGCTGACTGCATAGAAAGTAACTGCCGCTGCTGCAACAATTCCAAGCACAGGAAGAGCTATTTGCGTTGCATCCATATTCTTTCCTCACTTATGGGAGCAGGAATTCTTCTGTTAAGGGAAATGAAGATAAGTCGCCTGTTATCCCATACTGATAATAAAAAAAAGAAGAAAAAAAAGATAATGTTGCCTTTGACCCGACCAAGGAAGAGAGAGAAGATACAGTCACAAATAATTCAGACCTTACATAGCTCTGAAGTGAGCATTGAGAGTTGAGTTTTATTGCAGACTCATGCTAGTAATTCAGACCGGTCTCCATGACTACACGAGTCAGAGAGCTTGGACATACTTTTATTGAAGGGTCGATTATTGATGCTTTTCCAAACGAATCTGAAGCAACTGACTGAATATAGAGTAATCCCTTCTGCCAATTTCTGACAGAGATTATTTATAAATTGTAGCAGAACAAAAAAGGATCAGACATGACCACCAGTGCACCTTTGAGAAGCTTCAGATATAAAATTTACAAAAAAACCAAAAGAAAGATTCTGAAAGTATAAATAATATGTGCAGAAACGAAGATAGATAGTATCATTAGGGGGGCGCTCAAATGTTATGGGTTCTTAGAGTGTTATGTGTTATCTTGAATTTGATTTGTTGATAGTGGCATGAATAGTGCCGGAATAGTGAATTTTTGGTAGTGGGTTTTACTGTTTGCTTTTTGCTTTATTAGATTTTGGGTACTTGGACACGTGGCAAGCTCACAAAGCACGGGGGGTTGGATGTGTGGCTAAGATTGAAGTAACACATAACACTCTAATATGAGTATAACATTTGAGCGCTCCTCGTATCATTAGTATGTAGTGACAAAAACCAGTTAATATTCCATTTATAAAATAAATAAAAACCAAATATTTAATTAAAACTACCGAACAGAGAAACTCACAAGATCAATTGTTAAGCGTCTATTCATATGCTCTTGTGTAAGATTATTATAGTGGATCAGGTCAAGTTTTTTATGAACCCTAATCAACTTAAGTTCAATTTATTTTTCTTTTTTTTCGATAGGAACTTACGTTCAATTTCAAGCGTTGAAAACTTAAAGGAAATTGACAAACACAAGATGTACGTGGTTCGGAGGGCTGCCCCTACTCCACGGGTGACTCCAAGGGAGAAGGCGAGAATCAATCAACTAATATAATCAGTTTAGTACAAGTACACATCAAGAACCCTGATTCGGACTCAAATTAACCTAAACTCAATCAAGCTAAGCTAGACCGAATTCACCAATAATAAGTACAATGAATAAGGCAAAATCTTTCCTGATGTGCGAACAGTCGAATGCGACCCAGGTCAAGACTCAGGCGACACCGGCGACGATGAGCACCTCCGATGACGGCTCTGACGAGGCTAGAAATGAAGAAGCACTGCGCGAGCCTCACCAACTCCAATTGATCACTCGAACTAGCAGAGCGGACCTTCGAATATCGAAGGCGATTCTTGATAGCGCTAAGAATCGGGTTTTCTCTCTCGATTGATCTGAATGTGTTGAATGCCCTAAATCCCAAAACTTAGCTCGACTTTAAACTCAGGAGGAAGAAGCTTAAAACGACGTCGGTTGGCTTAACTTTAAAAATGAACGCGCCATGACGAAACGACACCGGCCACTTAGCAAAGATGATGAAACTCTCGCTTGCTTGAAACGATGTCGTTCTATTAAAGCCTCAAACCAGGTCTTCCGCGCCCTCTCAAAACGTCACCGTTTGAGCTGGCTCAAACTCATAATAGCCTTAAGATATGTTGATCATCCTCCAACATTCACAGGCTTTGAACTCGATCTTCATGGCCATCAACGAACATACAAATACAACTGAAACAGTCTACTACATATGTTCTAAGAGTTCATTTTCGAGTGCCTAGAGGACATGACTATAAGACTAAAGACGCTAGGACACTAAGGGCAAGTGTGCAGCACCAATTCTTTACAAATGCCCTCCTGATGCATACTTGTACCATACCGATGCTCATCTCTTTTACTTCTCCATTTACGAAGAGTTTTGGTCTTTTCCCGATGATAATCCGATGCTCATTGACCCTTATTCTTACATTTCAGGTTAAAAGCAGATATCCCTTGAAGACAAGGCTCAAAGATAAAAACTTCAAGAAAAACCGAGCTTTTGGAGCAAAAAGTGCCCAGAATGGAACTTCAACCGGCCGGTTGGAGTCGAGACCAAAAAGTACACCAAGCTCAACCGCCCGGTTCAACTGCTCAGAGAATTTGAGAAAATCTAGCCCTGACCGAATCGACCGGTTGGAAGACCTTCACAATAGTTGAACCGGCCGATTAGCCAATCAAGACAGGATTTTTACTGACTTACTATAAATAGAAACTAAGGGTTATCGAAGACTTGAACGGGGGTTTTTGAGAGGGGGCTAGGGTTTTTGAGAGAGCATCAAGGGTTTCTAGACCAAGGCTTCAAAGGGAGGATCATCCATTGAAGATTGAAGAGACCAAGGGTTAAAGAAGATCATCTACACTAGATTGGTTCATTCTTTCCCTGTATCTTCATCTTTTGTGTACTCAATACAACTCGTGTTTGTCTATGAACATGGGTTGTGAGTAGTCCTTTGTATGCTAGGGTCCTATGGATCTCATATGTGTAAAACTCCTTATCCATTATGAATAAATGCTAGAATAACATGTTTTGGGTGATTGTGTTTTACTTTGATTGAATGCTCAAACTATGCACTTTATGTGTTTGAGAAAATGTCTAAGTGTATGGTTTTGGCATATGGCTTGAGTTAAGCACTCTAGGTGTTTGAGAAAATGCCTAGATGATTAATTTCTATAGTTCTTTGGTCAAGTAGCCGAGAGGTGGACGCCAAAGTATCTAGATAGCGAGTCATTAAGGAATCCTAGGCTAAGTAACTGAGAGGTGGACGTCAAAGGTTCTTGAAAGCAAGTAAATCACCCTTGTTAGGTGGTGATCACTAGCGTGACCCATCCTAGCATTGAGATAGGCCAGAACTTCACCTCCTCATAAGGATCGATTAGGCAACGAGAGTTGAAAACCGAGAGATATGAGTAGGACGCGATTCAAAAATATCGAGAGATTGACACCCGTGTGTATAAGGTATATCTTCCTTAAGTCGGAGAAGTAACCGAGAGGTGGAATTCGACTTAATAGATATACGGGCCTTAGTCTTATCATCTAAGACAAGTATCTTGCATGAAATTGAACTCTTGGAGTCTAAAAACATATATGAGTGAAGTAGTTCCCTAGAATACACATTTAGCCTTGGTAGTAACATTCTCTCTAAATTCCTTAGATTGTTTATATTGTTCATATACATTTGCTTTAGTAACCACATCACCGCAACATTTCGCAATTAGAATAGACTTATCGGAACAAAATTAAATAGTGCTCATAAGTTTGGACTTGCTCCTTGGACGACCGGGTACTTACCGGTCTTATAAATTGTTTTTGACCAAATATCTTGCTTTTAATCACATCGATTGAAGTGCAAATATTGCAACGTTCAAAATGGCGCCGTTGCCGGGGAGCAACGCTTTAACTAGAGCACTAGAGTAGATTTTGTGAGATTTGGACTATTCTTGTAAATATTTTTCCTTTTCTTTTGTTCATTCTTTACACTCATATCCCTTGCTAACTTTTGTTGTTTTTATTTTTCGAAAATGGACTCATTATACACATTATACAATAATCCTTCGATTCTAATCAATGAGAAATAATCCTTTAACACATTATACAATAATTCTTTGATTCTAATAACTGTAAAAAGAGAAAATTCATTTTCATTACCAGATCAACCAAGGACAACTCATGGACTAGATGAAACCGTGTTAAGTAATTCAAAAAGGAATATTAAGGTATGTTCGTTGAGTAATTAAAAAGGATTGATTATTCTCGAATATTATGATAATGACTCATACACAAAACTTTAGTAATCTAATCTAATAATTGTTGGAAAAAGGAAAAAAAATAATACTGGATTATAACACCGTTAACGGTGTTTATAATTCCATTAAATTATATAGGTTTTACCCCATTTTGGAAAAAATTTATATAGTTCGCATTCATTTTGAAAATTTTAATTGTTCTGACAAAGTTAGAAATGGGTGGTAGTTCGTTACTCCTTTTTGGAAATTTTAATAGTTCTGACAAAAAGTTGAAAATGAGTGATAGTTCCCTACCCTTTTTTGTACTTTTGCCTTAAAATAATAATGGGTCTCACGTACAAGTTAGACTCTCTTCTTTTCTCAAACACTTAGATTTGGATTACAAATGAACATTGATTAAAATGAATTATTAATTACAAAATAAATAGATTGATTTAAATGAGTGGGTAAAATTAGTTATAAATTTTTACAAAAACGAATTTCATGATATATTTCTACAGTACAAGTAATTTCACTAATTTGTGCTTTCGTGTATCATTTTCACCGTACCCAATTGTGTTGGTGATTTTTTTTTTTTTGATAGATGCATATTCATATAAGCCATGGAAATGTATAATAAGGAGCCCTCAAAAATTTTTTTTTTGACAAAGCTTACAGGAAGGACTTAAAAACTGGACAACAATATGTATATAAGGAATAACATCCAATCTGGACCAGAATATTTTCTCATTTCTCGCTCATCTAGCAATAACATCTGCTAGTAAAAGTACAGTTTGGGTACCAAAACTATCACCATTTTTCAATTTGTGGGCTGAACTATCACCATTTTCCAACGTGTGGGCTGAACTATAAAAATTTCCAGACAGGGGGCGAACTATCAAATACTTTTCCAGGCAGTGTGCGAACTATCAAATAATTTTCCAAAAAATGTGTACCTATTTGTAAAAAAAATTGATAAATTAATGTAAAAATTCAAAAAACTCAAAAAATTTATAAAAATACAATTTTCAATAAAAAGGAATATAAATTATTTGATAAATAAAAATTAGAAACTTTAGGAAAAATTAAACACAAAATGAAAAATATTTAAAATTTTTGCAAATTCCGCCTACAATTTTTTTTTAAAATTAGAAACTTTAGAAAATTATTAAACACAAATTGAAAAATATTTTTTGAATTTTTTTAAAAATTTCCGTTTCAAATTAAATCTTTAAAAATTATTAAATTGAAATATTTTCAAACATTCAATTCCTTGTCAATTCTACAAGAAAAAACTTCATTTTATGTAATAATAAAAACAAACAAAAGGTAAGACTGTCTGTAGGAGAAATTTGCAAAAAAATTTAAAAATTGACAATTATTAAACCAAACCAAACCAAACTTGACAATTATTAAATTGTAGGGGAAATTCGCAAAAACATTTAAAAATATTTTTCATTTTGTGTTTAATTTTTCGTAAAGTTTCTAATTTTTAAAAAAATTGAGTTTTTTGAATTTTTACATTAATTTATCAATTTTTTACAAATAGGTACACCTTTTTGGAAAATTATTTGATAGTTTGCCCACTGTCTGGAAAAGTATTTGATAGTTCGCCCCCTGTCTG
Source organism: Rhodiola chrysanthemifolia (assembly GCA_033675395.1). Taxonomy (NCBI): domain Eukaryota; kingdom Viridiplantae; phylum Streptophyta; class Magnoliopsida; order Saxifragales; family Crassulaceae; genus Rhodiola; species Rhodiola chrysanthemifolia. The sequence goes on from CM066207.1 coordinate 15,218,414, forward strand.
GAAATTTTTATAGTTCAGCCCACACGTTGGAAAATGGTGATAGTTCAGACCACAAATTGGAAAATGGTGATAGTTCCGGTACCCAAACTGTACTTTTCCCTAAGGAATAACATCCAATCTGGACCAGGATATTTTCTCATTTCTCGCTCATCTAGCAATAACATCTGCTAGCAAAAGCATCCGCAGCCAAATTTGCCTCCCACCTTGTAGAAGCAACCTTCCGATGCTTTCTCCAACCAACGATTCGGCTCACTGTCCACAAAATGCTTATAATCATCATGTCTGATACACATTCTCTCGAATCTGAACATCTTCAATTTAATCACCCCTTTTTCCATCATATTGATTAATAACTTCTTGTGATCCGAAGAGTAAGCCACCAAGTGTCTAACTGAGAAATGTTGATAGATGTTGAGCCATTTGGAAGTAGCCATAGCTCTGTCCAATCTGCAACGTACTTCGTTGTTGCTCTTCCGTTTATTGGAATATGTGAATTTATCTCCTTGATAGCCCAGATGAAATAAACGACAGTCATGAATGGCTAGGTTAAACTTTTCCATTTGTCTTCCTCTGTACATCTGCGTCAATCCTCCAAAAAAAGCGATATGCCTCCTGTGCTTCCCTATGATGGAACTGCAAACCATCCCCCAAAACCTAGCTTGATTCTGACTGACTCCATCTTCAAAACACTACTTTTTGTTTCAGCTAAACCAAGTATCTGAGGACTAGTTGAAGCCACCGTCTCCAGCAGCTCGCAAATCGTTCGGGGCGATAAGGAGCCCTCAATTGAAGTCATACTACTGATAGATTTTTTTTATTCTTCCATTATTGGTGCACTTTCAGCAGGGCTATTATTTAGATTTCATGTGCCAATTGTCGCAAACGGTACTGTTGCAACTTGCAAGATCGTATAAATATGAATCTGGGAAGAAAAAAAGGCATTTCCTAACACAACAACAACAACAACAAAAAAACGTCATTCCAAGTGTCAACTTTTATCACATCCCAAACTTATAGTCTTATATCACATCATTCCAAGTTTTTTACACGAATTAAAATTTAGATGGACGGCAATTTTCTCGGCAAATGATGTGATTTAAAAAAAATTTATTTTGGAAAAGACTTCCTTTTAATTTTCAAAATGCAGTACAAAAATCCAGAACAACTAAAATCTATCGATTTTTAGATTTGATACATAAACCAACAACAACTATAGAACATTGATTAGTGGCATTTTTTCTTTTTCTTTTTTTTTATGTTTTACTGTAAAGCATTGTGGTTGGGCTGAAGTGTTGAGTTGCTGCTTGTAGAATTGTTTGATATCAATGTGGCCACGTATGAGCCATTGATTAGTGGCCTTGAACACAAACTATTTGCAACTTTGCAAAAGATAACGCCACGAACTTGTACGCTCTTATTGAGAATTGAATTATTTTTGTAATCGTTCCATACAATCGTTTCAAAATTATAAAAAAATTGTTTCATTGGACTAGAAAATTTATTTGCTTAGTTTTTGTTCCAAGGTACACAATTTTCTTTGGAACTGTATATATTGCCGAAACAAGGTCCATTTGGCGTCAATCTCCAAGGGCAATGACAATTAGAAGCTCTGCACCTCTCGTAATCTTTTTTATACTTAAACGCTTCAAACCATTCTAACTTACCATCCCACATTACCGCACAGAAGAATAATGTAGTGCCAAAAGCGTTTGGCTTAAACTGGAAGCCATAGGTTTGGCCATAAACGCGCGGTTGGACGCCAAGATCATCATCTTTCGATTTGCAATGAATTCGGATATTACCAATGTTGTTGGTTATATCCACATGTAACGTTGGCACATACCCACCACATCCATTAGTCGTACTAGCTGCTATGTGCAGGACTTGGGACAAAACTAGTAGCAGTGACAACAAAGAAACAGTTGGGACGGAAATACTAGTGATTGCCATGGATTTTATTAGCTTTTTGTACTATCATGTTTGTTTATCTATTCATTTATATAGTCATTAACCTGCAGGTTGAAAATGTGGCAAAAAAATGAAACGGAAAATAAAGGAGTTACTCTTTTTTTTTTTTTTTATGTGAATGAAAATTGAATGCTTTTAGTATTGTTTGCGTTTTCTTTTACCAACGAAACATAACACTGTATATTTTCTTCTAAATTATTCTTTCATTCCACAAACTTTCCAATCTAAATACCTAAGATGAGATTGATCACACAAAAAAAACCTAAGATGAGATAAAATGTTCTACATTGTTTTTAATCTTCATGACACCACCATAACACATTCATAGGAACTGCAACCACACTTTTATTATTTTAGACTGCGTTTTTATTTTTGTATGACATAATCTAACTTACTTCTTTTTAATATAAGTTAGCATTCTCTATATACTAAACTCCCCGATCAAAAAATAAATAAATTACTAAACTCCAATTTTTGTTTGTCAAATCAAAAGTCAAAATAATTTATTTAATCAAATGAGATGAGCACTCAAATGATAATTCTAGTATTCCATCTCCATCTTTGAAAGTATATTATCAAGTCTATAAGAGTTGAACTCAATCTGTTAGTATCTATATTTATTGAGCTTACAACTAAAATGCATCGATTTTTAGATTTGATACATAAACCAACAACAACTAAAGAACATTGATTAGTGGCCTTGAACACAAACTATTTGCAACTTTGCAAAAGATCACGCCACGAACTTTGTACGCTCTTATTGAGAATTGAAATATTTTTGTAATCGTTTCAAAATTATAAAAAAATTGTTTCGATGGACTAGAACTTATTTGCTTAGTCTTTGTTCCAAGGTACACAATTTTCTTTGAAACTGTACCTATCGCCGAAACAAGGTCCATTAGGCGTCAATCTCCAAGGGCAATGACAATTAGAAGCTTTGCACCTCTCGTAATCTTTTTTATACTTAAACGATTCAAACCATTCTAACTTACCATCCCACATTACCGCACATAAGAATAATGTATTGCCAAAAATGTTTGGCTTAAAGTGGAAGCCATAGGTTTGGCCATAAACGCGCGGTTGGATGCCAAGATCATCATCTTTCGATTTGCAATGAATTCGGATATTACCAATGTTGTTGGTTATATCCACATGTAATGTGGGCACAAACCCACATCCATGACCATTCGTCGTACTAGCTGCTATGTGCAGGACTTGGGACAAAACTAGTCGTGACAACAAAAAAACATTTGGGACGGAAATACTAGTGATTGCCATGGATTTTATTAGGTTTTGTTCTGTAATGTTTGTTTATCTATTCATTTATATAGTCATTAACCTTCATGTTGAAAATGTGGCAAAAAAAATGTAATCAACAAAAAAAAATGAAACGGAAAACAAAGGAGTTCCTCATTTTTTTTATGTGAATATGTTGTGAATGAAAGCATTCCATTCTTTGTATTGAATGCTTTTTTGAAGGAATTAAAGCTGCTATTTTGCTGCTGGGATTCAGAGTCGTCACTAAAGATCAGACGGATCGTCGCAGAAGAGCTGAAACGGTCGTCGCAGAAGCTAGTTCAAATGTGGGCGCGAATAGGCAGTTGTCGCTGAAGAGCTGGAGACAGTTTCTAAAGCTCGTCCGAGTCTGTTGCAAGTCGTTGGAAGCCGTTACAGCGAGGACGAATAGGAGTGCGACAAGGAGGACGAATCCGTGGCGCGAGTTTGATTCAAATTGGACGCGCATGATTAGACGCGATGGACGGTCAAGATGCATTCTGGAGAAATCAGTATTTAAGCTGTGTTTTCGAGCTGTTAGAGTTCATTCAAGCGCAGAAACACAAATCGATTTCGTTCGTAGTCCAGTCGTGATCGTACTTGGCAATTGATTGAGGGCTTCGTCTCGCAAGAGGATTTCGCTCAGTTTGGCGTTCGATTGAAGCAAGTGAATCAGTTCACAGAGAGATCGCAGTTCGTCGGCTTCGTTCCAAAGCTTGCAATCCAATTTTGTACTCCGGCGACGATTTGGTCAGTTCCGAGGCATTCACATAGTGAAATCGGCTGAGCTAGTGAGCTCAAGTGGATTAGCCTCTCACCTAGAGGTGAACCACTATAAATCTTGGTGTTGTTTATATTTCCGCAATTTCATAATCTCAAATCAAATTTAGGGTTTGTTAATTGAATCTGAGCAAGAAATTGGATTAAGTTTTTAGTCCTGAGTTACAACAGTGGTATCAGAGCCATTCTTGTTGATCCTTGGCTAATCTTGTTGTTGATTCTGCCCTGTTTGATTGTCTTGATACTCATACTTGACTGTTTTTGCTTGTGAGGTGAAAATGGTTCAAGCAAGGGTTGAGATTGCGTCGTATAATGGCAAGGGAGACTTCCAAGTCTGGTGTCTCAAAATGAAGGTTGTCCTGTCCCAGCACAAGGTGTAGGTGTCGCTTGAGGAGGAAGCCACTAAATGGTCCGACGAGGACAAGAAGAGGAAGGCTGACATTGAGGTGGAGGCTTACAATCTGATCATAATGAGCCTTGGGGACAGTATTATCATAAAGGTATGTGACTGCAAAACTCCCATTTCTATGTGGAAGAAACTTGGCATGCTAATCAAGTAGCACCCAATCCGTTTTATTTAAAAGCATCCTTGTTTGCTTTCAAAATGAATGCTGGTAAGACTGTTGATGAAAACTTGGATGAGTTCTTGAAAATGTCTCTAATGCTTAGGGATACTCCACATGCACTTGATGATGTTAGTCTTGTGATGATCTTGATGAACTCCATTCCTGATTCTTATCATGTTGTTAAGGATGCATTTCAGTACACTGGTGATGTGCCTACTTTTGATAGATTATGTGCTGCTTTGAAAACTAGAGAACTAGAGCTTAAAAATCAAAAAGCTAAGTCTGCATCTGGTTTGTTTGTTAAGTCTTGGAAGCCCTCATTTCAGTCAAATAAAAATAAGTTCCAGTCTAAGTTCAAGTTTGATAGAAATGCTAATAACTCAAATGATAACAGTTCCAAACAAGGTCAGTCATCTCAGGTTAAGTGTTATCACTGTGGGAAAATAGGTCAATTTAGGAGGAATTGCCATAAGTGGTTAGCTAGGCCAAAGAACCCTGGAAACTCTGAAAACAACTTGGCCTTAACATCTGATAACACAAATTCAACACCAGAGGTCCTAACTATCACCAGTGGGGACTCAGGTGGTGAATGGGTATTAAATTCAGGCTGTTCGTTTCATATGTGCCCAAACAAACACTGGTTTGATGGCCTAGCTCCCACTGCCAGCGAAAATGTATACATGGGAAATAATAATGTGTGTAAGGTCATGGGAATAGGTAGCATAAACCTGAAATTAAACAATGGTAAGTTGGTTAGTTTAACCAAAGTGAGATATGTACCTGACCTGAGAAGAAATTTGATTTCCCTTGGTTCCCTTGATGATTCTGGTTGTTCCTATACTGCTATGAATGGTGTTATTACTGTGTTTAAGAATGATAAGCAAGTATTAAATGGTAATAAAGATGGCAGTGTTTATATACTTGATGGTTCATACCATGGTGGAACTAAGGAAGCCTGCCCTGCTGTTTGTGCAGATGCAACTGTAAAGTGGCATCTTAGACTAGGACACACGAGCCAGAAGGGACTTGAGTGCCTGAATAAGCAAGATATCCTTGCTGAAAAAGTGACTCAGTTGCCCTTTTGTGAACCTTGTGTCCTGGCCAAACAGCACATGCTGAAGTTCACCAGTGGAGTTCACTCAAGTAAGGCAATTCTAGAGTATTTAAATGCTGATTTTGTGGGGTCCTGAGTCTAATGAAACTCATGGTGGGAATAGGTATTTTCTGAGCATTGTAGATGACTACTCTAGGAGAGTGTGGACCTTCCTGTTAAAAAACAAAGATGAGGCTTTCACTAAGTTTAAAGATTGGAAACTGTTAGAGGAAAATCAGACTGGTAAAAGGTTAAGGCATTAAGGACTGATAATGGATTGGAATTTTGTAAAGTTGAGTTTGATAATTTCTGCATTGAACATGGTATTTTGAGACACAAAACTGTGAGATTAACTCCACAACAAAATGGAGTGGCTGAGAGAATGAACAGAACTTTACTTAAAAAACTGAGATGTTTGTTGTTCACTTCTGGTTTACCTAAGTCTTTTTGGGGTGAAGCATTATATACTGCTGCATATCTTTTTAATAGAAGTCCTAATAGGATGCTTGACATCAAATGTCCTATGGAACTATGGAATGGAAAGAAACCTGATCTGAAGGAACTAAAGATTTTTGGGTGTGCTGCTTATGCTCATACTAGGGAGGGAAAACTTGATCCTAGATCAACTAAGTGCATCTTCTTATGCTATCAAAGATCAATGGGTACTAAGGGATATAGGTTGTGGGATATGAATGCTAGGGGAATTAAAATACTAATCAGTAGAGACGTTATTTTTTATGAGAATGTCTTCCCATATAAGAATAACATTAATGCAAATAATGAGGCCTCCCCTGCACCACCATCTGATAGATCCTTATTTGATATTGACCCTCCTGAAAACTATGAGCACCCTGATCAGGTAGAGCACCAACCAGAGCCAGATATGCCCCAACCAGAACCAGGCAATGACCCAAATGAACCTAATGAACATGCTGAGAATGTAGATCAGGTGGAGGAATATGAAATAGCTACCCAGGATGTGTTAGCTGACTGGCAGCTTGCCAGAGATAGGCCTAGAAGAGAGCCTAGTTTATCCACTAGATATTCATAAGCTGATTTAGTATCCACTGCCCTAGTAGCTGCTAAAGAAATAAAAAATGAACCTGATACTTACCAGGAAGCCATTGAGGGTAGGGATAGTGAGTAATGGAAGGCTGCTATGATTAATGAGATGCAGTCTCATAAGATTAACCAAACCTGGGTTCTGGTCAAAAAGCCAGAACACCACAAGCTGGTTGATTGCAGGTGGCTGTTCATGATCAAGGATGAAGATCCGCCAAGGTATAAAGCAAGGTTAGTTGCCAAGGGTTTCACCTAGAAAGAAGGTATTGACTGACATGAAATATTTGCACCAGTTGTTAAGTTTAAGACTATTAGAATCATGCTTGCATTGGTTGCTATAAATGACTTAGAACTTGAACAACTTGATGTTAAAACTGCTTTCCTTCATGGAGAGTTAGATGAGCAAATATATATGAAGCAACCACCTGGTTTTATACATAAAAAATATCCTGAGCATGCTTGTTACCTGAAAAAGTCTTTGTATGGTTTGAAACAAAGCCCAAGATTGTGGTATTAAAGGTTTGATTCATATGTGTTGAAACTGGGATTTGTGAGAAGTAATTACGATCCATGTTTCTACTATGCATCTGTTGATAATTGTCTTGTCTATATGCTTTTATATGTGGATGATATCTTGTTGATAAGCAAGTCAGTTGATAAGATTAAGGTGCTGAAATCTCAGTTAAGCTCAGAATTTGACATGAAAGATTTAGGAAAGGCTAATAAAATATTGGGCATGGTTATTGATAGAGATAGGAGTAAATGCTTTCTAAAACTACATCAAAGGCCTTACTTAAAGAAGATAGTATTTGAGTTTAGTAGTCTTGACTGTAAATCTGTACAAGTGCCTTTAGCTCCTCATTTTATTATGTCCAAGTCACAAAGTCCTAAATCTGATATTGAGTTTGCTAAGATGGAAAATGTGCCTTATGCTAATGCTATTGGATCTATCATGTATGCCATGATTAGTTCTAGACCTGACTTGTCATATGCCATATCTTTGTTGAGTAGATTTATGTCCAACCTAGGACCTGAACATTGGTTGGCTCTGAAACATGTATTTGCATATATAAGAAGTACATTGGATGTTGGTTTGTGCTATAAAAAGAGACAGGATGATTTAAAACTGATTGGGTATGTTGATGCTGATTTTGGTGGTGATAGAGACACTAGGAAATCTACAACTGCCCTGTATTTTACTCTTGGTGCTTGCTGTGTTTCATGGAAATCCCAACTTCAGTCTATTGTCACCATTTCTTCTACTGAGTCTGAATATATAGCTTTGTGTGATGCTGTGAAAGAAGCAATGTGGTTGCAGGGTATGTTAAGTGAAGCTAAGTTGTTTAGTGGAACTGCCATTGTTAAGTGTGATATTCAATCTGCTATATGCTTAAGTAAAAACCTTGTTTATCATGAACGTTCAAAGCATATTGATATTAAGTATCACTTTGTTACAGATAAGATAGAAAATGGTGATGTTGTTGTGGATAAAGTTGGAACTGAGTATAACCCTGCAGACATGGGAACAAAAATTGTTACTCACACCAAGTTCAAGCTTTGCTTGAAACTTTTGTATGTGGAGTGATTTGTTTTGGAGGTTGAGCAATGAAAGAGCTGAGTTTGATATTTCACTATGTAAACGTTTTGGGACTAAGTTGAAGGCCTAAAGTGGCTTATAGGAATAACTGCTTTAGGTTGAGGATTGAAGGAATTAAAGCTGCTATTTTGTTAATAGCAGCTGGGATTCAGAGTCGTCGCTAATGATCAGACGGGTCGTTGCAGAAGAGCCGAAGCGGTCGTCGCTGAAGCTAGTTCAAATGTGGGCGCGGATAGGCAGTCGTCGCTGAAGAGCTGGAGACCGTTGCTAAAGCTCGTGCGAGTCTATTGCGAGCCGTTGGAAGCCGTTGCAGCGAGGACGAATAGGAGCGCGACATGGAGGATGAATCCGTGGCGCGAGTTTGATTCAAATCGGACGCGCAGGATTAGACGCGATGGACGGTCGAGATGCAATCTGGAGAAATCAGTATTTAAGCTGTGTTTTCGAGCTGTTATGGTTCATTCAAGCGCAGAAACACAAATCGATTTCGTTCGTAGTCCAGTCGTGATCGTACTTGGCAATTGATTGAGGGCTTCATCTCGCAAGAGGATTCCACTCAGTTTGGCGTTCGATTGAAGCAAGTGAATTGGTCCACAGAGAGATCGCAGTTCGTCGGCTTCGTTCCAAAGCTTGTAATCCGATTTGTACTCCGGCGACGATTTGGTCGGTTCCGAGGCATTTACTTATTGAAATCGACTGAGATAGTGAGCTCAATTGGATTAGCCTCTCACCTAGAGGTGAACCACTATAAATCTTGGTGTTGTTTACATTTCCGCAATTTCTCAATCTCAAATCGAATTTAGGATTTGTTAATTGAATCTAAGCAAGGAATTGGATTAAGCTATTAGTCCTGAGTTACAACACTTTTATATTGTTTGCGTTTTCTTTTGCCAACGAAACATAACCCTGTACTTTCTTCTAAATTATTCTTTCATTCCTCAAACTTTCCAATTCCAAAAAAATAATACCTAAGATGAGATAAAATGTTCTACATTGTTTTTAATCTTCATGACACCACCATAACACATTCATAGGAACTGCAACCACACTTTTATTATTTTAGACTGCGTTTTTATTTTTGTATGACATAATCTAACTTACTTCTTTTTAATATAAGTTAGCATTCTCTATATACTAAACTCCCCGATCAAAAAATAAATAAATTACTAAACTCCAATTTTTGTTTGTCAAATCAAAAGTCAAAATAATTTATTTAATCAAATGAGATGAGCACTCAAATGATAATTCTAGTATATTTCAAGAATCTTAAAATTATATTCCATCTGCATCTTTGAAAATTTATTATCAAGTTAGTTGAGTGTTGACACGTATCCCACTTATTACATATTCAAATTTGAGTCGGATAAATAGTAAAAAGTCAACATGTATCAATATGCACCTGGAACATGTGTAAACATCATAATGACTTTGTTGTCATGCACATGTTTAAAAATACAAATTGAAAATTTAAATTCCCAAGATGAGAAGAATTTTCAACGGACATTTTAGTCAAACGAATTCACATCAACTAAAATACATAACTTAAGTTTTCCTTACTTCACTCACTCTAGACTCTACCATACATATATTATTTGACTCTCGACTTCACTGGGGAGCACTCGATTGAAGCAGAGTTGATAGAATGAGGTACGTGAGCTACGATCTGGGCCACTCATTGTGACACGTGGCGAAGCTACGTGAGTTGAGCCGTCATTTGCGTTCACACTACGAAGTAGTGAGTTTTACTATTTGGACACGTGGCGCGCCCACAAAGCACGGGGGTTAGATGTGTGGCTCAGATCGTGCTCACGTACCTCATTCTAATTTTGGTGCCTCATTTGATCGCTTCTCCGACTTCACTTATGTTAAACATTTTCTACTTTATTTAACTATGCCCAATATAAATATTTAGATTTTTGATTTGCGACGAAATTGAAGGAGCGATAAACAGTGATGTGTATATAAGAGCTGGCCTCTTGTTTTATTTTTGCTTAAACACGACGGGTACGAGTGGGTTACACTTAAAACTAGAGTTTTTTTTAAAACTGACTCATTTGAGTTTGTGGGTTTCAAAACTGATCCACGCGAGTTTCACATTTCAAAACTGACCCATTTTTTAATGAGACCGGATCCTGGAAATCCGGTCTTCTGTGCGTGTTCGAATGAGAGAACTCCACGTGTTTTCGTTTGCACATAAGACCAGATCCTGGGGAACCGGTTTTGTAAAAAACACAGAAGACCGGATTTCCAAGATCCGATCTTTTGAAAAACGTAAAAGACCGGATCCTGGGGATCCGGTCTCATTAAAAATGGATCAGTTTTGAAATGTGAAACTCGCGTGGGTCAGTTTTAAAACCCACAAACTCAAATAGGTGAGTTTTAAAAAAAAACTCTTAAAACTAGTTTACTTAAGATGGTTGAAAGTGAATGATATGAAAACTCAAAGTCATTTTAATTAAAAATATCTCTGTTTTAGCAAAATCAAATTATCTACTGAAATGCAAATTTGTGACTTTGGAAAATAGATAATGAGAAAAAAAAATGAAATAATTTCATTTGAAACAAAACATCTCTTGAAAACAAAATTTAAGGTTCTGGGTTTCTGTCAGAAGTTTGGAGGTTCGAGACCACGACGTTTTACCGTATATCAGTTATGTTATAGTATCCGCCGGACAAATCACGGGATAAATTATATATTTTCTATATCTTTTTGGTAATGTTACAAAATTAATTATGAAGATATTGGGCCGAATGAAAGCCCAACATGGTTAATAAGGGGTGCTAAACGGGCTGGGATGATTTCAAATAAACTACCAAAATGTGCAGTGAGTGTTTCAATTCATTCGGGTCGAGTCCAATTCAGCTTAAAAAACATACTTTTACAGTTTTTACTCATCTTAAATAATAATATATGTATCATATGGGGCGCGCTCCGTTGGGGACACCCAAATTGACGAGGATGAGGACAACAATCCACAATGCGCCACGTGTCCCACTACCCACCAAGCACGGGGCCCATTGGACATGTGAGTGGAGTTGTGAGGCGGCGGAGTTAGTGGGATACGTGGCGGCTTGTGGAGCTGTTGGATGAAATCATCCAACGGTTGAGATTAGTCCTCACGTCCTCGCCATTTTGGAGTGTCCTCAATTGAGCGCTCCTATGTGACATATACTATATAAATAGACTCAAAGAGAGTAAAATCCATTGAGAAATAGATTACAAAACCATAATTTTGATAAATGTTTACAAATTACATGAGCTTTATCTAGCACAAATATAAAATAAGCTCCATATATCATGTGACAGGCTTAATTTGTCCACAAATAAATAAGTAGAAAAAGTCCGACATGTGAACCACATTTGTTTTATTTAATGCAATAAGGTCACAATCCTAAGTGTATAAATACTGTGTCTAGATCAGTTGGCATGCCCCCACAATAATAAGACATATTTGAATTATTGAGGTTCCAATTACGAAAATTCGGCCAAATAGATGGTTTGACATTCTCAAACATAGACGATGATGATGTGAGTATATGATTCCCACAAATCACTTCATAAAATAGAATAAAGGCGTAGCTCATTGCTTGTTGATATCGACTTTTTGGAGAAATATATATATGTGACTGCAAAATTCACTGAATAGTTATATTTTAATTTTTATGATATTTTTCTTAGGTTGCCATCATATCAACAACATGTATGCATCAAATTCTATTAAAGCTTCTTAGTTGTATATATGATTGAATAAAACTAGTACTAAAATGATTGGTATACAGAAAAGTCTTCGTATATTGCATCCAACTAAAAAAAAAAATACATGTTTCGACATGTTTGCCTTTTTGGTTGTAATATCTAATAAATGAAGACTTTGGATAAAGAAATAAAAATGATTATGGAGGGAAGAAAGAGTGAGAATCCAATGAAATGGATCGGCCACAAACTAGTATTACAATTTACAATCATTGTATATAAACATTACTTTTGACAAAATTGACATTTTTGTAATCATTGTGTGTGGATTTTCACATGCTTCCAATTATTGGGTTTCAACCAAATTAGGTAGACCTAAATCCCCAGACCCCAAGCCATGCATTCAACTCTCTCTTATGTTATGGTTATCAAATAATAATAAAAACTGTTATGTTATGTTGATATATTAAACTCGTATAGTATAGGTAATTTTTAGTTCATATCAAAATAGCTATCAAATAAATTGAAGCCAACAAAATGTTTCATAGTATTAAGAAATAAATTAATGTACTTTTTTTTTCTTCTTTCAGATGAATTCATATACGAGAGAATTCTACTCAATTACAATTGACAATGAATTCACAATGAAATCGAAGATGTTTTCAATTAAATTTTGATTGTCATATTTTATAACATTCCACACAAACTAAAACTAAACAGTAATTAATTACACTATTTTAGATAGTAGTAATACAAATAAGGGGAAAAGGGTGACCAAAAGTGGGGCCCTAAAATGAGATGGTTTTGCACATTTCACGTTGATAAATGAGTATTTTTGCCATGTCAACGGGCGTACAGCTGTTTTCCTAGCTGGCCATTCCGCTGTTGCCACGTACTTCCCACTCTTTGCTTTTTTTCTTTGATAGTCCCTCTTTGCTTATATCTGATACTTTTAAATTAACTTTTTAAACTTAGGTCTGAGTTGTTATTGTTTTTTTCGTTTTTAGGTCTCAGGAGTTAGATTCCTATTTTTATCGAAGAGCACGACGGTGTTTCAGTTGGTTATGTAGTGTCGGTCACTGCGGTCGGCCGGCCAGCTTGTTTGTCGTGTCTTTCTTGGGCGTGATGTTCTTCGTGGGCAGCTCGTTCAGTTTATTGCCGTATTGGCATTTGTACTAATCAAAAAAAAAATTAACTTTTTAAAAGATTGATGTGCATGAAATCAATTGATGTCACCATTTATATTTCAGAAAGCACATAATTTAATATAAAATTTGAGCATTTCATGTCCTTACAATTTTGTAAAATGAATTTTTGACAAAAATAATTGTTACTAAATTTGGTTTTAGGAATTTTCCATGAACAATGACATTCAACTTATTTTATTTAAAATAATTTTCAAGCCATGACGTCAATCAAGGGTCAGTAGGTGCCATAGAGTGAAAGACAAAGACGCTTATGACTTGGAAGCAATTATTGGATTCCACCATTTGCCCTAAATTCTTGCTCAAGTATAGTCTCGCCTACTTGAAAATTTCATTTTTGGATTTTTATAGCATTATTAATAAGTCATTATTAATGTTTCAGTCCATTAAATTTAATTTTGAGGTATATTCAATTTTCGTTTAAATAATTTTGGTTCAGTCATTTTTTTTAGATAAATCAGATGGTTAGAGATAAAAAAACTTTTTTGATTAAATATGGTTAGAGATAATTTTGTACATCCTTAAATGTCTAAATATTCTCATTAAAATCTAACTAAACCTTTCTAAATATTTTATAATTTAAAAGATTGTATATATTATAGCCACACTTTCCCAATTTATTTTTTAAAAAGAGTATATGTTACGTAGTTTTGATCATTATGGTATTAACATATAAAAAAAAAGGGAAAATGACAAAGAGGTGGTATGAACTACCACTCATTGACAAATCACGGTCCTAACTATGAAAATTGACAATCAAAGGCAATTTCAAAATATTTTGATTCCCAATTTCACAATTAAGGGCAAGAAAGTGTTTTCAATTCATTTGTTTAGTTAACTTTGTTAATTGATGAAGTGATATTCCATCAATTAAATGACTTCATCAATTAAGTGTTATATATGGAGCAAAATATTTTGAAATTGCCCTTAATTGTCAATTTTCATAGTTCGAACCGTGATTTGTCAATGGGTGGTAGTTCATATCATACCCCCTCTTTGTCATTTTTCCTAAAAAGAAACGGCATGTATTTCATCTATCTTTGCGTTCAAATTAGATCTTAAAATCTCAACCCGAATTTCTTAAATATCATCTAATAATAGCAAAAAATCAGTTTGAAAATAATTAAATCTAAACGAGCAAAATTTTGATTTCCGCACTCCAAATAAAGTAACTCCTTTTAGTAAAAAGAAGAAAATACATTACTCATCGAAATAATATTTCCTTTTGCCATTCCTGAATTAAAATTTCATATTTAATTTTTCATCTTTTTATTTGTAATGAAGAATTAGTTTTGCTTTCTGTTTCAAGTTTACAGTTAATAGACATATAGTAATATTAGAAAATAAATCTTTATTTTCCGTTTATTTCCAAATAAAATATTATTTTTTGTTTAAGTTAAAAGATAATTATGTTTTCAGATGGGTTTTACTTTCAATTTCAATTTTTTTGTGTGGACGCAGTCGACAGGACATGCTTCTCACGATCTGCCTGCAGGCGACTTTCTCTCTCTTCTCTGTCTCTCCAGCCAGCAAGCACACAGAAGAGTCAAAAAGGTTGCAAAGTTCGAACCCTTTCTTAGCTGCTTTCTCTCTTTCCGCCGCACTTTGATCTCTCTTTGCATTCATCTTCTTCACATGCATTCGCTTCCACGCATCACATCATATCCTCAATTTTAACCTTCGGTTCAAACCCATCCTACCTCGGATTTGTTGGTTTTTTTTTTGATTCATTGAATCCTTTGTTTTTCTGGGCTGCTGTTAGTTTGTTTCAGTTTTGAATTTTATGTGTTTGATTGACTGATTGGTTTTTAATTTTATTTTTGCTGATTTTTTTTCTTGCTGAATTTTGGTGTGTTTCTGAATCTGAATTTGGGGTTTGTTGTTTTGTATGCTGAATTTAGGTCTTGATGGTTGATTTGTGCTGAAGTTGGAGCGGCTGCGTTGATTTTAGGGTTTTTGAATTTGGTGGTGCTTCTGGATTTGGAGCTTGAGTTGGGTGTGGGAAGATCATGGCGATGGAGTTTGAGCGGCCAGCTTGGATCCAGGATCAGCATCCACCTGCTAATATGTATTTGCAGAAATTCAGGCTTTACGAGACTCAGGCGGTAGGTTGCTGAGCTTGAGGCTATTTGCAGCTACTCTGTGCTTGGTTTTGACATCAATCTTTGATTACTCTTGGTTGTGGTTTTCTAATTGTTTTTGAGCAATCTGATGCATAAGTCAGGGGTGGGAGTAGTCTGATGAAATATAGGACTAGCTGCATTGATCTATGTCGGTCTTCATCCATTGAAATATCTAGTCCTTCTAGATAGGGTGGATTAACATTGTTTGATAACGAATTGACCAGTTTTATATGATATATTCGAGATTGTATTCTCAACAGTTTTGAATGTTTCTGCTGTCAATTTCGTTACCGGTTGATGATTCATCACAGAGATATGTTTGTATTGGCTTGGTTTTCTAAATTTAGATGCATCTTATGCCGTATATCCAGGGATATTGTTGTAGTAAAACAGCTACATGTGTTTTTTGCTTATGAGCTTGGGAACACCCTTATGCGTTGTCTTGGTAGAATTTGCAAGCGATGGTTAATTAAGTCGTACTCAATCTAGGGCCTCACATCTGCGAGCGTCATCTTCATACAATTCAGATTTATCATCTGTCTTCAATCTTTGTTCTATGCTAAGCGCAATGTACATATTTTACTCATGCCACTCAATTGTTTCCCATGAACAGAAATTTTATATGGTTGGAAGAGACAAAAGCAGAACCATGTGGAGGGTGTTGAAGGTTGATCGGCAAGAGCCTTATGAGCTGAACATTGTTGAAGATCCTGCAACATATTCAGAACCTGAATGCTGTGATATGCTTAGGCGGATACACGAGGGCAACAAGTCTACTGGGGGACTTAAATTTGTGACGGCTTGTTATGGAATTGTTGGTATGCTAAGTCTGATCATCAATTACTCATTGATACGCTCATTTTACTTTCAACAACTCACGTGTATATCTGATCAGGTTTCGTCAAATTTTTGGGTCCGTACTACATGCTGCTCATTACGAAGAGGAGAAAAATAGGATCTATAGGTGGCCATATAGTATATTCAGTTGCAAAAAGCGAGATGATACCAGTTCCGAATTCTGCTGTGCGATCAAATATGGCAGTTTCTAAGAATGAGAACAGGTCTTTTGTCTTATCTGTATGTTGTAATATATCGTCGGTACTTCCACGAAGACCTAAGCGATTAACATTTAGAAATTAGATAACATTTTTATTTTGTACTTAGATGAGTGATCTTTTGTGAGCTGTATAGAGCTAACTTCTACCTAGTCTTGTTATGAACAACAGTCACAGTTTTGACGATCGTTTCTGACTGTAAGTATCCCCTCTGGTGTTAGAATGATGTGTTTTATTCACGTCAACTAATGCTTCATTTTAACTCATCCTTGTTAGTTCGATCCCTTTTTTTCATTTTCTTTCCTTCTATATAGCATCATATACCGTCACGATCACATTCCATTAGTTGATATTTTTCGATAGTGGCGAATTTGCGTGTTTAATTACAGGGGCAATCTCTTTGCTGTTGTTCTCTTATATTAATTGTTGAATAAGACAGGGTACCCATCGGGGGAATTTATTTCCTTTTATTCTTCTTCATTTATTCAATGTCTTTTTTACTGTGCTTGATATCATGCTAACAAATATAATATTCTGACTCATATTTCTGTTAGTATCAGTTTTATAATTTATTCTATTTGCCTTTGCCTCTCTTGTTCTTTTGCTGAATAGATACAAGAAGCTCCTGTGCTCAGTGGATCTCACAAAGGACTTCTTCTTCAGCTACTCATATCACATTATGCATAGTCTTCAAAAAAACATTTGCGATATTGAAGCAGGACAGTTTATATATGAAACTATGTTTGTTTGGAACGAGTTCTTGACCCGTGAAATTCGAGGTCAACTGAAGGGTGCCAGATGTGCATGGACAATTCCATTAGTATATGGCTTCTTTAAACAGGTTAGTTATATCTTCCCTGCAAGCATGCCTCTTTATTGACGCAAGTATGTATGAATGATACACAATAATATTCCATATTTCACTTTTTTTAAGTTTACATCGACATTAAGCACTTTCCGATCATCCTTTTATATATTTAGTTTCCAATTTGTTCATGTGTGTTGTATATATGCATGATAAGGATATACTATGTACTATCTTCGTTATATTATTTTATTCTTATTGTGGTTCGGTAAAAGTTATATTCGTTTACCGGAAGTTGGAGTATTGGTGCTGACTAATTATATTCTTGCTTTCTTAAAATGCAGGTTAAACTCTCCATTTTGGGAAAAAATTTCATGTTTACCCTTATTGCTAGACGATCTCGTCATTACGCTGGCACCAGGTACATTTACTGATCTCAATATGGCTTAACATTTGCGCATGCAGAGTGCAGTGCTATTTTGATATATTGTACTTGTTTCCATGACATGTGTTGTAGCTCACTAATAATGTATATCTTCGTAGGTATTTAAAGCGGGGTGTGAATGAAAAAGGCAGAGTCGCAAATGATGTTGAAACAGAACAAATTGTGTATGAAGATGATTCAAATGGGTGCCCAGTCCAAATCAGTTCCGTTGTGCAAAATCGCGGTTCAATCCCTCTATTCTGGTCACAAGAGACTTCAAAACTGAAAGTCAAACCTGACATAATATGTAAGTCATTCATCATTACTGAATACAAACATGGATTTGTTATTGGATCTCAATTTCATTTGCATACTTGCAGTATGGAGAAAAGACCTTAATTATGAGGCGACTAAACTCCACTTTGAGAATTTAGTTCGAAGATACGGGAATCCAATAATTATATTAAATTTGATTAAGGTATGCTGTATACTTGATTATTATTATTTTTAAGATACCCGAATCATATTCGATTCCCCATTATTATATGACATGATAATTATTGCTTTTCTCTATAAGTCACATGTGAGAATGCTTTGCGCAGACAAGAGAGAAAAAGCCCCGGGAATCTATCCTGCGTGCAGAATTCGCTAATGCGATTGAATTCATCAACAAAGATCTCTCAAAGGAAAACCGCCTAAGATTTCTTCATTGGGATCTGAATAAATATTCTAGAACGTAAGTTGCATCACCTACTTAGCTAAAATAGCTTACTTCAATTGGTTACTTGGTTTACTAATTCGACGAATGCCATTTTTTGTGCAGCAAAGGAACGAGTGTTTTAATTCTCCTAAGTAGAGTTGCATCATATGCGTTAAACTTAACCGGTATTTTCCATTGTCAAATGGTTAAGACTTCATGGGCAGATACTTCCTTAAATGGGTGTGATACTGAGTAAGACTTTGCTATGCAAAAGTTAAATTTATATCCTTGCGATTTGATTCATTGTTCGGGATCTACCATTTCTACTCCTCATTAACTTTAAGAATACTACAGGAAGAAGGATGAAGGCATATTATCTCGAGGGAATAGTGAGATTGAAGAGGTTAATAGCTCGCCAAATGGTGATGACAACATTAGGGTTGCTGCTACTGGAAATTACTGGAAACCTCAGTGCTTCCAAAATGGAATCTTAAGGACAAATTGTATTGACTGCTTGGATCGAACAAATGTTGCACAATATGCCTACGGCCTAGTGGCTCTAGGACAACAACTACATACTTTAGGACTTGTGGATATCGCTAGCGTTGATTTAGACGCTACTTTAGCAGATGACTTGATGAAAGTTTTTGAGACCATGGGTGACACACTGGCTCTTCAATATGGTGGTTCTGCTGCACATAATAAGGTAATCATCGTCACCAACCAACTTATCCTGCAAGCAAATTGAATTATTATTTACAGCCATGCCACTTGTCAAGTTGATTAGCTATTATGTAATCATATATTTATTCTTGTGGTCACTTGTTTGGTGAACATTTCCACATTCATGTTGCGATTTTCTGGCGTTTGCTAGCTTCCATATCACCACTCATTTTAGTCCTGATATGTCCGCTCAGATTTTCTCCGAGAGAAGGGGTCAGTGGAAAGCGGCAACACAGTCTCAGGAATTCTTTCGAACTCTCCAGCGCTACTACAGCAACACTTACATGGATGCTGAAAAGCAAGATGCAATTAACGTGTAAGACTATGCCGCCAAATTTATTGGAACAATATTATCACTAAAGGTAGTTTGTTCTGAGGCAATACTTGGTTTTGTTTTTCCTTAACCGCGCAGGTTCTTGGGTCACTTTCAGCCTCAAGAGGGTAGACCTGCTTTATGGGAACTTGATTCAGACCAGCACTACTTTGTTGGCCGACAGAGTCCTTATTTTACCGAGGAAAATTCCAGGTAATGGCTGTTTTCATATACGCTATATATGGCTTTTGAATTTAATATTAATTTACATTGCTATTTTTTTTTAGTTTCATGTTTCTTTCACTTTAAATTTCAAACCAGAGCGACTCTGTTTTTGAATTGTAGGTCGATGTTTAAAAGATCATTATCAGACGGAAATATTCTACCGGAAAGCAATGAGTCTGTACCAGCCATGAATATCAAACAAGAATTAAATGAGGGCAAGTCTACGCTTGATGGCGGAGATGATGATAATAAGGCTATGTCAGAGTCCACACCTGAGCTATCTTGTGAAATCGAAATATCAAATTCCAGGTCAGATTACTTTCTTGTCATATTACATATCACGGTAATGACTTAGTCTGCTTTTTTCGTCTTGATTCAAAGTCAGAACTATAATTAGGTAGGCCAAGTTAGTAGAGGTTATTTTTATTTTTGGTGAAGGAAAACATAGATTGACTCTGATGTGCTTCCGAGATCATTCCAGGTACACTTCATCAATGTCTCGTAGGCAGTTCTTCAATGATCCACAACAAGAGCAATGTCTTGAAATCAATAATTTCTGTGCAAGTGAACGCGGGGAGTCACTTGACTTCTCTAATTTTCTTGATGTGGAGTGGCTTTCTTCATCCGGGAATTCATGTGAAGAGGAAGCTTATGAGAGGTAATACTACTGATCTTAATCTTTCTCTTTTGTAAACTTCCAATAGTAACATGTTCTGTTTATGATCTCTGGCTGAAATTTTTATCGTTTCTGATTGACACCTAACATAAGTTGTGAATTATCCCCATGTGGCCATTTCTGTACAACTTTGTTCAGAGACTATTGATTAGTATTCCGCAGTCATGTAAGGTTCACATACAAAAATGTGCTATGGTTGCAGATCCACACTCATCAATACTTCTGCCTTGGCAACATCCTCCAGTAATGTTTTGAATGGGCTCAAATTGGAATCAACAGCAGGTTCCAGTGAAGCCGGGTCGGGGTTGAAAATTGTGAGTAAATGTAAAAATTATTTTGGTACTTTCGTCGATAAAAATAAAATGAGACTTGTATTAATTGTTGCTAAAAATGTGCCTCAGGGTGGGGAACATGTCCAGGCTGAGATAACTTCAAGTACTCGACAACTTGCGGACACTCTATCTGAATTCTCTGATAACTTTGTGCGCTGGGTAACATATGGGGATTCACTGTTCCATTGAGTCGCATTTTTTCCATAGAAAAAAAAAGAGAAGAAGAAAAGAAAAGAAATTCAGTTTTGACATCCATCATAACCTGAATCAACCCATCCAAAGGATGTGAGTTTCTCTAATACAATAAATAGAAGTGGGATCAACCAAGCTCCAACATTCTGCCAGTCAAATGTTCCGCAATGGTGAGAAGAATAACATACAATCTGTCTTGGCTTGGTACTGCTAGAGTTTATATAACTTGGTGACTATTCTTTGTGACCCTCAGAGTCACAATGCCTTGTAAATATCTGACGGATCTTATTTAACACCATTGCTGGTAAAAGATTGATCACATTCTTCTTTTATCATTGTTTCTCTGTCATTTTTGGCTAACATTTAGACCCCAGACCCATTCATGGTTTTCTTTTATTCAACAGTGTAATTTTGTGCATATCATTTTCTTACTATAAAATTTAATCAGATGTTGCATATAATCAATGTTAAATCATGATGGCATCTATCAACTGTGAAGTAAAACATACATTTGATAATGATTCCTCTCATCCAGTAAATTTATAATATCTCAAAATCTACACCACAAAGTGCACAAAAACAGTTATCTAATAATAATTCATGTTTTTTACTAGTAAGACAAACTGACAAGAGTTAAAAATGATGGAAAAAAAGAAGAGCAGACTTAGAGTCTGTCATCCAGGACTTCATTCCCAGTTGGTGGCTGGGACAAGGGGTGCGATGTCAGCAGGGACTGGAGGTGCTACTGCATCCCATCCTCCATCGGCAACTGGTACTGCACCTGATGAACAAAGCATTGTTGCATCAACATTATACCATTTCCAGGTTAGGTTTACAGAATAGCTAAGTATTAACTTTAACAACAAAATAAAGCAAAAGTTATAATGGTCAAGGAAACATACCAGCAACAGGTGCTGCCTCAGTCCAAGGAAGATCAGCGGGAGCAGCACCCCAATCACCAGTAGCTGCAGAGAAATCAGCTACTGGATACTCGATTGCTGCAATCTCATCATCTTCTGCTTTCTTGGGCTCTTCAGGCTCTCTGTAGAAGAAAAGATCCACCTACACATACAAGAAAATTTTAAGAACACTTCACACCAACATTGTATAATTGATGTTGGAACCACCCAACAAAACGAGTAATTACTTATCAAACATAACATACCATGACATCCCACTTGCTTCCAGGCACAATGGTTCCTCGCATTTGCAAAACCATCCTTGCCAGCAGCCAAAACAAGCACCCAATGCTATGCTTTCCCTTGTTGTTAGCGGGGATACCAATATCCACGTACCTCATTGGTGAATCAGTGTCACAGAAAGCAATTGTGGGAATGTTCCCTAATGCAGCTTCCTTAATGGGCTGCACAAAATCATCATATTAATGAAAACACGCAATATCCAACGACCAAACTGATAGCATAAATGCAAATAAAAACTGACCTGATGATCAGTCCTTGGGTCGGTAAGGATCAGAAGTCTTGGCTCACTGAAAGAAGTCTGGAGCTGGTTAGTGAATGTACCTGGTGTATGCCTTCCAGCAATAGCATTAGCTCCAGTGTAGTGAGCGAATTTCAACACTGCCCTCTGACCATATGGCCTAGCAGACTGAACAATTATGTCCTTGGGGTTCTCAATAGCAACAATCACCCTAGCAGCCATCATCAATTTATCCCACGTCTTGCCGAGATTGATCACATAGATACCTACACAACACATCATACAAACTTAATCTACGTTTCTAGTCCAACATTCTACAGGTCTAATCTTTTACCACAAATCACATAAAAGTAAACTGAATAAATTCGATTAAACGGCATCAAAAAATCAACTTTTAAGCACTGAAACTAATAACTAAATTCATCAAAATCTTACCGTCAGTCCTGCGCTTGAACGCATACCGCTCCATCTGGAAATCGCAGTTCTTGGTGCCCAGATGCACCTGGGCAGCAAGCATCATCTGGATGTCCTGCTCCTTCTGACTCAATGCTCTCGCCATTTTCGATCGAGGACAACGAATTAACCGCTCACTCTTCTTCTTCACCTCGTTACAGCTTGCTAGGGTTTCGTAGCATATTTATATACTCTCAGCCAAACAGCGCCCTAATCCCCGAATGACGAATTTGCCCCTCGGCCAATAAATGGCCCATTCATTTCGGCCCAGTTGGGATAAAGTCCGGGTTGACCTGTTTCGTATTCGGATCTTAAACCCTAAGAAGCTTTTTCTTTGTTGAGATTTTAGCTCGAGAGTTTCGAGCGAGCTGTGATGGTGGGAAAAATGGCGAAATCGAAAGCGAAGAAGTCGGAGACCCCGTCAGAGGATGTGGAGAGTTTGAAATTGGATATTGCTTCTTTTGCTTCGTCGCTAGGGTTGGCTACAACTGCGCCTAGCTCGGGGTTTAACGACTCGGATTTTCGTAAAACTGGTTCTATGAAAGGTAAAAGTGGTGGAGGTGATTCTGAGAAGCGGAGAGGTAAAGATGGTGGAAGGAAGGTGGAGAAAAAGAGCGATTTCAGGAACGTGAAGGTTGCGAATGAAGCAGGGGAGAAGAAGGCGGGAGCTTTGACTCAGTTGACTGACAGTTTGATCGTGAAAAGTGCAGTGTTTGATAGATTTAAGAATGTTCCGAAGCTTCCTTTGATGAGGGTGAGCGCGTTGGGAGTGTGGTATGTGGACGCGGCAGAGTTGGATAGCAAAGTGATCGGTGCTGGTAAGAGGCCGGAAGGGAAGGATGTGGGGGAGTGGAAGGTGTTGGTGGCGAAGAAAAAGGAGCTAGCGGAGAGGCTGATGGCGCAGTATGCAATGGAGTATGAGAGGACGGAAGGGAAGAGGGGTGATGTTAATATGTTGTTGACTACTCAGAGGGTAGGGACTGCTGCTGATAAGGTGTCAGCCTTTTCTGTTTTGCTCGAGGAGAATCCTTTAGCAAATATGAGATCGCTAGATGCGCTTATAGGTAAGTAATTCTGAGGACTGTGGTTTGCTTTTTTTTTTTGAATAGTCGGGTGATGGTAAATTGATTTTAAAGTTGGATTCTTTGGTTGAGCTAATGTGTGATTTTGATGTTTGGTGATTTGGTTGGTGCAGCATTGGTGTCTTCAAAAGTAGGGAAGCGATTTGCATTTGCAGGTTTTGATGCCTTGCGAGAGTTGTTTTTGAGGTTTGTGTTTCAGCCTCTTTGTAGCTGTCGGTCTCCATGTGTTGTATTTATGTTTGATAATTGGTGTCTGTTCCTTTTTGCTAGGCTGTTACCTGATCGGAAACTCAGGAGTCTTTTTCAACAGCCACTGAACCATCTCCCTGAAACAAAGGATGGTAATTCCCTTCTGTTGTTCTGGTATTGGGAGGATTGCCTCAAGGAAAGGTACGTTGAACCATTTTTCTTGAAATTTGTTATCATGGTTATTGGTATTTAGTCAAAGTTGTTTGTGGGACTATGAGGCATTGCAAGCTGTGACTTGAATCACAATTACTGCTGATTCTTCAGCTAGTAGCCCGGAATTGGAGGACCTCCTATTTAATAGAATCACAATCCTTTTTTGAGAATAGGATCATGTTTATTATTTCACAACAAGTCTTCTTCCATTATAATTTAGTGGTAACTGTTTACTAGTCATTTCTGCATGGAATCTCAGGTATGAACGGTTTGTTATTGCCCTCGAAGAAGCTTCAAAAGACTTGTTGCCTGCATTAAAAGACAGAGCCTTAAAGGTCTTTTTTGTCACTTTATAGTTTATAGATAAATATTTACATTAATATTTGCATATTTAGAAGAACAAAATATGTGATAGTTTGGTAAATGTGTGATATGTCTAGATGATGTTCATTCTGCTGAAGAGTAAATCAGAACAGGAGCGACGCTTGCTCACTGCTTTGGTTAACAAGGTAATTGCAAATTTTATATTTCTATTTTGGGATTTACATATCTAGCCCATTATTCTGAGATATTCATTAATCATTACAGCTCGGAGATCCTCAAAATAAAGGTGCTTCTAGTGCCGATTTTCATTTGGCGAATCTGTTAACTGCTCATCCTAACATGAAGGTATGTTCCGTGCTTAACCTGATGACTTGTTCAATTGTTCAGGGTTGTTATATGAATTCATGCTACAATCTAGATATTTTGTCCAACTAGTATGAATTGAATCGTTGTCGTTGAAACTTTTTCTGAGAAGCTTGTCAATCTATAACAACATGTCAATATCAAGTGAAGAGCTGATAGATAGCATGAGAAGTATACGGACCCATCGGTGGTGTATACATCTTACCTCGTGCCTTTCTTCTTTGCAGATGGTTGTTATTGATGAGGTGGATTCGTTTCTTTTTCGTCCTCATTTGAACCTGAGAGCTAAGTATCATGCGGTAAGTTTTGTTCTTTGTTTCTTAATATGGTTTCCTCTTATTGACTGTGTTAAACATGTTTACCTGCTTCTATGCAGGTTAACTTTCTCAGTCAAATCCGACTAAGTCAGAAAGGAGAAGGTCCAAGAGTTGCAAGACGTTTGATTGATTTGTATTTTGCACTGTTTAAGGTACACAATTTGACATTTATTTCGTATGTGTGGATGTAATGTATTCCTGGATACGGTCTTACACTTATATATTATTTTCTTCTGTTCAATTTTCTTCTCCGTGGATGTAAAGTTTATGTAATTGTGTATGACTTTGTTTATGAATCGTTCCATCGTTTGAATATAGTTACATAGTGCGAGTTTTGTGTTAGCCTTATCAGTTTTCACGCACCGCAGGTAATGATACAAGAGGCTTCTGTTGCTGACAAAAAGAACAAAACCAGCTCTTTTGGTGATAAAAAGGCTGAGAAACTGTCCAAAGAAAACAAAGCAGAGGTTTCTCCGGAATCACATGTTGAGATGGATTCTAGACTTCTTTCAGCTCTGCTAACAGTCAGTCTATACATCACCCAGTTTATTTATCCACTTTTCATTATTTTTAAGTAGATAACACAATGAGTTGTAGTTCTGATCTTAGTTTGTTCTCCTAGAAAGTTTAATGACACCTTAGATGGAAATGAGGATGCTTCTCTCTTGTCGGAAACTTTAACAATTACTATTACGAGCCATTATTCTGCTCAATGTCTAATTGCAACTTTTAAGTGTTGTTAGCCATTAATTGCCGTCTGAAATCTTTTCTAATGGACGCCTGTGTTGGGGTTTTAGGGAGTCAATAGAGCATTTCCTTATGTTGCAAGTAATGAAGCCGATGACATTGTTGAGGTTCAAACTCCAATCCTCTTCCAGCTGGTAAGACTTAGCAATATAGGTTTGTCTCTCCCTCTTCTTGAGATCAAAGGAATTATATTCTAATGGTAATCAATTTTGTTCTTGCAGGTTCACTCGAAGAACTTTAATGTTGGGGTTCAAGCCTTAATGCTTCTTGATAAGATCTCATCAAGAAACCAGATTGTTAGTGATCGTTTTTATCGAGCCCTGTATGCAAAACTCTTACTACCAGCAGCCATGAACACTTCCAAGGCAAGCTTTTCTACTACTAGCATCATGTGAATTAACAACATGAATTTTGTATGCCCTCGCTGCTTGAATATTTCTGGCCAATAACCTTCTGCACTTAATGTTATTGATAACCACATTTTTAACTCTTTGCTTTATGTTTCCAGACAGAATTGTTCATAGGCCTCCTCCTTCGAGCTATGAAGAATGACATAAATTTAAAGCGTGTAGCTGCCTTCGCAAAGCGTCTATTACAAGTATTGATCCAGTAGTCTGTCACTCGCGCTATTAATTGATTTCCGCTGTTCTCAGGCCTTGCAAATAGCTAGTATATAAACAATTTACTTTTTCTCTAGGTGGCCCTTCAACAACCACCTCAGTATGCTTGTGGAATACTTTTTCTGTTATCAGAAGTTCTCAAAGCAAGACCACCATTATGGTAAGTACTAGTGAATAAATACATTTGTCACTTTGATAGTCAAACTTGTCATCGTCTCATTGCGATTCAACTTTACGCAGGAACATGATTCTTCAGACTGAATCTGTTGATGAAGAACTAGAGCACTTTGAAGACATTGTGGAGGAAGATAATGAAAAGCAGACCAGAAAGGGAGAGCCTCAAAATGATGGTAGGTTTTGACTCGTATCTGGTGGGTCCACATTGCAAAGAAAATCATTTAACAATTTTTGGATCCGATTTTTCAGCTGAATCAGATGATGAAAAAGAAGATGCGCACTCACAAGATTTAGACAAGAAAACAGATGCTTTGCTGCCTGGTGGATACAATCCCCGTCACAGAGAACCCTCATTCTGGTATATATTTTTATACCTATTCATTTGAAGATGCAGACATATTTTCACATGGCCGTCTGTGACAGCACCCACTGCTTTCTCAACAATCCCGTTGTTTGATTTTTCAGCAATGCAAATCGAGTGGGTTGGTGGGAACTGGCCGTGCTGGCGTCTCATGTTCACCCATCTGTTGCTACAATGGCTTCAACCCTTCTCTCTGGAGCCAATATTGTCTACAATGGAAATCCTTTGAATGACCTGTCTCTTGCTGCTTTTCTCATCAAGTTTATGGAAAAGAAACCAAAAGCAACCCAGTGGCACGGGGGTTCCAAGATTGAGCCAGCCAGACAGGTTTCTTTTTGGCATCCTATATTCTACAATCACTGATTATACATGTTATGCGTACATTTGTTAAATGTCTCTTATTTCAACAGCTTGACATGAATCGCGGCCTGATTGGTTCGGAAATTCTATCATTGGACGAAGTGGATGTAGCTCCAGAAGACTTGGTCTTCCACAAGTTCTACATAAACAAAATGGACTCCACAAAGAAATCAAAGAAGAAGAAGAATAAGAAAAAGAAGGCAACAGAGGATGATGCCACTGAAGACCTTCTTGGAGTGCCTGGAGGAGAAGACGACAGTGACAATGATGAAATTGAGATGATGTTGGACTCTACATTGGTAAAAGACAGTGACGAATATGACTATGATGACCTAGATCAGGTTGCAGACGAAGATGATGACGATCTAGTAGGCAACACTAGTGACAATGAAACTGATCTCCTTGAAGGGGAAGACTTTGATGGTATGGAAGGGGAAGACTTTGACGATGAACTAATTGCAATTGGGGATGCAGATGACCTCAGTGATGAAGATGAAGAAGCTGACCCTATACAAGTGTCTGGCAAACGGAAACGCAAGGGTGGTAAAAAGAGCGGCGCTTCGCCTTTTGCTAGCATCGATGATTATCAGCATTTGCTCTGTGATGCAGACAATCCGGATGAAGATTCTAGTCCTAGTGAAAGAAAAAAGGGCAGCAGAAAGAAGAAAAACAAGAAGAGAAAATCTGACTGATGTCAGCATATCCCCCATTTTTATGGTATCTTCAGCCAGACTCAAAATCTCGATATTTGTCCTAGCATTTATGTATCAAAATTTTCGCTGTCCCTTAATTTGGGCTTCTTTGGGTGTGATATAACTGGATGAAGGCCCAGTCTATATATTCTCCTGATTTATTTATTTATTTAAACAAAATCCATGGAATAGTGAAATAGGGAGTCGGTTGGAGACGTTTGTGACCACATGTGAGAGAGAGCCATAGAAAATGGAACATGTTTCATCTGGGGAGCTGGCATCCAATGATGGACTTTTGATTCAGACTTCCAATTCTTTTTTGTCAAGGAAGTATAAATCAGCAGACCAAATTTCAAAAAAAAAGCTAACCATTACATCAATTTATATTTGAACCAATTGAAACTCGACTGGTATATAATTGAGGAAGGACCACAAGCCAACACTCCGTATTTATTAATGCTCTTTTGTTTTCTTGATCGATAATTCAAATGGTCCTCACCATGCACTGCTACCACTTTATATATTTTGGCTCTCTACATAATTAGTTGATAATCTCACGCTACAGCTTGAATCCATTTCTCTGGTAAGCATTTCACTGTTCCTACTTTCTATATATCTCGCCATTTTATGTGACCTTGAATTAAAAACTAGTACGTTATCTCTGACACAATTAATAATGGACGACCTCAGTATATGGATTTTACTATTTTTGGACAATGTTATTTCCACCAAAAACACAGTGCATATTGTCTCACCCTTTTATAGCAGAAACAATAATGTTCTCTTACCCTAGCTAAAATTGCCATCCCAAAGTTCAGTTGGATTTTTTTGAGTTTAGATTGAAGCTGGTGAAGAATAATATATAACTCTTAGTAATTAAACAATGAGAGTTATATAAAGATAAATCATTCAATTAGTTCAAGTTTAATTTAAACGACTAGAAATTTTGATGCTAAAAAAGTATTAGAAAATAAGAAGTCTTATTTTATATATATATGATTCTAAGAAATTAAAATTTCACTACAATATGCATGCAAATAATGGACGACTGTTCTCAATCGATATCTAGCTGCTAGTATATATATATTTCCAAATCAATTAATGATCTGCTATACTTGAATTACACACCTTTTATTAATTTTCTTTCTTTGAGAGGTCAATTTTCCTTATCTAAAAACCAACTTGATGCACACTACACTAAATTAATTGACATAATGAGATCGAGTTTTAGAGAGTGGAGCAAAAAGACAAGCATTGGCTCAGCTGGGGTTTCAGTACGTACTACCATGAGAACACAATATATCTCCTATATATATACTCATCATAAATTCCATTCTTTCTCTCTATAAATACCCAAGCATCTCCCACCAACAAAACCCTAATCCTCCATCTCTCTAAATCTATTCATCTCATCCATATTATATCGATCATGTCAAAACTAGCGAAGCTCACATCCGCCATAAAGAGCAGCCTCGGACGCTCCCCCACAAAGCTAAACAACAAAGCTGATCTACAGACGGTGCTGGTCGGAAAGTCTCGCAGACGTTACCTTCTCAGCTCAGACCTCTTACAGCATCCTCTTATCCGCCAGCTCCTGCACAGGTCCTCCTCCGAAGATGGAGTACTAATGGTCGTGTCCTGTGAGGTTGTCATGTTCGAGCATTTGCTTTGGATGTTGGAGAACAGCGAGCAGTCACAGCTGGCGTCTTGCTCCTTGGATGAGCTGGTCGACTTCTACACCTACTGATGACACTCAGAATGCCTCCAAACGTTGTCGTCGTTTTTGTTCGCGTGTGTATGATGTAATGTGGTCCGTGAAAGTTACGTGAGGAGGCCGATTTTAGTCATCAAATTGTAAATTATTTTTTAATGAAAAACCGCTTCAAACTAGGCCTTAGATCCGAAGCCCATATTTAATTTTCTTATAGGCGTCACTAAAGCCCAAATACAAAAATAGATTGTCCATGTGTGCGCAATTAGATAATAACGCCACGTTAGCAGACAAGGAACGTAATAAAAAAAGTGAGACAAGGAACCTTCTGGAATCACAAAAATATCTTCTCAACATCGAATCTCTGCCGCTCAATAATGCGAATCGCATCTCCGCCGTCAATGCTGTTAAAATTCAATTAAAGTACGAAAGAAAAAACATCTGCTGCTTCTAGACTCTTCTTCATCGATATTCTACAAAGAGCCCTCGCTGCAAATTTCTCTCTCTCTAAGCTCCTTGATCGCCAGGGAATCGGGCTTAAGTGCCGTTTGTGAGAAGAAAATAGTTATTTAATGCAATTTGGAAAAAGGTTGGATTATTGTGCTCCATCTGTTGCTTGGATATTAAGGGTTTGATCAATTTTCTGCCGCGAATCTGGTGTGTTTGAATTTCTGCAATGGCGAAAGGGGAAGGTGTAGGTGCGGAGGAGATTGATTTTTATGGCGTTTTGGGGTTAAAGAAGGAGTGCACGGAGGCCGAGCTCCGAAGCGCGTACAAGAAACTTGCAATGGTCTTCCAATTGATAATTTAATTTAGAAAGATTTGCTCTTTTAATGATTCTTTTTACTTTGCATTATCCTGTTATTTGATGGCTGTGTAATCGTGTTTTAACGAGGTAGAGATGGCATCCTGATCGGTGTTGGGCTAATGGGGATGCGGTGTCTGTGGAAGAAGCTAAGAAAAAGTTTCAGGACATTCAGGAAGCCTATTCTGGTGAGAATTGGGTTTCTTGAATGAAAAGTAACTATGCAATGGTCAATTGTTTCGCTTTTATGATTTTTTGTAGTTAAGAATTACAAATATTCGGGTTTATTGTTAGTTATGTGATTGTTGTTTCTGATATTGTAATGCCAGTGCTATCGGATCCAAATAAGAGGTTCTTGTATGATGTGGGAGTATATGACAAGGAAGATGATGATGAGAATGTAAGATGTTTTGATTGAGTTATGGATTTTTAGATTGTGTTTAGAATTCTGTTAGTGAAGTTTGTGACTTTGTGCTCGATTGTTGGTGGCTGTAGATTCAGGGAATGGGGGATTTCCTTAGCGAAATGGCAGCTATGATGCAGCAGAATAAGCCTGATGTAAGTTCCATTGCTGTTACTGATGTGAAAACTTTTATTACTTTAAGAAGAGATTGGTGTCTGTTGATATGAATCTCCTGGTTCATAAAAGTTACTGTTGATGGCGTTGACAGGAGAATGGAGGTGATAACTTTGAGAATTTGCAGGGCATGTTTAATGAGATGTTTCAAGCGGATATTGCTGCGTTTAGTTCGTCATCTACACATACTAACATGCAGTCAAGCTCGACAACCTCTTGCTCTTTTTCATTCGAGTCTTACAGTGAAACTTCCAATGCAAACAACAAAAGGATTTCAACAGATGTAAATTTCGGCCCCTCTGGATTTGATCCTTATTTTCAGAATTTCTTATTCGGGGTGAGCATTCAGTTCCTGGATAAATCATCATCCTCTCACTCAGATTATTTTATGGGCTAAAATGATTTTCAGAAATTCTTATTCGGGGTGAGCAATCTTTTATTAGGTTGGGGGAGGGTCATCGCAGTTGGATGATAGAAGCAAGCGGAGGAACTCAAAGCAGACCGGACACTGAATAGAGCAACAGATTCTTGTTTTGCCCGATTCAACAATTAATCAACAGCTTACGATTTGAAGTTAACCCAAAAAGTCTCAATTCTTTCATCAAAGCAAATATTTATGTAGCAACAATAAAGGTATCTTTATTCAACAGTTTAAGTATGCAAGTTCAGTTATGGATTTGGATTAGGTTTTTAAGGATAGGTCTTGAATTTCTGAGTAGCTTACATCATTCAATGCCAATAATTCATACAATTGTATCTGTCCAAATCTTTCAGCACCTTTGGTCTGCTTTTTGAGTCCTGATCCTTATTTGTATTGTTGGTTGATACTTGTCGGTCACTGTCATATAAAATGGCCTTTAGGATCCTCAAAAGGTGTTTGTTCTTAGCAAAATAAATTGACCTAAATTCTGGGTTACAGCATTATCTTCAATTATTGGTTGGCAAATTTGGAAAATATGTTGATGCTGTCATCTTAGTTAGGTTACTTAGCAAGTGAGTCACAATGTCGCTCTTTATTGTACTGAATTCTCCAAACACAAGAGTCAAATGGGGGAAGTGAGCAAATGACAAGTTTGTAGGCAAAAAACTCATATGACTATCTATGCAGCAGCCTTGACCTTTTCGATCAAATCGGCTGCATCTTGAACAGTTGAGATGTTCTCAGCTCCAGCCTCTCCAACAGAGACTCCAAACTTCTCTTCCAAAGCCATCATTATCTCCACCTGAGAAATCACAGCACGGGATGGATAGTGTTAAACTACAGACAGAGTTAAATATGATTGGAGTGGGACTCTTCCTTACAGTGTCTAGAGAATCAGCTCCAAGATCAACAAACTTGGTTCCTGGGGCTACAGAGCTCTCATCTATGGACAGTTGCTTGGCTATTGTGATCTGAACTGTCTTCAGTGTCTCTGGTGCTGCCTGTCATTCCCCATGCATGTTTCAAAGTTGTGCAATATGTACTAGTTGTGATGCTTATTACTGGTTAGGAGTGCTTACGGCAGAGCATGAGATGGAGGTCCTGAGGCAGTTGGGAGCTGGGGTGAGTGACCTAGCTGCCGAGAGCCTCACCTTTGTTGCTATCTTCATCCCAGGGATTACCTGAAATGTCACACACAAAATCAGTCTTGAACCAAGTGAGAGTGACCTTTGCAAGACAAATTGGTGATTACATTGGGGCGAGCAGCAGCCAAAGAGCACGGGGAAGCAGCTGCGGCGAAGGATGCCATAGGAAAAGATGGTGTTGTCAATGAAAGGGCATCTCGTGTCTGTGTATATAAACTAAACGTGAGAATGGCGACGAAGATATCAATGCATGGGCGGTCTCTACTACGAACCAGTAGTGTCCTCATGCGTCTGTATCAAAGTCAAATATGCCAACAACAAATCTTATATACTATATGGGGAGTATTCGGTTGATGCAGGGTTGGTAGAATGAGGCACGTCAGGTACGATTTCGGCCTTCCGTTGTGTGAGTTGAGCCGTCATTTGCGTTCACACTACTATTGGTAGGAGGTTTACTATTTATCACGTGGCGCGCCACAAATGTACGGGATTGGATGTGTGGCTCAGATCGTGACTTATGTGCCTCATTCTAATTTTTATGTAAAGGGCTTATTTCAATATATTCGTCGGCTGATGTGAATTTGCTTACACCTCAATTCTGAAACGGAGACAAACGAGAACGAAAACTCTTAACAGGTAATAATAAATAAGGTGAATCTGATTTATTTTTATCTGATCGACGACGATCGTCTTCGCCAAATCCGCGAGGCAACTTGGAGCGGTTGCTTTGTTATTTCGGTTGGGTCGCTTTGTTATTTCGGTTGGATCCCAAGGACGCTGTGGCGGTTAGGTAATTTGACGTTTTAAGTGTGTGGTTGAAATTTAGGTGATGCTCCAATCAAAAAAAAAAAAATTTAGGTGATGCGATCATATGTGGTTGGTGCTATTGGCAATTGTGACATTGCTCTTTTTTATTTATTAAAAAAAAAGATTTATGCAGCTTTATCGTTTAGTTTGGAATAGAATTGTTTAGTTTGAAAATGTAGATTCTTGTTTTTATTTTATGGAGTGCTCTATTTGTACCATGTGATTGGGTCATGGTTGCTTTCGCATTGAGATGGTAATTATTAACGCTAGGGCTTCCTGCTGATTATTATTGAAAATGATTCTCGAAGATAATAGATATTGGGGTGGTTCATTTATTTGTTTTATGCCATAATTTTGTTTGAAATATGTGACTCTGTGCAAGTTTGTTATGTCCGTTGCTTTATGCGAATCAGATCTGGATCAGGGGAAATTATTTATATGAGAGTAATCTTTTTATTGTAATGGTTCATAGAGTCTTTCAAGTACGAAACAAATTAGTTTTTTTAAATGAGAAATTCATTGAAAAGCCCATTGGCTGAGTTAGAATAAAACAATCTTCATGGTTTGATCCATATCTTCTGTTCAGAAATAAATTTTTTTGGATATGATGAAGCAAAAAATTTATCAGTCATCAGAGTGATTTTAACAGTTCTTTGATGGATTAAGAGAGTAAAATGTAGTGACTTGTATTAGCTCCACGCAGTGGAATGTACATTTTGTTGGAGTCATGGGTTTTCATTACTCCATTTTCTAAATGCTGCTACTCATGTCTGTAGAGCGGGGAGATTATTCGGAAAGTTAAGATAATTGGCTGAGTGGTAATATATAAATCATCAGGAACGCATTGGTGTTTGTGAACAAATCATCATTGGTTGCGATGAAGCAAAAGTTAACAAGTAGTTCAAATGATTATTACAGTTGCTAATTGAATTATGGCTTAAAAATACTTTTGGTGGTCGTTGATCTATGTCGAGGAATGTCTAACTGCAATATTCTAAGTTGTACTTGTGAATTGTGTGAAACAGAAAACTTAGAAAGGGAGAAATGGTGAAGTTGACTATGATTGCTCGTGTTACTGATGGCCTTCCGTTAGCAGAAGGACTGGATGATAGTCTTGATCTGAAAGATGCTGAATTCTACAAACAGCAAGTCAAGGCATTGTTCAAGAACCTTTCCAGAGGTCATCATGAGGCTTCTAGGATGTCAGTTGAAACTGGGCCATACATATTTCAGTATCCTTCTAGCTAATTTACTTTTGCCTGTTTTTGTTATCGGGACTAATTTACCGCACATCATCAGGGTAGATGTCCTCATTATCAACTTCAGTGCATCAGTTGTATTCTCATATCAATGGAACATGATAGTTCTGACACATTGCTGTTCAAAGTCATTCCTCAAGCTTATACTAAGAAACCATCTGCAGTGGGTTGGGAATTATGATGCAATTTACCTAATTACTTAATGACCCTAGAGATTGATGTTAGACGGTCCAATTGTTGCTGTGGAGTCTTTGAAACTGAAGCCATTGTGTCCAGATAATTACCCACTGACACCTTGAAATAGAATGTGTAGAGAGCTAAGTTTGACTTCTACTCTAACTTTGCATTGAATATCTACTGTCACCTTGACACAAATTGCCAGTTACATAATTGAAGGCCGTGTTTGCTATTTGACAATGTGTGACCGCTCCTACCCAAAGAAACTTGCCTTTCAATAATTGGAAGACATTAAGAACGAATTTGAGCGTGTCAATGGGTCTCAAATTGAAACTGCTGCAAGACCGTATGCCTTTGTCAAAATTGGTATGTGTAGTATACTGTTGATGCCTTTCTGGATATGCATATTTTGTTTTTTAAATCGTTGTATATACAAAAGATACATTCATACAGAAGACGAAGAAATTATACTCGCACTCAGAGAAACATAGCGAAGTTGAATGACGAGCTGTATGAGGTCCACCAAATAATGACTCGCAATGTTCAGGAGGTTCTTGGTGTTGGTGAAAAGTTTATATTCTCATATTATTATATTTCCTTTCATGCATCAGTTTGGATTTGGTGCTGGTTTAATTTACTGAGATTAACCTCATTGTGTTAACTTGCAGAGGTAAGTCAGATGTCAAGCCGGTTAACATCAGAGTCTCGCATATATGCTGACAAGGCAAGAGATTTGAATCGACAGGTTGGTAGTGAAATATTCTTAGGTTAAAGTATTCTGTTTGTGACACTCGCTGATAATCATCAGTGTGAGCAATTTGAAAATGGTACATGTCAATGATCTGATGGCATGCCTATTAGTCATGAATGAAGAAGAAGAAGAAGAAAGTAATGCTGGAAAATGTATGAATGGGGGCAGGCTTTGATTCGGAAATGGGCTCTCCTGTTGCCATTGTGCTGGGCATAGTATTGGGTGAAAGCAGTGGCGGATCCAGAGCTTCGTCCGAGGGGTCCCAAAATTATTTTTACGAACAACAATGATATAAGTCGAATCCGGCAAAAAAAAGGCCCGTTAATGATCCGGCAATTTTTTTTTGAACAACAAGGTCCGCTAATTATCAACCAACCTTCTGAAGCTCATAAAGGTGTCATCCCATGTCCATTGAAGATGATCTACATATGGATCGAAAACTAGCTGAATGTTCTATAACTTTCATGTTCAACTCAAGATGAAATTCGGAGGTTAAGCCGATAAAAATAGCAACCAAAGATAGATGATTAATTGAAATTTGTCGAAACTGAGGAGTCCGAGCCAATCTTCTAAAGCTTATAGAGGCGTCATCCGGTATCCGTTGAAGATGATTCATATATGTGATAGAAATCTAATTGAATGCTCTACAACTTTCATATGACAGTTAAGTTGATAAAAACAGTCACCAAAGATGGATGATTGATCGAAATTAGTCAAAATCGAGGGGGTTCGAGCCAACCTTCGAAAGCTCATAGAGGCATCATCCTGTGTCTGTTTAAGATGTTCTTTACATGGAGAAAACTAATTGAATGTTCTATAACTTTTATGTTTACTCCAAGATGAAATTCGGAGGTTAAGCTCATAAAAATAGTGAACATGTTTGATCAAATTTTTCAAAAAACATATATGCAGTGTGGTGAGAGGGGTCCCAGGATCCGGCTGCATCTGCCACCGGGTGAAAGGCAAGTTGTGGTGAGAGGAAGAAAGAATTAACAGTATGCAGTGATGAATCATCCCTTTGCTGGTTGGTGATCAAATGGTCAATATCTATATATCAGATGGTGGTTTGGATTATAACCATATTTTGGTTTTCGCAACACTAGTATTGATCTGGACACCTCCTCCCGGATATCATCGTTATTCATCACCTTACAAAGTAGTATTCCCGAGTTATCCTTAGCATAGTATTACTAAATTTGCATTCGAAGAACACAAATCAGTGTTCGTGTTTGTTCGAATGATTTATGTGCTCTAGGAATTCGAAAATGGAGACTATAGAGAGAGTTGGTCAAGTGTCTCCCTTCGGCCCTCTCTTCTTCCTCCTTCGTCCTTCACCGCCTCGCCGTCTTCTCCCGTTCCCCTTGTCCGTCAGATCCATTGGCCGCAGTGGTCTGTGTCCTACCTCGTGGAGGTCGGTCGGTCCCGCTCGGTCTTCATGGATGTGGCGGGTTTGGCGAGCTTGCATGGAGGGGGTGGCGGTGGGGTGGTGTGTGGCGGGTGGGGGGCTGAGGGAGGCCGTGACGAACTTTTTGTGTGTATATTAGTACCTATTATGTTACTTTTACGTTGTCCTGCCTTTCTTAGCAGCTCTGCTTAAGTGAGCGTTGTATAGTTGGTTTCGGATTGTATTAGGACATAGTTCTTGACTGCACTCGTTGCATTAGATGTTTTCTGTCGTCGGTAGGTTTGGTCATCGTCCTCGGCGTGAGGCCAAGTGGAGCATCTTGCTCCCGGCTAGTTAACATGGTCTAGCTTTTAAGTCCTCGTTGCTGCCGTTTCTGGAGTTCCGGTGATGTGCTACCTGAGGCAGGAAGTTGGCTTTTCATGATCACTTGTGCAGTTTTTGTATTCAAGGAAATCTGGCCGGCGCTTCAGTGGTTTCTTGAAGTTGACAGCAGAGTCGCTTCTTTTTTGGCCAGTTTGGTGTGCCTGGCTTTGAAGCCTATTCGGTGTGAAGATGACTAAGAAGTGGATGATTGACGAACTTTGCTTGGATTACTGTTCATGAATTTATGTTATAATCCAGTCTTAGTTGGTCGATTATGTTACTGTTGTTATTTTCTACCTTGTCTTCGAGTTATTGTATGCCCTTTTTCTTATCAAAAAAAAAAATTTTCTTATTGAGGCTACTAATAAGAAAATATTAAGTTATTCGCAGTACATTTTTCAAAATTTCAAATGCATATTTGGAATGGAACGGTCACTTTCCTCTTCTATCGACTATATCTCCGTAAAAGCTCGTCTCTCCCTCCTCATCTTCTTCCCCAAACCAAAATTCAAAACCCTAATTGAAAGTTGCATCGATGGCTTTCGCTGAACAGGCGCCGCACCTCGTCGAAGTCGACGTTGACACGGAGCAAGATTTCTCCGATTATACAGAAACCGATGACTCTGACGACGATCCGTCGTTCACCGAGGCTCTATCTGGACTATCGAGCCTGTCTGTTCAGAAGAAGAAAGCCACGTCTACCAGGTATGTTGATTGACGTTTCGCATTCTAGTATATGTTTTTAATGGTCACTGTTTGATGGTGCCAAATGTATTTTAGGAGATTGGAGTCGGACCTAGGTGAAGTGGTGTACATGGATGTGGCTGATGCTTTTGATGAAGTTGATCAGAAGAGCTTTGAGGCTGTTCAAAGTCTGATCAGAGGTAAAGCACAGCTTAGCTTGCATTTTTGTGAAATTTATATTGAAAAGGTTAAGATTTTGTTTGGAGATGGAGTCAATATATTTGTCTGTTTCTTAGTTTTTTTGTCATTGATGATGATGATAGAGGAGAGAAACCTTGGTTGTTGATTTGTAGGCGGGAAGTTGGAGAAGCTTAAGATAGACCAGTGTAAGGTTTATCTTAGGAAATACGGGCTGCGATTGACGGGGAACAAGGACACACTCATTGCAAGAATCAAGGAACATATCAGGTATAATTGATCACTTGAGTCTCCAGTGTGGAGCATTCCTTGGGGGACTTTGATGGCGTTAAGCTTCTTCTCTTTTTGTTTTTGTTAGAATATTAAGTGGTGGCGGGGAGAGGGAGTACCCACCTTCCAGCTTTGTTTTGAACTGCAAAGGTAAACTTTATTTTATGCATGTGCTGGGGTTTCTTACAGTGGGATTTTTTTATTTTTGGTTTGTTTGCTGTGCAGGTGATGCTTGCATGGGCGACGTAGTTATGTTTGAACAGAGAGTTTATGCAACGTAAGTATCAACATGTGGTTCTGGATCTGACACCAATGAACGCGAGAACTTTGAAGTTGACGTAAATTATGAAATTTGTGACTAGGTATGACTTAGCTTCAAGGAGGGGTCCTCCAATTGGTTCAAGGGTCATTGCAGGTCGTATCGTTAAAGAAAGCTATGGCGCTGCTAAACAACAACATACCTTCACAGTGAGTAACTCTGAAGTGGATAATTTGAGTATTAGCTGGTATGCAAAATGCTAATAGTGTCAGGCTTCTTATTCATGTAACTAGATAGAAGTGCTTTGGAGCAAAGGGGAGAAACCACTTCCGCCACTGCATCCTCTCCTAATCAAAGGCCGGAATCTCTACAGAATGAAGACATTACGGCAGGTTTGAATAGTCTCAAGTTTTTGTATATGTTGCTGCTCATTTCTTACTTACCAAATAACATGACCTTGGCTTATAGAAATGGGAGGATGAGATGCTTAGAGAAAACGCTATGAGGGACAAGCATGTAAGGGGTGAAGCTGCTAGGTCTGAAAGAGATATGCGGATCCTCGAAAAGAATATGAAGAAAGAGCTTAGAGCGAAAAGGTATGGCACACATTGTTTGGCTGTTGAATCTATTTGTCACTGTTTCTTATTCAGTAGTTTATATGTCAGGCTACCCAGAATGAACAAGTCCAACAAAGACCCAGCTCAATTGAGCCATCCCCCTGTAAGCCTGTTGCAGAATAGCAATCAGAAATATCCAGTGGCAGGACATGATAACCAAGGCATTGATCAGCATCATAAAGTTGTAGACAGAAAATTAGAGTCGAGAACCATCCTGGGACAACACACTAACCAATCTGCCCAACAGCCAATTTCTCAGGTTAAGCATCCGATGATGGACAATGTTCATCCCCACTCTGTTAGGTGGGAAGGTCCTACGCACAGAAGCTTTGAAAATATGAATAACCGACCACGACCACATCATCTTGGGTTGTATCAGATGGTTTATAAGCAACAGCAGCAGCATCCTGGTAAAGGCTCAGTAGGAAGTTATCATGGAATGGCCGGACAACCTTCGTCAGCCCAAACTTATCAGCGCCCTCCAATGATTTGGGAAAATGTATCAAGGAGCCTCTCTCGGCCAACCAGCCCTATGTTCAGCCAGCATGCAAGGAGAAACTATCAGCATCCTGGTCGCCAGTTTTGCAGGTACTTTGCTGAAGGAAGATGCCGTTTTGGAAGTAGTTGCAAGTTTTCACACGACCAGTAGCCAGGCCGATTGTGTGCTCTCTCAAGCGGCAACCTTTCCTTTCGGTGAAATCATCATTTTGTCACATCTGGGAGGGCTCATCATTTTGTCACCTTTGAGCGAATCTTTGTATTTATGATGTGCAAGCAACTCAATTCACATATTTCTCACTGAAATTGTTTTGCAGATTTGTTGCATCCTCACCCGCTTATATACATACAGTCAAGCACTAATCAGTGAGATAGTCGAGCATCCTCACCCGCTTTAATATATGATTCCTTACTTATCGGAAGAAAAAAAAGATTCCTTACACACCAAATGCAAGGCTTGTCACTCATACATATCTTCACACCTAATATTCACATCCTTGTATGCTACAAACTGTTTATAGATCTCTACAAGCTGACTTGCAATCTAGTCAACCACTCTACATATATCGAGGGAGGGCCTCTACATCGTAGTTATGCTGTAAAAATAATACCATTCCCATCTGCTGAAAGTTCAACGATTTCTAGATTGAGCTTCAGCTGCAGGAGCATCTAACTATGATCATGCATTTGAATTACTGTTGTTCACGCCTTGGAGCTCCATTGGGGAATTAGAGATACTACCGACAGAGCCAAGGGTCTGTGAGCTCAACTGTGGGCTTGCTGGGGGGCACACCTCCGGGTTTCCACTAACTGTTAGGGGATGAATAGCCCCGGAGCTCAATTGGGGACTCATAGGAGTCCGTTGCTGACTCATTTGTTGAATAGCCCCGGAGCTCAACTGGGGACTCATAGGAGTCCGCTGCTGACTCATCTGTTGTGGATTGGCCACTTGCGGCGGCGGCTGCAGCTGTGGCATTATTACAGGTGTTGGTGAGCTCACTTGTGGAGGTGGCGGTGAAACAACAGCTTGCAAGGGTGAAGCACCTTCCTGTGCAGGCTGCTGCTGCTGCAATTGTTGTAACTGCGTCTGTGGTGATTGCTGTTGCTGCTGTAACTGCAGTTGTTGCTGTTGATTCATGTAGGGGTTCATACCTGCCATCAACTTGGGCGGGCCCATAGGTGCAGCTCTTTGTTGCATTGGATTTATGTTAGCTCGATTCAGCGACTGCCCAAGCATTGCAAGGCTAGCTGAGCTTGGATGCATCTGTCTGGCTCCAGCTATATTTGGTTGAGAGTTTGGTCCTCCTAACATTCCTCGACCATACATCCGCATTTTGGCCGCCATAATCATAGCTTGTTGCTGATGCTGTGTTAGCTGCTGCCCATTACGCAGCTGCTGAGCAATTGCATTGATATTTGCATTCTGAGGCAAACCCAATGGATTCTGACCGACATTCCCAACACCAGTAATTGGCCCGCCAATACCTCTACCGGTACCCATATTTATGACATTACCCAGACCTCCTAAGCCGACTAAGTTATTTCCCATGTTGCCCATACCCATTGTGTTTCCAAGTCCCATCATCAGTTTTCTCTGCATCTGTGCATGTTGCTGCTGCTGCTGCTGCTGCTGCTGTTGTTGTTGTGGTTGACCTTGCTGCTGCTGCTGCTGTTGTAGCATTTGCATCTGCAGCGGAGAAGGTTTATTTACCATATGGTTTCCCAGCTGAGTATTTGATCCTTGCCCTATGGGGTTAAGATGTGCTAGAGGGTTTGCTCCCATCATAATGGGTGGCCTTTGAAACTGAGGTTGCTGCTGTTGAATCAAGGAATGCTGATTTGGTTGTAACGACTGCTGTTGCAACTGTGCTTGTTGCTGAATCAACGATTGCTGGTCCAGTTGTTGTGGCCTGGAAGGCATTGTAAGAAGTCCTTGAGACATTTGCAAGGCCTGATTACCATGAGGTAGCATATTATTACCAGCTAGGTGAATCTGACTGGACATTGAAGAATTGTCACTGTTTGTAGGTTTTGCCACTTTGTTAGTTGACTGATTCATTTCTGCTTCAGCATACTGTTGCATCTCATTTGAAGTGCCAGCATATCCCACTTGCTGGTTGCTGGGTGGTGGACTAATGCGCATTGGTTTAAGTTGAATATGATCCTCCACGATATACCCTTCACGAATCATCTGTAAAAATAGTCGTAGGTGTCATAGTTGAATCCATCATGCTAGAATGCAATGATTGTTATTCTGATCAGTTTGCAGACGCTTACCAATGAGCAACATTGAGCAGCAAGCAAATCTGCTTTGTGCTGTTACAAGTAATAGTTAGTAATCTCATACCAGAGGAGATCCACAGAACAATGTCTATATGATTAAAAACCTAGAAGAAACAGAAGTATACTGCTCCAGGGAAACACTACCAATATGCTATCCTAATACAGCTTTTCAGTAATAAGTAGCTTATAGTTATTTTGGTGAAGTATACCGCATGCAAAATGATGACAATTAATTTATGACAGTGTAAAAGAAATCTAATAGTGAAAGCATAAAGATAGTCTAAAATTGCAGTAGGTAGTGTTTGAAGGAGCATAATATGTAAAAATAACAACCAAAAAAATACAATTTGATGAATGAACTGCAATTCTCAAAAGAAAAAAAAACGCACAAAATAGATAGAAACCTACAGCACTGGGTAGTGTTTGAAGGTGCTCTTCAGCAGTCATAAATTCGCAGTCCTCAATATCCCCCAAGTGCATCGCCACAGTACCATCCTTGGACTTCTCCGTCATGATTAATCTGGTCCTTGTCCTAGGAACAACTGAAAGAACACTTCCTATAAAGTTTTCATGCTAACGTGAGAACCATTTAACCAGAAAAAAAGAAGAGGAAGCTTCCGAACAACCAACCAACCAACATACCTTGTACCACGCGTTCAGGTTGCATAAAGTTCAGTACTCTGGTCTTAGGTGCGTTCATGCTTCCTGACACGATTGACTTTGACAGTGGCCATATATCATCCTTGATGTCTTCAATAGCAGAAACTAGAGCGAGAGCCTGGGCAACCAATTGAGGAGAATGCGCAATGGGCTTCCTGATGTAGTTATCAACCTTGTTCTTTTTAGCATTTAAATTGTATCTGTCAGAGAGAACCACCACATCAATCACATCAGAGGCTTTATATATTTACTAATATTAATCAGTAATCACAATCTGCTGCTGAACAACAAAAGCCAGCAAACACAGCACCGATTGGAAGTGTTCATTATGACATACCTATTTGTAACCATTTCAATCTTCGTGAATCTCTCAAGTATTGTTTGGTCCGCCACCGATGGTGTTCCAATTGAAGGACTATTCACATTTGGAGGAACACTTGTGGTACTAACACTGGCCGGAGAAGCAACCCCACTCAATGCTTGAGTCTTGGGGAGGGAGTTTGTCCTGCGCTTTGGAGGTTGTTGGCGTTGAATAGATTCATTACCACTTGAAGTCATA
Source organism: Rhodiola chrysanthemifolia (assembly GCA_033675395.1). Taxonomy (NCBI): domain Eukaryota; kingdom Viridiplantae; phylum Streptophyta; class Magnoliopsida; order Saxifragales; family Crassulaceae; genus Rhodiola; species Rhodiola chrysanthemifolia. The sequence continues at coordinate 15,262,009 of CM066207.1, forward strand.
TATGGCATGCCACTGACTAGAGGAACAGTAGCTATAGCTGCCTTATTATCCTTTTGCGAGGTTCCAAAAGATGAGGCTGCAGCTACTGCTCCGAACTGAGCTCCAAGTGAACCACTAGAAAACTCACCAGATTTTGATGATAAAGGAGACTGGGCCAAGGACCCGGCGGACACGCGGGGACTTTGTCCAGATTTCCTTTTCTGGAGCTGATCCTCCCTTTTCTCCATTTGCTGACCAAGACTGTTCCAGGGTGCTTGAGAGAATCCTGCCCTATTGAATGCATTTTGTGGTTGGCGCTGAGCAAACTGCAACTGTTGGGGATCCAAATTGCTTGTGTCTTGTTCAATCACATGCAAATCATTCCTACGATGTCCAAGCTCAGGTCTGTCCAACTTATCCATCTCAATCTGCTCTTCCTTTGGCACAAACTTTGTTCCCTGTGCAGGATTGAATGCTGCCATCCCACCTTCCTGATTCTGAAGCCCATCAAACATTTGAGATTGATATCTATGCACTCCAGAGTTTGTGTACTGAATTCCTCTTGCCTGCAACTGCTGCTGCAACATTGAATTTTTCCATTGTGCATTTTGTCCTTGAAAACCATCCACAAATGGAGCTATATGCTGCTGTGAAATGTTATCAGCCCCCATTAGGGTGGGCCTTGGCCTCTTACTAATGCTAGATAGGGGCGACAACTGCCCATCATGGTTTTCTCTTTTTCCTTGAAGCGAAGACATGCCAATGTTGTCAGTATAGGATATGGTGTCCTGCCCAGCGGGAGAGGCTCCAGATAGATTCATGACAGGCCCTGAGCCATGTTCTTGCATCAGCCTTTGATTTGATATATTCATCTGATACCTGGGTTGGTTATGGATCATTGGCAACTGTGGAGCAGATACATCTGACACATAGTTACGAGATCTGACTCCCTGCACACCATTTGGAATATCATTTTGCTGCAGCATCGTCTCACCAGGGATATTCATCTGGTCTCCAATGACACCTACTCTGCCGCTTGAACTTTCAGGAACTCTATCAATACACACCTTCTTTCCTTGTATAGTGGTGTGGCAGGTAACAGTAACCTCAGGTACCTGCCTCATCCTCTTCTTTCGCATACTGCGAAGGTCCAAATTTAGCTGCAGAAAGTTTCTTAAAATCAAGTATTTTCTTGTACAGTCCATGTCATTGCATAAATTGTTCAAGTTCAGTACCTTAGGAGTGGAATCCTCACAAAGTCTGTCCAGCTTGGGGGTAGGATCTAGACAAAGTTTTGGCTGTAGGGATTTAAGTATGCGGGACTCAACTTCCTACAATAAAAGATCTCCAGGTCATGCAGTTATATAAAGATTATTCATTTTTAACCAGGAAAAAAGAATTACCACCATGAGGGATAAAATAGGATCAATACCATAAGGTCACGATATGACCAAGAGCCATCCGCAATTGTGGGAATGTCCTTTACTATATTTTCCAATGACATTCGCAAACATAATTTATGAACAGAAGGGAGTCCATTGACACATGATCCCTGCCCTGTTTCTAATGCACATTTGCGGTAATCTTGTACCTAAAATACAAAGTATCAGTATAAGAAAGGCTATAAGTTGAAAATCTACAGAAAAGGGGCCTAAATTGAAAACAACAATTGATTGAAAGCATCATTGCCTTGTATTCAGTAGAGAATTACCTGACTATAGGATGTTTGTCTACGAGTGGACACTAAGTATGTACCCAAAAAAAAAGAAGCTATAACTGCAATTATATGACTAACCTCACACACAATAGTCCCGTCAACATACTTGCAAGGGATATCGTTTAGAAGATCTCCAGGCAACCTTCCAGATTCAATTGCCTACCAGATAATGAATAAAATGATAAGACGACAGTACATTAGAATACACAATCGTAAATCAGTTCATTGCATGTGAAAAATAAACACTTAAGGCAGGACATTTTTTATTAGTGAGCTAGAACTAGATGCTTTCCAGCAGCATCCATGACTACAGGTCATTCAAGTTCCGATGTTTGAACTTTAGACAAACTATAAAACAAAGGTAACGACAGGTTAGCACAATTGACATTATGCTTACAGCAAAAAAGGTTTCAGAGGCCCTATCATAAGGATGAAGCAATTTCGGATTTTCTTGAACTGCTGCTCGATGTGCTGCCTGATTCTGAAAAAAAGACAACAAAAAATTTAAAAACAAACTGTCTTTTTAAGCCGCATAAAGCACTATCTATCAACAAACCTCCGCGGGCTTAACAATGGAGTATCCATCCGGAAATAGATTTAACGTGAATGACACTTCCGCATCTGACAGAAAGCAAAAAAACCATATAGATCACATATTTCGAGACAAAATACAAACATGTATTTTTTTTATAGTGTAATCTAACCTGCATTAGTAATACTTTCTCTGGAAAACAGAAAAGAAGAACTAGACATCCCAGCAGCGTCTTTGTTTCCCTTTTCGATCCCACCCTTCTTCACAAGTCATTATAAAATCAAATGTGAGTTATTTATTTAACTTCAGGGTATTAGGGTATTCATCATCATCTCTCAAAATGGACATCTTCACAGTGATGAATTCTCAATATTGTAAGTATATCATAAACAATTTACAAATTTTATGAATGATCCATTGGATCACATTAGTACAGCTAACAGAAAGCTGACCAAGAAGAAAAGAAATTAAAAATGCATATCCGCAGCAGAAGAAATAAAGTGCAACATTTCACCTCTTAATAAACCCTAACATCAGTCCGATCCAATCCCCAAGCAAGAAGTATAAATAAAACAATCTTTTACACATAATCTCCAACTGTCTAGAAATTAGACTAGTTTCAAAAAGAAAGACCAAAACATAACCAACCACTGAATACCTGAAATTCCTTGGCGTCAGATGGATTGGATTTAACGATTTCCACCGGATCATCTTCAGTAATAGCCAAGCGCTGCTGAGGTTTAGGCTTGTACCTAGTCCCGGTCTTGGAAACCTTGAACGACAACACCATTTTGGTTATCAGCAATTCGGACCGCGGACAAATTCAGATAAATCCTCGTCCGAAAAATAAAACCCCGAAATTTTCTGCTCCAAGAATCATCCAGATCGATTGTCTACCCTTGCATTTCCAACTACTTTGGTTTTTTAATTTTTTAGGGAGAAAGGAAAACCATATCACGTGTTGGGCCGGTCTAGGTCGAGGAAGAGATTGTATTGGGCTGATGAGTATAATGGATTACTAAAAGATATTTATATTTAAACATTTAAAATGTCTGCAGACAAAGGAGTGAAGGACATTGATCAACAAATGATAAATCAATTACCATTAGGCTAAGCCCTACCAGTGGAGGTTCGTGTGTATGCTTTTATGAGCTCTGAGTGGGGTGTATTAGACCACTGACTTTACCATCTTTCTCTTGGCCTGCCATCAGGGAAAACATGTTCAAGAATCTTGTTTTCGCTATCCCCTGGTGGTTTACCACCGCTCTGTTTGATTCGTCTTTCCAAGCTGAACTTTATGGTTTCATCATCTTCATCGTCAAAGTTAGGAGGGCTATCATCACGATCAGCTTCTTCTTCTTCGTCATCGCTCCAATCATCCACACCGTCATCATCTTCATCACTCCAATCATCCTCATCGCTGCCCATTGCATTATCCGCATCAGTCCATTCTTCATTGTCACTGCCACCTTCAGTTTCTCTTGGAGGACCGCCCCTCCGAGGGAACCGAGGAACAGAAACAAGAGACCGAAGCTTCTCTTTAATTAGCAGTAGCTCGTCTTTTTCAATCAACTGAGAATTGCTATAAGCCTCCCTTAAGAAGACCGAGTCCCTATCACCTTTCAAGGATACATAAAACATATCAGGGTGTCGTATAAGCATTCCTCTTACCTGCTGGGAGAACCTGAATTCCTCACGAAAATGAGTCAAGTGATCAACTAAAGTCCTCTTCTCCAAAGTCAAGCTTAACATCTCATGCACAACGGCACAAGCGTGCTTTTCTTTCGCGGGCGTGCCAGGCCTCAAGTGTGCAAAATCAGCGTAGGGTGATATAAAAGGCATTTCTCGAAACGACAAAATCCTACGCATTTCCCCTTTGGAAACATTCAATCCCTTGGGCAACCTGACCCTATTGAACTTCACCGGTCTATCAATAATCAAATTCTTCTCTTCCAGCTCTTTAGCTTGATTCTCCTCCTCAGCAAGCTCAGCTGCAGAAACAGCTAGCTCAGGATCCCAATGAGTCAGTTCGAGCAGCGGGCCTCGCTCAGTAGCGACAACTTTAAAATACTGGGGATAGCGTTGACATATAGTGTCGCGGAACTCCAAAGGCAGACCCAAATCAGCTCTCAAATGAGCTATCTTCTCCAAAAGAATGTGCTTATCCATAGACATCATCAACAACTTCCTGAGCTTAATAACCAATATATCCTCCATCTGATTCTTAATCCTCAACTCATCTAAATACAACTTTTCAGCCTGAGGAGTCAAGCGGAATTTCAAGGAGAAAACCCCTTCCTCGACAATATCAAAAATTGCTGGAAATTTCCTCAACAACGCAATGAATCTCCTCTTCTTATTAAGACCTAATTCTCTTCTGAACCTACCTAAATCCCTAAGAGACATAACCCTGTCAGGCTGGCTTACCAGAATCTTCCTTATCTTCATCACCAGTTTCAGCTTCTTATCCTTCTGAATCACATTATCAAAGGACAACTCTTTCCTTCTCTTGACCGTACCTCCGGCTCTAACCGGCTCAAAACGCCGCACTCGTTGTTCATTATTGCTCCTCAAACTCAAACCAGCAGGCAAATTCGAACCCCAAAATGACGTCTTGAGGCTGGAGCGGAGAAGAGAGGGAAACGACGACGATGATGATGGCCTGTATGAGATACAAAACGGTAGAGAACTGGATACTGAGACGACGTTTGAAGAAACGGAGAAAAGCATCTTAGTCTCCATCGGAGATACCAGCGTTGAAGAGTAGAGATAGTTTCGAAACCTAATTTTAAGAGCACTAAAAAAACAACAACAACAACAATATTATTATATAAACAATCAAATATTGAGATTGATTATATGTACAAATGTTTACTGGTTTGGGTTTCGACTCGGACAATTTGGATGATACTGCTACCAGGGTTCTTGTTTCTTTGAAAATCCGTTTGCGATTTGCCAGCCTGGCCTATAAGCCCACTCGTTACAACAGAAATATTGTAATGTCGAAACTCAAACAGGGAATTAAGACACCCCCTAACTCATATTCACAATCAAATTACCAATCACACTCACTGTTCTTGGCCTATAAAAAAAACACTAGAAGAAAGTAGGCATACAAACAAGGATTTGGGGTTACAACCTTTAAGCCCAGAAAAGATAGAAGCATTAAGTGCACGGGCTAAAAACATTGATGCATGCAAGAAGAGATTCCAGTCCAATGATAAGAGCACATAGGGCTTCACTGATAATACATGAGCTGCTGCCCATTCTGATACCCGCCATCATACATGGCTTGGTTTCCACTAGAGCCCCCCATGCCTATGCCTGCTTGCTTCACATGTAACAGTGCATTCACATCGCCCATCTTGCTCATTGCAAATTGACGATCATAGCCAAAGAGATCACTAGTCGTAAGACCTGCGGTGGAAGGTGGAGGGAGTGGGTTTGAAGTTGTTCCTGGTGGTGTCGGCTTGCTGCCCCATGAACACTACAATCATAAAATCCACCGTATGTCAAATTCCAAGACGGCACAGTACACACAAAATATGCAAAAGACTAGTCTTTCAAGGCATACTCCTAACAGAGCTATGAGGCACACACCTTAATTGGCTTCCCATAAAGAATAGAGTTTGCGTTGCCCATCTGGATAGCATAAGCAGCTTCAGCATGTGTACTGTATCTGACAAAACCAAAGCCCTTCTCTCGCTGTATTCGCACTTCTTCAATTACTCCAGCACCAAGAGAGTGGAAATGACAGTGGAGATCATTTTGGTTTACCTGTATGACATATTATTTATCAAAACAGCATAAGATGCAGTATTCCTCAAATATACGAATTTCCAAGATCTGTATATGACAAAAGAAAATATAAGTCTACCTCAGGGGCAAGGTTCCCAACATAGACGGTAGTATATTGAGGATTGTTTTCAGGTGCCTCACTATTTATTTGCTCTTTGCTGTCCTCTGTGCATGCAAGTAAATAAATTTTCATATGAACAATGACGAAGTAGAACAGTTTTGGAACAGAAAGCTATGACAGATCATCTGGAAATTATGACTTACCAGATGACGCGTTCACTTGTTCCCTCACACTTTTAGGATCTGAACTCTGCTGATCATCGCTGCTGGCAGCGCCTTTGGTTGCCCAATTACAGCGTATTTGTCTACTACAAAGCCATTTTCCTGGATAACCACAGAAGGAAATAAATACTTTGCATTGAAGGGTCAAAAATGTTCATACCATCCAAGTAAGATAGTAAGTACCAGTAGATTCATTGATAGCAGTTTGTGCCTCCTGGAAAGAAAGAGATGGTATTAAAATATTGTGCACACAAATGAAAACAGCCTGAATTAGCATGTAAATAGATGAGTAAAGTACTTGTTGATTGCGGAAGGATACAAATCCAAACCCTCTTGAACGCCCAGTCTTCTGGTCCCACATTACCCTTGCATCACTTATCACACAAAACTATACTAATTAGTTGCCTTTTATAAATCAGGGTTAAAATACCGACAATGGGTTTTCACAAAATAATCTGATTTAACAACGATTCCGTATCTAGGAATATTAAGATTAAACAAAAGTTGGTTTAGGAGGCTTACGAACAGCTGGGATAAACAGAAAAGCAGGCAAACAATGTTGCATCAGTAACCTCAGGGCTCAAATCACCAACAAAGATGTTGTAGTGACCTAGACATATGTGTACATTAGAGGGTATCACAAGGTATCAGTGGCACCAAAACATCAATTTATAAAAACAATAAAGAACTTTATGCATATTGCATACTTGAGGTGTCCTCTCTCTGGCCACTGACGTAAGCCCAATTAACTTTTATGGGTTGCCCAAACCTGTAAAAGTAAGAATCAAATTATCTTTACAACAAGAAAACCCATAATGAATGTGTAGCTAGCCACACAATGAAACATTCTCTAAAAAGGGATCTGCGCAGTGTAACACCTTGATAAATCATTTACTTACAAGTGCCTCCCATTGAGGGTATATATCGCAAGAGCAGCTCCTCTTCGATCAAAATAATGTACAAATCCATAGGATGACTGAACCATTACAAAAATTAGAGTCAATCAAACACCATATCCCCTATTTGAGCCAAAAAGCGTGAACGTTATCTTCACTTAAGGATGAAAGCAAAGAATTGAAAGTTCAACAATATAAGTTTATTTGGCAGCGAAAATTTCTTCATTTCTTCATTTCAAAAGCATGTTCCATGAAAAAAAATATAAGTAACAAAGACAAAGGATAACGAAAAGACCTTTTCTTTTCTTATTAGCTTGCAGCCCTCCACTGGCCCAGTGCTAGCGAATACCTCTTGCAATAGTTGTTCAGTGGCCTGTGTGTGAATGTTTCCGACATATCTGCATAGACATGTAGCAGCTTCAAGGTCAATAACAAAATTTCAAGGCGAGCTGCAAGCAATAGACAATTTTTGAACAGGTGCATAGAAGCATGCAAGATAGTAAACTTAAAAGAAGAAAGAATGAATTTAAACATAAAACACATAGATAAGAAGGATTAAGGCAAGGGGTCCTTAATACCCCCAAGATGCCAGTGTAGAAAAATGAGGCAATTTGTAAGATTGTCAAGGTACAGACCCATATGGCTACCAAGTAAAACTTAAGGAAGAACTTAAGACCAGGCATGTAAAGAAAATCAAAGGTTTGAGGCACTGTCAGAATGCTAGCAGCAAAGATGAGATCAAAGACTCACACGCTGCGGCATGTACTGGGATCAAAACCAGGCGGCAAGTTTCCACTCGGGATAGGCTCTATCTGCAAAATGAAAAAAAAAAAAAAGAAGGGAAAAAAGAAAAAACAAAGGATGTAAATCCATCCAAACTCTAAAAAAGAGAGAGAACATTTGGGTGCATTCACATTCACTTTTGACCAATGTTTGAATGAGCATCCAATATGAGATATATTCTCGGCCATACATATATCAACAACCAGAGACAGACAAGTGACATGATGTCATATTATACATCACATGATGGGGATTTGATCTACCATATCATATAGCCTTTTAACTTGGGAAAAACACAAACATAGGACTTCATTTGGTATTAACCTAAGCTATCTATATCAAATAACAAGAATGTTTCCTCGTCACAAATGGAAATTCAAGCACACAACATGCTGCAAGTCAAAGAAGAGAGCACAAAAACATAGAAGTACAGTTGAGTTGATGCACTTTATTATGTATGCAACTTGCAACCTAATTAAGATCGGAGAACGCTAGTAAATTGATCAATCCCATTTCCCATCCTACGAAGCCCTATGATGACAAGCCACCGACTCAAATATCAACCACAAACAACAATCCGAGACAGAAAATAGAGATTAAACCCCCCAAAAAAAAATTGAAAATCAAACCATCATACCTGAGGAAGAGGGGGAGCAAGGAGACCAGGATGATACATGGGCTGCTGTTGCAGAAGCGCCTGTTGCATCAAGGCCTGCTGCTGCTCCTTCAGCCTTTGGTGCTGCATTTTCGTCGCGAAATTTCTCGCTTCTCAGGTCCAATTCGATTCTTAGGGCTTCGACGATTCGAGCGCGAACACGGATTGCTCTTTCCAAGAAAATAATCGAGGACGTCGGGCACACAAAGCTCCATCCTCTAGATAGCCCCCCACCTTCTGTAACTATATCTTACTTACGGGGTGGTTTAATATTTATCCCATACTTCTCATTCATTGCAGTCCGGCCCAATTTACAACAAGGCCCGATAAACTATATATGAATACCTACCCAGGAAGTGACGTAATCAATAATCATCCTCTAAACAAAACTCTATTTGAAGCTGAAAGCCGGCGGCTCAGAACAGCTTCAATTTTCTGAAGTAGAGTCGGACTGACAACGAAATCCCCCACAGTGTGACTTTCAATAAAGATCAAAAAAAATATTACAACTTGTGTCTTCTCAAGATAATTGCTGACTAACTTTGCCAATCACAATTTTGGCATAAGATACAGGGATTCACCATCATTTTCTTTTTCAAGATTTTCACTAGAATCAGGCAACGTTAATATTTGCAGCAGGATTGGACTGAAGATGAATAGATTCAGCAGATGTGGTGGAGTTGAATCTTTGGTTTAATCCATATCCAGGAACTCCATCCTCTTCCGCATGGAACCTTTGAGATCCATAAGATCATTTTCCGCTTTCTGCGCCTGTGAATTGCATTAAGATAAATTGTTACCCAGCAAAACTTCAAAAATACATTTTATGCATCAATTCCAGCAGCACAAGGCATACAAGAAAGGCAGAATATGGGTAGAAAAGTACAAATGAAGCAGTTCACAGTAAGACATTGTTTTCAAATGGAATCTATCAATCTTCGACGACAGACAATCATAGAGAATAAGAACTTATGAACAAGTAACTAACAATCTTTCAACACTGTAAGCTGCTATATATTTTTTCAATGTATAAAATGACACTTTAAATTCGTAACACTCTAATAACAATTAGAAAAATAAGTCTATGAAGTTTACGAGCATAAACCGAATAAGAAAAAAACTATGTATGAACTTGGTAATGCAACATTCAGCTGACAATTAGTAATCGCACACCCTTTTAATTTCTTCGGCTGAAACACAAATCATATGAGGCGGAAGTTCTTCTTTCTCCAAATCCTATAGAGAGAACAAGATCTCTTAACATAGAACAACAGGGTGGGGTTACAAAACAGAAATAATACGTTTTAAAGTCATACCAGCTCCCCAATCAACACCACATTCTCCCCTCGTATAACATACAGGCCTAGAGGGATGTCACAGTAAAGATCACCAACTATAACCCGCTCACATGCACCCTCAATAACAGCATTGGCTAGGCAGAAGCATAAAATAGAGCAAATGAGCAATTCTCAAAACTCCAACAAAGATAATGAACCAAATATAAAAGATACTAATCTATACCAAATTGATCGAAAGAGCGAAGTAACCCCATAAGCTTCCTTCCGTCTCGCAACAACACAAGAAGCTTCTCTGAAACATATATATGAGATCCAAGAAACCATAATTAGATTGCAATGAGTGGCCCCATATTAGAAAACTAAATGAATCGTTTAACAAGTAAGACACTAATTTTTTTTATCCCCTCCTCATCCCGTTCTCTTATTCACTTTTCATAACGACGATCTAAAAACAACTTACCATCTTAAGATGACCTCACGAACAACAACGCTGCTTGCTATAAGAAGCACATATAAAAAACCTCATGAAACTAGTACAAAAAACACATGCGTATTGAATCACATTGATTGCCGTTCATTCAATATCTTTCTTGTTTTTTGAAGACCATAAAAGTGGTAAACAATCATTACCCGAAAACAACTCAAAATTTGAATAAATAGAACAAGAAGCCGAACAATAAGCAGAGTCAATAACGAAGATACTACACTCTCCTGTTGTATCAAAATGATCCAGGGTTCAAGTCCTCATAAGCTCTTTATTAAAAAAAAAAAAAAAAAAAAAAAAAGTCCTCATAAGCTCAAAAATTGAGCAGATACTACCTTAAGAGCATGAGCTCATAATAAAAAAAAATAAAAAAAAAATAACGAAGATTGCATCTTAATTCATGCATTTACTAAGAACAATCCAAGTGACACCCAAGGTCCCGAGCAACATCAATCTGAACATAATAATACTACATTAAGCGGTAAACAATCTCGCAAATCCCATCACATTCATTCTAATCATTTTCTTGTTTTTGGAAGATTATAAAAGTTGTAAACAATCATAAACAATAAGCAGCTCAAAATGTAAATACAATAGATGAAGAAACTGAACAACAATCAGACAGTGAATATCAAAGTGCATTGACTAAAAACCATCCAACTACACATATTTAAAATAATAATAAAAAACATTGAAGAAGCTTACTATCAAGATAAGTGGCAAGAGAAGTAGACAAGAAAACATCTTCAGGACCGGCCCACGACATTGATCTCAAAACTTCTTCTCAAACCCTAAAACGCAACTCCAACTTACACAGCCAGCATTCGATGACTAAACCTTAACTGTTTGGATATCCCAATTCACCGATTTGTACTCCACGCACGTCAACTGTCGATCGGAGAAACGCAAACAGTATAAATAAAGTAGTTAACACCGAAAGACAGATGCGATGTCGAGAAAAAGAAAATAAATTGGAGGTGGGGTCGCCGAATTAGCTTGGGCTATGACACCCCAGACCCAGAAACTCAACTCACGTGTCATGCACATGCATCTGCAAATTTATTTGCCTGCTGATTTAAAAAAAAATGAAAAAAACGTATTTTCGCTGCGTTCAAAATTTTTTTTTTGATAGCACCAACAAGGTTACAACAGGATAGAAAGCTGCCCCGAAAGGCACTCTCCTAAAAAGGGCACGACCTAACATATAGCGCGTTCAAATTAATGCCGCGTTCAATGAGTAAAATTTAACGACGTTTTAATTGATTTGGCAACTTGTCTAAAGTGAAACAGTTTAGTTGAAGATTAGAAGCCAAAAATAATTTTCTTTTATAGCAGCTCAACATCACCAATTAAACTTGTAACAAGTCCGAGTTATTACAAAAATGGAAATATAATGTGGGAGGAGAGATCAGGCTGCTAGTTTCAATTAAAAGGGTTCCACATGTATTCATCAGGGATGGTGATGCTCTCTTACAACTCTCAATTTTAATCTCACCAACCTGTCCAAAATAAAAATGGGGGACACTAAAAAAAAAAAACCCGAAACAACAAAACTAGATATGCATCACTCGATCTCTTATGCCTCATCAGGTTTGTTTCCCTTGTACATCTTATTCACGTTACGTGTTGCTTGTATCATATCTCCAGGACTATATCTGCACAACATATATATATGGGTCGGTTTCACTATCATCATTAAATCTTAAACAAAGGGTATAGATACTAATTAGATGTGCCACTAATTCTCACATTCTGAGTCTGTTTTAACCCATTTGGATTTATCCCTCCTTTCTTCATCACACTCAGATTTGTGCTGCACTGCTTGTTTATTTTCCAAGTATTTTGACGCTGTCGACGGCCTAGTGGAGGGCTGTGGGAATCTTGTCTTGTAGATCATAGCCCTTAACAGCTGAACAAATTTTAATAAAAAAGAAAAATATGAGACTGTTCTTTACTGAAAGGTGCATCAGATTAATGGGAAAGCTTTAATTACTACCTTCTCCATTTGAGTCTCTTGCAGCGTATCCCTCAAACTAGGAGCTGGCGCTGAGACCTGCTGCAAACAAACAAACATTTTCTTCACAAGGAAAGATACAGACTTTTTACCAATGTCTTTCCTTTTGTTGGCAGCTGAGACCTCTTTACACTTTCCAATTATAACACTGATAGTCTTATCGATATCTGCCTCAGAGTCTACATTCCCCGAGTCGCAACCAAACGAGCTACGTATCCTTCTCTCAATCTCCAAGCTTGATGGACAGTTTAGAAACTTGTCCAGTGGGAGTTCCATGATTTCCTTGTTATGATTCAATTTAGAAGCCAATTTAAGTGATAAGAGCTTCTTAAGTTCTTCCTGCAGCTTCCCAACTTCTTCAGGTGTAAAGTCTGACATATCAGGAGATGAGGAGGGATATTTTTGTTCCGGGACATCTTGGGTTTGAGATATTTCTTTCTGCTCATTATTGTTTCCGAAGGTTCCAATTGTCAGAAGTCCTTGTGGCCAGTCGCTGAACTCTTCTTTAACAGCCTCTTTCTTCAATGGATCTGTTACATATTTTCAGAATATATTATATCATCATATTTATGAGGTGATGTAATCAGATCCAGGAAAAAGAATAGAGTACCAGGCAAGTAGAAATAATAAATATACGACAAACACGCGTGTATAAAGAAATGATGATGGAAACTTGGAAAAAGGGTACGTATGATCCAAGTTAGATCTTAAGCAAATTATTTTCAGTATCAAGTGTGTGCCCATAGGTTCCTGATATATCTGGTCACTTACAAAACAAAGATTTCTTGCGAATAAATGCGCTAAGTTTTAATGTTTCACTAAATGGTAAATGCCAGCAGACCACTTAAAAAATAAAATGGTGATCAGAAAACAGAAGAGTTCTTACAGGCATGAGAAACTGATGCATTTGGCACATTTTTCACTGGTTTTCCTGTCAGCTTGTTTTGCATCCAACTGAAGATCTGCAACAAAAAAAGGAATAGCAATTTTACATCACACTCGACTAACATAGATACTTTTTTTTGAGTAAAATGACGTGCACCTTCATCTTTCAGCAAAAAATTGACCCCAAAGACTTGCAAAAAAGGGAGGCTAAAGGTTTAGATTATGTTTTACTGAGATGGCTGGCTGCCTTCAGGTGGCCTACAGCATGCAGAACTGAACTCTTCGTCTGTTTTGAGAGACTTAGGGAGGAGGGAAGCAGATCTGATAAGCCAATGAGCTCTAAGTTTGAGGATTATATAAATAACGTAACGGGGTGATTACTACTATATGAATTATTTTACAGTAAAAGATAAAAACAGTTGTTATCAGCAAGCATTCTCCTACTAGTTCAAGTTCCTATACACAGTCTTGCATTCTCCCATTTCATTCATTCTTATTGAATTTATGTCCACAATTAAATAATTATTCTTTGCGATGTTCCACCCAATGCGTCCCATTTTCCGCACATGATGATGCAGCAGACTTAGTTAAAAACAGCTGCAAAGTCATTTTAGAACTAGCTACAATAATATTGCTAAAAAATCAAATTTGTATGTTAAACAGGATGTGCACGAGCTCTTGTCGATGGATTGATTAACCTACTACACGCATACTTTGTCATCTACCATTTGGACATTATGCTTAATTAGAAGTCTGTAGAGGGAAACCACAAGCTAGCTAGGCTAGGACCCGAGTCAGTCCACTGGAAAAATACAGAGTAAGAAGAAAAAAACAATAAGTGAGGAACAAATTTAGCCGCAGTGTTTAGGATCTGCAATAATTCGGCAAATATGTCTGGTTCAGTGAACCTAGTAGTTAGTTCTTCAAGTTGCTAAGAAAATGCCACTTGACTGCCAAATTTTGGTAGCTGGAGTAAATATTAGGAGAGGGGGAAAATAGAGTTTGTTTGTTTAAGCATGATGGGGATACTGTTGTTAATTAATTTTAAGCAACCGTCAGAATTCCGACATCTGGTAAACCTTGAGTACTTAGCTTAACTGTGTGTATGTTTAAAATATGATGATAAGCTATGTGTCAGGTTGTTGTGGTCTAATTTTTAAGCATAGAAAGGCAACTACTAAAGCTACGTATGTACCCATCAATGGCTGGTGGTGTGGAAATGCTAAAGGGTCTTGAGATCGATGCGGGTAAGAGGGGATAAGACTAGAAGAATGAGCACAGAAAATTGAAGAGAGGGCCCTGGGAAGTCAAGTAATGGCATCTACTAGATGATGGCATTGGGTTTGGAACTGAAGACGTATATTCCGTAAATGGAAAGTTGGAGGGATTAGATTACTGTAAATGGTTAGATTGAGTGATGTGGAGCGCGCTCTGAGATTCAGGAAAGTGTGTATCGATATCCATCATGTTTGACTAACTGAGCTTTCATTGGATCTTCAGCTGATAAATACTTGTTTATATGATTCTCTATAAGAAAATGGTACAGCATAAAATCCTGAATAAATTGCAACTTGCATATTGGGCAGAGTTAGCGAGCAATGCAGGTATTTGTATTGGTACATCACAAAACCCGGCCCGACCCGACCCACTTAATGTCGGGTTAGGATCCACTTAACCAACCCAGTATAATTTTCGAATCGGGTTAGGGTTGAGGCTCGGGTTACCCGATTTCATAAGTAATATAAAAAATACTAGATTTTTAATGAGATTCAACTTATACCTCATATGAATAAAAATTTATTTGTGTTCTCGTAATATATCACACTACATATGAATATGTAATTGATTTGCAATGAAAAATAAAACTGTAATACTAAACTTTAAAGTATTTATATCACGATAGATGATCATGAATGTTTTATGCCTTTTAAATTTTTTAATTTTAGGGTCGGGTTCGGGTTCGTATTAGGGTTCGAATAAATGACCCGATCATTATGTCGGACCGGATTAAGATCAAGCACAACCCGTCCCACGCCCATCCCTACCCACAACTGACCTCAAACTGGGTTATTAATCAAACTGCCCACTTTCCAAACTCACATAACCCATTTGCACCAGTTGAAACTCAAATAACCAAATTACCCTTTTTTTTAACAATTCCGATTCTTGAGAGACCGGTACTCTTCATGTTTTTATAATCCCGATTTCCCAAGTGTAACTACGGTAGTTTGTGTTCGAAAATTGATGAATTTATTTTTTATTTTGCACTTGATTGAAAAAATTGATAGTTTGAACCTTCAATTAAAAAATACCAATAGTTCAAGGCACCATTGTGTACTTTTTCCTACATTTTTTTTGTTGCATGGATTATCATTTCCGCTCATCAACTTCTAAGTCAAGAAAAGAAGCCATTTTCTCAAGAGCAGTACACCAATCTGGCATGGGCATGGCTTCATTATGATCTCTGCTCAAAAGCAAGCCACTCTCCTCAGGCGATGATGAGAACATGCTACTGCTACCACCTGCATCTTCCCAAATCAACAAACTGTCCAACAATATCTCCTCATTCTTCATTACAGAATTCACATTATTATTGTCCAACATTTGAAGACTAGCTGGGAGGTTTTCATTATTGCAACGATACGCTTTAGTGTAATGAACAATAACTTGCTGATCATCTTCATTTTGATAACCAGCGGTAGGCCTGCAGTTGGGTCGTCGTTGATTATGATCTAACGATCTTGATTGTTGCTTGCTGAGTATATTTCGATTGAGTTTAGTATTGTCAATAGCCTGCTTCTTCTTAGAGAGAGTAGTTTTCCAGTAGTTCTTAATCTCATTATCTGTTCGACCTGGTAGTCTTCCTGCTATCAATGCCCACCTACCTCGGTGACATTAATATATAAAATGTACAGAGTTAATGAGATGCCAAAAACTTAACCGAACAAGAACTTTAAATATCAATACTTTTAAATTATGATGATCACCTGTTACCGAGTAGGTTATGGAGCTTGATGAGGAGATCATCTTCATCTAGGGTAAAGCCTCCTCTTTTGATCCCTGGTTTCAAGTAGTTAATCCATCTGAGTCTACAACTCTTCCCGCATCTATTCAAACCTATATATATATATATATATATATACACATCCCAAATGAGCATCTCACATTATCATGAGAATGAATGTACATGTACTTAGAGAGATAATAATTGAGATCAAATTAAAGGCTACAAAAGTTACTAGCACAATACTAATTAAAGTCTCACCGGCTTTTTGGGGCAGAGCCTTCCAGATTCCTTCGCCCTTGGCATTGATGTAGGTTGTCAAAAGTCGATCCTCCTCCACGCACCATGCTCCTCTATTCACTACTACATTTGCACAACATGGAACTCGGCCCATATTCCTCCTTTCACTTTATCAAACTTTCCCTCTTCTTGGGTTTTTCAGGATCGGGTGTTAGCTAGATGCAAAGAATTAGCAAATGCGCTCTTTTTTTCCTGTTTCCGGTTCTATTTATATATATATGAAGGAGCAGCAATACGTCACACATGTTTTTATATATCCACACGTTGTAAGACTTTGACTTGCTGTTAGACTTAGACAGACTGTTAGATTATAAAATGTACAAATTTCCAACCAATGTGATGCAATTCTTTTGAGCTTTACTATACTAATTCATTCACCTTTTCCTCACCTAATAACATATGCATACAAACTTATAATATATGTACTACATTAAATCATTTTCCTCAAAGATTTGAAATAAATATCTATTTAATAAATATTGGATCTTGTCCAACAGATCCGGTTCTTTATAATTTTAGCTCAAACATGTTTTTCACGACAGCTGCATACTTATATAGCTGGGTGGGACACGAGGAATTAATATAAATATCTATCATTTATGTGATGCTTTAATATACTGACCACATGGTTGGACGGTATAGTAAATAAATATAAGTTTATATAAAACATTAGCACACAGCTAAATCAGGTTTTTGCTCCCTAATTAAAAATGTCGAAGAACGAGATAGCAAAATATACATAGATCGATTATGGCCCATATACATATAGCTAGAAGAAAAATGTGTATATATATAGGAGCGCTTAAACGAAGACATTATGATGTAGCTCACTTATCAAATTTTCTTTTTCTTTCTGGCCCGAACGTCCTAATTAGATACCTTGATGGAATCTTGACACTTTTTAAAACAGCACTCACTAGCGGTCTGGGGAACCATTTGACAGTAACTTAACATTAAATCAGTAAGCATGTAAACAATTTTTTATTTATAATTAGGAGCGTGTTTCAATTCAGATATATGAGTCTTAATTAAAGTAAAAATGGTAAAAAAATAATAATTTAGTGTTTAATTGCTTACCTAGTCCAAGTAGTTCCAAAATATGGGCTTCCTTTTAATATGGTGTGTCTGAACTCTGACCATCTCATGTGCTGCATCGCCCTCACCCAGCCAGATGTGATTCAGATAGTAAAATTCTTAAAAATGAGCTCATGATTTGGATCTGTGGGATACTCCGTATTACACAAGCTACATGACTGCAATTAATATTTGAATGATTCAAATAAGTTGATATATATAATTAACATAATTGCTCACAAAAAGAAATGATTGTAGAAGTATACCTTTTCTGATGATGGGCGTGTGAGGTCTGGTACTTGAGTTGCAGAGCAGCATTCAAGATGTTTACATGCATTACAGACCTTACAAGGCTTAAACAACATATGGTGGGCTTCTAATTGGTCTTTTGATTCACGTGAAAGCCTTTTAGAGATCAGTTTCCAAGTGTCTGATTGGATGATGAACTAGTGATGGATGGCCTTTTTGTAAACCTGAAAACAACTAAACTAACCACATGTTCATTAGTAGCGCCATTTCACTTCTTGGATGTACCTGGCAACAATATAATATACGACCAATGTAGCCGCAGCTTGAGAAAAAACACGACAAACATTTTATTCGTCCAAACTCAGATTACAAAACATAAATCCTCTGGAACAAGATGGCACTGCTAGCTCTCTAGCATAATACCCGAAATGCCTAGGAGGAACATAGATTACCATAACATGTTAGTCTTGCAACAACAAAAAATGAAACAGATACAGCATAGGACTCTAGATGAGGCAAGAGAACAAGACCTGGCTGGAGAGACTGTCTAATGGTTTGGATCTTTGCTTAACAAGTACTTCTTTAGAACATCCATGACTGATCCAAAATCAGCCTTCACATGGGTGGGAGGATTTGCAAACCGGCAAGCCATATCTGGAATGTCCTTGGAGTGATAATCGATTTTGGACTGTGTGAATTTAAGCCCATGAGCTGTGCTAACCACCACGGTCCTATCAGTTGGACCAATCACTCCGCTGTTTCGCAGCTTGTTCAATGCTGTTAATGCAACTCCAGTATGAGGGCAGATGAACATCCCAGTTGAATCAGCTTGAGCAGTCGCATCCATCAGCTCTTCCTCAGTAGCTTCCTCAACAATGCCGTCGCAGCTCTTTAGAGCATAGACAGCTCTATCTATAGAAACAGGATCACCAATTTGGATAGCAGATGCAAATGTGGTGTTGGCCTTCACAGACTTGAAATCCTGCCACCCCGACTTGAAATGGAGATAAAGAGGATTAGCACTTGCAGCCTGAGCGCAAACCAGCCTAGGAATCCTATCCACAAGCCCCAACTCCTTGCACATATGAAAGCCTTTGTAAAATGCATATATGTTCCCCAAATTCCCTCCTGGCACAATGACCCAATCTGGCGCCTGCCAATCAAACTGCTGCAGTATCTCAATGGCAGCTGTCTTCTGACCCTCAAGCCTCAAACTGTTCAACGAATTAGCCAAATAGATCGGTAACTCAGCTGTCACCTCCCTAATCAACTGCATACACCCATCAAAATCAGTATCCAGGCTCAACACAAACGCTCCATTCGCAATGGGCTGCACCAGCTGCGCCATTGAAATCTTATTAGCAGGCAAAAACACAATGGAAGGGATCCCCGCAGCAGCACAGTAAGCAGACAAAGCAGCTGAAGTATCCCCTGTTGAAGCGCAACCAACTCCAACCACAGGCTTGTTCATTTTCCTCAACCTATTCACCTGACTAACCAACACAGTCATGCCCAAATCCTTAAAACTCCCAGTATGACTAATTCCACAATGTTTGACCCACAAATCATTCATCCCTAGAAACTGCTTTCCATACCTCTCAGCCCAAAACAGATTCGAATTCCCTTCAAACGCACTAATAATATCATCACTATCAATCTCAGGTAAAACCCACTCCTTTTTCGACCAAACTCCAGAACCATACGGCCACGTAGTCTTACCTACCCTAGAATCAAACAAATTGCGCCAGTACTTACCATCGTAGTTCTTCAACGCGTCCATGTCGTGCTGCACATCCAACAACCCTCCCGATCTCGACCGGTACACGATCTCGTCCAGCGAATAGCTTTCATCGGAAGTCGAATCTGGTCCGAAAGGTACGTACTTTGCTGAGAAATGGTGCGAGTGGGTGGTCGTGTGCAACCTCGCTTCTTCGCGGATGTTGTGATCCGCGGCGCGCCGGTTCTTGGTAAAATTTAGGGTTTGCGGCGCCTCGGCGTCTGGAGGAGGTGCCGCGGCGGATATTGGGGCAAAATGGCGTGGCTTGGTGGCTGGAAGGAGAGAAAAATTCGGCGATTGGAGAAAAGAGCACGAAGACGACGCCATTGTTGATATTTTTCCGAGAATGATTGATTGAGTGCTCTCTCTCTCTCTCTCTCTCTCTCTCTCTTGTGTTCGTTCTTCTTCTTCTTCACTGAGAATTATCGCACTTTCTGGCTAAGCTATAGTCACATGCCGTCCAATGAAACAGCGACACCTGGAGGTGTCGACCCCTTCACCTTGTACTTTGTTTCATGTCTTATTGGGCTCTCACGCTTGCGAATAGCCCAAACATAAGCCCAGTTAATTACCGGTATTGGTAATTGCTCACGTTTCATCGAATTAGAAAACGACACGTGGATATATAGAGCTGCCCGCTCAATTTTGTTTTCGAACAGGCTGGCATTAGCGGATTGCTCGGTTGAGAACCCTTAAAATTTTGAAAACTTGAAATCCAAATTTCATCAGTGGATCAAATTGCATCTTTGAATGTGGAGGTGAAACGTGTCCCACTAACTTTTTTTTCCCTTCATTATGTAGTTTCGAGCATACATTTTACCTAGATGCATTTTAAGCTTTCAGAAACTGCACTTAGGCAAAAACTGATGCATTTTCAAAAGTGCATAACGAAGACAAAACTACATAACGAAGGGATTCTCAAAGTTCTAAAAAAAAGAATTCTCTCATTTAAGCGCTCCTCAACTGTTATAAACTGCATATATGTAGTATCAGGGGAGCACTCGGTTGAGAACTCTTAAAAATTCGAGAACTTGAGAATCCAAATTTCACTATTAGATCATGATGCACCTTTGAATCTGCATGTGACACGTATCCAAAAAGCAAAGTCAAAAAAGTGACTTTGAGTTAGGGCGTAAGATGTGGCTCAGTGGTGAGCGCTCCCCCGGTGCCAAACGTGCCCGGGTTCGAAGTCCCTCTAACGCACTTAACACAACACTAACTAACCCCAATAAAAAAAAAGTGACTTTGAGTTTACATTAAATGCATCTTGAAAAATACACATGAGACACATGTCACCACGATGATTTTTGAAGGTGGAAATTGGATTCTCAAATTCTCGAAAAAAATAAGGAATTCTCATTTGAGAACTCCTCCATATTATCACTAGCAAATGCAGGTTTTACATACAATTAAGCCGATTGGAATGTTTACATTAGTCAGGGCTTGGTCTTGAATTTTCTTTGAGGTTTTAAGTCGACCACAATCACTGAAATGTTGTCATTGCTGCCTTTTTGCATTGCTAGCATCAAAAGGTACTCTGCCGCTGATTGAGCTGCTGGATCGATTCCATGACCTCGATCGGCTGTTGGGGTAGACCCGTTCTTTTTATGCCATAGGAGGATTCTCTTGCGAGCAGCCTCACAAGCTTCCTCGTTTGACATCACGTCCCACAAGCCATCGCTGGCCAGAATTAAGCATTCGTCTTCTCTGGCTCTATGAATCAACATGATTTCAGGCTCGGGAATAATCCATGGTTTTAAGAATCGATCCCCTGAAAGTGATGTAATATGACAACATTGTAAAACTTTGGAGGACAGATATAGTATATGCTCCGCGAGCAAATCAAAAATAGGCTCGTTGTGGTATTTATTCCAGTTAAGTATCTGACATTTCTTGGCACATCAAATACTGTTCAGTATTTCAAGTAGGCGTTACTTTTCGATTGACGATTTTAGTATTAGAAAAATTTAATAAATAAGTGCAACACAAATGGGCGCAAATATAACATACCAATAGACCTCGACATTGCAAGAACACCCATGATGCGATGACCGTTCCACTTGATGACCTTGCCACCGGAGGACTCAATCCTTGCATATTCATCTTCCCTTTCGGGCTAAGGAAAACGAATGGGCATTTACAAATAATCAATATTGATATTTTTAGAAGGATTATCAATATAAAAATAGGAGGGTGAAGTTACTTTGTGATCAACCGATAATGCCTTGGCCTCCTTGCCGCGAAAAAGGACTGCTCTTGAGTCGCCACAATTAGCAACTATAATATGTGATGAACAAACTAATGCGACGACAGCTGTAGATCCAACCGTTCCTGGAGCAACAGGTTCAAGATAAGTTTCGGTATTTTCGTTCACACCTTGGCTATAAATACCTCCAACTTCATCATCAACCTTCTGAAAGCAACTAGTGAATGCTTTCTCCCACTGTTCCTGAGAATTCAAGCGTAACTTATCATCAGCGTCTTCAATCATTTTTATCTCTTCCAACAGTGCCGAATGAATGCGATCTCTACAATAGTTAGCCACCTGTTTTTGAAAATTCTGATCAGCTTTACATGTAGAATCAATATTAGTTGAAATGAGACGAAGAAATTACATTCATGCCTAGTTCAACTAGAATTTTTTGAGCGATACAATAGCAATTGAATTTGAATTACCTGACAGCCTCCATGCCCGTCATAAACACCGAAAAAGTGAGCTGTTCGATGAGTCAACCTTTCGCTGGTTACGTCATTCACTTGATCATCATTGACGAGCATCTTGGTCGGAATATTCACAAGCCTGGGCACAGCGACCACGGCATCTTCCATTTCTGGTCTCATCCCAATAACAGACACTGAACCCCAGAGAGGTATACAATCAAATCCAAACACACGCCTTATTCCACGTTCCAAAACTTTAGCCGTTGGGATATGTAGGACAACTGCAGAGGCTTCCACAACATTACCACCATCAGTCATGCAAGCATTGCTGCTTAAAATCTGGTCAATGCTTGAATCGTCTATGATTATAGCCTTGGCCACAATTCTAACATCATCTACTTGCACAATCTCGACAGAAGCTGGCAAGCTTACCCCTGTTGATGAATCCAACGCTAGTAACTGCTCTGCTATAACTTCATTGATGAGATCCCCAACAGAGAAAACATTATCCTCAGTTTCTGGGGTTAGAGCATCAAAAACTATCTGAATGTCTTTAGGCATCATCTTCGATAAGGTGACAACAGTTTCAGTTCCTTGTTCTAATGAAGGCAATGAAGTTGGGTAATTTGACAGCATACTACACTCTTTTGGACCTTGGTCCGTTTAATTTCTGATGGGTTCAGACAGTTGATGACAAATTGCATTTACAAGTAACCAAACTAAGAGTCACTGAAACAGTTGATGACAAATCTTCCTTCAATTCCTTTAGCTAGTTTACAACAATACCGGCGATAACTCCAGAACGGCTTAAAAACTCGACTGGTTTATCATCATATATTTTTCACCTCATCTGCGCGAAAAGCATGGCTTGTACGTATGTCCTCCATAGAAAGAATCCGCAGTCTACATACCCACTAATGATTCTGTCTTAGTTGATCCAACAGAGAAGACAACAATAACCATGAAATCAATATCTTGAGAGATACCAAGGATCTGGCAAAAAAACAAAACAGATGAGAGCAAATAAGCAAAATTAATTAAAGGAAGGATCTTCCAATAAGCTAGAAAAACAAAGGGTTTTTTCAGCTCAATCAGCAGTGAATCAGAATCAGATGAAGATAGACAATCAACATATATAAAACCCAACTAACAATTTTGTAAAAACAGTAAGAAATTCAACACTAATTTAATTACAAAAAAAAAAAAAACCCTAGGAAAGTGGATCCATTGAAATAAGGCATTTTCATGATCCGGGACGAACACATGTAAAATTAAACGTAATAAATAGATGAAGAAGCTAAATCCATTTTCATATACCAGAAAAGAAATCAATTAATTCATACCACAAATAAACAGATGAAGACCAAGCTGTGAGAGCTGGTTAGGCGGCTGATGAATCACAATCACAATGAAAAAAAAACCTGAGAATCCACAGACAAGAAAACAGAAGACAAAATAAAATTAGAGCGTGAAGAGAGTTTTTACACACAAAAAAAAAAAGATGTAAAATATGATGAGACGAGTAGAGACGTCAATTAGCCTCGGGGAAAAATTTCTCCCAGCTTCATTTTGTTGGGAGATGGGTGATGACTGGCTACAGAAAGGCTGATGAAGAGAGATAAAATTGTCAAGCTTTTTTAATTATTAGCGTGAGGAGATGACACGACACGAGGAAGGGGGAGATGATCAATAATGGTGTGCGTTGCAATCAAACTCGATCTGTGAAATCTCATCTATCCAATTAATCATCTACAAATGGATTGATTGATTGATTGGCAGTAGTACTATGTAGAAATCTCAAATTTTATTTCTTTCTGGGGTATGATTTTTGTTTTTCAAGGACATAATTAACGAGGCAGATACAAGTAACGTAACCTAACCTCAGGACTCTCTCTTCTTCCTCCCTCAGTCACCGTCACCGTCTTTCTCTCTCTAGCTACGTGTCCCATTTTTTACAATTTACTTTTCTTCATTTAATGCTGATGATAACATCATCTTATCTGTTCAGATGTATTTTTGATGGAAAAAGTCGTACAGAAGTAGGACATTGACGACGCAATGATTCTATTCAGTACATATACTCAAATTGACACACAGGCTTCGAACGACCAATCCATCCTCGTCAGAAAGGTTGCGAATTCATGCTCAAGAGCAGGGACTAGCAACCTTCACCAGACACTAAAATCTCCTGGCCAGAACCGGGGAAATAGGGCAATTACTCAGTCCACACGCATCTGAGAACTACCAACTCAGTCCGCAAACCGGCTGTGAAAAGCCCCTTATTGAACTAAACTAAACCTAACTAACTAAACTACTACCTAAACCTAAACCTACACTACGAAGACAACAAACAACTGCCATCCTCAAACAAGCCGCGAGCCGCCACCACCTCCAGGATCGCCACCACCAAACCAACGCCGCACACCACTGGCAACCAACGGGCAACCGAGAGCCCAGCCTTTGTCCACTACCCAGCCGACAACTCCCAGCCGCCCTCCATGGCTAAGCAGCCCAGCCGAGAGCCCAGCCATCGCCCACCAGCCGCGCGCAGGCCACGCCACCACCCAGGCCAACCTCCAGCGACGCCGCAGGATAGCATCAAAACAGCAACCCATATATACAACCGGCAAAGCCGATCAAAAAGCAGCCTCCACCCCCCGCCGACCAAAGCAACACCATGAGCTTCGCCCACCGCCCCCTGCCACGAGAAACTCCCTCATCCGCCGAACAAAACCGCCGAAACAGCCATCAGAGACGGAAAAGGAGGGGACATGGGCCAGCAAGCGAAGCTTAGGCGTGGATCAGGCGGGGGATGCCGGCAGAAACGGAGAACGCAAGGAACTGTAGCAAGGGGTCGACGAGCTTCGATATGCTTCTAGGGAGAACCAGGAGAAAACTGGTACCGCAACACATCACACAATTTGGGAGCCCGCCTGCTGTGATCAGAAAACATGTAAAATTCTGTGTTTTTCTAGACAGAGAAAAAGCTCTCGTTTTTCCAGAAGGCGTTTCAAGTCTACTCCGCTCCGTTGCTCGTCCCCCCTCCGGCGTCTTCCATCCGCTTCCCCCTCATCGCCTCATCTCTTCTACCTTTTTCTCCTCTCCTCTTCTCGGTGGATTTCAGATCTACGGGGGTGGGGTGTTTGGAGTCTGACGGTACAGTGATGTCGGTGGTGATGGTGGCGGCGTGTGGAGGGGCCGGGAGGTGGCTTGTTTTTGTTTGTGTTTTTCTGTTGCTTTGTGTTTTGAAGCCGGCCGGGTTGCTTCCAAGTCGAAAGCTGGACGTCGGAGGTTGGTGGTTGGCCGGTTCGGCTCGCTCTGCGGGGGCAAGGGTGCTTCTGGCGTTCTTGGGAGACAGGGCGGATCTTCCGGTTTTGGTGGCGGCGTCTAGACAGGCCATCCCACTGCTCCTTCGCAGTTTTGTACACGACCATCTTCACCTGATCTCCTTGTGAGAGGGTGACCGCTCGTAAATATAGCGGAAATATTCAAATAGAATTCGAACACTATTGCTAAGTCACGATTATCAAAACATTTGTAAAGACTCGGGAGATCCGAGGTCGAACCCAAAAGATAGGTGATTAAACTAATGATGCCAAAGATATATCTAGATTGTCTAAGGTTGGGGAGGGAATTTCGATCCAAAAGTAAGGTTTGAAATATTAAAGATGGTGAACAATCGATTAAAGGATGACTAGGGATCTATTTCTCCACCTAGACAATTATTGTTACGGTAAAATTGGACACCATTGATGAAATCACATGCACACACTTAGAATTTAGCCATGCAACATTAATACTAAGTTCTACTCGCGCTACAACTTAGTACAAAGAGGTTACATCTCGCATAGTACCTCACACTCGCGCTCTATTGGTACTATAGAATATGATTATCTAGCCTCACACTCGCGCTCTATTGACTAAATAATCATGCTCTTGTTAAATCCAAGCCATTCTCATTAGGATTAGAAAGTCGCCATGTAACTCAAAAACCCTAATGCTTCTTCATTTAGTTCATTGAAGTCACGATGATCAACGTGAGCTACATCAAACATGAGATCAAGCAAAGTTCCTATTGAGGACATTTCACAAACACCTTATAGGCAACTTGAAGAGTTAAGTTCAAATGAAGAAGAAACATGTGCAAATCATTCATCAATGGCATCCATAGTATTTATAATGTCACAAACATATCTAGGGGGTCCATAGATCCCCAACCAAGGTCACTACTCACTCATGATGAGGTTACAAACAAAAACATCCATGAAAGTGCAAAAACCCATATGGAAAAGAGAGTTTAGAGGTCTAGAACCAATATGGAGATCCAATAACCCTAGAGATTCGACCCTTGATGTTGTTGAAGTTGATCCTTTCTCCCAAAAACCCTTGATGATGTGCCCCAAAAACCCTAGCTCCAATCCCCCAAAAGTGCCCCCTGGAAAACTAGATCTAGATCTCAATTTATAGGCAAAATTTGCCTTCAGGGGCCAACCGGGCGGTTGGAAATTGGCCTGAAGTTGAGCCGGCCGGTTGAGGTGAGCTTCAAGGGACTCCAACTCTCGGACCCTTTGAGCCGGCCGGTTGAGATTTGTGCACGAATTTGAGCCGGCCGGTTTGGACCCTCAGAGCCTCTTACCATCCGAATCTGATCTTGATGTAAACTACAAAGTTGTAGTCCTTTGAATTAGCTTTCCAATAAGCTTTGAATCGACCAAATCGGACACCGTATGAGCCCTGGGCGTCCAAAACAAGATGCAAATGTCAATATTGCTCGGTTTGGCTCCGAAACACCATATTTTGTTCCGAAACTGCTTGGTTTTGCTCCAAAATGCTACTCACTCGTGTTCTCAGCTTAAACTCTGTAATATGCCTGAAATGAACCACAAAGCATCAAATAGCAAGAGGAATCGTAATAAAATGATCGAAACAATAAGCATAGAGGTCGCCTAAAATGCATATGTTTTAGCGCTATCAAATCACCCCACACTTAACGTTTGATCGTCCCGAGCAAACTAATCATAGAGATCAACAACAATAATGCATTTTGCTCGCTCATGATCGGTTCAAAGAAAACTCCATATGGTCACGAAAACTAACTAAAAACACTAAGGAACAAATTCTACTTCTAACTAACCACTTTCGTAGGCAACACGAGTGCATTTAGCGAATGCACCAAGCCTTTAAACCCCTAGGCTACCCTAGTGGAGGAGTTGTAGTCTCCTGAGAGTTTTCAGACACGGGAATACTCACAAATCCCACAAAAAGAACAACAATCCAATTAGGCATTTTAAGCTCACAATTTTCAAAGTACTAGGCAAGGTGTTTTGCATGAAGTTCATAATGTATTCAAACTAGATATGTGCATTTCAATCACTACATGAAACCTCTTCAAATCTTTATGGAAATTCATGAATAATGACATTCAAGCAAATCAAAGCAAAGACTAACAAACCTTTAATCAAGGATTCTAGTCATTTTCTATATTAGTGACTTCAAGAAAACAATCTAATAGTCGCAAAGAAATCGTGTTGGATCAATCACAAATGCTAGCAAGGAGGCTAGTCCATTGGCTCGTGAGCTTTGAACTCATTCTCAAGCCTAGGACGCAAGGGTCACTTAGTCATAAGAGAAGAGGAGTTCCAACATTCAAGTTTTTGTATATACTTGCAAGTCATATCATGCCTAAGTATAAAAGAATACGAGGTTCGTCCCTTGGTGAATTCTTGCTTGGAAGTATCAATTGTCTCATTGGTTTTCATGCTAGAGGATGGTGGAATAGCCGATTGTCAAGTCTAAGTGCTTCTTATTTTCTTTTTCTTTTTTCTTTCAAATGGCCTTTGGCCTACAAATGCTTTCGAGGGGGAACTTTTCTTCCTAACCCCCGGCATTTGTATACTTTGATCAAAACTTCTCGTGTACATCGAGAGAGTTTTTAGTCGGGGCTTTGCCCTCTTTTGACCATAAGAATGAAGTATATATATTTTTTGTTGGGGCCTATTTTTCTCCCTCTTTTGACTCCACACTTAGAACTTTGACAAAGGCTAAGTGTTAAAAATGGAGCATGACAAACCAACAAGACACATCCACAAGATAAGCAAGGTCACTAAGGTCACCTAAAGGCAATCATGGCATGCAAGGGTTTCAAAGTTATAAATTATTTCAATTTTATGCTTTCAAAGATCAACTCTTTAGTCTCAACGAGAAAAAGCTTAGAATAAAAGATAAAGAAGTGCTAGTAGATGCTTTGATCCTCAAGAATGAAAGTCAACAATCCAATCCATTAGTCATCTAAAGGATCAATTAAGTGAAATCATGCACGACTAGTTGAATTTAGAGATGAAACTTTTCGAAGATGTAGCCTTGCCTAGACTTTTTGTTTTCATTAACAATTTGAAATTTTTGGACAGTAGTGTGAGTGTTTTCCCTTAAACATACAAGTTGATAGGATTCCACACATGAAAGCACGTCAAGCAAGCACAAACATCGCGTGTAGTCAAAACATAGGCACCCCACACTTATGCCCTATCAAGACATCTAGTTAACTAAGCACATGTTAAGAAATCATCAAATATAGGCATTCACACATGCATAGTTCATATCCTCAAATTCTTGCACACGAAGCAAATAGAAATCCAATCAAAATAGATATACTTAAAGATCGGGAGAGAAAACACTCACAAGCCTAGTTTAACGTCTTGGCTAAGACGGAGCCGATTCTCCTCTTGGGAGATAAGAAGCACGCTTGAGGAGTCTTTTGCTAAGATCCCTCCTCAAGCGGGGCCTTGCACTTGATCGTGTCAAACCACCTTCAAATCCCATTTGAATTTCCTCCCATCAAGCCTACAATGGACTTTCCTTTGGGAGCATGACCACTTCAAGTATGAAAATCCCTTAAAAATTAAGGGGCCATGGGAGCTTTTTTCAAATAATCTTTGAAAGTATGGCAAGAAGCTCCAAAACTTGTCTCGAGACTTCATAATGAAGAAAGGGTCTTCAAATTTTGTCTCGAGAATGATGGGCATCCCCTCCTTAAGTTTTTCAATGACGTTCACGGGTGCCCACTCCTCAATATCCCTCTCTAAACCCATGTCTTCTTGAGTGCGAGATGGTTCCTTAGTTTCTTCCATGAAAACCTCAACAAAGTCTCTATACCCTTGAAGACTTTCAATCTCTATACGCTCTTCCTCTATCTTATCCTCATCAAGGAATTGGGGTTCACATTCAAGCTTGCTAGTGCCGGGAGGAAGGAATTCTTCTTCATTGACCAAGGATGTTTCTTCTATGCAAGAGGCATCATCTTTGAAGAATTCCTCATCGGAGAGCGTTAATGGGATGTCGAGCTCTTGTGTGTTCTCATCTAAATGATCTTGAGACGTGCTAGTGGTGAAGGATGCTTCACTTTTGCATTCCATCTCGTCTTCGTTACAAGATTCACCATCCCTTTGGTTGTAATGAGCTTCGGTGCCGGCTCTCCAAAATTCATCCTCCCTTTCTTGATCCCATTCTTCCCTTGAGACATTAGATTCAAGGACTTCTTCTTCGGGTACCTCCTCTTCCTCATCCAAGTTTTCGTTTTCCATTGCTTGTTGCCCCAATTCGCTTTCCAAAACTTGGTGTTGAGCATCCATCTCCCTCAATTTAGCATTTTCGCTTTTCAACTCATGGTTTTGAGCCTCCAATATTTTCAATTGAGCGTCCATCTTCTCTTGGGTTTCAAGGAATGTGGCAAACATGGCTTCAAAATCGGAGGGCTCATTTGACAGTTGAGGGGGTTGAGGGTATGGAGGGTAGGAGTGTTCAATTTCAAAACATTGACTATCATTCCAATTTTGAGTGTAGGTATGTGATGGATTCCAAGAGTTTTCCCAATAGCCGTTTGGTTGCTCCTCTTCTTGGTCATCCCCATCCCAATTATAACGATTAGTTTGATAGTCATGGTCTTGGTAATTCCAATATGGTTGCTCCTCCTCTCGATAATATCCCTCATTAGAAGAGACTTGTCGGTTTTGGTTGTTCATCCAATAGTCTTCACCATGGGTATTCGGTTGATCCACATAGTCTTTGTCGTTTCTCAGTTTAGACACCACCCAAGCATTAACCATGCTCATCATACTATCAATTTTCTTGTCTAAATCACTGACTTGATCTTTATCGCATAATTGGAAAAATCCTCTTCATAATAATCTTCATCGTGCATGACTTGTTGGTTATAGTGATCCATCCTCGCAAAACAAGATTAACAAAGTTAGTAAGGGATATGAGAGAAAAGGAAGAATATACAAGTATAAGAAAAAGAAAAATATTCACAAGAATAGACAAACTAAACAATCTATTAGCACCTAGTTAATTAACCTATCCCCGGCAACGGCGCCATTTGATCAATGCGAAATATAGCGGAAATATTCAAATAGAATTCGAACACTATTGCTAAGTCACGATTATCAAAACATTTGTAAAGACTCGGGAGATCCGAGGTCGAACCCAAAAGATAGGTGATTAAACTAATGATGCCAAAGATATATCTAGATTGTCTAAGGTTGGGGAGGGAATTTCGATCCAAAAGTAAGGTTTGAAATATTAAAGATGGTGAACAATCGATTAAAGGATGACTAGGGATCTATTTCTCCACCTAGACAATTATTGTGACGGTAAAATTGGACACCATTGATGAAATCACATGCACACACTTAGAATTTAGCCATGCAACATTAATACTAAGTTCTACTCGCGCTACAACTTAGTACAAAGAGGTTACATCTCGCATAGTACCTCACACTCGCGCTCTATTGGTACTATAGAATATGATTATCTAGCCTCACACTCGCGCTCTATTGACTAAATAATCATGCTCTTGTTAAATCCAAGCCATTCTCATTAGGATTAGAAAGTCGCCATGTAACTCAAAAACCCTAATGCTTCTTCATTTAGTTCATTGAAGTCACGATGATCAACGTGAGCTACATCAAACATGAGATCAAGCAAAGTTCCTATTGAGGACATTTCACAAACACCTTATAGGCAACTTGAAGAGTTAAGTTCAAATGAAGAAGAAACATGTGCAAATCATTCATCAATGGCATCCATAGTATTTATAATGTCACAAACATATCTAGGGGGTCCATAGATCCCCAACCAAGGTCACTACTCACTCATGATGAGGTTACAAACAAAAACATCCATGAAAGTGCAAAAACCCATATGGAAAAGAGAGTTTAGAGGTCTAGAACCAATATGGAGATCCAATAACCCTAGAGATTCGACCCTTGATGTTGTTGAAGTTGATCCTTTCTCCCAAAAACCCTTGATGATGTGCCCCAAAAACCCTAGCTCCAATCCCCCAAAAGTGCCCCCAAAAGTCCCCCCTGGAAAACTAGATCTAGATCTCAATTTATAGGCAAAATTTGCCTTCAGGGGCCAACCGGGCGGTTGGAAATTGGCCTGAAGTTGAGCCGGCCGGTTGAGGTGAGCTTCAAGGGACTCCAACTCTCGGACCCTTTGAGCCGGCCGGTTGAGATTTGTGCACGAATTTGAGCCGGCCGGTTTGGACCCTCAGAGCCTCTTACCATCCGAATCTGATCTTGATGTAAACTACAAAGTTGTAGTCCTTTGAATTAGCTTTCCAACAAGCTTTGAATCGACCAAATCGGACACCGTATGAGCCCTGGGCGTCCAAAACAAGGTGCAAATGTCAATATTGCTCGGTTTGGCTCCGAAACACCATATTTTGTTCTGAAACTGCTCGGTTTTGCTCCAAAATGCTACTCACTGGTGTTCTCAGCTTAAAATATGTAATATGCCTGAAATGAACCACAAAGCATCAAATAGCAAGAGAAATCGTAATAAAATGATCGAAACAATAAGCATAGAGGTCGCCTAAAATGCATATGTTTTAGTGCTATCAGAGGGCCATGTACATAACCTTCTTAGCCCTGGCATTCTGCTGGAGAGACATGTAGTCAGCTTCTGTGTACTTGTCTTTCTCCTTCTCATTTTGATTGGCGGGATCTGTCACATCCAGAATAGGGAAGTTACCCTTTTCAAACACACGCCACAGCTTCCCATCCAGGGAACAGACATGGGCTTCGAACTGATCCTTCCATCAGTCGTACTCTCCCGGGCTGAGCATTGGCGGCTTCCAGAACGAATCGTTTCCGCCAGACATGATTTCCTGCAAAGGCTAACACACAGAATCTAGAGCCTCGCTCTGATACCAATTGTTGGATCGTTAAGTTAGCCGTCTATGTGAGGGAGATCCCAGAGTGGTATCCCTCAGACAGATGGCAGCGGAAATTATCTCTAATACAGGAAATAATGCGAAAAGTAAATGCTCACGATTTAGAGTGGAAACCTTATTGCAATCCTTGCAACAGGCTGAAAACCACTTTGCCTTCTGGACAATTCCAGAAGGGCTTCAAGATCGATGTTATTGATTATGAATATGCTTGTACAATGTTACAACCTGTCTCACTCAGTGACAGTTTAACAATCCTACTCAATTCAACTATCAACTAACAGATCTTCTCTTGTCCGCACACAGCAGCACTTCGTCAGCTCCGAAATTGATCGTCTCTTCAATCTCCGGTCGTTCTCTCCAAAAAGCCGAGCTTCAAACTGAAGACTCCTCCTCCTTTTATAGTAGTCTTCAAGTCGGCAGATCTGATCACTGTCACAGATCCGATGCTATCCAGCAGATGTGATATGGTTAAGATATTTCCATATCTTAACCCTGTCACATATTTCCTTTCCAAATCTGACGTCAATTCAAAAAAAAATCTGACGTGAATCTTCTCTTCATATATACGAGATGTATATTCATGTATATCTTGTCATCGATATTCCTCATCAAATATTACATTCAATTACTCGTATATCTTCAGTATATATCCTCGAGAATATCTTCCCAGATCCGATCTCGTCACAAAGTCGGTGTGTCCCTCACACAGAACGCATCTCTCTCGCAGCTCTGCTCTCTCTCAGAGATGTCCGATAAACCTACCTGTCAGACAGTGATTTCTGCATACTCAAGTGGATTATTAGTTAAGTGTTTGTTATCATCAAAACACAAAGGGTCCAACAAATTCCCCCTTTTTGATGATGACAAACACTTCTTCACAAATGAGAAATCACACACAACGATGGCACGGGATTCACATAAACATTCCCTTAGTACAGCTAGCTACTTCAGAATTTATTCACTAAATTTATTTAAAGTCTAGCTGGCATAGTTCCCCCTCAATAGACATCCGCTCAAACTTCGGTACTGATTTTCCCCCTTAGTATATGCACATATATTTCTTCCCCCTTTTGGCATCATCAAAAAGATATGCAAATAAGAACACAGAGTAATGGAAAGAAAAACATTTCATTCATGCCAACAAGTCATAAGCGTGTCACGCGGACACCACACATGCAGGCAGGGAAATCAAAATGCACAGAGAAATCGAACATGAAATTCAAAAAGAAAAAAATTCAAAAAGCAGGGAGAGATATGGTAGGGTTGGCAAGGAGGGGGATCCATGAGACAGTCCAGACTAAGCATCATTCTGGGACGGAACCTTCGACTGTTCCACAATCTCTGTAGCAAGGCTCTTGATCTGCGATGGGAGCCCTTCAAGCACAGCTGTCACAGCACCCGAGTCTACCTCTACTGCCACCTCCAGGGCTGCTAACCTCTCTTTCACATCCTGCAGCTCAGACCTCACCTCTTTCAACTCAGACCGAATTTCCTGCACCTCAGACCGAAGCTCTTTCAACACGCGTCATCATCTCACCCATACTATTAGTGGGGAGAACAGCTTCTTCACGTACAGGATCAGCAACGAGAGTAACTTCAACAACATCTTCTTCTATAGGTGACGGGGTCGGGGAGCGTGGAACAATCCATCCTTCTCCTGCAGAGTACTCCAGACCTCAGCAATCACGCTCAAAAGTAGGAGCAAGAAGAACACCAACTGCGCTACAGGACTCATGATCTTCTTCTCATAGTGTGTGTGACTCAACTGAATATACTAACCATCACCAAGACTGATCTTGCAGCACTTGTGGACCATTTTCCATACCTCACGTTTCTATCAGGCAGCGGCAGGGCCTTCATCATACCCTCTCTTGGGTTTACTCCCAAAATTACTATTCTTGTCATTTTTGAACATCTCAAAACTGTCATCCGACATCCTTCACAACTCCTTGAGTTATGAATGCCTATTGCACAGCATCATGTTATTTGCTGACCAGCTCAACGTGCTCACCTTACTATGCTGAATTTTCCATACAAGTCATCAACACAGCAACTTGGCTTGTCATCCTTTCCTTCGACTTTTGAATGGGTCATTAGCTCAAGGATAGCCTTCCCGTCCATTCTGAGGACAAAACTCAGGTCATCATCATTCTTCACACCATCAACTGCATGAAAGTGACCTGCACATATCTAGCCACCCATCTAACGTGGTCTTCTCTGTTTCTTCATTCCACTCATCAAAGGAAGTCTCCTCGACGAGATTACATCATCATTTGTCTTTCTCGCGTACTCACAGAACTATAGTATTGTCTTCTCCACCACAAGGCACACCCTTTTAAGCACGCAAAAATTGCTCTCTAAAGCGTGGAAATCACCCTCACACGACCATTCATCATGGGCTCAAAATCTTCAACACTGAATTCAAAAGTAGGAGAGCTGACCTCACCTTTTCCTCACTATAACTTTTTCATCTCAGTAATTGTTGCTCCATTTCAGCAGCCTTAAAAATGGCAGCAATCTCCATTTCCATAACTGTCATAGAGATTGTTTCTCAGCCAAAGTTGAACCTTCCAAGGTGATAACTCAATCTGACCTGTCTCATGGGTACACAAGGTTTTTGGTATGGTGTGCTAACTTTACCCAAATGGTACAAATAACACCACACACAATCAGGCAAAAACAAATAAGATCATCCAAACACATTTTTATCATCTTCATACTCCATGTGGAATAACTCCAGAAAAACAGCACATCAACGGGCTCATAGGAATATCCCACATGAACATAGGCTAGGGTTGGTCTAGAGTACCTCCTGGGCTTATAATGTGGGATCAACTATGGAGGTCTCTTTTGGGCAGAAAGAAGATTCAGAATTTCATGTTTTTCAATCCCTAATGCAGTCATCAATCACATATCTAGCATGCATGGATACAGTGTGAACACGGCTTAATTTTTCACTAGCACAGAACATCCATGTTAAATTCTCCATCAGACGTGACTTATATGCATCTAGTCTAGCCAATCATTGAGGGAGCAACATATGAGCATAGCTGTAAGGAAGAGAAACCATACCTAGTTCAAGCCTCAGCTTCTCGTAGGGTTCCCTGTGCAATGCCTTTGTGAATATGTCCGCTATCTGTTCCTCAGTTCTGCAATATTCCATCTCCATTGTTCCCTTTTCAACACAGTCTCGCAGAAAGTGATATCGAATCTCTATATGCTTAATGCGTGGAAACTGCACAAGATTTTTAGAGATAATAATAGCACTAGTGTTATCACATAGAATTTTAGCACAATCAGTAATAACACCATAGTCACTTAGCTGTTTCCTGAGTCATAGAAGCTGCGCACAACAAGCAGCAGCGGCAATGTATTCCACCTCAGCGGTGGAAAGTGCAATTGAGGACTGCTTCTTTGAAGCCCAAGAGATGAGACACGGTCCAAGATACTGAGCCATCCCTGACGTGGAATTCCTGTCTGTCTTGCAGCCCGCATAATCTGCATCCGTGTAGGCTACTAGGCGTAAGTCTCTTCCCCTCGGATAGAACTAGCACAAATCATATGTTCCCTTCAGATATCTCAGTATCCTCTTCACAGCTTTCACAGGGGTTTCTCTGGGATCTGCCTGAAACCTGAACCACTAGAGTGTCCTTCCCTTCCTTCAAAAGGAAGAGAGTCTTGTCCACCTCTCCTCTGGCATATCCGTGGGACAGTAGAAACTGTAACAGTCTCTCATACCATGCGCGGGGTGCTTGCTTCAACCCATACAGCGCCTTGTCCGGGATATGGACATGATCAGGGTGAGTGCGATCCTTAGACCCTGGTGTCTGGCTCACATATACCTCCTCTTTCAGAACTCCGTTCAAGAAGGCCGTTTTCACATCCATCTGCTGTAGAGTGAAGCCATGATAAGTAAACTAAGCAATTAATAGTCTGATTACTTCTAACCTTGCAACTGGGGCGAATGTCTCATTGTAGTCTATCCCTTCTTGTTGGTTGTACCCCTTGACTACCAAGCCGGCTTTGTTTCTCACAACGACTCCCTTGTCATCCATCTTGTTTCTAAAGACCCACTTTGTCCGTATTACATTCTTGTCCTTCGGCCTATGAGCCAACCGCCATACCTTGTTCCTCTCGAGCTGATGTAACTCTTCTTACATGGCATTGACCCATTCTGGATCCTTGAGCTCTTCTGCTACTGTCTTTGGTTCTGCAAGAGAGACAAAGGGCGCAAATCCACAAAAATGACACAAATTATCTAAATTTACCTGATCCTGCGATGTGTAACACTGGTAGTCCCTCAGCCTTACTGGTGGCTGTATAACTCTCCCATGGCTTGTAGTCCTGGGTTCCCCCTCAGTGCCTGGAACACCCGCTGTCCGGATACCAGGGTCGGGGCCTCGCTCCTGCGAGAGAGAGATCAGTTTTTACGAACCTAGACAAGCTTGGGCTTACTGGGTTTTGGGACAGTTTTAACAACAGGGGAGAATTTTAGAGGACATGAATCGTTATTATCAGCGAGATTGATTTTCCTCCTGGGGGTGCTTCTGGGTCGTCCGTAGATGGCTGTGTCGTGGTGAGGACGAACCCATTCAGCTCTGTCTTCCCTTCTGTGGGGAGAGACTTTTCTCCTAGAGACATGAGCGGTACTAGCTTTTCTCTGATAACTGCAATTCCTCTCGTCGGCTTCTTTCAATTTCTTACAGTCTGATCTGTAATGGCCAGAGTGACCACAGTGCCAGCAGACACGATAGTAGAGACCACCAGTTTTCTTGTTTCTCTCTAAGGGCATAGATCTCCTGTTTCTCCGTGCCTGAAAGTTATTAGAGAAAGGTTGACGATTGGAGCTTTGCTTCTTCCAAATTTCAAAGGCTTTCCCAGCCTTGAACGGAACAGATTCGCTGTCATAGAGGTGACTTTCCTCCGAAGATGTGCCTACTTTTCCCAACTGTCTCGTGGCTCCTGGCTTTCTCTCCTGTCGAGAGCACTCACCGACTTCGGTTATTGCTTCCTTTCCTTTGGCAGTCCTTTTACGCTCTGCCTCTTCGTCAGTCTCTTTCTTGCTTTCATCATAGCCAAGCCCTGGTCTAACAAACCTTCTTTTTGAAGTTCTCCTTTTCTTCGTCAACCCTCTTGGCTTTTAGTTCTCGCATCCAGATTTCCTTTCTTTCAGTCTCTCCTCGTCTGAGATCTGCCACAATCTGACTTGGTTCCTCATTGTCTAACTGGAGCCTGGCCAATTCTGCGTTTGATTCTTCCACTTTGGCTCCGATGTCTATCGACTCGGTGTCGTCAATTTTCATGCACCTCAGCTCATCACTTAAGACATTCATCTGCATGTTCTTTCTGTCACATGTGGGACACTTGCAGACGTGTTCCTCAATTTCCCTCTCAAGTCGCATAGCTTTGGTTGACCAGAGGCGATTGTTCTCCATATCGTCTTCGTGTTCATCTTTCATAATCTCCAGTTGTTCTTTAAGACTGTGAATCTTCTTCAACAGTTCGGCAATAGTCTCTGCAAAATCAGATTCACTGAAAACCTCATCTACAAAGGAATCAGATTCATTTACCTCACTAGTTGCACCTCGCGCCATCAGACATGGCTCCATAGCTCGCTTCTTATCACTGCATTCCTCATCTGAGTCACTCCAGGCAGCGAACATGGCTTGAGCTTCCTTTGGTACGGGTGGTTCACCCTTCTTTTTGCTGTAGCAGTCTCTAGCAAGATGCCCCTTTTTCTGGCAATGATGGCAGATTCTTTCTTCCTTTGCTCCTGCCGTTGTCCTGCTTTCTTCTCCGCCAGAGTTTCTTCCACCAGAGAGACCTCTGTTGAAGTTCTGTGCTCTCCCTGTGTTTGCCATCTTGAAGGCTCTGGAGAGGAGATCAATCTCCTCATCCTCACTTGTAGATGGCATACTCACCTGTGCTATATCCAAAGCCTTCTCAACTTTCAATGCTATAGCTTGAGATTCGCCTGCTTGCCTCCTAGCCATTTTTCTCTCTGCTATCCCAGCTTGGCTTTGCAGATTCGCCACAAGTTCTTCCAAAGTGACATCCTTGATCCCCTTCTGAGCCTGCAGGGCTGTAGTCACTGTATCCCATCTGGAGTTGAGAGCTTGCATGAACTGATGGGTTATTTTCCACTGTGGAAGCTTCTCATCTAGAGAGTTCAGCTGTGCGACGATTACTTGAAATCTGGTGTAGAAGTCGTCCAGAGATTCGTCCTTTCGCTGTTCGACTGTTTCGTAGTCTTTTATGGCAGCCAGAATTCTGTTCCTCTTTATATCCTCATTTCCCTCGTACAGTCTAGCCAGGCCATCCCACTGCTCCTTCGCAGTTTTGTACACGGCCATCTTCACCTGATCTCCTTGTGAGAGGGCCATGTACATAACCTTCTTAGCCCTGGCATTCTGCTGGAGAGACATGTAGTCAGCTTCTGTGTACTTGTCTTTCTCCTTCTCTTTTGGATTGGCGGGATCTGTCATCCAGAATAGGGAAGTTACCCTTTTCAAACACACGCCACAGCTTCCCATCCAGGGAACAGACATGGGCTTCGAACTGATCCTTCCACCAGTCGTACTCTCCCGGGCTGAGCATTGGCGGCTTCCAGAACGAATCGTTTCCGCCAGACATGATTTCCTGCAAAGGCTAACACACACAATCTAGAGCCTCGCTCTGATACCAATTGTTGGATCGTTAGGTTAGCCGTCTATGTGAGGGAGATCCCATAGTGGTATCCCTCAGACAGATGGCAGCGGAAATTATCTCTAATACAGGAAATAATGCGAAAAGTAAATGCTCACGATTTAGAGTGGAAACCTTATTGCAATCCTTGCAACAGGCTGAAAACCACTTTGCCTTCTGGACAATTCCAGAAGGGCTTCAAGATCGATGTTATTGATTATGAATATGCTTGTACAATGTTACAACCTGTCTCACTCAGTGACAGTTTAACAATCCTACTCAATTCAACTATCAACTAACAGATCTTCTCTTGTCCGCACACAGCAGCACTTCGTCAGCTCCGGAATTGATCGTCTCTTCAATCTCCGGTCGTTCTCTCCAAAAAGCCGAGCTTCAAACTGAAGACTCCTCCTCCTTTTATAGTAGTCTTCAAGTCGGCAGATCTGATCACTGTCACAGATCCGATGCTATCCAGCAGATGTGATATGGTTAAGATATTTCCATATCTCAACCCTGTCACATATTCCTTTCCAAATCTGACGTGAATCTTCTCTTCATATATACGAGATGTATATTCATGTATATCTTGTCATCGATATTCCTCATCAAATATTACATTCAATTACTCGTATATCTTCAGTATATATCCTCGAGAATATCTTCCCAGATCCGATCTCGTCACAAAGTCGGTGTGTCCCTCACACAGAACGCATCTCTCTCGCAGCTCTGCTCTCTCTCAGAGATGTCCGGTAAACCTACCTGTCAGACAGTGATTTCTGCATACTCAAGTGGATTATTAGTTAAGTGTTTGTTATCATCAAAACACAATGGGTCCAACAGATGAGTTGAATAAGTGACTATTCTCAGGCGATTTCCGGACTGAGTGAGTTGATCGTTCTCAGCCGCTAGCGGACTGAGTTATAGTCGCATTAGTGGTTGCTGAGGTTGCTAGTCCATGCCCTTGTGCATGAGTTCGCAACCTTTGATAGATTTTATGACGAGGTTGGGTTGGCCGATGTAGGCCTGGGCTTCACTTTGAGCATATGTACCGAATTGAGTCATTGATTCGTCAGTGTCCAACTTCTGTACAACTTTTACCCATAAAAAAATGTGTAAAATTGATCAGTTTTGGGAAATGTGTAAGGGAGAAAATGAACCAAGTAAAACAGTCTGATTTTGGGGAATAGAGTTTGAAATTTATTATTCGCAGTAGTCACAGTACATGACTGTATTTTATTTTTTTCACCGGCAAAAAAAGAGATTCATTACGTACATTCTGTTGACAGTGTCAATTGCTTCCTTGGCTTTATATAATGGCAAAAGAATAAAAAATCCAAAAATGGTGGGCATTTACCACGACAAATCCCATTTCAACATCTAAGTGATCACGCGGCGTGAATTGTATGAGTATTTTTTTTTTATGAGAAAACGCCACGAAGGCTACAACCCGAACCAACTGCCTAAGAAGGGCACCATGGTCAAGAACGGCACGATAAAAGTTGGCCAACCGGCCGAAACGATTGACACTACACAACAGATGAAAGATCGTCGTGCCCTTCAGCGGAAACCCCACCGACACATCAGCCGATGGGCCACTACTAAACCTAGAAAACCGAAACTGAGTCTGTTCCAGCCGAAGCTGACACTAATCCAGCCAAAGCAGACAGGTTCCGGCCAAAGCCGACAGGTTCCGATCGAAGCCGACATAATGGACTAAACCTAAACTACAAACTAGATACAAAGAAACACTAAACCTGGTGTTACCCGGTACTACAACCCATACACAAACTAAAACCAAAAAGACCCCCAAAAAGCCAGCCGCCGCCGCAGCTACCTGTACAAGCTATCCGGTTACCGGCGTGAAGACCCGGCCAGCACAGCAACACGTCAACCCAATATGTACCAGCCAAAAAATAGCCTCCCCAACGCACGCAGACGCGACCATCAACACCCAACCCCCACAGCGGCATCACCACGGAGCTCCGGCACCACGGATCTGCAGCACCACCACCCCAGCGACAGCCCAGCATCAAAGGCAGCGGAAAGAAGACCAGGAGACAAACAGCCGAGCCAAAGCGAACGGCGAAGAGGATATGGGGACGCGGCCGGGGAGAGCAGTAAAAAAAACAGCCCTACCACCGACGGACGGCGCCCGCCGGTGGGCAGAGCAGCACCGCAAGCAGAAGAGCTGGAAACTTCTGGCCGAAACTTAGCACCCTTCGAATCGTATGAGTACTTTAGCTACATGAAGTAGAGTCAGGAGGAGCTGGTGATTTCTGTTGATGATGGTGTCACACGGTCCCTATATGACGACAAACAACACAACAGATATATAGCGCATCAAGTTTCTTG
The DNA here is from genome assembly GCA_033675395.1 of Rhodiola chrysanthemifolia. Classification (NCBI taxonomy): domain Eukaryota; kingdom Viridiplantae; phylum Streptophyta; class Magnoliopsida; order Saxifragales; family Crassulaceae; genus Rhodiola; species Rhodiola chrysanthemifolia. The sequence continues at coordinate 15,303,667 of CM066207.1, forward strand.
AAATTCATATTATTAACTATACTTTCTCTACGTATAACTAAGACATGCTGCTTGTGACATAAACATGATCCACCACAATGTTACGTTTGGCGGCCCTTTTAGTAAAAATCTTCTCCATATCTCTAGCGAAATTCTGCAAGGAGAATCAAAAATAACAACTATGCAGCTCAACATTCATGTTTCTGACATATACAATTCACAACCGACTCTTACAAGATAAATCATCTCCCAATAGTTAAAAAAAAATTATTTTATTTTTCTTTTTTTCCTTTTTTTTTTCCGTTCTAACTAGTTTTCTTTTAAAACTATGCTTGGGGCCAATTTTTCACCCACCTTCCAAATTAAGAACTTTGTTTTTAGGGGAAAATTTGAAGGTCAATTGTCTAACTCCACACTTAAAGCTTGACATAGTGCATGAATAAAGGCGGGCGCATGCAAATCACAATAAGTATATGGAAACACATACTAGTACTAAGGTCACCTAGAAAAAGAGATGTAATTTAGATTTTTGACATTTTTGAACCGGTGCCTACTAATTTCAAGTCTCAAACATGCTTCAAGAACTACGTAAAACATGTGATAGTCAAATGCTAGCAATGATATTGACTCTGGTGAATACACACATGAATAAAACTATTTCAAGTCCTAGACTTTGAATCCAAAAGAATGACAATCAGTCAAGGAGTATCGTAGAAAACGAGGATTTCAATCGTAATACGTAGACAGTTGAGCATATGCAAGAGTGAGTGCGTGATATGCAATGTGTGTGACTATGCGCTACCCACTCCACACTTAAAATCGAGCTTAGTCCCTAAGCGAATACATAAAATAAAAGGCGCGTAGGAACTTCCCTCGTGTGTGATATCCATGGAAATTAAACGATGTCCGGGGAGTGAAATACGACTTATGAGCTGTAGATATAGAGAGAAACACACCAAGCGTCACAAGTAATAGGTTATCATCGCTAATCGTGGAGAAACCTGGATAAGGGATGCCACAGAATAAAGAGGTATTGATGTGAGTAAAGGTGAAAAATATAGGCAAAATAACTCAAGCACCGAATAACATGTAAAACAGCATCCAAAAGTCAGTGGACAAAGAGAAATAACATAATCGGTCTACAGCTGACAAAACCCACGCAAACAATATGACAATAAACATATGTGGCTAAATAGCGTCGTCATCACCATCATCCTCATTCCCAGGGTGTCTAGTGGGGGGAGGTACGTCGAACTCAGTCTCGTCTAGTAAAGCCGTAATGGCATCCTCCGCCCACTGCTGATGTCTAGTGGTTTGAACTCTGAACTCTGTAAAATCGGCAGTGAGCTGGGTGAGGTGACCATATGATCTGTGTACCGGAATCTGCCAGGTCATCATCTAGCTCTGCTGCGCTAAGATCTGTTCCTGCGCCCGAATGATCTGGTACTGCTGGTCAAAAAGTCGCAGCTGAGAGTTCTCCATGCGCTCTAAGCGCTCCAAGTAAGAGCTCGGGAGCTGGTCATCGGATGGAGGCTGCGCTGGAGGAGTAGGCTGCGGTGGAGGGGGCTGCCCGGCAGAAGGTACCGGAGGCTCCTGTGCCTCAAATGGATCAAAGTCTGGCTCGGGGAAGGGGGCAGGACCCTGCTCGCGCTCCATGCGCCTCCTCTTCCCCTCCATGCGCTGCCCCTTAACTCCTTCCTCCGGAATATCCGGCATGTGGTCCCACTGGTGGTCCCTGGTGAGCATCTTACACTGAATCATCTTTGGGATCGTGAGCTTCCAAATATCAGAGTTAAAACTGGCGCTGAAATCGAAACCAAGGCTCTCGGCAAGCAGAGTTATGTAGAGACCACCACTAATGGCGAGGTTAGGCTTCTTCCCATCCAAACTCGCCCACTCCTTAAAACGGGCACTGAGAATCTCAAAGAAATCCACTTTAAGGCCACGACTCATAGCTATCAAAATGTCAATGTCCCTCTCATTGACCACTGTGCCTCCCTCCTTACGAACATTCACTGCCATAGCTACAAGAGGGTGGGCGACCTTCCACTCGGGTAACGTAATGGCAGTGGCAGGATGGGTAGATAAATACACGACGTCCAACTCGGAAATGTACTTCCAGAAGTCATTCTTATCAGACTCAGAGAAATGTGGCACAATACCCTCCAATGGGAAGTCCAAAACACGACACACGTCGGCTCTATCCAATGTAAAACCAATGTCCTGCAGTTGAAACGACCAATGTGTCGTTTGCCCCGGAGGTCCATGAGGGCGAAACGATGCCACAAATTCAAACAAAGCAGTAATCATAGTCTTCCTTTGATGTGAAAATAATATACCTAGCCCCGAATTATCAAACAATGAATGGACCTTGTTTATCAAACCGAAATCGGTAAGAGTACCGAGGCAGGGGATAAGGGTAGGCATACACGTTTTCTTGAGCTTCAACTGCTTGTAGTTTGCTAAGGTAGTCGGGTCGGGGAACCTTGGATAATGCTTATCATCGAAGACTCGCACGGTTGGAGCTGCTGGATCTGGGATTGGCTCGTCGGCAGGATGAGGCGCGGCTCGGGAGGAGGAGGCGCGAGCTAGATTCCGGCGGCGAGACATGGTGAGGCGGGGTCGGAATTGATGCTTGGGTTGGATTCGGACGGACGGGGCGACGGCGGGTGGAGCAGGAGAGAAGAAGTCGTTCGGTCGAAATAACATTCCAAACCCTAATTTCAATATGCGTACTCGAGCAGGTCCCGTGACACCAGGTCCGTCACGGGACTGGAAATCATCATCGCTTCTGGTCAATCCCGTGACAGGTCCTTTGTCGCAGGGCGTCACGGGTCACGGGGCATCACGGGATTCATGAGAATTGTGCTCTCTGGTTGGTCCCGTGACAGGTCCTTTGTCACGGGGCGTCTGATTTTCATCTCCTATGGTCAGTCACGTGACAGGAAAATTATCCCGTGACGGTCCTATGGTCACGGGATGTCACGGGACCAAGTTTGTCAGGCTGTTATTGACTGGCACTCCACACTTGGAACCGCTGCACACACATGGAATCACACAATGCAAATGCAGATGAAAACTAGCTAATTACTTACAGCGCGGGTTACTCCCCGAAGAGGCCTAGTTTAACGTCTTGGCGAGACATAGCTGGGTCTAGACAAATGCACAGCGCATAGGAAGCATTCTCGGAAAGTCTTTTAGCTAAGATCCCTTCCCGAGAAGTAGGTTATCATTGATCCCGTCTGGAGGTGCAAGATGCTTTAATACGTGGTAGTGCTTGAGGCGTTGCCCGTTTACTACCATAGATTTTCCTCCTTCGACACTGAGCTCCACATGCCCGTCTGGATAAGCTCGTTCCACTGTATAAGGGCCACTCCATTTGGTGCGCAGCTTCCCAGGGAATAATCTAAGGCGGGAGTTGTAGAGGAGGACTCGCTCGCCTTCGTTAAATTCTCTGCGCACTATTCTCTTGTCATGCCATTTCTTCGTTCTCTCCTTGTAGATACGAGCATTCTCATACGAGTCTAATCTGATTTCATCAGATTCGTGGAGTAGTAATCTCTTTTCCCCAGCTGCTTTCAAATTCGTGTCCAGCTCTCTAATAGCCCACAGAGCCTTGTACTCGAGTTCGACTGGCAAGTGGCAGGTCTTTCCATAAACAAGTCTGAAAGGACTCATTCCAATAGGAGTTTTGAACGCTGTCCTATATGCCCACAGCGCGTCATCTAGCTTGGACGGCCAATCCTTCCTATGGCTCGAGACTGTCTTCCCCAATATGCTCTTGATCTCCCTGTTAGAAATTTCAACTTGCACACTGGTCTGAGGATGATATGGAGTGCCAACCTTGTGATAAACACCGTACTTCTTCAGCAATGTCTCGAAATTTCTTTCTTTGAAGTGGGAGCCTCCATCGCTGATAACTGTTCTAGGCACTCCGAACCGAGGGAAAATTACCTTCTGAAACATTTTGATAACCACCTTGGCGTTGCAAGTAGGAGTAGCCACTGCTTCAACCCACTTGGAAACATAGTCGACTGCTACCAAGATGTACTGATTTCCATAAGAAGGTGGGAATGGTCCCATGAAATCAATCCCCCAAACATCGAACAGGTCCACTGCGAGAAGCTCTGCTGGGGCATCTCCTGCTATTTTGAAATATTTCCAGTCATCTGGCACTGATCACAAGCCTTAACGAATTCGTGGGAATCCTTAAATAGAGATGGCCATAAGAACCCGGACTGCAGAACCTTTGTAGCTGTCTTTGAGCCAGCCCCGTGTCCTCCGTATTGTGATGAGTGGCAGCGTTCCAGAATCCATTTGATCTGGTCCTCGTCGACACAAGTCCTGTAGAGACCGTCAGCACATAATCTATATAGGAAAGGGTCATCCCAGAAGTACCTTTTCACGTCGGAAAGAAACTTCCTTTTCTGGTTGTGCGAGAGGTCAGGAGGTATGATTCCGCAGGCCAGAAAATTGATAAAATCTGCGTACCACGGGACGTTATCCACATCAACACGCATAAGCTGTTCTCCTGCTAAAGAGTCAGTCATTGGGAGCTTGTCCTCTTCGCAGTCGAGCTCTCCTAGCTCGAGGCGTGATAAGTGATGTGCAACCAGATTTTCTGCTCCCTTCTTGTCTCTAATGTCAATGTCAAATTCTTGGAGGAGGAGGACCCATCGGATCAGACGAGGTTTCGAATCCTTCTTGGACAGCAGGTATTTGATCGCAGCATGGTCTGTGTACACCATGGTCTTCGAACCTATTAGATACTGCCTGAATTTCTCAAAAGCGTAGACAATGGCCAGCATCTCTTTCTCAGTCGTAGTGTAGTTGGCTGCTACCCCTGCGAGGACCTTGCTGGCGTAGTAAACCACGTGAAGCTTCTTGTCGATGCGCTGCCCCAGAACTGCTCCTACTGCAAAATCACTTGCATCGCACATTAGTTCAAATGGCAGCTCCCAATCGGGAGGCTGCACTACCGGAGCAGAAGTAAGAGCAGTTTTTAAATGATGGAAAACATTAAAACATGAATCATTGAATTGAAACTCAGCTTCCTGACAAAGAAGATCAGTGAGTGGCTTGGCAATCTTCGAGAAATCCTTTATAAAGCGCCTATAAAATCCAGCGTGCCCGAGAAAACTCCTAATCCCTCTCACAACTTTTGGAGGGGGCAGCTTCTCAATCACCTCCACCTTCGTGCGATCGACCTCGATGCCACGGTGAGAGACCATGTGTCCCAGCACAATACCTTCCTGCACCATAAAGTGACACTTCTCCCAGTTCAAGACCAGGTTAGTGTCAACGCAACGACGAAGGACATCAGTGAGGTTAGAGAGACATGCATCAAATGAAGAGCCATACACCGAAAAATCATTCATGAATACTTCCATGGTGTGCTCTAAAAAATCAGAAAAGATAGCCATCATGCAACGCTAAAACGTGGCTGGTGCATTACAGAGACCGAAGGGCATACGTCTGTAAGCAAATGTGCCAAAAGGGCAAGTAAAAGTGGTCTTCTCCTGGTCCTCGGGGTGTATAGGGATCTGAAAGAATCCACTATAATCGTCGAGGTAGCAGAAAAACTTATGCTTAGCAAGACGTTCTAACATCTGATCAATAAAAGGCAATGGAAAGTGATCCTTAAGAGTGACCTTATTCAATTTCCTGTAGTCAATGCACATACGCCAGCCAGTTACAGTACGAGTAGGAATTAATTCATTATGCTCATTTCGTACGACAGTTAAACCTCCCTTCTTAGGGACTACGTGCACAGGACTAACCCACTTACTATCAGCAACAGAATAGATAATACCAGCATCCAACAATTTGAGAATTTCTTTCTTGATCACATCATTCAGTTTAGGATTTAGACGTCTCAAAGCATCTCTACTGGGCTTAGCATCGCCCTCTAGGTTGATTCTATGCATGCACAAATCTGGGCTAATTCCTTTGAGATCGTCTATCGAATAACCTAGGGCTGGCCTATGCTTGCGCAGGACCTCAAGTAATTTCTGGGTTTCTACATCAGTGAAGGATGCATTCACAATCACCGGGTAGGTAGAGTTAGGGCCCAGAAATTCATACCTGAGACTTGCAGGTAGAGGTTTCAGCTCCACCTTGCAAGGTTCCTTACCTGGTTCGGCGTTCTGTTCGGCTTCAGCTGTAGCTGCTCCCTCTATGCTCAACGCGTATACGTCCATCAGTATTGGGAAGCCTGGTGTAACTCTGTAAGACTCAATAGAGGTCAGTGAAATAGGCTGATCGACATCAGCGGAGTCTAAAACATCGCAGTCAGCTAAAAGACTAGGAGTCTTGCACATGTCAGGCAAATAAAAGACGACTCGCTCACTGCCCACTCGCAAAGCAATAGACCCTCTATCCATATCAATAACAACTTTAGCCGTATAGAGGAAAGGTCTACCAAGGATAATTGGAATGTCTATGTCCTCTGAGATCTCAAGCACAATAAAATCAGTAGGTATGTAAATATTCTTCACCTTAACAGGTACGTCTTTCAGAATCTCTTTCGGGAGTCTACAAGAACGATTCGCAAGGCGAATAGAGATGTTAGTAGGACAGAGGTCACCCAAATTCAGTTTAGAATACAAAGAATAAGGCATGATAGACACACTAGCACCCAAGTCACACAAAGCACGACGAATAGTAAGACCGCCAATATCACAAGGGATAGAAAAACTCCCTGAATCCTTAAGCTTAGGCGGCATGGGCTGGTGCATGGCAGCGTTGCACTCCTCACTCAGAGCCACTGTCTCGGTTCCGTCCATCTTCCGTTTCCCAGTCAAAATTTCCTTCATGAATTTCGCATAGGTGGGGATCTGGGTGATTGCATCGGTGAAGGGCATTGTGATGTAGAGAGTTCGAATTTTATCTACGAATTGCATGAACTCTTTATCTCTTCTTGCACCCTTGAGTCGCTGAGGGAATGGGACTGGTGGTACATAGGGGGTCGGCTCAACTGTTGGAGCAAAATTTTCGGCTCGGGTTTCAGCTTCTTTTGACGTCTCCTCATCCAGAGGTGTAGGAGTAGGTGCTGAGAGCGTAGCTCGAGGTCGGGTGCTCTGGGCTGGGAGCATCTCAAGTTGTTTCCCACCTCGGAGTGTGATAGCATTGACCGATTCCCTAGGGTTGTGATCTGGTTTTGATGGGAGTTTCCCTTGTTCTCTAATAGCCGAGTCAGCTTGTTGAGCAACCTGATTTTCGAGCATCCTATTCTAAATGACCAGCTGCTCGATCGTCTTCTCGAGTCCTTTCACTCGCTTATCTTGCTCTTGAGCCCGCCTATCTTGCTCTGCCATGAAACTAGCCATCATGGACTCCATGCTAGAGGAGCTGCTAGATTCCTGTTGCTTGGGCTGCTGCGACTAGTAGGCATAATTCCCTGAATTCTGATTCTGATTCTGCTGCCCTTGTGACTGGTTGTTGTATTGAGGCTTCGGCTGGTAGGAGTTATTATTCTGCGTTTGTTGAGCTTGATTGTTGTATTGGCCTCGTGGTTGGTAAGGTGCATTGCCTTGCTGCTGTTTGTAAGGGAAACTAGGGGGCGCCTGATTTTGAGGTTTGTAAGAGAGGTTAGGATGATTCCGATTCGGGTTATCCCACCTGTTAGCAGCTGAACCATAGCCGAAACCAGTCCCTTGATTATTCTGCCCAACGTAATTGGCGTCCTCCTGATTTCCACTGTTATCATCTTGTCCCATTACCGGACAGCTATCTGCAAAATGAGAGGGAGAGCCACAAATCTGACAATAGACACCGACATTGGCAACATCAGACGACTTTATAGAGGAGGCCGTCTTCAGGTTTTTTATTTCGGTTGCGAGCATCTTCACTGTATTGATCAACTCAGCCATGTCATTAGTGCCATCGGCGTTACAGAGATCTTGCACGCCTTTTCTGTCCTTAGGATTCCCTCGATCGCTGGTCCAGAGGTGGTAGTCTTGAGCTGCCTTTTCCACAATAGCATAGGTCTCGTCTAGAGGAACTCCAGTAAGTCCTCCACCAGCAGTCTGATTGATCAAAGTGCGCATTCCCTGGTCGATTCCTTGATAGAAAGTGTCCATGATCTGCCACAGCTCTAGGTTGTGATGGGGGCACATCCTCATCAGCTCCTTGTATCTCTCCCAAGCGTCGTACAGGGTCTCACCATCTATAGAATGGAACGAGATAATCTTGTTCCTGAAATGTGCTGTCTTTGATGGTGGGAAGTACTGTTGGAGGAAAGCTTCGGCCAACTTGTCCCAGGTAGTAAAAGTACCCTCAGCATGGCTGTCTAGCCATCTACTGGCCTTGTCAGATAATGAGAATGGAAACAGCCTGAGGTAGTAGGACTCTGGAGGGACACCATTAGTTTTCACCGTGTTGCACATCTGAATGAAACGCTTAAGGTGCTGGTGAGGGTCCTCATTCATCCTCCCTGAAAACTGGTTATTCTGCACCATCTGAATTAGGCCGGTTTTTAGCTCCCAGGTATTGTTGGCGATGCCTGGTGGTGCAATGGCTGACTGAAATCCCGTGACACGTGGAGCAGTGTAGTCTCCAAGTGTCCTGCGCGCTGGTGGCTGCACTTGGCGCTGCTGGTCGTCTTCGACTACTCCATTCAGCAAGACTGGATTGTTTTGATTCATAGCCATTGCTGCGAAATTTCGGTTCAGTGCTCGTAGCTGTCGAGCCTCGTTCTGGACCCTGCGAATATTACTTCGTTGGTCCGGTGTGTCCTCGTCCGAGATCTGAATCTGCTTCTTCCGTCGGGGTGTTTTCTTTGGCATGAACTAGCTAGTACCTGCAAGAGCCAAGAATCACCGTGAGTGAAGAAATTAAGGCAGAAAAATCAGATAACAAATAAGGTGGAATAGTCTAAACTACACACGTTAAATCTAATATCACACTAAACGCTGCTCCCCGGCAACGGCGTCATTTTGACATGCGTATTTTTAACCCTTTATAGTTGTCAAATTATATGTTTTAGGAGTCGAATTACAGTCAAACAAAATTTATAACCTTGGTAAGCCAAGGGTCGATCCAAGGAACAGTGTGTGAATACTAGCAAACAATGTGACCTATTTAGCTGTTCCGAACAATTTAAGGTTTTGTTGTGATGTAAATTGCAGAAATTAAATAACAGAAAAATTAAGGTTTGTGATTAAATCAGAGAAAGAATTCCAGAATCCATACTTCACCCGTGCCAACCCCACTAATCATGCAATCATGTCACGTAAATTATTCATGCTATCGAATATGGAATCGAACCGAAATAACACTAGACAAGCCGCCCATCCACGGATCATTGTTTAGATTAATCTCAATCGTTGAACGCCGCCCATCCACGGATTATCAACGATCTCGATTTATTAAACTAAAGGTTTTCCTATTAAATCATGTAAACATGACCTAATATCAATTTCATGTAATCCGATTAATACCTAGGACCCATCCATCTTTCGGTAATTAACCTAAATACGTTCTAGCATGCAAACATACCCTTTGATGTAAATACTTGCATAGAACGATAAAATTAAGCACACAGTGAAATTGAATATTCGAATCGCATAAATAACAACTTTAATTGATCACATGAGAGTTAGGGTTACTGATGGATGCACAGTCGTTGTGTGCAAACGTCAAGAATAAATTTATAATAGTCCGCTACTCGCGACTTCACTACTGGGTAGCAACTGGTAAGTAGGGGTCGAACCCAAGGGAACTAGGGGGATAGTTGCTCTTTGAGGTGATTTGTACAGCGAAGGAGCGTGTTTTTATGTTGATTGAGGTTTTAGCGCTAACAACTACGTGACTTTTTGATTGGTTTTGGTTTTTTTGTGCGGAAAAGTAAATGACAGAAAATTAAATACTGAAAATACAAAGAAGACTTACAGCGGGTGATGCGTGATTGGCAAGTCCTCCGGTTGATGAGTGCAGTTGATTAAGGCAGTTATACTAAGAAAGTAAATACAGGTGGTGTTTGATTTCAAGGAAAATATTCAGTTTCGCGGGCTTTGTATCATAGCATGTTTATCATTGACCTTTAGTGATCCTTCTAAGTATTCAAACGTGCATCAAGGCCATTCCAAGCACTCGATTTGCCACACTGTCTAGTCTTTTGCAAAAGTGTTCGAAAGTGTATCAAGGTCATTCCAAGCACTCGATTTGCACACACTGTCTAGACTTTTGCAAAAAACGTAGAGCCCTTGTTCTACTTAGACTAATACCCCATTCGAAGGTATATTAGCCTGTGTGCATCCATTTGATCAGTCATTCCCGAGCAATCAAATGGTGTTTGAGAGAGGTCAAACTCCTCAGATAAGCTTTGCCATTCCAAGCATCCACTTATCCGAGTATGTTTACGAACTTCCACGGAAGAGCTTTGCCATTCCAAGCATCCACTCAACCTTGGAAGTTCTGGCCTAATATATGGCACATAGAACAAGTTTTGAATACAGAGAAAAAAATACTAAAGCAAGTCTAAAACATTTTATGATACAAGTACACCCCTTCAACCGAATGAAGAGTTTAGCTACGAATATCCATAGAGGTGGATACCATAGCTAAATACTCGGGGGTTTTTGAAAGACAGTAAGTAAAGGGGAATACTCAAGAACCAACAGGAGTATTCCCAATTCCTACTTGAATACTCAAGAACCAACAAGAGTATTCTCTAAAACTGTTATAATACTCAAGAACCAACAGGAGTATTATTTCAAAACCAAACTTACAAGTTGCCAAACTTAGAGAGATAAGTGATTTGTGATTTTTGGGATGTTTACAAATGAGGTTTGGCTTGGTATTTATAGCCAAACTTGAGAGAAATGGAGGGTGGAGATGGGGGGCATGTGTTTTTGATCCAAGGGAGGAGAAGGGAGGAGCAAGGAGGAGATGACACATGGGGGAGGAGCTCTAGCCGCCGGCGGCTTTGGGAGGAGGGAGGAGGAGCCGCCAAGTGGAGGGAGGAGAGTGGAGGAGAGGAGTTGTGAGGGAGGAGCCGCCCATGTGAGGAGGATGCTCCTCCCCTTCTAGCCGCCCATGTGAGGAGGAGCCTCCCTTGTGAGGAGGTTTTGTGAGTTTTGTGAAGTTTTCACAAAACTATCGGTCCATTCCTACCCCGGACTGACTTTGGTTGCTCTTTGGTTTGATTTGTTTTGAATGATTCCATGTCAGGATCTTTAGATTTCTTCAGTCAGCGCCTGATCGTGACCTTGGAATGACTCGTAACATCTTTTCTGCGTAAAATCCTCTCCTTAGCGTGTATTCTCTCTAAGCTTCAAAATACCCTGTAGAAATATATCGGAACTAACAAGCAAAAGTTAAATAGACAAACAGTCTAATTTAGTGGGCTTAACTGTGTTTTTGATTCGTATAATTATGGTCCATCAGTTACATAGCATGGGATCCGTAGGATCCCAGAATAAAGAGACTACTCGCTATTCATGGCGATTTACCAAAAATAGCGTATAGAGAAAGAAGGAACGAGTAAACCGTAAAGACGCGGTGGCTCGTTGAATCTCTTCCGATGAATTGCTGTCTCTTCCAAGCTAGGTCTTCTCCTCGTTCAGCACACCCATTCTAGTCGAGTGATGTCCTATTTATAGCTCAAATCTTCGAAATTTCTAAAATTATCTTTAAGCCCAGATTAGGAAAGTCCCGTGATGATTCAGCCGGTCCCGTGACAGTCCATGTGTCACGGGATGTCACGGGATGCTCAATATACATGGTCTTTGGTCTATCCCGTGACGGATTCCTTGTCCCGTGATGGATTTCTCGTCACGGGATCGTCAATATGTGCAGCCTCTGGTTGATCCCGTGATGGCCTTCTTGTCCCGTGACACTAGAGAGTGGTCACGGGACTGTGACTCAAAATTGCTACCTTTTGCTTATTTCTTCGTCATTTCGTGCCTCCGGACCTACATCGAGCCAGTGGGTGATTCAAACCTGAAACACTGGAGAAAATCATAAAATATGGACAATTTGCCCGGAGAACGAGTGTCATCCTTCATCAAATGAAGCGATTAATTAGTCAAAATATTGACTGATCACTCAACATTCATGTTTCTGACATATAAATCATTACCTCATGTTATCGTTTCTGACAACATTCATGTTAAAAGCACTTGTCAACGATAAATCATTACCTCAAAACGAGCTAACGCACTGTCAACCGTTTTGGCATAATGAGCTATCATACCGTCAGCCATCTTGTCATACTCAGCAAGTAACTTTGCCATATCTCAGGTTTTGTATCAGCTACCATGTTTACCTTCAGTAGCAAAAGGTAAGCTTGTGACATAAACATGATCCACCACAATGTTATGTACGTCGGCGTTTTCAGTCAAACTCGTCTTTTGAGAAACCACCTCAGTGAGATGGTGGAAAAAGGTCGGAGCGACCTGAGCTAATGGATGGACGTGAGAGGCGATGTGGAATTTGAACTGTATTTCTTATTGATTCAATAAAAGGATGAAATACAAAGGACATTTTATATCCTACATATGTAACGGTTGATGTACATGTATGGAAGTTCTAATGAAAGGTTTGATGAGTGATTTAAGGCTGAATTTAAAGCTTGATATCCCCCCTCAAACTGGAGCGTGAAGAAAGTTTGAAACCTCCAGTTTGCGACAAATGTTGAGAAGTTTATCTCCCGAGAGCGGTTTCGTGAACATATCAGCTGGTTGATCTGTAGTTGAAATATGTGTAGGTACTATAACTTTAGATGAAACTTGTTGCCGAATAAAATGACAATCGAGCTCAATGTGTTTGGTGCGTTCGTGGTAAACAGGATTACGAGCTATATGTATCGCAGCAGAACTATCACAATAAAGAGGAACAGGATCATCAATCAAAACACCCATGTCTCCAAGAAGTCTGCGAAGCCATATAATTTCGCAACATGCATTTGCCATTGCTCGGTACTCGGATTCAGCTGAAGATCGTGACACAACGGGTTGTTTCTTTGTTTTCCATGAAATGAGAGAAGAGCCAAGAGTGACACAATAACCTGTTACTGATTTGCGAGTGATCGGACAACCTCCCCAATCAGCATCACAATATGCAGTAAGATGAAGGGCAGAAGAGGAAGCATAGAAGAGCCCCTGTCCCGGAGCATTCTTAACATACCGAAGAACGCGACGTGCAGCTTGCATATGCTCTTCAGTTGGTCGCTGCATGAATTGGCTCAAGACATGAGTAGAATAAGTCAGGTCTGGTCGAGTAATAGTGAGATAAATAAGTCTCCCAACAAGTTGACGATACGGGAGAGGATCACTCAAAATGGCAGCTTGTGAAAGTCCTAACTTGTGTTTGATGTCCATAGGCGTACGAGCTGGTTTGCAGTCTAATAGACAGTGATCATGTAAAAGATCTAAGGCATATTTTCTTTGATTCAAATAAATGCCCGAATCCGAACGAGCGACTTCAAGTCCTAAAAAAAACTTGAGATGTCCAAGATCCTTGATCTGAAATTGATCATGAATGAAATCTTTCACTCGATTAATAATGTTCGAAGATGTCCCAGTGAGAACAACATCATCCACGTAAACTAGAAGTATAGTGAAAGACCCATCCATCTTTAATGTGAAGAGTGAAGCGTCACAAGAGCTTTGAGAAAAACCGAATGATAGCAAGGCATCACTAAATCGAGAAAACCACTGTCGAGATGCTTGTTTAAGGCCATAGATGCTTTTGTGAAGCCGACAAACTTTGTTACTATGTCGTTCTTTCTCATAAAAACCCGGAGGAAGTTTCATGTACACTTCTTCTTCTAATACGCCATGTAAAAACGCATTATTGACATCTAGCTGAAAAAGTGGCCAACCTTGTACGGATGCTATGGCTAAAAGACTTCGAATAGTGGTCATCTTGACGACCGGTGCAAATGTCTCGTGATAATCGAGTCCTTCTATCTGAGTGAACCCTTTTGCTACTAGACGTGCCTTGTAGCGTTCTACGGTACCATCTGAATGTAATTTAATTTTATACACCCATTTACAATCGACCGCACTCTTACCATTTGGAAGCTCGGTTACTGACCAAGTTTGATTGCGTTCTAAAGCTTCAATCTCAAGCTGCATAGCCTCACACCACCTGGGCTCTTTCTTGGCTTGTGAGAAGGTCTTCGGCTCGTTAAGTAAAGACATCTGAGCAAGGGAAGATAAGTGTGTGACACTACACTTATCATAACTGATATAGCTGCTGAGTGCATGAGGAGTAGTCCTTTTTCTTTGTGTAACATAATCAGAAAGCCATGGTGGATCCTTCCGAGGACGAGTAGAACGTCGCACTGTCAATTCTTCTTGAATAGATGAACTTTGCAACACATCATCTCTCACAAGATTAGAATAATCAATCCCAGCATTCATCTGTTCAACATCCTTGTGTTGATTAGATGAACCTATTTGGTCATTTGTATCACTTTCCAAATCAAATTCATCTTCCTCATAAGACAAATCTTGAGCGACAGGGAGAGGAATGCAAATGGACGATGGTAGTGAACTAGGCAGTGCATGAAAAGGGTAGATATCTTCCACAAACTTGATATCTCTGCTGATAATAATCTTGTGAGAAGTAAGGCAAAATGTTTTGTATCCTTTGATACCATAAGGATAGCCCAAAAATACACAAGGTCTAGATCGATTATCAAACTTGTCACGAAAATTGCTATAAGTCCCAACATAGCATAAGCATCCAAATATGCGCATATGCTCAACATCGGGGTGAGTACCAAACATTACCTCATATGGTGTTTTCCACTCCAATAATGGCGTGGGTAGTCGGTTTATGATATATGTCGCTGTTAAGACACAATCTCCCCAAAATTTCTTCGGTACATTTGATTGTATACGAAGTGATCGTGCCACATCTAAAAGATGTCGATGTTTTCGCTCCACGACGCCATTTTGTTGTGGAGTATATGCACAACTTTTATGATGAATACAACCCTTCATTGCCAAAAAATCAGCAAAGCGTGAGTTGCAAAACTCACTTCCATTATCACTTCGGAACACTTTGATATCCCTTGAGAATTGCGTCTTTATCAATTTGAAGAATCGGATTAATAAGTCAGTGACCTCTGCTTTGTGTTTCATGAGGAAAGTCCATGTATTGCGTGAGTAATCATCTACAACTGTTAAAAAGAATCGCGCACCACCTATCGTTGGTGTAGAAAAAGGTCCCCATACATCTGCATGGATTAAATCAAACAAACCAGAAACTTTGTGCTCGCTTATAGGAAAAGATGGTCGTGACTGTTTTGCAAGAGGACAAACACCACAATGAGTTTTATTTTTGCTAAAATAAAGATCTGGATAAATTTTATTCAAAAGCTTGTGAAGTCGGTCATAGGACGCATGTCCCAATCGCCTATGCCAAGTTTCTTCCATAGTCTGATTCCTTGTAACACCAGCCACCACAATTGGAGCACTAACACGCATGTAATATAGGCCGTCTTTTAAATTACCAGTCCCTAGGATAATCTTGCGCGCTTGGTCCTGGATCACACATGCATGATCAGTGAACAATACAGAACACTGAGTTTGAGCAATAAGCTTGCTAATGGATATCAAATTGAACCGAAAACATGGAACTAGTAGGGCATCTGAAAGGATTAAATCCTTAGTTACTTGGCAAGAACCAATGCTCCTGACAATTGCACTTTGCCCATTTGGTAGAGAAACATGTAGTGGACTGGATAGCTCACGAATATTGTGCAAAAGATCAGCATGACATATGAAATGATCAGTTGCTCCGGTGTCCAACACCCAAGAATTACGTGACGGAAATATGCTAGATAAACAAGAAATACCTGCCATATATGTAGTATTAGGCTCACTGTTTGATCCTCCTTGCTCAAGTAAGGCCAATAGCTTACTCACTTGTGCATCTGTAAACTGAGAACTTGTCACAGAAGAGGAACTAGATGTCACCTTAGGCTCGGCAGACACCACTACTTCAGAACCAACAGTAGCATTATTCGCATATGATCTGCCTCTATAGTTAGGCTTATGGTCAACACGCCCTCGGTTCATCTTGTTGCTTGGAGGGTATCCCACGAGCTTATAACATGTTTCTTTAGTATGCCCGTGTATTTGACAGTGGGTGCAGAAAGGTCTTGACTTAGACTTGTTCATGTTTTGTCTTTCTTGATTAACTTGCCTTTCTCCATAGTGATTCTGCTGGCTTTGCACACTCATGGCAGACATTTCCGCGCTAGGAAGCCTCGAGACATATTGTTGTATTTCATCTTGTGAAACCATATCAAAAACTGTATCTATATCCGGCAGTTGTCGAAGGCTAAGATGTGCATTCTGATTTGGCTATGTGACTCATTGAGCCCCATGAGAAATTTCATCACACGTTCCTCCTCCCTTTCGCTTGACATCTCGACACACTCAGCACAATTGTTTGTACCATCAGAATGTTTCCTCGTTTTCATAGAGTCCAATTCTTGCCATTGATTTACCAGTTTTTCGAAGTAGGCAGCCACTTCAAGCTCTCCTTGCATTAGGTTGTTTATCTCTTGCTGTAAGGCATACTTTCGTGCAAGGTTTGAGCCGGCATATCTAGTGTGCAGATTTTTCCAAGCAATGGTGACATCCTTGGCGTGCAAAATTTGGCCAACAACGTTCTTTGACACTGAGTTAATTAACCAGGTCATTATAACGTCGTTGCACCTTTGCCATTTTGCAGCTTGCTGCACATCCTTTGGTTTTGGATGATCGCCCTTGACAAAACCCAGTTTGGATCTTGCCGAAAGAGCAATTTCCATCGACTTTTTCCATTGGACGTAATTTTGTCTACCTGTGAGAATCTCGGTGATTAACGGCTGTCCTGTGACATCTTTGGAGTTGATAACGAAGGGATCGTCAGTGGCCGGTTGTACCTTTCCGTCTCCAGAATTATGAGCCTTGGTTGACTCTTTATCGGAAGCCATGAGAAGATGATGAACTCAAAGTTCTGTGGCTCTGATACCATGAGAAACCACCTCAGTGAGATGGTGGAAAAAGGTCGGAGCGACCTGAGCTAATGGATGGACGTGAGAGGCGATGTGGAATTTGAACTGTATTTCTTATTGATTCAATAAAAGGATGAAATACAAAGGACATTTTATATCCTACATATGTAACGGTTGATGTACATGTATGGAAGTTCTAATGAAAGGTTTGATGAGTGATTTAAGGCTGAATTTAAAGCTTGATATCTTTACGTCTGTAATTAAATTCTGCAACAACAACAACAAAAAACAACTATGCAGCTAAACAAATGTTTCTGTTAGTGAACGTGCTGGCATACCAAAAAAAAAACAAAATACAGCAAGCATGATGGTATAGTGGGCATAGTTGTAAGAGAATGACAAATCATCAACTCAGTGGAGTTGTACCGGCTTAAAACATTAGATAAGGTTTCCTTAACAGTAATAGCTAGGAAGATATGTCTCAATGTTGTTTGCTCCCTGCTTTATGTGCGTATTAATCAACTGATCTGCGTCAGGCTTTGTGAAAACATAAAGCCGAATCGTGACCTGCATAATGTAATCGAAACTAATGTAATCGAAACAGCTTGCGATGCACAGTAATAAGCATAACATAGTCATCAACTTCAGCCGTGTTATCAAATTCAGCACACACTCAAAAAAAAACTTGGGTGACATGTAAAAGATGAGCTACCATTTTAGAGTCACGGGAAATATGGGTGCACTCATCTCTACATGCCGTTTCCCAGTACTAAAATCATAGATAATTGGCGTTTCAATCCATGGTGGATAAATTACCTGGAAATAGAAAAGTCAGTAATCATGAAAATGAGATAATTGTTCAAAAACAAAACAAGAATGGTTTTTTTTTTTGATTCATAAGTGGTAATTAGCCACCAAAAAAACGAAGCCCGTGAGGGTACGATACACTGAGGTCCATAGGACCGACACTCTAAGAATCACTCTGCGGTCCCTAGGACCAGGCCACTAAAGATACTGCAAGATCTCTTACACAAAAACTCTGTTACATTCCTCTGAACAGCTCAAAGGCGCTCTGTCGACCACTAAAGACCACATGATAAATGAACCAGAACAGCCCTCAACAAAAACCATCAGAAACAGCAGCCTTAAAACCAGAGATAGCCATAAGCACCATGATTATAAGGAAACCAGATAGTCAGCAATAAGAAGAAGAAGATCAGTTGGCAAAGGCGTTCAAAATGATTTAACAATACACAAAAAGAATTTTTGAAAGAATACCAATTATTACCTTTTTTCCTTTAAACAACCGGTTGTAGCCTTGTGACCAATTCCAACAGTGAAGCGAGAGTTGCTGCATACAAGCAATAACCCCCACACCAATCATGGCTAAAGCAGGACCACGATTCTTGGGAAGTTTGAACATTCAACGAATTCATTACTCTAGCTAGACATCAGATCCAGAATATCAAAAGATAAAGCGCATAGTTAATATGATTAAGCTACAAAATCAGTAGCTTTACGATCTACAATCAATGCATCACCCATCCATCCATGCCTATTTTAATTTATTACCACTCCACATACAAGCGATTAACAAAATGTCAGTAGAACAACTTTGTGATAAAAGATGTTAATGTATATATACATCAAAACGAAATCCCGCCAGGTATGCTGGCCTGATGGTGAAGGAATCGACAAACACTCAGACTCTCACCTGTGGACAGTGTATGTGGCTTCTTTATTCCTTTTTAAAGGCTGGGGACAGTGGATTCGTATAACGACAGCGTTTCAGTAACCTTTCTCCTCTCTTACCATCAAACTTGCAACTTGATTATGGAATTATGTTTTCCAAATTGCAATGGTTCTTTTTGTTGATGGTCTACCCCATGCATTGTTCTTCCATTGAAAAAAAAGATTTTATAAATGCATTTAATTGACGAGACAATAGGGGCATGTCTTATTGTTTTTATTTGTGTCTGGTCGCGTTTGCTGTCTTTTGTATGATCAATGTAACATGCTCTTGCCGTTCCCAAACCCAGCACTGTCTGCCTCTGAGCCGAAGTAAGCCTTCTGAGACACGCAACTGTAATAGACAAGAATGCAAGTCAGAGAGTTAAACCTTCAAATACTAGTTATTTAATCTGTTTATTATTTCCCAATAACTTACTGTTGTCATACATAGTTGATGCTTATATACATTTATCCACTCAAAAGACCAGTCAAATAAGTAAGTTACAAGAGATAGGAGAAGCCCATAATTAAAATATTCAACTGGAAAACAGATACGATGACTTTATAGATTAAAGTTACTGACCCTCATCGTAACCGACTTCTTGATGTCACAAATTTTCTTCTCCATTTTTTCCATCTTCTTACGAGTCTTCCCATCCTCCACAGCTCCCTACAGAAAATGTGATATATACTCAGACTAGTTCTGCCCATGTGCTATGACGTGAAACATAAGTTGACGACTAGATACATCATGCTTGACACTGTACCTCTGAACCATTGGTGAAGAATCCTCTTGAGAGGCCAAACAGCTTATAACCTCCAAACACAGGTATCTAAGAGATGGAATCAGTTTCTGATAATTAGTTGAAGAATGGACATACTACGAAATTGGCAAATAACATTAAATGCAATACTAGTACAAAATATTTGGAACCTCATAAGCTTGCCAGTACAGCAATAAAAAATGTGTCATTTTCACCTTAGTGAGACATGTCTAGCTGAAGCAGTCCTAAATTAATACTACAAAAGAAAAAGCTAGATTACCCACAGACTTCCGCCAGTGCACATATCAAATCCACCATCCAGGAGCTCCCCATCTTCAGCATAAGAAGGTATTGCCATCTTAGCTAACAGAGTGTACGGAACAAAGTAAGCCCCAGAAGTCAAGCTAACCCAAACCAGTTCTTCCCATGTGAATGTCGAACTAAACGACCATAAAAACCTCAAAACTACACCATCAAGTCAACCATCAACCAGGTAACCAACAAATTAATTTCGAGTATCACTCAAAATAAATAAATAACTTTATCGATTCAAGAATGGAACTTCATCGACATTAGCATCGATTTGACTGGTATTTTCTGAAGCCGAAAAAAATCCAAACTATATAAAACTAAAAATAATATTATTTTTTAAAAAAAAAGGCATACGTTACAGGAGACGATGATGCGGAGGAGCGTCCGCATGTGACGAGCATTTTCTTCCTTGCGCTTCTTCGCGCCTTGGTTCGCTATGTTCAACCTCTTTCTGAAGAACCATAGGTTGACTGGATTCTGCATATAAATAATTATTCGAGGTCGCTTCAGTTTGGTTTATTTACAATGTGACCCCAAATGTTCGAGTTGCTTGACGGAAAAGAGAGACTTCTTCATGTAATTCATCATCAGATATCAGGGAGGTAATATAATGTACATACAACAGCTTCTATTGCCCCCCAGCTACATGGTATATGTACCAGTCAGAAAAGGGCGACCACACCTCTGCACATTTGATAGCAAAAGAAGAAGGGAAAAAAATAAACTGAAAAATGGCTGCACACAGGCATATAGGCTTCACGCCTCGATTTCTATAAGTTATAGAGAAGGCCAAAACCAAGATGCAAGGGTTATTGTGAAGGAGACATTAGAGTTTGAGAGGCCATAGATGTATGCTTTTTCTGTAGTCTCAATCTCAAATATCTGATTTTGGCATCCACCCTCGCTGTCAACCCAATCTTCGTCTTTTGCCTTGCTTTGGAACTTTCTCTGTTCCACATCACCCGATCCTCAATGTCTTTCTTGTAGTGCTTAATTTCTTGTATGATGTGATGGTCCATTGGGTTGAAACATCTCTGGAATGATATGTGAGCCAGGTAAGGTAAGTTGCAGGTGACCGTCACCAAGAGGGTTGCAGACCAGAATATTGGCGCTGGTGCCAGAGCTTCCACAAAGATTTTATAAGCATTTCCCGAGATGTCCGACGGTGTGAGCCCATAAATTAGGAGAAACAAGTACCATGATACGATACTTCCCCAAACAAAGGCATGTTGGATCCATGTAAAGTGGCTCATTGTAAGTGCGATTTGGCAGTTGACAGCCCAAATGATGCAAGTGAACATTGTTGTGCCCACAGCTGACATATCGGCAGTTTGCCCGCCTTCTCTGAAAGCTTGGTTGTAGAAGATGATGACATTGAGGAAAAATATGATGAGGGAGGAATATAGACCGTTGCCCATCCACCCGAATATCCTATACCAGTCAAAGAAGAGATTTTTGGGACCCTGTTGGTAAAGAGCTGGAAACTGCATCACCATCAAATTTATCAGGACCATGTGTTCAACAAAACATCAAACATAAAGTGTCAAATTGTATGTGACCCGGATATGTATGCTTAAAAGTTCATCGAAATCCAATACATGATACTATCTACCAGGAAGTAAAAAAATCTGTAGGTGAAAATCCTAACCTGAAGGCATACTTCAGAAGAAACATCTTGTTCGAACACGCCAAGAGATATAACTGGTAGTGAGGTGAGAAACACATTGAAAATTATCATGTACCAATCATTGTAAACCGACTGCCCTGAGAACCCAGTAAATGCCTCAAAGTAGAAGAGAGTGAGACCAAAAGCTATGTTCTTATAAAAGAAATAGCAGATCTGCATGTAACAAAATTGTACTTTTGTTCAGAATCGGAAAAGAAGAAAGTGCGCAGTAATTCAGATAAATGATTGAAACTGCACTCTAAAATAAACAGAATGTAGGGAATGAACTCAAGATATCTAGAGATTACCATTTGTGCAATCCTCTTGTAGCACCAATGGCCGTGTACGACTAGGAGTCTCTCTAAAAACCGAAACTGGGCAATGGAAAAATCACTAGCCATCACAGCCTGCAAAGAGTTCGATGTGCATATTTATTGTCCCAAGTGTTATACGTAGATGGACAACTGCCACACTTAAAAAATTGAGTGCCGGTCTTACGAAAAGAAATACAAACCTGCATACCCTCCACCCCGCTAATTCCAACACCAATATCAGCTTCTTGAATCATTCCAACATCATTTGCACCATCTCCTATAGCAAGGGTTGTTTTTCCAGTACCTTGTTTTACTAACCTTGTTACCTGGAGCCAGTTAACTATTAGTAATGCAAAAATAAAAAAAACACAGGCATGTGATTACTCAATAGTCAAGGTGCAAAGTAATAGAAGAAAGACGTCTTACAAGTGCCTTCTGCTTTGGAGAGACACGGCAGCATATGACGGATGCACATTCGACTGCTAAACTCAAAAACTGATGTTTGATGCCATCTTCTAAAGCATGATTAAGAGTTTTGCCATCTATTATCAAGGCAAATGCAGCATTAGGATCCTTCTCCAGCTTGATCATTTCAGTGGCATTGGTGATTTGCATAAGAATGTTTTCTTCCACACCCTAATCAGTAATCAGCACCCAATATGTCTGGAAATTAGAGCACAGGTCAACGAACACCATTTAGTATACTTTGTTACAAATATCACTACCTCTATGGAATTTTGGCCCGAGGTCTCAAGGTGATTGGATGTTATACAGATCTGCTTCATGCCCTGCCGAAGCAAGCTGCATGCAAATCTGCAACATGTAAACGATGATTAGAATGGAAAATAGAAATAATAAATCAATCCCATAACAATTATTTACTTTGAAAACCATTCCATACCCAATGTTGATTGCAGTTTCCATCTTATCCCCTGTCAGAACCCAAATCTTGAGACCTGCTTGTGCTAGTTTATCAATACATTGAGGAACCTACAAACATAAAATGAAAGAAACAGTTATAGCCGTTCAATAAAATACGCATATATTCCACTGTAACCTTGAGTGAATACTAAACATACCCCTTTCTGCAATTTGTCCTCCACTGCAGTTGCACCAACAAGGATCAAATCTCTCTCAATCATGTCTGACACTGTCTCAAGGAGTATTTCTCTATCACCCCCAATAGCCGTTTTTGCTTTATAATACTCATCATTCCATGAAATGTATTCAGACTCTTCAAGTATCCTATATGAAAGGGCCAATGTTCGCAGACCAGCTTCCCCATACTCATTCAAGTGTTTTGTAGTAGCTTCCTCGTACATTCTTCCATTTCTAGATAGCCGTTCAAAAATGATGCTGCATGATACAATGATCATATATCACATTAAGATTAATATTATGCCCAAAAGAGCATACACTATCTGCCTAGATGCCTGAAATAGCAGTTACTGCAAAAGTTGTCGATGCACCGGTCTATTAAGCGCGTAAAGAAATTAAATCCTAACCCACAAAAAACAGAATGAATAATTTTGTTATACTTGGTAAGTTTTACATCCCACTTCAACATAAAAGATAAATATATGAATAAAGGCACAAACCTATCTGCTCCTTTACACAAAAGAAGAATTTGCCCTTCTCCATCCCTGATGATTACAGTCATCCGTTTCCTTTTACTTGTAAATTCTAACACGTTGAGGATTTTATAATCCCTGAACAAATATGAGAAGAAACACATTAGGTCCCGTGGATCACAATTTAGTTTGGTAGTAAATGTTTGGTACATAACATTAACCTATACGAATACTGACCTTTCTACTATTTCTCCGTGAGGATAGCTTTCACGGACATAAACACTATTTTGAGTTCTCCTGCAAAATTCAAAACCAAATTCTCTGGCTGCAACAAGGAAGGCTCCTTCGTCGGGTGACTCTGCCTCATAGGTCAAATCACCAGTCTCTTCATTCAGCTCTGGAATTGCAGTATGGCAAATAGCTAGTATACGAAAAAATAATAAAATCACATCACTGTTTGGTTCTCCTGTCCAATTCCCTCCTAATAGACGGTTGTCCTCAAAGTTGAAGCCTTTAATTGTCCGCCTAAATACATTTTCATCTCTAGAGGTAACAATGCTCTCTAACTCAATTTCTGGTGATCTGCGACCACTGCTTTTACTTATTCGACCATCAAAATCATGACCCATTTGCTTTGCTGCAGCAATTTCAACCTCAGTGGAACCCATGCCATACGAAGTACCAGCAATCGAGCATTTAGTGAAATCCATCTGATTGCATGTAAGAGTTCCAGTTTTGTCAGAAAGAATTGTATCAACCTGACCTAACTCCTCGTTCAAGTTTGACGTCCGAGCATTGGCAGGAACCCCAGTCTCTTCATCATACATGTGCAAGTCCTTGTTAATAAAAGAAGCTTGAAGGACCTTCACAATCTCGATGGATACATAAAGTGAAATGGGTATCAAATACCCATACAGCATTAAAGCAGTTATCAGATGGTAAAACCCTGACTCTGAAGAATTCTTCGGATCATAATATTTATCAGTGTTTTCAGGTTGTAGATACCACCAGTGTGGCATCTGGTACTTTGTTACCACCGAAAAACCAATAGAGCTTATAAGTGATATGAGTACCAAGAGAGTGAAGAGGATATATATAATCTGATCCATCTTCTTTTCTATTGTACTCCTTTTTGAGGGAGATTTTGTTGCATTTTGCATGACCTTGCTATCATGGCCTGTGAATATCACCACACCGTACACATATGATGTATTGCGTAGCTTTGAATCTCTGAGAAGAATCTGAGCTGGATCAATAGGATAAACCTGATTATTATACTCAAAATTACCCACAAAGCTGTAAAGACTTGGATTTGGATCTTCACATTTTATTGTTGCTGCGAAATCTGCAAAAGATGAGTCGTCATCTAAAGGTAAAGTGAATTCCATAGCTCTTTTGACTTTCAAGTTGGTCTCGCCGTCTAAGTTCATAGTCTCAACATAACATATTCCATCCTCATAACAAGAAGACAGCAAAAGCAGATCGGCAGGGAAAAATGTATCCTTTTCAACCCTGACAACATCTCCCACCCTTAGTTTCTGCCAGGGCTTATAGCCAAACACACCATTTCCCCTGTGCACATATGATTTTCTTTTGTTGACCTTCATGTCCTGAATAAACCTATGCCAATCTTCCACACCTTCCTTTAAAACACTGAGTCCAACAACAAATGCCAGTGGAGCAATCATACTAACGGGTGTGAACGGAGAAACTGACGTGAGGGAGATGAAGGCAGCAATAAGGAAGTAAATATTCGCAACCCGAATAAATTGCTCAAAAATGGCCTTGGGGAGAAATGTGATGATATTGTACTTTGTGGTCGAAATATAGTTGCTGGCATATTTAAGAGGGTGCTTTCTATGCAAACGAGGCTGGTTACAATACACAACCCTTGAGAACCCAGGACCTTGAAGTGAATGAGGCTCATCTCCCTCTGTTGCACTAGGCTTGAGGCATGAGAATGTGTAAAGATGGCTCCGCCGCAGCTTGGCCCTTATTCTTCCTTTCGGCATGTGTTAGCACCCAGCAAAAGCTACCTACAACTGAAGCATGTTAAACAAACATAAATCTCAAATTTCACTACAACCAAGAAAACCGTAAGGCAAAAGAGCTTATAAAAAAAATTACAGGATTGAGCTACCAGTTTCTACAGAGTTAGAAACAATTGATTCCCAAAAAGTAAGACCTCTAGATAAGTCCCTATTTCCCAAATTATGAAACCAGGAAGAACAGCCAATCATGTAGATGCACAAATTACAATCCCTAAACAAATTTAACCTAATTGCAAAAGTTACAAATACAATAACAACCTGAATTTGAGGAGAAGTTTCAGAGATCATCAAAAGAGAGAAAACAAAATATTTTAAGGAAAACAATCTCAATTTGAAATATGCAAAAGTCTTGGAAAATTTGAAGACAAATAAAAAAAAAGGGAAAAAAAAGAAGAAGAAATAAAACAGATAAATGAAGAAAAGGGGAAAGAAAGAAGGGGATTGCAGTTTACGATACCTGCAATGTCGAGAGGACGGCCGAATCTGTCATGCAACGCAGCTGTCGACAGCCACAGTCACCACCGCGTTGACGTCGAATTCCTCAACAGCGATCAATCGCCATTCGGACTCCGGATCTCCGCGAGGTGGAAAAATAACGAACCAACAAGAATTAAAGAAAGACAGATATTGGATGATCTCAATTGTTAGGGTTTTTGGTTTCAAAAGGAGTAGGCGTCGTCGGCAGCAGCGGCGGCGTTCCTCTCCTCCTCCTCCGGCGCTCCTTCGTCAGCGTCGTCGTCCTCCTTCTGGTTCTGCAGCTGGCAGCTCTCTCTCTTCTTCTTCTTCTTCTTCTTCTCTCTCTCTCTCTTCTTCTTTTGTCGTCGTTGGCCGTCGGAACCAAAGTGAGGATTTTCCGGGCCCTCTCTATTTTTGCTATTTTCTGCAAATATTAATTAATTAATTATACCTCACGTTCCCCTTAATCTCAAATTAATCTCCATACTTTTTTTTTCTTCACAAATCTAACTTTCCTTTTACATGTGTTTAATTCTCTTTTGTTAAATAAATCCTATTGTGATGAGAAACTTGTGTTGTTTAAAAAATGGAGTGAATAAATATTATAGGTAGGAAAATATATTTCTTTGTAACAATTTGGGAAATGGGAAAGTAACTTGCGTATTTTTATTAACGATTTTTTTGTAATTAGACATTATCAGAATCCTTCTGAGGTGCTATAAAACAGTCGTTTCCATATAATTAATGAAATGGGACTAGTAGTTAGGGGTGGTTAAATGAAACTATTACATATGCCAGTGCACCAAAATTACTACTTTATGTCAAACTATATAAATATTTCATTATTTTCTTCCAAACGAATAAAATTGATCATATATTACTCCATTTTACAACATCCATGCTGTACCATTTTCTTTTCTTTTCTAATTTTATATTGAATGCATTGTTGTTAGTCTAGCTTTTTTGGATTACTAAAGAAATGCTCCCGGCCATGATTAGGATTAAATCCTAAAAAATAGACCCATTTGTTCAATTTAATTATTTATATCGCATATTGTCATCTGAAAGAAAAACTTTTTGTGGTTGTGGGGTTCTTGACAAGCCCTCGAGTGCTCTTCTAGTGCTGTGCTATGATTTCATTCAAAGTTTCAAATCTAACTCGCCCCCGCATTTTAATTATATTACATGGATTTAAATCATATAGATAGGATTATAAAGGACACATTTAGTGTTTATCAAATTACTTTTAATTGATATCTACTAATGGTCTTTATTGTTCAACAACTCTTTTTATCATTTTGCTACTTGGTTTTGTGTTAGCATATAAGTACATCGAAAGTCAAGTCTGGTTGGACCACCATGATGGAAAAAATGATAATGACCTTTGTACTTGAATTGTATTCATGGGCGACGACCATGCATATATGACATTTTGACAACGACTTCAAATTTATACATATCCTTAGGGTATAATTCCAGTTTGATTCATGAGAAAATTAACTTAAGGTCGTTGATTTATGAATGTTAACGTGTACTAGAAGGCAATTTGTCACCAAGCAGCTTGAAGTCCCACGCGTCACTTATGGATGATTGACTTGGACTTTAGATTAATTAGAGAACTTAAGCGGAGATGGGAATCTAAGTTGATCAGACTCAAACAAAATGGTCACCATCTATTGATCCAATTTTAAATAAAATGACGCCTTCAAGTAGTAAGTATCACCTTCATCGATCTTCATTAACAAATTGGGAGGGACGGCATCAATGTTGTTATATGTATCTGAGGGGCGTTCAATTGAGGACACCCTCCAGAAATGAGTACGTGAGTACAACCAATCACAACGCACCACGTGCCCCACTAAACCCCTCGTGCTTTGTGGGCGCGCCACGTGTCCCACTACCAAAATCCATCAAAAGCAAACAGTAAAATCTCACTACCTTTAAATCTCAACCATTGGATCAACAAGATCAATGATCCAGATTTATCCCTACATCCTCATTTCTAGAGGCGTCCTCAACCGAACACCCCCATATGTATCAAAAAATCATATATATGCTTTGTTCTTTAAGATTCAAATGAAATGGGAGATACGACTTCGTTTGACAGATTTGAATTTTCAGTCCAACGGCTAGTTTGGATCCCCATTTTAAAAGGCTACAAAAAATCAAGCAAACACTTGAAGTTATACAAAGTTTGTCATTTGGAATGAAAAATATGTGTGATTGATAGATAGATGTTTGAAACTCAAAAGCTGAGATCATTTTAACTGCATTATACAGAGAGGAGGAGGACCACAGAATCGAATTGATGGTTATGGATACATACCAAATTAGCTGCAAGAGTGGTCTAACTTTAAGCAATGATATGAAAAGAGGTAGCACACTTGTCCGAGAGGCTGAAACTGAAACTGACTACAGAAGATATACAATGGTTCACAAGTCAATTTTCAGGAGAGTACACTTGGAAGGTGATTTTGGAGACATTATCTCAGCTGGACACTACACTCCTTTGATGTTTTGTTTGACTATTGTCTCTCTACTATATGCAGTACAAAAACCATCCCCACATGAGAAACTATGGCGACCTGATCAACAACCGACTTCTTGATTACAAAATGATTCTACCAAGCATCCATTTTTCAAGACCAAAATATTAGGTGAAGAGACAACATATTTAACATAGGGTATGAAACTCCTAGCCCAAGACTTAAATAATCAAGTATGATTTGAAATGAAGAATGAAGTGAAAAGGGTAGATTTTTACAAGGAACTACTTGGGTTTTTTTTTTCTTCTTTTCTCGAGTACGTAAGAGTAAAGAAAAAGAGACTTGTCTTTCAAAGGAGGCCATTTCCATGTAGAGGTAGGGAAAACATGTGGAGGGCTAGCTGGGTTTGTTTGCTTTCTTATTCTCTCATCTCATATGAATGTTGAGTGCATTGTACATTATGCATGAGCCCTCCTGCACTATTTGTTTTTAGCAGATTAAGTTTGGTTTCTGAAAGCTGCATTTACATTTACACACACTCTAAAACTTTCAAATCTCAGTTGTATTGTATGATTGAGCTTGTTGTCTTGATTTCTTTGTTAGACGAGTAACATGCGTGTAATATTCGCTTACCAGTTTTGAAGAGGATTACTTTGATTTGCAACAACTTGGGGATTTGGAGTGTATGCTGCAGCAGGTATTCATTTTCTCATTGAACTATTTCTTCATCGGATGAAATGAATCTATAAGTTTCGAAAAGACAAAAGTCCTTGCAGAGCTAGTGTCCAGCGATGACTAAGCAAATATAGCCTAATCAATTGCTGCACATGTAGCATTTAAGTCAAAGGATATTCCTCTATGTTGTCATATACATGTAAGTGTACCCTTTGCATACATTTATTACTGCTTTCATGAGTGATTTCATCGATCACAAGCTATACTACTTGGCCAGAAAACAAGACAGAGAGTACTTAAGTGCATTTTGCGTAGAGTAGTTAGCGAGAAACTATGAATATAGATTATTATTCTTCTTCTTCTTTTGCATAGTCAATAGCCAAAGACAGAAAATATTAAAGATGGTAAATAAGGGGGGTATGGATATATTTATAGCAATTAAGGCAGCTGGTGGTTTTGTTTGAATGCCATTTATGCTCACACAGGTTGCTACTCTGCAATTTCCTCAACTTTCAAATGTTAACAGACAACATAGAGGCTCAGTCTGATAATGTTGAAATCACAAATATTGCAGCAGGATTCATCATAGTTGTTTCAAGGGGTTGTCAACTTAAAGAAAACCATTTTTCCTTTTTATTAGATATAGCTTGCTTGGGAGCTTGTTGATTCATCCAAAAAAAAAAACATGGCATTTGTATCTTTTTAGTTCAATAATCCTTAGCTGACAATGGCTCTACAGCACGTGTGAGGTCTTTTATCTCCAAGGTGGGTCAACCAGCATTACTACTACTACTACTACTACCACTTATACCTGATCTGCATGCATATATGAATGGTAAATTTATAGGAAATTATCTATGAACAATGAAAGACTGGCTATAAGCAGCAATACAGCTCTTACAGTGGCCTCACTGCAACGTTTTTCTCTCACAATCTCACTGGGTCCATCTGTACATCCCCTTCTCATTAATTATTCAGATCATCACCATCTGCATCTTCTCTCCCCTTCTAAACAGTTTTGTTTTTGTATATCAAGAAATTTTCAAATTCTACAGTCTCTTGAATTACTAGTTGGGGCTAAAGTATGAGCTTACTTTCTTGGTGCATCTTTTTCTTCTTGCTATTGCTAATGCTACTTTGTTGTATATATAAGCTAGCTACTCACAAACATGAGATGAATATTACATCAGTATCATCCCCTTCTTGCTATAGGGTCAAATAAACAGAAAAAAAAAATGGGACACCATTCATGCTGCAACAAGCAGAAGGTGAAGAGAGGATTGTGGTCACCTGAGGAAGATGAGAAACTCATCAACTACATGACCACCTATGGCCATGGCTGTTGGAGTTCTGTCCCTAAGCTTGCAGGTTATGATCCATCCATGATCTTCAGTGCTCTCTACTACTTATTCATGAGTGCTTTTGAAAATGTTTTACAAGTGCATGCAGGTCTGCAGAGATGTGGGAAGAGTTGTAGATTGAGATGGATAAACTACCTGAGACCTGACCTCAAGCGTGGAAACTTTTCTACTCAAGAAGCTGCTCTCATCATTGACCTCCATGCTGTTCTTGGCAACAGGTACATTTGCTAGCTACCATGTACATTCAGATCTTCATCTGCACTCACACGCATTTTATTTCCTCTGTGTGCAGATGGGCTCAGATAGCGAAACATTTGCCTGGAAGAACAGACAACGAGGTGAAGAACTTTTGGAACTCAAGGATCAAAAAGAAATTGATCATCTCCTCATCTTCACCATCATCAAATTTTTACAGTACGCCATCCTCCAATCCATTTCCACCTGCTTACTACCAAAATTACAGCAGCCTCAACCCCGACTATGTCAATGCTTTTGAAAATGAGATCATTCGACAAACTCCACTTTTACTCGATAATTACCCTAGTCTGATCTTTGCTTCCCCTCAAAGTCATGAAGTTTATGCCAGTTGCAGCGCTCCCCAAATCTCACCCAGTTACAAAATTTTCGATTTGGTTCCTGATGATCATGCTGGATCTGGGTTTTATCAGCCTGAACTGAATACATGGCCGAGTTTAGTGGGGTCTAGCTTGATTAACCACTGTGAAGATCAAGGAGAGTCTGCAGGTGATCATGAGAATATACCAATGCTGGATTATTGCCTAGTTGCAGATGACACATCCTTCCCTTTCAAGGTTGATAATGATCTCACCCAATGTGATAACTTTGCAATGGTGCCGCCAAGCGAAATGATATTTGATGAGGCGCGCCAAGTGATAATGTGACCCTGTGATTTCATCCTCCTCGTCATTGCCTGCTTCTTGTGGTCAGCTCAGCTAGTTGTGAATCTGAACCGGTCGTCTAGACGTGTAAGTATAGCAGTACTGGTGCATGGTTACTTTGGTAATATCGTAATTGTCATGACTTGTGACCATTAGAGTAACGCTTGCTGCAGCAGAACGGGCCAACTTTTCATTGCAAAGCACTTGCTGAATAAATAACAATTTGATTACATACAGTTTCCACCCATCTGTAAAAGCCTTGATAAAAAAAACAAACAAACTTTTTGTGTCAAAGCTTTCACAAATTTGTAAAACAACAGGGGAATGCTATATAAACATGAAACCATGAGATTCCAGATGGTAAAAGAAAAGCAAACACGCATTTCTGTTACATGCTGATTACAGAACTTGGAATCTGACTCCAGGATATAGGTGCTGTGTTGAAGCCAAAAAGGAATGGTGTATGCTCGAACGAGAAAGTCTGAGCAGAGCAGCAGCATTCAGATGCACATGTGATGTGAATAAAAATTTCAATCTCAAAGATACACTGATACTAGGTTGCTGCACTCAGGGCGGTCGAAATCCAATCAGAAACATTTGTTTGAGACTCCAACTCATTATGTGGCGAGACTGAAATTGGAGTGATTGCAATCTGTTCAACACAGCAAATGAATGAGTTGGCAGCAGGAGAGCCAACATATTCAAGCTATTTTACAAGTCATAGCAAATTATTTAATGAAGATGTTCAAACTACCACAGCGTATGCAGCTTCGAAATTTTAGAATGATTGAGTACTTGACTTGGATCAGAAAAAAGGTAGGCAGTCCCATGAAATTTCAGATATATGAGTCACTTATCAAGTGCATAAAACTTACAAATCCGTCACCAACAGCCCTGAAATCCAAATCCTCATCCAGATCTTCTTGGTCTTTGACCGAGAACTGCAGTTTCAGAATCACAAAATAAGAAGACTGGTATCTTTTTGTTAAAAAAAAAAGTAATAGGCTCATAGAGAATACACATGTACACGACTCCAGACCCAAACAGGATGGCAAGACGCTACAACTTTGGCCACTAGAATCCACAATCCAAATTTTGACAACAATGAATCATCACAGTGTATATTTAAACCTGCCCGCAACAAAGTTGTTTGGCATATATAATAAAAAAAACTTCAGCATCTGACAAACATCTAAATTATTACCACGTCCCATATCAAATGAAGCTTACCCAAACGTTAAGTGCAAGTTAAAGTTGACAGAAATAGGTGCTCCGACTCAACCTACCTCCATTCTGAAGTACTTCTTCACCCTGCTAAAGTCAGGCTTCCCAGCAACCCCAACTGATTCAACCTCCACAAGACTCTTCTTCTGTGTTGCCAGTCGCCGTGCAGCTCCCTGTAGGGTATGGTTTCAATAAATATGCTATGATATATTTACTAACTGAGCAAATACCTTACAAAATAAATTCCTCAGACATTAATACAACAACGCAATTGATTCGAAACAAGAGACATACAGCAGCAGAGGCATCTCGGCCAAGTTGGGCAAGTTGAAGGCCAAGACTTTGTTGATTTGACATAAAATTTGCGCCCCTGTTAGCTGAAACAGCTTGCCAGTTAGGAGCTGATCTCCATAAACTTTGTTTGGAAAGCTTATAGCCCTGCAATCGAGTAGAGCAATGCTGATTAGAGATTAAACACTCAATTAAATAATTTTAAAAAACAGATTGATAAAGTACACATAAACCTTGTTTGTTAGAGGTGATGCAGGAACTTCCACATTTAGCAAACAACTTTTGGGGAATGCCCCACTTTCAACATCCCTAATAGCTGCATTTATTAAGGGTAAACAGACACTGACAGCATCTTTGAAATCACTCTCTTGACTCTCGTCTTTCTTCCTGTTCAATGTTATAATGTGACACTAGAGGAACTATCAAATCATCAATAAAACCATGATACAGAAAGATTTTCACAGACCAGTTCAGTGATATGGAAATAGATGGAATGCCAAAAAGCAACGCCTCTCTAGCTCCTGCAACAACGCCGGAGTACACCCTGAAGTATCATGGCCAAATGTAAGAACATATTACTAATGGAGCCGCTGAGACAGCATTGCAATAAGCATCAACTAATCATGTTTTAGTAAGACTTGAAAAGGTGGCCATATAAGCTCCACCCCATGGCAACAACTAAACTCATTCAGTGAGGAAGTCTCGAAGAATTGCAAAAATATCACTTACAAATGATGACCAAAGCTTGGTCCTTTGTCAATTCCACTAATTACCTATATGGGAAATAGCAAACACCCATTAAACCGAAGTGGTAATTGCCATACATCTTATAGGCTCCTATGAGCTAATGGGGTTGATAAGGTAGCAAATGAATGGATACATACCAGCAGAGGTTTTGACCAAGAAAACAATGCACCCGACAGAGCTAATGACACACAATCAGCAGGAGTCCCTGCAAAAAGAATCCAACCAATTAATAGTTAACAAATCACAACTGCAGCATGACCTGTAACATATTATATTTTAAGACCATAAAAATCACCATTCTTGTTCTCTAATAGACTAGGCTTAATCCTAACAAAGTGGATTCTTTTAATAATAAAAAAACAAAATCAATGCGAAATACATTAGAGAAATGACAGTGAAGATACGATCTTTACCTGAAACTTCAAAAGCGGTGGCTCCGTTGATCTCAGTAGAGGTCACGGCAACTGTTTCTCCAAACGTGACCGAGTGCCCTGCCAACGATTTATCCCTGCAGCAACACCGAATGTCAACATTCATAAATAAACAACAAATTTTTTAAAATTAAAATATAGAAAAAAGAGGAGAAAACTTAAAGCTCACAATTGTGGAGCGCAGACATTGACGTCATACAGCCCCTCATCGACAAGAGCCTGGACAAGAAACGTGAGGCCCGGAGACTCGATCCCGTCTCCATTAGTGACCAATATGACAGACTTGGAGCTTTCTTGGGTTGCCGGAATGGGTTCATCAGATTCAGTTTTTACGGTGGAATCGTCAACCTCCGGAAGGCGGTTTCTGCTGGCTAGAGCGTTCTGAAGATTGGAGACAAGGCCCGGAGGAAACATGTTCTTCTTCTCCGCCATCGATCGATTTGGAATGCGGAAGAGATCGTCCTGGGTTTGAAAAAGGGATCGATCGTATGAAGGAGAATTGGATACGACATACACGTATTAAATTGCAAAATAAACAATTAATTTTATTAACATTAATTAATTATTTAACCGGAGAGAGGTGCCGAAGTCGGGCCCAATGTCAAGTTTTACTTTGACCAGCTGCATTTCTTCAAAAAAAAAAAAAAAAAAGGGGGGGAGACGGTCAGATAAATTCCGTTCACTGTCCTTAATCAATGATTTTTTTTTTGATTGGTTAAAGTTAAACAATGATGTTCTGATCACATAGAAATACGAAATGTAGTGTTATTTAGAAGTCCTGTTTTTTTTTTTGGTTAGAATTAGTGTTAGTTATGAGGATTTGAACCTGGGCCACCAAAGGCACCAGGGGAGCTTGCTTCCACTGAGCTAAGTCTCCAACCTCTATTTAGAAGTCCTGTTTAGGCACCCATTTTAGCGCTGCCTTCATTGCGCCTCCAATTTTGGCAAATGCAGCAGCTATGGCCTATGCCTCAATGCAATTGTTGGCTTCACTGTCATATTTATGTTGTACAACCCACCCACTTAAAAGGATATGTCTCGCATTATGTTTATATTCTTACAATGAATAACCAATGCAATTTACATAGAATCACATCAATGGTATCTTTTACATGCGACATTCAAATTTGCTATATTTGAAACCATATGAAAAAACCTCAAAATAAAAAAAGGGATTATGGTTTGACAAACTCAGTCGTGCAATGCAAGCATTTGACGTTGTTGATCTTCCAATATTATATTTGCGCGGTCCTTGTGATATCTGTAACAACGGTAAGGAGTTAAGATGCTTTACCGGCAAACCGCCAAGAATCGAGTTGCATCGTTTTGAAGTCAAAATAAGAGCCAAAAATGTATTTGAACACTCATAGCCCATAGGCGATGCCTAATTGCTTATAAATAAAAGAAGAGGCTTTGATACAACTTATATTCTGCAGTGTTTGCTTGATGTCAAAGTAAGGAAGCTAAACAAATACCACAACCTAAAGGAATTTGTAGTGAAACTTCTTCTTCCCCCATAGACTGAACTTCACTTGCTGCCTGCCTCACAAACTGATCATTTAAGATTAAGACAGCTGCCATTTCAAGAAAACAAAATACTCCCTAAAAACTTCAGATGGCAACTCTATAATCAAGGCGGCACTCTAAACTTTTCTAAGTGTTTTGTTCAGTCCACTAACAATGACTCCAGAATAGGAAAAAGTTCACTGCAAAATCTATGGTTGACTGACAACTTCGGTGCTCTCAAGGAGTGCAGTGCAGGGCACAATAAATTGATTTTTCATTTCAAAATCCTTATTAAGGACTTCACGCTTTGTCACGTTACCAATCCCATTCCTGAACCTTTACTTCGAACAACTAGGGGATGATTTCATAAAGACCTTCATACTCTGAACATCCTCTTTGGACTCAGTACTCTTATATGGCTTCATGATCTTCCACAGTCCAACAGGATGTCCCTTTTTTTCAACAAAGTCTCCAAACCTTCCATAAATCTCTTCACAGTCCGGATATGGCTTCACGTACAGATTGTAGAAATTAAGTCTGCTAAGCTTGGCAAAACCTCTCAACCCAACCTCACAACCCAGCCCGCCTTTTGATCTTAGGTGCTCAATCACATTATATCTAGGAATGATTTGTTTGTCATAATTTATACCCAAATAGTGAGGCACTTCAACCAAGCAGCTTATATCATATTTCAGCTTCTCCTTCAAAAAACTGATTTTCTTCTCCATGTCTTCCAACGGATATAATATAATCCGCGGCTCTTCCTTCAAAATTCTAAACGCATCTCTAAGTGTCAAACCATGCCTGCATAGACAGTCAATTCTCAGTTTCGCTTCAATCCCTGCTCTAATATCCCCTTTCTTAAAAATCCTGCATTTTGTAAGATGCCGGCATTTCAATGTCCTCAACCATGTCAAACACCGCGACAGCTCTCCTAGTTCCAAACAAAGCATTCTCGGATCTTTAACAATCTCTTCCTTAACATTAAAGGTCTCAAATCCTAAT
The DNA here is from genome assembly GCA_033675395.1 of Rhodiola chrysanthemifolia. NCBI lineage: Eukaryota > Viridiplantae > Streptophyta > Magnoliopsida > Saxifragales > Crassulaceae > Rhodiola > Rhodiola chrysanthemifolia. Next base: position 15,340,096 of record CM066207.1, read on the forward strand.
TTCGCAAACTCATCCATCAACGGCTTTAACCTATCCTCTACTCCAAATCCCAAAACCTCAGGACACAGGCTACAGACCTTGTCAACCTCATTTCCCCTGAGCCCCATTTCTGCCAGAAACCCAAACCTGCGACCAAGCTCTTGCTCATCTATCAAAACTACTCTAGGAAATTTCTCAAACACCTTAACTACAGCTCCATCACTTAAACCAAAACCTTTGAAAACCCTTAAACACATCATAAATTCATCTGGGCCTATCTCAAACCTCTTGGAGCATTCAAGCACACTCTGAACCATTGAAGAAGAAACACCACAAACTCCAAACTGAGAAAACCCCATTTCCCACTTTTTCATGAAATCATAATCTAAGACTCCAGGACAGCTACAAACAATCGAAACAAGTGATTCACGTGGAAGATTGAAACTTTGAAGAAGCCCCAATGACTTCTCCGTTTCAAGCATGTCGCCGTTACTTGAAAATCGAGTCTTTGCGAATAATTCATCGAGTTGGGGTTTCGAAAAATCAAAGCTTTGCAACAATTTCGAAACAGGAACCGAATCTTCACAGTGAATCTGCTCCGGGTTTGTCGAAAAACACAGATATTTACCGTAAGAGAAGGCAGGCGCCCTAAGTCGGAGGCGATCGACAGACAACCTCGTCAAAATCCGAACGGACATCACCGAAACGCTTTGGCAAATTCGCTAGACAGTGATACGATGTCTCCCGTCTAAACTACCGTTGGACGAAAGGCTCGGGGTCGCCGACAACCTAATAGCCCGATTAAGGGGTTATTCATCAAAGTAACCCAAAACCAAACTCAAATAACTCATTTGCACCGGTTGAAATTCAAATTGCCAGAATACCTCATTTTTTATAATTCCAGTTCTTATGGGACCGGTACTCTTTATTTTTTTTATAATTCCGGTTTCCTAGGAACCGGTATTAGTAAATTTTGCTGATGTGGCTCATTTGGGACCTATGTGGACCAATTGGAATAAAATCCAATCCAATCTGGCGTACACGTCAAATGCCGGTGCGGAAGGAACCGGGATCCCGGTAGGTGAAGAACTGGTATCCTCTGCTTTTCAAAAAATCATATATGAACCGGTATCCTCTACGATTCAGGTCCGTTCTTCTCGCAAATGGATGGTCAATTACTTGATGCCATATGTGAACGTTTGGTATCGTCTCTGAGCACTCAGAGAACTTATTTGGTGCAAAAAGGTGACCCAGTTACAAGATGTTGTTCATCATCAGAGGCAACCAGTTTAGAAGACTTCACAGCAAGAAGTTGCAACACACTTTCAGATTCTATACCTACCATTGGAGAACATGGGCAGCTTGTTTCATTCAGGCCGCGTGGACGAGGTACAAGAAGCGAGCATTGGCCAACTTGCTCAGCTCGAAAGAGTCGTTTAACTCTCAGATGGACGAGGATGAAGAGCAAGAAGCCGCCTGCAAAACATCAGGCCCTTCACAGACTAGGCAGCATCTTGGAGTCACCATACTGGCTTCAAGGTTCACTAAGAATACACGACGGGCAGAAGATCAAAAATGACGGAATGCCCAAGTTCCAGAAATTCGAAGAACCCGACTTCTCCACAGAAATGGATGATGAGTGACACTTTGATCTCCATTTGTTACACAGGACATAAGCCATGGTCGAAGCTGGAGAATGGAAGCTCGGCGAGGTTGATGGAGATGGTGTGGTCGCCGTCGCCGGAGAGGATGGCTTTTTGGAGGTTGAGGTTGACGGAAGTGGTGGCGAAGTGGTGATGATGAATGGATCTGAGCTTCAGTGTTCTCTGTGACGTTGGGAGGCAAGCCGTGGTCGGAGCTAGAGAATGGAAGCTCGGCGCCGGTATGTACATGCAGAGGAGCGGCGTCGGTATGTACATGCATCTACCCCATTTAGGCTATCCCCATTTCAGAGGTTTTTGGATGTGCATGCAGATGATACCGGTGCTTAAGCTACCGGTATTTGACGTGTGCGCCAAATTGTCTTGGATTTTGTTCCATTTGGTCCACATAGGTCCCAAATGAGCCACATCATCAAAATTTACTAATACTGGTTCCTGGGAAACCGGGATTATAAAAAAATGAAGAGTACAGGTCCCTTAGGAACCGGAATTATAAAAAATGGGGTAGTCTGGCAATTTGAGTTTCAACCGGTGCATATGAGTTATTTGAGTTTGGTTTTGAGTTACTTTGGTGAATAACCCCTATTAAGCGACATGTGACCACGGCCTCACAGTTTTCTTAAAATTGCATTCCCGTCCTCATTGTTTTATTTTGCGTACATTACCCCTTCTATTTTGTAACCCTTCCCGGATATTAGATGGAGATGAGCCTCTCAGAAGAACTATATCTGCGAGTCCGGTTATGTGAGAAGTGTAATTTTTGTGAGAAATGAGAACTAATTTCATTCTTTCATATTTGTTAATCAATGGCTAGGATTAGATAGAATTAATTTCAAATCACGACTAATTAGAAGATTAATATACGAATTAGGGGTAGTTTAGTCCAAAGATGTTGATTTGATTTCTCCGATCAGTCGACCTCCGACAACTCGGTCCGACTTTGCGATGCCAATCGACATCGATGTCGTCATCCTCGCAGCCAATCAATCAGCCAACCCTGTCCGACGTAACCCCGCCGTATGAAACTAGTCCGATCCGATTTCCAAGGAAGATAACGGTGCCGCGCGCTCCACGCTCACATTAAGTGAGCCGCGCCCTTAGAAGACATTACGTGTTAATGTCTTCTTTGGGCGCGGCTCACTTAATGTCAGCGTGGAGCGCGCAGATCAATGTGTAAATGCTACGAATTATCCTTTGAAAATGTACGAATTTTGTATATAATTACTACGAATTATCCTTTGAAAAGGTACGAATTATGTATATAATTACTACGAAATATACATAATTCGTAGCTTTCAAAGGATAATGCGTAGCATTTACGTAATTCGTAGTTTTTCAAAGGATAATGCGTAGCATTTACATAATTCGTAGCATTTACACAGTGATCCGCGCGTTCAAATATACATAATTCGTAGCTTTTCAAAGGATAATGCGTAGCATTTACACAGTGATCCGTGCGCTCCACGCTCACATTAAGTGAGCCGCGCCCAAAAGAGACATTAACAAGTTAATGTAAAGGCTGGGCGCGGCGTTAATTGAAGGCTGAGCGCGCGGCATGTATGATTACTGTTTATCTGTCGACTGTGAAGGTGAAGATCGGCGATGACGATTGTGACACCTCCGATCGTGGCAATCACTTCGTCGTCCTCTTTCGCATCTGAACGGCGACTTAGCCAAACGCCGAACACCGAGGATTGATTAACCATTATGTTTAACCAATTACTAATTTATCCTTTTATCATTGTGTGAATAAGTTAGCGTTAATTAACAGTCATTAAATTAATAATCTAATGGTCATTAACACTTCTCATTTCTCAACATGTTACTTCTCATGTGATCTTTATTCCTATATCTGCATCTCATTTCCTAAAACAACCGACACAGGCGAAAACCCTTGATAAATAGAGTTTAATTCCAATTCCAACATTGGAGATTTTACATGAAACATGACACTGAAAGAAGTTGATGAATGTGAGGGACCAGGGCACAGGGACCGAGTGACTTGTGTCTATCTCAATGCGCCAAGAAGACCCTTTTGGCTCTTTGGATGGCCCAAAAAGACATAAATAAAGTATATGTACAAAGAGCTTCCGCATAATTGAGCTCACTGCTCTTCCCTGCTATTTGTGGGTGTGTTCTGTATGTCTGTGCAACTTGACCACCTCAAGGCTCAGAGGAGGTCGTTTGTGTGTGGAGCTGATGATTTTAATCGGCTTACCAAAAATGATTGAACAAGAATGTCTTGAGAATATGAGCGGAGGATCTGCTTCCTTTATTTGGTTGTTTTTTTCTGAGACTTGGTTGGCTGGGGCATTAACCGCACACTGCCTCGACGGATAGTTTCTTCATGACACTGGAACATGGGTCTCCTCCAAAGTTTTCAGGTGAGACCGTCACTGAACAGAAATTCTGACCAACACAGTTCTACAAATAAAATAAGATTTTCATAATTTAGAAGACAGCAAAAGTTATTTAAGTACTGTAAGTTTGATCAAGATTTTTTTTTTCATTACTTACTCTTTGGAAAGCATCATATGAGTTGTGAGCGTGGCAGCTTCCCTCGCTGTAGCTTCCACAAACACCTTCTGGGGTGCCAAAGCTGGCGAACTTAATGGATGTCATCTTCTGTCCCGGGGCACACCATAGATGGACCTTAGGCCTCAAGGGTTTGTTAACCCTGCCGGATGCTTGCATTTGGTAGTTCATGAGAGTTGGCTGCCATTCGTACATATCAGCACAAACACTCTGAATTTCGCGCTTAACCAGAGAAATCCCATCTGGGTTTCCACCCCATTCTTCAAACACCACCAATAAATTTCCTTTGGGGTATAACCATGAGCGAGGTACATGATACCTGAATAAATGAACCATAACCATTGGAAATAAGAAAATGCCCGTCTTACTTAACTTTTACGTAAAAGTATTAAGTACTGGTTGGTGGATTTGTAGCTTACCATCTTTGTGAAGCCTGGCCACAATTTGTTAGACATTTCTTCTCGGTGAATGTCCCTGCATAGCTACAAGCTTGGCAATCACCCACAGCTTTATATGCAGGCCAATAGCGTCCGATGCTCTGGCCATTTATCCAGATTTGGCCTTTCCCCATGCTATTCATATCTAGTGCCAATGGTTCATCACCAGGCGGAGAATTAAAATTTGTCTGCAACGTCACATAAGTACATGTTCATTAAGAGACAGCAACAATAGATGTAAGTTTTTACTTCCTGAATTTCACTTATTCAAAAAAGTTACATTTCAACAATGAATTTTTATCATTTGTTTCTGAAACAATGTTGCATTTGAGTGCGAGAATACTCACTTTATACCATGTCAGGGGTTGACTTGTCGCCATGAGGGTATCATCCACCCATTCAACAGAGGCACTCCCACTCAAGGAGTGAAGATCCAAAAGCTCTCCTTTTAGTCCAACCTGATAAATAAAAAAAGATGATTATGCTCGTGGAGGGAGGCCAAACGAGTAAGCCAAAAATGGAACGTGGACCTACCTGGTAAGACCATTTTTGCCATGTTAAGTCTCTCTTTCCTTCGTTAAGGCCATGAAGAGCAACTGGTCCAAGAACACCAGCATTCCACATCTCAAAGTGAGGGCCAACATTCTGAACGTATTAAACAAAATATTATAACAAGTGTGGACATGCAAAAGTAATGGGCTTATGTTGAATTTTCTAATATCGAACTTGATCAAGTTTCAATGAAAGAGAGACCCACCGGAAGACCCACGGCTATGCTTAGAATAGCAACTTTGTTGATGCCTTCTCTCAAATGCACACCATTGCTGAAAGTTATTTTTGGATTGTCTATGTTTCCATAAGACGTTCCTGAAACAAAGTATACAAAAAGTTGAGCAAGATCCATCCGTGCCAGCAACATATTTATGCCTTAACACGAGGGGTCTTATTGGACTTGATGTAAGTACGACTTATGAAGTGTTACATAGAAAATTATTATCTCAAAAACTGTAGATGGGTTGTGATAAACACCTGCTTGTTGTCCATTTATGAAAACATGTAAAGCATGGCCAGCTGACATAACTGTAAGAACTGGATTCTCTCCGCTCTTCAAAAAATTCTCATCTGAATCAATATTGACACTGATTGAAAGGAATATCTGTTAGAAAGCTATGTTGTGCATTGATGCTTAGAAATAGACGCTGCTATGATTTACTTACTCTGTTGAGTACCACAAGTAATCAGTCATATCTCTTGTAGTATTTATTTGTTCAAGCAACCCAACAGTTGTGAAAGAAGTATCCTCATAAGACTCGGTCTCTTCATTATATGATTGCCAGGAAAATCCTTTGCGGACGGGAGTCATTTTCATTTGTGCACTTTGTGCACCGACCTATGTTTCACAAACAAAAAAATGGTTTAGGACTTCCGAAGGTGATATGAAAAAGCACAAGAAGAACGAAAACTGGAAAGTCAGGTTTCAAATTCTCACCCTTGCAGTGTTATAAACAGTGTTTTTGCAGTCGGGAAGAATGCTAATAGACCATGGCGGCAGGTGGTAATGCATATCCTTGAAAGCTACCTTTGCAAATGATTTTGAGTTGTAGTTCGCAAGGAATGCAGCACAACCTCCGGTTTTGTAGTTGAATACATGAGCCTGCAAGGAACCAATGATAAGAATCAAGTGAGTGAAGAGTGAAAACTGTATCAAGATTTTCGTTGTTGTTTGGCTTATTTACCTCTTGGTACCGTCCCAAATGTATGACGGTAGGTTCTCCGGCAATTAAAGCGGGTTCACAAAGCTTTATTGCTCTGTGAAGATCTTTCAAGTGTCCCCATTTTGGTTGCCGTAGCAGACCTATACAGCAGAGAGATGCTAATAATTAGCAAACCTTAACAGAGCTTGATTAATGCTTGCCTACATAACAAGGTTATAGTTGGGTAGCAACTACATACTTTAACTATTCCATTGAAGTTTAGGTTATGAAGTTTTGATTTAATTCTCAAGCTCTATGTCACGAGAAGCAGGCAAATTATGAGCCCCGTATACATAATACCACCTTCAAACTAATTTAAATAAGTGATGATGATGTATATTATACCATATTCATCTAGAGGAGCATCATAGTCATAACTTGTTGCAATAAATGGACCACCAGCCGTCCTCCCAAAATTTGTTCCTCCATGGTACTGCAACATAATTATTAGGAAAAAAAAAACTCGCATTACATTCATTCCCATCTGACATGATCCAAATTAAGAAGTGAGAAAAAAATGCCCACTAACCATGTAATAGTTGATGAAGGATCCACCCTTCTGTATGAATCTAGCTACTGAGAATGCCAAGTCTTCAGCCGGTCGATTGGGAACTGCACCTCCGAAATTTGTAAACCTGTATAATTAATATTTATATTACTCATAATATTGAGTGCTGCAATATAAGATGCATGCAGTGAACAATATGTGAAATCACTCACCAGCCAGTCCATGCTTCAGTCCACATTTTGGGTTTATAATGTTTGTTTGGAGAGAAGTAGTCACAGTAGAATCCGTTGCATGCATTAATCTGTCCCAATAATAAGTAAAGGTTAACAAACAAGTTATCAAGACTTGCAGGAATCTACGGATAAATCAGCCACAAAATGGTATCCATCAAGGTTAAGATCGGCATTTTTTAAATTTACTTATTTATACCCTGGTAAAAGCATTTAAGCTTTACTGTTAGCAATGAGATTATCAGTTATTTTTTAGTATTAAAAAATCAAAGGAAGCTATTGATAGTGGATTTAGCAAACCACCAATCTGAATGAATAATCAATTAAATTATAATAGGCAAGCATGCAAGTCAATTGGAAATAGCAAAACACGGGCCATGTGCTACTACAATATTAAAACAAATAAAGAGGGCATGACGATATGAAGTATGAACCCACACTACAAGGGTAACTGGCCAAAACATAAGTTCCAAAGTAGGGATAATGAGAATAAAATATTGCTTAAAAGATCCACAAATGGAAAGAGCCTTTGACCAAAACTTACAATTGGATCGGGAGCGTCATCTTGCTTGCACATGATCCATGGGACACCCGTGTTAAGACCGACAGCCATATTTGCAGCCCATTTTGTGTAGGCTTGACCGGGTGCGCCGATTTCATATTCCATGGGTCCATATTCATTCTCAATCTGTTCAAGCATTTAAAACCTCATTTAATTCACAGTATCAACACCACCCTATTCGGACGCCATAGTAAATACTAAATTATAGCAGGCTCATAGAGGTTACAGAAATAACTATACTTGTGACAATATTATAGGACCGCCTTGTGTCTCGAACAAATGTTCAGCCTTCATCATGTCAACTATCTTCTTTGTGAAAATGTACATTTGTTTCTGCATTTAGAAGTGCAGATTGTAAAATAAGGAGTGGGAAATTGCGAAAAATTCGTTATTGAAATTAACAGAAAAAGTCTAACCTTGAAGGGCTCGTTATCTGTTCTGAAGTTGATACCTGGAATGTACTTCAACCACACTGGAAAACCCCTGCCAAAATTTGTACATACGAACAACTTAACAACACCATTCATACAACGGCCTTCCAGACCAAATGCAGTTATCATTTTTGATTACCCAAAGTTCCATTCGGCACAAACATAGGGTCCAATCCTGAGATTAACGTAAAGTCCTGCTTCCTTCACAAGCTTAATAAACTTCACCAAGTCATACCTCCCCTCAAAATAGTACTACAATATCACCACAGCCACCAAAAATCAATTTTAATCATTAAGGAAAAAAAAAGAGATTCAAGGTAAATAGAAGAAGAAGAAAAAATACTTTTCCAGGAGAAGGCTCATGCCCATTCCAGAAAACATAGGTCTGTATGACATCCAATCCTCCTTCTTTGGCCTTCTGGATAAGATCTGGCCACATCTACACATAAAATCCAGAAGAAGAAGAAGAAGAAAAAAATTCAGGAAACATCCCCAACAACATGAACAAGTGCATTTCTGAAAATCGTACCTCAGGAGAGCTTCTGGGGTAATGAATGGATCCAGAAATGAGAATCCTTCTCTGCCCATTAACCACAATAGCCTTCTGGTCATATGACACAGATCCTGAAACAGTGAAAGCCCACAACAACCCCAGAGCCAGCACCGCCACCAAATTAACATTCCACATTGCAACAATCTCACAAACCAACCAAAGCCAAACAAGAACACACACAACCCTTGCTTTTATTACCCAAAACCCTTATCTTGGATTTCTGTAAATTGGCCCTCTTTTGGGTTATTCCTCCCACTTTATCACTTTATTCTATACTTGGTTGCCCAGAGAAAAGAGAAGTACAGTAAAAGAAAACAGCTGTTGTGTTGAATAGAAAATCTGGGCAGCACAGAGTGTGAAACTGTGAATGAATGAAGGGAAGTGAATCAATCGGATTTAAGTGATTGGTGGAATATTTTAGCGCTGCTAGCTGCTTCGTTTTATAGACACTGGGCGCACTGTACTGTGGATATAATTTTAATAAATAAATAAATGAGAATGGTCCCTCACCTCAATCCTCAAGTGCTTTTTTTTATTCTTAGGGCAATAGTTTTTTTTTTAATTTTAATAATGAAGGATACTATGTTACATGGTGATAACAGGATTCGAATTAGGAGTTTAAAAATACATAATATACTTCTTAATTAACATGTCATCATTCAAGTCATGTTGACTTAATTGGGTAATAGCTGTTTTAATTGTCATAAATAAAATTTTAATTTATTTTTCGGAAAGATTTTAAAAATTACAATTTTTATTATTATTATAGAGTTTGTCTCGGATTAAGTAAACATTGTATATTATTAATTGACCAAACAAAGATTGTTTCTTTAATCACAAGCGACTGTTTAATGTTTATATTTGTCTTATGTATGAACAAGGTACATAATCAGGAAATGAGAGACAATATTAGCTGTTTTTGGACAATGCAGAGTAGCCTAGCTAATTTATAAATATAATCAGATAGCAGAGTTGATGAAAGGAAGAGGGGGCTTGCACTTTTTACATTACTTGCCTTGAAAGAAAATTGCAATTCAGCGAATGCGTTTTGTTTTGTTTTGTTGATATTATTGGATTAAAGGATCGATTAAAGATTTAGAGAAAAAGAGGCCAAGTTAAACATCACGAACTAATTAATGTCGTGGTTGTAAGTTAATTTTCTTTTTTGAGTGATCGGATTGTATTTTGTCAAATGTTTTGAAAATTAATCTGTGAGATATTTGTTTGGAGTGTTGAGAAAATCACATATAATAAGAGAAAAGAAGCATACCAAACATATAATGATATGAATATTAATGATAAAGGTTAACTTTATAATTAGTGGGGGAATACAAACCGTGACACATAGTTGAGTAAAGCAATGTCCATATTATATATATCATGAGGAGTTTTAACCTTTAGGCCGGTTTGCCAAATGATAAAATATACAAACAATATAAGAGATCAGAGGAGGGATCCACATGCACTTCTTTTATTTATTTTTCTCTATAATTGTTCTTTACTCCCAATGTCATTAGGATGTATTGTGATTTTTTTTTTTGCTTTAGGGTTAAGCAAGATGTTAATCAAGTGGCATATGATGATTGGGAAATGAGAGAGAGACAGAAAAAACGCACTAGGACAAGTGTTGTGAATTAGAATTAGCTAATGCACTTATTCCCTTGGCTAGCTACGTACATGATGTCTTTTACTTGCTTCTTTAAAACATATATCAAATCACAAGATCACCCCCCATATAATTAGGGATTAGTTCAAATCACCTCTAATCATGGACTTAGCCCTCAACGCACAAAGTCACGGTCTGGTTAGATATATGTTTAGGTTAACCACACTACCGGTTCTCTGAGAATCAGTATCAGTCTCAGTCAGTTCACTACTTGCTCTCTCTCCAACTCGATCTAATTGACAATTTGAATCTCTTGATTCAGTACAAAATGTAAGGCCAGCTGATTTAATTAGTTACAGGTTGTAACGATCCGACCGGGAAGGCCGATCCGAACCGTTATAAGTCTAGTCTGCCCTAACTGTCTCTTGTCACCACCATCATTCAGGTCATCAAAATCTGAAGTTCATCACAAAAACATGCCCAGAATTCTGAATAACTATTGTCCCACATCGAGTGGGAGAAGTGCTTGTGTTAGCTTGATAAACTAGCCTACAAGCTAACATGTCACCAATCTACCATGATTTTTGGGATAGACTCTAGGTTGTGGTGACCTGGGGAAGGGCAGTAACATGAAATTTAAGACATGCTAGACTTATAACGGCTCGAATCAGATCCTCCCACTACTACAGGAGGGGGAATATGCATCGGTTCCGTGTTTTTGATTATGCATCGGTTTGGGATAAAACCGATGCATAATGTAAGGCTTATGCATCGATTGGACAAAAACCGATGCATAATGTAAGGCTTATGCATCGGTTTTGGTCTAACCGATGCATAATATTGAAGCTTATGCATCGGTTTAACAGAACCGGTGCATAAACTTGACATTATGCATCGGTTTATCCTGAACCGATGCATAAACGTAAGATTTATTATTTTAGAATTAGCGATCTAGGGTTCATTCTGTGCCGAAAATCCCATCCGCTCCCTCCGTCCGAGCTAGATGGCGACGCTAGCTGCAGCAACACTGTCGTCTTCTCCGTCGGAGACCAGATGACGACGGCAGCAACACTGTCGTCTTCCTCGTCAACTGCAACTGCTCATAGCATCATCAGTTGCGATGGCTATGCGTAAGAGGACGCTGCTCAAAGTCATCTTCCTTGGCGACAGCGGGTAAGATGTCTAGCTAGGGTTTCAATTTATTTAACTTCCGATTATGCTCATAAATTTCAATCTGCTTTCGTGATTCGAGGAGGCTGTTTGTGTTGGCTGATTGCCGTGTTTTGGTTTGTTGATGTCAGGGTTGGGAAGACGTCTCTGATGAATCAGTATCCTTCTCATTTTCTAACAACTCAGTTGAAATTGGTATTTTTATTTATTAATTTATTTTGGTGTTGTTGATGTTTGTTGCAGAACACTGATGGATCTAAAAGGCAAACGGAGAAAGCTGTGAAATTATCTGGTTCAGTGGAGGAGATATTGAGTTGGAGGTTGTTGAGGTTCTGTTTACTCTATTTTTAGTCCAAGCATACACAACACTTTTACACTTAAGCGCTGTCTCGATAAGCTTGATTTTGCTTTGCTTGCGTCTTTGCATAATAGATTCAAGCAAACGGCTTATTTGATTTCGTAGTGCGAAAGAAAGACAATTGTCCATGAGAGGTAGCCAAATGCAGGTTCGTGATCTAAATCCTTCTGCATTTTATTTGGTAGGATTCTTGAGATTTGTAAGAGGATGATTTGGTTTGTAGGTTTCTACGGACCGAGCTTAATTGCTAGCCATGCTTGTCCAGATACTTGGAGAACAAATATGTATAAAGTTGGGTTCTTCACAGTTACAAAAATAGAAGAAAAGATTCGTCCGAATGACACTATGGGTATGTCATTTCTGCTATCCGTGTACTTAATCCAAGTAATATACTTGCTAATGAGAATTTCATTATTATTGTATGTCATATGTATATTAAAGTTAGTCGTATACATACCATGATTGTCGTTGTTTCCATTGATATACAGTTTCATTTCAAAGTGTATGAATTCTTATTTTTACATGAATCGCATTTGTTTTTTCTTGATGATCTGAAGCCTCTATAACTTGTTTTACTTTTATTGTTTTTGCTGCATTTAGCTCAGAGATTGGAATGCTTGCAGACTAGTTGAATCACAAAGAAATGGAATGGGTGACAAAAATTTTCTTAAAACTTCATGGAAGAAGAAGCTGAAGGATATATCTAGTGAAGTCAAAGAAGGCTCTCCATTATTAGAAAAAAAATATATGAAATTTTTGTTGTATAGATAAATGGTGTATATAGTGACATCATGTATGAAATATTGTATTTTTGGCCGAATAAAAAGTATTTCAAAATTTGGATATGAGCAATTGTATTTATGAAATTTATTTATAAATTTTCAAATTAATTTGAGCAATTTACTGGCCAAAAATAGCAAAAAAAAAAATCATACATTATGCATCGGTTCTGTGAAAACCGATGCATAATGTCTACCTTATGCATCGGTTCTGTCAAAAAACCGATGCATAATGTATGGGATTATGCATCGGTTCTGGCGCAGAACCGATGCCAGAACCGATGCATAAGGTCAGACATTATGCATCGGTTATTTTGAACCGATGCATAAGGTCCGACCCTTATGCATCGCTCGATTATGCATCGGTTCAAAACCGATGCATAATCCCTTCGAAAACCGATGCATAATCCCCTGTTTGTAGTAGTGTCCGATCGGGTCGTTACACAGGTACTACTGTACTTCATATGGTAAAGCAAATACAGAGGAGCGTTCAAATGAGGCAGTGAGGCACGATCTGAGCCACACATCTAACCACCCGTGCTGTGTGGGCGCGCCACGTGTCCCACTCACAAACAACAGTAGTGTGAACACGTTCAAGTGAGTGGGAGTTGCCACGTGCGTTTGACGGCTGAGATGAGTGGCTCGGATCGTGCCTCACGTGCCTCAACCGAACGCCCCCAGCAAATATATATCAACCTTATTACAGTCAGATCAGATGCATCATGCATGTCTTTCATTTTATAAAAGTGAGACTCGACGGAATAATTTCCTCCCTCTTCCGGAAGACTCCCGATTTCTCGCGAAGCAGAAGAGCGCCACAGCAACGCTTCCTCCTCTGCCGCCGGTAAGCCCTCCATCTTTGCCTTATTTCTTTCTCTCCTGCCGTCGATGCCTGCTGCCCTCCGTGGGGCGGCTGATTTTGGTGGTTGGGGGCGAGAACAGGCGGGATGGGTGTGGTTTTCCGGCGGGTTGTACAGCTTTTTGGGGACTCCTCCTCCTCCACCTTGCTGGTTGTGGCTGTCGCTTAGGGTGGGCGCTGCCTGGGGCTGAGCGGCGTTGTTGCATCTACCCGGCTGTGGCTTAGGGTTGTACAACTTTTTGGGGACTCCTCCTCCCGCACCTCTGTACATTGCTAGGTTTTTTTTTGTCACCGGTGTATCCTTTTGGGTTTACTCCGGTTAGTAGTTTAGTCGGCTTAGTCCGGCCTGTTTATTTGTACCTACAATTAGGTTTTCTCCTGTCGTTATATGCTGTTGGTGGACTCATTCCAGTTGGAGTGGCAGGCTCCTATCTTGCTGGAATTCTTTGTAGAAATGTGGCCGGCGCTAGACCGAAGGCTTTGAAGTTGGTTTCCGAGCAGCTTCTTCTGTTTGGCCACCTTGGCGTACTATGGATTATGCTGACTCTCTGTGGTGAGATTTATCCAGCCGCTGATGCTCTACACGGATTACGTTGCCTTGTTTTCTGTGTTTGTTAGCTAATTGTCAGTGTTGTTGTTTATTTCCCTCTGCGGAGTTGTTGTCTTGTCTTTGTACGCCTTATTGTATCAATTTTTTTTTTATTTATAAAAGTGAGACTCAGTACTGTTACTAGCAGGTGAGAATAAGGGGCCGACACACATGTTCTCTTCAGCTAGCAACACTTCTTTCTTGTGACAAAAATGCCAGCCACTCAAAACCCCACACCATCCTCTTACCTCATAAAATATCAACACCCTTCGCTGCTGAAAAATACAATAATAATAATGCCCATGTTCTCCTTGACCTTACCTTCATTATTTGTCAAATCCATAAATGTATACTTCTATCTATACCATATAGAGGAGCACTCTAATGAAAACTCCGTTAAATTTCGAAAATTTGAGAGCCCTTCTATCTATACCATATATATAGATATATAGGGGAGCACTCGGTTGAGGCAGAGTTATAAGAATGAGACAGTAAGGCATGATCTTGACCATTGATGATATTGATCTAATGGTTGAGATTTAAAGGTGTGGTAGTGAGATTTACTGTTTGCTTTTTACTGTTGGTAATGTGTTTACTATTTGGACACGTGGCGCACCCACAAAGCACGGGGGGTTAGATGTGTGGTTGAGATCGTGTCTCACGTGCCTCACTTTACTGTAGCGTGCCTCATTTGAACGCTCCTCTATATATATATATATATAGATGAGCGTTCAAATGAGAGAGACAGAGAAAGGATAGGGCAACCCTACATTCAGCAGTGAAGAAAAAGGCGACGCCTAGTCGCTCGCCTCTCACCTAGGCGACCAGGCGTTCGGCAAAACGCCTTCAATGGCTTAAGGCGGGCGGTGTCCAAAAGGCGTGCGCCTTTATCGCCTAGGCGATAAGGCGGAGAGGCGAGAGGCGTTCGCCTAGGCGACAAAGGCGCAAAACTACGTCGTTTCTTACTAAACCCTAGAACTTAAAATTGATTTTCTAGTACTAAATGATGGCGTTTCATGACTTAGCGTATGTGTACATGTTTATTTACTAATTAATGATTATAGAATAGCTAATTACATCGTTTTACACTTCTAGATTTGTTTTTCATGAGTTACTTGACATTATTTTAATATAGAAAAAAGATTTACACTAAAGAACGCCTTAATCCAAAAGGCGTTCGCCTCTCGCCTAGGCCATATGACCCATTTCGCCTTTCCTCGCCTTTCGCCATTTTCGTGACTGACATTCAGTTGATTCTTGTGGGACATTTCTTGCCTTTGTCTCAAGCTTTGATTTATGTACAAGTTATCTCAATGAACAATCCATCCTCCTCTCATCAATGCGAAACTGCAAATTGACAACCACATTTTCTTCCTATATATAAAATCAACGATCATCAACAACATTGTCAAGTCTGCCTTAAGTTTGAGATGAGGATGATGACTTGTATAGATCATTGAGAATACTGAATACATACAACTCACTTGTTAAACTTTGGCAAGTTAAACACACAAAAGTGTCCATTTTGTCTTCAGCTGCATAATGCTTCCATTTATGATTCTCATATTCCCTATTCACAAGCCTTATCATCCTAGTCATGCAAAGATTACCATCCCTTTCCCTCCCATTCTTATCACCCAATTTCAATACCTTCTTATCCATGCACATCAAGTTGTAACTTCCACGTTTCAAAATGAGATGGAGGTTGCTTGAAGCATCATCTCATTTGGTATATATTATTGTGATCGGTTTGCCACATATGTATGGATTAGTAAAGTTCTGCTAAAATCAACCATATCCCAAACCAAGGGACCAAAATATGCCTTATTCAGTACCCCACACTATCCAACTAGCAACCATAACCCCAATTTACATAGTATATCTTTGCCACTAGACTGATTTCAAGTTTCCAATATGTTTAAAGCTACAATTATTTCCCACATGTCACTGGGCCGGGGACTCAAAGCTACAACTGAAAGCAAGACGTGCATTTCTTCTAGTCGTCTGCAACCTTGCCATTCTATCCTACTTTATTGCCTATAAGAATGCATGGAAGATCAAATAAGAACTTTACAATTAAAGACGTTATGAAAGCAAATTTGAAGTAACGAAAATTCACTTACTGTTCTCTGAATCTTCGAATAAGGTCTGAAAGGAGGAATCGGTAGAGAACCCCAACTTACTCATGATTTCCTCTAAACGTGGAACATTCGTCAAGTAAAGGAAACCAATCTACAAAAGATATATTGGATAGCTAAGTAAGTACACGAGTGTACGGCCATCTTTACATGACACCTACCGTGAAAGTCTCGACTCTCAATTACTAGGCCTTACTTTCATACATTTTGAAAGACAGTGTCAAACACTATCAAAAGGGGGATCAGAGCATACCATATGATCTAACAGTGAAGAGATGGAAGAAACTAACCAGTG
Organism: Rhodiola chrysanthemifolia; assembly: GCA_033675395.1. NCBI lineage: Eukaryota > Viridiplantae > Streptophyta > Magnoliopsida > Saxifragales > Crassulaceae > Rhodiola > Rhodiola chrysanthemifolia. Next base: position 15,356,540 of record CM066207.1, read on the forward strand.
TTTCTAATGCGGATGCTCTGTTGTAAACTGCTGCACCAGCTCGTCTAACTGTTTTTGTTTTTGCTCCACCAATATTCTTTCCCCAACGGAGCACATCCCTGCAAAGATATATCAAAGCCAGCTGAAAAATAATATTGGGTTCTGATTCGTGTCCAAAAGGTTATTTATCCAGGCAATGTTAATTATATTCACTAATAAGGATGTCTTGTGTTACCTGACGGAATGCCAGATGACATAAATTAGTAGTAAATGCAGTACCTTTCACAATCTTGGCAAATAATTTGAAGGTAGAACTAAATAGACACCCCCTTTCATTTCCCTCAGAAACATGTTTATTTCAGCATGCTGCTGCCCAATCTAATGATGCTTATCCCTAGAACCAATTCTAATCCATGCTTTTGACTCATGGAATTTTTCATATCGATTATTTTTACATTGGAAGGAATCATCAAATTTGACACTAACCTTTCTGCGTCAGTTAGAATGTAATCCTGCAGAAGCTTTTGGAGCAATGCATCCTGTGACAACCCAAAAAGAGAGTTGTTTAATTACAGAAATGCAGTTTACGACAACGCATGAGGCATGAGGGTGAAATGGAACATACTTGTGCTTCACAGCGTACTACAGCCATGACTCTATCATTGTATTCTTCAATAGCAAGGGGTGGAAACAGAAAATGCCTTCGAGCATATAGCTGCAAAATTCACAATAAAAAAGATGGGCAGGCCACACAAAGAAGCTCAAAAGGTGAAAACACAAAACTAAACAACAACCCAAATATGAAACACTAATTATTAATTACTGCTCAATATCATAAACCGTAAGCCTTTGGTCAAAGGCTTGTGAGCCCTCCGGTCTCGGACGCGTAATATGTTGCTTACTGGGCTTTGTAAGAGGCTTGTGTCTCAGGATTTTTGGTTTTTTTTTTTGCTTCCCTTTTTTCTGTTCTGTGTATTATCCTCTTTGTCCAATAAAATGAGTTTGTTTTTTACTTAAAAAAACCCCCTTAGGTCAAAGGCTGTGCCAATATAGCAACTTTCTAACACTCACCTGACAAGCCAAACTTACTAAGATGGCATTACAACAAATCCTCAAGCAGCTAGCTCATTGGCATAACCAAATACAAGCTTTCAAATTCTAACCTCATATATGCAATCCCCAATGTAGGCCAAAGATGCAGCATTGTACACAGAACGAGGCTTCTTCACTTTAGGAGCACTCGGCAGCCACCTCTCATACCCCAAATACGTATCCTCTTCTTTCTCTATCATACCCCATATAAAATAAACATCAGCACTGCACACAGCTCAAAATATTAAACCCTTAATCCTATTTCGGCCAACAGCACAAAATCCCATCTTTAATTAAAAAACCACATACCCATATCTTTCTTCACATCACTGCGTCTCAGCAGCGCAGCAACCTTCTCGAAATTCTCACTCGACACCACCAAATTCACAGCCGGTTTCGTAGGAGCAGCACCGTTTTCAACGCTCGGCTTCGGCTTGTAGGTTCGATGTGGAGTGTAAGGCAACCTCTGAGCCGTGTCGTACGACGCTCTTATCCTTAGGGAAGCCATCGTCGCCGAAATCGACATAGTTGAACCAGCCGAGAAATCAGCGTGCCAGCACAACAGGTAATGTACATCATCACCAATCAATGGGCCGCAAAACTATTGGGCCTGATGAGAACTCAAGCTAGGCTTCGGCTTCAGTAATAGTATAATTTCCATATGGTGATTATTTTTTATTTAATTCGCAAAACGGTGCAGAATTGCAGAAAAGCTCTTATTCTTCGTCAAATTCCTGAATTTGAACTTTTTGATTTGAAGAGTTATTCTACTACTCCGTCCGAATCAAACAACATCAGACATCTTCGCTCACTGTCATCGATTCAGCAGGTCTAATCTCAACCCCGTCTCGAAAATTTGCATATTTTTTTTCATTCATTTTGTCCGATTTTGATGAAGAATTAGGGTGTACAGTATACTTATCGGATATGATAAATTTGTGGCGTTACATCTCCTTCCTACTAAATTAGCTTAAATGCCCAGCTGTTGCTGCTCTTAAATTTTTGTAAAAGTGTTTTGGATGCTGATGTTGAGTAATTTATTGAACTTGTTAAGAGTTAGGATTTGTGGTTTTGTTAGTTGGTTTGTTGATCTAGGTTTTGGATTAAGAAGTTTTGTCTGTGTAGTTTGCAATGAGAGGTATAATGGAGATGGAAGTGGTTTGTTATAGTTGTAGCTTACACCTGTTTTTGTTTTAGGGTTGAGATCGTAGAATGGCTCGCAGGCAAAGGGGTCATCGCGGCTATGACGATTGGCATGGCTATGCCCCAGAGGCTCCTCCTTTGCGGGGAGAGTTGCCTCGTTCGCAGCATCCTGTTTTTCTGGAGGAGGAACTTGAAGTGCAGAAAGCGGAACTGAGGAGGCTCTTTGAAGATAATCGTAGGTTGGCTGAAGATAGAGTATCTTTGAATCGTGAGCTGAATGCTGCCAAGGATGAAGTTCATCACATGAACGGGGTTATAAGCAATATTCGAGCTGATCAAGAAACGCAGTTGAGGGAGTTGTATGAGAAGGGAAAAAAATTAGAAAGTGATGTTAGGGCCACCGAGCCTTTGAAAAGTGAGGCTGCGCAGCTTCGATCTGAGGTCCAGAAGTTGAGTAGCTCTAAGCATGACTATGGAAGGCAACTTAAGACTCTCACTGCTGAACGTGAGAAGTTGGTGTCTGAAAACCAGCAGATTCCTCGGATGAGGTCAGAACTCGATGAGTTGAAACAGGAATTTATGCATGTCAGGTAAGCTCTCCAAAATAGCTATTCTATTTTTGCCTGTCTGGTTGGTCTTCCTTGTTTGATTAGAAGTTATCATTTTTTATGAGTGAGAACTTGTGCGAAATATAACTGGGTAGTATTAAAGATTAATAGTGATAGATTCAATCATTTGGTAGTTTCTGCTCTTAGTAGTTTTGCGACCATCCAGTTTCCAATGTTTTTACAAGATACTATTTGACTTGCACACTTCAGGATGGCTTTGGACTATGAAAAAAAAGCCAGCTTTGAGCTGATGGAACAAAGACAAGGAATGGAGAAAAACCTGATTTCAATGTCTCAAGAAGCTGAAAAGCTACGTGCCGATCTTGCAAACTCTCCTCGACCTTGGCCTGCTGGTATATTGTGGCATCTTATACATTCTTTAATTTGTTACCGTGTTTTGCTGACTTGAGTTATTCGTTTCTACATTTTAGATGTAGGTGGCGGACAATATGGGATGACTTTTGACGGTGCAGATGCCAGTTTTCCAGGTCATTTCAGCGCTGGATACGGAGGTCATGTTGTAAGTCTTTATACATCAGATGAAAAACTATTGCCCTTTGACTCGGCTGTTTTATGGCTCTATGCTTCTTGTCTTAGGGTGCTATTGATAAAAGCTCTCTTTATGGCTCGGGTTCCACGTCTTGGGGAGGTCTAGAAAAGCGCCGTCGGTGAACTGTGGCACCATTGGGTGATTATATCTTGTTATCAGATTCTATTTGAATCCTATGTACGTAATTCGACAAAACTGGATGGCCTCACTACTATCTTTGAATTAGCAACAACTTTGCTAGGTAACTGCTTACTGTTGGCACAGCCAGAAGTAACATTCATGATTTCTTGCTTCCATCTTCGAGTTTGAGTTATGCAATCACGGTGAACAGTTCAGAGCAGTGAGTGAGTGTTTCGATTGCAGAAGACGTCTCCTATATGACGAACAATGTTAGAGGCATAATAAAAAGCCGCCCAATTAAATAGCCCGACTCACTTCAGGAGTCCCTTTAAAAAATCTAGTGAAATCATGATCGTCATTGCTAATAAATTTGCGGAGAGGCAATTTTTTGTTACGGTTTAGCTTATTTATAATTTAGTCCCGAAAGTTTAGAAGAGGTAAAGAGAGAATATAAAGAGTGATAGAGACGGGCGTGGAAATAGTTACAGGAGATAATCATCAGCGGACGAAAAGGAATCTCAATCCAATCGGCTATTCTGCGCTTTTGTGTACAAGGCCGAATCCTGCACGTCAAATCCTTTATTTGGTTTTTCTTCGTGCTACCAAATTCGACGAATCGGGGGCTACGGAATGGCCTGATCCTTGACAATCTCTACTTCAGATTTGTTTGTTCATTTCTCGGAATGAGCGCCGCTGCCACCAATGAGCTTCGTCCATCTTCCCCTCCGGAGCCGCTGGAGTGGAGATTCTCTCAGGTGTTCGGTGAGAGGACGGCTGGAGAGGAAGTCCAGGAAGGTATTGGTTTGCCGTAGCAACATGCATTTTCTACTTGTTTTATTTGATTAATTTAGTGGTGGCGATTTGTTACTTATCTTGTTTGGATTATTGCCACTTACTAATGTGCTTAAAGAGAAAGATCCGATTTTTATGTTTTATTATTCTTTTATGTATGGGGGGATTGCTGAAAGTTAAGCCAGCGCTTTCGGTATGAAGACTTGCTCCTTTTAATGTTGGAATTCAGTATACTCTGCAGCAGAGTTTAGAAGTGAGCAGTAGACGTGTGTATGATTATGATATTTGGCTGTTGGGTCACCATTTTAGCTTCTTCATCCAAGTAGGCTAGTGTGTCTTGTGCCACACACATTTTCCCTCCTAAGTTGGTATCAGTATCACTGTTGGGGATATATAAAGCATCAATGCGTTATCATTTGCTGTTGGATGACTCTTCCCTCAAAAATTTTTTTATTACTATAATCATTAGGAGTTCTGAGCCAATCATTCTGAAGGTTTGGGGATAAAGAGACTTGGGCTGAACTAGTGGGGCAGATTGGTCAGTTAACGCAGACACACCTTTTGAAATCTGATTTCGCATGTCATTTATGACAAATTGCTTCATTTGTGCACATGCCGAACAAATTGTTCCAACATCGGATACTCAGAGATGATATTTTGTGGTGGGAAGAGGATCATTCTTGAATAAGTTTTGTAAAGTTTTGAGGTCCTTCCAAATACAAGTGAACATTGTTAGTACCTATGTCTCCCTTTGGGTGAGCGACTGTCACTTGATATCTTACCACAGATTGCACATTTCATTGTCTTGTCACATTGCAATTTTCTGATTGGTAAGCTAAAAGTGACCAGGATACAGTTCTTGGATATTGGATATCTAAAGCAGCAGTATTCCACCGATATGTTATATAAAGCTTGTGAAATGTGAAAAGGTTGTTGCTAAGTAATGATGGGTACTAGAATTAGTATACAACCACTTGTTATGTGCCTAAACTTTCTAAAGAAAACTAACCGGAGTCATGGCTGAAAGTATAAATTCGGTGCTAGAGTATTTGTGAATAAGTATCTGTGAGGTGTAATTGGGTTTTATAAGAATGACTAGTCTGTGATGAACTGATGATCGATTGATAGCTGACAGAAAAATGAAAAAAAATCCAGCAGTAGCTGATGATTGGTGTAGATCATGAGTCAATGTATTAAGACTAGCGATGACAGTGTTCTTTTTTTTTTCTTCGAGAAATAGCCATGGTTTCATGGATACTAGCATGTGGTAATGTGGTTCCTGTAGTTTTTTCTTATTTTCTCATCGAAAGTATGACATCTGGACTTGCATTGAATAGGTGGAGGGGAATTATGTGGTGTGTTGTCATTTTGAGATTTAATCAAATGAACGAGACATAATGTTGTATCCTCTCTTGCAGTTGATATAATTTCAGCTATTGAGTTTGACAAAACCGGCAACCATCTTACTACCGGTGATCGTGGAGGGCGAGTGGTATTATTTGAGAGGACAGATACAAAAGATGTGTGTTTTCTGTACTTGAACTGCTTGCTTACAATTATCATAAAGGCCCCGCGTGGCAGCTTCTCTACGGTCATATTATTAAAACCACAATTATGTGCTTGCAGAATGGTACATCCCGAAAGGACATGGAGAAAATGGATAATCAACCTAGCAGGCATCCTGAGTTTCGGTACAAAACTGAATTTCAGAGTCATGAGCCGGAGGTAATTACTGCCTAATGGAATGACTGGTACGCTTACTTTTATATGTGGTTTACATGGCATTTTAATTTGCTAATATGTGCACTGTTCCTTAATCAGTTCGACTATCTGAAGAGTTTGGAGATTGAAGAGAAGATTAATAAGATTAGATGGTGTCAATCAGCTAATGGTGCTTTATTTCTTCTGTCTACCAATGATAAGACTATTAAATTTTGGAAGGTACACAAACCAGTTTGTCGTAATTAATATAGCCTCAACTTTCTTGTGCGTGTTTCTTCGTGGTTGGTGCAATCTCATTGTCAATCTGTTGTACATGCCTACAGTCTTTGATCTCTCTCTCTCTCTCTCTCTGTCCAAGTGCAGGTGCACGAAAAAAAGGTTAAAATGATTTCGGACATGAATGTGGATCCTCTCAATGGAGTAGGAAATGGTGTTGCAACTTCAGTTAGCAAAATAAAATCTGCGGTTGCCAATGGGAGTTATCCAGATGAAACTAACAGTAGCTTGAACAATGGTTTTTCATTCCCTCCAGATGAGATCCCATCTCTACGTTTGCCTGTGGTAAGTATGATCGTGGTGGTTTCTTCCTTCTGATGTTGCAGTGAAGGTTGGCCTTGCAAGATTGTTTTATTAATTTTCTGCTCAATATAGGATGACAGCAGGAATGACAAATATTTTTGATGTTTAACTCTTGAAAACAGTCTCTAACTGTCATTCTTTCATTCCAAATCACTGACTTTTGAATGATGTGCAGGTAACTTTTCATGAGGGCAGTCCCACTGCAAGATGTCGAAGAGTGTATGCACATGCTCATGACTACCATATCAACTCCATCTCAACTAATAGGTAAATTCATGTGTATTGTTCTTTTTCATTCTTTGTGGTGAATTATGAATGTTTCTACTTTTGAATTTCATATCTTTTATGCTATATTTTCTTTGACACTAGTCTGAATTTTTACAGTGAAGTTATGGTGTCTTTTTTTATCTAATCAAGATCAACAGGAGACTAATTAGTTTCAATATGCTCATGCCATTATTAGTTTTCCCATCTGTTTGAATGATTAAATAATATTTGATAACATTGATGTAGACAAAAATAGCTCGTTTGTCCAAAGTGCAAACCCTTACTTAACATGATATTTGACGTTTTGCAATTTTAACATCATATTAGCCTGATATATTTTGTGATCTCCCTTCTCAGTGATGGTGAAACATTTATATCAGCTGACGACCTGAGGATAAATCTCTGGAACTTGGAAATCAGTAATCAAAGCTTCAATATTGTTGATGTGAAGCCTGCAAACATGGAAGATTTGACTGGTAACGCGTTGTTCATGTTTCTATAATTCAATGATGAAGAATGATTCAGTTACCTCTTCCTGTGTCAGCTTCTTGTCTATGATTAAATAGTCATAACAAGTAACTGAGTATTCTCTTATTTTGCACCTCTAGAGAATTGTAAAACACATTGCAATGGACAAAAGCTCATGATGAAGTACACCATTCATTTGCTTACGGGAATGGTTTGTGCATTGATTTTGCAGAGGTGATAACATCAGCCGAATTTCACCCAACCCACTGTAATACCTTAGCTTATAGTAGTTCAAAAGGTTCTATCCGTCTCATTGATCTGCGTCAGTCAGCCCTTTGCGACAGCCATGCGAAACTGTAAGTTGATGTTGAACCTGGTTTGATTCTGGTTATCCTATTAAGTTAATGTGGCAGTATGTGATGCCTACATTGTTTTATGTCCATTGATTACTTGGTGACCCGTATTTATTTGGTACTGCAAATGTATCTGCAAAGTCAAAACTCACAAGAAATGTTTGCAGATTTGAGCAACAAGAAATGCCTGGTTCAAGATCATTTTTTACAGAAATAATTGCTTCAGTTTCTGATATCAAATTTGGGAAGGATGGAAGATATATACTCAGTCGTGATTACATGACCCTTAAGGTTTATCTTTTTGTGGCTCATATACTCATATGGGTTTCAGTTATTTACTTGATTCTGATTCCAAGCCCTATCCATTTGATAGTTATGGGACATTAACATGGATTCAGGCCCAGTTTCAACCTTTCAGGTTCACGAATACCTTAGGCCAAAGGTAAGAGTTATAGTTTCTGTAAGATGATACTTGTTTCTGTTCCCTTTGTTGCTGTCTGTCTCATGAACTGTTCTTCTTTTTTCAGCTATGTGATTTATATGAAAATGATTCCATCTTCGACAAATTTGAATGTTGTTTAAGCGGTGATGGACTTCGAGTAGCTACGGGCTCCTACAGGTCTTGTGGCCTTAGTTCCTATTTAGTCTTCTTCTAATATTGTCACTCTGTGGTGGGAACTGAATTTAGTACTTATTGAATGCAGCAATCTGTTTCGTGTGTTTGGTTGTGCTCCTGGGAGCTCCGAGGCCACCACTTTAGAAGCTAGCAAGAACCCCACGAGGTACCATCATAGAGCATAAAGCATTCTTTAGTAGCATCTTCTTGCAAATCACTGTTGGTAGTATTTTTTAACTTCTGAGCAATGACATTCCTCTTCAGGAAACAAGTTCCAGTCCCAGCAAGACCCTCAAGATCGATTAGTAGTAGCATTCAACGTGTCGTAAGACTTGGTGAGTGCTCATATATTTTGTGCAAAATTACACTTCTCCCTCATGTGCTAATAAACATTTCTCAATGCATGGTCGTATGAAACAGGAAGTGAAAGCCCGGTAGCTGATGCAAATGGCAATTCATTTGATTTCACCACAAAATTGCTTCACTTAGCGTGGCATCCAAGTGAAAATTCAATTGCTTGTGCTGCAGCTAACAGCCTATACATTTATTATGCATGAGAGGTACCTGGAAAAGAAAAATGTCTTTTTTGATTCGCAATCTTTTTGAGTGGCCTTGCCAGGAAAGTTGTCTGTTTCCCCTTCCGTCTTGGGCATTGGCTAGGAATTTTCACTCCACAGCCTAATCTCATCATCTCATGTGCCTGGCTGTTTCTTGTTATGGTTCCATCTGCCCCGCTGACCTGCTTTCATTCCTTCCCGACTCCCTCCCGACCTTCGTCTTGTTGTTATTTAGTTATCTTTTGCACACCTCGTTTATATTACAGAGAGAGTATGCTTCAAATTCTACTTAATGTTATTTGATTGAAGCTGCAAGAAGCAAAGGGAGCAGTGCTGCATATCAACCTTAAAACAGCGAGCTACTACAAGTGTGCTACTAGGTGGCCTTATATAAATGTTAGTGAGAGAGAGAGAGAGAGAGAGAGATTGGACTGCCTCCATCATCTCCTGATTAATTTATTTAGAAGTGAAAAGTTTAAAATAAGATAGCTTGTGTGGCTGCTAACCTTTGTAAAATTATTCATTAGTTGAAGTTATCATGTTTGTAACATAATGAGCTTGTGTTTGTTGAAAGGAAATGTAACGACTGCCTTTTGAAGTATTATTATTATTCATTGTTTTGCAAAGTCACAAGAATGTATGTGTTAGAAGTTGGTTTTGTGTCGGCCACTGGGCCTTGTGCCTGCGATAAAGATTTGATTGTTGTTATTTTGCCGCCGTCCCCGTGTACAAGTCTACTCTGTCTTCCTTCCCTACTACGGCTTGACATCGACTCTGCTGGTGAAATAAATAGATGTGGACAAGTCAGTTTTCTGCTACAGGGTGGGTGGGGATGGATTAGTCATTCATTCTTGATGATGAGGTTCGTCAAATTGAGGTTTGACTCTCCATCCATCCATGCTTTGCCCACCTATTACAAGGACAAGAGACAAGGCCTGTGTGTCCACCCACGCGGACATCATCATCAATCAAGCTGCTCAAATTAAATTCATCACCTCTCACATCTCATTTATGCATAGATCTCACTTCTCTTCTCAATCTATATTCTAACCCATCTTTCACTTTCCGGTCTCTCTAGATTTCTATTTTGGGATCTGAGACACTTTCCACTTTGGTTGTTTTGGCTGATTTCAGATCTTGTTTCAATTTTTATTCAACCCAATTCTCTCAAGTAGTAGAGTAGAGAAGAGTATGCAGGACCCGTCGACGTATTTCAACCAGTTTCCAGAGCACGAGATCCTCAAATGTCCCCGCTGCGATTCCTCCAACACCAAATTCTGCTACTACAACAACTACAACCTCTCACAGCCTCGCCACTACTGCAAAAACTGCAAACGTTACTGGACTAAAGGCGGCACCCTCCGCAACATCCCCGTCGGTGGCGCCAGTCGCAAGATCACCAAACGCTCTTCTTCCAAACGACCAACAACCCCCCCTCTCACCTCCTCACCTCCTACACAACAACAGACCTCTGGGTTTCGAGTTGATCCAAAGGTTGAGGAGGAAAGGTTTCCAGGACTGGAGAGTGGCGGCGATATGATAAACTCTTGGAGTGGCAGTACCAGTGACTGGCCTGATGATCTTGCTATCTACAACACTCCACGAGGATCAGGTTTCCAGTAATGATTTGTGTTCGAGTTATGATGTTTTTGTAGCCTGATCGATGCAGTATTATTTATTAGTTGGATCAAGATATTCCCAACCCAACAAAAGTCAAAGTTTATACATACACATTCACGGAACTTGGCAGGCTGAAGATATGATTAAAATAGGTACTGTAGCATCATTTGGGATGGCCTCATGATCCAAATAAAGTCTGATAACAGTACATCTGTGCAACTTGCTACTCTCACCGACTATAACTTATCCAAGTAGAGTACAATAAGAATATATATCAGACATTGAGAGGAAATCACAATCTTGTTCACTTGGGGACAACACGAGCCTTGTACATGCAAATGTATGCCATATGCCAATCACCTGAAAATAATTTACTTTATATGAGCATCATCAAGTTATCAAATTACGAGCAAGGTCATTTTGTTGGTTGTTCTTACCACCGCCACTCAGCTTTGTGATATCTTCTTCCCGCTGTGTAGTTGGATTGTCATCATCAAACTGTATCCATTTCCCTGACACACCATCACTAAATAATCAGCAACAGTCCTAAACTACAACATTTTAAGCATGTACAAGGGAAGGGGATTCCGCCCAACCATTTTCTTGCTTGACCCAGGCAACATAGTGACCTGAGTCAGCACTCCTTCCTTTGTGTGTTAGCACAGCAACCAAATCATAAACTCCGGTAAGTTCAGTTTCTTTATCCGATTCAGCACCTGAGCTCAAAGGGTAGTCAATATAAATGGTAGTTTCAATCCTATATGCAAAAGACTCTTTAAGGAAGAAAATGGCTTTACCTTGCCCAGATATCAAATTTGTGTCTCCACTTCCAGCAGATGAACCCTACAGCCATACAAGGAACATGAACAGTATGTCCATGGATGTTTTGAATCAAATACAACCACAGTTTGCACTCACCACTGCCTCAGCCATCTCCACATCCTTGTCTTTGTCTGAGGTTTTGGATTTTTTTACTCCAGCTTTTCTTGCTTCCTCTTCTCTTAAAATCTAAACGTAATGTGGTCAAGAGTTGGTGGGTGGAACAAGTAGAAAGAAGGGAATGAGTCACCAGAGCATACCTTACGGGGTCCATCCAATTTCTGGCGGAGTTCGTCAGAACACAAATCATAAATGTCCAACTCCAGTGGATAATCAACTTTCTGAAAGTTAGTCATACAGAAATGAATTGAGTGCCGAGTACCATTTAGATGTCACTTGAACAGTAATAACATGTTTTACCCGCAAAATTTTAGCCTTTTGATTGGACTCCCTTTTCCAGAAGAATCGAACAAACTGAATGGTCAAGTACCTTCAATACAAAAACAAGATCATTTTCACAAATGATCAGTGATAAGCAAAGTCCCACAATTAAGCTAAGATGAGCAGTTTAAGTGCATATTAAGGCTACTGAAAGTGAAAACAAGAGTTAATGGTCGGAGGTAACTAATAAGTAATATGTATATGCCCTCGAAGTTTAATAGACATAAAAGTGGAGGCGTGTTTCATTATTAATTGGATAGATCTGCAAGACTATTAACAACTTGGTAGATGGTACCTTGGAAGACCATTAATTCGCAATTCCTTCAGGAAGATTGCACTGCGCCCCAATGAAGGAGAATTTTTCTCTATCTCAGATTTCAGTCCCTGCACGACCAGTTGATCAATTCATAAAACTTTTAGAATAACCTTAAACTGAAGTGGTCGCCCTTCCACACTTGGCTGTAGGAATGAACTAGTTTAAATGTGAACCTTACATGTTTTAGACCTTCATGAAGATGATTCACTTCTTGTGAAATATGGCACTTCAGGGAATAAACAGATTCCGTTTCTGAGCTTTCTTCACCACTCTCCTGACAATGTACCCTGTAAAACCGCATCAGAAAATATACATATGACATATTAAAACGTTGTAGGTGTAGAAAAATCCGAAGTTTTCTGTTCAACTCCTGTTAATTAAAATGAAAGCATTTTTACATTAGTTGACAGTAATTATTGCATCTTTTAAACATTATTGTTGCGAGGCCAACAAAAGCCCCATCACACCTCCCTCCCTATCTGAAGCTCAACCAAACCATAACCACGACACCATGATATATAAACACAATAGTTTATTACCTTGCATAATGCTTCGTATACTAAATACATAGAATCCTAAGATAGGTGTTGCAAAGCAATTGCATTACATGGTAACAGTTAACTTATGTGAACAAACATTCTTCTACTATGGTCGAGGGGTTTGGTGTTTATTTATGAAGTTTTCACATTCGAAGGGACATACATATATTAAGTACAAATTGCAAATAGCAAAACATACCTACTAACAAGGTCCACACCAAATAGACTCTTCATAGTATCACCACTTCCACTGCATGGCACCAAAAGGGATGAATTGGATACAAATTCCTCGGATTATTCTATATCCCGTATAGAAACTAGTGGTGAGGGCTGATGTGAAAGAAAACATTGCATCTTAAAATACCTGGAACCAGATGCATTAAGTGTCTGAGACAAGGTGTATAGCAGCTGTGTCCAACACTCTTCCGCATCCTGTTACATATTTTGTATTTACAACAACTAAATACAAATGATGATGCCGGAAAGTTCAAAATTTGATATATGTTTCTGATAGGTAAGTGGCACCTGCTGCATGAAGGCATGGTTTTGCATTTGGCCAAATTGTGGGTACTTTTTACGCAACACCTGAAGGCAATACATAGAAGTAAAGACCTCCTATACATTTCGATCAACAAGGACACAAAACTCCTTGCTTAAATAACAGTCTTATAGCGAGGAAATGTACCATCCAGAAATTCATAGGTGCCACTGGCTTGGCACTTTTATCAAGCTCCTTAAACAAATCACGGGTTGCCACAGTTAATAGGTTTGATGATTGGTCCACGTTGCGCCCCTCAGGATTTGAATAACTAGACGGAAAGGGAAGAAAAGACAAAACAAGTGTGAGGAAAGTGCAATTTTGATTAAATGAAAGAATCGCAAAGCTCGGAAATGTATGGCTCACTCAATTAAAGCTGACTTCAATTCAGGAACCGCATGAAGGCATTGTAGTGTTGAATTCATGTAACATGTATTTCCCAAATTGACTAGCCCAGCACTGTGACCCTTTAAATAAAATGAATCTTACTTAACTAATACATAATGTAACATAGAATATACAATGGATTTCGACAGTGTTCACGATATATAATATTAACATCGCATTTATACAATGGGAAACAGCAAGGAAACTCACCACAGCAACGGCTAGCTCTTCTTCTGGAAGGTCTTCCACGAAAACGGTGCTCTTCTCAGGGGCCACAATTTCATCTGCTGTTCCCATCATCATCAACTTTTGACCCTAAAAATTCCGTCATGTAAACATACTTTCAGTTTGACTCCTCATTAGGCATTACGGGAGACAAAAGAAAAAAGCAGTGGGCTTAGTGCCACTATAAAGCAAACCTCTTTAATTGCAATCTTTGACCAATCATCATCGTCCTGCAATCCACAAAAAGGGCTCTTAATATGACTGCAGAGTTAGATCATATCAGCGCATGTCACATTTTGAAACAGCTTTTTTGCTGTACCTTAAGCAGGCCACCTTTGACCATGATCTTTTGTCTTTCAGGAGGAACTCCAGTGAGATCAAAAAGCTGACATTTAAATACATAGGGTGGCTGACTAGTGTCAATTTCAACAGCAGAGAATGTCTTCTTTTGCCACTTGACACTCACTGAAAGACATCAAAAAGGAAGTTAGTCTTCATAAAATATATTGAATGAAAAGAAGTAGCATTGAGTAACTAAAGTATGTTAACTTGGCTTTAAAAGAGAATGAAATCTACGGACGAAGTAGGAATGTAACATAATACCAAAATACAATGTGTTACATTACATGTCTACCAAAATAAACCTTGATTTGCGTGGACAAATTTAATCATGAATCACTTCAAGAAAGGATGGATCATAGTTCGTTAAAATTACCCATGTTTATCATAGTGCTCCAATACACTGATGTGTTACATCTCTAACAATCAGTGAAAATGTTTATACTATGTAGAAATTAAAGCACAAAGCAAATTTAATCACAACCTAATGCATTAATCAAGGCTACTGCTCAGGTTGTGGCTCACCAATGCAATGAGACAATTCAATCTTCATCTAGCACACATCTCTATACATTGATTATTAAGTCACAGTTCAAAATCTATCACTAATGTGTCTTCACCAAAGAAACTGAACTGATTATCCGATAAAAAATCAAATCTTAAGGATCGGTATCACCTAAAACCAATGCCAACTACCGATCTTCTATATCAACAGAAAGCACAACAAAACCTTTTTCTAATTTTCCAGATAAACACCAAAACGAATTATAACTGCTAGAACAATTAGCAAACCTGAAAAACATCACTTTATAACGAGCAAAGCAGACAGCAACGTAAGAAAAAAAGGAAATTTACTCGATCCATTTTCAAACCATAGACACAGACAGACCTGTAGGCATGATGATTGAAAGAGAGAGAAACGGAGAGCGAGCGAGCGGCTGTGTCTGTGTTGGCTTGAAGAGGGAGGCAAACAAAAGCGAAGATCGAATTTAATTTAATCACATCGAAAGCCCAAAGCACCTGTTTGGATCCGTTGTGTCGACCCGAAAGCCCATTGGAGATCGGCCCATTTATTATTTACTCATCTCCTCCTGGTCTGGTCTGGTCTGGTCTGCAGTTCAGACATCACACTCCGCTTCCTTCTCCAAGTTTCAATCTTTTGTCAAAGTCTGTCTCGTTTTACTATTATTTTCAATTGTTTCCTGCTGAGAGGAGAGGAGGTATCAATTCAGGACGATCTGCTCACGTGTGCTGCTGACTCGGCAAGCGGGGAATTGAATTGTATTCTTCCTCCACTGTTTTTTTTTTGGGGGTAAGGTATTGGTTATTGTTTTGCTCTCTAGTTATATTGTTTCATTGGAGGATTTGGTAGCTGAGGTTCAGTTTCTGTTTTTTTTTTCCTTTTTGCTGATACTGAATGTGAATTGGAGGCTGGAGTTGGTTTGTGATGTGGGCGATTCTGGGGTTAATGATCTGGTAGAGTTTCAAATGGATTTGGGGAGGCTGGCTGTTGGGCTGGGTTTTATGTTTATGTTTTCTGGCTGATGAATTTTGATTTGGAGTTACGGTTGCCTTATTGCAATTGCGTAGCCTATATTCCCTCCCATCAAGTTATTGTATGAATCTAGGTGATATGTTCCTTGATGATCATAACAGGAGTCCTATTTCTTTTTTCATTTCTTGTTGAAACCTAGCCTTTATCTGTTCATTGGTGACTATGAGAGCTTACATAACATGACTCTCTTTGTGCTTTTATAACAAGTCAATTTTGTTGACTACGTATAACGTATGTAATGAACATCATTCTCTAGACTCTTTGAAGTGGAAAACATTGTCATGCTGAATGCTTCAACCAGTTGGTGGAATTTGCACCATGGATGACATGAACTTGATGCAGCAAGCACAGAGACATCATTTGGTTGTGACGGATCTTGGAGAGGAGATTGACCTAGAAATTGGTCCTGGAGACGATGACCACACGTTTTCAAGTGCCACTCTCATCAGTGAACCGCCGGGGGAGCCCTCTGCTGAAGATCATAATGACAGCAAGCATATGGTACTGATGTCTCAGCTCTCTGGGGAGGATCAAGAAACATCAAAGATGCAACCTGTGAAAAGGAAGAAGAAAGTTGTGAAAAGATGGAGAGAGGAATGGGCAGATACGTATAAATGGGCTTATGTTGATATCAAGGAAGGGACTGCGAGAATATTTTGCTCCGTGTGCAAAGAATATGGCAGAAAGCATCGGAGGAATCCTTATGGAAATGAAGGCAGTCGAAACATGCAGATGAGCGCATTGGAAGAACACAACAACAGTCTACTTCACAAAGAAGCTCTTCGACTTCAAATGGCCTCCAAGGACAAGGTCATCATTGACAAGCCCATATCAGTGAAAGGTTAGCCATTTCATTAGTCCTGTTTATGTGAAAACTGCTTGCTGCATAACTTAACCCAGATGGTGAAGACAGAATATATATGTTCTTTACTTATGTTTCTCCCTTTATGTTAGCGCCTACATTGTTATCATTTGGTATCCACTATCCTGCTTGTTTTGCAACCTTTCCTCCACTTATATATTCCGTTTCTGGCTTGCTGTTATCAAAAGAAGCTCTCATGTCAAAGACAGCTGGTTCGATTGTTGAGGCTGCTCTTAAACGAGATCCTTATGAGGTGGAGTTCATACAGTCTGTGCAAGAAGTGGTTCATGCTCTCGAAAGGGTTATTGCAAAGAATTCACAGTATGTACTGGAGAAAAAAGTGTATCTGATGATCCTGAATAACTCATAATTTGAGGCCTATCTAATGCTAGAAAGTATTCAATTATTTCAGCTATGTAAGTATAATGGAGCGGCTGCTCGAGCCAGAAAGGATGATACTATTTCGAGTTCCTTGGGTTGATGATAGAGGTGAAATGCACATTAATAGAGGATATCGGGTACAGTTCAACCGGACATTGGGTCCATGTCGGGGAGGTATCCGTTTCCATCCTTCCATGAACTTGAGCATATCAAAGTTTCTCAGCTTCACTCAGGTATCATTTCGTGGTGTTACAAAGTAGTGTAGGCTTTGAGATGTTACTTATATTTTTATTGTGAAGTTTTGTAAGAGGAGGTGCAATACCAACATTGTGATCCCTCTTGAAAGATTCAATGAAATGAATTACCATATGTGTAACGCCTAAACAATTTTCCTATACTAATTACTTTTGTCTTCTAGACGTTCAAGAATGCCAACATTGTGATCCCTCTTGAAAGATTCAATGAAATGAATAATCATATGTGTAACGCCTAAACAATTTTCCTATACTAATTACTTTTCTCTTCTAGACGTTCAAGAATGCCCTATCACCATACAAGCTAGGAGGAGCAGCAGGTGGAAGTGATTTCGATCCAAAAGGAAAGAGTGATAATGAGGTATCGTTATGACACATCAACCAACCATATTGTAAATCAACTTACACTAATCAGTTAAATCTGTTGAATAAGCTGTATTCATTCGAAAATAATATAATATGCATTCCGTTAAATGTTAAATCACATTTCTTCATGACATTCCAATTAGTAAGTTTGGAATGAAATAGAAGTTCATATTCCTGTTTATAAATATGTACTATCGAAATTATCTCTGTTTTTTTGACAGAGGTCAGTCCATAAATCAATTTATTGAGTGTCTTGCGGGAAGGCATTGAAATAAATTTTCTTCATTTTTGTCAGGTCATGCGTTTCTGCCAAAGTTACATGAGTGAGTTGTATCGTTATCTGGGTCCTGATCAGGTGAGGATATGATGTGCCTTGGGAGATTTTCTGGGTGAATGGACTTCCAGTTTGTTTTAATGTAGATTTTTTAACTGCAAAATAATTGGGGTTGTGAGGATGTGTAATAATATAGGATCTTCCTTCTGAAGAAATGGGTGTTGGCACGAGGGAAATGGGTTATCTCTTCGGGCAATATAAGCGTCTGATTGGTCACTTCCAGGTAATTTTCGTTTATTGTAAGCTGTGACGAGATTAAATATTGCAAAGCTCTGAATCAGCCATTCAGTTTTAATTTCCTTGTACTTCTTGTGCAGGGAAGTTTTACCGGACCAAGAATTTTCTGGTCTGGCTCGAGCCTTCGAACTGAAGCAACGGGTTACGGACTGGTAATTTTTTTATACTGTACACATTTTATGTTCTCTTACCTCACTGGGTTTTATTTATGTGATGATCTTGCTCTATCAAGCTTGTAACAGCCATTCAAGTTCTAGAGATTCTGCATCATTGGCTTGTATAATATATCATTGTGCATTCTTTATGTTTGACCTCTGGCATTTGGCTAGTATTTGGAATCATTTTCTGTTTCCCGTATGATGTGCCACAAATCTTGTTATGTAGGTCTTCTTTGCCCAGCTAATGCTTGCAGATATGAACAAAGAGCTCAAAGGACTAAGGTTGTCTTTTTTTCGTTCTCCTTGAAAATAAAAAAATATCATTTAATTTAGAGCCTAATATAATCTCCCTCTTTTAGATGCACTGTTAGCGGCTCAGGAAAGGTAGCAATGCACGTTCTAGAGAAACTTCTGGCTTATGGTGCTGTCCCGATATCTGTTTCAGGTGAATTTTCAGTGTAAAACAAACAACAGATCATTATCCAAATGAGGCCATATCGTTTTACTTTCTACCCAAAGATATTGAATCATACTTTTACTGGTATAAATACATCTTCAGATTCAAGGGGCTACCTGGTAGATGAGGATGGATTTGACTACGTAAAGGTTTCTTTTCTTAGAGATATTAAAGCTCAACATAGAAGTTTAAGGTATTCTATAAAATTTTCTTCATGTGCGGAGTGCTTATTTATATAATGACACAAATTCAGATATGTGATTACGTTGCAGAGATTACTCGAAAACATATGCTCGATCTAAATACTATGATGAAGCAAAACCTTGGAGTGAAAGATGTGATGTCGCGTTTCCTTGTGCTTCACAAAATGAAATTGATCAAACTGATGCCATCAATTTGGTTAACTCGGGCTGTCACATATTAATAGAAGGTAATGGATCCTCCAAATTGGTCGTGAAGTCTGAAACTCAAGTTATTTATTTTGAGTAGGTTGATCACAATCTCGGTTGCTGGATATGATTGTTTATTTCTAGGTTCAAACATGCCTTGTACGCCTGAGGCCATCGAAGTTTTAAGGAAGGCCAACGTCCTTGTTGCTCCTGCCATAGCTGCTGGTGCTGGAGGGGTATGGCATTTCTGACCTATATGAAACACAGTTGGGCTGTCCAACATGTGCCCTTCATGTTTTTATTACTGTCAAAACATTGTCTCGATGTCATTAATTCCCTTTTAAACTCAATGCAGGTTGCAGCTGGAGAGCTTGAGCTTACACATGAATGTAATTCTGTGAATTGGTCGCCTGAAGACTTCGAAACAAAACTACAGGTGAAATTTCAAGCTGCCGTTCAATAATTCAAATAAAACTGTCAATTTGCTAAACATATTATTCATGGATATTAACCTCGCTAGTTTTTCTTTAGGAAGCATTGAAACAAACATATCAGAGAGCCCTCAAAGCAGCCGCTGATTTTGGCTACCAAAAGGAGAGCCCTGAGTAAGTTTTCTTTGGGGCATGTTTCAATTTAATACGCGAACTGAAAAACGACTTTATGATGCCTTATCATGTCAGATGTTAGAAAGAGTGATTCATTTTGCTTATATCTATGAATTACAATGTTTCACAGCGCCTTAGTACATGGGGCAACAATATCTGCTTTCCTGTCCATCGCCCAAGGAATGACTGATCAAGGATGTGTATAAAAGTCAAGATCTTTGCATTAAACCTTTCTTTGAACACACCAAAATCAAACTGGATTGAAACTAAAATTCAGCAGTAGCCCTAGGTGTAACTGTGATTGTTGTATCATCTATGTTGTAGTTTTTGAATTATATGTTCAGCTCTAGAGTGACGTGTGAATGCTTAGCACCGCTGTTTTAAGTGAATAGTTTGTGCTACTAATAGTTACTATTGTTAATAATACATGTGAATGTGATGCAAATCAACGTAGTAAGACAATTTGTTTAATCATCCATTTTCTGTAATGTATATTTCCCGAAAAGTACAAGTTTACCATTGTAGACGGACCTACATCAGTTGCAAGTTTCAGTCACTGTAACTGCAAAATTGAAAAATAAGAAAAGCTACAGATCTATGCACTCTAACCAAGAGCCTTGGTCAATGCACGGAAATTGATCTCTTTAGTGTCACTGATGCTACAAGGACAATTCGTCAATTCCTGCTTAGTTGCCTCTTTGAGATGAATGAATGGAAGAATCTGCCAGATAGTGCTCCAGCATGTCATCTTCATCATCTGCATGTTCATGTAAACTGATTATAATACACTAGTCAAATATACAACTCGCAAAATGGAGCATAACTTTTAAGAGAGAGGACATGAGATGGTGGTGGAATCACCTTCAAAGTCTTCATCATCGAAGTCAATATCTTCCTCATCTTCTTCTTCAGATTCGTTGTTTGCCGCAGCTGCACCTTTCTGTTAAAATCAAAAGACGGCACATATCTAAGTGTATGTTTGTTTAATCAGAAACCAAATATTCTGTGTTGAGAGCTAGCTAGGATGAGCGACGTACTGCGGAAGCTCTTCCACTTTCAAACCATTGTCTCCCTGTCATCTTCTTTTCCTTGTTAACTGATAGAGCAGATTCAGGTAATAACCTGCAAGATAATGACATAGTAGCTGTTAATAAAAGTGCTAAATGCAAGTACAGACAGATGTGACGAACAGTTTCACCTCCAAATGGGGATATATAAAATGAACTAAGAAGCATGAGTCCATCATTAACAAGATGTATATTAAGAGACATATCAGCTATTGATAGAGAGAAACCAAGAGCTACAAATCATATTTTGTCTTACTTGGCTTTTTCCAGCGCTAACTCAGCTTCAAATCTTTCTCTCCAGGCTAGAAATGTTTCAACTGTTACGATTTCTCCATGTGGTACAATTACCTAGTGACATATTATTACAAACCAACTCCATTTCCGAAGGAAATAATTTAAAAGAGAGGTACAATAACAAGCTGGAAAAATAGCGAGTTACAGGATGATAGACATACTTCCTCTTTTTCAGTCTCATTTTCAGTGGTTACAAAAGCCTTCTGGCCATACTTTTCGTTAAGCCACTCTTGCGCTGATGTGACTAATGTATATATCATGGCCATACCAAGGTTATCTGATGCCTGAAGTGTACAGGATGCTTTAGTTAATCCGTAAATGAAATAATGAAGCTCAAAAGATTTTGCAAAATGATGCAGAATGCTTACGGCGTATCTGCATTGGGCTTGACTATAAGATTACAAATACAATGAATTATGACATGCAAATGAGTTTATGAACTTTACAGCGGTTACCTCTTCCTCTAGCTTCCCTTTCAAAGCTCTAAGGTCTTCTATTTGAATTCCTCGTAGGCTGAAGTATTGTAGGAGGTAACATGTGGAATGGATAATGCTTCATTAAAATGACTAGAGGACTAAAAGGTTTTATAGGTCAATGTGATCACTCTGCAATGTCTTAAAAAGTTTTGACCTCACAAAACTAGTTAAAGTATTGAAAAGAGCTTCACCAAGTAAGTGATTGACCACTTTCCACTTTTAAAATTTTTGCATGCAAGTTTACAATGGAGGTATACCTTTTTACATTAATAAGAGGGGGTTCATCCGGATATTTTTCAGTATGTGAGAAGACCACTGCTAGCTGAACTGCAGGATAAAGATAAGTAACGGGCCATCTTAGGGTGATGTATGAACAAGAACATCATTCAACCAAACGTTTGATACAAGCAGCAGGGGTAAAATCGAAAACCAATTAAAACAACGAGAAAAGAAGAAGAAGACCTGGCATGCTTGCGGAAAGGTCTATTTCATCATCATCCTGCATGTCACAAGGAGAATTTTACACCAATAACTAAGACACATAAAGTCGATTTGAACCTTGAGTTGTACAAACAAACTCTCTCCAAGCTGACACATCCTAATGTAAGATTTTACCTGTGGAGACAGTGTAATCTGGAAGCACCTATTTGAAGTATTTAGACCACTTTCACCAGAAGCTACCTCTGCAACCAGGTACCTCATTTTGAGAAGTAATTCAAGAGGATGAACCAAAAAAAATAAAAAAAATTGTATGTAACAAACCTTTAAAATCATCCATGAGTATAGCCTCCAGAGCCTCAAGCTCCATAGACTGCTCTTGTTCATAATCTGCAATAATATCTCATACAAATCAGCCTCTCTCAGCGCCCTCATCGGACGAGTAACAGCCAATGTTCTAAATTCAGATTGTGATCCTGCTGGTCAAATTGCCAAAATTCTACACTAAACCCGATTGAATGTCCCAAGAGTAAAATACAATCACTCTTCAAATATCACAATATGAAAGATACAATCTTAATCATAAAGTAGCCCACTGGTAGTAAAACACATACTAAATTTCGCAGATAAACAAACTCAATGAATGTAAGACAAGAGCAGTCAATTACCAGTCATGGTTGCAAAACGTAGTTTAATTATCCGTAGATCTTCTTTTGCAGCTGGACCAACACCCGATGGAGAAGAAGAAACCTAGTTGCTCTCGCGGGATGAAAACACAGCATCACAAATCGTTCTCGTCTCATGTCTTTTTGTCGTCCACTTCACCAATCACTGCCGTACGAGCCAAAACTGGGCCGAATCAATCATGTCGTCCGCCCAGTATTATCGGTCTCGACCAACTAGGCCCAGATAAGAATAAGCCTTTGCCTTATAAATTAACTCATATTTTTTTAGGGTTTTGTATCTGAGCTGATCTCCGAAGCCAGAATTCGATTTTCTAGCCGGCGGTAAAGCTCGAATCTTTTTTCATTGATTGGTGTCCCCTACATACTTTGTATGATTAGGGGTTTCATTTTTGTGGTGTAGGTAATTGAAATGACGACTGTTCCGGGGCCGTTGATTTGGGAGATCGTTAAGAAGAATAACTCCTTCCTTGTGAAGGAATTTGGAAATGGCAATGCCAGCATCCAGTTCAGCAAAGAGCCCAACAATCTTTGCAATCTTAATTCTTACAAGCACTCTGGTAAGTTTTTTTAGCTTGATGCAGAATAGTTATTAGATTCAGCTGAATAGAATATCACTAGTCATGCATGATTTTTGTCCTTTTTGTTGACCATGTATTTCTGTCGAGGATATTTATTCTTGATAAATTAGGTCAAGTCAGTTCTCTTTTTCTTTTCTTTTTTGGATTTGTTTGTATTGAAGTGGGAAATTCGTAGTATGCCAATTATGTCAATTTCAGAGTTAAAACTGTACTTAACCTAGCTTTTCTTAGTGATTTTCATATTAAAGTAGATAGATTTACATGTTGTGGATATGATCAAGTGTTATGTTACATTTGTGTTACTTGAAAACATAATTGAAGAATGAATGAACTCAATGCTTAACTCTTTTGTTACTTATTGTCTATTCTAGGATTGGCAAACAAGAAAACAGTGACTATTCAGGGACTTGTAAAGGACAATGCTGTTGTCCTTGCCACCACCAAGACCAAGAAGCAAAACAAGCCTAAGCTTTTACTCAACAGGTCAGTCTTGAAGAAGGAATTCAGCCGTATGGCCAAGACTGTTGCTAATCAGGTAACTGCTGGTTGTTAACGTTGTCTTACACTTGAAACTTGCAAAGTTGTTACTTATTGAATTATGAGGCTTTACTTATTCACTGTGTTTGTATTATATTAACCTCTTGTTTTAATCTAGATTTGATTGATTTGGTCTGTTTCTAGTGTTGATATGAATGGTTTCATAATACAGTTAGCCTCCTTTCTCCCTTTTCTTTAAATCGCCATTAATTTAGTAATGTTTCAGGTGGGTGACAACTACTACAGGGCTGATTTGAAGAGTGCTGCTCTTGCCAGGTTAAGTGTTGTTCACAGGAGCCTTAAAGTAGTCAAGTCTGGCCCAAAGAAGAGGAACAGGCAGGCAACTAAGATTCCAACCAGGAAATGAGCAAGGAAAACACATCTTGTTTGTTGACTTAATGAAATTCTAGATTGTTGGAGAGTTCGATAACATGTCCATTTTGAATTGTGGTCTATTTTTAGTTTATTTTATGAAATAGTAATCCTATTCCATTTGGTAGACTTTTTGGCTTCCACACTGTTGGTGTTTTTCATTAGGAGCTGAATATGCATTTAGCTAATACCAATGTCAGAATGCTGTCAATACCCAATTAATAAGAGAATCTATAACAATGTCATTACAATACAAATTAAAAGGTTATGTGAAGCTGTCAAAATTTGAACACCCAGTTTTGTAAACTTGAGCAGCTAGTACAGAATAATTGTGAGCATTTGATTGAACTGCACTCTAGATCTGGGTCATTTGATCTGGGTTATAAATCACTAGCCTAGCTATTTCAGCGACCTACCAAAACCTGTACCTTATATTTAAACAACTTATTTTGCAGACTGCTTATTCCATCTTCTTAATCACCGATAGGAACCTCTTCTCGCCAGATATGCTTCTCAGGAGCTGCTTAGAACACATGTCCTGTGCTTGCGTTGCATTCTTAAGTCGATTAGCTCTTACCCAGGCGGGTTCCTATTGCGAAATTTGCAACTCTTAGGATTAGTACTTGAGTGGTTATAGCATGATAAATTGAAGGGTTCAATGCAGAAATTTCAGGGATCTAGGAGTTGTAAACTACCTCAGGGACAAAACGTGAAAATCCAAATTTAATGAGGAGAAGCACATGCTCCATGACAAGAATTGCTGCAAGTCCTGGTTCTACTCTCCATTTGCCTTCTGCATCATATAGACATACCAGAAGCACGCAGTTGGTGCATATGGACATCACCATCAGGAACTGCAGTTTCCACACAAGGTGAAGTTTTGATAAAGCCTAAAACTAAAAGAATGCCCAAAACTTTTATCAAGCATGCTTTCAACCAGAAATTATGTTTATCTGAAAGTGATTTTCATATGAGATTGAGAATGTCACTGAATGTGGTCACTGATCGGATACCTGAAATATATTTAGCCAAGCACCTATTGTTGCTGCAGCTCGAGGGATAGGTCTCTTCAGCATCACAAGAAGCTTCAACGCGTCAGTTCTAATTTCCGTGACATTATTCTGTCCAAGAAATCTTCTTGCATCAGCATATACCTCAAATCATTTTCTATTTCTTTAATTCTACAGACGTTGCCAATGGTAATGTGTAAAAATATCAATTTGGCTCACCAAAAGAGAGAAGGTGAAAGCAAGTGGGAACGCACAGGCAAACATCATAATCATTCCGAATTGCAATGCCAGCTCCAACAAGTCTGCAGCGAGTAGAATGTTGAATTATAAGGCAGCACATTAAATGAGAAAGATTACTGAGAAATGGCAGCAATAGTTTGAATGTCTGTCATAAAGTGCATGGATGTATTGTGATTAGCTTATGAAATGGGTATGAGCATGTAATATTTTCCCAAGAAGGTCCAAAAGAAAATCAAGAAATGAATTAAATAAATTACCATCAAAAAGGCCATCTTCAAGTTCCTTGCCAATGCTGGCAACATAAGCTGGTTTCAGGTACTCTTTCTCTACTCTAGATGTAAATCGAATCTTTCCAGAATATTTGTCATGCTTTCTCTTGTATCTAGTGGTAACAAGAAGCAAGCTCATACTGCCTAGATGGCTTTAACAACTTTAACGCCAATGAAATTATTACCAAGTTGAGTGAAGAAGCTCACCTGACAGCTTTGTATTTTTTATAGCTATATTTAAGATATGGTACAGAGTTCTCAACCACGTTTTCCAGCACCTGAGAATCGAATCCATAAATAAGCGAGCATCTTGAGCAATGAGATGAAACGGGCAAGTTATTAAGCCTACCTCTGACAATATCAACCGCTGAATCAAAACTTGGCGTAATGTCTTTAAATTTCGGTGCAGAAGGGCATGATAGAAAATTCCAATGTATGACTGCATAAAATAAAGGCCAAAGACCTGCAGATAGAATAGCATTTAGCTGAAAGGGCACCCCCATTAAGAATAATGACCAAGGGAAAAAAGGGGATTCTTCTCCAATATAAAGTAGGCAGAGTCTGTAAGTATGACCTTGTAAACTAGGCTATTGGCCTGATATTCACTACATCGGTTGCTTTCTTTTTTGATAAGCCTGACTGAAACTCTTCCGCCAAGTTGTGTGAAGTACTGAATAGCCACCAGATATACAGCCGTCAACCCAAACCTGAACACAAATTAGAAAAGTAAAATATAAAGAAGAAGAAGAGATCATCAATCATCATAAATATGCAAGCAAGGCAGGGTTCTTCACAACATTATTCTAAGATCTGAACATGTCGAAGTACTAGTTCTAGACTGTTTTCCAAATGCATAAATACTGAATTCCCTACATCATACTAATTGTGTGCATTAGAAGATCAATTCATGCTGTTAAAAGTTCTTAATAACCAACAAATGTTGTAGATTCTTACTTTGCAATATCCGACGCAATAACCTCATAAAGATGAGCATACGCCAGCTCAAACGGCAGTTGGAGACATATAATGCTTAAGATGATAATGGCATCATTTCTGAACCTCAAAAGAAATCCAAACCACTCATTTCTTTGAAACTTTTGTTTCACTTTCATAATGTCAGTCCCAGGATTTCTTAAGAACTCCAAGGGTATTTGTAGAGCATCTCCTTCTGTTCCCACGAATTTGCCTCCTCTGTCCAGTTCACCAACAGATCCAAGCTGCCATCTATGCAAGAGAGATATAGAGGGTAAACACTGGAAAAGTTTGCTCTTAAATAAATTAAACTGGAAGGTTCCAGTTGAACCAAATTACCTGGCCAAAAGGGCAGAATTTTTCCGTTTCCAAAACTGGAAAAACATAATGGCCCACAGTGTTACACATATGAAGAACACAGGTAGCACCAGTAACTGCAGGGATCTGAGAGATTATTGGAAGGGACATTATCAGAAATCATCTTGGGGAACAAGTAAACAGAATATGAAACACTTTGGAAGTTCAGAATGACTAACCCAAAGTCAACAAGTTGCACAATAATCCCCAGAACTGCTGGAAAGAGCATCCACCTTGTATACATTCCAAGGAACGCAAAGTATGTGGCAATCTGTTAACAAATATATAAGTCATTAAGTTGAGATAGCATCCTGAAAAGATAAAGAAAATGTTGAAAGCCATAACATTTGCCTTAGTTCCAAAATAAGATTGTATTTCGTTGATTGGTTGTTCAGTGAAGTCCCACCAGTTCAGAGCCCAGTTCCTCAGGAGCCATTTCCTAGTAGTTTCAACTGTTTAGACAAAATGAAATAAATTACATTTGGATAAGAATGTGAAAAAGAAAGTATTAATATTACTCCCGTATATATAATTTGGAGTCTGGATAGAAGCGTATTCCACTCATACCGTGTAAAGGGAAAACTTGTTTAACAATGCCCTCTGACTCTAATTTCATCAGTAGAGATTCACCCGCATTCCAGTAGAACTCCTTCCCATGTGATCTCATTAAAGAAGCCGACTTACTGTAGTTAGACTGGCCATTAGAAGAATATCAGTTAACCACACAACCTTATAAGGTTAGCAAAAGCAGTAAGAGGCAATCAAGTTTCACGGTCTAAGGTTAGTCGGGCTCCCCACACCAAAAGACAATTTATTTATTCATAGTCGAAGGTGCCGTGTGAAAAACTTGTCTGGTGTCAATCAAAAAGTTAAGAAAAGAAATATCGTGCAATGATTGCAGTTTCATGACTCACAATCCCATATATCAAATGGCGGTAACAGAGAAATCGCTCAGACCAACTGAATAATGAGCCATCAGGCTGCCTAACAAAAGCATCAACTTCCTCCCACTCAAAAGATAGGTCCATTCCTGAAATTTTAAAAAAATCTGTAAGCATCCACCTTCCCTTCATCATGTAAAACAACAGGAGGTACTCTTTTAGGTCATTAGCGGAATGTCAAAAAATCATTTTACCAATTTTAGTTCTTTTCTTCAACGGGATCTCGGCAGCTACCCTTCCCAAAGTCTCCAAAGAAGCTGATAACTGCAAATAGAGTAAGCAATCTTGTAACAAGGGTATGACTACAGCCATCCATATGGAAACAATTTCAAAAAGTATACACTAAATCATTAAGTAACATGAAAGCTCATAACAAGGTAACACAATGGTGATTGCTTTGATAAGAAACGATACATCATTAAAATTAATCCCATCAAAGTGAAAGTTGTGGAACAAAAGAACCACCAAAGCGGAAATCAGCGACTCTTTCTCGGAAGAGTGAAAGAAGTCAAACCTTTATAAAATCATCTGAGAGCCCTTGAACTTTCTCAACTACAAGCCCTTCCTTCCTCAACTCTTCAACAAGTACCTCAACACCATCAACACTTAAGTCTTCATCATTTGAGCTTGTCTTAGGAACTACAATTCCGATCTCAAACTGTGCTTCTTCTCCAACCCCAATCATCTTCTCCAGCACTCAATAGCCCAAAACCCCAACACAACCCAACAAATCTTCCACTTTGATTCTCCGCCTAGATCAATAATGAACCCACCCAGAAGCTGTCGATAAAACCGAAGAAAAACAAAACCTAATTCAACAACTCGACAGACCAGCAATTAAACCAAGAGTCCATCTTTTCCGTAGATGCGGTCAAATTACGCAGTAATGAAGACAACCCATTTAACCAAGAGTATTAGGATCAAAAAAATGCACCAGCTTCGCTGTCCACCACCCGGTAGGGGTTCTAAGAAACGGCGAGCCCCGTTCAAAGTTTCTGCTTTTCCCGGTAAATAATCAAAGAAATTCACAAAGCGCGACTCTCAAAGCATTACACAGCCCGCTCCATGTTCAACGAATCCGATCCACCCGCGTAACCCTCTTCGCCCCTATCTCTCAATCTCTGCAACTGAGGTACGAATTTGGGGAACGAATAAAATGACCGGAAAATGAATTTTGATTCCAGGGTCTCGGACACAAAATGGTATTCTTTTTCTTTTTTTTATGGCGGTTCTCTCTCACCATTTTCTTATAATTTTATCTATTCTTTTTTCTATTCCTCAGTCTCCTCCCTTATTGACCACGTTTCAGAATTAAAAAAAAATGTACCGGATAAAATAGAGGTTAGATAAAAATTATATTTATTTATAAAAATTATAAATCATCTAAAAGTTTAGATTTATTTTATAATGTTCAGACTTAACATAATATTCAGACTTATTTTGATAATGTTCAGATTAATTTGATAAAAATTCAGACTTAACATAATGTTCACACTTATTTGCTAATGTGTTCACACTTAACAAATGTAAATGTTCAGATTTATTTGGTTTATAGTTTTTATATTTAAATGTGATTTTTATTTAATCCAAACCCTTTTGAAATTACAATAAGATGCAAGAAGGTAACTGATACGAGATCACGCCTGATAAGAGATCACGCTTCACGCCATAAACTTAATTTTTTTTTGTAAAAGTATGTGGTGGTGAAAAAGAAATTCAAAGGGAGAATAACATGAACATATAAGAGAAAAATGTAGATATTGTATTGCTTTTGATTGACCCTTACATGATCCGTTTATATAGAGATAGAAATACAGTACATGATATCTAAAGAGATTAGTAACAAAAATGGACATAAATAGCACACCATTAGGCATTTATTGGACACTTGGAAAAGCATTGGATAGTTGGGAGTTGGGACTTGGGCACACCACATGGGCTACTTAGGTCTTGTCCATTTGCCATTATATTTTTTACGGTTAACTAAGTTAATTTCAATTAATTTAAATTAAGTAAATTAAGTTTCAATTTAAATTGATTTTTCATTATCATCATATCACCACCACCACCACCACCATCATCATCATCATCATATCACCACCACCACCATCACCATCACCATCATCATCATCATACCACCACCACCACCACCACCACCATCATCATCATCATCATCATCATCATCATCACTAAATAATATAATTATAGATTTAACAATAAGATCAAATATTAACTAAATAAATATATTTGTGGCTGATGTTAAAATTAAGTTGAGTTAATTTCAGTTAAATCGAGTTAATTTCAATTAAGTTAATTTTAATCAAGTTAAGTTAATTTCAGTTATGTTTCAGTTCAAATGGACATGCCCTTAGACACATCATTAGTCCGTTACAAAAAGTCATCCATATAATGATCATATTTATAACACTCCCCCTTGGATGAGTTATACACATATTATGTCTCATCAAAACCTTACTAGAAAAACCCTGTGGGAAAAATCTAGTGAAGGAAAAAGAGTACATAATTTGTACCATACGCATAAATGTTATCTCATTAAAAAAACTCTGTGGGAAAAATCTAGTGAAAGATGAGTTTTCTTCTCGTATTTCAAAAAGAGTATTATGTATTTTTTATAAATCAAAATATATAGTGATCAGATAGGTATTTATGTTAAAACTGTGTGTGGATTTATGCTATTAAGTAGTGTAATATTAGGATTCACCAATTACTCAATTCAATCACCAAAACACAATGCACAAATCCAATTCTTGTTATCTTTATAGTTCGATTAGTCAATTTTAGGCAATTGCGGAAAAATGACCTAGACTAATGAAACAAGGATTTAACGAGGTTCGAACACCACTGCCAAATAGCAGCAATGCCTACTCCTCGGTGAGCCTCTTGCCGACTCGAGAACAATGTTATTATGCGATTGGTTTTTCGGATTACACAACCTATATGCAAGGCTTGACCTATCTACCCCAACCAATAGAACGGTGATCAATTCAACCAAGAAATCACTCGGAGTAGAATCAGAGGACTTCCCTGAGTAGCAGAGAAGACTGAGCCGCGTCGGAAGTCGTCCGGAATATCCAAAACGCTGAAGAGCCCTTAGCGCAGAAACACCACCAGTGCAGCGCCTCGATTATGCCCAATCGAGCTTCAACACGGTCGCACGGGAACACCGAACACTCGGGAACCTTCAATCGCTGATGAACGCTCGAATATCGCTAGCAATCATGTTAGCCCCAAATTGATCGGATGAACCCTAATTTATTAGAACTGAGCTTAAGTACTGAAGTCAGCTCGCTTGAAAACGACGCAGTATTGCACATGTTTGATTCCTCCTCGCGCTCACCCAAAACGGCACCGCTTGACTAAAGCCCGAAGTCGTTATCCAAACGACGACGTCTCGTCCATAACTCAAACTCGCGCTTAAGCCATACGACACCGTCCAACTTACCTGACTCGCGCGCCAACGGGAAACAACAGCGTTCCATCCTGCAGTCCGAACTCAGCTTTCCCTCCAGCGTAAAACGGCGGCGTTTGGCCCTGTTGATTGACATGAGTATTTTTAACCCTTTATAGTCGTCAAGTTATGAGTTTTTAGGGTAAAAAATACGGCGCGGAACCGTGATGCCCGGTGGCATCCTAATACCTTCAATAGTCATTGGAAAACAAAGCATCATGGACATATCATTTGATCGCGATGCGAAGACCGGAGATTGGTGGTTAAAAGTTCTAAATCGAGTTGTGGGACGTTGGCCGGCGTCCCTATTTGAAAACCTAAATGACCATGCAGATACAATACAATGGGGCGGAGAGATTGTGAATGGTGATCCTAAGATACACACAGCTACTGACATGGGGAGCGGTCATTTTCCTAGTGAAGGTGTGGAAAAGCAGCATATATACACTCTTTACAAGTAAAAAAACAAGCCATTAATGGACGCTACGTCAACGCAGATTGCCTTATTCATTCAGTCACTAAACCAAACTGATATACTTACCCTGGAGTTAACTTTCTTTTATATATGGAGGTCCCCGATATTCCAACACTTGTGTTAATTCATAGACGATTATAATAATAATCCACCTGATTATTCAATAAAATACTTGATTATATTGCTTTTTTTTTGTCTTCCTCTTCAGTCTTGTATATTTTAAGTTTGGTTTAATTAAATCATTCAGTATCATAGAGCTATGCCATTCGTATATAGCTAATTAAGCTGCCTTAAGGCTGATCTGCTGGGACACAGCTAGCTCACATATAATAATAATAATAATAATAATAATAATAATAGGCCATGTATTCAGATCCAGGCTGAAAGATTACAGATTCAGCAGCATTTGCTGAATAGAGAAAGATCTGGGTGGTGACACACAAAACTCTAGGGTTGGGAGGTAGCAATAGTTGACATTGGCCTCAAATTAAAGACGTGGAATTAGAATATGGCAAGTGTATTTAGTTACTCCCTCCGTCCCATAATTTTCTTCTCACTTTCCTTTTTGGGCGTCCCAAAATTTTCTTCCCATTTCCAAAATAACTTACTTTATCACACTCACAACCACCTTATTTAATCATTTATCTTCACACTTACTTTATCACACTCACAATAACTTACTTTATTATTTTTCTTAAAAACTGTGCAATATCACAAATGAGAAGTAAATTTTGGGACGGAGGGAGTACTATATATTAACTTCATTCAGTTGACTTTATAAAAGTTTTGTTTAAATCTTGCAGTCTAGTCTAATTGGTTTATTATTGTAATCATACAGCTAGCTAATCCTTTTTTGTGACATACATTGTGGTACTTAGGGACAGAGATTGTGCTAGTTTCTCATCACAAAATGGGCAGAGTTGAGACACCTGAAGAACCCACAGCAGCAGGTTGGCAGAATGCCGCTCCAGCATACTTAGGGGTTCCATGGAGCACCGGCCTATTTGATTGTCATGAAGATGAACCGAATGGTGCAAACTAGCGCTTTCCATTTTTTTGTCAGATCCTTCTTCATACCATATATAGAGAGTACATAAAACTGTTTTCTTCTTGAAGCTAACATGGGTCTCGCTTTGTGGCAGCCGTCATGACAGCATTTCTTCCCTGCGTCACATTTGGCCAGATCGCGGAGGTCATGGACCAAGGGGAAATGAGTAAGGCCTTACTATCTTTCAATTTCAAGACATCCATTTAAATTGACTAATTAAAAGAGATTTCTTTTTGTTTGTGAATGATCATCGATCAGCTTGTTTCCTTGCAAGTTTCATCTACACTCTGATGATGCCAGCTTTGTGTTCCCAATGGGTCATGGGATCCAAGTACAGAACATTGCTGAGGCAAAAGTATAACTTGGTTGAAGCTCCATACGAGGATGTTGTTTCTCACATCTTCTGTCCATGCTGCTCCCTTTGCCAAGAGTTTAGAGAACTTGAGAGAAGAGGCCTTAACCCAGCTTTAGGTAGAGCAAACTGCCCAAATTTATCCTTGAGTCAAACTTAACAAGCAGTGAATCATTCATTATTAATGGTACAGGGTGGAATGGTATTCTTGCACAACAATCAGGAACAGGAAATGGTCCGCAAGTTGCTCCACCCAGCCAGACCATGAATATGTAGAAGAAACTCTCAACAAATGGATTATCTTCAGGTTTCCAAAGTGCCTTGTTTCGACTTTCATTATTTTATTTTTTATCTGTGTGAGCTTTGTTCCTCTTGTTTTGTGCACTGAAGGAAGCTTTCTGCCTGGTTTATAAGTAACATTGAAGCGTGTCATCTTTCTTAAGTCTTAACTGCAAGGATCACTGTAAAAGCACATCTAACTTTACTTCTTCTGTACAGCTTGTCCTAGCTCTTTCTTACTCTAGTTTGCATTTTGAGCTTCCAAACAGCTTATTTCTTAGGCTTCATTAAGCACGATAGTTCCCAATTTTGGAACCTCGGCTCTTCTTCCATCTGCACACCCTCATCTTTATTTATATCCCCTTAACATGGAGCCCAGCAAGTAAATGAGATTTGCAAAACTTAATGTTGCAAGAACACTGTAGTAACGACTATACCCAGCTTGCATTTCCGTTTTCATGTAATCAAATGAGCTTACTATTGCACTGGCCAACAAGTTAGCGACAGCCATTCCTAGTGTGAAAAAGAGCCTGCAATGCTCGACATGCTCTTAGGTAACTCAGAATAGAAGAACTATGTTCTGGCCTATGGCATTGCAACCATCAGCCAGTGCACATTTTGTAGGGTCATCCCTTTCAATTGCTCCGTGTCGCCTGATTCGCTCAACACGACCATGGCAATGCAAAGGCCTGTATCCATTCTTCGATTTTCACCAAGGCTCACTGGCTTGCCACAGATATTCAAAGCTAACTCTGTAGTAGAAATTGATCCAGATTATTACGGAAATGGTTCAGAACATGCTGAATGATCCCGCAGAGATTTGGAAGCTGCGCGTTATGTCCATTGAGTTGGCTTTCTGGAGTAGGAACGTGTTCTGGCTGATATTCAGCAACAGCATAATGCCTGTAGACCATATTGGCATCACCATGAGTAGTGCCTTTAGCTGTACAACTTGTTCAATCGTGCAAGTCTTCCATGGATCTGTAGCTGAGCCATCAGATGCGATCTCCTGCTCATAACTTGTGATGATACAAGCCTTGTTTAAAATCCTACACCACGCAAAATAAAATTTCAACAACTCAACCGGACTTTAATACGAGATATTGAGAACACTAAAAGTACCTTAATTTATCAGTTGGTCCGTTGGTACGAGAATCTTTGAACCTTTTTTGTGATGATAGCATTGGTCACCTGACCTCTTAGGCGGGCATTGCAAGCTTTATCTTTCTAAAGCTAGCCACCAACACTTGTGCAAATTTGACCAACAAGCTACTGGAAGCATTATGCTTGACATTTAATGAAGAAGCGACAAAAAACAAGAACATAAGAACTGCGGGGACACCAAACACCATCTTCCATCCAAAATGATCCTGGTTGTAAACCATTACTATTAAGGATATCAACACTGAGACAGCCACAGAAGACAGAAGACAGAAGTATGGTACCAAAATAGCTCTTTAGCACAGTTTTATCGCTAAATCCATCCCTTAAATCAAACTGGTCTGCACCAAATGCTAAGGAGCACGACCTCACACCACTAGATCCCACAGATGTTAGTGCAAATGAGGAAAACAGAAGTGCTAACTGAGCTGGTGTGCCAGACTCGCAGGTATACAATTCAGGGCAGGGTGGTGGTTTGTCTTGAGGTATCATGGCTGTTAACCACAAGAAAACCATACCTAGTGTATAAAAGCAATAGAACATATCACACTGCATAACAGGATGCTACAAGTAAAAAATATCAGATTGTCATCGAAACTAAAATTTGCAGAACTTTCTTTCAGCGAATAGTGTTATCTTATTCATATAAAACTTGAATTACTACCATTCTGACAGATATGCATGATTGTCACAATGAACAAATGTACCTATGATGAATGGCATGGCCTTCAAACCACCCCCACCTCTCTAGCTACCTTGAAGCAGCTGCTGCGAACTAATGTCATCAGACATCAGGACAAGGAGTTTCTATCTCAGTGCTTCACCAATGAAGTCTTCCTGTCTTTTTTCTACTTAGCTAAATGCTAAACACAAGTACTACTACATAGAAACATACATATGCATATGGGTTTAGGGTAAAGCTTCGACTACTTACAGCTATATATTATAAAATTGCCTTGGAGTGTTCACCAGAGGGATTTATTTTTGTTGGGAGATGAGGTTACATGTCCTCATTTGAGTGACATGTTTGAAATGAGTTGATCACCTTTAACCAGTGTCAGCAAAAAAGGGCTGGCTAGCACTTGCATGTTGAACGCAAGAGACGGACATTTGTGCGCTACAGGCTGTTAATCCTTAATGACTGAGAAGCCAGTTAAGTGTGCATTTTATTTATTGGAGAAGTAAGACACTGACAACAGCTTACCTGCTGCGTTAAACTACCAAACTAAGAGATGGCACAAAAGGCCCTTTCAGATTGTATTACTAACACTACAAGTAAGAGATGGACCTGAAGAGGAATCATCTGATGGCATATATAGAGGAGTGATGAGCATGTCAGTCATGAATATACTTGTCTCTTATTATCAATCAGTGCATGAGTCGCCCCATTCTTGTAGTGTCTTTATAGCAACTCCAACATTTTTCATATCCAGGACATTTGCTGTTAAACATGCAATCGGTACATATTATAAGCCAAATATACATGAAGGCGCGGTAGCTACTTATGATGATGTATCATATTCATTGAAAAGTGATATAATCTTGAACCAGATAGAGTTAACATGATTGGAGAAAGGCTTACCCATATGAATCTCTGGTGTGGCAGCAGCAGTGGCATCGACTAATACAGTGATGGACTTGTAATCCAGAGCTACCCCGTCAAATACAGTTTGTCGAATGCAATTTGGTGTCTGCACACCTGAAACCATACAAGAAGTATGCATAACTAAGAAAAGATACATATGTCTAATGGGTAATTATATTGTTTGCCATTCAGTTTGACTAACCCGCAATAACAAGGCTGTCAATCCCCAAACCCTTTAGAAGTGAATGAAGGTGTGTGGCGAAGAAGGCACTGAAACGGGTCTTGACCATCTTATAATCGCCTTGCTCAATCACTAGCCCATCAACAAGTTCAGCACCAGCACTCCCCTTCACTGTTGGGCCAACTTTACCAAGACTATAAAAGTGTCGCCTGAATTGCTCAACATCTCTTCCAATGGGATCATGTTCTCGGACAACCTACACAACTCAAAAGCGTAAGACATCGTATCATGTGACATGTGAGGTACCTAACCACAGTTCTCAATGTTTTTGAAATAGATTACAATTTACAGCAGCAAAAAAAGATAAACAATCCAACAGTAAATCAGGTTAAACAGCAGCTAAACTAGTTAAATGGTGGGAAGGGATGAAGATGAAAAAGATTAGAACTTTGATACCCAAACAACAAGACCGCCGAGATTTCTGCATAATTGAACAGCCCTGACGACGTTGGGAACGACAGCTTTGCCACCATTGACGCATACCGGACTTTGGTCGTCTATGAAATCCTTCTGCAACAGGATGAATCTATTAATATTGAAACACACAAAACAGCAAAAACAGCATGTTAATTGTTGACCTGCATATCGATGACGAGCAAAGCAGTGTGATTCAATCGATCCGACATGGCCGATAACAAAAACCAGAAACAAGTCTTTCGTTATAGTATCGCAAGCTCGTCGAATTGGGGCAAGGGTTACTACAGCAAGTCGGATAAGAATGGTACACAAAATAAAATTAAATATTTATAAAAAAAATAAATATTTAAATTAAATAGAAACGTCGACAGCAGGATTCGAACCTGCGCAGGCAAAGCCCAACAGATTTCGAGTCTGTCTCCTTAACCACTCGGACATATCGACCACATTGCATTGATGATCAAGAGTACTTTCAAGTTCTGGTAAACAAAAACCGACGGTAATGCTGAGGGTTTGTTTCTTAAGATTCAAAGACGAGATCTTTGACATGGACCAGGACCACTTCTTTATGTCTTTCCAGTCGAGCATAAGGTTGACGAACGAATTTTTTTTTTTTTTTTTTTTTGATGGGAAAGGTTGACAAACGAATTTAATGATTATCAAAAGAAAGATAGCTTCTTGAAATATCAACATTCCATGCGAAAGGTTTTGGCAGAGTGGTTTGAACTTTTTACAAATTGTTAAAAGGTCAAATGTTTCATTCGCATATTTTCTCATAATTTGCAATGGTAAAAGTGTTCGATGTTGCTTGAGCTTCAGTTGTCAAGAATGTACTAAGATTTCGGGATGGATAATTGGATATCACTACAAATTTTGGTAAAATATACAAACATTCATTGTTATTGTAAATTTGATCACGTAAGGAACGTACGATAACTATGCGATAACTTTATGAAACAACTCTACGATAATATAATATTGTTATCGTAGAGTTGTCGTACTAGTACGAATTTTGCAATGATTTTACAATAACCCTGCGATAACAATATAACTTTTATATTTTGCATATTATATTCATTTTGATTTATTTTTAAATTATTAAATTATTAAAATTAATCGAAATTAAATGATGAAATTTATATTTTTCATTTCACAAAATGAATCGTTTTCAACAAATACAATAAAATATTCAAAATGTATACAAAAAATATTATGAATTTCTATATTTTTTACTACTAAGAGATGTAGTAATCCCCATTAAAAATAACATTTCTGGGCGCTCCATCAGATCTTTTCCATCCATTTTAATTGACAACCCTTTAATTACCAACACTTCGCCTGCATTTAAGAATCCAAAATAATGACTAAAAATCTGTTGCATACAAAAAAAAATAAAATGATAAGAAAGGTTCGAATACGAAACAAGTATAGAACATGAAACAATAGTAAACATCACAAGTCACCAAAATGATTTCCTGCTCATTATCAAGTGTTTCATAATCCATCTAATACGCAACTACACACTTGAAAACTGACTGTAAAAAAGATTCACAGTTTGACTCAAATGAAAACTCCTCCTACCTGAAATAGATGTTCCTCACTGTTTTTCAACACCTTCAACATCTGCTGTGATAACCTTCCCCTTCTCATCAGCTCTCTCCAATTTACCCAATAGCGTCATATAAACATTTTGATATATCAAGTAAAGCAAAAACCTCTCCATTTTTAACCGTTGGTAAATGTCTGAATTTTACACGTTTACCAAGAGATTTGTAGCATAGGTATATTACGGGTGATAGTTTAAATTTTTTGAACGAACGGTAAGTATTACAGCAGACTCTAGTTGCAATATCCTTCAGTGAAAATAAACAAGCAGAACTCATAATCTATCACAATTCACAATCAAATTGTATGACATGTGAAGAGCTCCAACCTTATCTGTGAGTATCCGCAAACTAATGCATTTGAATCCGTTAGCAAAAAGGCATCTACTATTCTTGCGGCCATTTTTTGGCAGGAGTTGGATCCCATGCAGCACAGCGGATTGCTGCCGATTCAAAACGCTGCCATTTCGGGCTCTCTTTCTTAATTCACTCTATTGGTCACTCTAAACGTATCAGGTGCGATATTCGTGGGTGTATTTGATTAAAAAGTTATTAAATTATTTCGTGAAAATATTGTTTAATTTAAACCGTTCAAATTTTCAATTCAACGAACCTAATGAGTTCTAAATTCTGACCTAAATATTGATTCCGACTAGAACTCAACCCAAATCATATAAATATAAATTGTATCAAATATTCTATCTCTAACCATTATTTTCTCTAACTTTATCTTTAACATGAGAAAGATCGAAGCAGTAGACATTCAACCGTAGAAAATGAGGAACATACTCAAAGAAACAATTTTGATTTTACAGGCAAATTAAGACAATGAACAAAAAAAAAAGTTAGTATAATTATTTATATGGAGTAGTGACTAGTGACGGGGAGCGCTACTTTGAGGCGGAGTTGATAGAATGAGGCGGTGAGGCACGTTGTGAGTCACTCATTGTGATGAGTGGTAGTGAATAGTGCGTTCACACTGCTTTTGGCACTTGGACACGTGACGCGCCCACAAAGTACGTGGGGTTAGATGTGTGGCTGAGATCGTGCCTCACAAGTCACAGGCTCATTCTAATTTTATTGCCTCATTTGAGCGCTTCTCGACTAGTGACTATATATTTATAATTTGTGTTTGAAAGAAACTGTGACGACTGTTCCATGTTTTAGATGTCAGCCTTTTTATTCTTTTGTCTGCTTCCTGTCCTCAGTACATACACGAGGCTGCTCAAACATCATTACAATTTACATGCCAAGCAGTCCAGAGATCTCCATGTCTCAGACCGAATCTTAAAGTAAAGCTTACTCGTCCCAGACGCTTTACAAGTGATTCCTCCTTTCAGTAAAACAAATGCGAGCAGCAGTGTCATCATCAATTCATCCTCCTCAAGTCCAAATCCCCTGCTTGAACCAGTTACTCGTTCTGATGATATTCCTTTGTATAAAGTTGAAACCCTAGCTTGTTTGATTAAAACGGACCCTGATTATGTTTTGTTGAGCATGTAAAATCTGATATGGGTTTGTTGAGGGAATTCTGAGATTCTGTTGGATTGAGGGAATATTAATTTTTAATAAAGCTGATAGCTTTACGCCAAAAGTAGCAGGAACAGTTGCGGTTTTAAATGGCCGTGTTTTAGTTAAAAATGAGATTAAGGTGAGCGGGTATTAGGGAGCATGTGGGTCCTTTTAAAATTTAATCATGAAACAAATTTCATGATTATATGTCTCATGTTTGAATGGCCAGACAATACTTGTTCAATGTTCTTTTTTCCTTTCATTGAATGATTCAATACTATTGCATCACCACAAGCAGCTCTCTCTCTCCCCGTCTTCCTTCTTTTGGGTTTGTTGTTGCATAGAAATCTCAACTCATTTCCAAAGTTTGCTTTTTGTGTGTATCTGCTTCTCGTTGTTGTAGAGTTTGATAATGTCTACTAAACCATTGGAGCTAGACTACAAAGGGTTGAGCAAGACCTCATCTCCTGAGAACTATCCCTGTCTTAAAACTGAGCTGAGTCTGAGCCTTCCGGGCTCTGAACCCTCAAATCCAGCCTTGGAGCTTTCACTTTTTGGTCCAGAGACTCGGGCTAATGGGTATGCTTTTAACAGTGTGAAGTGCAACAACAACAGCGGTGGTAGTAGCAGTCGAGGTTTTACTGGGAAAAGAGGGCTTGCTGATGCTTCTGGTAAATGGACTTTGTCTGCAAATGGTGGATCTGAATGTGAGGTGGGGAAAGGTGCTACTTTGTTCTCTCATGGAGCTGGTAAGAAACCTGCTAAACTTACAGATATGGACATTGATAAAAGATTAGTTTCTCAGAATTCTCTTTCGGAGAAGAAACCCGAGAATGAGCCAGATAGTACTTTTGCTGCAAAGTAAGTCCTCCCTGATTATTATTTTTTCTGTCTAACCTGTCATCAGTTTGCAGTATTACATTTTATATATGTGTCGTTTTGCTTGTAAGTTGCTGGGTTGTTGCTTCAATGCCTTATGCTCTTCTCTGTGAATTCATTGAGCTTGATAGAACATGCTGCTTCATTGAGTTCCTTCCTAATATGGATCAAGTTACCCTGACTAGTTAGTATTATGTCTGATCAATTAAAGGCCTGTAATCCTTTGTCGTTTTGAGATTTTTTTTTTCCAAGTACTTGTCCAAGTTAAAGCTCGAATCTTTTACAGAGCCCAGGTGGTAGGATGGCCCCCAATTCGCTCATTTAGAAAGAACTCCATGGCTTCTGCTAATACTAAGAACAGCGCTGAAGGTGATGCCAAATCAGGGCCGACCTGCCTTTATGTGAAGGTAAGCATGGATGGTGCGGCGTATCTCAGGAAGGTTGACTTGAAGCTCTACAAGGAGTACTTGGATCTCTCATTAGCTCTCAAGAAAATGTTCAGCTGCTTCCCAGTTGGTATGGGACAACCTGCATTTGTGTCGGCATTTTTCATAAGTTTTCTTCCATGAGCATATGTACCTCAAGGAAATGTTGTCTCTTGTGCTTCCAGGGAAAGATTGGCCAAGCGATAGCCACATGAGTGACTTGCTTCACGGTTCTGAATGTGTGCTCACTTATCAGGACAAAGATGGTGACTGGATGCTTGTTGGTGATGTCCCTTGGGAGTAAGTCCAGCTCAATTGATTCTAAGCTAGCTGCATTTCTTTAGCTTAAATATTTTGTTACATATCACAAAAGATTTCACAGTTCATCAACATCAACTCCTTAAATATGTTCCATCGTTTATTTTTCTTTATCAGTATGTTCACCAGCACTTGCCAAAGATTGAGGATCATGAGGGGATCAGAGGCAATAGGGCTAGGTAAATTTTCCCACCGATCCTATCTGTTAAACTTTAATATAATGCCAATTGCTAACTACAGTTATTTGTTTGATCGAGTAGGTCCAAGTGAAGTCTAACATTGAACTAGTCCACCAGACTAGCGGAGGAGCATTTATTTATTTTTGTCTGTTGGTATAAAGATTCAAATGAAGATTACAGTAACAAGTCAAGAACTCTTCAATGCAGCAATTCTATGTTAGTTAATTTCAGTTAAATCCCAAGTTATGTGTGTATGTATGTGTGTTTATTCCAATGTACTGTAAAACTATCCATCCAGTTAGTAACTTATATATGCTACTGGATTTATCCAGGCCTGCGTTACATTGAGAAGGTGTTAAGAGTTTGTTGGGTTCTTATAACACTTTAACAATCTTAATCAAGTATTCAATTAAGTCAGATTTGCCAGATTTCACTCAAGAACCCTAAATGAAGAAATTGAACAAAAACTGAAATTGACACACCCGATTAAAGCCCGTGGTTCAGCAGAAGCCTAGTCCACGTTGAGCACTCTTGGCTCAGTATGCACTGCCTTGCTTCTCTGCCGAAATCCCTGAAAACGCGTCGGACGTAGTTGAATCCAGTTACACACTCGAATGCCGACGGTTCTCACACGCCGAGACCGTAATCCTCACAATCGCACCCCTAATACAGTCGTCAGTACTACCGGAGTGAAAGCCATAAGCTCCAAGGATCGAAGATTACAAAACGAGAGAGAATCGAGGGAGAATCGGATATTGACTGAACTAAACCCTAAAGCTGTTCTTCTGAGCTTATATCCGATTCGGGGCTTTGAGCAGCATCCGTCCGATCCGTCTTAATGGATTAAACCTCAGCCCTCCGATTAGGTTTGAATCTCCCAATCCGCGTCAAGTGATCCAAGCTTCTGATTGGTCCATTCAAACATATAGCAACGACCTAGTGATGACACGGATTCACGCCTTCTCCCTTTAGCCCAAAACGACGCCGTCCAACTTAGCGAACCAACAGCAACGAAAACGAACAGCCTTCAGCGACAACAGCTCCAGCCTTTAGTGACCATACCCTGCACCAGCTGCTTTGCTTCAATCCCTTCAACTCTCCACCTGAAGTGAAGCAGCTTGCAGGTCAAATCTTGCCACCAACCTTCCAGCAGCTTTCCCAGTAACTTTCCAGCCAATCTTCTATGCATACCGAGATTAGAGTATAAGCTCTGTACCTGCAAAACTCAAACAACAACACTAACCCACAAACAGCAAGTCTAAGCAATGCTTAAACTTGAGGCTTGTGATGATCTTAGTGCCCATATCAGCTGGATTCTCACTGGTATCAACCTTAAGCAATTTAAGAGTACCAGACTCAACATGTTGTCTCAGAAAATGATACTTTAATATCAATATGTTTCGATCTCTCATGGTATACATGGTTTTTAGCTAAACATAATGCAGATTGTGAGTCAGAAAATATGATAGGACTGCCATTCAGATAACAGACCTCTAAGCCACATAGCTTCCTTAACAGACTCACTTAATGCAATATATTCAGACTCAGTTGTAGACATGGCAACAATGGACTGCATTTGAGATTTCCAACTAATACAGTTCATGCCAAATGTAAAGTAGAAATCAGTTGTAGATTTCCTACAATCCCTATCTCCACCAAAATCTGCATCCACATATCCAACCAATTCTAACATGTCTTTCCTCTTAGAATAGCATAAACCAACATCAAGAGTAGATCTAACATAAGCAACAACATGTTTCTGAGCTAACCAATGATCCATACCTGAGTTTGACATGAACCTACTAAGCAAAGATATGGCATAAGACAAATCTGGTCTAGTACTAATCATAACATACATCAATGAACCAATGACATTTGCATAAGGCACACTTTCATTCTAACAATTTCAGATTCAGTCTTTGGGGACTGATTCTTACTTAACAGAAAATGTGGGGCAAGGGGAATCTTAACCATTTTACTGTCTAAGTTTCCATACTTATTTACTACCTTTTCAAGGTATGGTTTTTGATGTAGTTTTAAGAAACAGTTTTTCCTATCTCTTTCAATGATCATGCCAAGTATCTTCCTAGCCTTACCTAGGTCCTTCATGTCA
Organism: Rhodiola chrysanthemifolia; assembly: GCA_033675395.1. NCBI lineage: Eukaryota > Viridiplantae > Streptophyta > Magnoliopsida > Saxifragales > Crassulaceae > Rhodiola > Rhodiola chrysanthemifolia. Next base: position 15,400,502 of record CM066207.1, read on the forward strand.
AATTCCCTACTTAGATCACTTTTCAGTTTCACTATCTTAGCAGCAGATTTAGATATCAACAGTATATCATCAACATAGAGCAGTAGATAAACAGGTACATTTTTCAGATCAGCAAAATAGAAACATGTATCAAATTCACTTCTAACAAATCCCAAACTCAGCACATAAGTATCAAATCTAATGTACCACAGTCTTGGACTTTGTTTAAGTCCATAAAGGGATTTGTTTAAATAGCAAACATGTTCAGGATACCTGTTATCCACAAACCCAACTGGTTGATCCATGTATATTTCCTCATCAAGTTCCCCATGAAGAAATGCTGTCTTGACATCCATCTGCTCTAGCTCCAGGTCATAAACTGCAACCAAAGAAAGCATTATTCTTATGATTTTGAACTTAACTACATGTGAAAATATTTCAGTGTAGTCAATTCCCTCTTTCTGTGTGAATCCCTTGGCAGCCAGCCTTGCCTTGAACCTTGGTGGATCTCCTTCATTTATGCCCTCTTTTATTCTGAGCAGCCACTTGCACTTGACTACCCTTTTTCCTTGTGGTTTTTCCATTAAGGTCCATGTCTGATTTGTCATCTGGGACTTCATCTCATCTTTCATGGCTTCAAGCAATTTTGATCTATCCTGTGATCTCATGGCTTCTTCATATGACTCAGGCTCTGGGTGGGTAATTTCCTTTGAGGCAACTAAGGCCAGGTAGACCAGGTCTGCATAGCCATACCTTGTTGTAGGCCTAGGTTCCCTTCTTTCCATATCCCTCACCAGCACATAATTTCTCAGCTGGTCTTGCTCAGTCTGGTCATATTGTTCTGCTGGTTCTTGATCCTCAGCTTGGCCTATGGGGTCATCAGTCTGTTGAGCATTTTCAGGAGGGTCGTAAACTTCTGGGTCAGGGTCAAGTGGATGAGCAGGCTCTGGGAGCTCCACCTCAACAGGTGTAGTGGAAGTATCAGGTCCTGGGGTAATTTGTTCAGGAGTGTCCTTCTTTTCCTTGCACGGGAAACTGTTCTCATTGAAGGTCACATCCCTTGATATCAGAATCTTCACTCCCCTGGCTTCCATTTCCCATAGCATGTATCCTTTTGTTCCCTCTTGTTCCTGATAACCTAAGAAAACACACTTAACAGCCATTGGATCAAGTTTACCATCTCTAATATGAGCATATGCAGCACAACAAAATTTTTTAAGAAAACTCAGGTCTGGTTTCTTATTACTCCACATCTCCATGGGGCATTTGAGGTCTAGGACCCTGCTGGGGCATCTGTTGATCAGATATGTTGAGGTGTTCAGTGCCTCACCCCAAAATGACTTGGGAAGGCCTGATGTCAACAACAATCCTCTTAACTTTTCCAGCAAAGTCCTGTTCATCCTCTCAGCCACCCCATTTTGCTATGGAGTGTACTTTACTGTCCTATGTCTCATAATACCATGCTCTTGACAGAAATGATCAAACTCATGATTGCAAAATTCAAGGCCATTATCTGTTCTTAATACCTTAACAAATTTACTAGACTGGTTTTCTTCTAAGGTTTTCCATGCTTTTAATTTTAAGAAAGCCTCATCTTTGGTTTTCAGCAAGTAGGTCCATACTCTCCTAGAATAATCATCAATGATACTCAAAAAATACTTTTTTCCCCCATGAGTTTCATGATTTTCATGCCCCCATAAGTCAGCATGCACATATTCAAGTATTCCCTTAGTATTATGTGTTCCCTTGTCAAACTTAAGTCTGTGTTGTTTAGCCATCGAAACATTTCACAAAATCCCATTTCAGTGATTTTATCTTGCCCTAACATGCTTTGACTACTAAGAGCAGTTAATCCCTTTTGGCTTATATGCCCAAGTCTAAGGTGCCATTTATGTGTATCACTGGTTTCATCAATACATTTATCAATGGCATTCAGTTCAGTCATAACATGTGAACCATTCAGAATATACAAGCTATGATGCTTAGATGCAGTTATGATTTCTCTACCATTTTTACACACAGTCATAACACCATTCCTAGCAGTATATTCACAACCATTATCATCAAGAGTACCTAAGGAAATCAGACTCCTTCTTAAACCAGGCGCACATCTTACCTTGGACAGCAGAATATCCTTACCATTTCCAGTCTCAACTTGACAGTTCCTATCCGAATCACCTTACAGATATTGTTTTTTCCCATGAATACATTCTCAGCAGGAGAGTCGGTAAAATCAATAAACCAAGATCTTATAGGACACATATGGAAAGAGCAACCAGAATCAAGAATCCACTGATTTTCAATTGATCTTTCAGCAACAGTTAAAACTTCAGGCAAGTTACATGTTTGATTTGCAGTAGCAGCAACATTTGTTTCATGGGGATTATTATTCTGTTGTTTAGCCAAGAAATTGGTGTAGTTTTTCTTAAGATGGCTAATTTTTCCACAGCAATAACATTTTCTGGTTTCAGTCTGCTGGTTTTTCCCAGCATTCTTGTAATCAGTTTTAGGTCTATTAGAGTTGTTATTTCCTTTAGACCTATGTGACTGATTAGAGTAAGATTCCCCCTTAACAAATAACCCATGTCCTGATTTAGCCTTGACAGATTTTAACTCATGTTCCCTAGTCCTCAGGGCAGTGCACAACTGTTCGAAAGGAGGCACCACACCTGAGTATTGAAATGCATCCTTTACTACTTGATAACTTTCAGGTATAGAATTAAGTAGTATCATGACTTTACTGGTCTCATCAATAGTTTCTTTAGGTGTATTCAGCATGATGGTGATTTTCAGAAATTCATCCAAGTTTTCATCAATGGTTTTAGCACTATCCATCTTAAAAGCATACAAAGTAGCCCTAAGATATGCAAGATTAGGAGCAAGCTGATTTGTATAAGACTCTTCAAGCAATTTCCATAATTGAGTTGGAGTCTTACATGCACTAGCCTTTCTGATTATACTGTCTCATAGACTCAGTATAATCAGGTTGAATGCCTCCTCATCTAATTCAGCCTTCCTTTTCTTTTGGTCTTCAGACCATTTCCCAGCCGACTCTTCCAATGATATGAGGCACTTGTGGTGGGACAACAGCGCTCCTATTTTCATTCCCCATACTTGGAAGTCAGCTTTCCCATCGAACGCGGTGATTTCCAACTTTCCATCTCCCATGGTTCCTTGTAAATAAGCAAAGCAAGAACCAAAATCAAAGCAATGCAATAGGTAAACAAGATTGTTAATCCAAGCTCTGATACCACTGTTGGGTTCTTATAACACTTTAACAATCTTAATCAAGTATTCAATTAAGTCAGATTTGCCAGATTTCACTCAAGAACCCTAAATGAAGAAATTGAACAAAAACTAAAATTGACACACCCGATTAAAGCCCGTGGTTCAGCAGAAGCCTAATCCACGTTGAGCACTCTTGGCTCGGTATGCACTGCCTTGCTTCTCTGCCGAAGTCGCTGCAAACGCGTCGGACGTAGTTGATTCCGGTTACACACTCGAATGCCGACGGTTCTCACACGCCGAGACCGTAATCCTCACAATCACACCCCTAATAAAGTCGTCAGTACTACCGGAGTGAAAGCCCTAAGCTCCAAGGATCGAAGATTACAAAACGAGAGAGAATCGAGCGAGAACCGGATATTGACTGAACTAAACCCTAAAGCTGTTCTTCTGAGCTTATACCGATTTGGGGCTTTGAGCAGCATCCGTCCGATTCGTCTTAATGGATTAAACCTCAGCCCTCCGATTAGGTTTGAATCTCCCAATCCGCGCCAAGTGATCCAAGCTTCTGATTGGTCCATTCAAACATATAGCAACGACCCAGTGACGACACGGATTCGTGCCTTCTCCCTTTAGCCCAAAACGACGCCGTCCAACTTAGCGAACCAACAGCAACGAAAATGGACAGCCTTTAGCGACAGCAGCTCCAGCCTTTAGCGACCATACCCTGCACCAGCTACTTTGCTTCAATCCCTTTAGAGTTCAATTATTTTGAATGTCATCCCGCATTCACTCCTTTTGACCTTCTATGAGGTTGTTTCCTAATATGTGAAAACCCGCGTTCATCTTTAATATTCAAGAGTCTAATGTATGTCATGACAAGTACAAGACCTGACATTACATTTGTAATGGGTAAGCTAAGTCGCGGCAAGCAGTCCATAGGGTACTACGTTACCTAAAGGGGACCATGAACATTGGTCTTGTATATTATGATTTTCCCTCATTAGTAAAAGGATGCTCTGATGCAAGTTGGATCTCAAATGAAGAGCATCATTCATCTACAAGTGGATGCGTTTTTTTTACTTGGAGGAGATGTCATTTCGCGAGATTCTAAGAGACAAACTTGCATCAGAAGTTCAGCAATGAAATCTGAATTTGTTGCATTAGTTGATGCTGTAAAAGAAGCATAGTGGCTAATAAACATGATTCACGGGATTCCGATATATGAAAAATCCATATCATCATTATCAATACGCTGTGATAGTGTTGCAACATTGGCTAAGACATATAGCCGTGTATACAATGGAAACTCTAGATACTTAAGTGTGAGTCATACTACGTAAGAGAACTCATTCTACACGGGGTAATTTCAATTGATTTTGTTAGGTTATAATAAAATTATTTGATCACTTAACGAAGGGATTAGAGACTTCATTTCTAAGTCGGTAAATAGGATGAGATTAAGACTCATATAATTTTGTAGTGGTGGGATACCCAATTCGTATCTAACTAATTTGAGAACAAATTCAGAGGAAAACTCACACCTAAAAAATTGATGAACACAAATCATTATTCTCAAGTGTGTGTGTTCATGACCTACAAGTCATGTTGAAGATGAACTCTTCTTAATAGTTCCTTTAGAAAAGTGCTACTTGTAGGAGCATAGTGAGGTAACTCAACTACTAAAGGATCTATCTATATAAACGTGGAGTTTCTGGCCGCTTCTTGAAATTTTTGCTTGATTTCAATACGTTCATGAATGAATATGAACTCTTCTTAATAGTTCCTTTAGAAAAGTGCTAGTTGTAGGAGCACAATGAGGTAACTCAACTACTTAAGGATCTATCTATATAAACGTGAAGTTTCTGGCCGCTTCTTGAAATTTTGGCTTGATTTCAATAAGTTCATGAATGAATAGAGACTCAAGGACCATAAAGAGTCAAGTTAAACTTTAGAGTTTGGGAAGTAGCTCATGTGTGTTATCATCAGGTACCTAGATGGATTGATTGGTTCAATCTCTTAAAGACACTATGATTTCTGGATATTTGGAAATTGGAATGTGTAATTACACTAAACGAAAATTCAATCATTGTGACTTCTTTGTTTAGGAATGAGTTGCTAAAAAGTATTCCGGAAAACATGGTCACCCTAAAATCCCCAACATTAATACATATCATTAAGATGAAAGGTTTCTATTTGGGAGTCAAAAGTCTTGGACATTTAGATATTCTTTTCAAGAAGACATTTATGAGTGTCGCTTACTAAAGACAACCTTCGACCTACATAAGCAAGACCTGTATCGTTCTCATCATCAAGAAAATCAGAAAAGAGTGTTCTCTTGTTCGTAGTAGTGTAGTTCGACGGGATTAGCCTTGAGACTTGATAGTCGTTTGCTACAAGGGAATATTAAGCATTATTGAGTCATCGTAGCGTCTTTTTCTTGTTCTGTCACATTTCCAACATTCCAGTGCACTTTTCCATCTAATAAAAAGGTTTCTCTTTTTGAATCTCTAAGAGCAATTAGCAATAAGCAATGTGCAAAAACAATGTCTTTCCCTGAAAGCGATCTAGGTAGATAGAGTTCAAGATTATGTATAAAAATGACTCTTTATTCTATATATTTTAATGTAGCAAGAGAGTAAATAGTGAGTTAACAGGTTTTTTTTTTGTGTGAATTTGAATAGTTTATTCTAACATTTATTTTTTGACATTTATGATTTTTATTTAATTTAAAATAATAGAAGACAATTTTTTTTTAATTTTTATAAATTGTTTTTTTTTTCTTTGCTTATCTGCCGAAGATAACACACGCATTCACCTTTGATTGGTCCACACGAGAACAGATGGATACCCGAGAGGCCGAGATGGGTTCGACCTCAGATTTTCCCGAGTCATTACAAATGTTTTGATTACCATGACTTAGTATAAGTGTTTGGATTTATTTGAATACTTTAGCTATGATATCGATCGATCAACCATAAAGAGTCAAGTTAAACTTTAGAGTTTGGGAAGTAGCTCATGTGTGTTATCTTCAGGTACCTAGATGGATTGATTGGTTCAATCTCTTAAAGACACTATGATTTCTGGATATTTGGAAATTGGAATGTGTAATTACACTAAACGAAAATTCAATCATTGTGATTTCTTTGTTTAGGAATGAGTTGCTAAAAAGAATTCCGGAAAACATGGTCACCCTAAAATCCCCAACATTAATACATATAATTAAGATGAAAGGTTACTATTTGGGAGTCAAAGGTCTTGGACATTTAGATATTCTTTTCAAGAAGACATTTATGAGTGTCGCTTACTTAAGACAACCTTCGACCTACATAAGCAAGACCTGTATCGTTCTCATCATCAAGAAAATCAGAAATGAGTGTTCCCTTGTTCGTAGTAGTGTAGTTCGACGGGATTAGCCTTGAGACTTGATAGTCGTTTGCTACAAGGGAATATTAAGCATTATCGAGTCATCGTAGCGTCTTTTTCTTGTTTCTGTCACATTTCCAACATTCCAGGGCACTTTTCCATCTAATAAAAAGGTTTCGCTTTTTGAATCTCTAAGAGCAATTAGCAATAAGCAATGTGCAAAAACAAAGTCCTTCCCTGAAAGCGATCTAGGTAGACAGAGTTTAAGATTATGTATAAAAATGACTCTTTATTCTATATATTTTAATGTAACAAGAGAGTAAAGAGTTAACAGATTATTTTTTTGGTGTGAATTTGAATAGTTTATTCCAACATTTATGATTTTTATTTAATTTAAAATAATAGAAGACAATTTATTTATTTTTTTATAAATTGTTTTTTTTCTTTGCTTATCTGCCGAAGATAACACACGCATTCACCTTTGATTGGTCCACACGAGAACAGATGGATACCCGAGATGGCAATTTACTTGAAAAAAGAGCAAAAAAATGGAGATAGCAATTTCACTTACTTATTTGATAAATGTGAAAAGGCAAACTATAAAAAACTGTAACACAAAGGGGTAGTAACGTGGGTGGCGGCATCGATCAACAGGGAAGAAGCTCATCAGGCAAGAACAGGACACGCGAATGATTGTGTCCAGATCTGTTTTAAGGTGAGGAGCTTCTCAATTACAGCCTTCTGCAGTCTAAGTTTGCGCCTTTATGTATTCAACTGAACAATTGTACAACGGAAGCCGTAATTTAGCACCAATTGATGTTGGTTGTTTATCTGGGAAGATGGGTTGACAACAACTAGATGACTTGAGTTGATTTTTTAAGGAATAAATGGTGTGTTGCTTTGTTGTTATGAATTTTGATTCCCAGCCAACTGATTTGGGATAAAGTGTGATTACAGTGCGTAAGAGCACATAAGTTACTCGGTCACTGACAGTTTTAGAATTGAAGGTCACAGCTAATTTCACTATCAATACGGTCTAGAGTTTTACAATCAGATGAAGGGAATAACATTGTGATGACCCATCGTAATTCATATGCAGCTATGAAGCCACTTGGCTGTCAATGAGATAAAGCAGGTCATATGTATTATTACTATTTTTCAATTAGTCCCACAAGCCATTAAGCAGTTCGATCCCTGATCCAGTTGAAGCTGTTGCCTCCTGGATGGGAAGCTCATGTCATTTAGTTGGATGCATTGGTTACTAAGTTTGCCGTGTGTAATTCTTACATACTTTCACAGAATTTGTGGTTATATTTTTTATTTGAATTTCATCTTTCAGAAAAGATCACTTGTGGAGAATAACAAGTACACATATCGTGTCATACGTAACAAGGCCCAGCGAGCTTATTCAGGTCACACGGGTTCCTCACTCTTTTGTTAGGGATTTAATCCTTCACTCTTCGGTGCATGATTTTCTCACTTGAAAAATGTGGTGATCATAGTTGTTTAGTTTGGATTTATCAGGTGGAGAAGCATTCAAATCTTGCTATTTATTCACTTCACTTAGTTCTTTTGATGCGTAGTACGAATTTTTGTGTGGCTTGACAGCTTTGCTTAGTTTCTTGCGGTTGTGTTTTTCACGGCACAAATCGGAACATGCTAACTGGTTTCTGGGTATTGGTTTAATATTCACTTAAAGCGGATGGATCAAATGAGAACGGGTAACCAATGAACTAGATATATATTCAGATGAACAATAAAAAACTGAATAACAATAAAATATTTCGATAAACAATAAATTGACGAAAATGAACATATTCTTCATATTCAATTGAATAATAAAATATTCTGATGAATAATAAATGAACCACTAATGAACAATGAAAATAATGTTCATCAAGATATTTTATTGTTGATTGAATAGTTTATTGTTTATTGGTTCGCATATTCTCATTTTGAAATTGGTTCTCACCTGATCTTCACCCTTTACTTGCATTGGCTATTCCAACTTTATTCATTTGCAGAGACTCTGCTTACATAATGGCTTGAACGACCTCAGGAAGATGGGTAAGGGAGAGAGAGCACGTCATATTGACAATACAAAGAAATTGAAAACCACTGATCTCATATGGAGGCCAGTTTGTTCTCAAACCAGTGCAGGTATTCTACCAATTGGCATGATTCTCAAGCCCGCTTTAAATTATTCTGAACATGTTCAGCCTTTCTGATTTTCCAGTACTCTTAGCTTCTCTGCATGTTTGCAGATGATGTAGAAGAAAATTTCAATCTAATTGATGGAAGCGAAGACAGTAATGTGGAATGTGGTACATCGGGTTGTGTTTTAAATGTTGTAGATGCAATCAAGGACTCTGGGAATGCTGTTGTGCAGAGTGAATCAGCTGCTATTTCAGAGATCACATCGGATTACGATGTAGATGGAGTTGTGGGAACAAACTCAATGCAGTGTTTCGGAAAACATGCTGTGTCAATCAACGTAAGAATATGATATACAAATATGTATGTTTCTATGGTTTATCAAGTGGTGATCTCCAAATCTCCCCTTGAAATACCTTGTTCATGATGCTTCTCTATGATCACCCTAGAAATCCTTTGTCTTTTCATTTTCCGCATGACGAATTGAAGTGATGTATGTATATCGTTAATACCCGTCTTTTTTATTCCTGTGCTTTTGCTTACATGGTTGGTTCACTTTGCATTGTTGCCTTGCAGGTTGGTGCTTCTCTGATGCGGTTCATCAAAGGAAAAAGGTATAGCAAGAGCAACTGAGTTATTTGTAGCAAATATTTGTTGAGTCATATAATCATTAATCTGTCCACAGAGGAATGACCCAAAAGAATCTTGAAGAGGAGATGGGAGTCAAAATAAAGTTTCCATCTTCAAAGGAAGAAGAAACTATCAGTAAGCCCGTTGTTTCTTAGTTTTACTTGAACCATTTCTGTGTTTTTGCATTATTCATTCAACACCACTCTTGCCGGCAAAACTTGCCTTTGCGTATTTAGCTTATTGTACATTTGATTATTGGCAGTTATTGAAGGAAACTCACTTGATAGCGTTAAGAGAGCATCAGAAAAAGTACAAATTATTGTTGACGAGGTCAGCCTCAGCTCATTCTAAAAATTCAGTCATCAGATATAGATTAAATTATTTCTTGCAAGCATGGTAGGCAAACTTCCCATCTTGTCTCTTGCAGTCTTGCTTTGAATATTGACAATTTACCCCAAAATACAGGTTACATTTCATTCTCCTATTTGCAGGCAGTAAAAAGTCCAAGTCTTAACTATTCGCATTTTGTGTCACTTCCATTGGCTATACATCCAGAACTGGTCGACAAGCTTGTCAACTTTCAGAATTTCATACTAGGAACTGCATGTTCTAAGCCAGCTGAATGTCTAGACAGCCATCCAGCTGAAGACAACTCTGATGAGGTTAATGACCAACAGAAGACATCTGATGCTGATGTCAAACTTGAAGGTGAAAATGAGAATCAGCGTGTTAAGGTGGTTACCAGTGACATACCTCTTACAAGTTACCGACCTAAAGCATCAAAGTCTCCATCTGAATCAGGTAACAAAATGATAGCAATCCACATCTCAGGGTCTTGTTGCTCTCTGCGCCCTCTTGGAAAATTAATTTTTTTTTCTTTTTTCACACAATTTGATATTTTGCCAATATATTTGAAATAATGCATACAACCATACACTTGAGGTCCCAATGCAAATTTTGAAAGGAAATTTACTAGAATATTCAACTTATCTGGTTTTTTTTTCTTTTTTCTGTTCTTCAGATAATCTCACTGACTTGTGTATTGATCAGTCCATCTTTAACAAGCCAAAAACATTCCACTTAACTGTTCTCATGCTCAAGTTATGGAACAAGGACATGGTTAAACAGGCTGCTGATGTCCTAAAGGTATCTCTAGTTCGAATATTGTGCTGCGGGAAACTTCAAGCTTGATCTGTAAATGGTTTTTGTTACTACAGGAAATTTCTCCCAAGGTAGTACAGGCATTGGATGGGCGGCCTGTTTTTGTAAGACTGAAAGGACTGGTAATATTCTATCCTTTATAAAAATGATTCTACAGGCTTCTAAAGTTAATGCATGAAACCTTGGTAACTTTTGTTTTTAGGCCTTTTATATGCAAGAACATGCTGAGATTGTAAGTATACTCGTTACACTGTTTTTTTTTAAAACAAAAATTCTCCTGACACTGTTGCTTCAATCAGCAAATGAAAATTTGTATGCACATTGATTTTTATAGGATATAGTGGATGGTAAATGGAATGCTTCTTGAAAATTATGTCTGTTGATCTACAGGAGACTATGAGAGGTTCTTTAGCCAAAGCGCGAGTTCTCTATGCCCCTGTGGAAGAAATTGGCGGGAAAGAAAGACTGTTACGAGCTTGTCGTATCCACATATGTTAAAGCTGTAGGTTTTTTTATTATAATGAAAAGTAATAAATGCTTATGACATTGCAGCTTCTGATGCATGGCCTATACAATTCTTTAACATGTGCATAGAAGTTATTATTGATGCATATGTTGAAGCTGGACTTGTTCTTGAAAAAGATGCTTATCAGAAACTTAAGGTAAGGTGCTAATGTGACTTGTAACTAGACTTCTGAACTCATAAGCATAGTAACTAGTCAGAAATTTGATCAAAGCGTGTCATGCAGCTGCATGCGACTGTAATGAATGCAAGCCACCGGAGAAGGTAAACCATATTTCTTATTTATCCATCTCTTGTATAGTAACTAGTGTCTTTGGCTTAAAACTTTAGTTGTCAACTGATGGCTTGAAATTTTCAGCAAGACAAGATCGAGAAAGTTCGATTCATTTGATGCACGCACAATTGTAAAACAATACGGATCCGAAGTCTGGGGAGAGTATCTTATTCGTGAAGTTCATCTTTCCCAAAGGTTTGTGTTTGATGAGAATGGGTACTATCATTGCTGCACATCCATTCCCTTACCTGGACATAGTCAAGTTGAGTGATGTTAATCAGCTTCTATTTTTGCCAAAAGAAGGTTCTCTTTCAGTTTTCTCTGTACTTATTTCCCGCAGACGACTTTATCAAATGATGACTTGTAAATTTGCAACTCATTACTGGAAAATATGGTTTTCTTACTCAAATTTGGTCTCTATAAAATTTTTATTTCATTTAAGGTCCCTGCCATAAACTCTAACAAATATATTCTCCATTAAACTTAAGATTAAAATAGACTATAGTCACATGCTTTGTGTTTGCAAATAAACAAAGAGCATCTTGGATTGGATTATATCAGTAGAAGGTTGCCTCCTCAATGTTAAAACAAACAATTAGAAAGAAACATTCCTATCCCTAATAAAAGTTTTGTTTCTCAAGTAACCAGAAACAGCCAGGCGCTAGTAAACTGCTCTCACTCTAGTACAAATACATAGTTCCACCTCAAAGTTATAATCATTGCGAAGCTCCTGGTGTCATTCGTCCGCGAATCCTGCTTGATCTCCTAACTGGAGTTACAATGATCTTCTCCCGAGCTTCCTGTTTCAGCAAAGAGAAAGGTAATGAGGATTTCTCAGTGCAAACCTTGGTGATCACTGCTTATGTATGTATGTATATGGGTCTATCTGTCGGTGTAGCAGCTTTCCTTACCTCTTTCTTCCGAAACATCATTTCAGTAGTGAAGCTTCCATATGAAGGAGAATCAATGGATGAAGTGGGAAGCTGCAAAAAAAAAGAAGATAAAATTTCAAAAAATTCCAAGGATTAGAGTATATCAATGTGGATAATAATGATATTGAAGATTGCTTTACTAACCTCTTTGTTGGAACTTCTCCTCTGAGAATTGAAGCTTCCATACGGAGGAGATTCTGTGGTGGAGGAGAACTGAGATACATCAGGCTGACTGTCAACAGGTGTTTTTGAAGTGGGCTTGGCAGACATGTGCATGTTTCTCTGTGAAAATGAGCAAGTGTTGTCGTCATAATTTTCAGTATAACCGGTTCTCAAGCTATAGCTGCTGACTTCTTGCTCCCTAACAGTGAATTCCCCGATCAGTTCTACGTTTGTTGCACCCAAGCCACTCTTGAAAGTCTGAGACACTGGTACTTTTGCTCCGGGCCTTGAATATGACGAGTGTACAAAAGGACCAACTTGTTTTACTTGGCCGTGTCCTCTGATATCATCTTGTTCTGCAATACCTGCTTCCCTTATCAACGGCATGGCGGTTCTCTTTGACTTGCAGAATCCCACAACTCCAAGAAATGCTAGCAACAATGCAGAAATCAAACCGAAGATCATATTCCTATCAGTGGTAAGCTCATCAACCAAATCAGGATTTGACACTTGTGAAACTGCAGGCTCATCCAAAAGGTTTAGAGTCTCATCATTTGCACTCTCCATAATACATTCCATAGATTGAAGTTCTCTATCTTCCACTTCCACCCTGTCTCCAGTTGCATCTTGGACGACAAGAGTTTCTTCCAGTGCCATCCCAGTTTGATCATCCATTTCATCCCAGTGTGAAGCCTCACTGGCTCCACTTTGAGGCTCCACAACTTCATTCACTACATCATGATTTTCGTTTGCTATTCCATCCAAAGGAAGTCTGCTGCCTTCAGGTGCACTCTCTTCCACATGCACCGTCTCATCATGTACAATATCACCTAGTGTTCCTTCAGCCATGTAGTTTATAATTTTGGTCAACTGATCAGCGGTAAACAGTTCACTCAATTTGTCATCTAGGAAATCACCCAGATCCTCCACCTGATTTCCATCGTCAGTTTCATCATCAATTCTGTTATCAGGATCTCCAATAATCGTCACATCCTTTGTACTACAACTGGCTACTTCAAACCCCATCTTGGCCATTTCTCCTTGAACCCCATATCCACTTGCATTTTCATAAATGAAAGGAGCTCCATTGTGGATCTTCCAGTACTCATCTTCCACGACTCCCGATGGGGAGTTCATTGAGGACACATACAAGGTGGAGAGCCCCACAACAAAAATCACAAACCAAAGCTTCACGTACATTTTTAAGCTCCATCGGTGGTTTTCCACCTCATCCTCGAAATCTCCTTCTTCCATGGACTGAATTGTTTTGTCATCGCCTTCCTCACTCCCCGAAGCCTCATTTTTTATGTCACCGGTCTCTTGCTCTAGCTTTCTTGAACCAGCCACCAGCTGACACGAACGCTTTATGAATTTGTCGTCCAGCAGTTTGTGTTCCTCACTTTTCTCATGGGGTTTCTTAACGTCTTCACCAACATTCTCATGAACTTCTTCCTCTACATGTCCCTCAATATTATCAAGAACTTCCTTTACAGATGTCCTGGCTTCCTCTTCGAGTTGGGCTGCAGTTTCCTCAGCTTTATATTCTCCATCTCCAATATTCTCAGTAAGTTGCTCATTTTGCTTCACCAAGCACTCATCATTCTCACAACCTGTCTCAGACTCTGAAGATGTACCACCGTCAACCATCTCATAGCGACGAAGAATCTCACTCCTCCGATTCGGCTTGTACAGAAGAAATTTAGGCCTAGGCGAACAGTAATTAAAGACAGGATCATAAGGCTTCAACTCAGCACCATCCTCTCCATCTTCAGCACTAGCAATCTCCTTGATTCTTGAAGTCAGGGAATCCGTAGAACTGTAAACAGACACACTCTTGTCAGCTGAGCCCTGCTTAAGATCAAGGCTTGAAGATCTTCGGTGATGTAATTTAGCACAAGTTGGTTCAGTAACTTCAGCGCTGTTCCTTTCTGTTAGAACTTTCTTTCTCTGGCACACTGCCTTGGACGAAGCAGAGATGGTTGGTGACATGAAGTTCTTCTTTGCTGAAGATTTCATGTGAATATTTGGGCTTGCGAGTCTATTCTCTTTAGCTTCTACTGTCAATCAGATCAGCAAGGAATCAATTTGTTGAACGAAAACAGGCAAGATTCATTCAAAAACACTTTTTTTTCAGTTGCATAATAATCATCAAGTTTGAGAAGCAGATCACATCAAATTTGGGAGTACTAATCATACTGATACCACAGCAGAAGAAGAAAAAACTATAACTAAACGATGCAGCACACAGTTATAGGATCAATACCCAAAACAAAAAAGTTTCATTTACAGCAGAGAACCCTAATTGGAGACTTAGACACACGCACACATAAACGTTAAAGACATGGAACTGAATTTACCTGAAGAAGTGAGCTTTGTATAGGATTTAGTTGGCGTCGACAAGAGTGAAGGATTCTTGTCATCAGATACACCCATTACACAAATCAAACCCCGTTTGGAATGGTTTCTCAAGTTGGAATGATTTGAATCGGAGCGCAGCGAACAAGGTGAGAGAAAGTAATGGATTGAAGAAAAAAGATTTGATCTGGAGTGAAAGTTACCGTTGGGAAAATCTGGGGAATTAAATTGAATATATTTTAACGTTTCAAATTTGAATTTTAAATAGGCTAGAGGAGGAGTTCATTAACGGTCATTTTTGTTTTGGGCCAGGCTCATAAAAATGGGTCTATTCTATATGTTGCTATAATGGGTCTATTTTTGTATTGGGCCAGGCTTATTCGGGTTAATTTTAGGCAGCGTTTGACCGAAGCTATGACACCTGCAAAATAAAACTCAAGATTATAACATCTGTAAAATACAAAACTTCGAAAATGACATGCCTAAAATTAACCCCACTTATTCTACTTTCTTCGACAGCAGATACACATTACACTGCTTCTGAAAAAAAAAAAAAAAAAAAAGCACAGAGCCCCTCACAGTCCCATGCATAAAAAAGTATTATATTGAACTTTTTTTTTTTTTTGATTGATGGATAAAAGTTGTACAGAAGTTGGACATTGCCTAAACAATGACTCAATTCAGTACATATAATCCAAATGAAAACCAGGCCTACAAGGGCCACCCATCCAAAGAACAGGAGTCTGCCTCCTGAATATAAAACTAACCTAAAACAACTCAGACCGGAGAACGGCTGAGGCATAGCAAACTAAAAAACTATCTAAAACCTAAAAAACGGCTAAAAGGTCGCAGCCAAGGCGACAATACAAGCTCAAAAAGAGGCGTTTAAGCCGCACAAACGCCAGCAGGCCAAAATAACCACCGGCCACTGAATAGTTAAGTTCAGAAGTTGAACTTAACTATTCAGTTGCAAGAAAACTGGGCTGCTGTTTTGGATATGATTCAAATTCAGGACCTAAACAGATAGTTTCTTGAAGGATTATTACATGACACAAATGGTCAAACAACATGTTTCGTAGTTTCCATAGATAAATTTTTTGACAGTGTCACACAAAATAACATCAATTGGAAGTGAAGCTCTCAACAGCTCAACATACCTATTGCCTTCTAGAGCAGTCCTCTGCGTCTCTTGTAATCGCTCACTGTAAGAGTCAATGCATGTCTCCTGCCATCGTTCTCTGGCACTTTACAACCAATTGTTGCCTCTATCTTCTGCTTCCTTGCCATGAATCCAGCCACAGCGCCTTGCGGTCCACCATATTTCTGTAGCCCCGCCAATGATATGTTCAGCTCAAAGTTGTGCAGCCAATTGAACTCGGATCCTCTCTCCACGGGAGCATTTGTGTCAATTAGCTTCCCTGCATCAGCAGCCGCTTCCAAGGCTGCCGCTGTGGCTGCCAATCCACCACCGATAGCAGCACTGTTTTTTACATCAACAGATGTGTCAGCATTGGCTGCTTCTGCAGTAGCCTCCCCATTTGCAGAAGGCTTTGCTGAAAAATAGTTTGTCGATCTAGTCCATCTCCTTGAAAAGGGGTCATACCCAGCTTCACCAGCCTTCAGCCCGGTTTTGGCTGGTTTCAAAAGAGATGCATTTTTGAAATTTTCAGCCCTGTTCTTCTTGTTCATTTCAGCTAATCTAAGAGCCTTTTCATCTTTCACCAGGGTCTGGCGGGATTCATCTAATTTCTGCAGCTTAGACTTGATCCTTTCCATTTCTGCATTGTCACCCCTGCTTTCAGCTACTAACAGTTCTCTCCTCAGCCTGTCCTTCTCAGCAGCAACATTCATTGGCCTGGCCGAGGCAGATTTCTTTTCCTGTAACATATGCTTCACGGTTGCTGCAGAATAGACATATGAGCCCGTTTTCTGAATCGCTTCTTTCTTTTCATTGACGTCGTCTTTGGTTGGCATCCTGCCACCAGTGCGGTCCACCTCCTTAAGCCACTGCTTATATTCCTCCTCCGTAGGCGGAGAGTCTGAAACCATAGCCATTTGCCACCTAGCAGCAGAACTTTCATTACCCCATACACAATTCAGAAATTTGTGGGTCATTTTATTCTCGAGTTTATACTGTCTGTCAGGGTCTGTGGCGTCCACATTACGGACTAGGCAGAGTCTATAGACCGGTCCAGCTCGGGACTTCCCAATACCAACTCTAACAAAGCAACCGACAACAAGATCATCAAAGAATGGCTCCATCAACCACTTTGCAAGCTTCGACCTTCGAATAGTTATCTGTTTTATATTTTCAAATGTTGGCACCTTGGATTCCATCCTTTCATCATCACTATCGCCCATTCTTCCATCCCCAGTTGAGCCATCATCATCACTCTGGGAATCACTATCACTATCACTCTGACTGGAACTGCTGAGGCTAGTGGATGTGAAAGCTTTCCGCTTGACTGGCTCAAACCCTTTACCTGCTGACCCACCCCTAGAAGCCTCTCGCATCTTTCGGTGGGCCTCTGGATCCTGTTGCTTTAAACGCTTCGCCCGTAGCTCATTCAGTGCATCATCCTTGGCAGCTGCTCTATCAGCTGATCTTGCTGATGAACGAACCCCACGAGAAATTGAAAGAGGAGTAGTTTGCTTGGTGGACTGGTTCTTCTTTTCGCTCTCCCGTTTTGATTTGAAATTCTCAGGGAATTTCCTATCATTCTTCTTCTCAGCTCGTTCAGATAAGATGAGCTCCCGCTCGAGTTCAGTTAACTCAGCAAGCTGCTGACGATCATCATCATCCTTGTAAAGATCACTGCCAATGGACTCGTCTCCACTATCACCGTCGTGCAGAGATGCATCATCCGAGCCAGCTCTATTTCCATCTCTGTCAAGAGTCTCCATCCGTTTTTTCAGAGGTACCTGAGAAGCAGACGGTTTTCTGTTTTTGTAACCATGTCGGTCATCATCTGAATCGTCATCATTTGAATCACTTCCATGATTGGAGTGAACATTGCGTCTCTTTTTGGATGGAGGAATAGAGCTTCTATTCCTTCCACCGCCAGTTCTTCCTGCTGCCTCCAGTAGTAAGTTTTCCAAGTCTGCCATATTCACTACTGTTCTCTAATTGTATTACTTCCTGTGGTTAAAACTTCATAAATAACAATCACATATAAAAACACAAAGATCCTAACCTAAATCTGAAGAAAAAAACTTTCAATAGCAGAAGATAACAAATAGTTCGAACTTTATGCTCCTTATAGTATCGAAAGAAGTAACAGGCAGGCAGGCAAGCAACCAAACTAGAAAAACAAGTAAACCCTAAATCCGAAGAAAAAGAACGAAACCAGGGGCTGAACAGAGATCCATTCCCAGGTAGAAAAATGAACAGCCGAAGGCAAGAATAGTACCAGTGGATATGCAACCGCAGCGCAAGATCGACGATAAAAACTGTAACTGGACAAATCTCGGTCTCGGCATCAGAAAGAATGATGCAAATTTTGATTTTATTAATATCTCTCCATCACCAGCACCAGTAATATTGCAAGTGGGCCCAAACAATATTCGGGGTTGAATGAAGTGGGCCGAATTAAAAGGCCCAAAAAGTACCAGTACATTTCGATTTCGATCCTCCATGGAGATCGACTGAAGCTTCGCGTTTTTTTCAATTCGAATCGAATCGAATCGAATCTTCTGGAACAAGTTAGCATCGATCGACCATTCTTCCGGGTCGCCAATGGGCAGGATAAGGCATAACGGGCAGGGTAAGGACAGGATATGACCGTTTTCGTGACCCAATAAACAGTACATGGCAGTATAAGGACAGTGTAGAGTAGTTTTTCTATGCCCAAACTTATAATATGAATGAAAATAATAGTGTAAGACATGGTATGATAGGGTAGGAGGGCAGGATAAGAGGACATGGTAGGGTCTATTTTTCGTAATCCTTACTATGCCTTAGGCTTTGAGGGCAGGGTATGTTAGGATACGATAATAGGGCAGGGTAAATGTGAGCATTTTGACCTTAGGGTCAAATGCCTACCCCTCTCCCTTTCTCTTTCGCGAAAAATTTCGTAAAATGCTCAAAAATCAAAATTGCATTCCCTTTCTACTCAATTTTCAAATTTCATTTCCAATTTACTCACGTTTTCTAAGACGCCGTTAGCAACGGTACCTTAGAGCTAAACCGCTCTTGTGGATGGCGGTTTAAGTCCCGTGACATATATTTAAAATAATGTTGAATGATATTAGTGACTGGCATTTTAATTTAAGTCGCACCTCCTCAATCCTCGTTGCAGCAAGAGATGCTTCTATTTATGTAAGTACTCACCATGGTAGCTGCAAAATCAGCAACTGATCAGCTGCTATACTCAGCCACAATGCTGTCGGTTAGACCATTGTCGTAAGGGTCTGGTCCGACTCGAGAAGACCCTTCTTCTGCCGCAAGTTCTTGAAGTAGTTATTGTCAAATGAATTAGGTGTCACCAGATCAAGCGGTGCAAGGTTCGTGTTGCCGTTGTTCGAAGGGCATCCGCGTCTACGCATGCTAGCGAATCCAGCATTGATGTGAGATCCGAGTGTGTGAGCTCCTCATAGTGCAACCATGTCTCTTGCATTTAGATTCTTGCGGCTGAAAATGTCAATGAGGCCTTGAGCGATCTCTTTAAAGCTAGGAAGGTCCGCCTCGGCTAGGCTGAGGCTCGCTGTTCTCGAGTCTCTTCTACCGAGCTTCACTGGCCATGTTGGTCCTCCCACTCAACCATTTCTCTGGATATATTTTCACTATCATCATTAACCGCCGTTACCAACGGCGGCTTAGCATTGGACGCTCCGGGGAACATCGCTCTAAGCTTATTTGACATTTTGTGCCTAGTCAGCTTTATTTTTATTGTTAAAATATGACGTAGGACTTATCCGCCGTCTACAAGAGCGATTTTAGAAAACGTGAGTAAATTGAGAATGTAATTTGAAGATTGAGTAGAAAGGAACTCAAATTTCAATTTTGAGCAAATTGAGAAATTTTCCTTCTTTCGCTCTGTATACTATTTGACTTATCGACAAATATGCATACTCAAACATCAATGGCGGAAGAAGACAGCAGAGCAGTGACGCTCTAGTGGCTCTACACTACCAGCACCATCACAGATTCCAAAAAGAACTCTTTCTCGCCCTCGCTCAACTGCTCCGTCCTCGTCACCAATCTCGACCAAGCCAAGATCGCCGAATCTGCCGGCGCCTGCTGCATGTCTCCGTTGCCGACCCACCTTCACGTCCTCCCGGATGGCCGATCCAGCCTTACTCAAGCGCGTCAAGCAGTCCGTCAAGCTCCGTATCTGCATAATGTGCTGATCAGCTCCAATTACATTGTACAATTGTGATATTTGGCAGCTCAGCAGGTGAAGTAGTGGATAATAAACTAAAAACATAATATATGCTAAATTAAGGATAGTGTACATGATAGAAGAACCTCTCATTTCCGACAATGTCTCTGTTCCCTTCTTTGTAATGGTTAACTTACTCCTCATTCTCTGATTTAAAGAACATCTTTTCGAATTTCTGTATAATGCTGAAACATGAGACACGCATCCGTGGTGGTCGGTTATGCTGAGAATTTGTTCTTTAAGTTGTGATTGGAGAAATTGTTGGAAACATGAGTATATCAGACATACCATTTGCTTCTTACCTTGGACATATGTGTTGTGGTCAATGACCCATTTTGGGATTGCATACTGCAGGCGTGGATATGGAAGATGGAGGTAATAGAAAGAGCAAGGAGGAGAATCTGCAACGTAGTAATTCTGGTCGTAAATATGGACCTGTTGTGTCTCACGATTGCGCTGTTCTTGAGATGGAATCCTTGGATAATGCAGCATCATCTCCCTATAGGAAGGCGAAAGTAAACATTGTACGCAGTGCAAGTGCAAAAATGAGAGATGGGCCATTGCCTGCCAGTGTTGAAGGAAATGTATTGCACAGGGAATCAAAACTGGAATTGTTCGGGTTTGATTCCCTTGTCAATGTACTTGGCCTTAAGAGCATGACTGCTGAGGGAGGACAGGGGCCTTCTAGTCCTAAAGATGGTGATCACATGTCAGTAACCCTTGGCCAACCACAGGATAATGATCTCAAGCTGGGTATCATGATGGGTGTGTTTGTACCTTGCCTGCAGAATATTTTGGGCATCATCTACTATATCCGTTTTACTTGGATTGTTGGCATGGGTGGGATAAGTGAATCAATAATGCTTGTATCATTCTGTGGCTTGTGCACTTTCTTGACAGCCATTTCCTTGAGTGCGATCGCAACAAATGGTGCCATGAAGGGTGGGGGACCATATTATCTCATTGGCCGCGCCCTTGGTCCAGAAGTTGGTGTCAGCATTGGCTTGTGTTTCTTCCTGGGGACTGCAGTGGCAGGAGCTATGTATGTATTGGGAGCTGTAGAAACATTTTTAGGGGCCGTGCCAGGTGCTGGGATTTTCACGGAGACCATCACTAAGGTGAACGGAACCACGGTTGACCCTATAACAGCTCCAAGTATACATGACCTTCAAATTTATGGGATCATGGTAACCATCGTATTGTGCTTTATTGTATTTGGCGGTGTGAAAATGATCAACCGAGTTGCTCCTGCTTTCTTAATCCCAGTGTTACTCTCTATATTCTGCATTTTTGTTGGTATATTCTTGGCCAAGAAAGATTATCCAAAACCTGGTGTTACTGGGCTGAGTTTCAGAACTTTTGGTGAAAACTGGAGCTCAGATTATCAAAATACAAATAATGCTGGAATACCTGAACCTGAAGGTGATGTTAGTTGGACCTATAGTGCCCTGGTTGGCCTCTTTTTCCCAGCTGTGACGGGGATAATGGCAGGGTCTAACCGGTCTGCTATGCTAAAGGACACCCAACAATCGATTCCCATTGGTACCTTGGCTGCCACCCTTACAACAACGGGACTCTATCTAATATCCGTATTATTTTTTGGTGCTCTTGCCACTAGGGAGAAGCTGCTAACAGATAGGTATCTTACAGCTACCATTGCTTGGCCCTCCCCTGCTATCATTTACATAGGAATTATTCTTTCAACATTAGGTGCAGCTCTTCAGAGCCTAACAGGCGCACCACGCCTACTTGCAGCAATTGCTAATGATGATATATTACCTGTTTTGAACTACTTTAAGGTTGCAGATGGATGTGAACCCTATACAGCAACTGTTTTCACAGCACTTATCTGTATCTGTTGTGTCCTTATCGGAAACCTGGATCTCATCACTCCTGCCATTACCATGTTTTTCCTTCTGTGCTATGGAGGTGTAAATTTGTCTTGTTTCCTTTTGGATCTTCTAGATGCTCCCAGTTGGCGTCCAAGGTGGAAATTTCACCACTGGAGCTTCTCGCTACTTGGAGCATTTCTTTGTATGGTGATTATGCTCCTGATTTCTATACCATGCACTATAGTGTCATTAGCCCTTGCATCACTCATATATTATTATGTGTGCCTCAAAGGCAAAGCTGGAGACTGGGGAGACGGTTTCAAAAGTGCATATTTTCAACTAGCTCTTCGTAGTCTTAGATCATTGGGAGCAAACCAAGTCCACCCGAAGAACTGGTACCCCATTCCTTTGATTTTCTGTCGGCCTTGGGGAAAACTACCAGAAAATGTACCTTGTCATCCAAAACTTGCTGACTTTGCCAACTGCATGAAGAAAAAGGGTCGGGGAATGTCTATATTTGTTTCCATACTAGATGGTGATTATCATGACCGCGCTGAAGATGCCAAGATAGCCACAAAGCAGCTAGGGACTTATATAGAATACAAACGCTGTGAAGGTGTGGCAGAAATAGTGGTAGCTGCTAGCATGTCTGTTGGCTTTCAGGGGATTGTCCAGACAATGGGCCTTGGTAATCTCAAGCCAAACATTGTTGTAATGAGGTACCCTGAAATATGGCGTCGGGAAAATCTAACCCATATCCCGTCCACCTTTGTTGGAATTATCAATGACTGCATTGTTGCAAATAAGGCTGTAGTTATTGTCAAAGGCCTGGATGAGTGGCCTAACGAATATCAAAGGCAATATGGAACCATTGACTTGTACTGGATTGTGAGAGACGGTGGTCTTATGCTTCTCCTATCACAACTCCTCCTAACAAAGACGAGCTTTGAGAATTGTAAAATCCAAGTGTTCTGCATTGCTGAGGAAGATGAAGATGCTGAAGGGTTGAAGGCTGATGTAAAAAAATTTCTGTATGATCTGCGAATGCAAGCTGAAGTTATCGTCATAAGCATGAAGTCGTGGGACGACCAAAATGATGGTGGTGCCCAAGATGAATCTCTGGAAGCCTTCACAGCTGCTCAGCGCCGCATTTCTGCATTCTTGAGTGAAATGAAAGAAGCGGCCAAAAGGGAAGGAACCCAACTGATGGCTGATGGGAAGCCAGTGTTTATCAATGAACATCAAGTTGAAAAATTCCTTTACACAACCTTGAAGCTCAACTCAGCAGTAATGACATACTCAAGAATGGCCGCTGTTGTTCTCGTCAGCTTACCGCCTCCTCCTGCCGACCATCCAGCGTATTTGTACATGGAGTACATGGACCTGTTGGTGGAAAATGTTCCCAGGCTTCTAATGGTGAGGGGATACCGCAGAGATGTTGTAACTTTATTTACATAGTATACATAATAATTCAGCCAACTAGTCCCACAACTCGGCCTATATATATATATACATAGGAGTCATGCGGACATAGCATGTAGAAAACTAGACATATGGTGGCCATCTTCTGAAGGAGTGTTTTGTAACCCAACTTCTTAGCAAACTTTCTGCAGTTGGGGACAACACAACTAACCTAACAGCAGATGGAAACTTGTTTGAAACCTATGCTAAATCTTCCACGGCTTCTCCCATAACTCAAATGCATATTGCGAGGCTATCAACAGCTCCTTGCTTTACTGTCAGCACCTGAAAGGTAGTGGTACCCAACTGATTTTGACAAACAACCATCGCGGCTTAAACTAAAAAGAACAGGAAGATTCATTATCTGGCTAAAGTAGACCTGCACAATTGCGGACTCGGGCCGGCTATTCTATATTTTAAATTCATTCAACCGGACCGGACTAAATCCGTCCAATCGATATGCACTCAAAATTTTGTCCAAATCCACCTTATTTATAGGGCTGCGTAACGCATCGAATCAGCCAGGGATGCACAACCGGTCCGGTCCGATCAGTCCATTCAACCGGATCGGGCTAAACCCGTCCAATTGTTTTCCACTCAAAATCTTGTCAAAGCCCGCCCTATTTACTGGGCTAGGTAACCCATCGGGTCAGGGCCAGTCCGTTACAATTATATACCTATACATTTTAATTTTCCTACATATCTTGAATAAAAAAACTATAATTTCAAATCACATATGTGATCAAAGACACTTTCTAAGAACATGTTTAGCTCATCAAAATACTTCTTTATGACATATTGATTAATTTATTATTTTCTTTCAAAGTTAAACATAATTAAAATTAGGGTTTAATTCGAAGCGGGTCAATGGGCGGGCCTATAAGCTCGATCGGGCTAAACTTTATGTCCAAGCCCGGTCCTAATAAAAATTTGGACCAAGCCGGGTTGGTCCTTCGGGTTATTATACTTGTCCAAATCCGTTTTAATGACCGGGCAAGCGGACTGGTCCGGATGGGCTGACCCGAATTTGTGCAAGTATAGGCTAAAGCAATGAAACCTATGAAAATTAAAATTGTATGCTCAGATCCCACATGCTATCTAAATGGGTCGTTCTATAGCTTGTTGTAAAGCTAATTTAAGGAGATACAACTTTATAGTTTACACCAAGACCAAATTCGGAAGTTAAAACCGCGAAAAACGCATGAGAAGTCTCTGTCGTATAACCGCGCTTCTTCATGCTTCGCGAAGGTCGCCACGCTTTCCAACGATCAAGGTTTCATATTCTCCATATATGTATTCTTCGGATCTGTCGAATACGTATACAACAGAGACTTCTCATGCCTTTTTCGCAGTTACTTCCGTATTTGGTCTTGGTGTAAACTACAAAGTTATAGCTCCTTGAATTAGCTTTCCAACAAGCTATAGGTCGACCCATTTAGACACCATAAGGGATCTGAGCATGCAAATTAAGTTGGAAAGGTCAGACTGCCCTATTTTGTCATTTTTAACCAAATCTTCACCAAATACTTTGTTGCACTTCGGATCAATCCAGAAGTCTTAGCAATGTGATTTTTGACCTGAAACACTAGAATAAAGATTAAATGACAATAAAATATTGGGAAAACAAACATAATCCATCATCGAAGGAAGTGAATAATAGGTCAAGAATTCAACAGATCAGTGACAGCTAGGAAGAATACATATATGGAGAATATGAAACCTTGACGAAGCCTGGAGAATCGTGGCCAAATTCGGCCAAGCGTGGTAATCCGTGGTGATCGTGGGAAAGCGTGACGACCTTTGCGAAGCATGAAGAAGCGCGGTTAAGCGTAGCCAAGGGTAGCAACCGCGATGAAGAATACGTATACGACAGAGACTTCTCATGCCTTTTTCGCGGTTTTATCTTCCGAATTTGGTCTTGGTGTAAACTACAAAGTTGTAGCTCCTTGAATTATCTTTCCAACAAGCTATAGAACGACCCATTTAGACAATATATGAGATCTGAGCATGCAAATTAAGTTGGAAAGGTCAGTCTGCCCGGTAATCTTCACCAAATACTTTGTTGCACTTCGGATCAATCCAGAAGTTTTAGGAATGTGATGTTTGAACTGAAACACTAGAATAGAGATTAAATGACAATAAAATGTCGGGAAAACAAACATAATCCATCATCGAAGGAAGTGAATAATAGGTCAAGAATTCGACAGATCAGTGACAGCTAGGAAGAATACATATATGGAGAATATGAAACCTTGACGAAGCCTGGAGAATCGTGGCCAAATTCGGCCAAGCGTGGTAATCCGTGGTGATCTTGGGAAAGAGTGACGACCTCCGCGAAGCATGAAGAAGCTCGGTTAAGCGTAGCTAAGGGTAGCAACCGCGATGAAGAATACGTATACGACAGAGACTTCTCATGCCTTTTTTTGCGGTTTGAACTTCCGAATTTGGTCTTGGTGTAAACTAAAAAGTTGTAGCTCCTTGAATTAGGTTTCCAACAAGCTATAGGACGACCCATTTAGACACTATATGAGATCTGAGCATGCAAATTAAGTTGGAAATGTCAGTCTGCCCTGTTTTGTCTTTTTTAACCAAATCTTCACCAAATACTTTGTTGCACTTCGGATCAATCCAGAGATCTTAGGAATGTGCTTTTAGACTTGAAACACTAGAATAAAGATTAAATGACAATAAAATGTCGGGAAAACAAACATTATCCATCATCGAAGGAAGTGAATAATAGGTCAAGAATTCGACAGATCAGTGACAGTTAGGAAGAATACATATATGGAGAATATGAAACCTTGACGAAGCCTGGAGAATCGTGGCCAATTTCGGCCAAGCGTGGTAATCCGTGGTGATCGTGGGAAAGCGTGACGACCTTCGCGAAGCATGAAGAAGCGCGGTTAAGCGTAGCTAAGGGTAGCAACCGCGATGAAGAATACGTATACGACAGAGACGTCTCATGCCTTTTTCGCGGTTTTAACTTCCGAATTTGGTCTTGGTGTAAACTACAAAGTTGTAGCTCCTTATTCTATAGCTTTCCAACAAGCTATAGCACGACCCATTTAGACACCATATGAGATCTGAGTATGCAAATTAAGTTGGAAAGGTCAGTCTGCCCTATTTTGTCCTATTTAACCAAATCTTCACCAAATACTTTGTTGCACTTCAGATCAATCCAGAAGTCTTAGGAATGTGCTTTTGACCCGAAACACTAGAATAAAGATTACATGACAATAAAATGTCGGGAAAACAAACATAATCCATCATCGAAGGAAGTGAATAATAGGTCAAGAATTCGACAGATCAGTGACAGCTAGGAAGAATACATATATGGAGAATATGAAACCTTGACGAAGCCTGGAGAATCGTGGCCAAATTCGGCCAAGCGTAGTAATCCGTGGTGATCGTGGGAAAGCATGACGACCTTCGCGAAACATGAAGAAGCGCGGTTAAGCGTAGCTAAGGGTAGCAACCACGATGAAGAATACGTATACGACAGAGACTTCTCATGCGGTTTTATCTTCCGAATTTGGTCTTGGTGTAAACTACAAAGTTGTAGCTCCTTGTTCTATAGCTTTCCAACAAGCTATAACACGACTCATTTAGACACCATATGCGATCTGAGCATGCGAATTAAGTTGGAAAGGTCAGTCTGCCCTGTTTTGTCCTTTTTAACCAAATCTTCACCAAATACTTTGTTGCACTTCGGATCAATCCAGAAGTCTTCGGAATGTGACTTTTGACCTGAAACACTAGAATAAAGATTAAATGACAATAAAATGTCGGGAAAACAAACATAATCTATCATCGAAGGAAGTAAATAATAGGTCAAGAATTTGACAGATCAGTGACAGCTAGGAAGAATACATATATGGAGAATATAAAACCTTAACGAAGCCTGGAGAATCGTGGAAAAATTCGGCCAAGCATGGTAATCCGTGGTGATCGTGGGAAAGCGTGACAACCTTCGCGAAGCATGAAGAAGCGTGGTTAAGCGTTGCTAAGGGTAGCAACCGCGATGAAGAATACGTATACGACAGAGGCATCTCATGCCTTTTTCGCGGTTTTATCTTCCGAATTTGGTCTTGGTGTAAACTAAAAAGTTGTAGCTCCTTGAATTAGCTTTCCGAAAAGCTGTAGGACGACCCATTTAGACACAATATGATATCTGAGCATGTAAATTAAGTTGGAAATGTCAGTATGCCCTGTTTTGTCTTTTTTTTAACCAAATCTTCACCAAATACTTTGTTGCACTTTGGATCAATCCAGAAGTCGTGGGAATGTGATTTTTGACCTGAAACACTAGAATAAAGATTAAATGACAATAAAATGTCGGGAAAACAAACATAATCCATCATCGAAGGAAGTGAATAATAGGTCAAGAATTCGACAGATCAGTGACAGTTAGGAAGAATACATATATGGAGAATGTGAAACCTTGACGAAGCCTGGAGAATCGTGGACAAGTTCGGCCAAGCATGGTAATCCGTGGTGATTGTGGGAAAGCGTGACGACCTTCGTGAAGCATGAAGAAGCGCGGTTAAGCTTAGCTAAGGGTAGCGACCGCGATGAAGAATACGTATACGACAAAGACTTCTCATGCCTTTTTCGCGGTATTAACTTTCGAATGGTCTTGGTGTACACTAAAAAGTTGTACCACTTTGTTCTATAGCTTTCCAACAAGCTATAGCACGACCCATTCAGACACTATATGAGATCTGAGCATGCAAATTAAGTTGGAAATGTCAGTCTGCCCTGTTTTGTCTTTTTTAACGAAATCTTCACCAATTACTTTGTTGCACTTCGGATCAATCCAGAAGTCTTAGGAATGTGATTTTTGACCTGAAACACTAGAATAAAGATTAAATGACAATAAAATGTCGGGAAAACCAACATAATCCATCATCGAAGGAAGTGAATAATAGGTCAAGAATTCGACAGATCAGTGACAGCTTGGAAGAATACATAAATGGAGAATATGAAACCTTGACGAAGCCTGGAGAATCTTTTCACGTCAAATATCACATTCCTAAGACTTATGGATTGATCCGAAGTGCAACAAAGTACTTGGTGAAGATTTGGTTAAAAAGGAATAAAATAGGGCAGACTGACCTTTGCAACTTAATTTTTGTGCTCAGATCCCATATCGTGTCCAAATGGGTCGTTCTATAGCTTGTTAGAAAGCTAATTCAAAGAGCTGCAACTTTGTAGTTTACACCAAGAGCAAATTCGGAAGTTAAAATAGCGAAACAGGCATGAGAAGTCTCTGTCGTATATGTATTCTTCATCGCGGTTGCTACGCTTATTCACGCTTAACGATGCTTCTTCATGCTTCGCGGCGGTCCTCTTGCTTTCCCACAAACACCACGGATTACCACGCTTGACCGACGTTGGCCAAGATTCTCCAGGCTTCGTCAATGTTTCATATTCTCCGCATAAGTATTCTTCCGAGCGGTCACTGATCTGTCGAATTCTTGACATATTATTCACTTCCTTCGATGATGGAATATGTTTGTTTTCCCGACATTTTACTGTCATTTAATCTTTATTCAATCTTTTTAGGTCAAATATCACATTCCTAAGACTTATGGATTGATCCGAAGTGCAACAAAGTACTTGGTGAAGATTTGGTTAAAAAGGAATAAAATAGGGCACACTGACCTTTGCAAATTAATTTTCATGCGCAGATCCCATATGGTGTCTAAATGGGTTGTTCTATAGCTTGTTTGAAAGCTAATTCAAAGAGTTACAACTTTGTAGTTTACACCAAGAGCAAATTCGGAAGTTAAAACAGCGAAACGGGCATGAGAAGTCTATATTGTATATGTATTCTTCATCGTGGTTGCTATGCTTATTCACGCTTAACGCGCTTCTTCTTGCTTCGCGGCGATCCTCACGCTTTCCAACGATCACCAAGGATTACGACGCTTGGCCGATGTTGGCCAAGATTCTCCAGGCTTCGTCAATGTTTCATATTCTCCGCATATGTATTCTTCCGAGCAGTCACTGATCTGTCGAATTCTTGACTTATTATTCACTTCATTCGATGATGGATTATGTTTGTTTTCCAGACATTTTATTGTCATTTAATCTTTATTCCATCTTTTCAGGTAAAATATCACATTCCTAAGACTTATGAATTTATCCGAAGTACAACAAAGTACTTGGTGAAGATTTGGTTAAAAATTAACAAAATAGGGCAGACTGACCTTTGCAACTTAATGTGCATGCTCAGATCCCATATGGTGTCCAAATGGGTCGTTCTATAACTTGTTGGAAAGCTAATTCAAAGAGCTGCAACTTTGTAGTTTACACCAAGAGCAAATTCGGAAGTTAAAACAGCGAAACAGGCATGAGAAGTCTCTGTCGTTTATGTATTCTTCCTCGCGGTTGCTACGCTTATTCACGCTTAGGGACGCTTCTTCATGCTTCACGACGGTCTTCTCGCTTTCTCACGGACACCACGGATTACGACGCTTGGCCGATGTTGGCCAAGATTCTCCAGGCTTCGTCAATGTTTCATATTCTCCGCATATGTATTCTTCCGAGCGGTCACTGATCTGTCGAATTCTTGACATATTATTCACTTCCTTCGATGATGGATTATGTTTGGTTTCCCGACATTTTATTGTCATTTAATCTTTATTCTATCTTTTCAGGTCAGATATCACATTCCTAAGACTTATGGATTGATCCGAAGTGCAACAAAGTACTTGGTGAAGATTTGGTTAGAAAGGAACAAAACATGGCAGACTGACCTTTGCAACTTCATTTTCTTGCTCAGATCCCATATGTTGTCCAAATGGGTCGTTCTATAGCTTGTTGGAAAGCTAATTCAAAGAGTTACAACTTTGTAGTTTACACCAAGAGCAAATTTGGAAGTTAAAACAGCGAAACGGGCATGAGAAGTCTCTGTCGTATATGTATTCTTCATCGCGGTTGCTACGCTTATTGACGCTTAACAACGCTTCTTCTTGCTTCGCTGCGATCCTCACGCTTTACAATGATCACCAAGGATTACGACGCTTGGCCAATGTTGGCCAAGATTCTCCAGGCTTCGTCAATGTTTCATATTCTCCGCATATGTATTCTTCCGAGCGGTCACTGATCTATCGAATTCTTGACCTATTATTCACTTCGTTCGATGATGGATTATGTTTGTTTTCCAGACATTTTATTGTCATTTAATCTTTATTCTATCTTTTCAGGTCAAATATCACTTTCCTAAGACTTATGGATTGATCCGAAGTACAACAAAGTACTTGGTGAAGATTTGGTTAAAAATTAACAAAACAGGGCAGACTGACCTTTGCAACTTAATGTGCATGCTCAGATCCGGTACTTATGGATTATTAAGCTACAATCACTAAATAATAACTTACTTATTAAAATTTAATTAAAATAATAAAATCATACGGTCATTTAACACAACATGGTTGAGATCCCACGAGAGGTAATAAATTTGGTGAGAAATGAGAAGTAATCACAACCATTCAATTTTTTATCCAACAACCCTTATTTTTTGGATTTTTTGAATCTTAATATCTATATTATATGTTCATAAATGAATTATTGTAAATGTGTATCCATGTAATTACCGGTGTTACGAATTTTGTTGTTTAAGTCTACGAATTTTGATCTTTTTAGTTTTACTATTTTTACTCCAATTTTGTTCTTTAATTCTACGAATTTTGATTCTTTAAGTTGAATTTTTTTGATTACTTCTCATTTCTCACCAAATTTGTTACTTCTCATATGATATTTTCCCTAACACAACAATCCTAACATATTTATTTCTAACTCATTTTTGATGATTTTATATAAATATTATCAACAAATTATTTTCCATTACATTTAATTTGTAATTTATAACACATAAATTGCAACTAATTTATTTCCAACCAAAGTTTGAAGGTTATATATATAATATCAACAAAATATTTTCCGTCAAATTTAATTTGCAGCTTATAAGAAATAAATCTCAATGGATTTATTTCAAACCAAAGTTCGAAGTTTTTCCATCATTTTTTTCTTTTCTGAGACCATTGACGTGATGTATAAATATTCAACGTCATTTTCATTTGTTGTCTCAACATGATAGCCATTTCGGCGTATATCTTTGAAACTCTATAGGTTTCTTTTTTATTTGGTTGACAACATTGCATCATCTATGATAAATTGTGTATCATTAGGTAACACTATATGCGATTTTTCATAGCCTTCAATAAGACTTGATACATCAGATATTGTATTGACATTAGCTTTAACTAATTTGAGATGCAAAAAATAGATTCTATCTCTCAGAATCGTATGTGTTGTTGGACTATCCGCAAAACATAGCATTTTGCCATCATCTTTTATCGTAAATGAGAGACAATTATCCATGTCTATTCAAAGACAAATAAATAAATAAAATTAGAAATACTTTAACGAGAAGTGGAAACAAAGCATAAAACATAAAATATAAAAATACTAAAAATAAATGCTTAAATTTAATACGTAAGGCATCATCTTTTATGTCGTCTTTCCATCACTGATTAATTTGTCAAACTCTGCATTGGCCTCTTAAAAAAAATCTCCAACATCTAAATGAGTGAGATTCATATAGGTTCAAATGGGTGATATCCTTATGATATCACTTGTTTAGTAAAATTTATTTTGACACATTTTGCTTTCATGGAGACTTGATAAAAATCAAGGTGTTCAGAAGTACAACAAGTGCGACCCCAATTATATAAATTTTTTTCATCGTTTTATTGATGATATTTTCATGTCATAACTTCACTTTTCAAGTGATTCGTAACATTGCGAAATTATACTCGCGTATACTTTCAATTGCAAGTGTATATAATCAAAGAAAGTTTTATATCATTGCCTTTTGGTGATCGTTCATCTCTTCAAATCCTTTCAAAGGAGAGGGGGATCATTAATTCTCAAATTTTCATATGCAATCTCTCATGGAGATAATGTCGAATTGTATCATGGCATTAGCCATCTTTCTTTTAGACAATTGTATTATTTCCTTCTTTTGTAGTATCTTAAAGATACAAGGCATTTAGGCGGATTTAATATTAGGAATCAATACCGAATAACCATTGTCATATCATGGCTTTAGCCATCTTTACTGAACAAGTGCCGCATTTTCTTCTTTTGTAATATCTTAAAGATACATGACACTTAGGCGGTATCAATATCAAGAATCAATGCCGAATAATCATTGCCACGCTCAATAGTATTAAAATCGAGTTTTATAAGATTGACATTACATAATAATATAAGATAAATATAATCTGAATTGATTTCAAGCAATGAAATGAAACAAGAACATTAGCCACATGTAAAATTAAACATGACATATACCATGAAAATAAACATGCTATAAATAAAATTATAAAATGAATTGATTTTCCAAATGTTAGGCGGTTTTGAGATTTCCTCGAAAAGGGCTCAATGTTGCCATTATTGCATCACAATGAGAAAATGGAGGAAGAAGAGAAGATGGTGTATCCACCTTGGATCTCGTAGAGAAATCCTGCTGATAACATGTTGTGAAAAAATATGGATATGCAGAAGAAACTTAAAGGTAGAAGAACATGTGAAGAGAGAAAGGTAGAGATGAAAAGATTTCTTATTGATATTGATCTTTACAATTGATCTCTTTATATTAAGGTATATGAACATGTGAAAAGAATAGAAATTAATATAGGAGACTAAAGTTAAGAATCAATAAAGTCATCTCTTATCAAAAAAAAAAAATGTTATCCAATATAATTGCAATATTTATAACAAATTATAAGTGGTATGTACTCGGAAAAAAAAAACATTTAATGCCCGCCCTGGATTAACGGTAAACGCCAGCTCCGTATCCTCACGGCTCACCAGTGTCGACTCGAGCAAAAGTCATTCTATAATCTCACCCGTCCACAGGTCACACCATCCAGTGAATTTCAACCGTCCATTTTCTCGAAACGTTGAAACGCAAACATTTACGCATCGCAGACAACGAAAGAGAAAACAAGAACAGCTTAATCAGCATCCAAATCCATCTCGACGACACCTAATCCGGCGAATCGTCGAGCATCATCGTTTACAGATTCACCAGATCGTCCGTTTAGGTTCCGACATCGTAGCCAATTTCTCATGGACTGAAGATACGATTCGATTTGGCTTATTTTTTAGGGTTTTTTGTGTGAATTTAGGTGAATTTGCTTGATTAGGGTAGCGTGGTAGGAAATCATGGCGACTGGTAGCGGGAATACCAATCGTTCATCGGACGACATCGTTGACTCGACGCCGTTGCTGTCGAGCTCGAATTCGCCTCTGGATGAGAGTCGTCGATCTCTGCGGAGACATAGTTTGAGGGAGGCGGCTAGGTTTTTACGGCGGGCTAGCAGCCGTAGGATGATGCGAGAGCCTTCGATGCTTGTTAGGGAAACGGCGGCTGAACAGCTGGAAGAGAGACAGAGTGATTGGGCGTATTCGAAGCCCGTGGTTGTGTTGGACATGATTTGGAATTTCGCATTTGTAGCGGTGGCGTTTGCTGTGTTAGTTTTGAGTAGAAATGAGATGCCAAGTGTGCCGTTGAGGCTTTGGATTTTGGGGTATGCTTTGCAGTGCCTGCTGCATATGGTGTGTGTGACTGTGGAGTTTAGGAGGAGGTCAAGGGGTAGAGGACATGTTAGTGTCGGGGAGGATGTTTTGGATGGAGGTAGTAGTGGCGATTGCACCGGATCAACTGTAGGACGCGAGTCTGGATCACAGTATGTAACATTGTCGCAGCTTGAGGAGGAGGGAAACAGGTATATAAACGCTTGTGTTTTTGGTACTATTACAAGTTGATGGTATTGGGACATAGATCCATGCACTGATGTCTGGGATACTATATGTATGGACTTGACGTTCAGCAACATAGATTTAGGTGACGTAGATTATGATTCCACTCATTTATGATCGTCGATATAGAAAACAGCGGTCAATTTGTTTTAAGACTTGAGTGTAATTGTAAGTGTAACAGTTGGTAGTGGGTGTGGGGTAAAAGTATGTTAGCAGCCGATGTTACTTGATTTTTCCTTAATCTTTATGCAGTGTTGCCAAGCATTTGGAGTCTGCCAACACCATGTTTTCCTTTATCTGGTGGATCGTTGGATTCTACTGGGTATCAGCAGGTGGCCAAGCATTGGCTGCAGACTCCCCTCAGCTTTACTGGTTGGTTCAGATCATTGTGTTATGATGCTTACTTATGCAGGTGTTTTTACTTATCCATTTTTGTTTGTTATGCAGGCTCTGTATCGTCTTCCTTGCATTTGATGTGTTCTTTGTGGTGTTTTGTGTTGCGCTGGCCTGTGTGATTGGCATTGCAGTTTGCTGCTGTCTTCCATGCATCATTGCCATATTATATGCTGTTGCAGATCAGGTAGTTTCCTTACAGTTCACTGAACGTCGACTTTGTCATATGTGTCTTACTCTATCCATTATTTTTCATATATTAATACGTTTGCTGTTCAGTTCCAAAGCGATCCTTGTTGGTTTATTGAAATGGTGTATCTTGTTTTAGGGAGAAACTGTAGGTTCTGATTTCGGTGTATTAGAGGTAGTTTGGACAACTATTGTTAAGTCTAAATGTTTTGCACATGTAACAACAACATAGTCAGTGCGGTTCATATAGTCTTGTTAGTCTGTAAGTGTAACTAATATGTCATCTTAAAATCTATCGAACAACCGAACTATTCTTTCTTCTGGAAGTTCATGATGTGCAATCTTTAAGTCTGTCTTTCACCTAGCAGTCTTTGGATTCCGTTTTTTTGCTTCATTTTCATTTCCTCATGTTCATTATTATGATAGGTGTCTTCCGTTATGAGGTTCAGTTTGATTCTTGGAGAAGTTGAGGGATCGAAAGAAAAAATTTGTAGAAAATTAAATTTATTGTTTGGTTATCATATAATGATGTATTGAAATTGCTTGAGAAAAATTGTATTGTTTTCCTTGTTTCTTTGGCCATTTCCAAGGTTAACCAACACAAAACACAATTTTGTGACGATTCCATGTGAAAATCGAATTACCTTAATTTTTCATTCGAAATTTCAATGTCCAAACGAGGAATCCATGTTATTTGCTTTTGTTATTCTAAATGTTATGTGAATAGTAGGTAGAGTCGTAGAGATATCATTTTTTACTGTGACTTTTAGAGGACATGGGTCATATTCATAATCATTTTGCTCTCCACAGTGTTGGATGTGTGCTAGTTTCACCGTAAGATTGGGATTCTTGATGCGCACTAGAATAATCTTCTTATTGCAGGTGGCCTTGGCCATCTGTGATTATCATGGGTTGTTTTCACTTTCTGACATGTCGCCAATGTTGTGGATCACTTTCTTGGTTTTTTGTTTCCTGAAGTGGTAAATAGAGGCCAACTACTTTCAGAAAATGGTTAAATGAGATTTCTTTGACACTTTCCGTATTCATAACAGATAGCATCAAATTTAGACGGCATTTACGGTTTGGTCCTTTTCAGATGCGTGCTTAATCTGTCTGAAAGTTGTTATTTCAAAGCAGGAGGGAGCCTCGAAGGAAGAAATTGAACAATTAACAAAATACAAGTTCCGTAGGATTGGAGCTGTTGAGAAACTCGGTGGCGATAACCAGGGTTATTCTGGAGGAATCATGACTGAATGCAACACCGATAGACCTACTGAGCACATTCTGTCTGAAGAGGATGCGGTATATTCAATTGTTTTTTTTTGTTGAAGTACTACATTTATAATATTCAATATTTCACTAGCATATGCTAACAGGATAGCTCTCAATTAATTTCATGACTTATGTTTTAAAACTCGCAATCTTTCAGGAGTGCTGCATCTGCCTCTCATCCTATGACGATGGGGTTGAGCTGCGTGAACTCCCTTGTAGCCACCACTTCCATTGCACGTGCGTAGACAAGTGGCTCTTCATCAACGCCACCTGCCCACTTTGCAAATACAACATCTTAAAGAGTAGCAATTACGACCGTGAGGAAGTCTAAAACACCTTCGCCAACACATGTTCATCTTCCGCCAGTTGCAATATTTCACTGCGGGTCTATATATCGTGTTCTAGTCACTAAGCTACAAAGCCAACAGTTTCGCGCCCTTGTAATCATCCTCCTTCAGGGCTTCATAAAGTCGTTTTCCTTGTAATAATCACATGTTATTGACAATTTTCTCAACTTCTTTACGCTGTATACATGTAGTGATTAATGTGAATCCAAGATGAAGATGTCACTCTTTCTGTATCCTTATATCAGCAAATAAAACTCACTGTCCGACCCAACTAGATACAGAAAGCAAAAGAGTTACATGTTAAAGTACCCTACAACTCAGAGAACCAGCAATACTTCCCACTGACGTACAGCTCCATCTGAAGTTCAGACAAAGGGCAGTCTTGGTGTGGAGCAATGAAGTAGCTTAGAACTTGGATTTGTAGCCCCATGGGTTCTTGCTTGCCCAGTTCCACTGGTCTCTGCACATCTCCTGGATACCATATTTTGCTCTGTAGAGGGTAATCAAAAGAAGAAGAATTTTTTTTTTTAAGAATCAGCAAAAATATCATCAGTTTATATCATTTTTTGAAAGGCTTTAGTCCCTATTAGCCACAATCAGTTTGAAACGACTGCATATGATCATAACATATTGATGTCCATCATTTCATAGTTTTGAGCACTGATTTCTAGACTATCTGCATGACATATCATCCCAGAATGTTTGGATGTATTTCAATATCAGCCAGTTAGGAACTTAAGTGCAAGCAAAAGTAACTTGTGTGAAAACATGGTGTTAAACTTACTTCCAATTGAGATCTTTCTCGGCTTTTTCAGTATCTGCATAGACAGCGCTGGAATCACCTGGTCTTCTCGGACACAATTTGATATTGATTTTCTGATGAGCAGTCGCAAACAAGTTTTGTAAGCCATGTTTTCAGGCAGGCGGCGCACAAAGGGCAATTAAAGTAGTAAGGAAACAGGTACCTTGCCAGATGCTTTTTCGAAAGCTGCAACCATTTCAAACACAGATGTGCCTTGCCCAGTCCCCAAATTATAAGCTACGCAGCCTGAGAACATAAATGAGGCTAAATATTCATATATTGCTAAGACATATAAAAGGGGTGCGGCAAAAGAAAAAGAGAGATTATTGAAGCATTCATATGGTAAGCCTGCTATCAGATTGCTGACCTATGTTGTCCGTTTTAAGTAGTTTTCTAAGAGCAGCAATGTGACCATCAGCTAAGTCCATGACATGGATGTAATCTCTCACCTGTTAGCGAAGTATATCTTACAGTCCATGTACTTAAAATTGAGACCAAAGACAAAATGAGAAACGGTGACATACTCCGCTGCCGTCCTCTGTGGGATAATCATTGCCAAACACATTAAGCTCTGGTAATCTGCCCACAGCTACTTGCTGTATAAAAGGCATAAGATTGTTCGGAATGCCCTTTGGATCCTCACCAATTTTACCACTTGAATGAGCCCCTACAGGGTTGAAGTACCTAAGCAGAATGATTCTCCATTCAGGATCCGCGCGCTGAATATCTCGAGCCACGTCTTCGAGTATAAGCTATGGAAAATAACAGAAAGCATCTGTTGCATTATCACAGCGCAACAAAATGGAGAAAGTGAAAAGCATGAAGACTTGAAATTGAAACAATACCTTAGTCCTTCCATATGGATTTGTAGCCATTAATTTTGAATTCTCATCGCATGGAACCTTTTCAGGCTGGCCATAAACTGTAGCAGATGACGAGAAGACCATCTGCTTGAAAATAAAAAAACTCTTGACCCAACAAACTATCAACGATTCAAACAAGAAAAATGCTAGAACATCATGAGATAATGAATGGCATGATACGTACCTTCTTACATTTATATCTCGTCATAACATCAAACAAATTTAGGGTCCCAACCACATTGTTTTCGTAGTAAAGTTGAGGCTTGTCAACACTCTCCCCAACAGCTTTAAGGCCGGCAAAATGGATCACAGCATCAAATCTGCAGCCACACAAAAAAGCATTGAACTAATGATTACCAATTTAAACTCCAAAACAACCTATTAAAGAATCAGTTAAAGAAAGCATTTTGGGGGCATACTTATTCTTAGCAAACAACTTGTCCAGCTCCACCTTATTCCTCAAATCCACCTGCAATTCAAAATCTACATAATTAAAGCAAATACACATCACCAGAGAGCAAAATACTAATGAATAAAAATTACCAGATGGAACCAGAGTTTTTGAGAAAGCAGAGGACCCACAACTTCCCTAACCCTATCAACAGCTTCCATGGAAGAGTTATCAAGATTATCAACAACGTAAACCATATATCCGGCATTCAAAAGTTGGACCACCGTATGACTGCCAATGAAGCCAGCGCCACCAGTCACCAAAATGGTCTGATCGGAAGACGACGCCATTGCAGCAGCTCAAACCAACCACAATGCCGATCGATTATCGACCAGACACACCCAGCGTCGATGATCAGGAACTTCGCGAGAGGAAATAAGGTTTGAAAAGCGGATAAAATGCAGCGAAATTGATGGGTTTTCGCATGTTGGGGGATTCCGAATTAACTCCGGATAAAGCTCTCTCGCCCAGGATGAGGTGAGAGAGAGACATAATTCAGCGCGCAATCAGCAGACGTGATGATTGCGACGACGTTTTGGACATAAGAACGGTGCTTCAAGCTTTTTTACAGATAGAGGGCGAAGCGCAAAAGAAGGAGACGTCAATTCTTTTTTTTCCACAGCTTTCTAAAAGGCAGACGTAACGGAAATAACATCCAAATGCGGAGCCAGGAAGAATTAAAGTCGAATTTGGGGAAGGGTCTTCATATGGTAAATCCAAAAGCTGTACAAAGATTAACAATGAAGTTTTATGACATGGTAACGTTGTCAATGGGAAGCAATGTCATCAGCTAGTGCGAGATGCTACTGACAAGAGGTACTGTGGAATGCTCTTATGGCCCGAATGTGAGGCAGCTGCTGCTTCAGGTCACATTTGACCCAATTTTTTTTTTTTTTGTAAAAATAAAAAAATTCGTAAAATAAAATAAACCATAGACAAAAACGACATAACTCAGAGTCTCGTAATCAAATCGCAAGGGGAAAATCGGCACTCTGCAAAGCTCAAACTCTAATCCCCTCAAAACACAAAACAAACTTCCATCTTTAATCGATTCTCATACAACAAGTTCGCCAGTCCCTTAATTTCGTCTCAGTTTCAGCTTTCATCGTTCCTCTCTTCTAATTGTATTTTATCGTTGGGTTTTGTGTGAATAGGATATTACTCATTAGAATACTTATAATATCTAGACGTAAACATGAATATGGTTTTTCAAAACTCCAAAAAAAAAATGGGGGCTCTTCAAAAGTTTATTATTAGGTCTTTTTTGAGTGAAGAAACTGAGAACCCAAGCTTAAATGAAAATGGAATTGTGCAAGAAGATGAGGTAATTCTTAAGGAAAAGAGTCATATTGATTGCCAAACTGATGAACAAGTAAATGATAGTAATGATCTGAATACAATAGTTTCAAGAAACATATATGTTACAAGTCAATGAACACAAATTGGTAAAAATTTGAGAGACTTACTAGTTGAGAGGGGCCATATTCATGTTACTAGTAGTGATTTCCCTAAGGATAAATATGGAAGACATTTTTTATCAAAACAGTTTTTAATAAATTGCCTAATGGAGAACAATATAGGGGAAGATGACTAATTTATTAGAGTGACTTAGATAGAGTATTTTCTTTTTCTTATAAATTGTTTGGTGTCGGTTATAATGGATGTAAGTTCTCCAGTAAAGGTAGTAATGATTGGAGAAATTTAAGTAGATACTTAAAAAGTCATCAATGTAGTGATGGACATGTTAAAACTTCCATAACGTGGCATTATTATTGAGCATCAAAAACTGAAAAGACCCATTTTTTTTGTTTCGCTTCGGCCCGCGGAGCCTTGAGACGGCCTTGGCCAGATAAGGCGTCGGGTCCAAACAGATTCTCAAGTTTATTCTGCAAAAGGATTTGGGGTCTGCTCGGCAAGGAACTTAGTAATGCCATGAGACATAGCCTGAGATGATATATGCGAGCTCACGTTATAGTTGAGTCCTTTATTTTATACTCATCTTATCTACTTGTTTTGTGGTAATTTGATGATGTGGGAGAAAGCTTGGCATCTTTTTGCAAGCTTCAAATGCAAGAACTGTTAGTGTTACCGTCTATTGCAAGAGTTATAGTAATTTGCAACCATATTGCCTAAGATGTCCATCATGTAGCTTATAGCGGTTGATAAATAAAGAAAAATAAGCCACAACATGGTATTTATGAGTTTTGGCTAAGCCTAACACTACACCAGAATACATCCTAGAGCACACTTTTTTATCGTCACATAAAGTGCTAAATATGTCGCATATAGTGCGATTTCGTTTATATGACACAATGCGTGTCGCCTAAAATGTGTCTGGAAAGAAATGTAGCGTAAAGTCTTTGCGACACAGTAGTCGAACACAGCTCGCATAAAGTTTAACACTTATAAGGTAATTGTTTTTGTTAGTCCCATGCACTGTGGAACGAGTTCTACTCTTTAACGACACGCTACATTTTACACACAACATCATATTCCGAATATTGTCGCATTAACAGATATATGGGACATGATATACTTATCGTGACATCATGGATCAATCGCATATAAGGTCATACACTTCTGACTTAAGGACGTTATTGTCGCATTTGTTGAAATACGGGACAACATATACTTTCGTGACATTCCTTATCAATCGCAAAAATGTCATACGCTTCTGACTGTAACACGTTTGTGTCGCATCAAACGACATATGCTTATTACTTATGTAACTTATTATCGTATAAAAGATGTTACGATTATAATCTGAAACACGTACATTTAAATTCGGGCAACCTAACACATTTATTAGCAAACAACGTGTTAGTTTTATGGCATGTAGTTTGGCAAAACTTAGTGTAGTTGTTCAAGCTGTTGTTCGAGACTGGAAGAGACAACTGTCTTGGAACAAGTTGAAGGAGATGAAATGTTTCCTAATTCAGATTAGGAAACTCAGTCGACCGTTGGAGATCAAGGCGGTTGCATATGGAAGGATAGAAGTTGGAAGTTTCCTATTTCAGTTTAGGAAACTTGTTTCAACCGACGCAGCACAACTTCACATAGAGATATTTCTGAGATAGGATTTGGCAAGTCGGTGCTTGATGATAATCGAAGATATCCATAGAGTCGGTTGCTTCCGCATGAAGCTATCTTAGCAAAGAAGATAATCGAAGGTTTCCTAAACGAGATTGAAGATATGTTGAAGGATTATCTTCAAGAGATGTGCGCAAGATATTAGGAAAGATTTCCTAAAGATATAGGCGGTTTGGTTTAGGAATCCTATTCGCTTTAGGGTTTCTACCGCACTATATAAGTAAGGCTAATGCTTCGGTATTAGTCAGCACTTATGGAGAAATTACTCACGCTCATATTCATTGAAGGGAGGTGGAGGTAATCGGCCGGCGATATAATCACTCTGATTATTCCCGGTGCTCGGATTCAGTCTGTTCTAGTGCTCGGCAGACTGATCGTAGAACAACGTTCAAAGTACACGCACTGGTGTTCAAAACTACGCATTCGGGAGAAGGCGCTGATTCTCACGGAGGATCATATTGGTGGATACGGAGGAGGAGCTCAGATCTAGGGGGAGACCTAGATTGCAATTGCTAGAGTGTCTGAGACTCGGGTTGTTTAAGAGGGAGTCTGTAAACGGTAAACCCTGTACTCGCAATACTCATCATTAGTGAATTGCTATCCACCGGGCTAAGAGACAGCCCCCCTGACGTAGGCTCGTTAACGCCTAACTGGGTAACAACTTTGCGTGTCGTTTTAATTTCCGCACTGCATTAATTATCGCATAAGTTGTTCTAGATATTGTTCTGCACCCGACCAGAACAATATCTCATCTACCATGAGAAGATTTTAATTGGTATCAGAGCAAATACTCGACACACAGAGTAAGATTCAGAGGTTGTTTGAGATTGATTTAAGAGAAGGGCAGAACATCACTCGACCACCGCTGCTGGAAGGAAACAAATATGGATATTGGAGAGTGCGAATGAAGGCCTTCCTAAAATCTCAGGATGAATCAGTTTGGGAAGCTGTTGAAAATGGGTGGACACACCCAGTGATCACCGAAGCCGGCAAAGTTAGCCTTCTAACAAAGACAAGTGGACCGAGGTACATAAGAATGCTGAAGCTGCAAACTTCAAAGCAATGACTGCTATATTCTCAGGAGTTGATGGAAAGAATTTCAAGATGATTTCTACCGGTGAGATTGCGAAGAAGGCTTGGGACATTCTGCAAACCGCTCATGAAGGTACGACCAAAGTTAAAATATCTAGAATGGAGATGATCACGTCAAAATTCGAAAGTCTAAGAATGCAGAAGGATGAGACCATATCTGACTTCAATACAAGGGTTCTCGATATCTCTAATGAATCGTTTGCACTTGAAGAACCAATGACCGAAGAGACGCTGGTAAGAAAGGTGCTGAGGTCTCTAACAAAGCGGTACGCTATGAAAGCTCTTGCTGTCAAAGAAGCACATGATGTGAAGACCATGAGGTTGGATGAACTGATGGGTTCTCTTCAGACCCATGAGATGGATATGAATGAAGAAGCACAACTCATGAAGGTTGACAACATCGGTCTGAAAGCTGAAGTCTCTATTGTTCCAGACAAGGCAGGGGAGTTGTCAGAACAACAGTATGCCATGTTTGCTAAAAACTTCGGGAAGTTTATGGGAAGACAGTACAATAAAGGAACTGATTCTGGTCAGTCATTTAGCTCGAGATTCTAGAAGGATGGTAAATTTCAAAAAGGGAACCAGTCCGGAGACTCCAACCATGACAACAAAGGCAAGGGGATCCAATGTAGAGAATGTGAAGGTTATGGACACATTCGGGCAGAATGTATCAACATGCAGAAGAAGAAGAATGCATATGTCGTCAGCTGGAGTGATAGTGAATCTGATCAGGAAGGGGAGTCCAATAACTTTGTTGCTCTTGCC
The DNA here is from genome assembly GCA_033675395.1 of Rhodiola chrysanthemifolia. Classification (NCBI taxonomy): domain Eukaryota; kingdom Viridiplantae; phylum Streptophyta; class Magnoliopsida; order Saxifragales; family Crassulaceae; genus Rhodiola; species Rhodiola chrysanthemifolia. Next base: position 15,444,037 of record CM066207.1, read on the forward strand.
ACTTACGTCAACCAGGAAGAAGAAACAAGCAAAGAAGTAGAGTCAAAGTCATCCTCGGAGGATCATACACAGTACTCAAGCTGTAGTAATGATGAAGAAATCACTGATGAAGACTTTGCTAGCAAGTACAAGGAGTTGTTCCAGGAATGGCTGAATGAAGTTGAGCAGAACAAGTTACATCGCAGCAACCTAACAGATCTGACGGAAGAAAAAGAAAAGCTCTGGGAAGTAGCTGCTGTCCTTATTACTCAGAAGGTAGAACTTCAACAAACAATCACTGTCCTTCAAGCCCAGTTGGTTGAAGTAAAAGATGAGCGAGCTAAACTTGTTTCACAAAAGGGCGAATTACTGGTAGTTGTGTCATCTCTGAAGACTCAAATTGAAAAGAGTCAAGGCGAATATCCAGGAATCTTAGAATATCTAAAGAAGGAGAATGCCGCAGTAAAACGAGGAGAGGTAATTCTTCTTAAATATGTGGATGCCTTGAAATGTGAGATTGACACGGATAAACTTGCTCATGCTGAAACTCTAGAAGAGCTGAACAACCTGAAGAAATTCGTCAAGATGCTCAATTCTGGAACTAAAGATCTAGACGCTATACTGGGAGCTCAAAGGCAAGGCGGCGGTTGCACAGGGCTAGGGTTCTCTGGTGCTTCTGGCTCCGGAAAGACAACGTTTGTGAAAGCTGAGCCACGACCACACCTTGTCACAACTGAACATTCTCCGCTAGGAAAAGCAACCCGGAACCCCTCAAAAAGGCAAGACAGACCAATGTGCTTTTACTGCAATCAAGTAGGACACTTCAAGCCAAGATGCCCGGAATTCCACAAGTTTCTCAGAAAGATGGATCAAGTGCGGAAACCTCACATGAAGCAAGTTTGGAGAGTTAAGCAAAGAAGTGAGGTATGCCATGTTGCATTCAGTTCCACGAGTCATCTGGAGAAGGAAAGATGGTACTTTGACAGTGGTTGTTCTAGACACATGACTGGCAATCCTGAGTTTCTGACCAAGGTAGAAAAGTTCAAAGGCAAATCTGTGATGTTTTGAGATGGCGTAGAAGGCAGAGTTCTTGGAAGAGGAACATTGAAGGTTCCAAGCCTACCCAGATTGAAGGAGGTTCTTCTTGTCGAAGGATTGCAGGCAAATCTGATCAGCATAAGCCAGTTGTGCGATGGGGAGCATCGTGTCCAGTTCACACAGGACAAGTGTGTGGTGCAGAATAACAAGGATGAACCAGTCCTCACTGGAAAGAGAGCCTCAAACAACTGCTAATTACTGAATCTGGGTAGACCCACTGCTGAAACAACATGCATGCTGAGCAAGACTGAAGGCATAAAAACTCAAGATGATCAAGTGCAGTCTCAAAAAATGGCTGGGTTTACATGCTTTGTATCCACTATCAGGTCTACTCAAATCAAGGAGGCTAGAAGAAAGCTCAAGTTCCGTCCTGATCGTGTAAAGGTGCCCAAAGCATGGTATGATTGTCTCAAACATGGCTATGTTCGAAGGGGAGTCGACACGAAGAAGAGGAAGCAACCTTATGTCAAACAAGCAACATCAGATGTGTTGCACCCAGACGTCGATGCTAAAAGAATACATGGTAGAACAAGATTTGATGAAGCAGCGAGCAGACATCTTCACCAAAGCCTTGAACAACCTACAGTTCGAGACACCTAGATCCCCACCGGGTCTGTGTGTCAATGACAACTAAGTTGTTTCAGCACAAGTTAGTCAGCCAGAGCTAGAACGAGGTATGTTTAGGGCTGACGTGGAAAGCAGGTGCTGGTGCGAGAAGAAACAATTGGTCTACCAAAGATATTCAATTCTAATTTGGTGTAGTGTAACCAGAGCTGATTTTTAGCCTTAAAGGCCATATGAAGAGAAATATTTATCGAGCTCGGTTAACGAGTAATAATCGAGCACATAATTGAGTTGTTGAACATAATCGAACACATCATTAGTCGGCTCGTGTAATAAACGAGCTTCAAAATTATGTTCATACTCGACTCGTTTAAGTTTGAGCCGAGTATTGACCGAGCTTGTTTACGAGCGACTCACGAGTGTGTCAGCTCATTTACAGCCCTAGTTATAGCTAATGAGGGAGACCAAACACTCCCCAAAGCCTTGGAGGACTATAAAAAAGGCATACCATAACCATCATTGACAACGAATTGAAAAAGAAAAGTCTCTAGTTTATCTTAGTTTATCGTACTTGTAATGAGCTTTGCTCTTGAGCCGTGCTTTTCCCTTTGAGCGAGGGGTAATGACAAATTGTTTGCTGACACTTTCCTTATTTTCTTTTATGTTTGCAGTTCAATATAAACGGCTCGCATCATATTACCTATACTATGATTTACACATAAATTATGATTGTACATTGTTATTCAATTCAGAATCAGCATTCCGAAGTCAAAAATAACAATCTAAAATTATATCCTTAATTACAAAACTACTCGATTCATAGAACACGTAGACGGTGGACCTATGTGACCTTGATTGGGACACCCAACACGCTCAATTCTCAAACTTAAAGGTAAGGCAATTGTTGGGCGATTGTCTTCTTCTTCTTGCAACTCAGCAGTAAAAATAAGCAAGGTAAAGATGGTAGCTTCTTCTTCTCTAAGGAATCTTCCTAAAAACTGTCAATTGCAGTACAGTAAAGGTCGCTTGGATATCAATTTTGATTGCGTGATTTCGCTTTCCGAAATCGATATGTACACCCTTATAATTTAGCCTCGGGTTACATGAAACCATGGATGAAGGCAGTTAGTGGGCCGAGCTGCAGCCCGGCAGTTAGTGGGCTGTGTCGATTTTCTTTCCATTCTCTCTTCGCCGTCGACGTGGTCTTACCTCCAGTAGTGGATGCCTTGTTAAGGTACCAGTTTAAACTCAATCGTACATGTTGAGTTGAATGCTTGTGTTTAAGTCGTTGGGTTGGTGGAATTGTGAAGATGAGTTTGATTTTGATATAGGATCTTTCAATGGGGAGGGTTGGGTTAGTAGATGTGGAGATAGTTTTTGTATATTGATTTATGATAATTGTGTCACTTTGGAGTTTTAATCCACTGCTTGATGCCGATTTTTGTATACTGCAGGAGTAGTTTGAGTGGTGCATTGATTTGATCAGATTCGGATTTTTGATTATTGGATATTGTAATTTGGTACTGACATGGGGATTTGGTGATATCTTGGATAGGTTAGTTTGGTGTGATTTTGAGATGTCGGGTGGATTAGGGGAATTAGCTCGTGAGCCGCCTGAATATCCATTCTCGAGCAGTGGCAGCAGCAATGGAAATGTTGGTGATTTCGAGTGCCACATCTGCTTTGATTCGGCGCAAGACCCAATTGTGACTCTAGTTGCCATCTTATAAATTTTTTTTTTTGCGTCAAGCCCTGGTAACTTTCAAATCCTGGATTCGCCCCTGCATAAAACTCGAAGTGGGATAATCCAAATGAAAACACTATTATTCTAGGCTGTGAATAATAGCACGATTAGGGTTTGAGGTGATTTGAGAACAAAGATGGATGTTGGAGTTTCTCACAATTTCAGAGTATTTTTCTGAGTGTTTGTATGAGTATTACGCCTTCCAATTTATAGAGAACCAAACAAGACGAAGACGGGATGCGTCTCGAAGCCAATAGCTGTGTCTGCTGTTCAGACTCCGCGCATGCACTTAACACATTAGCGTCGCGTGCTGTGTACGCATTAGCAGCTAATGTGTATGCTGCACGTGACACACTTAATGTATATTGTACACGCGACGAGCCGCTCCCAATATACACATTAGCCATCGCGCGCTGATTACACATTATCAGCTAATATATATGTTGCACGCGATTTACTAATGTGTAAGGAGAACGCGAATCTCTGTAACTTTGAAACCCATATAACACTCAATTTCATCTCGAATTGTCTTATGTCATTAGGGTATTGTTCCCTAATATGCTTAATCATCCCAAAGAGTTATAAACCATAAAATTCCCAACAGCAAACCTTATTCAAATCCAATGTGGGGGCCTGTCGGTAGACTCGAGGTCCTCTCATGATCGGTTTGGATGTCTCCTGACTTGAGTTTTGCAACCAAACAACATTATTGCGAAGCAATTATGATGCATATGATGGGACTGCCAGGACTGTGACTTTTTGGTAGACTAAACGCAACCAGTACTTAAACTTAATACTACTTTAATCTGTTATTTTGTCTCTCTTCTTGTTGTGAGCAAGATTCCACATCTCATAGGGCACGCCACTCCTTCCCTCTCACTTCTTCTTTCAGCTGATAGAACTGCAACAGTGCTACTAGAGAACAGTCTTTACTACATCATGTCATAGCGTCCTTGTGATGTGCTCTTTAATTTGGTTGCTTATTTGAAAGTAAAGTTACAGACTTTACTGTCCTCTGGGCTACTTCTGGCCTCTTTGATTTGAAGATACTTGGGAGAGTAAATGCTTGCTGGGTTTTTTCTCAAGATCTGGTAGGCTACCTGACCTCATTCTTTGATTTTTCTTCAGTTTTGGTCTGCCTCTGGCATGATGTTAAACTTTGATGTGGTTGGGTTTCTCGACTTTGAGGGATGATGATATGTGGTTTTCGATCTGACCTAGTTCAGAGAAATGGGGTTAGCACATTCTGCAGGTTTGGCTTTAATTGGTGTTGGTTATGTATGAGATGAGATCCCAAATCCCTGCATTTATCCTTACTTGCCACTTTACTTCAAATCTCCTCTCATTGACCCAGACCTGTACCTTTGACTCTTTTGGATTATAGCTGACTAAGTTAAGAATAGATTGAAGCTGAAACTGAGCAGATTCAAACCCAATTTCATTTTTCTGTCATGTCTAAGTTACCTTAACATCAGCTGTCATTTTTGTTTCTTAATCACAATGCAATGGGTTTTGTAGCTGATTCAGAGCTGTGGATAAGTTACCAGGAGCCAGAATGGAGTTCGATAAAAAATGTAGAGTTAGTCTGAGCCCAAACACGGTTCTTTTGCCAATTCCACCTAGCCCGAGAGCTGAGAAGAGGAGTTCAAAAGGGAAACCAAGGCGCAGGGATGAGTTGCTCATTATAGAGGACAATGACTTCACTGAAATTAGATTTAGTCGTTTTCGCAGTGCATCTTGTAAAAATGAGTCATTGAGACATCTTGAGTTGGGCAGCGGCGGGGAGCCGAGACAGCTAAGACGGGGCTCTGTGTATCAAACTTCTGGTGAGATAAGGAGTATAAAGCAGCCTGGCATTGAAGGTCTTAGAAGTAAAATTGAAATTTCTCATAGTGGTGATAAGTATGTTTCCGTTAGAAATGTGCCCTCTCTTTGTAGCTACAACACTGGTATTATTCCACCCAATAAATTTCAAATAAATCCTAAAGGAGAGCCGTGCTCCTCGGATGACTCTATCAGAAACAAAGAAGTTCCGAGTAGCATGCTGAAACTTTCCATGCTAGGGGAACCGGTGACAGATCCAAATTGTGGATTTGAGCATGTTGCAGGACATCTGATTGATGCTAAATGCTCTTTAGACAAGAACATATGCCGTTCATTACACAAATCAGTTTCTGTCAAGGTTGAAATGCAGCAGTCCCCTCGTAAATCCAGTATGGAGTCTCGATTTAGTTCTATAAAGAAAATCATCGATCCTTTCATGAAGTCCAAGTCTCACAAAAGTCCTTTGGGTTCTGATTTGGGGTTTGGTGAGTTCAGAAAAACAGAAATGGTAAATGTTAGTAATGGGATCAGTCGGGAATCTTTGCTGTCTGGAACTGCAGACAAAGCGCCACATAACAATTTGGACACTGATTCTCATTTTGTTGAGAATGATTGTTGTCATTTGGCTAAGGCTTGTTCGCCGACTGACCTACAAGGTTGTCTGAAATTGAAAAAGGGAAATGGTGCACCGGTCTTTGAATTCTCACTTAAGTCCCCAGAAGACATTTTTTACGCCAAGACTTGGAATACAAAGAATGCTGATTCTTGGGTGTACACATTCCACACTAAGCTCAACAGAAAACATAGTAATGCAAACGCACGAGGATCAAAAGTTTCTGAGAACATGGATGCGACTATTGTGGGTCAGATGCAAGTTTCATCCTACTTACACTCGGAGTATGGAGACAATGACGTCGGAGACACCTTGACAACTGAATTCGTGTTGTATGACATAGCGCATGCAAATAGATGTGTCCCCACTCAAGAATCTTTGGGCTCCTCAATCGCTTCACCTGATACTTTTAGACTGTCAAAAGGACCAGTGAGAAGCACTGTTGAAGACAAACTAAAGTCAGACAACTTGGCAGCACATGAGAAATTGATGCATACATTGAAACAAGCTTCTGATTTGAACCTTTGGGACCCAATATCATACCCTTGGGCTCCGGCATATCTGCACCCGAATCTCGAGGTGGCAGCAATTGTCATTCAAGTTCCATTCGAGAAACGGGAAAGCATGAAGCATGGGAATGCAGAGAATTTCAAAGAAATGGGCTATATTCATGCTAAAAAAAGAACTCAGTTTTGGCCAACCGTGCGTTCACCAAAGATAAACGTTGTAGCTTCAGCAGGAAATCATAGTTTGCCTGAAGCTGAATCCCAAGGGCCTTCTCCGTTACTGAGTCGGTGGAGGTCAGGTGGAGGATGCGAGTGTGGTGGATGGGACATGATGTGCCCCCTTATTGTCCTTAACAACGGTACAGATAGTCGTAAAGGCTCCCATCTTCCTCTTATTATGGAAAATATCCCAACGGAACTTTTTGTCCAGGTAAATTTACTGCCTTGCTGTTTAGAATTATTAAAGAATTCTATGACAAGTTAGACTGATCAGTTATTGTGACATTGTCTGAGTTCAGGGACTGAAGGAAGACATGCCGGCATTATCCATGACAGCTGTTGAAGAGGGACATTACTCGGTCAACTTCCACGCTCGCCTATCTGGCCTTCAGGCATTTTCCATATGCATTGCAATGCTCCACAGTTCAGAAATATCACCAGCCACGAGGAATATCCAAAATATGAGCACAACGCTACCCAACACCCTGAAAATGTTCCTTGAGGACGACGTTGAGTTCCTAATAGAACCCATCAGAGACATCAGCAAGAAAAAGACAGTAACCTCACCACCAACAACGGAAGCGAAAACAAAAGCCACCCGGACTAGAAAAGAAACCTCCTCTTTTACTTTCAACCCACCATTCTCACCGATCTCTCGTGCATAAGGGGCTACATTATTTTCCAGGTTATGCATCACTGGTCCAGCCTTTATATCGTTAGTCGTGGAATACAGTTTTTGACAATGTAACCTTTTTATGGTTCATAATTTCGAAAAAAAAAAACCAACAAACAGGAGAAGTTACCGTTAGGAGGAATGAGAGCAAGATTGCACAAAATCGAAATGGGGGAGAAGTTGAACTGAAGTTTCATGAACCACTCTGATTTCAACAAGACAAAGTTCCATGTAAATGTACTAGCATCCCTCTTAGTTTCTAATGTTACAGATGACACCTTATAAACATACCCTGATACCACTGAATCGTAACAATAAGAAGCTCTGTTGGACAGAAGGATTCCGGCTGAGCTCTAATGACTGCCGCTACTGGAAACCTAAAATTGAATTTGGGGTCTATTTGTAATTTGCTTTACTTCCGGTAGTTTGTTGGATTTATAGGGGCTGCTGAGTGTACTTGTTTAGGTCATCATAGACTCAAGTGTAAATACCAAAATCTGTATATATACACAGATTTTGGCATCAAATAACACAGAAGTTTTTCTTCCCATTCGAATTCCCTCTGCAACTTTCGTTTCATCTTCGAATTCCCTCTCCACCATTTGTTCTGATCAATCCATCAGACCTTCATTTTCTACATGGTATCAGAAGCTGTCCGATTGTCTCTGTGTTGATCGATCATAGCTCACTCTCGTCATCCGGCCGCTATACTCTGTTTTGCGCAATTTCTGATTCTCTGCCTCATCTGATATGGCTGCTACTGCAACATCTGAACCAGGTGCTATTCAGACGATTGCTGCAGTTGTTGCGAAACAAAACGAAGTCATTCAGCCCTCCGATGACCCTCTGTTTATCGGTAAGTCCGAAAACTTTAGTAGTTCCTTAGTTACTCAGCCATTGACAGGCGTAGGTAACTTCATAAACTGGAAAAAATCTATGGAGATGATATTTGGCATTAAATCTAAGCTAGGATTTGTGCAAGGCCGATTTCCTAGACCCACAGATCCATATCAACTTACGAGATGGGAAAAATGCAATAATGTCATTTTCTCATGGATCATTAACTCTGTGTCTAAAGAGATAGGGAATTCAATCATCCACTGCAATGATTGTATACATGCATGGAACACATTGCAAATGAGATTTGCAGGTGCCAATACTGGCCCAAGGCTACTACAATTACACAAAGAGATTGTAAGCTTAGTGCAGGGTGTGCTAGATGTGGCCACCTATTATGGAAAGCTTCTCCAACTGTGGGGAGAAGAAGAGGCCCTTGAGAATGAGGAGCTATGTGACTTAGGAATGTTGTGCAAGTCTACTAGATCCATGGAAATAAGGAAGCAAACTTATAGGCTTATGCAATTTCTGACTGGTCTTAATGAGATTCATGCAACTGTCAGAACTCAGATCACTGCTATGAAGCCTAGGCCTACTCTTGATGAGGCGTATCACATGGTTTTAGATGATGAGATGCAAAGAGGAGTTGCCAAACCTGCTGCCGTTGAGATGTCTGCTATGTATGCATCCCAGCAACCAGATTCTCAGAACTCCCAACAAAACTCCTATTCCCAGTTTCAGCAATCTTATGGAAATAGACAAATGCAAAGACCTGCAGGGAGCAACAATCCTATGAACAAAAATAGGAGAAACCTGTTCTGCATTCACTGTCAAACCCAAGGACACACTAAGGAGACTTGCTATAAAATTCATGGTTATCCTCCGGATCACAAGTTCTATAAGGGAGGTGTTACTAACTCTAAACCACAGAGAGGTGTTGCAAACAATGTAGTCACCACTGATACTTCAGATATGCAGAAGAATAGTACTAAACCTGATTCATGTTCCACTGGAGACAGCAATGTCATGCAGCAACTCAGTTCTGTTAAGCTGAACCAGGACCAGTTAAGCAAGCTCATGAACTTCCTCAGCATGCCCAGTCATCAAGGTGATCACATTGCAGGTATGACCTGTTTAACATCAGTAAAAATTTGTCAAACGCATTGGATTATTGACAGTGGTGCCACTGATCATATCACACCTCATTCCCATTTACTAAGAGACATCAAAAAATTACATCCTCCTCAATTTATATTGATGCCTAACGGTGATGAGGTTATGGTCAGTCATGTGGGCAACTGTGATCTTAGTGCGCACATAAGACTGTATGGTGTTCTTTTGGTTCCTTCTATCAAGTTCAATATAATCAGTGTTACAAAGCTTGTCAATGATTCACATTTGATAATAGAGTTTACTGACAAAGGTTGTTCTATTCAGGACCAAGCAAGGCAGAATTCTCTATGGATTGGTAAAGAAATACAAGGATTGTACCAGTTCCAAACCAAGAATTCCAGTACTTGTTTCACTGTCCAAAGAGGCACATATATAGCTATGTTATGGCATAAAAGACTGGGTCATGTACCTTTTGCTAAGATGTCTAACAGTTTAAAGACTTATATTCCTAGCCTCAGTTGTAATTTCAATACCATGGATTGTGATATCTGCCCCTTGGCAAGACAGTCCAGACTACCCTTTTATGACAGCACTACTGTTAGCACTGCTTTGTTTAATCTAATTCATGCAGATATTTGGGGTCCCTACAAGACTCCTACTGCTTCAGGTGCTCGTTATTTTCTCACTGTTGTGGAAGATATGTCCAGAGCTACATGGACATTCCTCATTAATACAAAACAGATGCAGTAGACAAGCTCATTTCTTTTTATCAGATGGTTATGACGCAGTTTGGCTATCCTATCAAAGCTTTAAGAACAGATAATGGGAAAGAGTTTCTTAGCAACAAATTGACTCAGTTTCTATCTGATAAAGGCTGCCTACATCAAACTTCATGTACTTACAGTCCACAGCAAAATGGTGTAGTGGAAAGAAAACACAAACACTTACTTGAGATTGCAAGAGCCTTGAAGTTCCAGTCCCATGTTCCAGATCAGTTTTGGGGAGAATGCGTCCTCACTGCCACCTATATAATTAACAGAGTTCCATCAGTGATTCTGCAAAATAAATCCCCTTATGAGGTATTACATAAATCACCTCCCTCATTTGATCATATGAGAACTTTTGGTTGTTTATGTTATATCACAAATGTCATACCTCATAAAGGGAAGTTTGATCCACGAGCAAAGGCATGTGTCTTCATTGGATATCCTTTTGGGCAAAAAGGGTACAAAGTGGTTGAAATGGACTCTCACAATGTTACTGTGAGCAGGGACATAATTTTCAAAGAGAATATTTTCCCATTTGCTAATTATGTGTCTGCCACCACAAATGAGTCACCTAATACTCTTCCTAGATGTCCTGCCACTTATGACGCTGATGTTGATGATTATGCTGACTATCTTCCTGAGGTGCCTGATGCTTTTAGTCCTAATGATAGTGATCCTACTAATTATGCTGAGGTTTCTAACACCAACACTATTTCAGCTGATGAACACACTACCTCACCTACCGATGCTACAACTACAATACCAATTGTTCCTGTCAGAAAATCAACTAGACAACCTAAGCCCTCTGTGCTACTAAAAGACTTCCTTTGTAACACGGTTGTCGCAAAGAAAGCTGCTTATCCTCTTAGTGATTATGTGAATTACTCACAGTGTTCACCCCAGTTTCAACACTTTGCCTTACAACTTATCTCATGTACTGAGCCTAAAACTTATATTCAGGCCAGCAAAAGTCCTGATTGGATTCAAGCTATGCAGGCTGAATTAAAAGCTCTCCAGAACAACAATACCTGGGATATCACAGACCTTCCTATTGGCAAAAATGCGGTTGGATCCAAATGGATTTACAAGATCAAAAGAAAATCAGATGGCAGCATTGAGAGGTTTAAAGCCAGATTAGTGGCTAAAGGCTTTACACAACTCGAGGGACTGGACTATCACGAGACTTTTGCCCCTGTTGTGAAAATTAATACAGTTAGAGTTCTCCTTGCATTGGCATCATCTAAAGAGTGGCCTCTTTATCAGCTCGATGTCAACAATGCGTTCTTGCATGGACAACTTGAAGAAGAGGTCTATATGACACTGCCTCCAGGTTTTTACAAAACTGAGAAAGAACAAGGGAAGGTTTGTAAACTCAACAAAAACATATATGGTTTGAAGCAAGCCTCTAGACAGTGGTTTGCTAAATTTAGTGATGCCTTAATCACTTTTGGCTTCACCCCTAGTCTTAATGACTATTCCTTGTTTACCTACAACAAGGATGGGGTATTTTTGGCACTGTTGGTCTATGTGGACGATGTCCTCATCACAGGGACATCCAGCTCTTTAATTGCCTCAGTCAAACAGTTTATACACTCCAAGTTCAAAATCAAAGACTTGGGACAACTGAATTACTTCCTTGGCATTGAGGTAGCCAGATCTAAATCTGGCTTGTTTCTAAACCAGCGAAAGTATGCACTAGACCTCATTTCTGAAGCAGGCCTGTTGGGTTGTAAACCAGCTATTACCCCTATGGATATTAAACACAAACTCAGCTTGTCCACTGCTAAACCCCTTACTGATCCTATGGTGTACCGAAGGTTAGTTGGTCAGCTGATCTACCTCACCGTTACGAGACCTGACCTTGCTTACTCAGTACATATCCTAAGCCAGTTCATGTCAAGTCCTACTGAAGAACATTTACAAGCAGCTCATAGAGTATTGAGATACCTGAAGTTGGCGCTCGCCCAAAGCCTTTTCTATCCCAGCCGGATGTCTCTTCACATCACTGCCTTTTGCGATGCTGACTGGGGTGCCTGCCCCATCACCAGGCGCTCTGTAACGGGATACTCAATTCTTCTTGGTTCTACCCTTGTATCCTGGAAAACCAAAAAGCAAGCAGTGGTTTCCAGGTCGTCTGCTGAAGCCGAGTACCGCTCAATGGCACAAGTGTCTTGTGAACTGGTTTGGCTTATGCGCCTCCTGAAGGACCTCCAAATCGTGGTTCCCACACCTATCCCTCTATATTGTGATAGCAATGCTGCTATGCACATAGCTCGGAATCCCGTCTTTCATGAGCGAACCAAACATATCGAATTGGATTGCCACGTCGTTCGACAACACGTATCATCTGGCTTCTTGAGTCCGAAATACATTGCATCAGCTGAACAGCCAGCGGACTTGTTTACAAAGCCCCTATCGGCGGACCAATTATTCCGGCTGAGCTCCAAGCTCAACGTGTCTAATGCCCTCCACACGCTGAGCTTGAGGAGGGGTGTTGGACAGAAGGATTCCGGCTGAGCTCTAATGACTGCCGCTACTGGAAACCTAAAATTGAATTTGGGGTCTATTTGTAATTTGCTTTACTTCCGGTAGTTTGTTGGATTTATAGGGGCTGCTGAGTGTACTTGTTTAGGTCATCATAGACTCAAGTGTAAATACCAAAATCTGTATATATACACAGATTTTGGCATCAAATAACACAGAAGTTTTTCTTCCCATTCGAATTCCCTCTTCAACTTTCGTTTCATCTTCGAATTCCCTCTCCACCATTTGTTCTGATCAATCCATCAGACCTTCATTTTCTACAAGCTCCTTCTGCTACTACTGCATTCAACCTATAACCTTCCTCTCAAACTAGGCGTATGAACCAGAATGCAGACGGCGAGTTTGCCATATATTCTAACAAGAACATCAGCAGGTCCAGCTCATTTGACGTCTCCAGATTTGCTGTGTTAATCTCGTATTTTTCTGATACAAAAATAATAGATGGTATAAAATAAGCTACTTACTTTTTTAAAGGCCTAGTTAATATATTTGGTTCTGTTTTTTTTGTTTTGTTGATATAATAAAATAAATCCCTAGGGATTAGTGTGATTTGGCCCACACATCTACCCGTCCACAAAACAGTCTCTCAGGCCACTCTGAGACCTCTCTAGAAACTAAACACTATCGCTAACTCTACTTATCAGGTAGAACTCTCTAAGGCGGTAACACTAAACAACAACCCACTGACCGTGACCTTAACTCTACTGATTTCCGGCGACCACAATCCGACCAGCGACTCTAACTACAAACTGGTTCAAAGCTGCAATTGTTTCTGTTTATCGGAGCCCTGCTCTGCCTACTTGAAAAGGCCACCAGCAGCACTTGTTCTACCCAGGGACGGAGCCAGAAATAAATTCTAGGTAGGGCTAATTTTTTTTTTTGAGGTCGACTGTAGTCCTCAAGCTTGCATCGGAGTTTGTTACTTCAATTTTAAAACTTTAATTTACTGAATTTTAGCAAAAAGAACAAATTTAAAGCTAACATAAGATTTGGGCTGGTGAAAACCCAATTTGCTATCTGCAATATATTCACTTGAGCCCAATCTAGTGCAACATTACTAATGAAATGTGGTAGGGCTTCACCATGATTTATTGAATGTCAGGCCAAAATTACTCAGGCCAATTTGCTAAAAACCCAAAAGAGGTAGGGCTTGAGCCCAAGTGGCGTCAGCCTGCCTCCGTCCCTGGTTCTACCTACTTGAAAAAGGCCACCAGCAGCACTTGTTCTATTTTTAATCTGCAGCTCCGTCTAGTGAGCGCCATAAACTCCATATTTCCTTTCGATCAATCTTTGCTTGCATTGCTAGTTGCTTCTCTACTCCCTTTTACCTCCCCCTCCTCCCTCTGCCTACTACCCTTAAGCTTTCTGTTTACTTCAACTAAAATCAAACTAACTTGTCCCTCGGCAGATACGCGATAAAACTCGAACGCACAGACAATATTAGCATGACTCTGAGGATGACATTCCTAAATTGGTATAATATAAGGTGTATTAAATTAGTCAAAAATAAGTTATATAATCGGTAACACCGGATCGAACTCAAAGAAGCAAATTAAGTACATGTACTATATAAGATTGTGATACCGTTTGGCTACTATTCAACCTAGACTCAGAACACTATTTCTAAAGTACAAACTCAATCCATGGGTGCCCAATCCTCAATATCCCTTTCGAAGCTTGTGTCTTCTTGCGTGCGAGGTTGTCCTTTAGTTTCTTCCATGTAGACCTCAACAAAGTCTTTATACCCTTGAAATCCTTTTGTCTCTATATGCTCTTCCTCTATCTTATCCTCATCAAGAAGTTTGGGTTCACATTTAAGCTCGCTTGTACCGGGAGGGAGGAATTCTTCTTCATCAACAAAATGTATTTCCTCTATGTAAGAGGCATCATCATTGAAGAATTCCTCGTTGGAGAGCCAAGGGGTTGATGGAATAGTGGACTCTTGTGTGTTCTTATTCGAATGATCTTGAGATGTGCTAGTAGTGAAGGATGCTTCACTTTTGCATTTCATCTCGTCCTCATTACAAGATTCACCATCCCATGCCTTGTAGAAGGCTCTCCAAAACTCATCCTCCGATTCTTGATCCCATTCTTGCTTTGAGGCGTTAGATTCAAGGACCTCTTCTTCTTCTTCGGAGACCTCCTCTTCCTCGTCCAAGTTTCGAATAACAATTACTTGTTGTGCCATCTTTTCTTGAAGCATATCGACGCGAGGATGCATGTATTGGTTAAATTGTTTCACCTCCATGAAATCTTGTTTCATCTCACGGAGTGGCCATTATGGAATCCGAGGTTGAGGGCTCACTTTGTGGTTGAGGAGGTTGAGGGTAGGAGTCTTGAACTTCTAAGTATCGGCTATCTTCCCAATTTGGAGTGTAATAACTTGTTTGATAGCCAGGTTCTTCAAAATATGAATATGGTTGCTCCTCCTCTTGGTAGTATTCTCTATTAGAAAAGACTCGTTGGTTGTAGGGGTCCATCCTCGCAAAACAAGATAAACGTAAGTTGACAAGGGATATGAGTGAAAAAAGAATATACAAGTATAAGAAAAAGAAAAATATTTACAAGAATAGTCAGAACTTCCATCTAATCTAGGGATGTGCTAACTAGTTGCTACCCGGCTACGACGCCATTTTGACATGTGTAGTTTTGCAACTCTTTTTAGTCAAAAGAATTTATAGAACCGGTAAGACCGGTGTCGAACCCAAGGGAGCAAACCAAGCACATGCACTATGTAAGATTGTGTTTCCGTTCGGCTATTTTAAACCAAAAATGTATAAAGGAATATATCTAAGTCCTAAGTGGTGAGTAATTAGAGATAAATGATAGATAAGAGGTGTTTCGAGGGGTTACTCCTCTCCTTGGCATTTCCTAATGATCATGTATGAAGAATTAAGCGTTTCACGGTGTCAAATACTTTTGAACCTAGTTTAGACTAGGGTAGACCAACTCTCACTTGAATATATTCATAGCCGAACCTTCTTAGCTCGAACGTCACTCTATCGAGATTGTTGGTTCATTCCATTGCCTTATCATTATATGGGTGGGAGATAAATGCAATGAACATACGCACTAGTTCACTTCCTGCCAATGCATTTGCTCTCATAAACACAAGATATGATCATATTCTCCATATCCAAACCTTTTCTAAGGTGTATAGATACTTAGGTCAAGTTTTGAGATTAACATGTCACTTAGGCATTTCATCAAACACTTAGTGGCATGTCATACATGAAGAGCATAGAGAACATGAATTAACACCATAGATTATGAATTCAATATGTATATACATGATCAAGAGTACCAAGGAGGGTTACAACATCCTCAAAACACAAGGTCACTACTCACACATCATGTAAAACAACATGGTGTGGGTAGGTTTTATAGCACACAACTAAGAGGATGAAAAAGTGTAAAGGAAGGAGGATTGTTAGTCCTTGAATCTCCCTTTTGAGCTTTGTTCTTCTCCTTGGTTGGATCTTTGATTGATGACCTTGGTGGAACCTCTTTTCCAATCTTCTTCTCCTAAAAAACTCAGCACCTTTAGGTCAAAAACCCCTCTTTCTATTTATTACCCCGGGTAGAAAAAATTCTGAAGTAGCACGTCCAGCCGGTCGGCTGGCCTGATGCCCAATTTCCCAGCCAGTCGGCTGGTGTCTGAAATCTGAAGTTGTTCTGAAATCTTATTCTAGCCGGTCGGCGGGTACCTTCAGCCGACCGGTTGAATATGTACTTAGGCAAGCAGTCTGGATGCTCTTCTCCAACAGACCGGTTGAGCTCTCAGTCGATCGACTGGCCAGTGAGCGGTTGGTGAGGCTTCTGAAGTTTTATTCCAGTCGGTCGACTGGTAGCCTTTAGCCGACCGGCTCGATGTGAATGATTGCTCCCACTTCTGCTCCTTCATCAATTCGACTGATGGGTTCAAGGGAGATTCTGAACTGGTCTGTTGAGATCCTTTTACTGCCCACTTTTGCTCTAAATCTTAAGGTTTTCCTCGAGTTTTCGTATTTAGGCTTTGACCTTGAGGAAGACTCATTTTCTACCTGAAACGTAGAGATAGAGGTCAAATGACATCAAAATATCATCGGAAACTTACCAAAGCTATAGTGAAAATGGCTATTAATGAGTCGAAACTCGACTCATCACTAGACCAACAAAACTTGAGAACTCAAAGAATAGGGTGAGAATACCTTAGAGAGGAAATGATTTGTATTGTAAATGATGGTTTGGAGCAAATGACTCCTCCCCTTTATATACACTTAGCCATACCCCTATTAATTACAAGTTCATGAATGTTCCTAAGATTCTACAAGTTTCCATAAGCTTCCCTACCCTTCAAGAAGACTCCAGATATTGGGCTTTAGGGCTCCATCTTTGGGCTTGATCGGTCCTTCTTCTTAGGACTATTCGGGCTAAGTGTTGGGCTTGCTCTTTTGGACTCCTTTGGGGTAAGTCCCAAGCCCTCTCCATTGGGATCACTTGGACTAAGTGTTGGGTCACTACACTTAGTCCCTTTAGCCATGTCATGACATAATAAAACCTTCATTCTTGGGTCTGAAAAATTAGGCCGTGACAGCACGAAGAGAGAAAAAATAACAGCATGAGAAGATTGGACCGCCTGACGTGTCATGTTCATTCTACGAAGCTCAACGAAAGCATCGTCGTTGATTTCACACTTAAGGGATCAATCCAATTTAGTTCAGTTGAAATTTTATTTGGTTCGGTTCAAATGTTGGAATCAATTCAACGTGGTCCAGTTTTGTTATTCGGTCTAATTGAGTCGTGTTGAATTAAAGTGATTTAGATCAGTTTGATTTTGTGACTCAATTAAATGAATTGGGCTAGTTTGGTTATGTGGTCCAATTCAAATTTTGGATTAGTTACACATTTGTTTTGATTTAATTAAAGGTGGAGTGTATTACTGAAAATTAAGTGTACATACATATATGACATATGATTTATTTTTTGGGGGCCACACTTAGAGTGTATTAATTGAAGCATACTCGTCGTAAAAGTGATCTTTTATTTTTTTGGGCCACGCTCCAGGATTTGCTATTAATGTTGTGCTAGGTATCTTGATATGTCATATTTATTTACTTTATGTGAGCATGAAAAATTGACTTATGTATTGTTCTCTTTCAGCTTACATGTCTGCCAACTCAGTTGTCGCCAATCTCAGCAATGTCTCCATGCTGAATGGTATGGATTGGAAAGAAAATATTCAAATTTTCTTGGGCGGTATGGATCTAGACTTAGCATCATGACAACCAAAGCCGATTCATCTCACTAATTCAAGGAGTGCATATGAACAAAATTATTTGAGAAAGTCGGAACGTCCTAACAGGCTAAGTCTGAAGATCATTCGTCGCGACATTCCAGAGGCATTCAGGGGTATAGTGCCTGATACGATTTCCATTGCCAAAGTTTACCTTGTGGAATTTGAAAAGCGTTTTGTTGATAACGATAAGGCGAAAACAAGTGAGCTTTTAGAAAACTTGATTTCTATGAAGTACTCCGGCAAGGGTAATATCAGGTTGCATATGATGGAAATGTCTCCTTTTGCTTTACAACTTAAGGCTATAAAGCTCAAGTTATCGGAGGATTTACTCGTGCATTTGGTGTTGATCTTTCTTCGTTCAACGTACATCCAACTTAAGATTTCATATAACTTTCAAAGGAAGAAGTGGTCTCTTAATGTGCTCATTTCGTTTTGTCTACAAGAAGAGAAGAGACTGAAGCATGATAAAGCTGCTAATTCTATAGTTCTAGTTTTCAATACTCATGTTACATGTCATTTCTGTGAGGAAACTAGACACTTAAGAAAGAATGTCCCATGTGGGATATGTATATCGCTTGGCGGGTTAAAAGGTGATTGTCTGAGCTGTCGTTGACCTAATGACGCTGATAGACGCGTCTATATGAGTGAAGGTCATGCAGTAGAGGAGGAAATAAGGAGTTCGAGATTATTAGCATTTTGTTATTTTGATTAGATTTAAAAGATACTTTTGTTGTATCGTCTTTAGACGAAACTTCATTTATATTTCCAAATTGAGTAAATTCAGTTATTCTTGTTCATTTGGTAATAGTAAATTTACTTTATCTATTAGACTCCAATATTATCGAGACCGATATGCATAATGTTTATAATAATCTATACATGTTGGAAATTGTTCCTTTAGATAATAAATCCATACATGAGACTTGAGTCACCAAACGTTTTCAAATCATTTAAGGCTGAAGTTAAGAGACAACTCAATAAAGAGAAATGGGTGTTATATCTCACTGCGGTGGTAAATATCATAATAGAGGTGACCAATCAGGTGAACAACGTTACATGACTATTTGCTAGACACCTAGAGAAGTGTAAAATTAAACTCTTAAGGACATGCAGAGGACTATAATTACTCATTCCAACTTATCAGAAAGACTCTAGGTAAAGCACTAAAGACATCAGCTTATATCCTTAATAAGGTACCAACTAAGTTGGACGATCCCATTATTAAATTAATTTTTATGGCGAGAATCACAACATTTTGAGGATATTGAGTTTGGGGGAGAAGTCGTGTTAGAAATACTGTTCAACCCATACTCAAAGTCAGAACATTATTTCTGAAGTACAAACTCAATGACGAACTAATTCTTTTTAGCCTCTAGAATAGTATCAATTAAGGAAGGATCGAATGTAGTAGGTCAAAATATTTATAATGACCGGTAAAGTACGGGGTCGAACCCAAAGGAGCAAGCCAAGCACATGCACTATGTAAGATCGTGTTTCCGTTCGGCTATTCTAAACCAAAAAGGAAGAATGTGTTTCTAAATCCTAAATGGTGAATAAATAGAGATAGAAGATAGATAAAAGGGTGTTTCGAGGGGTTACTCCCCTCCTTGGCAATTTCCCAATGATCACATACACGATATTCAAACATTTCATGGCAGTCAAATAGTTTAGAACCTTCTTAGCTCAAACCTCACTCAATTCGAGGATATCGGTTCATTCCATTGAATTATCGTCCTATGGGTGGGAGATAAATGCAATGAACATACGCACTAGTTCACTTCCTACCCATGCATTGTACAAAACCTAGCTTAGACTACGATAGACCAATCCTCATGTGAATCTAACCCTAGCCAAACTCTCTTAATTAGAACCTCACTCATTCGAGGATATTGATTCACTCTATATCATTATTATCCTTGAAATGTCTTCCTAAGATAATAAGTGAAATAGGAATGAAGGACTAGTTAGCAACAAATGCATGTGTTTACTTTCCGTAATACACTAGATAGGATCACATTCTCTATTATCCAAACCATCCCTAAGGTCGTTAGATTCTTATGTCTAGTTTTAAGATTCAACATGTTACTTAGGCAATTTATAAAACACTTAGTAACATGACATGTATAAAGTGCATAGTGAACATGAAATTGACACCATTCGATGGGATTAATTGATGATTCACTCAATGACTAACTCCAATGAATTAAACATTCTATCCTTAGTCAAGCATCAATATCCTAAGGTTCATTTACATGATTTAAGATATAGATCATTTTCTCCATCCTAGAACTATTCCCTAGGGGTTCCAAGTCCTTGGTTCAAGTTTTAGTCCAAGTTGTCACTTAGGCATTTCATCAAACACCTAGAGTGCATAACATTCATATATAACACAAGAGAAAAATGAAATCAACAATCATCCATATGAATATCAATGTATATTTGTGATCAAAGAGTACCAAGAAGTGTCATAGGACCTTCAAAACACAAGGACAACTCACACATCATCATGTTACATGTTTTCATTTCAAAACAACAAGAGGGAGAAAAGATGAGTAGAGAAAACCCAAGTTGGAGACGTTGAGCAAGCTCTAGATTCCTTCCTTGATCTTCTCCCTTCTCCCCCAAGCAATCCTTTGATGATGGTGCGCCTTCCTTAGCCTTTTTCTCACACTATTTCTCTCTAAAAACCACCACACATATGTCAAAATCATCAATTTCTATTTATAGATCCGGCTGAGATCTAGATCTCAAAATCTGAGTTTTTGATCCAGTCGGTCGACTGGACTAGGCTTGACACCCAGTCGCTCGACTGGTTGTGTAAAATCTGGACAACCTTCTGAGTTCCTTATCCAGTCGGTCGACTGGCTAATTTCAGTCGACCGACTGACTCTTCCCAGGGCTTTCTCATGGTCGTAACGTCCGAATTTGGTCTTGGCGTCAACTAGAAAGTTGTAGCTCTTTGAGTTAGTTTTCCACCAAGCTAGAAAGTTGTAGCCCTTTGAGTTAGCGTCCTGGGCATGCAAAATAAGTCAGAAAGGTCAATCTGCCCTGTTTTGCACCGAAACTTCTATTTTTCAACCAATCTTGATATTTAGGCCTTGACCATGGGGGAGACTTGTTTTCTACCTGAAACGTAGAGATAGAGGTCAAATGACATCGAAATATCGTCGGAAACGCCTCAAAGCTATAGTGAAATATGGTCATTAATCAGTCGAAAACTCGACTGATCACTCAACAACCTTTTAAAATGTATAAATAAGGAAGTCCATTTATGGATTCATGAAACCTTTCTCGTAGGTGGTACTTCAAGTTCCATCAAGTGATATAGAGACAATCTTGATGGATGAATGTGTGTATGACATTCAATGGGCGTAAGTTCTATTTTCGTATACCCCGATTGCCAAAGGCAAAAATCTCTGTCTCAATTAATGCCCTGAAAATATTCTAGAAATTGAAGAAATATAGAAAATGCCTAATGCTTCGGCTAAATGAGACTTTATGTAAGCTAAAGCATGTACATGTTTCATTATTGAGTACGTTATTGGTATGTCAGGCAGACATATAAGCAACCCATGAGTGGACCATTGGGTAGATCTCAAGAAAATTGTTGGGTTCTTAAAGTGAACAAGAGATTACATGCTCAAATACAGGAAATCGTATCGGTTGGAGATCAATGTGTATTCCGATTGCAATTTCAGAAGATGCCTATTTGGTAAAAGATCCATGTGATGTTATGAGGCGTCTAACTATGGAATATGACTGTGAATTTTTTTTATCGCAAGACTGCACTTTATAGAAGGTATTGAAAGAACATTTAAGACTCCATGATTAGCACCCAAGGTCTTTCACTAGCGTACTGCTCATATGGGTGTAATCAAATTTGAGAATATCCGCATTTAGTGGGAGTTTGTGTTACGACTATGTTTTGCACTATGTTGTATGTTGATTCTATACATTTAAGTTCTACAGAAATGAAGTGTACATTGCACTTTGTTATATTTTGATTTAAGGATTGATCTCTATAAAGTTAAGGTGGTCAGTTATAAATAGGCATGTGTACATCACAGTTCATGTAATTTCCATGCCACGCATCCATGATTGATCTGTATCATTTGGTTATGCTGATATACGTGACAAGTTTGGTCCCATACCGATTAAATGCTACGAATGTTGACTTGATCCCATGTGAGTATAATTGATGGTCGAGATTGTTTTAGGTATACTCTAAATGATAGCAAATTTTGAGCTCATAAGGTAACACATTTTTTGAATTTACATGTATGATCCAATGAGAGATTGTTAGACTATTTTATATAATCTAATGTTGGAATCATAATTTAAATATTATACGATGTGTATGCTATCATTATTTATAAGTCATATATTAAAGCGATCTATTATATAGTTGACTTTAGAGTATAATTAAAGTTGTTATCATGGAAATATAATATATGTAGATACTGATTTGATAATTACACTTCTTTTGAGGGGAAGGATTTGTAATTATCAATAAGTATATCGGTTATGTACGACGCTATATTATAGTTAGCGGTCCCCGGTCTTACGCACTAACTTCAGTATTATTCATCTCTCAAAATCTTACTAGCGAAGAGTTGTGTGAAAAGACAAGAATATTCAACTACAGTGTTCAGTAAGCAGCAAAGTTCTTCGATGAAGTTCCAAAGTCATCAAAGTAGGTTTGATCTTCTTCTGTAAATTATTTGCTTGATTAACATGAGTCGGGTTTCACGTTCCTAGAGTATAGAATTTATTATAACAGGTGTGTGAATCTAAATCCTAAGTGGCAAGTAGTTAGAGATTATAAGATGGATAAAAGGAATTTCGATAGTTATTTCCCTCCCTATCAACTGAAATGATCAAATACAAGTAACTCATGTGATTAATTGATGATTTTCTTAATGACCTAATCTAAGACTTATGGAAATCAACTTTCGTTGACATTTCCTCTAGCCTTAGACCATCAAAGGTGGAGTCGCACTCTTTCAAGGACTATTGACCCACTTTAATTCACCACTTGGTTCATAACTTTCATTACAAAGTTTTCCTTCAATTTGTCCCTTAGCCATTTTATCAAACACCTAGCAACATAGCAGTTTTATAAGTAGAGGCCAGAAACAAAACGAAAAAAATGCTATTTTGTGGTAAGATTGTTCATTTGAGGAAACATTGCACTGAGTTTCTTGCTAAAAACCAGAATAACAATTCTCATGAAACTAGTATTACACCTGCAGTGAATAAGCCTTGTGATACCTGAAGTTTTGACTGTTTGTGAAAGATCCATTGAAGATCAATGGATCCTTGACTCTGGATGATCTTTACATATGTGCCCTGTTAAATCTTGATTTCTTGAGTTTGCTGATACACTTGCTGAATAGCATTTTTACAGGAAATAACAATGTTTGTAAGGTTATTGGTGTTGGAAATCAGAATTCAAAAACGATATAGAAGAAAACGAAATTGCAGAGCCGTAGAAAGTTCTACTGCACTTGAGCGAAAAACCGCCTAATCCTTGGTGCAAGATAACCAAGACGGCTCACTCCAGGGTTTACTCTGCTCTCTTCTTCAGTTGTGCACTCAACTAAGAAGAGATGGAACTCTCCAATTAACATGTGGGAGAAAAACAAAACGAAAGAACTTTGGGAAAGATCACCCCATTGCAGGCGCATCACCATCCCTTATAAAGTCAAAAACATGGTCGTTACTTATTTGTTCACGTTACACAATCCAAATTATGAAGTAAATATATGCTAATAAGTATAAATAAATGTATACCCATTTATTAGTATAATTACCATATTAAATCTATCATATTATAACGTTAGAAAAATATTAGTTTTGAAACAAACATCCAACAATTGGTATTGGATCTATGAAACTGTGTCTTGTTGATGGTAAAAAGATTATACTAACAAATGTTAGATGTGTCCCTGGTCTTAAAAGGACCTTCTCTTTTGCTACTCTTGATGATAATGGTTGTGAATATAGGGCAAGAAATGTAACACGTAGTGCATATGATGGAATATTCAAAACATTTCGTACTGAATTGACTTTAATTTAATCAAATTTGACTAATAACAAATTCGACCAAACCTGATTGAATCAAATCAAATTGATTCATTTCATCACTTGTTAACTGAACCAAATCAGAGTTTCACAACAGACCCATATGCCGCAAAGGTCTGGATCAACCTGCATTAGCCATGCATAATCCAATTGAATAATTTAATTAACTCAAATTAAATTGAATCATACCTGATTCTCTCATCAGACAAGGTTGCTCTCATCGGACAAAGTTGCATCAGTTAAACCAGATCAATTGATACAATTTTAATACAAACCAAATTATGGCTTCTCGTACTTGATCCATCTGGCTCATCCAAACTGAATTGAGTTTGGTTCATCTTTGATCATCTCAAACTATTATGACTTTGTCCTTACTTAATTCTTCACACTACTAATTTTCTGAAAAATTCAGTCATTTCAAAAATGATGGAACAGTGCCGGAATGTTGCCGGAAAAGACAGGAATTCCGGTAACATTCCGTCAACAACCCATGTGACGGCATTTTTCCTGGCGGAAACTTGTTTCCGGCATTTTTCCGTCATCGTTTTCCGTCACATTATCGTATACAGTCCGTGTACATTCCGTCATCCAAAACTCCGTCACACGTTCGTTATTTTTCCGTCGTAATTTTCCGTGATTTTACCCACAAAAGTCCATTATGCAAAGTTTCCATCATAATTCCATCAGTATTCCGTCACCAATTATTTTCCTTCATTTTTCCCATACATTTCCGTCATAGTTAATTCCATCATTATTCCGGTACATTTCCGGCATGCATAAGTTCCGTGTTTGTTCCTGCATACTTCCTTCAAGAAATATTTCCTTCATTTTTCCAACACATTTCCGTCATAAATAAAATGCGTCATTATTCCTATAACAGTCAGTCACCAAGTACTTCCATCACTTATCCGGCAAAACTCCAGTATTGTTAATTTCCGTCAATATGGCTGCAAAATCCCGTCAGCTATAAGATTGCGCTTTCAGGTTAAGCGCTGTTTTAATGGACCTATACGACAGCGCTTTTTTTTGAAGCGCTGCCAATACTGCAGCTATAAGATTGCGCTTTCAGTTCAAGCGCTGTTATAATGGACCTATACGACAGCGGTGTTCTGGCAATACTGCCCATCTATTCCGACATAAAGCCTACACATAACCCAGATACCAGTTTAAATTAAAAATTTTTTTTTGATACAACATTTGGAATTGAATTGAAAATAATTTATTGCAGTTTGAAAAACAATTTAATTGCATTTTAAAAATTATTATTCGTAAACAAACAGAATATTGTTTCGAAATTGATTAGTAATTTAGCCATGTTTAGTGCTAAATTACCCTAACTAACGACGTCCTCTCTCTTCATTGGATCTCTGAGTAGGTTGACTGCGGTTGTTTACGTGCGGAGTTTGACTTGGAGACGGATGATATGCAGGAGTTAACATCCTAAGCATGTCAGATTGCATTTGCATCATTTGCATCAATCGCTCTATGTTTCCCTTCATATCTCTGATTTCATCCTCTTGTCGCGTCTGAGAGCTATGAAGCTCGTCCATGCGCTCTAATCGCGGCCTCATCTCCTGGGATATCCACTCGTTCGATTCTTGGGACCATGATACGTGTGAGCTCGCGCTTGAATGACTGCTGTTTGATGAGAACTTGTCCGATATTAATGTCGCTGATGGCCCGTACAAATACGGTATCCCAGATCTGGGGTTAACACCCATAACAGTTGCAGCGGCCTCCAGTAGCTCCTCCTCTGGTACCCTTTTCCCTTTCTCATATTTCCCTATGACCACAGCTTCAGCATCCTCGAGCTCTTTCTGTACATTATCCAATAAACATAAAAAAATTTTGTTACGAAATAAATCAAATCTTTAAGATATTCAACCCTAGCATATATAAACATGTATTCACACATCACATTTTGATTGACAGTATATTCATAGTCAAAGTAGTGATGCGTATACATAAAATTAGGTCATCACACACCCTTTTCGTTTCCGCATCGGGGATCAAATATGTCCCATCCTTCCGCTTGAATTTCCGATCAAACATATCAGTAGGCAACACTGGTCGTTGATTACTTTTTCTCTGAAAATATAACAAATGTTGTTAGTGTATTATTATTTGATAATTTAAATTAAAAGTCTTTTCAATATTTATATTACCATTTTCGCATGGTGAAAATGTGCTGGTCTCGACCCAAAGGCGTGCAACAACGGTCCGTTTATAGCATGCCGGGCTAAATATGTTTGCTTTTTCTTTTCACTCCGGGCCTTGAATACTGGATCTGTGTCGAACTGCACTTTTGCAGCAAGTCGGTGATCATTTGTCAACCACTTCGGTCCTTTAGTCGTCCCCTTTCGCATGCCTTTCCAAGCATCTTGGAGTATCTTCCCAGCCTTCTTTCTGAAATTTGCCTCAATTTGATCGTTGTGCCTTGGATCCCAACGGTACAAGCTCTGCATATTTGCGTTACGAAAGTTGCAATGTTATCTTAATTTGTATCACAATACGAAATGAACTCACTGCCGGAACAAACAAAACAACCAACTGTCGAATACACAATTTTAATATCATTTACCTTAAAATGTCGAAACCATTTCACCGGGGCATCTGGATCACACGTGCCAATTGTCGTCCACCCAACCTTAAAACCAGGGGCGATACACTGCAACCCGATTTTTTTAACAGCCGATGGTGGGTCAAAGCTGAAAAAATCAGAAGCATAATGTACAATAATGTTTATAATGCAATGTCAAGTAGTATATGCAAACAAATAAATTCCTTACTTGTCATCGCCCGCTGGAACAATCCACGGTCGACCATCATCTGACACCAGATCTATCCCTGTCATATCCTCTACTCCGTCACTGCCCGATGTCACTCCTATGTTAAATGTCGTACCCGGTGTGCCATCTCCATCGTCATCATTCCCCGAATGCTCATGGGCTCCCTCATTATCACACAGGTCGTTTCCTTGTCCATCCTGGAAAACAGCTTCATTGTAATTCATAAGTTCGTCCAACTCGTATTCATTACTATGTGGGAATGTTCTCTCCTCGTCCATTTGAACAGGTATTGGATTCTCTGGTACATGCATAGCTGGTCTGTACACTTCCGGGCCCTGACGTGCGTCGCCGGCTGATGCTGTCTGATGCCCCATGGTCAATGTCCTCGGTTGCCGCAACTCAGTTAGCCTGGTTTGTGATAAACCAGGCGGCCTTCTGGCAGGGGGCATATTCCTTTTACCACATCCAGTACGCTTCAGTGGTGCCATATATATGTACTGTACAACAACCCACACGCCATTTTCACACATTTAATCAACTCTGAGTAAATAATGAAAACGAAATCATAAGTTCACTGGAATGAAAACACATATATTTTGGGTGAAGAGTACATAACACAATACAGTGTGTTGCCTCACAATTCAACATGAATGTAAGACGATTTTGGTATGACCTTACCTGGGTTAGTAAACAGGCGTGTTCTAATCACGCAGTAAGTCACGATGTGGATGGCAGATAAGGGTCGACCTTTTTCGACGAGGGCCGAGTTTAGGAGAAAGATGATGTTTTCCAGTATAGTAGATCTGGGATTCTGTCATTCTTAAGGTGTTACATTGACAGCGCTTCCAAAAAAGCGCCACATAAAATAACCAAATATAAAACGCTTCCAATATAAGCGTTGTCACATATGTTCTATGACAGCGCTTCTTAGTAAAGCGCTTTGTTTAATAGAACATAAGATGGCGCTTTTAAAATAAGCGCTGTCTTGTTTAATATATATCACAGCTCTTCACGGATTAAGCGCTGTTGTATATGTCACGTAACATGGCGTTTATAAGAAGAGCGCTGTTAAATATATATTTAACAGCGGCGCTCTGTGTTTAAACGCTGTCGTTTTTGTTAGTAGCATTATTAAAAATTGTTACATGGCGCCTTTTATTTCATTTTTGTTTCTACGCGCCTTTTCTTTCCATTTAATTTACATCTGAAATGTTTAATTTAAAAACGAGTCGAATGTTAATTTTATCTTATTAAGTTTTCCGTTCACTTAAACGACCACATATTTATACTGTTCTGATTCAAGACTATGCAATTAGTCCAATTCCTCAGTCATGAATTGAATTCAGTGAATTCATTCAATTCGAAGCATTTTGATTGTTTTGAATCCATTCGAACCATTGAGTTTGTGTTTGATATTGTAGTATGGACTGTCTACATGAGTATATTAGAAATGTATGATTTCACGATGATTCGTCGGATTCATCAGACTCATATTGGATATCTGCAATAGCATCAGTTAAGTTATCTTCGTTGACTTCTTCTTCGGTGTACTCGTAAACTTCATCATCGGCGAGGTTCCCATATGAACCAACTTCGTTAATTACAGGCATCTCAGCTCCAAATTGACCGTCATCCTGGAATGGAACATTAGCAACTTCCATGTCTATTGCGTTCGTTGGTTTTACAGGACAAACTGCTACCCATCCCTGATTATTTTGTCCTCCTAGTCCCGGAAATGTAACATAGTATACTTGAACTGCTTGCTGGGCGAGAATGTATGGGTCGTAATGCATGTACGGCCTATGAGTGTTGACGATGACAATCCCATTAGCAGGGTACGCCTTAACATATTGAGGATCATACCAACGACACTTGAACAAGACAACCCTTAGCCCAGGATGAGTCCTGCATCTAATGTGAAGTATCTCTTCAATGACACCGTAGTAGTGTAATCCCTCCGTCCCTTTCACGTAAACATGACTGTTCACTGTATTCCTCCCTTCGCCGTGGCTCTCGATGTGAAATTTGTAGTTATTAACTTTGTATGTTGCCGAACATGTTATGTCAGAGTGGAATCCAGATGACAAGTAGTGAATCCATTGTGGTAGTGCCACGGTTTCTCCAAGCTCCCAAATCTGGACAAAATAAGATACAATGTCACTGTATATGTTTGAAAATGGAATTAATTCAATATATGTGTCTACAATCTATAGTACTTACATGTGAATGAAGCCACCCAGGAAATTCCTTTAATATAGTTTCGTATACTTGTCGGTCATTGCGCCTGGGATGTGGTTGTCTTACGCGGCTCTCAAATAATGCCAAATATGGTTCAATCTCAGGTGTGTTGCTGAAGATGTAATGCGTCGCTTTAGCAAATTCATTGCTATCCAGAACCCTACGCTTTATGATGCTCCCAGCGGCTCCTGGGTAATTAAAAATAGAAATCTGAGGGTCGTTGCAATCTTCTGCCAGAACTTCATTTCTTTTCAAACTTGTGAAGTTTGTTGTTAGCTCAGCATCTAGGTAATCCAATCCCAAATATGAAGTCTCCAACTGTATATAAGCGTTAACAATGCTTGCTTCAACCTCAGCTCTATTTCCTTTTTGGCCCAACTGTTTAAGACGGTATATGAAACGCTCAAATGGATACATCCAACGATAATGGACTGGACCGCCAAGCAGCACCTCATCAGCCAAATGAATTGGGAGGTGTTCCATTGAATCAAAAAATGACGGGGGGAATATTGTCTCTAGCTTACACAGTGTCGAAGCAATGTTCCTCTGCCAATGTTCCATTAGTTCAATGTGAAGTGAAGATGCACAAATGTCTCGGAAAAATGTACACAACTCTGATACAGCTTCCCATATCTGTTTTGGTAAAAAACCCTTGAATGCAATGGGCATTAGACGCTCGATGAATATATGTGCATCGTGTGACTTGTACCCCACTAGCTTTAGGGTACTCAAATCAACCTTATTCCCCAAGTTCGAACAAAACCCATCAGGAAACTGCAAATTCTTGAGCCAAACAAGTACAAGTTTTTGTTGTTCTCGTGTAAGCTGATACTTACCCTTGTTAGCCACCACACGATTTCGAATAGTTTTCAGTTCTAGTTCTGGTCTCCGACAATATAACCCGATATCTTTTCTGCACTTTACACCGTCGTCCTTTGTTTTCCCTTTCACATCCATGACAGTGTTGAATAAATTTTCAAAAATATTCTTCTCAATGTGCATAACGTCAAGGTTATGCCTAAGCTTGATGTCAACCCAGTATGGAAGTTCCCAGAAAATTGATTTCTTCGTCCAATTGTGGCACACCCCGTGGCCTTCCAACACCTCGTTCATACCTTGCTCCCATATATATTTTAAGTTACGAACTCTTTCAAACACTTCGTGACCAGAGCGAAATGGGACTGGACTGTCGAAGTCCGTTCGATCTCTATAGAAATTCCTAGAATTCAAGCGATACGGATGATTCTGCGATAAAAACCGTCTATGACAACCAAAATAAGACACTTTTCTTCCATTCTTCAACACAAATGTCTTAGTGTCATCCATACAGCACGGGCATCCGAGTTTTCCCTGGGTTGACCACCCCGAAAGCATTGCATACGCAGGGAAATCGGATACAGTCCACATCAAAGCAGCCCGCAAGGTAAAACATTCTTCCCGACTAGCATCATATGCTTCGACCCCAACACTCCAAAGATGTACCAAGTCATCAATAAGAGGCCTCAAATATATGTCCAAACGTTTCTTTGGATTTGATGGGCCAGGTATTAGTATAGTTAACCAAATGAATCGCGTCTTCATACTCAGCCACGGGGGTAAGTTGTAGGGTGTCACCATTACGGGCCAAATAGAGTATTGTTTAGTTGACATGCCCCATGGATTAAATCCATCGGTGCATAAGCCTAACCTTACATTACGCGGCTCGGAAGCAAAGTGTGGATGGCAACGATCGAAATGCTTCCAAGACTGTCCATCTGAGGGGTGAACCATGCGAGACCCGTCCTCCCGTGGCCTTGTGTGCCATGACATATCTGCTGCTATAGCTTCTGATAAAAATAGTCTTTGTATTCTCGGTATAATCGGTAAGTAAAACATCTCACACCTCGCCCGCCGTTGGTACGATGAAGAACTCTCAGCGCGTCTTGGACGATGATATCTTCGTTCCTTGCAGAAACGACAGTGTGTCAACATTTCATCTTCACCATAGTATATCATACACCCTGCAACACATACGTCAATCCGTTTGTACTCCATTGCGAGATCGGATACCAATTTCTTTGCTTGTTTGAAAGAACCAGGGATCTTGTTATCTCCACCAATCATGTTTTTCATTGTTCCACAAATGGTATTAAATGCCCCTTCAGAAAGGCCATAGTTAGCTTTTGCTGCAAGCATTTTCATGTTAATCGATAGTTGTGTCTCAGTCGTGCAACCTTCGTATGCTGGCTCTGAACATGAATTTAAGAGGTTGAAGAATTTACTCGCTTCTGGATTCTCATATTGTTGCCAATTCAGACCCGTCGAATCTGGAATACAATCACTGAGATGTGTATCTTGATCGTCATCTTCATTGTTATCAATTCCACCATCGTGGGTATTACCAAACATGTGATGTGTGCTCGGCCCAGGTATGTTTGTGCACGGATCTCCGTAAGTGAATAGATCTTCGCCGTGCAACGTCCAGTTATAGTAATTTGGTGTGAACCCGTACTTGTACAAATGCTCCTCCATCATTCTAATATTAATAAAACGACGATTCTTACATTTTGTACAAGGGCAACGGATTTTGTTGTCGGATGAAAGATGCCCGTTAGCCACAACGGTTTCCACAAATTGATTTACTCCGGCGATGAAAACATCATTACAGTGCGACGCACCATCACCAGAAGCCTCGTACATCCATCTCCTTACCTCAATTAAATATTCCATGCCACAAATTCAACAATTTGATACGGAATGAAATTAGGATCTGTAGTTGAACAAGGGCTGTATTACCTTCCCCATCACCTCCAGCCTCGTCTTATAAGGGCCGTATTATCCTATATATTCATCAACGCTTTCTTCATAAGCGCTGTAATACCTAATAATTGGCACAGCCCTTTCTTCGTAAGCGCTGTTTTTACAATTATATAACATCATTATAGTTTAAGTGTTGGATAAGAACATCAATATATATTTTAAGAAAACAATTAAGTACAAATATGCTTCACATACAGCCAAAAATGTTGCTCGAACGAAATATTTAATAATTACTGCATATACACAAAGTGCTGAACAATGAAGTCAGAATCACATGGGAAATAGAAAATAAAGCTGAAATTCGACAGGATTGGGACCCAATTTCAACGTCAAATAAGACATAAAGCTGAACACGAGTGCGAGTTATTTTCAACGTGAAATAGTACTTAAAGCTGGAATGTACAGGAGGCCACGATGTCCTCAACGCAAACAAGGGAATCTTCGCTCCAGTAATATTAAAGGTAGACCATATTGAGGATCCCACCACAATAGAAACCTGTTATTGGATACGATAGCCTTAATTGAGTATCCAACCACTTAGGAACATAGCCGTATATTACCATAATACATATGGTCAAACATTAAAGCTAATCCGGGGGTATACATTTACCTGAGTTCAACCACTTGGCGGTGACTTAGTTGTAGGAGACCCATGAGGTGGAGGTTTGTCAACTTCTTCATCACCATGAGGTGAGGCTGCATTCCAATACGGTCCTTCTACACTGGAATCTTCATCGTCTATGTATTTTTCCGCATCGTGTCGGTATTTTTCCGCACTATAGTTGTGAACTCCGTTACACGCAGAGCCGTTGTCACATGAGTATATGCCACCCTGTTGTGAGCAAATATACACTTAGGTACCGCCGGATTCATCTCCGGAGCTCGAACCAAATATACGGTCAGATTCCGAATTGGAACACATTATGATGAACTGGTATTTAAGTTTGGTCTGGATGATTGAGTAGCCAAAAACATGTATATGTGTACTTATAAAGGGAATGAGATTGACATTTATATTACGTGTCACCTTATACGATGTCGTACATACACGGAACACAGCGTAGTAATTTCAACAGCGCTTACACATTAAACGCAGTATTTCATTACTATAAGACGGCGCCTATATTAGAAACGCTGTTGTATGGGTTTAACAATGACAGCGCTTTTAATGAAAACGCTGTTGTTTAGTCTCATACATATGTAAATAGGCAGCCATTTCAACAGCGCTTATACTGTAAACGCAGTAATTGGTTACTCTAAGACGGCGCCTTTATTATAAACGCTGTTTTTGTGTTAACAATGCCAGCGCTTTTAATGGAAACGCTATTTTTGGGTCTCATACATATCACTTGTCTGAAAACCCTATCTTATTTTCATTCTGGTCCTATTTGCTGGTCCCGGATTCTGAAAATTTCACTGCCGTATTCGGGCCCCATCGGATCTAACTGACTGCCTGGTAAAAGGTAAGTTCGTTTTGGATGTTCATTGTATTGAATTCTCTTCGTCTCCGATTATACGTATATATGGTCAACTCGCCGTCCGCCGTCGCCATCGTTTTGTAACTGATTTCAATCCCGATTTGTGTACTTTTAGTTAGGAGTCAGTGTAAACCATAGAAGGCGTTCTGGTATGTAACTGATTTCAATACAGCTGAAATGTTTAATTGACAGACGATGGTTGACTCACAAACTGATAATGCGGGAAGTTCTTCTAGGCGTAAGCAAAGAGGCAGAAGCACTCTGAAAAGCTTAATCCAGCGGCATAGGGAAACAGGCACCAAGGAGCCGGTTACGTTAGAGGAAGATGGAACTATTGCCGGTGAAGTATCCACTTCATTCACAACGTACCTTGGTAATGACGTTATATCTTAATTGAGGTGCATATACCCTGCGATTAACGAATATTTTCAGATATCAGTTGCAATCAATATGATATATACATGCAGGCTTTGTTGTAAGATCACGAGTTCCAATTACATATGGAACTTGGAAGTCTGTACCAGTTGAGCTGAGGGATATGGTGTGGGATGATATGATGGTGTGTATCGTATTGTATCACAGTCTGTTTTTCAACAGTAATGCAATTATTAACATTGGGGATTTTGGTAGGCATTGTTTGATGTCCCACAGACTGAGCTATTCCGTAAGTTTAAAACGAGGGAGATGCGGGCTGCGGCTACAATGTGGAGAAACTTCAAGAGTGAGCTAGCGAACCAGTATATATTTGGACCGAAACAAGGAGAGGATCCGAATATCAAGTACCCTTTCATTGGTACAGAAGGCTGGAATTCATTTGTCGAACAACGGTCGACTCCCGAGGCACAAGAAATGAGGGCGAAGAACGTTGATCGAGCGAAATCTAACCAGTACCAGCACACATTGTCTCGTGGCGGCTACAAGAAGGCAAAGGTGGAGCTTCTAATGGAAAAGAAAGCGCAGATGATTGAGCAAGGTTTGATATCGACAGGGGAAGAGCCTGTCATCCACATTGAGAGGCATGAAGTATGGAAGAAGGGTCACCAAAGGAAGAATAAGGAGTACGTCAATGACTCGATGAGGACGGTGGCTGAGAAAATTGTATGTTACTATTTTAATTTATAGCACTTCAACTGATGTGATTATGCTGAAATATATATATGTTATTTACAGGATGAATTGCAAGTCTTGTCTAGTCAAGGACGATTTACGTCACGGGGACGGAAAGACATACTGACAGAGGCGACGGGGAAGGACGAGTACCCCGGCTGCACACGGGCGGTAGGGAGTTTCGTAGGTTGGACTGATGTATTTGGTAGGCAGTCTCCTACGTGCAGCACATGCTCCGCTGTAACTTCGCACGTGCCTACCCTGCTCAGCCATCATAGTGGGTCGAATCCATGCCCGTTTACGGATATACCCGAGGTTTTATGAATTCATAGCTCTTTTTGTCCATAAATGACAATGCATTTCATTCAATTTGGTGTAATAATGTTGTCTCATCATCACAACAGATTGGGAAAAAATGCATACTCCACGTTTCTGGAGGTTTGGAGACTGGCAAAGAAATCGTCGCAATTGGCAAAGTGATGCCAGGACGAATCGTCCAATATCAAGAGTTGGACGATGACATGGTGAAGGTGATTATAGACGATGCGATCGTACTAACTGCTGAGTTGCCACAGAAGTTCGGTTACATGGAGACAGTACAGGATGCATTGCATGCCTTTGTGGGATGGCCGAAATGGCTAGTAGACGTTGATGAAGAGGTACCTCACAAAATTTGTTTTTATCACAATACACAAACATGGGATTTTTTTAATCATGTGATACACATTTGGTTTTCTCAGCGATATGACGAGACCCGCTTCTTTAAACTCCAATGCTCGAGTTTCGACAACGAAGATATCAGCAGAATGAGTATGGCATGCCGATTTCTGTACGAGCACGCTTGCGGGATGGCCAAGTCAACTCTATACTCGGTGTACATCAATAGTGAAGTGTTTGGTGACGATTGCTATGTGGAATTGAACAATGATTGCATTAAGGAGTTCACCACCTTCCAAGCTATCGGTGCAGCAGCAGTCGAAGTGTACATAAGGTAATTCGTAGGGATATGGTTACAAGATTAAAACAAATGTCAATAACTTTATCGTATGGCTACAGGTTTATCCACGATAAGCTGCGACCGGGCGTTCGTTTTGGATTCTTCAGACCGAGCTATGTGACGCCATCAGAGGACTTCGATAATAGGGTCGAGTTCTTCCAGAGGAGATTGAAAATGCCGGACTACGATCGTAAATTATGCTACTTCCTTCCATACATCGATGTCAAAGCGTAAGTGGATTTTATAATTTACGTTCTGTATTTTTCATTAAATGCGTATGAATATATTATACATTGTTTGAAACGTTTGTTAGGTTTCATTGGATGCTGATTGTAATCTTTCCTAAAAAACGAATTGTCCTTTGGCTTGATCCTATGGCGAAGGCGCCCTCCACTGATGCGGTTAACTTTGTTAACACGTAATGAATTCTTTTACTCCACGTTTCTATTCTCCGTACAACAGTAACTACAAACTGCTGATAGTACTAATGTTTGTATTGCAGTAGCATGTGCATGTGCTTAAACATCCCGCCGGCAAATAACATAATGTGGAAGACAGTCACGGTATTCACATAACAAATATAGAATAATAAATATTGCAGCCACAAGTGATAATCTTTAGCATTTTTTCATTGGAATGTGTATTTTTTCAGTGCCCGAGCCAGCCTGTACCGTCGGATTTATGTGGTTACTACGTCGTGCAATATATATACGACATTATCAAATTTATTCAAGATACAAACGCATCGCTCGAGGACGACATCAGACAAGTAAGTATATACAAAGATAAAATTTATTATTCATGAATTCAGACTTGTCCTTAAAAATGGTAACACTAAATTTGTTTAATTTTACAGTCTTTCCCCTTTGGAGTACAATCATATAGTAACAATGTGCTTGACGGTATTCGGGATGAGTTTGCAAATGGTTTGATTACGTACTTGCGGCAAGTGTATCATATTTTATAAATATCCCTTATTTCGTATATATTGTTATTAGATCGCTATGTATATTACTGACCAATGTATGTAAATTTCGTTTTTGGAGTGAATTAGAAAGAGTAGAAAGAGTAGAAAGAGTAGAAAGAGTTTGAAGTGAATCTGAATCAGAAGTGTTCTTTCAAAACATAAGTGGTATATAGTTAAATTGACTAGTGCCGTCATCAATAAATTACGTTATGCACCGAATACAGAGATGTTACTTTTGTTGACTAAAAACATCATGTCAAATAATTTACGGATGAGGCGACTGTGGGGAACGTGAAATCCTTCCTCTCCTTAGCGAATACAGCATGTTATCGACGATCGCTTTACATCTCCTCATAAAATTACGCCGAACGCGACTCTCTTGATGAGCATCCCAGGTAGCTATATTCTGCAATCAAAAAAATTTAAATACCAACTATATCATTGAACACAATATATCATTGTTTACATTTATTGAGTTAACGCTTAGTACCTGAAATTCCTCATACCAAATTTCCTTAGCATTTCGTGGGATCAAGCTCCATGATCTCCACGTTGAATCCCAGCATGTTGATATGCATTCTCGTGCAATCCTTTGATGAACATCAAACGGGAAGAAACTGTAACAAAGTTTAGATCACAAAATTAGTAAATTTATCAAATCCAACAAACTGAGTTTTACAGTAAGTTGTCACCAGTTTCCTCCAACAGGTATAACATGCTGTCTAGGATTGACATAACGTCCACGGTAACCGACGCGATCAAACGAAGGAGACATGTTTATGCAATTTCTGAATTCCAAGGAACCACGTTCTGACCGGATTTTTGTTGTTTAAGTGTCGTAAAAGGTGTGGCATATATATATAGTGCAAATATACTCTGAACATTTTTAAATAATCAACGGTCATAACTAATAACGGTAATATAAATGCAACGGCTAATTGACCTAACTCAGAAGAAACAAATTGAAAATATGCTGGACAGAAGACAGCGGTTCATATTTACACGCTGTCTGATTTGTCCTTTTCCACAGCGCCTTTCCGGTTAAGCGCTGTTTTATTTTCCGTGTCATACAGCGCCTTCCAGTTAAGCGCTGTTAAAATTTTTTAAAACAGCGCTTACCGAGAAAGCGCTGTTGTATACTTAACAGTTTCACAGCGCTTACGTCAAACAAGCTGTTATATATTAACATTACACAGCGCTTTCTATGTAAGCGCTGTCGATTTGAACGAATCATTTTTAAAAAAAATGTATGGTCGGAACCAAATTTCGTTGATGACGGAATATAAGGGGACAATTAACGGTAATAAAATGACGGAATATCGCCGGAAAGTTCACGAAATGAACACTCACAAAATTTCCCTTAATTTTACCTCAATATTCCGTCTAATGAATTCCGGCAACTTTCCTTCTCAAGTGTGCAGACGGAACTTCTTTTCACGAACATTTGACGGAAATATAACGAATATTATTTCGATAACGGAAATTTGCCGGAAATATAACGGATTACTTTCCATCAGCGCTTCATGTGACGATGTAGTGACGGAATTTGGAGGCGGTAAAATCCTAAAAATTTGTAGTGTCAGCTAAATCAATAACTAGGTCAAGTTAAATCCATCATTTCGTAGCAATAGCACTCGTCCGTTGATATGTTCACGCCGGTTCATTCTCCAGCAGAAACCCAAAATTGTGTTTCTTTTCCCATCAGTCGTCTCGCTGTTGCCAAAAAATGTTGAATCATGACAACCAGTTGTATCGTCAAACGCACAGCAGCACAAC
Organism: Rhodiola chrysanthemifolia; assembly: GCA_033675395.1. Classification (NCBI taxonomy): domain Eukaryota; kingdom Viridiplantae; phylum Streptophyta; class Magnoliopsida; order Saxifragales; family Crassulaceae; genus Rhodiola; species Rhodiola chrysanthemifolia. The sequence goes on from CM066207.1 coordinate 15,482,031, forward strand.
TACAATTTGTCTTTTCTTCTTTTGTGTGGCTCGACTGTTGAACTTCTGGCTAGCTTAACCGCCTAAAGTTTGCCTCTTAGCTTTCAGTTTCATCATTCACGAGCATCGAAGCCATCAAACTTTGCATCATTTTGGTTGCTTTTCGTATATTCCACAGCTTTGTCGGACAAACAGACACCTCAAGGTTTTCGACATTCTGACTCAACAAGAAGTTTTTCGCTCAAGATTGTTGGAAATCAGAATTCAAAAACGATATAGAAGAAAACGAAATTGCAGAGCCGTAGAAAGTTCTACTGCACTTGAGCGAAAAACCGCCTAATCCTTGGTGCAAGATAACCAAGACGGCTCACTCCAGGGTTTACTCTGCTCTCTTCTTCAGTTGTGCACTCAACTAAGAAGAGATGGAACTCTCCAATTAACATGTGGGAGAAAAACAAAACGAAAGAACTTTGGGAAAGATCACCCCATTGCAGGCGCATCACCATCCCTTATAAAGTCAAAAACATGGTCGTTACTTATTTGTTCACGTTACACAATCCAAATTATGAAGTAAATATATGCTAATAAGTATAAATAAATGTATACCCATTTATTAGTATAATTACCATATTAAATCTATCATATTATAACGTTAGAAAAATATTAGTTTTGAAACAAACATCCAACAATTGGTATTGGATCTATGAAACTGTGTCTTGTTGATGGTAAAAAGATTATACTAACAAATGTTAGATGTGTCCCTGGTCTTAAAAGGACCTTCTCTTTTGCTACTCTTGATGATAATGGTTGTGAATATAGGGCAAGAAATGTAACACGTAGTGCATATATCTCACTGGTACTAAGCAGAATACTCTATATATCCTATCCTATCATATCAATAGATCCCTTAACATGGTTCTTGACCTCAAATGCCCCATGAAAGTGTGGCCAAATAGGAAACCAGATCTAAGTTATTGAAAAATTTGGATGTGGTGCATATGCCCATGTTAGAGATGGAAACTTGACCCTAAAGCTATTAAATGTGTTTTTCTTAGGTTATCAACAACAACATGGAACTAATGTGTATAGGTTATGGGAGATGGGTGCTAGAGGGATTAAAATCCAAATTTCTAGGGATGTTACCTTTAATAAAACATGTTTTCTTGTAAAGTAAATTCAAACTCCCCTGAACAAGTTGTCTCGATACCTAATCTACATAGGATAATTGCTGAGGTGGAGCCTAATGTACATGAAGAACTTCTAAAAATTAATCAGGAACCTCAACAACAACAATCTGAAATTACCTTGGACTTGGACATAATAATCAATCTGAAAACACTAAACAAAACACTAAGGTAGAACAATTTGATCAAAATGCCATATATAGACTTAAGCAAAGTCCAAGGCAATGATACATTAAGTTTGATACTTATGTGCTTTAGGATTTGTCAGAAGTGATTATGATACATGTTTTTATTATGCCTCAATTAATTGTGATCATTTATATACTACTTTATGTAGATGATATGCTACTTATGAGAAAAGATCACATGAGAAGTGTATGTTACGGTAAGAAATGAGAACTGTTAATGACCATTAGATTATTAATCTAATGACTGTTATTAAACCCTAAATTATTCACACAATCGTCGTTTTTAATTATGATTAAGGGTAAATTAGTAATTAGCTTAAACCTAATCGTTAATCAATCGGCGTTCGGCTGGCAACGATCGGGATGAAAACCTTCTCATCACCCATGGAAATCACATCGCACTGCTCGGAATCGCAACCGGTTCCTCTGACAGTCGACAGCAGTTGGCGTTCTGCGTTTTTTGGGAGGATGAACAGTAACATGACTTGCCGCACGCCCAACCTTTACATTAAGGTCGCGCCCAGCGTTGATGTTAACTTGTTAATGTCAACGCTGGGCGCGTCTCGCTTAATGTAAAGGCTAGGCGCGCGGATGAATGTGTAAATGCTACAAATAATCCTTTGAAAAGCTACGAATTATGTATATAATTACTACGAATTATCCTTTGAAAAGGTACGAATTATCCTTTAATCTGACCAAAACATGATTGCTACGAATTGTCCTTTGAAAATGCACCAAATAGAATACTGCGAATTTTGTATGTAATTACTACGAATTATAAATTATAAGTCGTAGCTTTTCAAAGGATTATTCGTAGCATTTCAAGTGACCGCGCCCAATCAAGACATTAACGCCGTGCTCAAATAAGATATTAACAAGTTAATGTCTTCTTTGGGCGCGGAAAAATTAATGTCAGCGTCGGGCGCGCGGCACCTTCATCTTCCCTAGGGGAAATCGGATCGGACTGGTTTTTCTCCGGCAGCGTAGCGATTCCAATTTAGAGTCGTCGTCGAGTCACCGAGCCGCCGGTCACGTCGACGAGTCGTCGATAGTTTGATTATGAGATTACCCTTTAATAATTATTTAATTGTTTTTAACGACGATTTGGGACGAATGACGGGATTAATATTGGCCATTGATCACACAAAATGTCCGGTCCAGATGTGTTCTCATTTCGCACCGTAGATGGACTTCTCACGGGAACGGGACTCTGCTACTTATTTCTAAGTCCAAAGATAAAATAGATAAGATGAAAAAGGAGAAGTAAGGAATTTGACATGAATGACCGATGGAAGGCTAGAAAAATACTTGGGCATGATTATAGAAAGGAATAGGAAAGACTTTTTATTGAAGTTGCATCAAAAACCATGCCTTGAAAAATTATCCCCAAGTATGGGACATGAACAGTATAATTGTTAAGGTTCCCTTAGCTCCACATTTTCTGATAAGTAAAAATCAATCTCCCAAGATTGATTCAGAAATAATTAGAATGGAAAGTGAGTCTTATGCTAATGTGATTGGGTCATTAATGTATGCCATGATAAGCACTAGAACTAATTTGGCTTATGCTATATCTTTGCTCAGTAGATTCATGTCAAATCCAGAAATGGATCACATGCTGGCATTAAAACATGTTGTTGCATATGTGAGATGTACCCTGAATGTTGGCTTATGTTATTTTAAGAGAACTGATTTGCTTGATTTTGTCGGTTTTGTGGACTCTGATTTTGGTGGAGATAGAGATTGTAGGAGATCTACCACTGCTTTTTATTTCACATTTGGTAAAAATTGTATTAGTCGGAAATATCAAATGCAGTCTAGTTGCCGTGTTTTTTTTATTTCTTTTTAGTCTAGTTGTCATGTCCACTAAATCAGAATACATTGCCCTTAGTGAATCTGTTAAGGAAGCCATGTGGTTAAAGGGGATGTTGTATAAATGTAAAGTGTATAAAGGAATCCCAATTGTGTTCTCTGATTCCAGGACTACTTTGTGCCTAGCTAAGAACCCTGTTTACCATGAAAGATCAAAACATATAGATATTAAGTATCATTTCTTGAGAAACTATGTTGAAACTAGTGTGATTAAGTTGCTTAGGGTAGATACGAATAAAAATCCTGCAGATATGGGTACTAAAATAATCTCAAGCATCAAGTTCAAGCATTGCTTGGACTTGTTGTTTGTAGATTTGTGTGGTCTATTTTGTTTTACAGGTACCCATCAGCTGGGTAACCCAGCTGATACTCAACATTGATTTGCACTGGGTCCTAGCGATGGATTGTTGCTGGTTGAGCGTCTCTGATCAAGCTTTCATGGGAACTCAGCTTCAGGTGGAAAATTGTTAAAGTTCGAAGCTGATTCCATGTTGCGGGAGAGTCTGGTACAACATGTACATCATTTCATATGGAGCTGTCTGAGTGTTTCACTTCCCAGGTGGAAGATCCGGCTGAGCTCTTGTATCTGTTTTTTTCTTCATTGAATTCCAGCCCTTCAGATGTTTGATTGGTCATTTATATGCCTATCCTTTGTGGTTCTTGATAGGTTAACACACTGAAGTAGAAGAAGCTCTTAGATGCGTATTTATGGAGCTTAGAACTCCGAAAAGTATAAGTTGTGTGGTAAGCTGTCTGATTTACAAGTCAATTTGGGACTCCTCTGATAATTTATATCTTTCATGTGACAATATTGTATCATGAGATTCTGGATCACGTTTCATCATCAAAGTGGGTAAAGTAAGATGGTCCTGTTGTCAAGCAGTCGTAGTTCAGCTCACCTGGTTTTGCATATTTTTGCCTGTAAGTAATGAGAGTGTTAAATGTCTAATAACAAGATGCCCAGTAGGCTGCATCAGCTTTATGAAATAGTGTAACCAATTGATCATATTATTTACCAATCTTGATCAATAAGCATGTCATCAGTCAACCCAAACTTCCTGAGCTCTTGCTCGTTGTGATGCATTGATAAACTGTACCTGTAACAAGTTACCAGTTAAGACTCAGAGATATTTTAACTAGCATGATAAGTTCAATCAGGTGTTCAAACCGTTAGTATTTAGTCGGGATGAAAAGTGTACCTCCCACCATAACCTTTTTCCATAACAACCATATCCGCATTGCCAATGTTATGCAGTCCTTGAAATTGTTCTACTGTCCACTTATACCATCTCATTAGAAATACACGCAATGTTAAGCCGTGTGACACTATCACAATATTCATATTTGGGTTTCTGTTTCCAGGGGGTTGAAACCTTCCTATGTCAATGTCTGCCCTCAGTGTCTCCCTGAACCCTGCGAAGCATTTATAAATGCTATTTCTTTTCTTTGAATACGTAACAATCTCTTTGTAATATGTATACTATACTACCTGTTATTCTGTCGTACACATCAGCTGCAGATTCACCATTAGGAAATCGGTAAAAGAAACGCCCATATAGAGCTCGAACAGCTTTTTGTATCTTCATCGTCTCCCTGTCCTGGAAGTTCCCTTAGAAGAATTCAGATGAGAAAAGGGGGGTGTTATTGTAGCTGTAGACATTTCAGAGTGTGTACTAGTTCGATATGTGTGCTATTTGACATCCTAATCTGATTACTCTTGAGATTGAAATCAATGCAGTTAGCCTGAAGATGGAAAAATGATCACATAAATATATGTATGTATACTCACCGAAATCTTGTTCTCTGAGTCGCGGCTCTTCTCTTACACCAGCAATCCTTGGTTTCTCGAATGCCTTGGCCAGACTACGCAAAGTTTCAAGCGTGCGTCTGTAAGGCGATACGTAGAAGTAAACCTGCCAGTCCGCAACTCCATCTTTATCTATCATCTCCCTGATTCTCTTCCCACATGCCTCAGCTTCAATATGCCCTTTCTCAGTCAAAGCAATCTTCGGATCAGGTACTTTTGTATATGCAATCTCATCGACATTCCCTTCGCTCTCTCCGTGCCTAACCAATATTATCCGCCGTGGTCGAGGAGGAGGGCGTTTAACATCCAACTCCTTGTCAGGAAAGTTCCATGGGAAACTCTGTGATCCATTTTCATTGGTTCTGAACAACTCCACACCCGGCCGGCCATTCGCCCCCTTGCAGCAATCTACCCTGAACTTGCACTTCACCGGCTGGTTCGCAGTGGATGATGATAAGACTCTGAGTGACGCTGGTCTGGGGAGTGTTAGAGAAATAGCAGCCATTAGTGAAGAGGATAAGCAGAAATAAAATGAGATACATTTGCAGGGTCATTCATGTGTGGCCACTCAATTTTCATTGCTTTGTTGCCTCATGGCTCATGATGCTCTTTAAATAGATTGATTTGCGCCATCTGGCTCGACCGTGAACCCCGCTGTCACGTGACCTCGGTGGAAGTTATCATGTGACCCTTATTAAGATTACACATAAATTTTTTTTTTTTGATGGAAGATTACACATAATTATGTACACTTTTTTTTTGATAAGTTGTAAGGTTCAAAGACGACGGTAAAGTCGAGGACTTAAAACTGAAAAATACATCCAGCTGGGATCAGTACAGACAAATAATAATACAATGTGAAAAGACATAAGCCTGCTGCTCCACTTCGCCTCTGGCGTGGGCACATCGCCTCGTCTCTCACAGCAGAAAAAGGCAAGACCACACTCGTCAGCACCCAAGGAACGTCCGCCTGCCGAAAACACCGGCCGAACACCGGTTGAAAGGAAACATAATTACAAAAAACGTGTCCGAACAGACACGACGAAAAAACAGCTCAGACCCTAAAGACTGAGAAGAAAAGCCTCATAAGTGGGACACACTTAGAAGGGAATAAATACACAAAAAGGAAGCAAAAAACCCACTCCCTACCAGCCAAAACCCGCCGCCCGAAACCGCCCATGACACCACCCACCGCACACAAAGTCCAGCATCACCCCAAACTTCCAGCCCGAGTCACCAAACAACACCACCGTCGCTGACCGTCGGATGGAAGAAGAGGAGCGGGCGGGGTAAGGCATGGATGGTTCCGAAAGGGGTTTTGTAACTGGCGGAGGAGATGGGAGCGGAGGAGAGCTGGTGGAGGCGGTGGAAGAACTTGAGGGTGGTGGTGGCGGTGGAAAGCTTGGGAGTGTTCTAGAGAGAGCTAGCCTAGGCTGTTTAATTATGTACACTTTGAGCAGGAAGCGATTGTTGTTTAGTTTCCTAAATTATTTTAGATCTGTTAAATGGAAGCTTCATTAGGCGAGTGTCATAGGACGAAATCAAACAAATTGTCAAAGAGTTGCCCAATAAAAAGCTTCCGACTATGATGGATTTAGCACTACATTTTATAAATCCTCTTGGAATTTGATGGATCTAGCACTGTATTTTATAAATTGTCCTGGATTTGCTGCGGTAAATATTGGTGATTGTAGGGTTTTATGCATAAGAGTGCGTATCCGGTAAAAATCAGATTTTTTTTGAAAAAAAACTATAGATCTCTTCAAGAGTGAGGATCATATGAGAAGTAATAGTTTTGATGAGAAATGAGAAATGAGAAATAATCACAACCATTCGATATTCGATCTAACAGTTCTGTTTTTTCAACTTTTTTTAAATACAAACATATATATTATCTATTTATAAGGGTATTGTGGTAATTTAAATATTTGGAGTAACGATTGAACGGGCGTCGTCATCGGCTTTGAGAATCTGCTGTTGTGGATTATCTCGACTATTCGACGCTGAGAGAAATCGCGACAGAAATTTAGTACATTTGTAGGGTTTCTTCGCGGTTTCTTTTGGTAGGATTTCAATTTGTGGCTGTTATTTGTACTTGTTTCATTTCAAGCTGTTGGAATCTGTGCTCAGAGGGTTTTGATTTATGACTTGGGAGTTTGGTGGTTGGTAATAAATTGGGGGATTGCTGAGCGAAGTTGACTTAGGAGTTTTTAGTATGGAAACGGGAAACTACTCTTATTGTGTGATCTTGTGGTATTTTGTGCGAGTGATTTGAGGTGTGTTTCTTGAAGATTAAGTGATGGGTGGAGTATGTGGCAGACTTTCTACTAAGAAAAGATTACCAAAACATAGTGTAAATAAGGGATCCTCTGATGCACAGGGTAAATTGAATTCATTCACAAGAGAAGGTGTTCCTCTTAAAGAAGAGGTAGCAGTTAATACTGAAGCACAGTTTGGTTTGATTGATAATAAATCTAATGGTTCGTCCTTGAGATCTTATGATGATGGAAAGATCCGGTAGAGAAACTTGAAGCTTCTCCAATTTGGGCAGCAGAGTTGTGCCTAAAGGTATTGATGGAGAGCGTGTGGCTGCTTAATGGCCACTTTGGCTTGTAGAAGAAGCTCCAGAAGCTATTTATTCATGGTTAGGTACCTCCCGCGCAGACACCTTTTATAAGCTGGATAAAATTGGTCAGGGAACTTATAGTAATGTTTACAAGGCCCGTGATACTGTTGATGGAAAATATGTTGCTCTCAAGAGAGTCCGATTTGATAACTTGGATTGTGAAAGCATCAAGTTTATGGCACGGGAGATCATTGTATTGAGGATACTTGATCATCTTAACATAATCAAACTGAAGGGTCACTACGCCAGTTTGCATCTTAGGTAACTGACCCAAATTAGTCGCATAAGTTCGTTTTCTGTCACATAAGGGTTTATGTGACTACGCTCAGTCACATAAGGACCAGTCACATAAGTTGTGTCGCATTAGGTCTGGGGTGACTGATCTAAATCACATTAGTCACATAAATTATTATGCGACAGTGCACAAAATAGTCATATAAGGACACTGGTCAGTCGTATAAGTGGTACAGTGAGGTGCCAGGAAAAAGTCAACGGTGTAGTTCGGTTAGTCACGCAAACTAAAATTTACAATCTCTGTCATGTAAGAAGTCATGCACGGCCATGAAACGCAGTCGCATAAGTTAGATTAGAAGAAGACGTGTGGTACGAATATCAGTCGCGTAAGAGTAATTTAAAAGATCAGGTGATAAGGAAACCCAGTCGCATAAGTGTATGTAGAAGTAAATTGTTGAGTTTAGTGTGTCACGTAAGTTGAGATATATCATTTAAGAACTGTTTTTGTGTCACATAAGAGTATAACCAAACAACCCTGTTTAATTTGAAATTCATGACCTACACAAAAGTACCTGAAACATTTCAGGATTTATACAAAAGTTTCGAGCATTACAAGGAATGCAACAGTAAGAAGCATTGCAACAAGTCCAACAAAAGTTTCCAACAGCACAACGTAGCAAAACATGTTCACCAACTAAAACATGAAGTGATATAGAATTCAAAGAGTACCGAGACCGAAACTCGCACCATCAGAGACGTTACAACCAATTCCCGTGCCACCACCTCCACCCCCTTGCAGCATTTCTTCGAGCGCCCTCAGACTGTCTTCGAACTCAACATCCTTTTTAGCAGCCTCCTCCTTTGCCCTGATGATCTCTTCCTTCAGGGCATGGTTTGAAGCCCCGCCTCTAGGGCGAGGAGGCCTCCTCATATTTCCCCCAACTCCAGATATCTGAGTTCCTTTCTTCTGTCCAACATCTTTAGAAATTATCTCCAAGTGAGTGCTCGTCGGGATAGGGTCAGCAATGTTGCTGGGGTCATCGGACTGCTGCTCATCAAGAAGTCTCTGCACCTCGGCATTCATGTGTTCCTATGCCCAAGTCCAAAATAAATTAAAACATCAAATTGTTTACACATATTCAGAGGCTCCAAAATTTAATCCACACATTCATAAACAATAATACTTGTTTGCAATCCAACATTTAATCCACATTCATACTTCAATACTTCTTCTTACACATTCCAACATGCACAAGTCCACAATAAATTCATACATCAAGTTGATTACACAATACAGCATTTAATCGACACGAATACTTCAATACTTGTACATACACATTCAAACAATTAATATACACATTCCAACAATTAATCTACACATTCGAACACATGAGTGACATATATTCAACAAACAGATTGCCACTATTGGACCATATATTTAGCAAGACATAATAAAAAAGAAACAGAGTAAAAGAAATACCACTATCTCAGCACATTCGGGTTCTTGGGAATAGACTTCAGCATATGTTGCAACATGGTTTGCTTTGTGCCCTTTTTGGAGGTGGTCTATTGCTCTGATGGTCATAGGAGTCTTTCCTTCACGATGATTCTTCTTCTTTTCTCGAGCCTCCTTCATCCTTTTTGATTTAGCCTTCAAAAAATAAATACCCATGAAACAGATGAATAATTATAATAAAAATTAAACTTACAGTTGTTTTTGGTCACCACACTTCACCTCATATGCAGGTTCTTGAAAGTGCTTAACCAGCCATGCCCATTCCTCCTTGCGTTGGACAAACTCCAATGGTACTTTCTTCCCGTGCTTCAGATAATGTTTGTGGCAAGATGACTTCCAATCCTTGTAGCGGTTGTTTGCTATTCGTGTAATGTACTCCCAAAGTAGAGCGTCTTTCTTTGGCAAAAAGAAATGAGGCTGCAATAAATATAAAATTAGTGTGTGTCAAATTTGCCTTGAGATAAACAAAAAAATTTGTAATTAAATGATGTGTTACAACTTACACTGAGATAGTTCACCACGACATCCCAATGCTTAGGTTCTAGCTCACTGTACGTCGGTTCTAACATCGGAACCTTCTGTCTCACACACGCTCCGATTTGGTGGCACACCATACTCCTTATTTTCTTTATTACTGGGCCAGTTGCCTCTTCAGAACATTCAACCTTGATCCTAGTCCCCAATGAATTCACCAAAGTCGCAATCTTGGTGCCACACACAACTCCCCGGCGGTTCTCTTCTTTGAGGTTTCACCTTTACTTACATTGCCATCCTCGTCTTCTAGCATCAAGTAACAAACAATTTATATTAGTATGAGAAGATGTATTAATAACAGAAAATTATTAAATAAACAATATTAATGTTATACCGGAATAATTCTTCTGCTTAGTCACGCGGATACTCAGAGGCAGTTCCTCCATCTCTTCGGTGTTGTCATCAGTATAGTCAGCATCATTTGGCACTTAAGAGGGATTAGTGGGAAGATCTTCATTTGAGGGATTGGCAGGCTGTTCTTCATTTGGTGAATCATTGAGTACTTCATTAGAGGGATTCGCAGGAGGTTCTTCATTTGAGGGATTAGTATGAGTTTGAACAGGAGGGTTTTCTGAAACTGCAGGTGATGGTGTAAGTGAGGGGTAGCGATTGATGGTTTGGTGGGAGGATGAGACAGTTCTTGTTGGGTATTTAGAAGCAGCAGGGGGGTCAACTAGCATGGGTACTAACAAAGGACACTCAGCGCCAGTGTCAGACTCAGTGACAGGGTATGTTACGACTTTTTTGTATCATTTTTGGGGGGTTTCTCTACTCTCAATTTTGTAGAACATCTAGGGCTTCTACGCAATATTGTTTGCACTAAAACAGTCCTTTTCTTTGGAGTACTAACCAGATCTGGAACAACATCGTCACTAGTAGGGATAGTGAGGTCAGTAACATTACCTTCAACACGGACTTTTTTCTTCTTCGGCTCAATCAAGGTGTCGGCTTTCTTCTTGGGAGTGGTCACGGCCGCAAATGGCTTCTTCGGAGGTTTGGCCGGTCGATCCTTCTTCTTCACCGCAGGCTCGTGCGTATGTATTTTGGCCGGACGCCGAGTACTTGGAGAGCGGAGCTTCATGTTACGACCGTCTCTGGTTGCGGTTACAACGTCGGTCAAATTTTTCTTCTTTGGTGGCATGATCAAAGGTCGAAATCGGAGTGTATGGAACGAATTTGGAAAACCTAAATATTTTCAGTGAGAGAGGAAGTGAAGAAGTGAAGTGAAGTGGAACGAATTAGGACGTAGATGTTTTAGAGTTGTGGTTCAAAACATACAACGTGTTCATTTTTTGGACACGTGTAAGGCACTGATCGCGTTTTCCTTAAATTTTTACCTTATTAAGTAAATGAGAATGGAAATGTTCAATACGGGAATCATTGTCACCGTTTGGATTTTCACTGTAAAAGTTTTCTGCATGTTCCTGAATATACTCTCTTGCCTCTTCGCAATTTTCCATGACACACCAATGTATCACGTCCATGTCATTATTGTTGAGCCTAAACCTCCTATCGCAGCAGCCCGTCGGCTTTATGACATTCGAGACCACTGATATGTCAAAGTGATCTTCCTCATCTTCTTCATCAATATGAGATTCACCTTCAATCTCACCCATGTATAACTTACAGTGCATCACACATCCGTGGGCAATATATTCCTCGGCAATGCAACCTTCAGGGTACCTTGTGTTTCTCACAAACTTCTTGTACTTTCCAAGTTGCCTACATATAACATTATAATTTGCGCACAATAAATATGATTACAATGTACTCATCGAGTTTTTCCATACCTTTCCATAGCATACATCCAACTATAGTGTACCGGCCCCTTGAACAAAATTTGATCTGGAAGGTGAACCATGAGATGTACCATTATAGTGAAGAATGCCGGTGGAAAAATCCTCTCTAACTGACACAGAATCTGAACTATCTCTAGCTTCATGTGACACACCTCACCTTCTTGAACTCTCTGCAACATATTCTACGAAACCAATGGGATAGTGATATGAGAGGGTCAACCACATTTCTAGGCAAGTAAGGTCTAATGTAAACCGGCAGAAGTCTCTGTAACATAACATGACAATCTTGTGTCTTCAATCCAATAAATTTTTTGTCTTCAAGATTAATCTTATTCTTCAAGCTTCCAGCGTACCCAGATGGATACTTAGCATCCTTTATGTACCCAAGTATCTCTATCTTCTCATTAGAAGTCATTGTATAGGGTGCTTTAGTCACTTTTTCCTTCCTTGAGTTTGACCCGGATGGTTTGAACCATAATTTTCTACGTACCCCCTGCTCTTCCAAACCCTTTCTAGCCTTGATATCATCTTTAGTCTTACCTGCAAATTTAAAAGAAGCGTGAATAAGTACTTCTATTCTCTTCATTATAAATATGTTAATGTATAATGTGTACAAATATTTTTCATACCTTCAATTCCAAGTATGGTCCCAATGATGTTATCAAAAACATTCTTCTCAATATGCATAACATCAAGTGAATATGGATGGGAGAATGACTTTCAATATGGTAACTCATAAAATATAGACACGTGTGTCCTACAAAGCCTCTCAGTGCTGCCTCTCGCCTTCAATTGAGGATGTAGACTAAGAGTAGGATACTCGTGTGACATAATGACATTGATTATGTCATGACCGACAATTAGTGCTGGAGCGTCTCTACACTCAATCTGCCCATTAAATCTATGAGATGCAAACCTCCAGTGATGGTCTCTTGGGAGCCATCTTCGATGCCCTTGATACGACATCCTTCCAGTCAAATGGGTAGCATCGATGTCATCTAGACATAAGGGACAAGCTTTGTACCCTGTTGTCTTAAGGCCTCCTAACATGCCAAGACTAGGAAAGTCACTAATTGTCGATATCACCGCTGATTTCATAATGAAAGATGACCGATCACGTCTATCAAAAGTACAAACTCCCTCATTCCATAGTACTTTCAACTCGTCGATAAGAGGCCTCATAAAAACACTTAGGCACTTTCCAGGAGATTTGGGTGCAGATATCAACATACATAGTAAATTGAACTCGTTTCTCATACACATATGGGGTGGCAGATTGTAAGGTATAACAACGACATGCCATGTGCTGTATGAGAGTCCCGCAGCCCCAAATGGATTAAAATCGTCAGTTGCTAAGCCAAGTCGGACATTCCTTATTTCACTTGAGAACTCTGGATATTCCTTGTCAAATAATTGCCATGATTCACAATCAGCCGGATGTCAAATGTATTCCGGATCATCAACATTTCTTAAAGCGTGCCACCTCATTTGGCCTGCAATATCCGATGACATATGGAGACACTGCAATCTTGGAGTCAAAGGGAAGTACTTAAGTGTCTTTTTGGGAATCTTGCTTTTCCTTTCATTTTCTCTGTACCTTCCCTCACCGCACACGGGGTAAGTAATACGATTTTCATGCTCCTTGTAGTTAGTATACAACCATGCTCGCTAGCGTGTATGGTCTCATAACCCATCCCCATATTCTTTAAAACCTTTTTCACATCTTTGTAACAACTAGGGTAGTTGTTATCGAAAGGCAAAATTTCTTTAGTGATATGTAAAATTTTATTGAAACCCTTATCCGACACTCAGCTCTCTACTTTCACTTGCATTGCCCTCAGAATAGTTTCAAGAACGGTTTTGTTACAACCATTGTATAAAGGTGTCTGAGCTTCACCTACGAGACTTTTATACCTTTCAAAAACCACCCTACTATTTAAATCACCACTCTATGTATCCATGTTCATCTGAAGATCCTCATGCTGCATATATTGAAAGGGAAATGCATCTCGAATAATATCTTCAGTCGGGTTTGATTGATGATTTTTCGCACCACTACTTGTTTCTCCATACCTCTCCGCAAGCCATTGTTGTCTCAACATGTATGGGGAAGGTTCAGTACTCAGTTCACCGTGGGATGTCCATGTGTGGTACTCATTCATCATACCATTGTTGATCAAATGGATAAATATTTCCTTTGTTGTAATTCTTCCTCTAATCTTCAAACACATTCTACAAGGACATATATGTGAATTTCCTCCATTTTGCTTTGCGAATTCAACAAAATCAACAATGCCTTGAATGTACCGTGTGTCACTCCTTTCCAACCCATCCAAGTTTTATCCATTGTGAATCTTCAACTTCATAATGTAACAATGGACACAAATTAACAAAAATAAGCAACAAATTAACATCACTAAGCAACATTACATGAACAATATATACCTGGGCGTGTTTGACGGAGGAGAACCAGGGCGCCGAAATGTTTTGGTAAACTTGAGTAAACTTGAGTGACTAACTTTGGTAAGTCATATAAGTACTAGTCACATAAGTGTCCTTAGACGACTGACCGTCTATTCTCTGTCGTACTTATGTGGCTGGTACTTAAATGACTGACACAAACTCTGTCGTCTAAGATGCAAACTGGCGTAGTGGGTTTGATCACATGTACCTTGTTGTAGCCTGTAACATGCCATGTCAGTCATCTTCCACATCTGCAGCCTGGACCGTAAAGGAGGCGGTGGTGGATATGGAGGAGGTGTTGGTGGCGACTACGGAGGAGATGATTGTGGTGCAAGGTACTTTTCTAGAGGTGGTAACTCCGATGGTGACTGGAGAAATTAGATAGATGTCTAGTTATCTTGTTGAGGGACTTGTGCCCTGGCTTTTTGCCCTATCCTTGTATCTGATATGTCTTGTTCTGGGTATGGTTAGTACTATGCCATTCCATGAAAACATTTTATGGCTTCTACTATTATATAAAAAAGGGATTGGAGTTGATGGGTGCGTTATAAACTAAATGAAATGACGAGAGGTGGATGAGGAGGGAGATGGACGTCGATTTGGGAGTCATAGGAATGGATGACAAGCAAGTGGAAATGATGATGAACTGGAGAATTATACGAACGAGTTTGAGACTTCAGCGACAATCAAACTCTTATGAACGCGACCACGACACTTTCGGTTACCAAAATCTCCAAATCGCAGATGCTCTAAAAATCGTAGACTCAAAGAATAAAATTCGTAGACTTAAAAAACAATATTTGTAACAAGGAACAAAGTTTGTGAAATTCGTAAGGTTACAAACGAAATTCGTAGCAGTCACTGTGACCAAAATTCGTATCAGTTATAAACAAAATTCGTAGCAATCACCGATGACTAAAATTTGTAACACTTAGAACAAAATTCTAGCAATCTTTGTTACCAAAATTCGTAAGGTTACCATCATCTCGCCTATTGATAGTTCTCAAGTTATAATGCGTAAGGTTACAAACAAATTCGCAACAAAGAACAAAGTTTGTAATTTAAAGATCGTAGGCTCAAAGAATAAAATTTGTAGACTTAAAGAACAATATTCGTAAGAAGGAACGCAGTTTGTAATGTAAAATTCGTATGGTTACAAACAAAATTTGTAGCATTCACTGTCACGAAAAATCGTAACAGTTACAAATAAAATTCAAAGCAGTCGCTGTGACTAAAATTCGTAACAGTTACAACAAAATTCGTATCAATCATCAATGACTATAATTCGTAAAACTTACGAACAAAATTCGTAGCCATCTTTGTGACCAAAATTCGTAACACAAAGAATCACTGTGATAAAATTCGTAATTACTACGAATTATGTAGTATGAACTACTAATTATATAAAAAATTTAAGTAATTATAGGTGGTACGAATTTTACTATTTAGACTACTCATTTTATTTTTTAAGTCTACGAATCACTGTGTTCAATATTGTTTTGTATAAAATTCTGCCAATGAAAAAAATACACAAAGACATTAAAGCTAATAACTCATACAAGTTCGTTAATAAACAACACAATGTTTGGCTGAATATTCAGGCAGCCTAGGCAAAGAAGCTGAAAACACCACAAAGCTTATGCACCTCCTCATGGGTTTGGTTGATCCGGCTCTCTAAATTTGGGTGCTTCAACGCCCTTTTGTTAGCCATGTCATAGTCTTCGATTGCCTTGCTTAATATCGTTGCGCTTTTTTTCGTGCTGGGAGATCAATAACTGGTATATTTAAAATGGATTAGTATTTTCCATAAACTAGAAACAAATGAATATGTATGCAAGAAAAACCTCACTATACTACGAATTTTAAATATCACAATACGAATTTTAAATATCACAATACGAATTTTAATAGATGCTTTCCAGAAACACAAAAAATTCCATGAATTTAATTAACCAGTTGTGAAACATAAGTGAAGTCTTGTTTTTGAAACATCCTATATGCAAGCTATAACCAAAATGTTCATGATAAAACTTACAAAAGGCGATGGTAGATTGCCATTAGTTGCTTGCTCTTCTGTTTCCGATTCACTGTGGCTCTTATTCGCATGTGTAACAAAAGGAGCTGGTTTGTTCCTTGGTAGTAGTGTCCCGAGTCCAAACCCGCCTTATTTAATCGCCCTTCTAATCCTAGCCTTCATTGCTTCGGACAGATTCAGTTTAACCCGCTGCCAGTTCTGGTTGGGCTACTCAGGATTTCGACTTGAGATGGCTTCAGATTTGTGATTTTTTTGACTCGTCCGCTGCTCGTTTCGGAGGGATGTCGAATTTCCAGTCGCGCTCAGACTTGTTGAATATTATATTTGGTGGGCTGGGGCTGGACATCCAGACACCACCTGGGCAACGCTGGGCCAAGTTAACCAGACGCGCCGGCAAGGTTCCCAATTTAAGCAATTATGTTTGGGCCTTGAGACTTGGTTGGAGTGCATGCCTGCAGGTTTTGTTGGGGCGCGTCTGGTTAACTTGGCCCAGCGTTGCCCAGGTGGTGTCTGGATGTCCAGCCCCAGCCCACCAAATATAATATTCAACAAGACTCATTGGCATCATCTCGATCTCGCAGGCTGCCCAGAAGCGTCATCGGACTTAGTTGCCGGAATCCATGGTGGATTGTTGTTGCCGCTGGAATTGTTTTATTGATGATGCGGAGAAGACGCATCGTTTGGGCTTCAAAAGGCTTATTGATTTACGGCAATCAATTTTGTTTATTTTATTGTTTGATTTTGTTGTTGGAGAGGCATAACACGAAACGTCAGAAGCATTAGTGGAATGATGCCTTTTTTTTTTTGATGGGATGTATACATGTTTTTTGTACAAGACTACTGAAATTCTCAAGCTAATCTAGTACATTAATCTCCATTGAAGCGCAAGCCTTGCGGCGTCTTTACTCATCCACTTCGAAGCATATCTCCGAGCAATCAACTGCCTCACGGGCGAAGCCTTTTCTTCAGAGTCGTGGCGAAGGCGAAGCCACCTCGAGCACCTCCTGCGAAGGGAGGGAAGCACCTCCGGCGAAGGGAGGAAAGCACCTCCTGAAAGGGAGGAAATTCCTCACCAAATATTGGTGGGAATGGTGCATTATGGGGGGATTGAACTCAAGACCAATTGGTTACTAAGCCAATGGTTGAACCAATCCAACTACAACCCCACATGCTTAGTGGAATGATGCCTTTGATGGAGCGTTAATGGAGCGTTAATGGAGCTGGAAAATTGAAGCGTAAATGTTTTTTTTGATTGCCGTAATTGATGAGGTCGTTGATTTGGGCTTTTGGAGAATTGAAGTGCTTGATTACGGAAATTAAAGCGTTTCGGGAATTAAAGTCCTTAATTACGGGAATTATTTTTTTTAAAATTAATTTGTTTGACTCATCAGGCGGCAGAGAAGATAAATCAATTTTAGGCTTTGTTTTTTTTTACAAAACCCTAATGGTTAAGTTGAAGAATTGAACCGGTTGCGGTTCAATTGGGATCAAATCAGTCTGGTTCATTTGGAATTGATCTGGTTTGGTCCAATACAAGAATTTGGTTTAATGTGGTCCAGTTTTGTGATTTGGTCCAATTGAATCAGATTCAATTAAAGTAATTTGGACTAGTTCAGTTATGCGGTTCAAATCAATTTTTGCAGTTCAGTTACGATTGAACCGACTGCGGTTCAGTTTGGATGGAACCAATCTCATTCAATTAGAATTGGATTTGGTTTTATTCATTTTTTGATGGAATCGGTTCAATTAAGATGGAATCAATATGGTTCAATTAAAATCTGATTTGTTCCGGTTCATTATGGGAATCAGTTCATTGTGGTCCAATTATGCTTATTTGGTCCAACTGAATTTGATTCAATTAAAGCGATTTGAGCAAATATGCTAAATACTGCTCAATTCAATTTGTGGTTCAATTTAGACTGAACTAGTCTGGTTCAAATCAAATATGATTTGGTTTGAATTATGTGTAGAATCGTTTTAATAAGAACTGATTTGATTTTGGTTCTATATGTGAACTAATTCAATGTGGTCCATTTTTTTACTCGGTCCGATTGAATCAAGTTCAAGTAATTTGAGCCAGTATGGGTCCGTGGTTCAATTAAAGTGAATTTGACCAGTTTGGTTATGTGGTCCAATTCAATCTTGGTCAGTAACACTTAATTAATTAAATCTATTTCGATTCAATTAAATTGGAGTGTATTACTGAAAACTAAAGTGTACATACATATATGACATATAGTTCATTTTTTGGGCCACACTTAGAGTGTATTAATTAAAGCATAATTGTCACAAAAGTGACCTCTTATGTGTAAGTTAATACATGACGGGTGTTGGATAGGAATATGCATGTAAATTTACATGGATAATTAACTGTCCCCAAGGAAAATTATTATCTAATGTAGTTACATACATATATGTAGTAATGACATGTGATGATTGTCATGATGAACTTGGTGTAAAAAATTAGTACATCCAAAGATGGCTATTTATTTGACACTGTTTATCATCAATGTTTGATTACTACAACAAGAGTACCACTTACAATTAATAGTACTATCCAAAGATTTACTGTTAATGTTGTGCTGGGTATCTTGTTATGTCATATTTATATACGTTATGTGAGCGTGAAGAGCCGACTTATGTCTTATTCTCTTTCAGCTTACATGTCTGCCACTTCAGTTGCTGCCAACCTCAATAATATTCTTATACTAAATGGGACAAACTTTGAGGAGTGGAAAGAAAATATTAAGCTTTTCTTGGGCAGCATGTATCTTGATTTAGCATTGCGAGAGCCGAAGCCGATTCATCTCGCTAATTCAAGAAGTGCATTTGATCGTCATCATTTGAGAATGTGGGAGCATTCTAACAGGCTGAGTCTGATGATCATTCATCGCAGCATTCCAGAGGCTTTAGGGGTATAGTGCCTGATGAGATTTCCAGTGCCAAAGATTACCTTGCAGAATTTGAAAAGCGTTTTGTTGAAAACGATAAGGCGAAAACAAGTGAGCTTTTAGCAAACTTGATTTCAATGAAGTACTCCGGCAAGGGTAATGTCAGCGAGCATATTATAGAAATATCTCAACTTGCTTCAAAACCTACTCGTGCATTTGGTGTTAATCTCTCTTCCTTCAGAGTACAGTCAGTTTAGGATTTCCTATAACTGTCAGAGGGAGAAGTGGACTCTCAATGAGGTCATTTCGTTTTGTGTGGAAGAAGAGGAGATGCTTAAGCATGATAAAGCTGCTAATTCTAAGGCTCCAGTTTTCAATACTCATATAACATGTCATTTCTGTGAGGAAACTGGACACGTGAAGAAGAAATGTCCCAAGTGGGCTAAGTATATTGCTTGGCGAGTTAAAAGGGGATTGTCTGAGCTGCCGATGACCTTTTGACGCTGAAAGATGCATCTATTTGGGAAAAGGTCAAGCAGTAGAGAAGGCAATGATGAATTTCAGATTATTAGCATTTGGTCATTTTTTGTTTGAATTTAATAGACATTCGTTTATCGTCGATCAGGTGAAACTTAATTTATATTTCCATATTGAGCAAATTCGGTTATTCTTGTTCATTTGGTAATAGTAAATTTACTCGTCTATTAAACTACACTTTTTTGGGACCGATGTGCATTGTGTTTATAATAATCTGTATATGTTGGAATTTGTTCCATCATGGGATAAATCCCTACATGAGACATGAGACATGAGGCCTGAGTCATTGAACGTGCTCAAATCATTTAAGACTAAAGTTGAGAGACGACTCAATTTCAAAAGTAAAGGGAGTTGTATCTCATTGTGGTGGTGAAATCACGATAGATGTCACCAATCAAGTGAACAACGTTACATGACTATTCGCTAGACACCTAGAGGAGTATAAAATTAAACTCTTAAGGACTTGGTAAGGACTATAATCAGTCATTTCAACTTACCAGAAGGACTCTAGGTGAAGCACTAAAGACAGCAGCTTATATCCTTAATAAGGTACCAACTAAGTTGGACGATCCCATCAGTAAGTTAATTTTTTGGACGAGAATTGTAACATTTTTGGGCATATTGAGTTTGGGGGGGGGGGGGGGGGGAGAGAATTCATATTAGAAATATTGTTCTACCCAGACGGAGAATCAGAACACTATTTCTGAAGTACAAACTCAACAACCTCTTAAAATGTATAAATAAGGAATTCCATTATGGATTTATGGAAGATTCATGTCGGTGGTACTTTAAGTTACTTTAAGTTACATCAAGTGATAGTCTTGTATGATTTTGAGACAATCTTGATGGATGAATGTGTGTATCACAAGTTCAGTGGGAGTAAGGTTTAAGTTCTCACACCCCCGATCGCTAAAGGAGACAATTTAGTCTCAGTTAATGCCTTGAAAATACTCAGAAAATTCAGGAATGTAGTAAAATCTCTTACGCTTCGGTTATATAGAGATTTTATGTATATTAAGGTATGTACGAATTTGGTCATTGCGTACATTGTTGGTATGTCTGGCAGACATATAAGCAACCCATGGGTGGATCATTGGGTAGCAGTCAAGAAATTTATTGCGTTCTTAAGGAGAACATGAGACTACATGCTCACATACAGGAAATTGGATCAGTAGGAGATCATTATGTATTCCGATTCAAAGAATGCCTATTTGGTGAGAGATCCACGTCATGTTGTGAGGCATCTAATTAGGGAATATGACTACAGAATTTTGTCACAAGACTGCACTTTATAGAAGGTATTGAAAGACCATTAAGGATATTGTGACAAATAAAGTACAGAGTGGTCAGATTTCCATAGAGCACTATTGGGACAAAACTCCATGATTGACCCCCTAGGTCTTTTACTAGCGTACTGCTTATATGGGTGTAATCAAATTTGAGAATATCCGGATTTAGTGGGAGTTTGGGTTGTAATCATGTTTTGCTCTATGTTGTATATGGATCCTATACATTTGAGTTCTGCAGAAATAAAGTGTACATTGCACTCTGTTGTATTTTGGTTTAAGGATTGATCTCCATAAAGTAAAGGTGATCAGTTGGAAATAGACATGTGTAGATCACAGTTCATGTAATTTCCATGCTACACATCCATGATTGATCTGTGTCATTTGGTTGTACTAATATACGTGACAAGTTCGGTCCCGTAACGATTAATGCTACGCATGCTGGCTTGATCCTATGTTAGTATAATTGATGGACGAGATTGTTTTGAGTATACTCTATATGATAGAAAATTTTGAGGTCATAAGGTTACACATCTAATTGAATTTACATGTATGATCCAGTGAGAGCTTGTTAGATTTTTTTATATAATCTAATATTGGGATCATAATGTAAATATAATATGATGTGTATCTATCATAATTTATAAGTCATATATTAAAGTGATCTAGTATACAAGTGACTTTAGAGTATAAATAAAGTTATGATCATGGAATTATGATATGTGTAGATATCGGTTCAATAATTACACTTCTTTTGAGGGGAAGGATTTATAATTATCGAAAATATAGCAGTTATGTACAACGCTATATATAGGTAGTGGTCCCCGGTCTTACGCACTTAACTTCAGTATCATTCTCTCTCGAAATCTTACTGGGAAGAGTTGTGCGGAAAGGCTGGAAGATCCACTACGGTTATCAGTGAAGAATTCAGAGTCATCAACGGAGGTTTGATCTTCTTATGTAATTTCTATGTGATTGATTAACATGAATTGGGTTTCACGATCTTCGGGTATATGTGATTTAGTTCTAACATCAACTCCTTCTTCCGCTGCTCCTTATGAAACGCGTCAGTCGGATTCATGACCTTCCCTCCCTTCGTCGTCTTCATCGTCACTACTATCTCCGCCGATCGATCTCCTCCTCGTTCGTCTTCGTCGAGTTTTAAACTCGCCAAACGGAAATACCTCGAGGAAGCTCTCAACACCGGAAAAAATCCGGCAACAACTCAGCTCTCGTGGTCGTACAAGGCTCGCTTGGTCTGCATCCGACCCTCCTTAATCTCGTCGGTCCAGTCCGGATTCGCGCGAAGAATTGATATGAATGTGACATTTTGAGAGGACGAAGCTTCAAGCGGGTTTTGGGGCTACGAGCAGCGTAGGGTTATGGGTTGTTTAAGGGGTCTGGTTGAAATTGGCGAAAGGTACAACCTTTGAATCGTGTGACAACGATTGGAGTTGTGAAAAGGTGAGAGATTTGGGGATGGTTGGAGATGGGTCATCAGATTTGTCTAGCTTCAACTCCCTCAACACATCTTCATGCCCTTTTGCAACAATCGTAACTCAATAGCTCAAAAGAAGATATGAACCGCTCATGGAGCTCCATTCCCTTACCAATACTTGAGAAATTTTGGAATTTGGCCATAGATTGTGTGTATGGGCTTTTTTTGGCACAATATTTTAGTTTATACGACATACATTCACTATGTGAGTCGCTTAAAGTATTTTAAATTTTCAACTCCCCCGCCCGAAAATATCTTTCCCCCAAAACAAAATTGAATGTCTGCATTTTAATTTTTTACGTGACATACTTGGGATACCAACGTCACTTAATCCCCAAACGGTTGAATGTCTGCATTTTAATTTTTTACGTTTACGTGACATACTTGGATACCAACGTCGCTTAATCCCCTAACGGTAGATCGCCCTGCTTTGGCTATCTAATTTTCATTATTAAGTGACATACTTTCAATTGTCGCTAAATTTAAGTCGCATAAAATGTTTAACGAGACATAAATTACGGGTCGCTTAAATATATGTCGCAAGAACCCTATTACGGGACATAAATTACGTGTCGCTTAAAATAAAGTCAGATAAACATCTTTATGTGACAACATGTTTGTCGCCGCATTAAATTTTGTCGCATATTTATGTTATTGCGACAAACAAACCAAAGCGTGATCGTATAAACTTGTTTATGCGACTAAGCTATTACGATAATATTCAAAGTTTGTCGCATAGGATATAAAATAGTGTAGTGAATGAAGACCACATTTTGCTGTCATCATGTGTGTTAAATTGCCAACACATTTTGTATGAGTGTCTACCATCACCCACTTTATGAATACAAATTGCCAATAATTAAGGCATTCTGTGACCCACCTGCACCTATCGACAAGCAAAAGAAACAAAAAATCATAAGAAGAAAACATGTCTAATAAATGTGTGATGAACAACACGTTAATTAGAGTATTTCATATTAAAAACTTTCCATTCTGTTTATATTTACAGAAACTCTGGGTATGCATTTCAAGTTCATTGAAATTAGATAAGGGTTAGTAAAAAATTATGTTGCGTAAAGATAGAATTCACAAAACTTTATGTTTTTTATTCTTTTTAAATACGTGTCTGGGATTTTGAGGATCTAATTAAAAATTAAATAACTTAAAAGGAAGATATTTAAACCAGCGTCGATTTTGTTTTACCCGTAGCTTACTCAGATTTAAATAAACCTTAACATTGTGTCCGATAATAGTGATGGGAACGAAAAGAGTAAAAGAAAAACAACTAAACTTTAAATTTTATTTAAGTTGGTATTTGCAAGTGAATGGATCCAGACAGTTATGCACTTGGTCACAACAGTCAAATACATTATTAGAGTCAACGACGACTTCATTGAGTTAATAACCCCGAAGAGAGGAATTAGACAAGGAGATCCTTTATCTCCTTATCTTTTTATATTGTGCACTCAGTGTTTTACTGCTATGATAAAAAGTTATAAGAATCTAGGACTTATCGATGGGATTAAAATAAGCAGACGAGCTCCAGTGATCAGCCATCTGCTATACACAGACGACATCCTTATATTTTTTAAGGTAACAGAGAATAGCCTGAGACATGTTAAAAATTTGCTGAACAAGTATGAAAGCTTCACAGGACAGGCTATTAACTATAGCAAGTCGGAGTTTGTCGTTAGTAAAAATGCATCAACAGAGATTAAGCAGCAGATTCACATTGTGCTTGGGGTCAAAACAGTGCAAGCTCATTCTAAGTACTTGGGACTTCCACTTTTACTAAATAGGAAGAGGACTGAAACTTTTCAGGTTTTGCTGGATAAGCTTTGGAGCAAAACTCAGGACTGGAAAGCATGCTCACTGTCGATAGGAGGAAGACAAGTGTTAATCAATGTTGTCCTTAATGTGCCATCCCGATATATTGGCTTTCTTGCTTTCAGTTGCATGAGAAAGTCATTTCCAAACTACATAGTATTATTACAAATTTCTGGTGGAAACCTTCAGGAGAGCAGAGATCAGTTCATTGGATTAAGGCTTCCACGCTGAGAAAAAGTAGGGAAGAAGGAGGCATTGGCTTTATCAATTTCAAGTGCTTAAATATGGCTTTCCTAGCCAAACAATGTTGGAGAATAAGCCAGAATCCGCAACTCTTGGTCAGTAAGCTTCTTAAAGGCAAATATTTCCCTAACTGTCATTTATTAGATGCTGCCATTTCCAGGATACCTTCAATACATCAATCCAACTAATGAGATATGGTTTTGCATTACGAGAAGGTATGCGTGTTGCCAGAAGATTGAGGTTGGAACATGTGTTGTTTGAAACAGATTGTAAAGATTTGGCGTTGAGTGTCAACTGCATGGTAAAACAAGACTTATGGAGTAAAGCTTGGTTTGATGATATCTGTGAATCAACCAAGGCTCACTTAAATTGGCACATCTTTCTCATAAGGCGAGAAGCGAACACAGATGCGGATGCCATTTCAAAAAAAAGCTCATTTCGAACGATGGCACTGGAGTTACTTGAACGCTCTACCTAGATTACCTACTTTGGTCCAATGTCTGTAAGCTTATACCTTGCCTTTACATGTCTTGTACCTTGTTCAAATAAATTTATCAGATGTAACAGAGAAATAAAAACAAATCCAGAAATAGTAAAATGTCAAACTGGTGCATCTGCCTTGTGCCATTTATCAATGACTTTATCTTCTTACAAAAGAAAATGAAGGCCACAAAAGGTGCAATTTTGTTTATGGAATCTAAACCAATAAATTTAAATTTGTCAGATTTTATTGCATCTAATATAAGTTGTTGTATCACATTAACGAGATTCAACAATGTCATATTCTTAAATGTACACGCAATAGATTAGTACATTATCAGGGTGGTGTTCTGATGGTCAAGGGACTGTTTGACAGTCCTTCAGGTTATAGGTTGAAACCGACAGTTACACTTATTTTCATTTGTTATGTCTATTCACTTCAGTTGGTTTTTGTTGCTTCAATTTGACCTATTGACCCTTTGTTGTGCCATCGTTGCAAACGCTGATACATTGTTGAAGTTTGACATTTGGATGAGAAAGAGAGTTTGATACGAGAGACTCACTAAAATACGCGAAGCTTATGCATAATACGGGTGAAGCTATTTCACAACTTGAGTACTCACAATGTATTGGTTGCTTAATGAATGCAATGACAAGCACAAAGCCTGACATAGCTTATGATGTAGGCAAGTTGAGTAGATATACTACTAATCTTAGTACTCATAACTGGGAGGCTATAATGCGAGTGCTTGAGTATCTTAAGGGAACCACGAATTATGATTTGACTTATGTTGGACTTCCCTCGATTTTTAGGGATATTCAGATGAAAGTTAGATCACTAATTTAGAAGATCATTCTTCTACAAGTGGTTGGATATTCTGGGCCTCGAAAAAGCAAACATGCATCACTAGTTCTACTATGAAATATGAGTTCATAGTTTTAGCTTGTTGCTCAAGTATGCCAAATCTGAGTTAGATATGTAGCTGTGTCAGGCAATCATAGGTCTTTGTGTAATTTAGGAAACAAAGCCATGTAATAGCTAAATAGTTAGTCTGTTTCATTAGGCGCCAGTTCCTGCTTATGCATCCTTAAACTCCAAGATTTGGGCCAAGCAAGAGATGAGCCCATAAGGCCCAAGAAAAAAGAATGCAGAGTTGCATTTTGAACAAACGCAGTGCTTCAAGTCAAAATGGTTCAACCAGGACTGCTATACCGTGCCGCCTCTGTTCAGATCCACTCGGATCCAGTCCCACTCGTCCGCCTTTGTGGCTGACAAGCCGTCTCCGGCGACTTGTCCCACCGGCAGTTCAGGCTACTCAAGGTCCAATTTTCTTCCTTAATCTCGTCCTGTTATTCATAGGGTTTATTAGAGTCCATAGGTTGCCTGAGATTCTAGCATACTGTACTTGTAAACTTTATTTGTTCATAGTGGATTGGTTTGGCCGGATCTCCCACCTGAGATCCCAAGGATTGACAAATACCTTAGGGTATTTGGAACCTTGTAAAAATCATGTGTGCAATTAGTTTTAAGGTTTACTTTCGGTACTCAATTCATCTTGATCTGAAACTGAACTTGAATTGAGACAATTGGACTAAAAATTAATCTGCTTGCTTAGATCAATTTTACATAGTTGCTGCCGGTAAAGAGGCAAAATGGCCAAGGAATTTGATTCATGAGATTCCTTTGTGGCCGAAACCAATAGCACCTATATCTATCCATTGTGATAGTAAGGCAACTTTGGCTAAGGCCTATAGCCAAATATATAGTGGTAAATCGAGACACATAGGCGTTAGACATAGCGCAGCCCGTGAACTGATCACTCACGGCGTCATATCGATTGACTTTGTTCGGTCACAACAAAATCTAGCTGATCATTTGACAAAGGGATTAGCTAGGACTCGGTACACAAGTCATGTATAGGGATGGACCTAAAACACATTTGAAATCTCTAATGGTAGGACACTCAATTCCCTCTTGGTATGACGTCAAGAGCTGAATTCATTGTGGAAAGAGCACATGTTCATTTGCATCCCAAGGTATGTGCTTCTTCCTGCAAAGAAAGGGTTAGGTTGAAGATTATCTTCTTAATAGATCTTTTGCTAAAATGCATTGCAGGTGTATGATCGAAAAGAATCTACCTATGTAAATGTGAAGTGAGGCCGCTTCAATTAGTTCATGCTTGGCTAAGTATGCACTTATGAATGGATAGGGACACATGACTGTAATAGTGTCAAGTTGTACTTGGAACTGTATAAAACTCGTGTGTGTTGCAGTTTCATATGTTTAAATGGGTTGAAAGGGTTGAATTCTTAGAATACCCTGATTCCCGAATATTTGAAGATGTATTACACTATAATGAAATTTAAATCAATTCAATATTTCATTTATGCATGAGTTTGATTTTGGATGTATTTGGTGTTAAAGGAAAGCACAAAAATAGGGGAGGGGTGCGGGGGAGGGCGGAATGTCTTTTAGTGCTCAATGTTGATTATTCTAGTGGTATAGTTCGATTTGAACGAATAAAGTTTGATTCGGTCTATATCAAGAATGAGGAGTTAAGTCTGAGGTAGTGATGAGTCGTATTTATACGACTCTTCGAATAAATTATTCTCATCTATTTCGATACTTTTATATGCAAATATTTACTTTTTAGTATGGTTTTGCATTTCAGGTGTTTCGAAAGCTCTAGGAGGAAGCGCGTAAAAGACGGCATTTCATGCCAAAAACACCATAGTGGGAGGTTCGACAGAGTGATGGGAATTGAGCACTAATCAGAAAAATACGAGCTACATGTCATTGTGTAGCTGACTCAATTATCCACAACTCTCTAGTTCACATCGAGAGCAACCGAGGTCACTTGGATGGTCAAATCGAGAGTCGAAGTTAGAAATGACACGCGGAAAGGTAAGGCCGAAACAGCGCAGATCGTGCCCCAAGGAAGACTTATCGTTACTGTTAATGGCAACGCTGGGCGCGGCGTTAAAGTATACGCTGGGCGCGGCTGATGACGTTTGCGATGCGTATTGATGACATCAGCAAGTCTGGGATTTGGCAATTTCAGCCCAAAAACAGTTTTAGAAACCCAAAATTATAAATTAAGGGTTTGGAGAAGGGTTTCTGTTATCCAATCATTCGAAGGTGGAGAGAATCAACAGGACGACTCTGGAGGAGAACGCGAAGCTTTCGGCGAGAGAAGAGATTTTTCTACTACATTTCATTATGACTTTGTGTTTTCTTTCAAAAATTATGTGTAGCTAAATTCCTATTTCAGTTTAGGGTTTCGTTTATTGTGACTACGTTTTGAGACTCTTTTCTTAATGCAATTTCATGTTTTACTAGTTCTTGCTCTTCATCCCGTGAAATGAATTGTTAGATTAAGTGAAAACTTTGTCGTAAAGCTTAGTTTGACAACCAATTCTTACTATTAATAGCTACTGGATACTTTGTCGTAAAGGTAGATCGTAACACCTAGACTTAATAATATCTTTGTCGGATTATTGTGTTTAGGAAAGAATTAGAAGTCTAACACCGCTATAGGGTTAGATTGTGGTGTATCACCTTTGTCAGATCGCGCCCACACTTAGAAACTTGGAATTTGATCATTAGTTGTCTGTGATAAACGTGTCACAATAGAAACCCTAAGCTGAATAATCTCTCTGATTGAAAACACTACTTCTTGTCTTTTTCTCTTGTGCCTTCACAAAGAATTACTCACAAACCCCCCTCCCCCCCCCCCTTTTCAATTATTCACAGTTACAACTTCAACAACCAGCTCTCTAGGGTTCGATCCTGCTTGCCGCTACACTAGCATTTTTCAGGATATTATAAATATTAAATTTGACGCGGCAGACGACGCGCGTCAGGTAGTCACCCTACATAGGCAGATAGTCACACTACCTCAGAACATAATCGATTCAACAACAAACACTGAGCACTGAGGTAGTCACTCTACCAAGGCAGGTTGTCACCCCACCTTAGAATTCCCCAACAGGTGCCTTTATCTAATTCAACGGTTCCGTTTCGGTTATGCTCATTTCTTATAAATGATGGTTAGTTTTGTATTGTTGAATGAAAATAAGAGAAATTATTCATCTTCTGAAATACTTTCATCCTACAAAAATTCCAAGTTGCTCTTTGTGTATACAGTAGAGTGTTCGTTTGTCTTATCCCAATTTGTATTTTCTGGAAACCCTACGTTTGATAAGGGTAGAAATACTGAATTTGGAAAGTGCTTCTCGCACGATTCATTCATTATCCAAGCATCCATACATTGATCTTGAAGCCCTTGAAGCTGACGTTCCAACACTGAATAGGTAAAAAAGTGTACTAAATAGTACTAATGTTTACTAACCCTTTATCGACTCATGAAACATATCAATTAAAAAGTAAGCATACCCCATACAGAAAAAGGATCCAATGCAAATGAAATATTTTTGTAAAAAATACAAACTAATGACAACCCTTGATTTGACCATTTGGACGGATGAGATTAAATCACGTCATAGGGTTAAATTCTGGTTAATTTATCGCGACGAATTTAAAATATTCTTGACGAACTACGTTGTACTTTTGGTTTCTCAGCGCCGAATTATAATTCAATTATGACGAACTTTACATTTTATACCAAAAATATTTTTTTTTACCACTTGACCTCGTTGACCCACATATGTATTAAAACGCATACACAGTATCAAGTAATTCTAGTTTATCAGATAGTTCATTACTGAACGAGAAGTTAAAATTCATTTGAATCAAACAGTCATAGTCAAAAAATTGTACCCTTTAATATATCAAATTAGTCCAAATGTGTATTTTTTTTTTCTTATAAAACTGACTCTGTATTTTAGGAACACCCGTTCAAAATGTTAAAAAAAAATAACATTTTCTTTTTCTTTTTTTGATATTGAAAGATAACCTTTACTTAGTCACATTCAAGTATAATAAAATATAACTTTTATGTTATTTGTTTTGTATTGAACCAAAATAGTAAAGTAAGGAAAAACACATAAAATGCAACTGATTAGTCAAAAAGCAAATCTTTTACCATTTCCATGGAAAATAAAAAAAATAAATGATGAAATAGAAATAAACAAAATGACTAGATTTTGCAAGGATCGATCAAGTAATTTGTGGGCTTGTCGCATATGCCATCATCTTCCTCCTCTTTTATCTTCTTCATCAAAAGCTCTGTCAGAAATGTATTAAAAACATCTTCGAAAGCGCTCTCACCTTTCCGTCGGAGGTCCGGTTGACGTGGATAGAGGGCGGGCAAACGACAATGAAGGTCACCATCCACCGTGACTCCAAAACTGAGAAACTTGTCTGGGATCGCCCCAGCTTCTCGGTCAACACTACATCCACCGCCGCCGCCGTCTCCCGACTTAAGCTGTTGATCTACCTCATCCTCTCCATTTCAGTCGTTATCTACTTCGTCTACACTCTTAACTTGCTCGCATCATCATCGGGAGCGGCATGCGGCGGCGACAATGGGCGGCCTTTTACGGTGAAAAACCTCGTCGACCGTGAGACTGTGATAAAAGCATCTGACGCAGTATCAGACAAGCACATTGTCGTCCGTACTCAACCACCCAGTTCGGAGCCGCCGGCGGTGGAGGAGGAGAAAAGAACCGACTTGAGTCACGTGGTGTTCGGAATTGCAGCTTCAGCGAAGCTGTGGGACACTCGAAAAAACTATATCAAAACATGGTACAACGCAACCACCATGCGTGGCATTGTTTGGCTCGACACACTCCCTGCAAACAACAACTCCCAACCCGATCCATCACTCCTCCCACCCATCAAAATCTCCGCCGACACTTCCCAATTCCCTTACATAAACAAGCAAGGCCACCGCTCAGCAATTCGGATCTCCCGTATCATTTCTGAGACCCTCCGTGTAGGAATGGACAACGTGCGATGGTTCGTGATGGGAGACGACGACACAGTGTTCGTCGCCGACAATTTAGTAAGGGTTTTGAACAAGTACGATCACAATCAGTTTAACTACATTGGAAGTTTGTCGGAGTCCCACATACAGAACATCCATTTCTCTTATGGAATGGCGTACGGCGGTGGTGGTTTTGCGGTGAGCTACCCGCTTGCCATGGCGCTGGAGAGAATGCAGGATGGATGCATTAAGAGGTACCCGGGGCTGTACGGGTCCGATGATCGGATGCAGGCGTGTATGGCGGAGCTCGGCGTCCCGCTGAGTAAAGAACTCGGCTTTCACCAGGTCTGTCGGTCACTCCTACTTCACTGCATTTTTCTGTGTTGATAATAAAAATAAAAACAGTAATTTTTGTCTCTTTTTAATTATTGGTTTGGATGGCACGTGAATGTCACGTGCGCTTGATTGACTATTGGGTTTAAGAAACGTGCTGAGTTTCAATGATGCTGCTGATTTTGACAAGTGTTTCGTTTTTAGGAGACTTTCTTCTTTTTTTCGATTGAGACTCTTGGGAACAGAGTTTGAATACAGATTTTACGATATTGGGGATGGTCCTTGTTTTGACGTTAGATTTTGGAGATCTGGATTGATGAGTTTTTGTCGAATAAGGTGGTCAGCATTCTTGGCATTTCCATCATTTTGTTGTAGATTGAAGTGTTGGGGTCGAGGGCGGGATGGATTTGGTGAAATCCATTGTTTGGGGGATTTGATAGTTAGAGGTCACCTACACGGCTATACCTACTTGTTACGTAGTCTATTTATATGCCAAGAGCAACTGGCGGTTAGTTATCTAAGATCGTCTTGTTTTGCTTTTAGATTATAGATGTCTGTTTAATTACTTTTTCCTATTTGAAGGCTATTTCCCAGTTGAAGTCTTTAAGACTCAACTCCAAAAGTAGTGAAAATGGTATGGTTTCAACTAACTTGGGCACTTGTTTTAAATGCCTTGATGTTTATTTTTTTATAACCTCCTTTATCGCTTCATTTTTTCGTGGTTAGCTTGGTTGGTGTCTTGTCTCTGATCGTAGTCTATAAATGGCTTAGTCATGTAAGGTTCCATCAAAGCATGTGGTGCTGATCTCTTTGTTCCATTCTGTTTGAAGCGCTGATTGCTGAACTCAAACAAACTAGAATGCGAGTGATGGTTACTGAATCTGACTTATGAACTATAAAAATTGGATAGATTAGCTTCTTTGTTCAAGGGTTTTAACTGCTCACAATATGTCATGTTTTAGTAGATTAACTCTTTGCGTGAAAATGTTGATAGTTGCAACTTGGTTTTTCTTTTGATGGGTTAACAGTTGCAATTTGTTCGATTCTACCTTCTCAAGTATTGTGTTTCGCTATTGTCTGATATAAGCTCAGTTTACTTGATGCAAATAAAAATCAGCCATGTATTAAAGAACTAAGTGTCATCCTTTTTTTTTTTTTTTTGGGTTCAAATGTGTTCAATTTTCATGATGTCTGTTTGGTCATTTGTTTTCAATGAAATTTATTTTTCGGTGGCTTGAAAAACAGTATGATGTATACGGGAACCTTTTTGGCCTTCTTGCGGCGCACCCAGTGACACCCTTGGTCTCGCTGCACCATCTGGACGTAGTGGAGCCAATCTTCCCCAATGTGACCCGAGTAGAAGCCCTCCAGCGCCTCATGGTCCCCATCAAACTTGACTCAGCTGGCATAATGCAGCAATCAATCTGCTACGACCAATCAAGGACCTGGACCATCTCAGTCTCTTGGGGTTTTGCAGTCCAGATCTTCCGTGGCATTTTCTCCCCAAGAGAAATCGAAATGCCCTCAAGAACATTTTTGAACTGGTATAGAAGAGCTGATTACACTGCATACGCCTTCAACACAAGGCCAGTAACCAGGAATCCTTGCCAGAAGCCATTTGTATTCTACCTTTCCAAGGCCAAACTCAATGCTACCACAAACCAGACAGTCAGCGAGTATCTCCGGCATCGTATACCTCAACCGTTCTGCAAGTGGAAAATGGCAGATCCTGCCGAGTTAGACAAAGTAGAAGTCTTCAAAAGACAGGATCCTCAGCTATGGGAGAGGGTAAGTTATAAATAACATTTTCCATTCCATGAATCTTTCATGAGCAAGGTTCCACCTTATAACAGAAGCTAACCCTGTATTTTGATACTAAAAATTGTGACAGTCGCCAAGGCGAAACTGCTGTAGGATCCTGGACTCCAAAAAGAAGGGGACAATGGTAGTGGATGTTGGTGTATGTAAGGAGGGTGAGGTAAGTGATATGCAATCAAGAAAAAAAAAGGAGAAATTTTTAGTAAAGTGATCTACAGAAGTGAGCTGGCCAGCTCTGTAGCAAATTAAATGTTGGTTTTATTAATTATTAATTCTATATATAATTCTTCCCCAGATTAGTGTCCTGTGCAATCATGAGAAAGCTCATTCATTTATCATTTTGTTATTCCAAAATTTACTCGAAATGACTAATCATGACAGTATTAGCCGTGCTTTGCTTCTATTGTCTTGTTGCATACTAGTATATCCTATCTTATATTAGGTCTGCGTAGGCAATCTATGTGATATCTAGCATTGCCTAATAATTAATCTTTTGTTTTTGTTTGCCTGTCTCTAGGATGCTTAGCTAAAACTAACCAAACATAAAAAATTCTGTCAGAATAGATTAGTAGAAATAATATCACCTTAGTGTGCATATTAATCGTAGTTCCTTGGAAGACCCCTAGACTTATCGAAACTATAATAAGTTATTTTTGACAAAATAAAATACACTATGCCATATTTGTATTTAAGCGGCAACAAAAAAGTCGTCGCTTAATCAGGGGCGAAGCCAGGAATCAAAAGTTACCAGAGCTGGAAATTGAGATCTGAATTTTTTTTTTTGAGGTTTGGAACCCAGTGGGAAGCTCATCCTCACGCCTTTTTTTATTACACCAATCAAAGCACATTACAAAAACAACTAGCTAAATTTGACCCTTCGAGGTCCACTCATTTCAAATTCGGCAATTACATCATCATTACTAATACAATCAGTAAAAGTCCTTTCAATATAAAGGACCATGAGATCATCCAGAAATTCATCGCTCAACTTATTCCTAAGATCGCTTTTGATGATCTTCATCGCTGAAAATGCTCTCTCGGTTGTGGCAGTAGAAACCGGAAGAGTCAATATAAGACAAATCAATCGGTATATCAGAGGAAAATATATTGACTTTCCTGACTCAACCAGCAACCGACATAAATCTGATATAGAAGTCATCTTTGCAAACATAGAATCCTGCTCAATACCACCTACAAAGAATCCACACTCCATCTCCAAATTGTACATGTCACATGATGTAAAATCAGAAGGATAAAACTTTGAAGCAAGTTTACACACATCTTCAGCTTTGAATGCTTGAAAACCATTGCGTGGATGAAATGACGCACTAAGAGTGAGAAGTTCCATAGAAGTCTCTGGAAATCTATTCTCAAGCTCCGCCAACTGAAGGTCTATTACAGCATAAAATACATTGACCCGAAAATAATGTTCATTTGTTATATTCCTTTCATTATCCCTTTCCCTCACACCTCTCTTGTAAGGAGCAGACATATCCGGCATACTAATACCATGCTTTGAACAAAATATTCCAATATGCATAATCAAACTATCCCAACCATCATCTCTCATGCTTTGAAGTTTTCCTTTGGTCATCGAGAGGAATTGCATGACATTCAAAATATCCATATCTTTCTTTTGAAAAGCTTGAGAAAGAAAGTCAGTGATCTGCATGACATCATGCATCAAGAGTAAACAAAATATAAAATCAAACCTCTCTAAAGCCATACCAATGCCTTTCGCTTCTCCTCGCACTTTATCAACCCCATTCATATATAAATCATCAACAGTCGTCATGGTCGCCCCAAATAACTTAATCAAACTTGAAATTGAACGAAAATGTGAGCCCCAATGAGTGGCACCGGCTCTTTGTAGAGTAGAAGCTTGGTTCATACCTGAACCTGTCTCAAGTGTAACAACAGCTAGTAATTCCTGAATTTCCCCTTCCCTGTAGCCTTTTAACATTGAGTGTCTTTTTGCAGAAGAATCTACAAAGTTGACAATCGTAGTCAAAGTAGAAAAAAATTGCCACACATCGGGAACTCTTTTTGCTACATCATTTAAGGCCAACTGTAAACGGTGAGCAAAGCAATGCACATAATATGCATACGGACAATCTTTTAGAAATAAGGCTTGCAAACCATTGAATTGACCACGCATATTACTTGCACCATCATATCCTTGACCACGCATGTTTTCTTCGTTGAGGTCATATTGAGCAAGAATCCTTGATATCTCATCTTTTAAAGTCTGAGAACAAGTGTCAACAACGCTCACCAATTTGAAAAATCGTTCTCTAACCAACCCCTTACAATCCACAAAACGAAGAATGATGGCCATCTTCTCTTTATTTGCCACATCAAGAGCTTCATCGACAAGGATACAAAATTTGGACTCTCCAATCTCCTCTCGAATCTTTGCTCTAACTTTGTTGCCAAGAATATTTGCTATTTGCTTTTGAATATCTGATGATGTGTACTTCGCATTTTTTGGACCATTGCTTAGGACTTTGTCGTAGTCCAAACTCATTCGTTTCATAAGTTTCAATATTGCATCAAAGTTTCCACGATTAAGAGAATCCATTGATTCATCATGACCTCTAAAAGGACACCCTTGTGCTGCCAACAACTTCACGGCCTCTATAGTGGCTGTAAGGCGTAGTCGGTTTTCAGCCACTTCATTTGCGGACATAGTATTAATCACTCTTTCAATATGTCTTGATGGATTTCTCAAATTTTCCCACTTCTGCATTGATGCACTATGAATAGAATTAAGTCCCCCCATATGAGCTAGAATGCCCGACTTCTTATCCTTCACATTTCTCCAACTAGAAAATCCGTCTCTTGTAAACGATGAGCCTTTAGATGATTCGGTCTCAAACAAAAAACAAGCAAAACAGTATGCTTTATCCTTCTCAATAGAATACTCGAGCCAATGCCATTGTTCAAACCATGAGCTATTAAATTTTCGATACTGACCTCCATCTCGAGTACTTGGATAAGTCTTTAAATGAGGTTGCTTTGGCCCTAACACCACATAAGCTCTTCGAACATTGTCTTGTTCATTTAAAGGATATTTCCATATTGATTGTCGTTTTGCCGGATCCCTTTCAAGTGAATTACTATCGAAGACCGCTTCATCCACAATTTTTTCATTTTGTCGGTCTTCAAGTGGAGAGATCAATTCCTCATTTACCGATTCTTCAGAAAGATTTCAAGTTCTGACGCCAGTTCCGCTTTCAATACTATGGTACGTGCTCTGACTAGCACTTGAAGAAACGTTACTTTGGAAAAACGAAAGTATATTCTTCAAACGTTTAGACTTTCTATTATCCATCAATACACCTACAATCAAGCAAAAACAATTCAGAATTTAATTATCGTTCAATCAATCAATATTAAAATCCAAGTTGCTGATAGGAAAAACAAACAAGCAAGCAATACTCTGAAAACAAAGCATCCACCTACAAAGCAAGCACATTTGATAGGCAAATCAATAAATAATGAATTGAACATAATCTGAAAACAAACAAGCAAAACATAGGCTGATAGGCATTCAAATGTGTTGTTTGCACTATGCAAGCAACTCAGCGTCGCCGACCAGTACAGCAGCAATACTCAACATCAACAATCAACATTGGTGACAAAAGGAATGTTTGTTCACATAAAATTAGTGGAACGCCAAATACAGAAGAATAATACTGATTGAAAATTGAAATTTGAAATCGAAGTCGAGATTTAACTTGACTGAAGTCGAGATTAAACCTGATTGAAATCCCGCACAACTCGAAACTCGAGCCGAAACAAGTATGAATGTATGATGGAATGGATGTTTTCGAAGGCAAAACTCTGACGTTTTCGTCTTGGACAGCTACCGGACGTTCTCGTTTCTCGCCTCTCGGAAGTTCTCGTCTCTCGCGGCTCCCCTGTCCCCAAATCGGTATTACATTCAGATCTGAAAATCTACAAAAAAAAATAAATAAATAAAAAATTGGCCAAAAAATCTACCCGGGCTGCAGCCCAACAGCTGCCTTCGCCACTGCGCTTAATGTCAAATTTTATCGCTTAAGACCAATGTGACAAACATCATGTCGCTTTAGTAACGTCGCGTAATCCTTGTGACATGAGATTTTACGCGACGTCTCTTTTTAGGCATGTCGCGTTAAAGTGGAACCGTTTATGCGACATTTTCAATGTTTGTCGCGTAAACTTTAAGCGACACACGTGACTTAAAATTGCGGACGATGCATAAAAGCATTTAGGCTACATGCATAATATTTTCCGTATGGTCAGATGGTGTCGCATAAGATCTATGCCACCTGAGTCAGCTATAGGTATCACCGTCGCGTAAGAAGGTTTATAGGACATCGACACTATAGGCATAAAGGCTTATGTTGCCGCATTAAACGACATTTATGTCGCTTAAAAGCTATAAAGGTATGCTATTTAAGACTTACGCGTCGCATAAAAGTTGATTTGTTGTCGCTTAAAACATATACATTCGTGCTTTATAAGAAAGGCGTGTCGCATAAATGGCGATTGTTTGTCGCTTAAAAGCAAAACATTTGTGTTGTATTAGAGAATCTCATGTCATATAAATTGACATATATTGCACTTTGAACAGAATGTTTTGAACACAAAATTTTAAAAGCCCTTCGTTCATTGCAATCCAAAAGGGCACAAGTCAATGTTTAACCCTAACGACATCCCAAATACTTTGTGCATGGTAATGTTTACCAAGACACAAAACAAGTAGCGGCAGGTAGTTTTAAAAAAGTAAACAAACAAGTTCAAATCGGACTTGAGCAACATTCCCCAAACTAGATCCCCAAATTAGGACTTAATCCATTGCGAGCTGGCTGATGACTAGTGGCTCCATCCGAGACATTGCTAGCCATGGCTCCGGATCCCCCTTGATCATTTCCTCGAGCAATCGTATATGCTCCATAAACTTGTTAGCCTGATCTGCCATGCGTTCCTCGAATTTCTTAGGCATGTCCTCTTGTGTTTTCTGAAGCTCCTCTGTTAAATGAATGGTGTCCGATGCAATTCTTGCTCCTCCTCGTGGTAGCGGCTCTCGCGCTAAGAACTTCCCAATACCAGAAATGCGTGTCCCACGCTTCTGCCCCACAATCTGACTTATTATTTCAATTTGAGTACTAACTGATAGAGGATCATCTATGGCTCTTGGATCATCCGACTCTTGGTCACCCATCATTTCACGCACGCTGTCTCATTTTTTCCTACAATCATCAATGTCAAACTGTTAAGGATAGTAAATAAAGAAACTAACAAGCTATTTAATACCAGCAGACCAATACTTGCAAATTATGGAAACACTGAATGAAGAATACACAGACAGTAAGAGATAAACAATTGCAAATTCTAGAGGATGATAAATAAATATATGCATCAATATTCGCATGACAGTTGAAATATAACAACTCAACCGAGATACAAAATTAATACAACAACTCAACTGCAAACAGTGATAGCTACACACAAAATACTATACACAATATTCACAAAATAGTATGTCAAAGAGGTGAACAATTATAACTTATTGTTGACTGTAGGAAAATATAGAAACGATTCAAAATTTGTGAACATTACCTCTATTTCTGCTCCCCTGGCATCAGCGTCGTACACCTCACCGTATGCAGCAGTATAAGGGGCCTTATCATTTGAGAGAGCGTGCTTTTCAGCTCGGTGGCTAAAGGGGACCTTTCCCGAGTGATGGTTTGTTCTGCCTACAGGATTTCGTACTTCCTTCATTTTCTGACCCCGAGCCTATAAAATATAACATTGGAAATAAATCAAGTCTATTCATAATACTCTAACTGCAATGTAACTTAACAAAAAAATCATTGCTTATTGCATTACCTGAACTTTTGGTTCCCTGAAATGACCAACTAGCCAACGCCATTGCTCTTTGCGGTCAACAAACTCCAAAGGCAGTTCAGCACCATATTTTTCATAATGTACTTTGCAATCTGACTTCCAGTCTCTGTATCTTTCTGTAGTTATTCGGGTAATGAACCCCCAAATCCAAGTGTCATCAAAGTCGAGCACGAAGTTAGGCTACATAAGAAAAATAAGTTTGTTAATGGGGAAAAATACAATCACTAGTATATGTAATGTGAAGTGGGGGAATTAGTACTTACAGTCAAATGGTCGAAGACAGTGGCCCAATGCTCTGTCTCAAGCTCACAGTAGCTTGGTGCAAGCATTGGAACCTTGTCTCGCACACATGACCCTAACTCATGTGTTAACATACTTCTCAGCTGACGGCTCTTAGGGCCATTATGTTCCGGGCCATGTTCTACTTTTATCTTGGTTCCCAATGACCTCACATAATTGGCCACCTTTTGACCATTGACAACACCCCTAGTTTTTCTAGCTGGTTGATCTCCTACATTTGGCAAACACAAAGACTATATTAATCTAATAATTTCAATTATATTAAATATCAACTATATATATGAAATGAATGGAACTGTAAAGGAAATTAACCTGTGTTGGCCTTGGCCTTGCACCTAATGCTCCGCGGATTCTCTACAACGGGAATATCCCCTTCTGGGCATTCAAATACAACATTATCAACAGTTGGTGTATCATCCTCAAACTCTGGCGGTTCTGGATGTTCAATTTGTGGCAGTTGCTCTGTTGACACAGCAAAAGGAGCACTTTCCATCAATTCCAAGCACTGTGCCGATGATGTTGTCGAATACATTCTTCTCAATGTGCATGACATCTAGAGAATATGGCTGTCTCAAATATTTCCAATATGGTAGCTAAAAAAATGGTCTGATGGGTCCAACACAACTTTTCTAAACCACTTCTGCAAGCCTTGAAATTTGGATGTAAACTAAGCACCGGGAACTCATGACTAAATATCTCATCCCTAAATTCATGGCCAGAAAGGGAAGGTGGTGGATTCCTTAACTCAATTGTTCCATCAAACTTATCAGCGGCTTGCCTCCAACGATGATCCATATCAAGCCATCTGCGGTGACCTTGATACATCATTCTCCCAGATAAATGTTCCGCATCGACACCATCTAAACAAATTGGGCAAGCTTTATAACCTTTAGTCTTCATACCTCCCAACATGCCCAACCCTGGGAAATCGCTAATGGTCGACATTACTGCTGCTTTCATACGAAAGGATGAACCATCATACCTGTCATAAGTAATGACGCATGTGTCCCACAACATTTTTAGTTCCTCAATTAATGGTCTCATAAACACATTCAAACACTTTCCCGGAGACTTCGGACCAGATATCAACAAAGTAAGTAGGTTGAATTCCTTTTTCATGCACATTGAAGGTGCTAAATTATATGGCATAACCATAATAGGCCAAGTGCTGTGTGAAACACCGAGTGCTCCAAATGGGTCAAATCCATCGGTCGCTAATCCAAGACGGACATTCCGAATCTCACTCGCAAATTTCGGAAATTCCTTATTAAAATCTTGCCATGCCTCCCCGTCAGCAGGATGTCTAATCTGACCCTCTTTCACACGTCTTTCTCTGTGCCATCGCATCTCCTTGGCTATTGTTTCAGACATGTACAAACGTTGTAATCTCGGTGTTAATGGGAAGTAACGAACAACTCTCCTTGGTGTCCTGCTAGTACCTTTAACACATACCTATCTCGACTCATGGCACACCGGACAATAATCAAGATCTTTATTCTCTTTGTAGTATAGAATACAACCGTATTCACAGGCATGGATAGTCTCGTCTCCCAATCCCAAATTCTTCAAGCTTCTTCTAACATCTCGATAAGAACCAGGAAACTTATTGTCACTTGGGAGAAACTCTTTGAACCACCTTAACTGAGCAGTACAAGATTTGTTCGACCAACCATTATCCACTTTCATTTGCATCACTTTCAATACGGTGTCTAACACACTCTTATTGCTGCCAGCAAATATGGGTGTTTGAGCTTCTAAAAGAAGCTGAGTATACTTCTCATAAGCATCCTTACCCAATGAATCATCGACGACATCGGTCATTTGATGCATATCTCGAAAAGGGAAAGCATCATTAAGAATATCCATTGTAGGATTCGTCGGACAAGTATCACAACTACTATTACGAGACATGGTACCCTGACTCTTTTTCATAATGTATTGTTGCCTTAGCATGAAAATTGAAGGATCAGTGCGAACTTCACCATGTGATGTCCAAGTAGTG
This sequence comes from Rhodiola chrysanthemifolia, assembly GCA_033675395.1. Taxonomy (NCBI): domain Eukaryota; kingdom Viridiplantae; phylum Streptophyta; class Magnoliopsida; order Saxifragales; family Crassulaceae; genus Rhodiola; species Rhodiola chrysanthemifolia. Next base: position 15,523,269 of record CM066207.1, read on the forward strand.
TAATCCATCATCGTACCATTCTGAATCAAATGTGCATACTTTTGATCCAATGTGAGTATTCTATGATGCAATCTACAACGCGTACAGGGACACAAATGCATGGTCTCGGGCCTGTTCTGTCTCACAAAGTCTATGAAGTTATTAATCCCGTCAAAATAGCGCGGGTCGTATCTTTGTAGTTTCATCCAACTTTTATCCATGCTTTGCTGTATAACAAACAACACTATACATGTGTTAGATATTTCTTTCTATAAAACAAGCAACATTGTCTATACACTTTAACAATGGAACAAAGTGAAACAGCACACATACTAGCTAGCACATATTTTTCACACTAACACACTTGTGGTCCATTAAACAAGAGCTGAACATATATTTTAAATCAGTACACTTGTGGTGCATTAAGCAAGCATGAATATAAGTTTTCAAGCACTCAAGGTTGTAAGGAAACATTAGCAAAACAAGCTCAATCATATATATTAATTCACAGCTTGACTTGAAACAACCACTAGCTATCAAAGAAGCAAAAAAAATCTATACACTCAACAGTGAAATCAAATAAGTATAAATTTTTCTATACACTGGACAATTAAGTCATGCTTTACCTAGCAAACTTGCACATAATTTTCCATTGCTCTGGAGCTTGTAGTCACATTTAAGTGCTAGCAATATAAGTATACCTGCTGCAGGATTCGTCGAATTGCAGCTTTGGCAAAATGAAACTGAGATGTGTTTTGACAAAGATACTCAACTAACAAAAATGGACCTGGTCATGATTATCAATCCTTCATTAATCAAATTACCGATTTCAAATAACAAAAACACTAAATATTGAAGCTATGTCCACGAACCAAATTCAACTGCTAGTATATCAACAAAAAAACAAATACAAACCTGATCTGTAGTGAACTGCGCGCTAATGCTCCGGCCGGAATCAAATCAATTGCTAAATCTCCAAAATGAAATCAAATTGTTTCTCTTTATATCATCCGCTCAATCGACATTGAAGGAAGTTGCCTTGCAAATTCGCGACCTAAGTCGAACCCCTTAAATGAAAATCAATAAAGAAGAAGATATGAATGAGGCGGGTGTGGTACGGTCTCGATATGGGAGACGGATTGTGTCCGGCAGTATTCGTTTGTGGATCTACAAACGGTCAAGAGGAGTGCATTGCGTTGTGTAGAAGAAGGACCTAATCTGTCTATCTGCAGATTATTGTTGGGCCTATAACTGGATTTTGATGTTAATTTTTTCGTTTGTTGGGTCAAGAGGAGTGCATCGCGTTTGTCCGGTGGTATTCCGGCGACGTTAGTATCGCCAGAATTTTTCCGACAAAACTCCGACAACGGTCCGGAAATAAATTTATTAAAGCTAAAATTCGGTGTTATTCCGGCGATATTCTGGCCACTCAAATTCTGGCGACAAAGTATCCCCGAAATGTCCCCTGATTAATTTCTCCGCAATTCCGGGGACATTCAGGTGATAATATCCCTGTCGCCGGATTTCCCCCGAAATAATTCCTGCGCAATTCCGGTGACATTCCGATGCCCGAATCCCTGTTGTTGGATTTCCCCGGAATTTTGCCGGAAATGATAAATTGCATTAATAAAATTTTCAATTTAAATTTTGCATGTCCTAGGAGTTGTCCCTAACTATCGCCGGATTTTTTATAATTTAAATTATATATGTCGCCGGATTTGTCCCTAATTGCTACCGAAATATTTACAGCAAAAGCAGATCTGATCGGGTTTATAGCAAAATCACTTCTCAGCCAAAACCCTTTTGTGAAACTTGTTCATCTTCTTCTTCTACCTCATTTTCCGAAAGGAATAATGGAAGGAAATCGGATGCATGCTTCCTCATATAAGCAGCCACAATTTTGACGAAGCTGTTGAAAAGTGTACGGAGAAGAACCTCCAGATACAGTTCAATTAAACCGAGCGTTTCTTCTCCGCTAAGCTTTTTGGCTTTCCTCTGCAATGGCGAAATCTGCTGCAATGTTGCTGTTCGTTGCTTTCTTAGTAGCCATGGCGTCCGCTCAGATGGAGGCTCCAGCTCCAAGCCCTGATTCTCCGGCATCCGCCGACGTGACGTCACTGTCAGCTATGGCGGTGGTGGCGGCTGCTTTCGGCGCCTTCGTGTTTGGATCTGCGGCTAGGATGTGATTTGGAGGAGGATGGCGTTCTGGATTTGATTTGATTGTTGTTATGTAGTGTAGTGGATGAGATGTTTGGGGACGGATGGTTTGTTTAGGGTTTTGATTGCTTGTGTTGATTTTAATTTTTCTATAATCATCATCATATTGTTATGCTACCAATCGTCTTGATATATAAAATACATTTTCTGTTAAAAAAAGAAAAAGAAGAACCTCAAAAACACAATACATAATATCAAAAAAAAACACGATACATGAAATATTAAAATTTTCAAAAATCATTAAATTTAATTAAATATTATATTATCAACATATCTTGTCCCCGAATTGTCGCTGGATTTTCCACAAATATTTTTTTCCCCGAATTGTCGCCGGATTTTCCCCACATATTTTGTCCCCGAATTGTCGCCGGATTTTCCCCACATATTTTGTCTCCGGATTTCCGCAGGACTTTCGCCTCATATATTGTCCCCGGAGATTCGCAAGACTTTCCCAGCCTTCTACTCCCCAGATTTTCCCCGGAATTTATTTTGGCCGAAAATGCGCCGGATGTTAGCAAGAGTGTCGCCGGAATTTGTCCCCGGAAATTATTCGGGGGACGTTTTGCCGGCGACAAAATTTTGGCCGAAATTTTGCCGATTTTGTCCTTATTCCGGCGGAAATCCGGCGCATATCAGGCCAAATTTGGTTGCCGGATTTTTTTGCAAAATTTGTAGTGTCATACATTGGTTCCAAATGTCACGTAAATAATAAAGTATAAAATTCAAATTTGAACAAAGTTTGAAGAATATGAGGTCGTCAAGAGTAAACAATAAAGCGACATACGTTGGAATTTCGCATGAGCCTATGTCGTGTATTGCATTACACGCGACATACTATACATGTCACGTAAACATTTGTCGCGTAAACACCAAAACGCGACGCATATTGGCCGTCGTATAAACATTTTTCGCGAAAACCATTTAAAGCAACGTGGTTTGTTTCGTCGCTTTAACAATTGTCGCGTTAGCTGAATAACGCGTCACGCAAAAGACGTCGCGTAATTGTTTATCGCCTTAGTACATATACGCGACACCGAAACCAATTTGTGTCGGATAAAACATTTATGGGACACAATTTTAAGCGACGACAATCAAATTCTGTCGCGTAATTAACAGAATGGCGTAGTGATACAACAACGTCAAAATGACGTCATTGCCAAGAAATTACTTTTACGTCAAAGGTGAGCCTATTCTGAAAACAATGTAAAGTTTGTAAACAAATACTTGTTCATATCTAATATAGAAATGTAGCAAGCGAATATTGCGAGAACAACTCAAAAACAAGAATAAAACACATCAACTTTATAGTGACTCAGTAGTCTTTATGACTGCCCATGTTCAGTCGAAGAGCATGACTTTATTGATCTGAATTGATGGTTGTACACATTTGCACTCTATCACCAGAATTTATATTAGCTCTCTTATACATGAATTCAAAATACAGTGTAAGAATTTCACAATTAATTTCAAGATTCCTAATTCCAAGTTCTCGAAACCAAGATATTTCTCTTTCCTCAATTTCTCTCGACCTTCTGAGAACCCTTTAGGAGCTTCCAGATCCATCCGCCGGTGGGGGCTGGAGGCTTCAATCTCGTACCTTTTTTGTTCGTCGGTGAGTTGTCGGTGGGTGGGATGGCCTCTGGCTTTCCTTTCGCTCTTTCGGTTGGGTTCTCCTTCGTTGCAATCGCTCTGGATCTGGCAGGTTGGCGGTGGCAGATGGGTTGTTGGTGGGGCTGGTAGCGCTGTCGGCCGGTTGGGATGCTTGGAGCTGCTGATGGGCTGACGGATGGTGTTGTTGGCGTTGGCTGTTTCCTTCGTCTTCGACGGGCACAGCTTGGGTGGTAGGTGAGATAGGCGGTCGGGTGGTGGCATGTTGGTGGCTGCGGTCGGATGGGGTGGAATCTGCTGAGGGCGGCGGAGTGTTTGCTCGGTGGTTTGGGTCCCGGCGGTGGTCCGATTTTGAAGCTTCCGGTTGAACGCCGGTGATTGTTTTGATTATTAAGTTAGTTTTAGTTATCTTTAGTTTAGTTTAGTTTAGATTAGATAGGTTGGTAGTTTAGTCTTTCTCTCAGCCGGGTTTCCGGTCTGAGCTGTTTTTCTCAGCCTCTTGTCAGTCTGAGCTGTTCTAGTGTTTTAGTTTTTTAATTTCAGGAGCTTGTCTCCTGGTTTGTATCAAAGGGCACGACGGTGCGTAATCCGTCTATGTAGTGTCGGCCACCGCGATCGGTCCGACCGGAACAGCTTCTGTTGTGTCGTGCCCTTTCTAGGACTTCTGTCTCTTCGGGGGCAGTTTGTTCTCGTTTTAATAAACGTTGAACTTTGATCACACAAAAAAAGTTCTGGAAACCAAATGAGTTGACCTTGACTCACACGCGCTACTGCAGTACACATAGTCGTTGGATTCCGAACGAAACCAATCTCATTAGCCGCCTAATCTTCCTTGTCCGGCACACGACACCTTTTAATCAATGCTCCTTAATTGCCCACACTAATCAAAACGAGGCTATAAATAGTAGAAGATGGTTTCGACCATTGGGTGGTGGGTTTTTTTAGAGAAAAGACTAAGGAAAAAGGTCCAAATCAAGGTATTCATCAAGGATTCAATCAAAACAGAAGAAGAAAATCCAAGTAGGACATCTAGGTTTGATCATCCTATTTCTCTACAATCTCTCTAAACTACTTGTTGTTTTCTTATGAACCCTACTTTTGCTTTGTTGTCTAACATGATCAGTGAGTGGTCCCTTGGTTTTGAGGGTTCTACAATGCTCCTTGGTACTCAATGATCATGTGTATACATTGGATTGCATAATCAAAGTGTTTGAATTCATTTTCACCTAGAGCTTCATTTATTAACATGTTACTAAGTGTTTGATAAAATGCTTAAGTTTCATGTTAACCTCAAAACTTGAATATAAGTATTTAAAGAGCTTACGGATGGTTTTGTATGGGTGAAATTGATCCACACCTAGTATTCATGGAAATGTATTCAAGGCGTGGAAGCTAAACTATCTTTTAAACATCTATTTCTCCTTGGTTGACCTTATAATGAAAATTGAAGTACAATCAAGAGGAATAGAATCAACATATTAGAAAAATGAGACTCTAAATAAGAGAGCATAAATTTGAGCGAGATACCAATGAAAATAGGCTCACTTAAGTTTATGTTGGGTTTTAAAGCTATTCATCATTTATGGTGCTTGGGATCTGTGTATTTGATTATTGGCAAATGTCAAGTAGGGGAGTAGCCCCTTGAAACGTCTTTTAATTGAACATCAACCGCCTTAAACACTTGCTTGCTAAGTTTTAGATCAAATAACACCCAAAAATCACTTCGATATATAGAAGTAGCCTAGTAATATATAAAAAATTTCTTAGCTTATAATCTCGTGTGCTCCCTTGGGTTTGACTTGGAATTCTAATTATAAAATGTTTTGACAAGTTTGTAATACACTTCAAAAGTGTATACAACAAACTACAACGTTAAAAAACACCTTCTGTTCTCTTCTTTTTCTCCTCCCTCTCTCCACCACCTCTTCTCAACCCAGCAAACCCACCCTCTTTTCCTCCTCCCTCAGCCCCTTCCTTCTCCTCCTTCTCCATCGCAACGCCGGCCTCTTCCCTCTCTCCTTTTCCTTCATACCCCATTGTAAATCTGGTCCGATTCATGCCTCGTGAGGCTGGTCGGCTCAGATTTGGGCCTCGTGGGTGGTGGAGGTGTAGGTGAGCTTGGGAGGCGATGCCGGCGGTGGGTGGTGGTTGGGTGGGTTGGAGGGGCTGTGACAGTCTTTTTGTGTATATATTTGTAATTTTTTGTTGCTTTTACGTTGTTGTGTTTCTCTAAGCGGATCCGCTTACGAGAGTTTTCTATTTCCTTTATCTATCCCGCTCTTGGGGTTTCTTTGGGTTCGTCGTCCGTTGGTTCTGCCCAAGGGGTACGCCCACTCCCATGGGCGTGAGGCAAAGTGGAGCAGCCGGCTGTTCTTATTCCGGCGTAGTTTCATTTTCTGTGCTACTCACAGCTAGTTGGTGTTTCTTGCTTTAAGTCCTTTATTATGCATTTTCTATAGCTGGCGCGTTTCCTTGGCAAGCAGCAGACAAATTGTTGACGATTGGAGTAGCAGGACCCATAAATAAAGCTTACTCCATGGAAGGTTTTGCCCGAGCTTGAATGTTTCTTTGAAGTTGGCAGAAGAGCCGCTTTATGGTGGGCCAAGTTGGCATGGAGGCTTTCCACAGCAAGCGAAGGAGGAGATTTCTACCAGTTTTTCTTAGTCAGTTTAGTTATTGGTGTTAGTTTCTATCGCTAGTAGCTTTTCTTGTTAGAGCAAAGAGTTGTGTTGGAATCGTTTGATCCGTCGTTTTGACTGGTCTGTCCTCCTTTGTTGTTTTGTTAGGCATGTTGCCTTATTATATAAAAAAAAAACTACAACGTTAAAATAGCTTCGTTGACGGTGAGCAATGGTTAAATTATCCCTAGGATAGTTGTATGACACTTTGACTACTTCACTTTAATTTTCTTGTTTTAGTTACTTGTGTTTTTGAGTTTATCATATTATCCTTGTTTGTCCTGCTCGTTCTTCTCCTTATAGGTGCATTCCTTTTATGCCACCTAAGACAAAAAATATGCATTGGGATCCTCACTTAGTCCTCACGAGAATTGATTTTGGGAACTTTTTTATTCACCGAGGGCTTCAAGTCAAAATCTCGGTTATCAATTGTGGGGGAAAGAATGCGGGATCTATAACCAAGCGCATTAGAGGCCATGTAGTCCTTGAGACCTCTATGCGCTGGAGGGCTACAGGATTGGGATGAGGAACCATGGGATTTTTGGGATTGGCCGGGGCTCTAGGAGGTCTTTCCACCATGTCTAAAATGGGTGTCTCTTGAGAGTTAGAAGATGATCCTTTTGACTTAGTTGCGTTACTCCTTATAAAATGAGGATCGGCGATATCCTTAAGAGGTTGATTCAAATCTCTATCCACAATCTCGCTAAGTTTTGACCACATTCCTCGAGATTTGTGACACCTTCAAGATGAATGGAGCATCGAAGGACGCCATTTACTTAAGGCTTTTCCTTTTCTCACTTAAAAGGAAGGCTAGAGATTGGCTAAGGAGTCAAACACCGGCAAGCCTCACTACATAGGAAGAACTCGCCACGGCGTTCCTCAAACAATATTTTCCTCCATCTAAGACAACCCATATTAGAAGTCAAATTGTGAATTTTAGACAAATTGACGGGGAGACACTCTACGAAGCATTGGAAAGATACAAGGAGTACCAAAGACTTTGCCCACACCACAATTGGGATGCATTCCTTCTCTTTCACACGTTCTATAATGGGGTTGATGGTGCTTCACGCTTAGCCCTTGACCAAGCCGCAAGTGGAGCTATCAAGAAGCTAGAACCTCTTGGAGGATATGAAGTTATTGAGACAATCACAAAGAATTACTTCATGTGGGTGAGTGAAATAGGAAATCCTAGGAAGCAAGCAGGGAGATATGAAGAAAAGCCATAGATTCAAGAGAATAGGACTCATTAACCAAGAAATTGGATAAGCTCTCGGAAAAGGTTGATTGATTACAACTCCTGGCAAATGACCACTGGGTGACCCAATTGTGTTATATTTGCAGGGTGAACCAGCATGAAACCAACTATTTTCCTTTAATCCAACTCTCGTAGGAGGGAACGAAGCGAGAGAGTATGGAGTTAGTTCCTCTCAAGGTCAAAACTCCCAAGCCAATTATACCACGCCCACGTACTCACAGACTTGGAAAAATCACCCAAACTTCTCTTACAAGACCACCAATCCAACCCCTCCCTGCTTTGGTCCAAGACCTACTTCAAATAACCAAGCCTTCCAACCAAGAAACCAATTCCCACCTTGTAACCAATTCCAAGGACAACAACGCCAAGTGTAACCTCAAAAGCCTTATCAACAAGTCACTCAACCTCCACAACCTTCAACTGAGCTATCCAATACGGACTCCATGATTGCTACATTCCTTGCGGCCCAAGAGAGGATGAATATAGACTTGCAAGCTCAATCGTTGGAAGTCAAACAATCCAACCAAAACGTACAAGCTCAATTGTTACAATCCAATCAAAATATGCAAGCTCAACTCAAGATGCTTGAGAATAAAATAGCCCAACAAGCCGAATCTTCCACGAGGGCACAAGGAAAGTTACCGGCTGATGGACCATAATTATACGAATCAAAAACACAGTTAAACCCACTAAATTAGACTGTTTGTCTATTTAACTTTTGCTTGTTAGTTCCGCTATTTATCTACAGGGTATTTTGGAGCATAGAGAGAATACACGCTAAGGATAGGATTTTACGCAGAAAAGATGTTACGAGTCATTCCAAGGTCTCGATCAGACGCTGACTGAAGAAATCTAAAGATCCTGACATGGAATCATTCAAAACAAATCAAAGCGAAGAGCAATCAAAGTCAATCCCGGGCTGAAATACACCGATAGTTTTGTGAAAACGTCGCAAAAACGTCACAAAACTCCACATTTGCCCATGGTGACCGGCGGCTTTTGGAGGAGGTGGCCAAAGGAGGAAGCTCTCCTCCATGGATGACCTCCAACCGGCGGCTCTTACCTCCCATGGAGCTCCCCTTGGATGAAGCCACATGCTCTCATCCTCACCCTCCATTCCCCTCTCCTTTGGCTATAAATACAAGCCCCCCATCTCATTTGTAAATCATCCCAAAAATCATAAATCACTTATCTCTCTAAGTTTGGCAATTTGTAAGTTTGGTTTTGAAATAATACTCTTGTTGGTTCTTGAGTATTATAACAGTTTTAGAGAATACTCCTGTTGGTTCTTGAGTATTCCCCTTACTTACTGTCTTTCAAAAACCCCCGAGTATTTAGCTATGGTATCCACCTCTATGGATATTCGTAGCTAAACTCTTCATTCGGTTGAAGGGGTGTACTTGTATCATAAAATGTTTTAGACTTTGCTTTAGTGTTTTTTCTCTGTATTCAAAACTTGTTCTATGTGCCATATATTAGGCCAGAACTTCCAAGGTTGAGTGGATGCTTGGAATGGCAAAGCTCTTCCGTGGAAGTTCGTAAACATACTCGGATAAGTGGATGCTTGGAATGGCAAAGCTTATCTGAGGAGTTTGACCTCTCTCAAACACCATTTGATTGCTCGGGAATGACTGATCAAATGGATGCACACATGCTAATATACCTTGGAATGGGGTATTAGTCTAAGTAGAACAAGGGCTCTACGTTTTTTGCAAAAGTCTAGACAGTGTGTGCAAATCGAGTGCTTGGAATGGCCTTGATACTCTTTCGAACACTTTTGCAAAAGACTAGACAGTGTGGCAAATCGAGTGCTTGGAATGGCCTTGATGCACGTTTGAATACTTAGAAGGATCATTAAAGGTCAATGATAAACAGGCTATGATATAAGGCCCCCAAAATCGAATGTTTTCCTTGAAATCAAACAACTCCTGCACTTACTTTCTTAGTATAACTGCCGTAATCAACTGCTCACCTTCCGGAGGACTTGCCAATCACGCATCACCCGCTGTAAGTCTCCTACTTTTATTTTCAGTCATTTACTTTTCGCACAAAAAAACCAAAACCAACCAAAAAGTCACGTAGTTACTAGCTCTAAAACCTCAACCAACCTAAAACACGCTCCCTTGCTGTACAAATCACCTCAAAGAACAACTATCCCCCTAATTCCTTTGGGTTCGACCCCTACTTACCACTTGCTACCCAGTAGTGAAGTCGCGAGTAGCGGACTATAAATTTATTTGTACATTTGCTCTGACGACAAGCATCTGTCAAATTGGCGCCGTTGCCGGGGAATTAGCCTTCGGATAGTTGTTCTTTTCTTTCTCTCCCCTTCTCATGACGCTACCCACTACATATGCATGGACAACACGATATCTGCCCCTGTTCGGAGGTACGGATGGAGAAAATCCTGTACAACACTGCTGAAACTTTCACCACGTTTGCTGCCACATAAAACCTGAGAATGAAATGTTAGAGGAATTTAAGCTTAAATGCTTCAAATTTTCTCTGACTGACTTCGCGACAATCTGGTACTACACATCACCCGCTATGCATGCTGAATATTTTGTGGACCTCTGCGTTCCATTCCTGAAGGAATTCTCCCCCCCATCCTTACGCCAAAAAACCCGTGAGAAGATCATGTGCCTTCAACAATCCCGGGATGAGACTTTGGACGAATACTACACGAACTACGACACCATCGTCTCAAGCTGCCCGCACCATGGATTCACGAAGAAAGTTCTTCTTCAAAAATTTCTTCGTGGGATGAGGTCCGATGAGCTGGGAAGGATTAACGAAGCAATGAAAAGATCAGCCAGGAACTTATCCATAGCAGACATGTGGTACCTCATAAATAACCTGGCCGCAGCCACAAAACGAATACCCCAAACTGACGGAGGAATGCAAATAGACGAAGCTGGTCCTGAGGCAAATGAAGAAACTCCCGAGCCATCAGAAGAGACTCCTGAACCGTCAGAAGAATCAGACATGGAAAGCATCGGACGCAACGAGGTAGAAGTCCAAAATACCACCAGCATACTGCCCGAGCCATACCCAGCTATCATCACCCAAGCTTCCGAGACCATCTATGACCAGATCCTGACAAACGGACATAACGAGGCAGAACCAAGCCTTAAGATGCAAGCTTCCCAACTTTTCCCCTCGATCAATAGGCAAATCGCTGAAAACTATGTGATCAATGAAGAGGCTAAAAGGTGGATGGGAAAAGGGCCTGAGCAAAACGACACCGTAATGGGGCATAGACGCTGGAAGGAGAAACCATCAGAACAGTGGGAGCTGGACCCACGCCCATCATCCCCCAAAAACCCAGGAAGAGTCAAAGCAAGAATCAGGGTTGGCGCAATAAAGAAATTCGACCTGAGCCACCCATGGGATCCAAACCAATGATCCAAGAATGAGGTACTGTCGAGCTAACGACGTTAAACAAGTGCACTGGTCAGGAGGTAACCCGACACTATCTTACTTTCTGTCATTTAATTTCAGTCATTTAGTTTAAAGTCATTCTCACATGTATATATCTGCTTGCATGACTTTTGAACTAAGGCACGCCTTCGTTCAAATGTGTGGGGTGAGAACCACCTTTTTATATAGTTAAATAACATGCTTTCTGTTTTCTTAATAGTATCTTTTTGAAAATATGAACTTAAGAATGTGAAAAAGATAGATCATAATTCATGTATCAACCTTGTGAAAATTCAACTGTTTAAAAACTTAGAATGTAACTTCTCATTTGTTCCTTTGTGCTGAGATAAACTAGGGATGTGGAGTTGATAGAAAATGCCCTAGAGGGGCTTGGCAAGCAATCGAAGGATCGAATCAAACTATATGGTTTTCGAAGTCAGTGGAGGCTGCACTTCGGGTTTCAGTGAAGATTGAAGTCATCTCCGCCATGCAGTGTTTATGCAAAAAGAAAAAAAGGCGAGGACGGGAATCAGACCGTCCTCTCTCTAGTCAAAGTAGCCGAGAAAATAGATGAGCGACCCTCATCTTGACCCGCGCGAAACGACAACGATGAGAGGAGCGGGGATGTATTTCCATATGCTCGCGGTCGATGATTGGACCTCCCAAAAAGGCTTGAGAAAATGGACTAGCAAGTCACAAAGAAGCAAAAGCTCGAAGAAGCAAATCAAGAGGCCAAAGGCCCAAAAGTGTGAAGGTTTTAACCGAACAAAAGTGAAGTACTCAAAAAGTCAAATCCAAGGCCAAAGGCCGATTCACTACAAAAAAAAAAAAGCTGTCCCTCGTCAAAAAGAAAGAAAATCAAAGATCAAACCATTGAAACCCGAACCGAATCACGTGCTAGAGAAAGCTACAAGAAAACCATATAGTACGAGACGGTCCCGAGATTGCAGTCCAGGAGCCTAAAAAGGGCTATCTCCCGAACATCCAAAATACTTTGCATCTCAGCACGGAGGTACAAGTATCAAGTTTCTTCTATTTATTTACGCAGTTTAATTTGGTAATAAGTAGTAATGCATGAATTAGGATAAGTCTAGTCCCACAGTCTAACTTTCATATTTTAAAAGCTTACTTAGTGCCGCCCTTTAATAGCATTATTCGGGACGAACAACTAAAAGTGTGGGGTGATCTGATGGACCATAATTATACGAATCAAAAACACAGTTAAACCCACTAAATTAGACTGTTTGTCTATTTAACTTTTGCTTGTTAGTTCCGCTATTTATCTACAGGGTATTTTGGAGCTTAGAGAGAATACACGCTAAGGATAGGATTTTACGCAAAAAAGATGTTACGAGTCATTCCAAGGTCTCGATCAGACGCTGACTGAAGAAATCTAAAGATCCTGACATGGAATCATTCAAAACAAATCAAAGCGAAGAGCAATCAAAGTCAATCCCGGGCTGAAATACACCGATAGTTTTGTGAAAACGTCGCAAAAACGTCACAAAACTCCACATTTGCCCATGGTGACCGGCGGCTTTTGGAGGAGGTGGCCAAAGGAGGAAGCTCTCTTCCATGGATGACCTCCAACCGGCGGCTCTTACCTCCCATGGAGCTCCCCTTGGATGAAGCCACATGCTCTCATCCTCACCCTCCATTCCCCTCTCCTTTGGCTATAAATACAAGCCCCCCATCTCATTTGTAAATCATCCCAAAAATCATAAATCACTTATCTCTCTAAGTTTGGCAATTTGTAAGTTTGGTTTTGAAATAATACTCTTGTTGGTTCTTGAGTATTATAACAGTTTTAGAGAATACTCCTGTTGGTTCTTGAGTATTCCCCTTACTTACTGTCTTTCAAAAACCCCCGAGTATTTAGCTATGGTATCCACCTCTATGGATATTCGTAGCTAAACTCTTCATTCGGTTGAAGGGGTGTACTTGTATCATAAAATGTTTTAGACTTTGCTTTAGTGTTTTTTCTCTGTATTCAAAACTTGTTCTATGTGCCATATATTAGGCCAGAACTTGCAAGGTTGAGTGGATGCTTGGAATGGCAAAGCTCTTCCGTGGAAGTTCGTAAACATACTCGGATAAGTGGATGCTTGGAATGGCAAAGCTTATATGAGGAGTTTGACCTCTCTCAAACACCATTTGATTGCTCGGGAATGACTGATCAAATGGATGCACACATGCTAATATACCTTGGAATGGGGTATTAGTCTAAGTAGAACAAGGGCTCTACGTTTTTTGCAAAAGTCTAGACAGTGTGTGCAAATCGAGTGCTTGGAATGGCCTTGATACTCTTTCGAACACTTTTGCAAAAGACTAGACAGTGTGGCAAATCGAGTGCTTGGAATGGCCTTGATGCACGTTTGAATACTTAGAAGGATCATTAAAGGTCAATGATAAACAGGCTATGATATAAGGCCCCCAAAATCGAATGTTTTCCTTGAAATCAAACAACTCCTGCACTTACTTTCTTAGTATAACTGCCGTAATCAACTGCTCACCTTCCGGAGGACTTGCCAATCACGCATCACCCGCTGTAAGTCTCCTACTTTTATTTTCAGTCATTTACTTTTCGCACAAAAAAACCAAAACCAACCAAAAAGTCACGTAGTTACTAGCTCTAAAACCTCCACCAACCTAAAACACGCTCCCTTGCTGTACAAATCACCTCAAAGAACAACTATCCCCCTAATTCCTTTGGGTTCGACCCCTACTTACCACTTGCTACCCAGTAGTGAAGTCGCGAGTAGCGGACTATAAATTTATTTGTACATTTGCTCTGACGACAAGCATCTGTCACCGGCCAAAACCGATCCAAACCCTAGAGAATATTGAAATTCGGTAACATTGAGGAGTGGCAAGCAATTAGAGGAAATTCAACCAAAGAAGGATAATCAAGATCCTCTTGAAAACAAAGACCAAACTAGAGCCGAAATCGAAGAAACAGAAGAAGAGATTCGCATTCCTTCATCCAACAAACAGAAATAAAAAGTAGAGTTAAAGCCTTATACACCTCATATCCCCTTCGCACAACGGTTGAAAAAAGAGCAATGAAAAGCAATTTTCTAAGTTCTCGGAGATTTTGAGAAAACTTTATGTCACATTGCCCTTCACCGAGGTAGTCACACAATCTCCTTCTTATGCAATATTTCTAAAGGATATTGTCACTTGCAGGAGAATAATTGAAGAGGCCAACTCGGTATCCCTCTACGAAGAATGTAGTGCCATATTCCAACGTGCCATGCCACCAATAGTCGAAGATCCGGGTAGGTTTTCCATTTCATGTTATATTGGTGGTGTTAAGATAGAGCATGCTATGTGTTACTTGGGTGGTAGCATATCTTTGATGCCTTGCTCATTGTGCAAAAAATTGAATATAGGTGAACCCAAACCTACACAAATTACTTTGAGAATTGCGGATCGTTCCTCAAGATTTTGCAAGGGAATTCTAAATCAATCTATTGAAAAAAATATTGTGTTAAATTGGGAAAATTTTCACTTTATGGTGCATGAGGGAATAGTGCTTGGACAAAAAGGGAGTGGAAAATCTTGTCGCCGATTGGGAAAAAATGTCACTTTATTAGATTAGACCCATAAGGTGGATTCTCCTACTCCAAGAGTTCGACACTGAGATCAAGGACAAAAAGGGAGTCGAAAATTTTGTCGCCAATCATCTATCTAGAATTGAAGAGCATGAAGAGTTAGACAAAGACACTATCCTTGTTGAGGATTCTTTAGTTGGGGAACAACTCACGAGCATAGAAGCGAAATATCACCCTTGGTACTTGGTTATGGTGAATTTCATGGTGTGTGGGGTCATACCACAAAATCTAAATCCTCACCAAAAGAGAAAATTCCTATCCGAGGCAAAAATATATTATTGGGATGAAGCCCTCTTATATAAGCTTTGTGCGGATGGTACATATAGAACTTGTGTAGCGAGAGATGTTACGAGAAGTATTCTACATCTTTGTCAAGCCTCACAATATGGAGGACAGGGAAGTGGATTGATGAAGGCGTGAAAAGTCTTACAAAGTGGTTTTTATTGGCCCACACTTTTTCGAGATGCCTATGAATTCGTTAAGGCTTGCGACCAGCGCCAAAGGACGGGAAGTATATCAAAGAGCAACGAAATGCCTCAACAAAGCATTCAAGTTACATCCTCCTGGTGGGCACCACCAGCTCCATCATTAGTTCCCTTCTGGGGATCTAATGTATATTTCCCCGTCTCCATGAATAAACTTTACTTTCCATAGGTTGCTTTCATCGATCCTTTTGAAGTACCCCACTGCATCCGTTCACTTGTTTTGTACCTGCTTCATCCTTCTCTCCGTACCACTTTTTGTTGTTGCAAAGAGTACTTGGGTACGTGAGAAAATATGCCTCAATGGGGTCAGCATGATCCATATGTTGTATTGCTATTGTGCGCAGGTTAATGTGCTCTCTTGCTTCTTTAGTAGGATGCGGTGCAGAAGATATTGCACATTTGTTCCCTCGGGGTATCATTCCTTACCATGTAGGAATGACATCCTTCAAGTAATGTAACTATCTCGGTACACAATGCCATCATTTCCTGCAGAGGATCGTCACATATATCTGTCGTCAATTACTTTCTCTGTACAGTTACCCGAACTCGTATTCATGCGTCCCTTCCCCACGATACATATTTCCTACGCAATTTCCTGTGGTCTTGCAAAGGGGTGATGTGATGCGGTAGTGTTACCCAAATGGTATGAGAGTATGCATCACACACAAAAACCAACCAAAGTATGTAAATGAAAATGATAATATCTCATGGGGATCATCTCCCGTATATGGGGAATAACAGAGGGCTCATAGGAGCGTTCCACCATTAGTAGGTTAGGACGGCTGTAGATACCTTCTATCATATGGTCTTATATTGAAGGACCAAGGCATGGAGGTTCTTTTGGGCTGGGAAGAAAGCTACCGCGTCCTTTTGTTAGTGAATCAGAAATCACACAATCAATTTGCACACACAATGCATGTTCACGAGTAAATTTATAGGTGTGACTGAAAGGAACCGATTTCAAAGACTCCACATACTCATGCAGATACTCACAAGTCAATCATTGCTCACTAGTCATCGAGGTCTTCATGAGGGATGCATACCCATTTGCGGGAAGTCATACCTATTTTCATGCGTAGCTTCTCGTAAGGTTCCCTGTTCACTGCCTTGGTGAGTATATAAGTGAGTCGCTCCTCTGTCCTACATGATATCCTATGTTCACCAGTCATATGTCAATGCACTCACGAAGAAATGAAGTTTTATCTTGATATATTGTGTTCTAAAGTGATGTACATGACGATTAGAGAAGTGTATAACAATAATATTACCACATGGGATAGGAACAGAATCAA
Source organism: Rhodiola chrysanthemifolia (assembly GCA_033675395.1). Taxonomy (NCBI): domain Eukaryota; kingdom Viridiplantae; phylum Streptophyta; class Magnoliopsida; order Saxifragales; family Crassulaceae; genus Rhodiola; species Rhodiola chrysanthemifolia. The sequence continues at coordinate 15,539,820 of CM066207.1, forward strand.
ATGTAAAGACACAATCACTTAGCTGTTCCCTGCGACGTCACCATCAGTGTATCATATCAGTGGGGGATCAGCATTTCTAGGATAGTCTGTTTCCTATCAGGTACATGTGCTATCTGTGTACCAGGCACAATTCTTTCCTTTAACCTATAATAAAAGACATTAGTTCTTACGCACCCAGATAAACTTAGGCTTACCTGATTTGCATGCAACATAGGCGTTTCCAAATCCACTTATGTCTCAGGGTTCAGTCTCACGGGTGTTTTTGGTTGCGTCCCTTGGTGGGGACGTCTGTCTCTGTGCTTTTATTATACGTTCACCTTTGTGGGGATAGTTCCTTTGGCGGTGGCCTTCCTGCCAGCAAACCAGTGATGGAGTACCATACCTGGCCTGAATCATCCTCTCTTGATCCTTGCGATGGCTACACTACCTTCGAAGTTGCCAAGCTTGACCTCAGTGTCAGCAAACTCGTTGATGCCTGAGGTCCACATACTTGCTACGTCCAGGGGGGATGTATTTGTTTTCTATCCTCGAGGCAAAGTCTATGTGTGAAGGTTTTGTGTTCTTTGGCTGCTTAAGGAACAAGGTGAACGTCTTCCTTCCATCGAAGGGAATTGTTGATAAGTCGAGTTTTCGACTTATTAGTACCCGTTTTCACTATAGCTTTAGTTCGTTTCCGGCGATAATTCGATGTCATTTGATCCCTTTTCGTACGCTTCAGGTACAAAATAAGATATCTCAGTGTCAAGGCCAAAATATGAAAACTCGGGGAAAAATCGAAGAATAGAGCAAAATATGGGCAAAAAGAGTCTCTAGTCGGTCGACAGGGCATCTCCCCTGCCCCAGTCGGTCGACTGGCGAAAGGCTTCAGAAGGCCCACAATCAACATTCCCCAGTCGGTCGACTAGCGAAAGGCTTCAGAAGGCTCAAAAACTTCATTTCCAGAGTCGGTCGACTGGACCGTCCAGTCGGTCGACTGACCAGGAGCTTCAGATGCCCAGACTTGCCCACTTGCACAGTCGCTCGACTGAGGTCGCCAGTCGGTCGACTGGCCAAGCTACTCAGGAGGCTCAAGTTCTACATTTGCACAGTCGGTCGACTGGCACCTCCAGTCGGTCGACTGGGAGATCACTACACGAGACTGCCCCTTCAACCTCCAGTCGGCCGACTGGGCCGCCAACACACTCCAGTCGACCGACTGGGACTGCTACAGTGCGAATTCTACCCGAGGCTATAAATAGAAAGAGTCAATTTTGACCTAGGCAGTTGGCATCTTGGGGGAAAACTACCAAAGAAAGAGATCAAATTAAGGTCATCCATCATCATCCAACCAAGGAGGAGTGAAGATGAAAGGGAGATATTAGGATTAATCATCATTCTTCTATCCTTCTTCTATTCTCTTTGTAGTTGTGCTTAAACCCTACTCACATCATGTTGTCTTACATGATGTGTGAGTAGTCTCCTTGTGTTTTGAGGGTCTTACAACCCTCTTTGGTACTCTTTGATCATGTATACACATTGAACATATAATCTATGGTGTTGATTTCATTTTCTCTTGTGCTTATTCTATGACATGCTACCAAGTGTTTGATAAAATGCGTAAGTGACATGTTAGTCTTAGAATTTGATCTAAGTATCGAGAGAGCTTAGTGATGATTTGGATAAGGAGAAAATGATTATATCTAGTGTTTATGAGAGTAAATGCATGGATGTGAGGTTAACTAGAACTTAATGCCTACATCATTTATTACCTTAGGAAGAGATTTCAAGGATGATAGTGTTATAGAGTGAATCAATAACTCGAGAGAGTGAGGTCCTAACTACGATAGATTGACTAGGACTAGATTGAAACGAGAGTTTGTCTACCTTAGTCTAAGCTAGGTTTTAAACCAATCGACACCCATGAATGACTTAACTCTTGTGTACATGATCATTGGGAAATGCCAAGGAGGGAGTAACCCCTCGAAACTCTCTTTAATTGAATTAAAATCCCCTAGTAACCATTTCCTAGTTTGTTTTAAATTGGAAACCATCTCATAATCAATTTGAAGGAATAGCTAAGTTGAAAATTTGACTCTCCTAGCGCATAATCGAATTGCTCCCTTGGGTTCGACACCGGTCTTACCGGTCAATTAGAAATTCTTTTGACTATACATAAATTACAATTGTCAAAATGGCGCCGTTGTCGGGGAGCAATGGCTAGATTGTCCCTAGGACGAATCATTTAGTACTTTGACTATTCCATGTTTTTCTTTTATTGTTTCGCTACTTGTGATTCTTGAGTTCATTCCACTATCCTCACTTGTCTTGTTTGTTTTCCCCTTGTAGGTGCATCTCTTTTATGCCACCTAAGACAAAGAAACTTACCAAGATTGTGGATAGAGACTTGAATCAACCCATAAGAGATATTGTTGATCCCTACTTCACAAGGAGTAAGAAAACCAAGGCTAAAGGAACCACCTCGAACACTCAAGAAACCACAACTCACATCATGGACGGAAGACCGGTGAGAAAATTTGAAGCATGGTGACACACCAAATTGGTGCATGTGTTAGACAGAAAGTACCCATGTTAGCCCCAACCTACACTGAGCTTGATCCGAAACACTGGGATATAGTTGTGAACTACCTGAGCGTAAGTCAATCATTGTTTCTTATATGCATTTCAAATAAGTAATTGTCTTCTTTTTCACTATACTCACGTGTGTAACTACCAATTGTTTTTGCAGGCTCATTTCTTCCTACCAAAAGACGACACATTGCTATGGGAATTCATTAGTAGGAGTGCAAACAGCCGGTATAAAGATTGGAAGTCGGATTGCCATACTCATTATCTGTTACACGGAGGCAAGGTACCCAAAGAGTGTTTATGCACCGGAGGGAAGAATGGACATGGCTTGTGAATGACTTTCAAGAGCCTGCTCAGCAGGTGATGTATTATTTAATAGGTTCAATTATTCAATTTATTCTGTATGTTACTGATATAGTTAATTATTTGGTTTTTTATGAAGGCCTTTTTCTCAAAGGATGAAGGATGCAAGAAAAAACAATGAACCATGTGAAGCACCTTCAGAAAGGACACAAAGCACCCCGAATTGCTACATATGCAGAAGTGTACTCTAAGGAGCATGGAAGTGATGCAATCGTGGTAATTTTTCGAAACTTTCTTTTCTATTTTATATCTTTATATATGAAATGGTGGAAATGTTACATATGTTCATGTATCGGAAGGGATTATTCTTGTATGAACTTGGACTGTGGATTAACAATGTGTCCACTTAATTTGTGCTTGTGTAAAAATTGTTTGATGTCTTCTGTAAAATGTAAATATAGTTTTGTGCTGATCTACATGACTGCTTAAGAGGATGAAGTTAATGCATTTTAATTGTGCAGTTAAAATGATTGTAGTTTGCTGCAGTTTATTTGTGTCACGTTTTTATTTATGATTTTAATTAGACTCATACACAGGACAAAATGAACACTGAATTGAAGCATATAATGGATGAACAGTCTGATGACCCCAGCATGATCTCCGACCCCCTCCCCACTGATGTTAAGCTACAAATCAAAACCAAAGCTGTCGGCCGGAAAAAGGTCACTCATATATCAGGAGCTGGCGGAAGTATGAGGAGGCCTCCTCTCCCCAGAGGTGGGACGTCAAACCATGCACTCAAACAAGAACTTATTAAGGCGCGGGAGGAAGCCGCCAAAAAAGACGCTGAGTTTGAAGAGAGGCTGAAGGCACTGGAGGATATTGTCCGAGGAGGTGGAGGGGGAACATCAATTGGGTGAAATGTCTCAGATGGTGCAAGCTTCGGGTTGGGGACTCTCTGAATTTGAAGAAAGTTGCTAAGGTTTTTTGAATGATGACTCTTATGAACTTGGTTTTTTGGATGGTCATCAGTAGGTTTTATTTCTGTATTAGATGTTGGTAATGTTTAACTCTGTAAACTTGGTTTTATGTTCTGGATGAAACAAGTTTCTAGTAATGGTTTCTGATTCTGGTATTTGAATTTGTAAAACAGGTTTAATTTACGTTATATTGCAACTATAATTACAGAATAATCACCAAAAAGTGAACTTATGCGTCACGCTGAAAACATAATACAGAACTTACGCGACTGACGAAGGATCACAAAGTAACCCATGCGTCTGAATATTTGACACATAACACATAACTTACGCGTCTAACGTTGTACAATACTTACTTATGCGACTTATTTTCATGTCATAACGAAGGTTTCCCAATATGGTATTATTATACTTATGCGACTGTACATGTCCTAGTGGGGCTACAAGTCGCAAGTCACATAAGGATCCGTATTTCACATGTGTGTTTTAGGTTAGTCGTGTGTGACCTTATGTTGCAAGCTTTATGCGACAGGCCTTATGCGACTGAGTGTAGTCGCATAAAAATCTTATGCGACTGGAAAAGTCCTTACGAGGCATTTTTTGGTTAGAGACAAAAGTGTCCATTTGGTGTAGTGTTAGATTATTTCGATTAAAGACTTGTTTGAGGGACAACTTCATTAGATTTTTTTAATTAAAGATTCATTTCTTTTTTGAAAAGATTAAAGATTCATTTGATTAACAAACAAATAAGTACAAAAATATTGAGACATCATCATTTTTGGTTTTTATAGATGAAGTCCTCACCTGGCAATTTGTTGTTATTGAGACGGACGGCTGTGACATCCATCGCCGCCTTTTTAAGAAACGTAAAATAATCAAAAGGTTAAGTTTTTGACTCCTTTGACTTGTCCCTTTCTCGGTGCAATTACAGCACTCAAACAAACCAATCAAACGCGTCCTTAACTAATTCTCCATTTCATCAGGAAATATCAACACGGCCTGACACACACGTTATTTTAGTATGATTTGATTATCTTATGTTTTAATGTATACTAAATTATTAAAAATAAATTTGTTAGTTTTTTGTGGCAAAGGTTTTGGTAAAATACTGTGAAATTGTTCAAGCTGTTGTACAAGGAAGAGTTCAAAGTTAGAGAGAGACAACCGACGTGGAACAACACTGAAGCAGCAAAGTTTCCTAATTCATATTAGGCAAGTCGGTGCTGCTGAACATTGAAGATATGATGCAAATATTGAAGTCGGTGGATTCAAATATAAGATGCATATCTACAAGTCGGTTGAGAGATCTTGGGAAATACTAGCGCTTGAAGATTACATAGAGAAGAAGATAATCGAAGATCTACTTGAAGATATTTTGAAAATTATCAAGAGCTAGATGCGCAAGGAATTAGGAATGTTTCCTAAAAGATTTAGAAAAGATTTCCTAAAGAGATAGGCGGTTGAAGATTGGAAATCATACTCGTTTATGATTTCTACCGCACAATATAATGAGGGCTGATGCATACGCAATAGTCAGCACTCACGGAGATATTATTCACTCATATACACTGAAAGGAGGTGGAGGCAAACGGCCGGCGATATTAGTCTGTTCTAGTGCTCGACAGACTAATTGCAGAACAACTTGACGATACCCGCATTGTTACTGCTACTGCGCATTCTGCGAACTGATCTTCGTGCAGGATCATCTGATGGAATCGGAGGCGAGGCTCTGATATAGGGGAGAGCCTAGTTAGCAATTACTAGAGTGTAAGAGGCTCTGACAGTTTAAGAGGGATTCTCTAAACGTAAGCTCATGTACTCTAAATTCAATATTAGTGAATTGCTATCTATCGGGCTAAGGAGATAGCCCCTTAGACGTAGCCTCGTTAACGCCGAACTGGGTAACAACTTTGCGTGTCGTTTATTTTCCGCACTGCACTTAATTTTGCACAAGTTGTTCTAGATATTGTTCTTTACTCGACTAGAACAACATCTCAACATATACAGGAAGATATCAATTGGTATCAGAGCAAACACTCAACACACATTGTGAGATCCGAGCTGTTGAGATGGATTTAAGGGAAGGACACAATATATCACGCCCACCGCTGCTGGAAGGAGACAAATATGGGTACTGGAGGGTGCGTATGAAAGCGTTGTTGAAGTCACAAGGCGAATCAATCTGGAAAGCGGTTGAACAAGAGTGGCACGTCCAGTGACTATCGACGAAGGTGGCAGAGCTGTTCCACTCGCAGAAGTCAGATGGACTGAGGGACAGAAGAATGCTGAAGCCGCAAATTCCGAAGCGATGAATGCTATATTCTCAGCAGTTGATGGGAAGAACTTCAAGATGATTTTAACCAGTGAAATTATGAAGACGACTTAGGACATATTGCAAACGGCTCATGAAGGTGCGAAAAAGGTCAAAATATCCAGAATGGAGATGGTCACGTAAAAATTCGAAAGTCTACGAATGAAGGAGGACGAAACCATAGCTAACTTCAACACAAGGGTGCTTGACATCTCTAATGAATCGTTTGCACTTGGAGAACCCATGAGCGAAGAGAAGCTGGTGAGAAAGGTGCTACGGTCACTACCGAAACGATATGCCATGAAGGCTCTCGCAGTCAAGGAATCACAAGATGTGACAACTATGAGGCTGGATGAAGTGATGGGATCACTGCAGACTCATGAGATGGAGATGAATGAAGAGGAACAACATATGAAAGGTAAAAGTGTTGGCTTGAAATCTGAAGTTACTGTTGTTCGGGACAAAGTAAGGGAGATGTCTGAATAATAAAATGCAATGCTGGCAAAGAACTTCGAAAAGTTTATGAGAAGACAGTACAAGAAAGGGTCTGATACAGGACAGTCATCAAGCTCAAGATTCCAGAAGGATGGCAAATTTCAAAAGAGGAACAAATCTAGAGACTTCAACCATGACAACAAAGGCAAGGGGATCCAATGCAGAGAATGTGAATGAATTGGACATATTCAGGCAGAATGTGTTAACACACGCAAAAAGAAGAATGTCTATGTTGTCAACTGGAGTGATGGTGAATCTGATGAAGAGAATCAGGAAGGTGAGTCCAATAACTTTGTGGCCCTAGCTAGCTGTGTCAACCAGGAAGGAAAAAGAAGTATAAGAGTGGAGTCAAAGTCATCTTCTGAGGATCTTAAAGAATACTCAAGCTGCAGTGATGATGAAGAAATCACTGAAAAATGTTTTGCTAACAAGTACAAGGAGTTGTTCCACAATGGCTGATGATATTAAGCGGAACAAAAAGCACCGCTGCAACCTGGTGGATCTGAAAGATGAAAAAGAAAAGCTATGGGAAGAAGCTGATGTCCTATAGTAGCTCAGAAGGTGGAACATCAACAGATAATCACTGATCTTAAAACCCAGATGAAAGAAGTACAAGATGAACGAGCTGGACTTGTTGCACATAAGGCCGAGCTACTGGCAGTTGTGTCATCTCTGAAGATTCATATTGAAAGAAGCCAAGGCGAACAACCAGGAATCATTGATGATCTAAAGAAAAAGAATGCTGCCCTAAGACGTGGAGAGGTAATCCTTCTTGAAACAGTGGATGCCTTGAAATGTGAAATTGAGAAAGACAAAATTGTTCATGAGGAGACATTGAAAGAGCTGAACAACCTTTAGAAATCTGTCAAGATGCTTAACTCTGGAACAAAAGATCTAGACTCTATTCTAGGAGCTCAAAGGATGGGTGGAGGTTACAAAGGACTAGGGTTCACTGGTGCATCTGGCTCCGGAAAGACTCCGTTTGTGAAAGCTGAGCCACGATCGCACAAGGTATCAGCTGAACATTACCCGCAAAGAAGAAAAACATGGTATCCCCCAAGAAGGCACAGACGAAGATGCTTTTACTGCAACCGAGTGGGACACATTAAAGCAAGATGTGAGAAATTCCACAAGTTTCTCAGAAATATGGATCAAGTACCGAAACCACGGGTGTAGCAAGTCTGGAGAGTTAAGCAAAAGAGTAAGGTATGCCATGTTGCTTTCAGTTCCACTAGTCATCTGAAGAAGGAAAGAGGGTACTTTGACAGTGGTTGTTCTAAACACATGACTAGCAATCCTGAGTTTCCGACCAACGTAGAGGAGTTCAAAGAGAAGTGAAATGTGACGTATGGAGATGGAGTAGAAGGCAGAGTGCTTGGAAGAGGAATTCTGAATGTTTAAGGATTACCCAGATTGAAAGAAGTCCTCTTTCTCAAGGATTGCAGGCAAATCTAATCAGCATAAGCCAGTTGTGCGACAGAGAGCATCATGTCCAGTTCACGCAGGATGAGTGTGTTGTGCTGAACAACAAGAATGAACTAGTACTCACTAGAAGAAGATCATCGAACAACTGCTACTTGTTGAATCCTTGTCGACCCACTGCTGAAACAACATGCCTGTAGAGCAAAACTAAAGAGATGAATATGTGGCATCAGCAGATGGGACACCTGAATCTAAGGACACTAAAGAAGGTTGCCATTGATGTTCTTATCTGTGGTATCCCTAAAGTACAAGGCGACCTGAGTATCATCTACCGAGATTGCCAGATTGGGAAGCAGATCAAAGTCCCTCACAAAGGCATCACTCAGATCAACACGAGGAGACCCCTGGAATTGTTACATATAGATCTGATGGAGTCTATGCAAGTGGAGAGCTATTCAGGAAAGAGGTACTTGCTAGTCTATGTTGATGACTACACTCGCTTCACTTGGTCAAGCTTTCTGCGAGACAAATCGGAGGGTGTTTAAGCATTTGTTCAGATATGCATCCGACTGGAGTAAGAAAGGGAAGATAAAGGAGAACACTTAGTGGCTGTGAGAAGTGACCATGGAAAGGAGTTCGAGAACAATACTCTTACTGAATTCTGCACACACAGAGGAATAGCTCAACGGTTCTCATCCCCGATCACAGCACAGCAGAATGGAGTTTTCGAACGGAAGAATCCACATCCCCTATATATCTCAGCAGAAAGGGACAAACAGAAAGTTACATTCCAAGTTTTTACACAGTTGAGATTTCACAAGGTAAATGCATGAATTTGGATCTATCTATTTCACATTCTCAAGTTCATATTTTCAAAAAGTTAATATTAAGGGAAAAGGAAAACAAACTGACTTATATACAACGACTATTCTCACCCTACACTTTTGAACGAAGGCGTGCCTCTCGGCATGATTTAGTTCAAAAGCCAATTGCAAGCAAATATTTACGAGAAAGATGAGAATGGCTCAAACAGCTAAATGACATAAGTAAATATGTACTGAAAAATATAAAAGACGCATAAAACTAAAAGTGTGCCGGGTTACCTCCCGGCCAGTGCCTTTGTTTAACGTCGTTAGCTCGAGGATACCTCACTTAGGAGGGGTCGGGGTCCCATGGGCGGCTCAAGTCAAATTTTGCCACGGCTCCTGCATTGATCCTTGCCTTGACCCTCCCCGAGTTTTTGTGAGATGATGTGCTCGGGTCCGGTTTCCATTGTTCTGGTGGTTTCTTTGTATACCTCTGAGAAGGTAAGGGTCCCTTGACCATAGCTGCTGGTCTTTTGAGTTGGGCTCTCTTGTGTTTAGGGCTGTCTTGTCTAGTTGTGTCGAGTGAATGCTCCATCAAGGAGTCGTTCTGCTTAGGCCCCTCTTCCATCCTTCCTTCAAGTTCTCCATTGATCACATCGTTTTCATGGGCTGCGATATGCATATTGATCAAGGGGAAAAGTTGGGAAGCTTTCATTATAAGGGCCGGTTCTGTTTCGGCCACCTTGTCCGTGAGGATATGGCCTCGGTTGATTTCTTCGGCCGCTTCGGCAGTGAGGTCCCATGAAGGCATTTCCTCGTCCCATACTAGATCGGTTCTTGGCTCTAGGTCTTCTGATGGCTCGGGAGTGATCTCCCATGTAGGCTCCTCTTAGGTGCTTCCTGTTTCCGATCCGTCGGCCTCTGTGATGTCTTCCCCATTCCTTTCTAGATTAGCCTCTACCATTGGCGCTCTTCTATCAGCTTGGAGCATTGGCCTTCGTTTTGTGGCTTCGGCCAAGTCGTCTATGAGATCCCACATTTCAGTCATGGTTAAGTGCATGGCCGATCCTCCCACTGCATCATTAAGCCTTGACCGATCAACTGGCCTCATCCCTCCAAGAAACTTTTGAAGAAGAACCACGTTCGTGAATCCATGGTGCGGGCAGCGCGAAACAATGGTATCGAAGTACGTATAGTATTCGTCCAAGGTTTCCTCCCGGGATTGCCGAAGGCAGATGATCTTCTCGCGGGTGTCATGTCGTAAGGACGGTGGGGAGAATTCTTTTAGGAATTGGGCTCGAAGATCCTCATAATAGTCTGCACAACCAGCAATTGATGAGTAATACCAAATTATAGTGAAGTCAGTTAAAGAAAGTTTAAAGCATTTCAGCTTAAATCCTTCTAACGTCTCATTTTCAGGTTTCATGCGGCTGCAGATAGAGTGAAATTGTTGGCAATGTTTCACAGGGTCCTCTCCGATGGCACCTCCAAACTGGGGGAGATACCGAATCATCCATGAAGACATAGTGGAAAATGCAATGAAAAACAAAAAGGGAAGGAAAAGAACAACTAATCTGATTGCTAACTCCCCGGCAGCGGCGCCAAAATTTGACAGGCCGTCGTTGTGGCACTGCAAATTATCAATTTATAAGTCCACTACTGTTTGGCTTACTATTGGCTAGTAAAGCGGTAAGTAGGGGTCGAACCCAAAGGAATTAGTGGATAGAATAGTTCTTTTGAAAACTGAAAATAAAGTAAGACAGTTGGGTTTGATTTTGGTTTTGAACAGAAAGTAAATGTACTGAAAGTAAAGGTACTGAAAGTAAAGGTACTGAAAGTAAAGGTGCTGAATGTAAAGTTAGGTACTGAAAGTAAAGTTAGGTACTGAATGTAAAGGTACTGAAAGTAAAGTTAGGAACTGAATTGAAAGTTAAGTACTTAAAAGTAAAAGGAGCTGAATGTAAAGGTACTGAACTGAAGTTGTTGAAAGTAAGACTGTAAGTAAATGACAAGTTGGTGTTTTGATCAAGAGAAGGATTCGGTCTAGGGGCTTTATATCATAACTTCGTTCATCATTGACCTCTAATGATCTTACTAAGTGTTCTAAGGTGTGGGTTGTTCCTTTTCAAGACTTAACCCAAAGCAAGGCTTTTTCAAGCGCTTGCCACACCGGCTAGTCCTTTTCAAGACATAGCTTACTAGTTCTAGCTAGACTAATTCCCCTTTTCAAGGTATATTAGCCTAAGTGCATCCACTTGATCAATCATTTCCGATCAACCAAATGGTGTTAAAGAGGGGATGAATTACTTGGAAGAGCTTTGCTTTTTCAAGCATCCACTCAACCTTGTTATGTTCAACCCGAATTGATGGCACAAAGAACTAGTTAGAACACTAGGTAGCATTAAGTAAAGGGTCTAGAACGGTTTTATGATATAAAAAACCCCTTCAACCGAATGAAGAGTTTAGCTACAAGTATCCATTGAAGGGAATACCATAGCTAGTACAAGGGAAGTAAATGGTTTTTCGAAATCAAAGACAAGAACAAGTAGAGAGAAGTTGGAGCTTTTGATATTAAAATGTGTGTAGAGTGTGTACAGCCTTGTGAGTGCAAGTGACAAAGATCTAAGCTAGTGAGATAAGTGACCAAGTATCCAAACTTCCAAAACACACATGAGTCAAGAGTTATGATTTCAAGGGCAAAGCTCTTCTACTTATAGGCAAGGGAGAGAGGTCAAACAACTAGGCATGGGCACTCCCCCAAAGTCCAGCTGCCGGCCAGGTGTCTTCCTAAAGCCGCCGACCAGGTGGCTTCCCAAAGCCGCCGGTATGGCCTTCCCCAACAAGGATAGAATAGAAGAAGTTTAAAGGTCAACCAACATTAATTGATGCCCGGAGCTTGGTCAGTTTTGGCCGGAATTTGATCGGAGCATGACTGGCTTTGGTTGTGCTTGATCGGAGCTTAACCGGAGCTCGGCCGGAATTTTGGTCGGAGGCCTTTTGCTTTTGGATTCCGGATTTGGAATGCTGAGGCAATTCTAAGCCTAATGGTCGAAGTCGTTTTGTCGGAATTTGGCCGGAACCTGGTCGGATTCCGGAAATTGGCTGAAGGAACCCGGACCCTGGGCATTGATCGGGCATGGGCCGGTTCCACTCGGGCGTTTTGCCTGGGAAGTGAGATTGTCCGAGTAGTTGGGCGTTTCAAACAACTTGGTCGGGCCAGATTTGCCAGATTAGCTGGTCTGGTCGAGCGACTTCGTTTCGGTGCCGATGCGCGCGGGGCCTTTGCTTTTGAATTGAGCCAACTGCCAATCTGCTCGGGCATTCTCCTTGGTTTTCCGACATTGTCCACCTTATTTTCCATTTTGATAACTTTGCTCGAGGCGGATTCGTCAGATCAGATGGTTTGCCCGAGCAACTTGAATTCAGTGCAAGACAGCTCGGCTGGGCACTCAGCACATCCGGACGCTGGACTCGGGCACTCGGCCTGGGACCTCTCGGCGCAGCCTGGTAGTGAAGTCCGGTCCCGGCTGGGCAGTTTTGACTTGTGATCCATTATTAGCACAAAACTCCTCTTTTAAGCTTGTTTCCACCTTAGACCTTCAAGAATGCCTGTAAAGTAAAACGACACTACAAGTGAAAGTTCAAAGGATAAAGTGTCGTTTAAGGTGGGTTTAGTTGACTCGATGAATCGTATAAATACGGTCCATCACATATCGATATCAGTCATCATTTCATTCGAGAGCTAGTCGAGAAGAAAATTATCACTCTGAAGCATGTGTCGACTGAAAAGCAGCTTACATATATCTTCACCAAACCCTTGGACAACGTGCAGTTTGAAACACTCAGAACTTCACTGGGTCTGTGTGTTATTGACATTTAAGTTGTGCCAGCACAAGATGGTCAGCCAGACATATCTGGCGGGCTGACGTGGAAGGAAGGTCGAAGATTTCAAATTATGATGCGAAGAAAGACAATTGGTTTACTGAAGATATTCAAATACATTTAAACGGCTCGAAGTGACGTGGCAACTGGTGGAGATTCGAGAAAATATATGGCATGCCAAAATAGATTGAGTTTCTAAATTCAAAATCACTTGCTTCTATCTCGCTCATTCTCTCCCGACGAAACCCTACACGAAGCTTGTGGAGAAATTCAACAATGGTGGACACTAGGAAGAACAAGGTGGCTAAGGTATCGACAACTGAAACACCATCTAAGGTGATTGAAGAGACAAATACTGCTCAAGGAAACCAAAAATCAGCAACCGAGAAGGCGATGATGGCAAAACCTAAAGCTACTGTAACGAAGAAGGCATCTGCTCTGGAGAAATCAGTAATGGAGAACCCTGCTAAGGAGACGACGATTGCAACCTTGGCGAAGGAGAAGTAGATTTCCAAATCTGTTCCAGACCAAAACCCTAAGAAGCCGACTGCGTCCAAACCTACTTCGGAAAAGGAACCTGCAAAGAAGACGGCACAAGAGGTAATCTCCAAAATCTCTAAATCTATTAGTGTCCGTAGTTCTGGTGTGCCGAGTGAATATGTGGAGGGTTTGAAGAAAGTGGTAGAAAAGCCAAAGGTAGTGGCGTTGGTGCAGGGGGAGAGTTCTCCCAAGAAAAAGGGAACAAGGTCAAGGTTGTAGCTACAAAGAAAACCCCAGAAAAAGAGAAGTTTAGAGCTGTCAAACGAAGAGTGGTTGTTTCTGAACCCGAAGATGATGAAGAGGATTTTGCAGCGCCTAAAGAAAACAATTTAGACAAGAGTTAAGACATTCAAGAAAATACTGATGCGACTGAGGAATCTGATAGTGAACCTGAAGAAGAGGAGGAAGTTAATGAAGAGGAGCATGTTGAATCTACTGAGGAAAGTGTTGCTGATGAAACAGAAGTTATTGAAAAAGAAGCAGAGGTGCCGATGAATGAGAAAGAAGATATTGGTCAAAACAAGACAAGCAAGGAAGCTGATTCATTACAAGAACTCTTCGATGTTGTGGAAGAGTATGCAGAAGAAGAAATGAATTCTAAAGCTGCTAAAGAGAGTGAGATTGATCAACCAGACCAAACTGACTTTGATGAAGAGATGGATGAGCTGAGTGAAGGTTCAAAAGATAGATCAATCAAGTTGTCAGACATGGTTAAAGAGATTCAGAAGGAGGTTCCAGTCGGTAAGGAACATGTGACCGAGACAAAGGCCCCTGCTAAGTCAAAGAAAGTTGTGGCGAAACCAGTTGCTGATCAGAAATCCCCAACTGTGTCAAGAAAAAGGAAGTCTACTGCTCCGACCCACACCATTGAAGAAGAGATCATTGTTGAGGCAGTGCCTATTGGTCAAAAGAAGTCTGCTACTCTTGCGACTAAGAAACTTATAACAAGTTCTGTTGCGAAAGATGCCAAGAAGGGAAAGAAGGTTCAGTTTGACTCAGGAGTAGTTATTGGTGGAGTATGGTTCGTGTCAAACAATCATGCTAAGAAGTGGGATGCAGTTCAGAAGCGAAACATTGTCGCGGAACGTGTGCTAGAGGTAGAAAAGTATGGTGCAAAAGAGATTATCGGCTTAATCAAGGAGATGGATTTGTGGTCATCGGTGACTATGGCCAAACCATTTGCAGCAAGCATTGTCAGAGAAGTTGTTACAAATCTTCCAAAAGAGTTTGCTGATGTCAAAAGAGAAGCTTATAGAAAGGTGAGCATAAGAGGGAAGGAAGTAACTATCACTCCTGGCGTCATCAATGACTACTATAGAGTCGAGGGGCGAGAGATGATCGTTGGTGAACAAAATTGGCACAAGATAACATAAGTGATCATAGCTGGAGTTTGAAAGAGGTGGAACAAAATGACTTTGCCCAAGACAGACCTGTCATCAAAGCACTCATTACTTCACAGCATTGTTGTGCATAACTGGCTGCCCAACAATCACCATCTGACACTGGGACATGCCATGGGGGCGCTGTTAAAGACATTGGGATGTAAAGAGAAGATATATCTGTGTCAGTTGGTTTTCGACCAAATTACTTCGCATGCGGACTCAGTAAAAGTCAATCATCCTTTTCGGTTTCCATCCCTGATTCATCAGCTTGTTCTAGCACAACACCCAGATGTTATGACCAGTAAAGACAAGTTGACGGATGCTCCTAAGGTATTTCTTGTCGATCACAAACACTTCTCTGGAAAGCATACTATGGATCTGGACCAGGATGCGCCTGTCAAGCAAAATAAAAAGTTATCTGAACAATCCTTTGGAGAACTAAGTGCTCATGTTCCTTCTGCCACTCGAAGAAAAATTATCTCACATCTTGAAGAGGAACTGGCGGATGCTAACAAAAGGATTGTCTTACTTATGGGAAGGAAGAAAAAGATCACAAAGCTATTGTGGCACTTTGCTATCCCGAGGAAGAAGACGATGTTGACTCAGCTGGTGATGAAGAAAGTGAGGAGTCCGACTACTAGTCCTGGTGATGCTTTATCTGCTCTCTACCAAAAACAATTATGATATTTTACTATGTTTTTGTTGACCTCTGGTATTTTCTAACTTTTGCTACTATTTTGAACTCCCTTGTACTTTTGTGGCAAAAAGGGGGAGTAATTGGGAGTTTGAAAGCTTCTTAAAAGATTCATATGTACGTATAATGTTGGGAGTTTGAAAGCTCCTTATGTGCTTATAATGTTCAGAGTTTGAAACCTCCTCAAATATTCGATCGGTAGCAATTAGTTGGTAGCACACTTTGGGAGTTTGAAATCTCCTTCAAAGATTCAAATAAATAAGTAGCACAGGTAGTTGTTTTGCCAAAAATGCCAAGGGGGAGATTGTTAGTTTTTAGTGGCATAGGTTTTGGAAAAACACTGTGAAGTTGTTCAAGCTGTTGTACAATGAAGAGTTCAAGGCCAGAGAGAGACAACCGACGTGGAACAACACTGAAGCAGCAGAAGTTTCCTAATTCATATTAGGCAAGTCGGTGCTACTGAACATTGAAGATATGATGCCAATATTGAAGTCGGTGGATTCAAATATAAGATGCATATCTACAAGTCGGTTGAGAGATCTTTGGAAATACTTGCGCTTGAAGATTACTTAGAGAAGAAGATAATCGAAAATCTACTTGAAGATATTTTGAAGATTATCAAGAGCTAGATGCGCAAAGAATTAGGAGTGTTTCCTAAAAGATTTAGGAAAGATTTCCTAAAGAGATAGGCGGTTGAAGATTAGAAATCATACTCGTTTAGGATTTCTACCGCACTGTATAATGAGGGTTGATGCATACGCAATAGTCAGCACTCTGGAGATATTATTCACTCATATACACTGAAACGAGGTGGAGGCAAACAGCCGGCGATATTATTATTCCGATAAGATCACGGCGCTCGGAATTAGTCTGTTCTAGTGCTCGACAGACTAATTACAGAACAACTTGACGATACATGCACTGTTACTGTTACTGTTACTGCTACTGCGCATTCTGCGAAAAGCGCTGATCTTCGTGGATAATCATCTGGTGGAATCGGAGGCGAAGCTCTGATATAGGGGAGAGCTTAGTTAGCAATTACTAGAGTGTTAGAGGCTCCGGCAGTTTAAGAGGGATTCTGTAAACGTAAGTTCCTGTACTCTAAACTCAATATTAGTGAATTGCTTTCCACCGGACTAAAGAGACAGCCCCCCAGACATAGGCTCGTTGACGCCGAACTGGGTAACAACTTTGCATGTCGTTTATTTTTCGGACTGCACTAAATTTTGCACAAGTTGTTCTAAATATTGTTCTAAACTCGACTAGAACAACATCTCAACATACACGGAAAGATTTCAAAATACATAAACTTAAAATCAGATCATACGCTGCATCTTCTTCTTAATTTTAGAATATAGGTTTATAATTTTTATTTTGTATAATGGTCCAAATAAACAAGGAGTCGTTCTGAGAACCCCTTATAATCAGAGAATTTGAAAACTGAAATTTGAAAATTTGATAAAGATGCGTCTTTGAATTTGTATCTAATATGTGTTCCATTAACAAAGTCAAATTTAATGACTTTAAGTTTTGACTTTTTACATACTTAAAATTGTCAGTGCGACACGTGTCAACACCACATCGTCTTGCTAATACATTTATAAATGTACAAATTAAATTTTCAGTCATATAGAGGGGGGTCTTATTTGAGCGCTCCTCCACACATAGTATACAGATATCCAACTTCGATATTCATATCATATCCTATTTACATTGCACAACAACTTTGAGGTATTTGGTATATATGGATGCACGTCATAGATCAAACAACCATGCATGTCTGTTCCTCTAGAATGTTTGTTGGAATAAAAGGTCGTCATGAGTTCCCTAAACCATTATTTTAGGTTGCATAAATCTCAGTGCATCTACTCCATAAGAGCATTCTCCATCGACTAAACAAGCCATAGATATAATCGACAGTTATCTCGGGCACCCATCAATGAAGGTAAACTGATATATAATCCATCATGTAGTAGTTTAGCTAGCTAACGGGTTTTAGGGTTTTACAAGTGCTTGTTTTGATAAGTTGTATCAATGACCTTTCTGATCAGAAAGTGGTGGTGAAACTTTCTGTGCATGATGAGAAGGGGAAGCAGAAGGCCATGAAAGCCGTTTCAGGCATTTCTGGTATGTATGCAAAATTCGAGCCGTAAACCATAAATCCATTCATCATTGCAAGATATTGGTTTAGAGGATCGTTCAAATGAGAATCTTTAAATATTTTTCGAGAATTTGAAAATTTAATATTCACCTTTGAATGTGTATCATCACGTCATTATGATGATGACAAGTGTCTCATGTATATATTCAAAGTTGCATTTAATGTAAAGTTAAAGTCATCAAATTTGACTTTAGTAGTAGGATACGTGTCACATGCAGATTTAAAGATGCATCATGATCTAATGATGGGATTTGAATTTTCAAGTTCTCGAATTTGTAGAGGTTCTCAACCGAGCGCTCTCCTAATAGTATATGTATATTTGACATTAGTTCATTTTTTGTTTCTTGGTATTAGGGATTGAGACACTTGCACTGGATATGGGGGACCAAAAACTGACAATAACAGGGGATGTTGATCCGGTTGACGTAGTAGCAAAGCTGCGTAAAAACTGGTACACGGAGATTGTCTCGGTAGGAGCACCAGAGAAGAAAAAGGAAGAGGACAAGAAAGATGAAGCAAAGAAGGAGAATGAGAAAGAGGATGACAAGGACAAGAAGAAAACTGAAGCAGAAGAAATTGATGATCTTATCAAGGCCAGTAAGAATTACTATCCATACAATCCATGTTTTCAGCCTTACTATTGTGTTCCTCAGCCAGAGAATCCACATACGTGTGTCATTTGTTAAATCCGGCAACAGGCAGGAGGGATGGGCAATTTGGTAATCTCGTGGGCTATTTTAAGGTGGGATCTGTCTCATTCATCGCGCGTTGTCCATAAATAAATGTGTATTATTATTGCAAATTACTTTGAATCCCACACACAGCTTGCTTTGAAATAAAATAAGAATAGTTTCTCCAAAAGAACTTTTTTTTATGGTGTTTCTCCAAAAGAATTGTCATGTAGTTTTAGGATTCAGATTTTATTTGTGAAACATGCCTTATTATTTGATAACGTTTATTTTTATTTTTTTGATGGAAAAAGAGTACAAAGAGGACTTGCAACAATTTAGATAGAAAAGTTAAATTTGGGCATCTATCTAACATTGTCCAATGCCAACCATTGTGTAAATCAAACTTAGTTAATTGGTCAGCGACTTGATTTGCCTCTCGTCGTATAGCAAACAACCTCCAATTTGTATGAGCATCTAAAAGTGAAATGCAATCCTTATACCAAACTTCATGTCTTGTTTTATCATCAACCTTAATATTCAGCTGATGCACTGCCGAGGCGCAGTCAGATTCAATAATAATGTGTTCATGCTATAGACCAACTCCTAATTTCAACGCCTCTAACAAAGCCAAGCCTTCACAGTCCAAACTCGACTGACAAGAAGCAATCAGAATAGCTCGAATGGCAATGACGGAGCCAGTGTTGTCTCTAGCAATTGCGCTAACACCTCCTTTCCTTGTAGATGAATTCCAAGCAGCATTACAATTAATCTTAATACAGGTATTTACAGGTTTTCTCCATTTAAACTCTGAAAAAGGGAAATCACCCATTGCTGATGGAACATTGCTGTTGTAATAAAGGAATTGGTTTGCTAGTGAATGGACCCTGTGGACCGCCATAAATGGTTCCAGTGAAGGCTCTCCATGCTTTACCCGATTCCGGTTATACCAAATGAACCAAAAAGCTATTAGGCATAAGCTGAAATCCTTAATTGAGCAGTGCTTCCAACAGTAGAAAATAATATCTGCAGGATGATGACAATTAATCAGAATGTCCAAATTTTGGATAGGATTGAGAGTCTGGAGTACGCTTCTTGCCCACCAACAACCTGCCAAAGCATGAGAATCAGATTCTAGACCAAAACCACAAATACAACACTGGACAGACTCATAAAGGCTCTTTTTATACAGACATTGGCCTGAAGGAAGCGCATCATGATACATACGCCATCCGAAAATTTTGACCTTTCTCGGAATGGGTAATTTCCAAAGGGTTTTGATAACGTTTATTTTAGAACAATAGGGCGAAGTTTAGGTATCAACCATGTTTTTTTATATTTAGACTTTAAACCCCTTAGAAAGCTGCCACTTGACACTTAATGAAACGACGTAGTTTTAATCATAATGTAAATTTTGAACAAATTCATATATAAGAACGACTTTATGGGATAAACCAATCAGAATACTTTTACTTAGTTACAATACGTTTATAGACTGAACATTTAGCGTTTATCACTGAACATTTAGCTTTATCACTGAAAATTTAACTAAAATCACTGGAATATTAAAAAATACGTGGACAATTTGAAATTTTTTACTGGACAATGTCTAGTAACATGGAACATTTAGTCAAAATATGTGGAAACCTAGAAAAAGTTAAATGTTCAGTGATACCTAAATGTTCATTGATAACGTTATATGTTCGTGAACATAAAATTAATTTTTGATGAACTGTAGCGAAAAGTAACGATTTAGTCATATCACTGAATAATAAAACCGGAATTGAAAAAGATCATATTACCATTGACACATGTCTTGATTTTAAGTAGTTTATATTTTATATAAAAAAATAGGATTTATATTTTACCCACTCTTTAGAACAATGTATTTATATGTAAGTAAATAATCAACTCGGTTAATCAAGTTTTGCCGCTTTAACATGCAGAGAAAGCATCAAATGAGATTGAGAACAATCAGTAACTATGAGAACTTAGAATTAATTATTATTATCCATATGTTCGCATCAGTCAATGACCCTTATTTTTAATGATTTTTTATTTAATAAATTAAGATATATCTATTCGACAATATGTTTGTCATCTTAGGAAAAGGATCAGGTGCAAAGTTGATATTTTGGTACAAAATACAAGCTAATCATAGCCCTTGATCTTGTGATTGAATGGATGAGATTAAATTTTGATTTTCTGGTTTTTTTTTGTGTGACGAATTATAAAATAAACCTGACGAATTATGTCGTCTTTTTATTTTTCGGCTCGTATTTTTCGTTTTTCGGCTCGAATTTTGAAGAATTATAAAATGATTTTGACAGATTTTGTATTTTGTACCGAAATTTTACTTTGCACCAGATCTGGCCTCTGTCATCTTATATCTTAATTATATGACATCTATTAAAAAAATAAATCCAAATCCCCTAAAGATAAGCAAACCAAATCATGGGACGATCTTCCAAAAATCAATCCATCAATTTATTATCGAATTTTTTAATGTGAAACTCTATTCAATCCAGATATAATTTTTTACGTCAAACGATTTCGATCAAATAATGTTGAATTCTAAGAAAATATGTACTACATCTATTTGGAAATTCACATACACTACAAAATTTGGGTAAAATTGGCGAGAACAAACATACAACGAACACTGTCATCGTAACAAAAACTCGTTAGCAATACGAGAAAATTTACGATAACGAAATAAACTAGGCAATGTTACGTGAAATATACGATGACCGCTATTTTACGATGACTTCTGTCATCGTTTGTTATTTCGGCAACAGTACGATAATTTTTACGACAACCGTGTCACATCATAGCTTTACGAGAACAATTACGGGAGTTTAACGATAACATAGTTTTTACGATAACATGTTGTTATCGTATTGATGACGTATTGTCATCGTTTTGTCTGCTGGGCACAGCTAAATTATTGACATCGACACAGAATGAATTATTTCTGACAGTCTTCCGCACCTTTAGCTGACATATTTGACGACGACGTTACTGTAAGTGTGCGAGAACATTTTTACGACAATCTTACAATGACAGTGAGAGAACTATACGATAGTTTTACGATGAAAGGATTTTTACGTTAACAATTTGGTTGCCTTAAAGTCACCGTAAAAAATGAGATTCCAACGTCTATATAAAATTCGCTTCCCTGGTGTGAATATTATAAGGCAGAAGAAGGACTTCACCCATTTTTTCATTAACTCCTGAGGTAATGAAATAGAAATCCTTACAAATTTATATACTTTATAAATTGTACATTATGGTTAAACTAGTTTCCGAAGAGTATTTTATTCTTTACGGCACTTATTTGGGGCTACATTAAATACTTAGCATATTTTTAATTAAGTTAATTTTAAGTACAAAGATAATAAATGTTGTTCACAAATTACAGCACTTTCATGATTATACATTTTTGAGTTACCATCATATTTATGCACACAATTGGTTATTGTCCACTGGTGTATAGACGACATCCCATCTATTAGGATATGAGTAGACAAATTTTCCACTCTGATGTATATACTTGCTCTGCCCAAGGTGGGATATATGGATGTGAATGGGGTCCCGACTGTTGCGGTATTCACAACTACAGTTTCGCAAAATACATAGAAGACAACGAGGAATCAACTATGGAATGTACGGAATCCATGCCAGACACAAATGAACGCGATGAGGTCGTAGACCAGCTGACTACTCACACATATCATGTAAGAGAACATGGTATATGTAGGGTTCATAGAAAACAACAAGGGGAATGAAAAAAGTGTAGAGGAAGTAGGATGATTAGTCCTAGAATCTCCCTTTGATCTTCTCTTCTTCTCCTTGGTTGAATCCTTGATGATGACCTTGATTGAGCCTCTTTTTCTGGCAATTTTCCCTCAAGAACTCAGCACCCTTGGTCAAAAACCCTTTCTTCTATTTATAGCCTCGGGTAAAAATCTTGAAGTAGCAGGTCCAGCCGGTCGACTGGCGTGATGTCCGAAATCCAGTCGGTCGGCTGGTGGCCCTTGGTTCCTATATGCTCTGTGTAGTCATCCAGCCGACCAGTTGGACTGGCCAACTGACCGACTCAAAGTGAGTGGTTGTATTGCTTGAACAGGGCATGGACCAGCTGACTGGTTGAATTGGCCAACCGACCGACTCAAAGTGAGCGGTTGTAGCTTGGAATTCTCCTGTCTTCAGTCGACCGGTTGGCCAGGTGAGCCGACCAGTTCATTATATTCGAGGGCAAGCATTTGGATAGCTTATCTCCAGCCGACCGACTCAAAGTGAGTGGTTGTAAGCATTCTGAAGTCCTTCAGCCAACCGGACGGCTGGTGAGTCGAACCGACCGACTCAAAGTGGCCGGTTGCTCTCAAGTTTAGCTCTTTCATCCAACCGACCGGCTGGTTCCGGGTAATTTCCGAACCGGTCGGCTGGGAGTCCTTTTTGCTCACTTTTTACTCTAAATCTTCGATTTTTCCCCGAGTGTTTGTTTCTAGGCTTCGACTTTGAGAGCGAGTTGTTCCTGAAATATAGAGATAGAGGTCAAATGCCATCAAAATATTGTCGAAAACGACCCAAAGCTATGGTGAAAATCAACTATTAATAAGTCGAAAACTCGACTTGTCACTCAGCCCCTCCCTCTTCTAGTGTCAAGTCTATAATCCAGATGCTTCAAAACAGTCCAAATGACCAAGTTCCAAATACTCATTTGAGTATAGTTGATACTGACCGATGAAGCTTAGTGAAAAACTACGTGAGGATCTCACACCAATAAAACAAACTCGATACCGTAACATTAGTATGGATATGAGTATAGTTGGTAAAAGATGAAGAAGCAAAGGGATGCGTTGAAGTTTGTGAGGTGTTAGAGCATGTGCTCCGCCAGTTTTGATAATGACAAACATCCTGCTGATGGGTTACTCGAGTGTGCAGGTTGGAATACATGTACCCGATGAGTAACACTTCCCTCTGCATCTGTGATGGAGGGCAAGAATGTCGGATACGGCAGTCTTGAAGATCTTCAAGTTCCCTAAGATCTGTGTCCAGCTGGATATGGCGTGGATGGAGTTGGAATCTCAGATTTGGCTTTCCTACAAGTTAGGCAACCACCATCAAGGAAAGATCACAAAAGATATGGAGTATATTTTAAGAAGAGATTCGGTCGATATTTAAGGAATGAATATTCGACATATCCAACATGAATATTATGGGATATTCGTGTTGAGGATTTGCTGAGTATAGTATGGGATATTCGCAGCAAATTTGGAAAGATATTCAAGATATTTTTTCGGAAGATTTTATCCTTGAATATCTAGGGTTTCTTCGTGGGAAAGACGCCTATATATTGGAAGATACGACCTCCATTCAAGTGCGTTCGTTCAGAGGAATTACTGGAGCAAAAGTTTCTTTGCAAACTGAAGCTGCTGATTGCTGAAGGAAGGTCGACTCAGCCGAGGCGCACCTGTGAGGGAACGGACGTAGCAATTGGGACCAGTGAAAGATAGCGACTTGGATTTGCAGTGCGGACGACAATTGAGGTAATTACAACTAAGGTTCGTCTGAAAGGAAGGCGTTACACCCTGGATAGTGGTTGGGTTGTATTACCTCGTTGTAACCAACATCTAATAATACAAGGCGCTATTCTGAAATCCTTCTGGGAAACTGGAAGGTAGTGGTTTTTCTGCAGTACTTATTTGAGTACTGGAGTTTCCACTATAAGTCACTGTGCACTTTACATTTCATCTGTGTTTAGTTTTATTCCGCTGCTTTCCGTTTACCTGGCAAGGAACGTTACTTGCCAGGTCGCTAAGCACTATCCAACATGAGGGATGACAATTTGACAAAGGAAACAAGTATCGTCCCACATTGCCCAAACCGTTAACACTTTATAAGTAAATGACTATATAGGGGGCGTTCAAATGTTATAGGTTGTTAGAGTGTTATGTGTTATAAGTATTTTGATTGGTTGATAGTGGCAGGAATAGTGCCAGAATAGTGGATTTTTGGGTAGTGGGTTTTACTGTTTGCTTTTTGCTTTATTGGATTTTGGGTACTTGGACACGTGGCGCACCCACAAAGCACGGGGGGTTGGGATGTGTGGCTGAGATTGATGTAACACATAACACTCTAAAAGTGTTATAACATTTGAACACTCCTCTGACTATATATATATATATATATATATAGGGGGCGCTCAAATGTTATAGCTTCTTAGAGTGTTATGTGTTACAGAGCTTCTGATTGGTTGATAGTGGCAGGAATAGTGAATTTTTTGGGTAGTGGGTTTTACTGTTTGCTTTATTGGATTTTGGGTACTTGGACACGTGGCAAGCCCACAAAGCACGGGAGGTTAGATGTGTGGCTAAGATTGGTGTAACACATAACACTTTAAAATGAGTGTAACATTTGAGCGCTCCTCTAACCGTCCATCTTTCGGCTACATTTTCTGTCTACGAGTCTAGATAGCATGTGAGGTGCTTTGGACTTCTTTTCTTTTTTTTTTTCTTTTTTTTTTTTTTTTTTTGATAGTGAAGGTGCATTGGACTTGACGAAAGGACTTTTATGAATAATTTACAGTGCTGGCATAAATCTTAGCATGAGTGTGTGAAAGCGGGTCGATTCTGGGTTTACCTAAGCCATCTCGATTAATTTTCGGGTTTAAAGAAATTATGGGCTTCGAAATATGAAGTATACCCGGTCTGACCCGACCCTTAATTGAGATTATAAGGGGTTGAGGTCGCGATACACGACCCGGCCCAATACTGTCCCCTCCCCATCCCCTCCAGGTATTGTCACTTGTCTGACTTGGATCTTAAAATATCATGCGTTTGGTTGTTGGCTACTTTCAGCTTGTAAAAACTCAAAAGAACAAGGTAAAGAATAGGAACAGAGACAGAGAGTGGAACCTCAAGCATAAAATGTCTATAAAGAATGAGTCAAATTATTCGAACTCATTTGCAAAATTCTACAGAGAAGTTAACTATGTACACAACCAACAATAGCCAGCTAGCAGCAGGTGCTTTTGAAGTAGTTCAGGTCAATGACCATCACACTTATGTCATCCATACTACCCCTTTGCACTGCAAGGTTCACCAGCTCTCTGCAGGCCGTCACAAGGCAAGTCGACAGAGGTTGTGTAGAGCCAATGTTTTCCTTGTCAGGAGAATTCATCAGCTTTGCTGGTGTTCTCCTGGATACTGACATTCTCCTTAGCTTGAATGGAGGACTTTCAGTCTCATGAACTGGACCTTCTTCTGTGCTGGCTCCATTGATTAAACTGGTTGCTAGGTAAGGAGATGGGGGCACATTAACAATCTCTTGACTCGGAGATTGTGGTGCTTTTCTAGGGGTTCTAATGACTGATAAAATACGCCTTGACTTGGTCTGGGGGCTTCCAAGTTCTTGGGCAGATTCATCTTCGATTCCTTGTTGATCTACTTTCTTACCAGAAGTTGGAGAATCATGGACTAGGTCTTGTGGCTTGAGTAGAGAGACCCTCTTTATCTTTGGTGATGGGCTAGTACAGATACTGCCATATTGATCAGAGAATGCTTTCCTCATACAACCGGGGGAACCAAATTTCTTATCAGCAGCACATGATCGCACTACAATATCAAATGCTTCTTGATTGGAAACCTACACAAAAAGTGAGTGCAGAACAATCTTATATTCAGTAACACAAACTCCATTGAAAACAAATCAAGGGAACATGATTTACTGGATGCTTAAAATCTGAAACATTTGCGGGCTATTAACACTCTCGTCACCTGATCCCAAAGCCCATCTGAAGCTAAGACGAGATAACCCATGTCCGAAGACAACTCTAAAATCTTTGTCTCGGGCTCAGCCGATACCCAATTTTTTAAGTGAGCGTCTCCGATGCTTCTAGACACAGAGAGTATACCATGTATTCGCCAAGATCCACGGTGGAACTCCACATAACCACCCTGCATTCATTTCAGAAGGAACTTTAAACATATGGCTCTATTAATTTAGTTAAATTTCCCAGCTATCTCAATCACAAAGGTAAAAACTTTACATCATTCTCTATCCGCTGTCTTTCATCCTCACACCCTGCTCTATGGTCATTAGTAAGAGCTTCAGCACCTCCGCCTCTACATAAAACTGCCCTGCAGTCGCCCAAATTCGAGACGGCAATCTCTTTATTATCAATCAACGCGGTAACGCAGCATGCACCACTACCTATACCCTGCATCAGTGCATTCCTCGTATAAAATTGGGAGAACAGATCTTTAAAATAGAACCTAGGGAAGATTGTGAGTCAAACTGTGGCCACAGCTTCTCGTAATTAAGTTGAAGTATACATCATCAAGCAAAAATTATTCACTTCACCTGATCCAAAAACTCTTGGTCTGATTTAAAAAACGCAGCTTTAATGGCTTCCTCCTTACTGCAATTTACACCGCCATTTTGGATCATTTCAAGAATGTTGGTATGCAGCTTCTCTGCAACAAACTCTGCCGCTTTCTTACCACCGTGTCCATCATAAACCCCATAAAATCCCTACTCAACAACCCACCAAATTCAACTCACAATCCAAACACCAATCCCAAATGATTTACAAACAATCCAAAATTAAGAAAAGTGGAAATATTTACCTTCCTCGAGTCTCCTATTGTCAAACAAACAACCGTATGGGCATCTTCCATGAACTTCTTCTTTCCCTTGACCGCTAACAACGCAACACCATTCCCACTAAACTCATTCTCCTCCATCATGTCTCTAGCTTTCCACCTACTGACAACATTGTCCCCCTGGTCCTCCCTCAGCGTTCTAGGTATCTCAATCCTCGGCGGCCGCTTCCTCTTCAACGAACAGCTCTTCACATCCGCAATCGTCGCCGCCACAACAGGCGAATCTCCATTCATTGTCGGAACGGCAGTAGGAAAATCTATTGAGGGAGTGTAACAGTCGAAAATGGGAGACTGGAATCTCGAGATTTGGAAGATGAAGTTGAGATTTTTCGTCGTCTTGCGCTGTTCAAAATTTCGGGAGCCGTTAGGGTTTTCTATGCAGCCAAAAAAATTTCACGGATACGTGGGAAAATGTTTATTAGAAAAAGGAAAATTATGTATTAATGTCTCCAATTATTAGCCTTTTACAATTGAATGCTTAAGTCAGTGTTATTAAAATCGGACCGGTCAAGTCACTGGGTCGATGGGTCAGTGGTTCAATCGAGTCGAATCGGTTTGACCCGCACGAATTAAAAATAATAAAATAATATATATATGCATATTTATTTACCTGTTTTGTAACCCAATAAAATTTAACCTGTATACAATACTATAACTATAACAAATTTAGAATTCGAATATCACACATTAATAAGAAAATAACAAAACAACAATTGCAATTTTATTCTTAAGTCACAAATCGCAATAACATTGAAAAGTTATGCTAAAAGATAAAAGTTTAAAAAGGAAAATAGATATGGTGGTGAACTTCATCTAAGTTGCTTGGATTTTGATTCGCCTCTCCAATGGTATTATCATGTGCTTCTTCATCCTCATTTTCATCCTCGTTGTCATCCAAATTCATTTGCCCTATAACAATACAATAGTACTATAACATATCAGCTAAAGTCACAATAATAATATCAATCAATATGGTTATAATCATTAGTAAACAAAGAAGCAAACCGGTATCATCCGAAACAGGTTGTATAGTCATACTTGAAAGATCATTGCGTAAAGCATCCACCTCTTCATCAGTTAAGTATGGTGGTGACTCCTCCATCACCCAATCCGAATGGTCATCAAGTGTTACAATATTAATTGGGTCATAATTTTGATGCCTTAGTTGTTTCCTGCAATTTATAGTTTACAAGCAATTACACTAATATAATATGTATACATAAATGCAGAAGTAAATAACCAGTTAACATGAATTATATTGTTACCTTTGCTGCAGCCTTAAGTTATAACGAACGTACACAAGATCATTAAGTTTTTGATGCTCTAGTCGATTGCGCTTTTTTGAATGAATGTGCTCAAAAACACTCCAATTCCGTTCACAACCCGATGAACTACATGTTTGGCTCAAAATGTGAATGGCCAACTTTTGCAAATTTGGAGCATCACATCCATAAGATTCCCACCATTGATCTTGAATATTTCATACATCCAAAAACAATATAAACACCGATATGAAATATCATCAAACTAAATAGAGGCTACTGACTTCACAAAATAAGAAAATAAAGAACATCATTCACAGCAATAGAACTTAATATGAGGCTTAAAATAGAACTATTAAGGTAAATCCTCAAAATAAGGAACATCATTCACATTTCACAGTACATACTTGCTGCAAGTTGAAAATAAGAAAAGCTTAATATGAGGCTACTGACTTCACATCAATTTGTATACACCATTCACAACATTCACATCAATTTGTATACACCATTCACAGCACTCACAACAATTTGTAATGTCCCCAAGCAGGATCTGTTTTTGATCTAATCGCTCTCTGATTAGATGATGCTTCTTGTGATGAGGGCTGTGATTCGTGTTCCGTAGGCGTAGGCGTAGACATTAATGTGAATGATTCACAAAGGTGCACACAAACGCCAAGCAAAAAAGAAAGAAAAAAATGGCACATTAACATCTGTTATAGCATCAATCACCAGGCTTACACAATCACTAATTCACCTTCATCTTATAACATCACAAAGTATACAATTACAAACACTCAGATTCAACAAACACTCATAGTGCGCCAGACCTTCGAGACAAGAGATCAGAACTTGAGCAGAAGACAAGAGATCGGAACTTCGCCAGACCTTGAGCAGAAGACAAGAGATCAGAACTTCGCCAGACCTTCGAGAATCAAAGTGCGCCAGACCGCAGACAAGAGATCGTGAATTTTTTTTTCGATGGGAAGAGATCATGAAATTGGAATTAGCAATTAGGGCTCGCCGACTGTGTTTCGTGAAATTGGAATTAGGGCGATGGGTGTCCATCTGTTTGTCTTTTTTATTTTTTAATTCAAGTTTTTTTAACATCCAAACGGCTGTGTTTCGTGCAATTAACATCAACCCGGTTCACCCGGCCGGGTCACGGTTCAACCGAAAACCGGCGGTTCAACCGGTTATTGGCCGGGTCAATGACATTTACGATCCGATTTGAGAACCGGACCGGTCTTACCGGTCGAGCCGATCCGGTCTAACCGGTCGAGCCGGTCCGGTCTGGTTTTCACAACACTGGCTTAGGTTATTGATTTTCTAATTAGACAAACATAAAAAAAATTACAAATTTTCGAACGTCAACCACCATATATATATATATATACACAGTAATTAAATTGACAACTCAATTATGTGATTATGTGAATTTCGTTGATACCGACTCAACAAAAAGGTATATGGGTGCTGAAGAAGAAAGATTAATTCGGTACGTTAAGAGTTTATGCTAAAATCTCGAGTTATTTTCAACGGGGTTCACATGATTTACTTAACAATTTTGTAATTCTAACCTACTTCGAGATGTTGTTCTAGCTACGTGTGGAATAGACAGCTAAACAAACTACGTAAAATAACTACCGTGCAAGAAACTAACGACAGGCACTATGATGCTCAGTTCGGCCTCCCGCCTACTCTAACACAGATGGACTTACGATTACAGACTCCCTCTTAATCAACCTACTCTAACACTCCTTCATCGAACTTGCCATCTAGGCTCCCTTTAGACTAGATCTCCTCACTCTATTTTCACTAACGATCCTCTCCCGAAGATCAGCGCATTCTCCCGAATGCATAGCAGCAAAGTGATAAGTCGTAGTTGTACGACTATTTTATGTGTTAAAACCCCGTCTTTTAGTGTTTGCATGTATGTTATTTCACTACATGTGTGTAGTTTTCGTTCTCAGGTACATTCAGAGACCATAGAAGGAATATCGGCTAAAGTGAGCCTATAGAAGATGTTTTGCATCGGAGGAATGAAGTCCAAAGTGCCACTCAGTGCTGGCGGCGGACGCCTGAAGATTTAAAGGCGCGGACGTCTACTGATTTACGGTAATTGTTGAGACCTCCGCGGGCGGGAAATGCAGGAGACGTCCGCGGATGACAGCTGGCAGTCGAATTCATTATTTCTCATTTGCAATCTTGAAGGGAGTAATACAGAACACGAGGGGACAGAGAAGAGGGGCGGCTGGATCTGGAGAAAGGAAGGAAAATCAGATTAGGGTTAGTTGGTTCGAAGTTCGGTTTTGGAGAGAAGAGCTCTTGGAGTAGGATTCCGATTGAGGGTTCGTTGCTGGATTCGAGTGTTGGAGTAGAGCTGCAGCGTAGTGGAAAAGTCGTCAACAGTATTTTCAATTCATTCTATTCAAAATACTTGATGATATATTCCATGACGATGAGTAGCTAAACTCATATGTGTAGGCTAGAACTCCAAATTGTGATGTATTGACTTGAGACTACTATTGATTTCTATGTTTTGCATCATATTACTATACTATGTTCATGGAATTGATGTGCTAGCATGAGTGGAACCCTAGCGGGGGAGCTTTTGTTTGTTTGTTGATTTCAATTGTCAAGTTTACTAGCAACCTAGCGGGGATAGCAAACTAGGACACGGGTAATATACCACTAGGATTAAACACCCTAGGACAACTTGTTTATATGTTCATGCAACTCTAGCGAGTTAGGGTCTTGGTTATCGCTAGCGCGAGATTAAGTACTAGAACAAGAACGGGGAGTGTAACCCTAGCGGGGAAGCTCTAAGTTGTAGAACATTAGGAATCAAAACGGATTTGTCAATGATTTAGTCTTGCATCACAGTCGAAAGTTCTAGCTTGCACTTCTCTTTGATATTACATACCTGAATTAATGTGACGATTGCTCTCTTGATAAGTGATAATTATTGCTTGTGTTTTGTGTTTTTCATTTACTTGTTTGAATACTTAGTGAACAGATTCTCATATCAATCTCTGTGGATACGACCCGACTTACCACTTGCTAGTCGGAGATAAAAGAAACAATTATTTTTGACTGATACAACGACGCCCGTCAAATTTTGGCGCCGTTGCCGGGGATTGGTAACGAAGAATCTCACTACGTATTACTTTCTTTTAGTTTTATTTTACTATCTTTTACCTTGTCACTTGATTATTTTCTGTTGAAGTAACAATGTCACAGAGAAGTGTTGAACGCGATCAAGAAGAACGAAGTAGTGTGATAGGGGATAACATGCAAGAACAGAGGCAAGGACTGCCCCCTGTTAATCAAAGACTGCCACCCCCCAGAAATCAGCGAGGCAATGAGTTTGCTAGACATCGTGCAGCTAGACACGAGGATTACGAGGATGAGTTGGATCGACAATACCTCGGTAGAGGAAACCAATATGGACAGCTAGCTAGGCGTCGGGATTTGGGACGCACTATGAGAGGAGTGTGTGCGCCATGTATTGATGAGGCACCTTGGTGCATTAGGTTGGATGAAGACGCAGAAGACATCGAGATAAAGAGTGGGGTGATACACCACTTACCCAAGTTTGGAGGAATGCCCGATGAGAACCCCCTAAGGCACTTGAAGGAATTTCATGGAGTTTGCATGTCCATGAAATCAGCATCGGTTCCGGAAGATATCTTTAAATTAAAGACATTTCCTTTTTCTTTAGTAAGTCAAGCTAAATCTTGGTTGATGTCTTTGCCTTCAGGTTCTATTATTTCTTGGGAACAAATGCAAAGGAAATTCATGGATAAGTATTACTCCCATTCAAAGGCGGCTCAAACAAGAAAGGAGCTCTCTATGCTTAGACAATGACGTGGAGAAACGTTGTTCGACTATCAGAGAGATTAGGGTTCGTTGGAAGTTCGATTTGAAGAGGAGAGCTCTTGGAGTAGGATTGCAATTGAAGAAGCTTGAGCGTGGATTCGTTGCTGGATTCATGTACTGGAGTGGAGCTGCAGCTTGGTGGAGAATTCATCATCAGTAACTTCGATTCATTCCGTTCAAAAACTTGATGATGTATTCTCTTACGATGAGTTGCTAAACTCATATGTGTAGGCTAGAACTCGACATTGTGATGTTTTGACTTGAGACCTATATTGATTTCTGTGTTTTGTGTCATATTACTATGCGTTGTTTATGGAATTGACTTTGTTAACACGAGTGGAACCCTAGCGGGGGAGCTTTAGTTTGTTAGTTGATTCCAATTGTCAAGTTTACTAGCAACCTAGCGGGGATAGCAAACTAGGACACGAGTAATATACCACTAGGATTAAACACCCTGGGATAACTTGTTCAAATCTTCATGCAACTCTAGCGAGTTAGGGTCTTGATTATAGCTAGCGCGAGATTAAGTACTAGAACTAGAACAGGGAGTATAACCTTAGCGGGGCAGCTCTAAGTTGTAGAACATTAGAAATCAAAACGGATTTGTTAATGATTTAGTCTTGCATCACAGTTGAAAGTTCTAGCTTGCACTTCTCTTTGATATTACATACCTGAATTCGTGTGACGATTGCTCTCTTGATAAGTGATAATTGTTGCTTGTGTTTTGTGTTTTTCATTTACTTGTTTGAATACTTAGTGAACAGATTCTCATATCAATCTCTGTGGATACGACCCGACTTACCACTTGCTAGTCGGAAATAAAGAAACAATTATTTTTGACGGGTACAACGACGCCCGTCAAATTTTGGCACCGTTGCCGGGGATCTAACCCGGGTCACCCGCGTGACAGGCGGGAATACTTACCACTATACTACAACGACTTGGAAGAGAGTTGTCCGAATTATGGAGTCCCACAAAGGATGTTGCTTGAATACTTCATGGATGGGATGATTCTGATGGAAAGAAGAATGCTAGATGCCTCCGCTCAAGGGTCTATCCTTGACATGTACCCCGAGGAGATATGGGAGCAGATTCTCAGTCGATCGACAGAGACAGGGTAGTCTCCCAGTCGATCGACTGCGGTAATGCAGAAAACAGGCCCTCCTGAGACTCCATTAAGTCGATCGACTGGAGTCCCAATCGATCGACTGAAGGCACGTGGCTTGCACGCTCAGCTGGAGAACTCGCCAGTCGATCGACTGGAGGGCCCAATCGATCGACTGCGGTAACTTGATTTGCAGTCCCTCCTGAGAGTCTATCGAGTCGATCGACTGGAGCAGGGGAGCTTCCCAGTCGATCGACTGGAGGCCAAATTCTGCCAACTTTTGCTCGTGACTCCGATTTTCTCCGAGTTTCCTTCTATGGGCTTTTGGCACTGAGTCATCTTGATTCGCACCTGAAACGCATGAAAAGGGAATCAAATGACATCAAATGATCGTCGGAAATGAACTAAAGCTATAGTGAAAACGGGCGTTAACGAGTCGAAAACTCGACTCATCAACACTCCACACTTAAGCTTTGCTCGTCCCGAACAAAGTATGCAAATATGCCAAGGAAGTGCAAATGCCGAAATGCTAGTGGTGCTATGTTTTTCGTGTATTTGCCTCACTAGATTTCGCAAGGTCTCGATCCTTATTTCTAAACATGTTATTGAAAGGTAAATGACAAGTATGTACAATCTACCTAGCTCCTTTTCGTAGGCGTTACGAATGCATTTAGCGTATGCATTAAGCCTTTAAACCCCTAGGCTACCCTAGTGGATGAGTTATAGTCTCGTGAGAGTTTTCAGAAAAAAAAGGAATACTCACAAATCCCATATGCACCTATCCCATGAGAATGAATGTAAGAGTGCTCAACCAAGGCTAGGATTTCTCAAAACCAATATGCTCAACCAAGGTTAGGATTTCTCAAAACCAATCCCTCACCCCAAACTAGGACTACCATCGCAATATCATCAAAAGAACTTTTGAACCATTTGAGTACCCATGAGGTTGCATTCAAGATCATCAATACTAGAGCTATCAAATGTCTCATCCAAAGTTCCACTCATTTTCAAGGCAATACAATAGAGTCATAGTTTTTAGTTTGCACAAAAGTTGTCAATCGCTCACCTATGCTAGCTAGGGCTAGTCCATGGGTTTGCGACATGGAACTCATTCCCAAGTTTTAGGCGCTTAAGCCGTAATCCATAGGGGAAGAGGAGTTCGACACTAGAGTTCTCAATAAACATGCATAGACCAATTGATAGTTCCCGTGCAAACACATGGATCTTCCAAGAGTCATTCTAACTAGCACACAATGCAAATGATGAATCCCGCACAAATGAAGAAATGAAGGAAAACATAAAGTCAAGTTTTAAGTGGTTTTCATTCACAAATTTTTTTCGAAATGGCCTTTGGCCTACAAATGCTTTCGAGGGGGAACTTTTCTTCCTAACCCCCGGCATTTGTATATTTTGAAGCAAAACTTCTCTAGTACTCGAGAAAGCTTTTAGTCGGGGCCTTGCCCTCTTTGACCACAAAAATTTTTGTCGGGGCCTATTTTTCGCCCTCTTTTGACTCCACACTTAAAACTTGACAATATGTTCAAAAAGTATATGGAATGTGCGGGAAGCACTCATAAGTAAGGCACCATATTAGAGAAACTCAAGTCACCAAGGAGTATACAAGAGGTCTAAGTTTTTGACGAAAATTTTAAAAAGTGCTTGCCAAAACTTAATCCAAGGTATTTCAACGAAAATACTTAGAAAATTAGATAGACAAGGGATAGCAATGATATTGATTCACAAGAATGCACATTCATAGGACTAGGTCGGTTCTAAGTTCAAGATCCAATAAATGCGACAAGTAGGCTAGATGTGATTTATAGGGATTTAGAGTTGATAGTCACAAGCCTATGTGGTTTTAACACTCTCATGTTAGGGATAAGGTACATGAATGCAAGTGCTCATTCAAACATGGTACGCATGGCATGAAATGAGTGAACTATGCGACTACCCCACTTAAAAGGTAGCTTAGTCCCTAAGCGCACACAATAAAGAAAATGAGAATAAGGCGCATAGGAACTCCCCTCGTTTGTAGATGTGCCCCACCAATAGAAAAGACGCCATTGTGCTAAACGTGATCGAACATGATGCAAATAACTTTCCTTGATGACAAGAAGAACATGAGAGGTTAAAAGTAACAAGTGACATACAAGGTCATGCAACGCAAGTATGAGCAAGAGAGCATCACAAGTCACATAATATCATCATGGCATAACTTTCATAGAAAACAAGCAAGGAAAATGATCTACATCCTCCATAATATGCACAAGGTATCTTAAATGCCAAGAAAACGTCAAACTAGAGTCATAGCATGGTACAACAATTTAGTTCCACTCTAGTAGACACCAATAAAGCACATGAGCACTAAGGGCAACATCATTAAGCATGGAAAGATCAAGGGAAAGTTAGAGAGGTGTGGTGATGTGAAGTGGAATTGGAGTAAGTAGAACTCACTCCACACTTAAAATTTTACCCACTAATCATATGTATCACACTCCACACTTTAGAGCCTTTGCTACTCAAAATCATGTCAAACATTTAAATATGAAGAACGAGAATGAAACAACTTACAAACCGGGTACCTCCCGTGTGAGGGCCTAGTTTAACGTCTTGGCAAAGACCGAGCCGAATCTCTCCTTGTTTGAGAAACACACTTGAGGAGTCCTTTGCTAGGATCCCTCCTCAAGCGGACTTGTAGAGTATTGGGAGACTCAATCCGGATTCTTTGAAGAGTTGCAAGCAACTTGTTTAATAGCCCTTTTCCAAGGTGATGGTCGCTTCTCACCATTTGATGTATTTGCTTTTTCATTCTCACTCATCTCATTGGTGCATGATGATGAGTCAAGGTGATCAAAGGGAGGATCTTCATCGGGTTCAAGTGTGTTGTGCAACTCCTCCTTATCAACCTTTTTGCCCTCAATAATTTTGGTTCCCACGTTGTCTAGCTTTTTCTCAACATTAGCCACTTGGTCTCCATTTGGCTTTTCTATCTTTAGCTTTTCCCCACCAATTTTTAGGGTCAATTTCCCTTTTCCAACATCAACTTTAAAACCGGCGGTGGCCAAGAAGGGACGTCCAAGAATCAACGATGAGGTGAAGTTGTCTCCCATATCTATCACCACAAAGTCGCATGGGATGTAGAATTTGTCGACTTTGATTGGGACATTCTCCACTAGGCCCCAAGGTCGCCTTGTAGTCCCATCCGCGAGTTGTAGTGTCATTTTAGCGGATTTCACCCCTTTCAATCCAAGCTTGTAGTAGGTAGCTAGGGGCATAACGCTCACACTAGCCCCAAGATCGGCTAGTGGACTTGAGAAGTTCATATCCCCTATTGAGCAAGGGATAGTGAATTTTCCGGGATCTTTTGCCTTTTGGGGAATTTGCTTTGAAAAGAGGGCACTACACTCATGGTTGAGGAGGTGGGGGTCATCTTCTTCAATGGTCCTCTTGTTGGTCAAAATCTCTTTTAGAAACTTGTTGTAGAGAGGTGCCTTCTTGATGAGCTCATGGAATGGCATGTAGACATATAGCTTTTTCAACATCTTGGTGAAGACCGCATATTCTTTGTCCAATTTAGAGGGCTTGATGAGCCTTTGAGGGAAGGGAACCGATGGAAAATAAGGCTTGAGTCCTTCCTTCCTTTCTTTAGTTTCTTTTGCCTTTTCGGTTGGAGAATTAGGGATCTCTTCGTTGAGTTCTTTTTCTTCGGCTCTAGCTTGGCCAATAGGTCTTGGAGGTATTTGAATGGCTTTCTTTGGTGCAACACCCTCCAATTGTCTTCCACTTCTAAGGGTCACCGCCCCACATTGTTCTTTCTTCTCTAGAGATTCATCCTCAAGCAATTCATCCTCGAACGATTCCTCAATAGAGATGGCATTGCAAAACTCCTTCTTTTCATGCTCGGGTCGCGCCGGTAGCTTCCCTTGCGCTCTAGTTGAGGACTCGGCTTGTTGAGTTATTTGGTTCTCAAGCATCTTGACATGAGTTTGCAAGCCTTGGTGAGATTGTTTCATTTCTTTCAACTCTTTGCTCATCTCAAGGATTGCGGAAAGCATGATATCGGAGTTTGAGGGCTCGTTTGACAGTTGAGGAGGATGATCTACTTGTTGGTAGGGCCTTTGAGGTTGAGCTTGATATTGTTGGCCTTGATATTGGTTCCTTGGTTGAAATTGATTCCTTGGTGGCAAAGCTTGATTTGTTGAAGTGGCGTTAGGACCAAACTCGGGACGAGTAGGATTTGTAGTCTTATATGAGAAGTTTGGATGATTTCTCCAAGCGGATGAAAACTCAGGGGTAGTGTAGTTGGATTGGGAATTTTGGCCTTGAAAAGTACTAGCATTATACTCTCTCCCTTGGTTTCCACCAACATAGTTCGCTTCTTCATACCCATTTCTAGCTTCACCCCTTTGAACCAAAAGGCAAGAATTAGTATTGTGCTCATAGACTTCACATATGTCGCACCCTTGGCTCATTGAGTGTCCCTTTGCCAAAATTTGCATTTTATCAAATTTCTCCGAGAGGTCTTCAAATTTTCTAGCTAATGAGTCGTAGTCCCTTGTGCTTACGGCCTTTGCTTCATGTCTTTCTCCCTTCCTTCTCGGGTTTCCTCTTTCACTGGCCCACATGAAGTAGTTATTGGTGATCTTCTCGATTACCGCATATCCTTCTTGAGGTTCAAGCTCCATGATAGCTCCTCCCGCGGCGGTTTCAAGTGCAAGCCGCGAGGGACCATCAACACCTTGGTAGAAGGTATGGAACACGAGAAGGCAATCTAGGTTGTGATGTGGGCAAAGCCTTTGATACTCTTTGTATCTCTCCCAAGCTTCATAGAGCGTCTCTCCATCCATTTGCTCAAAATTCATGATTTTGTTCCTATAGTAGGCCGTCTTGGATGGAGGGAAATACTTGTTGAGGAATGCACCGGCAAGCTCCTCCCAAGTGGTGAAACTATCTGGCGTTTGGCTCCTTAACCAATCCTTGGCTTTTCCCGTGAGTGAGAAGGGAAACAACCGCAAATGAATAGCATCTCTTGAAACTCCATTTATCTTGAATGTATCACAAACCTCCAAGAATGTGGTTAAATGAGAGTTTGGATCCTCATGGTCTCTCCCCGAGAATTGGTTGGATTGAACCATTTGGATGGTGGAGGTCTTCAAGTCAAAGTCCCGGTTGTCTACCGCGGGAACAAGGATTGGTGATCGGTAGCCATATGCATTGGGAGCGGCGTAGTCCTTAAGTACCCTTCTAGCTTGGGGTAATGGTAGAATTGGGCCTCGAAGAGGTGGAGGAGGTGGAGGGGGAAGTCCATCTCTATCTCCCATGTCTTGAGCAATGGTTTCTTGAGCGTTCGATGTGGATCCTTTAGCCTTAATTGTCTTACTCCTTGTAAGGTGAGGGTTAATAATATCTCTTATGGGTTGGTTCAAGTCTCTATCCACAATCTTGGTAAGTTTCTTTGTCTTAGGTGGCATAAAAGAGATGCACCTACAAGGAGAAAGCAAACGAGACAAGTGAGAGTAGTGGAATGAACTCAAGAATCACAAGTAACAAAGTAAATAAAGTAAACCATGGAATAGTCGGAGTACTAAATGATTTTCCTAGGGATAATCTAGCTATTGCTCCCCGGCAACGGCGCCATTTTGACGTTGTAAATTTTAGCAATGCATACGGTCAAAAACAATTTGTAATTCAACCGGTAAGACCGGTGTCGAACCCAAGGGAGCAAACGGATTACACGCTAGTTCTATCAAATTTTCTTACTCGGCTAATTCCTAAAATTCAAGTATGATTGAGTTATCAATGATTCAAAACAAGAATGAAATGGTTTTTAGGGGATTAAATTCAATTAAAAGCGAGTTTCGAGGGATTAATCCCCTCCTTGGCGATTTCCCAATGATCATGCATACAAGAGTTTAATTAATTATGAGTTGATAGGTTTTAAACCTAGCTTAGACTAGAATTGAACAAACCATGCATGTTTAATCCTAGTCAAGCCATCTTAGCTAGGATCTCACTAATTAAAGAGTATTGATCCACTATATAGCATTTACTCCCATAAATGCTACATGCATAAAGTTCTAGTTTACCTCTCACCATGCATTTACTCTCATAAATGTTGGATAAGTTCAATTTTACTACATCCAAACCATCACTAAGCTCTTTCAATACTTAGATCATAGTTCTAACATAAACATGTCACTTGGGCATTTTATCAAACACTTAGAGACATGTCTAACATGAAGAGCATAGTAAAATGAAATCAACTTCAATAAATCCATTCAAATGTGTGTACAATGATCATTGAGTACCAAGGAGGTTCATAGAACCCTCAAAACACAAGGGAGACTACTCACACATCATGTAAGACAACATGATGTGTAGGTTTTTAGCAAAAATCTAAGAGAAAGGAAGAGGGAAAAGAGTAGGATTGATGATCCTAATAAACTCCCTTGATCTTCAATCCTCCTTGATTAGATGATGTTGAAACCCTTGATTTGGCTCACTTCCTTTTGTCTTTTCTCCAGAAAAATCCAAGATGCTAGGTCAAACTTGCCTCTTTCTATTTATAGCCTCGGGCAATTTCCGGTACTGTAGCAGGTCCAGTCGATCGACTGGCGATGGGCTGTTGGCCCAGTCGATCGACTGGAGGGAGATAAGACGCTTGGAAAGCAGATTCTCAGTCGATCGACAGAGAAAGGGTAGTCTCCCAGTCGATCGACTGCGGTAATGCAGAAAACAGGCCCTCCTGAGACTCCATTAAGTCGATCGACTGGAGTCCCAATCGATCGACTGAAGGCACGTGGCTTGCACGCTCAGCTGGAGAACTCGCCAGTCGATCGACTGGAGGGCCCAATCGATCGACTGCGGTAACTTGATTTGCAGTCCCTCCTGAGAGTCTATCGAGTCGATCGACTGGAGCAGGGGAGCTTCCCAGTCGATCGACTGGAGGCCAAATTCTGCCAACTTTTGCTCTTGACTCCGATTTTCTCCGAGTTTCCTTCTATGGGCTTTTGGCACTGAGTCATCTTGATTCGCACCTGAAACGCATGAAAAGGGAATCAAATGACATCAAATGATCGTCGGAAACGAACTAAAGCTATAGTGAAAACGGGCGTTAACGAGTCGAAAACTCGACTCATCAGTTGCCGAGAGCACAAGGTATTTAGAAGAGACATATAAACCTGCACCAGTTGCTAATGTGAATGTACATTCTGAATTGCAGGAACTGAAGGATATGATGGCTCAATTAGTGACGCAACAACCACAAGGCAATCAACAAGTGGAGCGTAAGGTAAACATGTCCACTTATAATTCAATGAATAATGATAACGCTGTTTTTCAGGAAAGAACAGAAGACGTGAATGTAGTGGGCTACGTGAACAAGGGAGATTTGCCACCAAGGAGGTATGATGGATACCAAGGCAACAACAAATGGCAACCAAGGCAAAACGAGGGTGGTTGGCAAAGGAATAACAATTACGATGTGGGGCAATCCTCGTAACCACAAAAGCAGCCGTACAAACCACCACACAACAAACAAGGAGATGAGGACCCGATCAAGGAATTGAGAGAGGAAATGAGAGGCATGTTCAAGGAACTCACTCAGAAGATGGGCCAACAAGCTGGAGACGTGAACGAGCTAAAGAAGCAAGTGTCTCAAATTGCCAGCGCCGTTTACGAAAGGCGAGAAGACAAAGGGAAGCTACCATCACAAACGATTCCAAACCCAATTACAAAGTCCAACATTAGCGCTGTGATGCTTAGGAGTGGAAAGCAGTTGAAAAATGGAGGAGAAAAGCTGAATGAAGATTCAAACTCAGTGGTGCAGGCGGACGTCTCAACATTTAATCCGCGGACGCCTGATGAATTAATGCAAAATAAGGAGACGTCCGCGGAGGAAAAGCAAGAGACGTACGCGGGCTCTTCAGACATTGGTAAGGAAATTCCAAATTCTAACACTCCCCTACCATTCCCAATGCAGGTTTCTAAGACCAACAAGAAGTCTATCTCAGACAATGAGGTTTGGGAGTTGTTTAGCAAGGTGGAAATCAACATTCCACTCATCGAAGCTATTCGGCAAATTCCAAGGTACGTTAAATTTCTTAAAGAATTATGTACTAACCGTAGGCGTACGACTAAGAGTGAGCAGGTCATGCTTGGAGAGAGTGTATCAGCAGCGATACGAAGGAAGGTACCCAAAAAGTGTAAGGATCCCGGTACTTTTACTATTCCATGTGTTATTGGTAACGTGAGGATCGAAAACTGTATGCTTGATCTTGGTGCGTCCATAAATGTCCTTCCTTACTCTTTATACTTATCTTTGCGTATTGGTCCACTTAAACCCGCGGGTTTAACCATTCAATTGGCTGACCGATCATGCACCCAACCTTTGGGTGTGATCGAGGATGTTTTGGTGCAGGTAGAAAATCTTATTTTTCCTGCAGATTTCTATGTGCTGAAAATGGATGATGAGGGAGCACAAGATCAGCCACCAATTCTATTTGGTAGGCCATTCATGAAGACGGCTAGAGCTAAGATCGATGTGGATCGTGGCACACTTTCCATGGAGGTAGAAGGTGAGGTAATAAACTTTAATATATATCAAGCTATGCAATATCCACCTGATGATGTAGGAGTACACGCTTTGGATGCGATCGATGATCTAGTGGAATCTTCCGATATTCCCTGTGGGAATGATGTGCTTGAAATCATTTTGAGGGAGGCTATTGAGTCACGTGGCGCATCAATAGGGATGCTTCGTGATACTAGTGACATGCTACAAGAGCTTAGAGTTTTGGAACCATTAACCCCAAGGTATGAGGCTAATCAAGTTACTTTAACTAATAAATCTACACATGTACCATCTGTTGTACAGGCACCTGAGTTGCAGCTTAATCCCTTACCCGAGCATTTAAAGTATATCTTTTTGGGAGATGGTGAGATGTTGCCGGTCATAATCAAGAAAGGCTTGGAGCCTAATCAGGAGGAGAGATTGGCAGCGGTTCTGAAGAAGCATAAGACCGCGATTGGATGGACACTTGCGGACATCAAGGGAGTGAGCCCTACCGTGTGCATGCACCGGATTTTACTCGAGGATGGAGCCAAACCTGTGAGGCAGCCGCAGCGTAGATTGAACCCATTGATGATGGAGGTGGTTCAAAAAGAGGTACAAAAGCTCTTAGATGCTAACGTGATTTATCCCATTTCAGATAGTCAATGGGTAAGCCCCGTACATGTAGTACCGAAGAGGACATGGATTACAGTGGAGCTTAATGCTCAAGGTGAGTTGGTGACAAAGAGAATCTAGAATGGATGGCGCGTGTGCATCGACTACAGGAAGCTAAATGCAGTGACACGCAAGGATCACTTTCCTTTGCCATTCATTGACCAGATGTTGGATAGGCTCGCAGGTAAGCCTTACATTTGTTTTTTAGATGGATTTTCTGGGTATAATCAAATTCCGATTGCAGCCGAAGACCAGGACAAGACCACTTTCACGTGCCCATTCGGTACATTTGCGTTTCGACGCATGTCTTTTGGTTTGTGCAACGCGCCTGGTACCTTCCAGCGTGTGGTAATGAGTATTTTTTCGGAATTGATTAGTGATTGTGTTGAAGTTTTCATGGATGACTTCACTGTGTATGGAAATACTTTTGATGAATGCTTGCTTAATGTTGGTAGAGTGCTTGCACGTTGTGAGGAGACAAACTTGGTTTTGAATTATGAAAAATGTCATTTTATGGTCACTCACGGCATAGTATTGGGACATGTTGTTTCTGGAGAAGGAATACAAGTAGATAAGGCTAAAATTGACTTGATTATTAGCTTGCCTTACCCTACTGATCAGCGTGGTGTGAAGTCTTTTTTGGGACATGCAGGATTTTATCGCAGATTTTTAAAGGACTTCTCAAAAAGGGCGCTACCTCTCTCTAGATTGCTACAAAAGGATGCACCATTTGAGTTTACGG
Organism: Rhodiola chrysanthemifolia; assembly: GCA_033675395.1. NCBI lineage: Eukaryota > Viridiplantae > Streptophyta > Magnoliopsida > Saxifragales > Crassulaceae > Rhodiola > Rhodiola chrysanthemifolia. The sequence goes on from CM066207.1 coordinate 15,582,912, forward strand.
AGGAATGCAAGGCGGCATTCGATGATCTTAAGGCGGCACTGACTAGTGCACCGATCATTCAAGCACCGGATTGGACGCAACCCTTCGAGATAATGTGTGATGCTAGCGACTACGCAGTTGGAGCGGTGCTCGGGCAAAGGAAGGAAAGGAAGCCTGTGGTGATCCATTATGCGTCTAGGACGCTTGACGCGGCTCAGCGAAATTATTCCACAACTGAAAAAGAGCTTTTAGTTGTTATATTTGCTTTAGAAAAATTTCGCCCATATTTGCTTGGTTCTAAAATTGTTGTCTTTTCTGATCATGCAACTATTCGCTATTTGATGACGAAAAAGGAGTCCAAGCCGCGGCTGATTAGATGGATCCTCTTGCTACAAGAGTTCGATGTGGAAATAAAAGACAAAAAGGGCATTGAGAACGCCGTGGCAGATCACTTGAGCCGGATAGTGAGAGAGGAGGAAACTGGAGCTATAACCGAAACATTCCCGGACGAGTATTTATTTGCTGTCCAAGAAAAACACCATGGTACGCGAACATAGTTAATTACCTTGTGGGAGGTAAGTTTCCTTCGTCATTCACTGTTGCTCAACATTTGAGGCTTAAGCATGATTCGAAATAATATATTTGGGATGACCCGTATTTGTGGAAAATTGGTTCGGATCAAGTTGTTAGAAAGTGTGTGCCTGATTCTGAGATTTCTTCTGTGCTAACTTTTTGCCATGAACATGCGTGTGGTGGTCATTTTGGACCGAAGAGAACATCTAGGAAAATACTTGATAGTGGTTTCTTTTGGCCACATTTGTTTAAGGATGCATATAGCCATTGCAAAGCATGTGATAGATGTCAACGCGTAGGGAATATTTCTGCTAGGAACAAAATGCCTCAAATTCCCATTGTTGTTGATGAGATATTTGATATATGGGGTATTGATTTTATGGGACCGTTTCCCCCTGCGTATAATTTTCAATATATATTGGATGTTGTTTATTATGTATCTAAGTGGGTCGAAGCTAAGGCCACCAAACATGATGATGGTAAGATGGTGGTGGATTTCTTGCGTACTAATATCTTTTGTAGGTATGGAGTACCAAAGGCGGTGATCAGTGACCAAGGGTCACACTTTTGCAATCGTTCCATTGCATCGGTGTTCAAACACTTTGGTGTTTGTCATCCAGTATCCACCGCCTACCACCCTCAAACTAATGGACAAGCTGAAGTGTCAAACCGAGAGATCAAGTCTATACTAGAGAAGATGGTGAAGCCGTCGAGAAAGGATTGGCCATTAAGACTTGAAGAGGCATTGTGGGCTTACAGAACCGCCTACAAGACGCCAATTGGAATGTCCCCTTTTAGACTGGTTTATGGGAAGGCTTGTCATCTCCCGGTTGAGGTACAACATAAAGCTTTCTGGGCAATTAAAACATGCAACTTTGATCTAACCAATGCAGGGGATGAAAGAAAGCTACAGTTGAGTGAATTGGAGGAGCTCCGCTTAGAGGCTTACGAGAGCCAGTCAGACTACAAGGCGAGAGCGAAAATGTACCATGACAAGTACATACTGAGGCGCAACTATGATGTAGGGCAAAAGGTACTTTTATTTTCCTCACGATTAAGATTTATGCCTGGAAAATTGCGTTCTCGTTGGACAGGTCCATACGTCGTTGTAAAGGTGTACAATCATGGGGCATTGGAATTGCGAAGACCCGAAGGAGGAGAGAGTTTCAAAGTGAATGGGCAAAGAGTCAAGCCATACTATGATGGGTTTGAGGCAGTCACGGAGGACGTTGAACTAGCGGAGTCGGTATATTCTACCTAGCTAGAGGTAATGTCCAGCCAAGGACGTAAAACAAAGGCGCTTACCGGGAGGCAACCCGTTGTGTTTTTTACTTTACACATGCTTTTAGTAGGTTAATTAGTGGAATTGGTACCCTGATAATGCGCCCCAAGTGCATCTTTGTTTCTGGTGGTTTCAGGTGATTGAATGAAGAATGGAACTCAACTCAGTGGTGTGGGCGCACGTCTGAACAATTAATTGCGCGGACGCCTTAAAAATTACGATAAATACTCAGACGTCCGCGGGCAGTAAATGCACGAGACGTCCGTGACATCGCAAAAATTTAAGGCACGCTCGTATTTCAGATCTGGAGTTTGGGCGAAGAAAGAAAAACAGAACTGGGACAAAGGCTGGGGCGATTTTCGTTGTTTCCGTGGCGATTCTCAGCTAAAGGAGTGCTCGATTGAAGATTTGGCGCGGATTGAAGTGTGGGATTGTGGCGTTTGAAGGAGGATTGGTCGGGTAAGAGATCTGAGTCGATTGGAGCTCCGATCTGGAAATCTGGTAAGCCCGCGGACGTCTGAAGAGTTTTGGAAATAGGCAAGGCCTCCGCGGAGCATAAATTCAGAAGGGGTGCGCGGATTTTTCAGACAATTTCAGATTTTTGTGTTTCAACTCAAGATGTCGCGCTCATCGAATCGTGCTTGTTCCTCCCGCTCCCGAAGAGCCCAGTCTCCGCCCGCTGATGATGAAGCACTAGTTCCGGATGTTGTCGATGACAGGCAGCAAACATTTGAGAAATTCATGGCGGTTGCGCATAGGCAACCCATGTGGGTTGAGCAGTTCTTTCTGGAACATTGCGGATTCTTAGAGAGGTTCAGGGAGCTGATGGACAGATGTGGTTGGCCTGGGTTGCTTACGCTCCGCAGCGATGCTGATATGGACGATACTTGTGAGTTCCTCACCGGTTACCACTACGTTGGACCCAGGGAGTTTGAGGGATTCAGATACACCTTCAGAGGCGCAGAGCACTATTGCACGATGACGCGGTTGCGTCAAATCTTTGGGTGGCCAGAGGTGGAAGATGGGGCTTTCGTCAATTTCAAAAATATGATGGATATTAGCGACACTTACATGAGCCTTACGGGGACGAGACGCTACAGACCGAGCGACGCTACATCCGCAGCATTCACAGATCCTTTCTGGTATATGGTACATTTTATTTTGACGAGGACTTTGACTGCGAGGGCGAACGGGAATGATAAGCCGTCTATCCGAGATCTGACGCTTCTAGGCTCTTTGGTGAGAGGGGTAGTCCCACACTGGGGACATTTTTATGTGAGCACTTGAAGCAAATTCGGCCTCGAGGGCCACTTTGTGTGGGTGGCATGGTGACTTATCTGCTACGTCGTCTCCACCCGGACGTGGATGCACTTCCAGGCCACAGTATTCTTGCTTATGGATTGGCTGACAGTGAAAGAGTTGGTTCTGGGAGGACATTCAGACTCAGCAGTGAGGGTTCAGTGCGTTGGACTTACTTTGCAGATCCAGATCTTAGGCCACCACCTAGCCCACCGCGACGGAGAGGGCGACCGCCAGGCCGTGGAGGACCCGCAGGGGGTAGGAGACGTCCGAGGGACGGGGTAGAGGTCCCGCTGAACGTAGTACCACAAGAGGAGCAGGCGCAAAGACAGCCCGGAGAGTATTCACAGGCGCAGATTGACCATTTATTTAATGTGAACAGGGCTATGATGATGGCGATGGGTAGCGGCTTCTATCCGGTTTCAGCTCCGCCAGGATGGCGTCCAGGAGATGCCATTCCGCCCGAGTACACACAGCCACCACGAGACTATTAGGGGAGTACCAGTTCCCTCTTTTATGTTTATTTTTATTTGAGTCTGTTGAGTCTATTTTGTGTGAGTCCGTTGTGTTATACATCTCATCTCTTGAATTGTACCTTGAGGACACGGGTTCATCTAAGTGTGGGGTGGGATGTTGTTGAGTCAGTTGTGTGTCGTGTCTGTTTTTTCAATTTTTATGTCGCATGTCATGTGTCTTGATGAACTCGTGATGAACGGATGATGTACTGCTATGCTTTCCTTCTATGTCTAAATCTTATTTCCAACTTTGTATGACTATTGTGCTCATTTGACTAAAAATGCGAAATTTCACAATTTGAGATGCTTTGTTCTTGTGAGTTGTGATATGCAGGGATGTGGAGTTGACAGAAATGTCCTAGAAAGGTACGGCAAGTTGCAGGAAGTTCTGAGTTTTGGTTCTAATGATTGAGAAAAGTGGTGGTGGTTGACGCTTCACTAGCCTAATCCTGAGAGTAGCTCCGTCACCAAGTATACAAGTTTATTCATGTGTTCGCAGTGGTGACGGGACAGAGAAAACAAATTGTCCATCTCTAGTCGAAGTAGCTGGGAATGGGTGGGTAACCCCTACCTTGCCTCATGCAGAAAAGGCGAGGATGAGAAAAGAGCGGGACGCACTCCTATGATGTTATTCGGAGGCTATGATTGGAGTGGTTCAAGGGCGCAAATGATTATGGGGACAAGAAACAAATTCAAAAGCCGAAGGCAAACCATCAAGTAAGAAAAAAAATCAAAATCAGATTGATTCAAGCAAGATGTGTCGTTTATCAAAGTCCATACAAGTTAAGGAATTCGAGACTCAACGGTATGAAAGCAGTGAATTAATCATGTGTCAGAGAAAGCCGCCGACTCAATCAAAAGACCAAAACTCAAAAAAGAATGCAATGTCTGTGGTACCTATAGGGGACTATCTCCCAATCATCCAAGGTCATTTGAATTTCAACTCGCGAGGTAACAAGTATCGAAAAATCTATGTTTACTCGCATTGTTAGAATCTTAAGCATGATAGGATTATAGACTGGATTTAGGATTGAGATGTAAGGATTGACATGATTAGTACGTTGTAGTTCTTTCTATGGCTTTGTTCTTGCTCGAGATGAACAAGTTCAAGTGTGGGGTAGTTTGATAAGTCGTAGTTGTACGACTATTTTATGTGTTAAAACCCCGTCTTTTAGTGTTTGCCTGTATGTTATTTCACTACCTGTGTGTAGTTTTCGTTCTCAGGTACATTCAGAGACCATAGAAGGAATATCGGCTAAAGTGAGCCTATAGAAGATGTTTTGCATCGGAGGAATGAAGTCCAAAGTGCTTGAAGGCTGACTCAGTGCTGGCGGCGGATGCCTGAAGATTTAAAGGCGCGGACGTCTACTGATTTACGGTAATTGTTGAGACCTCCGCGGGCGGGAAATGCAGGAGACGTCCGCGGATGACAGGTGGCAGTCGAATTCATTATTTCTCATTTGCAATCTCGAAGGGAGTAATACAGAACACGAGGGGACAGAGAAGAGGGGCGGCTGGATCTGGAGAAAGGAAGGAAAATCCGATTAGGGTTAGTTGGTTCGAAGTTCGATTTTGGAGAGAAGAGCTCTTGGAGTAGGATTCCGATTGAGGGTTCGTTGTTGGATTCGAGTGTTGGAGTAGAGCTGCAGCGTAGTGGAAAAGTCGTCAACAGTATTTTCAATTCATTTTATTCAAAATACTTGATGATTTATTCCATGACGATGAGTAGCTAAACTCATATGTATAGGCTAAAACTCCAAATTGTGATGTATTGACTTGAGACTACTATTGATTTCTATGTTTTGCGTCATATTACTATACTATGTTCATGGAATTGATGTGCTAGCATGAGTGGAACCCTAGCGGGGGAGCTTTTGTTTGTTTGTTGATTTCAATTGTCAAGTTTACTAGCAACCTAGCGGGGATAGCATACTAGGACACGGGTAATATACCACTAGGATTAAACACCCTAGGACAACTTGTTTATATGTTCATGCAACTCTAGCGAGTTAGGGTCTTGGTTATCGCTAGCGCGAGATTAAGTACTAGAACAAGAAAGAGGAGTGTAACCCTAGCGGGGAAGCTCTATGTTGTAGAACATTAGGAATCAAAACGGATTTGTCAATGATTTAGTCTTGCATCACAGTCGAAAGTTCTAGCTTGCACTTCTCTTTGATATTACATACCTGAATTCGTGTGACGATTGCTCTCTTGATAAGTGATAATTGTTGCTTGTGTTTTGTGTTTTTCATTTACTTGTTTGAATACTTAGTGAACAGATTCTCATATCAATCTCTGTGGATACGACCCGACTTACCACTTGCTAGTCAGATATAAAAGAAACAATTATTTTTGACGGGTACAACGACGCCCGTCACAAAGCAGCAGTGCGTGTCTTCAAAGTTGTACCACGTCAGTCTGTGCAGCACCCAGAACAGACTGACACCGAGCGTCGTGAGCTTACCGGAATGATAAGGTAACCGGCCGTTTGCCTCCACCTCCCGATCAGTGTATGAGCGTGTATAACTGCTCCTTGAGTGCTTAGAATGCGAAAGCGGCAACCCTCAATATATAGGGGCGGATGATTCAAATATGGCTTGTGAATAAAGTCCTAACCGCCTATGTCCTTTAGGAAATATTTCCTTAAATTTTTAGGAAACTTTCCTAAAAACCAAGTGCTTCCTTCTTTCGATAATCTTCAATAGTAATCTTCAAATCTTCCAAATAGATCTTCGATTATCTTCTTCACAAAAATCATCATGCGCCAATATTTCCTAAGTTGACTTCAACTGACTTCAAGATATGTATCGTCTCTTCAATATATGCAGCGCCGACTTGCCTGATATGAATTAGGAAACTTTCTTGGTGTGTCAGTCTTGTCCCACTTCGGTTGTCTCTCTTTGGTCTTGAACTCTACCTTGAACAACAGCTTGAACAACTTCACAAAGTTTTGCCGAAGTACATGCCACTAAAACTAACAATCTCCCTCTTGGCATTTTTAGCAAAACTACTTACTTCCTGTACTACTGTTGAATTTGAATCTTTGAGGAGATTTCAAACTCCCAAGATGTTCTAACAAGAAGATAGCTTCTGTATCAATATTTGAGGAGATTTCAAACTCTCAAAACTGTAGCACATACGAATCTTTTATAGAGATTTTAATCTCAACACTTACTCCCCTTTTTCCACAAAGTGACAAGAGAGGAGGGTAAACAGTAGCGAGTAGCAGTGTTTATCTAAAGACTTCGCACACAAAAAATACGACATATTTTAATAATTTTCAGGAGACCGGGAGTTTTAGTAGTCCGATTCCTCTTCTTCAGCATCAACATAGTCAATGTCCTTCGGATATCTTAGCTCCATTAACAGGTTAGTGATCTTCTTCTTTCCAGACACCAGAGAGAGAATTCGCTCATTCACCTCCGCAAGCTCTTCCTCCACATGCGCTATTTCCTTTCTTCTAGTGGCAGCTGGGACTTGTGCATTCAGTTCACGTGAAGTCTGCTTAGAAGGCTTCTTCTTATGCATCTCAGGTGCATCTTGTTCTATGTCCAGCGTGTGTTTTCCTATGAAGTGCTTGTAGTCTGCTAAGAATACTTTAGGAGCGCATGACAACTTGTCCTAGTTGGTCTTCACATCTGGATGTTGAGCTATCACAAGTTCAAAGATCAGAGATGGGAACCCTATAGGATGATTTATTCTGGCAGAGGTGGCATGCGACACAATCTAATCAAATATAAGCTGGACGAGATCGATCTTCTCTTTGCATCGCAAGCTTTTTAGAAGAGCCCTCATGGAATGTCCTAGCATTGTGCGATGATGATTTGGCAACCAGTTATGAACCGCGATGTTGTGGAGAAGGGAATGCTTTGATGATAGGTCAGTGATCAGAATTGTTGATTTGTTCCACCTTGTTTTGACTCCAGCAGTGATGGTCTCCGTAATCTTATGAAATTTGGTTCATTCAGATCCACTTCTCTTCCCTTCACTCCATAATAATCATTAATCGCATCTGGGGTAATTGTGAACCCCTTTCCTCGTATGCTCACCTTTCTATAGTCGTAGTCCTTTTCCGATAGATTAGCAATAACCTCTCGCATAAGACTGGCAGCAAAAGGTTTGGCCATTGAAACAGACGACCACAAATCCAGTTGTTTGATAATGCTGACAATTTCTTTAGCTGCGTACTTGTCAGCCTCCAACAAGTGTTGCGCCACAATCTTCCTTTTCTACACAGCCTCCCAAAACCCGACTCTTTGAACAACTACACCTGAATCAACTCGAGCACGTTTCGCCTTCTTATCCTTTCTAGCTCCCCCTTCAGGTACACTGACTTTAGATTTCTTCGTAGTATGACCTTTTTCTACACCAACAGACTCGGTCTCAGAGGCTTCTTGCACAATTGGTTGAACGAGCTTCGTAGTCTTCCTCTTCTTAGTAGTAGCAAGTGATGTTGTTGTTGAGCTTCCTTGTTCCTTGGCTTGTTTCACAGTCTTTTTCTTCTCCTTAATAGGTAGCTTTGTTTGGCCAGCAGGCTCCCCAACTACTGGGACAATTGCTGGAACAGTGTCTGGTTCCTCAGCCACTGCATCTCCGGCGCCATGATCTAGTTGATTTACTTCCTCCCCTTCTGTAACATACTCTTCTACTGCTTGTTCCATCGGAATCTCTGTCTCATCACCATCAATTTCTACTGAGCATACATGCTCTTCCTCCGAGTCTGCTTCTTCCTTGATCCATCTCATCATAATCATCCGTATCTTTCTGCCCATCATCTACCTCCTTTGGAGTCTTTCCACTAGGCACTTCAATCTGTTGTTCTTCTGGCACTTTATCAAGAACAAAGATACCATCCTCAGACTCTGAACGTTGTAGATTTTCACATGCAAATTAATGCAATATAATCTCTTTGGTCAAAAACAATGTATATTAAGCGGTAAGACCGGGTCAAACCCAAAGGAGCAAGCTAAGCACATGCATGATGTAAGATCGTGTTTCCGTTCGGCTATTCCAACTAAAAATTTATAAAGGTGTGTATCTAAATCCTAGGTGGAGAGTAATTAGAGATAATAGATAGACTAAGGGAATTTCGAGGGGTTACTCCTCTCCTTGGCATTTCTCATTGATCATGTCTACAAGAATTATGCATATCGAGGTGTCAAATAGTTTTGAACCTAGTTTAGACTAAGGTAGACCAACTTCCGTGTGAATCTATTCTTAGCCAAACCATCTTAACTAGAACCTCAGTCAATCGAGATTGACTGGTTCATTCCATTGCCTTTATCATCATTGGAACATCTCCCAAGGTGATAAATGCAATAGACATAGGGACTAGTTCACTTCCTACCCATGCATTTACCATCGTAAACACTAGATAAGATCATATTCACTACATCCAAACCTTTCCTAAGGTCTATCGGTGCTTAGGTCAAGTTTTAAGATCAGCACACTTAGGCATTTCATCAAACACTTAGTAGTATGTCGTCCACTAGGGTAGCCTAGGGATTTAAAGGCTTAATGCATACGCTAAATGCATTCGTAACGCCTACGAAAAGGAGCTAGTTAGGTTTTATATACTTGCATTTACTTTTCAATAACATGTTAGCAATAATAATCGAGACCTTGTGAAAGCTAGTGAGGCAAATAGACGAAAAACATAGCACCACTAGCATTTCGACATTTGCATGACCTTGACATATTCTCATACTTTGTTCGGGACGAACAAAACTTAAGTGGGGAGTGTTGATGAGTCGAGTTTTCGACTCATTTATAGCCATTCTTCACTATAGTTTTGAATCATTTCCGACGTTATTTTGATGTCATTTGACCTCTATCTATACATTTCAGGTATAAAACAAGATATCTCAGTGTCAAGGCCAAAATACGAAAACTCGAGGAAAAATCGAAGACAAGAGCCAAATATGGGCAAAAAGAGTCTCCAGTCGATCGACTGGAGTCGATCGACTGGGCGTCTCCCCTACGCCAGTCGGTCGACTGGCGAAAGGCTTCAGAAGGCCCGCAATCAATATTTCCACAGTCGGTCGACGGGACCCTCCAGTCGGTCGACTGACCAGGAGCTTCAGATGCCCAGACTCGCCCACTTGCACAGTCGCTCGACTGAGGTCGCCAGTCGATCGACTGACCATGAGCTTGAGATGCCCAGACTCGCCCACTTGCACAGTCGCTCGACTGAGGTCGCCAGTTGGTCGACTGGCCAAGCTACTCATGAGGCTCACGTTCTTCATTTGCACAGTCGGCCAACCACCAGTCGACCGACTGGGCCGCCAGCACACTCCAGTCGACCGACTGGGACTGCTACAGTGCGAATTCTACCCGAGGCTATAAATAGAAAGAGGGCTTTTGACCTTAGGTGTGGAGGTTTTTGGGGAGAAGATGATTGGAAAAGAGGCTCACCAAGGTCATCAATCAATAATCCAACCAAGGAGAAGAAGAAAGCACAAAAGGGAGTTCAAGGATTCCAAATCCTCCTTCCTTTACTCTTTACCTATTTCTTTGTGTTGCCATTAAACCCTACTCACACCATGTTGTCTTACATGAGGTGTGAGTAGTGATCTTATGTTTTGAGGGTCTTACAACCCTCCTTGGTAATCTTTGATCATGTATACACATTGAACATATAATCTATATATGGTGTTGATTTCATTTTCTCTTGTGCTTATTCTATGACATGCTACCAAGTGTTTGATAAAATGCCTAAGTGACATGTTAGTCTTAGAATTTGATCTAAGTATCGAGAGAGCTTAGTGATGATTTGGATAAGGAGAAAATGATCATACCTAGTGTTTATGAGAGTAAATGCATGAATGTGAGGTTAACTAGAACTTAATGCCTATAGCATTTATTACCATAGGAAGAGATTTCAAGGATGATAGTTTTATAGAGTGAATCAATAACTCGAGAGAGTGAGGTCCTAACTACGATAGGTTGACTAGGACTAGATTGAAACGAGAGTTAGTCTACCTTAGTCTAAGCTAGGTTTTAAACCAATCGACACCTATGAATGACTTAACTCTTGTGTACATGATCATCGGGAAATTGCCAAGGAGGGGAGTAACTCCTCGAAACACCTCATATCTATCTTTCATCCCTAATTACTCGCCACATAGGATTTAGATATATACACTCCCTAATACATTTTGGGTTTAGAATAGCCGAACGGAAACACGATCTTACATAGTGCATGTGCTTGGCTTGCTCCTCTTAGTTCGACCCGGTACTTTACCGGTTAATATAAATGTTTTGACTACATTCGATCCTCTCTTCATTGATACTATTTAGAGGTGAAAAAGAATAGTTCGTCATTTGTCTCAATACATCTTTTCAAGACTTTTGCCAAATTGGCCAAGCAATCATCAAATGAAGAACCATAGACAGAAAAATCATCCATAAACACTTCCATTATTTCCTCAATAATTTCTGAGAATATAGCCATCATGCATGTTTGAAATGTGCCCGGTGCATTACAAAGCCCAAAGGGCATTCGCCGATAGGCAAATGTTCCATAGGGACAAGTAAAAGTAGTCTTTTCTTGATCTTGTGGATGAATAGGGATTTGGAAAAACCCACTATATCCATCAAGATAGCCAATGTAGTCATGCTTGGCTAATCTCTCTAACATTTGATCGATAAAAGGAAGAGGAAAGTGATCTTTCTTAGTTGCCTTGTTGAGTTTTCAGAAATCTATGCACATACGCTAACCGGTGACGGTTCTAGTTGGTATCAAATCATTTTTATCATTTTTCACAACCGTCATGCCTCCCTTTTTGGGTACCACATGAATGGGACTCACCCATTTAGAGTCCGCAATAGGGAAGATGATTCCCGCATCAAGCATTTTCAAAATTTCCTTTTTTACCACTTCACCAACAATGGGATTAAGTCTCCTAGCATGTTCCCTTGATGGTAAACTATCGTCCTCCAAATTAATTCTATGCATGCACAAATTAGGACTTATCCCCTTTAAATCATCAATAGAATAACCAATGACACCTTTGTGCTCTCTAATCACATCAAGCAATCTCGAAGTCTCATTATCATTCAAGGAAGCATTCACAATAACGGGCAAAGTAGAATTGGGACCTAAGAACTCATACCTTAGGCTTGTTGGTAGAGGTTTTAACTCTACCGAACAAGACTTCTTACCTTTGTCGCTTTGAGTTCCCCCTTTACTTTTGTCGTCCAAGATAGCCCAACAATCAACACGCTTAGGGAGCTCATAATCAAGGTCAATTTCACACATAGGCAAGTTAGGCACATCATATACTTCATAGGTATCAACAAGGTCTAGATAATTAACTCACGGTAGAACTAGGACCTTTTTGTGCCTTTTCTAGATTAAATTCAACTTCCTCATCACCTACTCTCATTGTAATTGACCCTTTAGAAGTATCAAATATAGCTCTCGCGGTGTAGAGGAAAGGTCTTCCCAAAAGAATGGGAATTTCATTATCCTCTTCCATCTCCAACACAACAAAAGCACCCGGAATATAGAAATTCCCTACTCTAACAGGGACATCGTTATGAACTCCCTTAGGAAATCTTGAGGAGCGGGCCGCGAGTCTCAAAATCATTTGTGTTGGCTTAGCTCACCCATGTTCAACTTCTTACACAAGGAATACGGCATTAAAGATATACTAGCACCCAAATCACACATGAACGTTCAATTTTAACATCATTTATATAGCATGAATTGGAGAAACTACCGGGATCCTCAAGTTTGGGTGGCATGCGTGGTTGGAGTATGGTACTACATTCTCCATTGAGGGACACCGTGTCAACATCTTCAATCGTCCTCCTGCAAGTAATAAAATCTTTTAGAAACCTTGCATAAGATGGGGCTCGAGTGATTACCTCGGTGAAGGGCATAGTAACATAAAGCTTCCTCATCATTTCGGTAAACTTAGAGAATTGCTTGTCATTGTTCTTTTTCTTTAGCCTTTGTGGGAAGGGGGTAGGAGGAGTGTATGGCTTTAGTTCATCTTTCCCTTTTTCCACTTCATTTTCCTTTTGGGTTTGAGGATTAGGGACCTCTTCATCTAATTCTTTACTTTCGGCACTAGCTTGGCCTCCAAGATCAAAAGAAACTTTCTTCTTCTTTGGTTGCTCATTCTCTAGCTCTTTGCCACTCCTAAGTGTAACCGCATTACAATGCTCCCTTTGCCCTTGCTCGGGTCGAGCCGGTAACTTCCCTTGTGCTCTTGTAGAGGACTCGTCTTGTTGAGCTATTTGGTTCTCAAGCATCTTGGTGTGGGTATCCAACCTTTCAAACTTGGTTTGCATGTCCATTAATTGAGCTTGGACGTCCCTACTTGCTCTTTCTTGAGAAATACGAGATTGTGCTTGGTCTCGCTTCATTTCGAGGAGCACGGCCATTATAGGATCCTTATTGGAGGGCTCATTTGAAGTTTGGGGAGGATGGTCAACTTGTTGGTAGAGCCTTCGACCTTGAACTTGGTATTGTTGCCCTTGATTTTGGTTCCTTTGAAGTATAGTCGTTCCTTGGCCTTGGTATTTGATGTTCCCTTGAGTGGCATGTGTTTGGCAAAACGTGGTTAGACAGTTCGTGCAAGAGTTCAGGGGGAGTTCGAACATATCCTAACACTCATGTACAGCGTGGAGCAGACGCAAGGATATTTTCCGGAAGATATTGGCAACGAAGATTTCGTCAAGTTAAAGATGGCGTGCGACTTATTCGAGCAAGATATTCGAATGAATATGCACATTGAAGACGGCGTGACTAGCTTGGGAAAGAAGACGACTTCGTATATTCTTCCAAGGATTTGTGAAAGATATGCATCAAATATTCTGGAATATATTCCGAAATATTTGATGGGATTATCTTGTGCGAATTAGGGTTTCGTCCGAGCATATAAATACAATGCAAAGGCAACCCTAATTCCCATCGCTTTCAAAGATCAAATACACACGAGCATACCCTGCTGATTGGAGAAGAAGAAAGCGACGGCCGGTTGTGTTTTCTCATTGAGAATACATCGGTGCAAGTGCAGTCTGCTCAAGTGCAACTCAGACTGTCTGAAGCGTATCAACTGCCGCACACAACAAAGGTGATCAAAGCTTTCGAGAGAAAGCATCCGAGCTTCTGGAGAAGGTCGAGAACGTTCGGACTGCAGGTTCTGAACGAAGGGGATCGAGGGGAATTGCGGTGAACCTCGGTTGCAAATCTGAGAGACGGAGTATTGAGGTGAGGCTATTACAAGGTGTAAGTGTAAGTCCCTGTGGAAACCCTATACTCGTAATAAAGATTTGTTGTCCCTTTTCCCGGTGTGGGAAACCCCCCAGAGTAGGCCTGGCCGAACTGGGTTATCAACCTGTGCGTGCTCCAGTTTTACTGTTCTGTTTGATCTGTTTGTTGCACTGTTGTAGAGAGAGTTCAAGGTCTGTCGAAACACGACCTAGAACACTTGCTTGAACAGGGGATATAATTTCAATTGGTATCAGAGCAAACACTCGACACACTGAGTGGGATCCTGAACTGTTCAAGATGCCTCTGAAAGAAGGACAAAGCATCACCAGACCTCCGTTGCTTGAAGGATCGAACTATGCCACCTGGAAACCCATGATGCGATCCTTTCTGAAATCCCTTGACGAGAAAGCATGGATGACTGTTCAGAGAGGTTGGACTGAACCTATGATGAACAATCTCACTGGTGAACCAATTCTGAAACCAGAAACCTTGTGGAGTGAAGAAGAGAACAAGGCATCCATGGGAAACTCAAAGGCGGTGAACGCAATCTTCTCGGCTGTAGATGAGAACGTCATGAAGTTGATCATTAACTGTGAAGTAGCAAAGGATGCTTGGGATATTCTCCAAACGGCATATGAAGGCACGGACAAAGTTCGCAACTCAAGAATGCAGATTGTCACTACTAAGTTTGAAGAAATGAAGATGAACGAGAGTGAAACTATCTCTGAGTAAAACACTAGAGTTCTGGAACTATCCAACGAGGCTGCTGCTCTAGGAAAGCCGATTGAGGAAGAGAGGATGGCCAGTAAAGTCTTGAGATCACTTCCTCTGAGATTTGCTATGAAAGTCACGGCTATTGAGGAAATACACGACATCTCCAAACTGAAACTGGACGAGCTGATGGGGTCTCTCAGAACTTACGAGATTAACCGTGATTTCCAAACCGGAGATATGAAGGGAATCGCCCTGAAAGCAGAACTGTCTGAAGACAAAGTGGAGGCTGGCTGCACCACTGAGCAACTGGCCATGATGGCTCAAAACTTCGGCAGAATGGTGCGCAAGATAAATAGACGTGGTCCAGAACAAGGTCAGTCTTCATCAACTGGTTTCCGAAACTGGAAGTCCGACAGATCAAGGTCCAGTGACTCAAGGCAAGACTCCTCTGACAAAAGAAAGGAAGAAATTCAGTGTCATGAATGCAGAGGTTTCGGTCATATTGCTTCACAATGTGCGAATACTCTCATGAAAAGGAAGGCAATGGTCGCGAGCTTCAGCGATAGTGAGTCAGACGAAGATAAAGGAGGTGCAACCACCAACTTTGTGGCCTTTACTTCAACTCTGGATGGTTACGGCAGCACCAGTAAACCTGCTCTACCTCTGTTGGAACTCCCGGCTGAAGATGTCTCAGACAGTGATGGTGAAGAACTCACGCAGGAGGCTCTGGGTGAGACATATAAGGATCTGTATGAGAAGTGGCTGCTTCTGATCAGGATTAACAAAAAGCGGAATGACACAGTTGCAAGCGTCACCTTGGATAAGGACAAGGTCTGGCAGGAGGTTGAGATATTACTTACACAGAAGGTTGAGCTCGAAGGCACGGTAGACTCTCTGAATACTCGTCTAGCTGAGATGAAACAGGAAAGGTTGTGTCTCCTTGCTCAGAAAACAGAGCTCTTAGGTACTGTCTCCTCACTGAAAGTTGAAATGGAGAATGACCGTGACACTCATCCTGTAGGCATGGTGGGTCTAAGAAAAACCATCACAGATCTGAAGCGCAAAGAGGTGTTCCAGTTAAGAAGGATAGAACAGCTGGAACTTCAGCTAGAATCTGAAAGAATGGAGCACTCAACTACCAAGGAGGAACTAAATCACCTCAAACAGTCGGTAAGAATGCTCAACTCTGGCACTAAAGACTTAAATGATATTCTCGGATCTCAGAGAATGGAGTCTGGACATAGAGGTTTGGGGTTCACAGGAGAAGGCAGTTCAAAAGGTACAACGTTTGTTAAAACAAAATCAGTGTCGGAACAGATGCCTGAACAGAAGGTGAGAAAGCACCCTAGACAGAAAGTGGATCTGTCCCAAGACAAAGCCAAAGGCAGGACTGGCAAAGCTCACTCCAGTTCAACCTCCAATCAAAAGAAAGATTTGCGCACATGTTGGTACTGCTTTCAGGATGGACACATCAGATCCAAGTGTCGGCTGTTTCTTGCTGAACGTCGAGGGCATAAACAACATATCAAACCTCGACAGAAACAGGTATGGGTACCAAAGGAACAACAGACAGTATGCATGGTGGCCTGTTGCTCCTCAAGAGATACAGTGCAAAATAGTTGGTACTTCGACAGCGGATGCTCTGCCCACATGACAGGTAACTCTGAATTTCTCTCGCATATTAGACCTGTTGAGCAGATGCGGTTTGTCACCTTCGCGGATGGTAGGAAGAGTCAGGTGATCGGCTGTGGGACATTGAAGGTTCCGGATCTCCCTACACTCGAGGACACCCTCCTGGTTGAAGGTCTGACAATGAATCTTATTAGCATCAGTCAACTGTGCGACAATGGACACTATGTGTCATTCTCTCGTGACTCATGCTTGGTTCTAAACGAGAATGGTGATTCTGTGATGAAAGGCACAAGGATGGCAAATAACTGTTACACCATCAGAATAGGAGTCGAAAGTCTTGACAAGTCACGGTCTACTCTAGACTATGTTCAAGCCAAACATCGAGTTATGCGAGGGGGAGTGAATAAGACCCTTCACACAAGGTCAGATAGGAGAATCGCACAAATCCATGTTGGCAAGTGCACCAGGAGACTGCTGGATCAAAGGGTGTCGCAGTTACAGAAAGAGTTCGAACAGAAGATAACACAGTTGAAGACGGAGTTCGAACTGTTTCCACGAATGAATGCCATTCCACTGGATGAGAAATTGAATGAGATTCCACAGTTTGGAACACCCAAATCCTCCTTGGGTGTGCGTAGTTTCATGAACTAAGTGTTCCAGGCAGTGGTCAGTCAAAGGCGAATCCCCAGCTACAACAGTTGGACTGACCACCTAAAAAGGGAGCTGGAACAGATGGGACAATACTTAATGTCAACTTCTTTATTCCAGAAGATTTGTTTTACGCCGTTTTTTTTTGGAAAGCGGCTTGCGTATATTAGGAAGTCGAAAAGGCAGGAGGATATTTTATTTTCAAAAACTCGACTGTTGAGCGTGTCCTCTCTCACTCGTCCCCGAAACCCTAGATCGGAAATCTCTCACTCGATTGCTCCGCAAACGGCGATGGTGAACACAAGGAAGTCAGCAAAATCCAGTGTTAAATCCGCGGAGAAAAGAAAAGAAAGCATGCAGACCTCAAAGGCGGTGACGGCGAAATCGAAGATTCCAAAATCCAAAGCTGCGAAGGTGAAAAAGGCGTCACCTTTTCATGAAAAGTCTGCCGAAGAGGTCACCGCTGAAATTCCTCAGACAGTCTCAGCGGTTTCTTCTCCACAAGCGTGTCCGCAATCGGAGGTAAATCCCGTTCTCCCATCTGTTTCTGCGAATATCTCAGTGGTTGAAAATTCTGTGATTAATGATGAAGTAATTGTGGGAGTTGAGAAAATTGGGTGTTTGGATGCTGAAGCCAGTAGGGCTGGTAGTGATGAAGCCAGGAGGGCTGAGATTTGTGTTGACAAGGGCAAGGTTGTGACTTGTGATGCTGGTAAAAAGGGTGATGATGTTTCTAAGTTTGTTAAAGAAACAGAACCCAGGCTGTCAGTGACAAGAGGCTCAGGTATTTCAGATGTGTGGAAGGCGAAAATTCAAGCTTCCGGGTTCGTTCGTCCAGGAGGATTTCAAAGAAAGAAGGTAACTCGCCGAGCTGCCTCTCCCAGACAATGCCTGGCAAAGATCATCTCTATCAGAGGGAGGGTCTCTGATATTTCTAATGAGGGTGAGAAGAGCATGAGGAAGTTGGTAATGGAGGATGCTCCTGTTGATGGGTCGGCTGAGGAGATTGGAGTCTCTGAAGGAGAAGTTGCTGAGACTGTGAGTATGATGCCTGTTTTATCAGTAAACGGTGTTCGTGTGATTGATGAAGAACCTGAGGTTGCGGAAGGAGATGAAGATCCGGACAGTGTGTTCAAAGATATTGATGATTTTACTGAAAATCTGCAAAAAGAGGATTTTGGTGTTCAGCCAGGAGTGGAATCAGGTGGTACTTCAGTTCCAGTTGTTGCTAAGGAGTCTGTGCTTGTCCCAGCTGTTACTCAAGATGATCTTCTTCGTGATCATATGGAGGATGTTGGTGGATCAGTTCGCGAGGATACTGCGAAGCCAGTCTCAAAGGAGGATAAGTTGTCTGAAGCTGACCAAGATACTGCTCCTCTTATCTCTCTCAAAAGGCCAAAGAAGGACAAGGGAAAGAAGAAGGTGGTGTTTGAAAAATCTGCTAAGGGAACAGTCCAAGAGATTGCGAAGGAGGACAACCTGGCAGGGGGAGCTGTTTCATCTAAGAAAAGAAAACATGAAGCTCCTGTCCCTGTTTCAGTGGATGCTGGAAGATGCAAAGTTCCATCTCCTGAGTCTGATTCAGCTCCAGTGGGAATTGTCAAGGGAGGAGTTTGGTTCGTCAACCGTGATGCAAGTAGGAAATGGTGCTGTGTGTCGAAAAGGAAGATCATTCCTGAGAGGGTGCTAGTAGAGTCCAGTTACAAAGGGAAGGAGGTGATTACGGTTCTGAAAGAATCTGATCTGTTTTGGACATTGACCAGGGGCAAACCCTTCAATGAGCAGTTGGTACGTGAGACCATGGCGAACTTACCCCCTCTCTTCGGGGTTGTTGGAGAATCTGAGTATGGGGTCTTCTACGTCAGAGGGAGAAGGATCAAGATTGATCCTGAGCTGATCAATGTATTCTTCGCCATGGACGACCCAGCTGTTGATGAAGTGGAGTCAGATTTTGAAAAGGTAGTGAGCACCATCACTGCAGGCTCTGTTCAGTGGAGGCCTGAGTCAGTTGTGCATACAGCGGATCTTTCTACGTTCTATTCGATGCTGTTTTTTATTGCTGTTTCAACTGGAGGCCGTCTACTCATCGCTCAACGGTCAACAAGGACATGGCTCAACTGCTTTATCAGATAGGGAATAAACTGAAGTTCAACCTGGGCAGAGTAATGTTCCAACAGATTGCTGAACATGCCACTTCGATGAGATCTCTGCATCAGATTTGCTTCCCGTCCCTGATATACGAGCTGATCATCCATCAAGCTCCTGATTTGAAGGCCTCGCCTGACCAACTCTCAAAGGCTCCCAGCAAGTTCATCGTTGACCACAAGTTGTTTAAAGGGCGTCACGTGAACGATCTCAAGGAGAAAGGAAATACTGTGGCGGAGTCCAGTCGAGGGGGAGCCAGAATGGGCCGAGATGAGCGAAACAAGTTGCTCAGATGTCTTAATGCCATCATTGCTGCGGACAAGGAGCAACGCAGGCGCATCAATAAGCTTGCTCGTGCCCTTAGCTACCCAAGTGAAGATGAATCTGATGATGCAGATTCTGAAGCTGCCACAGATGATGTGTCTGCATAAAGGTCCACTGACTTCAATCTCTCTGAACTCAGTTTTCGTTTAAAACTTTAGTTATTTCGTGCTTGTTCTGGCACATCTTGATTTGCTGTTCGAACTAGATCGGACCCCTTGCCAATTTGTGGCAAAAAGGGGGAGTATTTTGAGGTGGTGCCTTTTTTGTTCCCTCAAGGTTGTCGGATGTCTAGATAGTTAGATAGATCTAGTTATCTAGTAGATTTGGTTTTGCCAAAATGCCAAGGGGGAGATTGATGTTCCCTTGAGTGGCATGTGTTTGGCAAAACGTGGTTAGACAGTTCGTGCAGGAGTTCAGGGGGAGTTCGAACATATCCTAGCACTCATGTACAGCGTGGAGCAGACGCAAGGATATTTCCCGGAAGATATTGGCAACGAAGATTTCGTCAAGTTAAAGATGGCGTGCGACTTATTCGAGCAAGATATTCGAATGAATATGCACATTGAAGACGGCGTGACTGGCTTGGGAAAGAAGACGACTTCGTATATTCTTCCAAGGATTTGTGAAAGATATGCATCAAATATTCTGGAATATATTCCGAAATATTTGATGGGATTATCTTGTGCGAATTAGGGTTTTGTCCGAGCATATAAATACAATGCAAAGGCAACCCTAATTCCCATCGCTTTCAAAGATCAAATACACACGAGCATACCCTGCTGATTGGAGAAGAAGAAAGCGACGGCCGGTTGTGTTTTCTCATTGAGAATACATCGGTGCAAGTGCAGTCTGCTCAAGTGCAACTCAGACTGTCTGAAGCGTATCAACTGCCGCACACAACAAAGGTGATCAAAGCTTTCGAGAGAAAGCATCCGAGCTTCTGGAGAAGGTCGAGAACGTTCGGACTGCAGGTTCTGAACGAAGGGGATCGAGGGGAATTGCGGTGAACCTCGGTTGCAAATCTGAGAGACGGAGTATTGAGGTGAGGCTATTACAAGGTGTAAGTGTAAGTCCCTGTGGAAACCCTATACTCGTAATAAAGATTTGTTGTCCCTTTTCCGGGTGTGGGAAACCCCCCAGAGTAGGCCTGGCCGAACTGGGTTATCAACCTGTGCGTGCTCCAGTTTTACTGTTCTGTTTGATCTGTTTGTTACACTGTTGTGGAGAGAGTTCAAGGTCTGTCGAAACACGACCTAGAACACTTGCTTGGACAGGGGATATAATTTCAGTATTGATTCTTTGGTGGGAAAGCTTGGTTGTTTGAAGTAGGCCTAGGACCAAAACCGGGAGGTGTAGGATTCGTGGTCTTGTATGAGAAGTTTGGATGATTTCTCCAAGCGGACGAAAACCTTGGGGTAGTGTAGTTGGATTGGGAATTTTTGCCTTGAGGGGAACTATTGTTGTACTCTCTCCCTTGGGTTCCTCCTATGAAATTTGCTTCTTCATACACGTTTCCACCATCATCCCTTTGAACCAAGGGGCAAGTGCTTGTGTCATGCTCATAGACTTCGCAAATGTTGCACCCTTCACTCCTTGAGATGTCTTTGGCCGGATGTTTCAATTTAAACACTTCATCCGAAAGGCTTTCAAATTTCTTCTCAAATTTCCTTTCCAAGGCATCATTTTCACCTAGGCTTACAGCCTTAACTTCATGTCTTTCCCCTCTTCTTCTTGGGTTTCGTCTCTCGCTAGCCCACATAAATAGTTCTTGGTAATCTTCTCAATCACTTCATACCCTTCTTGAGGTTCAAGCTCCATGATAGCTCCTCCCGCGGTGGTGTCAAGTACAATCCGTGAGGGACAATCAACACCATGGTAGAAGGTGTGATAAACCAAGAGGCAATCTAAGTTGTGATGTGGGCAAAGCCTTTGATATTCCTTGTCTCGCTCCCAAGCTTCATAGAGCATCTCTCCATCCATTTGAGCAAAAATTGTGATTTGACTCCTATAGTAGGTCATATTGGATGGAGGGAAATACTTGTTGAGGAAAGCTAAGGCAAGCTCTGTCTATGTTGTGAAACTAGCCGGTGTTTGGCTCCTAAACCATTCCTTGGCTTTTCCCGTGAGTGAGAAGGGAAACAACCCCAAATGAATAGCATCTCTTGAAACTCCATTTATCTTGAATGTATCACAAACCTCCAAGAATGTGGTTAAATGAGAGTTTGGATCCTCATGGTCGCTCCCCGAGAATTGGTTGGATTGAACCATTTGGATGGTGGAGGTCTTCAAGTCAAAGTCCCGGTTGTCTACCGCGGGAACAAGGAATGGTGATCAGTAGCCATATGCACTGGGAGCGGTGTAGTCCTTAAGTACCCTTCTAGCTTGGGGTAGTGGTAGAATTGGGCCTCGAGGAGGTGGAGGAGGAAGTCCATCCCTATCTCCCATGTCTTGAGTTGCGGTTTCTTGAGTGTTCGATGTGGATCCTTTAGCCTTGGTTTTCTTACTCCTTGTGAGGTGGGGATCAACGATATCTCTTATGGGTTGATTCAAGTCTCTATCCACAATTTTGGTAAGCTTCTTTATCTTAGGTGGCATAAAAGAAATGCACCTACAAAGGGAAAACAAACGAGACAAGTGAGGATAGTGGAATGAACTCAAGAATCGCAAGTAGCAAAGCAATAAAAGAAAAACATGGAATAGGCGAAGTACTAAATGATTCGTCCTAGGGACAATCTAGCCATTGCTTCCCGGCAACGGCGCCATTTTGACAGTTATAATTTTCGTATAGTCAAAAACAATTTATATTTGACCGGTAAGACCGGTGTCGAACCCAATGGAGGAAATTTGATTGCGCGCTAAGACTTATCAAGTTTTCAACTTAGCTATTCCTAAAATTCAATGATGAGATGGTTTTCAAATAAGAACTAGTAATGAAATGGCTTCAAAGGGGTTTTAATTCAATTTAAAGAGAGTTTCGAGGAGTTACTCCCCTCCTTGGCATTTCTCAATGATCACGTACACAAGAGTTAAGTTACTCTTAGGTGTTAATTGGTTTAGAACCTAGCTTAGACTAAGATAGACCAATTATCATGTGACGAGTCTAATCCTAGTCATGACATCCTAATTAGAACCTCACTTTATCAAGATATTGATTCACTCTATAGTACTATTATCCTTGGAACATTTCTCAAGGTAATAAATGCTATAGGCATTAAGCTCTAGCTAACCTCACATCCATGCATTTACTCTCATAAACGCTAGATGTGATCATTTCCACCATATCCAAATACTCACCAAGCATTTTCAATACTTAGATCAAACTCTAAGACTAACATGTCACATAGGCATTTTATCAAACACTTGCTAACATGTCATAAATAGAGCACTTAGTGAAAATGAAATCAACACCATAGATTGTATATTCAATGTGTATACATGATCATAGAGTACCAAAGAGGGTTGTAAAAACCCTCAAAACACAAGGAGACTACTCACACTTCATGTAAGACAACATGGTGTGAGTAGAGTTTAAAGCACAACAAATGAGAATAGAAGATGAATAGAAGTAGGATGGTTAGTCCTAATGTCTCCCTTTGATCTTCACTTCTCCTTTGTTGGATGTTGATTGATGACCTTGATTCACCCTTTTTTCTGGAAATTTTCCCCCAAGATGCCAGCTCCCTAGGTCAAACATGCCAATTTCTATTTATAGCCTCGGGTAAAATTCGTTACTGTAGCAGGTCCAGTCAGTCGACAGGTGTCGGCTTGCATCCCAGTCGGTCGACTGAAGGCTAAAATGCAGGCTCATCTGTGGTGATCCCCAGTCGACCGACTCTGCAAATGTGGATTGTGAGCCTCCTGAGTTGATTAACCAGTCGATCGGTTGAACGTCTTAGTCGACCGACTCGAGGTTGACAAGTTTTGAGCACTCTAAGCTTCCTTTCAGTCGATCGACTGGAGGGTCCAGTCGGTCGACTCTGCAAATGTGGATTGTGAGCCTCCTGAGTTGATTAACCATTCGACCGACTCGATGTCTCAGTCGACCGACTCGAGGGGCTAGCTTACTTCCTGTCCTGCTCAGTCACCCAGTCGGCCGACTGGTACAGGAGAGATATTCAGTCGACTGGAGACCCTTTTTGCCCATACTTTGCTCTATTCTTCGGTTTTTCCCCAAGTCTTCGTATTTAGGCTTTGACACTGAGATGATCTTGTTTTCTACCTAAATGTAGGGGAAGAGGTCAAATGACATAAAAATTTCATCGTAACCGAACCAAAGCTATAGTGAAAATGGGTATTAATAAGTCGAAAACACGACTTATCAACAGTGAATATGAATTTAACACCATAGATTGTTGAATTAAATGTATATACATGATCATAGAGTACCAAGTAGGGTTACAATAACCTTAAAACACAAGGTTACTACTCACACATCATGTAAGACAACATGGTGTGAGTAAGGTTTATAGCACACAACAAGTAGAATGGAAAAGATGTAGAGGAAAGAGGATGTTTAATCCTTGAACTCCCTTTAGTCTTCTCTTCTTCCCCTTATTTGGATCTTTGATGACCTTGGTTGAGCTTCTTTTCTGGTCTTCTTCTCCCCAAAAACACCTAGGTCAAAACCCCTCTTTCTATTTATAGACTCTGTAGAAAGTTCATCACTGTAGCAGTTCTAGCCGGTCGGCTGGACTGATGGTGAAATTACAACCGGTCCGCTAGACATGTCGTTGGGCAAGCTATCTGAGATCTTCATCCAGTCGACCGACTAGACTGGCCAGTCGACCGACTCAAAGTGAGCGGTTGTGAGCCTTCTGAAGTTTTTCATCCAGTCGGTCGGCTGACAAGCGCAACCGACCGACTCAAAGTGGACGATTGCTCCCCATTTCTGCTCCTTGATCCAGCCGGCTGGCTACTTCAGGGGAGATTCTCAGTCGGTCTCTAGGATCCTTTTTCTTCCCATTTTTGCTCTAAATCTTTAGATTTTCCCCCAAGTTCTTTGACGTTGAGGGAGACTTGTTTTCTAGCTGAAACGTAGAGATAGAGGTCAAATGACATCAAATTATCGTCGGAGACGACCCAAAACTATAGTGAAAATGGTCATTAATGTCGACTCATCAACACTCCACACTTAAGTTTTGTTCATCCTGAACAAAGTATGAAAATTTGTCAAGGTCATGCAAATGGCGAAATGCTAGTTGTGCTATGTTTTTCGTCTATTTGCCTCACTAGCTTTCACAAGGTCTCGATCATTATTTCCAAAACTTGTTTATTGAAAGAAAAATGAAAGGTATGTACAATCTAACTAGCTCCTTTTCGTAGGCGTCACGAATGCATTTAGGGTATGCATTAAGCCTTTAAACCCCTAGGCTACCCGAGTGGACGAGTTATAATCTCACGAGAGTTTTCAGAAAAGGGAATACTCACAAATCCCATATGCACCTATCCCATGAGAATGAATTCAAGAGTGCTTAACCGAGGCGAGGATTTCTCAAAACCAATCCATTACCCCAAACTAGGACTACCATCACATTATCATCAAAAGAACTTTTGAACCATTTAAGTACCCATGAGGTTGTGCAATCAAGATCATCAAAACTAGAGCTATCAAATGTCTAATCCAATGATCTACTCATTTTCAAGGCAATACAATAGATTCATAGTTTATTTTTGCCAAAAAGAGTGTCAATCGCTCACCTATGCTAGCTAGGGCTAGTCCATGGGTTTGCGACATGGGACTCATTCCCAAGTCTTAGGCGTTTAAGCCTTAATCCATAAGGGAAGAGGAGTTCGACACTAGAGTTCTTAGAAAACAAGCATAGACCAATTGAGAGCTCCCGTGCGAGCACAAGGTTTGTCCATGAGTCGATCCAACTAGCACACAATACTAACGACGCATCCCGCACAAATGAAGAACGATGGAAGAACATAGAGTCAAGTTTTAAGTGCTTCTTATTTTATTTTTCAAATGGCCTCTGGCATACAAATGCTTTCGAGGAGGAATTTTTCTTCCTAACCCCGACATTTGTATATTTTGGAGCAAACCTTCTCGGGTACCCTTGAGAAAGTTTTTAGTCGGGGCATTGCCCTCTTTTGACCATGAAAATGAAGCATTTTTTGTTGGGCCTATTTTTCGCCCTCTTTTGACTCCGCACTTAAAACTGACAAGCCCAACCGACCGACTCAAAGTGGACGATTACTCTCCATTTCTGCTCCTTCATCCAGCCGGCCGGCTGGTTCAGGGGAGATTCCCAGCCGGTCGACTGGGATCCTTTTTCTGCCCATTTTTGCTCTAAATCTTCGGATTTTCCCCAAGTTCTCGTATTTAGCCTTTGACCTTGAGGGAGACTTGTTTTCTTGCCGAAACGTAGAGATAGAGGTCAAATGACATCAAAATATCATCGGAGACGACCCAAAACTATAGTGAAAAATGATCATTAATGAGTCGAAAACTTGGCTCATCATTTCCCAATGATCACAAACACAATAATTAAGCATCTCAAATTGTTAAATAGTCTAGAACCTAGCTTAAACCAAGATAGACTAATTTTTATGTAAATATATTCCTAGTCAAGCCATCTCAAACAGAATTTCACTCTTTCAAGGTATTGATTCGCTCTATAACCTTTATTAGTCTGGGAACATCTTCCAAGGTAATAAATGAAATAGACATTAAGCACTAGTTAACATCACTAAGCTCTTTCAATACTTAAGATCAAGTTTTAAGGCTAACATGTTACTTAGGCATTTCATCAAACACTTGGTAACATGTTAAATATGAAGCACTTAGTGAAAATGAATTTAACAACATGTATTATTGAATCAAATGTGTGTACATGATCAAGAGTACCAAGGAGGGTTGTAAGAGCCTCAAAACACAAGAAGACTACTAACACATCATGTAAGAAAACATAGTATGAGTAGGGTTTTATAGAAAATAATAAGTAGAATATAGAGATTGTAGAGGATGTAGGATGATTAGGCTTATAATCTCCCTTGAATCTTCTCTTCTCCTTGATTGAACCTTTGATGATGACCTTGATTGAGCCTCATTTTCTGGTGTTCGTCTCCCAAAAACTCAGCACCTTTTGGTCAAAACCCTCACCTTTTATTTATAGCCTCGAGTAAAAAATCCCGAAGTAGCGGGTCTAGTCGGTCAGCTAGCAATTAGTCTTGGAATCCAACCGATCGGTTGGGGCCTTGGCTCTTCGATGTCTAGTGTAAACTCCCAGTCGGTCAGCTGGGGTGTGTACTCCAACTCCAACCGACTGACTCAAACCAAGCGAGAGCAATGGATGAGCAGGGCATGGACCAGTCGACCGGTTGGAATGGCCAACCGACCTACTCAAGTTGTGCGTGAGCAAGCTCTTAGACTTCTTCATCCAACCGACCGGTTGGTATGGCCAACCGATCAACTCAAGGTGAGTGAGAGCTTCCAAGAGTGATCCTTCCATCTAGCCGACCGGCTAGTTCAGGGCAGTTTTCTGAACCGGTCGGCTGGGAACATTTTGCCCACTTTTTGCTCTAAAACTTCGGTTTTCTTCGAGTGTTCGTTTCTAGGCTTTGACCTTGAGGGATGGTTGTTTTCTACCTAAAATGTGGAGATATAGGTCAAATTATATCAAAATAAAGTCGAAAACGACTCAAAGCTATAGTGAAAAATGGCTATTAATAAGTCAAAAACTTGACTTATCACCTTTGTAGTTGTCAAGTTATGAGTTTTAGGGGTCCAGTTGCAGTCAAAAGTAATTTGTAAATTTTGGTAAGCCAATGGTCGATCCAAGGAACAACGTGTGTGAGTGCTAGCTAACAAGCGACCTATTTAGCTTCCAAACAATAAGAGAAAATCTGATGCAAATAAATTTCGTAAAATTAAATACAGAAAATAAGAAAGGTTGATCTGATGAGAGAAGAAATCCCAGAATCTAACTTCACCCGTGTCGACCCCACAAATCATGCAACAATATTACGCAATTCAATAATGTTATCAAGTGTATATTGAAATTAACGAAAATAACGCTAGACAAGCTGCCCATCCACGGATCATTGTCTAGATTAACCAAGATCGATGAACGCCGCTCATACACGGATTACCAACGATTTCGGTTATTAAGCCTATAGTTTTTTAGATGATGAACATCAACTTTCCTATTAATGCATGTACTACCAGCGTAGCTACCATGACCTAATATCAATTTCATGCGATCGGGTTAATTAACTCGGAGTCTTTGGTTATTAACCTAAATACGTTCTTGCATGCAAACATCCCATTTAATGTAAAACTTGCGAGAACGATAAAATTAAGAACAATGAAATTGAATACTCGAATTGCAATAATGAAAAGCGTTTCTATTGATCACGTGAAGAGTTGGGTACAGCACGGGATCCGTAGAATCCCAGAATAAGAGAAACTACTCACTACTCATGGTGAGACATGTGTCACGGGGTCTTAGCTAGGAAAGGGCAATTTTCGCTCAATTCTTTGACTTTTCGCTAATCCGAGCCTAGATAGAGTCCATAGGTGATTCAAACATGAAATGCTAGGAAAAACCGTTAAATGACACTAAAATGTCGGGATAATCGAACTAATCCATCATCGAATGGTGGGATTAATTGGTCAAGAATTTGACCGATCGAGAGAGAATAGGAGATTTGTATTGCGTGTTGTGAAATGTAAGAATGAGTTGTGGAACTCAAATGAAGAACAACACATGAAGAGAGGAGAAATGTAGGGAGGAAGAAATTTGTTATTGATATTAATATTCATACATATGACCTCTATTTATACTATTACGTACATGAGGAGTGAAGACCATGAAATAAATATCTATTGAAAGAGGGTAAAAAATGGACATTTGATTTGGCACACCAAATGCCAAGAGTCATCCAACTTTATCATCATATTCATGGGTTAAGATCAGGTACAAAGTTGATTTTTGGTACAAACGACGAAGTTCGTCATAATCGATCTATATAGTTCGTCACCGAAAAATGAAAAAGACGAATAGTTCGTCACTTTTCCATAAAATTCGTCACAAAGAAAATGCACCAAAAATCAGAATTTAATCTCATCCATCAAAATCACAATCAATGGCTATATATATATATATGATTTGTTTGTATTTTTACCAAAAAATCAACTTTGTCCCTGATTTTTTTTCTCATTTTCATAACAGTATTAAATTTGTTCATGAAGTCATCTTTATCACATACGACACTTTGTAGGTCATTTACTTAGCATTGGCCATTTTAATAAATAACAACTATTTTTTGAAGCAAAGTCAAAAAATATTATTTTCTAACATATTTCCACTCTTAAAGATGAAAGTCTTACCTATGTAATTTATTATTGACAATGCTTGTTGATCGGGTATGAAAGGCCGACAGGTTTAGTTAGGAGTTGGCAAAGGCTAGCATACCAAGATGCCCTAGGCCTTCATTCTTCCTACAATTCGAATCTATAAGTCTAAATGGGGGTACTTTCAGAATTGACTTTGATGATGATAAGTGTAGGTATAAATGATTATATATTAGGATTTTATTGATCAATTTCCATAGGTAAACGTGTCTGTGACTTTGATTATTTAAGCTTATCTTGGTGTAGTTGACTTGATGTAGTGTGTTTAATCTCCAAAGATCACCCCAGAATAATTCAGATTTTGTGCTCATCATCATTCTGTGTCTAGTCATCACTGTATAACCCTAACCGATTCAAATGAATTCATAAGTAAACCCTTTATTAGCATAAGTATGCATAACATTTGTAAATTCGAGCGAGTGTAGATTGATGACTTAGCCATTATTCAAATGACGGGGTATGATAATATTGAAAGTTATTATTCTCTTACCTTCTTTCTCTCGTTTCTTCATTTAAAATTAGATAGTGTGCGGTTAAGATCGATATGTCTACCTTCACTTCTTATAAAATGAGGCATCAAACCTTTAACACAACAGAAAGATATGAACGCCGCGTTGAAATGGATACGCAGGCTTCCACACATATGTGATGAGCTCCTCAGTCGCTCCTTATTCTATATATGAGCAAAGCTAAAAAGAAGCTGGCAGAAGTCATGTAAGTACAATATACATTATGTGTACGTCAACATTAATATAAAATGATCTTTGACAGGTAGGCTACTTTTGGTCAGTTTTGTTTCGACTAAAAACAACATAATCAAAGGGTTGAGAACTGAAATATATATGTTGCAAAATGCTGGCTCACTCTGGTTGGGATCTGGGATGGGCAAGGTATATATTGACTACAGTTTAGGGTTTTCATTTGGTGTTTAAACAACAGTAAGCTTTGCCTTAACCAAAATCCTAATATTAGGCATCAATCAGCTTTCAGTGATGATATTATTATTGTTGTAATCCAACAATTAACATAGTATAAAACAACTCTAGTGGAAACAGAATACTTTATTTCCATAAGAAGATTTATGCTGTTTGGAATCATAAGCTCCTTTTTACATCATTACTGCTATCAAAACTGCTAACCATCAATCAAGTAGTAACAAGAACCAACACAAAATTTAATCTAGCAGGATGGAGAGGCTACCGATGTCTTACACAGATCAGGCAGCGTCCGAGGGTGCAGTGGAGTACCCCAGCAGCGCTCTTATGGCACCGGAGAATATGTTGCTTCCTTATGGTTACCAAAGTTTCATTCCTTCTGAGCTCTTCAATCATATCTGTCTGGCAGGCGGTGGTAATAATCAGCTGCTGCTTGTCTCTTCTTCTTCTTCATCTCTGGTGCTGGATTCTGAAGCAAATTCATCCGATGCTGCTGCTGCTTTTGCGGCCACCTATGGTCCAGCTGATGACTGTCCAGCTCAAGCTGATGATAATCTGATTCAAGAAAGTGAAGAAATGGAGGTGTTAGTGATTAAGTGCAAGATCTTGCATCATCAGCTATTTCCTCGGATGCTACGAGCTTATTTGGATTGTACGAAGGTATATGCTGAGTTCAAATGATACATTAAATTAGGGTTCCTTGAAATTAGGGTTTCGTGAGTATTATTGCAAATCAATATATGCAGTAGCATATATATATATATATATGTAGTCTTGATCTCATATCATTAATTTTCTCAGAATTTGTGTATCTTCAAATACTCTAATCAGACACACCTGCATCTCTAATTTGTTGTTGTAAAGTTCATTGCTGGGGGGATGTTGGAGACAGATGAAATGGAGTCATGGAATAATGATGACATATCCGCAGTCTTAGGATCTGACCCGGAGCTAGATGAATTCATGGTGATATATATCTCTCATCCAATTTTCATTTAAGCCATATATATATTAATTTTGTGCAGAAATATGTAACTACAATGATTGAGGTCGGTGTTGTTAATTAACAATATATATATATGTAATTTTCTCAGGAAACTTACTGTGAGATACTGGAGAAACACAATGAGGATATGTACAACAGATTTTATGGTGTTACCACGTTCATAAACAGCATGGAAATGCAACTCGCCAATCTATGTGGTGCACTTTCGATAACACCACTCCCTGCTGGTAAACAGAGAGAACTAGTTTTAAAATATATTCATGAGGTTCTCACTGCTGGAATAATGCATGCCATTCTCTATATATTATATTTTTCAAACCACTCTACTCAGGGACTAGTAATTTCCATTTACAAAAACTTGTGAATATTGAAAGTATCAAAAGCTAACCTTATTGTCTTGAATTAAACTAATAGATCACTCTGAATCACCACTAGAACATATATGAACACGCACATAATCAAATGAAAAATGACGTCTAAATTATATATTGTAAATGTTTTTTCCTGAACAATGTTGAGTAAGATCCGACATTTTTTTCAAATATAAATATTATTATAATAAAGACTTCAAAATTTCTAATGAAATATCACTTGAAAAATACCATCTAAAATAGGGATTTTAAATACTACTGTATATATGCTTATTAGATTATTTTTCATAGCTAGATTTTTTGCTTCATATACTGACTTGAAGAAGAAGGGTTGGAAAGGCTAGCATGCATGCCTTGTAGAAGATAATCTTTACTGGAATCTTAGGCATCAGCTGACTTTCGCATAATATATATATATATATTGAGACCAGACATGAAGTGATTCTTAATTACTATCCTTTATTTTATATGAGATGTATTATATGTTTGTGAACTGAAATAGGGGAAGATGCCGAGGAGGAAATAACACCACCACCGGAAGAGGAGCAGCCTATTTCCACAGAGCTTCCAGCTACTCAAACATTGAATTACACCAAAGCTAAATCAGATCTGAAGATTAACTTGTTAAGCAAATATGGGTGTGACCAACTAAACAATCTGAAGGTGGAGTTCTCAAAGAGGACGAAGAAGAAGAAGGGGAAGTTGTCATGCCACGCACAACAGATCCTGGTTAACTGGTGGAACTCTCATCACAACTGGCCTTACCCTTCGGCAAGTCTATAGCCACGGCCGCACTCTAACATTTTGAACTGTATGTGATATCTGATGAACAGCAACTGATTAAAGCTATTGTTGTGTCTGTCTGATGCATGTGAAGGAAGCTGACAAGGTGGAGCTGACCAGGATGACAGGGTTGGTTACAATGCAGATCAACAATTGGTTCATTAACCAAAGGAAGCGACACTGGAAAACTCCAACTGAGAGCCTCCAGTACTCATGGATTGAGAACAATCTGTCTGCTGGAACAGTACTGGATTTCGCAAATGAAGGGTTCGATGCTAACTAGACGAGCAGATTCAATCAACTTGTTTCATCTAAATGTATGAATCCCTCTATATATGTGTTTGTGTGTACACCGACAGTCGACTTGATTCAAATTTCACTTCCCAAATAAATTGAAATTAAGTTGAGAATGAAGAGTCCATGCATATATGGTGAAAATTACTATATTATTAATTAGGGAATCAAAGGCTACATAGTGGAGTCAAAGGCTATATAGTTGACATGCTATACTACGCCATTTTGCCCCTTTGGCGACAAAAACAAATGTGTCGCGTAAGCTTATTTATAGTTGCCCAGGGACTTATCTGACTAACAGTGTGTCGCCTAAGGTCGCCCATGTGATGTCTCCCAAGTATTCAGTCGACTGAACCTAATGTCCTCTATCGCCTAAGCATTCAGGTAATTGAACCATACGGATGTGTTGCTCTAGTGAATCATTTGGACGAGTGAACTAATGTCAGTCACATAAAAACTTTTTAACAGACTTCAGTTGTCGCATAAACATTATTTAAGAATCGACTTCCACATTAGATATGACACATAAAACATTAATAAGTTACATAAGAGATACACAATTTATGTATTATACTGCTTTCAAAATATAAACACATAGTTCTAATGACAAAAAACTACAAGTTCCAACTAGTTCTAATCACTACACATTTTGACACAAATGCAATGAGGCAAGTCACGCTGTTGCGTAACGAGCGTAGCTTAAGACTTTTTGCAACGCAGGGTTTCCTGTTACTTGAGGGACATGTTGCATAAGAGACATACTGCAACACAACCAAATCCAGCATACTAAACCACATTGTGTACCTGAATCAATGGTACGCAAACTTCAGCAGCATATAAAGCCCTGTTACGTTTAAGGGTTTATGCAACAGGAACTATAGCAGCAGTTTAAGACTCGTTGCATAAGAGTAATCACACAACATGGTCTAATGTCACATGCGACATAAGTTTCTTATTGTTAGTTATGTAACTAAATGAAAATCAATAAATGAAGAAAGAAAAGAAATAAATTTGCTAATGCAACGAGTTTTATAGTAACGGCTTGTACCTGTTGCGTAAGTAACGACATTTATTTCGAAACAGTCGAAATTTATTACCTCGTACGACATTTGTTTCGAAATTTATTACATCGTACATCATTAAGGGTGGTTGTTGAACAACTATTTACTTACGCATAAGCAAGATACTATGTTGCATAAGTTATAAAAGCTTTAATTTAAAAACGAATCAATAGAAATGAAGGTACAGTTGCTAAGTTTTCCCCTCTCTATACTGTAAAGAAACTTGTCAAGACGCAGGGCAGACTGCTTACAAAATCTTAGCAGCTTATACTCACAAAGATCCAAGCTTCCAACCTCTCTAAAGCCTTTACTTTTTGCTCTATTTGGTTCAGTTTTTTCTCAAAGCCCTTTGGCTCTGTTTCTTCCCAAAGACTACAGCATACATGATTTGTTTGACTCTGTTTCTTCCCAAAACTAAAGGTAAATGTTTTACCTTTTCCTTCAAATCTTTTAGTTGCATGAATGACAATTGTAGTTTTGCAACTCCGTTTTAGTCAAAAGAAATTTATATAATCGGTAAAATCGGTGTCGAACCCATGGGAGCAATTGGATTGTACGCTAAGACTTGTCAAATTTTCTACTTGGCTATTCCTACAAATCAATTATGAGATGGTTTCTAATTTAAAGCTAGCAATGAAATGGTATCAAGGGGGTTTTAATTCAATTCAAAGAGAGTTTCGAGGGGTTACTCCCCTCCTTGGCATTTCCCATGATCACGTATACAAGAATTATGAACATTCAAGGTGTCAAATAGTTTGGAACCTAGCTTAGGCTAAGGTAGACTAATTCTCATGTGCATCTATCCTTAGTCATGCTCTCTTAACTAGAACCTCACTCAATCGAGAATGTTGGTTCACTCTATAGCATGTATTAGCCTTAGAACATCTCCCATGGCAATAAATACTATAGGCTTAGGGGACTAGTTCACTTCCATGCATTCATCATCATAAACACTAGATAGGATCATACTTACTTACTACATCCAAACCTTTCCTAGGGTCATTCGATACTTTGGTTAGGTTTTAGGGTCAACATGTCACTTAGTCATTTCATCAAACACTTAGTAACATGTCATACATGAAGAGCATAGTAAATATGAAATTAACACCATGGAGTATTGAATCAAATGTGTATATACATGATCAAGAGTACCAAGGAGAGTTACAACACCCTCAAAACACAAGGAGACTACTCACACATCATGTAAGACAACATGGTGTGAGTAGGGTTTAGAGAACACAATAAAGAGAATAGAGAAGATAAAGAGAAAGTAGGATGGTTAATCCTTGAACTCCCTATTGATCCTCCTTCTTCTCCTTTGGTTGGATCCTCCTTGATGACCTTGATTTGATCTCTTTTTCAATGTATTTTCCCCCAAGATGCCAGCTCCCTAGGTCAAACATGTCACTTTCTATTTATAGCTTCGGGTGAAAAATTTGATGCAGCAGGTCCAGCTGGTCGGCTGGTCCTGGCGCTCGAATCCCAGTCGATCGGCTGGCACAGGGTGAATTCATTCTGATCTGTAGTGTTCATCCAGTCGACCGGTTGGATTGGCCAACCGACCGACTCATAGGTGAGAAATGTTAAGCCATCTGAAGTCTTATTCAGTCGACCGGTTGAGCATGTGAGATGATAGGCTAAAAATGTTCTTGGGCAAGCGTCCTGAGAACTCATTCCAGCCGGTTGGCTAATGAGGCCAGCCGACCGACTCGATGTGAACCATTGTTGAGCCTTCTGGAGAGGTTTCAAGTCGGTCGGCTGGTAGGTCCAGCCGATCGACTCGACTGGCGATAATGCTCTCAGGTCTGCTCTATTCATCCAGCTGACCGGCTGGTTCAGGGGAGGTTTTAAACCGGTCGGCTGGGAGTCCTCCTTGTCCATATTTTTGCTCTAATTTGTAATTTTCCCCGACTTTTCGTATCTACGCTTTGACACCGAGAATATCTTATTTTCTACCTGAAATGTAGGGTAAGAAGTCAAATGACATCAAAATATCGTCGTAAACGAACCAAAGCTATAGTAAAAAATGGCTATTAATGAAACTCGACTCATCAATGTATACATGATTTGTTGTCCTAATTTGTTGTTATTGGTTAACAAATCATATTTTTGTCTTAATGTGTTGCTATAGGTTAACAATGGATAAGAGTTGGCTTAAATTGCAAAGATGTGAAACGCGTTACTATGAGGGGATTGATAATTTTGTTCAATTCGTGAAACAAAACCAGGAGGAGCTTACATATCCATGTCCATGCAGAACGTGTAAGTTGCACAAAGGGGGAACTACATCGGCCGAAATGCATAAACATTTGATTGTACATGGTATGATGTCTGACTACACAACACGGTTATTGCATGGCGAACGTAAAGAATTTAATTTTCAGAACGGGGAAGGGACAAGTTCTCATAGGAGTGGTGGGTCGCATTACATGAACTCAACTATGGATCTCTTACGTGATACATTCCATTTCGGAGATAGGCATGGGACATTTGGAACTCACATGATGAATAAAGATGTGGAACTTGATTCTTTCGTTGGAAGGATGCTTATGAAAAGTATTGTAGGCTTTTGGTTGAAGCTCAAAGAGCTTTGTATGATGGTAGTAAGAAAATAGTGCTAGAGTTCATTTTTAAGGCAATGCAGGCGAAAGGTAGAGTGTCGATGGTCCGATAAAAGTTTCAATAAGCATTTAGAGCTTTTTAGGGATGCGCTTCCTTCCGAAAATAATTACCATGAAACTTATAGAGATGTGAAAAAAATCTTGAAGAATCTGGGTTTGACTTATGAGACTATACATGCATGCAAATACGGTTGTGTATTGTACTACAAAGAATTGAGTGAGTTAGAATATTGTCCAGTATGCCATGAGGCACGGTAAGCAAACATCGAAGGTGGAAGAAGGTTCCAAACAAATAACTGTCCGCTACATTGCACTTACTCCCAGATTACACTGTCTTTACATGTCACATCAAATAGCCAAAGACATGAGGTGGCATGTAGAAAATCGGAAAAAAGAGGGTGACAGTGATCTAAGACATCCCGCGGATGGAGAAGCGTGGCAAATTTTTAACAATGATTTTTCGGCATTTGCAAATGAGATTCGCAATGTGCGTTTTGGATTATCTACTGATGGATTCAATCCATTTGGTGTATCAGGTCTTTCGCATAGCACTTGGCCTATTATCGTGATGACTTACAACTTGCCACCATGGATGTGCATGAAAAAGAAATTCAATATACTTGCTATGTTAATTTTCGATCCTAAGTCTCCTAGAAAGTTTTTGAATGTTTTCATGCGACCACTGATCGATGAGTTAAAAATGTTGCGGAATACATGAGTTGTTACATTTGATCGTTATTCCGAATCGTCATTCATTATGAAAGCTGCGGTTATGTGGACGATTAGTGATTTCCCGGGCTTAGGCATGTTGGGAGGTGTCAAAACAAAAGGTTATAAAGCATGTCCACTATGTTTGGATGAAGTCGATGCTGCACATTTGACTTTGAGAATGGCATATCAAGGTCATCGTAGATGGCTTTCCAAAAATCATGAATGGAGGAAAGCAGGACACAAGTTTAATGGTCAAGTTGAAATATGAGGACATGCCACCTTTTGAAACTTTGGATGAGATTATTAGTCATGACTACCCGACAATTAGCTTACATCCAATGTTCAAGGCTCGAGGTACAACTGAGAAGATATGTTGGACACACAGGAGTATTTTCTATGAGTTTCCATATTGGAAAACATTCAAACAACCTTACTCATTGGATGTTATGCACATAGAAAAGAACGTTTTTGACAACATAATTGGCACCCTAATTGCCTTGGATGGAAAAACAAAAGATGACCAAAAAGCACGAGAGGATTGATGAAGCAGGGGGTGCATAAGCATTTGTGGGATAAACTCAAAGGATCATCTTCAAAAAGAGAGAAGGTTTCTCAAGCATCATACACAGTGTTACCGGAACACAAAGAGCGAAATAATTGAGACGATAAAAGATGTCCAGTATCCACATGGTTATGTGGGGAGCTTAATAAAACAAGATAAATTTGCAGGATAAAAAGTTTAATGGTCTGAATACACATGACTGGCACGTCATGCTACAACGTATACTTCCCATTGTCATCCGACCATATTTGTCGTATGGTGTTGTGAGTTGCCTTATATCCCTATCCCATTGGTTTCAAAAGTTGTGTTGCAGGGACTTGATGAGAATAGATGCCATACAGATGAAGACGGATATAGTGATGATTCTTTGTAACTTTTAGCAAATGTTTCCTCCAGCTTTTCAGCATAATGGTCCATATACCGGATCAGCATTTGCTAAAAGGTCATGTACAATATAGCTGGATGTATCCAATAGAGAGGTACACTAGATGAAGCAATTTTTATTTGATTAATCAGGTTTTCATGTCATATTAATTATTGAAACTATTTTACAGGCAACTAGGTGAGTATAAGAGGCATGTGAGAAACACACTATATCCTGAAGGGTGCATAGCTGAACAGTACACTGTGTAAGAATGTGTGACCTACTATAACTCATACACTAGCAATAACATTAGAGGATATCAGACCAAAACATACAATAAATGTTGTTTCTAATCACATCAAGTCATTATGTTACATTCCGAGAAGAAAACTCACTAACGAACAAATATTGGTTGCTCACTGGGAAGTGATGGTTCAGTGCGAACAAGCAAAGACCTATATTAAAGACCACAAGAAGCGATTTGATAGAGAATATCCTCATTGTGGCCAACAAATTCGGATTAAACACTTTCTCCCGTATTTTAAAATTTGGGTATGCTCCTCTGTGTATCGCATTCATACATTCATAAATCCATTCATGTCATTCATATTATGTTTGTCACTATGTGATTGCAGATAGAAAGACTACGAAATAAAAGGGATGAAAGATATAATCCAATGCTCTATCACTTAGCATATCAACCTCAAAATCACACTTGTTATTCACAGTTCGATGTCGACGGTTTCAAATTTGTGATTGAGGAACGAGATAAGAAACTAAAGACACAAAATAGTAGGGTAATGGTTCAAACGGAGGGCGATGAGACATATGATGGGGTTCTTGAAGAAGTGATTGAATTGAAGTATCCAGAAGATGTCTCGGTAATCGTGTTCAAATGTCGATGGTTTAATACGGATCCTACCGAGAGAGGAAATATTAATATTGATCATGGACTAATCTTAGTGAACGTTGTAGATTTTCACACGCAAATGAATGCGATTAGAATCTCTATTTGGTCAAAAACAATTTATAATGACCGATAAGACCGGGTCGAACCCAAAGGAGCAAGCCAAGCACATGCACTAGGTAAGATCGTATTTCTGTTCGTCTATTCTAAACCAAAAATATATGAAGGTTTGTATATTCCTAATCCTATGTGGTGAGCAATTGAGGATAAAAGATAGATAGGAGGTGTATCGAGGGGTTACTCCCCTCCTTGGGAATTTCCCAATGATCACATACACGATATTCAAATATTTCATGGTAGTCAAATAGCAATGAACCTAGTTTAGACTAGGATAGACCACTTGAATCTATTCCTAGCCAAACTCTCTTATAGCTCGAACCTCACCCAATCGAGGATATCGGTTCATTCCATGGCAATAAATACCATGAACTCGAGGACTAGTTCACTTCCTACCCATGCATTGTCTCTAACCTAGCTTAGGCTAAGGTAGACCACCCTTTCTTGTGATTTATTCTTAGCCAAGCTCTCATATAGCTCGAACCTCAGTCTCACGAGGTAATTGGTTCATTCTTTGGCATTCATTAGCGTTGGAACATCTCCCAATGCAATGACTGCCATGAACTCGGGGACTAGCTAGCAACAAATGCATGTGTTTACTTTCGTAATACACTAGGTAGGATCACATTCTCTATTATCCAAACTATCCCTAAGGTCATTCGATTCTTAGGTCTAGTTTAAAGATTCAACATGTTACTTGAGCATTTTATCAAACACATAGTAACATGTCATGTATTAAGTGCATAGAGAACAATGAATTTGACACCATTAGATGAGAATAATTGATTATTCACCTAATGACTAAATCCAATGAATTAAACATTCAATCCTAGTCAAGCATCCATGTCCAAAGGTTCATTTGCATGATTTAAGATATAGATCATTTCTCCATCCTAGACTATTCGCTAGGGTTTCCAAGTCCTAGGTCCAAGTTTTAGTCTAAGTTGTCACTTAGGCATTTTATCAAACACCTAGTGTGCATAGCATTTCATAACACAAGAGAAAATGAAATCAACAATCATCCATATGAACATCAATGTATATATGTGATCAAAGAGTACCAAGGAGAGTCATAAGACCCTCAAAACACAAGATCACTACTCACACCTCATGTAAGACAACATGGTGTGAGTAGGTTTTAATGGCAACACAAAGAGAATAGGAAAAGAGTAAAGGAAGGAGGATTTGGAATCCTTGAACTCCCTTTTGTGCCTTCTTCTTCTCCTTGGTTGGATTGTTGATTGATGACCTTTGTTGAGCCTCTTTTCCAATCTTCTTCTCCCCAAAAACCTCCACTCTTTAGGTCAAAAGCCCTCTTTCTATTTATAGCCCCGAAACTGAAATTCTGCGTTTTTGATCCAGCCGGTCGGCTGGGGAATGTCTTTGTGCAACCTTGCTGAATGTTTATCCAGCCGGTCGGGTGGCTTATTTCAGCCGACCGGCTGGCACTTCCCAGGCCTTTTTGGTGGTCTTCCCGTCCGAATTTGGTCTTGGCGTCAACTAATAAGTTGTATCCCTTTGCGTAAGATTTCCAACAAGCTAAAGAGCAGC
This sequence comes from Rhodiola chrysanthemifolia, assembly GCA_033675395.1. Classification (NCBI taxonomy): domain Eukaryota; kingdom Viridiplantae; phylum Streptophyta; class Magnoliopsida; order Saxifragales; family Crassulaceae; genus Rhodiola; species Rhodiola chrysanthemifolia. Next base: position 15,622,889 of record CM066207.1, read on the forward strand.
CAATTCGGACACCGTATGTGTCCTGGGCGTCCAGAACAAGCCGCAAAGGTCAATCTGCTCGGTTTTGTTCTAAATCTTCGATTTTTCCCCGAGTTTTCGTATCTTGGCTTCAACCTCGAGGGAGTCTTGTTTTCTAACTGAAATGTAGATATAGAGGTCAAAATACATCAAAATAATGTCGGAAACGACCCAAAACTATAGTGAAGAATGCCCATAAATGAGTCGAAAACTCAACTCATCAACACTCCACACTTAAGTTTTGTTTGTCCCGAACAAAGTATGAAAATATGTCAAGGTCGTGCAAATGTCGAAATGCTAGTGGTGCTATATTTTTCGTATATTTGCCTCACTAGATTTCACAAGGTCTCGATCATTATTCCTAATCATGTTATTGAAAGAAAAATGAAAGGTATGTACAATCTAACTAGCTCCTTTTCGTAGGCGTTACGAATGCATTTAGCGTATGCATCAAGCCTTTAAACCCCTAGGCTACCCTAGTGGACGAGTTATAGTCTCGTGAGAGTTTTCATAAATGGGAATACTCACAAATCCCTAATGCACCTATCCCATGAGAATGAATGCAAGAGTGCTCAACCAAGGCGAGTATTTCTCAAAGCAAATCCCTCACCCCAAGCTAGGACTACCGTCACAATATCATCAAAAGAACTTTTGAACCATTTAAGTACCCATGAGGTAGTGCATTCGAGATCATCAATACTAGGGCTATCAAATGTCTAATCCAATGATCTACTCATTTTCAAGGCAATACAATGAAGTCATAGTTTAGTTTGCACAAAGAGTGTCAATCGCTCACCTATGCTTGCTAGGGCTAGTCCATGGGTTCACGACATGGAACCCATTCCCAAGTTTTAGGCGCTTAAGCCATAATCCATAAGGGAGGAGGAGTTCGACACTATGAGTTTTTAGAGAACTAGCATAGACTAAATGATAGCTCCCGTGCAAGCACAAGGATCGTCCAAGTGTTAATCCAACTAGCACACAATGCAAATGATGAATCCCGAACAAATGAAGAATGGAGGAAAACATAGGGTCAAGTTTTAAGTGCTTATTATTTTCTTTTTGAAATGGCCTTTGGCCTACAAATGCTTTCGAGGGGGAACTTTTCTTCCTAACCCCCGGCATTTGTATTTTTTTTGAAGCAAAACTTCTCAAGCGCTTTGAGAAAGTTTTTAGTTGAGGCTTTGCCCTCTTTTGACCACAATTTTTTTTTGTTGGGGCCTATTTTTCGCCCTCTTTTGACTCCACACTTAAAACTTGACAATATGTTCAAAAAGAGTATGGAATGTGCGGGAACAAACAAGAACAAGGCACCATGTTAGAGAAACTCAAGTCACCAAGGAGCATTCAAAGGGTCTAAGTTTTTCGTGAAAAGTTTTAAAAGTGCTTGCTAAAACTTAATCCAAGGTACTTCAACGAAAATACTTAGAAAATTAGCTAGACAAGAGTTAGCAATGATATTGGTTCACAAGAATGCACATTCAAAGGACTAGGTCGGTTCTAAGTTCAAGATCCAATAAAAATGAAAAATAGGCTAGATGTGATTTATAGGGATTTAGAACCGATAGTCACAAGCCTATATGGTTAAAAACACTCTGATGTTAGGGATAAGGTACATGAATGCAAGTGCTCATTCTACAATGATAGGCATGGCATTAAATGAGTGAACTATGCGACGCGACTACCCACTCCACACTTAAAGCATAGCTTAGTTCCCAAGCGCAAACAATGAAGAAAATGAGATAAAGGCGCATAGGAACTACCCTCGTTTGTAGATGTGCCCCACCAATAGAAAAGACGTCATTGTGCTTAACGTGATCGAACATGATGCAAATAACTTTCCTTGATGACAAGAACACATGAGAGGTTAAAAGCAACAAGTGACATACAAGGTTATGCAAAACTCAAGTATGAGCAAGAGAGCATCACAAGTCATATGATAACATCATGGCATAAGTTTCATAGAATTCAAACAAGGAAGTTGATCCACGCCCTCCAAAATATGCACAAGGGTTCCTAAGTGCCCCAAATGTGAAACTAAAGTCATAGCATGATATAACAAAAACATTCCACTCTAGTCAACCCCAAATGGGAAGATTGTGGCTACCCAGTATTTCGTGTCTCCAACCTCCAACTCTCCATTAGCCCCCAGGCTTCTCGCGAGGCGCTGCCACCCAAGCTTAATATGGAGGAAATGATCGAGCATACCCAGGCAACCTGAGGAAGCATCCTTAAGTGCACCAAGAAAAGCCATGAGGTCCTAGCTAGCAAAGGAACTAGTGCCAAAAAGTCTCAATAAGGGCCAACCTTAAAAGGGTTCATGACCTCCAAAACCAAAGCGCATAATGCACTCGCAAGGAAAACACTCATCGACCTTGAGGACAAGGTCACTCTCGAAGTGGCGGGAAATGATGGAACTCCTCAAATTGAAAATAAAGTCAATAAAAGTAAAGAATTTAGTCCATTAGCCCAGCAAAATGAATTAGCTCAAGTGGCGGTTCTCGGTTTGATTGAAAATGGATTTAACGGCTTTTTGGACCAAACCCACTTAGAGAAGGAATATTATCGACCTTGGATCCATTTTTGGATACTCCCTGAGCTTAATGGCAGTCCCCAAGTGATCAATATGCATCTTCAAGTTGGGAGGTTACTCAAGGGGATCCAAGGGTCAAGGCCATCAAAGATCATCTTCAAAGGGCTCATCAAATGCGTCGGTTACACTTGGACTACACTGAACTATATAAGGAGAACGTGGGCATCACTCTTAGACATCAAGAAATACATATGAGAAAGTTATCTTTGTCACTTAAAGTAGATTAGACGGGCTAAGCCTTGGGGCCTCGGATATCCCTTCGATACAAGGAGATATTCGGGCATTATCGTGCCATTGCATCAAGCTCTTCGGAGTCGTCTATCCTTTATTCAATTCTTTGAATAACACAAAGCTTCCGCAGCATTTTTAATCATCGAGTCTCTGTCCCCTTCTCTATGATATCGTAGGGCTCGTTTAGAGGTGGTTCGTAGTTTAAGGTACAACTTTAATTTGAACCAATTGCACCGAAAGGGTGAGGTTCTTACTTGGATTATGTGGCTATTTTATAATCAATGTAGGCAAATCCTTGCATGCTAGTTAATAAACTCGATTCTAATGTTAGGTAACTGAAGTAGTTCCCCGAAATACGTCTCAAAATTCGTTAAAACCTTCTCTTACTTGCATATTTAGATTGATTAGATTTCTTAAACCAAAACAAACACTCGTTTTGGACTAGGATAAATAGGAGCATAACCTTACATAGTGCGCAAGTTTACAACTGCGCAAGAAACTCGTCATTCATATCGCCCAGATTCACATATGATACCCGAGCATGTAAGTTCAATTAATTTTCTGAATTATTTTTGATTACTAGTCAGTAATTTGTTTACATACTTACAGTTATTTTGCATTTTACAGATACGTGGTTACGTCATTGGTGCACGTTATGCCGGTTCGTACTTCCTCAACAGCACGGATGATTATTCGCATAGGGGATTTCATGATCTATTCCACCATTTGTTTATGGAAGTGCGGAAGCTTACGGATCCTGCTATTGTGGGTGTTGATCCACATACTATTACTCTCGATATGGGTACTTTATATACACACTTCAATTATTTTTATGAACTATACATGGTAATTTAATAAGATGATTCACGTGATGCAGCTGATCTTGATATCGGAGGAGAGGAGGATTTTGATACACATGTTGAAGACGCGACCAATGATCAGTACCGACCTTCTAGCTCTTCACAGCAAGAAGTGCGCAGAAGCGAGCGCGAACGTGCACCGTCTAGATGGTCTTTCTTGCTCAATTTAGGGAAGAGACCACGGAGAGGGCTAGGTGGACGGGGAAGACGAGATGGACAGGGAGCGGAAGAATGATCTCAATGTGTTTTTCATTACCTTGTTTACTCGTCATTTGATGGTAGTTGAATACTGGTTTGTACTGAAGTTTTTATCAAATTTCTCCATGGTTTGTGCTGAAGTTATCATAGTTTTTGCGAAACGACTTCAACTTGAACACATGACGTTGAGGAAAGATGAACATAGTTGGCTTAATTCTAGTTGCGAGTCGGACAAGCACGCTTGTTGTGACCCACTAAGTGGCAGTGTGTGCATCTCTGGATTCGCGGGGTCGGAGTTGATGAAGCCGCCTGACTGCTGGATTCCCCTAAATGTCGATGTCGCTGATCCATCTCGTTACGTCTTCGTCTGGTTGGGGGTCTGCCACCTTTGTTACGTTTGAATCGTGGATTCGGAACTTGAACAGGGCCAGCATAATCACGCCAAAAATCCTCGTGATATAAGGGGTTGAAAAAATAACTCCAAGTCCAGTAGTACGCTTCGAGCGTGTATTCTGTGGGGACACAATCTGAGTATTCAACCCGGGCGTATCTGCAAGCTGCCATGGCATGATAACAAGGGTACTTGAACAATGTCCACTTCGCACACGAACATGTTCGTGTATCTGGACAAACCATGTACGTGATATGGTTCTTTCTGGTCAGTACATCAAAAACACGGTCTACTGGATTGTAGAGCGTCACTATGTGGAACTCAACCCTAGCCCGTAGTTCTGCCAATCTTTCTCGAATTTTTGGAGAAAACATTTCTCCTTCATTGTTTTACGGGCACCGGGAACGCTTGACGAAATAAGCAGCTATCTGCTTAAATGTGTACATAACCAGCGAAGAAACTGGCAAATCACGACCATTCTTCAGAATTTTTTTCAAACACTCTGAAGCATTCGTAGTCATATTGCCCCAGCAAAATCCACCGTGGTCGAATGCCTGTGTCCATAGTTCCACATCCATATCTACCAACCATTTGCGAGCAAGTGGCTTATCATGCAATAGTTCTAAGAGCTCTGCAAACTTCTTCTTGAACTTCAACTCCTTCTTCGCATACGCCACATCGCCAAGTTTAGCTTTCAAAGCCTCATCTTTTACCTTCGTCATGAAATTACTTTGCAAGTGACGCACGCATACACGATGGTATGCCTTAGGGTCACGCCATTCAGGTTCACGCATGGCAGTCAATATTCCAGCGTGCTTGTCAGAAACAACGCACAGCCCCTCCCGTTGGGTCACTCCTTCCCGGGTACAAGACATGAACAACTTCTAGCTGGAAGTGTTCTCGCTCTCCACAAGCGCAAAGGCTAATGGCAGTATGTGGTTGTTCGCGTCTAACCCGATTGCAACCAACAATTTCGCATTGTACTTCCCGTACATGTGCGTGCCGTCTATAGATAATATGGGACGACAGTGCTTGAATGCATGGATGCATTCAGAAAAGGCCCAAAATATCCGATTTACCTGCATGGTACCATCATCAAGTGGTGTGACATCCCACTTAACAAAATTGCTGTTGTTGCTGGTATCCTGTAAAGCCTGCATTAAATGTGGCAGTCTATTGAATGATTCGTCCCATTTGTCGAACAAGTAGACCAACGCTTTCTGTTGTGCTTTCCATGCCTTCCAGTAACTTATTTCATACTCATAATCCCGTTGAATTAAATTCTGTATCTGTCCGGCGGAGAACTTCGTGTTTGCATTCATCACATTCCACATCTCCCTCGCTATGAAATGCGCGTTCAAGTGGATGTTACTTTGTAGGATGCTGTTGTTATGGCATATGTGGTCCCCTCCGTACTTGCGGACCGTCCAGTAAGTTGTTCGTTGCATCACCACCACTCGAAGGCGCCACGGACATACTTCTTCACCCTTTCGACATTCTAACACCAATTTAGTAGAGTCAGACTTTCTTACCCTAAACTCCACCCGATTTAGAATTGAGTATCTCTGCACAATAAGCATGACATTCTCTTTATTCGAAAAAATAGTATCCTTTCGAAGATCTGGGGAGTTAGGATGGTGGACCCTCACATTCTCATCTGATGGTCGATATATTTCCCATACCGAGATATCAGTGAAACTCGGATGGTCCCAGACGATCCGATCTTGAACTATTTCCGCATCGGGATATTCATCGGCACCATTATCCAAATTCTCCATCTCATCACGGTCATACTCGTCTCTTATTGGATTATCCAATGTGGACATATACATGTCCCCATAATCATCACTCATGTCACACATGGTAAGAATTGAAGAGAGAGAGAGAGATGATTGAATTGAAGAGAGATGATTGAATTGTGTGTTGAAAATGAAGAAACCGTAGTTGATTTTATAGTTAAATAATTCCGGTACCATAGGAACCGGAATCATTGTAATATCGACGTCCCGGGAACCGGAATCACGGTAATCCCGGTTTTCCAGAAACCGGGACTGTCTCGTCTAGTCTATTCCCAACCGGATTCGTTGGAATCTTTTGTTGCAGATGGTACCGGTTTGGGAGAAACCGGTATTGTTTTCGTTGAGTCACATCCCAACTAAGTACGTGATACCCCGATCAGTTCTGAAAAGCTAGTTGGCTTAATACCGGTGTGCCGGGAACCGGGACTCCACCTGGCTACCACTTCACCCCTTTCGGTCCACGTAGGCCCCAATCCGAGCCACCTCTCCATTTTCAAAGAGTCCCGGTCGTGGAAAAACCGGGATCATGAGTTCCGGTTCCCGGGAAACCGGAATTGTTAAAAAAAATGGTAGATTGGTTATTTGAGTTTCATTTGGTGCATTTGGGTGATTCCAGTTTGAAACTGAGTTAGATTAGTTAATAACCCTAGACATTTATCGCTTGAACTTTGTCATTTTGCTCAATCAACAAAACCTAAGGTAAAATTAACCTAGTAATTTTGCTTATCAAGTACAACAACCATGCCACACATTTCTACTGTTGCATGATAGGGCAGATCGCAAGATTATGGCAGGAATTTGTAGTGGCAACATAGATAAGATCCTTGTAAGAGGAGGAGCTGCTTTAGGAGTGGAGCCTAAGTATGTTCGAGTTAGCTTGGTTGGAAAGGATGAGGAGTTCAACTAGTTTCTTTGGAGACGCGCAGCCTTATATATCAAGGAGACCGATCTCCCCCATCCAGATGATCAAGCTTGAGTAGTGTTCAAGCTAGACTTTTGAACTTCTTGCAGAAATAAAATTTTTCCACGTATCAGCATTTTCCAAACATTTAATTATTCAAAGAAAAACTAGTTTCATTATGAATATCGTCAAATGGAAATAAATATCAACTTCCTAAGATAAAGTAGCATCTGGATTTTTATCGTTCCGTAGGCTGAGGATTAACTACACACAAGCTGTTAAAATGTCACACACCACTGTTTTATTGGTTTAGGAAACAAGTTTTTTGAACTAAGATCTGTGGAAAGTAATGGAAATTATTTAGGGAAATATTTCTAGGATATGATCATGTTGATAAAGGGCTGTTCAGTATCATCTGCCGTTGAATAACCCGCTGAAAACTTGGCTATTTCCACCAAGCGACCCTTCCCATTCAAATGAGGTTACCATGATTTGGGATAGCAGCACTACTACCTCACCGATATCTGGTCTTTCAACCGCTTCTTCCCGCAAGCAACTCTCTGAGATTTCTGCCATCTGCATTTTTTTTTTTTATCACTAGCTATTAGCAAATAGCAGTTACACAAAATTGTTTGTTGTAATGATATATGTTTAGCAAGAAATAGGTGAAAGCTAGTTGGAACTTAATTAGAATAGAAATTCCCACCCTATAAACATCTTCCAAAGGGTACCCTCCTCTGAGATTTCCATCAATTTCAGCTTCTAGGGCGATCTCCGGATCCTCAGCTTCGAATATTTTCTTGATCTGGCAAATGAGTAGAGGTTTTATGTAATGGGTAAAAGTTGAAGGTTAAAAAGCAACCTATAGATTTTCTTGAAACAACTTTTTTGTACTCACAACTGTAATAAGAGATTTCATTCTCGTGGGTTCTCGGTTATCTCTAACTAGTGCGCGCCGGCCAGTTATGAGTTCGGCTAGCACAACTCCAAATGCAAATATATCGCTTTTAGTCGTTATCTGAAGCTCTTTGACAGATCTGAACTAGGATGTGAAGTAAATATCAGTAAGTCGAGATAAGTGTAGTAAAAGACTAAAAGTACATTTTATCAGGACTCACTCGGGAGGAAGGTAACCTGGTGTCCCAACCAGGCGAGTTGCCAACGTATCATCTTCATTTGCTCTACCAACAAGCTTCGCCAATCCGAAGTCTGCAACCTGGTGGAAATATTTTAAATACCGAAGCACATATTTTCTTGTGAAGGCATTTTACGGAACTACACAAAGTTCCTTTCTTGTTGTTTTGGGTACATTTTACAATTATGCGCAAAAAGTGAGCTTGAAAGTGCAACGTCTACTTTAATGAAATGTACCTTTCCTCTGAGTCTTTCGTCGAGTAAAATATTACTGGACTTAATATCACGATGAACATATCTGGATTTCGTGTGGTCATGAATGTATTCAATGCCCCTGGCAGCATCTACAGCAATTTGTGTTCTTGCAGTCCATGAGAGAGGCTGGAAACCTGCCTCAAAATTTATTTCCCTTATAAGTTTAAAATTCCCGGTATTAATATTTCCAAGTCAAGATTCACAATTTTAACTATCTAAGAACTAGTCGCAAAGCAAGAGCACCTTTCAGTAATGGGTCATGAAGGTGGTCACTGAGCGATCCATTCTGAACATACTCATAAACTAAGCAGAGGTCATCATCTCCACTGGCATAGCCCAGCAGCTCCACCTTCAAGGCACATTTTTAATCTCTTAATAAAAAAAAATATTAAAGCAGCAGTTTAGTAACAGCTTCAAGCGTGGTTACACTGATTTGCTTACCACATTTCTGTGATGGATTTTGCATAGAACCTTAAGCTCTGCGAAAAATTCCTTGCACTTGTTGGATCTCATTTTCTTTACAGCCACTTCCTGCATTTAGACATGCAGCTCTGTCAGACAAGTTCCATAAAAACAGATGATGGACTGGAAATGGAAATATAGTTCACCTTTTCTTTGAGTAATCCTAAATACACACTCCCATATCCACCCACTCCGATCACTTTGGTTTCGTCGAAGTCATTTGTAGCCTCTGCAATCTCGTCGAGACTGTAAACGACTGGTCTATCCGTTTCAAGTCCTGCTATATCTGCAAAATGAAGCTAGTTAAAAGCGATTCATATATCATTTTATTCTATTGGGATTAACTTCTTCTTTTTTTGTCGAAAAAGAAAATGATTTATCCTATAACCCACCTGTCATGTGTTCTGTGTAATAGTGCTGGTTCTGCATAGACTGTCTCCAGGTGCCACCACTCAAGGTCTTGGACACCATTCTTGGGTCTTCCTGATTATTCTGTTGCCGCTTTCGTTTGAGGAGTATCACCACTAGTGCAACCACAGAGAGTAAAGTGACTCCTGATAGTGTTACCAGTACTATTATCGACTTGGGCTTCATTCCTGATGCGACGCAGCCAAAACAACAAACAGAATTAAAATACGCATCTAGTTTAACTACCATATATGAAATGCTGATTCATAAAATTTAGAGTTTTTGGTAAAATGTAAACTAAGAAAGTGGCGAACAGACATCTAAATGCATCATCTTGTAGTGAGTACAAATGAGCAAATATGTACAGCTAACCTGACTTGCCATGTGGGAGTCCATTCTTTTCCTGAGGCACATACAGCACCCATCCAATATCAATAAAACCGGGATTCTGAACAACAATCTCGTTCAAGTTTTGAATACCGGTAATTCTGGCAGATAACAGTGCAGAGATATCCGACAGTGTATCATGATCTTGAACAGTGTATGTCACAACAACCTGGGAGGTACTCTCAATACAGCCGCATAAAAGATGTATAGGAATTTCAGTGTCATTAACGATAGTCCTTCCATCAAACCAGACCTGTCCGCTGTAAGCATCACTTGAGACTTGCTCAATAGTGTCATTGAATTTCACATGGTAAGATGTCTGGTAGAAGTACCCGGTGGTGTTGTCGACAGTGCCATTTCCAACGATTGTTTGGCAAGAACAAGGCACGGTTATGAGGTAGTCTTTTCGACCTTTGTAAGATATGGGCTTCATTTGGGCGGGCGAAACATTGTACAAGGAGGCAATTTTGTGTAGTTCATGACCTGTGTTGATGTGGTAAAGAGAAGAGTTGCATATGCTGATCTGCTCAGAGCAGCTGAAGGGAGACGTAACACTTGATTTGATAGAAACACCGGATAAAACTTCGGTGAAAAAAGTTGGGAACAGGATGAAGATGCAAAGAAAGGCATACATGTCTATGGATTGTCAGAGGAAAAAAAAAAAAAGGAAAAAGAAGAAGAAGAAGAAGAGCAAATACAGTGCAGGGGAGTTAACGACAGTAGATGCTAGAAAGGAGTAATTCTGTTTTGTCTTTCAGTATACGCCTGTCCATTTTTTGAGAGAAGAATAAAGAGATATAGCTGATTGATACGTAATGAGCATCTTCCAAATGAAGCCTGCCCATTTTCCTCCTCAAGTTTTCAGCACCTTGAAGTCGCCCTTTGACGTTAATTTTAGTAGTATCTCATCCTGAATAGATCAGTATGTTGGAAATATCAATATCTGAAAATCATCAACCAAGTTATAGGATAATGTACTGTAAGTATTTTTTTTGTCAAAGGGTGAATACTCACTCAATGATAGCTCATATGACTTGTTTGGTAGTATTTTATTTAAGAGTGACCGTCGCACGTTTCTGTCAAATTCTTTAACCTGGGATTCCAGGTAGGGGAACGATGGCATTGTTTTCTTCATCGGACGAATACTCAGCGTTGGTACTTGTTTTTTTATTGGCGGATGGTATATTATGAAGCAGTACTTTCAGCTATTGCTCCGGTTGCTCAATATTTAGTCTGTGCATTCTTGATGAGTTTTAAAGCTTGGAACCTATTTCTAGGCTGACATTCACAATGTTTTCTTTTGTTGTGGTTTTCTGAGATGTCCAGGAGGATCAGGCCATTAGATTATAAAAAGTTTTAATCAATCCTTGGATTAGATTGGGAGCTTTGGACAAACCTCGTATAGTTTTTCTTGGTATATATGTTTAGATTTGGTGTAAAATGTCTGATGTTTACTCAGCCGGCTTAAAAGGACTGGAAAATATAAATTATTTCATGTCAATTATCAAGCAGGATGTTTCAGATTTACGGGCATTTGGCCTGCTGGCCGTTTATGACTTTGTCTTTTCCTGATAATTGGGCATCTCCAACAAGTTATTCGTTGAACTTGTATTTTGGCCCGTGAAAAAAAAAAACTCACGACTCATGAGGCTATTGCCTAGTTACAATAGTTAGGTATCGGCAGTGGCACGATCAGAGTAAGAGCAGCGCTCAAATGAGAATCTCTTTAAATTTCGATAACTTGAGATCCCAATCTTCATCATCCAAAATGCAAGATACATTTTCTAAGATGCATTTTGGTAGTAACAAGTGTCCCATGTACGTTTTCCAAGATGCATTTAATGCAAAATCAAAGCCACATTTTTTGACTTTACTATTTAGACATGTGTCACATACAGATTTAAAAGATGCATCATGATCTAATGGTAAAATTTCGGTTCTCAAATTTTCGAATTTTTAAGGGTTCTCAACCGAGCGCTCTCCATCAGAGTAATAGTAACTCTGTCCTAAGAGGGTAGGGTAAGGGCAGAGTAGGCCATCTTTTCTTGACCCAGTGAATAGGGTTTTGAGACCCGGTGGGTTACTTATGGACAGTGCCATATTAGGGTAAAGTAGAGTAGAGAAGCATAACTTGAAGTAAAATTTAAAATATGATTGAAAATGGTAAGATAGGGTAGGGTAAGAGAACAAAGTTGCAAAGAGAATGGCGTAGGAGGGCAAGGTATGAACTTCTTATGGTGACCCTTGCTCTGCCTAAGGCTACATATTAAATAAGGGACATGACAGAATAAGAGTCGGATAAAGATCACTTTATGGGCATTTTGACCCGCAAGTCAAATGTTGAGACCAACCATAGTTGGTGAAATTTAATCGTTCATTGCCTCTTTAGGAAAAGAAAAATGAAATAGTAACTTGACCGGTGAATAGGGATAGGCTTCCTAAGACTCCTCCAACCGGACGGAGCTCAGCTTGTGTGTTTGTTTTGAAATCATATGATTAATATCAGACATGGTGGAGAAGGTGGTCTCACAGGAAACATGGTTGAGGTCAGATCAAAAGTCAGGCTTTCAACTTTGCTCATCAGCAAGTGCTAAGGAAGCCGTCATCAAGCATTCTAATTCTAATCTTGTGGATTTTGACCCTAGTCTCTCTGGACAATCGTAGCTTTAAGAATGATTAATATCCAAGTATCTATATCTGGAAGCCATTTGTTTCAACCTTCAAGAGCATCCACATACCCTAGCTCGTTGATTACCTTCTCTACCTTCATCAGCATCTCTGTCCAAAAAGATTATAAGAGGAAGTTAACAGCTACCAACAAACTAAAAGCTGTCTAACTTTATAAAACAAGCAATAATGTTCCAGTTCAATAGAACAACACAAATTTTGTTGTCTTGATAGCCACAGACCACACATCTATAATAGTTAATTCAGCTTTCACAAGATAAGTTTACTTTGGTTATTAAACATTAAGCCTGGAGTTCTCCTAAGATGAAGATTATCTAATACGATTTGTTCCTATTCAGTACAGTTGCTAGTTTTTCTATTTGAATGAAAACAAGAAACTGTAACCTACAAAATTCCATTGCAACACTTCAAAAAGACTTGCATCAACTTTAAAGTTAATTCAAACAACATGTCAACAAGTTCACAACAAAAACCCAAAATTATCTCAGCACCTTGGAAACTGGAATCCTCCATATATCTCTGCAAAATGAAAAAAGAGTCAAAGTTGCTTTGTATTGAGTGTTTTCATCTATGGCCAAAGTTTTACTTTATAAAAAGAATGGCATGTATGTTAAGCATAATTAAGACAGAATAAACAAGGAATATGCAATATACTCTTATAATAATATACTCTGACCGTAATCCCACTCGATGAAAATAGGGTACCAACCGATGGTAATTGATTTGTAAGTGCCAAATATAATAACTGTATACATCAAACACTGGAAGGGAGTTCTTTACCGCTATTTGGAATTTGAGTTCATCTTTCACAAGTTTTTCCGTTTGTGGAGCTGCAGCTGTTAAGTTTTAGATTAGTAAATGGCAAAGAGACAATAAATAATAAGTGTAGCTACCTTGTTCTGTGCTAGAGAAACAGCTTGACAACAATGCTGTAAAGCTAGGAGGAAAAGTTTCAAGAGAATCATGCTTATAGTAATTAGATGAATCCTGATGCTGTTGGCACTGCTCAAGTTCAATATTTGAACCGGATGGTACTGGGTTCTCAGTATTAGATGCTTCATTAGTCTCTTGATTCGACATTGTAGGGGTCCTGCAAACACAAGATAGAAGTTAGCAGATAAATTCTTCAATTATCAAGTTATTTTGTATCGCACACCCTGGGGTGTGGATCCCACAGAGGTGACTAGCTTTTCTTTCTTTTTTTTCAAATACAATGTTACTGGCAAAAGCTGCAGTATAGTGTGGTAAAGTTTATGTCTACGTTAGCTGATTTGTTAGTTTGACCTGTAATGCGAATTGTCTTCTGTAACAGTTTCTGAACTCCTGTGCCACCTAATGGGTTTGCTCAAATGTTCACTGATTCCCTGCTGGTCAGTTCTACTTTCCGTGGCTTTCTTACCAGCATGAGAAGACTCCTCGACGCTTATCAGCATCTTGCTGCACAAGAAACAAGGTTAATAAAAGACAGATCGTGCCGAAGCAATTATTGTTACCAACAAAATACATTATGCTTCTCTTAGAAACAGATAATTATCCAATATGTGGGGTAGAGGTCAAAGGCTTGGATATGAAATTTTCGGAAAATCTTGCATGGGTTTCGCTACCCCCTACCATGCAAGTCGCAAGTCGGGAATCCTTACGAATCGGGCCCACCGGCCCAAGCACAATTATTTTGTTAGTGTGGCCTGTCCAGCTTATGGACCTTTTAATAAAATTATGGGAGAAGGCCCTCCCATTCTTTAAAAAAAAGGTAAGATAATTATCCAATACGTTCGTCTGGTCTACTTTACCATTACTTCTATCAAAAAAAGCAGCATGACGTGACTCTTGAATTTTTTTCTAAGGAATTGTAATAAGGTGTTCCGTAATACATTTTTTTATTGTAGAGTTCTATTTAAGAGCATATATATGATATTCAGATATCCATAGCACAACATACTGTTCAAACTTTAATTAAATGACACTTATTCAATAGATTATTGGTCATTGTCATGCTTTTACAGACCTACCAAATTATTAGAAAATGATTGTGCAAAGTTGCAAACCCTAGAAAGGATTTAAAAAATGCCAATTTGAAATAATGTATACAAGATACCTTTGAGGATTTGTGTTATCTTTCCCTTTTTTCGTGGCATACAACTCCCGGTTATGGCCAGTATCCGCTACTATACCGGCAGTTGTGGTATGATGCTGTGACTTGAGTGTAGATAGGGAAGAGTCACCTGATCCTTTCTTTATCTTTCGACCCGCTGGTTTAAGGGTCTGTAACTTCTGCAAAGAATTGGCTCTCAAGACCTCCACTACAGCCTGCTGGTAGAACTTTTCAGAGGTGGAACTCTTCTTATTGAAATCTGAGCTTGATGCTAGTTCTCTTGAGGAACTGCCACAACCCTGGGGGCATGGGGATAGCTCAATTTCACTGTTTGGCAAATATGGTAACTGAGGACTCAATGATTTCAGTGGGGTCCTTGAATCAAAATCCATCCTCGGCCTGCAGTTGTATCAGTTATGTTTCACTATAATGTGCAGTAGCAATAAGTAACTATTTCAAACTGCTGTCTTATGTGGTCTAGGGCCCAGATATGCAACTGTATAATTTACTCTAGTAAAAAAAAAACTTTTATTAAACTGAATTCATTCTATTTAAGAGCCACTTGGTGTAAACTATGATACATCTGTATCCTCAACCTGTAAATTTGGGGAGAAGAAACATCAGATCTGTTATCACAGTTGATATGCAATGTGCGCCTTGCATCCTCCATGTAAACCTGTAAAGGAACATATTACACAGTTCATATCAAACAAGGAATCCTCGCTAACCCTACATACTGCATGGATCCTGATAACCCAAGTTCCGTTGGTCTTAAATTTAGTAATAGAAGTATTTTTCAGTTAAAGCTACAATGCACACACACCTTCAAAGCATTCAAGAAGGCCTCCAAATTGCAAATTGTCGAAAAGCGGAAGGCAAATTTCTGAACCTGAAAACAAAATACAGAAATGAAGACACGTATGATATTAATGATAGCTACTAAAATTCAACAGTGATATACAACCTGGAAGCCAAGTTCAAACAACCGAAGAACAAAGGATCAGCGTCATATACATAGTTTGTTTGCAGAATATTTATGGTGTTCTCATTATGAACTGCCTATGCATTACTGGTTAGAAATTTTGTGTAGAACATTATAATTATATACCTTGCATGCATACTAAGTTTACATTCAAAAAATGAGCTAAACGAGTTTCAAAGTCCTTCAGATTTTCTTGTTGTTATTAATTTGAAAGCTAAGTGTTCCCATCTGAATTATACCAATGAAGCTGTCTCACGGAGACAAATAAAAGCTAGAGTGGATACATGCCTGTCATTGGTGTTTATTTTGAATTTCAAACTCACTAGAAAAGTTAAGCTACTTGCCTCTTCCATTTCGTCCCTATAAGTCACTGTTAATACTCTTGTGCCCCTGGGAGGAAAACCAGATTCGCATGATACCTGTGGCCAACTGATATTCAGTTTGGAGATGAAGTGTTCTTCCTGCAACATGCCATCAACAGTTTAAGGCAAACAAAAGTTCCGGAAATTTTGCTTTGCTTCACCGACTTTTTAGTAGAGTGATGCAGTGTGGTATAACAAATTATATACAAAACCTCAAATATCAATGAAGGAAGCCCCAGTAAATGATCATCCATCACATTAATAAGAAGAAAAGTAAAATATAACACATATCATATGGTGTATTATTTAGATTCAAACCATGTAGTCAAATAAAATTCAGCTTGTGTCAATCATGAGACAACGCCTAAATCTGTGATCACAATCATAATCGCCACACAAACAAAAACATGCTATGATTTGGTAGTAAGTCTAAGTTCTATCCCCTCCAAATGATGACCAGACATAAGAAAAGGATACTACAATCAGATATACTACAAACCTCAAAACACAGCATCAATCACTGATCAGAACTTCAATAAATCATAACTAATCATGTCAGTTTTCTTAACAGATCTTCTAAATCTTATTTCAACAGTTTCTATAATCAGCTCAACTGCAGAGACTCAAGCAAAAGAGATGCATCAAAAGCCTATATTCCATCTACCTTACTAACATATCAACACAAAACACTGAAACAAATCAAACAACACTTCACCAAATATTTTCACAATCGACGACTCACCATAATCCTCCCGCGGTACTGAACTCTCATAATCACATCGACATTATACAAATCGAAGATCAGCTTTAATTCAGCCGACGATGACGCTGTAAGCCATGTCCCGTTCTCTTTGTTGGATTTGGTATTTCGACGAACCTTCAGATGCGGACACGCCACGGTGACAGCCTTGGTGGCTTCCGTCGACGGAAAGTTGAGGAATCGAGAATAATGTACCTCCCATTTCTCTCTCATCGCGACGCTCTCCATCATCTCCCTCATCGGCTCTCCTCTATTTCCCGCTACTTCTTCTTCTCAATTTCTGTACAGAAACCCTCACGCATTTCACCCCAGGTCGACTTCGATAGGATAACAACCGGCGTCGTATTGGTGAATATGTTCCCTTAGATAGCATTAAACTTAACCTGGCATGTACAAGTCAGACCAGTCCAATTGGATCGACCTGTTCGCTCAGTAATCTAAACAGGTTTAAACAAGTATAATAGTTCGATAGACCAATCCGATTCGGTCTGTATTTCTATTAAGGATAGGCTCGAACATATATTTTAACCCGATCAACCTGATAGGCCTGCATATTAATCCGCTGCAAATTTAAACTCTAATTTTCATTATCTTTAACTTCATTCATTTGAGTAAAGAAACATGAGGAAGAGCTACAGTGCAAAATATGTGAAATACTTTTTTGGTGTGCCGACTATGACAGAATGAGATGCATGGTAAGCGTAATCCATTCTGTAAAATTATTTTTGTCACTAAAGCGACCTTGAAAGATTTTCAAGCATCAAAACCAATAACTTTTTTTTTTGATACAAAAACCAATAACTAATTAATGTAACGAATCAAAGAAGTTACACCCTTTAGCTAAGCATATAGTTACCTAACTTGAAAAATAAGCACTCCTCTAGGTTGGCTGTCTAACTCACTGCATTCCATTAAACTGAAGGTTTATCTAATTGGCAAAATCATCGTTAGAAAATTGACGCTAATCCATTGAAATATGGTCTACTACAAATGCAAAGACCATGATCAAGATTAAGAAGACATGGTCGTCACTAAGTTTAAGGTGACACATAACTGTAGCGGGTTGGCCCGAAGGGTAACTTGATCTAGTAAATAGGGCGGGTTTAGATAAGATTTTGAGCCCGAATATGAACAGATTTAGCTTAGTCCTATTTGGGTTATAAAATATAAAACAGTCCGGGCCGAACCCGAATTTGTACATGTCTAAAATGAATACTTTTTTTACATAGTAAATGAATGCGCTTTGACCGGTTCAAGTTTTGTGAATTGTGATAATCTGAGTTTTTTTCTTCAAAACAACCTAAATGGAGTTCCACTTTTATCTTTTATCCCGTTTGAATTTCACATATCTAAAATGTTTTGTTTTTATTGAAAATGGTTCAGAACGAACCAGAACCCCAGATCTGCCATGAAAGTGACCAGACGAGCAATGATCTAGTTTTGGTAAAAACACCGATTCCCGGAAACCGGTGTTTTGGGGAATAAACACGCATCATTTCTTCTTCATTTTTCATCAGAATCTCTCATTTGAAGCCCAAACGAAGTATCTCTCCTTTAATATCAAGAGTTTTGAAATTGGCAGAAGCCACTTTTTATGCATCTATTTAAATATTTGTTAGTTTCAAATGAATTATAAGTATAATTTGTTATTTTTCTCGGCTGAATAGCTTAGTGTATATGTTTATTTAACGTGTTGTTTAATATGATTTGTAAGGCCTGAAAGAGAAATGGACATGCCTACAGTAGAGACATTTGATAACCCCGTGACGGACGAGTATAGACGAGATAAGATGGAGCATTTGGAGTTCATCGCTGTTGAAAATGCTGGCTTTGAAAATGTACAACCGAGATATGTTTGGGATTGTCCATCATTTGATGATGTTAAGGTGCGGGAAACAAATCAACCCGTCAATTACTATTTGAGAGAAAACTATGGTCGACATCCCCATCAAGTGCAGAGAAAACTACATTCCGTGCAAACGCCTTGGCCAAATATGTTGTACAGAAGTACTTCATAATGGTGCTCAAATGTCGACAGGGTCTTTGTCCATGGGACATTCGCATAGCTGCTCTACAAGGAACCCAGTACTGACACGTACGGAAATATCGTGCAGACCACATATGGCAGAATGATACTATTTAGAAAGACAACATCCATCTAACCAAGAACTACATCGTGAGGGAAATTTGGGATGTGATGAATGAAAGAGTAGGGTTAATTCATTGCAGCAAAGATACAACCAAGAATTTCGTTAACCTTTGGGCTGGACAAAGGCTTGCCAAGCGAAGAAATAAGCAATGATACATTTATTTGGAATCTGGGAAGACTCGTTCACAAAGATGTCACGTTTGATACATGCTTTCGTTGATTCAAGTCCATAAAAAGTTGTCAGATGGGATTGAGATGTGTTGTTCATCGATGACACATATATGTATGATAAGTACGGTGCGAAGCTATTGTTTGCAGTTGCTTTAGACGCAAACAATCACAATTTGTTTATCACTTATGCCTTAGTGGAGGGTGAACACACTTCTAGCTAGAAGTGGTTCATGACATGTATCCGCGATGGTGTCACCTCACGTGAGAGTTTGTTCTAGATTTCTAACAAGCACGCTGGATTATTGGTAGTTACTAGAATAATGGTTGCCTCCTAAGGCATACAATCGTGTCTGCGTTAGGCACTTGCAGAGAGCTTCAATACCAAGATGAAGGACTCTAGTTTGAAATAAAAACTTGGCATGGTGGCATATATTAGAGAAAAGAGTATAAATTTGAGGTTGAATATACAAAATTGATGGAACTGTTGCAGGACAAATCTGAGGTGCGAAGGTGGTTCGGGAATATAGACAAAGATTTATGGTCTTTGGAGTTTAATAATGGTGGTATGTGATAGGCCTCAATGACCACCCATTTTGAAATCGTACGACAACATTCTCAATGGCGGGCATGATCTGCCCATATCTGCATTGGTTATGTGTACATTTAAGCAGATGAATGCGTACTTCAACAACCATCGAGATGCATATTCCTCTGAAGATTCACAACAAGTTGGAGGAACTTTGAGCAAAGGCAGACTAGCACGGAGTGAAGTTATATAATGCGCCGCGAGGAATTTATGAAGTGGTCACGACAAGAAAGCATCATAGTACACAGTTTGCCTCGTGACAAGAACGTGTTCCTTTGGGAAATGGAAATTATTTTATTTTCCTTGTAATCATACATTGGTAGCGTGCAAATACGCAGACATGGATTACGCTCGATCAGTTCGTTGTTCATGAGTATACACTAGAAGCTTACAACATGACTTTGAGTTACTATTTGGCTCCATTAATTCATGAGGACTTCTGAAGGTCGTATGAGGGACATTTCCATGTTCCTAACCCTGATTTTAGACATGGAAAAGTCAGTAGAAATCTGACAAGGCGCAAACGTAATGAGATGGATCAGAGGGATGTCCGTCAGTCTAGTAGTTAGAGGGGCTTCGCCACAATTACCTAGACAATTCAGAGATGCAAGATATGCCATCAAACAGGTCATAACAGGAGGCATGTCCAACTCGAGATGCAAGCGAAATAGTCTGATCCCTTGTTTTCTTACGGCATTGTTTTTTAGTTGTTTTGTATTCTCTTAATAGTGTTGTAACCGGTTTGTTTTGTTTAAGTTTCAATATTTTCGTCGTGGCACTGTTTCAAACATTTTTTTAAGTATTTAGAATATTTATTGTCTTACTTTTAACAAAAGCGGAAAATTCATAGATATGAAAAATGAATATTTGATCAACACAAAACCAACACGAAAACTGGATCCCAGGGAATCAGATTTTTTTTAAACTGGGCATTTTAGATATGTGAAACTAAAACATGTACAAAAGGTAAAAGTGGAAGTTGATTTAGGGTATTTTGAAGAAAAAACCCTAATCTGAGTCAAATTACTCGTTTTATCGGACAGTTCGATTTAAGCAAATTTGGAGATGAACCGCTATGCATATTCCACTTGGAACCAGGATTCCTCGGGGTTGGGTAGATTTGGTATTAGGATTTCGGTAAAATTTTGACAAATCTGTTGGATCGCAAAACAACTAAATATGTTGAAACTCAAATAATTGCAGAAGTAAAAATGGCATGCAAAGAATAGTGATAATAAATCGAAATAGTTAACAATTGAATGTAATTATCCTAATATAAAGGCATACAATCGGCAGACCTATTGAACAAAAATAAAACCTAACGCTACGATTAGACAAGATATAATTGCTGACTAAACTAACTACAATAGATAACTCTCATGAATTTTACAACTTATTCGAATCTAGAACACCAAAAATATGCTTCCAAATTTTCTAATGGACTTTCGACATCAGCCCTCTCATAACCCAACTAATTGATGACACCGCAAGAATAAAACACATCTTGCCCTTCCTACACATCCATGAGATCCAGCTTCGACTAGAGAAATGAATTTGAAGATTGTGGGCTCTTCATACCCACGAAGTAACTATGACGTTTGGACCATGCCAAAGAACTTTGATCAGTATGGAGGAGCCATATTCAGGTGCCACGGTGGTACGTTCTTGTGTGGGAAGTAGAACACTCACAATGCTCATCCGCTATCAATGAACTAATTCACTTTATATAATGGGCATTCATGACTTGATCCAATCCTCCTCCTTACAAATGACCCACTTGAGCGATGTAAGGGATGCAAATACCCCATAGATATCATTCCAATCAAAAGGCAATGGTGACACATGAACTAGTTACTTTGAAGAGAATTTAGCCACAACTAAACAATTCCACATATGCGTTGGCGTGCTCAATGAAGGATGAAGTCTTCAAAACCTTCAACGCCCTCCCTCTAGCAGTCTGAATGTCACTATAGGGCGACACAGTGGGAATATGGTACTTTTGTTTACTAATGGATGGAGGATATGCCGCTTCATACAGTACTTACTTATGCGACTCTCCCGCGATGATACTTGTGTATACTGAAGGCTCCTCTTTAGTTGACGCTATTCGGTAAGGTGACTCATTCTTGGTTTGGAAAATTGATATGAATCCATCTTTGGGTGTGCCTGTTATTCTATGTTTTGCGATTCAAATTGACGTTTGAGATAGTCGATAGGTATTAACCAATCCGCTGGTAGTTGTTCTAGTCTTTTACCATAGAAAGCTGTCCTTGCTAGTTAAGAAGACATCTCTTCTATTCAATTCAACAAAGTGGTCTTTTTTAGAATTCACCTCCAGACTAAAAAAAGTGAAAGGGAAGCTTTCCATTCGTGGTATTTTATCTTCCCTCAAGGGCCAGTTTCTTAATTACATTGAGCTAAGACTTTCAAATCAACAATGTCTCTTTATCTTAAGTAATTCTTTAATCGAATTCTGAGTCTCTGTACGTAAGGACCCTTCTTGCTCGAGGCTTAGGACGAGAAAGACTCATAGAAGAGTATCGGAAGGAAAGAGTCAGAACTAAAAAGGGTGGGGAGGCAATTCATATAGTTCTGGTCCTTGACCAAGATTCCGGGATTCTAACTATACATTGGTGGTTGCTTTTGTTGCCAGTCTTAGTCTCAAAGCTTTAGCTGCTTTCCCTATAGAGTCGGCAAGGGATTTACCTGAGAAGTGATACGTCAGCGCAAATATCAGAAAGAAGGCTTTCTTGCAGTTTTTTAGGGTCAGTGAGAAGATCCCTTATTCTTGGGCCTATGGGGGCTGCTTAAAGAAGCAAGTAAGCAGTACGGGGAGAGTAATACTAATCCACCTTTACTAACATCAGTAATAGTCATTGACTCAGTCGTGGTGAGTGAAGAGTGAAATTGAGAGACAGTCCTCACAGCCTCCACGCGAAAACGTATCCCCCATGATGATGCTTTTGCCCCTTATCTACTACGGGTGAATCTCTTCGATCCGAAATTTGACTATCCCTAAAAAAGGCTTTGCTGCTGCTAGCTCGGCCACTGGGATGACTTAAACAACTGCCATAGGTCCCTCTCTATCCGGGTCCTCCCCCTCCACCGGAACTCCTGCGGGTTAGAGAGATGGAGGAACTACTGAAGCTGCTCCCTCTGCTTCTGGAACTGTAAAAGGGTTGAGGGCAATCACTTTTTTTTTATCATGGCTTGTAATCCTGGAGGCTTTCCCTGGACAACCGAGCTTGCCTAAGTACGGCGTAGAAGAAAAAAAAGTCTAGGATTGAGATCTGAGCAGGAATTTTTCCATGTGAGTGGCTACGTTTTAGGGTGGTAATTGATTGCTTGGTCGAGCAGCTGCCATTGGCAAGGAAGGAAAGGTCTTTCATAGCATCTGGGGCCGAGTCCCTGTTCTGATTACTACAATTAGTGTAGCACCTTTCGTTTCAGGTCTTACTTCGGAGAGTAGCGTTGCTATTGTTTGTTTGAGTATAATCCTGGTATCCTTCTACAATCGTCTTTGTGGCTCCTGTTGCTGCAGAACCTCTGTGCTGTTAGTTTTACCCTGCCCGGTAACGGGTCCTTGAATATTCTTAGGTTCAGATTGTCGACAGCTAAGTTATTTTTTCTTTTCTCCAATGGGTAAGGAATCTCGTTTTGCAAAGTCCAACGTGCATTAGTAGCGTGCCCGCGGTACCTGTGGAATCAACTGTATGCGTTTGGGTGAAAGTTCGTGGGTTTGGTTTGGTGTAGTGAAAGAGAAAAAGTAGCTTCTGTTTTTGAACAGGGCAAGCATACCTAGGAAATCGAGATTGGGATCCCATTGATCCAGCGGAAGTATGTTGGTTATATATTCAATTAATTTATTAAACTGATATGTAACAGATAATCATACATAGATACATTTTATACAATTCCCTTATGACATAGTTATCGATGAGAGTATATTGTCTAAATACCACACAGATAATTACAATATTGTTTGACAGAATTGATAATTATTTTTTTCAACTCGTTTGTCAATGGCATGAATATGACTAGTTGAATCAAAGAAGCAACATGAGCTGGTTTGTGAAGAAAAAAATGTGATCTAATATTTTGTATGCAGATTGTATGGGGTTGGGCAGAGTGGTGACTGAGCTGATGGAATAATCAACATTTGGAACTGGGTCAGGCTACACAGCTAGTGGGTAGTTTGAATAGACTACGGGAACAATTTCGATAGAAGGAAGTTTTTCAGTCTGACGATTAATGCAAACAGGCCGTAACATGGGAGGTGCATTACTCCTACGGCCAAGTACCTGCAAGAAATGGAAAAGAACAAGCCTTAGTGACATCCTTTGCTTCTGAGAAAGCCATGGAAGTCCCATTTGGTATGAAATGAACGACATACCAAGCAGGTGCAAATCGAGAGGATAAATCCATGAATGGATACGGCCACCTGAGGCGAGGGAAAGTAAATTTCAGATTGATTTAGCCAAATGTTAAAATCATAAATCAACTGATTGAAAGATATTGTGAGACTCGTTGGAGAAAACATTGACCAGATTGAAACACATGCATGAACTATCCATTGCACGACGACAAATGTTGATGTCCACGTGACAAAATATGCAATCCTGAAAAACGGGAATCTCTGCACCAAAAAACAGATTGGACAAAGTAAGTGAGAATTGGACTCCTATTTCAAACTCTTTAACAAAAATCTTGATTCTTTACCATTCCGTTTAAAATTGTATCACCCACAAGGAAAACAGCATTGATAGAGTGCATGCTAACATCCATCTGCACAAGAATTCTTCGTATTGTAAAATAAAGTGGCTACACAATAATAAAAGTAAATACGTTCACAAGGAGTGTACCTTGGGAGAGATGGCAATACGCAAACATCTAAGTGGTGAACTATTTTTTAATTTGAAAAAGTGAAACTGATAAAATGATTCATGTACTTACAAAATGTAGTCTGTAGCTTGACGGTGTAAGGAATGGATATATCAAGAACCAAAAGACTGAGTCAGTGAGCACCACTGCACCAGCAGCCACCTGTTCACAAGAACATTAATGAAAAAACGATGAATTTCGTGTATCAACTTACAAGAGAAAACAAGAACTATCTTTTTTCTTCAAGTACAATAAGCATGTATAAGGAATATTCTCATATACCTACTCAGAAATCATCATAGGGCCACGTCTTACAAATAAATCATACGACTGAATATTTTTTATAAGCCCAATGTATTCCACGAATGCCATTGTGTGTCGTTGGCGCGGTGAATATACACTAGGCAGTCTTTTACCAGCCTACATAACTGTGATAGATAACACTAGTAAATCATGATAGACTACTGTGTGTTTGTTAGAAGGCGTATTGTGCGTTTGTTAGATAGCCTATTGTGTTCATATTTTTGCTGCACCTTGTCTACTTCTCTTAGTTGCAGGTGTGCAGGCTAAGGATCAGACTCTGTCTATAGCTCAATTTAGATTTTAGTCTGTTGCTGTCCTGTGAGGCTCTGGCCTCTTTATTTTTGTCCTCTGTAGTCTGTAGTAAGGGACTCCCTTAACTACAGCCTTGTATCTTTTCCGCCTATGGCGACCCTGTAATTCCCATGGTCTTGGCATTTTTGGGCCCTATCAATAATAGGCATCGCCTAGCTTTCTTTAAAAAAAAAAGAATCATGATAGACTCACTTGGAAAGTCACTTGAAAAGCATAGCTCCAAAAGTTTGCAAGTTCACGAACACTCGTAGTACTATGATCATCCACGACTTTTTCTGAGCTACATATATTCACATCTTCCTCAAGTGAAGCACCAACATCGGCCACTCTCTCCACATCTAGAGGCGCAAAATCTATCTGCTCATGATTCAATAGATTTGAGTGTTGGCAGCATCCATACATTGAGAAAACAGATCCAACCTACAAGTTCAAAAGATGTACACTTCATCAAAATCAACTTTAATTGATAAAAATACAAGACCTTGACCATCAATATCAAAAGCATGGATATTAGGTTTTGTCCACCAAGCACAATAAACCAGTATAAAACGCGTACCCCAAAATATATGGTGACCAATGTAAAAGTCCACCTAGAGAGAAATAAAATCAGCCCGTTAAATGAAATGCTATACACCTCGAGTTTTGGATTGGCCAACTATATATGAAGACTTACTGAGTGTAAAAGTACATAATGTCAATCCCATCCAATGCAATATTGGTAACTATTAGTGCCAAAAGCACGAGGAAGGCACATGATCGGAAAGTCAAGAGCCAGGCAGGATGGATTGATGGGATGCAAGTCTTCCAAGCTTCTTCCTTGTACAGACACTGCGCTTCCGATTGCTGATTTCCTCTCCCCTCACTCCTCAATTTTCTGAAAACTTCATATTTCCATATAATGATGGACGAGGAAACAATTGCTGTGAAGATCCATAGAGCGGATAGAAAGAACCGCCAGTTCAACCAATAACTTGCCTCTGTTGAATCAGCGGCCATGATTGGAAGCCAATTCTTTCTCGTTGACCCTGAAAGAAAGTACAAAGATCACTTTCGCAAGCTCCACATCTTGTATCACAGTTTCTTATACTAATGGATGGAGCTCAAAACAATGATAACGGGCGGCTATAAGAAAATTAACAATGTTTACTCCTAAAAAAAGTTTAATAGATATTCAAGGCAAACGTTCCAGTGCTTACAGCCCGAGAAATATTTACAATGAAACATCCAAACAAATGAAGAGGTGAAAAGAAAATTGGCAATAAGAACATAGCTAAAATAAATACAAGAACGAATTAGACTCCAGAAAAGTACAAAAACATATCATTCACTATAGCCATTTGTACGGAATAGTTGCATCATAGTACAGAGATGTAGAGCACGTTATGGCTTCCTTGTCAAGGATTTTATTGACCTTTGCTTTGGATTCAAGCATGACTTCCTCAGCGTTGTGGCAGTGGTGATTGCTGCATTTACAGTGTTGTTTGCTTTTATTTTTACATTTTCCATCAGATCTTTCAATTTCAAAAGCAGATAATAGGTCCCCCCAGCTTTTTTCGTTTTAACAAAGAATGTATACTACTAGTAGCTGGCTCTATTTTTTTCTGAAATTTTAGTTTAATTATGTATGTAGATTTTCAGATTACAGTTAGACGAATCTCGACTTTATTGCTGTATTTTGTAAGCAACAACCCAAGATAAATAAAAGATAATTCTCAGCCGATCAATTTGCAGTTTAAAAAAAAACTATGGGCAGAGCGGCAAATCAGTATAACTAATTGGCTCGATATGTAACACCATATTACTAGACATAAATATCACAAGGCACAAACAAAATTAAACCAGTTTTCGCAACCATTCGACTTAGACACCATCCTTCCGTGAAACAATCATTCGCTGCAACAACTCATAGACATATCACATATACAACAAGTGTACAAGCAAGAAGCAACGATGACACAATGAACAAACAAGAGTGGTTAGAGCTAAATTCTTCTTGATAAAAACAAAGGTCTCACTCTCACCTTTATGAAGCTACCAAATTCCTGCTCCTCGTCTCCAGCTAGGACAACCAAATATTCAAACTACACAATTATTAGGGCTCCGTATGAACAAATTCATGTCGGGAGAATCCCAATATCTCAAAATATGGCAAAACACAGCCACAGCCATTATCATCGTCATCCAAAAACGGAATAAAACGATGTCCACGTTTTGCAGCCAGGCGGATAATTGAATATGGGCCTGAACATGGTAAACCAGGCCCAACCATGTGACACGTCATCGGCGTCCTCTCTCTGTATATAATCTTTCCAGTTTACAGGTAGTCGAGGAACCCTATTCGCACTGGAGATGCAGATCTTCGTCAAAACCCTAACCGGCAAGACCATCACGCTCGAGGTCGAGTCGTCGGACACGATCGACAATGTCAAAGCCAAGATACAGGACAAGGAAGGCATCCCGCCGGACCAGCAGCGACTGATTTTCGCTGGGAAGCAATTGGAAGACGGTCGCACTTTGGCTGACTACAACATCCAGAAGGAGTCGACTCTGCACCTGGTGCTGCGTCTCCGTGGAGGAGCTAAGAAGAGGAAGAAGAAGACGTACACCAAGCCGAAGAAGATCAAGCACAAGCACAGGAAGGTGAAGCTGGCTGTTTTGCAGTTTTACAAGGTGGATGATTCTGGTAAGGTGCAGAGGCTGAGGAAAGAGTGTCCCAATGCTGAGTGTGGCGCTGGAACTTTCATGGCTAACCACTTTGACCGCCACTACTGTGGCAAGTGTGGTTTGACCTACGTTTTTAAGGCTGCTGCTGATGAGTGATAATTTGTTACTGATTTTGTTCTAAAATTGTCTGCTAGTATTCTCATTTCTGGATGATCAAGTTCAGATTCTTATCAGTAATTTACATGCCTTATGAATCCTCTTTGATTTTATTGTATTCCTCTATAGTTGTTGCATTAAAGAATTGATAATCTGGTTTGATGTTTTATATTTCTTTTTGTTTAGGCAAGTGGTGTTTTTAGAAGCTTTCATATCATTGATATTAGTAGATTGAAAGGATTCAGAATGTACAGAGAATATTTTCTCATTTATATTAATCCACTGCGGTTGTGTAATCTTATTTTGTTCACATGTAGATATATGTTAGGCTTCATTGCAGTTGTGGAGTCTGCTGGAACTTCTTCATCAGACCAGTTCTATGTGCTTTAGTTGCTATACTAGTCATGTTGCAATTTAGATCGCTGGTATTGTTATTTGTGATTCTAGTGTGCTCATCCTGTAGATGGCTCCTTGTCTATAGGTTGACAACATGCTATGTTAACCATTTTGCATATCACATAGATCTTTGGCCATTTTGCTTATGATAATGAAAATGTCTTTTTTATTTTACGATACTCTTTTTGTACTTCAAATGGCGAGAATATGAAGGTATAAGAGGTCACTGTCTGTCTCTATAACCTTGTAATAGATAGGGGGCAAACGAGTTGAGGTGAGTACTGAGTTCAAACATTGAGTCTAAGTTCAAAACTCAACTCGATATTTTTCTCAATCAAGTTCTAGTAAAAAAGATAACATAAACAAACTCCTCACATAATGAGAAAGGTTGTTAGAATCGAAACGTAAAATCGCCGAGTTTACCTAATATTAAAATTTATATACATGTTATGTAAATATGCTACGTTTTAATTTCGGAATACAAAAACACCGGTCTTCATCTCATCCTTTCAAAAACAAAGGATGCATACTATAAAAATAGATTTTCACGAGTTTTAAATGTTTTAAGTAAATAGAGCTTTATACAAACCAAAGTATTCAAAAAAGATCAAATAGAGCATTCAATTCAACAAAGGTTTGGCTAGCTGCTTGTCTTTCCTCATCAGTCTTCATCCATCTTCAAAGTTCTAATATAGCTTCACTTTGCCAAGTTCAAATTGTCTCTAAATACTAAATTCGTGCACATCATTATCTCCATCACTATCTTCATTTCCAACTTGTTCATCTTCGGATGATTAAGGTTCTTCAATATTAGAACCAAACACCAAATCATTTGAAGGTGCAAGTATAGAATTGCATGAAGGCCCTGAACCTCCAGTATCGCATGCTAGACTTGCTTCGACATCGGTATGCTGGTTAACATTCTCATCGTCATTGTTAACATGATCATCAGAAGTAGTTAAAAATTCATCATCAGATTCAATATCTATAAACTCAAGTAGTTCTCTATTCTGTGTTTCCTTCTTTGTTAACTTCATATTGGTCACCACGTAAACCAAATTATTCATTCTTTGTTGATGTAGCCGATTCCTTTTCTTGATATGAACCTATAAAATAAATATAGTTAGATAAGAGATAAATCTGATGCAGCAACAAAAAAAAAATCATAAAAACAACAATCAAAATCTGATGCATATGAAAGTAAACCAAAATGTGATGCAAATGCAAGTATGCCACAATAAAAAGGAACACCTTTGAAGGCATATGACAGTAAATTTAATGATTTTCTCAAGCAAAGTTTGCCCAAAAGCTAAAACTAATTAACGAAAGTGAAATCTGAAAAATTATGATCTAATAAATAAATGTAATTACCATTTCGAATGCACTCCAATTACGAAAGTGAAACTCATATTTTTCCTCCCTTTGCCTCTTAAGGAACCAGAAACAGACCCTTCACTGAAATTTTCATTCTCATCCATGGATGTGAATTTCGCAGCTTTCACCAGAACTTCAGAAGTAAATCCTCTACTAATCTTTACATGAATTTCGCAGAGCCTCCAAAGCAATTGAATTTCTCTTTTGACGTCTGACATCCAGCGTGCGTCGACGAGGAGAAGAAATCGAACGGAAGAGAGCGATTTTGTCAGTGAATTTTTAGTAGGATTAGGGTTTCATTATCAATTTTTTTATTTGTCTTATTGGGCCTGGTAAGTTAAATAAGCCCAAACTTTAGACTCGTACGATTCTAACCGAATTTACCGATTTTAAGCCGAGTCAAACCGGTTAAAATGGTTTTCACCTCCGATTTTAACAAAAAAACGATTCCAGCTGCGATTTAACACGAAAAAACACGTAGAATCATAAAGTCGTACGATTTTACAAGTTAAAACTCGATTTTAACAACCTTGACGGTAGGGGTGGGCACAACCCGGCCCGACCCGATTAATGTCGGGTTTAACCTAACCTGGTATGAGTTTCGGGTCGGGTTAGGGTTGAGGTTCGGGTTACCCAATTTTATAAGTAATATAAAAAATACTAGATTTTTAACAACATTCAAACTTTACACCTCATCTGAATGAATGTGACTACCATACCAATTAATCTATGAATAAGTAACTGGTTTGCAATGAAAAATAAAATCGTAAGACTAAACTTTACATCATAAATTAGTGATTTAAGCTTATATTTTTAAAGTATTTATATCACGATAGATGACGTTGAATATTTTATGTCTTTTATAAATTTTAGTTTTAGGGTCGGGTTTGGGTTCACATAATTGACCCGGTCTTTTGGGATGGGTTAGGGTTCAAAGAAAAGACCCGGTCATTATTTCTGGTCGGGTTAGGAACGAGCCCAACCAAGTCCAACCCGGCCCATGCCCAACCCTACTTGACGGTACTCTTCTTGTACTTCAAATGGTGAGAATATGAAGGTACAAGATGTCACTTCTGTCTCTGTAACCTTGTAATAGATAGGGGGCAAACGAGTTGAGTCGAGTACGGCAAAGTTCGAACTTGACTGAGTTCAAACATCGAGTCTAAGTTCGAAACTCAACTCGATATTTTCTCAATCAAGTTCTAGTAAAAAAGATAACATAAACAAACTCCTCACATAATGAGAAGGTAAAAGGTATATTAGTCAATTGGAAAACAATTCACACAACCTTATATCAATAAATATCACGCTTTTCGAACAAGATTCGGTCGACGATAATAGTATATTCGTATTTTTGATCTCAAATCTTATGTTAAAGTTCTCAGTTAATCATGATGTTCGTGGTTTTGCTTTATATGTTTGTGTTTTTTATAAATACAACAAAACCATTATTTGTAGTTTTGCTTTATATGTTCGTGATTTTGATAAATACGGTAAAATCATGATACATAGGTTCATCATTATGTTCATGATTTTGATCTTAAATCTTATGTTCAAGTTCTCACATCAGAGTTCGTAGTCGACTAATGAAATAAATTAAGTAGAGCAAATATGAGAGCGGAGTTTGTGGGTTTGTTTTGAAATTTTAGGCTCATAATATCTAAACGGATATTCACTCATATTTTTGAGATTTTAAATTTTAAATATACGTTGTCATTTCCTAATATACACTTTTGACCGTAAAAATGATTAAAAGATTATTTAATTTGAATTAATCTTGATTAATCTATACCGTTGAAATTATCAAATCAATTGATATTAAATTTTTGGGAAAAGTACAAAAAGGGGTAGCGAACTACCGCCCATTTCCATTTTCTTGTCCGAACTATTGAAATTTTCAAAAGAGGGACGAACTATATATAACTTTTCCAAAATTGGGTAAAAACTAACGGAGACTAACGGTGTTAATAACACTGTTAACGATATTTTTAACTCCGTTAAACTATCACTTTTTCATTTGTTTGTATTTTTTATATAGATATTAGTTTATAGTTACTTGTCTGAGTTTTAAACTGTATTACGGTTTTCTTCTGTTTTTTTATCACAAGGTGATGCATCTTACAAATAAGTTATTTACATAAATTTTTCATAGAAAAAAAAATGGACATCACCATGTTACATCGTCCCAGCTTCTTTTTCCCAGCAAAAATCAGTTACAAAATAAGGCAAAATTCCACCATCTGTATAACTAAAAAAAGCATCACAAAATAAGGCAAAATGAGGTAACATCCCAAACAACACATTAGCATTCGAACATGAACAAATAATTCTCAAGATTGCTGCCTCAACCATCAAGTAGTAACATGCATATTTGTTTATTTGTCTTGAATATTGCTATCATTTTGAACTTGGACCTTCTGTGCCTCTTCTGAACATAGCTTGTCCTCCCCGCACTGATATTTGTAAGGGTCCATTGAGTACTGGCCTCTCATACGGTACCGCATTGCCTACAATATCATATTCCGAATGCCAATTTCGTGACGGATACTCTTTTGTAGAAACCTTTATAGAATAAATAAAGAAAGGTTAGCACAATGACTATCTCAATTGCATATACTTTCACTTGATGCTCTACAAATCACAATCAGAATAACAAAACATACATCAGAATATGCAAACCATATGGACACATTGATTCGAAGCAACTGAATTTCTTGTAATACAATTAACAAAGTTAATTCTAAGCTAAAGGTATGCATCCAATTACAAAATACGCAATTAAATCAAACCAAATGATAATCTTAAACAATCAAACCTGACTTTCATTAATGATAAATGGGTCCTGAGATCTGTTTTTCCTCTTCACCTGCCATTTTAAAATAATAACATCAGTATTTTTCAAAGTGAAGCTAAAAAATGGACCATGTTATAAATTAGAAACATTACACTAGCTTTCTTGAACTTTCTACCCCCATCCCATCCCTACTTTCATTTTCCTTGCTGGGCGATTGACTCACTTCCGTTGTAGCTTGCTTTTTCTTCATTCTATTTCTTGCAGCCCGAGCAGCATCCTTTTTTCTTTGCTCTGCTTTTTTAGGGTCAACTACATCTCCCTTACATCGTCGTGCATTATGACCTGCACTCCCGCAACGACTACAAGTCATTGTGCTACCATCCTTTCGCTTCTTATGCACGTTGATTGGCTCATTAGCCTCCCTTATGCGTCGACGCCTCGGTCTCCCTGCTTGTCTTCTAAAAAGTGGAGGCAATACAAGTTGTCCATCCTGTTGTGGCCACTCTGATGGTCCAGGAAGTGGTAGAATGTAGGACTCATATGTTCTTTTAAATTCTGATTTTCTATACGACTGATGAACATAATCAGATGGATCTCCACGCATGTGTCTTATTGCAGCGCATGCATGACTGCAAGGAATTCCAGTGAGATCCCACAGTCGACAAGTACAAGACCTTTCGTACACATTCACAACATATGTGCCATGAACTATATGCTCCACTTCCATCAAATTTCCACCTCCATACGTGACATTACAGTGCACTGAAACTTTATTTTTATCTTCGAGCTTTTTCAAAATACGAGGACATATATCATTCATATAGTTCTCTATTCCGGTCCTCTTCTCATAAAATCTTTTCATCAATAGCTTGCGAATGGTCTCAAGGCAGGTTATGATTGGTTGGTCTCTCGCTTTCCTGATGAATGAGTTAAAGCACTCTGAAATATTGCTGCATAGTGCATCACTTTTGACGAAGCTGGTGAAACCATGTCTACTCCATACAGCTGGGTTCAACTTCGATAAATAAGTATGTGCGTCTTAGTCTTCGCTCTCCAACACTTCTTGTAACTGACATCTATCTGAAATTCACGTCTCACATGTAGCTGAAATGCTTCTATTTCCCACTTCGGATTATCCCTAAATGCCTCCAAATAATGTGTAGCCAAATACTTAGCAGTGATTTTTGTACTTGCGAAATTGCGGCTACAATTTTTATCATGTGGATGCAGCGACTTGATTTGGAAACACACACCACCATTTTTATCCACTTGATTTGATGCTGATATTCGCCAAGGACAGTTCTCATTTCTACATTGTGCATTGATATTATTGCTTTTATTGTTGATATAGTCGAAGTTGAACCCGTTTCTAATAGCAAAGTCTGTGATTCCTTCAACATTCGATTCCTCCAACATATTCGATATCTGAATTTGCAATGAAGTTACCACCATATCTCATTTTGAATTTCACTAACGCTTCCATTATACCCTTCAAAATGATAAAATCCGTTAGTGTAAATCAAACTGCGTGTTACTTACAGAAAATTCAAATTAATCCCCAACAAAGCAACAAAACCCTAAAGACTTGAAAGCTGCATCAGATTGACGATTTTTTCAAAATCTTTAGGGTACAGAAGCAATACCAAACATATTATTCACTTTCCTACCTTGCTACTGATGTAACCAACGGGAGACACAAATTGACTTACTGTTTTGATTCCGATTAGACGACGCCCGACTTGGCTGTTTCGATGAGAAATTGAAAAATCGATTGATTCTCACCCCAAATAACAAAATCCGACTGGAGCGGCTTCTTATTCAGCAAACATCGATGGATTGAGATGGTGGGAGTCGAATTTTTTTTTTGAGTTAGGGCTTCTTAGTTCTCACGAATGAAGAATCTGTGTTTTTTGTTTGGTTAAAAAAAAAAATTATTTTATTTTGTTAACATAACGGCGTAGGGATTTAATTGTTTTTTTTTAGTACGAGATTAACAGAGTTAATGAAACAGTTACCTCTGTTAGTTTTTACCTCAATATGGAAAAGATATACATAGTTCGTCCCTCTTTTGGAAATTATAATAGTTCGGACAAGAAAATGGAAACGGGTGGTAGTTCGCTACCCCTTTTTGTACTTTTCCCTAAATTTTTTGATTTCTGATGAAAACAAATGGTTCTGACCAGTATTCAACCCAATGTTCATTTGATATTTATTTGTTACTCAGTTTATTATTTAACAATAATATAATTGAAATATATATGGTATTTCGGAAGTTATTTATTTATTTTTAAATTTTATATTAATAATAATCGAGTTTTAATTGAGCTAGTTTACGAGTTTTAATCGGTTTTTCGATCGAATTTTATTCGAACTATAGAGCTGTTCACGAACATAAACGAGTTGAGTTAGATATTGTTCATATTTGACTTGATTCTAATTAACTGAGTATAAAAATTATAGTAGATTTACTAGTTGTACAAGTTCATTCTTATTCTTTGCGTACTTGACTCGTCTATTACCGAGCGAATATTGCGTGAGCTTACTCACAAAATGTATAGACTCATTCACGACCCTAGAAATGGAACAACTCAATTTAATATGTTTGTGTTGTTTCACTAGAAATGG
Organism: Rhodiola chrysanthemifolia; assembly: GCA_033675395.1. Lineage (NCBI taxonomy): Eukaryota > Viridiplantae > Streptophyta > Magnoliopsida > Saxifragales > Crassulaceae > Rhodiola > Rhodiola chrysanthemifolia. Next base: position 15,657,821 of record CM066207.1, read on the forward strand.
CACATATCAATTTCCTATGCTTGTGTTGTTTCACTTTCATCGGGTGCTGGTTTTTATTCGGAATGCCCAGACTTTCATCCATCAGAACTTCAATTGTAAAAAAAACATAACAAAATAGTACTTCATTAAAATCTGCCTATGATTCAATAGGCCTTTGTATATCAAGCGACATTGAATTTTTTGTATCCTGTCAAAACATAAGCTCAATTCTTTTCCTTCATCTTAAACACATTCTGTAAATTAGTCGAATGTATAAAATGACCTTTCCAGAACTCAATGACGGTCTCTATCAAGGTTGTCAAAATCGAGTTTTTACCTTGACTCGTTTTGCCAAAGTAGAATCGAATCGTAAAATCGACTCGTAAACTCGCCGAGTTTACTCAGAGTTTACTGTATATTAAAATAATATTAAATATTAAATAAATGACACGTAAATATACTTTTATAACACTATAAATATAACTAAATTAGAAATTTTATTTGTAATTTAATTAAATAGGTATAACTAGAGGGCAGATCTGGTGCAAAGCCTAGATCTGGTGCAAAATACAAAATCATCTTATCCTTTGATTTAGTTAATCCAACGGTGTTTATTTAATTAAATTAAATGAATTAAAACTAAAATTTAGTAGTGTTTCTCTCTCTCAAAAGGGCATAATTGACCCAAAATTTGTAAAATTCAAGGGCACCAGTTCATCACCCCCAATTTCTCTGCCTCAAATCTCGTAAAATATGACGAATTTAGAAACGAAAATCTGCACATCATCGAAGACCAGTTCGCCATCGCAATTCATCCAGTTCGCCATCGCATCATCGAAGACCAGATCGAAGACCAGTTCGCCATCGCAGTTCCCCAATTTCTCCTTCCAATCGGCGGCGAGTCATGGTTGTTATCTCCATGGTTGTTTGTTTGCTGATCGGTTTATTTTCTCCATGGTTGTTTGTTTGCTGATCGGAATTCTGGAAAATCAGATCGGAAATTGATTGGGATGATGAACTATAAAATTGTCATGACGAATTATAAGAAATCGGACTTAATTCGGTCAAATTGAAGGAGTAAACTTCATCAAACTCAGTTGTTCACACTCTGGAACATCTTCGATATCAATGGAACTCAACCCAAAATGCAATTGACAGTTTTCGAAAAGAATAATTCGAATCTGGTCATGACGAACTATAAAATTGGCATGACGAATTATAAGAAATCCGACTTAATTCGATCAAATTGAAAGAGTAAACTTCGTTAAACTCAGTTGTTCACACTCTGGATCATCTTCGACATCAATGGAACTCAACCCAAAATGCAATCGACTGTTTTCGAGAAGAATACTTCGAATCTGGTCATGACGAACTATAAAATTGGCATGACGAACTATAAAATGGCATGACGAATTATAGAATGAAACTACCGAATTCTTGACGAATGTTAGTTTACCTTTGACAAATTATAGCATAATTCGTCGAAATTGCATGACCCCTGACGAATTGTAGTGCAAATTCGACGAATTATGCTATAATTTGTCAACAGTGGACTATAATTCGTCAATGTTTTCCCCTACAACTTGTATGAGTATTTGGCCGACATGACATTGTGAGACAACCCAGCTTCATGCGCCTTCATCTCGGACGACGAATCGAGGGAAACGCAGGAACCATATTTACCCCGAGAAGAATCCATCGATCAAAGTGAAAGATGGATTTTCTGTCAAAAAGGCAACGGCTGGTGAAACATCCATGGTCTTTTGTCAAAAAGCCATGGTTTTTGTTAGTTGTTGGTGGTGAAACGGGGAGGAAAGCCATGGTCTTCTGTCAACGGATGGGTTTGTCGAGCATATCTGTTTGCATCATCAAATCAAACAGAGGAGATAAAGATTAGAAACTAGAACATCCAAATCAATGTCCAACAATTACAATCCAAACATTTTGACATGAGCCGTGCGATTGGTTCTAAAATTTTTACAGGCAAAACCAAAATTACGACGAAGCAAAAAAAGGGAAGCAAGAAATTTATAACAGGCAGTTGCTTACCCATCCGCATCGAAATCGACGGAATCCATGGAGATCTGATCGACGGAATCCATGGAGATAGTTCATCCTCCGATTCATTCATCCATGGAGATCTGATTTTTTTCATCGGGGAGAGGAGAGAGAAGGGTGGTTATTAAGGATGTGATATATCATATTTGCCCCTATTTACATATCAATTTAAATTAAAAGAGTTTTATTTTCAATTAATCATATCCATTCAAATATATAATGAAGGGTTGAGATTAGTTTGTATTTTTTACAATAATTATCACTTTGCACCTGATCCTAATCCGGTATAACTAATCAAATTAGCTTATGATTGTGATGTGGAAAGGAACTTTCGTAAAAAAATTTATTATTCCTACTTTTACAAATTCCAAAACTGCAAAAAATATAATTTGGAATTAAGGTATTCAATTTTTATATGAATAGTTAAAAGTAAAACAAGCAAATTGCAGCAGTTAAGGGCTTCCGTGCCACGGAGCTCTCTCGTCGAATCAGAAGTGAAGTGCAGCAATGACAAAAACAGAGCGTCCGCAGATACGAAGCAGAGCTCGCTCACGGCAGCGACGACGAGAACCTGTGTTGTCTACTTGTATCATTCTCCATCGCGGTCCTCTCCGTTCGCTTATACTCCAACAGCGCCAGCGACGAAGCAACTCGGTCTCAATCTCGCTCTGAAACGGACATGAATTCTCGTAAACCACTTATACTCCAATCGTCGATTCCCGCCGAGCTCGAGCTCTACACCATCCCCAGCTCCTCCGGTAAGCTCCTTTCACACTTCCCCTCTTTTCCTCTTCTGTTTCAAACCCTAACCTTTTCGATTTTAAACCATAAAAAACGTACGATTTTACTTGATTTAACCGATTTTATAGAGTTTTAAATCGTGTAAACTCGTTTTGAGGTCCGATTTTAGACAAAAACGAGTCTGACTGCGATTTAACACGAAACTCATATCTAGAAACATAAAATCGGACGAGTTTGTACCATGACCTCAAGAAAACAATAGTCAACTATGGGTCGGCAAACGGCTGGGCCGGATCCAGAAGGATTTTTGCTAAGCCCTAGCCCTAATCCTTTGCAAATTATGGCCGGATCGAGTCATGTCGGCCCTGAGAAAATTCACCAATCCTAAAGTCGGTATTGATTCTTCATTTCATAGGGCTTCTCGGGCTAGGATTAGGTTGAGCTAATTTCGGCCCTTCATGGATGACTACTTAATCAATAAATTTTACTATATGTAGATTTCTTAACAAAAATCAACAACACTTGACATAACCATTTATCATTCCACATCAATTGCACTATTCTTACTATTGTTGAACCGTTGAGATAGTCATGCTTGAATCGAAAGTTTTTATGAAATTTTTATGACTTTTTAAATGCAAATGCTACTAGTTTGGGCGTGTGGGATATGATAGATGTGAACAAGAATGTTCTTTTTATGATAAAAATGTCCTTAAATTAATGAATATGCAATTTTTAATCGGACTCGTATTTCGGATCGGGCCTAATAATTAGGGGTGATCGTGGGACGGGTGGTTCGTCCCTAACCCGATCACTTAGTTCAACCCCAACCCGACACTACACTAAATATTGACCAGGTCGTAAATGATAGCCTAAACTCGTCACAAAAATAGACTTATAATATAAATATCAAGTAGGTTAAACAAAATAGCCTCAAAAGTCTCGGTTCGAAGTCCATTCTAATATCAAGTAGACTTATAATACTGTTGATATTACTCATTCTAAAATTAGACTCAGGTTGAAGTCTTTTCTAAAACATTTTTATTTTAAAATTTAACTATAAAAGTTATTAGATCTTATTTTATTGGATATCAATAAGGACGGGTAACCCAATGATTAACTCGAACCCGACTTATTTAGTACTGGGCCGTGTTCATATTCGTCCTAATTTCAATCGGGTTAGGACGGATCCTGCTCACCCCTACTATTAATAGAAGCCTCAACCCGACCCTAACCCTAAGCCATTCGGATCGGACAATAATAGAACCTGCATAGAGCTAGAGCCAAACTCGGGCCGCCCTAGAGCTCATTTTGGCCTCGGGCTAATGGTAAGGCCTATAGTCAACCAACCATATACCAGCTTTTCAGAAATTAATGAACCAGAACATTGACGTTCTCAGTTGTATAAAATCTTAAGAACTTGAAAAATGAAGGTTCGCGAAGTTTGGAATGATAATACAGCGAGGGGATCTTGCAAGGAAAGCATCTGTCAATGCGTGCAGCCACATGAAAATTGCATTTAAAGAGTAGTTGGCACTCATTTATAACTCATATGTTTAGCTAAGCCACTAACTAAACCCAGAAAAAAAGAGGACGAGACAGAAATCAAGTTGGATGGGAAATAACACAAACATGAGTGCACAGAAAATAAGATCTTTTGCCAATAAAAAGCTTACTTTATTTCAGAAAAAAGAGGCCGAGACAGAAATCAAGTTGGATGGGAAATAAGAATAACACAAACATGAGTGCACAGAAAATAAGATCTTTTGCCAATAAAAAGACAAATCCTAAGATTCCTTACCTTTCTGCCATTGCCTCCTGCTACCACTCTTCTAGAAACTTCGCCATCGCCCCTTGTCCAGATATAGTTTTACTGCACTTTCACTTTCATCTCGTCTGTAAAATCTGATGAATGAGTTGTTCACTCACAGGGTTACTAATGTCCAGAAAACAACTGATGAATAAATGAGACACTGCTGCAGCTGAAGGTGGTCGATTTCTGCATCATAAAAATGTGCACTCTGGAGCTTCAACAAATAAATTTTGTTATCTTAGCATCTTTCAGCAGCACTTCAACAAGTACCAGTTAAGATTTGCAGAGGTGGCTTATTAATGTTTTGTACTCACTCAAGTGACACAATTATAGTTTAGATCAAGTGCCAGAGGATAACTACCAGCAGGAGAAAATGCATGGCGTAGTCATCAAACACTAAACCATTCAAACACGAAAGAAAGCTATAGGAAATTGTAAGCCTGAATACCCAGGAACACTTCCATTAACCGAAACAAATGAGTGTTTACCATTGTTTTTCACCAGCCTGAATTCACTATAAAATCCCATTGGCTCCTTGTACTTGATCGAGCATTTCTCTCTGCACTTTCACATCCTGAAATACAAAGACCATGTCAGCCTTCAGCCACATTTTTTACTTGCAAGATAAAATTTGCTATGTGCAATGCGGCTTTTGTACCACCATGCTACTGGTATATCAGGAGCATACATATATCCATCATAATAACCAATTATATTATCCTCATTGTTTCATTTAAATATCCTGACGACCTGACTTAACTCGGGATTTATTCAGTAAGTGTCCAAGTAGCAGTTTATCTAAGACAGTCACAGCCACAGCTCACAGTGACATGTCGGCACTGTAACGGCCTACTTTCTGTGAACATGAAAGCTTCATTTGTGCCTCTTTATTTCCTAGCTTCCCTTACCCAGATTGACCAGGTACCCAATCAGTTTTATGCTAGAGGAGCAAAGAAAACAATAATGCAACAGCTTATAAAAAAAAAACAATAATGCAACAGTTGCCTAACCCATGTACAAGATTTGATTGGTCTATCCTTCTTTCTACCTTTCCATTAACCACTAAATACAGTATATATATTTTTCAGTTAGGGCAGCCAAAGAAGAATCAATTGGTGAATGTTGAGCTAATGCTACAAAAACTTCAGACAACAAGCTGAGTCCATCCCTTTGGTTCTCTTCTGATACCGAGGAAGATGACATCTCTATCAGTAAAGTCATTAACAAACGTACTCGTCTTATGAATCTTACACCCTCTTACAAATTGTGCAATTCTTGTGAACTTACACTTCTATGTTTATGTATAACTATGATACTATCTGCAGCACCAGAGAAACGACAAAGAGCTCCCTCAGCTTACAACCACTTCATCAAGTTAGTAAGACCATACAAAATCGTAGTTACATCTTACAACTTGTGATAGTTTCAACCTGATGATAGAACTTCTTCCTCATTCTACTCAGAAAAGAGATTATGGTCAAAAAAGAGGATCCAACAATGTCACACAAGGAAGCTTTTAGCACAGCTGCCAAAAATGTAAGCTGGTTTAAAACTAATACTCAGTTTTGTTTAGGCATTTCTATTTTTGAAATGCAAGTATTGACATCTTTAATGCTTTTCAGTGGGCTCACTTCCCTACAGTGCAGCACAAGGAGAGTGAAGAGAACTATGATAATCAGGCAGAAAGGTAAATGTTATGTTTCTTTCTTTTTTCTTCAGTTTCTTTCTAACCATACGCTCTAACTTTTTGGAGCCAGGGACCAAAGATTAGCCTGATAGCCATTCCCGTGGTAAAAGTCTTATTGTTTCTTGGATCATCATGGAATTGAAACAGCTAACTGTCAAAAATTCATTGAATGAGCACTTGAATAAGTTGTCAAATCAAATCACTTTTGATATTACTAGGGTGCTTATTTATGTCTGGAAAACCTTTCAGGGACATGTTTCAGCTGTAATGGTTCATTTCTAATGGACTAGATGGCCTCATTTCAAGAAGATGGCTGGTCAACTAGGGTTCAGAGTAACCGTTTTCAAACATTTCCGTCTTTGTGGGTAGTCCCGGGGAGGCTTTTTTTTTGTGTGAAGCACCTTACATTTTTACAGTTATAAGCCACTAATGGAAACTTTTTATGGGCTGTCAGTCATTGACGTGCTTGGTACTTCAATCTATAGATTATTTACATGTTACTGCAGTTATGGTATATTTAAACAATAGCACAGCATTACTTTGTGCCCCTTCACCACTAAACTTAATAAGTCGGGCCTAATAAAAGGGAGAAAAAAATGATATACAGCTTAACCTTTATACAACAAAACGAACAATTCAATAAAAAAAAACGAACAAAAAATGGCGCATGATTTACATTTTCCGAAGTAGGATTAGTTATTGAAATATACCTTGGCCAATGTGTTTAACGGGAGTCAAATGCTCATCTGATAACTGCAATACAGTAAAGGACAAGTAAATTGTGTTAAGCGTCATCAAAGGTAAGTAAAAAGTAACACATGCAATCTGTTTTTAGTTTTGGCATGAAGGGCATTACCTCTACAAGTGTGATGAAAGCCTGAGAATACACATGCCTTACAAGTTCCTAACTTGCAAATGCAAAGCCCATGGCAGACTCATGTGACCTAGAAGTCTCAAAACTGGTCGACACTGGTCAAAGAGCTAAAGACTGAAAACTTGTAAAAAATATCCATGTCACTACCATTACTCTTAGTTTTGGATGTGTAGTGTCTGAAGATTGCATATTGGAACATTGTGGTTCTTAGATTGAAAGTGTGTTAACTACAAGGCTGATTTGCTCATCAATGTCCAACTATCTTCCTTTGCAAAAATAACTCTAACGCACTGAAATAACTTTTCATAGGGCATAAATATTCTCTTGTAAACAGTTGGACTATACAACATACACAGCTGACAAACTAGATTCTTCGTCGATTGTCCAAACGCGGTTTCTTGGATCCAGCTTCACAGCTTGATTGTATCTAATTTAAATGAAGAATTTTAGTCTACAGATTTTTAACCGGTTGGAACACCACTGAAAAGAAAAATTACCACATCCCCGGATTACCTTGCTTAGTCTCTCACGTACTAGCTTTACAGTCTGATTCATAGAATGTGACGGGAAGTAGTCCTGTCATCAAGTAAAATTGATAAAGCAGATGGCTAGGATGGTACTTTCAGAAACAGGAAGATCACATGCACGCCTCAAAACTAAGAAAGTTGTGCATAAAACTTCTTAGCCAGTAAATAATATGGGCACTGGAATGTAATAGATATGCACCTGGTCAGAAGATACTCTACCCAATGGTGGATCTTTAGTTCTGGTTTCGTATACAAGAGAGTCCCTGAGGTTTTTGAATACTTGAAATATGATCATATTGAAAGAATATTTTATTTGGAATTGACAGAATCACTGAAAAGTGAGGATCTTACGTTTTGGATTCGCTGTTCAAAACAGTTAGGATGCCACCTGCTGTGGAATTCGCAAAGGTCCCATGATTTATGGAAGCATTACGGCTGTGGCCTTCAAACTTGCTAGATTTTCCAGCTGATAAAAAGAGGATAAAAAATGCATACAGATGTATAATATATGTATTCGAGCATAAATCTTGCTGTAAGTCTGCGAATATAAAAACTTACTATTTAGTCGTGAATTCACTTCTTTCCCTCTGCTCTCTAACTTTTCCTTCATGTCAGACAAGTTTTCAAATTGGGGTGCATAAGAGACTTGAAGTCGATTTCCAAGGAACACATACTCATCTAGTTTCCTTTTTGCAAATCTAGGCATCACAAATGCAAACATATCAACTTTCAGTTCCTAATTTTAAAATCAAATAATATGAAATAGGTAAAAAGATTCTGAATCATTCAAGCAATAAGATACATAGAGTAATAACCAATAGAAAAAATATGTAACTAATCCAACATGAAAGGAGACAAAACACTAATGGATCCACACATAAATTATGCATGAAATCACCTGGAATTACTGACAAGACGAAATTTGATCCAGAAGACATCAGTATACTCCTCACAGTCTTCAGCATCCATCGGTTTACACCTGTAAATGAAAATGAAGCAAAATAAGCAAAACCAAAATCCCTGCAAAAATCATAATTCCTATTTTCTAACCTAGTAAAGGAAAATACAAAACAAATCGTTTTTGAAAAGTAAATCAAATCACGCACTCTTCAACTTCTCCATAGCTCGAAAACAGCTTCAGCAACTCATCCCCGCATCCCAGAGACGGCACATTCCTCACAATCAAATACCTAATTCACACACATCATCAGACTAATTGAACCGCGCTCAGCTTCACAAGCCTTGAATTGAAAGTTTGAAATCGATCGTATCGTTTAACTACGCTACTTTGATTCGTCACAAACTGTGTACACGCGAACGGCTGGAGGCTCGTCTCTGCTCCGAGGCATCTTCTCCGGGTCGAATCGCGCCGGGAATTTTCGTTGCTGCCGCGGTTCGCTGCTTGACCGAGGAGAAAGTGATAGAGACGACAGCGTTTGATGATGAGTTGGGCTTTGGTATGGTTGAGCCTGTCCTACACTTCGCGTGATAAGGGCATCCACAGGAGCAATAAGGAATAATAGACATATTTTATTGTTTATTGCTTTTTACAGTAAGTTAGTAAAAAAGAGTAAAAAGTAATGTTTGATAGACGAGCAATAATAGAGAGGATGTTGGAAAGGAAAGTAATAAGTGGGGCCCATTTAAATTTATAAAGATAGAGAAAAGGAAACCTAATTTTTGTTGGTTTTGAAAGAAATAAAATCGAAAATGTCATAAAATGAACGTTGGAAGTAGGGATGCACAAATTTAGACCGGACCGTAAACCCGGACCGGATCGGCCCTAAATTTTACGGTCCGGTCAGACCCAGTCGTAAAAACCCAGGTTTGGTCCGGTCGACGGTCCATAATTTTGAGAATTTCCGGTCCACCAGTCCGACCCAGATCGTAAAATTCCGGTCCGCACCGTAAATCTAAGGTTATTCGGTCCGGTCCGAAGATTTGAAAATTTTTGGTGCACCGGTCCGATCCAGACCGTAAAATTCCGGTTCGGTCCGGCCCGAGTCAGACCGGTTGTGCATCCCTAGTTGGAACGACATCAAACTATTCAAATTCAAATCCAAAAAACAAAAATATTTTAAAATTAAAAAAATCATGTGATAAAACAAAAAATGAAATAATATAAGTGATTATGCTGAAAAATTGAAATGGTTATGATTATTGTTTTTTTCTTTCATTGATGCAGAATAAAATATAAAGATGTTTTTATTTTCGCTCTTAAATCTTTGCTCTCTTAATGCGTTAAAATATTCAGAGCAAATAGCCATTTTGCCCATTACTTTTAGCTCTACTTGCTACATGATTTTTATGGAAAGATACTATTTTGTACATTTCTCATTACTCTCTTACTACGAATGTCCTAACGAACTTTGTTGCTTGAGCTTCAGCAAGCAATACCCACTTCAGCACGACAGCAGCATTTGGGTTGGGTATTGCAATAAAGAATTACAGTTAGTATAGGTGGCAATAAAGCGCGAAGCCCATAACTTTTCCCCACCATGATCTTTTGGGTCATGAAAAAGAGTCATGAGAGGTGACTAAAAAAATCATGCACCCCCATTATGCTTTTTACAGTTATAGAAAATGTCATCCCATGACCAAACCAAAATTTGGTCATCGCATGATATTTTTTTAGTTTTGGTCATGAGAGCTGAATTAATCCTAATGTGACACCTGTCATGCGTCAGAACTTTATCAGTTTAAACTCAGATGTTGTAACGAATATATCTTGAAAATTATAAAGTATTAGCAAATAAAATAATCACCAATTTTCATAATTTTTGAAGATCTACAAGTAGAGATACATTTTGTTATATTTTGATATTTATATGCTTTTATTTATGTAGACATGAAAGACAATGATGATGAACTTTATGTTTGGTCACGAGTGGGATGGGCATGCCAAATACATCATGAGTCATGACTAAATGAGAGATAAGTGGATGAGAGAGAAGGATGTCATGTTTTTTTAGTCATGGTGGGAATGCTATTAAGAACAATCAATTCATTGTCTGCCCGTTTAATTAAAGGGAAAAGTATGTATTGGTGCCTCGAACTATCAGCGTTTTCCAATTGCAGGTCCGAACTATTATTTTTTTCCAATCAGAGGCAAATTAAAAAAAACTTAATAGTTTTACTATTTACAACTGGCAGAGTTAAAACCAGATTTAACTCTGTTTATTGGGCATTATGCATCGGTTCAAAAATTATAATATGCATCGGTTCAGGTTTATGCATCGGTTTATAATAAAACCGTTACATAATATACACATTATGCATCGATTTTATTTGAACCGATGCATATTGTCACTTTATGCAACGGTTTATAAAAACCGTTGCTTAATGATAAGCTTACGCATCGGTTTTATTTGAACCGATGCATATTGTGACTTTAATGATCGCTAGGGTTTTCTCATTCATCCATTTGCTAGAGGCGACTCGTATACTCTCTCGCTCCCTCCTCACCAAAATCTTCTCCTCTGCTCCTTCCTCGATCCTACATCACGCCGTCCTTCGCTCGCCTGCGTCTCCGCCCCCTCTCTGCTGCTGTCTCCGCTACTATTCGTGGCGAGCGAAGTCTTGTCGCCGCGTCTAGAGGGTTCGCTACTAGGTCCACCTCTTCGTCGCTCAGCGATCCGAACCCTAACTGGTCAAACCGCCATGGTTGTCGGCAGGTATCACAACTCTATCTTTCTATTATCTTTCAAGTTTGATATTCATCATTTTAATTTAACTCCCTGGAAAGACAATTAGTGCTTATTGATGTTTCGCTGGAACTTTGAAATTCATGATTAGAGTTTGTGAAATGGAACATTTTCATCGATTTTATTAGTGAATGATTTGAAGCTTTGCGAATTTTAGTTGTCAATTAGAAACACATTCGTCTTTGGGAGCAATGAACTTCTCTCAGATGGCTCCTGTCCTACTAAGTTAATTTTATTTTGGCTGTGTATTTGTAATATAGTGAGGAAGAAGCAAGGATGAAGATCTATTCTGTCTCTACTAGACATTACTTCGCATTTGGAGCGCTTGTTTCAGAGGAGCTATCCTACAAATTGAAAGGTATACCATGCTTCATGGCTTGTGCCTTTTTTTTGCCTGTATGCATTTGTTTGCTTGACAGGTGTTCTATGTATTTTGTTTCAGAATTACCTAAAGTGCGCTGGGTTCTGCCAGATTCCTATCTTGATGTTAAAAACAAGGATTATGGAGGTATGTCAAATGGTCATGAACAAAATCTTACTCTAAAGCCCACTTTTTTTTTTTGATGTAAACTCTAAAGCCCACTTGAACACACTAGTTTTCACACAACATTATCTTAAGTTTGTGTCAGGAAGCTGTATAAAGCAGGTATGAATACGCACAGTCACATTGTGTATTTGAAAATCTCGACGTTCTATAACATCATTAATCAAAGTATCTGCAAGGCTCCTTGTATGGATGCCTTGCAAAATTATCCTAGCTTGCTGGTCTTAAGTGTTCCCACATTTGTCTTTTGTGCAAGATCAGGACTTCCACTTCGTTTAAATTATCCTAGACTGCTGGTCTTAAGTGTTCCCACATTTGTCTTTTGTGCTATCTCACTTCTCTAATGAAATTGTATGCAGGGGAACCTTTCATCAACGGCCAGGCTGTTCCATATGACCCAAAGTACCATGAGGAACCTTTTTGTATTAGGAACTGTGGTTGTGCTTGGAGCCATTAAGCTTCCACAGGGCATTCTGCAAAAAATCATACAAAGGTAAACTGTGAATAAATAATTTATGCAACAGCATAAATGGCAGCATGTTTCAAAGACTGACCTTAAGGATTTTGAGAAGAAGAAAACTAGACCAAACAATAATGAGCACAGCAAGTTTTTTCAAGTTGAGGTTGAAATCACAAGTTTTTAATCATATTCAGTATATGTGAATTGGATATTTATTAACTTATCGTCGTATATGGCATCCGCTTAAGTGTTACTGATGTTTATGTTAAAACAAAATTTCAGACTGTTTATGATCATGATACATTCAGCAAAGATGATAAAATGGGAGAAGCGGAATTCAGCATAGTACCATTCTTAGAAGCCTTAAAGATGCGACTTAACGGGCTTCCTAGTGGCACTGTCATATCAAGGATACAGCCAGGTAGGCAAAACTGCCTCTCCGAAGAAACCTGCTGCCATTTACGCTGTTGCATAAATTATTTATTCACAACTTACCTTTGTATGATTTTTGCAGAATGGCTTCTCGTCTCCCACGTCCTGAGAATCTTGTCAAGTTTGCTAAGAGCTACATGTATAAAGTTTCAAGGAGGAAGAAGGCCTTCCATTACTAGGAAAATAAATGAAACTTTTGTTGAATAAATAAATGTTGTACATTAAAAGTGACATCATGTATGAAATGTTATATTTTGGTTGAATAAAAAGTATTTTAAGATTTGGATATGAGCAGGTGTATTTATGAAATTTATTTACACATTTTCAGATTGATTTGAGCAATTTATAGGCCAAAATGTATAAAAAAAAATTAAAAAAAAATCATACATTATGCATCAGTTTTTAGAAAAGCGTTGCATAATGTCTTACATTATACATCAGTTTTTTAAGAACCGATGCATAATGTATGACATTATGCATCAGTTTTTTTAAGAAGCGTTGCATAATGTATGACATTATGCAACGGTTTTTTGAAAAAACCGATGCATAAAGTCAGACATTATGCAACGGTTTTTTGAAAAAACCGATGCATAAAGTCAGACATTATGCAACGCTTCATTATGCATCGGAACCAAAACCGATGCATAATAGCAAAAAAAACCGATGCATAATGTGTTGTTTGTAGTAGTGTATTAAGAACAATCAATTCATTGTCTGCCCGTTTAATTAAAGGGAAAAGTATGTATTGGTGCCTCGAACTATCAGCGTTTTCCAATTGCAGATCCGAACTATTATTTTTTTCCAATCAGAGGCAAATTAAAAAAAACTTAATAGTTTTACTATTTACAACTGGCAGAGTTAAAACCAGATTTAACTCTGTTTATTGGGCGTTAACCAGCGTTAAATCGCGACTAATATTCTATCCTCCCTTCTTCGTCTCTCAAATCAAAACGAAACCCTAGTCGTTCTACCACCGAAGACCATGGCTCTGTGATGGAGATCCCTCGGGACTCGCTTTTTTCTCAGATTTCAAATTTTTTTGTAAGTCTATTTTATTGGGTATGCAATTTGTAATAGTGTTCAACAGTGTATATCAACTTCTGCGAGAGGAGTTTGATCGGGTATGAAATTATGATTTTCTACTTTTCTCTGTTGTTTTGTTCAAATTCAGAACCTCTGTAAGTGTATTTGATGTGAGAGAGAATAATGAAAAGGTGGGAGAGAGAATTAATATTATCATTTATCAATTAAAGCAAGAGAGAGAAATTATCAATTGAAGTATAAAGTGAAAAGTATAAAACATAAATGGTCAAATCACACAGTAGAGGAAAGAGAGTATAAATCTCAAATGACTCTTATGCCCTTCACTTATATCCAATTACATTTGTTTTCTAAAATTAAAAGGTAAAAAGTTGAAATGAATCTCAGTCACACATGTGACATTAAGGGTGAAATGAGTGGCTGAGATGGTGCATCATCGCCTCATTCTAATTAGGCTGCCTCATTTGAACGCTCCTTCTAGTCATAGATACTATATATATGTTATATACAAAGAATACAATTCATTTTCACAACGTCGTAATAATCAATCTCCCCTTGCTTGAATTGATTTCTACAACAACATTTTAAAACAATTCATAAATTTATTGATTTTTATATTTAAATTTAAGAAATTGAAAATCTGAATAGTTAATTAGAAAAGTGATGCTTCACAGCCACAAAATGTTTTCTAAATTTTTTGTAGAAAATCATTAAGGAGAATTACTAAAACAAATTTAGAAAATCATTAAGGAAGGGAGATACACTTGTATTTGATTTTCTTCAACAATAATTTATTTGTAGCTTTGACCCTTGTGACGTTGTTCTCGATATTGGGCTGAAGTGCAAACGAAAGCGCTTCGATGTGGGGGTTAGGGCTGCAAGCGAGATGATGTACTCGTGAACAACACGCGAGATTATTCGGTTAAAATTCGGTCAAAGCTCGACTCGAATACAAACGAGTCAAGTACGAGCATGATATTTAGACTCGTTTATTAAATGAGTCAAACTTGAACAAAGTGATGCTCGACTCGTTTAAGGTCGTGAACAACTCGATTATATGCTTGATTGAAACTCATTTATAATATTTATGTAACTATTTATTTAAAAGTCTTTACACGGAACTTATTTTAATTGATTATTTGATGCAAGTTTAATTTTTTAAAAGTATACGATTAGATTAGAATGACCTCTTGGCGGGCTGTCGTTGTACCCGTCAAAAATAATAATTTGTAATCCGACTAGCAAGTGGTAAGTCGGGTCGAATCCACAGAGATCGGTATAAGAATCTGTTTACTAAGTACAAGAGTAACAATGGTGTTGTAAATTTCGAACAAGTAAATAAAAGACGCAAGTAAGTAACAACGATCAATTATCAATAGAAATAGTCACACAAATTCGAGTATCCAATGTCGAAGGGCAGTGCAAGCTAGAACTCTCTATTGTGATGCAAGACTAAATCGTTAACCTAACCATTTTGATTTCTAATGTTTTACAACTTATAGCTCCCCGCTAGGTTGCACTACAAGTTGTCCTAGGGTGTCAATCCTAGTGTCATATTACTTGTGTCCTAGTTTACTATCCCCGCTAGGTTGCTAGTAAACATGACAATTGGAATCGACAAACTAACAAAAGCTGCCCCGCTAGGGTTCCACTCAAGCTAGCACATCAATTCCATAAACAAAGCATAGCAATATGGTGCAAAACATAGAAAATCAATATAAGCCTCAAGTCAAGACATCACAAATTCGAGTTCTAGCCTACACATATGAGTTTAGCTACTCATGTTAATAGAATACATCTTGAAGTTTTGAATAGACTGAAATAGAGAGTACTAATGATGATTGGAACAATATGGACGTGTGTCTGTCTCCCCTCTTGGGATGAATATGCTGCTGGAACGAATTACTGCTGCTGGGATGATGATTTAGACAAATGCCTCTTAGGACCAAAACCTTCTCTCCCAATTCTACACGGACCAAAAGCCAATTTGATTTTCCCTTTCTCCCTTGTTTTATCTTCTCAAGCGTGTCTCCTCAGATTCTGATTTCTCTTTTTCAGCTATGGCCCTTCGATTTCGTCCCTTGTTTTCCCGAGAAAACACAGATCGACTTTAGGAATTTTCGACAGCTGGCATTTCGCACGGACGCCTCTTGAATTTGTGATCCGCGGACGTCTCTTGCATTACGATAAATCTTCAGACGTCCGTGCCGTAACTCCTCAAGGCCTCCGCGGACTTCCCTGACTTCAATCTTCAATCTTTTCGGTCTTCATTTCTTTCCGCGCAAAACATCTTCTAATAGGCTCTCTTTAGCCGGTATTCCTTCCATGGTCTCCGAGTGTACCTGAGAATGAAAACTACACACAGGTAGTGAAATAATATACAGATAACACTAAGAGACGGGGTTTAAACATATAAAATAGTCGTACAACTACGACTTATCAAACTACCCCACACTTGAACTTGTTCGTCTCGAACAAGAACAAAGCCATAGAGAGAACTACAACGTACTAGCCATGTCAATCCTTACATCTCAATCCTAAATCCTGTCTATAATCCTATCATGCTTAAAATTCTAACCATGCGAGTAAAGATAGACCT
Source organism: Rhodiola chrysanthemifolia (assembly GCA_033675395.1). NCBI lineage: Eukaryota > Viridiplantae > Streptophyta > Magnoliopsida > Saxifragales > Crassulaceae > Rhodiola > Rhodiola chrysanthemifolia. Next base: position 15,674,280 of record CM066207.1, read on the forward strand.
TTCGATACTTGTTACCTCGCGAGTTGCAATTCAAACGACCTTGGATGTTTGGGAGATAGTCCCCTATAGGTACCACGGACATTGCATTCTTTTCTGAGTTTTGGTCTTTAGATTGAGTCGGCGGCTTTCTCTGACACGCGATTAATTCACTGCTTTCATACCATTGAGTCTTGAATTCCTTAACTTGTATGAACTTTGATAAACGACACATCTTGCTTGAATCAATCAGATTTCTGATTTTCTTCTCACTTGATGGATTGCCATCGGCTTTTGAATTTGTTTCTTGTCCACATAATCATTTGCGCCTTCTGCTCTTTTTCATCCTCGTCCTTTTCACGCGAGTCAAGCCGAGGGTCGCTCGTCTGTTTTCCCGGCTACTCGGACAAGAGATTGGACGGTGTGATGTTCTCCCGTCCCACCTAACCGCATAAGCACTGCAGTGGCGGAGCAGACTCTCAGGATTAGGCTAGTGAAGCGTCAACCTCCACCGCTTTTCTCAATCATCAGAACCAAAAACTCAGAACTTCCTGTAATTTGCCGTACCTTCTAGGACATTTCTGTCAACTCCACATCCCTGCATATCACAACTCGAAAGAACAAAGCATCGATTTTTTTTGAAATTTCGCATTTTAGTCAAATGAGCACAATAGTCATACAAAGCTGGAAATAAGATCTCGACATAGAAGGAAAGCATAGCAGTACATCATCAGTTCATCACGACACATGACATGCGACATAAAAATTGAAAAAACAGACACGACACACAACTGACTCAACAACATCCCACCCCACACTTAGACGGACCCGTGTCCTCAAGGTACAATTCAAGAGATGAGATGTATAACAAAACAGACTCAACAGACTCAAAATAAAAATAAAAATAAAAGAGGGAACTGGTACTCCCCTAATAGTCTGGTGGTGGCTGTGTGTACTCGGGTGGAATAGCATCTCCTGGGCGCCATCCTGGAGGAGCTGAAACTGGATAGAAGCCGCTACCCATCGCCATCATCATAGCCTTGTTCACATTAAATAAATGGTCAATTTGTGCCTGTGAATACTGTCCGGGCTGTCTCTGCTCCTGCTCCTCTGGTGGTACTACGTTCAGCGGGACCTCTACCCCGTCCCTCTGACGTCTCCTTCCCCCTGCGGGTCCTCCACGCCCTGGCGGTCGCCCTCTCCGTCGCGGTGGGCTAGGTGGTGGCCTAAGAGCTGGATCAGTAAAATATGTCCAACGCACTACACCCTCACTGCTGAGCCTGAATGTCCTCCCAGAACCAACTCTTTCACTGTCAGCCAGTCCATAAGCCAGAATACTGTGGCCTGGAAGTGCATCCACGTCCGGATGAAGACTGCGTAGCAGATAAGTCACCATGCCACCCACACAAAGCAGCCCTCGAGGCCGAATCTGCTTCAAGTGCTCACAGAAAAAATGTCCCCAATGTGGGACTACCCCTCTCACCAAAGAGCCTAGAAGCGTCAGATCTCGGAGAGACGGCTTATCATTGCCGTTCGCCCTCGCAGTCAAAGTCCTCGTCAAAATAAAATGTACCATGTACCAGAAAGGATCTGTGAATGCTGAGGCTGTAGCGTCGCTCGGCCTGTAGCGTCTCATCCCCGTAAGGCTCATGTAGGTGTCGCTAATACCCATCGTATTGCCGTAATCGCAAAACGTCCCATCTGCCACCTCTGGCCACCCAAAGACTTGACGCAACCGCGTCATCGTGCAATAGTGCTCTGCGCCTCTGAAGGTGTATCTGAATCCCTTAAATTCCCTGGGTCCAACGTAATGGTAACCGGTGAGGAACTCACAAGTATCATCCATATCAGCATCGCTGCGGAGCATAAGCAACCCATGCCAACCACATCTGTTCATCAGCTCCCTGAATCGCTCTAAGAGTCCGCATTGCTCCAGAAAGAACTGCTCGACCCACATGGGTTGCTTATGTACACACGCCATGAATTTCTCAAACGTTTCCTGCCTGTCATCGACAACATCCGGAACTAGTGCTTCATCAACAACAGGCGGAGACTGGGCTCTTCGGGAGCGGGATGAACTAGCACGATTCGATCAACGCGACATGTTGAAACACAAAAATCTGAAACTGCCTGAAAATTCCGCGCACCCCTTCTAAATTTCTGCTCCGCGGAGGTCTTGCCAATTACTGTAATTCTTCAGGCGTCCGCGCCCGTTATTGCTGAGACGTCCGCGGAAGTCACAAATTCCCAGATCTGAGCGCAAATCGAAATTCCAGCCGCGAATCCGACCATACCTCCTACATACGCCAATATCCCAAACTCCAAACAACCCAATCCAATCAATCCAGCACTCCCTTCCACCGATTCAACACACAATCTAACTTCAATTCCGCACCAAACCTTAATCCATTAATAACTCAATCGGTAAGACTTTACCTCAATCAATCGTGGTGAGACTTGCTGAGAATTGCTGAGAATTGACGATTTAGCTGAGAATTGCTGAAAATCGCGGACGTTGTTTTGCCTTTGTTCGTGTTTTTTTGTTCTGAAAAACCAGATCTGTAAACGACATATGATTTAAGTGCTGAGATGCTCCGCGGACGTCTCCTGAATTACCATTCCGCGGACGTCTCTTGATTTTTCGTAATTGTCAAGGCGTCCGCGCCTTTAATTGTTCAGACGTGCGCCTAACCCACTGAGTTGAGTTCCATTCTTCGCTCAATCACCTGAAACCACCAGAAATAAAAAAATGCGCTTGGGGCGCCTTATCAATGTACCAATTCCACTAATTAATCTACTAAAAAAATGTGTAAAGTAAAAAAACACACCGGGTTGCCTCCCGGTAAGCGCCTTTGTTTTACGTCCTTGGCTGGACATTACCTCTAGCTAGGTAGAATATACCGGCTCCGCCAGTTCAACGTCCTCTGTGACTGCCTCAAACCCATCATAGTATGGCTTGACTCTTTGCTCATTCACCTTGAAACTCTCTCCTCCTTCGGGTCTTCGCAATTCCAATGCCCCATGATTGTACACCTTGACAACGACGTATGGACCTGTCCAACGAGAACGCAATTTTCCAGGCATAAATCTTAATCTTGAGGAAAATAAAAGTACCTTTTGCCCTACTTCATAGGTGCGCCTTAGTATGTACTTGTCATGGTACATTTTCGCTCTCGCCTTGTAGTCTGACTGGCTCTCGTAAGCCTCTAAGCGGAGCTCCTCCAACTCACTCAACTGTAGCTTCCTTTCATCCCCTGCATTGTTTAGATCAAAGTTGCATGTTTTAATTGCCCAGAAAGTTTTATGTTGTACCTCAACCGGGAGATGACACGCCTTCCCATAAACCAGTCTAAAAGGCGGCATTCCAATTGGCGTCTTGTAGGCGGTTCTGTAAGCCCACAATGCCTCTTCAAGTCTTATTGGCCAATCCTTTCTTGACGGCTTCACCATCTTCTCTAGTATAGACTTGATCTCTCGGTTCGACACTTCAGCTTGTCCGTTAGTTTGAGGGTGGTAGGCGGTGGACACTCGATGACAAACACCAAAGTGTTTGAACACCGACGCGACGGAACGATTGCAAAAGTGTGACCCTTGGTCACTGATCACCGCCTTTGGTACTCCATACCTACAAAAGATATTAGTACGCAAGAAATCCACCACCGTCTTACCATCATCATGTTTGGTGGCCTTAGCTTCGACCCACTTAGATACATAATCAACAGCAACCAATATATATTGAAAATTATACGCAGGGGGAAACGGTCCCATAAAATCAATACCCCATATATCAAATATCTCATCAACAACAATGGGCATTTGAGGCATTTCGTTCCTAGCAGAAATATTCCCTACGCGTTGACATCTATCACATGCTTTGCAATGGCTATATGCATCCTTAAACAAATGTGGCCAAAAGAAACCACTATCAAGTATTTTTCTAGATGTTCTCTTCGGTCCAAAATGACCACCACACGCATGTTCATGGCAAAAAGCTAGCACAGAAGAAATCTCAAAATCAGGCACACACTTTCTAACAACTTGATCCGAACCAATTTTCCACAAATACGGGTCATCCCAAATATAATATTTCGAATCATGCTTAAGCCTCAAACGTTGAGCAATAGTGAATGACGAAGGAAACTTACCTCCCACCAGGTAATTAACTATGTTAGCGTACCATGTTGCTTTTTCTTGGACAGCAAATAAATACTCGTCCGGGAATGTTTCGGTTATAGCTCCAGTTTCCTCCTCTCTCACTATTCGGCTCAAGTGATCTGCCACGGTGTTCTCAATGCCCTTTTTATCTTTTATTTCCACATCGAACTCTTGTAGCAAGAGGATCCATCTAATCAGCCGCGGCTTGGACTCCTTTTTCGTCATCAAATAGCGAATAGCTGCATGATCAGAAAAGACAACAATTTTAGAACCAAGCAAATATGGGCGAAATTTTTCTAAAGCAAATATAACAGCTAAAAGCTCTTTTTCAGTCGTGGAATAATTTCGCTGAGCCGCGTCAAGCGTCCTAGACGCATAATGGATCACCACAGGCTTCTTTTCCTTCCTTTGCCCGAGCACCGCTCCAACTGCGTAGTCGCTAGCATCACACATTATCTCGAAGGGTTGCGTCCAATCCGGTGCTTGAATGATCGGTGCACTAGTCAGTGCCGCCTTAAGATCATCGAATGCCGCCTTGCATTCCTCTGTAAACTCAAACGGTGCATCCTTTTGTAGCAATCTAGAGAGAGGTAGCGCCCTTTTTGAGAAGTCCTTTAAAAATCTGCGATAAAATCCTGCATGTCCCAGAAAAGACTTCACACCACGCTGATCAGTAGGGTAAGGTAAGCTAATAATCAAGTCAATTTTAGCCTTATCTACTTGTATTCCTTCTCCAGAAACAACATGCCCCAATACTATGCCGTGAGTGACCATAAAATGACATTTTTCATAATTCAAAACCAAGTTTGTCTCCTCACAACGTGCAAGCACTCTACCAACATTAAGCAAGCATTCATCGAAAGTATTTCCATACACAGTGAAGTCATCCATGAACACTTCAACACAATCACTAATCAATTCCGAAAAAATACTCATTACCACACGCTGGAAGGTACCAGGCGCGTTGCACAAACCAAAAGACATGCGTCGAAACGCAAATGTACCGAATGGGCACGTGAAAGTGGTCTTGTCCTGGCCTTCGGCTGCAATCAGAATCTGATTATATCCAGAAAACCCATCTAAAAAACAAAAGTAAGGCTTACCTGCGAGCCTATCCAACATCTGGTCAATGAATGGCAAAGGGAAGTGATCCTTGCGTGTCACTGCATTTAGCTTCCTGTAGTCGATGCACACGCGCCATCCATTCTGGATTCTCTTTGTCACCAACTCACCTTGAGCATTAAGCTCCACTGTAATCCATGTCTTCTTCGGTACTACATGTACGGGGCTTACCCATTGACTATCTGAAATGGGATAAATCACGTCAGCATCTAAGAGCTTTTGTACCTCTTTTTGAACCACCTCCATCATCAATGGGTTCAATCTACGCTGCGGCTGCCTTACCGGTTTGGCTCCATCCTCGAGTAAAATCCGGTGCATGCACACAGTAGGGCTCACTCCCTTGATGTCCGCAAGTGTCCATCCAATCGCGGTCTTATGCTTCTTCAGAACCGCTGCCAATCTCTCCTCCTGATTAGGCTCCAAGCCTTTCTTGATTATGACCGGCAACGTCTCACCATCTCCCAAAAAGATATACTTTAAATGCTCTGGTAAGGGCTTAAGCTGCAACTCAGGTGCCTGTACAACAGATGGTACAGGTGTAGATTTATTAGTTAAAGTAACTTGATTAGCCTCATACCTTGGGGTTAATGGTTCCAAAACTCTAAGCTCCTGTAGCATGTCACTAGTATCACGAAGCATCCCTATTGATGCGCCACGTGACTCAATAGCCTCCCTCAAAATCATTTCAAGCACATCGTTCCCACAGGGAATATCGGAAGATTCCACTAGATCATCGATCGCATCCAAAGCGTGTACTCCTACATCATCAGGTGGATATTGCATAGCTTGATATATATTAAAGTTTATTACCTCACCTTCCACCTCCATGGAAAGCGTGCCACGATCCACATCGATCTTAGCTCTAGCCGTCTTCATGAATGGCCTACCAAATAGAATTGGTGGCTGATCTTGTGCTCCCTCATCATCCATTTTCAGCACATAGAAATCTGCAGGAAAAATAAGATTTTCTACCTGCACCAAAACATCCTCGATCACACACAAAGGTTGGGTGCACGATCGGTCAGCCAATTGAATAGTCAAACCCGCGGGTTTCAGTGGACCAATACGCAAAGATAAGTACAAAGAGTAAGGCAGAACATTTATGGACGCACCAAGATCAAGCATACAATTTTCCACCCTTACGTTACCAATAACACATGGAATGGTAAAAGTTCCGGGATCCTTACACTTCTTGGGCATCTTCCTTTGTATCGCTGCTGATACACTCTCTCCAAGCATGACCTGCTCATTCTTGGTCGTACGCCTACGGTTAGTACATAACTCTTTAAGAAATTTTGCATACCTTGGAATTTGCCGAATTGCTTCAATAAGTGGAATGTTGATTTCCACCTTGCTAAACAAATCCCAAACCTCATTGTCTGTGATAGACTTCTTGTTGGTCTTAGAAACTTGCATTGGGAATGGTAGAGGAGTGTTAGAAATTGGATATTCCTTACCAGTGTTTGAAGAGCCCGCGCACGTCTCTTGCTTTTCCTCCGCGGAAGTCTCCGTATTTTGCAGTAATTCATCAGGCGTCCGCGGATTAAATGTTGAGACGTCCGCCTGCTCCACTGAGTTGGAATCTTCATTCAGCTTTTCTCCTCCATTTTTCAACTGCTTTCCACTCCTAAGCATCACAGCGCTAATGTTGGACTTTGGGTTGGGAATTGTTTGTGACGGCAGCTTTCCTTTGTCTTCTCGCTTTTCGTACACGGCACTGGCAATTTGAGACACTTGCTTCTTTAGCTCGTTAACGTCTCCAGCTTGTTGACCCATCTTCTGAGTTAGTTCCTTGAACATGCCTCTCATTTCGTCTCTCAACTCCTTGATCGGGTCCTCATCTCCTTGTTTGTTGTGTGGTGATTTGTACGGCTGTTTTTGTGGGTACGAAGATTGCCCCGCATCGTAATTGTTGTTTCTTTGCCAACCACCATCATTCTGCCTTGGTTGCCATTTGTTGTTGCCCTGGTATCCTTCATACCTCCTTGGTGGCAAATCTCCCTTGTTGATGTAGCCCACTACATTCACGTCTTCTGCTCTTTCCTGAAAGACAGCGTTATCATTATTCGTTGAATTATAAGTGGACTTGTTTACCTTACGCTCCACTTGTTGATTGCCTTGTGGTTTCTGCGTCACTAATTGAGCCATCATATCCTTCAGTTCCTGCAATTCAGAATGTACATTTATATTAGCAACAGGTGCAGGTTTATATGTCTCTTCTAAATACCTTGTGCTCTCGGCAACTCTCTCAATCAACTCCCATATCTCCTCGGGGTACATGTCAAGGATAGACCCTTGAGCGGAGGCATCCAGCATTCTTCTTTCCATCAGAATCATCCCATCCATGAAGTACTCTAGCAACATCCTTTGTGGGACTCCATGATTCGGACAATTCTCTTCCAATAGCCTAAATCTCTCCAAATACTCGAACAACGTCTCTCCACGTCCTTGTCTGAGCATAAAGAGCTCCTTTCTTGTTTGAGCCGCCTTCGAATGGGAGTAATACTTGTCCATGAATTTCCTTTGCATTTGTTCCCAAGAAATAATGGAACCTGAAGGCAAAGACATCAACCAAGATTTAGCTTGACTTACTAAAGAAAAAGGAAATGTCTTTAATTTAAAGATTTCTTCCGGAACCGATGCTGATTTCATGGACATGCAAACTCCATGAAATTCCTTCAAGTGCCTTAGAGGGTTCTCATCGGGCATTCCTCCAAACTCGGGTAAGTGGTGTATCACCCCACTCTTTATATCGATGTCTTCTGCGTCTTCATCCAACCTAATGCACCAAGGTGCCTCATCAATATATGGCGCACACACTCCTCTCATAGTGCGTCCCAAATCCCGACGCCTAGCTAGCTGTCCATATTGGTTTCCTCCACCGAGGTATTGTCGATCCAACTCATCCTCGTAATTCTCGTGTCTAGCTGCACGATGTCCAGCAAACTCATTGCCTCGCTGATTTCTGGGGGGTGGCAGTCTTTGATTAACATGGGGCAGTCCTTGCCTCCGTTCTTGCATGTTATCCCCTATCACACTACTTCGCTCTTCTTGATCACGTTCAACACTTCTCTGTGACATTGTTACTTCAACAGAAAATAATCAAGTGACACGGTAAAAGATAGTAAAATAAAACTAAAAGAAAGTAATACGTAGTGAGATTACTCGTTACCAATCCCCGGCAACGGCGCCATTTTGGCGGGCTGTCGTTGTACCCGTCAAAAATAATAATTTGTAATCCGACTAGCAAGTGGTAAGTCGGGTCGTATCCACAGAGATTGATCTGAGAATCTGTTCACTAAGTATTCAAACACGTAATTGGAAACACAAACACAAGCAACAGTTATTACTATCAATAGAGCAATCGTCACATGAATTCAGGTATGTAATAATCAAGAGAAGTGCAAGCTAGAACTTTCGACTGTGATGCAAGACTAAATCATTGACAAATCCGTTTTGATTCCTAATGTTCTACAACTTAGAGCTCCCCCGCTAAGGTTATACTCCCTGTTCTAATTCTAGTACTTAATCTCGCGCTAGCGATAATCAAGACCCTAACTCACTAGAGTTGCATTAAGATTTGAACAAGTTATCCTAGGGTGTTTAATCCTAGTGGTATATTACTCGTGTCCTAGTTTGCTATCCCCGCTAGGTTGCTAGTAAACTTGACAATTGGAATCAACAAACAAACGAAAGCTCCCCCGCTAGGGTTCCACTCACGCTAGCACATCAATTCCATAAACACTGCATAGTAATATGACACAAAACACAGAAATCAATATAGGTCTCAAGTCAAAACATCACAATGTCGAGTTCTAGCCTACACAAGTGAGTTTAGCTACTCATCGTAATGGAATACATCATCATGTTTCTGAATAGAATGAAATAAATTACTGATGACGAACTCTCCACCAATCTGCAGCTCCACTCCAGTACTTGAACGCAGCAACGAATCCTCAGTCGAAATCCTACTCCAAGAACTCTTCCTTCCAAACCGAACTTCGAATGAACCCTAGATGGATCTGAATTTCTCCCCTTTCCCCAGATCCAGTCGCCCCTCTTCTCTGTCCCCTTGACGGAGCTCACTGCACTGTCGTTAAGGTGCAGTGTTCTCTGTACAAATAAATTTATAATTTCCGCTACTCGCGACTACACTACTGGGTAGTAAGTGGTAAGTAGGGGTCGAACCCAAAGGAATTAGGGGGATAAGTTGTTCTTTCAGGGGATTATGCAGCGTTAGAGCGTGTTTTAGGTTGGTTGGTTGGTTTTAAAGCTACCAGCTAAGTGATTGATTGGTTGGTTGGTTGGTTTTAGTACTAGAAAGCAACTGATAATTATTACAATTAAAAGAAAACGTTCGGTTTCAGGGGCCTTGTATTATATCCTGTTTATCATTGACCTTTAGTGAATCTTCTAAGTATTCAAACGTGTATCAAGGCCTTTTCCGGCGCTCGATTTGCCACACCGTCTAGTCTTTTGCAAAGGTGTTGTTTGTAAGCGAATCAAGGCCATTTCAAGCACTCGACTAGCAATACTGTCTAATCTTTTGCAAAAAACGTAAAACCCTTGTTCTAGTTAGACTAGCACCCCATTTCAAGGTATATGATGGACCCAAATTATACGAATCATAAACACCGTAAAACCCACCAAATTAGACTGTTGGTCTATTTAACTTTTGCTTGTTAGTTCCGATATATTTCTACAGGGTATTTTGGCGCTTAGAGAGAAAACACGCTAAGGAGAGGAGTTTACGCTGAAAAGATATTAAGAGTCATTCCAAGGTCAAGATCAGACGCTGACTGAAGAAATCTCAAGGATCCTGACATTGAATCACTCCAAACAAATCAAACCGAGGAGGATTTTACGCCAAAAATATCACATGGAAGACTCAACCGACCGGGTAGGAAAATGCCGCAGAAACCACCCGACCGGGTGAAGCAGTCCCAGGCCCTCTGCCGAGCTGACCAAACACTCAAATCAAGTTGCCCGAGCAAACCATCTCATCTGACAATTCCGCCTCGACCAAAGTGTTTAAAATGGAAAATAAGGTGGAAGATGTCGGAAAACCAAGGAGAATGCTCGAGCAGATTGGCAGTTAGCTCAATTCCAAAGTAAAGGCTGCGCGCATAGGCACCAAGACCAAATTGCTCGACCAAAACATGGAATTTGGAAAACCTGACTCGACCATTAGTCTTAGAATCACTTGGCCATTCAAAATCAACTATCAAATGCAAGCATGGACCAAGGTGACCGGCCACCATGCTTGGAGGTGGCCAAGGGAGGAGCTCCTCCCCATTCCACCACCTGCAACCGGCGGCTCCTCCACTCTAGGTGACCGGCGGCTTTGCTCCTCCCCCATGTGGCAGCTCCTCCTTGCTCCTCCTCCTCCTCCCTTGGATGAAAGACATGTGCAACCATCTCCACCCTCCATTCTCCTCCCCTTTTGCTATAAATACACCCCTCCTCCTCCTCATTTGTATCATCCCATTCTCATCCAAAAATCACTTATCTCTCTAGATTTTGTAAGTTTGGCTTTGGAAATAAAAGATTGCTCCCTTGGCGCTTCAACGGTTGTAAGTATTCTAATATTTATTTCCGTCTTTAATTTCCAATTCCTTAGTTATAATGTTTAGCGCGATAAATAGTAGCTAAACTAGTCGTTCGGTAGAAGGGGCGGACTTTTATTATAAAATGTTTTAGACTATTAACTTAGTGTCTCGTCTTTGTATTCAAAACTTATTCTATGTGCCATATATAAGATTAGAATTTCCAAGGTTGAGTGGACCATTTGTAACTGGACCAAAGGGACCAAATGGGCAAGCTCTTCCTTGGGGGTTCGTGATCATACTCGGGTAAGTGGACCATTTGTAACTGGACCAAAGGGACCAAATGGGCAAGCTTATCCGAGGAGTTCGATCTATCTAAAAAACCATTTGGAAACTGGACCAAAGGGACCAAATGGATGCACATAAAGCTAAGATACTTCGGAAGGAGGAATTAGCTGAAGTAGAATAAGTGCTCTACGACCTTAAAAGGGCTAGACAATGTTGCAAGTCTTGAGCTAGGAATAGCCTCGATTCATGTTTGAATACTTAGAAGATTCACTAAGAGTCAATGATAAACAGGATATAATACAAGGCCCCTGAAACCGAACGCTTTCTTTTAATTGTAATAATTCTCAGTAACTTACCAGTACTAAAACCAACCAACCAACCAACCAATCAATCACTTAGCTGGTAGCTTTAAAACCAACCAACCAATCCCAAAATCGTCCAACTTAAAGAACAACCTATCCCCCTAATTCCTTTGGGTTCGACCCCTACTTACCACTTACTACCCAGTAGTGTAGTCGCGAGTAGCGGACATTATAAATTTATTTGTACAAAGAACACTGCACCTTAACGACAGTGCAGTGCGCTCTGTCAGGCACCCAAGGGAATAAATGAAAACCTCGAGGAGGTGCCCATCATTCTCGAGACAAGTTATGAAGACCCTTTCTTCACTACTTTGTCTCGAGACAAGTTTTGGAGCTTCTTGCCCTATTTTCAAAGGCTAATCGGAAAAAGCTCCCATGACCCCTTAATTGTTAAGGGATGTTCATTATCGAAGGGGTCATGCTCCCAAAGGAAAGTCCATTGTAGACTTGATGGGAGGAAATTCAAATGGGATTTGAAGGTGGATTGACACTCCAAATGTCCAAGGCCCCGCGAGAAGGGATCCTAGCAAAGGACTTCTCGACGAGTGATTCTATGGGGCGCTTTGCTACGTCTTTGCCAAGACGGGAGAAACTAGGCCCTCGCGGGAGGGAAACCGGTTTGTAAGTATTTCATTCTTGTTCTTATATATGTTTAAGTGTTTGGCATGATTTTGAGTAGCTAAAGCCCTAAAGTGTGGAGTGTGATGTGTATGAGTAGTTGGTAAAATTTTAAGCGTGGAGTGAGTTCTACTCACTCCAATCCCACTTCGCAACTCCACACCCTTCCAACTTTCCCTTTGATTTATCTATGCTTAATGATGTTGCCCATAGTGCTCATATGCTTTATTGGTGTTTACTAGAGTGGAACTAATTTGTGATATCATACTATGACTCTAGTTTCAGATTTGGGGCACTTAGGGAACCTTGTGATGTTTTAGAGGGTGTGGATCAACTTCCTTGTTTGAATTTTATGAAAGTTATGCCATGATGTTATTATGCGACTTGTGATGCTATCTTGCTCATACTTGTGTTTTGCATAACCTTGTATGTCACTTGTTACCTTTAACCTCTCATGTGTTCTTGTCATCATGGAAGTTATTCGCATCATGCACATTCAAGCTTAGCACAATGTCATCTTTTCTATTGGTGGGGCACATCTACAAACGAGGGGAGTTCCTATGCGCCTTTATCTCATTTTCTTCATTGTTTGCGCTTAGGGACTAAGCTATGCTTTGAGTGTGGAGTGGGTAGTCGCATAGTTCACTCATATTATGCCATGCCTAGCATTTTGGAATGGACACTTGCATTCATGTATTCTATCCCTAACATGAGAGTGTTTTTAACCAAATAGGCTTGTGACTATCGATTTTAAGTTCCTATAAATCACATCTTGCCTATTTGTCACATTTATTGGATCTTGAACCTAGAACCGACCTAGTCCCTTGAATGTGCATTCTTGTGAATCAATATCATTGCTATCTCTTGTCTATCTAATTTTCTAAGTATTTTCGTTGAAATACCTTGGATTAAGTTTTAGCAAGCACTATTAAAATTCACGAAAAACTTAGACCTTTTGTTTACTCCTTGGTGACTTGAGTTTTCTAATTTAGTGCCATGCTCATGATTGTTTCCCGCGCATTTTATACATTCCTTGAACATATTGTCAAGTTTTAAGTGTGGAGTCAAAAACAAAAGAGGGCGAAAAATGGGCCCCAACAAAAAAATGGTTCATTTTCATGGTCAAAAGAGGGCAAAGCCCCGACCAAAAACTTTCTCAAGTGCACGAGAAGTTTTGTGCAAAAACATACAAATGCCGGGGGTTAGGAAGAAAAGTTCCCCCTCGAAAGCATTTGTAGGCCAAAGGCCATTTGAAAAAGAAAATAAGAAGCACTTAAAACTTGACTTTATATTTTTCCATCATTCTACATTTGCGCGGGTGCATGACAGGCGTCGTTTGTACCTGCAAATCTAAATTTATATTTTCCTTACTCTGAACTGTGGGTTAGAACAGCGGCAAGCAAGGGTCGAACCCAAGGGAGCTAGATAGTTACTACTTTGTTCTGTAAGAGGGAAAAAGAAACGATTGGGTGAAAGCAATTGATTAGGAAACAGTAGCAAATCACGAAATCAACGAGGGTGTAAATATCAGAGAGAAATATTCAGACTAGGGTTTGATTGTGACTTGTTTTATCATCGACTTCTAATATTCTAATTCATAGTTTTAAGTGTGGTTGTCCCGACAAAGGTGACTTCCCAAGTAACCCGACAAAGGTGTTACGCCACGACCTAATTCCCCTAGGTTTAATAACCCGACAAAGGTGTTATTTAACCTAGACGTGCTACCTATCCAAACGACAAAGTATTAGATAGATGATTAATATAGAAATATGCGCAACTAGGTTTTACGACAAAGTATCCGCCTAGTCTAGCAATAATTCATGGAATTCATGCACGAGAATTAGTAAAACAATGAATATAGCATTAAGAGTCAAGTCTCAAAAACATCGTCACAATGTATAAACCCTAGCCCGAATAATGAGTTTAGTTACACATAGCCATTAGAACAAAAAACAATAAAAAGTAAAGAAACGATGTCTTTCTCTATTGCCGAATGAAGGAGGAAGAGGCGCCGAGTGAGAGGAGTGGGGAGCTCGAATTTGGGATGATGGATGCTTTGAAAGGTTGAGGAGAGGCTGTATTTATAGTGTAGAATGGGGCTTCGAAGTTTCCAAATTGAGGTTGGCCCAAAAACGGTTTTAGGAAACATGTCCTAAAACCGACTTTGCTTGATCTTCAAGTTAACTTCTTGTGCAAGTCTTCCAGCGCCTTCTAGGGCCTTCCAGAACCTGCTGGGAACTTCATGGAGGCCTCTAAACCGCCTCACTCGAGCCCACTGACTTGGCCCAACGCGCGGGGCCTTAAATCGTCGTTTTGCTCATCTCGGCCAATCCCGCTCGTGCGTTTTGTCTGGAAAGTGATGTCGTCCAAGTAATTTGTCATTTCGATCACTTTGGTCGAGCCAGATTTGCTAGATTCGTTCGTTTGGTCGAGCAACTTGGATTCAGCGCTTGTCTGCTCGACAGGGCCTTCGGGCGCTGGCCTGGAACTCTGCTCGGCTGCGCCTGGGTCATTCCACTCGTGCGTTCTCCTTGGCTTGGTGACATTGTCCGACTAGTTTTCCATTTTGAGCAACTTGGTCGAGTCAGATTTGTCATCGGAGTCCGTCTGGTCGAGCGAATTGATTTCAGTGCCTATCAGCGCGCGCAAGACCTTTGGAATTGAGCCAACTGCCAATCTGCTCGGGCGTTTTCTTTGGTTCTTCGACATTGACCACCTTATTTGCCATTTTGATCACTTTGCTCGAAGTGGATTCGTCAGATCAGCTCGTTTGCCCGAGCAACTTGAGTTTAGTGTTGGTTAGCTCGACTCCTTGTGATGTTTTTAGCTCAGAAAGCCATCTTTTAAGCGCGTTTCCTCCTAGAGCTTCCGAAGCACCTGAAATGCAAAACAACACCAAAAGTAACTTGTTTGCATGATAAAGTGTCGGAAATGGTGGGATTTGTTGACTCGATGAGTCGTATAAATACGGCTCATCAAACCACCCCACACTTAAACTTGTTCATCCCGAACAAGAACTTGGTCATAAGAGGAAAACAAATGCAAACACCACAATGCTTCGGTCTTCCTAGACGTGCTACATGGACATGAATCGGTTACTCTAGATCCCACCTTCTATGCATGCTCGTTACTAATATCCTTGTGCGAAAACATGGGTTAAAGATACGTGTTACCTTTGGGTCGAGATGCAAATCAATTCGGATGTATCTGGAGATAGCCCTTTTAGACCCATGAACTGCATTCTCGGACTCGAACTCGCTGCTATATGGTTATGCTTTGCTGCTTTTTCTTGCACGTGATTGATTCGAGCTTCAAAGTAATGGAGTGCTTTTCGGCCAGCTATAGTGTCAACGGATGGAATATTTCAATCGGCTACAAGGCACTCGATTTTGGTGTAAACTATCACAAAGATGATGGATTTGTTGCTGGAGGTGCGGATTGTGACTTGCTCGAACCTACTTGCTCTCACTCATCATCGTCCTTTGACTCGGGTCAAGCCAAGGGTCGCTTGTCTATTTTCTCGGCTACTCGGACTAGACTTTGGACGGTGTGAAGTATTCCCGTCCCAACCAACCGCAAAGGTGATGCAGTGGCGGAGCAGACTCGTACGATGTTGCCTCGAAGTGCTAGCCTCCACAAGCTCTACATAACCATATATCCTGAGTTCGGTCTTTGAATGGTCTGTCAAGTCTCTCTAGGGCATTTCTATCAACTCCACATCCCTGTTTATCTCAACTAACAAAGGCACGCAAAGATTTTAAGATCACATGTTAGTCGCACAAATCAATTTTCACCAAAGACATGCATGTAATCGGCTCTATCTATTTCACCATATCATTATCCAATACTGCAAGTCTAGGAAATAGTGAAGTATCATGTACAAAAATTTTAAAAAATCATGGGAAACGTGCTGACTCTGTGCAGGGTGCAAGAAAATAAACGTGCTGACTCGATGACTGACTCTCCCACCCCACACTTTTGAAATAAGCCGTGTCCTCACGGCACGACTCAAATCTTAGACTCACAATGCATGCAAACAAACAAAAGGGAAATAAGAAGAGAGTAAGGTTGGACAGGCACTTCCCTCGTGCGATGCGTGATGTTTAGAAATAGCTGACCATTCTCCTTTGAGTCCTCGAAGAGCACCATTGCGCCTGCCTTCTTTTGGTAGAAACTTGTATCGCAACGTGAGATCGTCACAAAATAAAAGGACTATGTCGAAGAAATTAAGACACGTAAAGAATTCCCAGGAGATTGGTGGAGTCACAAACGGTCTCACTTAAGAACCAATCTCCTTAGACTCGTAAGTCTTTGTGACAGAATCTTTAAAAGCTTAATTTTCTTGACACAATGTATTCAAAGTGCGAAACTACTCTCGATGGATAGCAGTCTTACGCGAAGAAGGATAGCGGGTTGGTCCACTCTGCGCGCACAAGGCTTGCTCGGTCGGGACCTCTGGACGACTCCGCACTGAGGTGCATATTTCCTGCAAAAAGAGTATCTCTTTCCCCGAATACAATGTGACAAATAAGACTCAAGACTCAAATAAACTAAATAAACTGAAAAACGAAAAGAAATGCCGGGCTGCCTCCCTGTGAGCGCCTTTGTTTTACGTCGTTGGCTCGACGTTACCTCTTTAGGGATCACAAGTTAGGATCCCATGGACGTGTGAGGTCAAATTTCGCCTCAGCTGCTCCTTCAATCTGCCCAAAATCACCATGTAATGATGTGCTCGTGTCTGCTCTCCATCGATCAGGCGGGTTCGCCTTCACATACTCCCGAGTTGGTGGGGACATCTTGCTCATAGCTACTGGTCCATTCGCATGCACGGTCTCTTCTGGTAGGTCAGGAACTAGGGCACCAAGATCAGATGTGTGCACTATGTCCGGCGGTTTCTTCGTGCATGGACGATCATCATCCCCGTAGATGTAGAAATCTGATGTCTTGCCATTGAATGCAAGTGACAACAAGCCCGTGCCCATGTCAATCTTGGTCTTGGTGGTGTGAAGGAATGGCCGTCCTAAGATGAGTGCTGGAGGATCATCGTTTCTAGCATCTCCCATCTGCAAGACATAGAAATCTGCAGGAATAACAAGATCTCCTACTCGGAGTGTTAAGTTTTCAAGCAATCCAACAGGCCGAGTACATGACTTATCCCCTAGTTCTATTAACAAGTTAGGCGGTTTTAAAGGGCCAGGCTTCAATGAACAATATAGAGAATAAGGCATAACATTAATGGCAGCGCCAAGATCAATCAAACAGTGATGTATCTGAGTCTCACCGATACCACAGGTGACCGTGAAGGCACCTGGGTCCTTACTCTTTTCTGGCGGTGTCTCATGGCTCGTAGCGAGTGGGCGCTCTATCATTGGGTCGTTCTGTGTAGGCCTTGCCACCGACCTACCTTCCAGCTCGTCCTTGTCGGTCATACGGCCTTCGGGAGCAATAACCTGCATGGAAAACGAAGGAGAAGGATCAGTTCTGGAATGTGTATCAATATGTACCGCGTCTCGTTCAGATGTTTGCGTTGAATCAATGTCCATTGTAGGCGCAGTCGTCACTGATCCCAGCTCTTTCTTGCTACTTCCGGCCTCAGTCATTATCATCTTGTTCACCCAATAAGCAGACTCCTTTAGTGCTGCGTCCACGTCCACTACTGCCAATGTACTGACATTCTCTCTTGGGTTAGGCACTGTTTGGGATGGCAGCCTCCCTGGATTCTTCAGTTCGGACACGTCCTGGGCCAAGTTGGACATCTGCTTAGACAAGTTGGCAATGGCCCCGTCAGTTTTGGCCTGGAATTGGTGTACTGATGTGGCCAGGTCCTTCACTATATCCTCCAAGGATCTGCTCGAGCTGTGCTGGTTCGGGCCTGACTGATTGCGGTCCTGCCTCTATTGATACTGGCCCGGCCCGTTCTGTCCTTGTTGCTGGCGATGTGGAGGCCTGTAGTACTGCTGGGCCTGCTGAGGTGCGGCTGGCTGTGCTGGCTCTCCTTGGGCATGATTGTTCTGGTTGTCGTTCCGCCAGTGTTGCCCGCTCGCCCCTTGCCCGTGTGCGGCTGCTCCATATTGTCGGACTGGCCCAGCTTGGTTGCCATAGCCCTGGTAGTCGCCTACTGCATTCACCTCGCCCTGGTCGTCCTCCACTATGGTTGGGCATGCGTCTGTTTTGTGATCTGTGGCTCCACAGAACTCGCAAGGCCTGACTTGGACCGGCTGCCTTCGGATAACCTGCTGCATCATCTCCTTGAGTTGCTTGATTTCTTCGGCCATTGAGCTTGATGGGGCGTCGGCCTTTGAGACGTTCCTGGACCGGCTGAACTCTTCCTCCTTGTTTGACTCATCTTGGAACCTAGCATTCTCGGCCACCTCAATGATCTTCCTTCGTACTCCAGCTGGGGACAGGTTCATAATGGTGCCTCCAGCCGAGGCATCTAGGAGCTTCCTGTCGAGTCACAAAAGTCCGTCTAGCATATACTCCACGAGCAGCTTCTCTGGAAGTCCAAGGTTGCAGCAGCTATGCTCTAGGGCATTGAACTTCTCCACGTACTCGTACATGGTCTCGTTGGGTCCTTGTCGGAGTTCTTGCAGCTGCCTTCTGACTTGCATGGCTCGGCCTGCGGGATAGTACTTGTTGAGGAATTTCTTCTGCATCTGATCCCATGTATGTATGCTGCCTGCAGGCAAGGATAGAAACCAGTCATTAGCAGAGTCTATAAGTGAAAAATAGAAAGCTTTTAACTTGAAGTCCTCGACTTCGAATCCGTATGGCCTGAGGTTCTGGCATATCCCATGGTAGCGCTGCAGATGAGCCGTGGCCGACTCTCCTTTGGTTCCTGAGAACTTGGGTAGGTGGTGAACGACCGCCGTGTTGATGGTTATTGCTTCTAGGTCTGGCCCTTCGTATATGCACCAAGACTGGTCTCGAAAGTTGGGGGCTGACAGCTCTCCCATGGTGGGCTCTTGATCGTCGTACTCCTCGTCATACTCGTCGTTGAAGACCGGCTGCCGTGGTCGTCTTATCGGCTGTCGTAGAGCGGCCGGTGCTTGTCGCCTCGGTTGGACCGGTGGAACCTGCTGTTGCTGAGGGTATTGCTGTGGTGGAAGCATCGAGTACTGTTGGAGTGGTGGTTGCTGGAACTGTTGGACCGGTTGGTGTTGAAGTTGTCCTTGGGCAGCCCCCCTGATTTCTCTGTGCTGGCCAATCTGGCCCTGCTCGTCATGTGGTGGAAGTGGCCTTTCCATATCTCGAATGCCCTGCTCCACTTCTTCGTTGATGTTGTCGCCTACGCGGCTACCTGCATGAGACATGGTAACCGTGCAACCGCGCCCGCCGTCTTTTGGCAGAAACTTATATCGCAACGTGAGTTCGTCACAAAATGAAAGGATTATGTCAGAGAAATTTAAGACAATGAAGGATTCCCAGGAAATTGGTGGAGTCACAAACGGTCTCACTTAAAAACCAATCTCCTTAGACTCGTAAGTCTTGGTGACAGAATCCACGAAAGCTTATTTTTCTCGACACAATATATTCAAGTTGTGAAACTACCCCCGATGGATAGCAGTCCTACGCAAAATTCTCGAATGGACGAAGAACGCTGCGTGTCACGAGCGACGCTGGTGATTTGTGATCTCCTCGTTGTTATGGGCTGAACTTGGTCACTAGTAGCTTGAATCCTGCAGTTTTGTTGTAATACCGGAAAAGAAAAAAAAGAAAAAAAAGAAAGAGAAAAAACTAAAAACAAAACTGAAAAGGGAAAAGAACAATTTCACCGTGCGTAGCTCCCCGGCAACGGCGCCAAAATTTGACAGGCGTCGTTTGTACCTGCAAATCTAAATTTATATTTTCCTTACTCTGAACTGTGGGTTAGAACAGCGGCAAGCAAGGGTCGAACCCAAGGGAGCTAGATAGTTACTACTTTGTTCTGTAAGAGGGAAAAAGAAACGATTGGGTGAAAGCAATTGATTAGGAAACAGTAGCA
The DNA here is from genome assembly GCA_033675395.1 of Rhodiola chrysanthemifolia. Classification (NCBI taxonomy): domain Eukaryota; kingdom Viridiplantae; phylum Streptophyta; class Magnoliopsida; order Saxifragales; family Crassulaceae; genus Rhodiola; species Rhodiola chrysanthemifolia. The sequence continues at coordinate 15,694,331 of CM066207.1, forward strand.
AATCACGAAATCAACGAGGGTGTAAATATCAGAGAGAAATATTCAGACTAGGGTTTGATTGTGACTTGTTTTATCATCGACTTCTAATATTCTAATTCATAGTTTTAAGTGTGGTTGTCCCGACAAAGGTGACTTCCCAAGTAACCCGACAAAGGTGTTACGCCACGACCTAATTCCCCTAGGTTTAATAACCCGACAAAGGTGTTATTTAACCTAGACGTGCTACCTATCCAAACGACAAAGTATTAGATAGATGATTAATATAGAAATATGCGCAACTAGGTTTTACGACAAAGTATCCGCCTAGTCTAGCAATAATTCATGGAATTCATGCACGAGAATTAGTAAAACAATGAATATAGCATTAAGAGTCAAGTCTCAAAAACATCGTCACAATGTATAAACCCTAGCCCGAATAATGAGTTTAGTTACACATAGCCATTAGAACAAAAAACAATAAAAAGTAAAGAAACGATGTCTTTCTCTATTGCCGAATGAAGGAGGAAGAGGCGCCGAGTGAGATGAGTGGGGAGCTCGAATTTGGGATGATGGGATGCTTTGAAAGGTTGAGGAGAGGCTGTATTTATAGTGTAGAATGGGGCTTCGAAGTTTCCAAATTGAGGTTGGCCCAAAAACGGTTTTAGGAAACATGTCCTAAAACCGACTTTGCTTGATCTTCAAGTTAACTTCTTGTGCAAGTCTTCCAGCGCCTTCTAGGGCCTTCCAGAACATGCTGGGAACTTCATGGAGGCCTCTAAACCGCCTCACTCGAGCCCACTGACTTGGCCCAACGCGCGGGGCCTTAAATCGTCGTTTTGCTCATCTCGGCCAATCCCGCTCGTGCGTTTTGTCTGGAAAGTGATGTCGTCCAAGTAATTTGTCATTTCGATCACTTTGGTCGAGCCAGATTTACTAGATTCGTTCGTTTGGTCGAGCAACTTGGATTCAGCGCTGGTCTGCTCGACAGGGCCTTCGGGCGCTGGCCTGGAACTCTGCTCGGCTGCGCCTGGGTCATTCCACTCGTGCGTTCTCCTTGGCTTGGTGACATTGTCCGACTATTTTTCCATTTTGAGCAACTTGGTCGAGTCAGATTTGTCATCGGAGTCCGTCTGGTCGAGCGAATTGATTTCAGTGCCTATCAGCGCGCGCAAGACCTTTGGAATTGAGCCAACTGCCAATCTGCTCGGGCGTTTTCTTTGGTTCTTCGACATTGACCACCTTATTTTCCATTTTGATCACTTTGCTCGAAGTGGATTCGTCAGATCAGCTCGTTTGCCCGAGCAACTTGAGTTTAGTGTTGGTCAGCTCGACTCCTTGTGATGTTTTTAGCTCAGAAAGCCATCTTTTAAGCGCGTTTCCTCCTAGAGCTTCCGAAGCACCTGAAATGCAAAACAACACCAAAAGTAACTTGTTTGCATGATAAAGTGTCGGAAATGGTGGGATTTGTTGACTCGATGAGTCGTATAAATACGGCTCATCAGTGCATCATTTGTATTGTGTGCTAGTTAGAATGGCTCTTGGAAGATCCATGTGTTTGCACGGGAGCTATCATTTGGTCTATGCTTGTTTATTAAGAAACTCTAGTGATGAACTCCTCTTCCCTTATGGATTATGGCTTAAGCGCCTAAAACTTGGGAATGAGTTCCATGTCGCGAACCCATGGACTAGCCCTAGCTAGCATAGGTGAGCGATTGACACTTCTTTTGTGCAAACTAAACTATCCTTCTATTGTATTGCCTTGAAAATGAGTGGAACTTTGGATGAGACATTTGATAGCCCTAGTATTGATGATCTTGAATGCACAACCTCATGGGATACTTAAATGGTTCAAAAGTTCTTTTGATGATAATGTGATGGTAGTCCTAGCGTGGGGTGAGGAGTTGGTTTTGAGAAATCCTCGCCTTGGTTGAGCACTCTTGCATTCATTCTCATGGGGTAGGTGCATTAGGGATTTGTGAGTATTCCCATTTCTGAAAACTCTCACGAGACTATAACTCGTCCACTAGGGTAGCCTAGGGGTTTAAAGGCTTAATGCATACGCTAAATGCATTCGTAACGCCTACGAAAAGGAGCTAGTTAGATTGTACATACTTGTCATTTACCTTTCAATAACATGTTTAGGAATAATGATCGAGACCTTGTGAAATCTAGTGAGGCAAATAGACGAAAAATATAGCACCACTAGCATTTCGACATTTGCATGACCTTGACATATTTTCATACTTTGTTCGGGACGAACAAAACTTAAGTGTGGAGTGTTGATGAGTCGAGTTTTCGACTCATTTATGGTCATTCTTCACTATAGTTTTGGGTCGTTTCCGATGATATTTTGATGTCATTTGACCTCTATCTCTACATTTCAGGTAGAAAACAAGCTTCCCCCATGGTCAAGGCCTAAATATGAAAACTCGGGAAAAACTGGAGGTTGAGAGCAAAATATGGGCAGAATGAATCTCACCCGGTCGGGTGAGAATTTCCCATGCACCAACCGACCGGTTGGAAGGAAAAAAGGCTCGAGTCAGAATTGCACCCCAACCGGTCGGGTAAGAACTTCCCCTGCACCGACCGGTTGAAAGCTCGAGTCGGTCGACTGGGACCTCGAGTCGATCGACTGAAAATACAACTCAGGAGGCTCCCCAAGTCAGTCCATTGAGTCGGTCGACTGGACCCTCCAGTCGGTCGACTGGGCCAAGATCGACCCCAACCGGTCGGGTGAGATTTCTTCCAGATTCCCACCCGGTCGGGTGGACTGCTACAGTACCAGATTTTTCACCCGAGGCTATAAATAGAAATCAAGGGTTTTGGACCAAGTGTGGAGGTTTTTGGGGAGAAGAAGATTAAGAAAAGAGGTCAACCAAGGTCATCAATCATCATCCAACCAAGGAGAAGTGAAGATCAAGGGAGTTTGAGGATTAATCATCCTATTTCTATCCCTCTTCTATTCTACTTGTTGTGTAAAAACCCTACTCACACCATGTTGTCTTACATGATGTGTGAGTAGTGGATCTTGTGTTTTGAGGGTCTTATGACTCTCCTTGATACTCTTTGATCACATATATACATTGATATTCATATGGATGATTGTTGATTTCATTTTCTCTTGGGTTATGAATGTTATGCACTCTAGGTGTTTGATAAAATGCCTAAGTGACAATTTGGACCTAAACTTGAACCTAGGACTTGACACCCCTTGGGAATAGTTCTAGGATGGAGAAAATGATCTATATCTTGAATCATGTAAATGAGCCTTAGGATATGGATGCTTGACTAAGGATTGAATGTTTGATTTATTGGAGTTAGTCATTAAGCGAATCATCAATTTATCCCATCTAATGGTGTCAAATGCATGTTCACTATGGTCTTTAACATACAATGCTACTAAGTGTTTGAGGAAATGCCTAAGTAACATGATGAACCTTAAAACTAGACTTAAGAATCGAAAGACCTTAGGGATAGTTTGGATGTAGTGAATATGATCATTTCTACGGGATTGAAGTGAACTAGGAGTCGAGTTCATGGTATTTATTGCCATGGAATGAACCGAGAGGTTCGAGCTATAAGAGAGTTTGCTAGGAATGGATTCAAGTGACGTTGATCTATCCTAGTCTAAACTAGGTTCAATACTATTTGACTACCGTGAAATGTTTGAATATCGTGTATGTGATCATTGGGAAATTGCCAAGGAGGGGAGTAACCCCTCGAAACACCTCTTATCTATCTTTTATCCTCAATTACTCGCCATTTAGGATTTAGAATATACATCTTTATACATTTTGTTTAGAATAGCCGAATGGGAATACAATCTTAAATAACGCATGTGCTTAGCTTGCTCCCTTGGGTTCGACACCGGTACCCTACCGGTCTCTATAAATGTTTTGACCTACTACATTCGATCCTCTCTTCATTGACACTTATTCTAGAGGTGAAAAAGAAATAGTTCGTCAGCTAGCACATCAATTCCATAAACAAAGCATAGCAATATGGTGCAAAACATAGAAAATCAATATAAGCCTCAAGTCAAGACATCACAAATTCGAGTTCTAGCCTACACATATGAGTTTAGCTACTCATGTTAATAGAATACATCTTGAAGTTTTGAATAGACTGAAATAGAGAGTACTAATGATGATTGGAACAATATGGACGTGTGTCTGTCTCCCCTCTTGGGATGAATATGCTGCTGGAACGAATTACTGCTGCTGGGATGTTGATTTAGACAAATGCCTCTTAGGACCAAAACCTTCTCTCCCAATTCTACACGGACCAAAAGCCAATTTGATTTTCCCTTTCTCCCTTGTTTTATCTTCTCAAGCGTGTCTCCTCAGATTCTGATTTCTCTTTTTCAGCTATGGCCCTTCGATTTCGTCCCTTGTTTTCCCGAGAAAACACAGATCGACTTTAGGAATTTTCGACAGCTGGCATTTCGCACGGACGCCTCTTGAATTTGTGATCCGCGGACGTCTCTTGCATTACGATAAATCTTCAGACGTCCGAGCCGTAACTCCTCAAGGCCTCCGCGGACTTCACTGACTTCAATCTTCAATCTTTTCGGTCTTCATTTCTTTCCGCGCAAAACATCTTCTAATAGGCTCTCTTTAGCCGGTATTCCTTCCATGGTCTCCGAGTGTACCTGAGAATGAAAACTACACGCAGGTAGTGAAATAATATACAGATAACACTAAGAGACGGGGTTTAAACATATAAAATAGTCGTACAACTACGACTTATCACCTCCCATGCCATCATTTTGTGTATATATCATCTCACATGATCTCTCATTTTAAATGATTGCAATAAAAATTGTTAAAGCAATAAAAATTGTGATATTGCATATTGGTGGATTTGTAGGAATTTAAAATGACCAGTCCTTCATCCACAACCACAACTGATCCACCAACGGAGTAAATGAACAAACAGAGGCTATATGCGTATATCGCTATTGTCCCACGTCGACATCGCTGATGTTTTGAAGACATCAATCAATGCTAATGGGCTGGTATTGCTTTGGGCTTTTGCCATATTTACAATGCCTAAGCTTCTCCTGCTCGAGTTTGTTCATTTAATACTCGATTGAGACTATAACTCGTTAAGATTACGAGTCGAGCTCGAGTTTAATAAAATCATTTCGAGTCGAGTTTGAACTCAGTTTTTTTAGGTTCGTCGAGTTTCGACTCGAGCTCGAGCTTGATGAATATCTAATCGAGTCGAGTTCGAGCATCTTAATACTTGGCTCGACTAGTTTACAGCCAGGGTGAACTGCGCTCAAGACGATCCCATAAGAGGATGGAGTCAAATGGTTCAGAGAGTTCCAGGTAATGACAGAACAATTTACTAACTGTTATAATTATCTTGGAAAATATAGAGAACTTTGGGACTCGTTAGAACTCAAATGCACTGCAATATTTTTGAGGATTTAGAGAGAAGGAGGAGGTGAATGTGTGTTTGATCCTTCACCCCGAACCTCTTATTTATATTATAATTGAGCAAATATTCATCCGCATTTCACTCAAATGCATTTGATTTTCTTAGGTGTGGGCCCCACATGTGAGACCCACATGTGAGACCCACGTGCCATAATTTTCTCAAATGTGCAGACCACGTTATAACACTAACTAATTTTTATTTATGTACACTATAATTTTTCTTTTTTCGGATTGTATGTAATTCTTTACAGGATCTTCATAAGGAGTGCGAAAAGATTCTGAGAGATGGCCTGCAAAACCTGTGAACAGCGAGGACCTTGAAGAGACTGAACTTTTCTATCCCCATTGCAGTGCAAAGAGCGACTGCCATATTCATAAATGATACGAAGCTCAAGCGTCTTTCAGAACAGAACAAGAAGAACCGTAAGGGATAGGGTGACAACCCGAACAAACACAGAGCCGGGCGGTATCCGCCCCAAGTGCACAAAAGGAAATTGATAAGTAAATATGAATATTTATAGTTGTACATAGCAATATCGACCGCTAATTTCATGTATTTTGTTATGGGCAGACCAGACCGCACAGTTAAAGAGGCATGTATATGCTAATGTACAAGCGTCTAAAGATTAGGGAGAATTGCACACACCTCGATAGGGGTTGTGCTTAGGATAAAGGTATGTGAAAATACATTTAACTGGTGTTATCTCGTAAAATTTGTGACTATTTTTTAATTGTCAAGCAGAAGTTGAGATGACTATAAGAGCTCTGGGAGACATATATGAAGACTGGTCCATATCGGAGATCAAGGACCTGGAGGCGTTAGCATCCATCATTGGTCATTCCCAAAAGACCGGTCTTTCCAAAGTGGTTGGATCTGCAATGACTTTGGTACTAGGTTCTTAATATTAATGCATCTTCAATAAGGAGAACCCCACCTCGCAGAGTCAGGCTCCTAGTCGGAGTCATAATCAAAGCCAGGGAGCCCCCGAAGAGGTGCTCACCCGCCGTACTTAGATGTAGCAGAGCTTCAATGACCTCCGGTGGGCAAATGAGCAGCAGACACAACAAATCAAGGTGATATCGCGGGCAGTCAAGAGAGCTGCAGTTCGTCCCAGAGGCATGATCCGAACGATGGTAGCTCGAATTAGGACATTTGTACTTATTAGAGAGTACTGCACGTTTAGATTTACTATTTACTTCTTTCACATTTAGATTCAATATTTTGTTAATATGAAATATTTAATTTTATATGTATTAAAGTAAGGTTTTGGATTAAATAAAAACTACATTTAAATATAAAAATTATAAACCACATAAGAATTCGACACGTGGCACTCTCGACCAATCATAAGTTGAGGCGCTTTTTGTAAATAAAAAAAATAAAACGGACGTATTTAAAAATACATAACCGATTTGAGGGTATAAACGTCCTAAAAATAGCGTCGTTAACGGCATATTAGACCTTTGATGCTTCAAACGAGTACCAGGAATAGACTAAGGATCCGATGGAGATGAGCTATACTTCGTTGCGTAGGTAACTCAAAGTTCTACGAATCTCTAGTTCATGCCAAGAGCAGTAAAGGTCATTTAAAAGGTCGAAACACGAGTTAAAGTGAGCGAGCTGCAAAATTCGTAGAGGATTACACTGGTGTATGCCTTCCGCTCATGTTTTGACCTTCTAAACGACATCGTCTGCTCTCGGTGTAAACTATAGAGTTTTAGAGCTTTGAGTTAGCTACGCAAAGATATATAGCTTGCCTCTATCTAATTTTTTATTTGCTCACAGCACTCAATTGAAACAACAAAGGACTAATATGTCATTTGTGGTGCCAATTAAGTCTGAACATTCATGAATTAAGTCTGATCATTAAGCTTTCACTCGTGTTTCAACCTTCTAAATGACCTCGTCTGTTCTCGGTGTGAACTAGAGAGTTGTAGGCTTTGAGTTAGCTACGCAACGATATATAGCTTGTCTCTATCGAATTTTTCATTCGCTCCCATCACTCAATTCAAACAACAAAGGTCTAATATGCCATATGTGGTGCTAATTAAGTCTGAACATTCATGAATTAAGTATGATCATTAAGCTTTCACTGGTGTTTCGACCTTCTAAACGATCTCGTCTCCTCTCGGTGTGAACTATTGAGTTCTAGAGCTTTGAGTTAGCTAGGCAACGTTATATAGCATGCCTCTATCGAAATTTTCATTTGCTCCCAACACTCAATTAAAACAACAAAGGTCTAATATGTCACATTTGTGGTGTCAATTACGTCTGAACATTCATGAATTAAGTCTGATCATTAAGCTTTCACTGGTGTTTCGACCTTCTAACGACCTCGTCTGCCCTCGGTGTGAACTAGAGAGTTTTAGAGCTTTCAGTTTCCTACGCAACAATATATAGCTCGCCTCTATCGGATTTTTCATTTGCTCCTAGCACTCAATTGAAATAACAAATGTCTAATATGCTATTTGTGATTCCAATTAAGTCTGAACATTCATGAATTAAGTCTGATCTTTAAGCTTTCACTCGTGTTTCAACCTTCTAAACGACCTCGTCTACTATCGGTGTGAACAAGAGAGTTGTAGAGCTTTGAGTTAGCTACACAAAGATATATAACTTGCCTCTATCGGATTTTTCATTTGCTATTAGCACTCAATTGAAACAACAAAGGTCTAATATGCCATTTGTGGTGCTAATTAAGTCTGAACATTCATGAATTAAATCTGATCATTAAGCTTTCACTAGTGTTTCACCTTGTCTGCTCTCGGTGTGAACTAGAGAGTTGTAGAGCTTTGAGTTAGCTACGCAACGATATATAGATTGCCACTATCGGATTTTTCATTTTCTCCCAACACTCTCTTAAAGCAGCGAAGGTCTAAATTGAATTAAAATTAATTATGAAAAACCGAAAAGACTATATTGCCCGTGGGATTTAAATCACAAAAATTTAAAAGTTTAGATACGTGTCAACTGTATAGAGGTTTATAGTTTATATTTTAAAAATTGGTTTTTACCTGATCTCTACCCTTAAAGTAAATATTAAAAAATGCTATCAAAAATATTAAACAATAAATATTACATGATTTAAAAATGAAATGTTGTTGCCAAGCCATCTCAGGAAGCGAATCCCATGATAAGCTTAGTTTAAGTGAAAAATGAGAATTTATCTAGTTCGTCCATCCTCATCCATCTATGGCCAAGATTAAAGGGGATTAGTTTGACTAATTTCACGATTAAATACAAATTAAAGGGTACATTAGTAAAATGAAATACCCTACTTCATACTAGTTTTCACCGCCGCATCCTCCCTCACCACAACAAATCAGCAACGGCACTCTTCTAGGGGGTTTGCTCTGATCGGAAACATGGGCTTGATGACATGTGAGATTGTTGTGGTGATTTCAGAATCGTCGGAGCGGAGAGGGAAGTGGAAGAGGAAAGGGGAGGAAGCGGATTTCGTGGTCTTCCCGCTCAATACGGCGGGGAAGTTTCCGAATTCGGCGTTCAATGGAATGCGGCGGAGGACGGAGGTGCTTGTGAGTGCACCATCGACGTTGATTGCACACCAGAATCCTGCCGCGGTGGTGAAAATGATGGCAAAGAGGAACATAGAGTTGAAGGAGATAAGAGCAAAGAGTACCGAGCATTGTGGTGGATCTTAAAGGTGAGTTGTTGATGCCGAGGTGGGCCATGTACGAGTTCATGTCTAGTGAGTCTCGTCGTATGCTGAAAATGTAAAAAAATTTAGAATAAAGAACTAAAAATCGTAGACTTAAAGAAAAAAATTCACAGACTAAAGAATAAAATTCATAACAAAGAATAACATTTGTAATGTAAAATTCGTAGACTTAAAGAGCAGAATTCATAGACTTAAAGAACAAAATGCATAGACTCAAAGAACAAAGTTCGTAATGTGAAAATCGTAAAACTCAAAGAATCAAAATTCGTAGACTTAAAGAACGAAGTTCGTATTGTAAAATCGTAAAACTTAAAGAATCAAAATTCGTAGACTTAAATAACAAAATTCGTAATGAAAAAATCGTAAAAATTAAAGAATCAAAATTCGTAGACTTAAAGAATAAAATTTATAATTATAAAAATCGTTCAATCGGCGACAGATGCCGAGGAAAATCGTGCAGCGACTATGATTTGATTTGAACTAAATCAAATTAAATTAAAGATTATAATGACGATTATATCCTTTTGTAATTATGTTTCAAATTAAATGATTTAATTAATACATCTAATCCGGACCATAACTTGATTTGATCAAACGCTTAATATAACTTCTCATTTCTCATGAAACTTAAAAGTTCTCATATGATCCTAACTCAGCCAGTTCATGCCTGTCGTCGAATCTTTACGATGTTAATGCGACAACGTGATCGATTTTTTTGTCGAAACATTGTCGCACAGTTCGTGCGATGGACCTACAACATATTTGCGGCACGTATCGCAATACCGTCGTATGGTTGTTTTAGATTTTGCGTCACACACTTATCGCAAATTCGTTGCAGAATTCTACAATAAACGTTTGTGTGACAACACTTTTATCTGTCGCACAATTATCATACATGCGACATTTATGTGTAACCAGTTGCATGATTATGCTAAAATTTGTAGTGCCCTACCATGGGTAAACTATAAAAAAAAATTGTTTATTATCTTTTCCGCTAAACTTGCAAGATGGATAATAATAATAATATGTAGTCGTTATATTTTAACAAAGTGCCTTTGAGCATTGCATTAATTAATTATGCCTGTTTGAGTCCGTAAACCGTTTCAGTTCGGTTCAACCAGCCCACGGGGAGTCACTTCGAACCGCCACTACCTCTGTGCCACGACCTCCAGCATTCCGGTAAATTCTTTTGATTTTAAAACACTTTCCAAACTCCATTCAATCTTTCCCTCTCACTTTCCAACAACTGGCTTCTTCCGTCTCTCTACACTCACGCACACCGCAACGTAAGCCACGCTCGCTCAGCGCTGCGAAACCCTAGCCTCGCGTCAGCCATGGGAGCCTGCTCCGAAAGCGCTGTCTTCAAGCTCAAATCCTCCGACAACGACCGTGCCGCCGTCTTCTTTCCCAAGCACGTCCACGATAATGTCCACGGAAACATCTACCTCGATCCGGTAACTTCACCGCGCTCTCTGCTTGATAGTCTTTATGCGAGTTTGTTACCGCCGCAATCGATAAGCTGTTGTTGGTGACGTTGTTGCTCCGAGCGAGCAACCGATGGCTCCATTTTCAGAATATTTGTTTGATTTTTGTGGTTTGCGCGGCAATGGAAATTTAGTGAATGAGGATCCACATGGCAGTAGATTGTGTGACTTGTGACCGTCTGTTCTTTGCCTTGTGATTTTGTAATTGTGTTTGGTTGAGGAGATACACAGACCAGGTTTTGGACATCATAAAAGTAAATGCGATGAGGTCAGAGAGAGAATATAATGGTAGACTGTTAGTTTCACATCTAGATGCTTGGCCAAGCTTTAAATTTACAGTAACTGTATTGGATAGCTATGAAATTGATATCGCCGTTGCAGTAGAAATTTTGATTTCTATTGATAACTGATGCCTTCCACGTAGGCTACCTGATCCACTGAAACAGTTTTGGGAATTACAGGCTTGAGATTGTTGCTTATTTAGTTAAAATTCCAGTTTAGTTATTATATCTAGTTCTGTATCCCCATGGATGATGCCGACTATTTTTTTTCCTGGTTGCAGCTCTCCTTGAAGTTCATTGATACAGAACAGTTCCAGAGGCAAGAGTGTTCTGTATTCTCCTAAAGTTGCTTTTACTTGCAAATCTCAATGAACTACTTACTGTATGATAATGTCGTAAATTTCACATGTTTCAGACTTCGAGATTTGAAGCAGCTTGGTAAGTTCTAACTTCTAAGACCTTCACTTAATACTGAACGTGGAATTGAGGAAATATATTATCTTACAATTTGCCATTTATAAGTTTTGTTTTTATCTAATGTTTATGAGGCACATAAACAACTATACAGAGAATTGCAAACTTCATAAGTGTCTTCTTACTTGTTGAACTTCTTTTAGTGAAAGTTATGCCGTATTGCAGGCTTGACTCACATGGTTTACCCAGGGGCGGTACATTCTCGATTTGAGCACTCCCTAGGTGTGTATTGGTTAGCAGGAAAAGCTATTAATATACTCAAATCTCGCCAGGTAATTATGGCTTTGATTACTGATTCTGATCGTTCTCATCCAAGTTTCACCCTCATAATTTTCATTTCCTCGGGCATGTCATCCCCTCTCAGGGCTCAGAGCTTGGTATTGACCATAATGATGTAACCGCTGTGAAGCTTGCTGGTATTTGATCAAAACTCATCTGAAATTTGTTATTTTGAGTTACAAGATGTTACCTACTTACAATATTCTTTAATTTGAAGGTTTGCTTCATGATGTTGGCCATGGTCCATTTAGCCACACATTTGAGCGTGAAATACTCCCTAGGGTTCTCCAAGGCACTAAATGGTAGTTCATCTGATATTAGGACATTTGGTGCCTTTGATCTCCTCAAAATTAAATGTGAGTGGCCATTATTTTTCTCAGACCTGAAATCTTGATTTGCCTTTGTCAGGTCGCATGAGGAAATGTCCTTGAGAATGATTGACTACATAGTTGATGAACACAATATCGAAATTGATCCTGATATATTGAAGACAGCAAAGGTCAGACCAGTCATTGACTCTTTATCATACTACTGCTCATAATGTCTGCTATATGGGTGCAAATGTCATTGAGAGATGTTTAAATCTTATATTGCAGTTTGTTGACACTTTTTATGCCTTAATATATTGATAGGATATGATAGTTGCTAGCTGTGGACATAGCACTCTAAATAAGGCAAGCTGTCTATTCAGGAAAAAATTGCCTGAACATTTTCCTTGCAATGCTGATTTTTCTCTCTTTCCGTTGAACATGATTTGTTTACATTGTGTAGAATACAAAGGAGAAATGTTTCTTGTACGATATTGTGGCAAATGGTCGCAATGGAATAGATGTGGACAAGTTAGTTCACCACACGTTCGATGTGGTGTATATTTTCCTCGTCCGATTTGAATCTAGAACTGTCTTTTTGACATTTCTTTTGGTCCTATTTCTGTTTGAAGGTTTGATTACATAGTACGTGACACTAGAGCCTGTGGCCTTGGTTGTAGTTTCCAGTTTGATGGGTATGCTTAATTCATTCGAACATTGGTGGTTGTATAATTACACTACAGGTTGTGTTTGCTATTTCTTTAATATGAACACAACTGCCACTTTGCAGCTTGCTTGAGAGAATGCGAGTCATGGGTGATGAAATTTGTTATCGTGCAAAAGATTGTAAGTATTTTCTTTTTTTCTTTGCTCAAGGTGTTTTGGCTGTAATGCTAGTCACTAAAAAGAATTTTTTTTGTCAGATCTTACTGTTCACAAGCTGTTCACCACTCGCGCAGACCTGCATCGAACAGTATATACACATGCAAAAGTTAAGGTATTTGTATTTTCTCTGTTCTCTGAAGTGTCTTGCATAATCGTCTGATGTTTGATAAGAGTGAATTTAAATAAAGAGGAATAACTCTTGATAATGTGCTCTCCAGGCAATAGAACTCATGGTCGTAGATGCCTTGTTGCAAGCAAGTGACGTTCTTCAAATATCATCATCAGTCAATGATCCTGCTGAGTTTTGGAAGGTCATTGTAGCATTTGTTGATTTTTGACCTTTTTAATTACTTACTCTTCAAATGTTACATCTTATTTTATTTTGGAAAATAATATTAATCTTTGCATACAGTTGGACGATACAATTGTAAAGACCATTGAAACTTCATCAAGTCAGCAGCTGAAAGAATCTAAAGAGCTGATCCTCCGTATTAGGAGGAGAGACCTGTACCAGGTAATATCAATTCCAAATTTTCAATATAATGGATGAAGTGTCTATTTCTTGGCTGTTTGAATTCATTGATTACTGAAGGCAGACTGTCACTTCATTGGAGATGTAAATGGTTCCACTTGAAAGGAATGATAACTTAGCCATATTTGTGGATATACAGTTTTGTAATGAATATGCTGTTCCAAAAGACAAGCTTGATCACTTCAAAGATGTGACTCCTAGTGACATTGTTTGTTCTCAGGTTTCCCTTCTTTTCTCTTTGTTTGTCATGGTCAATGGTCCTTTTTGATTAAAATGTAAACTCCATGCCATGCATATTCTTTCAACCAGATTAATGGTGGGGTTATGCTGAAGGAAGAAGATATTGCTGTTTGCAATGTGAAGATCGATTTGACACGTGGGATGAATAACCCTCTTCAAAGGTAATTTTAACATTCACATTGATCATATGTTTCTTAACTACTCTGAAGCTACATGGCAAGTTCACCTCGCCGTTGATCATATGTTTCATAACTACTTTAGTTCACTACTTTACTGACTTGTTTATATTGTTTGCCTTTTTTTTCTTTCAAAAACCCAGTATAAACTTTTTCAAGGTATGCTACGTATCCTTTCCTTTTTTTCCTACTTTCCTTCATTCTGTGAAAGGAATTAGGACCGTTACAGAATAGTTAGACAAGGAATCTGTTTTGAAATGGTCTATGGCTGTTCACTTTCAGGATTATGAATGCGACGAAAAGTTCTCCATACAGGATGATCGCATCAGCCACCTGCTGCCAGTGTGTTATCAGGACATGATAGTAAGGGTTTACTCCAAAAAGCCATTCCTGGTTGGTGCAGTAAATTTATTGGTTCTATACTATATTACATTCAAAGTGAATTTCTGAGCTCTCCGTGTTTTAACCGTATCCATATCAACAACAGGTTGGAGCTGTTTCTGATGCATTTGAGAATTTTCAACTAAAGACATATGGTGTCAAGACACAAGTCCATGCAACTCCTGAGAAGAAGAAAAGACGCATATAACAGGCGCTGTATCTTCTCTGACCGCTAAATTTTTGCTGGAAGTGAACAAAGACCCATTTAGCTCCCTGCTTGTAGAAAAATCTCAAGATGTAGTCTAGATATGTTTACACATGTCAATTCACCATGAATGATTTCCTTCTAAATCTTCTACGCATTCAAACAACCCACATTGTAACACATTCAGCATGAAATCTTGATCGGTAAAAACATCAGAGCATATAAGCCTCCAAATCAGTTTATGGGCTTGACAATACCAATTTTTCTGAAACAACAAGCAACATAATGCAACTCGAGAGCGCAAACTACCAATCCCAACAGCCTCATGAACTAAATACTGCATCTTTCATAACTACACCAAACTTAATACAAAATTCATAAATTATAAAATATAGGGAAAAGTATAAAAAGTGGTAGCGAACTACTACTCCGCTCATTTTCAATTTCTTGTCCGAACTATAAAACTTACCAAAATAGGTGCGACTATACATCATTTTTCCAAAATGAGGTAAAAGCTAAAGAATCTAATGGAATTTATAAACACCGTTAACGACTTTGTAACTCCGTCAAACCTTGACCCTTTAATTATTTTTTTCCAATAAACAAATTATAATTAATTCAAATAATTAAAATCAGGTACGATTTTGGAAAGGTAATACCACGCCTAGATGTTACCACTTATCTTTAAGGAAACAAGAATTAGTGGCAAGAATTGAATACGTAAAGAAAGATATGACAAACATTCCACTTAATCTAGCAAATTCATTCGTGTGAATAAGAACAAGAACTCGTATAAATCAAGAAATAAGCATTAAACCCAAGTCTCAAAATATGGAGTCACAAGATTCAACGCTAACGTGAAAAAGGGGTTTAGCTACTCATAGCCATAGATTTCGACATCTGAGTTATTAAGAATAATAAAAGTGATGAAAAACTCTTCGTTATAGGGCGCGCCGTGATCTTCGTCTCTTGCGTTTCGCGGTATGAGAAGTCGTCTTAGAGAATTGGAATTCTTCATTCATCAAAAGATATTTCGTATTTTTCCAAAAATTAGAATGTAGAGTTTCAATTTCCGCACATGCTAACGTCACAATTATTGCTTGTTGACGTTAGTCGCGCTCAACTAACACTTTAACATCCCCGGTCTACGCATACATTAACAGCCGTGCGCGATATCTGAAGTGTTCTTCGGGTGTGAAAAATATTGTTAGTTTTTGTCCATCTTTCGCAACTTCTTTGACTTCGACTTTCTTTTCGACCTTGTAAACAACCTTACCTGTTCTTGGAGTGAACTAGTAACTTTCAGATCTTTCAGCCGGCTTTGCAGCGGTGTATGACTAGCCTCCATTAGATTTTTCATCTGCTCCTTGAATTTCCTTGTAGCGTATTGACACCGAAATGGAGTATTGAGGGTCGAATATGTCCTTGTAGCATATTGACACCGAAATGGCGTCTTTAATCACGTATTGTCTTCTGGAGCTTCCAACACACCTGAAATGCAAAAACATACTACGAAGTAAATGGTTGCATATAATATATCATAATAAATGGGATTAGCTAGTTAGAAGAGCTGTTGTTTGTCCCCAAATAAGAACAAGTCATAAAAGAGATGAGCTGTTGTTTGTCCCCAAATAAGAACAAGTCATAAAAGAGAACAAAATATTCCCACAAGTTGTACGACGCCCTTTATGTCATGCTACATGAATATGAGACGTTAATATAACTAACCCTTTCTACATATAACTTATTTTTTTTATTCCCACCATTATATTCATCATTGAATTAATTTGATACATGTTACCTCATAGCTAAAATCCAAATTACTTTGGATGAGTGAGCGATAGTTCTCTTAGATCCATAATCCGCATTCGTTGTCCCAAACTCTAGCCATATGATTAGAAAACATGTCTCCCTCATGGTCAAAGCCTAAATACGAAAACTTGGGGAAAAACCGAAGATTTAGAGCAAAAGTAGGCAGAAAAAGCATTCCAGCCGACCGGTTCAGAATCTCCCCTGAACCCGCCGGTTGGCTGGATGAAAGAGCAGACTTGAAAGCAATCATCCACTTTGAGTCAGTCGATTGGATTTGCCAGCTGACCGACTGGATAAAGATTTCAGAAGGCTCATAATTGCTCAACTTTATTAGCCGGTCGGCTGAGACATTCAACCGGTCGACTGGATAGGAGTCATCAGAATGCTTGCCCAATGACATATTCAACCAGTCGGCTCAACTGACCAGCCGATCGGCTGGAAAAGAACCTCAGAATGCTCATAAACCCCTCAGATTGAGTCGGTCGGTTGGCCAATCCAACCGGTCGGCTGGATGAAAAGAACAGAAGAACTCAGGATTTCAGCCACCAACCGACTGGCTGGGAATTGAGCATCAGGGCCAGCCGATCGGCTGTAACTGCTTCTTCAGGAATATTTCACCCGAGGCTATAAATAGAGAGAGAGGTTTTTGACCTAAGTGGGCGGGGTTGTTGGGGAGAAGAAGATCAAGAAAAGAGGTAAAACCAAGGTCATCAACCAAAGATCCAACCTAAGAGAAGAAGAGAAGCCTAAAAGGAGATTCTAGGACTAACCATCCTCCTTACTCTACACCTTTTCCATTCTCTTTTGTTGTATGCTATAAACCCTACTCACACCATGTTGTCTTACACAGGGGCGGACCCAACATTTGAGGCTGAGGGTGACAGCAAAAAATAATTGTATTACTAAAAAAAATTACCGTTTTTACAAAAGTCTTATTACACTAAAATAAAGAACGTCTTGTTTCCATATCACGAAAATCATCTATTATTGAATCAGTGCTAAAAATTTTAGCTATGTCTTTCTCAATGATGACAACCAAGCAATCCGATAAAAAATCGTCTTCCATCTTGTTGCGAAGTGCACTTTTTACTATATTCATTCTCGAAAAGGAGCGTTCAGCAGTAGCTGTGGAAACTGGAGAGTCAGAATAAGAGATATCACCTTGTATAGTAAAGGAAACATGTTTGATTTTCTTGTCCTCACCAACCATTGACATAATTCAGAAATCTCGGTCAAAGTGTTAAAATCTGAAAGTTGTCGAATCATCTCAAAATGTTGAAGTTCCATGCGCAACGAGCTCCTGTCATCTTCATCAAAGTCTATAGGGTAAAAATTTTCTACCAATTTACATATATCATCAACTCTGAGTCTCTGACTGATGTACGCAACTCTTTAGGATCTAAAGCTGAACAGAGAATGAGCAATTCCACATTGTCCTCATTGAATCGGTTGTTTAGTTCTTGCAATTGAGAATGTATCACTGTGTAGAAAATATCAACTTTATAGTAATGCTCCACTGTGATTCCGTTTTGCTGATGAGAAGCTCCTCTTTTTGTTTCACACTGAGCGCTAAAATCAGGCACTTCTATGTTCACTTTCCACAAAAAGTTTTTACACTCCATCATCTCTAAGCTTCTGAAGAAGAGACTTTGAAGACGTAACATAACATTCAAAATATCTTGCAACTGAAGTTGCAAAGCATTACAAAGGCAGCTAGTGATGTCTAAAACCTCTCTCATTAGGTGCATAATAAAGACGAAGTAAAATGTTGTCAACGAATCTCAACACAAGTGTCATTTGCTATCTTTTAGATTCGTCACGAGCTTCATCCACTATTATACAAAACTTTGCACAACCAATTTCTTCCCGAATATACTTCTTTACTTTCATTGCCAAGACCTGCAATATCTGCTTCTGTATTTTTGGTAATGCATATGATGCATTCCGCGGAGCATTATCTACAACCTTTGCTACATCACTATTCAAAGACGCGGAGTATCTCAACAATTTTATAAAGTTACCACAGTTTGTTGACGTGTCAAATTCATCATGGCCTCTGAAAGCACAAGACTGGTATGCTAGCCATCTAGCAACTTCAATAGAAGTTTTCAAGCGAAGTCTGTTATCAAGTATCTCTTGTGTTTTGAAATTGCCAAATCTATTTGTAATATGAGCTGGTTGATTCAAGAGATATGACCAACTCATCATAGCTTTATGATGAGGAGAATTGTGATCTTTTCCAACGTGTGCCATAAGTGAACAATCAAACACAGAAGAATACCATTCAAAGCACCAATTTCGCAAGTCACAACACAACACAGCTTTGCTCAAATGATTTCTAAGTTAGATGACTAAAAGACTAGCAGCTAAATGCCTAAATGCATGCGACATGCCTGCATGTGCTATGATTAGCAAAAAAAATTAATTCAAAAAGATGGGTCATCAACAAAACAAGAACTTGAATATTTGATTGCAGCAAAATGACAAGACCGCACTCAGGTACACTTACACACGCAACAATCCAATTCTTTACAATGAAACCCTAATTGCAAAGGCAACCTTCAAAACCTTAAAGAGCCCTAATTTCAATAGTTTACTAGACAGGTGATGAAGTGATGTTCACCTGAATTAGCTTTCGGAGTCGCGAGTCGACTATGTGAGGATTGAGGACGCTGCGTCCGTGTGTCGATTAGATTGTTTTTTCTGATTCTGAATTCGCAAAGTCGGCAAACTCAAATTGCGTAAGGCTCAAGCGTGATAACATGATTATTATGTTTAATATAATTATATGTTTTTTAACTTATTATATATATATATATATAAAAATTAGTAAAAAAAATTTCCACCAACCTGGGCAGAAACCCAATGAAAGTTCAAGGTTTTAGGAGATTTGAAGTGGAGGGGAACAAAGAGGATTATGTTTCGGGCCCTTGTGAGATCCAAT
Organism: Rhodiola chrysanthemifolia; assembly: GCA_033675395.1. Lineage (NCBI taxonomy): Eukaryota > Viridiplantae > Streptophyta > Magnoliopsida > Saxifragales > Crassulaceae > Rhodiola > Rhodiola chrysanthemifolia. The sequence goes on from CM066207.1 coordinate 15,713,435, forward strand.
ATCAGCTTGTGGACTCCAAGTATTCGATCTGACGTGTATGAACTTTTGTTGAGATTATGAATGAAAATGTAGTCTTTTGGATGCTACAATAGACAATGTTTGTTTGACAAGCGACGATCTTGTTGCACATATATGTTTCTGTTGCATATGTTTTAGTAATATTTGGTTTTCTAAACATCCGTTGCGTAAGACGGTTGTTGCATTTTTCACAGCGCAACTCAATGCTTGTTGCATTAGACCGAGTTATGTTCTCTTAGCACCTCGTGAGCGTAGCAAGTTGACCGCTCAATCCGTTGAGTGTGTTTTTCTTGGTTATAGCGATGAGCATAAAGGATACCGTTGTTGGGATCCTGTTAGTCGGCGGATCTGAATCTCTCGTGATGTCACCTTTGATGAGTCCCGTCCATTTTATCCTCGACCTTCCTCGAGTTCTACTCCCTCCTCTCTTGTCGAACCTCTGTCATTTCTGACATTTGCATCTACTCCTACTCACACCACCCCTATACCACATCAGTCGTCCCCTACAGTCCGTTCTTCGTCACTTCTTCCTTTTGTCCCTACCGAGGATGTTCCTCCTTCCACTGTTGAGGACTCTCCATCTACTCTTCCATCCTCTCCCTCCAGTGCGCCATCGTCTCCGTTAAGTGGGCCGTCATCTCCTATTCCCTCTCCTCGGTATGCTCCTCATGATCGACAGGCCATTCGACCTCCTGGCCGCTATACTATTGCTGCGACACCTCTTGCTGCGCCCAACTCCTATCGTGAGGCTATAGTACATGAGGAGTGGCAACATGCGATGGCAGAGGAGATTGCTGCTTTTGAGCGTATAGGTACTTGGGACATTGTGCCTCTTCCTGCCGGTGTTCGTCTGATCACATGCAAGTGGATCTACACGGTCAAGACTCGCTCTGATGGTTCTCTTGAGCGTTATAAAGCACGTATTGTGGCCCATTGCTTCCAGCAGGAACATGGACGTTAAGAATGCCTTTCTTAATGGCGAGCTACGTGAGAAGGTATATATGCGGCCACCCCCCGGGTATTCTGTTCCAGAGGGCATGGTCTGTCTCCTTCGGCGCTCGCTTTATGGTCTTAAGCAAGCTCCTCGTGCTTGGTTTGAGCGGTTCTTTCAGTAATTACTGCCGCCGGTTTTTCCCCTAGTGCTCATGACCCCGCACTCTTTGTCCACACTTCCTCTCGTGGTCGGACTCTTCTCCTTCTTTATGTTGATGATATGCTCATTACTGGTGATGATCCTCACTATATCGCTTTTGTAAAAGAGAAGCTTGGGGCTCAGTTTCTCATGAAGGATCTAGGTCCTCTTCATTACTTTCTTGGGATTGAGATTTCCTCCACCTCTGAGGGGTTCTTTATATCCCAAGAGAAGTATATCCAAGATCTACTTGATCGTGCCTCCCTTACTGATCAGCGTACTGTCGACACTCCGATGGAACTAAATGTCCATCTTCGACCTACTGATGGGGAGCCTCTTGAGGATCCTACTCGCTATCGTCATCTTGTTGGTAGCCTTGTGTATCTTGGCGTCACTCGTCCCGACATATCTTATCCAGTTCATATCCTGAGTCAGTTTGTCTCTGCTCCCACTCAGCTTCACTATAGCCACCTTCTTCGTGTCCTACGTTACCTTCGTGGCACTATCACTCGTCGCCTTTTCTTTCCGCGTTCGAGTTCCCTTCAGCTTCAGGCCTATTCGGATGCTACTTGGGCTAGTGATCTCTCTGATCGGAGGTCTCTATCCTCCTATTGTGTGTTTCTGGGTGGTTCTCTCATTGCTTGGAAGACTAAGAAACAGACGACCGTCTCTCGGTCTAGTGTTGAGGCGGAACTACGTGCTATGGCTTTGTTGACAGCCGAGATTACTTGGCTTCGTTGGTTACTTGCAGATTTTGGCGTCTCTGTGTCTGCACCTACTCCATTCTTGTCTGACAGTACAGGAGCTATCAGTATCGCTCGCGATCCGGTGAAGCATGATCTCACCAAGCATATTGGTGTGGATGCTTCTTATGTCAGGTCTCAGGTTCAGGATCAGGTTATTGCTCTTCAGTATGTTCCGTCAGAGCTTCAGTTGGCAGACTTCTTCACGAAGGCCCAGACCAGAGCACAACATGCATTTCATCTCTCCAAACTCAGTGTTGTTGATCCATCATGAGTTTGAGGGGGGGGGGGGGGGGGGTGTTAGAGATATACTCGTATATTCGGTTACTATTCTTATCTTAGATATTATTCTGTGTAAATTTGACTTGATCTCATACATATCTCATCTTGTACTGTGTATATATAGGCTATTGGCCTCATATCAATAATACACTCGATTCATATATTCATTACACATATAAGGGTTATGTTGTTATGAGATAATAGTTAGATCACAAATACATAAGAGTGTAAACTTCATTAACAGTGATACACGCATAGTATCCGTTAATATCATCTAACACATTCAAATCAAATCACAAATTATCAAGGAACTATCCATCACAAGATTATATAATATGTTCACAGAATGTACATAAAGATTATGTTATGCACTATATGCATTAATGGTTATATATGAAACACAAAAAGTTGTGATTTACTATATATTTTAATGTACTTTTTAATTCACTAAAGAAGTCCTCTAGTATACTCATACCATATCATTATCACTTTTTTATGAGATATATATGGTTATTTTGATTTAAGTTAATGTTATGTTAATATTTTATTGGTATAACAAAGTAGTAATTATAACTTAATAAACATTTGGGCACGTGTAAAAATTCGGATTTTTTTTAAAGTGTAAAAATTAGGATTTATAACTTACTCGTATAAAGTAGGATTTTAATAAAAAATTAGGCCTCCATCAAAAAAAATTAAATAAAAAAATTATGCACGTGTCAATTGTTGGGAAAGTTATTGTGTGAAAACACATTTGGAATTACCGCTTGCGCTCTTACTTTTTCCCTCTTCCCCACCTCCAAAACCCTAAACTAATCCATCTTCCTCTTCCCCACAACTCTCTGTGGCGTCACTCCTCCACAGTCATCGATCCACTCCGCTCCGAACTCCTCTCACTCCAGTCTCCCACTTCCTCCACTCGGAACTCTTCTCGAAACCCTCCACTCCGGTCCTCTAGATCTCCAAACCCTACCGCTGAGAAAACATGTCGCCGACGTCGAAGAAGGTGAGGAACCTAATGGAAATCACAGCAGAGTCAGCACACAAAGGAAGAAGAAGCTCACTAACGCTCGGAAGAGGTTCATGCTTTCAGGTAGGCGAATGAAATCGCAGTGAATCCGAAATCGTACCTTCAAGCCAAGTCGTGCATCGTCTCCCATAGTTGTCTCTCCGTCTCCGAGCCCTCAACCGTCTACGCAACCATCTCCTCCACCTTGATGAAAGCTACCACGTCCTCCACCTTCAGCAGAGCCTTCTGTGCCCCAAGATCAATTACCCGTCCGCCCTTCACTGTCTGGATAAAGGACACAAAGCAGCATATTAGGCTGCATTTGAAGAAGTGTACGGTGGTGACCCACTTGGAGCACCTCTGGTGGTATTTTCTCAATTTGTTATTTGGATTTTTTTACTTTCATCGCATTAATTCACGTATAATTGGTGTTGTGATAGTGTGTAAGTGTGTATTGTTGTTGTGATCACGTTATTTCTTGAACATATATTATTGTTGAATCACATTGTTTGATGCGTGAGTTAGTTTTTGCCTTTCATATACATTTCACCTTATTAATGTTTTACATTATTTTTAGTGTTTGTTGTGAAAAATGCCCATTATCACAAGTTGTTAAGTGGATGTGTATAATTTCTGATTGCTTGTCGTTTGTTTATGTCATTGATGTCATTTGTTTATGTTGCTTCTAATTGTATATCAGTTTGTACTTCCATTTGCTTATGTCATTAGAATTATAATTGATGTCACACTTCTTTTACTAATTGCTTTCATGCTACCTTTTATTCATTGCTGCCATTTATTCATTGATGCCATTTATTATTTGCTGCCGTTTGTAGGCAAAGGTGAGGCTGAAGTTAGCTGAGCTGCTGGGTGGGGAAATTGAAGTGGATGTGGTAATGCAAGCACTCCGGCCAATGCTCCCAACGAGGGAGCCAGTTGTGTCTATCCCAACTTCTTCAATTTAGGATAAACTCTACCTTATGTTTAGGACTTGTTATTTTGGTGCTTGGATCCAAACTATGAACTTGTTAATTTGATGTTTGGATCCAATCTATGTAAACCAAATCAGGTTGTTTTTTGATCTGCTTTGGATTGAAACTTTAATCCAAAGAAACAGGATTTCTTCTGTTGCATAAAATTTTAATATTTGTTGCATATATGTTTATGTGGGCTGTTGTATTGTTTGTCCATAATGTGGCATGTATTTACGTTACTCGTTGCATAAGAGACATATATTTACAAACCCCGTTGCATAAATACTAAATACCTTGTTGCACAAATGATAGATATTCTGTTGCTTATGTTTTAGTAATACTTTGTAATCTAAACTGGCGTTGCATAAGATGGATGTTGCATTTGCACAGCGCAACTCAATGCTTGTTGCATTACACCTTGTTGCATTTCACGCGTTGCAAAGGAAAATTGCAACGAAACTATAAAATGCGTTGCATAAGAGTGACACTAATGCCACACGACTCGGTGTTGCAAAATACATGTCGCATAAGTACTTTCTTATGCAACACCAACTATTTTGTTCGTTGCAAATTTCTTTAGCAACAAGGAATATGCAACGCGGTCTAATGTAACGGTTGTTTTGTTGCTCATGACCAATGCAACGTATGTTGAGTTAAAACCACACATTTTCGGATGTTGGATAAATGTCAAAATGGCGTAGTGGTATCAAGAGAGCTGAAAGTTCATTTCCAACAAAAAAGATATCAAAAATAAGATAACTAAGCTATGTGGACCAAAATTAATGTTTTTGTTGTTTGCTGTATGGGGGGAGCGCTCGGTTGAGACCCAAAAAAATTCGAGAACCTGAGACCCCAAATCTCACCATTGGATCAAGTTGCATCTTTGAATGTGGAGGTGACAAGTGTCCCACTCACTTTTTTTCCTTCATTGTGCAGTTTCGAACATTATTTTTGCATAGATGCATTTTCAAGTTTCGGAAAGTGCACTTAGGCAAAAACGAAAATGCATAAAAAAGGTTCTCAAGGTTCTCGAAAAAAAGAGGGATTCTCATTTGAGCACTCCTCTGCTGTATGGTGGCACAAGAGTATTGTGATATGCCATGGACGGACCCTTACATGGTTATGTCCGCCCCTGCCCCGAGTCCCAGTAGCTCTCCTGTGTTTCTCCCGTCTGTTCTTGGACTAGTTACTCTACTGATATGGATTTTGGCTACAAGGATTTGAGTTCCACTAACTTTCTTATCAGCTTGATATGTCTTCTTGGCTAATGATCCTAAGGATATGTTCCGTTGAGTCGTTTAGTAAAGTTATATAAAATCCAGTACAATTAAATAAAGTTAAATATGCGCATGGAGGTGCTAATTGCAAGTTTATGCTCGTGGGTTGTATCAAATGCGGGTGGTGCCGTGCGTGACTTGTGCTCCAAAAGTCGAATATCACATGTCCCGATAAGAAAAGTTCTCATACAGTATGTATATATAAGATGTATTCGATTTGTGATTGATATGTATGAGATGTAAAAACCCACTATCAAAAAAAAAGTTAAATAAAAAAAATTTCAGTTTTCAATTTTGTAGTTCAATTTAATCTCAATATAAATTCAACATTTTTATTCAAAAACTTTTCTTTTATGAAGTTTAGTAAAGATAATAAAGTTAAATTAAGTTAAGTACAATATTAAATTCAATAAAATTAAGTTAAGTTGAATAAAATTAAATAAAGTCAGATGAAGTGAAATAAATTTGAATTTAAAATTTTTTCAGCTCAAAATAACACGACTTTAATCTTGCCTTTGTAATGGTACATGTGAAATAATATATGGAACTTGATCTGTTTTTATGAGAGATGTCAAAGATACCAATAAATCATGAACAGCTTTTGGTATGTTGTTGGAGAAATGAATGAGCGAAAGCGGCATGTATGGCTGCTCCAATTGGCAGCACATCCTCATCAACTCTGAAATAAGGACTATGAGGAGGATGGAAGGTACCAGCCTTGTCACTTTTCATTCCTAATAGCAGCAGTGTTCCTGGTACTTTCTCCAAGTAGAATGCGAAATCTTCACTCCCCATGTACATAGGAGCTACAGCTAACTTCTCCTCCCCGACAATTTCTCTCGATGCTTCCATTGCCTGCTTGTAGATGGCTTCGTCGTTTATGGTAGGAGGGATGGTGGGTAGGCCAGTGCCGGTGAAATCTATATGCGCGGTGCACTGGTGCACTGCAGCCTGTGATGTTATAATCTCCGCTATTCTGTTCTGTAGTCTGGTGAAGCCGTTCTTACTGAACACTCTGAATGTGCCTCCAAGTGTGGCCGAGTCAGGAATCACGTTGAACGCAGTCCCTGCTTGAATCGTGGTCACAGATACAACTTGCGACTCGAGCGGATCAGATTCCCTGGAAACAAGCGTCTGTAGGCTGAGTACCGAGGCTGAAACTGCTGGAATGGGATCAATGGTTTTATGAGGTATAGCAGCATGTCCTCCTTTCCCTGTAATAGTAGCTTTGAAGCTTCCTAGACCTGCTAGAAATTCACCCGGCCTACTAACTACCATACCACTAGGGAAGCTTTGGCACAAATGGATGCCAAATATGGCATCCATGACGGCCAGAACACCTTGGTCGATCATGTCCTTGGCCCCCAAGCCACGCTCCTCGGCTGGCTGGAAGATAAGCACCACCGTTCCCTGCCATTTCAAAAATCTCTTCAGTTTTCTTATGACCAAAACTTTACTATTCTGTTCATAGATTGATTATCACCTTTAGAGTGTTTTTGAGGTGCTGCAGGACTCTAACCGCTCCTAGAAGCATGGCGACATGGGCATCATGCCCACAGGCATGCATCTTTCCGGCCACAGTGCTCTTGAACTCCCACTCCACCATTTCCTGCGAATTACAACACTCTTATCATCTCATTTGTGAATCTGAAAAGAGAGTAGCAGTAACAACCTTTAATTAATTACCTGAATGGGCAGAGCATCCATATCAGCTCTGAGCCCCACGAAAGGACCGGACCCAGTTCCGATCCGAGCCACCACCCCCGTCTTAGCCACCGGCCAAGTGTACTCCACCCCCAACCTATCTAGCTCGCGCCTAATCACCTCACTAGTCGCCCATTCCTCGTACGCCAGCTCCGGATTTTGGTGAATCTCTCGCCTTATCTTCCTCATCCAATCGGCTGAAACACCATCAAACGCCAGCCTCTTAATCTCCCCCACAACATCCACATCCACCTCTGCTTTCACCAAGTGGCTAAGATGAAACACTATTCCCAATCCGAGCAGCACAAATCTCAACCCCATAACTTAAAATAATTCTCTCCGCTACAGATCAAAATGGCTACTAACACCTTTATAAACTCACACTGTCCTCTGCTTCTTGGACACGTTTTTTTGACATAAATGCTTTTCTGTCAATTTGGTGTTGGGATTCCTCACGCAAACGGGTAAAACACACATTTAACACATGTTGAAATTGATCGATCTAAATGCTGCGGGACCAGCGGGATGTCCATGCCATTGGTCCTCGTCATGGGATACTTACGTAGTTGCTTCTGCAACATGAACCCCAAAGAAATATCAGATTCATAGGTGTACTTGCTATTTTTGGAGTCATATGTCTGAAATCAAAAAATCTATTTTTATTTTATGAGCAAAGGATATTTTCTATTTGGATCGGCACCTTCACGTGTCACCTATATAGATTGGGTTCTCACATCAAATTTGAATTTTCGGATTCTTGACTTATAATAGAGTTCTCAACAAAAATGACAACAAAATATTTAATTTATCTGGTGGGTAATTATTGAGTTATAGTTATATTATCATTTGCACATAACATTGTTGGAAATATTGCTTTAATCAGCGGCGTATCAAATCAAAGTTACTGAACAAATACAAGAATGCACTAAACAATTACAGTAATGTAGATATGAATTAAAACAGAACAATCGCAAACCCTTGGTTGTGGATAGAGTCGCGTTTGATGCTGTCCTTAAAGTAAGATTTTCGCCCTACTTGTGCTGAGAGTAGATGGCAATATACTTCACAGGATGAAACTATCCTCAGCAAACACTTGAACACCAAAGCTTTGCCGATCGAACACTGAATGATCTTTGGCTATCACCACCGAATGACTACGAATAGAAAACCAGAGGAGGAAAGTTGTTTGTGCTTGCAGTGATTTGAAAGTGAAGAATGAGCCTCAATTTATAGGAGAGGTCTGCCCATGCCTCATAAATTCAAGGCGGCTGATGGTACATCATCCAAGACCATTGGGAGATCAAAAACAGCATTGAGTTTCCAAGTCCGGCTGATAGTTCAACATCCAAGCGCATGGGGAACAAACAAGCTGTTGGTTCGTAGACCAATAATGAACTCGAAATTGCCAAGTGCGGCTGATGTTGCGTTCGAGGAGAGTTTGGGTTTCTCATATCTGATTTGATATCCAAAAATCAAAATAGATTTGTCGCGCCACCCGCGGAGAAATCGATGCAGCATTTGTGTCCCGTACGACGCGGGCGCACAGAAGTCAAGCCGAATCCGACGTCGTCGAGCCGGATGATTTCCCCCCGGGTGTTGGGAGAAAATTTCTTTTATTATCTTAACAAGCATAATAATGAAATCATATATGAACACAAATTATTCCTATTTGGCTTCCAATGTGGGACAATTGGTTTCACTTATGTGAAATCAATCTACACATCCATTCCTCCCAAAGTCATGTTTCCATTAGTTTTGGTCCAACTTTGGGCATCGATTTCTCATTCGATATCAATTCGATTTTGGCATGTCTTCATTCGATCTCATACCTTTTGTTGCAAGGTATTTTATCAAATTATTTCGAGGTTTCCTTCACGCTCAAAATTAGGTCTCAAATAGGGCACACCACCATTTTCTTTACACTTATTAAACATATTTTTCAACAATCCCCCACATGAAAAAAATCGAGTGGTGAAAATGATAAAATATCAAAAATCGATAATCAAGACTCGACTCAATGTGGTGATAGCTTTTACGGTTGATATCTGCATAGGATAGGTAGGCTATGCCCTTGAACCTTCCCTTAGGAAGACATGTTCTCTTTACTGACTATTCAGTAGACGTGATTGTCTTTGAACTGTTTGTCTTATAATGTAAACGAAAGCCATGTCCCCCACAGATATCTTCCTGACCATTCTTTGTTCTTACTTGTGGGTTCATTTTGGCCATGACACCCCTTTCATGGTTCTGCAAGAGTTTCTAAAGAATTAAGCCCTTTGAATTCTCCTTTGAAGCGGCCTCACTTCTCTCTCACATAAGTGATTCTTTTCTAAAGTAATCCCGCGTTACCCATTTGAATCTCACTATTCAAATTATTAGAATCATTAAAAGCTTCGATCTTAACCTCGTGCGGGAGTCAATGTCTTATCTGGGAATAGGACTGGGGTGTTACCCCCACAGTGACCTCACATAGTCTTGGCATGTCGGTTGTCCCTTTGAACCAAGTTCTTGGGATCTCCAGTCATCATGCTAGGGTTTTCCTTTGCCTCGAATTTTATTGCCCAAAGGCTTAAGCCTGTGTTTTGATATTAGCAATCAAAAGGCTTCAGTCCCATTCCCTTTCTCGTCTTCTCTACTTGGTCCCTATTTAACCCTTTGGTTAACGGATCCGCTATATTTTCTTTGGACCTCACGAAGTCAATGCTTATGACTCCGGATGAGAGAAGTTGTCTAATGGTATTGTGTCTTCGACGTATGTGTCTAGACTTACCATTATACATGACATTCTGTGCTCTACCAATTGTTGATTGGTTATCACAATATACACATATTGGTGGCACAGGGTTTTTCCATTCAGGAATATCCTCTACAAAGTTTCTTAACCATTCTGCTTCTTCGCCGCATTTGTCTAATGCCACGAACTCAGCTTCCATCGTGGATCGGGTTATCAGTGTTTGTTTAGAGGATTTCCATGACACGGCTGCACCTCCCAAAGTGAACACATATCCACTTGTGGCCTTTGAGTCTTGTATATCAGATATCCAGCTTGTATCAGAGTATCCTTCAACGACTTTGGGATATCTGGTATAATGTAGACCGTAATTACGAGTAAATCGTAAATACTTCAGTATTCTTACGATTGCATACCAGTGTTCCTGGATTACTCGTATATCTTGCAAGCCTACTCACAGTATAGGCAATATCAGGTCTTGTACAATTCATTAAGTACATTAGACTGCCGCTATTACTCTTGAGTACTCTAATTGGGAGATGCTTTCTCCTTTGTTTTTAGCCAAACGTTGATTCATATCTATGGGAGTTCTACATACTCCTAAGCCATCTTTTCCAAACTTGTCAAAGATTTTATCAACGTAGTGTGATTGCCCAATACAAATCCATCTGCCGTTCTTGTAATTTTAATCCCTAAAATCACATCAGCTTGTCTAATGTCTTTCAGATCAAACCTTGAGTTTAATATGCCCTTAGTGGATTTGATCAATATTTCATTGCTTCCTACAATGAGAATATCATCGATGTACTAACACAAAATCACATATCCATTTTTAGTGTTTTTGATGTATATACATTTGTCACACTTGTTGATTTTGAATCCGTTTGGCAACATTACCTTGTCAAATCTCTCATGCCACTGTTTTGGCGCTTGTCTCAGACCATAGAGAGACTTAACAAGTTTACAAACTTTCCTCTCTTGTCCACACCCTCGGGTTGTTCCATATATATCTCTTCCTCAATGTCTCCATTTAAGAAAGCAGTCTTCACATCCATTTGATGAATTTCTAAATTACGCAATGCTGCAATGGCAATTATCATTCTAATGGAAGTGATCCTTGTCATATGTGAGAATGTATTAAAGTAGTCCAGACCTTCCTTTTGTCTATACCCTTTGATCACGACTCTCGCTTTGTACTTTTCTATAGTACCGTCTACTTTTATTTTCTTAGTGAAAATCCACTTGGAATCAAGTGGTTTGCATCCTTGAGGAAGATCAACTAGCTCCCAAATATGATTTTGCATAATGGAATCTAATTCACCCTTTATGGCTTCTTTCCATAAAAGACCCTTCACTAACTCACATCCTCTTTCTACGTTTGAGGTTCAGTTTCAAGCACGTATGTTAGAAATTCAAGTCCATATGATTTATCTATCCTTCCTCGCTTATTTTGTGTCGGTTTCTCCGAATTGATCTCATGTTCAGGTTCTTCCTCATTCTCTTATTCTTGAGGTATTTACTTAATATCCTACCTCACAAATTAACTCATGGAATAAGCACAAGAACTAGAGAAACATAAAAGTGCATTAAGAACAGAATCTCAAAACATAGTCACAATATGCGAAACCCTAAACTGAATTAGGAGTTTAGCAACACATGATTGAAATAAAAACACAATGCATGATGAAAAGTAGAAAAATCGCTTCTCTCGTCGAAAGCTTCGTCTTCTCCTCCAGAGCCGTCTCGAATGATAGATTATCAGATCATGGAAACCCTAACCCAAAGATCTTATTTATAGCAAAAAATAGGGTTTCCAAGTCTATTTTTGGGCTCAATTTCCAAGTTTCGGCCTTTTGATCATCACACGGACTGCTGACGTCAGTACCTCGTCGGGTTCTCTGCGCCCAACAGCAACATTAGCACCGCACCCGCTGCATACATTATGCCGCGCTCGCTTAGGACATTAGCGTCAAGCTAATGTCTTCATAGGGCGCGACCCACACTGAGTCTGATTCTCCTTCTGCGCGCCAGTTCCGACTTCGACTCTGGATTGGACCTTCTATATGACCTCGGCTGCTCTTGGTGTAAACTAGAGAGTTGTAGGGAATCGAGTCAGCTACGCAATGACGTATGTTTCATATTTTTCTGATTAACGGTCGATTCCCAGCACTCCTTCGAACGTCCGAAGGTCTGATCTGCCATTGTGGTGTTTTGGCATGAAATGCCGTCTTTTATGTGCGTTTCCTCCTAGAGCTTCCGAAACACCTGAAATGCAAAACCATACTAAAAAGTAACTGTTCGCACATAAAAGTGTCAAAATAAATGGGATTAATTGATTCGATGAGTCGTATAAATACGACTCATCAAACCACCCCACACTTAAACTTATTCGTCCCGAACAAGAACTAAGTCATAGAAGGAAGACAAATATAACACCACAATTTCTTCGACGTCTTGATTAGATGCACATGAATATGAGTTGCTAGTCTAGACTCGGTTTTATATGCATAATTCAATCGCTACTAAAATCATCATGCTCAACGTGAAATAAACTTGATACATGCTACCTTTGAGCTGAAATCCAAACCAATTCGGATGAATGGGAGATAGTCCTTTTTAGACCCATAATCTGCATTCGCTATTCCGAACTCTAGCTATATGGTTATACTTCATTACTTTTTCTGGCACATGATTCATTCGAGCTTCATGGTTTTTGAGTTTTCTTCTTCTTTCGTTGGACAGCTGTTGATGTAGTGATCTTTCTTTGGCCTTTGGCTCTTGTGTATGAATGATGTACTTCACTCTTTTTTTCTTGTATAAAACTTCACAACATGGCTGATTTTTCTTGAGCTTTGCTCCTTTGTTGTGAATAGCTTGTCCTTTTCTTCCTTTCTTTTGAAGTAGGTCCAATCATCGCCCGCAAGCATATGGAAATACCTCCCCGCTCTTTCTCATCCTCGCCCTTTTTGACGTGAATCAAGATGAGGGTCACTCACCTCTTCCCGGTTACTTCGGACTAGAGATAGGATGGTCTGTTTTCCCGTCCTGCCTACCAACATAAATGCTACAGTGGCGGAGCCAACTCTGAACCATATCGTCTCGAAGTGCTAGCCTCCACAAAATCCACATTACCATATAACTCGAAATTCAGTCCTTTGAATGCTTCGTCAAGTCTCTCTAGGACATTTCTATCAACTCCACATCCCTGTTTATCTCAACTCAAAAGGACACGTATTGGGTTAATTCACATGTAAAAGCACAATTCAGATTTCACGAGAGAAATACATCTAATAAGCATCATCTATTTCACATCATCAACATTCAATACTGCATGTCTAGGAAATAGAGAGAAATTTCATACTTTTCATTCAATTTTTTTAAAGAAACGTGCAGACACGGTGCAGATGCAAGAAAAATAAATATGCTGACACAACAAACTGACTGACTCTCCCACCCCACACTTTTGAACCAAGTCGTGTCCTCACGGTACGACTTAAGTTCAAAGACACAACAACGCAAGATACACAAACATAGGGAAAAAGTAAATAGAGAATAAAGATGAACATGCACTCCCCTCATTTCGTCGTGTGATGGTGAGAATTCTGGTCAAACGAGTCGGTCAACGTTGGTCAATGGTCAACTGCGCCCACAAAAGACATTATGGGTACGGTCAACGCCTTAATGTTCACACTCGGCGCGCCACTAACGTTGCATGTGGGTGCGCCTCTAATGTTAATGCTCGGCGCGATCCGCACTGAGTTACACCTGTTTCCTGCATGAAAAACATCTCTTTTCCCAAAAGATAATGAAAAAACACTCAAGACTCAAACAAACATAAACGACATAAAAAACAAAAATTTTGACGGGCTGCCTCCCTGCGAGCGCCTTTGTTTTACGTCGTTGGCTCGACGATACCTCATTAGGGATCACAAGTTAGGATCCCATGGTCGTGTGAGGTCAAATTTCACCTCAGCTAGTCCTTCACTCTGCTCATAGCCTTCGTGGAATGGTGTGCTCGTGTCTGCTCTCCATCGATCAGGCGGGTTCGCCTTCACATCCTCCTGAGTCTGCGACGACACTTCGATCATAGCTACTGATCTAGTAGCACCACTAGTCTCATCTGGCAGGTCTGGAAGTAGGGCACCAAGGTACGATGTGTTCACTATGTCCGGTGGTTTTTTCGTGCTCGGGTGGTCACCATTCTCATAGATATAAAAATTTGATGTCTTGCCACCAAACGCAAGTGACAACAAGCCTGTGTCCATGTCAATCTTAGTTTTGGTGGCGAAGAGGAACGGACATCCCAAGATAAGTGTCGGAGGATCATCATCTCTATCATCTCTCATCTGCAAAACATAGAAGTCTGCAGGAACAACGAGATCTCCTACACGGAGTGTTAGATCCTCAAGTAAACCAACAGGACGAACACGAGATTTACCTTCTAGCTCTACTAACAGTTTAGGAGGTTTCATTGGTCCTAGTTTCAGAGAACGGTATAACGAGTATGGCATAGCGTTAATGGCAACACCCAAATCAATTAAACAATGATGTATTTGAGTGTCACCAACACCAAAGGTGACAGTGAAGGCACCTGGGTCCTTACACTTTCCTGGTGACTCATGACTCGCTGCAATTGGGTGCTCCATCGTTGGGTCGTTTTGCTCATGCCTTGCCTCCACTTTATTTCCTAGCTCATTCTTATCGTTCATATGGTCGTCGGGAGCTCTTACCTGCACAAAAGACGAAAGTTGAGGGTCAGTTTTGGGACATATATCAGTGCGGGTCGCGCCCGCTTCATACATTAACGGTGCGCCCGGCTTAGACATTAGCGGCGCGTCCGCTGTAGACATTAGCGTTGAGCTAATGTCAACACTGGGCGATCGACACTGACTCCGACTCATTTTCACTATTTTTCGGCCTCGGTTCGCCCACCACTGCCAGTGTATTGATATTTCCTCTCGGGTTGGGGATGGTCTGTGACGGTAGCTTTCCCGGATCGTTCTTCAGCTCAAGAACTGCTCTGGCAATTTGGGACATCTGTTTGGACAGCTCTGCCAAAGCTCCATCGTTCTTCACCTGATTTTGTTGCGCGGTGGTGGCTAATTGCTGGGTGCTAGCTGGCAGCACCTTCACCACATCCTCCAGAGACTTACTGGAATTCTGATTACTAGGGCCTGCTTGATTGTAATTTTTCCCTCGCTGCTGATAGTGATTCTGATTGTTGTAGCCACCTTGCTGCTGACGATATGGTGGGCGGTAGTACTGCTGCTGCTGAGTCTGCTGGGATGCATGGTTATTGTAGTTTTGGAATACACCCACTGCGTTGACATCAACTTGTGTATCCTCCTGTAAACTAGGGCAGGCATCCGTCTTATGATTAGTTGCACCGCACAACTCAGAAGACTTCACCCGTATTACCTGGTTCATCATGAGGTTCTGCATCATCTCTTTCAGTTCTTCCAGTTCATCAGATGCTGGGGTCTCAGCTTTTGCAACAGGTCTGGTTCGGCTAAATTCCTCTTGCCTACTAGCTTGATCTCTGAACCTAGCATTCTCGGCCACCTCCGCTATCAAATTTTGCACTCCAGCTGGGGACAGATTCATGATGGTTCCTCCAGCTGAGGCGTCTAGCAGCATCCTGTCGAGAGGCCTCAAACCATCAAGCAAGTACTCGAAAATCAGCTTCTCTAGGCACAGGTGGTGATGGCACTCTAGGGATGGGAGGCTCGGGAACTCTTCTCTTCTTTGGTTTCTACGGTGCGGAGGAGGCTCCCTTCGAAGACTTGCTCTTCTTTGATGGTGGGCGAGGTGGAGGCGGAGGGGATTCCATTCCCTCATCTGAGCTATCCTCTCTCAACGAGGCTCTCAACTGGTTCCTTTTGCGAGTGACAAGGGGTATGTCGTCCACGCTTTCATAATGTCGATCAATGGGAGCATCTCTTGAGGGCGCGTGAGCAACCTCCTTGCCCTTGGATTTGGATTTGGACTTGGACTTGGACGAAGAACCAACTTGAGGCATGATTGAAAAGGGAGTTGGAAAACTGAAGTCTGAACTGAGTTTCCATCCAGTCGGTCGACTGGCCTGCAAGCAAACTCCAGTCGGTCGAATGGGACTGACGATTTAGGTTGAAATTGGAACTTGCTCTGGAGGCTTCGACGAACCAAATCAGGGCTCGGGTTATGCAATCGGGGGGATTTCGAGGGGGATGGGCGGTTGAATGGAGGATTTTGATGCCTGAGTAGGGAGATTGGACGATGGCGAGATTTTCGATTGAAATCGGAGATGCGGATGGTGGCGAGATGGTCGGAGGAAGGTGAGGTGAGCGTGGAGAGGCTGGGTTGAGGTCGGGCGAAGGTCGGGATCGGAGGGGGGGGGGGGGTCGGGGGAGTCGGTCGATTGAAGGAGAAGGAGGAAATGAGGTTCAAAGGGGCGACTGCAATATTTGGATGGACTTTTCCCTGTCGGTCGACTGGATTGGGAGAAATTTCGGGCCCTACTGAATGTCTATCGAGTCGCTCGACCGAGGCTCCAGTCGGTCGACTGGGATCCAAATTTCAGCTTCAATGATCTTTTGCCCTTTGTTTGAAATCTCAACTCCACACTTAGAATTTTTACTCCGCACCACGAATAAACGCCACTCAATATTCACGCAAATTCAATTCAAGCCATAGCCATTACCACCAAGAAATCACTAGCATACATATGATTTTCAACAAAACGCAAGCTAGGATCAGACACTCCACACTTAAAAACATCACCATCACCTAGATATTTCATGCAAACACAATTCCCCACCAAGCACACCTAATCATGCATTTAAGATCATCCTAGCACCATGTTCTCTTTCAAAGTTCAATGTAAGCATGCAATACATATATGACATTAATTGTGCATAGATGGACAACTCACAAACCGGGTAACTTCCCGTAAGGGCCTAGTTTAACGTCTTGGCAAAGACCGAGCCGAATCTCTTCTCAAGAAACACACTCGAGGAGTCCTTTGCTAGGATCCCTCCTCAAGCTGCTAGGATCCCTCCTCAAGCGGACTTGTAGAAAATTGGGAGACTCAATCCGGATTCTTTGAAGAGTTGCAAGCAACTTGTTTAATAGCCCTTTTCCAAAGTGGTAGCTTCTCACCCTTTGATGTATTCGCTTTTCCATTCTTACTCATCTCATTGGTGCATGATGATGAGTCAAGGTGATTAAAGGAAGGGTCTTCATCGGGGTCAAGTGCGTTGTGCAACTCCTTCTTATCAACTTTCTTGCCCTCAATAATTTTGGTTCCCTCATTGTCTAGCTTTTCCTCAACGCTAGGCACTTGGTCTCCGTTTGGCTTTTCTATCTTTACCTTTTCTCCACCAATTTTTAGGGTCAATTTTCCTTTTCCCACATCAACTTAAAAACCGGCGGTGGCCAAGAAGGGACGTCCAAGAATCAACGATGAAGTGAAGTTGTCCCCCATATCTATCACCACAAAGTCGCATGGAATGTAGAATTTGTCGACTTTGATTGGGACATTCTCCACTAGGCCCCAAGGGCGCCTTGTAGTGCCATCCACGAGTTGTAGTGTCATTTTAGCGGTCTTCACCCCTTTCAATCCAAGCTTGTGGTAGGTGGCTAGGGGCATAACGCTCACACTAGCCCCGAGATCGCTAGTGGACTTGAGAAGTTCATATCCCCTATTGAGCAAGGAATAGTGAATTTTCCGGGATCTTTTGCCTTTTGGGGAATTTGCTTTGTAAAGAGGGCACTACACTCATGGTTTAGGAGGTGGGGATCATCTTCTTCAATGGTCCTCTTTTTGGACAAAATGTCTTTTGGAAATTTGTTGTATAGAGGTGCCTTCTTGATGAGCTCATGGAATGGCATGTAGACATATAGCTTTTTCAACATCTTGGTGACGACCTCATATTATTTGTCCAACTTAGAGGGCTTGGTGAGCCTTTGAGGGAACGGAACCGGTGGAAAATAAGGCTTGAGTCCTTCCTTTCTCTCTTTACTTTCTTTCGCTTGTTCGGTTGGAGGATTAGGGACCTCTTCATTGAGTTCTTTTTCTTCGGCTCTAGCTTGGCCAATGGGGTTTTGAGGTATTTGAACGGCTTTCTTTGGTGTAACACCCTGCAATTGTCTCCCACTTCTAAGGGTCACCGCCCCACATTGTTCTTCCTTCTCAAGAAATTCATCCTCAAGTAATTCATCCTCGAATGATTCCTCAATATAGATGGCGTTGCAAAACTCTTTCTTTTCATGCTCGGGCTACGCCGGTAATTTTCCTTGCGCTCTTGTAGAAGACTCAGCTTGTTGAGCTATTTGGTTCTCAAGCATCTTGCCATGGGTTTCCAACCTATGATTGCATTGCTTAACCTCTTTCAAATCTTGCCTCATCTCTTCTTGGTTTGCTAAGAGTTTTGCAAGCATTGCCTCAACACCAGCGGGTTCACTCGAGATTTGTGGAGGAGGGTCAACTTGTTGGTAGGGCCTTTGGGTTTGGGCTTGGTATTGTTGCCCTTGGTTTTGGTTCCTTTGAAGCAAAGTCGGTCCTTGGCTTTGATATTGGCTCCTAGGTTGGAATTGATTCCTTGGTGGGAAGGCTTGATTATTTAGAGTAGGCTTAGGACCAAACCCGGGAGGTGTAGTTCAAAGTCGGGACGAGTGGGATTTGTAGTTTTGTAGGAGAAATTAGGATGATTCCTCCATCCCGAGGAAAACCTTGGCGTAGTGTAATTAGATTGAGAGTTTTGGCCTTGAGTGCCACTAGCATCATACTCCCTACCTTGGTTTCCACCAACAAAATTTGCTTCTTCATAACCATAACTAGGACCATCCCTTTGAACCAAGGGGCAAGAATTGGTCTCATGCTCATAAAAATCACAAATGTCACACCCTTGACTCGTTGAGCGATCTTTGTCCGGGTGTTTCAACTTAAACACTTCATCCGAGAGGTTCTCAAAATCTTTCCTTAGGGCTTCGTAGTCACTAGTGCTCACGGCCTTTACTTCGTGCCTTTCTCCTTTTCTTCTTGGGTTCCATCTTTCGCTTCCCCACATGAAGTAGTTCTTTGTGATCTTCTCGATCACCGCATATCCTTCATGAGGTTCAAGTTCCATGATAGCTCCTCCCGCGGCAGTATCAAGTGCAAGCCGTGAGGGACCATCAACACCATGGTAAAAACTATGGAATACAAGGAGGTCATCAAAGTTGTGATGTGGGCAAAGCCTTTGATATTCTTTATACCTCTCCCAAGCTTCGTAGAGCGTTTCCACATCCATTTGCGCGAAATTTGTGATTTGATTTCTATAGTCGGCCGTCTTGGAAGGAGGGAAATACTTGTTAAGAAATGCAACGGCGAGCTCCTCCCAAGTGGTGAAACTATCCGGTGTTTGGCTCCTTAACCAATCTCTTGCTCTTCCCGTGAGGGAGAAAGGGAATAACCTCAAAAGTTTTGCATCTTCGGAAAACCCATTAATCTTGAAAGTGGCACAAACTTCAAGGAATGTGGTCAAATGAGAGTTTGGGTCCTCATGGTCTCTTCCCGAGAATTGGTTTGATTGGACCATTTGGATGGTTGGGGTCTTCAAGTCGAAGTCTCGATTATCCACCGCCGGGACAAGGATTGGGGAACGGTATCCATAGGCATTGGGAGCGGCATAGTCCTTGAGAACCCTTCTAGCTTGAGGGCCTTGTGGTAGTTGACCTTGGGGTAAATGAGGAGGGGGTGGTGGAGGAGGAAGTCTATCTCCCATGTCTTGAGTAGTGGTTTCTTGAGCGTTCAATGTGGCTCCTTTAGCCTTGATTGTCTTACTCCTTGTAAGGTGAGGATTACCAATATCTCTTACCGGTTGGTTCAAGTCTCTATCCACAATTTGAGTAAGCTTCTTTGTCTTAGGTGGCATAAACGAGATGCACCTACAAGGGGAGAACAATTAAGACAAGTGAGGATAGTGGAATAAGCTCAAGAATCACAAGTAGCGAACAAATAAAGAAAAACATGGAATAGTCGGAGAACTAAATGATTTTTCCTAGGGACAATCTAGCCATTGCTCCCCGGCAATGGCGCCATTTTGACAATTGCAATTTATGTATAGTCAAAAGAATTTATAATTTGACCGGTAAGACCGGTATCGAACCCAAGGGAGCAATTGGATTATACGCTAGGAGAATCAAGTTTTCAACTCAGCTTTTCCTTCAATATTCAATGGTAAGGTGATTATCAATCAAGAAACAAGTAATGAAATGATTTCAAGGGGTTTCAATTCAATTAAAGAGAGTTTCGAGGGGATACTCCCCTCCTTGGCAATTTCCCAACGATTATGTACACAAGAGTTAAATTATCTTTAGGGGTTGATTGGTTCAAACCTAGCTTAGGCTAAGGTAGACTAACTATCGTGTGATCTATCCTAGTCAAGCCATCTTAATTAGAACCTCACTTTATCAAGATATTGATTCACTCTATAGCACTATTATCCTTGGAACATCTCCCAAGGTAATAAATGCCATAGGCATAAAGCTTTAGTTAACCACATACACATGCATTTACTCTCATAAACACTACATATGTTCATTTCCACCATATCCAAATCATCACTAAGCTTTTTCAATACTTAGATCACAATTCTAAGATCAACATGTCACTTAGGCATTTTATCAAACACTTAACAACATATCATGAATAGAACACTTAGTGAAAATGAAATCAACTCCATAGATTGCAAATTGAATGTGTATACATGATCATTGAGTACCAAGGTGGGTTGTAAAACCCTCAAAACACAAGGAGACTACTCACACATCATATAAGACAACATGATGTGAGTAGGGTTTAAGCACAACTACAAAGAGAATAGAAGAAGGATAGAAGAAGGATGATTAATCCTAATGTCTCCCTTTGATCTTCACTTCTCCTTGGTTGGATGATGATGGATGACCTTGATTTGATCTCTTTCTTTGGTATTTTTCCCCCAAGATGCCAAGTAATTAGGTCAAAATTGCCTCTTTCTATTTATAGCCTCGGGTAGAATTCACACTGTAGCAGTCCCAGTCGGTCGACTGGAGTGTGCTGGCGGCCCAGTCGGTCGACTGGAGGTTGAAGGGGCAGTCTCATGTAGTGATCTCCCATTCGACCGACTGGAGGTGCCAGTCGACCGACTGTGCAAATGAAGAACGTGAGCCTCCTGAGTAGCTTGGCCAGTCGACCGACTGGCGACCTCAGTCGAGCGACTGTGCAAGTGGGCAAGTCTGGGCATCTGAAGCTCCTGGTCAGTCGACCGACCGGAGGCTCCAGTCGACCGACTCTGGATATGAAGTTTTTGAGCCTTCTGAAGCCTTTCGCCAGTCTACCGACTGGAGACTCTTTTTGCCCATATTTTGCTCTAGTCTTCGATTTTTCCCCGAGTTTTCGTATTTTGGCCTTGACACTGAGATATCTTGTTTTGTACCTGAAACGTACGAAAAGGGATCAAATGACATCGAATTATGGCAGGAAACGAACTAAAGCTATAGTGAAAACGGGTACTAATAAGTCGAAAACTCGACTTATCATGTGGCGTTCCCAAATTACAGCATCTCTGCTCCAGGGCATTAAACTTCTCTTGATAGTTGTACATCGACTCGTTAGGTCCTTGCCGAGGTCCTGCAGCTGTCTACGAACTTGTCCTGCCTTAGCTGCTGGGTAGTATTTGTCTAGGAACTTTTTCTGCATCTGGTCCCATGTTCTGATGTTACCTGAAGGAAGAGACAGAAACCAAGATCGAGCCATGTCAGTTAAAGAAAAGTGAAAAGCTTTAAGTTTAAAATTCTCCACTGTGACTCCATAGGGTCGGAGAGTCTGGCAGATACCATGGAAATTCTACAGATGCCTGGTGGCTGATTCCCCTTGCCGACCCGAAAACTTCGGTAGATAGTGCACTACCGCAGTCTTGATCTCAATTTCCTGCATGTCTGGCCCCTCATTGATGCACCAAGATAGTGCACTACCGCATGTTTGGCCCCTCTATCTGCTCATAATCACTTCGCCGATCTGGCTACCTGCGCGAGACATAGTGAAGCAAGTAGCGAAGCACAAAAATAACTAAAAATAAAAATAAGAAAAAAGAAATAGCTTCACCGAAGCGCAGCTCTCCGGTAACGGCACCAAAAATTTGACGCGCATCATCTGACGCGTCAAATTTAATATTTACATTCTCCTGCTAAAAGCTAGTGTAGCGGCAAGCAGAGTCGAACCTAAGGGAGCTGGTGTTTTTGAAGTTGCAACTGTAAACAATTAAAGAAGGGGGGTTTTTAGCAGTAAAGAGTGCAAAAGAGAGAAATAACTGAAGACTTCCAATCAGAGAGAATATTTAGCTTAGGGTTTCTATTGTGATAAGTTTATCATAAATATCTAACTATCAAATCTCATGTTTCTAAGTGTGGAATTCCGACAAAGGTAATATCCTAAAGTATCCCGACAAAGGTGATACACCACACCTAACCCGACAAAGGTGTTAGACTTCTAGTTCTTTCCTAAATACAATAATCCGACAAAGGTATTATCAAGCTTAGGTGTTACAATCTACCTTTACGACAAAGCTTCCAGTAAATATTAACGATAAGAATTAATTGTTTGATTAAGCTTTGCGACAACGCTTCCACTTAACCCCACAAATTAACTCATGGAATAAGCAAACGAAACTAGAGAAACATAAAATTGCATTAAGAACAGAATCTCAAAACATAGTCACAATATGTGAAACCCTAAACTGAATTAGGAGTTTAGCAACACATGATTGAAATAAAAACACAATGCATGATGAAAAGTAGAAAAATCGCTTCTCTCGTTGAAAGCTTCATCTTCTCCTCCAGAGCCGTCTCGAATGATGGATTATCAGATCATGGAAACCCTAACCCAAAGATCTTATTTATAGCAAAAAATAGGGTTTCCAAGTCTGTTTTTGGATTCAATTTCCAAGTTTCTGCCTGCTGACGTCATTACACTGACTGCTGACGTCAACACCTCGCCGGGTTCTCGGCGCCCAACAGCAACAATAGCAGCCGCGCCCGCTGTATACATTACGCCGCGCTCGCTTCGGACATTAGCGTCGAGCTAATGTCTTCATAGGGCGCGACCCACACTGAGTCTGCTTCTCCTTCTGCACGCCAGTTCTTACTTCGACTTTGGATTTGACCCTTTATATGACCTTGGCTGCTCTTAGTGTGAACTAGAGAATTGTAGGGAATCGAGTCAGCTACGCAATGACGCGTGGCTCAAATTTTTATGATCAGCAGTCGATTCCCAGTACTCCGTCGAACGTCCAAAGGTGTGATCTGCCATTGTGGTGTTTTTGGCATGAAATGCCGTCTTTTATGCGCGTTTCCTCCTAGAGCTTCCGAAACACCTGAAATGCAAAACCATACTAAAAAGTAACTGTTCGCACATAAAAGTGTCGAAATAAATGGGATTAATTGATTCGACGAGTCGTATAAATACAACTCATCAAATACGTCGTTGCATAAGCTCATGTTATGTTATCCCTGTTGCATAAAAAATATCAATGTGTTTCAAATTGTATTGCATAAGATGTTATCTAATGCAACGGGTATGTTTTGTTAAACCGGAATTCAGTTTTTGCAACACCAAATGCAACTTTGTTGCTATATTTTATGCAAAAGGGATTATGCAACGACACCCCTCTAATGCAACGATGTTTTTGCAACACAAAATGTCGTTGCATTAGATGTCGTCTTTTGCAACACGTTTATGCAGGTTCGTTGCTATATTTTATGCAACACAGATATTGTAACATTTTCTTATGCACGACTCAGGTCCTATGCAACTTAAGACACTTAAGCCAAAGACTTTTGAAGTATTGCATAAGAGATAAATTGGTAACACGGAAACTTATGCAACGAGTTGTGGACACATGTGCCACAAATGCAACAAAAAATCTCTGTTTCATTGGATTAAAATTTCTAATCCAAATATCAATTTACGCATACAGATTTGGATGACTATATAGTTTCATTACAATTTCTAAACAACTTAGTTAAGTTTCATCCTAAAATGACAAAGTTCACGAGTCCTCCCCTGCCGCATTCCCACCCGATTTCTCTTGAAGAGCTCGGATCCTCTCCTCGAGTCTTTTCAACATAGCTTGTGACTCTGCTTCTTCTTTTTTCTTTTTTTTTCTGCTTCTTTTCGGGCAGCCTCTATGTGTTCCTTCCGCAACTCCTCTATGGTCATCTCAAGCTCTTCATGTATATCCAAATAGGCTTGAATTTTTTTAGGCTCGCCCCTAGTAGTCTTCCCTTTAAAAATATGTCATGCTAATGAGATATAAAAATAGATGTTTATTCACATGTGTCATCCATTGCTTATCTTACTACAGCAGTCTCTACTCCCTATATTGAATCCATCTCACAAGTTGCAACAATTCCTCATATTACAAATTCAAAAAAACTTAAGGAGCATAGTGGTGCAAGTGAAACTAATTATAAATAAATGAATGAAATTGCCAGGCTAACCACTTCAGCTTTGGATCAGTAAACACCAGGCATTTTTTATGGGTGTTTCTCCTCACACCCCACACCCTCCAGTGGGTCCCACGACTATTTCCCATTATACCCCCACACCCTCACCAAACATAACAATTAAAATATAATTATTGATTTAAAACTATTTAGAAATTAACATTAATATATATATATATATATTATAATTAATGAGATATTATCGTTAATTCAAAACAATGTATAAATTAAATATATAACACATATTTTTTAAATATGAATACATTATTGATTAAACAAAAACTAAGTTATACTCAACATGGAAAAAGATCAGGTGAGAAGTGGCTGTTTTTGTGAGAAATAAGAATTTATCTGGTGCATTGATTTATAAGATCAGACGGCTAAGACTAAACATATTTTGAAGCATATTAAGAATATAATTAAAAGATAATTATGCTTAAAGGGTAGTTTCGGAATAGGATATTCAGTCGTGCGCAATCGACTGATCGGATTCTATTTTTTCGCATGACGATGAAGATGGTGGAGAGCGACCGAATGTTTTCGGCTCTGCCGTTGCAACCGAATGTTTCGAGGACGGAGAGGCGGTCGCAGGAGATGGAGGGTTGCAGTTGCAGGAGATGGAGGGTTTTTCATGTGCGGGCCGATCGAGCGAGGGGCCAATCTCAGCACGGCAGGATCGGATCAGGTGCCGTTTTCGGCTCCATTGGGTGGGATGTATGCCAAAACGAAGAGGAGGAAGGGGATTTCTGGATTAAGGAATAAATTTTACAAGAGCATTCATGAGAGGAAGCAGCCTTGGGTTGTGCCGGTTTTCAACTTTAATTTGTTGGTAGGAAAAAAGTTCCTGTGATGGGGCATGGGTTGGAGGCTGATGTGAGGAAATGTTCATTTGTGTATCTGCTGATGATTAACTTTAATGGAATTGTTATGAGCATTTTGTGAGGATGGTGCGTTTCAGATTATTGATGTACTAATTTGAATTTCATGACTTGAGATTCATATGTGCAGGTTGGTTGTTTTGAAGATATTTTTAGTGTGTGTTGTGGAAGAGTGATTTGGTAGTCCGGACTTGGGAGATGAAATTGTTATGAGCAATTTTTTTTGTAAAAACTCTTAAAGGTAAATGAAATGTTTGATTGCTAATCCTGTGAAGCTATATTTTTCATGTATGCCTTTTAAAAGGATATGATTGTGAGAGTATAAATAGTTTGATGGGATGTGTAGTTTATTAGTTTTTTCGTTTGTTTTTATTTCAGAGAAGGAGAATTTGTGTTTGTATGGACATCCAAATGAAACCTGGGAAGTAACACTTCCTGAAAGAGATGGGATGAACCGCAAGGATTGGCTGTCTCTGGTAGCTGTGCACAGTGACTCATGGTTGCTCTCTGTGTCCTTTTATTTCGGTGCCTGACTCAATCACAACGAACGGTATATCTTTCCTATGTTCTGTGGCCCGTATGACCTCACTTCTTCCTCTCTCTCCTTTTTTCCTATCAGCAATTTGGTGAGAAATTGATTGCTGATACTCATGTAGAAAGTAATATCCTCATAATAGTGTTCAGGCTAAAATTGATGTTTATGTATTTTGCTTAGTGTTGAAAGTAATCTCCTCATTGCTTCCTCTTTTAATACTTTTTTTATTGTGCTTGTTAAACAACATTGGTTTCTTAGCTGAGTTTCAGAGAGGTCACATGTTCCTGCTCAGTGATTGCTAACTCTTCAGTGGTGTTTAGGTTTAGGTATTTATTTCGTTCTGAGTATGTTGTTTTTCAACTGACAGGAAGCGTCTATTCACCATGATGAATGATCTCCCCACCCTCTTCGAGATTGTGATAGAGAGGAAGCCTGCAGGTTCGAGGAGTTACAATCAGAATGTGAGATTGTGATAGAGAGGAAGCCTGCAGGTTCGAGGAGTTACGATTAGAATGTGATGGTGAAGCCACAGCAGTGGCAGTGTTGGAAATAGCTTTGTTTCATCTCAATGCTCTGGTTTGATGGGGATTTGAAGGAGTCTGGCCTCGAAGTAAATATACCTAGTCATGTCAACTGTTAACTGTGCTACGGATTATGCTTATAATGCTACGGATTGTGATTACAATGTTATGAATTATACATACGGATTATGTTTTCCCTCTGTAATACACATTAACTTAACTATTATAACTTACGGATTATGAATTCAATGCTACGGATTATGATTACAATGTTACGGATTATGGTTACAGTGCTACGGAATATGATTACAATGCTACGGATTATAATGCACGTGAATAAAATATGGTTTCATGCTCATCTTCATTTTGAATTGGAGCAGTTGAACAAAGCTGTAAGCATAAAACCAAGTAGAGAATTCATAATGATTATGTGTGCGATATAATCCGTAACACGATAGTCATGTCAACTGTTAACTGTGCTACGGATTATGCTTATAATGCTATGGATAATGATTACCGTGTTACGGATTATGATTACAATGTTATGAATTATACATACGGATTATGTTTACCCTCTGTGATACACATTAACTTGACTATTATAACTTACGGATTATGATTTCAATGCTACGGATTATGATTACAATGTTACGGATTATGGTTACAGTGCTACGGAACATGATTACAATGCTACGGATTATAATGCACATGAATAAAATATTGTTTCAGGCTCATCTTCATTCGTCCCCTGTAATACATAATTCATAACCTCTTACACATAATTCGTACCCTGTATACATAATTCGTACCCTCTTACAAAAATGTTTACACATCTTTACTGGATGATCATTGTGAGTACAAGCTGGTTGAAAAAATTCAGAATGACTAGATAAATAAGAAACAGTTTTGATCTCTAAAACTAAAAGCCTTCAAACTGATCATGCTCGGATCAATGAGATTTCACGTATCCTGAACAATGTGAAGACCTTCTGATGGCTCTCTGTATTCCTGCAAAACATATAGGAACTATAAAGATTTTTCCAAAGCAGTTAACATCAAAGACCACAGAAAAAAAACGCAAAACATATATTGCATGTTCTATAAAACAGCATACTTTCTGTCTCTTCTTTAATGAAAAAGAATGATAAAACATAAGATCAGTTATGCAGTATAATACGTAGCATCTGCATTACAATACGCAGCAACTGTGTTATAATACATAGCAGTTATGCACTACAATATGTAACAACTGTGTTATAATACATAGCAGTTATGCACTACAATACGTAACAACTGTATTATAATACGTAGCAACAACATTTAAGAAACAATTATGATCAAGGTACCAATTATGCATCACAAGTCCCATCTTACGTAGTATATGATCCAAAGTACCAAGGCAGCTTCTCTAGCTAGAGACTTCATCAATGAAATGCATGCTTGCATTTTGCTGGTTTAGGCATTGGTTACTCAATTTCACGAAGCTCCGTTCCCAACAGGGATTCAACTTATGCCTCAGACATCAACATGCCGATCCCCATCTCCCTTCCTGTCTTGTAATCTGCGTATACTCTCCTCTCATATGCACATGTCTTTTTGCACTAGAATTTTTTTAATATTCGGTAGATATGGACTCAATTCAATACAAAAGCATCTCTGATCATAAGCTCATTTCTGTATTCCTTATATGAACTTCCATAAATATGCTTCAGTGTCACCCAGATTGTTAATATCCCATCCAACTTGGCCCAGCCAATTTAAGTCAAAATCCAAACACATAAATATCATCACACCCCATAATGCTTCTGTCCCACTTGAATCCCACAGCCTTTGAGAAATATTGTTCATAAGCAGCACTTGATATCTGGGCCATACATGGTGCTCAAAATCAGTCTCGTATCTGCATTCGGCATGAGTGTGTTCTTCTAATTCTCAATCCAAACCTAAAAGAATGTTCGATTTTCCAGCTCGTCTACCCAGGCTCAACCTTGATTAAAAAAACTGCAACTTCTTCGCTACTGGCTACGTATTTTATCCCTCCAAACAAAACTAAACTAATTTTACGCTTCATGTTACTTATATTGCTGAATTGTGCTACGGATTAAGATACGCATATGTAGAGCTGAATAACATTTAACCCTAAAAATCGTAATGTACTCTTCCGACAAATTGTGGATGAATTTATCAAACCCTAAAACGTAGATAGAAAACACACGGTATGTTTGAGTCGATTTCTTCGGCGGAGGGGTCGAATGATTGTCCATGGTCGTCTTCGATTCGTAGTCGATTTCTTTGGCGACTGATGAACTCAATGGACGATTAGGTCCGTAGCAAGATGAACTCGACTGTCCATGGGCGACTGATGAACTCGATGGACGATTATGTCGTCGTCTTCGCAATTTCGGTTTCGAGATTTTTGAGATTTTTGTCTGATACGCAGGGACGATTAGGTCGTCGTCTTCGCAAACGACGGAGGGATACGCAGATTTGTATGAATCATAAACACAGTTAAACCCACCAAATTAGACTGTTTGTCTATTTAACTTTTGCTTGTTAGTTCCGATATTTATCTACAGGGTATTTTGGAGTCTAGAGAGAATACAGGCTAAGGAGGAGTTTTTAAGCTGAAAAGATATTACGAGTCATTCCAAGGTCGCAACCAGATTCCGACTGAAGAAATATCATGAACCTGACATGGAATCACTCAAACAAGTCCAACCGAAGAGCAACCAGAGTCAGTCCGGAGCTGAAATGGAGCCGATGGCTTTTGGAAAAGATCACAAACTCACACATGTCCTCTCCTCCTCCTTCACACATGGGCGGCTAAGGGGAGGAGGCTCCTCCTCACATGGGGGGGCGGCTAAATGGGAGGAGGCTCCTCCTCACATGGGCGGCTTTTGGAGCTCCACTCCTCCCTTGCCAATTGTTGGCCCTCCATTGCTCCTCCATGCCTATAAATAGATGCCCTCTTCACTTGTAATCCATATCCATCCTCATTCCAAACACAAACCACTTATCTCTCTAGATTTTGGCACTTTTGTAAGCTTTGTTTGAAATCTATAATACTCCTGTTGGTTCTTGAGTATTCTAGTAGTCTTTGAGAATACTCCTGTTGGTTCTTGAGTATTCTCCTTTACTTACTGTCTTTCAAAAACCCTCGAGTACTTAGCTATGGTATCCACCTCTATGGATATTCGTAGCTAAACTCTTCATTCGGTTGAAGGGGTGTACTTGTATCATAAAATGTTTTAGGCTATACTCTTAGTGCCTCTTCTTTGTGTTCAAAACTTGTTCTATGTGCCATATATTAGGTCAGAACTTCCAAGGTTGAGTGGATGCTTGAAATGGCAAAACTCTTCCGTGGGGGTTCGTGAACATACTCGGGTAAGTGGATGCTTGAAATGGCAAAGCTTATCTGAGGAGTTCGACCTCTCTAAAACACCATTTGGTTTGATCGAAAATGATTGATCAAATGGATGCACATAGGCTAGTATACCTTGAAATGGGGTGCTAGTCTAAATAGAACAAGTGCTCTACGACCTTGAAATGGGCTAGACAGTGTGGCAAATCGAGCGCTTGAAATGGCCTTGATACACGTTTGAATACTTAGCAGGATCACTAAAGGTCAATGATAAACATGCTATGATACAAGGCCCCCGAAACCGAATGCTTTCCTTAGATTAAAACACTACCTGCACTTACTTCCTTAGTATAAACTGCCCTTTCAACTGCTGACGTTCCGCAAGACTTGCCGATCACGCAACAACCGCTGTAAGTCTTCTTTTTACTTTCAGTATTTACTTTTATGTCATTTACTTTTCCGCACTAAAAACCAAAACCAACCAACCAATCACTTAGCTGTTAGTAGTAAAACCTCAATCAACCAAAAAACACGTTCCCCCGCTGTACGATCCCTCAAAGAACAACTTATCCCCCTAATTCCCTTGGGTTCGACCCCTACTTACCACTTGCTACCCAGTAGTGAAGTCGCGAGTAGCGGACTTATAAATTTATTTGTACATTTGCTATGACGACAAGCATCTGTCACATACTTACGCATAAAACAGTTAGATTGACTCCTCAACAAAATGGTGTGGCTGAAGGAATGAATAGAATATTGCTTGAATAGGTTTGAAGTTTGTTGTTTACATCTGGTTTACCTAAGTCATTTTGGGGAGAAGCATTATACACTGCCTGTTATTTGATAAATAGAAGTCCTAATAGAGCATTGAATTTTAAATGTCCTACGGAAGTGTGGAATGGCAGGAAGCCTGATTTGTTTGGTTTGAGAATCTTTGGTTGTGCTGCTTGTGCTGATAATAACGATGGTAAGCTTGATCCTAGATCAACTAAGTAAGTGTTTCTTGGGTATCAATAACATTTAGGAACAAAAGGGTAAAGACTGTGGGATAGAAGTGCTTCTGGTTTGAGGATCCTAGTTAGCAGAGATGTGATCTTTGATGAAAATTGTTCCCCCTATAAAGGTAATTTACCTAGCAAATTCCCTTGGACCTGATAATGTATACCATGTGCCTATAAATGTTTCCATCACTTAACCAGTAGAACCAGATAATGATCAGGCTGAGAATGATGATCCTGAAAATCCCTTAAATGCACCCGGCAATGAACCAAATGTAGAGCAACCTAACCTAGAGGTTCAGGATCAGGTGGAGGAAGATTACCCTAAGGACCAGGAATATTTAACTAACTACTAATTAGCTAGAGATAGGCCTAGAAGAGAGGGAGTTGGGAGACCAACTAGATATGCTTATGCTGATTACGTTTCCTCTGTCTTATTAGCTGCAAATGACTCAAAAGTCACTGAACCTGATACCTACATAGAAGCAATTAGTCTAAGCATAGGGATAAATGGTTAGCAGCCATGGATGATGAAATGAATTCCCTAAAAGTGAACCACACCCGGATATTAGTTCCTCCTCCTGAAAAACAAAAGATAGTAGAATGTAAGTGGCTATATACACTTAAAAAGGACAAACTGATAAAGATCCACCTAGGTATAAGGCCAGATTAGTGGCCAAGAGCTATACCCAGAGAGAAGACATAGATCTCACTGAAATATTTTCCCATGTTGTGAAGTTTAACACAATAAGAATCATGTTGTCTTTGGTTGCTTGCTTGAACTTAGAACTGGAACAACTTGATGTAAAAGCTGCATTTCTTCATGTGATTTGGATGAAAATATATATATGGGACAGCTTGAAGGTTATGTGGATGAAAAATTTCCTAGTCATGTTTGATTCATGAAAAGATCTTTGTATGGTTTGAAAAAAAGTCCTAGACCGTGGTACTTAAAGTTTGATAGCTTTGTGCTGAGTTTGGGATTTAAAAGAAGTGAATATGATAGTTGTTTCTACTTTACATCTCTTGATACTGATCCTATATACATCCAGATGTATGTTGATGATATGGTATTGATATGCAAGTCCATTGATAAAATAAATACCCTTAAGAAAGATTTGAATTCTGCATTTGACGTGAAAGACCTTGGGCATGCTAGAAAAATATTGGGCTTGTCGAGAGGGAAAGGACTCAGTTTTCATTAAAAATTCACAAAAAACCATACCTTGAAAAATTAGTTAAGAAGTTTGGTAATCTTGCATGTAAAACTGTACATGTTCCTTTACCTGCTCATTTTATTTTAACTAAAGCTCAATATGCCCTATTACTCAATCTGAGAAAGTAAAATGGAACATTTTCCTTATGCCAATGCCATTTGTTCCCTTATGTATGCTATGATCAGTACTAGACTTGATCTGTTTTATGCTATATCTATCTTGAGTTGGTTTAGTAACCCTGGGTATGAACATTGGACTGCTGTAAAATGGGTAATTGCATATGTTGCTAGTACATTGTATATAAGATTATGTTATGTAAGGAGGTGTAATGAGTTTGATCTGGTGGGCTATGTTGATGATGACTTTGCAGGGGATAAGGATAGTAGAAAGTCTACAACTCCATAATATTTTACATTTTGCTAAAAATTGTGTATCTTGAAAATCTGGTTTGCAGTCTATTGTGACTTTGTCTACTACTGAATCTGAGTATGTTGCCATATGTGATGCCTTTAAAGAGGGAATTTGGTTGCAAGGATTGATTAGAGAAGCTGGCCTATCTAGTAGTATTGTCATATTGTGACTATATTTTCTGACAGTCAGTCTGCTATATACTTGTGTAAAAATCATGTGTACCATGATAGAATAAAACATATTGATGTTAAGTATCATTACATTAGAAGTCATGTGACTGATGGTGTGATTAAATTGCTAAAAATTGATATTGGTGATAACCCATCTGATATGGGAACAAAGTTTGTGACAGTGGGCAAGTTCAAGGCTTTGCTTGGACTTTTTCCATATTTCTTGATTATTCTTATCGCATTTGTTGGCAATGAAAGGTTGGGTATGTCCTAGACTGTATTGTGGTGTTGGTTGGATCGCGGTTGAAGACATGAGTGGTCTGAAGATGACCGCTTTAGGTGGAGGATTGAAGGATTAAAGCAGTCTATTTTTTCTGCATAAAACCCAGAAGTCGTCGTTAAAGGTTATTGAGTCGACGCTGTTTGGAAGGCTCAAGCCGTTGCTATTTCCAGCACCTACTGCGGGTCATTGCTAAAGCCAGAAGAAGCGTCGCTATTGCCAAAACGTTGTAGCTAAGGAAACGGAAATTTGACGAATCAGAGCATGACACGCCGAGGTGGTAAAGCGAGTTCGTTGGCAGCTGCTGATGGACGATCAAGATTGAGTATGGGCTGGCAGATCCGACGGCTGCGTTTTAATCTGGAAATTAGGCTGGCGTATTTAAAGTTGAAGCTCGGGGTTCAGGAGAACGTTGCACATCATTCGTGGTTCGATCAAACAAAGTGGTTTCGATTTGGTGACTAATCGGTTGAGTGAGAGTGAACGCAAGCTTGTATCATCTCCGGGTATTTTGGGTGTGATTTCGGCCACCACCATAGTGCAATCCAGGCTCCAACAGTGAGCCGAAGTGGAGTAGCCTCTCACTCCTAGAGGTGAACTAGTATAAATTGTAGTGCATTGTTTACTTTCTTTTCAGTCCTCAAAGCATAGTAAATTTAGGGCTAACTGAATTAGGATTCTTGAGCTAGAAATCACACATATGGATCCTTAATCAATCAGATTGAATTACTACACTAACTTATCCTCAAACCACAAGAAAGAAAATGATTGCATATGAATAATCGCATACTTAACCGAACAACACTTGTCCTGTTAACCATTTTGTCCTTCGCTTTGTCTCGAGTGTTCTACTTGCCCGTGTAAATAGTTTCACACTTTCTCATGAAAACATACATAGTCCCCAAGTCCTTGCAACGTATTAGATGCAAGCAACCTAGGGCCTTATTTATCCTGAAGAGTGCATTTTAAGACTATATCATGACGATGACAAGGTTCCCAAATGGTATGTAGCACCTCAAATGGCAAGGGGTTTCTGTTTTAGAAACCTGAAAACCTCGGGAAACCTTCGGAAACCTCAGTTGACCGTTTAACGAATCGGAAACTCCATGGACAAGGCAAGAAACCTCCGAAAAATACGAGAAAATTTTGCATTTTATTTTAAAAAAATTTGGAAGAAAAATAATAATTTGAATGATAAGTGGAATTATTCGAAACTAAAATTTGATTATTTTAAAGAATCATAAAATTATTTATATCTAATATATATTTAATATTGTGGTTTCCTACGGTATCTTTTTTCATATTATTTGAATTTGTCTTTTCGCGGTTACTTGCGGTTTCAGTTTCCCTTTATGTCATGCGTAGCCCAAATGTGGAGAAATGCGCCTCTATCGGCCGGGAGATGCACTAGTTGTTGGATGATCTAGACAGAACACTCCTCCGTGCCCGGAGCTCATTCCCCTGCTTCACGCTAGTGGCCTTCAAGGCATGTGGTATCTTTCGGCTTCTCATCCTCCTACTCGCCTCCCCATTAGCAGGCGTGTTGTATTATTTATTCTCGGAGTCAGCTGGGATTCAGGTTTTGATCTTTGCAAAATTTGTTGGCATGAATGTGGGGGACATACAGTCTGTCGCTTGAGCTGTCTTGCCCAAGTTTTACTCGGCCGACCTCCATCCTGAGTCGTGGCGGGTATGCTCATCTGGTGGGAATCGATGCATGCTGACAACTAATCCGAGGATCATGGTTGAGGCCTTCTTGAAGGACTTCTCGATGCAAACTACATGTTGAGAGTCGAGATCAAGATTTACAAGGGCGAGCCACCGGATTCGTCCAGCCAACGGATGTCCTTGTTGAGAAGTATAAGGCTGATGTTGTTACGGTTATGATTACAATAGATGTGAAGAGGTGTGATTATCTTGTGATTATCAAGTAGTTATTTTCTTATTTGCATATAAACAGTTTTGGATGTTACTAAAGGATTAAGCAATGAATTAATAATTTATTGTCTCTTCAACTTATGTCTTTCTTCTTAGCCCTTCTTCCCCATACCCTAATTTCTTTTAGTCCTCATATATTTCACTCATGTATCTTCTACAATCCGATACGGAATCATTTCGTTCGTATAATTTGGTGCTTTTCACTGAGAGATGACTATCAAGAACTATCGCATGCCGAAGTGAAGGCCATCTACGAGCTTATTGCCAAAATTGAAAAACTGAACAAACAGTTTCAGAGAATCACAGAAATGTTTGATCGGATGCTTCTCCGTTTTCAACTAGCACCGCAATGCGAAAAATCTTGTTCAATCATACTATCTGGATTGACAAATATAAAACATATGGGCAATAGGAGCTGGCCAGTTTGAAGGTCGACGTGTTATAGAAGATACATGAATCGATCAAGAACATACAAACAATGAAACCTCACCTGGAGAAACAAATCACTCAATCCGACACTGATGATTCTGATTTGGTTAGTCAAAATCAATATCAAATTCTTATCAACCTCCCATCATCTATGTTAAATATGGTTTGGTCAAAGACAATTGCACGTATGTAGCAAAACTTGAAGAGGGTTCGGATGATGGTTTCAATTTGGATATTGATTATGATGTGCTTGTGAGTAAGACTGTCGGAGTCTGTGTAACAAATGCACAGCAAAAGTTGGCTTGGATAGGAAAACCTCCGCCCCTACCACCAGAACTAGCTGACCTTGAGGATAAGGTCAATTCAAAGGGGGCAGGAATGCTACGGTTATGATTATAATAGATGTGAAGAGGTGTGATTATCTTGTGAATATGTGTGATTGTCAAGTAGTTATTTCCTTATTTGCATATAAATAGTTTAAGATGTAACTAAAGGTGTAATAGGATCGATTCAATATGTAGTTAAACCTTTACCCTTTATTAATACTTAGCCCAAAGAGTTTGTACACAGACAAGCCTAGAGGAAAGTCTTAGCGTTACTCAATATTACAAAGCTGTATCGTAACCCAATACACAAGTAATCAATCCAAGTAACAAGTTTAAGATCTTCCCTGAGAAGGATCGGACGAGGAAAGCTTGGCCGAATCCTAACCGGATGTGCGACCTCTGTGAAGATGCTCCGGCCCTCGACTGCGTTGTACGCTGCAATTGAGACACGCCTCAGCTCTCCTATGCTCCCACGACTTTGCTCGCTCACGGACGCTCACCAATTTTGTGTATCGCTCTCAAATCGCTCTGGAAAACTCTGCGGTACGAACTGAGCCCTAAACCCCCAAAATCAATTGCTTTTGAACGAAGACGCCGAAGACCAGATGAAACGCTGTCGTCCGCTAGCTTGTAACGGTCGTAACCGACTAACCCGCGCTCCCGAAACGCCATCGTTCCACTAAAGCGAATCTCGCGCCTTTGGTAAGACGACGTCGCTCCATTTGCAGTCCAAACGAGTTCTTCCCGCTCCGCTCATACGACATCGTTTTGAGCCTTTTGGCTCAAAACTCAGCAGGGGCAAACTGACTCAAAACCAAAAATCCTGCAGGCTTGTCTAGGCATATATTTTGACACACATAACAACTTTCGGCATTCTTAACACATAGGATAACAACAGCAGTAGACCATAACAATATGCCCTCCTAATGCTAGTTGTGAATGAGGAAAGACCTTTAAAAACAAAGTCTGACCTTAACAAGGGTAAAGGAGAAACCAGGCCACTAGAAGGACCTCAAGAGACATCCAAATGAGCTTATCCAGCTTCATCAATATGGAGACTCTTCCTGCAAAAGATGAACTTGTTAGCAGGTACAATTTTTGTTCCAAAATCAGCTGGGTTTTCATCCCCTAAGATTTTCTCAATGGTGATAGTCTTAGATTCAACCAAGTCTCTAATGAAGTGAAGTCTAACATCTATATGTTTAGACCTCTCATGGTACACATGATCCTTGCACAAACAAAGAGCACTTTGACTATCCATATATATCTTAGGTGAACATGCAAAACCAGTGATTTCTTTTAGCAAACCACTTAACCAGATGGCTTCTTTAGCTCCCTCAGTAGCTGCTATATATTCAGCTTCAGTTGATGACAATGCAACAATAGATTGTAACTGACTTTTCCAAGATATGCAATTTCCATTCCATGTAAAATAAAATGTAGCAGACTTCCTATTATCCTTATTACTGGCATAATCAGAGTCCACATACCCTACAATATCAGCATTAGGTTCATGATTAGCATAGCACAGACCAAGCTTATTAGTTCCTATCAGATATTTCAACAAGTATTTCATGGCTTCCCAATGTTGTTTTCCTGGGTTTGACATGTATCTACTTAACACACTAATAGCAAAGCCAAGATCAGGTCTAGTGCACAGCATTGCATACATCACAGAACCAACAGCAACATCATATGGAATATCATGCATTTCCTGTTTTTCTAGTTCAGTTTTAGGACAATCATCTTTAGAGAAAATCATGTGCCCTCCTAAGGGAATACTAGTAGACTTAGCATGTTTCATAGAGAACTTATCCAGCACTTTATTAACATAGTCCACTTGGGACAAAAACATTTTTCCAACAGATCTGTCCCTAAACAGTTTTATGCCTAAAATCTTTTGGGCAAGCCCCATGTCTTTCATATCAAAGTGTTTGCTTAAATCTGTTTTAATACCAGTAATTTCAGGCTTAGAATTGCTTATGATCAAAATATCATCAACATATAATAGAACATAAGAAATTGTTTCATGCTTAAGCCTTCTCAAATACAAACAGGTATCATAATTACTCCTAGCAAAGTTCAAAGACAGCATGCAGTCATTAAACTTTTTGTTCCAATGTCTAGGAGATTGTTTAAGTCCATAGATAGACCTATTAAGCAAGCAGCAGTGATCAGGCATTTTTCTGTCAATGTATCCCTTAGGTTGTGTCATGTAAATGGTCTCATTTAGGTCCCCATGAAGGAATGCAGTTTTTACATCCATTTGGTGTAATTCCCAGTTATAAACAGCAGTTAAAGCAAGCAAAAATCTCAGTGTTTTGTATTTTACAACTGGGGCAAATATTTCATTATAGTCAATTCCTTCCCTTTGCCTAAATCCTTTTGCAACTAATCTAGCTTTGAACTTAGGTGGATCTAATTCAGAATTGCCTTCTTTTAGTTTATAAATCCACTTACATTCAATAGCTTTAGCATTTTCAGGTTTGGGTACCAAGGACCAAGTTTTATTTACATGCATAGACTTAATTTCCTCATTCATTGCATTTTGCCATTCTCTAGCATTAGGTCCCCTAAGGGCAGCCTCATAAGTTTCAGGTAATTCATATTTCACTTTCTCAGCAGCAACAAGAGCAAACTCAGCAATATTACAGCATTTCTCATTCCAAGTTTCAGCTAAATTAGCCCTATACCTTCTATTTTGAGTTCTGTTTCTAGGTTCCCTGTCTCTAGTCAATTGGTAATTACTTAAATCAGGTTGGACATGCACAGTAGATGTAGAAGGCATATCATTCACATTCACAGCAGATGAACTGGGCACAGAATCAGTCAAGACAGCATCATTCAGATCAAAATTCACAGCAGAAGCATTTTCAGTCCTAAGACTAGCAGTCCTATGACTAGCATGTGCTGAATTTGACTGTAAAGCTGAGTTAGAAATGCTTACTCCCCCCACCTAATTGGTGTGGTTGCTCAATACCTGTATTTCCAGCTGAATTGCTCCCTTCTTGTGTTACCTCATACTCCTCTTCACTTGGGTTTAAGTCCAGTGACTGTCCCATCTGAGCTGATCCTTCATCATTCCCTTGCTGATGATTATCACCATCCTGTCTAGCAAATAAGCCTGTGGGGATGAAACTGGTCACACCTTCAGGTGTGCCATAAGACTCAACTTCATGGTTTAGTTTAGACTTAAAATGAAAACTGTTTTCATCAAAGGTAACTGAACAAGAAACAATCACTTTATAACCTCCAGGTTGAATTAAAAGAAGCTTGTAACCTTTAACCCCATCAGGGTATCCCAACATGATACATTTGACAGCCCTTGGCTGCAATTTTTCCTGAGATACCTTGGCATATGCAGAGCAGCCAAAGGGTCTCAGATGGTGCAGGGTAGGGGCCTTACCAGTCCACAACTCTTGGGGAGTTTTAAAGTTAATAGAAGAGGAGGGGCTTCTATTAATTAGGTAAGCTGCTGTGATCACAGCTTCCCCCCCCAAGGGATGGTTTAACCCCATCACTGATCATCATGCACCTGGCTTTTTCAAGCAATGTTCTGTTCATCCTCTCAGCAGTTCCATTCTGCTGAGGGGTGCCAGACACAGTTAAGTGTCTCTTTATGCCATTTTGTGTGCAAAAGTCATGAAAGATTTTATTGCAAAACTCAAGCCCATTATCTGTTCTTAGACATTTTACTTTCAAGTCAGTTTGGCTTTCAAACATGATCTTCCAGTTTTTAAAATACTCAAAAGCTTCATCCTTAGTTTTTAAGAGGTAAATCCAGACTTTTCTAGTGAATTGGTCAATTATTGAAATGAAGTATGATCTTCCTCCAACGGTAGGGACTTGTGAGGGTCCCCACAAATCAGAATGGACATACTCTAATGGTTTGTTCACAGTAAAAGTAGATTTATGAAAGGGATGAGCAGTTTTCTTACCAAAAACACAAGTTTCACAAAACTTAAGATCAGTTGGTTTGCAATCAATTAAGCCAGATTTTGACAAGTAAGTTAAGCCTTTATTCCCTATATGACCAAGCCTTGAATGCCATTTTTTAGTGTTGTCTAGAGTAGAGGAAGAGTTATCATTAGACATGTTAATTTCAGGGGAGGTAACCACATAGTAGAGACCACCCTTTTCTATACTTTTAATGACCACCCTGTCATCTCTAGAAACCTCTCTTATTCCTTTATAAGTTGTAATTTTGCATCCAATCTTGTCTAAGGCAGATTCTGACAAAAGGTTTCTCCTCAAATGTGGAACCCATCTCGCATTTTGAATAGACCTCACCACACCATCAAACATTCTTAAGGGAACTGATCCAACTCCCTTAATCTTTAAAGATGTGTGATCACCTAGCATGACTTCTCCCCCTTCACAATTCTCTAAGTTGCCAAAGAGATGCTTGTGAGGAGTGGCATGCAAGGTGCAGCCAGAATCTAGGATCCAGAAGCTGCTGTCATCTCCACAAGAGACAACAAGAGCCTCATGGTTGTATTCTGGACCCTTCTCACAGATATTGGAAAAACCAGATTGGTTTTCCCTTTGGGGCTTAGCATTATCACTGTTTTTAGTGTCATTTTGTTTCTTATAACAGTTATTGGCATAATGTCCAAGTTTTCCACAGTATAAGCACTTAACAGGACCATTTCTTTGGGAATTGCCCTGTTGTTGGGACTTTTCAGGATTTCTGTTATTCTGAGATTTGTTTGATTCATTGTTAGATGTACCTTGAGATGAATGGTTATGGTTTTTGTTCTTATGTTTGAACTTGTTTTTACCCTTAACCATCATTACTTCTGACTTACCCTCAGTTTTAACCCCATTTTTGGTTTTAAACACTTTAAGACTGTCATTCTTAGAGGTAATAGCTTCAATAATTTTGGAGACTGTTACCTGATCATTTCCATACTGAATGACATCCCTAAGGGTGTCAAACTGGGATGGAATAGAATTAAGGAGAATGACACAAAGGTGTTCTTCTTTAATTTCATCCTTACACTTTTTCAAGTCTTGGGTTATTTTTAAGAAGATGTCAAGGTTCTCCTGCAAACTTATGGACAAATCCATCTTGAAAGTGAACAATTTAGTTTGCAGAGAGATCCTATTGGGGAGAGTCTTAGCCAAGTACATTTTATCCAATTCATCCCATAAAGTTTTAGGTTCAGTATACTGCATCACTTTTCTAGCAACATCATCTGTTAACTTCTTCATTATCTCAGAATAAGCAAGCTCTTTCATATCAGATTTCTGCTGGTCAGAGGTGGGAGCAACCCATTCCTCTGTCACAGCTCTAAAACACTTTTCCTTGACAAGAATGGCCTTCATTCTCATCTTCCACATGGAGAAGTCGGAGGTGCCATCAAATGGCTTTAGTTTCATAGATTCAGCCATGCTTGAATTATGAAACAAGGCCAGAAGCACAAACAAGGGACTAAGGTTCAAAGGTTAAGGCACATAAACCCTTAGACCGTCAAGAGCACATCAAGAACGGCCTAAAAAGCTCCTGATACCACGTTGTAATAGGATCGATTCAATATGTAGTTAAACCTTTACCCTTTATTAATACTTAGCCCAAAGAGTTTGTACACAAACAAGCCTAGAGGAAAGTCTTAGCGTTACTCAATATTACAAAGCTATATCGTAACCCAATACACAAGTAATCAATCCAAGTAACAAGTTTAAGATCTTCCCTGAGAAGGATCGGACGAGGAAAGCTTGGCCGAATCCTAACCGGATGTGCGACCTCTGTGAAGATGCTCCGGCGCTCGACTGCGTTGTACGCTGCAATTGAGACACGCCTCAGCTCTCCTATGCTCCCACGACTTTGCTCGCTCACGGACGCTCACCAATTTTGTGTATCGCTCTCAAATCGCTCTGGAAAACTCTGCGGTACGAACTGAGCCCTAAACCCCCAAAATCAATTGCTTTTGAACGAAGACGCCGAAGACCAGATGAAACGCTGTCGTCCGCTAGCTTGTAACGGTTGTAACCGACTAACCCGCGCTCCCGAAACACAATCGTTCCACTAAAGCGAATCTCGCGCCTTTGGTAAGACGACGTCGCTCCATTTGCAGTCCAAACGAGTTCTTCCCGCTCCGCTCATACGACATCGTTTTGAGCCTTTTGGCTCAAAACTCAGCAGGGGCAAACTGACTCAAAACCAAAAATCCTGTAGGCTTGTCTAGGCATATATTTTGACACACATAACAACTTTGGGCATTCTTAACACATATGATAACAACAGCAGTAGACCATAACAAAAGGATTAAGCAATGAATTAATAATTTAATTTCTCTTCAACTTCTATCTTTCTTCTTAGCCATTCTTCCCCAAACCCTAATTTCTTCTAGCTCTCATCTATTTCACTCATGTATCTT
This sequence comes from Rhodiola chrysanthemifolia, assembly GCA_033675395.1. Lineage (NCBI taxonomy): Eukaryota > Viridiplantae > Streptophyta > Magnoliopsida > Saxifragales > Crassulaceae > Rhodiola > Rhodiola chrysanthemifolia. The sequence goes on from CM066207.1 coordinate 15,755,251, forward strand.
CTATAATCTGATACGAAACCATTTCGTTCGTATCAGATGCTTTGAAATAAGCTTATGGAGAAATGAAGCCTAATATTCTTGGAGACCGTCACATTGATCATTGATTCATGGACTTGTGCAAGGTATGCCTCACAAAAAGAAACTTTGTTCACAAAAGTGTAGAGCTGATCTGAACCTTGTGGTCAATTTTTTTAATGAAAGTTACATTGTCCTACCGTACACGACAAACATTGAGGCGGTAATAACGGATAAGCTCCCAAAGTCGACCATCTTCCATGATAGCCGGCTGGTTCAAAAAGCCTCAACTGTAATGGCATTGCTCATCATCTTCTTGATCCCTATTGGGTTCCCCTTAACTAACATCCGTATTGCGGCCGGTGCACTTCTCCTAATGCAGTTAGCCATAAAGTTATACAAAGAGTCATCAAAACCACTTTGACTTATAAGTGCACTAGGTTTACTAGGAAGGATAAGTACAAGGTTCTTGCAGGAAATGGAGTTGTAGTTAAGCAGCATCTCAAAAGACGTTGCGTTAATTATTTACGCAACGAACCCAAAAGTAGCATAGCAGTGTGTGTTGCATAGGTATGAAAATGTAACATGGTATAAAGTGACATGCGGTTGCGCGTTGCTTTAGATGACATGTACAATGCCCACTAAATCAACGAGTCCACGTGTGTTACGTTGGATATCTTATGCAACATTTGTTGTGTTTATAGTATGTTGATGTTGCGTAAGTATCACATTTATTTTGAAAAAATAGACTTTATAAACCTCGTACACATTGATGGTGGGAGTTGAACCACTTTTTAACTTAAGCAACGGGAAAAGTACGACTTTGTTGCGTAAGGTCTGAATGTTTGTAATCAAGTGTAATACTCCTGCCTCATTTTGCCAACACACATACGAGAATGTTTTGTTCCTAGCTGCTACTTGGGCCTCTACAACGCATCAGGGCCAAGCTTCTGCTGCTGATCTCCAGAATCCAAGGTTAGAAATGGAGGGAATGGAAATTAGGGGGGAAAACGAAACTGAGGGAAAATTTGTTATTTTAGATTCCCGCCAATGCTGTTGCAACATATACATATGCAATGCGGGGTTTTTTGTTGCAAGAGTAAGGGTTACGAGGGTTTATAGGGTTATGAGGGTTTGAGCGTTATAAGGGTTTAAAGGGTTATGACGGTATTGGAGGGTTATGAGAGGTTATGTTATTATGAGTTAATTGTTAGATCAAACAATACATAAGGTTGTTATTTAACTTATCTTGTAATGTACTAATGATAATTGTAGGTAATGTATACATAGAGGTTATGTTTATGACTTAATGGTACGGATCACAAATGCATAAGATTGTACATAAGAGTAGTTATGTTATGATTTGTGTGAATTAGATTGATCAAATACATAAGATTGTTAGATTTAACTTGGTTTAATGGTAATGCACTAATGAGTTTAATTCATCTAACACATTCAAATCACATCACAAACCATTGCAAACAATATCAATGACAAGTTTATATCATGTGTTTATAAAATGTACATATGGGTTATGTTATGAATTAATGGTTAGATCACAAATACATAAGGTTGTGATTTACCTTAAGGGTAATGCACTAATGAATTTCATTTGAAATCATCTAACACATTGAAATCATCTTATAACCCATCATAAATTTCTACCAAAGACAATTGTACATCATGTGTTCATAAATATACATAAGAGTTATGTTATGAGATAGTAGTTAGATCACAAGTACATAAGTTTGTGATCTTGATTAAGAACAGTACAAGCTTGAATTACTCTTGAAATCATCTAACACATTCAAATCACATCATAAACCATCACAAGCAATGTCAATAACAAGTATAGACATACGGGTCATGTTATGAGTTAATAGTTGGATCATTAGTAAGTTAGTGTCAATCTAGATTAAGGGCAATGTTAAGGGTTATGGTTGGTTTGTCACAAATCTTATGCTAAGGTAGTGTTAAGGATAATAGAGGCTATGGCCATCCTGAGTGTAATTATACCATGTTAAATGTGTATAATATTGATATTAATTAAATACTAGATCACTAATGATCCTATGTTAATTTTACGTAATATTTACTTGGACCACTTATTAGTTCATATTTAATTTTAATTTGACCATATTAAGATAGTAGGGAAACGAGAAAAAAAAGCGCAATAACTAAAAGGGAAAAGTACACAATGGTGCCCCGAACTACCGCTATTTTTCAATTGAAGGTCCAAACTATCAAATTTTCCTATCAAGGGCAAAGTAAAAAATAAATTGATCAAATTTCGAACACCAAGCACCTTAACTTCACAGTGATTAAATTGCGAAATCAATCATGTGAACCATGTTGAAAATAACCCGATGATTTCATCATAAACTCTTAACGTATTAAATCGATCTTTTTCCGTTAACACCAATACACTTTTTTATTGAGTCGCTATTAACGGGACTCACATGATTGAGTTTGTAATTTAATCACGGTGAATCTACGGTGCTCGGTGTTCGAAAATTGATCAATTTATTTTTTATTTTGCCCTTGATTGGAAAAATTGATAGTTTAGACCTTTAATTAGAAAATAACGGTAGTTCAGGACACTAATTTGTACTTTCCCTAACTAAAATTTTCAGTTTTCAATTGAATCCAAACTCCATGTCTCCACCCAAACATTTTAGTTTTGAGTTGACCAAATATTTCAGCCGACCATTCATCAAACAAACCTTACCCTTTGCCCATCCACCTTCCTAGACGCCCAACCTCATCGTCTCTGGTCCTCCAAACCTTAACAACTGGCACCCCCTCCGTCGTCGACCGCTCGTCCCAATCTCTATTATCGCTCCAACCCGCAGCTTCGCGAGCCGACCTTGATTACGAGCCCCTAATCGATAACCTCATCCAAAGCTCCACCCGCATCCTTACAAGTCGACCTTGACGGCGATGAAATTTATTTACAACCACCAACTGATGTTCACTCCGGCCTTATTAATCATTTTTTCAACTCAGGTATTGAACTTTTGCACAAAGCTTGAATTTTCGAATTTGTAAGTGCTGATTTAGGAGGCTTTAATATGATATGACTACCAAGAGTCCGATGAAATTTTATGAAATTTTTCTGAGTTAAATTTTATCAAATGTTAGGATTTGGGTGGGTTGGATTGTTCAAAAAGTACCTATTTGAAGGATGATGGATTTACTAGATGAATGTTTGAGGGAATTCATGAAAATACTTTTGTTAGTGAAAGTTGCATCAAGAGAGCAACAGACAACCCTGGTATTCATTGTTATGTTTTGATCTTCTAATATAAGAAAGATAATAATTCGAAAGTGTTTTCAGCCATTGACATTTGAACTACCATTGCAGCTCAACATGCCGGCAAAGGAAAACCACATCCACAAACTTACCTTGGACATTTTGCGGGATTTTCAGATAGCTGGTCATACGGGAGTGATGTTTGCAGTGAGGAAAGTATATCCAACAAGAATCGGGATTATACATCCGAATTCACCACAAACCAGGTTAGTATCATTATTGTATGCTTATTTAGTATTTAATTTTGAAAGAACAAAATTATAAAAGTAGCAAATTTCATCATAAATGTTCATCATTTGTGTAGATATTTGAAAATAGAGAAGATATGCTAAATTGGGCGAAGAGGGTTGGTTTAGAAAATGGCATTGTAGTGGTGATTAAAAATTCTGCACAAAAAAAAAGGTGGTAAGATGCCGAAGTGTATTCTTGCGTGTGAAAGAGGAGGGGAGTACAAACCTCCCTTTCTAATTGAAGAGACATCCCAAATAAAAAATACCGGGACCAAAAAATGTGAATGTCCATTTGAGCTAAGAGGTCGACCAATACCTCCAGAAGGTGTCATGTGGGGTTTGAGGGTAATATGTGGTATTCACAACCATAAGGCAACAGGGTTCATGGATGGCCACGAGTACCCGTCTAGGTTAAAACCAATGGAGAAACAACTTGTGCTGGACATGGTCAATAGTACTGCACCTCGGGAGATTCTTAGTATTCTGAAATAAAAAGATTCGTCAAACAGTACAGGGATAAAAAGCCTTTACAATATAATTGGCAAAAATAAATCTGCAAAACGGGGTGGTCTAACTCAAGTTCAATATGTATTGGAGCAACTAATCAAAAAAGAATACCTACATGATTATTGCACAAATCCAGATACAAATGAAATTACTGACATCTTTTGGGTCCATCCAAAAAGTCTAGCCCTTGCTGTCAATTTTTCATCTGTTTTGATTATTGATGCCACATATAAGACTAACGAGTATCGCTCGCCACTACTGGAGGTTGTGGGTATAACGTCCACAATGCGAACATAGTGGACTAAGATTTTCTACCCTCTCATGACTAAGATATGCGAACATAAGCGAGTAAGTTCGCATTGTGGACGTTATACCCACAACCTCCAATAGTGGCGAGCGATACTTGTTAGTCTTATATGTGGCATCAATAATCAAAACAGATGAAAAATTGACAGCAAGGGCTAGACTTTTTGGATGGACCCAAAGGATGTCAGTAATTTCATTTGTATCTGGATTTGTGCAATAATCATGTAGGTATTCTTTTTTGATTAGTTGCTCCAATACATATTGAACTTGAGTTAGACCAACCCGTTTTGCAGATTTGTTTCTGCCAATTATATTGTAAATGCTTTTTATCCCTGTACTGTTTGACGAATCTTTTTATTTCAGAATACTAAGAATCTCCCGAGGTGCAGTACTATTGGCCATGTCCAGCACAAGTTGTTTCTCCATTGGTTTTAACCTAGACGGGTACTCGTGGCCATCCATGAACCCTGCTGCCTTATGGTTGTGAATGCCACATATTACCCTCAAACCCCACATGACACCTTCTGGAAGTATTGGTCGACCTCTTAGCTCAAATGGACATTCACATTTTTTGGTCCCGGTATTTTTTATTTGGGATGTCTCTTCAACTAGAAAGGGAAGTTTGTACTCCCCTCCTCTTTCACACGCAAGAATACACTTCGGCATCTTACCACCTGTTTTTTTGTGCAGAATTTTTAATCACCACTACAATGCCATTTTCTAAACCAACCCTCTTCCCCCAATTTAGCATATCTTCTCTATTTTCAAATATCTACACAAATGATGAAATTTGCTACTTTTATAATTTTTTCTTTCAAAATTAAATACTAAAGAAGCATACAATAATGATACTAACCTGGTTTGTGGTGAATTCGGATGTATAATCCTGATTCTTGTTGGATATACTTTCCTCACTGCGAACATCACTCCCGTATGACCAGCTATTTGAAAATCCCGCAAAATGATCATTATCCATGATAGAGAGATATGGTAGTCTAAAAGAAGTGTGAGTGAGTAACTTGATACTCATAAGTTTATCCATTATACAGACTAATTAATTACGTTTAAAAATTTTGTGATCCAAAAAGTTAGTGGACAAAAATAGATTTGACAATACATTACGAAACAAAAAATAGACAACTCACTGACTAGATTCTCTGGTAAAAGCAAATTACACTATTTATTTATGTATTAACTTTTAATAAAAGGTAGTAATAACAGATTTGACAATACATTACGATAGACAACTCACTGGTAATTTAGTCAAACAAACACACTATCTAAGTAAGCTTTTAAAATATGAAAGTTACACTGTGGGACTAGATTTATCCTAATTCATGCATTACTTACTTATTACCAAATTAAACCGTGTAAATAAATAGAAGAAACTTGATACTTGTACCTTCGTGCCGAGATGCAAATTAATTCGGATGTTTCGCGAGATAGCCCTTTTCAGGATCCTGGACTGCATTCTCGGGACCGTCTTGCACTATATGGTTTCCTTGTAGCTATCTCTAGCACGTGATTCGGTTCGGGTTTCACTGAGTTGAGCCTTTTGATTTCTTTTTGGCGAGGGACAGCTTTTTTTGTAGTGAATCGGCCTTTGGCCTTCGATTTGACTCTTTGAGTTCTTCACTTTTGTTCGGTTAAACCCTTCACAATTTTGGCCTTTGGCCTTTGATTAGCTCTTTGAGCTTTTGCTTCTTTGAGCTTTTGTCTTTTTGTGGCCTGCCTTTTTGTGGCTTGCCAGTCCATTTTCTCAAGCCTTTTTGGGAGGTCCAATCATCGCCCGCAAGCATATGGAAATACCTCCCTGCTCTCTCTCATCCTTGCCGTTTTGCGCGAGTCAAAATGAGGGTCGCTCATTTATTTTCCAGGCTATTAGGACTAGAGATAGGACGGTTTGATTCCCGTCCCGCCTTTTTTTTGCATGAACGCTGCATGGCGGAGATGACTTCAATCTTCTCTGAAACCCGAAGTGCAGCCTCCACTGACTTTGAAAACCATATAGCGAAATTCAGTCCTTTGAGTGCTTGCCAAGCCTCTCTATGGCAGTTTCTATCAACTCCACATCCCTAGTTTATCTCAGCACAAAGGGACAAATGAGAAATTACATTCTAAGTTTTTAAACAGTTGAATTTTCACAAGGTAAATGCATGAATTATGATCTATCTTTTTCACATTCTCAAGTTCATATTTTCAAAAAGATAATATAAAAAAAAAGAAAAACATGTTATTTAACTAATGTACACAGGTGGTTCTCACCCCACACTTTTGAACGAAGGCGTGCTTTTCAGCAAGGCTTAGTTCAAAAGTCATGCAAGCAAATATTTACAGGTAAGGTGAGAATGAAAAAACTAAATGACAGAAATTAAATGACTGAAAGTAAGATAGGTGTCGGGTTACCTCTCGACCAGTGCCTTTGTTTAACGTCGTTGGCTCGACAGTACCTCATTCCTGAATCACTGGTTTGGATCCCATGGGTGGCTCAGGTCGTATTTCGCCACTGTTCCTGTGTTGCTTCTTGCCTTGACTCTTCCTGATTTCTTGCTTGGGTTAGAACTCCATGGTTTTGGTGTTTTTTCTTTCCATTGTTTCTGAGAAGGCGGGGAACCTTTGACCATAGCTGTTGGTCTTGTTGCCTTTTCGGTCTCCTTTGGCAGGTCAGAAATCTGTGTACCTCGATCTGAGATAGGTATAATGTCTGGCGGTTTCTTTGTATTCGTGCTGCTATTATTAATGTAGAAATTTACAATTTTGCCGCCGAACTTAAGCGATAATGAACCCTTGCCCACATCGATTCTTGCTTTAGTAGCGTAGAGGAATGGTCGTCCCAATATTATTGTTGGAGGGTCGTCTTCGCTGGTCTCTCCCGTTTGTATTACATAAAAGTCTGTAGCAACGACGAGCTCTCCCACATGGAGTATTACATCTTCCAGCACTCCAACCGGACGGATGCACGATTTATCTCCTAGCTCGATATTTGACCTGAGTGGCTTCAATGGACCAAGTCCTAATAAGTAGTATAAGGAAGGCATGGCATTGACAGCAGCCCCAAGATCGATTAAGCACTTGTGAATTTGGGCTTCGCCAATACCACAGGTGACTGTGAAGGCCCCTGGGTCTTTATCCCTTTCCGGTTGTGACTCCTGATCTGAGGTGAGGGATTTTTCCATTATCGGGTCATTCTGCTCATCCTTTGGCTCTGGATTTGTATAATCGGACCCCTTAATATTTTGCTTCGAAGCATAGATATTAGTTGGGGAGTCCCATTTTAAATTGTTATTGTCATCCCATCCAGATGCTGGTATGTCAGAGTGTATGATCGGTGGTGGTGTTATGCAGACGGTGAATGCATATCGTCCATTGTCAGCATGCGTGACCCATGTTTTGCCATTATTGGGTCGGTCTTCCTCTTGATTCCAATCAGGACGATGCCTACGTGTGAAGTGCTTGTTTGTAAGTTTGTAAGTTGGGGATCGTGCTACTTCTTCCAGTGTCGCCTTTATGTTCGACCTCCTTATCATGCTGATATTTGCCTTTGGATTTTGGATGGTTTGTGAAGGAAGTCTGCCAGGTTCATTAGTGAGTGTTGACATTGCAGTGGCGAGCTGGGACATTTGTTTGGTCAATTCTGAAATTGCCCCGTCAGTTTTCGCCTGATATTGGTGTAGCGAAGTACCCAACTGATTTATGCTTCCTGCGAGCTCCTTCATTGTGTTATCGAGCGACTTGGTTGGTTCTTGCTGATTGTTCAGGCCGGCTTGGTACTGATTTGGTCCTCTTTGCTGATATTGGCCTGCTGATGGAGCGTTCTGGTTATACTGTCGGTGGGGGGGTTGGTAGAATGACTGAGCTAGCTGAGGGACAGCTGGTTGTGTTTCCTTCTGAGGATAGTTGTTATTACGCCAGCTGGGGTTGGTTGTTTGACCATACTGCCTGTTTTGTCCGGCTCTGTCGTTGCTATTGTTGTTGTATCCATGGTATCCTCCCACCGTATTTACTTCTGCCGGTTCTTCTTCTATTAATGTTGGGCATGCGTCAGTTTTGTGGTCTGTAGAGCCACAAAACTCGCAAGGTTTTACCGGCACTGGTTGTTTTCGTAGGATCTGAATCATCATCTCCTTTAATCGTTTTATCTCTTCTGGCATAGAGCTCATTGGTGTTTCAGCTTGTGCCACATTCCTTGTTCGGGAAAATTCTTCCTGCCGAGTTGTCTCTTCTCTAAATCGGGCATTTTCAGCAACGTTTGCGATGAGGTTCCTTATGCCGCTCAATGATAGATTCATCATGGATCCTCCAGCTGAGGCATCCAGGAGCATTTTGTCTAAGGGTCTTAATCTATCAATGAGGTATTCGATGATGAGTTTCTCGGGCAGTCCAAGGGTACATCAGCTTCTTTCTAGGTGGTTGAACTTTTCCAGGTAGTCGTACATGGTTTCATTGGGCCCTTGCTTGATGTCTTGTAATTGCCTCCTTACTTGCATTGCCCTTCCTGACGGGTAATATTTGTCCAGGAATTTCCTTTGCATCTGAACCCATGTTCTGATGCTTCCTGAAGGCAATGAAAGGAACCAGTCGTTTGCCGAGTCAATGAGGGAAAAATAGAACGCCTTCAACTTGAAGTCGTCTATACTCACTCGATTGGGTTTTAGATTCTGGCAAATGCCGTGTAAGCGTTGGAGGTGAGTTGTCGCAGATTCTCTATGTGGTCCTGAGAACTTGGGCAAGCTATGGGCCACTGATGCGTTGATGGTAATGTATTCCAGTTCAGGGCCCTCGTATATGCACCATGGTTGTGTTTCGAAATCTGGGGCATTCAGCTCTCCCATCGTAGGTGCGCGGTCGTTGTTATTCCCATAATAGTTGTCAAAGACAGGTTCTTGCCTAGGCATTTGTCGAGGTTGAGGGTGTGGGGGACGTATAGGGGGTTGCACTGGACCAGCTGCATTTCGATCCTCGGGTGGTACTTGGTTTCTTCGAACGGCCTCCCTATTACGAGCTCTTTGGTTTCTGATGAGTTGTTCCGGATCGTCAATAAATGGAGGTGGAGCCTCATTATTTCGATCGTACAGGTTTATCTCGTCATCATCTTGATAGTCATGGTGGCTTCCTTCGCGAGACATGGTCGTTTTGGAGCGAGTATCGATTTAAAGAACTTATCCGATTAGGTAACTAATTCCCCGGCAACGGCGCCAATTTGACAGATGCTTGTCGTCAGAGCAAATGTACAAATAAATTTATAAGTCCGCTACTCGCGACTTCACTACTGGGTAGCAAGTGGTAAGTAGGGGTCGAACCCAAGGGAATTAGGGGGATAAGTTGTTCTTTGAGGGATCGTACAGCGGGGGAACGTGTTTTTTGGTTGATTGAGGTTTTACTACTAACAGCTAAGTGATTGGTTGGTTGGTTTTGGTTTTTAGTGCGGAAAAGTAAATGACATAAAAGTAAATACTGAAAGTAAAAAGAAGACTTACAGCGGTTGTTGCGTGATCGGCAAGTCTTGCGGAACGTCAGCAGTTGAAAGGGCAGTTTATACTAAGGAAGTAAGTGCAGGTAGTGTTTTAATCTAAGGAAAGCATTCGGTTTCGGGGGCCTTGTATCATAACATGTTTATCATTGACCTTTAGTGATCCTGCTAAGTATTCAAACGTGTATCAAGGCCATTTCAAGTGCTCGATTTGCCACACTGTCTAGCCCATTTCAAGGTCGTAGAGCACTTGTTCTATTTAGACTAGCACCCCATTTCAAGGTATACTAGCCTATGTGCATCCATTTGATCAATCATTTCCCATCAAACCAAATGGTGTTTTAGAGAGGTCGAACTCCTCAGATAAGCTTTGCCATTTCAAGCATCCACTTACCCGAGTATGTTCACGAACCGCCACGGAAGAGTTTTGCCATTTCAAGCATCCACTCAACCTTGGAAGTTCTGACCTAATATATGGCACATAGAACAAGTTTTGAACACAAAGAAGAGGCACTAAGAGTATAGCCTAAAACATTTTATGATACAAGTACACCCCTTCAACCGAATGAAGAGTTTAGCTACGAATATCCATAGAGGTGGATACCATAGCTAAGTACTCGAGGGTTTTTGAAAGACAGTAAGTAAAGGAGAATACTCAAGAACCAACAGGAGTATTCTCAAAGACTACTAGAATACTCAAGAACCAACAGGAGTATTATAGATTTCAAACAAAGCTTACAAAAGTGCCAAAATCTAGAGAGATAAGTGATTTGTGTTTGGAATGAGGATGGATATGGATTACAAGTGTAGAGGGCATCTATTTATAGGCATGGAGGAGCAATGGAGGGCCAACACTTGGCAAGGGAGGAGTGGAGCTCCAAAAACCGCCCATGTGAGGAGGAGCCTCCTCCCATTTAGCCGCCCCCCCCCCCCCCCATGTGTGAAGGAGGAGGAGAGGACATGTGTGAGTTTGTGATCTTTTCCAAAAGCCATCGGCTCCATTTCAGCTCCGGACTGACTCTGGTTGCTCTTCAGTTGGACTTGTTTGAGTGATTCCGTGTCAGGTTCATGATATTTCTTCAGTCGAAATCTGGTTGCGACCTTGGAATGACTCGTAATATCTTTTCAGCTTAAAAACTCCTCCTTAGCCTGTATTCTCTCTAGACTCCAAAATACCATGTAGATAAATATCGGAACTAACAAGCAAAAGTTAAATAGACAAACAGTCTAATTTGGTGGGTTTAACTGTGTTTATGATTCATACAATTATGGTCCATCAGTATGACATGCTCTTTAAAGAAATTATCAAATTCAACATTGCAGAATTCAAAACTATTATCAGTCCTAAGAGCCTTCACAACAGAATTAGATTGATTTTCCTCAAACACTTTCCATTCCTTAAATATCAATAATGCCTCATCCTTAGTTTTTAGAAGAAATGTCCACTCTCTCCTAGAATAGTCATCAATGATACTCAGAAAATACTTGTTTCCACCATAAGTCGGATGAGATTCAGGGCCCCATAAATTAGCATGCAAATGGTCAAGTATATGCTTACTAGAGTGCCTGCCAACAGAAAATTTGAGTCTATGTTGCTTAACAAGAATACAAGGTTTACAAAAATCAAGATCACTGATTTTATCTTTACCAAAAATACCTTGCTTAAATAAAACAACCAAGCCTTTTTGACACATATGCCCAAGCCTGAGATACCACTTAAGAGTGGACCTCTTAACCTCATCAATCACATTTGCCTCATTACTAGAATTTTCAGTAAAATATACATCAAGAAAATTGAGACTGCTATTTTTAAAACCAGTGAGAACAAGTTTATCAGCTTTATAAACATTTATGACTCACCCTTTAGCTGTGTAGGAACATCCTAAATCATCCAAGAAACCTAAAGAAATTAGATTGTTTCTTAGGCTAGGCACATGTTTCACATTGGTAAAGCAGCACAAAATTGATCATAAGAAGGCACAGTCCCAGTTTACTGAAAAGCATCTTTAACAACTTGGTAACATTCAGGATTAGCCTTCATCAATATCATATCAATGCTAGTATCATCCATGGCATGTGTAGTGTCACTCAACAACAAACTCATGTTCAAGAACTCATCCAAGTTATCATCAAAGACTTATTAGTATCCATCTTATAGGCAAAGATTGCAGCTTTCAAGTAACTCAGATTTGGTGTTACTTGGTTTTTAAACAGAGACTTCAATTTTTTCCACACAGCAAGATGAGTTTTTAGTGTACGTACCTTTTTGATAACATTGTCAGCGAGACTTAATATTATCAGATTGTATGCTTCATCATCAATCTCTTCTTTCCTCTTCTTTGCCTCATCACTCCATTTTGCAGCTTCTTTTTCCAAGGCTATTCCAACCTTGTGGTATGATAGCAATGCCTTCGTCTTGAGGCTCCACACCTTAAAATCAGTCTTCCTATCATAAGAGAAAGATCAATCTTGCCAGCTCCCATTTCACCTCACAAACAATCAAACACAGTTGTCAGTATGCAGTTCACACAAGGGCACAGAAAATTAGGCAATGTCAACAAGCAAGAATTAAAAAGAAAGGCTCTGATACACGGTATTAATTCAATCTGATTGATTAAGGGTCCTGTTGTGTGATTTCTAGGTCAAGAACCCTAACTCAATTAGTCCTAAATTGACTAAGCTTTGAGAACTAAAAAGATAGTAAACAATGCATAACAATTTATACTAGTTCACCTCTATGTGAGAGGCTACTCCAGTTCGGCTCACTTTTGGAGCCCTGAATGCACTATGGTGGTGGGTGGAATTGCACTCAAAATACCCGGAGATGATACAAGCTTGCGTTCACTCTCACTCAGCCGATTAGTCACCAAATCGATACCACTTCGCTCTATCGAACCCCGAATGATGAGCGGCGTTCTCCTGAGCAAAAGCCATCTCTCAATTTCACTAGACGATCACGCTAGCACTTTGAACGAGAGAGATTTCCAGTTGACTGAACTGAACTCTAAACCCCGAGCTTCAAATTTAAATACGCACGCCTAATTAAAACGAAACCGTCGGATCTGCCAGCCCATACTCGATCTTGATCGTCCATCAGCAACGTCAAGCAAACTCGCTTTGCCGGCTCGATGTGTCATGCTCTGATTCGACATATTTACTTTCCCTTAGCTAGGATGTTTTGGCAACAGCGACGCTTCTTCTGACCTTAGCAACGACCTGCAGCAGCTCCTGGAAATAGGAACGGAAGACTGCTTTAATCCTTCAATTAGATAGGCCGGCATTGCTGACATTGGAGTACATCTTAAGGAGGTGTTCTTTTTTTTTCTTTTTTCTTTTTTGATAAGGAGGAGGTGTTCTTTTGACCTTAACAAAATTTAAATTGAAATTTATTTTGCTTTATTGAACTTAATTTAACTATAGTGAGTTTAATTCAATTGTACTGAACTTAATTTAACTTTATTACACTTTAAATTTAACGGTACTGAAACTGAAATCGAAAAAAAATTCAACATGTGAAAGTTCCATGTAAAAAACAATATTACTATATAAAATTTTTATTCTAAATATATATAAAAGTTTATGTTCTCAATTTTACATATTTTAAACATATAAAAACTTTAGACTAAAATAATTATGGATAAAATTGCTAAAATTAAATGTAATGTTATCCAATTGTACTGCACTAGAATATCATTTCTATGTGTCTATTTAAAAAATGTGTTGTATTCATCTGGTTATTTGCACGTATTCTTTTGATACATATCAAGTGCAACAAAATCAAATACTTCCATTTCAAAAAAGATGCAACAGTGTCAGAAAAGCTGTAGAGACGCATTTGATAGACTGCAGATATGATCACATGATCAAGATCAAATATACCTTTGATAAAGGTTTTCAAAAAAAAACTAAATGTTTTGAATAAAGGTGCTGAGTTTATGTTGAGTCAAATTGAGCTACAAAATTGGAAACTTAAATAAAATTGAACTGAAAAACAATTAAACTAAAATAAAATAAATTGTACTTAACTTAATTTAACTGTACAAGACTTAATTTAATTTTACTAAGCTTTTTTTTATTGAACTTAAAAAAATGTAAACAAAATTTAATTTTATTAAACTTAAAACATGAAATTTAAGCTTCTATAAAAAAACATGAATTTTAAGCTCCAACCAACATGGGCGTAATTCTGTCAGAAAGAAGGAAGACAGAGAGTCAGCTCATAATGGAAATTTGAGAGGACTTCTAAAGACACGTCAGAGTTACATAAAATAAAGGGAAAACTACAAATTCATTACTTGAACTATCACCCTATTTCAAAACAAGTACAGAACTACTAAAATTTTCAAATCAAGTACTGAGGGACCAAATTGAAATTAAAAAAAAAGTTTAAAAACAAACAATGTTCACACTCATGTGTTTTATTAAAACTATCATCGCCCAGCACTGAACTGAACAAAGTTGGCGGTCGACAAGTTCGCAAAGGATCTGAATAGACAAGAGTATAGATCATCATTTCCAGCAATGAACAAACACTCTGTTTGAAGTTTTTAATTCTTTAATTTTGTGTGTGTATGTGTGAGATTTCGAAAATATTGAGAAGTGATGTGAAAACTTGATATTGATTAGTTTGATTTATCCTCATCAAAACAGACCGGGCTGGATCTTGTTATTGCCGATGGGAGGAGCAACAAGCAGTCGACATTGGATAATGGGATTTAAGTATCAGCACAGGGATCAGATGAAAGAAGGAGAACTAAGATTGAGGTATGCGCATCTCTGGTGCCAGTGGTTCTTGCTTGCATAGACATTTTTTTTATAAGTCATTTGTAGACAATAGCTCACAAAATGGTGTTTCACTTTGGGTTGTTAAAGCTATCACAGTTACAAATGGAACTGGGGCGAATGACTGACGAGAATCTGAAGCTGAAGGATGTTACTAATAGTCCTAATTTTTTAACAAACACTCCATGTGCGATGATCTATACTTGTACGATTTTGAGGAACCGAATCTGAGTGTTTGTTCAGTATTGAGAATGATGATCTATACTCTGGTCTATTCAAATCCTTGGCGAACTTGTCGACGACCAGCTGGGTTCAATTCAGTGCTGGGTCTATACCAGTTAGTGTTAACAGTGTTTGTTTTTAAACTTTTTTTAATTTCAAGTTGATCCATCAGTACTTGATTTGAAAATTTTAGTAGTTCGATACTTGTTTTGAAATATGATGGTAGTTCAAGTGTCCAATTTATAGTTTTCCCTAAAATAAATTGTGTCATGGAAATTTTTAATATTTAATTTTAAATAAAAAACAGCAGCGGGATTTGAATATTACAAATACCTCCACCTAACACCATCCTTGACTAGCAGCCAGCCCTCACCTTGCACGGCACCTACCCACTCAAACTTTTCCCTTACTTAATCCGCACCATAATCTTAATTCAGATAATCACAACTAACCCTCGGCTCTGTGAGACCCCTTTTAACCGTCTCTGCACTTATGGCCGAGTATCATATCAAGCTGCTCGGATCCTGGGCAAGTCCTTACGTCCTAAGGACTCGTATCGCGTTGAATCTCAAGTCGGTTGACTATGAGTTTGTGCAAGAGAACTTGGGTGCTAAGAGTGAGTTGCTACTCAAGTCGAACCCCGTGCATAAGAAAGTGCCTGTTCTTCTCCACGGGGACAAGGCTGTGTGCGAGTCTCTAGTCATTGTTCAGTATATCGACGAGGCTTGGTCGTCCGGGCCACCAATTCTCCCCGCCGATCCTTATGAACGTTCAGTCGCTAGATTTTGGGCTGCCTATCTTGATGACAAGGTAAACTCTCTCAATTTCACCTTTAACTTAAAGAAATATTATTTGTGATAGTCACATGGATAAAAAATTGGGTTTTGGATTTCGTAGTGGTTTCCATTGATGAAGGAGATCCCCAAAGCCCAAGGTGAGGAAGCCAAGAAAGCAGCCGTGGAGCAAGTGATTGACGCTCTAGCATTGCTCGAAGATGTGTTCAAAAAATCAAGCAAGGGCAAGGCCTTCTTCGGTGGCGATCAGATGGGCTACCTAGACATCCTGTTAGGAGGGTTCTTGGGATGGGTCAGGGTGACCGAGTCAATGAACGGAGTTAAAATTTTCGACGAGGACAAAACTCCAGCCCTGACCAAATGGGCTGATATCTTCTCCACCAATGCGGCTGTGAGGGATGTCATGCCGGAGACCACAAAGCTCTTGGAGTTTGCCAAGATCATATTTGCCAGAATGAAGGCTGCTGCTGAAGCTGCAGCCCAGTGAATCACTAATCTTCAAAACTTGGAGCAAAACTGTCTTTATTATATATGTTCGATCAATAATATCTCTGTTGTGTCAAAATATATGATTTCTTGAAATTGAAATTAATAAAATCATTCCAACTCTAATCGAACTGGAGTGCTTAATTGGTTCATAAATAATGCAAGTGTAAGTAAGTGGCACTACAAATTTTGGGTAAACAATACGACAATATTAGTTGTTGCACAACAACTCCCTCGACAACACTACGATAACTTATATGATGTGGTTTGATCCCAGATCATCTCTTGGTTGAATTGATACATGTACAAGCGTTTGCAGGAGGAACTTGAACTTAAGGAGGCCAGCTGAGTCTAATTGAGCATAAGGCAAAGAACAGGGCAGAACGACGTCGTATTATGTAGGCGCGAGTAGCTTTGTTTGGACGCAAAGGAAAACACAGTCGTTTAGGTAAAGGCGGGACATGAGTTTAGTTGGACGGTAGTGTTTTGCTTTTGCGGGAAACTTATAGTTTGACAAAACGAAGCCATTCAGAAGAAATTCGGAGTGTTATATGAACGGTGTCGTTTTGCAAATCAACAACGGATATAAGTGGCGAGTCCGAGTTCAAACGAGTTGCGAAATCGAGTTCAGTTCTTCAGTTTTGGGAATTAGGGTTTTTGGAGCGATTCGTTCAATTCGTTTTCGGTGAGTGAAATTGAGAGCGAGAGAGGGTGTACATTCATTCTCTGAGCTGAGCGAACCTTGTATGTGTATTCAATTCGATCAATAAAGAGGCTTACCTTTGGACTGGAGTAGGATCGCCCGGATCCGAACTAGTATAAA
Organism: Rhodiola chrysanthemifolia; assembly: GCA_033675395.1. Lineage (NCBI taxonomy): Eukaryota > Viridiplantae > Streptophyta > Magnoliopsida > Saxifragales > Crassulaceae > Rhodiola > Rhodiola chrysanthemifolia. Next base: position 15,772,199 of record CM066207.1, read on the forward strand.
TTTCTGTGTTGTTTTTCATAGTTTTCTCTTTGATTCTTTGCAAGATTTTTGCATTCGAATCTCTACAAATTGGTATCAGAGCCGTTGATTGCAAGGATGGTGTCGGCCAAGGTGAAGATCGAGCGTTTTGATGGCAAGACTGACTTCGACTTTGGAGGCAACGGATGAAAGCGATTTTGGTCCTGATGAAGGTTGGTAAGGCCTTGACGGGAGTGTTTCCTGAGTCTATTACGGCTGATGAGAAAGCTGATGTGGTGGAGTTGGCATACAACACCTTGATCCTACACTTGAGTGATAAGGTGTTGAGGGAAGTGTCCAAAGAAACCACTGCTGCAGGGGTTTGGATGAAGCTTGAGCAGTAGTACATGAGTAAGACGCTCACTAACCGAATCTATCTGAAGGGAAAGCTATTTTGAGGCAGAGTTGGTAGAATAAGGCACGTGAGGCACATTGTGAGCCACTCATTTTGTTGATGTGGCAGGGAATAGTACCGTAATAGTGTTTCGCTTTTTACTTTTTGCTTTTGGTAGTGGGACACGTGGCAAGCCCACAAAGCACGGGGGGTTAGATGTGTGGCTCAGATCGTGCCTCACTGCCTCATTCTAATTTTGGTGCCTCATTTGATCGCTCCTCTGTTCGATCAATAATATCTTTGTTGTGTCAAAATATATGATTTCTTGAAATTGAAATTAATATAATCATTCCAACTCTAATCGAACTGGAGTGCTTAATTGGTTCATAAATAATGCAAGTGTAAGTAAGTGGCACTACAAATTTTGGGTAAACAATACGACAATATTAGTTGTTGCACAACAACTCTCTCGACAACACTACGATAACTTATATGATGTGGTTTGATCCCAGATCATCTCTTGGTTGAATTGATACATGTACAAGCGTTTGCAGGAGGAACTTGAGCTTAAGGAGGCCAGCTGAGTCTGATTGAGCATAAGTCAAAGAACAGGGCAGAACGACGTCGTATTATGTAGGCGCGAGTAGCTTTGTTTGGACGCAAAGGAAAACGCAGTCATTTAGGTAAAGGCGGGACTTTGAGTTTAGTTGGACGGTAGCGTTTTGCTTTTGCGGGAAACTTATAGTTTGACAAAACGAAGCCGTTCAGAAGAAATTCGGAGTGTTATATGAACGGTGTCGTTTTGCAAATCAACAACGGATATAAGTGGCGCATCCGAGTTCGAGCGAGTTGCGAAATCGAGTTCAGTTCTTCAGTTTTGGGAATTAGGGTTCTTGGAGCGTTTCGTTCAATTCATTTTCCGTGAGTGAAATTGAGAGCGAGAGAGGGTGTACATTCATTCTCTGAGCGGAGCGAAGCTTGTATGTGTATTCAATTCGATCAATAAAGAGGCTTACCTTTGGAATGGAGTAGGATCACCCGGATCCGAACCAGTATAAATTTCTGTGTTGTTTTTTATAGTTTTCGCTTTGATTCTTTGCAATATTTTCGCATTCGAATATCTACAAATTGGTATCAGAGCCGTTGATTGCAAGGATGGTGTCGGCCAAGGTGAAGATCGAGCGTTTTGATGACAAGACTGACTTTGACTTTGGAGGCAACGGATGAAAGCGATTTTGGTCTAGATGAAGGTTGGTAAGGCCTTGAAGGGAGTGTTTCCTGAGTCTATTACGGCTGATGAGAAAGCTGATGTGCTGGAGTTGGCATACAACACCTTGATCCTACACTTGAGTGATAAGGTGTTGAGGGAAGTGTCCAAAGAAACCACTGCTGCAGGGGTTTGGATGAAGCTTGAGCAGTAGTACATGACTAAGACGCTCACTAACCGAATCTATCTGAAGGGAAAGCTATTTCGATTCAAGATGGACTCAAGTAAGTCGATTGAGGAACATCTTGATGATTTTTCAAAGATAGTTATTGATCTTGAAAATATTGATGAGAAGATAGATGATGAGGATCAGGCCATCATGGTTCTCAATTCTCTTCCACCATCATATTTAACCTTGGTGGAGACAATGAAGTACTCTAAGGATACACTGACATTGGAGGAAGTTTTGGTGGCCCTAAAGCAAAAGCAAATTGAAGCCAAGGCCATTGGTGAAGCTGCTGATGGTCAGGTTGCCCAAGGAAGATTTCACAAAAATGCTTCTCAGAAGAAGTTCGACAAGTTTAAGAGTCAACCTAAGCAAGGTTCTCAACCTACTCAAGGGAGTGGGAACAACAAACTCAAATGCTACTTCTGTCACAAAGAAGGTCGTTTTAGAAGAAATTGCCCTGACAGGGAAAAGGCTTCAAAAGGAAAGGGTCAAGACAATGCGGAAGCTGCTATGGCTGAGGAATCTTATGAAAATGCCGAGGCCTTGGTGGTTACCCAGAGTTCTCCAACAAGCAGATGGATATTGGACAGCGGCTGCTCTGTCCATATGACTCCTCATAAGGAGTGGCTCAAAGATTTCCAAGACCAGAATTCAGGAACAGTTCACCTGGGAAATGATAAAGCTTGCAAGATGGTGACATTTGGTAAGATCATCATCGAAGTGGATAATGGACCTGATAAACATCTATCAGGTGTGAGGTATGTGCCTGAGCTTAAGAGAAATCTAATTTCTTTAGGTATGTTAGAGGCACATGGTTGCAAGTTTAAGGCTAAAAATGCTGAACTTAAAGTGCCTTAAGTGTGTTAAAATAAAGGAAGTTAGACAAATAGGATATATGTTTTGCATGGTGAAGTTGTTGTGAATGACCTTGTTAACTACTCTGAAAATGAAAGTGATAAAACTGTTTTGTGGCACTTGAGACTAGGACATATAGGACATACTGGTCTAAGTAAACTATGTGACCAAGGCTGTTTTGGCAAGGGTCACAAAGGGTCACATAGGTAAATTAAATTTCTGTGAAAACTGTGTTCTAGGGAAGGCTACAAAATTAAGTTTTGGTAAAGGTATTCATACAACTAAGGCAAAACAAGACTATATCCATTCTGATTTATAGGGACCAACTAGATCTCAGTCCCATGCTGGTAAAAAGTATTTCATGTCTTTGATTGATGATTTTTCAAGAAGGTCTTGGGTGTATTTTTTAACTAACAAGTCTGAAGCTTTTGACACTTTTAAGACCTGGAAGCTAATGGTGGAAAATCAAACAGGTAGTAAGGTAAAGTACCTTAGAACTGATAATGGACTTGAATATCTTGATAAGTGTTTCCTTGATTTCTGTAAAGAATCTGGTATTACTAAGCATCATACAGCCCCTGGAAATCCTCAACAAAATGGTGTTGCTGAGAGATTCAATAGAACCATTTTAGAAAGGATTAGATGCATGTTACTCCAATCTGGTTTATCTAAAAAAAATTGGGCTGAGGCAGCTCACACTGCATGTTATCTCATCAATAGAAGTCCATCTTCTGCATTGGATTTTAAAACGCCAATGCAGGTGTGGACTGGTCATTTAGATAACTATGATTGACTTAAAGTGTTTGGATGTGCTGCATATGTATCTGTTAAACAGGGAAAGTTAGAGCCAAGGGCCCTTAGATGCATTTTCTTAGGATACCCTGATGGGGCTAAGACATATAAGCTATGATGCTTGGAAAAGGAACATAAGAAGACCATTATAAGTAAAGATGTGATATTTAATGAGCTAGAATTCCCTTTGAAAGAAAAAGCACAAAAGGTTATTGAACCTGATAAAACAGTAGAATTTGATAACAATGAAAAATCTGATGATTCTAGAGTTGAGGTGGAGCTGAGTAAGGCTCCAACCCCTGTAGTGACTGAAATACCTGATAACACTGATGTAAATGAGTCTGATAATGAAACTGAGCATATTGAAGATCATGATTACTGGTTGACCAGAGATAGAGCAAGGAGGGAACCTAGGCCCACTGTTAGATATGGCTTTGTTGGTCTTGTTAATTATGCTTGTGATATTGTTGAAAATTTTTCTGAACCTGAACCACTAAATTATACCGATGTTGTGAATTGCAAAGATGGTAAGTTGTGGTTGCAGGCTATGCAAGAAGAAATGGAGTCTCTAGACAAGAACATGACTTGGGAAATTGTGGACAAGCCTCCTAAGGCAAGGCTTGTAGGCTGCAAGTGGGTATTCAAGAGGAAGGATGGGATTCCTGGAGTAGAAGCACCTAGATTGAAGGCCAGATTGGTGGCAAAAGGGTTCACACAAAAGGGGGGAATAGATTTCAACCAGTGGTAAAACATAGGTCCATTAAGATTATTTTGTCTCTAGTTGCTAATTTTAACCTTGAGTTAGAACAACTAGATGTTAAAACTGCATTTCTACATGGTAGCCTACATGAAACCATATTTATGAGACAACCTGAAGGCTTTAATACTGATGACCCTGATAAGAAGGTGTGCTTGCTTAAGAAATCATTGTATGGCCTTAAACAATCTCCTAGAAAATGGTATTGGAAGTTTGATGAGTTTATGATGAACTGCAATTTTAAAAGGTCTCGTTATGACTGGTGTATCTATTATAAATTACTGGAAAGTTGATCATTGATTTACTTGTTGCTTTATGATGTTGATATGCTAATAGCTAGTAAGGACCTTATGGCCATAAATGATTTAAAACATCAGTTGAATACTAACTTTGAGATAAAGGATCTTGGTGCAGCTAAAAGAATTTTAGGGATGCAGATACAAAGGAACAAGAAGCGGGGAACACTCTTTTTGTGCCAATCTGATTATCTGGGTAAAGTTCTTGAGAGGTTTGAAATGCAGAATGCAAAACTAGTGTCCATTCCAATGGTAAGTCATTTCAAAGTGAGGAAGGATCAAGAGCCTCAAGATGAGCAAGAGAGAGACCTGATGAAGAATGTGCCTTACTCAAATGTTGTGGGGTGTTTAATGTATGCCATGGTGTGCACAAGGCCATACATAGCACATGGAATAAGTCTGGTGAGCAGGCACATGGCAAATCCAGGAAGAAGTCATTGGCAGGTAGTCAAGTGACTATTAAGGTACATTAAGGGAACTCTGAACAAAGGCTTATTATTTGGAGGAGATTAATTCACATCAGAGATTGTGGAAGGGTTTGTAGACTCAGATTATGCAGGGAGTGTTGATACCAGGAAATCTCAGACTGGGTTAGTATTTATGGTATTTGGTACAACAGTGTCATGGAAAGCAAATCTTCAGAAGGTTGTGGTTTTATCAACTACAGAGGCTGAGTTCATGGCTATCAATGAGGCAGTCAAGGAAGCACTGTGGTTGAAGGGAATCATGGCAGAGCTGGGACATGGACAGGAATGTGTTAAAGTTCATAGTGACAATCAGGGGGCTATTCACCTATCCAAGCATCAAGTCTTCCATGAGAGGTCAAAGCACATTGATGTGAGGATGCACTTGTGAGGGAAGTTGCAGAAACTGGTGAAGTAAAATTGGTGAAGGTCAACACCAATGACAACCCTGCTACCCTGCTGATATGTTAACCAAGTCAGTTCCAAGCAGTAAGTTTGAACATTGCTTGAAGCTGATTAGGTTGGATAAACATGGATGAAGCAAGGGGCCAAGGGTAAGCCAATAAGGGATAAGGGTGATCTGGAATCAAGGTGGAGATTTGTGGTTTGATCCCAGATCATCTCTTGGTTGAATTGATACATGTACAAGCGTTAACTTGAGCTTAAGGAGGCCATCTGAGTCTGATTGAGCATAAGGCAAAGAATAGGGCAGAACGACGTCGTATTATGAAGGCGCGAGTAGTGATGGACCATATTTATAATCAAGACAGTTAAACCCACCAAATTAGACGCTTTGTCTTAACAACTTTTACTTGTTAGTTTCACTTTTGTTCTACAGGCTATTTCAAGGATTAGAGATGAAACGAGCTAAAAAGGAGTTCTTAAAGCTAAAAATGGATTACAAGTCATTCCAGACTACGACCAGATTCCAGCTTTACAACCTTCATGAACCCAACGTGGAATCACTCAAACATGTCCCAATGACTTGTTCCAAACCTCAACAAAGATCAAGAACTCAAGTGAATGCAAAGTCAAGCCACCCATGTGCAAGGCATGTGCTCCGATGTCTTTTTGGAGCAAAAGATCTCATTCCACTCACTTCTTCTCCTCCTCCACCTCACCACCGGCGGCTTCCATGGGGAGATGACACATGGGCGGCGACTTGTGGCTTTGCCACCTCATGGCCGGCGGCTTTTGAAGCCCTCCTCCCCCTCTTGACATGTGTTGGCCTCTCCTCCACATCTTCTCCTCCTCCTTGCCTATAAATACTACATCTCCTCCTCCTTGAATCAATGTCCCATTTTGGTGCCAAAGTTACAAGTTTTAGTTTCATGTTCTAGTCCTTTGATCACTTGTAACTTTGGTAGAAAATCTCACTACAATCCTTGTAAAACACTTTACTTTGAATCAAAAGCTCCAACTTTGTTCTTGAGTTTTACTTTCGAAAACCTTTACTTTCCTGTCTTTCAAAACCTTTACTTTTCAAGCACTTAGCTATGATGTCCTCTTCCATGGATATTCGTAGCTAAACCCTTCATTCGGTTGAAGGGGTGTGCTTGTATCAAAACATGTTTTAGACCCTTCTCTTAGTGCCTCTATTGTGTTTAAACTTGTTCTATGTGCCATATATTAGGTTAGAACACTATTGGTTGAGTGGAGGCTCGAAATAGCAAAGCTCTTCCATGGGGTTCGTGAACATACGTGGTTAAGTGGAGGCTCGAAAGAGCAAAGCTTTTCTGTAGAGTTCAACCTCTTTAAAACACAACTTGGTTGATCGAAAATGATTGATCAGGTGGATGCAAATAAGGCTAAGATACTTCGAAAGGAGGTATTAGCCTAAATAGAACAAGTGTTCTATGTCTTGAAAAGGACTAGACGGTGTGGCAAGTCGAGTGCTAGAAATAGCCTTGATACATTTTAAACACGTAGTATGATCATTAGAGGTCGATGATGAACAGATTTATGATACAATGCCCCTAAAACCGAATCCTTTCCTTTGATCAAAACACCACCTTGCTGCTTACTTTCAGTACCCATATCAACTGCTTACTTTCAGTACCCATATCAACTGCTTACTTTCAGTCACATATCAACTGCTTACTTTCCGCAAGTCTTGTCCTTCAAGCATTTACTTTTCGTAAGTCTTGTCCTTCAAGCATTTACTTTTCGTAAGTCTTGTCCTTCAAGCATTTACTTTTCGTAAGTCTTGTCCTTCAAGCACTAAAACCACAACCAACCTACTTACTTTTCAGCACTAAAATCACTATCAACCCCAAATCACACTCCCTTTCTGTACAAATCCTCAAAGAACTACTATCCACTAATTCCCTTGGGTTCGACCCCTACTTACCACTTTACTATCCAATAGTAGAGTTACGAGTAGCGGACTTATAAATTATCTTGCTTAGCACTCAACGACGTGCTCTGTCAAGTAGCTTTGTTTGGACGCAAAGGAAAACGCAGTCGTTTAGGTAAAGGCGGGACTTTGAGTTTAGTTGGACGGTAGCGTTTTGCTTTTGCGGGAAACTTATAGTTTGACAAAACGAAGCCGTTCAGAAGAAATTCGGAGTGTTATACGAACGATGTCGTTTTGCAAATCAACAACGGATATACGTGGCACGTCCGAGTTCGAGCGAGTTGCGAAATCGAGTTCAGTTCTTCAGTTTTGGGAATTAGGGTACTTGGAGCGATTCGTTCAATTCGTTTTCTTTGAGTGAAATTGAGAGCGAGAGAGGGTGTATGTTCATTCTCTGAGCTGAGCGAAGCTTGTATGTGTATTCAATTCGATCAATAAAGAGGCTTACCTTTGGACTGGAGTAGGATCACCCGGATCCGAACCAGTATAAATTTCTGTGTTGTTTTTCATTGTTTTCGCTTTGATTCTTTGCAAGATTTCCGCATTCGAATCTCTACATATGACAATCTGAAAATCGTCCACGTCATGTAACAACCATACGATAAACGTACCGTTACATTTTGTGCGATAACCCAAAGTTGTCACAGACTCATCTATAAGTGTTGCATCATTCGGTGTCGATAACTGCATTATTTGCATTGCATTATTGACCAATGTTGCATCCTTATATCATCTTGCACACTTCAATCCCTTACACATCTCCACTCCCATCAAATTAAATCTGAGCATCAAAAAACATTTCGTTCATGGATCATCCGGAAAGAATAATTTCGGGACCTGCCGGTGCTTATTCAGTTCCCTTGCGTCGTAGATGTGAGATTCAACTGTCGGAGGACAACAACGATGCACTAAATCTTCCTACTCAGGAATATATGACAAAAGCAATACAACACCAAGCGTACTTTAAAAGTAAATGTTGGATTGATGCATCTGTTTAAGGTGCAAATTATACTATTATTACACTGGACGATATGTTCTGTTTACATGTATGTATAGTATTTTGTTTTATTTTCATTTGGGTATTAATACATTTATTCGAAGGTCATTGCGCTGATAACAAAGTGCGCACCCAACAGAATTGGAGATTTCTTAGTTTCACAAGCGGTACGCGAACACATCACTACGGTTAAGATTTTTGGGTAAATGAAGCATTCATGACTTTTAATTATGTTTTTTGTTTGAGGATCCGACTGGCGCCATAGACGCAAGTGTTCATAAAAGTGTGGTGGAGACTGGAAATAATGGATTGTACATACGTGTTGGGTCGGTTTTGGTCCTCGAACAAGTACGGCCGAGTGACTTGAAAACGAAATTAAGTATTATATGATTTGTTCCCGGAAGCCAATACTTATATTTTATTGTGTATATTATGATTTGAAAGTACCTATTTGGCGGATTAAATTAAAATGTTATCTGAACATTACTGGAAAGAATGTGTTGAAGGTATGTCGACGTTCATATTCAATATAGTTCTTTCCTTGTTGATTAACCGCCTCTATTGATCATAATATTTTCATAGATATTTGAAAGCGATTCGGAACCTTCATGCAATACGAGCGAGGTGTAGATCATAAATATTCGGATAACATCGTACGATTGTGATTTTTCAATTACTGAAGTTTAATAATCAAATAAATTTGAGTTTAATGGCCTTTCTATTTATGTTGTACAAAGTATTCGTATCTTTTTATGCTTACTTTTGAAATTTGATCTTGTAATTATTTACCGGCGTCGTATGTTTTATTTTAACGAAACAAATTGTCCTACAATGATCAATTATTGGAGACAAGAACCATGACACGCATCTGACAAGTTACACAATAACGTTATGGCAATATTGCGACAGCAAATGCGGAGACTAAAAGGTTTATCACATTGTTATCGTATGACTGTCACACTATATGACAACCATGCGACAACGATATAGCAGTCAATGTTATACGACAACAAGGTTGTTGAACTATGATTGTCGCATACTCGATAAGGAAATCACCTACATAAATCCACACACATTTCCACATATTACGCCACCTTCTTACCCATTTCGCTTACAACCTTCACAAGTTGAGCAAGAGTGGATACATGCTCTTTCAATTTCCGTGGTATTTGGTATGTTTTAATATTGTCTTTCATTTAACATTGTATACGTTTTATGAGAAATCAATTTTACCACTAATGGCTATTTTAAATTGTTATAAGAACGTAATTTATTATTCCAAAAAACATTTTAGTTACGCGATTAACTTTTGTTGGAAACATCGAGCTATAGCTAAGTTCCACTTGAATCTTAAACAAATGCAATATTCTTGACGACTATACATTGTCGTCCGGCAATACAGAAGAATTCGCTCTAAGACGTATACCCGCTCTAAGACGTATCGTTGCTCTGCTGTTGGTGGTGTATATGAATGTGATTGGGTATCGGCTTAGTGTGGGATTCATAGCTATAGTTACGCGAAATATAAATAGGATGAGGAATCAACTGTCGAAGGTGCATAATCCATGCCGCAAAATGTGAAAGGGGACAAGGTCGTTGACTAGCCCTCATCTAAAGCAACTAAAGAAAGTGGAAAATTAGATGATATTTCAAACAACTAAAATGCCATCTATCTGTTGAAGTAGCCCAACGACATTTTATCAACATGTATTGTTATATCGTTAGTTGTTCATGCCATTTTTGCTAATTAATATTATATTTATGTAACTGTTTTCTTATGAGAAAAGAAATCCTTTGGTTATGTGGATCTCACCGTACAAGTGTGTTCCTTACACTTTTTAACCATCGAAACGTCAATTGAACAACGATCATGAATGTACAATCGGCATGATCAAGAAAAATCTTATAATAATAAAACTTTCATGTGTGGTGTTTATAATTTCATAGAAGTGTACATCGTAAGGGGCAAACTTCCCACTGAAATGCGTTGTCCATGTAAGCATTGAAAGAATCGGAAGTATCACCGAGCAGAAGAGTTGTAGACCATATATACAAAACTGGTTTCACGCCGAATTACCATAACTGGACTCACCATGAGTACAATGAAGATGCGCCCAGTTATGGCATGACGATTAATTTATTAGACACTAGATACATACATGATCAATGATGCTGCCGGTACTAGTTAAGAGATCCCAAGCAATCCAGAACCAATCCCAGAAGAGCCAAACCCAGTCGCACAACATTTTTACAGTGTGTTTAGTGCGAGCTGCAATCCAGCTTACGAAGGATGCACTACCGACATTGAGTTTTTGATGCAGCTTATGATTCCATATGGGATATTGTGCAGAGATTGACAAACTATTATAATTGAATGCCCATGTCATTCAACCACTCCAAAACACTCGTGCGACACGTGGAGATGTGGTACAAACGGATTGATTGTGCAAAAATGGTTGTATGATTTAATATGGTGAAGAGGAGAGTATGACGAACTGCACGTTTTGTGGCTAAGAAAAATATTATGCACCCGCCACTTCAGGAAGCAACAACCGTTACTCAGAGTGGCCCGTTCATCTATATTTTACTTGGACACTATACCAAAGTTGCAGAGGTTATTCATGATGCAGAATACAACTCAACATATGCATTGACATGCTTCATGAAGTTGCGACCCTAATACCATGGTCCACCCATCCGACAGTGAGTCATGGAAACACTTTGACTGATGCTATCCGGAATTATTAGCTGAGACACGGAACGTGAGGTTGGGTTTATGTTACGATAGATACCCATTTAGGCACAATGCGCATAAAGACCAGATTTATGTGGTTGAGAATCCTGATCCCTGGTCCTACGAATCCTAAGAAAAGAATCAACACGTACTTGTGGCCGCTCATCGACGACAAGAAAATCTTATGGAACGTGGGAGTCGACACGTACGATGCCAGTAGGAAACAAAATTTCAAGTTGCATGCGAAATTAATGTGGACTATTTCTGATTTTCCAGTTTATGGAATGCTTTCTGGATGGTCGGCACAAGAAAAATTGGGTTGCCCTTACTGTATGAAGGATAGAAAGACATTATATTTGCAGAGTGGTCGAAGAGTTTCATATTTGGATTACCACATAAGGTTTCTCCTTTATGGTCACATGTTTAGAATTAACACAGACATGTTTCTTCAAGATCGTTTGAGCAGGATGAGCCTTTTTCGTTTCGTTTGCCACGATATGTTTAACATAGTTTAAAATTTGAACTACGTGTGGGAGGTGGGGCAAAACGAAATAATCGAAGGACTCGGGGTTACACGTAGCTGGACGAAGAAATCCATTTTCTGGAATCTTCTTTACTGGGTCAATGTTAAGCTCCGCCATAATCTGGACATCATGCACATAGAGAAAACTGTCTTTGAGAACATGTTGAACACTTAATGAACATGAAGGGAAAGACAAAGGACAACGGTGTGAGGTGTAGGAGTGACATTGGTATTTATCGTCGTAGACCTGCGTTGGACTTAGGATGAACAAAGATAGGTTTGTTGCAAATAAAGCGAAGTACTATTTATCGCCCGATGAGCAAATAGTCATTTTACATTAGATCACGAAGCTTGGTTTTCCCGAAGGTTTTGCCTCTCGGTTGGGAGGATACGTAAACACTGAAAGCCGAAAATTGATGGGATACAAAAGCCATGGGACTCATGTATTTTTTGAGAGACTGATGCCAATTGCTTTTAGAGGTTTTTTGCCGACACACATATGGACTGCAATTTCATAATTGTGTACTTTCTTCCAAGATGTATGTGCATCTTCGTTGGACACAGTGCGCGTGAATCGTTGGAAACGAAATATAATGGGGACATTATGTAAGTTGGAGACAATCTTCCCTCCATCTTTCTTCGACTCTATGGAACATCTGCCCATTCATATAGCGGACCAAGTGCTTCTCAGAGGACCAGTATATATCATCTTAAAAAATGGTGGAAAATAAAAGTCAGGTGGCAGCTAGCATTGTCGGTTCCTATTTGTTATTAGAGATTACATTTTTGGAGAGTGATTACATAGGTTTAAATATAAGACAAAAAAGGCGATGAAAAAGAAATGAGATTGTGTCACAACACTTTCATGACAAACAAATTTTAATTTATAATCATCCCGGTTACGGTGGGAAAGTGGTACGTACAAGGAAGCTTTCAGGCTGAGAATTTTATACGGTAATACGCTACATACTGAGCAACACATTAGAATTCGATATGTATTTTAGTGCATTTGATGCCGACCTTCGACAAAATTATCCAATGGAGAAAAAGACCCAGTTATATGATCGTAGATTAAGGAACTTGCCAAGATGGATACAACGACATGTAACATGGTTTTATGTTGAAAATATTGTACTTATAAAATACACATCGCGCAATCTAACCATTTTTCACTCTTACCTATTGTAGATCTGGGAATTAATAGCTCAGTTTCTGCACAGAAGGTTTTAATGAAAGGAAAAAGAAAACATACTGTCAGTTGCTGTTGAAAAGTGCAAGGAGATGGGCACTTTTACGGTGTCATTGCAGAAATTATACACATGAAGTGTCTGCATAGTCCCCTTTTAAAAATTGTAATGTTCAAATGTCGTTCATTTGACCATAGTCATGTCCGGTCTTCGCCGTCAACATGAATTGTGGAGGTCAACTGCAGTAGAGTTTACCCACCTTATTACCCATTCATTATAACACAACAAGCTGAGCAAGTTTACTTTATTGATTTCCCGAGTCAACCACAAAGAACTAGTCAAGGGTGGCTTGTTGTGTGTCGAGTGAAGCCAAGCAACGCCATCGAACTTTCAGTAGCCAATAATCAGTTTCTAGATGAGGGTCAAACGAGTTCTCAACTACCCGTAATGGAGTAGGTGAATGATGTTAAAGATTTAGTAGATGATGTAACGGAAGAGTACAATCCGCAAGATCTTTATAAAGGATCTATTAATTCGATGTCAGAGGATACTAGTGGGATGGACAACTCGGAATCAGAAAGTGATTGATATTATCATATATTGTATTATGTTACCCGTAATGGAGCAGGTGAATTGAGCAATTTGTTTCTTTTTGTACTCTATCTCAAAATTCGTTTTCCAAAATACTTACTTTTCCTAAGGCGTTGGGGATGTCGTTTTACACTTAAGCCGCTCTTACCACCAACGATTTACGCTACGTGACATTTTTACCTTTTAAGTAATGTTGACTCTGCATAATATTACCACGCAAGCTTAAAACGCTGTTGACAACATCACGTTGTTGATAAGAGTGTCTTAGGCTGTGTGACAATATTATAATGACTCAGCATTATTTATAGTGTAAAAATGTCACAGAGCTTAAAGCGTTTGAACAGGCTGTCGTCGTACCTGTGCAAAAACAATTTATAATTTCCTCGCAATGAACTGTGGGTTAGCACAATGGCAAGCAAGGGTCGAACCCAAGGGAGCTAGATAGCTACTACTTTGTTCTGTAATGGAGAAAGACAAGAAACTAATGTGAGAGTAAAGGTTAGTGAACAAAAGCAAGGCACGAAAATAAGAGGGGGTTTTATCAATCAGAGAAGATATTCAGGTTAGGGTTTTATTCAATTGTGACTACGTTCATCCTTGATTTCTAATGTTTATTCTTGCTTCTTAGGGTTACTCCTGGTCTGGTTATAACCGTTTTAATTCTAGCAAACCTAATACTCCTGGTCTGGTTATATTAGGTTTCGTGCGACTACTTATTCTAACTGGGTCGGTATCAAATAAGCAGTGAATGGATAGTAAGAATAACTAGGTTAAGTTGTACCCTTTCGGATCTCCCCTTAGCCTAATAATTCAAACTGATAATTGGCACAAGAACTAAATAGAATGCAATAATAATAAGTAAGATCAGAATCTCAAAACAATAGTCACAATTATTTAACCCTAACCCGAATAGTCGGATTAGTTACACATAGCCATGGAATAACAATACAATAAATAAAAGGAAACAAGGATTCTCACTAAAACCGAATGAAGAACAAGCTGGCCGTGCAAGGCTGAGAAGTGGCGGAAGCAAGGAGGAGCTCACGGCGGCTGATGGAGGAGATGGGCGGCGGACCAAGTTAGGTCTAGGGCACACGGCTAAGTGATGAATGGGATGATTGAGATGGCTTGTGGACTCCTCCTTATATAGGGTTTGAGAAACCCTTTGATCTTCTTGGAACCTTCCTAAACCCTAGCTTTTGAATGTTGCCCTAATATCACAATGTAGAGTGGGCCGGCTGCTGGATTGAGGGCTTGGACTTTCTTTCTTTTTTTCGAAGTTACTGTTCACGGCCCAAAATCACTATTCACGCCGGAAGTACTATTCATGCCGGAATTACTGTTCATGCCGGAATTATTGTTCATGCCGGAATTATGTTCTTCCACTGCGATGTTTCTGGCATGAAAATGCCGTCTTTTAAGCGTGTTTCCTCCTAGAGCTTCCAAATCACCTGAAATACGAAACAACACTAAAAAGTAACTGTTCGCATAATAAAGTGAATGAAATGGTGGGAATTAATGACTCGATGAGTCGTATAAATACGGCTCATCAGCGTTGTTGGTAAAATTGACTTAAGTATAAAACGACGTTCCCAACAGCGCCTTATGGAAAGTGAGTATTTTGGAAAATGAATTTGGAGAATGAGTACAAATGGAAATAAATTGCTCAAAGTCAGCAATTTTGAATATTTTTCCATTTATTTTGGACCTCATATGAACGCTATTGTTATCAGTGTTCAAGCAATCGGTCGTCTAGGCCGCCTAGGTGACCGTTTACTATAAGACGATTCGATTTTACCCAAATTCAATGAACAAGTCGATGGAACTATTAGGCGGTCTGAGTGGGGCCTAGGCGACACGTGGGTGGCGGCCTTTCTTGCACTTGGTGACGGCTACGACGGTCTTCTTGTGATTGAAGCATTGGACGGATTTGGTTGCTCAAGGTGTCACCATAGTTAGGGTCTGATGCTGAATATTAGTGAGATGTCGAGACGATGGAAACGCTAGCGGCAAAGTAATGTTGATGATGACAAATGAGAGGATTGCAAGTCGCTTAGGGTTTTTAAAATTGATCATATTACTGAGTCAAATTTGTTTTGATTCTTTTCTTGCTAGTCAAGTTTATTAGGACCAATTTTGACTTTTGCAAATTTGTTCGAAGGTGTGAGAAGCGGCTACTGTTTCAAGGCGGTCGGCGGCTGAGTTAAAGCGCGTGGGGCCTCGCCTCTCTTCCTCCTCCCTTCTCGTGGCCTTGTCGACGTCCCTCATCCTTCTGGGTGTGATGTCGTCGGCGGATCTGAACTCTTGGCCGGGCGGGATGGTTGCGGTTGAGTTGGGGGCTGATGATTTTGGGGTTCTATCCCGGTTAAATTTGGCCCAGTCGGTCAGATCTTGGGGCTTTTCGGGCATAGCGATGGCGGGGTGCTTCGGTTGTGTCGGAAGGCGGATGGAGATGCCGACTGGGGTGGAACGAGGTCGGTCGGAGGTGGAGTCATTCTGATAGGTCTCTGGCGATTGCTTGGCTTGTCGGCGGCAACTCTTCTCTGAACGGAGCTTGCGACCGGTCTTCGTGCTGGCGGAATAATGTGGCATCGGCGGCTGTGGTGTCGTTGGCGGGTGGATGGTGGGCCGGGTTTGCCTGGGGTTTTGTGTATAGGTAGTTAGTTCAGGCGGGTTCGCCTGGGATGGAACGTGGCTGGGTTTTTCCGGGTTGGCCGGATTGCCCAGACCTCGTATAGCGGTTCTCTCGTAGAAGTCATCCGCAGTTCACGACCTTGTGTGCCTGCTTTATAGAAATTGTGGTCGGGGCTTCAGTCGAGATAAGAAGCTGGTGGTTGTATCGCTTTGTCTGTTTGACCACAGTGGTGTGTTATGGATTCGGGACCTTCCCGGGTGAAGACTTTGCAACAGTTGCTGGATTGCCAAGCTCCAATACGGATTGCGCTACCTCGTTTTCCTGAGTTTAGTTGTTATCCGGTTGAAATTGTTGTATTTTCTTCATTATTGTGTCGTGTCCTGGTCTGTACTGCCTTGTTCCATAAAAAAAACGTGTATAATATAAATTTTTTTTGGCCTTAATCAACTTGTAAAATATAGTTTTATATTTGAATAGTATTTATATTATAGTTTTTTTATTAATAAATATATGAATAGTATAAAAATGAAAACTGATTATTTCCCGATTAATATTCGAGATCCTTTTCGCCCGATTAGCTCAGCATTTTCTCTAGCCTTGCTTTTTATTAGAGATGGAAGTGGATCGGCCTACGGGTCAGGCTGGGTCGAAACAATGTAATTCTCGTGGGTTCGGGCTAGGTCCAAACAGTAACGAGTCGACTAACGGATCGGGTTGAAGAAAAGAATTTGGACCCGACCCACGGGTTGTAGGTGGAACCATCATAAATGCGATGGGTCGAACTGGGTCGGTGGGTTAGGTCCAACCCACGAATTTGGCCCATGGGTTGGCCCATAAAGTATTATTTTTAATTAATATAATAAAATACTCAATTTATTAATAATTTTTATGTAAATTATATCTAATATTAATTATTATCTAAGTGAAAAAACAAAAAATTATTATTTCTTTTAAAATTAAACGGGAGCCAAACTTCTTGACTGTGCATTTCACATATAGGTCAAAGCTTGACACAAACTCTATATTAAAACTTTATAAATAGTTCAACTATACAAGCCTATGGTTAATTCTAACGGACATAATAAGCAGGGTTCTAGTCAATGCACCATGAAAGATACTCGAAAAGTAAAAGAAAATGGTAGTGAATAATCATTCTAACGGCTATACTTTGATTTCAAACGGCTATATTTTTGAATATTTGGCTCGTAGGTCAAACTCACGGGTTAAACTCGTACGTCGGACCCATGAATTGATATAATTTTAATTTTGATTTATGGGTCGAGCTCGTGGGTCGAACCCGGGGGTCGGGTTGGGTCGGAATGGGTTGATCAAAACTCAACCCACAAACTGAACTCACTACCTTGGACCCACGAGTGGGGTAGCACGAATCAAGCTAGGTCGGATCAACCACGACCCACACGGACCAACCCACTGATTTCTTAACGTGCTTCCATCTCTATTTTTTTTTTGACTGGCGAGTGAAATAAATCCTTAAAGTGGCACTTCATCGAATTAGTTTGGGACAAAATATTAGCTTTGTTTGCTTCACACTAATATGTGTCATTTTGTGCCTCATTTTTCATAAATATTTGTGAACATATCCTAGACAATAAAGTCAAAACCCAATCAGGGTTGCTCGCCAAAGCCCTAACCCCAAATCTTGTATCTCTCTTCGTGTGATCTCAGAACTTCAGACTTCAGATTGTCTCCATTGAAATCAGACTTGACCCAGTAGCGAAGATTGAAGAAGCTGTTTGCCTTCATCGATGGCTGCTTCACTGCAAGCAACGGCATATCAGCTCCCTTCAACCACTCCCAAACACAAAAACCACTCCGAATCCCAAACTTTCTTTCTCCACGGCTTACCCGTCCGTTCCCGGATTCATTCCCCAATCGTCAGATTTCAGACATACAATCGGCAAAGATTCAACATTGTAACTGCTCGTCAAGTTTCACGAGATGGGCCTGGGTTCAAAGTTTCGGAGTTGGTGGAGGAGAAGGAGATTCGATTGGAAATCATCAAGCCAAAGCCTTTGAGGTTTCCTTTGATGGTGTTGTTCTGGGCGGCATTATCTATTGCGGTTTTTGCAGCTTCGGGCGATAGAGCTAATGCTGCTGATTCCATTAGAGCTTCTGGTTTTGGGGTTAAGATTGCCAGACTGCTACGCGGATTGGGTTGGCCTGATGAGGCTGTTGTCTTTGCCTTGGCGACACTTCCTGTGATTGAGCTCCGTGGAGCTATTCCGGTTGGTTACTGGTTGCAGCTCAGTCCAGTGGTGCTGACAGTTTTGGCTGTTGTTGGGTGAGTGGTTTGGTCTTGTATTTCAATACAGCACTCCATGCTACGAATGTGGTTTGAACCTTGTTTTATACGTTGTGCTCGCTTGGCTTTTGAATCATCTAGTACTAGCAAAGACAAATAGGATTTGTTCGGCCGTAACTGATCAGCCTTAGTCATGTAACATCCCAATTCGGTGTTATCCCATGTCGTCTGGAAGTATCATCTGTACAAGCTTGATAAACTAGTCTACTAGTAATCTTGTTACCTACATACGATGGTCTTTTGTGACAGACCTTTGGTTGTGGTGGCGTGACAGCTAGAACAAACTAGGCTTATAACTTTGTGATGACTACGTAAAAGATCTTTGCGCCCTCAGCCCCTCACATCTGTAAAATATTTGTATCTTGTCTTGTACTGAAGTTGACTATTATCCTCTTGGATTTGCAGAAACATGGTGCCTGTTCCTTTCATTATCCTCTACCTGAAGCGCCTTGCAATTTTCCTGGCAGGAAAAGAAGGCTCCCCAGGCTCCCGTTTCCTCGAACTGCTATTCGCCAATGCGAAGAAAAAAGCTGGCCCCGTGGAAGAGTTTCAATGGCTAGGCTTGATGCTTTTTGTCGCAGTGCCTTTCCCTGGGACTGGAGCTTGGACAGGAGCCATCATAGCATCCGTTCTGGACATGCCTTTCTGGTCTGCCCTCACAGCAAACTTCTGCGGCGTGGTTGTTGCTGGAATCCTGGTGAACCTAATAGTGAATCTCGGTCTTAGGTCTGCTGTTGTCGTCGGTTTTATTCTATTTTTGGTGTCGACCTCCATGTGGAGCATCCTTAGGTACCTTAAGAAGGCTTTGAGCTCAAGTTGATTTCACCTCTCAGATAGCTTCACCTTCACTTGTTTCTCCAGCTATATGATAATTAATACTGTTCTCGGCTTGTTACATCGCGATTTTGACGTGCTGAATTTTTAATATTTCGGTAAGGCAATGGCAATGGCAATGTTTAGAGGATAGGTATAAATCATGAAAACAACTTGTAAATTTGTATGAAGACTAGGTAATGAGTTCGTTTAAATTTATTTACTAAGGAAGACAATGCTTGAATTCAACAATTTCGATTTGAATGAGTTTGTTTGCTTTTAAATGATGAAAGATTTGATATGAGAGAGGAGCGATCAAATGAGGCAAGGCAAATAAGAATGAGGCACGTGAGGCACGATCTCAACCACACATCTAACCCTCCGTGCATTTGTGGTGCGCCACGTGACAAATAGTAAAACCCACTACTTCGTAGTGTGACAGCAAAATGGCGGCTGTGCCACGTGGCTTCGCCACGTGCCTCCGATTAACGACTCGGATCGTGCCTCACTGGCTCATTCTACCAACTCTGCCTCAACCGAGTGCTCCCCTGATATGAGATATATAACACGTTGAAATATCAAGATATTTCAGGGTATTAATTCATTCGCTTGCACACTTAAACCAACTACAAAGAAAGCATGTTTTTGTAATATTAAGCAAGATCAACTCGACTTTTCACAAACGCACCATAAACTATGAATCTCACTATTTCTTGTTTTTTGATTCAGTCCAATTTGTTTTTTTGATTCAATCACCAATTTTTCGTTGCACTCTTAAAGGATCTTGAACGATAAAAAGCAGTTTTCACACTACAGTGAGCCACCTTTGTATCATCATATCATATTCATTCAAGGGAAAAGTACAATTTCATTACTTGAATTACCGTCTTGTTATAGTATTACTTTCCTCTCGGAAATCTCCCGAAGCTCCCGGAAGAACACAGTTACAAGCTTTGATCTTTTGCTTTCACCACCTCAGCCGGTCCCTTCTCCCGGCCGGAACCAAAATGTCTTCACCCGCTCATCCCCTCCTTGTCCGACTGTCCACCTGACAGCTTTCGTTGCCGGTCGGTTATGCTGGATTCTCGGGATCCGGTGGTGGTTGTGGGTGATGCTATGGTGGTTTTGGCCGCGGGTTGTGGTCCGATTGGGTGTGGGTTTTCTTTTTGGTGTTCATAGTTGGGTCGTTTGGAAGCTCTCGTCCCTGATTGCGGATCTGCTGTTTTTGGGTTTGATGGGTGGCGGAGGCTCTCGCCAAGGTGTTTCATGGGTGGTGATTTCATGGACCCGGCGCCTTGTTCCTATCGCAGTCCTTCAGAGTGTTGAGAATTTCTTCCTCACTTATCTTACTCTCCAGGAACTCTCTCTGGTAGTCATTCAAAGTAGCGAAATTCATCTCCTCCAGGGCCCAGATGCAGGAATCGGCCTTCCTGAAGATAGAAGCGAAGTGGTCACAAGCTGCTTGTTTAATGAGACATGGATCCTCCACCCATTTGTCCGCCACTAGAATACTTGAAATCTTATTCCTGTTAGTTCTCCAAGAAGCAATCCTATGGAAATATTAGTGTTTTGATCTTCAACTTTTAGCCACATAATTCTCGATTTTTGACACCAAATCCTTTCGGCTTGAATTTCCAACTGCCAAATTCTTTTTTGTAGAGCTAGCTTCTTGAGAGAATCCTCATCTGATAAGCCTCTCGAATCATGCAGCACGCGTAACCTTTCCCACTCTTCTCTGGACTTACTCAGCTTGATTCTGATGTCTCCGAAGCATTTCTTGTTCCATTGGGAGAGCACTCTTCTCACTCTTGATAGCTTCCTTTGAATTGTGTAATCTTTCCACCCCGTCACCTCCATATCCTTCCAGGCTTCGCTTATTATCTTCTTGATCCCTGGTTGTTCCAGCCATACGTTTAGTATCCGAAATGGTTTTGCCCCCCATTTGTTCTCCTCCTCCATTAAGGCCACTGCGGCATGATCCGAAGGACCTTTATCGAGCCCCCTCTGCTCCAGATTAGGCCAAGACGACAGGACTCCCGGAGAGATTAAAAATCTATCCAGTCTGCTAGCTCCATTTTTATTTCCCCATGTGAACCTCCTGCCTCTGAGAGGGATATCCACTAGACCCATAGCTTGGACGAATTCCTGAAATAGATTGGCATCTTTTGCATAGAAGATAGAACCTCTTCTTTCTTCCTCGACCAGAACTGAGTTGAAATCCCCTCCTACGACCCACTCCCCTTCGTAGGAGGATTTTACTGCTACTAGGTCCTCCCACAGCTTAAGCTTCTCCTTCTCCCCTCTTGGAGCATAGACATTCACAAAGTTGAATAGGACTGTTTGATGGTCAATCATAATTGTTCCTTGCACCAAAATGAACCCTCTTCCCTTTACTTTACTTTTGAAATGTAGAAAATCCGGATCCCAAATGGATAGTAGCCCTCCACTATTATTGCCCTCTGCGTCAACGCACCTCCAACTCGATTTTTCACCCCCCCCCCCCCACATAGCTGCTACCATCTTTTCTTCATGTTTACTTATCTTTGTTTCCTGGATGAATACCATATCCATATGATATTTGCTTCTTAGTAAGCGTATAGCTTGTTGCTTTTTCCTTCTGTTTGCTACTCTAACATTCCAACAAATCAGATGCATCTTTACTGATGATGAGCTGCTCTACCTTCTTTCGTTATGAAGGTTTACAAAAATCTGAATCATTTCTTCCTCAGGTAAGTTGCCCTTTATCCCCAGTCTTGATGCAAAATGGTAAGTTTCCTCAGCCTCCTTTCTAACTTTCATACTTCTTTCTTGTTCCTCCTCTTCTAGTACCTCTTCTCTAGACTTATGGACTGGGTCTGAACCATCTTTCAGCTGTTGTTCAGATACTGCCGCACGAAGCTTTTTGCGTCTTTGATATTTTATTTTTTTCTTTTGACTCTTTCCTCCTAGCCATCTTCAACGTACTCAAGTGTTTTTCAGAATATCTCAAGGACTTCTCTTGATCAGACTTGTCAGAATTTTCCTTGTCCTCCAGCTTGTCTCTTGGACCATGCCCTCTACATGAATTAGAAGAGACAATGTCGCCAGTACCTTTGTGCTTATTCTGGGGCTCCTTTTTGCTATGAGACTCGCCTGCCCCTTCGAAATTAGCCACTTCCATGGTTTGACTCTGGGACCATTTGGATGGCTGTAGCAGAGTTTCTGCTTTCGGCTACCACAGCTGAACTATCTGATTTGAAATTTGAAATGTCTTCTTCCTCCTCAGCCGTTTGATCTTCAATCCCGAAGTCGTACCAGTCATCAACGGCGCCCCCTGCACCGCCCTAGAGGGAGGAGCTGGGATATCTACTTCACCGCCCTCGCTACTACTCTCTTCGATTCTTCTCTCTTTCTCCACTGCCTAGGACGCCCTTTAATGATAGCCACTACTTGCCCTATTTTTAAAGGAAGTCGAAGCTCCTCCCTGCTCCGCCCCAACTTCCTGCCCGACTGATTTCATAACTGAATGCATACCCGATCTTTGGTGTTCATCGGTAGGGCGTAGGCTGACATCCGAGTTCCCACCTCATCTAGCGACTGGGGACTGTCTATCCCGCACCCTCCCAACAATCCTCACATAATTTGATTTCGTACACTTTGCTTGAGATTTCCGCTTCTTAGATCTCGCTGAATCTCTCCACCTTACTTGTTTCAATCAGCATCCTCGCCCTTCCCACCCCTACGAACCGCACATCCCGGTCATCCATCTTCAGGAAGACACCGTAGGGAGCTGCCAGTCGATCGCAGTTACTCTCCGTCCACGCCTTGAAAGGTAAACCTAGGATGCTGATCCAGACAGATCTAGTTGTGGGCATAACCTCCTCTCTCCATCTCTGCAACTTAGTGAAGTTCCGAAGGACGGATCTATAATCTTCGGTGAGGAATTTCTCCAGATCCTCAACACATGCAAATTGGATTCACACATTCCTTTCACCCATAGGAATCAGTTTGACGAAAGATATTCCTTCCGTTCGCAGTTCCTTCTCCAGCGACTCGCCCAATTTTATGATTTTCAATTCTGCCACTAGTGTATTATGGAACCAATCTTCATATTCTAGAAATGCCTCCAAGTTGACTCTCCTCTTCTTATAATTTTGACCTTTACTTGAATTGTTGCCCTCCTTGCTCCCCTGGATGCCTTGGTCAGCTCGGTTAAACTTGGGCCTCCACACTGGCGCGGCTCCGCCCTTTCCATGGCCACCCCCTATAAGCTTCGACCTCCTCCTTTCAAAAAGGCAAACTGCTCTTGGCTTGCCTCCGTTGCCCGCCAGCGTGACCAGCAGTTTTGCCTTCCCAACATTGGCTCCATTCCACCTTCGGATCGCTGCCTTCGCCTCCCCCCGAGGTCTTGTATCTTACAAACCCGAATCTGCTATTAGACGCCCTTCTCCCCCTTGCTAGAATAAACACGTCCATCGACTGACCATCTTGATTGAACAAAGCTCTCAACCAGGCTACGTCCTTACCCACTGGGATATTGTCGATAAAAATATTGTATAGCTCCTCCCTTAGATTTTTAAAGTTCACTCCTCTCCTCTGTCGAGAATTACTCTCCTCTGTTCAGAGTTTCTCTCTCCTCTGCCATCTCCTCTAGGTGGTGTCTGCTCTCTTTGTGAGTTGTCCTATCTAAATTCTTGAAGCGGTAAAACTATATAAACTTGAGATGATTTCAAGAGTAAAATGTCAGACAGCTAGATATGCTATATTCTTCATGGTTCTCTTAATGGCATGTGCTTTGATTTCTCAATATCAAAGCTCTGCAAGTTCATTTAGAATTTGTCCCAAATCTGATAGGACCACCTTTCATTTATCAGACCTGAGTTGATATTAGGGTCAAGTTCATTATAAACTTCACTTCTGATGCTTGGACTTGGTTCTTAGACAAATGCTGCATGTACAGAAATCAGGTCAAAGCAGCTGGTACATAGGAATTGAAGCCGACATTATATGATATATTCACAACAGAGGAGAAGCTAGTGGGCACAAAAAAAGCAGCTGCTACTCATGTTGGAAGCCATAGGTACCTTACTAGCCAGTAGCAGGGGACAGTAAAGCAACTTTAGTGGTAGAAAAAATGTTCCCTAGTTTATTGAACTTTTGGTGACTTTGGTAAGGATCCCAGTGGAGATACTGGCTTTAAAGGGGTTGCTGGAGTCCTCGGAGATCGTTGGGTCCTGGGAGATCTCCTCACTGGGCTTGCCACTAGTGGATGCTCTAAATGGGAGTATCTTGTGGGAGTTGGAGGGGCTTGGAGTTGTTCTAGAGCAGCTAACACATCAGACATGTGCGGCCTATGCTTATGGTCATCTTTTAAACATTGCAGGGCAATGGTTGCCGAGGCATAAGCTGCTTTATGTGGATACTGTCCGCCAAGTTTGGTGTCCATGATGCGAAACAGTTTTCGTTTGTCAGCCAAGTATGGTAATGCCCAGTCTACTAGATTCTGCTCTATGCCAACTTTTGTTTTGTCAACAGCTCGTCTACCAGACAACAATTCTAGCAACACAACTCCAAAGCTGTAGACATCACTTTTTGCTGTTAGCCTACCTGGTGACATACAAATGAGACAGGTAAAGAAGAAACAAAATTAGTATATGGAAGATGAAGATATCATTTCTACAATAAGGAAGTACCAAGAAGGGCAAATTAATGATGTCGGCGAGCTAACAAGATTAGATACAACAATATACGACTGACTGTGCAGCTGCTGGTACAATGAAACATGGAAAAGAACAAACCTGTAGCAACATACTCAGGAGCTGCATATCCTTGAGTGCCCATGACTTGTGTGGACACGTGAGTCATATCACCTGTTGGACCAGCCTTTGCTAAACCAAAATCAGAAAGTTTTGCATTGAAGTCCTGCAGCTCCAAGTAAATATGTAAGTCAGATAAGGCCACTTTTAAAAAGTAAAGCAAATTAACATGTCAGAAGATTTGGTTGCATCATACCGCATCTAATAGTATATTGGAAGCCTTGAAATCCCTATAAATGATCTTAGCATCATGCAAAAAAGCAAGCCCTCTAGCCGCCCCTGTTGCCACTTTCATCCTTACTGTCCAGGGAAGAGGTTGAGGTCCTCCTGCTAAGAATACATTATGAGGAGATAACTGATCTTCAGTAACAACAGTCTGAAAACAAGGAAACCTGAGCTTGCGACCAAAAGTAGACCTTGAATTAATCTATGAGAAAAACCATTTATGCTGCACAGTTAAAGTATATGGTGATGGAAGATACAAATTAGGAAAAAAGACAAGGAAAGAATTTTCTTCAAATCGGTAAACTTACTTCGAAATAGATGATTCTCGAGGCTGCCTTTGGGCATGAACTCATACACTAATAAGAGATTCTCCCCATCCAAGCAATACCCAATAAGTTTCACTAGATTTGGATGGTGCAATTGCCCAAGATAATTAATTTCTGCCTGAAATCAAGCAGGACAATATATAATGAACAATCAGGAAATGATAGAAGCATAACTACATTTAAACAACAAACTTACAAGCCACTCCTTGTGGCCTTGAAAACCTTCCGGTTTGAGCTTCTTGACAGCAACAACCATACCATATCCTGGCTTGGCAGGAGTACGCGTTTGCTCATCAATCCACCCTTTAAAAACATACCCAAATCCTCCTTCACCAAGGAGACTGTCCGGCCGAAAGTTTCTGGTGGCACTTTTTAGCTCACTAAATGTAAAAGCTTTTAGGTTCGGTGACAGCAAGAAGTTCCCATCGGATCTCGGTGTTGGAGTGCCAATACTTTCAGTATTGCTCCTTTCACTGTAAGATGGAATAACCAAAGCAGAAGGGGCTGATGAACGGCTTGTACTACTGGTTCCTTTCGAGGCTCCTGACAATCCAATAATAGAATTGTTCAATAACCAGCGAATGATAAATAACAATTTACTGCAGCCACTTGTCTGAATTGTACCAAGATTAAAAGACCTTAATTTAGACAAGAAGCCATAAACAGAAAAATAAGATATTTCCATTTTGTACAATTACTATCTCTGAAGCAATTAATATGCTACAATTGATGGATTTCTAAGATTCATCATTAATTGATTGATGCCCTCAATTGTTATACCCATTTCCCCAAAATGAGCACAGAATCTTATCAGCTGTCTGAAATTCCCAGGTGCATTGAATTCCACAACCAAATCACTACCCACAACCAGGAAAGCCCTAAAAACCAAAATCAAACCCTAAGCTGAAATCATTTCCAGAAAAACTCAATCATGATCATGATCCAAATCAGCAGAGCAAACAACAATAAAAAAAACTACCGGAAACGAACAGATTACCATAAATATTTCGCCCAGAGTCTACTCTCGCCGATGATTCCATGCAGTTTCCCATATCACAAATCACTTTACGAAATCAGGTCAACAACTTTCTCTGCTAAAGCACCAAACGACTAACTCACAGAAACGACGCCTCTATCTGTCTCTCGTGCTATTTCCTTTCAGATCAGAAATATGGCGACGACGGCTGCTGGAGCCATAAAGCTTATCCAGCTTTCAAATTCGGGAACAGGAATGTCACTCGCTATTTGTTAAACGAATTTCGATGAAGGAGAGACGACAAAAAAAAACTGTAAGCGACCTGAGGAGAGAGAAATTGGCACGAAGACGAGTTGGAAGCAGGCAGCAATCGACGATTGCATAAAAACTACTACTGTAGAACGCGAATTCGAAGACGATGATCGATGACCCAGCAAAAGCATTTGTTCTCTTCTGTTCACACCAGCCAGCCAGCCAGCTAGCCAACGCGTAGGGATTCAAACGTAAATTAGCACTTAGCTATAAAACAATGAGTTTTGTACTGTTTTTGAATTTTCGGTTTTTTAAAAGGGCAAATGAGTTTGCCGTATTTCGTTTCAGAGTGCATCTCATGTCACGTGAGAAATGTGAAAATTTTACATTCGTTCATTCCGTTTGATCTATGGTCCAGATTAAACATACTTAATTTGAAAATTTGTTTCTTTATCCTCATTAAATACTTAAGAAGGGCATTATCATCAAAATAAACATCTAATTAACCGTAATCCCTCCGATTCGATAAAACGTATCCATGACCTAAAATTTCGGTCTTCTCTCTACCGACATTGGCTAAGCAATCACCCAGCAGCATTACACTTCGATATAACGTAAAATTCATGATTTCAATACTAAATTCGTAATGACTAAGTGAGGAGCATTGCGTAGCTTATATACTTCGTGATCTAGTTAGTAAAGTTTGTAACTATTAATGACTTCTTAATGACAAATTCGCCACAGACTTTGGTTTTTAAATGACAATTTTGGTCGTCAATGACTGTTAATGACCAAAATTTGTATTTAAAAATCAGAATATGTGTCATCCTTCAGCGAGCTCTCCCCCTTCTCCGATCCTTCCACTCCCAGCTCATGCTGCTGGTGCAAAACCTTCAATTGCTGGACGGTGAAAGATGGCTTGACGAGTACATGGCTCCAGACTTTCGTATACTTGCCATGTTTTGAAAGCTGAGGTATCTGGTATGGACAAATTCTACCCCGGTCGATTTAGCATCGCTGCAATTTTTATATTCTCATAGTTAGATCACACCTCGAGTCTCTCACACGCGTATTTTTAACCCTTTATAGTTGTCAAATTATATGTTTTAGGGGTCGAATTGCAGTCAAACAAAATTTATAACCTTGGTAAGCCAAGGGTCGATCCAAGGAACAGTGTAGTGTGAGTACTAGCAAACAGGTGACCTATTTAGCTATTCCGAATGACAAAGGATTTTTGTTGTGGTGCAAATAACGGAAATTAAACAACAGAAAATTAAAGGTTTGTGTTTGATTCAGAGGAAGAATTCCAGGACCATACTTCACCCGTGCTAACCTCGTTAATCATGCAATCATGTAGCGTAAATTATTCATGCTATCGAACATGGAAATAAACCGAAATAACACTAGACAAGCCGCCCATCCACGGATCATTGTCTAGATTAATCTCAATCGTAGAACGTCGCCCATCCACGGATTATCAACGATCTCGATTTATTAAACTTAAGGTTTTTCATACATAAGTCAACTTTCCTATTAATTCATGTACTACCATAGTAGCAACCATGACCTAATATCAATTTCATGTGGTTCCGACTAACACCTAGGACCCATCCATCTTTCGGTAATTAATCTAAATACGTTCTAGCATGCAAACATCCCATTCAATGTAAATACATACATGAACGATAAAATTGAGCACACAATGAAATTGAATATTCGAATCGCATAAATAAAAACGTTGATTGATCACACGAGAGTTGGGTACATAGCACGGGATTCGTAGGATCCCAGAATAAAGAGAATACTCACTATTCATAGTAAATTAATTAAAACAGTGTATAGAGAAATTAAGAACGAGTAAACCGTAAAGAAGTGGTGGCTCGTTGAATCTCTCACGATGAATTTCTTGTCTCTTCTCCAAGCTAGGTCTTCTCCAAATTAGCACACCTAGAACACTCTGGTTGTTGCCCTTTTATAGCCCAAGAATCGAGTAATTGCCAAAAAGATCAAAACTTGCCAAAAACGGATTAGGAAATCAGCTGAAAATTCTGTCTTCCGAGGTGCCGTGACACCCGTGACATTCGGACATGTCACGACATGTCACGGCATGCTTCAAAAGTGACTGAGTCGAAAAGGGGTCGTGACACGCGTGACATTCGGATATGTCACGGCTAGGGCAAAACTCACTGAGCTGAAAGGGTGTCGTGACACCCGTGACATTCGGAGGATGTCACGGCATGTCACGGCCTACTGCTGGTGTAGAGCTCCTTTTAGGCCTTTTTCGTTGCTATTTCCGTTGTTTCGGCACTTCGCGTCCACGGAGCGATGACATGCCAATGTTACCTGAAACACTAGGAAAAGACATCAAATAGGGACAATTTGCCCGGAGAACAACTGTTATTTTCATCGAATGTAGTGAATAATCAGTCAGAATATCGACTAATCAAAACACTCCACACTTAGGATTTGTTCGTCCCGAACAAATGTCAAACAAATAGCAGAAAAGATACACGAGCAAAAGTAATGCCCAACGACCATAGGTATCTAAACTACCCACTCAAGTGTCATGAGATCAGCTCTAGCTAAGACAAAAACAAAAAGATAACTCACTGTCGTAGAGGACACGAATGCATTTAGCATATGCATCAAGCCTTTAAACCTCTATGATGCCCTAGTAGGACGAGTATAGTCTCGTAAAGGTTTTCAGGAATGGGACTACCTATAAATCCCTGTACAACTAACTAATGTGTATGCAAGAATGATGCTCAACGTGTCACAGTAAAGTCATGTCATACCTCGGATTCATTGTGTTACCTCGACTTCAAGTCAAACATCTTCATCAAAGTTGTCAGACAATAATCATAGATTAAACGAGTCATGCATTCAAACGGTCAGTACACACGGCTAGCAAGCGACTAATCACATGTTCTAAATAGTTCCATAACAACGCAATAAGAACATGAATAGTTACACAAAACATGCTCGCCATTCACCTATGCTATCTAGGGATAGTCCACGGGCTCTTGGCGCAAAGGTCATTCTCAAGTGTCAATGACTAGACAATGACCCGTAAGAGAATAGGAGCTTGGCTTAAGAATTTTCTGAAAAAAATAGTACGAATATTGCATTAAAATTTCAGTGCAAGCACGAGGGTCGTCCCTTAGTTTCTAGTACATGAATTCGCAATACAATTCATGATTTGCACGCCATAAGAAGATGGAATTACACTATATCAAGCAAAAAGGTGCGGAATTTTTCAAAAAAAATGTTCATACACAAGGGGTGACTTTTCTCACTTTGTCCTTGATATTTTTTCTATTTTTAGTCTCCCGCTACGTAAAGTCATAGCATTTCCGTGCTATGAACTTTGATTAATCAATTGGTTGATCGAAGATGGATTTTCGTACTATTTTGAATTTTTGAATGGATTGATGGGGTTGCGATTTAGCAGATGATTGGGGCGACATCGGGATGTAGAAGAGAGGTGATCGGATCGGAGGAGGAAAACGGAGCTTTAATAAAGAATAGAGTCAAGCCTATGTAAGAATTGCATGACTGCCCTTAATACCTTGTAAAACAAAACTTTAACTGCAAATAAACACTAATTATGAAAGTCGCTGATATTAAGATCGTACGATTAAGATTGGTTCTCATTTCTCATCAAAACTACTGATTCTCAAATTATCCTAACTATATCCAGTTTACCCCGTTTTTAATAAAACCAGCAGGAAGGGCGCCGTTGTTCTTCATTTTCAGCGAATACCAGTTATTTTCATACCGGAAAGTTGTATTTTGCAACAAAATGGTTCAGGGATGCCGGTTTGCGCCGAAATTCCTACATGGACCTTTTGGGCTTATATGGACCAACGAGGTGGGATTCTTCGCAACGTGTACCGACACCGGGTATATTTTGAATTACCGAACCATTCCATATCGATATTAAAACAAAAGTGGATTATATGAACCATGTGTAGGGTCATTCAGAACTGGTTAGTGCCATAGGGAACTGGTCCGAGTGTGACCAGACATTGGTAAAATACCGGATGAGGGCAAGCCAGTATTATACATACCGGATGGCGGTTTACCGATATTAAAGAATACCAAATTTAGGCATGCCGGTATTTATCAATCTTTAAAGATGTTGGTAGTTTCATATTCTATCAGCAACCTAAAGTTTTCCTCGACATCTCACTTTATCTCTTTTGTTACATATATTGATAGTTTTGTAATTAACATGGTTGATATGGACCCGATGGTTATGTCTACATTGGCGGCGCTGTATAATCCTATGAGGGACGAGTATAACCGTGATGAGATGGTACAACCATAGATCCTCGCCACTGAAGATCCTGAGTTCGAAAGAATTGAACCTTGACATGTTTGAGATCAATCGTCATTTGATGATAATACGACGTAGGAAAGATTTCAACCAATTGATGAGTATATAGGAAGAATCAATCCTTAATATTCCTTACTTGCAGCGAAAAATACAATTCATACAAAAGCGTTGGCCATATTTGTTGTGCAGAAGTACTCCAATCGAATCAGGAATAGTGACACTACTGTTATGATGCTTGAATGTCGACATGGTGAAGACATATGTCGGTGGAGCGTTTGCATAATGATCAGCATAAATCTTGACTATATTTATGCTTCACATTTAGCTTATTATCGATCATTTTCCTTATTCGTATGAACTCTAACTCTATAATTTGATGTTTTTAGGTGAAGAAATGAATCCAAGGCGAAACAAAGTGTTTTGTGGAAATTTGGGAGAAAACTTGACAAAAGTAGGTGGATTGACATCAGTACTTGTCGCGCATGCTCAGAGCTCATATGGTGTCCAAATTCATTGATCTATAGCTTGTTGGAAAGCTGAAATAAAGGATTACAACTTTATAGTTTGGACCAAGAGCTGATTCAGTCGTTAGAGAGGTCCAAATCGTAGCCAAAGTTTGCTGTACAAAACGCACATGTGTCACCCTGTCACCTGTGTCAAGATTTGTCAACGATAGGTGACACTAACCCCTCTCTGGATTGATCCGTGTCACCTATCAGGTGACACAAGCGACACATGTCAAACATGCTAAATGGGCCAAAAATTCAATTTTGGAAAAAAATATGCAAAAAAGGCATAAAACTGAAAACAAGTAGCCGCATTGGAGAACACTTTTGGTTGACCAAATTGGGGGTAGAATCACGACATATCACCGAAGGAAATCGATCGGAATCAAACGGATTACAAATCGAACAGGAACAACATCATCATCTACATCAAGGTAGTGATCGTTCTTCATAAAATTTGTAATTTTAGTTTCGAACAAAAACATGAGTTGTATGTTTACTTCCATGGATAGTGAGTAGTGACCCTATTTTGGGGTCCTACGAATCTTGTCTAACTATGAATCGTTGAATAAAACAAATATTTGCATGAATTGATTTGTCTTATTGGATTTGTATTTTACTTAGCGCTTAAACCCAAGTGATGCATACTAGGTGTTTAACGAAATGCCTAAGTGCATTGTGTCGTTAACGCCGAACTGGGTAACAACTTTGCGTGTCTTTTTAATTTCCGCACTACATTAATTATCACATAAGTTGTTCTAGATATTGTTATGCACCCGACCAGAACAACATCTCATCTACCAGGGGAAGATTTCAAGATCCATGTGTTAAGCTCCTCAAATATGGGAGTGGTGGGATTCCCATTACTGGCCTTCACTTGATGACATTTCAGCCACTTTAATGAATATGCATTCTCCAGCTCCGTTAATAATTCTCGATCATCAGCATGCTCTAGTGGCATATCAAGAAGCTTTGCATTGTCTTTTCTCATAACATGTGATATATTTGGATGAGTAAACCAGTGGAATTTCATGGACATGGAATTTTGATGAGTCGCATATGTATTCCAAGATGATTTATTAAATGGGAATGTCAAATAGTCTAGAATGTGATAAAGGTATGGATAGCTCAGCGCCATATCTGTGTGGCTTGCAAACTGTCCCTCTGTGTGCTGAGTTCCAACAATATGTTGCAATGTTTTTGTCATGGTAAAATCCGCATGGTTTAGGACTATGGGACTAGTGGTAGGCTGGCCTGAAAAACTATATGTCTGCTCAATAAAATTAGTTTGCCCGATGATAAACAACCCAAAAGAAAACCATTCAAGCTGAGCGTGAGTATTGAGAAGGACAGCCGGGCAGTGTATATCAAGGTTTCGCGCAAGAGAAAGCCCATGAATCTGCATCCAATAGTTATCTATTGCAATCACTCTATCCTTTGTAACCTGAAGCTCCAACTCATTCCAATAAGAAGGATTAGTGATCATAATTGTCTGCACACTCCAGCCTTGAGATATCTTTTTAATCGACATCTTCTTAGCCAAAATCATACATGAGTTTGTCCCAGCAGCATACAACGTCTTTGTCCCAACCATATGCTAAACCTCAATATATTTAAGAAGCGAGATGAAACTGTAACATAACCGTTTTGTTTGTGACTTAGCAGCGGTAAACTAGATACAATAACTTCAGGTGGCAGTGGAGGAGGTTTGTTAAACGAAGCTGGCATGAGCACAACATAAGTCCATTCACATACGATGCCTAGTCCCTTAATTAAATGCCGAAACATAAGACATAGGACAAAAAAGATTGCAGCAGGTTCCCTAAAAAATCTACACACATCTGGTCCATGAATACTCCCAAATGAGGTGCTTCCAACCACAGAAGATCTAAAGGCATCAATGCAACACATAGCATCCATAAGCTGACACCATAAAGAAGAAGAATCACTTGAAAAAATTATAATAGTTACCTTTAGATGCATTTTCTCACCCAAAAATTCAGTTGGCAACATTGATGAGTTTGGGCCACCCTTAATCTCTATTGGAAAATATCCTGACAACTTTGATCTTGATCTGAGGAGGTCCATACCCCTTTTGTAATGTAGTAAATCATGTCTTTAAATTCACGAAAATAAATTCCAATTGTTAAAGATAAGGTTTATTATATATCGAATGGGTCAATTAGTAGTGGATTAATGGTTTAGCAGTTACAAAGTTAGTGAAGTCAGTTACTCTTTTGTAAGCTCTTTATAAGAGCAAATTCTATTCTAAATAAAATAAAACAATTTCATTGTATTTTGTCATTCAATCCTAACAAGTGATATCAAGAGCTAGTTACGATCCATATACCAATAGTGTGTCGTGGTTATTAGAATAGAATATGAGTGTGTCGTGGCCTGAGTGTGGATCGGGTATTGTCAATAGTGGGAAGTCGATTTCTAACTATCAGATTAGAAATCCAGGAGGAATTGGAGTGCGCTGCGGAGGAATCCACTGATCCATGACGAGGAGAGCAAAGACGGCAAAGAATGTAAGAAAGGTACAGTCTTGATTTCATCCGCTATATTTGGCTACTTGATGCATGTTTGCAGCCAGAAAAGGTGAAGAGACTCCGAAGGTGTTTTGAGTTCATGGAAGTGAGGAAGATGTTTAACTGGAGAGATTGATGAGCTTGTTGGTGAGGAGAGCCTTGGTCTTTAGTAGAAGATCATTCTCTGACTTTGTGGGGAGAGCCACCCAATGTAATGGAGTAGTAGACGGTTTACGATGAAGTCAGATATACATGTTTGGAACTGCTCCGTGGACTGAAGGTGACTTTATTGTTATCCGAATTTGGTGACTCCAGCGAGGTCAAGTCCCTATTCCATGGAGTTTATGAGAAACCAGAAGGGTGTTTGAGGAGGGTTATGTGGATGACAATTGATAAATGCCTCAGTGAAGATGAGGAGTATTGGGGCCTCCGTATAAATTAGATAAGTTCAGGTTGTCATGTGTCTTTTACTGATGTATAGGGGTGTAAATATATTTTGGGACCAGCATAAACATTGTACAGGTTAGGGTTTTTGAGAAACAATTGAATATATGATTTTACCTTCCAAATATGTGCTCCTCTTTCCTTCGCTCTCGTTGAATCGGTCTGATTCCGGTGAGCTCTGATCGTCTTCGACTGCGGCGATCTTCATGGTATCAGAGCCATCATCATCAATAAGTTAAGTTATCAGTTAATCGTTGTTAATTGGTTGAGCCTTGCTTATTGATTGTTTGTAAATCATGTCGGCTCCTGTTTCATCTTCTATATCGAGTGCGGAACGATTAGGTCAGGATGTAGCAGTTGATGATCCTTACCTCGTCACTAGCAGTGAAATTACCGGTGCATCGATCGTTTCTGAAGTGCTCATTGGAAGGCAGAATTTCGTACAGTGGAAGAAGGCGATGGAGATCGCACTTTCTGGAAGGCTGAAACTCAGTTTTGTTTTAGGAGATTATCCGAAACCTGAGGATCCGACGTTGAGAATCAGATGGCAAAGATGCAACGATGTCATTATGTCTTGGCTCATAAGCTCATGTTACGAAGGTTACTCATGCTGGTTCTTATGCACTGCTAAAGGAGCTTGTGCTACATGATGTCCTTATTGTGCCAGAATTCAAGTTTAACTTGATATCTATTAGCAAGTTGATCTTAGGTTCAGCATGCTCTGTTACTTTTACTGAAGATTATTGTGTTATTCAGGACCAAGCTCACAGGACTATCCTCAAGATTGGTAATTCAGATGGAGGATTATTTTACATAAAATGCAGCCTTTTTGGTAATTCAGATGGTAAATCAGCATGCACTGCATGCAGCCTTTTTGGTCCAAGACACTTCTGTGCAAACATTGGCAGCCATGTTACAGCTGAGATTTGGCACAAGAGACTTGGTCATCTACCTATGCGCAAACTACTCAAAATAATCCCAGACAAATCTGTTAAACAGTTTAATTCTGTAAACTTTCGTTGTTCTATTTGTCCTGCTGCAAAACAGTGCAGATTGCCTTTTACTTTGAGCAATCATAATACAATTGATAAATTTGACCTCATACATGGGGATGTTTGGGGGCCATTCAACACGCCCACCATGTCAGGAGCAAGGTATTTCTTCACCTTGGTTGACGATCATACCAGATTGACCTGGACATATTTGATGCAAATGAAATCTGAAGTGGCAGATGCTCTTATGCAATTCTTTACAATGGTTTACACCCCTATACATCAGTAAAAGACACATGACAACCCTGAACTTATCTAATTTATGCGGATCTCCTGACCAAACCACTTCCTGCTGATTTACTCCATCATCTCCTCACCAAGTTGGGCGTTTCGAACTTCCTTCACGCTCCAACTTGAGGGGGATATTGGGGCCTCCGTATAAATTAGATTAGTTCAGGGTTGTCATGTGTCTTTTACTGATGTATATGGGTGTAAATATATTTTGGGACCAGCATAAACATTGTACTGGTTGGGGTTTTTGAGAAACAATTGAATATATGATTTTACCTTCCAAATATGTGCTCCTCTTTCCTTCGCTCTCGTTGAATCGGTCTGATTCCGGTGAGCTCTGATCGTCTTCGACTGCGGCGATCTTCAAGGAGGACTATGGCGCTGGTTGGTTGGATCGAGGATCCTGAGGCCGCTTAAGAAGTCAAGTTTGAAGGTGGCGACTGTGGATGACATGTTGTTTCTGGAGGCGTTACAGTGGGGTCTCATGAATTAGAATGCGAAAAAAAAACTCGTTTGAGGAAGTTGGTGGCTACTCACTTTTATATCAGACAGGAGAAGTAGCAGATGGGAAAAGAAATCGGAGAAAGAGGGAGGAGACTGCCGTGGATGGTGACAAGTGATGTTAATCAGATTCAGTAGATGGTGATAAGATGAGCAGAATTGGCGTCAAGCTCATGATATTAAAGAGAATGCTCCCTGAATGAGACAATGCAGAGGGTCATAGATGAGCATTAGAACATCTCTCTTTTGTTTGTAAAGAGAGGCTGAGGAGATGGGATTTTAAGGTTAAATCCAAGGTGCTGCTGTAGGAGGAGGAATGAAAATGTGATGCGGTTGAAACCAACATAGAAAAGTTATTGGATTCATTGTGAAAAGTGGGGCTACTCTTAACTTAGCTGCCAATAACAATTATGCGAAGAGACAGATAAGAATGGAGAAAAGAGATGCTGTTAAGAAAAATGAGCAGCAATGTCTGATGATGAAGATAGTCGTGGACAGCAACAAGTATTGGCTTTGGAAGAAAAAGACTTTTGAGAAAGCATTAGACAGTGTGGTAAAGTATCTTTTCTTCTTAGTTCTAATAAATTGCAAATCATAGAGAACGAGTCAAGTGCTGTGGTTTTGAAATTGAAATGCTATGCTTGCTGGGTGATGGGCAGCCAGAGCTGTAAGTGTGAATCTGCATCGCCTGAGCAGCAATCGACGAACGCGATCGGAGATTGGAGCGAAGGAGCAATCGAATCGGAAAAACGAGTACAGGGAAAGCGTTAGGGTTTATTGCAATTCAAATTGGTTTGGACTGTTACACGAAAGGGGAATATAAACCCGAGATCAAACGATGCCGTGGCACACCTCAACGCAGAACTTGCACGCGAGATTTAGACGACGCCGTATTGATCAGAGGCTAGCAGAAATACCAAACATAACTGATATTCCCGCCAGACCAAACCCAATCTCAATTGAACTAAACACTACGCAATAAAACCCTGTAATTTCTCCAATACCCCCCTCAAGCGACGGCGTGTAGAAAGTTTGACACACCGAGCTTGGAACATAGACGGTGGAGCTGATCCAGCGGCAAAGCTTTGGTAAAGATGTCGGCCGGCTGCTCCGAAGTGGAAAGATGCAAGGGAGATACAAACTTGGAGAGGACATGTGACCGGACCAAGTGGCAGTCGAGCTCCACGTGTTTGGTCCGCTCATGAAATACGGGATTGTGGGCGATGTGTATGGCGGCCTTGTTATCACAATGAAGTGGAATGGAAGCTTCAACTGGGATGCCCATGTCCTTGATCAATCTTGCCAGCCAGACTAGTTCACAACAATCTGCAGCCATAGAACGATACTCTGATTCTGCGGACGAGCGAGAGACCACCGGTTGCTTCTTCGTTTTCCAGGACACAATGCTGGAGCCAAGCATGAGGCAATGACCAGTGATAGATCGTCTGGTCACTGGACACGCTGCCCAGTCCGCATCACAAAAGGCAGATAAGTTCAGATCAGATGTGGAAGCATAGAAGATACCCTGCGCCGGTGCCCCTTTAATAAACCGAAGTAGTCTGTGTGCTGCTCGCAGATGGTCCTCCCTGGGTTCTTGCATAAATTGGCTTAATATATGAACTGGGTATGCCAAGTCAGGCCTAGTGATAGTAAGATATATTAGCTTGCCCACAAGTCTTCTATAAGGTAAAGGATCTGATAAGAGAGGTTCTGCGGAAATACCAAGCTTATGTTTCAACTCCAGAGGAGTTTGAGATGGCTTGCAATCAATCATGCTATGTTCTTCCAACAACTCAACAGCATATTTCCTCTGATTCAAGAAGATGCCCTCAGGAGACCTGGCTACTTCGAGCCCAAGAAAGTACTTCAAAGGACCCAAGTCCTTAATCTGAAATTTCTGATGTATGAAATCCTTGACTTCACAAATTAAATGGTCTGAAGTGCCAGTGATGATAACATCATCAACATAAACTAATAGGACCAGAAACTGCCCATCTTTCTGTAAGGTAAATAATGAGTAATCATTCAGACTGTTCAGAAAACCAAACTCAGCCAAAGCTTCACTGAATTTGGCAAACCATTGCCCGTTGTCCTGCTCCAGTCCATATAAACTTTTCATCAATCTGCAAACCTTCCCAACAGCCTTTTCTCTTTTATAAAAACCTGGTGGCAACTTCATGTAAGCCTTCTCATCCAAAGCACCATGGAGGAAAGCATTATTGACATCAAGTTGGTGTAAAGGCCAAGGTTTTGCAGCAGCAATGGCAATCAAACATCTAACTGTAGTCATCTTGGCTACTGGTGCAAAGGTTTCATGATAATCCAACCCTTCTACTTGTGTAAAACCTCTAGCAACTAGCCTTGCCTTGTATCTTTCAATGCTGCCATCAGAGTAAAACTTAACCTTATAGATCCACTTGCAATCAACCAAAGTCTTATCAGCAGGTAAATCAGTCAACAGCCAAGTATTGTTGTTCTCAAGTGCCAGTATTTCCTTGTTCATTGCCTCAACCCACTTAGGATCCTTGCAGGCTTGGGTATAAGAAGTAGGTTCCCTGATCTCAGAAATTTGGGAAGCATAATGAGTGTGCTGAGG
This sequence comes from Rhodiola chrysanthemifolia, assembly GCA_033675395.1. Taxonomy (NCBI): domain Eukaryota; kingdom Viridiplantae; phylum Streptophyta; class Magnoliopsida; order Saxifragales; family Crassulaceae; genus Rhodiola; species Rhodiola chrysanthemifolia. The sequence goes on from CM066207.1 coordinate 15,811,084, forward strand.
ACTACATTTGTCATAAGCCATGACCTTCATAAGAGTATGTGGTGAAGTCTGCTTCCTGACAGTGCTACATATGTAGTCTTTGGTCCAAGTGGGAGGCTTAGTAAGCCTAGTAGATTTTCCCACCACCTGGGCAGGAACATCAATGGTCTCAAAATCTGGAATAACAGGATCTGTGTTATTAGGAGCATCAACAATTTGTTCAGCTATATCTGATACATCATGACTCAAATCAATGTCCTCAGAACTATGCAGAACTGAACCATCATCAGTAAAGGTGAAGTCATCAACTCATGAGTGGGAAGTGGTACTATTGGACCTCTGGTTGGTAAAGTAGAAGCTTGAGGATTTCTCTTAAAGGGAAAAACATTTTCTCTGAAAATCACATGTCTGCTGACAATTATTTTCTGACTATCCAAGCAGAACAGTTTATAGCCTTTCTGTCCCACAGGGTAGCCAAGTAAAATGCATTTTGTTGCTCTAGCATCAAACTTATCTCTGGACACACTGGGAGTGCTGACAAAGCAAGAACAACCAAATGTCCTCAAATGACTAATGACTGGTTTGTCATTAAAAGGAACTTCCCAAGGACTTTTTCCCTTCAAGACTGCAGTTGGAAGTCTATTAATAATGTGTGTTGATGTGAGAACACTATCCCCCAAAACTGCTTAGGTAGTCCTGCCTCAAACATTAGAGCTCGAGCCACTTCCAAAATGTGCCTGTGTTTTCTCTCTGCTACACCATTCTGTTCAGGTGTGTATGGACAGCTACTTTGTTGTATGCAACCAGATGATGAAAAGAACTGTTGCAACCTGGCATTCATAAACTCCCCTCTATTGTCTGACCTGAATGCTTTCACTTGCTTGCCAAATTGTGTTTGAATCATAGCAAACAAGCTAACAATGATATCTGGAACTTCAGTTTTCTGTCTCATCAAAAATGTCCAAACAGCTCTTGAAAAATCATCAATTACTGTCAGAAAATACTTAGCACCTGATGTAGTTGGTTCATGAAAAGGTCCCCATACATCACTATGTAAAAGATCAAATGAGCCACTAGTGACTGTTTTACTCAAAGGGAAAGACTGTTTGGTTTGTTTAGCCAAAGGGCATACATTGCAGTGAAACTTGAAACATTTATCAGATATGTCAGGAAACTTAGTCTTCAACAATTGACACACCACATCTAAAGGAGCATGGCCAAGTCTGTTATGCCACACTTCAGCTTCTTCTTGAGCTTTACGCAATTCCAGCTTGTAAACTGTACTCATGCCTAAGCCAACATTTGGCACCTGCGTCCTGTATAGCCCTCCAGCTGGCTTACCAGTTTCCAGGATTATCCTGTTGTGTTGGTCCTGTATAGTACATCCTGAATCAGTAAATAAAACTTGACATTTCATGTCTGCAGCAAGCTTGGTACTGATATCAGATTCACTTCAAACATTGGCACCAACAAAACATCAAGTAGAACTATGCCATTTCCCAAGTGACAGTTTCCACTAAATTTGACTTGTATAACCTCTCCATTAGGCATAATCACTCTATGAATCTCTTTCAGTTCATGCATATCCTTCAACAATTTTCCATCATGAGCAAAATGACGGGTGACACCACTATCAATTAACCAATCACCTATATGCAAATCAGGATGAGAATGAGCAATACCTGCCATGTGAACTGCCATATTCACTTGAGAATTAGCCTTGTCTACAAATCCTCCATTCTTCAGCATATTCATTAATTGTTCTAGTTTACTAGATGTAAACTGTTTTTCAGGTAAGGCAGCAGATGGTTCAACAGCATTATCTGCAACAACATTAGCTGACTGTTTGTTCCCAGAGTTTCCTCTAGAGCTTTGATTCACTCTTGTGTTCTGAGGATAGCCTATCAGCTTGTAACATGTCTCCTTAGTGTGACCAGGCATTTGACAATGAGCACAAAACAATCTAGATCGACCTCTATTAAAAGAGCCCATGGCATTGTCCCTGCCTCTCATCTGGTTATTGTATCCAGCAGATGTCTGACTGTTCTTGGAGGCCTGAGTTGCATTCTCTGTACTATTCTGACTGTACAAGGCAGATGCTTCAACTTTCCCAGTCTTTCTCATAGCCCTGGATGCTTCTTCTTGCAGTACCAGACCATAAAGAATACTGAATTTAGGAATTTCATCCATTGCAAATACATGAGTCCTGACTGAGGAGTAGCAATCATTAAGTCTCATTAGAAACTTCACAACTCTGTCTCCAAGTTTATCATCCATATGCTGTTTGCAACAGGCACAGGTTTTACCATTAGCACAAATCACAAATTTAATGTCATCTAATTCCTACCACAAAGTCTCCAGTTTCTGTTTGAATTCCATCACAGACAAATCATTCTGTACTAAGTTTCCCAGCTCTCTCTGTATCTCAGAGATCCTTGCCAAATTAGTTCCTTCATAACTCGACTGTAAAGTCTCCCAAGCTGTCATAGCATCCTTAGCATGCAATATTTGACCAACTATTTTCTTAGAAACGGAACAAATTAACCAAGACATCAACACATCGTTGCACCTCTGCCACCTCGCGGCCATCACTGGATCACTCGGCTTAGGATATTTGCCTTGAATGAAAGCTAGTTTTGATCGTCCAGACATAGTTATCTCCATCGATCTCTTCCAACTCACATAGTTTTCTTGACCGATCAAAACATCACTCACAATTGAATTACCAGTGATCTCATTATGATGCACGAAATACAGATCATCAACCACACTTGGAAGTGCAGGATTCACAACAACAGGCGTTACGCCATGCGAACTCGACACAGAATCCGAACTATCCATAACAGCAACAAACGAAATGGAAAACGGAACGGAAAAATGGAATCGGATAGAAATCAACTCACCAGGACGTCGTCCGCTCTGATACCATGTGAATCTGCGTCGTCTGAGCAGCAATCGACGAACGCGATCGGAGATTGGAGCGAAGGAGCAATCGAATCGGAAAAACGAGTACAGGGAAAGTGTTAGGATTTATTGCAATTCAAATTAGTTTGGACTGTTACACGAAAGGGGAATATAAACCCGAGATCAAACGACGTCGTGGCACACCTCAACGCAGAACTTGCACGCGAGATTTAGACGACGCCGTATTGATCAGAGGCTAGTAGAAACCAAACATAACTGCTATTCCCGCCAGACCAAACCCAATCTCAGTTGAACTAAACACTAGGCATTAAAACCCTGTAATTTCTCCAATAGTAAGTACCCATCAGTCATCACATGCCGCAAGACTGGCTGCAGTTGATGCTGTGATGAGGATGATGGCAAGTTCCGTTGCTGTGTGGATGATTTGTATGAAAAAACGGCTGAGTGGACCTGCTGGCAAGTTGTTTGATGAAATGTGTGAGACAAAGGAAGCAACAGAGAAATTGACGATATATCAAAGATAGATAGATTCAGACAAATGCACTCGGATGGACTTGAGCAAGGCAATCATGTTTTGTTGAGTTGGCAGTGTGAAGAGTCCAGTTTCCAGAGACGAGAGAAAGTTAAATTTTTTTTTTATATATATGGCATGCGTACATCTGAGATCTATGTGAAGGCTTTCGAAACTGATCTGAGGAAGATGAGTAAGTGGGTGGATGAGTTTATGGTTACACATCAGTTGATCAGTTGGTGGTGATGCCGGTTTTGGTGTCTAAGAAGTGCGATGGCTGGTTGTGTTTGAGCTCATTGGAGTTTCTTGGTGTTCGGTCGGCTCAGTTTGCAATGATAGTTGACGATCAAATCGAAGTGCTTTTTGAAGTTGAGGAAGGAAAGAGAGATGGCCTTGATCAGTATGATGATCAGATTGATCAATGGAGAGCGGAGTTCAGTGATGGTGCCGTCGTGGAAGGCGAAAAGCATCATGACAAGGATAAAGATGGGCGCTGATGCAATACTGTTGGAAGAGGTCGATGCGTGTTTGACGCGGACGCGAAGTGACTACCATATCTGAAGCAGCTCTAGTTTGATGATGGGCCATTGAGAGACGGTTGCAAATTTAAAGAAGCAAAATCAGCCGAAGATTGTTTAACGAGGAACAACATTTGGGCACAAGCGTGTTGCTGAACCTATGACCTGGTAGCATAAAATGGTTTCTGAGGCAGAGATTATTGTAAATTGAGTTGTGTGGTGATAATGTACAGAGATTCAGGAAGCCACGAACCATTGCTAGCAGGGAGGGAGATTCATGTACCCCATCATGATCTTTTTTATCATAGTTTTGATCATCCCATGATTTTTTTGTAAAAAAGATCATCTCATGATCTTTTTTTAGTTTTGATCATGAGACGTGAACCAATCGCAACGTGACACGTGTCATGTGTAAGAAACAGTACAATTTTTATTTTGATCTTGCAACGAATACATCTTCTAAATTACAAAGTAAACAAAATCAAAATAAATACCAATATTCGTAATTTTTGGAGCTCTATAAAACGAGATACACTTTGATATATTTTTATTAATCTTAACATTAATGAACTATAATTTATGTAGTGATGAGAGAGATTGATGATAAACTTTTTTTTGATCATGAGTGGGATGCATGTGATTGAAAAAACCATGATGGATGATTAGATGAGAGAGAAAAAGGATGAGAGAGATGGATGACATGATTTTTTTATCATGATGGGGGATGCCCTAAAAGCATCAATGCAACACATAACATCCATAAGCTGACACCATAAAGAAGAAGAATCACTTGAAAAAATTATAATAGTTACCTTTAGATGCATTTTCTCACCCAAAAATTCAGTTGGCAACATTGATGAGTTTGGGCCACCCTTAATCTCTATTGGAAAAATATCCTGACAACTTTGATCTTGATATGAGGAGGTCCATACCCCTTTTGTAATGTAGTAAATCATGTCTTTAAATTCACGAAAATAAATTCCAATTACATGTGTCCTTTGGTAGGCATGGTGTTTTCCTAGCACCTCCCTTGTTTCATCAATAAGATAATTTATGAACAATGCTTGGATACACAGTCCATCGGTCCATCTACGAATCCCAGAACCCTGCAGCAGAACTCCATCTTCTATAAACCATATATAATCTTCTCTAGCCAAGTTTTGTTTAAAGCAACCTTCCTTAAAATCTTTGACATCCAAACAGATCTCCATATCTTTCCACTCTTTCACCTTGCCACGTCTCCATAGTGAACGAGTTAAACTGATATCAGGAGGTTTGGCTAGAGGCTTTATACACGACACGAAAACCTTTAATGGCTGGATAGAACTTCCATTTGTCATATTTGTAACACAATCTGAAAGTAAAGGCGTTGAGGAATTTTCACAAACAGTGGGAAGAAGGCATGAACTCAAAGTGCTGCATAACACACCAAACAAATTCTCAAGCCCTGATGCTTCATTCCATCCAACAATTCCACGCTTGTTTAAGCCAGAAACAATTGAAAAATCATCTGTGTGAACTATATAACCCGTAGTAGGCTTTGATTGAGTTTTTAAGAGCCGATTTGATTGATTGAGTTTTTAAAGATTTGATTGAGTTTTTATTGAGTTTTTAAGAGCCGATGCCAAATCAGATAATATATCTAAAGATTTGATTGAGTTTTTAAGAGCCGATTCAACTAGCAATATTTGATCATCACAAACAACTACTTCGGTTGCATCTTCACTTACCAAATCTGACGGCGAAAATCTGTTCTTGATATCGATAAAAAAAATTTTCCATGTTGTCAGTCGCCAGTTCAAATACATTTCATATTGCCACTCCGAGCTTCTCCAACCATGAAGTTGTGTATCACTGCGAGTCTTTGTAATGGATCCAACTTATATTGATCAAAGAAATCATCTATCTGAGACACCTAAGCACCAAATGTTAGGTATTTAAGCCCAAGGGAAAAGTTCACCAACAAAGACTAGTCTGATGGGTTAGAGAACCCCATGTGCCGAAGTACCACTAGGTGCTTACCCACCTAGCCAATTTGGGATTGTAACATTGCCCCACCCTTTGTAAATCAACGTCCTCGTCGGCCTACTCCAGACGGCCCACTCTGAGCGGCTTTCACTCTGGCTTTGTTGGGCAACCAGGTAGCCCTTTCTCAGGTTGCCGCCTACTAGGTCGCCCCTTCCGAGTGATGCCCACGACGACCTATTAGAATTAATTCATTTGTTGATGTTTTCTTTTACAAGCAGGGCTTTTATACAAATCCAAATAGAATTACTTAATGATAATAATTCTCTTAATGACGTTATTTATTCTAGACCCGTATCATCTGATTTCTGGATATTTGGATCTAAAATTTGACGCTACAAACTCTGGTCTGCATGCGCCACCGGCACCATCCCATTGGCCTTGCGAAAATTAGCCAGCTGGTCATCGTGGACCTTGCATTTGGAACAGTAGAATAGCTTGGTCTCATACTCAATGTGCTGTCAAAACCAAAAATTGGACCCTTAGCCACCCATATCTCCCTTGCAGGGTCTTGAACAAATCCAACTCAATGCACGCACGGCGAAAACAAGGATTTGAGAATAGCATTGTCCGTTCCTCTATGGCCAAGAAACAACCATGGTAGTGAGAGCAGCTATGTAACTGATGAGTCGTCTTTATACGACTTGTCGAACTAATTAATTCCATTTATTTCGACACTTTTACATGCAAACATTTACTTTGTAGTATAGTTTTCCATTTCAGGTGTTTTGGAAGCTCTACGAGAAAAGGCACAATAAAAGACGGCGTTTCGGGCAAAAAAACACCACAATGGTAGATCATACCTTTGAAGCTTTGACGGAGTGCTAGGAGTTGCGAATGATCCGCAAAATATGAGCTAGATGTCATTGCGTAGCAGACTCGGTGCTTTACAACTCTCTAGTTTACACCGAGAGCAGCCGAGGTCGTTTGGATGGTCGAATCGAGAACTGAAGTCAAAACTGGCACACAGAATGGGTGAAGTGTCTCCGAGAGCATCGCGGACCGTGTACATTTTAAGTGCGTAGCCCGCGTCGCTAAAATGAACGTGGTCCGCGCCGCTAATATGTACACATCCCATGGTGATGCCGCCATCAACGTGCAATGATGACGTCAACAGATCTGAGATTTAGAAATTAGGCCCCAAAACAGATTTGGAACCCAATCAAACGCATATATTAGGGTTTTGGAGAAAGAATCAACATCAAGCATTCGACGACGTCTCTGAAGAAGACGAAGAACGAAGCTTTCGACGAGAGACTAAGAGATTTCTACTTTTCATCATTCATAAATATTTTTGTTTTATTTTTATGGATATGAGTAGCTAGATTTCCGTTTCAGTTTAGGGTTTTGACCTTGTGACGCTATGTTTTGAGATTCTATACTTAATGCTTATTTCTCGTTTCATTAGTTCTTGAGCTTTATTCTACGAATTGAATTGTTAAGCTAAATGGAAACCTTGCCGTAAAGCTTAGATTATTAACCAATTCCTATAGTCAACACTTGTTGGATACTTTGCCGTAAAGACAAGAAGTAACACCTAAGCTCGATATTACCTTTGCCGGAATATGGTGTTTAGGAGAAAGACAAGTCTATTACCTTTGTCGGAATTGATTGTGGTGTATCACCTATGCCGGGATACTTTAGGTTATTACCTTTGTCGGAATAATAACACTTATAAACTTGAAATATGATTATGATTATTAGCTGTCAAAGATAAACATGTCACAAGAAAACCCTAAGCTGAATGTTCTCACCGATAAGAAAAACTCTTTTTCGTATTTTACAGTGCTCTCAAAATCACTCACAACCCCCCCTCCTTTTTAATTTTTTACAGATACAGCTTCAACAACCAGCTCTCTTGGTTCCACCCTACTTGTCGCTACACTAGCAGCAGTAAGAATAAAATAAAATAAATTTGATGGGTCAGACGACGCACGTAAACTTTTGACGCTATTACCGGGGAGCTGCACTTCGGTGAAGCTATTTCTTTTTTTCTTTTTGTTTTATTTTTGTGATTAGCTACTCGCTTTGCTATGTCTCGCGCAGGTAGTGTGAATGGCGAATATGATGATCAGATGGAGGTATATGAACCCATGATGAAGGAGCTATCTACTCATAATTTTCAAGATTAGCTTTGGTGTATCTATCAGGGGTCGGAGATGGACGAAATCGGGATCAAGACTAGGGTAGTGCACTATCTACCGAAATTCTCGGGACTACCGGGTGAATCAGCCACCAGGCATCTGTGAGATTTTTATGGGATCTGCCAGACTCTCAGACCCTATGGGGGTCTCAGTTGAGAATTTTAAACTCAAAGCTTCTCACCTGTCATTAGCTAAGTTGGCTAAATCTTGGTTTCTGTCTCTCCCTTCAGGTAGCATCAGTACATGGGACGAAATGCAGAAGAAGTTTCTGGATAAGTACTAATCAGCAGCTAAGTCTGGGGAGGTTCGCAGACAGCTGCAACATATCAGGCAAGGGTCGAATGAGTCGATGTATGAGTATTGGAAGAAGTTTAATGCAGTGAAGCAGAGCTGCTGCAACTTAGGAATGCCTGAGAAATGGTGATCGAGTATCTACTCGATGGATTGAGGCCACTAGATAGGATGTTGCTTGATGCTTCAACTGGAGGAACAGTCACGAATCTATCTCCAGCTGGAAGTGTGAAAGTTGATCGCTGAAGTAGCTGATGTTGCGAGGTTCAGAGAGGAAATCAGCCACGGAGAGGATGCCGGTAGCACCAGGAATGTTTTGCAGGCTCAAGCTCCATCAGATAAAGTGGCTGAGGAGCTAAAGGAGATGTGGGAGATGATGAAGAAGAAGAAGATGATAAAGTAGCCCAGGTAAGGTCATGGGAATTTTGCAGTGCTACTAACCATAGAACGGATTCTTGCCCTACTTTGTAAGAAGAGGCACAGGTTGATATCAATGCAGTGGGCAGACTTCAAAATTACAATAATAATGCTCCCGAGAGACAGTTCGGGTTGGCAGCCAACGGGCTTAGTTGGAGGAATGATAACGGTTTTTCTAAAGAGCCAGCTCAGCAGGCTGCACCTCAATAGTGACAGCAACAGCAGGCTGCACCTCAACTATCACAGCAACATCAGCGTTTGACATACCATCAATAATAGGGGAACTATTATAACCTGAACTCCGGTAAGTCTCTGGAAAATGTAGTGAGGAATCTGGCAGCAAGTACCCAGCTGCTAGCTCCAACTGTGCAGCAAAATCAGGCAAAGACTGACGTAGCTATTGGAGAGTTGTCAACTGATGTCCCAAATAGCTAGTGTTGTTTACGAGCAAAAGAATGATCCGGGAAAACTACCATGGCAAACAGTTTCTAACCCGAGAGAAAATGTCAATGCAGGCAGTTACGGGTGAAGAACAACTAGGCAGCGAAGATTAGGTGGCTGAAATAGTGAGGACATCGGATGATGTGCATATCAATGGCACCCGCGGGTCACTAAAATACACAACGCCCGTGGGACTAACATGCACAAAAGATGCGGTTAACTAGTTGACCGCGGTCACTGAGAAGTTTACCAACGCGGACGAAGAACATATTACTGACTCGCAAGAGAAACACTTGAAGTGTTCTTCACCCGTGGCTTGGTTCGAGGAAAAGTAAAAAAAAAGATCTTTCTTTACCCTTTCCTATGCAGGTGAAAGCTCCTGAGCCAAGAGGATAAGAATAACCTAGAAGGCAAGGTGAAAGCGGAACAAGAGCAAGAAAAGTTGACAACTGAGCGCACACTAACTAAGAGCCAAGAGGAGCCACCCGAAACGTGTTACGCCCTAGGTGCCTTCACGGTCACCTATGGGGTTGGTAAGACGCCAATGTTTAATTGACTTGGGTGTTGTTGTTAATATCATGCCATACTCTTTATATTATTCATTGAAACTTGGCCCGTTGAATCCTCTTAAGCTTATGATAGAATTGGGTGATAAGTCGTGTATTCGCGTCCTGTTGGTCTGCTTGAGAATCTAACCCAACACGTAGGAGATTTTATTGTTTCGGCAGACTTCTATGTTTTGTCGATGGGAGATGCTAGAAACGAAGACCCCCCATCACTCATCATAGGGCGCCCATTTCTATTGACCACAAAAGCCAAGATTGATGTTGGAAAAGGATTGATGTCACTTGCATTCGATGGTAGGGTGGTCAATTTTAATATTTATGAGGATGATCATCACGTGTGCATGGAGAAGCCACCAGATATCGTATGCACATCACACATCTGTGCCCTACATTCTGACCAGCTGGATGATGCTCGTCATGCAGTAAACACGATGGCTGTGAGCAAGACATTTTCATGTACTCATGAGCATGTTAAGGTCGACCCACCTGATTGTTGTAGGAGAGATAGAAACACCAACTTCGTAAAAGCTATGGGAAGAAGGAAGGAGTTACTGAAGAAAAGTTCAACCACACACGCCCCTAGGATCCAAACCTGTAATCCCTAATGAGGTACTGTTAAGCCAACGACGTAAAATAAAGGCGCTCGCGGGTAGGCAGCCCAACAAACTTTTATTTCATTTATTTTGTGTGAGTCAGAGTCAGTTTTTACTTAGTTTTTGGGAGAAGAATTATTTTACAGGAAAAACAGGTGCGAAACAGTGTAATTTGTGGGTGGTTCACACTTTAAGCCCTCTGGTGCAGTACATTTTAGGAGCGCGGGCGGAGCACAAAAAGTGTTCTCCATTCGCGGGACTCGCTGACCAGCATTGACCGACTTGTTTCATCGACATCCATCACCCGACGATGAGGACTAGGGCAGTACATGTTCACTTTTATCACTTCTTTCCCTGTTTATGTGTCTTGCATTGTTAGAGTCTTTGAACTAAAGTCGTGTTGTTAGGACACGACTTGGTTCAAAACTATGGGGTGGGAGTGTCAGTCTGCAGTTGTGTCAGTGTGTTTATTTTTCTGCATTTGTCTGTAAAAGCATCAGGCAGAAGATTAAGGAGATTTACAATGTGTTATTGACACATTTTAGAGGATGGGCAGGGAGCTTAGAGCATCTGTACCGGGAAGTAATTTGCGGAGGTGCAAGTCGATGTGGCGCAGTTGCTGCAGAGTGGAGTTGTGCGCGGAATGACGGACGTGCCAGAGCAACTACTTGGCTCGATAATGATGTAGCACGTTGAAATTGTAGGGTTTAATTTTGGCCCAATTGATTATTATTTTCTTTTTTTAATATATTTTCGAGCAAAGTTGATTAAGTCTTCATTGCGGTTCAACGTGAATAATATAACCAGTATGTTAATCGGGTCCGTTCATTTGAACCAAGATCAAATTCAACGGCCTAAATGAATATATAACGGAAATATTTCCGAAAATTCAGGAAACATTCTTTAAAAAGTTCGTTTTCAAATTTTTGTACATCAATTCTATAAATACACACTTATTTTGACTCATAACTCATACAAAATCATCTACATTTCTCCTGATCGTCTCTCTACTTCTAAAATTTTCATAAATTTCAAAGTTTAATTTTTCTAAAATGGCTCATTCTTGGTCTATGACCGAATATGTACAATTGTGCGTCTCATGACAATCCATTGATCCAATTTCTGGCAACAAGCAAAAAGATTGATATATTGTGGGGAAAAATTCATGTCGATTTGCATCAAAATTGGATTTTGAATGGCAACCGACCTAGGACGGATTCGAGGTCGAAAGTGTCATTTGCATCTCAATTGTGCAAATTGAAGGTGAACTTAACTTACTCGGGGTTCTTATATTTCCTACGCACAAAGAAGTAGGGAATCCGAATGTAATTTGCAAGACGAGGTATATATATATATTTATATATATTGAATTTTATAATTTGGATTACATTATATAATTGTAACGTTTAATTATTTGATTGGTCTATAAGAGAAGCGCAAATTATGTACGTCTCAAAGAATAAGACGGAATTCATACATATTCCATGTTGGGAAGTAGTGAAGGATCATCAAACTTTCGCTCCTACCGAAAGTAGTACTCCACCGACTTACACATATGAAGCTAGTCATGCCGCCAATCAAGTGTATCCAAATGTGAGCATCGGAGATCTCAATTTTCCTACACCCGAAAGTCATCCTAGAAATTTATCAAGCCCAGTTAGACGGCCCGGAGTAAAGGCCGCCAAAGAAACAATAAAAATGGGGATACAATTCGCGAGTAAACGCCGAGATGATGACTTAGAAACCATGGGACTAACCAAACAATTTACATAGAATGGCAAATGAAAAAGGGAAATAAAGAAGTAGCAATTCAAAAAGAAGCTATTTGTTTAAAGAGGATGGATAATGAGAAAAAAATCAGGGAAACTAACACGGAGTTTATGACTTCTCTATCAAAAAAGGTACTTCTCTAAAAGAAAAGCCATGAACATGCAACAATATGATGACAGTGTCTAGCAATGTACTTTGGAGAATTCGATGATTGTTATCGTCCAAATCATAAATTTAACTTTGACGATTATAATAATTTAGTATTATGATTTGAGAGTAAAGATCAGGTACAAAACATATTTTTGGTGCAAAATGCAAAGTTCGTCAAAACTGGGTTATAATTCGTCGCTGAAAAACCAAAAGTATGAAATAATTCGTCATGAATGATTTATAATTCGTCACCGAGAAATTAACCATAAACGATATTTAACACGTGATTTAATCTCATCCGTCCAAATGACCAAATCACGGGGTTTGATTTGTTTGATTTTGTTACAAAAATATGTTCTTTGCTCCGAATCTTTTTTCTATGATTTGATTATATAATTTTAACTATGATTTTATCATAGCAACAACACAATTTTAAGTTCAATTTAAATACATAATTTAAAGTTTAATTGAATAAGAAATAAAATGTTAAAGTGGAAATAAAAATACAACGGAAACTCAAATACATACGAAATTGAAATACTTAAAAAGTTTAAGCATATAATCACAATTGAAATGCACAAATTTGAAAGACATAACGAAAATTCATGTTTCTTCACCGGTTGCCATGACCCAATTATGCTTCACTAGGTTGCTTTGAAGTTGTGTATGTAGATATGCATATTGAAGAGTAATAAGACGATTATGAAGTGCTTCCGATCGTTCGGCTCTTTCAACTGGGTCATGATGAATCCGACTACCATTTGGATCGATTGGCCCATCATATACTGTGAAAGCAATAGATGGATTGTATAGATCTTCTTCTTCGTGCTCGAAAAATTCTTCCTCCACAAATTCTTCCTCAATAATCATGTTATGCATGATAATAATGCAAGCTAGCATAATTTTTTTCAAAACACTAAGTTGATGGATCATACCTGCGTGGCAAGTATTTCCTAACAAGATTGTAAAATTGTAAAACTCCTTTCAACATCTTTACGATAAGATTCTTGTTTCTTTGCAAGTAAGTTCTATGCATCAATTTGTGGATTAGGAATTGTTTTGACAAATGAGTACCTTGGATAAATATCATAGGCTAAATAATAAATGTTGTTTTATGTGCTCCCATTTACCTTATACGTTACTCATAGTGAAATTCCAGCAAGGAGAGGGTCGAATATGTTTGATTGGAATAATACATTGAGATCATTCCGTGCTCCAGTGAAACAGTGCCATATCCGCTCCCATTTACCTTATATGTATGAGGCCACTTGATAAGTGGAGTTATCGACTTATTATTCGCCTCATTTCATTAAAGGTTTGTTTCGTTTTGGGGATTATTTTGATGTCATTCGACCCTTATCCCTATAGTTCAGGTTCAAAACAACTCTCCATCAAAGTGAAGCCCTCAAGATCAAGTTTACTCAAGATGTTGAAAATTCGGGAAGAATTGAGAACTTCGGAGCAGTACTCGGGCGAGTCGAATTTGGTTCCTGGTGTACTCGCACGAGTACAACCATCAGAAGCCAAGGCGAATTCCTCTCAGCCCCGTACTCGCCCGAGGACGCTCTCCGACTCGCCCGAGTACCAACCTGCCCTGAAAACTCGAAATTCTTCTAACCATGTCACTCGGCCGAGTACGACGCCTTACCCGCCCGAGTACCAGCTTCCCCTGCACCAAGCACCTTCAGATAGTAGTACTCGCCCAAGTACGAGTCTGCCTGCGAGCTTGCCTACCACAGTACTCGCCCGAGTACGCACTCATGAACTAGATTTTTCAGCCTAAGCCTATAAATAGAAAATGAGGGTTTTGACAAAAAAAGGGGCTTTTGGGAGAGAAACAAGTGGAGAAAAAGGCCAAGGAATATCATCTACACAAGGGATGCTAGAAGTGCAGATTGAAGACTAAAAGGGGAGATTGATCACCTCCTTCCTTCTACGATTCATCTACACAAGGTTGGCATGCCCGCCTGGTGCTAAAAGTGCCCAAGTTCGAAGCCCTCCTCACCCCTCTAACCCCATACTATCCCCTAACCCCCCAATCAAAAAAAATCTTCTACTCATAGTTTCCATTTATCAAACTTGTATTTGTTTGATAACAATGTGTAGTGAGTAGTTGATGAGACGTATTTATACGACTCGTCGAGCCAATTAATCCCATATATTTTGACACTTTATCATGCGAACAATTACTTTTTAGTATGGTTTTGCATTTCAGGTGATTCGGAAGCACTTGGAGGAAAAGCGCATAAAAGATGGCATTTTAAGCCAAATTCATCACAAGGCCATTTATGATCGCACAAGGCCATGCGAACGCACGGTATTTTTATGCCACTGGTTTGGACCATGAGAACGCACAAGCCGGGATAGTCCCAGGCCCCAGCCGAGCCATCTAGCACTGAATTCGAGTTGCCCGGGCAAACCATCTGATCTGACAAAACCGCCTCGAGCAAAATGATCCAAATGGAAAATAAGGTGGACAATGTCGGAAAACCAAGACGAAAGCTCGGGCAGATTGTCCGTTGGCCCAATTCCAAGCCGCGTCCCAGGCCCCGTCAGGGCCCTGCGTGCACAGATTCAAGTCGATGCGAGAATCCTCGGACGAACTTCATCGGCAGGGATTTCTGGATCGACCAAAGTATTTCCCTTCATGCCAATATGGGATGGTGCCAATATCAGAAGGATTGGTTGAAGAACCTCGAAAGACCCCGACAGGGCCCTGCGCGCAGAGTCTGGGCAATACAAGAATCCTCGAGTGAATCTCATCAATTGGATATTTGGCCTCGATAGGTATGCTTAAAATATTTAATATATACAGAAAGGTGAATAACCCAATCGTGTCAAGGCAAAGCCATCTCGGGAGGGCCATGCACGCAGAATGGGCATGATGTGATAATCCTCGACTGCAACTCATCATATGAGAAATCCAGCTCGACAGATAGTCTTAGAATATTCCAAATAGATGGACATGTGCATAATCCCTCCGAGTCAAGGCAAAGAAATCCAAGGGCCAGAATGTGTGCCCAAAGCTCCAAATGAGATTCATAGTCAAAGAGACACAATCTAGAAGCTGGCCATGGAAGTCAGAGACAAAAGGGAGGGGCAGCCATCAATAAACCAAACTCTTTGAATATTGAGTCCCTCCTTGCCATTGTCTTGGTCTTGGACTCCATATGTCAAAGTTAGATATCACAAGTCCAAGTTTGGTGCAATCTTTGACCTCATAACCACAAGGGGAGCGTCTTGCATTTGCATATGAAGGAGGAGCAGGGCTGGGCTCTATATAAGGAGAGCCAAAGCTCATGTTTATAGCATCCATTGGAAGTGAGAGCTCCTCTCTCCTTCCCACACCAATTCAATACACACATTTTTCCTTACTTCTCTCTAGTCTTAATTTCTTTATTTTCAAGCATTTCCCTTACTTTCTTGTATTACTTTCCTCTACTCCTCACCATGGCTATTGTATTTCTTCTTATGAATACTAGTAGCTAAATCCCCATTTGGTTTAGGGATCCATACATTGTGGGCAAGTTTTGAGACCCTTCACTTAATGCTATCTTGTGTTCTTGTGGAGTAAGTGCTTGGAATGGCCTTACTTGGGTTGTGACTTGAAATGGAAACAACCACACTAAAGAACACAAGGTTAGATCATTAGAGGTCAATGATGAACAAGCCACAATAGTATTGTCAACACATTTTGAGATTATTTACTTAATGCTTTCTTTGTGTTCTACTAGTTCTTGTGCCCATTAATCCGGTTTGAACATGCAAGGCTAAGTGGATGCTTGGAATGACAAAGCTTAGTCAAGTAGTTCAAACCCCCCTATTGCTACTCGTTTGATAATGAATCATGAGAACGGGTAGCCGCACTTAGGCTAATATACCTTGGAATGGGGTATTAGTCTAGCTAGAACTAGAAGTCTATGTGCTTGGAATGGCCATGGATGGTGGTGTAAGTGCTTGGAATGGCCTTACTTTGGGTTGGGACTTGGAATGGAAACAACCACGCCTATGAACATGAAGTTAGATCATTAGATATCTATGATGAATGTGTGACAACAAATCCCTAGACCAAGTGCTTCTCTTTTTGTTTACTTTTCGCTCATTTTCTTTTGCACTTTCTTTCATTTGTTCGCAACCCCCCCAAAACCCCCAACGGTAGTTACTTTCCTTTTATTTTCTTGTAAGAACAACAAAGTAGCCATTACAACTCCTCTGGGTTCGACCCCTACTTGCCGCTCTACTAATCCATAGTGAGCCAATAGTAGTGGACAATTATAAATGTAATTTGCAAGGCACGACGACGCCTTGTCAAATTTGGCGCCGTTGCCGGGGAGTTGTGCATTGGTGAAGTTGTTCTTTTTGTTTGTTTTCCTTTTTTGTGCTTGTTTGATTCTCTTGGTTCGCCATGACCTCTTATTACAATAGAGAGCCTTGGTACGAAGAGGAGTACTACCCACCCTCCTTCCAACGAGAAATCCGCAAAAAGATCATCTACATTGAGCAATCCCGGGATGAAACATTGGATGAATACCTATGGTACTTTGATTCCCTTGTAACAAGCTGCCCGCACCATGGATTCACGGACTTTGATCTTATTCAAAGATTTCTTGGTGGAATGATGCCACATGAGTGGGATAGGCTCAATGAGGCGGCTGGAGGCTCGGTCTATGACTTAACCATAAGTGCTCTTTGGGACTTGATAAATGTTTTGGCCGAGAGGTCAAGACCAATACAAGAGCAGACCGAGCCACTAGAGGGCGATATGGAAGAGTTGGCAGCTAGCATCCAACAGTTGGCCAACATGATGCACCAAAACCTGGCCGAATCCGAGGTATCCTGGGCAGAAATAAAGGCGGGGCTAAAAGAAACTGCATATCTGATCAATGAGATGCTCAACACAAAGCCAAGGGTCAGCGAGGAAGAGCCTATATTGAAGCCCACCGGGCCATCAGAAGACGTAGACCCGCTGATCACCGATGAGCCGACCGAAACAGACCCAATCCTCTTTGCCGAGGTAGCCAAGACAGTCCAGGACGCGCCCAAGCCATCCGAGAAAGCCCTTATCCTCATTACCAAAGAACCCCAAATTGACCCTTCCCCTTTGTTGTCTATGGAGGTCACGGCCACTGAAACTTATGTAACAAATGATGAGGAGCAAGGTGAATTGGAGGCGAAGTTAAACATGGGGACAAGCTTGATGTCGCTTGTGAGTGATGGCAAGATCATGATCTTCCAAAATTGCAAGGATGCTATCCGCTCATACATAAAGAAGCGACAGAGACATGGCCCGGTGGAATGGAAACCCGGATGGATAAACAAGAGGGCACGGCTTGAAGGATCAGTGGCTCTGGTCAAGGGGCCCGCGCCCGCTCGAAGGAATGTAAAGGAGAAACCGCCCGACCAATGGAGAGGCGAACCGAGCCCGCTGCCATATAAGTTCTTTGGGCAAATTGCAAGGGCAGTTGGGGCCAAGTTCGACCTCACACGCCCATGGGATCCTAACTTGTGATCTCTACCAGTCGAGCCTACGACGATAAACAAGGGCGCTCGCCGGGAGGCAGCTCGGCACATTCGCTCCTTCTTTGTTTTATTTTTCATTTTTATTTTTTTATGTCATTTGAGTCGTACTCACCCCCATTGTATTCGGGAAAGAGATGCTCTTTTCACAGGAAACATGCACCTCAGTGCGGAGTCGTCAAGAGGTCCCGACCGAGTGAGCCTTGTGCACGTAGAGTGGACCAACCCGCTATCGTTCTTTGCGTAAGACTGCTATCCATCGGGGGTAGTTTCGCACTTTGAATACATTATGTCAAGAAAAATAAGCTTTTGAAGATTCTGTCACCAAGACTTACGAGTCTAAGGAGATTGGTTCTTAAGTGAGACCGTTTGTGACTCCACCAATCTCCTGGGAATCCTTGATTTGTCTTAATTTCTTTGACATAATCCTTTCATTTTGTGACAAACCCACGTTGCGATACAAGTTTCTACCAAAGGAAGGTAGGCGCAATGGTACTCTTCGAGGACTCAAAGGAGATGGTCAGCTGTTCCTGAACATCACGCATCGCACGAGGGAAGTACCTGTTCACTCTTTGCTCTCTTATTTTCCCTATTGTTTGTTGCATGCATTATGTGTCTTGAACTTAAGTTGTGCCGTGAGGACACGGCTTTGTTCAAAAGTGTGGGGTGGGAGAGTCAGTTGTTGTGTCATCACGTTTACTTTCTTGCACATGCATGAGTCAGCACGTTTCCCTTTAAAATTTTTAATTTTTTTGAATAAAATGCGTAGTTTTGTGAATAAAATGCGTAGGGATGAGATGTTGAGCTTTGATGATGTGAAATAGATGGAACTAAGTACATGCATTACTCTTATGAAATTTTAATTGTGCGACTAACATGTGATCTAACTATCTATGTGTCCTTATGAGTTGAGATAAAAAGGGATGTGGAGTTGATAGAAATGTCCTAGTGAGGCTTGACAAAAGCACTCAAGGATCCGGGATTCGAGTTACATGGTTATACGAACTTGTGGAGGCTGCATTTCGAGACTTGTGGTATAGAGTGACTCCACCATTGCAGCGTTTATGCAAGTGGTGGGACGGGAATCAAACCGTCCTATCTCTAGTCTTAGTAGCCGGGAAAATAGGTGAGTGACCCTCATCTTGACTCGCGCGAAATGACAAGGATGAGAAAGAGCGGGGAGGTATTTCCATATGCTTGAGGGCGATGATTGGACCTCCCAGGAACGGACAAAGAAACTCACAAAAAGGAGCAAGGCTCAAAGAAAAATCAACTCATGTGGAGATTTACCCGAAACAAAGTGAAGTACATCAATGCCATACAAAGGCCGAAGGCCAAGTTCACTACAAAGATGTCCAAGCAAATACCAAAGACTCAATCCTTAAGCTCGAATACATCAAGTGCTAGAAGAAGCAACAAGTATAACCATGTAATAAGAACCGGACCCAAGAGTGTAGATCATGGGTCTAAAAAGGACTATCTCCCACTCATCCAAATTGGTTTGCATCTCGACTCAAAGGTACATGTATCAAGTTAATTCCATGTTTTAGCAAATGCCTTGAGTAGTGATTGAGAATGCATAGAAAGGGGAAATCTAGACTAGCATTTATATAGGGGTGCCAAGAAGGACTTATGATGTTTTATTTCCTCTTGTGACTTAAGGCCTTGTTCGGGACGAACAAGTTCAAGTGTGGGGTGATTTGATGAGACGTATTTATACGACTCGTCGAGCCAATTAATCCCATATATTTTGACACTTTATCATGCGAACAATTACTTTTTAGTATGGTTTTGCATTTCAGGTGATTCGGAAGCACTTGGAGGAAAAGCGCATAAAAGATGGCATTTTAAGCCAAATTCATCACAAGGCCATTTATGATCGCACAAGGCCATGCGAACGCACGGTATTTTTATGCCACTGGTTTGGACCATGAGAACGCACAAGCCGGGATAGTCCCAGGCCCCAGCCGAGCCATCTAGCACTGAATTCGAGTTGCCCGGGCAAACCATCTGATCTGACAAAACCGCCTCGAGCAAAATGATCCAAATGGAAAATAAGGTGGACAATGTCGGAAAACCAAGACGAAAGCTCGGGCAGATTGTCCGTTGGCCCAATTCCAAGCCGCGTCCCAGGCCCCGTCAGGGCCCTGCGTGCACAGATTCAAGTCGATGCGAGAATCCTCGGACGAACTTCATCGGCAGGGATTTCTGGATCGACCAAAGTATTTCCCTTCATGCCAATATGGGATGGTGCCAATATCAGAAGGATTGGTTGAAGAACCTCGAAAGACCCCGACAGGGCCCTGCGCGCAGAGTCTGGGCAATACAAGAATCCTCGAGTGAATCTCATCAATTGGATATTTGGCCTCGATAGGTATGCTTAAAATATTTAATATATACAGAAAGGTGAATAACCCAATCGAGTGAATCTCATATCAAAGGCCGAAGGCCAAACTCACTACAAAAGCTGTCCAACCAAAGCAAAAAGAACTCAAACACCTAGAAGCTCGAACAAATCACGTGCAAGAAAAAGCAATGAAGTATAACCATATAGCAAGAGTTCGGAACCGAGAGCGTAGATCATGGGTCTAAAGAGGACTATCTCCTACTCATCCGAATTGGTTTGCATCTCGGCTCAAAGGTAGCTCGTATCAAGTTATTTCCATGTTTGAACACAATACTTTTAGTAACGGTTGAGTTATGCGTGGAAAGGTGAAATCTAGACTAGCAACTTATATTCATGTAGCATTATCCAGGACGTCAAAGAAAGTGTGGTGTTTCATTGATTTCCCTTCTATGACTTATTCTTGTTCGGGACGAACAAGTTTAAGTGTGGGGTGATTTGATGAGTCGTATTTATACAACTCGTCGAGTCAATTAATCCCATATATTTCGACACTTTATTATGCGAACAATTACTCTTTAGTATGGTTTTGCATTTCAGCTGTTTCGGAAGCTCTTGAAGGAAACGCGCATAAAAGATGGCATTTAAGGCCCAAAACACCACAGTGGAAAATCAGACCTTCGGAGGTTCGGCGGAGTGCTGGGAATGAACCGTTGATCAGAAAAATACGAGCCACATGCCGTTGCGTAGGTGACTCAATTCCCTACAACTCTAACGTTCACACTGAGAGCATCCGAGGTCGTTTGGAAGGTCAAACCAAGAGTCAAAGTCAAACTGTTGACTGTCACTATTCGCTGACATCATCGCTGACGTCATCATCGTTGACCATCACTGTTCACTGACATCATCGCTGACTGCCACTCTTCACTGATGTAAGCGATGACATCATCACTGTTGACTGCCACTGTTCACTGACGTAAGCGATGACGTCATCACTGTTGACTGCCACTGTTCACTGACGTAAGCGATGACGTCAGCAACACTGTTCACGACGATTTTTGGCTATAAATAGGGATTGTGGGAGGAGGATTCAAATCATCAATCAATCCATTGGAAGTGAGAGCTCCTCTCTCCTTCCCACTTCAATACAAACACCATTTTCCTTACTTGTATTTGTTATTTCCGAAATGCTCTCTACTTGTTCTTGAATCCAAAGCTTTCTTTACCTTCCTTGTTCTAGTTATGGCTCTTGTATTCTTTGACATGAGTACAAGGGGCTAAAGCTCATATTCGGTATAGGGTTTCAATCCTTGTGCCGACTTCTTGAGACTTGAGTTCTTAATGCCTTTTACATTTCTCTAGTCCTCAAGTTTATTTCAAGGGTCATTTGGCAAGGCTAAGTGGATGTTTTGCCACAAAGCTTAGCCGAGCTAAATGATCCCTATAGTCAATATTTACTGGATACTTTGCGGCAAAGGTAGATAGTGACACCTAGTTTGAGCAACACCTTTGTCGGGTTGTTCATTCTAGTAGAGGGCTAGAAGCCTAAAACTCTGTCAAGCTTAGTTGTGGAGTACCACCTTTGTCGGGGTACTAGGGTTGTCACCTTTGTCGGGACAACCACATAACACCTTGACGGGTTAAGGGTGTGGAGTACCACCTTTGTCGGGGTATTTGGGTTGTCACCTTTGTCGGGACAACCACACTTAGAATTGTAAAAGAGATCATTCGAAGTCTATGATGGAAGTGTCACAAGTTGAGACCCTAGACTGAATATCACTCTCATCCATTTACTTTCAGTTCTTTACTTTCAAGCACTTTACTTTCAATACTTTACTTTCCGTATTTACTTTCAGTTCAGTATTTACTTTCATTTGTTTCCAGTCATTTACTTTCAGTCTTAAAACAACCCAAAACCCAATCTGTCTTTACTTTCATTTTCTTTCTTTTTAAAGAACAACTATTCCACACGACTCTCTTGGGTTCGACCCCTACTTACCACTCTACTAATCCAATAGTGAGCCACGAGTAGTGGAGATTATAAATGTTTTTGAACAAGTAAAACGACACTTGTCAAATGGCGCCGTTGCCGGGGAGTTGTGAATCGGAATAGTTGTTCTTTTTGTTTGTTTTTGTTTTGCAGCCCAATATGTCTTCCTACTATGGATGTGAGCTTTGGAACAACGAGGAGTTTTCCCCACCTTCCTTCGAACTTGAAGTCCGCGAGAAGATCAATAACCTTAAGCAATCCCGGGACGAAACATTGGACGAGTACTTATGGTACTTCGATTCCCTTGTGACGAGCTGCCCGCACCATGGATTCACAAATTTATATCTTCTTCAAAGGTTTCTCGGTGGGATGATGCCACATTATTGGGATAAGCTTAATGATGCTGCGGCAGGAGGCTCGGTGAATAACTTAAGCATGGATGAGCTTTGGTACTTGATAAATGATGTGGCTGAGAGGTCAAGACAAGAACGGGCCAAGCTGCTCGAAGAACTGGCCAACATGGTACACCAAATCCAGGTCAAAAGCGACGAATCATGGGTGGCTCAAAAAGAAGCATCAAACCAGCTCTGGGACCTCATTAACAAACTGCCCAAATCAATTTCGGTCCTAACTACAGAACTGCCCGAGGAAGTCCCGGTCCTCACTGTCGAAGCGGCCGAGGAAATCAAGCCAGGCCCGGACTTCACCACCGAACTGCCCGAGACAGACCCGGTCCTCATGGCCAAGAGACCCCAACTTAACCCTTCATGTTTTATGCAGGTCACATCCACCGAAGAGCATGTAGTCAATAATGATGCGGTGCAAGGAGAGTTGGAGGCGGATCAAGGGCAAAGAAAACCAACAATGGAGCGCTCACTCACCACTACTCAACATAGCGGCTCGGAAAAATCTCTCGTTCCAATGCAACCCATCGCCGCTGCCACAAAGAGGAAGCTTAACATGGGCACATGCTTGACGTCGCCTACACTTAATGGCACAATACTGAATTTCCAGAATTGCAAAGGTGCCAACCATTCGTACATGAGAAAGCGATAAAGACATGGCCCGAAGGAATGGAAGCCGGGATGGAGAAATACAAGGCCACGACCAGCAGCTATGGAGTCCTCGCCTTCTCAAGGATATGTGAAGAAGAAACCGCCGGAGCAATGGAGAACAGAACCGACCACATCACTCCATGAGATCTTTGGACGGTGTAAAAGAGCGGCCGTGAGGAAGTTTGACCTCACTCACCCATGGGATCCCACCTTATGATCCCTAAATGAGGTACCGTCGAGCCAACGACGTAAAACAAAGGCGCTCGCAGGGAGGCAGCCCGGCATTTCTTTTTTATAGATTTATTTACTTGGGAAAGAAGATGATTTTCATGCAGGGGACAGATGCAAACGCATGAGGAGACTGTGCAAGCACACACGGCTGGGAATTCAATCGCAAGCGGGCACGCAAGGCCATCCGAAATGTTTGCGTAAGACTGCCATCCATCGGGGGTAGTTTCACATCTTGAAAATATTGTGTCGAGAAAAATAAGCTTTTGAGGATTCTGTCACCAAGACTTACGAGTCTAAGGAAATTGGTTTTTAAGTGAGACCGCTTGTGACTCCACCAATTTCCTGGGAATCCTTTATTTGTCTTAAATTCTTTGACACAGTCCTTTCATTTTGTGACGAACTCACGTTGCGATACAAATTTCTACCAAAAGAAGGCAGGCGCAATGGTGCTCTTCGAGGACTGAAAGGAGAATGGTCAGCTATTTCCAAACATCACGCATCTCACGAGGGAAGTGCCTGTCCAACCTTACTCTCTTCTTATTTCCCTATTGTTTGTTTGCATGCATAGTCGTGTCTTTGAACTTAAGTTGTTCCGTGAGGACACGGCTTTGTTTAAAAGTGTGGGGTGAGTGTCAGTTATTGTGTCAGCACGTTTATTTCTTACACTTGCATAAAGAGTCAGCACGTTTCCCTTGAAATTTTTTTTTTTTTGAATAAAATGCGTAGTTTTGTGAATAAAATGCCTAGATATGCGATATTGATCTTTGATGATGTGAAATAGATAGAGCCGATTACATGCATTTCTCTTGTGAAATCAGAATTGTGTGACTTCATGTGAACTTAACCCCTACGTGTCCTTATGAGTTAAGATAAACAGGGATTAGGAGTTGATAGAAACGTCCTAGAAAGGCTTGACAAGGCACTCAAAGGACCGAACTTCAAATTATATGGTTATATGGATTTAGTGGAGGCTAGCACCTCGAGACAACATGGTTCAGAGTTGACTCCGCCACTGCAGTGTTTATGTAGGAAGGCGGGACGGGAAACAGACCGTCCTATCTCTAGTCCGAAGTAGCCGGGAAAAGAGGTGAGCGACCCTCATCTTGACTCGCGTGAAAACGACAAGGATGAGAAAGAGCAGGGAGGTATTTCCATATGCTTGCGGGCGATGATTGGACCTCTCAAAAGTGAAGGAATCATGGACAATCAATTCACATCAAAGGAGCAAAGCTCAAGAAAAATCATCCAAAATGTGAAATTCCACACGAAACAAAAGTGAAGTGCACCACTGTCATATCAAAGGCCGAAGGCCAAACTCACTACAAAAGCTGTCCAACCAAAGCAAAAAGAACTCAAACACCTTGAAGCTCGAACAAATCACGTGCAAGAAAAAGCAATGAAGTATAACCATATAGCAAGAGTTCGGAACCGAGAGCGTAGATCATGGGTCTAAAGAGGACTATCTCCTACTCATCCGAATTGGTTTGCATCTCGGCTCAAAGGTAGCTCGTATCAAGTTATTTCCATGTTTGAACACAATACTTTTAGTAACGGTTGGGTTATGCGTGGAAAGGTGAAATCTAGACTAGCAACTTATATTCATGTAGCATTATCCAGGACGTCAAAGAAAGTGTGGTGTTTCATTGATTTCCCTTCTATGACTTATTCTTGTTCGGGACGAACAAGTTTAAGTGTGGGGTGATTTGATGAGTCGTATTTATACAACTCGTCGAGTCAATTAATCCCATATATTTCGACACTTTATTATGCGAACAATTACTCTTTAGTATGGTTTTGCATTTCAGCTGTTTCGGAAGCTCTTGAAGGAAACGCGCATAAAAGATGGCATTTAAGGCCCAAAACACCACAGTGGAAAATCAGACCTTCGGAGGTTCGGCGGAGTGCTGGGAATGAACCGTTGATCAGAAAAATACGAGCCACATGCCGTTGCGTAGGTGACTCAATTCCCTACAACTCTAACGTTCACACTGAGAGCATCCGAGGTCGTTTGGAAGGTCAAACCAAGAGTCAAAGTCAAACTGTTGACTGTCACTATTCGCTGACATCATCGCTGACGTCATCATCGTTGACCATCACTGTTCACTGACATCATCGCTGACGTCATCATCGTTGACTGCCACTCTTCACTGATGTAAGCGATGACATCATCACTGTTGACTGCCACTGTTCACTGACGTAAGCGATGACGTCATCACTGTTGACTGCCACTGTTCACTGACGTAAGCGATGACGTCAGCAACACTGTTCACGACGATTTTTGGCTATAAATAGGGATTGTGGGAGGAGGATTCAAATCATCAATCAATCCATTGGAAGTGAGAGCTCCTCTCTCCTTCCCACTTCAATACAAACACCATTTTCCTTCCTTTCTAGGACGTTTCTATCAACTCCACATCCCTGTTTATCTTAACTCATAAGGACACGTAGCGGTTAAGTTCACATGAAGTCACACAATTCTGATTTCACAAGAGAAATGCATGTAATCGGCTCTATCTATTTCACATCATCAAAGATCAATATCGCATATCTAGGCATTTTATTCACAAAACTACGCATTTTATTCAAAAAAAAAAATATGCAACGATGATTTGAAATGGTGTTTGTATTGAAGTGGGAAGGAGAGAGGAGCTCTCACTTCCAATGGATTGATTGATGATTTGAATCCTCCTCCCACAATCCCTATTTATAGCCAAAAATCGTCGTGAACAGTGTTGCTGACGTCATCGCTTACGTCAGTGAACAGTGGCAGTCAACAGTGATGACGTCATCGCTTACGTCAGTGAACAGTGGCAGTCAACAGTGATGATGTCATCGCTTACATCAGTGAAGAGTGGCAGTCAACGATGATGACGTCAGCGATGATGTCAGTGAACAGTGATGGTCAACGATGATGACGTCAGCGATGATGTCAGCGAATAGTGACAGTCAACAGTTTGACTTTGACTCTTGGTTTGACCTTCCAAACGACCTCGGATGCTCTCAGTGTGAACGTTAGAGTTGTAGGGAATTGAGTCACCTACGCAACGGCATGTGGCTCGTATTTTTCTGATCAACGGTTCATACCCAGCACTCCGCCGAACCTCCGAAGGTCTGATTTTCCACTGTGGTGTTTTGGGCCTTAAATGCCATCTTTTATGCGCGTTTCCTTCAAGAGCTTCCGAAACAGCTGAAATGCAAAACCATACTAAAGAGTAATTGTTCGCATAATAAAGTGTCGAAATATATGGGATTAATTGACTCGACGAGTTGTATAAATACGACTCATCAAATCACCCCACACTTAAACTTGTTCGTCCCGAACAAGAATAAGTCATAGAAGGGAAATCAATGAAACACCACACTTTCTTTGACGTCCTGGATAATGCTACATGAATATAAGTTGCTAGTCTAGATTTCACCTTTCCACGCATAACTCAACCGTTACTAAAAGTATTGTGTTCAAACATGGAAATAACTTGATACGAGCTACCTTTGAGCCGAGATGCAAACCAATTCGGATGAGTAGGAGATAGTCCTCTTTAGACCCATGATCTACGCTCTCGGTTCCGAACTCTTGCTATATGGTTATACTTCATTGCTTTTTCTTGCACGTGATTTGTTCGAGCTTCAAGGTGTTTGAGTTCTTTTTGCTTTGGTTGGACAGCTTTTGTAGTGAGTTTGGCCTTCGGCCTTTGATATGACAGTGGTGCACTTCACTTTTGTTTCGTGTGGAATTTCACATTTTGGATGATTTTTCTTGAGCTTTGCTCCTTTGATGTGAATTGATTGTCCATGATTCCTTCACTTTTGAGAGGTCCAATCATCGCCCACAAGCATATGGAAATACCTCCCTGCTCTTTCTCATCTTGTCGTTTTCACGCGAGTCAAGATGAGGGTCGCTCACCTCTTTTCCCGGCTACTTCGGACTAGAGATAGGACGGTCTGTTTCCCGTCCCGCCTTCCTACATAAACACTGCAGTGGCGGAGTCAACTCTGAACCATGTTGTCTCGAGGTGCTAGCCTCCACTAAATCCATATAACCATATAATTTGAAGTTCGGTCCTTTGAGTGCCTTGTCAAGCCTTTTTAGGACGTTTCTATCAACTCCACATCCCTATTTATCTTAACTCATAAGGACACGTAGGGGTTAAGTTCACATGAAGTCACACAATTCTGATTTCACAAGAGAAATGCATGTAATCGGCTCTATCTATTTCACATCATCAAAGATCAATATCGCATATCTAGGCATTTTATTCACAAAACTACGCATTTTATTCAAAAAAAAAAATTCAAGGGAAACGTGCTGACTCTTTATGCAAGTGTAAGAAATAAACGTGCTGACACAATAACTGACACTCACCCCACACTTTTAAACAAAGCCGTGTCCTCACGGAACAACTTAAGTTCAAAGACACGACTATGCATGCAAACAAACAATAGGGAAATAAGAAGAGAGTAAGGTTGGACAGGCACTTCCCTCGTGAGATGCGTGATGTTTGGAAATAGCTGACCATTCTCCTTTCAGTCCTCGAAGAGCACCATTGCGCCTGCCTTCTTTTGGTAGAAATTTGTATCGCAACGTGAGTTCGTCACAAAATGAAAGGACTGTGTCAAAGAATTTAAGACAAATAAAGGATTCCCAGGAAATTGGTGGAGTCACAAGCGGTCTCACTTAAAAACCAATTTTCTTAGACTCGTAAGTCTTGGTGACAGAATCCTCAAAAGCTTATTTTTCTCGACACAATATTTTCAAGATGTGAAACTACCCCCGATGGATGGCAGTCTTACGCAAACATTTCGGATGGCCTTGCGTGCCCGCTTGCGATTGAATTCCCAGCCGTGTGTGCTTGCACAGTCTCCTCATGCGTTTGCATCTGTCCCCTGCATGAAAATCATCTTCTTTCCCAAGTAAATAAATCTATAAAAAAGAAATGCCGGGCTGCCTCCCTGCGAGCGCCTTTGTTTTACGTCGTTGGCTCGACGGTACCTCATTTAGGGATCATAAGGTGGGATCCCATGGGTGAGTGAGGTCAAACTTCCTCACGGCCGCTCTTTTACACCGTCCAAAGATCTCATGGAGTGATGTGGTCGGTTCTGTTCTCCATTGCTCCGGCGGTTTCTTCTTCACATATCCTTGAGAAGGCGAGGACTCCATAGCTGCTGGTCGTGGCCTTGTATTTCTCCATCCCGGCTTCCATTCCTTCGGGCCATGTCTTTGTCGCTTTCTCATGTACGAATGGTTGGCACCTTTGCAATTCTGGAAATTCAGTATTGTGCCATTAAGTGTAGGCGACGTCAAGCATGTGCCCATGTTAAGCTTCCTCTTTGTGGCAGCGGCGATGGGTTGCATTGGAACGAGAGATTTTTCCGAGCCGCTATGTTGAGTAGTGGTGAGTGAGCGCTCCATTGTTGGTTTTCTTTGCCCTTGATCCGCCTCCAACTCTCCTTGCACCGCATCATTATTGACTACATGCTCTTCGGTGGATGTGACCTGCATAAAACATGAAGGGTTAAGTTGGGGTCTCTTGGCCATGAGGACCGGGTCTGTCTCGGGCAGTTCGGTGGTGAAGTCCGGGCCTGGCTTGATTTCCTCGGCCGCTTCGACAGTGAGGACCGGGACTTCCTCGGGCAGTTCTGTAGTTAGGACCGAAATTGATTTGGGCAGTTTGTTAATGAGGTCCCAGAGCTGGTTTGATGCTTCTTTTTGAGTCACCCATGATTCGTCGCTTTTGACCTGGATTTGGTGTACCATGTTGGCCAGTTCTTCGAGCAGCTTGGCCCGTTCTTGTCTTGACCTCTCAGCCACATCATTTATCAAGTACCAAAGCTCATCCATGCTTAAGTTATTCACCGAGCCTCCTGCCGCAGCATCATTAATCTTATCCCAATAATGTGGCATCATCCCACCGAGAAACCTTTGAAGAAGATATAAATTTGTGAATCCATGGTGCGGGCAGCTCGTCACAAGGGAATCGAAGTACCATAAGTACTCGTCCAATGTTTCGTCCCGGGATTGCTTAAGGTTATTGATCTTCTCGCGGACTTCAAGTTCGAAGGAAGGTGGGGAAAACTCCTCGTTGTTCCAAAGCTCACATCCATAGTAGGAAGACATATTGGGCTGCAAAACAAAAACAAACAAAAAGAACAACTATTCCGATTCACAACTCCCCGGCAACGGCGCCATTTGACAAGTGTCGTTTTACTTGTTCAAAAACATTTATAATCTCCACTACTCGTGGCTCACTATTGGATTAGTAGAGTGGTAAGTAGGGGTCGAACCCAAGAGAGTCGTGTGGAATAGTTGTTCTTTAAAAAGAAAGAAAATGAAAGTAAAGACAGATTGGGTTTTGGGTTGTTTTAAGACTGAAAGTAAATGACTGGAAACAAATGAAAGTAAATACTGAACTGAAAGTAAATACGGAAAGTAAAGTATTGAAAGTAAAGTGCTTGAAAGTAAAGAACTGAAAGTAAATGGATGAGAGTGATATTCAGTCTAGGGTCTCAACTTGTGACACTTCCATCATAGACTTCGAATGATCTCTTTTACAATTCTAAGTGTGGTTGTCCCGACAAAGGTGACAACCCAAATACCCCGACAAAGGTGGTACTCCACACCCTTAACCCGTCAAGGTGTTATGTGGTTGTCCCGACAAAGGTGACAACCCTAGTACCCCGACAAAGGTGGTACTCCACAACTAAGCTTGACAGAGTTTTAGGCTTCTAGCCCTCTACTAGAATGAACAACCCGACAAAGGTGTTGCTCAAACTAGGTGTCACTATCTACCTTTGCCGCAAAGTATCCAGTAAATATTGACTATAGGGATCATTTAGCTCGGCTAAGCTTTGTGGCAAAACATCCACTTAGCCTTGCCAAATGACCCTTGAAATAAACTTGAGGACTAGAGAAATGTAAAGGCATTAAGAACTCAAGTCTCAAGAAGTCGGCACAAGGATTGAAACCCTATACCGAATATGAGCTTTAGCCCCTTGTACTCATGTCAAAGAATACAAGAGCCATAACTAGAACAAGGAAGGTAAAGAAAGCTTTGGATTCAAGAACAAGTAGAGAGCATTTCGGAAATAACAAATACAAGTAAGGAAAATGGTGTTTGTATTGAAGTGGGAAGGAGAGAGGAGCTCTCACTTCCAATGGATTGATTGATGATTTGAATCCTCCTCCCACAATCCCTATTTATAGCCAAAAATCGTCGTGAACAGTGTTGCTGACGTCATCGCTTACGTCAGTGAACAGTGGCAGTCAACAGTGATGACGTCATCGCTTACGTCAGTGAACAGTGGCAGTCAACAGTGATGATGTCATCGCTTACATCAGTGAAGAGTGGCAGTCAACGATGATGACGTCAGCGATGATGTCAGTGAACAGTGATGGTCAACGATGATGACGTCAGCGATGATGTCAGCGAATAGTGACAGTCAACAGTTTGACTTTGACTCTTGGTTTGACCTTCCAAACGACCTCGGATGCTCTCAGTGTGAACGTTAGAGTTGTAGGGAATTGAGTCACCTACGCAACGGCATGTGGCTCGTATTTTTCTGATCAACGGTTCATTCCCAGCACTCCGCCGAACCTCCGAAGGTCTGATTTTCCACTGTGGTGTTTTGGGCCTTAAATGCCATCTTTTATGCGCGTTTCCTTCAAGAGCTTCCGAAACAGCTGAAATGCAAAACCATACTAAAGAGTAATTGTTCGCATAATAAAGTGTCGAAATATATGGGATTAATTGACTCGACGAGTTGTATAAATACGACTCATCAGTAGTCCTTTGTGTTTTGAGGGTTTAGAACCCTCCTTGGCACTCTGTGAGCATTATATATACATTGAAATTCATGTGGATGGTTGTTGATTTCATTTTCTCCTGTGCTATGAAATGATATGCAATTTAGGTGTTTGATAAAATGCTTAAATGACATTTAGACTAAAACTTGAAACTATGACTTGAAAAAGTTAGGGAATAGTTTTAGTATGGAGAAAATGATTCATATCTTGATCACGATGGTGAACCCTAGGATATGGATGCTTGACTAGGATTAAAATATTTAATTCATTGGATTTGGTTTGTAATGAAAGTTATGAACTAAGTGGTGAGTTAAAGTGTGTTAATATCTTGAAAGAGTGATACTCCACCATTGATGGTCCAAGGCTTGAGGAAATGTCAACGAAACTTGAATTATTAAGCAAATCGTTGTTCAATCACATGAATTATTTGTATTTGATCTTTTGAGCTGCTAGGGAGGGGATAACCCTTGAAACTCATTTTATCCATTTTACAATCTCTATATTGCCTTGTCAACTAGCATTGAAACATAAACCCACCTAAATCAAAATTTGATAGGAATAGCCAATTGGAAAATTTGATAACTCTTAGCGTACAATCCAATTGCTCCGTTGGGTTCGACTTGGACTTCCAATTATTAATTCTTTTGACTTGCATATCTTTGCATGAGAAAAACTACAATGTCACCACTGCATCTAGAATGATAGCAGGATGACCTACAGATGCACAAATTTGGACCAGACCGGACCGAAATTTGACGATCCGATCTGACCCGTGCCATAAAAAACCCGATCCGATCCACGGTCTACATTTTTGAAAATTTCCGGTCCACCGATCTGACCCGGACCGTAAAAGTACGATCTGGTCTGGTCCGAGTCTGGTCTGGACCGTAAATATAAGGTAATCCGCTCCGGTCAACTTTTTACCAAAAACCTGGTCCACCGGTCCAATCCACTTTTTACCAAAAACCTAGTCCACCGGTCCGGTCTATGTAAACCCCGGTCCAGTCCGGTCCACGGTCTATATTTTTGACAATTTTCGGTCAACCGATTCGATCCGGAATGTAAAATTCGATCTTATCCGGGTCGGACCGATTGTGCATCCCTAGAATAATCTTTACGACCTGAATACAAACTTGGCAAGCAGTTGTACATATTTTTCATTCCTAGTACTTACAATCAATACTGCCTACCATACCAGGAAATCATCATTGCTCTGCCTTGCGTAGAAGTCTAGATTGATCCGCCGCATTTCGAGATCGTAGGTAATCGATTTTGTAAACCTCAACTATTTGTTCACACCACTTCTTCATACATTTGAATTTTGTTGACTCGCCCCATCTTTGTAAGTTCAGCACATTGATCTGCACACGATCCGTATGCTAGTATTCGTATAACACCGGTCATCTTTTGCCCAGGAAGGAGACCAAGCAATCGCATCACGTCGTTGATGCTAGAATGTATCATGATTGCAAAGCGCGATTTTGATACAATTAAACAACTTACTACTCATACGATACCTCCTCCAAAAGTCTTGTGGTCAAAAGATAGGGCGTGCAACAAAATAATCTTCCAACAAATTTTATCCCATAGATTGTCGGTCTTTCTCGATTCGGTTAACGACGAGGGGGAGAATTGCCTTCACTACCGAGTGTTGCTAGCACGACTGCATCCATGATAAAAGAATTAGTAATTGTATCACTTTCTCTTCTTTGTTGTTCGTACCACCTTCTATTTCCATCGAAATCCAATGGATCCATTTTGCGAGTGAATGGGAAAAAGATGAAATATGTGGTGGGAGATAGTGTGAGTATAGAATAATGGTAGGTCTATTATATATAGGAATTTTCAGATTTCTGAAAATCTAATCAAATACACGTGTCACATAACGGTTGGTCAAAAATATTATCGAAAATCTAGTCCAATATTTCAAACGATAGTATGCGGATTTGGAGATTTTCACAATCTAAATGTATACACGTGTCACATAACCACTGGTCCAAAATAATATCGCAAATCCAATCTAATAATTCAAATGATAGTATAAAGATTTTGAGATTTTCACAATCCAAATGTATACACATGTCACATGCCTATTATGTAAAATGTGATCGGAAATCTCAATTAATTTATTAAGTTATAAATTATTTTTAAAATAAAAATAAAAAAATTTATTTGATAAATAGTGCTCAATTTTTAAACATGTGCAAAATTTAAATATCAAGGAGATGCTAGTTGTCTAGGAGGTGCTGATTGAACACCTTCTCAAATTGGTGCGGATGCTCTTATGACTATAAAGGCCTATCCACTTTGACTCTATTTAACTTAACAGAAACTTATCTTAAATGATCTTAACTTATAGTGACTGATCTTAACTTATATTAACTTAACTGAAACTTATGTTAACTTTATAAAGGTAAGTTCAGTTCTATTTCTTCCGCCACCGGACCTTCTCCTACCGCGCGCCCATATGTACGACGGAGCCGCCGTGACCGGCGGAGAGACGATGTCGACCCCGCCGTTGACCCGCTGTTGACCGGTCGGTGCGCAACCGGTGACTGACCGTTGACCGGCCAGTGCGCAATCGTTGACCGCCAGGTGACCGGCCATTGACCGTCGCAAAGCCACCGTTGACCGTCGCCATATTTGACCAAAAAACAGCTTTTATAGCAAAAAAAAGATTTTTATTACATCTGATGGCAAAAAAATCGAAAAAGGTAAAAGATATACAATCCGATTTCAATTAGAGAATTGTGGTTTAAAAGAATATTTAGAAAATATTTTTGTAAAGTTTAAAAGACACAGTGAATATGGTTGGTTCCAGTTTCGGTTGTTGGGATTCATTAAACGCAGCATTGATTATGCATAAATCCGCTCCTCGGATGCCTTTACAGGTTCCATTCATCTCAAATCCGTCCGGCGTCGGTAGGCACAATTTCGGATCAACTCAAATTCGCAGATCTAACGACGGCGACACCTACGGATTGAAATTCGCCGTGTTCCCTCTCAACTCGACATCAAACTCCTTCGAATCTGTCCGGCGTTGATCTTCCGGTACATCCTGTCCCACTGTCATCGTGTTTCTACTGTTTTGTCAAATGATGCTGTGTTTTCAAACGAAACTGCCATCGTGTTTCTACTGTGTTGTTAATTTGGACGGCTCATTTGTTTTAGTTTTTATGCTGTGTTTTCAAACGAAACATCCATCGTGGTTATGCTATTTACCTCATACTTTCAGTTTCTCATTATTTTTGAGTTTATTGTGACGCTGTGTTTTCAAACGAAACTGCCATCGTGTTCAGTGTTCAACTTAAATTCTTCTAAACAAATCAAATTAATGACCAACACTGAACATCACAATAAACTCAAAAATAATAAGAAACTGAAAGAATGAGGTAAACAGCATAACCACGATGGCAATTTCGTTTGAAAACAAAGCATAAAAACTAAAACAAATGAGCAGTCCAAATTAACAACACAGTAGAAACACGATGGCAGTTTCGTTTGAAAACACAGCATCATTTGACAAAACAGTAGAAACACGATGACAGTGGGACAGGATGTACCGGAAGATCAACGTCGGACAGATCCGAAGGAGTTTGATGTCGAGTTGAGACGGAACACGGCGAATTTCAATTTGTAGGTGTCGCCGTCGTTAGATCGGCGAATTTGAGTAGATCCGGAATTGTGCCTATCGACGCCGGACGGATTTGAGATGAATGGAACCTGTAAAGGCATCCGAGGAGCGGATTTATGCAAAATCAATGCTGCGTTTAATGAATCCCAACAACCGAAACTGGAACCAACCATATTCACTGTGTCTTTTAAACTTTACAAAAATGTTTTCTAAATATTCTTTTAAACCACAATTCTCTAATTGAAATTTGATTGTATATCTTTTACCTTTTTCGATTTTTTTGCCATCAGATGTGATAAAAATCTTTTTTTTTTGCCATCAAAGCCATTTTTTGATCTAATATGGCGCCGACGACGGTCAACGGTGGCTCTGCGACGGTCAACGCCGGTCAACGGTCGGTCATCTGGCGGTCAACGATTGCGCACCGGCCGGTCAACGGCGGGTCAACGGTCAGTCACCGGCCGGTCAACGGTTGCTTACCGGCGGGTCAACGGCGGCGTCGACAG
Organism: Rhodiola chrysanthemifolia; assembly: GCA_033675395.1. NCBI lineage: Eukaryota > Viridiplantae > Streptophyta > Magnoliopsida > Saxifragales > Crassulaceae > Rhodiola > Rhodiola chrysanthemifolia. The sequence goes on from CM066207.1 coordinate 15,846,492, forward strand.
CGTCCCTCCGCCGGTCACGGCGGCTCCGTCGTACATATGGGCGGCGGTAAGAGAATGTCCGGTGGCGGAAGAAATAGAACTGAACTTACCTTTATAAAGTTAACATAAGTTTCAGTTAAGTTAATATAAGTTAAGATCAGTTAAGATCAGTCACTATAAGTTAAGATCAGTTAAAATAAGTTAAGATCATTTAAGATAAGTTTCAGTTAAGTTAAATAGATTCAAAGTGCACAGGCCCTTGTTGGTTGTAATTGCTTTGAGACACAATAAACACATTCTACCCATCACATTTATCTTAGTGGAAAGTGAAAATACTTCTAGCTGGAAGTGGTTCATGATATGCATTTCCGATGGTGTGTCACTTCACGTCAGGGTTTATGTCTGCGTTAGGCACAAAATGATTGCCTCTTAAGGCGTACCATAGTGTCTGCATTAGACACTTGCAATGCAACTTCAACACCAAGGTGCAGAACTCTCGTTTGAAAGGAAAACTCGGCAGGATAGCATATCAGAGGAAAAAACATACGTTTGAGGTTGAATATGCAAAGTTAATGGAACTGTTGCAAGAGAGACTAGAGGTCTGAAGATGGTTGTGCAATATAGACAGAGTTATGGCCTTCAGCACTACGGTAGCATGAGATAGGCACAACCAATGCTTTGGAATTGTACAACAATTATCTCAAAGGACGAACGTGATTTAGCCATTCCATCATTGGTTAAGTTCACATTTAAGTAGATGAATGCGTACTTTGAGAAGCTGGGAGATGCATACGATAACTACGGTTCAATGTTACCATCCGGAGATTCACAACACGTTGGAGGAATTTTAACCAAAGGGTAGACTACCACAGAGTGACGCTATATATTAAGTCGCGAGAAACTTATGAAGTGGCCACGACAAGAAATCATTATCGGTACACAACTCGCCTCCAGAGAAGAACATGTCTCTGAAAAATGGACATTATTTCATTTTCCTAGCGGTCATGCAATGTCAGCATACAAATACGCGCGCATGGATTACGCTAATTTGTTGCTCATGAGTATACGCTAGAAGCTTACAACACGACTTGGAGTTACTATTTTACTTCAGTGGCTCATGAGAGCTTCTGAAGGCCGTATAAGAGACTTTTTCATATTTCTAACCCTGATGTCACACATGTAAAGTCGATAGAAATCCGTCAAGGCAGAGTCATAATGAGATGGATCAGAGGGATTTTGATCAGTCCAATAGTCGGGGCGGTTTCATCACATGCACCTGGTTGAATTCAAAGATGCAAGATATGCCATGAAAAAGGCCATAACATAAGGGCATGTCCAACTCGAGATGCGAGCTAAATGGTCTAATCCCTTGGGTTTTATGTTAAGTTTAATTACATCATGGTTGTTAGTTGTGTTGTATTTTCTTTTCAATTTTGTAACCGGTTTGTTTGTTTTGTGATTCAATATTGTAAATCGTGTCAGACAGCTTCAAGTATTTCGTGTATTTTTAAACTTTTTAACTAAAGTGAACAATTCACAAATATGAGAGACGGATATTTGTTGATATTTGATCAACAGGTAACCAATACCAAAATCTGATTTTCCTAATACACCAATTTCCAGGGATCCGTTTAGTAAAAGAAATCGATTTCTGAGGATCTGGGCACTTTCATGCCATACCTGTCGGTTTTGGTTCGTTCTGACCTAGGTTTAGACAAAACCAGAACCCAGAAATCTTGTTTCTTTAAAAAGAAGGCATTTTAGATATGTGAAACTCAAACGGGTTAAAATGTAAAAGTAAAAGTGTATATAGTGTATTTTGAAGAAGAAAAACTCTATTAGCCCTAGAAGTTTTCGAAAGGTCACAAGTTTTTGAAATTTTACCAGTAAATTACTCTGCATAGAAAACATTTGGTGAAAAAGAACTCTGAATATGAAAACGAACAAATCCAATTTCACCTTCTAAACCCTTTAAGTTTCATTTGAATGATACAGATTCAAAAAATCCTTTGTCAACAAAAAGCAGCTATATATTCAAAGTCGTTTCAGCTAAAACAGTATTGATTATTGAATGTGTTTTCTATGAAAATTAGCAATATATTGCACTGGGTTTCTTTTTGACAAAAATCTGAAACAAAATAACAACTTACCAAGGAATATAAACATGGATTTGTCTTCAATGTCTTATCCTTCTTGCAAACTTAGGGGAAGCAATTCAATCTCTGCAAAGTGCACTGTTGTTAGCAGTCCAGCGTTTATACAGAGCATATTTAACCAAAAGAATATGGAAATACAAGTTACCTGTCTTTCGATTTCAACAAATGATGCCTCAAGCCTTTGTTTCAAATTTGTCCTATCCTTCGCACAAGCTTCCAGTTCGGTGTCTTTCAAAGAAAAAAATGGAAATCTTAAAGAGCTATTTCATTTGGCCACATGAACAGCATTCTAATAATTATACAGATCTGCAATTGTGAACTGGTCGAGGTACTTTATGGTAGAACAAAGCTGATTTTCAAGTCTCACCATAATAATAAGTTGATAATATTGTGACACGTTCTGTTGGCTGCAGATGAGCAAGGCTCAGTAAGAAGGCAATAACCAAAGCATCTACATATACACTAGATTAGACTTCTAATAAAATAAATAAATGAAATTGTACCATAACAAACATTCCCTCACGGCGAGTAGGAAGTTCCTCTAGCTTTCTCAATGTCTCATCACCTTTCGTCATTTTACCAAATACTGCATACTGAAATGAAAGTGCACTCATCCATATCCCATATATGCAGCAATGACATAAATTATGCTCTAAAATGGGGCATAGTTTACTGACCTTCCCATCAAGGTGAGGAGCGTTTCCAAGAAGAATTGAAAATGAAGATCCTCCACTGTTAGGATCATCGTGCCTATATGAAGAAGACAGAAATGTTATTAAGGTTCCATCATGAAGATCAAAACAACATAATTTGAAAGAGGAGTAAAAGTATGTGTCTGATTGTTTATACCTTCCCATAGAAAGGATGCCTCTATCATGCTTGACCTGACTAAATTCACCCACTACGGTCTTATAAGCCTCCACCCTTTGTTCCTCATTCATGGGGGCTGTTCTCCCATTCGCAACATCAGCCACTTGCGCAACAAAGCCCTTGTCAATCTACAGAAACAACTATACAGCTAAATCCAAATAGACAGTGTGCCGCCCAAAACGAAAAAAAGACATAGAAGGTTCATGTCAAATACTAACCCGGAAGAAATGATTTGTATTATATCCACCCAGCCGAGCAAGCTTGTAAATGTGATCTACTGTTATAGGCGCAACACTAGGGTAAAAGCCAAACTCCACGTCTCCATAGTTTGTCTACATTGAAAAGTATTACTATATTCAAAAATTGCCAACAATCACACATCTAAACTCAGATCAAATCAACAGCTTCATCTGTCACTTCCAAACACACTAAAGTGAAACTTGCTAACATCAAAATATAAATCAAAAGTTTCATCTGACGCATCTTATAATCTAATCGATTGAGACCCTTCGTTTTAAGTGCTAAATTTTCAACCAAGTGGATGTGGATCATCTTACTCTTTTATCGATCGCAAAAAAGACGAAGAATCAGATATAGAAAATAACCTGAAATACGACGCGAGCAGATCCTAGCTGCGGCTCCTCGACAAATGCGCAGGCCGAGAATGTGAGAATTAGAACGGAGATCACAACTCCGGCACCGTCGAGATCGAATCTCAGCATAGCTACCTTCCGATCGTCTACTTCCACACGGATCTAGAAAGTCAACGATTTGACTGAAATTTACATCTGGGTCGGCCTTTTTACCTTTCTCCTTGATTTGGGGCTTCTAGACCTGATGCCCAGTTTACAATTATGCTAAGTAAAATAAGTACACTTTTATTTTACGGATTTTTTCGAATTTGAATTTCTATATTATATGTTACGTATAGGTATTAATGTCATTATCGATAATAATGTGGTTTCTTACAAGCAATCAACTCTGCATGATTTAATAATGTGGCTACTAAGGTCTGTGTTGCCGAACGTCATGAAATAGAAATTCCTTCATACATGAATAAGTAACGTGTTTGTGAAACAGCCTTGTGTGGATCAAATAAATAACTCTCATCGGCATATGCAACCAATTCTTTATTTTATTCATACGTTCTTTTAAAGAATAAACTCATATCACTTGTTCCACCCAAGTAACGTAGGATGTGTTTAACATCACTCCAAGATATACTAAAACAGCTGTTACAGTAAGATAAGGTACTTCAGGACCTAAAATCTCTTTAATATTTGACCGTGGACAGTACTTGATAGTTCCTAAATTTTTCATCTCAAACTCCTTTTTCAAATAATTTACTGCTGATTGAATCTCTTCAGAAGTTCTAATTATGTTTAAATGATCAACATAAACAGCTATGATTATATAAAACATGGACATATTTGATTATTAAATAGCCCCCGCGCCAACAGATATTCACTTACGCGATTGTACCACATCCAACCAGATTGTTTCAATCGATGCAGTAATTTCTTTAATTTAATGGAGTACATATGATGAGGTTTTACTTATAATGCTCAGGCATTTTCAATCGTTCTGGGATTTTTATATAGATATCTTTATCTAATGACCCATACAAATATGTTGCTACCACATCCGTGAGTTGCATTTTATCTTGTTCAACAATGGCTTAAGTAATTCGAAATCTAAGTGTTGTTGCATCCACTACAATTGAATACGTTTCCATATAGTCTACTTCAGGCTTTTCATTAAAGCCTTGTGCAACCAGTCTAGCTTTGTATCTTACAACCTCATTACGTTCATTATGTTTTCGTAGGATCACCCTCTTATAGTCTACTAGTTTCACACCCTCGGGTGTTGGAGTCATAGGTCCAAAAACACCACGTTTATTCAAAGAATCCAACTCGGCTTGAATATCTTCTTTGAAAACTACCGTCTATATCTTTGTCCTCACATTCCTTAGATGCTGCTCTTCGGGAGCATTACCTTCATGTAACTTTTTATTTGATATATCGACATGACTTTTATGTTCTTTCTTCATTGAGGGAGTCGTATCCTTAGATTCTAGTGGTCTCCCACGTTTTTGATGTATTTGAGACTCACTTGTTATGTTTTTGTTTGGAGTTACTACTGCAATCTTTAAATGAGTTGATGCATTTTAAGAAGGTATATGTTACTTTGTCACTTCCTGTGCATCTATAAACATATCTTGAAGCCTATTTGCTACATTTTGCTAATGTAAAACCTATCGAACTTCAAGTTCACTCTCATTTGTTTTTGGATCTAAGAACGATAGAGAGGATGTATTATTCCATACAATCTCCTTTTTCTCCCTCGCTCAACTAGAGAATTTTATTTCATCAAAATGGCAATCTAAATATCGAGCCTTAAATAAATCACCACTTAATGGCTCTAGATATCCAGCCTTAAATAAATCACCACTTAATGACTCTAAATATCAAGCCTTAAATTGTATGAGATAATCATACATCTTCCACAAATTTCATAAGAAAACTTTTTTTAATAGAATTTTGACTTATTACATGAAGTGATTTATTGGTGTTTATAAACATCTACTTCATGAGATTATATCGTCTAAAAAAGATTTTTTTTACAACAAGAGATGATACATTGCTTTCTTCTAGGACTAAGACACATATTCATCCTCTTTAGAGGATGATTATGATTATCTCGTCGGGAAAAAGCATGTATGATGTCTACTTATCAGCTTTGAGGGATTTAGTATATATGTAGGAGAGCGCTCGGTTGAGAACTCTTCAAAATTTGAGAACTTGAGAACTCAAATCTCACAATTAGATCATGATGCATCTTTGAATCTGCATGTGACATATGTCCAAAAAGCAAAGTCCAAAAAGTGGCTTTGACTTTGCATTAAATGCATCTTGGAAAATGCACATGGGACACATGTCACCACCAAAATGCGTCTTGCATTTTGAAAGGTGAAGATTGGGGTCTCAAATTCTCGAAATTTAAAGGGGTTCTCATTTGAGCGCTCCTCTGTATGTATGTTTTCACTTCTAATGATCACATACATATATGTAACCAAATAATTGTAGGATCATATTGAAGATATACAAACAAGTTATAACATGGAGTAACAAAATAAACAAAATCATTAGTCACAATTGCATATATAACTTAATTGTTATCTCATGATGTAATAAAATAAGCTAAGGCATTGGTCACAATCACATATAAAAATTAACCATGTCAATTGGTTTAAAAAAATCTGACTAGATAAAAGGGTATATGTTATAAGCACAAGGGATAAGCATTATTCACAATCACATATAAAAATTAGGGAAAAGTACAGTTTGGGACCAGAACTATCACTATTTTCCAACTTTTGGGCCGAACTATAAAAACTTCCAAACAAAGTGCGAACTATCAAACAATTTTACAAACAAGGGGCACCGTTCAACGCCGTTAGGATATTCACTAACGTTGTTGGACGACGTTAACACCGTCAATTAATAAATTAATTTAAATCTTTTTAAAAATTTAATAAATTAAAAAAATTAAAATTAAAGTTAATGTTTTTCTAATGTCAAAATGATTTAGTTTATAACTAATTTGATTTAAACAAGCCTAAATTTGTTTGCTTTTCTAATTTAATTGCCTTTACTGCACGGACAATGTTGGGACCTTGTACTCGACACAAAGATGTAGAATAGTGTACACATGGAGATATGTTTGTAATGAGTTCTTGTTTATTCAAATTGTACTCTAAAGGCTGTAATCAAAAAAAAAAAAAAAATTGTACTCTAAAGGCTTATAGAGCCTTACATTGACAACTGTTACTTGGTCCCCGGCCCACTTAATTACTGCCTATCACTCTGATGACTCCAGCCTTACTCCGCTAATCACATGCACCCCTATCCTATGACTCCTCGTCCTCTGTACTAATTTTACGTGATGAACTAGTCACTGGGATAACTCATGTGGATAGTATCTTTGGTCGCGCGCCTCTGCCTTGTAATGTGTCCTTCTTTAGCGTGCTAACATTCCCTTCCCCATCAAAACTAACCTCGTCCTTGGAGTTGAAGTTAGGGTAGGTTGTGCAGAGGGTGTCTAAATCATCTTAAGAGGTGTCCTCGTTGGAGTACTTGTCTCATTGCACCAGCCTTCAAGTGGTTCCCATATTAAACTTTCTGAACTCCCAAGATGGTCTGGACTGGAGCGGCTGTCTGCCCATGCTGAAGAGCCTTGCTGCTGATCATCAATGCACCATTTTAAGAACGAGAAATTAAATACATTATGCACCCTGGCTGTCTCTGGAAGTTCGATACTATTTGCAACCTTTCCATTCTACCTAGGACTCGATAGGGGCCTCTAGTAGTTGCGAGTTTTGGAGATCCGCGTCAAACTACTAAGGTCTGCCGATACGGTTCCAGATGATGGCAGACCATATTGCAAACTTCAAGTCCTCCTTCAGAGTAGTGGTAGTGAGTTTCCGGACTTTTCATGCGTTGTTGAGAGCACTTAATTTTGACTTTAAATTAAGCTAGGATCATGTTTCTTTGGTTGAGTGTGTTCTCGGTTGAAAAAAGTGTTAGTAAGGATGAAGAAAATTAAACAAGTAATGACTTAATTGTACATTAGTGTGATTAATGTGACACCTTATGTGCAGAGATAATTAAATAGTTAAATATTGATTTAATTAATATTATTATCATCCCACTATGTGCTGATTTTAATTAGTGTGCCCATTATTATAGGTGGTCTCAAGAACGTGAGTTTTCTTATATAAGAAAAACCAGGATATGTTATTTGAGAAGGAGAGAAGAGAAAAAACCTAAATACTTTCCAACTTTCCTGGCATGAAGGCTTAGGTCGGCATGTTTGTTTGAGGTTTTCTTCGCGTGTGTACGGTGATAGTCGAAGGCCAGAAAGGTTCGATCGGCAAAGCTTGGTGCTAAGTCTGTTGCCGAGTATCGTTTCATCCTGGGAAGCATACTGTTGAGCTAAGTAGTACTCAGCCGGTCGGCTGAGTCCCAGGTCTCTTGCCAGTCGACCGGGTCAGATTGTTAGTTACAGTCAGTTGCAGTCTTGTTGTATTTATGTTTAGTAAGGGGGAGGCTTGTGTAATTAGTCATCTGTTACATATAACAGATTTCTCTGTAATTGTTTGAAATCAATTCAATACACAAGCTGTTTTTCCCATCGCCTTCTTCTCCGATTTCCGATCTGCTCGGCCTCCGTCCGTCTCCATTCTTCGACGATCCTTGCAATTCTACATGGTATTAGAGCAAACGCATCGATCTGGTATGTCCAGGCATCCTTGATTGTGTAAAATCGTTCGTTCTTTTGGTCTTTTCATTCAGCCGTTTGCTGTTGTGGTTTTTCGTCTTTCTTCGTTTGTTGCGATTATGGCACAAGCTGATGCGACATCTGTTGTAGATCCTACACCTGTTGTAGTTTCGATCAATCCTGCGGATGATCCTTTGTATGTTTGTGTGCATGAAAATGTTTCATCTTCTTTGGTTTCCCAAGTTTTGCTTGGTTCGGCCAATTTTATACCTTGGCGCAAGTCCATGGAAGTTGCTTTGGGTGTTAAAATGAAACTTGACTTTGCTCGAGGACTTGTTCCTCGACTTACTGATGCTTATCAGCTCTCCAGATGGAATAGATGCAACAATGTTATTCTATCTTGGCTTATGAGTTCTGTGTCTAAAGAAATAGGTGCTTCTCTCATTCACTCTAGAGATTGTATACATGCTTGGTCTCATTTGAACATGAAATTTGGTGGCTCAAATGGTCCAAGTATCTATGCTCTTCAAGAGGAGATTTATGCCCTCAAGCAAGGAGATCTTAGCATAGCTAGCTATTTTAGCAAACTTGAAACTCTTTGGGCTGAAGAAGATGCTCTTACTGAGTATGTTGTGTGTGATCTTGATGGAAATTGCAAAATGAGCAAGTATATCATGACTAAGAAAGATATGGACAGGGTTATGAAATTCCTGATGGGACTGAATGATGTTTATAAAGCTGTGAGAACTCAAATTCTTCATGCTGAGTGATGAGTCGTATTTATACGACTCGTCGAATCAATTAATTCCATTTATTTCGACACTTTATTATGCGAACAGTTACTTTTTAGTATGGTTTTGCATTTCAGGTGTTTCGGAAGCTCTAGGAGGAAACGAGCATAAAAGACGGCATTTGATGCCAAAGACATCACAACGGCAAATCAGACCTTCGGACGCTCGAAGGAGTGCTGGGAATGGACCGCTGAGCAGAAAAATACGAGCCATGTGTCATCGCGTAGCTGACTCGATTCCCTGTAACTCTCTAGTTCACACCGAGAGCAACCAAGGTCAGATAGAAGGTCAAATCCAGAGTTAAAGTCTGAGCTGGCGCGCAGAAGGAAGGATCAGACTCAGTGTCAACCGCGTCTCATGTAGACATTAGCGTTAACGCTAATGTCAAAACGTAACGCGGCAGTAATGTCAAAACGTAATGCGGCCGTAATGTCAAGGTCAGGCGCGGTGGACCACGACATGCTGACGTCAGCAACGCGTTTGATGACGTCAGCGAGTCGAGATTTGGTAATTTTAGCCTAAAAACAGATTTGGAAGCCCAGTATATAAGAAAAAGAAAGAAGTTTGGATTAGGGTTCTTTTCCATAATCAATTACAGAACGAAGACTGAGACAGCTCTGGAGAAGACGAAGAACGTGAAGCTTTCGACGAGACAGAGAATTTCTACTACCTTTTCATCAAAAACATTTGTGTTTATTTCCATGACAATGAGTAGCTAAATTCCTTAATTCAGTTTAGGGTTTCGTATATTGTGACGTTTGTTTTGAGACTCTATTCTTAATGCTATTTTATGCTTCTCTAGTTCTTGCGCTTAAATTAAAGGATTGAATTGTGAAGCTAAGTGGAGACTTGAAACGGTAAAGCTTAGCGAAACAATTCAACCCCTATCGTCAATGCTTGTTTGATACTGAAACGTGAAAACAAGTAGGACACCTGAATATAATATTGCCTGAAACGGATTATTAAATTTAGGAGAACTAGAAGTCTATAACCTGAAACGGAGTAGATTGCGGTGTATAACCTGAAACGGAGTACTTTAAGTTATAACCTGAAACGGAGTAACCACGCTTAGAAGCATGAAATTAGATCATTAGCAGTCGATGATAAACGTGTCACAATAGAAACCCTAGACTGAGTTTTCTCTCTGATTGAATACCCTTCGTTTTATTTCTCTTGCGCTGTGTTACAATTTCTCACACAAAACCCCCAACTTATTGTTTACAGGACAACTGATCCACACCAGCTCTCTAGGGTTCGACCCCTGCTTGCCACCTTACTAGTTTCTTACAGGGAAAATTATAAATAGTAAATTTGACGCGTCTGACGACGCGCGTCAAATTTTGGCGCCGTTGCCGGGGAGCTGCGCTTCGGTGAAGTTGATTCCTTTTGTTTTTATTTTCTGTTTTATTTTTATTTAGTTATTTTTTCGTGCTTGCTACTTGTTTCACCATGTCTCGCGCAGGTAGTCAGGTTGGTGATGACCAGAACAATAACAACAACAACGAGCTCGCTCCGGTCAATGAAAACAACGTCATACCTCCATTCTATGATGACCCGGAGCAGCTGGTCCGTGCTCGCAACCGTGCAATCAGGCAAGCTCAACAGCTGAATCAGAGAGCGCCTGTTGCACAAAACGGTGCTGGCCCGAGGCAATCACCTCCCATAGCGCCACTACAGCCGCCGGCCCCAGCAAGACCTCAGCAGCCGCCCATCAGGGAAGGGGCAGACTACGAAGGAGAATACTACTACCGAGAGCCCACCATGGGGGAGCTGTCTGCCCCAAACTTTCGGGATCAGCCATGGTGCATCTATGAGGGGCCAGAATTAGAGGAAATTGTCATCAGCTCGGCAGTCGTGCATCATCTGCCCAAGTTCTCGGGACGCCAAGGAGAGTCGGCCACCACGCATCTTCAGCGCCTACATGGCATCTGCCAAAACCTCAAACCATACGGAGTCGAAGTGGACGATTTTAAATTAAAGGCTTTTTATTTCTCTCTCATTGATGCTGCTAACGACTGGTTTTTATCTCTGCCTTCAGGTAGCATACATACGTGGGACCAGATGCAGAAGAAATTCCTGAACAAATACTACCCAGCGGGAAGGGCGATGCAGGTCCGCAGGTAATTGCAGGACCTCAGACAAGGGCCGAACGAGACAATGTATGAATACGTGGAGAAATTCAACACTTTAGAGCAGAGCTGTTGCAATCTCGGGCTTCCTGAGAAGCTGGTAGTGGAATATATGCTCGATGGATTAAGGCGATTCGACAGGAAGTTACTAGACGCCTCGGCTGGAGGAACCATCATGAGCCTGTCCCCAGCCGGTGTGCGAAGGAAGATTATGGAAGTGGCCGAGAATGCGAGATTCCAGGACGAGTCCAACAAAGAGGAAGAATTCAGCAGGACTAGGAACATCTCAAGGGCCGAAGCTGCACCAGCTTCTGATGAGCTGAAGCAATTGAGGGAGATGGTGAAACTGCTGGTAACCAATCAGGTAGCTCAGGTGAAGGCTTGTGAATTCTGCTCTGCAACCGATCACAAAACAGATTCGTGCCCTAGTCTGCAGGAGGATGAGCATGGAGACGTCAACGTTGTGGGAGGTTATCAGAACCTCGACAACCGCCCACAACAGCGAAAATTCGGGCTAGCAGCTAATGGGTTCAGCTGGAGAGACAACAACAATAACACGGCAAAGGAACCAGTACAGCAGTCCCAACAGTCCCAGCAGTATTATCGGCCTCCGTACCGTCAGCAACAGGGAGGATACAACGGTCAGACCCAGTTTCAGCAGCGAGGGCAGTACTACAACCAAGCAGGCCCCAGTAATCAGAATTCCAGCAAGTCTCTGGAGGATATAGTGAAGGAGCTGGCAGCTAGCACCCAGCAGTTGGCCACCACGGTACATCAAAATCAGGCCAAGAAAGATGAAACTTTAGCAAAGCTGGGTAAACAGATGTCAAACCTAGCCCAGACAGTTTCCGAGCTGAAGAATGACCCGGGACGATTGCCATCACAGACCATACCGAATCCGAGAGGGAATGTCAGCACATTGGCAGTCGTGGATGTGGACGCAGCACTAAAGGAGTCTGCATATTGGGTGAACAAGATGCTCGCGCTCGACGGGCACATTGAGGCGAAAAAAGGCGAAAACGAGTCAGAAACAGTGCTTACCGCACCTGCAATAGACATTAGCTCGACGCTAATGTCTGAAGCAGAAGCGCCCTTAATGTATAATAGAGACGCGGCCGTAACGTCTACTACAGACGCGGTCGCCACTGATGCACAATCCGGATTTGACCCTTCTCCTTCGTTTTCCATGCAGGTAGTAGCTCCTAAAGACCCTATGATCGACAAGGATGAGCTAGAAGGCAGATTGGAGGCAAGGCATGAGCAAAACGATCCAACAGTGGAGCGCCCAGTTGCAGCGAGTCATGAGTCACCAGGAAAAAGTAAGGACCCAGGTGCCTTCACAGTCACCTGTGGTATCGGTGAGACTCAAATACATCATTGTTTAATTGATTTGGGTGCTGCCATTAACGCTATGCCATATTCGTTGTATTGTTCACTGAAGCTGGGACAGTTAAAACCTCCTAAACTGTTGGTAGAGTTAGGGGATAAATCATGTATTCGACCTGTTGGCTTGCTAGAGGATCTAACACTCCATGTAGGAGACCTCGTTGTTCCTGCAGACTTTTATGTTTTGCAGATGGGAGATGCTAGAAACGACGATCCTCCAGCGCTTATTTTGGGACGTCCATTCCTCTTTGCCACTAAAACCAAGATTGACATGGACACAGGCTTGTTGTCACTTGCGTTTGGTGGCAAGACATCAGATTTTTATATTTATGAGGATGATGACCGTCCATGCACGAAGAAACCACCGGACATAGTGCACACGCCATATCTTGGAGCCCTACCCCCGAACCTACCGGATGAGACTACGAGTGAGGCTAGACCAGTAGCCATGATCAAGGTGTCCTCGCAAACTCGGGAGGATGTGAAGGCGAACCCGCCTGATCGATGGAGAGCAGACCCGAGCACACCATTCCACCAGGGCTTTGGGCAGATTGAAGAAGTCGCTGAGGCGAAGTTTGACCTCACACGTCCATGGGATCCTAACTTGTGATCCCTAAAGAGGTATCGTCGAGCCAATGACGTAAAACAAAGGCGCTCGCGGGGAGGCAGCCCGGCAAATTTTTTGCCTTTCTCCGTTTTCTTGTGTTTTCGTGTCTTGTGTGTCAGTTTGATTCTTAATTAGTTTTTTGACGTCTAACCGGTCTATCTTCACTTGGTTTTAGTGGAAAGGAAGTTGTTTTGCAGGCAAAATACAGGTGAAGCTCAGTGGGTACCGCGTCTGGTCTACACATAACAGACGCGTCTCATTTATACATTGTCACCGCGTCACCAGGCAACATTACAGCGTTGACCAATTTATATTGTCTACACGAGACGCGGTCGTGCTTTGACCAGAGAAGAAACCCTAATTTCGAGCACTCTCACGCAGCCTCTCACTCTCCCAGCAAAATCCCGCTCGAACACTCTCAAATCGCCCAGCAAAAATCGGAGAATTGTGCAAGGATTCCGCAGTAGGGTGCTCCAATCACCAATCGCAATCATCTACTCTCCCAATTCGGATCGCTACGAGACCAAAACCAAGGTAATCTACGTTCGAGTATTTGTGAAGAATTGGTTGATTGAATTCGGAATTTGCACATTGAATCATTGAAAGGAGTAGTCGAGGGGTTATCTAATATGGATTTGTGAAGAATCGGTGTTATAAGTCTGAATTTCGGGTTGCATATCGGAAGAGCGATCGGAGAAGACGAATTGCACGGTCGCGTTTCCTCCTTGCATTAGTGAGCCGCGTTTCACCTTTACATTAGGATAATGTCTTAAGGTGACGCGGAGGATAACGTCTACATGAAACGCGGTCCGCACTGAGGCAGATATTGACCTAGAGGAATTCTTTCGATTTTGAGTCGTTATTCAACATGCCACCAAGAGAGCTACCGTTTGAGGTGCAATATGCAAGACTTAGGGCCCGTAATCACCTGCCGAGCAGATTTGTTGATACCGAGTTTCTGAGTCACAGTGGGTTCCAGGCTCGAGTCCGAAGCATGCTTGAGGCCAGTGGTTGGCCGGGACTTCTCACTCTGAGCTACGAAACAGATGTCGAGGATACATGCGAGTTCCTGGCATCTTTTGTCTACGAGGGGAGACGAGACCACGAGGGGATCCGTTACAGACATCGAGGTGAGTTTTATCTCACTCGGCCAGCTCAGGTGAGGGAGATATTTGGCTGGCCAGCCGGAGGGGCGTGGGCGCAGGATGACCTAGCACTGTGTGGTGCTTGGGGACGGATTGGGGTGAGAGGCGCTGAAGTATTTGAGCCATCTGAGTCTAGGGCTATGTGCATTCGCGACCCGGCGCTATTTTATCTCCATAAGGTACTTGGAGGTACTATTTTTGCTAGAAAGAGCGGGGGCGACAAGGTGACTTTCTCCGACATGTTCTGCTTAGACGCTCTAGACCGGGGACAGCCGATAGATTTCTTCCATCTGGCGTCCAAGTTCTGGAAGAACCGCCCTTCGCACGGACCGCTGGTATGTGGAGGTATGATCACATGTATGCTGCGCCATCTACACGGGCAGCCACGCATAGAGTCTCATGAGTACCTCAGTCCAGCCTTCTGTGATTACCAGCATTTCTCTAAAGCCATCCAGCGGCGTCCTCGCAGAAGAGAGCAGTATGCATGGATCTACCATGACGACCCTAGATACCACACTGATATGCCTTCAGACAGGCGTCACACACCTTCAGTTGGAGACAGAGCTGAGTCCTCATCAGTCGCTGCTAGACCACGCCGGACTCGGGAGGTTGGAGAGTCCTCGACAGCTCGACAGAGACGTGCCAGAGCACTGGAGCCACCAGCAGCTGTGCCTCCTAGGCAGCAGCTAGACATAGCCTTCAATGTGGCTCGCGCACTACAGTTTTTTCTGCCACCAGGGACACAGCCAGTACCTGCCCCGCCAGGATGGGAGTTCGGAGATCCAATTCCTCCGGAGTTTGCTATTCCTCATCCAGCTTCATCGTCAGATTCTGACTAGGGGAGTGCCTATTTTCCTTTCATTTTATTCTTTGTTTCTTGTTTCTCTTTGTCAGAGTCCGTCAGTTTGTTATGTCTGCATTGTCTGTTAGCTTTGAACTAAAGTCGTACCGTGAGGACACGGCTTGGTTCAAAAGTGTGGGGTGGGAGAGTCAGTTTGTCGTGTCTGCACGTTTATTTTTCCTGCATATTGTTGTGTCTGCACGTTTGTCTTGTATAAAAAAAATGAAGTATGAAATCTCTCTGTTCTTGGAATAAGCAGTATTGAAGTATGAGTATGTGAAATTCATGATGCCAATTACATGTGTTTTTCTCGTGAAATCTGAATTATGTGACTACATGTGAATTTAACCTACTACGTGTCCTTTTGAGTTGAGATAAACAGGGATGTGGAGTTGATAGAAATGTCCTAGAGAGACTTGACGAAGCATTCAAAGGACCGAATTTCGAGTTATATGGGTACATGGATTTTGTGAAGGCTAGCACTTCGAGGCAACATGGTTAAGAGTCTGCTCCGCCACTGCAGTATTTATGCGGTCAGGTGGGACGGGAAAACAACACACCGTCCGATCTCTAGTCCAAGTAGCCGGGAAAACAGACGAGCGACCCTCGGCTTGACTCGCGTCGAAAGGACGAGGATGAGTGAGAGCAGGAAGGTATTTCCATATGCTTGCGGGCGATGATTGGACCTTCGAATCACGGACGAGCAATTCACAATAAAGGAGCAAGGCTCAAGAAAAAATCAGCCAAATTGTGAAATTTCTACCCGCAACAAAAGTGAAGTACATGATTGTTACATCAAAAGCCAAATCACTACAAAAGCTGTCCCAAAACAACTCAGAAACCTTGAAGCTCGAATGAATCACGTGCAAGAAAAAGCAACGAAGTGTAACCATATAACCAGAATTCGGGACAGCGAGTGCAGATCATGGGTCTAAAGAGGACTATCTCCAATTCATCCGAATTGATTTGAATTTCAGCTCAAAAGGTAACATGTATCAAGTTAATTCTATGTTGAGCAGGATGAATTGAGTAACGATTGAGCTATGCATGGAAAGGAAAATTTTAGACTAGCGACTCATACTCATGTAGTATTATCCAGGACGTCGAATAAATTGTGGTGTCACATTTGTTTTCCTTCTACGACTTAGTTCTTGTTCGGGACGAACAAGTCTAAGTGTGGGGTGGTTTGATGAGTCGTATTTATACGACTCGTCAAATCAATTAATTCCATTTATTTCGACACTTTATTATGCGAACAGTTACTTTTTAGTATGGTTTTGCATTTCAGGTGTTTCGGAAGCTCTAGGAGGAAACGAGCATAAAAGACGGCATTTGATGCCAAAGACATCACAACGGCAAATCAGACCTTCGGACGCTCGAAGGAGTGCTGGGAATGGACCGCTGAGCAGAAAAATACGAGCCATGCGTCATCGCGTAGCTGACTCGATTCCCTGTAACTCTCTAGTTCACACCGAGAGCAACCAAGGTCAGATAGAAGGTCAAATCCAGAGTTAAAGTCTGAGCTGGCGCGCAGAAGGAAGGATCGGACTCAGTGTCAACCGCGTCTCATGTAGACATTAGCGTTAACGCTAATGTCAAAACGTAACGCGGCAGTAATGTCAAAACGTAACGCGGCCGTAATGTCAAGGTCAGACGCGGTGGACCACGACATGCTGACGTCAGCAACGCGTTTGATGACGTCAGCGAGTCGAGATTTGGTAATTTTAGCCTAAAAACAGATTTGGAAGCCCAGTATATAAGAAAAAGAAAGAAGTTTGGATTAGGGTTCTTTTCCATAATCAATTACAGAACGAAGACTGAGACAGCTCTGGAGAAGACGAAGAACGTGAAGCTTTCGACGAGACAGAGAATTTCTACTACCTTTTCATCAAAAATATTTGTGTTTATTTCCATGACAATGAGTAGCTAAATTCCTTAATTCAGTTTAGGGTTTCGTATATTGTGACGTTTGTTTTGAGACTCTATTCTTAATGCTATTTTATGCTTCTCTAGTTCTTGCGCTTAAATTAAAGGATTGAATTGTGAAGCTAAGTGGAGACTTGAAACGGTAAAGCTTAGCGAAACAATTCAACCCCTATCGTCAATGCTTGTTTGATACTGAAACGTGAAAACAAGTAGGACACCTGAATATAATATTGCCTGAAACGGATTATTAAATTTAGGAGAACTAGAAGTCTATAACCTGAAACGGAGTAGATTGCGGTGTATAACCTGAAACGGAGTACTTTAAGTTATAACCTGAAACGGAGTAACCACGCATAGAAGCATGAAATTAGATCATTAGCAGTCGATGATAAACGTGTCACAATAGAAACCCTAGACTGAGTTTTCTCTCTGATTGAATACCCTTCGTTTTATTTCTCTTGCGCTGTGTTACAATTTCTCACACAAAACCCCCCAACTTATTGTTTACAGGACAACTGATCCACACCAGCTCTCTAGGGTTCGACCCTTGCTTGCCACCTTACTAGTTTCTTGCAGGGAAAATTATAAATAGTAAATTTGACGCGTCAGACGACGCGCGTCACTGAGCCCATGCCTCCTATTGACAAGGTTTACAAAACTTTGATAACTGAAGAATTTCAAAGAGGCCTCAGCAGATCCCCTGCTCCTGAAATCTCTGCTATGTATGTTGGTCAGTCCAACAATGGCAACCGGTCCTCATTTCAAAGCAACAACAATGGCAATTACAACAGGCAGAATGGTAGAAACAACATTGCTGAGAACACCACAAATAAATCTAGAAGACTGTTTTGCAATCACTGTCAAACTCCTGGTCACAGCAGGGACACTTGCTACAAGTTACATGGATATCCACCTGATCACAGGCTACATAAATCTCAAGGGATGTCTAACAGCAACAAAGGTAACAACAAGAGCTCTGTCAATAATGTGATTACTGATCACACTCCTAGTGCAGGGGAAGGGAACAAAGAGACTTCTGGTTCTCAGGAGGGAAATGAACATCAAGTTCCTTCAATGAAGATGATGCAAGACATGCAGGAGAAACTGAATCAATTGATGGGATACTTCAATACTGCCAGTGACAAATCTTCAACTCGCATGGCAGGTATTGCTTGTTTATCTTCTATCACTTTAAGTTCAAATATTTGGATTGTTGATAGTGGTGCCACGGACCATATCACTCCTTATCCTCATCTTCTCACTCACATGAAGGCCTTAGCAGTTCCTTATGATGTCCTAATGCCTAATGGGGAAAGGGTTCTTGTCACTCATACTGGCACTCATCTCTTGCATAATAAGATCAAGTTACTTGATGTGCTATTAGTTCCAAAAATCAAGTTCAATCTGATTTCTGTAGGAAAGCTTACTGCTGATTCCAGTTTTACAGTTAACTTCACTAAAAAGAAATGTGATATACAGGACCCAGCCACAATGACTTCCCAGGTGACTGGTGAATATCTTCAAGGCCTATACCAACTGCAGGCAAAGACAAGCAAGTGTCTTAGTGTTCAGGCATCTGATAATATCTTTCCTTATGGCACATCAGACTTAGGCATGCCCCTTACAATAAAGTCTGTGATACTTTGAGTCCTTATGTTCCTAACATCAATTGTAAATCACTGAAAAACAATTGTGATATCTGTCCTTTAGCAAGACAATCAAGATTACCTTTTTCTATTAGTACTACCAGTTCATCAGCCTTATTTGAGCTTGTGCATGCTGACATTTGGGGACCTTACAAAGTTCCTACTATTACTGGGTCCAAGTACTTTCTGACCATTGTGGAGGATTTCTCTAGGTCTACTTGGGTTTACTTGATGACTGCTAAAAGTGAAGCTGCTGATTATATGATTAGTTTCTATAAAATGGTTCAAACTCAGTTCAATTGCTGTATCAAGACCATTAGGACTGACAATGGAGCAGAATTTCTCAGCCACAAGATCACTGATTTTCTGACTTCAGTTGGCTGCCTTCAACAAACCTCTTGTACCTATACTCCTCAGCAGAATGGGGTGGCAGAGAGAAAGCACAAACATATTCTGGAAATTGCCAGAGCTCTCAAATTTCAGTCTCAAGTTCCAGATCATTTTTGGGGAGATTGTGTTCTTACTGCAGTTCATATTATTAACAGACTCTCCACTCCCTTGCTGAATGGGAAAACACCTTTTGAGGTACTTTTCCAAACTCCTCCAGCTTTTGATCATATGAGGTCTTTTGGTTGTCTTTGTTTCATGACTAATATTACACCATCCAAGTCCAAATTTGATGAGAGAGCTAAACCTTGTATCTTCTTGGGGTATCCTTTTGGCAAAAAGGGCTACAAATTATTTGATCTACAGTCACATACTTTTCATATCAGTAGGGATGTCATGTTTAGAGAAGACATTTTCCCTTTTGCCAAAATTTGTCAAAGTGTGGAAGGAGCAAGCAGTTCTACTACTGAAAATACTGTAGCTTTACCTACTGTTCCCATTGAGCCTGAAGAAGACTACATTCCCACTGATAACACTCAAGTTGCTCACACCATCACTGATGAGACTCAAGTTGATCACACCATCACTGATGATATTCAACCTGCTAACTCATCTGCTGTTCCCAGAAGGACTGGTAGAGTTCCCAGACCATCTGTTCTTCTCAAAGACTTTGTTTGCACAAATGTTACCAAGACCACCACTCCCTATCCTATCAATCAGTTTGTTGATTATTCTGGCTGCTCTAAGTCCTTTCAGCATTATGCTCTACAAACTATTTCTGATGATATTCCAACATCCTATGCTCAAGCCAGCAAAAACCCTGACTGGGTCAAAGCCATGAATACTGAACTGAATGCTCTTGCTGCCAATGACACTTGGGAGATTGCTGATCTACCCAAGGATGAAAATGCAGTGGGCAATAAATGGATTTACAGAATAAAGAGGAAAGCTGATGGTTCCATTGAAAGATACAAGGCTAGACTTGTGGCTAAAGGGTTCACTCAACTGGAAGGCTTTGATTTTCATGAGACCTTTGCTCCAATTGTGAAGATGAACACTGTGAGAATCTTTCTGGCTGTTGCAGTTGCCAAGAACTGGCCCCTTTTTCAACTTGATGTTGATAATGCATTCCTTCATGGAACTCTTGATGCAGAAATTTATATGGCTCTACCCCCTGGTTTTTTCAAGAATGATAAGGCAGCTGGTAAAGTTTGTAAACTAAAGAGAAGTCTCTATGGTCTCAAGCAAGCCCCAAGACAATGATTCTCTAAGCTTAGTGATGCTCTTCTTCAATATGGTTTCATCCCAAGTCTCAATGATTACTCATTGTTCACTCTCAACAAAGAAGGTCACTTCTTAGCACTGTTGGTCTATGTGGATGATATCATCATCACAGGTACATCCACACCCATGATTCAGCATGTCAAACAGTTCATCCATGCAGCTTTCAAAATAAAGGACCTTGGTGAGGTCAAGTACTTTCTTGGCATTGAAGTGGCAAGATCTCAGTCAGGCCTATTCCTAAATCAAAGAAAGTATGCCTTGGACCTCATCAAGGAGGCTGGGCTCCTTGGCTGCAAGCCATCTACCATTCCCATTGACACCAAGCACAAACTGGCTTTATCCAAAGCTACCCCTTTGGCAGATCCTTCTGGTTACAGGAGAATGGTTGGGCAGCTCATTTATTTGACTGTTACAAGGCATGACTTAGCTATGCAGTCCATATCTTGAGCCAATTTATGAATGCTCCTAATGAAGACCATTTACAGACTGCTCACAAGGTGCTTCGCTATCTTAAAGGGAGTCCTGCTCAGGGCTTGTTTTACTCAGCTCAAACCAATCTGCAGGTTGCTGCTTACTGTGATGCTGATTGGGGCTCATGCCCTCTCACTCGCAGATCCATCACAGGCAACTGTGTCACCTTGGGCGCATGTCTCGTGTCATTGAAGACTAAGAAACAACAAGTTATCTCTCGATCCTCAGCTGAAGCTGAGTATCGGTCAATGGCTCACACATGTTGTGAACTTGTATGGATTACTCGTCTTCTCAAAGATCTTACCATTGATCCTGCTCTTCCCATTCCCCTCCACTACGACACAAGTCTGCTATGCACATTGCTAAGAATCTCGTTTTCCACGAAAGAACTAAACACGTGGAATTGGATTGCCATGTGGTTCGGCAACATGTCAATTCTGGTTTGATTACTCCGCAATTCATTGCTTCCGCTGCTCAACCAGCTGACATGTTAACCAAGGCTCTAGCATCTGACGATCTCGCTCGGCACTCTTCCAAGCTCAGCGTTCTCAATTTCCTTCACACGCTTAGCTTGCGGGGGGGGGGGGGGGGGGGGTGTTGAGCTAAGTAGTACTCAGCCGGTCGGCTGAGTCCCAGGTCTCTTGCCAGTCGACCGGGTCAGATTGTTAGTTACAGTCAGTTGCAGTCTTGTTGTATTTATGTTTAGTAAGGGGGAGGCTTGTGTAATTAGTCATTTCTTGTCTGTTACATATAACAGATTTCTCTGTAATTGTTTGAAATCAATTCAATATACAAGCTGTTTTTCCCATCGCCTTCTTCTCCGATTTCCGATCTGCTCGGCCTCCGTTCGTCTCCATTCTCCGGCGATCCTTGCAATTCTACACATACTGTCAGCGAATCCCAAGCACAGTAGGGCAGCAATCTTGCTTTAAGGACATCGTCGAACGCGACTCGAACCACTACGGTTTGCAATTAAGTTTCAGTTTATGGTTTAATTGAATCTGTATTGCTTTTACTTTGTTCAGTAACTTCATGTATACCCGCCTGTATATTCAGTATATTTGCCAATAATCTTATTCTGATTATCGTTGAAGTTACTGATATATAGACAGGAAAGTGAATCACGATCGTTGCTGCTTCTTGAAATACGGGCTGCCGTGGTGACAGATCCATTGGCTGAATCAAAGTCGGAAGGTGACAGAGCACCGTGACTCAAGTTGAGGAGTTCAAAACCTTTGTTAGAGTTCTGCTTGACATCGGCGCGAAGAACCTGGAATTTGAAAGCTTCGGCTGCTGCCGCATCATGAGACCTGGAAAAGATAAAACCCTAGTTGGGGTTGGGTTCATTAAATGAAATTGGTTCTACTGTTTCTTTTTGGTGTAATCTGTTCGACTATCTTATCGGGTTAAATTTAAGATTAACCAATTTCATTTTGTGCTGATGCCAGCCAGATTTGGATCACAAGATTTGGTCCATTAAACCCATTTGATTCTTGAGTTAAATTTGTTTTCTTTGTAAAACATCAGGAACACGGCAATGTGAATCTCATCCGCCACTGCCTCATATATGAAGGTTGAAGTGGGTATTCGGCCGAATGAGGTCACGATGGATTTTCTCTGCTTGCTGCGATGAAAATGGCTAATGCTCGGATATGCTTGCTTTTCAGTAGCAGCAATAACGCTCCGATTGTGATTGAACTGAAATCACAAGGTCTTATGCTAAGCGTTTTGACAGCTTGTATCGTTCTGATGGATGCCGATAGTGCCGTCGAAAGATAAAGCGGCTGATGCTGCAATTTCTTCACTGATAAACCCTACCTTTGGTTGGTTTATTTTTTGCTATTATACGATTCAATCTAATCTCTTGTTGGGTTTTGGTGTATAACCTGTCAGGAACAAATGATGATGACGTTGAGCCGGAATCCGGCGCATGAGACAGAGGAGCGCCTGTCATGGGGCTAAGAAAAAGATGTCCATTGAAACCTAAAGACATGACGGAGCCTCTTGGGAAAAGATATTTGTATATACGTCACCCGACGTACGAATTACCTAGGCGAGCACTTGGAGGTGGAAGGCATTCCAAGGCGCAACTACCAGCCGAGAACTTAGGGAATGACTCGGGAGGCGCAGACTCAATCGAGGCCTGCGAGGGAGTTTGACGCAAGGCACCAAAAATTGGACCTACCCGTATTTCATGGCGAGGACGTCCGTGTATGGCTCCACTGAGCCGAGAGGTACTTTATCGTTAATGGTTTAACTAATTTAGAGAAAGTCGATGTGGCTATATTGTGTTTGGAAGGGAAGGCCCTTCATTTGTTCCAATGGAGAGAAGAACACCAACCATTCTACGGTTGGGAGGAGTTGAAGGAAGGTTTTCTTAAACGCTTCCAAGGCTAACCGGGGTGAGTGCACAAGGAGTTCTTCGCATTGGCACAAGAGATCACAGTGGAGGCTTACCGAGAGAGGTTTGAGGCACTCTCGACGGGGCTATGAGGCATGCCCACGGAGGCCTTGATTGGCACCTTCATGAAAGGCCTCAAGGCGACTACCCGAAAGGGGGTCCGTGTACTAAGGCCCCGGATCCTCGAAGACGCAATGTACTTCGCCTAGCTGGTCGAGGACGAGAAGGTCGCGGACAAAGCAGCCAAGGCCCCGAGTCAGCCGAGCAGGGTGCCCATCAGGGGGCTTGGTGCGAGTGGAGGCCGAGACAAGGCCAAGGAGCCGGCGAGTGGAGGCCGAGACAAGGCCAAGGAGACGGCGAGGGACATACCCAGGCCAAGGCGCATGACCGAGGGAGACATTACCGTGAGGAGAGCCCAGGGCCTGTGCTTGCGATGCGATGAGAAATGGTTCCCAGGGCATAGATGCAAGGCAGCGAGGTTGTAGATTCTTTTGGTAGACGAGTTTGACGAGGAGGACGAACACGAGGACTTGGCAGACCAGGGCCTAGTGGAGGTATCACTCAACAGCCTCTTGGGGTTGACCAACCCACGTTATATGAAGTTGAGGGGAAGGATAGAGGGGCGAGACGTGCTGGTCTTGGTTGATAGTGGGGCCTCGCACAATTTCATTTCCAAGGCGCTAGTGGTGGAGGAGGGCCTTCGGGCGAGTGATCGAGAAAGGTTCAAGGTTATCCTAGGAAACGACCAAGTGGAGGAAAGTCGAGGGTATTGTCCCGGGGTACGACTAGAGCTTCCGGGGTACACGGTTCACGCGGACTCCTCCTGTTGAGGATGGGCGAGAAGGACGCAATTTTGGGTTTACCACGGCTTCAATCGTTGGGAGATGTCAAGACGAATTGGAAGCTATTACGCATGGAGTTCCTTGATCGAGATCGGAAGGTGGAGTTGCTTGGAGTTGCCGAATTGTGCGAAGTCGAGGTAACTTTTAGGGCACTAGTCCGAGGGAAGAAGACAAACACTGCTTGCTATTTAGTGTGCTTGAGCGTTAAGGAGCCCGCAGCCTTAGAGTAAGAGCCACCCGAGCCTATCAGCAAGGTCCTAGGCGAATTCGAAGATGTGTTTCAAGAGCCGAAGGGTCTACCACCGTTACGAGGGCACGAGCACTCCATAGTACTCAAGGAGGGGACGACACCAATGAGCGTGTGGCCTTACCGCTACCCTCAATCACAAAAAGACGAGATCGAAAGGATGGTGCACGAGATGCGAGCGGCCGAAATCAACCAACCAAGTACGAGTCCCTTTTCTAGCCCGATACTTTTGGTCAAGAAAAAGGACGGGAGCTAGAGCTTTTGTGTAGACTACTGGGCGCTCAACAAACAAACTGTGGTCGACAAATTTCCCATACCGGTGATAGACGAGCTGCATGACGCCTCCATATTGTCCAAGATCAACCTTAAGTCCGGAAATCATCAAATCCGCATGGCCCAAGACGACAAGACAAAGACGGCATTCCGAACACACGAAGAGCAGTACGAGTTCTTGGTCATGCCGTTTGGACTCACCAATGCACTGGCTACATTTCAGGCCTTAATGAATCAGGTACTCTCGGGGCAGCGATTGGTGGCCGAGGAGCACCAACGATGGCTCACCAAACTTTTGGGCTACGACTTTGAGATTCAATACAAGGCGGGAAAGGAGAACCAAGCGGTCGACGCACTTTCCCCAAAGATTGAAGGAAGGCGCACCGACCTTGATGACAAGGTCGAACTTGAAGGGGTGGGTAATGAAGGAGTGGCCCAAGTGACCTTGGCCGAATCTCGCAGCAAGGCGCCAGGCGCCCGCGGTAGGGACTTGAAGACGCCCTAGGAGCCACGGACGCAGACCTGGGCATAACCGGGGCCTTGGCAAGCGACACGAACGAAGCCCACGAGAAGGAAGCCCAAGTGAGATGCGCATCCTATTCGAATTCAAAAGAGGTTCTTGGACATCAATGCTCGTCGGTTAATAACTCACCAAAAGGAGTTACTAGTCAACCGGATTGATGGGGCATTTAAGGGAGCATCGGTTACTACATTTTGAATTCAAACGAAGGCACGACGCTATATAAAGGAGCAAACGCAGCTGCTTGTAGGCATCAAAGAAAATATACAAGAGTTCATTTTTGGTCACTTTTAGTTTATGTCGATGGTAGTAACGTTTGGGCCCCGACTTACCCTTACTACAAGGGTATTTCGGTGCATTGTCCACTATCGTAGTGTCCTACCATTGTCCTTTCTATTTCCACTCAATAATCATTCGACGTTTTCTCCCATATCCGTCCCCATTCATCCACCATTTTCACACTTTCGCTGCACTTGTGAGTATTTGGCGAACCTCCGGTTCCCAAATCTCTATATATCACTGAGCATGTTCTGTATATATTGTGCATTTGTATAGATAATATGTGGAAAAAAACCTAAATTTGTATAGGCAATGCATTTTTTCCTTACAATGTTGTATGATATTTTGTATATTGTAAATTTATAACAAAAATAACATTATTTGTGTATGTTGTGGTATTACATTTTTGTAGGCAAATCTCAACGCACTTACGAGCAAGACGTTGAGGTAGAAGCTGATATAAAAAAAAAAAAGTGATGACTTATGAGCTCTTCCTTATTTAAAGAATCAAACTCAGACTGCATATCTTATAATGTAGCTTACTTATATTATGGCTGTTGCCACGATCTGTTCGGGTTTTCACAGTTCAATTTACGGGCTACTCGTTGGGCCTCTCTTCTTCTTCCACCGGCCCATTCGTCTGCAAAATCCGAACGTTATCTTCAATCCTAGCAGCATCTTCAGAAAACCGCATCAATGGCGTCGCTCTGCTCTGTCTCATCGTTTTTTTTAACGTCATCATTTTCAGCTCCCAAATGCAAATCAAGACCTCGATTTTCAACCGGAATAGGTTTTGTAGCAAATTATCTTAAGTCGGCTGACTCAGATTCCCCACCGGCGGTCCAAACGTTCTGGAAATGGCTATCGGAAGAAGGCATAGTGTCATCGAAAACAGCTGTAGTAACCGGAGTTGTGAACGAGGGTTTGGGGCTGATAGCGAAGAGGGATATTGGTCGGAACGAAGTGGTTCTGGAAGTGCCGAAGAACTTCTGGATAAATCCCGACACGGTTGTGGCTTCAGAGATCGGAAAGGTGTGCAATGGATTGAAACCGTGGATATCCGTGGCTTTGTTTCTGATCAGGGAGAAGCGGATTGAGGGATCGAAATGGAGAAGCTACATCGACGTGCTGCCGGAGGAGACGAATTCGACTGTATTTTGGTGCGTTTCCGATTTTAAATTGAAGTGTCAGTTTTGTGGTGTTTTGGATTCGTGTGAAATTTTGGTACTTTGATTTCTTCAGTGCAGGTCAGATGAGGAGCTAGCTGAGCTTCAAGGTATGCCTACTTGTTACTTTTTAGCTGTTAGGTTATATATTATTACTCATTGACGTATTCGTGTACACAAATGCATCAGTTGATTTAAAATACAGAACTTTCGATTTGTCAGGTAGTCAACTTTTGAGCACAACTCTGAGTGTCAAAGACTATGTTAAGAATGAGTTTCTGAAGATCCAAGAAGAAGTGATAAACCCTAACAAGAGGCTTTTTCCTAACCCTGTCACTTTGGACGACTTCATTTGGGCATTTGGTATACTGAGATCAAGAGCCTTTTCTAGACTGCGCGATCAAAATCTCCTTTTGGTCCCTTTCGCAGACTTGGTAAGGCCTCACTGGCCCTTCCTTCTGTGTAATATTCCTGCACCAACAATTGTATGTTGTCAGTGTTCGAATTTTGTCTTCTTTTTTTTTTGTAACACATTAACGCACAGCATCTCATCTAATTGGAATTTTTTTATTGGCAAAAGATAAACCATAGTCCTCTAATAGAAACAGAAGACGCGTACGAGATTAAGGGAATAGGAGGACTATTCTCTAGAGACTCTGTCTTTTCTTTAAGGAGTCCAATTTCTGTTAAGGCTGGTGAGCAGGTAATTGATCCTTTATTGTATGTATTTATGTAGAAATGGATGAAAATAGCTCAACCCAATATTCTCTCATTAGTAAAATTCATATTACAAATTTGACAGGTTCTGATCCAGTATGATACAAGGAAAAGCAATGGTGAATTAGCTCTGGACTATGGCTTTATTGAAACCACAGCTAATCGAAACGCGTACACTTTGACATTGGGAATATCTGAGTCGGATCCTTTCTATGGAGATAAGTTGGACATTGCTGAATCCAGTGGTATGGGGGAGACTGCCTACTTTGACATTTATTTGGGTCAACCTCTTCCTCCAACAATGCTGCAATATCTGCGACTTGTAGCACTTGGTGGTGCAGATGCATTCTTGTTAGAGTCTATCTTTAGAAACACTATATGGGGACACTTGGACTTGCCCGTTAGCCGGGGCAACGAGGAGCTAGTGTGCCGAGTAGTCAGGGAGGCTTGCACAGCTGCATTATCAGGTTATAGAACCACTATTGAAGAGGTAGATATATCTCACTGTTTCCCATTTTTTCTACTTTCGATGCGTCATTTGTAGCTTGACATGACTAACATGTAGCACAACTGTAGGATCAGAATATCTTGGAGACTTGGAATATCGACCAGAGACTACAGATAGCTGTTGGAATAAGAGCAGGGGAGAAGAAGGTATTGCAACAAATTGATGAAGTATTCAAGGAGAAGGAACTTGAGCTGAATGAGTTGGAATACTACCAAGAGCGGCGGCTAAGAGACTTGGGACTGGTCGGGGAGCAAGGAGACATTATCTTCTGGGAGCCAAAGTGAAGCACTGTAAGTTTGCTGGACCCCTGAGCGCATACATATTAAGAAAAGCAACAAGGATCAGCAGAGAAGCATGTTTAAGAAGCTACATCACGGTTATTAGATCCGTTGGATATGGAAATGTGGCATATCTTCTTCTTCAATCAGACGTGAGGAAATTTTGTTGATTATCAAAACCAACTTTAAGCCAATTGAAATGCCATTTCACTTGAAAATTGGTGCTTCTAGGTGTAGCCAGGGCGAGAAGTGTATCTAATTGTCTATGTATGTACACATATCATCATAAAATGGGAACCTACAAATGCGCTGCACCATTTACTCATTCTCTTGTGTCTCTGCAATTGCGAGATCTTATGTGATTACCAAGCAGGTTACTGCCGCTTGGTTTCACTACACATGAATTACCTGAGCAACAAGCACTTAGCATAATCTTTGTAGTCTGATTGGAGAACAGTTGAATTAGCAAGGTGTAACCAACTCCCACAATCTGTAGCGTCACATATACATTCATAAGGATTTGCAAAGAAGTAGTCCTCTTCTTTGGGCTTATCTGGAATAACCTTGCGGGGAGCTGGCTGCCCTATTCTGTTTTTATGAGCAGATTTGACAGAAACAGAAAACTGAATCCAATCATTAGTCTGATTTTGATGCAAATCTATCAACTCTACAAGTCTCCTCCTGTCGAGTTGGATGGTCTTTTTAAAACCAAGATACCTGCATGAAGTTAACATGAGCTTCACTGAGACAAGAATGGAAATAACTGCATTAAATATCTGTTAGGTAGGATGTTGATACCTGCGATGGCCTTCAACAAGCCTTGCCATATTTCCATCATAAGTGGGAATAAAAATTTTACTCGCAGTTGATACTATAAAGTCCAGCGCTGCCATTTGAGATGTGTGGTTTTGGAATTGATGTAGTTCTTCAGGATCAAGAAGCATGTCTTTCTTAACCTATACACAAAATTCGGTGGATAGTAAGACGATAATACACAGTGAAGCAAGAAAGTGTGATGCTAAGTACTGGTAGTGGTAAGCAACGCGTAAGCATCTTTCCCAAATTTAAAGATGATGAGTACTTACAATACGAGGAAATGCAGATCTAAGTACAGCTAGCCTTCGTTCGCCGCCATAAATGTCACCAGAAGCAATGTAAATCTGTGTATCCTTGCTGAAGTCTAATGCTTGCAAAACTAATGTGGCTTCCTCAGGCATGAGAGGACACAGACCTTGAGACCTCCTTTCTTCAGAAACTATTTCTTTTTCTCTCCACCAAGGAAACGCATACCTAGCCAAATAGATAGACTGTGTGACAAATGGACACCAAGCAAATTAAATAAAAGTAACCGCAAGCATATAAATATACTTCACTTCAAAAAAACCATAAGCGCGTTTCACTATACCATAAGTGCTTTACAGTTCAGTTAACACACGAGCAACAGAGTATACCACAATGAAAATCACGATAACAATGTTCTTCTTCTTATATGATATTATCCAACACAGTAGAAGATATTGCAATCAGGGTATTTCTTCATATAACTGAGATCCATTTTGCAGACATTTGAGCCAAATATATACAGGATGCTCACATAACTCTTTTAAATAACAATACGCAACTGAAATAAGTATTGATAAGGGCATTGTCATTTCTGAATTATTTACAACATACCTTAACTGCTTGAGCTCCTCAGCTTCATCTGTGGTGCATCCATGCGTGCACCCAGAGAAAGCCAGCATATCCATCTCATATCTCAGGTGTAGTGCCACAAAAGGGCCTCTGCCTTGAAGAATTTGAACTAATTTCAAACCCAATGCCTCAATTTGAGGAGTGAACTTCAATGCTTTGAAATTAACACAACATGTAAGCTTTTGAAGGTTGATGTCGAGGCCATTATTGGCTAACCGGGCATCTGTCTTGTTGAAGTGAATAACCTTGTGTTTGCTGAAAAGTGGTAGAATCTGCATTCATAAGTCAAAGATATGCTGTTAATCCTTATTTCTTATGTAACTGAGAGCGATAAAAGGAAATGAATTTGGCTTTTGTCAAGCCTTCATGCATATATAGAAACGACAGATGAATCTGTAAATCTCTGAAGCATTTCGTTGTTGACCTCTTACCTGTTGCAGGTAATACTTTTCGCTAGACCAGCTAACAGGGGCCATCTCCAGTGGCTGATATCCATATTTTCTACTAAATTTCTTTGGCAACCTTTTGATTATCCGAATTTCATCTCTTAATGAATTCACAAAATGCTTCACATCAAAAATGTCCTCAAAATCACTGCAAGCAAAATTTAATAGGTTTCAGGTATCAGAAGGCTAATGATTGAAAGGGAGCATTATAAAGAGTATGAATCCACCTAGGATCAGCCCAAAACGATGTCTTGTCAAGCTCGGGAACAAAAAACGTCAAATTCAAAAGGCGAGCAACCACAACCATGTCACATATCTGGAAAGCCAACTCGCTGAAGTCAGCCATATTCAGCAGCAAAGATGATTATGACCAAAACATGAAAAATCGAGAAAAGAAAAACGAGTTAGTACCGCTGCACGCATTTGGTTCAGACCTCCATTGCAAGAAACTTTAAGAAATCCGTTGCTGGTATAGTTTCCTAGAAATAGCAGGGGTTAAGGACTCATTGTTGTATAAAATATTTCTATACCTATCCTGACAACACAAATTCATACAACAGGTCAGGTTCAACAGCATGTAACATGATGAGTTCTGCCTTGAAAATCTAGTATTAGTTTTCTCACAGCTCTTGACAAGAGATAGCAAGGTGATACACAGTAGTGTGAATATTATCAGCAGTATACCTACACCACATAAATCATACGCACAAATGTAAAGACTATGCATGATTTGTCAAGCTGTGAATTCCGAGAGGTTGAACAAGTGGTTCAACACCAATTTCCCACAAAAAAAAAGATGGTGATACTAGTCATCAGACAAATGTACCACGAAGGTGTTGTCACACATTGCGTAGTTCAGAGTGAACTTAAGTAACAAACACAACATCAACGTGATACTTGATTTAACTAGGATTTAATTGCAAACCAGGCATTGCTGCAGTGAGTTTCTAAAAGCAACGCACAACTCTTTATCCACATTCTTCTTCAACTGGAGCCAGATTAAATTAGATACACATATAAAGGCTATTGACAAATCTACTAAAGCCACATTGGTATGGAAACATCAAAATGCTCATTAAAGAAGTCTCTTACTAGCAGGAAGAAGCGGCTCCACCCTCAGCTGCGTTTGCGCAAGACGAGACGTGAACCTAGACAAGATATGCGGCTGCCATAGCTCCCCAACCGCCAAAAGCTGAAACAAACAAGTCCAGACCACAATGCTGGAACAAACCCTAATAAACCAAATCCGCAACCGAGTTTTGGGGATTTTATCAAACCTCAGTTTTACACTCTCTGGTCTAAGCTCCATTCCCGTACTCCACACCTCATCGCCGCTTCATCGATTCCGTCTCACATGCCCAATTCATTCCCCAAATCCATGCAAGATGAACAAAAAGAGGTTGGGAAGTCACGAGCAGTGAGTTTTAGAAAAATGAATCATCATTAATGGAATGAAACAATCATCATTAATGGGATCTTAAGTTAAGCATTATGATCAACAGAAACAATATATTTATTTTTTGATTTATTTTTTCCTCTCGTGGTTGTAACTGCGGTTTTGACGTGAAGAATAGAAAATTAAGTCGACGACTTTAACAGAGTTTGTACCTAAGCAATGGCAATGCTTCTATAAATTACGGTGAGAGATAGAGTAAGATGATGAGAGTGTATGTGGAGGTGGGTTTTTTTGGTAGGAAACAGATGATTGATTTGATTATTGAGTTGTATATAAAAAGGAAAGTGGACAAACATTAGGGGACGCCCAAAAAGGAAAGTGGACAAACAAACAGGGACAAAGGAAGTACTATGCAATTTATTGTAGAAAATATAAATCCAAGTACTTGAATTTTGAGTAAGTCAAACTCATGAGAATTCAGAGTTGGGCACTTTGTGAAATGAGAACTTAGGTGGGATCGAAGCGGAACATGGGTCGTATTGTTAACAAAGAACTGCACTGCATATATGGGGCGCGCTCAAATAAGGCCACCCAAATGGTGAGGTCGTGAGGTCCAATCTCAACCTTTGATGGATTTTGATCAATTGGTTGATATTTAAAGGTAGTGGGATTTTACTGTTTGTTTTTTTACTGTTGGTAGTGTGATGTTACTGTGTGTTTTTTACTGTTCATGGATTTTGGTAGTGGGACACGTGGCGCACCCACAAAGCACGGACGGATTTAGATGTGTGGTTAAGATTGGGGCCTCACGACCTCACCAATAGTGAATGACCTCATTTGAGCACTCCGCCTGCATATATAGCATCAAATTCTGAGTCTCATTTTGGACTGTCGAATCAGCTTCATTCTTGTAGGAAAAGTTACATTGTAATGTAAGTGTAGCCCAACAAATGATATGAATCCCCACATCATTCTTTTGAATCCAATTTGTCTTCTTGCTATTTATAATCTAAAAGGTTTCTACAAATAATCTAGTGAATCACATATTCTCAAGATATACTTCAGTACAGTGCAGAAATGAAAGAGGAACGCATCTCAAAAATGAATTACAAGTGATACAGGATCCATCAATTGCTTCATGTCTTCTATACAATTTTTAGGGGTGGGCAAAAACCGCACCGAAGTTAAAAATCGCCCGCACCGCAAAAGTGTGTTCGGTTAACCGCACCGTTTTTGAAAAAAACCGATTTATCAAAAACCGCACCGCAACCAAATAAAACGGTGCGGAAGTGGTTCTTTATCTCAAACCACTCGGTTCAAACCGCGCCGCACCGCATATATAATTAATTATTAAATAATCTAACAATTAAATAAATAAATATTCAAAATTATTACATTAAAAAAAACAAATCATAATTTCAGGCCCAAGCCCATGCCCAATTTAAGTTCTTTTTTTTGTAAACTTTGAAAATCGATTTTTAAACCAAACCGCACCGCCGCATAATGTGATGCGGTGCATATTTGGTTTTAACTTTTGTAATGCGATTTGCGGTTTGAAAAATTTCCAAACCAGATAATGTGGTGCGGTTGCGGATTTACCCTTAAACCGCACCAACCCGCACCGCGCCCACCCCTAACAATTTTAACAAGGGGAGCAATGCCATTTTATTGCACACAACTCAGTCAGTCAACAAGAATAAATAGAAGATAGACAAAAGAAAATACGTGATTTGTAGTTCCAGTTCAGATTATCAAAATAATAAATGCTTCATTCACAATATTGTGTAGCAAGAAAATAAGAAATATGGCAGTGGATATGATTTATATGGGAGAAGAAGGAAATTATAGAACCAAAAACCATTGGCCACTTTGAAGCCTGATGGAACTTCTAAGAGGAGACCCCGGAAGACAGTTATATCGAGAACCCGTAGTAAAATCACTACATGGGGGGGATCACTCACAAAATATTATGGAAGGTTGATGGCATACTGTAAATTTGCATGTATGTATATGCAATGCGATGGACAGATTTCTCTTAGAAATTATGTGGTGAAAATGGACCAGTGATTATCTGCAGGCAGTGCTTCCTTTATTTTGTCTAGACGCTTGAGAATTTCCAAGAAGGAAGGCCTTTGATTCATGTCAGCAGCCCAGCATTGCTCCGTTAGCCTGAAGACATAAGTACCACAGAGATGAAACATGGCCTAGGAAAAGTATTCAGTGGCTCAGTCCAGATAACAATTATGGCTTAGGCCTTGGGGCAACAATCCGAAGTTCAACAGTGCAAGCATACCAATGCTATCTCAAAATAACAGGTATAACCTTAAGGATTCTGAGGTTCAAATGGTGAGATAGCTTCGATGAACACATGATAAATTGAACAGATGCTGAAGAAAAGTTTATGCAGAGACACCAATAGTAAAATCATGATATCTTGTATTTGTTATTTGAGTCGACAGTATGATATCATCTCATTTGTTAAATTATGAACACTCTTGGAATTTATGGCAACAAAGTGCAACTTACTACCAAATCAACTATTACTTGTTTAGCAAAGTATTATTATTGATAAATTCCAAATTGTGACTTACTCCTTGAGACCCGCAACCCATCCTTTGGAACGAAAGACTGGCCTGTGTCCATCAGCTACATATTTAGCTGCTTCATACGGTTCATAATTTGACATTGGAGGGTCTCCTTCAATCATCTAAGTTACGGATTGTGTTCAGCATATCATGTTCTTCAACTTCAGATTTAACACGAAGCATATCATGTTCTTCAACTTCAGATTTAACACGAAATGTAACTGAAGCAGAACAAATTACCTCATATAGAATCATAGCGAATGAGAAGACATCGACCTTTTTATCGTATTTTCTATGCTTGAACACTTCTGGGGCCATGTATCGGTCTGTTCATATATGCGAGACATTTCATATTTTATTACTATATTCTGCGAGGTTATCTTTGTTAAGGACTGAGTACTGACAATAAGCACTCACAACTTCCAGTTTCTCCTGTCATTTTATAAACATCATGAGAGTTCTGGACCTTGATTAGCTTGCTAAGCCCAAAATCCCCAACCTTAAGATGATCCGCGTTGCTGTTGACTAAGAGAACATTCCTGCAATTATGAAGACATTGGAATTTGGAATAGGCAGTGAACAACAAACCAGAACAAAATGACAGCGATCAATCTTTAGAAGGAATTATACAATATGAGACCAGAACCTCTATTATTAAGAACCACACAATCTCAGTATGAAATAATGTACACAAATGAAACAAGCTCACCTTGGTTTTAAGTCTCGGTGTATTACAACGTTAGGCTCGTTATGCAGGTATGCAATGCCTCTAGATATGAAAAAAGATTATCAACAGTAAAATCATGTTATATAGAATGCACGAGATCTATAAGATAACTCCCAATGAATAAATAAATTTAACATAAAAGTCTTCCTAAATAGTGTCTGTAACTCCAAGATGTATTGCAAAAGAAACCAAAAAAATGTTGATTAGAGACTCGCCATATTGATATTGATGGTGATATTCCCACTGGAAGAAAGTGTAGATGAATCGATACAGCCCGGGTCAATAATTTATTTATTTTTTCCATTTAAAAAAACTCGGAGTATCCTTCAGATGTTGACAAGTTTTCAGCTGAAATTTACACTACTTTTATTCATTCTTCAATATTAATCATCAAGGGATGAACATGTGCTAGGTTATAAAAATTTCATAGCAAAAACTTTGATTTATTCCAAAAATAATCATGTCTGAAATTCTACTCTCTCTTTTTTAAAGATATTTTTATTCAATCATAATGAAAAACAAAACAAAATACAAGAGATCAAGTCTAAACGAAGTTGTTGCCATTCTGTTTTGGACATAATCTAGCTGAAGAGCGTGATTATGACAAGGAACTATAGAACCCGAAATTCTACATTATCATGACAACGAACTATAGAACCCGAAATTCAAAATGAATATGTGCCATTGATTCTTATACCTAGCAATGTCCAATGCGAAGTTGATAGCAGTTAGAGGAGAAAGGGAACCCTTTTCCTTCAAATACTGATGAAGATCACCCTACGAAACAAGTCCAAATTAATTAGCATTGGTTCTTCAATATCACCATGAGATGAGAATAAAGATAAAACAAAATACAATTATTACCCCTCTTAAATACTCAGTGATTAACATCAGAGGCTTCCTTTCCGTGACAGCTCCAAGAAACTGTACAATATTTGGGTGGCGAAGCTTCACAAGCAAATTGACCTCATGCCGAAAATCCTGACTGGGGAAAAGTATGTTAACAAAGAACATTAAAATGGGTATGGCAAAGAAAACTTCAGACATGCGAACTGCAAGTGAAAGTGCTTGAAAGATAACTGAAAAATTATAATTATACACTTAATGACTGCTATCAAAACATAAAAGAGAAGGCAGTTCCATTGTTACGGCATGTTTATGCTTATAAAAGAAAGAATATATCTTGGAGTGATTTAATCCCCGAGGGAAAGAAAAAGGAAACAGGTCATACATCACCAATCTGTCATCCGAAAGGGATGGAAGAATGCGTTTGACAGCAACAGGTGTTGCACGCCAAGATGCTTTTAATATCTCACCGAAGGAACCCTGAAAAAGAATGCTCCGCCGTGAGATCACTGTAAAATAAAGATCTGCAGGTAGAGATTGAAACACTGCAAGTAGTAGTAATAAACAGAAAACATAAGATTTGGAGTGAAACTATCGAAGACAAGAATGAGTTTGGCAGTAGTTCCAGCGAAATATGGTATACCAGTGAATCATAACTGAAGAAAAGCTGTTTACTTGAGAATGAAACATAGTATGACCATTGCAACTTGCGCGCCTATACAAAGACTATATGTACAGAGCTTAAAGAACAGCACTCCAAGAGTTATACTGCTTGTGGAATCCGCGAGTTCAAGGATTGCCATGGCAGAACCAAATAAGTGCGCCGACACATGTAGGGCAAAAGTCTTTCATCGAAATTGTCATATGATCTTGATTATGATCCTCTATTTTATTCAAAATCCCAGGTGACAACTGTTTTTGCCATTATAGGGTTTCTTTAATCCCAATTCTTAATTCAAACACTCCTATTGACTTTCTGCCCATATCAAATTTAAGTAACAATTTATTGTTAAAGAGTCCTTGTGGCATGACAAGAAGGGTATTGTAATGTAATTCTATACAAGGATCAATACGTAGCCCTTTGCTGTTTAAGAGTTCAGTTAACAAAAGAATTAGAGCAGCACCTTTCCAATAATGTTGGAATTTGAGAAGTCGAGCTCAGAGGGATCAATTTCCCAGTCACATTTGTTGGGTAAAGGAGGAGGGACCGGTTTCGGCTCAAAATGGCTTCCATTCTGACCCTGCAGTATGTAGTATGTATATATACATATTAGATTCTGTAAAGCTCAACATATTTACTTGTTAATAGATGATGTAAATGATAGTTATATCACAAGATTGAAGTACAATGTAAAACAAATATCTCTGCTTAGCATTACATATCCTGTGGAAACTTCAAAGAAAGCCGAAAGATTCACAATTACATAAACATTGACACGTGAAGAGATCAATGAAAGATATAATAACTAAAAACATACATAAGTCACCCCACCATGCATCTTCAATAGCTCAATTACGGCTCTTTTCTTAGCTCCTTCTGCATCAGCTAGAGGCTGCCAATACAAAATCAAATTCTGTCACAAGTGACAATACAGTTTTTAACACACCGGTTCACTTACTAAAAAAAACGTTTAAGCATAAAAGAGAGGACTATCAGTAAAAACTCTAGTAGCTACTGATCACCAATGCAGGCCCCAGTTCAGAATTCCAGCACCAAATGGAGGAACTTCTCCAAATTACTTTGGGGTGAATATTTCGTTGATAATCAAGTACCCTAACATAATCACATCAACGTGAAATTAAAAACAAGAAGAAAAACTCACGGTGTTCTTCCAGCGATCCTGAGCGTTGACATCGGCATCAAACTCAATCAAGGTCTTCACAACATCGATCCATCCATGTAGCGACGCGACATGAAGCGGAGTCCGACTATCATAATCCCTGGCTCGTACCAGCGAAGGATCCTCCTCCAAAAGCTTCCTGACGGCGGCCGCATCGTTCTGATGCGCGTGCCAGAGAATCGCCGACGTTCTGCTAACTCTGGCCTTCTCCTTCTGCTTGCCTTCTGGACGCGCTACCGCGCCTCCTTCGCTGGAGCTGCCTTCGGTGGCACTCATCTCTAGCGCGTTGGGAGAGGAAAATGGATTCGGATCTGTAGCCAAATGTCAACGTCGTGTAGTTGAAGTCTATTGGAGAGCTTCCAATTTCTTCACAAAAATGATCAAATATAAACAATACTTATTAATATAAACCTTTAAACATTTTTTTTAAAATTTTTTTTATAGTGTGGAAGTCGAACTCTCCACAATTTGTCAAGGATTAAATCGTTCGACCAAAACCCATTTTGCTTCAGAAATTTTCACTTTGGTACACATAATTAGAAAAATATATTTTTATTATTTTGCACAGTGACAGTGTTATTAAAACCAACGCGGTGAAGTTACTGGGTCACTAGATCAACCGGGTTGATCCGGATTAACCCACACAGATTAAAAAATTAAATAAATACTTATATATATAACATTAGGGGAGCACTCGGTTGAGGCAGGATTGGTAGAATGAGGCACGTGAGGCACGATCTGGGCCACTCATTGTGACACGTGGCGAAGCCACGTTCACAGCCGCCATTTTTGTGTTCACACTACTATTGGTAGTGGGTTTACTATTTGCCACGTGGCGTGCCCACAAAGCACGGGGGGTTAGATGTGTGGCTCAGATCGTGCCTCACTTGCCTCATTCTAATTTTGGTGCCTCATTTGATCGCTTCTCTATAACATTATATTTATGTACCTGTTTATGGGTGCGGTTCGGGTACAAACCACACTTATAAATAAAAACTACAAACCCAATTTCAAGCTGACACGTTTCCCATTTAGTCGAAATCCCGAATAAACACACGGAGGAGTATTATAATCATTCTACACTGAGGGGTATAAAAACTAATAATGTTATTTTCAATTTAGTCCTCGAGTTGTTAATGATCAGACTTAACCTTGGAATGATCAGACTTAAAAACAGCAATGATCAGACTTAAAAAACAGCAATGATAAGACTTAAACCAAAAATGATCAGACTTAAACTATTACTAGAGCAATGATCAGACTTAAACTAGAAATGATCAGACTTAAAAACAGCAATGATCAGTCTTAAAAACAACAATGATCAGTCTTAAAAACAACAATGATCAGACTTAAAAATACACTGATCAGACTTAAATTATACTGTAGCAAGGATCAGACTACACTATTACCGTAGCAATGATCAGACTTAAACCACAAATGATCAGCCTTAAAATAAGCAATGATCAGACTACAAATTGAGAATGATCAGACTTAAAGAGAGAATGATCAGACTTAAAATTGGTAACTAAAAGACTACAAATTGAGAATGATCAAACTTAAAGAGAGAATGATCAGACTTAATATTGGTAACTAAAAGACTACAAATTGAGAATGATCAGACTTAAAGAGAGAATGATCGGACTTAAAATTGGTAACTAAAAGACTACAAATTGAGAATGATCAGACTTAAAGAGAGAATGATCAGACTTAATATTGGTAACTAAAATACTACAAATTGAGAATGATCAAACTTAAAGAGAGAATGATCAGACTTAATATTGGTAACTAAAAGACTACAAATTGAGAATGATCAGACTTAAAATTGTTAACTAAAAGACTACAAATTGAGAATGATCAGACTTAATATTGGTAACTAAAAGACTACAAATTGAGAATGATCAGACTTAAAGAGAGAATGATCAGACTTAATATTGGTAACTAAAAGACTACAAATTGAAAATGATCAGACTTAAAGAGAGAATGATCAGACTTAATATTGGTAACTAAAAGACTACAAATTGAGAATGACCAGACCTAAAGAGAGAATGATCAGACTTAATATTGGTAACTAAAAGACTACAAATCGATAATGATCTGACTTATAGAGAAAATGATCAGACTTAACATTGGTAACTAAAAGACTACAAATTGAGAATGTTCAGACTTAAAACAACAATGATCAGACTTAAAAACAGCAATGATCAGACTTAAAGAGAGAATGATCAGACTTAATATTGGTAACTAAAAGACTACAAATTGAGAATGATCAGACTTAAAGAGAGAATGATCAGACTTAATATTGGTAACTAAAAGACTACAAATTGAGAATGATCAGACTTAAAGAGAGAATGATCAGACTTAATATTGGTAACTAAAAGACTACAAATCGATAATGATCTGACTTATAGAGAAAATGATCAGACTTAACATTGGTAACTAAAAGACTACAAATTGAGAATGTTCACACTTAAAACAACAATGATCAGACTTAAAAACAGCAATGATCAGACTTAAAGAGAGAATGATCAGACTTAATATTGGTAACTAAAAGACTACAAATCGATAATGATCAGACTTATAGAGAAAATGATCAGACTTAACATTGGTAACTAAAAGACTACAAATTGAGAATGTTCAGACTTAAAACAACAATGATCAGACTTAAAAATAGCAATGATCAGACTTAAAATAAGCAACGA
The DNA here is from genome assembly GCA_033675395.1 of Rhodiola chrysanthemifolia. NCBI lineage: Eukaryota > Viridiplantae > Streptophyta > Magnoliopsida > Saxifragales > Crassulaceae > Rhodiola > Rhodiola chrysanthemifolia. Next base: position 15,886,853 of record CM066207.1, read on the forward strand.
TCAGACTTAATATTGGTAACTAAAAGACTACAAATCGATAATGATCAGACTTATAGAGAAAATGATCAGACTTAACATTGGTAACTAAAAGACTACAAATTGAGAATGTTCTGACTTAAAACAACAATGATCAGACTTACAAACAACAATGATCAGACTTAAAATAAGCAACGATCAGACTTATAAAGCAACGATCAGACTTAAAACTAAAGAAGAATAAAAACAAATTTGACCCTCTAGATGAAGGAATTCGCCTTAAAAACGCCGAGCTCACGGTAAAGCGGTGAGTTTTGCTCAGAATGCCGTTTCCACCCAAAAAAACACTAGGCTTCATCAAATTCTGACAAAGGCGCATAAACATCAAATTTTGCGTAAAATTCTTCGGATGTTCCAATTTCTGCATGTAAGTTAGCGCCATTCGCCCCACATCACTTACAAAGCAATGATCAGACTTAAAAATACAATGATCAAACTTAAAAGAGCAATGATCAGACTTAAACCAACAATGTTCAAACTTAAACTATTACTGTAGCAATTATCAGAGTTAAAATAGGAATGATCAGACTTAAAACTACAATGATCAGACTTAAAACAGCAATGATCGGACTTAAACTATTACTGTAGCGAATGATCGGACTTAAAACTGTTACTGTAGTAAATGATCAGACTTAAAGCAGAAATGATCAGACTTAAACTATTACTGTAGCAATTTTAAGGACAATTATACCCTCGCGTCAATTATATAGTTTTAAATAAGTCCGTTTAAATTTTTTTTATTTACAAAAAGTACCCCGAATTGTGATTGGTCGAAATAGACACGTTGCAATATTTTATTGGGTTTGTAGTTTTTATTTATAAATGTGGTTTGTATTTGATCCGTTCCCCCTGTTAATAACCTAATAAAATTTAACCTGTATACAATTACTATAATCATAACAAATTCAGAATTCATATATCACACATTAATAAGAAAATAACAAAACAAAATAGCAATATTAGTCTTAATTCACAAGTCGCAACAACATTAAAAAGTTATGCCAACCAGTAAAAGGTTAATCAAGGAAAATAGATATGGTGATCTTCATCTAAGTTGCTTGGATTTTGATTCGCCTCTCCCATGATATTATCATGTGCTTGTTCATCCCCATCTTCATCCTTGTTATCATCCAAATTTATTTACCCTTTGACAATATTATTGTAATTTGTCAACTAATGTCACAACAATAATATCAATCAATATGATTATAATCATTAGTAAATAAACATATCGTTATCATCCAAAATAAGTTGTATAGTCATACTTGCAAGATCATTGCGTAAAGCATTCACCTCTTCATTAGTTAAGTATGGCGGTGACTCCCCCATCACCCAATTCGAATTGGTCATCAAGTGTTTCAAAATTGATTGGGTCATAATTTTGATGCCTTAATTGTTTCCTGCAATTTATAGTTTACAGGCAATTAAACTAAGAGTAAGGTTCTCAACTTTTTAAATATAAATTATAAACCTCTATAAAGTTGACACGTGTCCAATATTTTGATTTATTATATAATTGACTTTAGAGTATAATTAAAGTTATGATCATGGAAATATAATATGTGTAGATACCTGTTTGATAATTACACTTCTTTTGAGGGGAAGAATTTGTAATTATCAATAAGTATAGCGGTTATGTACAACGCTATATTATAGGTAGTCGTCCCCGCTCTTACGCACTAACTTCAGTATCATTCATCTCTCAAAATCTTACTGGCAAAGAGTTGTGCGGAAAGACTGGAAGATGCACTACCGATGGCGACCAGAAGAGTTCAGAGTCATCAACGTAGGTTTCTCATCTTCTGTATTTTTCTGTGTGCTTGATTAACATAAATTGGGTATTACGATCCCATATCATGAATTTATTCTAACAATCCTAACCAACACAGCAACGATCGCAAGAGAAGCAGATCTCGAATGATGCAGATTTGAACTAAAATCATTTTGAAGTGGGTCCACAGAGAATGAGATGCGTCGAATCTCGAATCTGGATAGGCAGCACACACATAGAACGAATCCGTGAACAAACGAAGTATGTAGTAAAACATATCTGATTTCCATGCTACACATCCATCATTATTTGGACGACAGCGGCAGTAGATTCAGCAAGTCACGATAAGCATACTGCTGCAATTGAAAAAGGCATGAGATCTCGATCAGTAGCTGTAAAGCAGCACGGAGATCTGGACGACAATAATAAACGGATCAGTTTGAGAAGCAGCGACAGCAATTGTTGGTGGATGTCTGCGGCGGCTAGATCTTGGTGACGGCAGCGGCATTTAGATTGCGGCGGACAGATCTGAGCGGCGGTGGATAGAACCGTGGTGGACAGATCCGTGGCGGCGGTCAAATAGACTGCGACGGCAGATCTGGTTTAGAACAAAAAAATAAAAATAAATTTTTTCCAAGGTTTTAAACCAAAGCGTTTGATACCATTTAATGAATATAAATTGTGTATTGATGTGTGACGAACACGTCAATATATACAGTACAGAATAGATGTGTATGGTAAACATAATATGAAAGAATATACAGAATATATGTTATGAATATCTGATGAGAAAAATATATTCTCTTACTGTAATAACATGGATTCCATTGGTGAGTTAGAATGGTAGACACCCACTCGTACTTAGGAGCTGCACCAGATGGTTGCGGAGTTGTCTAGGTTTTTCGAGGAGGCACCAGTTCTCAGCTCAATGCTCAAGAGGATGAAGACCTTGCTCGCGTGTATGAGCACGAAGACCTTGCTATCAATTTCTCTATTTGCTTTCAGTGTTGGGATATGCAATACGCTTTTGCGATTTCATCACTTTTTGGTGTACATTTGGTGAATATGCCATACCGGTAGGATTTGAGCACTTTTTGGCGTGCATTAAACTTTTCATTTTAAAATTTTATGTAAATTAATTTGTTTATAAAAAATTAGTTATTATGAATTTGACTGTAAAATTAATAAATATGTCATATAATTCTTTATCATAGGGTTGTCGTATGGTACGTGCGACAAATATACGATAACTATACGACAATTCGATCTTCGTATGCAAGTTTGTCGTATGACGGTCGCATGACGTTAGATGGAGATGATGAAGTTTTGTAGCTACGCACTACGAACGTTGATACGTCACTGAAGTCTGAACTTTTGATGGAAAAGAGTCTAATAAGAGACCCGCGCTTCAATTAATAAAGTGTACTAGATATTGCCGAAAATATACTACTTCTATACAAATATATAATGTACTCATCGATCAAAAATAATAATCTCAGAGTCATTATTTTTGTTTTTTGATGATCATATTATCTTTGTTAATGTTTCACTGTGATTATGATTGTAATGTTGAATTAGATTTTGATTGAAAATTTTATTGCAAAAAAAAAAGGTTCCATTTTCATTGCTGTTAGAAATCAAGAATTCAAATTTCAGGATAATGTTTTCAAAAAATTTGAATACAATTAGTTAGAAATGGAAATTTTTGTATAAGTATATGAGTAGTTGGAATTATTGAAAATTTTATTGCAAAAAAAAAAGTTCCATTTTCATTGATGTTAGAAATCAAGAATTCAAATTTCAGGATAATGTTTTCAAAAAATTTGAATACAATTAGTTAGAAATGGAAAATTTTGTATAAGTATATGAGTAGTTGGAATTTTATAATATAATTCGCATTATTTGATATATATGAAATTTTGTGATTTATCAATGGACTTGTTAGAGGATTTAATGGAATAATATTAGAAGTATTGGATTATATGCAGGGACGGACCCAGGAGTGAGAATGATGTTGGGCAAAAAAAAAAATTCACGTTATAGCTCTAATTACTTGGGCAAATTGTAAAATACACTTAAAATTATCACAAAATTTTTTTTGAGCAAAAACTACTTGGGCTACAGCCCAATATGCCTTGGCTGTAGGTCCGTCCCTGATTATATGGATTGGAATGGGTGATTATTAGAATTATTATTTCAACCTAATATCTGTAACTATTAGATTCGGATCCGGTGCATCGCAACAAAAGCTGCTAGTGCTTAAACAACATTGTTTTGTTATATTTCAAAAATATATATTAATCAAAACAAACGTTATTTTTATTGAAACGACGACGTCGGTTTGGCACTCACAATATTTAGCTGTGATGTATGAGATAATATTCTTCGGTAATTTTTCAAATGATTATTACTCTAAAATTACATTGGTAAATGGTAATGGAGAAGCGGAATAAAATTCATTTGATCAACTATTCAGACGACCTGGTCTGTTGAAAAATAAGCAAAAATTGTAGTGTTATAGTTATACACTGCCATAATGCACCACTACTTTCTGTAGGGGACGTAAAACATGCACAGGAGACAACTGGAACCCCAAACATAAATACACCATTAATGAGCATCACTCGTTATAGGAAAGGCCATCGAGTGGACGTATCAATCAGGGTACTGGCAATTGCCCCACATGGCCATCACTAAAATATAAAGACATTGCTCTACGATCCTATTATACAATAATTAAATATTAATTAATGACTATAGTATCTTATATTTTGAATTTGGTTCAACCCATTAGTTCTTATTTTTATTTTATTTTTGATTGACACTAGCTAATTATTATTCGTATTTCTCTAGAAATGAGATTTAATGTGTCCTTGTTCATATCCATGTCGTTAAATTATAGAGTGTGATATCATAACAACTAATCCATTATATGTGGATCTTCCTGTGAAGACGACATAGAAAGATGGATGAAGTGGAATCGGTATCAAACGAAAACATGAAGTTGAGTTAAGAATTGTAACTTAACCTTAACCCCAGCTGAAGTGAATTAATTTATGTTACTATCGGGAAAAAGGTTTGCCAACTGTGTAGATAATACCAAATATTGCATCAATAGTACCTCATTGTGTGCCAACTGCCAAATGGGATACACAACAATACATGCCTACTAGCAAGATCTTATTAGCATGATTTTTTTTGTACCTGTACCTTTTGATTCCCTATCTTTACTAGCCATCTTATTCATTACGTTGAAGGTTTTTTGTTCAGCGTTTTCGGTAACATCTGTTCATCCTATCAAATCAGGCAACCCCATCAACATCTTTCAATTATAGGTTCTTTTGGTGCCCACGTATCATTTTTATAGTGACCCGTTGAAGAAAGTAAAATGAGAATAAACTGTAAACAATCACTATTACAAAGCAAAACTCAACATGTCAATAATGGTGTGGTCTATTGGAAGAATTTCAACCTTGCTTTCATAAGGTTGAGGGTTCAAGCCCCACCCATGACACTTGTCTCTCGATTTTGAGGGAGTTTTCTCTTCCTCTCCTATTCCTCTTCCTCGCCCCGCCTCGCGCGTGGATGCTTCGTACATCCCTCGTGGATGCTTTCCTCTTCACGTCTCGCGCGTGATGCTTCCTACACCCCTCGTGGATGCTTCCTCCGGCCGTCACGATTGACGTATCGTGTGTCTTACAATGGTAAAGGTGTTCATGGTGGCCTGAGCTCCAAGTGTCGAAGAATGTACAGATGATGATTTGGGGTAGATGTGCGGATCCACGCATGGTAAATGTGCCGAACTTGGCATGCGCTTCAGAATTGGAGAAATGTACCAGATGATTTCAGATCCGATCGAGATGCCTACTAGATGATAAGCGTCATATGCATTGTAATATTCCGAGTTGTTGTACCCCATTATCAAAAAAAAGAAGCAAAACTCAGCCTGGAGACAAATCAGTATAATTTTTGTACATTATTCCGAGTTGTTGTGCCCCAAGAATGTACAGATGATGCATGAATGTAAACTGGGTTCTTAGCTAAACACAGTGCAGAATGGGAATCAGAAAACACCATGGGGATTCCCTTATACAGTTTACATTCATACATCATTCCTTTCAACCACATGTCTTCCTTCACAGATTCACTAAGAGCAATGTATACTGTTTCAGTAGAAGACATGGCAATAATAGACTGCATTTGTGATTTCTAACTTATACAATTTTTACCACATGTAAAGTAAAATGCAGTTGTAGATTTCCTACAATCCACAAAACCAACAAGGTCAAGCAAGTCAGTTTTCTTAGAATAACATAGGGCCAACATCCAAAAAAGACGTCACATAAGCAACTACATGCTTTAAAGCCAACCAGTGATGTATTCCAGGATTTGACATGAATCTACTAAGTAAAGAAATAGCAAAGGCCAAGTCTGGTCTAGTACTTATAATAGCATACATCAATGAACCAATCACATTAGCCTAAGGCATACTTTCCATTCTAACGTTTTCAGAATCAGTCTTATGGGATTGATTTTTATTCAACAGAAAATGTGATTCTAAGGGAACCTTCACTGTTTTACTGTTCATGTTCCCATACTTAGTGACCAATTTTTCAAGATATGGTCTTTGATGTAATTTCAAGAAACATTTATTTCTATTCTTTCTATAATCATGCTAAGTATTTTTCTAGCCTTACCTAGGTCCTTCATGTCAAATTCCTTAAGTCGTTTTTCAGTTTTTCTACTTTTTCTTTGGACTTAGAAATATTGGTTTCCCTCATGTGTCTGTTGACTCTCGGGCCTCTATAAATCAGCATGAATATTCAAAGATTCTCTTAGCGTTATGAATACCAGAACTGCATTTAAGCCTACGTTGTTTGGCCATTACACACAGTTCACAAAAACCTATATCAGTGATCTTATCAAGTCCTAACCGACCTTGGTTACTAAGGGCAACTAATCGTTTTTTACTTATATGACCAAGCCTCGAGTGCCACTTATGTGTATCACTGGTAATTGACAAATCATTGTTCAATGCATTCACTTCAGGTGTTATGTGTGTACCATTTTGGATGTATATTCCATTCTATTTTGTTCCAGTGAGGATCACCGTATCATATTTTTAAACACTGAGGGTTCCGTTTCTAGCCCTATATTCACAACCACTGCCATCAAGAGTGCTAAGAGAGATCGGGTTCTTCCTAAGATCAGGAACACATCTTACATTTTTCATAATTATCTCCTTACCATCAACAAGACATAATTTCACATATCCAATGTCAATAACCTTACATACATTATTATTTTCCATGAAAACATTTTCAGCAGGTGTATCAGCATATTGAAGAAACCAAGACTTAATAGGACACATGTGAAAAGAACATCCAGAATCAAGGATACATTGATCTTCGGTGGATCTTTCAGTGACAGTCAAAACCTCAGGTAGATCACATGCTTTATTCACAGCAGATGTAATGTTAGTTTCATGTGCATTGTTATTCTGATTCCTAGCAAAAAACTTAGTGCACTGTCTTCTTATGCGACCAATCCTACCACAGATGTAGCATTTTCTAGTTTCTTGCTACTGGCCTCTACCTACATTTCTTCTATCAGGTAAAGGTTTATTTGGAGCATTATCGAACTTAGGCTTAGATGAATGACCAGGTTGAGACCTACCCTTTACAAACAGGTTATGGCCGGACTTTGCCTTAATAGCTTTTAATTCCAATTCTGTAGTCCTCAAGGCATTGCTGAATTGCTATAAGGGAGGCACAACACTAGAATATTGAAATGCATTTTTTACTACATGATAACGAAAAAGGATCCGGTGCAAATTGCATATTTTTGTAAACAAAACAAACCAATCACATTCCTTGATTTGGTCATTTGGACAGATGAGATTAAATTCCGTATTAAATCTCGTTTATTGTTAATTTCTCGGTGACGAATTATAAATTATTTGTAACGAACTATGTCGTACTTTTAGTTTATCGGTATTCCAGTTTTGACGAACTTTGCATTTGTACCAAAAATATGCTTTGTACCTGATCTTTACTCTCTAATAACTATTTTCATCTATGGTTTCCTTAGGTGTATTGAGCATAATAGTGATCTTTAGAAATTCATCCAAGTTTTCATATGTGGTCTTAAGCACTACTCATCTTAAAAGCAAACAAAGTAGCCTTAAGATAAGCAAGATTAGGGGCCATTTGATTAGCATATACAAATCAGTCGATTTATCCCAGAGAGTAACATTAGTTTTACCGGAGATAACCTTTCTGATTATACTATCTGCAAGATAGTATAATAAGGTTGAAGGCCTCCTTCTCAATTTCATCTGTTCTCTTCTTTTGTTCTTCAGTCCACTTATCAGCTTCCTTTTCCAATGCAACAAGGCACTTGTGATGAGACAACAGTGCCCTCATCTTCATTCCCCAGACATGGAAGTCACTCTTGCCATCACAGGCAATAATCTCCAGTCTGCCATCCATCATGGTTTCCTTGCAAGAAACACATTAAGAAACCTAATCAAAGCAAGGTGTAGTGCACAATTAAGATTTTTAAAGCGGACTCTGATACTCAATCTAAATCAACCAGTTAGACATCTTAATATAAGATCCAGTTAACAAATTCTAAAAGAATTTAATGAACAATTGAAAATGAAATTGGACACACCGATTAAAGTCCATGGTTCGGAACGAATTCATAAATCCACAGTGAGCTGCTCAGGCTCAATATGCACTATCTTCATCGCCGAAATTGCCAAATCGCGTTGGTCTTGGTTTGCCGGTTACACACACATGGCAGCTCCTTCAACCCCGCAATTCACACAATCCGAGAATGCTATCTCTCAAATACTCACACTAATAAAATCGCTAGTATTCCCTCAGCAGAAGCCCTATGCTATCTTGACTGAAAATCGGAGCGAGAGAGAGAATCGGACGCTAGAAGTAACAAATTAACTAAACCCTAACGATCTCAACTGAACTTAAGTCGAGATATGCCAGGAGAAGCAGCATCCATCCGAATTTGGCCTGATGGATCAAATCTCAGCCATCCGATTAGATTCAAATAGGCCCAATCCGCACGCCTGAGCTGGGGCTTCTGATTGGTTTATTCAAAACTTTAGAAACAACTCCATGCGCGCCGACTTCGCCTTGTCTCAAAACGACACCGTCCCATTAAACGGCAACATCGACGCCTTGAAAAACAATGAGCAACGATGAATCTGACCTTCAGCAATGACCACTTCTACAGAAAACACTTTAGACAGCGCTTTTTAAGATAATAGACAACGCTTCTATAAGCATTGTCTATTCGACCGATGTCTATTATCTGGACTATAGACAATGATTGTTAAAAAGCGATGTCTATTGTCTGGACAATAAACATCATTTTTTGATAGTTTTACACCTATTGTCTACCATAACACATTTACTTAAAATATGAACATAAAAAAATATCTTTATTCAATTAAATTGGATACAAGGATAATGTGGTGCACCCTTGCAACTATGTGTAAAATTTAAAGGAAAACATGAAGAAGAAAAAACTAAGGAAAGGCATGGCTCAGTTGATGAGGTCTTTAAGTTTCCCAGTCCAGCAACTTCTTTTTAACGCAGCAACCTACAAGCTTATATGATGATTGGATGTCTCATTTTTCTCATCGTAGCAACCTACAAGCTTATTGGAAGCAGAGAAATTTTTAGTATCAACTGCCATCTTCTGCAAATACATCAACAAGATAATATGAAATATCAACAAACAGAGAGCACAAACAATAAATGAAGTCGTCATTTAGTGTATATCAACAATAATTATTGCAGGCAGCTAATATACCAACACTAAGACATAATAAATCAATTACAGCGTGAAACAGACTTACACTGAGTGCTTAAGTTTTCTTTACTCTACGGAGTTATGTAATAGTTAAAAAGAATTATACCAAACAACAGCCAACCAACTAGCCGGAGACAGATCCACATTCCTCAACGACATCAAGGCAAGGTACCACCTAGCAAAACCACTAATATGAATAGCAAAAAAATGTCATTGTCAATTAAAGACAATAGTTTCAAAGATATATACTCACGCATCGACTACACTTCGCAGAAATTGTAATGCTGAATAAAAGAAAATACAATACTTGAAAGTTACCAGACACTGTCCTAAAGCACAAGTTCAGAGCAATTCAACAGACCAGTATGTCAAAAAGCTCTGTTTAAAAACTATAAGAATAAAGAAGACCATGAAAAATAATGGATTTACCCATAAGTCAAATATGACTCCACTCTTTGTAGCATGTTCATTGTAGCCTTGTTCACTTTGAGAAACACACCGTTGAAGATCTATATGTAGAAACATTTGAAAAACAATACTTTAAATAAGAAATAGACAAATGTGAATAAAAATAAAAATGAACAGATCACAAATCTGTCTTAAACGAAGAAGCTGCAAGATCTTTTTTGTCTTAGGGTGTGTTGCATTGATACTGCACAAGAACAATTTGAAAACATAAGACTTGAAGAGATGAGAAAAATTACCTAAACCTATCAGTCTAATGAAACACAAATCATTGAAATCGAACTTAATTAATAAGAAAAACAATTGATCATTGATAAAAAGTTTCCACAACATCAAATACATTAGAGCTTTGGAGTTGATCAATTTCTTTTCTTGATTAAAGAGCTATGCAGTAAAAAAACGAACTATGGTTTGCTGCTTAAGAAATACTAAATTCAACAAGTAAAAATGGTGAGTGGTGACATGAAAGTGATTTGATATATTAGACCTGCTCAGAGTACTCCTTGGCGTATTTCTCATCATGCTTGAAGATGATATTGTGATTCTCAGAATTGTGAACCTTCTTGTTGGATCGTGGTTAGCTACCAAGCAAGTAACGTTACTCGCGAGGTGTTTAGTATGCAGCGGAATAAAACTTAATACAGATGAAAAGTAAAGAACACAATAATTTATAGTGGAAACTCCAGTACTAAATTAAGCACTGAAGAAAAACCACTACCTTCTAGCGTAACTAGAAGGATTTTCAGAACAGCTCCTTGTATTAAGAGATATAAATTACAAAGAGGTAATATAACCCTACCACTGTCCAGGGTGTAACGCCTTCCTTTCAGACGAACCTTGGTTATAGTTACCTCTATTGTTGTCCGCACTGTTAATACAAGTTGCCTTCTCCCACTGGTCTCGATTGCTGCGTTCGTTGCCTCACAGGTGCGTCTCGGCTGAGTCGACCTTCCTTCAGCAATCTCCAACTTCAGTTTGATTAGAAACTGCAGCTCCAGTAAATCCTCAGAATGGATGCCCTTGAATGGAGGTCGTAGCTTCCAATATATATGCGTCTTTCCCACGAGGAAACCCTAGATATTCAAGGATAAAATCTTCCGAAAATATCTTGAATATCTTTCCAAATTTGCTGCGAATATCCCATACTATACTCAGCAAATCCTCAACACGAATATCCCATAATATTAATGTTGGATATGTTGAATATTCATTCCTTAAATATCGACCGAATCTCTTCTTAAAATATACTCCATATCTTTTGTGATCTTTCCTTGATGGCGGTTGCCTAACTTGTAGGAAAGCCAAATCTGAGATTCCAACTCCATCCACGCCACATCCAGCTGGACACAGATCTTAGGGACCTTGAAGATCTTCAAGACTGCCGTATCCGACATTCTCGCCCTCCATCATAGATGCAGAGGGAAGTGTTACTCCTCGGGTACATGTATTCCAACCTGCACACTCGAGTAACCCATCAGCAGAATGTTTGTCATTATCAAAACTGGCGGAGCACATGCTCTAAAAAATTCCCTCTTTTTGATGATGACAAACATCCTCTTTTACGAGAGATAATATAAACAACTAGCACATGCAAATATTAATCTATCTCTAACTACGCAACAGTTAACGAATCTTTGATCAGGGAGATTTCAAACTCCCATACGCATACTAGTAACACAGTATATGGTAAAAGATGTAAGATAATGAATCTTTGATCAGGGAGATTTCAAACTTCCAATATCCCACTGGTAAGCAATGTGAATATGAGTAAAGTTGAACAGATAAGTTTTGCACATAGTATTACCATCAGCGTGAAAGTTCCCCCTCAGATCGACAACGCATATCACTGAAGTAATGTTCCCCCTCAGATCAATGTCGTGCTCATCTTCCTCCTTTTGACATCATCAAAAAGCTCAACAAGTGAAGTTAGTGCATGATGATAAAGACAATAGAAGCCACAGTAGCATGTTTTCAAACATTAAAGAAAAATAGTCATTGTTTTAAGACTTGGAAGGGCAGATCACAATGACAGGAGCATCAACCAAAAAGAAAGAAAAAACATTGGATAATGTGGCTGGGTTTGGAAGAAAGGGGGGTTGGCCACTGTACTAGACGGAACTGTTCCCTGGCGGAGAAGGGGGCTGCACAGCACTGGCGTGCATCTCTGCAACAGTGACTTGGAGCCTGAGAAGCTGAAACATCATAATCTCCAGTATTTCCTTCATTTGTTGCAGTTCCCTCATGACCGATGCCTGAGAGGGATCAGGTATCGCATAGCTGTCCGAGGGAACATCTACAGCCCTTGAGCAGGTGGTGGTACTACTTTCTTGGTCCAGCGACCATGTTCTCCTTTCTCGAACTGCATTCTCCGTAGATTGTCCTTATCCAGGACTTGGATGTATTCCTTATCCTCCTTAGATTCCTCATAAAGGTGGTGGTTCTGGAGGATAGGCCTCACAATGCTCGGAGTTTGTTGCTTCACGGGTGAGGGATACTTAACCTGCTTCTTTTCTTTTATACTCCTCAACCTTCTCTTTCCAAAAACAACTCTTCGTATATTTGAGGTAGAAGCAATTAATTTGGTAACAAAATATCTCCTTATTTAATTTCCATATGCGACCTTCCATGAACCGAGATATGGGGAGAAGCAATCCATGATATGTACTCGGTACATGGCAAGAGTGGCCCATATAAATCACATCCGATGTATCTCATGCTCCACCAACAGTTATTCTTCAAAATTGCTGAAGCACGTCATTCCACTACTCACATGGATCAATACTGATTTTACCGCCTAAATTTTCCGCCGAGACCTGTTACCACTGTTATTAATAATTCGCCCAAATCTCCCGCCAAGAGACAATTCCGCCTAGATGCATGTGTCCGTTGCGAGGGGGGGTGGTGTGATGCGGTGAGTGTGTCCAAATGACTGAAAATGCATCACACACGAATTAAATAACCATTTAGTGAGTGACGTTACCTCAGGCGTGCGTTTCCCTGATTAATGAGAGTTCAAGGGGTTCATAGGGGCGTGACACCTGAGCAGGCTTGGGATAGTCTGAGAACCCTTCCTTCATGTAAGGCTTGTAATGAGGGATCAATTATCCGGAAGGGTCTCTTTGGGCCATAAAGAAATGCAATTCATGTCATGAGAGTGAGACATACCATACCATACTCTAAACCACAAATGACAGCCATCAAAAATGTTTTAGACTTGCATGCGTGACTAGCTAAGCTTTATGCATACACACACTTAATTCACATATGAGCTATTCTAGCCAGTCATCGGGGGAGCCAGAGGGAACACTTACCTTTCAAGGGAAGTCATACCCCGCTCCATGCGAAGTCTCTCATAAGGTTCTCTATTCAGCGCCTTGGTAAATATGTCTGCAACTTGCTCTTCTGTTCTACAGAACTCAATTGTCACCATCCCTTTCTCAACACAATCACGGAGGAAATGATGCTTAATCTCTTTATGTTTCGTCCTAGAGTGCTGCACGGGATTCTTAAAGATATTTATTGCACTTGTGTTATCACATAGAATAGGGACATAATCAAATGAGATACCGTAATCACTTAGCTGTTGTTTTAGCCACAGTAGCTGAGAGCAGCATGCGACTACAACAATGTATTCTTCTTCGGCTATCGAGAGAGTGACAATGTTCTGTTTCTTTGATCCCCACGACACTAGGCACGTGTCGAAGAATTGTGCCGCACCGGACGTGGACTTGCGATCTATCTTGCTACTTGCAAAGTCCGCATCCGTGTACCCTACCAGCCTGAGATCCCTGTTCCTGGGATACCAAAGGCATAGGGTATCCGTACCTTTAAGGTATCTGAGGATTCTTTTCGCTGCTTTCAGGTGCGTTTTCCTTGGATCTGCCTGAAATCGAGCACACAGACAGACATTGTACATGATGTCAGGCCTACTTGCAGTAAGGTACAGAAGTGAGGCTATCATTCCTTGATAGAGTGTTTGATCAATCTGTTGCGAGCTTTCATCATTCCCTAGTGAGTTATTCGGAGAGATTGGTGTAGTCAAGGCACTTGAGTTCTGCATTCCAAATTTACCAACCACCTCCCTGAGATACTTTTGCTGGTGTATTCTTGTCCCATCATTTTCTTGTACTACTTGGAGTCCGAGAAAGAATTTTAGCTCACCGACCGTGCTCATCTCGAACTCACTTTCCATCAGCTTTGTGAACTTCCTGACAAGGGCATCGTTAGTGGAACCAAAGATAATATCATCAACATATACCTGTACCACGAGGATGTGGTTGCCTTCTCGAAGAAGGATTAGCGTTTTGTCTATTTCACCACGCACGTATCCGTGTCCTAGAAGAAATTGGGACAATCTCTCGTACCAGGCACGGGGCGCCTGCTTCAGCCCATAGAGGGCTTTTGTCGAGAATGTACACGTGATTGGGATGTGCCGAATCCTCGAAACCTGGTGTCTGTGCCACGTACACTTCCTCCTTGAATACTCCATTTAGGAAGGCAGTCTTGACATCCATTTGCTGTAACTTAAAGCCATGGTAAGCAGAATAACCAATTAATAAACAAATTTCGTCTAACCTGGCAACCGGGGCGAACGTCTCATCATAATCGATTCCTTCCTGCTGGTTATATCCCTTGACCACCCAACGAGCTTTATTTCTGACCACTTATCCCTTGTCGTCTAATTTATTTTAGAAAACCCATTTTGTGCCGATGATGGTTCGTCCTTCTGGGCGGGGAACCAGCCGCCACACTTTGTTTCTTTCATACTGGTGTAACTCCTCCTGCATGACACTTACCCAGTCAGGATATTTCAGTGCTTCTTGGACGTTTTTGGGTTCTGAGAGGCACACAAAGGCGGTGAAGGCATGACTATCAGGACTATCAGAGATCTCCTGTTCCCCCATGACTCCACCCACTGAAGTGTGACATACATAGTCTCTCATCCATCTAGGGGGAGCCACTTCTCGTCTACTCTGTCGAGTGGGTTCGCTAGTCACTTGGGCAGGGTGTGGTTCATCTTCGTTTCCTTGGTCAGTGTCATCTTCTGTGTGCACGACCGCTGGTTGATCATCCTGTTCGGTGTCTAGTGCTATGGCGGGTAACGTTCCCTCTGAGGGATCCGTATTTGGCTCCTGACCTTCTGGGTTCTCGACTCTGTCCCTATCAACCATGTTGAACTCATCATCTCGCGTGACGGGAGGGGAATCTACTTCTCTTATTATGTCACCTGCCATGAATTCCTCGTCGAAGATCACGTGTATGCTCTCCTCAATCTTCCGTTGTCGTTGGTTGTATGATAAGTCGAGTTTTCGACTTATTAGTATCCATTTATACTATAGCTTTAGTTCGTTTCCGGCGATAATTCGATGTCATTTGATCCCTTGTCGTACATTTCAGGTACAAATCAAGATATCTCAGTGTCAAAGTCAAAATACGAGAACTCGGGAGAAAATCGAAGACTAGAGCCAATTTGGAATGCTTTGCTATGGTCTGAATATCCGACGAATACTCCGTCATCACTCCTTGGATCTAGCTTTCCGAGGTTTGTTTTCCATTTGTTGTGGATATAACACTTACACCCGAACACTCTGAAGTGAGCCACACTTGGTTTTCGTCCTCGAATCAGCTCGTAGGGTGTCTTGTTTAGAATGGGTCTCAGATACGCTCTGTTGAGCACATGACAAGCAGCATTGAGTGCCTCACCCCAAAAGTTTCTTGGCAATCCACTGCTGATCAGAAGCGCACGCGTCATGTCCTCAAGTTTTCTGTTCTTTCGTTTCACAACTCCATTTTGTTGAGGTGTCCTTGGAGCAGAGAAGTTGTGGCTGATGCCTCTGTTCCTGCACAGATCAAGAAATAATGAGTTTTCAAATTCTGTTCCATGGTCAGTACGCATACCTGATATAGACAGTGACAACTGTCTTTCAATCTGTTTCAACCATACCTCAAATTCTGCAAA
Source organism: Rhodiola chrysanthemifolia (assembly GCA_033675395.1). Lineage (NCBI taxonomy): Eukaryota > Viridiplantae > Streptophyta > Magnoliopsida > Saxifragales > Crassulaceae > Rhodiola > Rhodiola chrysanthemifolia. Next base: position 15,902,923 of record CM066207.1, read on the forward strand.
CACTTCATCTTTAGTACCCAAGAAAATAGTCCACGTAAATCTGGAGTAATCATCAACAATCACAAATATATAACGGTTACCTCCCCGACTCCTTGTGCGCATAGGACCGCATAGATCCATGTGAATGAGTTCCATAGGACGGGTGGTACTTATCACATTTTTAGCTTTGAATGATGACCTAGCCTGTTTCCCTTTGGTGCATGCATCACAGAGGTTGCTCAGACTATCTTCCACACTTGGTAGTCCATTCACCAACTCAAGTCGGTGCAACTTTGACAGAAGTCAGAGGCTTCCGTGGCTGAAGCGTCTGTGCCACAGTTTTGACTCATTGGAATGGGAGGTCAGACAGAGTTCCTTATCAGGGACAAAGGATGGATCCACTTTGTACACCCTGCTCTCCCCCTTCCCTTTCAACAGAACTTTACCTAGTGCTTATATCTTCCACAAAGCATTCGTCAGAAGTAAAAGTAACCCTGTTCTTACCATTTTGGCACAGTCGAGAGATGCTGAGTAGATCAAAGCTCAACCCGTGTACTAAGCTCACGTTGCTGATGTGGAGATTTTCAGAAATCTTAACCTTTCCGAGCTTAAAAGTTTCACCTGTGCTTTTGTTCCCGAATGTGACTGATCCTCCTGAGTAATGTCGAAGAGTTTTAAACCATTTTCTATTTCCGGTCATGTGCCCTGAACATGCGCTGTCTATATACCAGGGGTTGCTCTTCTCTTTGACCTGCAAGAAAGAAAGAAATCAGGTTTTACGGACCCAGACAAATTTGGGTCTACTTAACTTACTGACAGATTTTGTAGATTGAACTTCTTGCGTAGTTCCCTGGTTGGGAACAGTTCCCAAACCAGGAGCTGTTATCAACCCATCTCCTTCCTTCCTGGTATATGGACATGCTTTCCTATAGTGACCATATTGTCTGCATGCCCAGCACTGCTTCACTTGTGCAGTCAGCCTGTAAATGGCCAGCCTTTCCACAGTGCCAGCATACTCTGTGATGTTTTAGGTCTGCGTACTTGCTCAGCCCGGGGGGGGGGGGGGGGGAATTGACTTGTTTGCAATTCTTACAGCGAAATCAATTCCTGAAGCTTTTGTCTGTTCTTTGTGCTTGGTCCAAAGAGCATGAGCTTTCCCTCCATCGAAGGGAACTGTTTCCTCCATTGTCGAAATAGGTTCTTTGCCCTTGCGGTGTGTTCCACACCGACAGGGTGGGGTCTGTGCTCTTTCTATGTCTGCTTTCTTCCTGGTTACATAGCCTTTTCCTTCTGTTTCTCCGTTTTAACCCTGACCTAGTTTTGCTTTGAATGTCTTACGAAATCCTTCTTTGATTTCTGCGATTTTGGCATCGGTGTGCTCCCTTAGCCATCTCCTTTTCTTTTCATCTTCATCAGCTTTGTAGAGTTCTAACCACGTGAGGACCTTAGAGTTTTCTTCTGTCAGCATGGCATTCTCCTCTGTTAGTGAGATGAGCTTACCCGCCAGGGAGCTAGCCTCAGCAAGTTGTATCCTCAGACTCTCGTCCCGTGAATTCAATCTTTCCGTCTCGTCCTGTGAATTCATCTGATTCTCCCCATGCCGCTATCATAGCCTTTACGATCTTCTGTGCTGGTGGTTCTCTTGCCTTCTTACTGAAGTAGTTCTTAGCCATATGTCCCTTTTTTGGCAGTGGTAGCACACTATCTCCTGGTTCGACGACGTTCCTTGGAAGGAACGTTTCCCTGCAATGTTAGCCATTCTGATAGCTCTACTTAGTAGTGCGGTCATTTCATAATCCGTGTCTCCTTCTTCGTCATTTTGTTCCAGATCAAATGCACGTTCAACTTTGAGAGTAATGGATTTCATCTTCTCCGGTTCTTTGTTCTCTGTCCTACTTAGTTGAATGATCTCATTGCTTTGTAGCTTGGAAACCAACTCTTCTAGGGTCATTGTCTTGATGTCGCTCTGGGCTTGGAGTGCCACTGAGAACATGTCGTATTTGCGACTGAGACCTTGGAGGAAGCGATGAGTGACTTTCCACTCAGGTATCTGTTCCCCCAGAAATTACATTTGACCTACATATCTCTGAAATCTGGAAGGAAAGTCTTCAAGTGATTCATCCTTTCCTTGTTTGGCATTGACATATTCCTTCATGGCAGCGAGGATACGGTTCTTTTTCTGATCTTAGTTTCATGAGTAGAGTCTCTGAAGAGCATCCCATATGTCTTTGGCTGTCTTATAGTGCAGCAACTTCTTTAGATCACTTGGTCCTAGGGCCTGATGCAGAACTTTCTTTGCTCTGCTATTCTTCTCCAGAATTTCGTAATCTGCATCAGTGTAGTTGGCTCTCGCCTTTTCCTTAGTGGGATCTGCTGTGTTTACAATCTTGAGAGGACCTGTCTCAATGATCTGCCACAGTTGCCCGTCTAGGGAGCATGTGTGAGCTTCAAACTGTCACCACTCGTATTCTCCCGCCTTCAAAACTGGAGGCTTCCAGAAGGAGTCATTCATCAACGTCATTTCACCTGCAATGCTAACACAAATCTAGAGCCGGGCTTTGATACCAGTTGTTGGATCGTGGTTAGCTACCAAGCAAGTAACGTTACTCGCGAGGTGTTTAGTATGCAGTGGAATAAAACTTAATACAGATGAAAAGTAAAGAACACAATAATTTATAGTGGAAACTCCAGTACTAAATTAAGCACTGAAGAAAAACCACTACCTTCTAGCGTAACTAGAAGGATTTTCAGAACGTCTCCTCTTCTTCTGTTTCTTTAAAACCGACTCCGGCACAAAGGAAGCCGATCCCTTTCCTTCACCACGGCCATTTCTGAACAAAATACAAACACGAAGTTGGACAAGTCATTCAAAAAACAAATTCTAGAAAATGCAATTGATTCAACCCTAAATCTCACCTTCACAGTGTGGGTAGTCTACGACACGTTTAGCAAGAGGTACTGAGCGTTGTAATTTATGCTAGTCAAATTTGTTAGATTCGAAAGCAATAAATTGATCAAAAACAATTTATAACCGGTAAGTACCGGGTCGTCCAAGGAGCAATTGTAAACCTAGGATCACTATTCAATCTTACTCAATAAGTCTATTTCCAATCGGTTGTGAGAAATGTGATTGTCAATTGTCAAATAATGATTAATGCAATGTAAAAGGTTGTTTTCAAGGTTTTCAAAGGTGTTCCTAGGGTACTACTTCCCTCCTTGGTGCATTCGACTCTTAATGGATCAATTTCATACAAGAACGAATAATGTAAATGTTAGATTAAGGCGTGTCCCTATTAAATCAAATTCAATCGCTAGATGTTGTTATTCGATTCAAGGAAAGGACACCTCGCACGTGGGCTTCAATCGCTAGATATTGTTAGCTCACGTCCTACTCAAGGGCTCTCAATCATCAACGCTAGTTAAGTGATCGATAACCAATGAGCGGTTTAAGATCAAGCCTATCTCATTGCCAAGATGGGTCACGCTAGTGATCACCACTTAACAAGGGTGAATCTACTTCGTTCTAAAACTCTTAGTCTCGTTCGCTAGAACACTCAACTTCAAATTCATGTTTCTAGTCCACTTAGTCATTTTATCAAACACTTGGTGGGCATAGAACAGACGTTTATTCCAAGTAGATTCACAAATCATAACAAGTATTCATTCAATGCATAGAATCGATAGGTAATGAGTTTCATACACCAAGGAGGTCCATAGACCCCTAGAAACTAATGGACTACTCACTACTCATGTTCATAGACAAACAAAAGTAGTGTTGTTGCAAGTGAAAATGAGGAAAACACAAAGAAGAGTAAGGATCTAGAGTGAAGAATCCCCCTATATCCTTAGAGTGCTTTGATTTGGTGAGTTGATCTTCAAAACCCTTGAACTTGTCTCCAAAAACCCTTCAAAACCCTTCATAGATGATACCTTGTGACCAAAGCCGAAACTTCCTATTTATAGCCAAAGCATAAAAATCTGGTCTTTCCCATTGTGCTCGGGCGAGCGTCATCGCGCCCGGTCGAGCTCGGGCGGGCTCCAGCAGCAGGGGAAGGGAAAACGAACGAGGCTCGGGCGGTCCAGTGCGAGCTCGACCGAGCGAATTATGGCAGTGCGATGCATGTGGGCGACGCTCGGCCGAGCTTCGCCGAGCTCGGGCGCTTTAATGCTTGATCGATGAGATGAAGGATGGATGGTGGCCCGGGCGAGCGAAGTTGAGCTCGGGCGAGCTTTTTCTGGCAGAGGGTTTCGAGGACTCGCACGCTCGAGCGAGCCTCCCCGAGCTCGGACGCAATTTTCCTTAGGCGATTCTCGCTCATGTCCCAGACGCTGAGGACCGGGCGGGCTTCTTCGTGCTCGGTCGAGTAAATAATGGCAGGGGGTTTGAGCGACGAGCACGCTCGGTCGAGCTTCCCTTGGCCCGGGCGAGCTCCATCTGCTTGCATGCAAAATCTTCATTTTGGCAGAGAAACTTCGATTTTCTTCGATAATTGATACTCTTAAGTCCATGGACCATAAACTCGGTTTCCCACCTGAAATAGCCAATACGAGGGTTAGATGACATCGAAAGAAACTTGGAACGAGTCAAAACATCTAGTAAAAGTAGGAGAAAGATAGTCGAGAAATCGACTTATCAAAATACTCCACACTTAGAGTTTGATCGTCCCGAGCAAACAATAAGAACAAAACAAGCGCGACAAGGGTGATGAAGATACATCTTTCTAGGGCGACACTCATTATTAGGAAACAAACTCCTTTTCGTAGGTGTTACGGGTGCATTTAGCATATGCACCAAGCCTTTAAACCCCTAGGCTACCCTAGTGGACGAGTTATAGTCTCGTGAGAGTTTTCAGAACCGGGAATACTCACAAATCCCACATGCGTTTATCCCATAAGAGTGAAAAGCAAGAGTGTTTAACAATTAAGGCATGGATTTCTCAAAACTTACTTCACATCCCAAGCTAGTATCACAATCACTATACATTTCAAGAGAGTTTTCAAACCGTTTAAATCCACATGAGGGTGCACATTCAAGGAGGTCAATACTAGCGCTATCAAGTGCCTAACCTAGAAGTCTATTTATCTTTGAAACAAGGTTTTTGAAAAAAGGTTAAAGCTTTTTGCACAAAAACGTCGTTCGATCACTTGTGCTAGCTAGGGCTAGTCCACGGGCTCACGATATAACTCATTTCCAAGTTTTAGACGCTAAAGTCGTAACCCATAAGGAAAGAGGAGTTTGACAACAAGAGTTCTTAAAACAAGCATAAACCTATCAATAGCTCACGTGAAATCACAAGGGTCGTCCTAAAGATCAACTTGCTAGCACACAATGTACGTGGCGTACTCACACATATAAGAGATGATGGAAGGGCATAAAGTCAAGTTTAAGTGGTTTTTATTTGGCCTTTGGCCTACAAATACTTTCGAGGGGGAACTTTTCTTCCTAACCCCCGGCATTTGTATCTTTTTGCAATAAAACTTCTCTAGTACTCGAGAAAGTTTTTAGTCGGGGCCTTGCCCTCTTTGACCATGTAAAATATTTTTGATGAGGCCTATTTTTCGCCCTCTTTTGACTCCACACTTAAGACTTGACAATATGTCCAATGTAAATATGGAATGTGCGAGAAACAACCACAAACAAGGCACGAGGCAAGAGAACTGAAGTCACCTAAAAGCAATCGAGAGGTTTAAGTTTTCATGAAGTTTTCAAAGCGTGCTTGCTAAAACTTTTCAAATCATGCGTGAAAAATACTTAGATTGCTAGATAGGCACAAGATAGCAATGAATATTGATCCACAAGAATGAGTATTCAATAGAGCTAGATTGGTTTTAGACTCTAAATCATGTAAAAAGGGAATTGCGAGCTAGATGTGACTTATAGAAGTTGCGAATTGATAGTCACAAGCCTTTAGAAGTATAACACTCAAGAAAAATTGGGATAAAGCATGATGCAAGTGTGAATCAAGCGCCAAATCCAAACACTCCACACTTAATCAAAGCTTAGTCCCTTAAGCGCAAAAGATAATAAAATAAGGGTAAAGGCGCAAAGGAAACTCCCCTCGTTTGTAGAATGTAGCTTTCCCTCATTGCACGACTTTCTGGCAAAGATAAAGTCCCTTACTCCCTTTTATGGCTAGGCACAATAATGGAGGATCAACTTGCACAAGACATGAAGATTTGTGAATATTAGAGACATATAGAGTTAAGTGACAAGTTGAACATGAAGATTTGTGAATATCCAAGAGTCGAACATCTCAAAATTGCGCCCAATGGCGACTTAATCATCAAAATCATCATGACGATGTTAAAATACAAAAGTAAACATCCCAAGGTAATGAAATATGAAAATGAAGAACAGGGTAGCCTAAGAAGCATGGACATCTTCATCACCCAATGGTGCAGTGACATCCTCCTCTCTTGGGGCCTCTTCTCCATCCTCCACACGAGCAACCATACCTTCATCAATCTCCGCAATGGTATGTGGTGGTTCCTCGCCACTAGTAGGTGGTGGAGCACTAGCTTCGGCAACAGTGGGTGGAGGAATGATGGGTGAAGGAGCGTGCTCTTGGGGACTAGAATACCCCGGGAATGAGGGAGGAGCGGTGGAAGGCATGATGCTCAAGGCACGGCATATGTCCGTCAATGTAGTGGCCACCCAACGAGAGTTCTCGTGAACAAAATCCTCTAATTTCTCAACATGCTCGTGGACGGAGGAAATGGTGGTCTTCAAGCTAGCAAGGTCCGAGGAGATGGTCTCGAGTTGCTCATTTGGGGAGACTCTCTTTGAGCGAGGTTGGCTTTGGACCGAAGGCTCATGGGAAGATGATGATGTGGAGGACTCGCGGGCATCGGGGAATGGATAGTGATCACCACGAAATTTTTCTCTCCTCCTTGCATTGAACTTGTTCTTCATTTTTCTAGCCCTTCTCCGGAGTGGATCTTTATGAGGCTCGTCGGAATGAAACCAAGACTTCAAATCCGCCTTAAGCATAGTCATATCCTTCATTGCATCCGCATTAAGTTCCTTCTTTTCCGGCGGTGGGCAATCATTCCCACTAAAGGTGAACTCACACTTTAGGGCTAAGTGAGTGATGAATGAGCCGCCGCCAAGTGCCTTTGCTTGCGAGGATTCTTTGACGACATCTTCGAATCTTGTTGCAATAATGGAAAACCAATCCAAGACCTTATTTTGGTTGATTGCTAGCATGAGGTCCAAGTCTTGGTTAGTCACCATCCTCGCCCCATCCTTTCGCACATTAATCACCATAGCGATGAAACGGTGAATCACCCTCCACACCTTGCTCTTAATTGTAGTAGCTGCATAGCCCGAAACAAACCACTCATCCCTCGTCGATATTTCCTTCCAAAATAAGTACCTATCCACCTCTGAAAATTTAGGAACACTCTCCCCATTCAACGGAAATCCCAACGTCTCACAGACCACATCCTTGGTCATTCTCTTGCTCTTCCCCCCCATTACAAACTTCCAATGCGTGATTTGCCTTTCATCATTTCTCACTGCCTCAAAAGAGCTAACAAATTCCCTAACAAGCTTGGGGTACATCCCCGGATCATCAATGAATAATATACCTAAACCACAATGAGCAAGGCGAGAGTGTACCTCATCGTGCAATCCCAAGTCAGTGAGGGTCTTTAAATGAGGGTATAGCGTGACCAATGGCTCCTTTCCCTTCTTGGTGATCAACGCCAAGTTATCCTTGTGTTTTGCATTCTTGAAGGCCAGGGTTCTATCGTATGGATATGGGATAGGGTCAGAGGACCCGACTCGGGCATTTGGAGGGGCCGGAGCGAGAGTGGAGGGCTGGCTAAGCTCTGGCAGCGATGGAGGTGGTTCAGTCGGTGCGGAAATTTCTTTTGCCTTTCCTCTCTTAGATGGACGAGGAATGATCTCCTCAGACGAATGCACAGCTGGAAGTTTCTCGCTAGGAGCTGGGTCCTCGGATGGAGTAGGGCTCGAGGTGGCTTTCCGAAGTCGTTTCTTCGGCTTGGAAGAGGTGGGAGGATCTTCGGGAGGAGTGGCAATGGCAGCGGAGGTCGTGGAGGCCTCGTGAGTCGTTTTCTTCGCTTTGGAGGAGGAGGGCGGAGCTTTGGTCGGGGCAGGAGGCTTGCTCGCGGATTGCTGGTTTGTTCGAGCCATGGGTGAACTCGGGTGGGATTGGAATGGCGAGTGACGGAGCTGCAGAATCGGCGAGAGGGAGGTGCGGTGCAAGCGAGCGTCGGTGGACGGGAATCGGGGTCTGAGGAGTTGAAGAGGTTAGGGCAAAATCGATTCGAATTTGGGGAAGAACGAGTTGAGCTTTTGAATTAAAAAGGGGGCTCGAGCGAGCATCAGAAAGCTCGGGCGAGCGAGATTTAGCAGATTCGATGGGGCCTTGGAGTTAAAGCCGTGATCGGGCGAGCGAAGCCGAGCTCGGACGAGCAGAAATTGGCAGAGACGGGTGAGAAACGCAAAGCTCGGTCGAGCGCTGAGGCGCTCGGGCGGGCGCCTGGCTATCAAGCGAGCTATGGAGAAAGGAGGCTCGGGCGAGCAGAGTTATGCTCGATCGAGCGAGAAACGGCAGGGGCTAGAGGAGGCATGAAGGCTCGGCCGAGCTTATCGAAGATCGGGCAGTGTTTTGGCATTGAGCACTTGAGGCGAGGGAACGCGTGAAGACCGAGCGAGCATACTTGAGCTCGACCGAGCGAAATACGGCAGATACAATGGTCATTGTGAGGCTCGGGCGAGCACCAGAAAGCTCGGTCGAGCGCTGAGTCTTGGGCGATGTTTAGCATGATTTTACGATCTAAACTCAAGCATTCTCGATCTGGAAATTTTGACTCCACCCTTAGGTTTGAGTGTGCTTCTCAAGACTTGCAATGATCATACCAAGCATGGGAAATATGAGCATGAAAATGGACACTTGCGACGGGCTACCTCCCGAGAGGGCCTAGTTTAACGTCTTGGCAAAGACCGAGCCGAATCTCCTCGCGAAAATTTTAGGAATGCATTTTGGGAGGAGGCTTCAATCGGTCAAGTCATGTAGGGTGATAGAGGTGTTCTCCGGATCTAGGGAGGCTCCGTGGTAGAGCTTGAGTCTTTGCCCATTGGCCTTGAAGATTTCCCCACGTGAGCTGAATAAGTTTGCATGTCCATCCTCAAACACCTTTTGAATTATGAATGGACCCGTCCATCTTGACTTTAATTTTCCCGGGAATAGCCTCAATCTTGAGTTGAATAGTAGGACTAGGTCCCCTTCTTTGAATTCCTTCCTCAAGATTTTCTTGTCATGCCATTTCTTTTGCTTTTGCTTGTAGATCTTGGCATTCTCATATGAGTCAAGTCTTATTTCATCTAGCTCATTCAAGTCCAATAGCCTCTTTTCTCCGGCGGTTTTCATATTGAAGTTCAATTCTCTAACCGCCCAAAATGACTTGTACTCCAATTCAACCGGTAGGTGGCAAGGTTTCCCATAGATGAGCCTAAAGGGAGACATCCCTATAGGTGTCTTGAAGGCGGTCCGATATGCCCAAAGAGCATCATCTAGCCTTGAGGACCAATCCTTCCTAGAATTTCCCACCGTTTTCTCAAGTATAGCTTTGATTTCCCGGTTCGATACTTCTACTTGCCCACTAGTTTGGGGGTGGTAAGGTGTAGCAACCTTGTGGTAGACCGCATACTTCTTCAATAGTGCCCCAAATTGCTTTTCTTTGAAGTGAGATCCCCCATCACTAATAACCGTCCTTGGAACTCCAAATCTAGGGAAGATTACCTTCTTGAAAAGTTTCGTTACGACTTTGGCATCACAAGTCGGGGAGGCTATAGCTTCAACCCATTTAGACACATAGTCAACCGCTACGAGAATGTAGCGATTCCCATAGGAAGGGGGGAAAGGACCCATGAAATCGATGCCCCAAACATCAAAAATCTCTACCTCTAGCATAACTTGTTGGGGCATTTCGTCTCTCTTGGAGATATTACCACTCCTTTGACACTTGTCACAAGCCTTTACGAAATTGTATGCATCTTTGAATATTGATGGCCAATAGAGTCCACTTTGAAGCACCTTAGCCGCGGTCTTCGAACTACCTCCATGGCCTCCACAAGGTAGAGAATGGCAATGGTGCAAGATTCCTTGAATATCTTCGTCGGCTACACATTTTCTATAAATACCATCCGAACAAAGCTTGAAGAGATGAGGCTCATCCCAATAGTATCTTCTTGCATCGTGCGCAAATTTCTTCTTTTGATTGTAGTTCATGTTTGGAGGAAGCACGTCACAAACCTTGAAGTTCACTATATCGGCGTACCATGGAGTAGGGGCATTGTCGATTCTCATCAAGTTTTCCCCAACAAAAGAGTCCTCAATAGGCAAATCCTCACTTGAGGTCTTCTCCCTCAAAGGCTCAAGCCTAGAAAGGTGATCGGCGACCAAGTTCTCTACTCCCTTCTTGTCTTTGATTTCAATGTCAAACTCTTGAAGTAGAAGTACCCATCTTATGAGCCTAGGCTTGGCATCTTTCTTAGAAATTAGGTACTTGATGGCGGCATGATCGGTATAGACAATGGTTTTGGATCCCACCAAGTATTGCCTAAATTTCTCGAAGGCATAGACAATAGCCAACATCTCCTTCTCCGTCGTGGAGTAGTTTGATTGAGCTTGGTCCAAGACCTTGCTCGTGTAATAGATAACATGTAGCTTCTTGTCTACCCTTTGCCCTAGAACGGCTCCAATGGCATAGTCACTTGCGTCACACATTAGCTCAAAAGGGAGTTCCCAATTGGGAGGTTGGATGATAGGAGCGGATGTGAGGGCAGATTTTAGCTTCTCGAAAGCTTTAGCACAAGGATCATTGAATAAGAAGGGAGTATCATTATGCAAGAGATCGGTTAATGGCTTGGCAATCTTAGAGAAATCCTTAATGAAGCGCCGATAGAACCCGGCATGACCAAGAAAGCTTCGAATTCCCTTAACGTCTCTAGGGGGTGGAAGTTTTTCAATTACTTCAATCTTAGCTCTATCCACTTCAATTCCCCTATTAGAGACAAGATGCCCAAGCACAATTCCCTCTTGTACCATGAAATGGCACTTTTCCCAATTCAAGACTAGATCGGTCTCAATGCATTTGTCAAGAACCTTTGAAAGGTTCTCTAGACAAGAATCAAATGAGGAACCATAAACCGAAAAGTCATCCATGAATACTTCCATTGTATTTTCAATGAACTCGGAGAAAATGGCCATCATGCACCTTTGGAAGGTTCCCGGCGCATTACATAGCCCAAAAGGCATACGTCTATACGCATAGGTTCCATAGGGGCATGTGAAGGTGGTTTTCTCTTGATCTTGGGGGTGGATAGGGATTTGAAAGAATCCGCTATACCCATCAAGGTAACAAAAATATTCATGGTTGGCTAGTCTTTCAAGCATTTGGTCAATGAAAGGTAGAGGGAAGTGATCTTTCTTTGTGGCTTTATTTAGCTTACGGTAATCAACACACATCCGCCACCCCGTGACGGTGCGTGTGGGGATCAACTCGTTTTTTTCGTTCTTGACTACCGTCAAGCCACCTTTCTTAGGGACTACGTGGATTGGGCTCACCCATTCCGAGTCGGGAACGGCATAAATGATTCCCGCTTCCCTCAATTTAGTTATCTCCTTAAAGACAACTTCCCCTAGCGTAGGGTTCAACCTCCTCAACCTCTCTCGGGTTGGTCTAGCATCATCATCCAATGTAATTCTATGCATGCATATATCGGGGCTAATCCCTTTCAAATCATCAATGGAATAACCAATTGCACCCCTACGAGTTCTAAGCACATGCAAAAGTCTAGAGGTTTCAAGCTCATTCAAAGAGGCATTCACTATTACGGGAAAGGTAGAGTTTGGACCTAGAAATTCGTACCTTAGACTTGTAGGTAGAGCCTTAAGCTCTATCCCACAAGATCCCTTACCTTCTCCTTTCTCCGTTTCTTTTTCTCCATCATCTTTTTCCTCCTTTTGATCGTCCTCATCCATCATCAACAAATCATTCATAGAGTCACCTATGCTTTCATCACTCAAAAGTTCTTGCTCAATGGAAGTTAGTTCATCACAAGAGAAATCATCATAAACATCAAGCAAATTGCAATCCAATGAATCACTAGGGGCACTACATGCTTGTCTTAGATAGAACTTGATTTTCTCTCCCCCTATTTCAAACTCTAGTGAATCATTTATGCAACTGATAACCGCCTTAGTAGTTTTCAAAAATGGCCTTCCCAAAATGATTGGGATCTCTCGCTCCTCCTCCATCTCTAGAACAAAGAAATCCACGGGGATATAAAACTTCCCCACCTTCACGGGCACGTCCTCCAAGATTCCACTAGGGATCCTAGAGGAGCGATCCGCGAGGCGTAGACTAATGGAGGTAGGCACGAGAGTTCCCATATCAAGTTTCTTATAGAGCGAGTAGGGCATTAATGAAATACTAGCACCTAAATCACACAATGCCTTGCTTATGTTAACATCACCAATAGTAATAGGAATTGAAAATGACCCCGGATCTTTTTCTTTCTTAGGCATGGGATTTTGCACAATAGCACTACATTCCGCATTTAGATTTACCGAGCTAATTTCAGAAATTTCACGCCTATGAGAGATAACATCCTTAAGAAATTTACTATAGAGGGGCATTTGGGATATTACCTCGGAGATTGGTAGTGTCACATTGATCTTCTTCATCATCTCCGCGAATTTTTGGAAGTGTGACTCATTGTTCTTCTTTAGTTGCCTTTGAGGGAAAGGCATGGGAGGCTTGTAAGGGGAGGGCTCCTTAGTGACTTCCTTCGTTGAACCTTTAGAGGCAACTTCCTTTGGCGTGGGATTTTCTTCTTCAACCTCTTCCTCACCTTCTTCAATAATGATGGGCATCCTCGTGCTCACATCCTTTTCCTTGGGTGTAGGGGGTTTGTAGGTGGTTCCACTTCTCAATGATATAGCATTCACATGCTCATTTTGGTGGAAATCCGGCTTGGAGGGAAGTTTCCCTTGATATCTCGTAGATGAGCTAGCTTGTTGTGCGATTTGGTTCTCCAACATCTTATGATGGGTGGACATCTCATCGAGCCGTTGATTGATGGATTGGAACATGAATTTATTTTCTTGGGAGGTTTTGAATTGATCTTGAGCTAGCTTGTTTCGATCTTCAATCCCTTGGTTTTGACCCGCAACTAGTGAAGATAGTAATTGAGCTATAGAGGCGTCTTCCTTAGGTGGTTGTTGGGTTTGAGTTTGTTGTTGAGGTTTAGGTTGGCTAGCTTGCCCTTGGTAGCTTTGTCTTTGATAGTCTTGCCCTTGATAGCTTTGCCCTTGCCTTTGGTAATCTTGGTTCTTTGGGGTGAAACCGGGAGGAGCATTGTTCTTTTGACGCCAATTGGGATCATACTTGATTGGCTCGGTTGTCTTGTACGAGAAATTTGGATGATCCCGGTCTCTCCCATAGTTTGCTTGATTCCTTTGTAAGAAATTAATGTCTTCTTCATTTTGGGTCTCTTCTTGAGGGAAGGTGTGAGGGCAATCATCTTCTTTATGAGAGGGGCTTGTGCAAATGGCACATACTCGAGGTTGCTTTTGTGATTGCTTCACATGAAGTGCACTAAGAGAATTGGTTAAAGCATCAATCTTCCTACTAAGGGTTCGGACATCTTCTTTTGAATCCGCCTCATTTACCTCCCTCGTCTTGCTTTGTCTCCTTGGGACGTTCCGATCACTCCCCCAATGGTGAGAATTTCTTGCAATTTTATCTATAATAGCTCCGGCATTTGTGGGGTGGAGCTCCATGAATGCACCACCGGCGGCTTGGTCCATTTGCCTCTTTGAGTCATTATCTATGCCTTGATAGAAGATTTGGATCAAGGTTGGCTTGTCTATATTGTGATGTGGGCATTCCCTTTGTAACTCCTTGAATCGTTCCCATGCCTCATAGAAATTCTCATCCTCTCCTTGCTCGAATGCATTGATTAAGTTTTTGAGCCTTTGAGTTTTAGCCGGTGGAAAATATTGGAGGAGGAAGGCTTGAGCTAGCTCGTCCCATGTTGTGAAGGTGCTTGCATCATGGCTCCATAGCCAATCCTTGGCTTTCCCCATTAAAGAGAAAGGGAAAAGCCTTAGATAAATGGCTTCCTTTGGCACGTTATTTATCTTGAATGTCTCGCACAACTCAAGGAAGGATGTTAGATGGGCATTGGGATTTCCTATCCCGGAGAAGGCATTGTTGCCCACCATGTTGATCAACGCCGTTTTGAGCTCGAATTGAGGGGCATTTACTCCCGGTGGAGCTATTGGTGACCGAAAGCCGGTGAGGCTTGGAGTGGAATAATCCTTTAGGGGCTTCTCCCCATTAGGTTCATCATCATGTACTTGTGCCATGGGTTGTGGTCTTCGCTTGCGCGGTAGTCTCTTGTTCCGAGAGCCTTCTCCCTTGGCTCTCTCTTGATCCAAGAAATACCTTAAAGATTCCTCAAAGTTAAGGCTTGCTTTTTCCTTTGCTTTAAGTCTCGTTAGCATTCAATCAAGACCTACAAGATCAAGGAGAACCGCTAAGTCGCAAGCAATAACACAAGCAATAGAACGAGAAACAGGTGAAATAATCCAAATCTTGTAAAATCTACTCTAGTTCCCTAAGTTAATTCGTTGCTCCCCGGCAACGGCGCCATTTTGAGCGTTGTAATTTATGCTAGTCAAATTTGTTAGATTCGAAAGCAATAAATTGATCAAAAACAATTTATAACCGGTAAGTACCGGGTCGTCCAAGGAGCAATTGTAAACCTAGGATCACTATTCAATCTTACTCAATAAGTCTATTTCCAATCGGTTGTGAGAAATGTGATTGTCAATTGTCAAATAATGATTAATGCAATGTAAAAGGTTGTTTTCAAGGTTTTCAAAGGTGTTCCTAGGGTACTACTTCCCTCCTTGGTGCATTCGACTCTTAATGGATCAATTTCATGCAAGAACGAATAATGTAAATGTTAGATTAAGGCGTGTCCCTATTAAATCAAATTCAATCGCTAGATGTTGTTATTCGATTCAAGGAAAGGACACCTCGCACGTGGGCTTCAATCGCTAGATATTGTTAGCTCACGTCCTACTCAAGGGCTCTCAATCATCAACGCTAGTTAAGTGATCGATAACCAATGAACGGTTTAAGATCAAGCCTATCTCATTGCCAAGATGGGTCACGCTAGTGATCACCACTTAACAAGGGTGAATCTACTTCGTTCTAAAACTCTTAGTCTCGTTCGCTAGAACACTCAACTTCAAATTCATGTTTCTAGTCCACTTAGTCATTTTATCAAACACTTGGTGGGCATAGAACAGACGTTTATTCCAAGTAGATTCACAAATCATAACAAGTATTCATTCAATGCATAGAATCGATAGGTAATGAGTTTCATACACCAAGGAGGTCCATAGACCCCTAGAAACTAATGGACTACTCACTACTCATGTTCATAGACAAACAAAAGTAGTGTTGTTGCAAGTGAAAATGAGGAAAACACAAAGAAGAGTAAGGATCTAGAGTGAAGAATCCCCCTATATCCTTAGAGTGCTTTGATTTGGTGAGTTGATCTTCAAAACCCTTGAACTTGTCTCCAAAAACCCTTCAAAACCCTTCATAGATGATACCTTGTGACCAAAGCCGAAACTTCCTATTTATAGCCAAAGCATAAAAATCTGGTCTTTCCCATTGTGCTCGGGCGAGCGTCATCGCGCCCGGTCGAGCTCGGGCGGGCTCCAGCAGCAGGGGAAGGGAAAACGGACGAGGCTCGGGCGGTCCAGTGCGAGCTCGACCGAGCGAATTATGGCAGTGCGATGCATGTGGGCGACGCTCGGCCGAGCTTCGCCGAGCTCGGGCGCTTTAATGCTTGATCGATGAGATGAAGGATGGATGGTGGCCCGGGCGAGCGAAGTTGAGCTCGGGCGAGCTTTTTCTGGCAGAGGGTTTCGAGGACTCGCACGCTCGAGCGAGCCTCCCCGAGCTCGGACGCAATTTTCCTTAGGCGATTCTCGCTCATGTCCCAGACGCTGAGGACCGGGCGGGCTTCTTCGTGCTCGGTCGAGTAAATAATGGCAGGGGGTTTGAGCGACGAGCACGCTCGGTCGAGCTTCCCTTGGCCCGGGCGAGCTCCATCTGCTTGCATGCAAAATCTTCATTTTGGCAGAGAAACTTCGATTTTCTTCGATAATTGATACTCTTAAGTCCATGGACCATAAACTCGGTTTCCCACCTGAAATAGCCAATACGAGGGTTAGATGACATCGAAAGAAACTTGGAACGAGTCAAAACATCTAGTAAAAGTAGGAGAAAGATAGTCGAGAAATCGACTTATCAGGTACAATTCGCGAAGGTGCAAATCCAGATCCGCGAAGTGTAGTTGACGCGTTATTAAGGGTTCACACTTGTACAGAAAAGACTATCGACATCCCTTATTTGGACCATTAGACAGCGCTTCACCAAGCGCTATCTATTCGATCGTTGTCTCATGTCGAGCCTTTAGACAGCACTTCAAGTTTAAGCGCTGTCTAAAGTCTCGACATAAGACATCACTTATATGGGTACAAGTGATGTCTTATGTCTCGGCGTAAGACAACGCTTAAAGCATGAAGCGCTGTCTTAGGTGACACATTCGACATCATCGCTTCATGCTTAAGCGCTGTCTTAAGTGACACATAAGACAACGCTTCATGTTCAAGGGCTGTCTTAAGTGTGAATTAAGATAGCGCTTCACGTTCAAGCGTTGTCTTAAGTGACACATAAGACAACACTTAAACATGAAGCGATGTCTATAATTTCGAAGAAAATGGTAGGTTTTCTGAAATCCATACAATTTCCCCCATGCACAATCAAAACCAAAACCAAATACATTTGCTGATTTGCTGAACCACAATTACAACAATTACATTTGGTGAACAAAAAAATTACATTCATTGCTGAACATTACAACATATTTGAATTCATACATGTTCAAATGTTTCGATACTTGACACGTTTTAGTCTTACAAACAACATTCGAGCAAATGATACAAAATGTTTATACCGGATGATATACTTGCCGCACATAAGTAATCAACGCAGTTGCAAAGTCATCCCTCATATATCATCTAACACATCGTTATCATAGGGTATTCGAACTAGTTGGGCAATTAACTAATTGTTGTTTTCCATGCAGGACAATACACTGATGACTGACTGAAGGGTCCTCCACGTAAAACCCTTAGTTCAACACCATATATTAAACCAAATTATAATTAAACACTTAGTTCGACGCCACGTAAAACACATGTTGCATCGATTTCATTCCAATCATTAAACACAATAAATATAATTAGTTCAACGCCATATATTAACCCAAATTATTTAGTGGAACATTAGTATATATATGACAAACAATCAAAATTATGCATAAGTAGCAACATAACAAATTACATGACACTTTTGATCACTCAAAAGCAAACAATTAAATATTGACACAAGTAACTTACTTAGGTCACAAGGAGAAGATCTCTTAGAAGACAGAGGGAATGACAACACTTGGCTCCTTCTTCTGTGTTATGTTCGCGAAACAGAAGAAAATTAATGCAGTTCAACACACACTGCATCCACAACCATGAAAAACTTGTTAATTAAAATTATTCAAATACCAATTCAAAAAACCGAGCATGTTTAGATAATTGGCCAGTAAAAAAAATCAAGCAAAAACACTGATGGATATACCTTAAGACAACGATGAGAACGTTGCAAGCTCTTTCTCGGAGCGGGAGCGAGAACACAGATCGAACTAGATTGTTCTATACAAATTGCCAACAATTCATGTAAGCATACTCAATAACCCAAAGATTCAGAAAAAAACAAATCAGGAACATATCCGGATCCGAGTCAAATTCCATAAACGAATAAATCAAGCAAAAATTAAGTCAGTGCCTACTAGTGAGCAAACTTTGAATCAACTCGGGAACAAGTGGTGGAGTGCTAGGTTTGTAGAAGAACTAAAATAACCTGAAGCAAAAATGAATACAAAACTCAAGAATCGCAACCCTAAGTTGAATATGGGATGGAGATGAATACAAATCAAAATCGCAAATCAAAATCGACATACCTGAGCGAAGAATATGAGTGAGATTTCGAGTGAGATTCAAAGGCGGGCGAAGACGGCAGTAAGAATTCGAAGGCGAGGTAATTCAGTCTGAGTAAGATTTTCTAGTGAAAGTAAGATCTGAGTTTTTAGTTTAACAAAAGACAGCACTTTAAGTCCCAAGCGTTGTCTTATGTGTACTTTAGATAGCGCTTACTAATGAAGCGCTGTCTTATTTCTGACTTTAGACAACGCTTAATAATGAAGCGCTATCTTATATCTGGCTTTAGACAACGCCTCCACTTAAGCGCTGTCTTATGTATCCTTTAGACAGCGCCTCTACGGATGCGCTGTCTAAAGTCTAATCAAGACAACGCTTAATCTATAAGCGCTGTCTAAAGTACACATAGACAACGCTGATGGATGAAGCGATGTCTAAGGACTAGTTTTTGAAAGACAACGCTTATAAGAAGCACTGTTTAAAGGCTTATCTGTACGTACTAGTGTCAACACAGCCTGAGACGATGTCAGAGGCGCCGACGAAAGGATACGAGCAAGGCGAGCATCGAGTGGAGCGAGACGACTGTGTAGAAGGTTTCCATCGAGCATCGCCGCTGCGATTTGTCGCTCTTCTGTGCCTCTATGGTAAAAGTGAAAATCGAAGGTAAAAACAAACCCTCTCTCTCCTCATTATAATGCATTTATGATTAAATCTAAAGTGTTTGACATTAGACACCCTTTTTAAAAAGCGATGTCTAAAGTGTAGACATTAGACATCACTTTTTAAACAAGCGTTGTCTAAAGAGTCGACATTAGACAACGCTTCTGTTTTAAGCGTTGTCTAATGTTGAAAATAGACAACGCTTAATCAAAAAGCACTGTCTAATGGTCTGTTTTTTAAAGACAGCGCTTATTTGAAGCGATGTGTATTGTAACCTAGCTTAGACTAAGATAGACCAATGTTTTATGTTAATCTAGTCTTAGCCAAGCTCTCTTATATCTCGAACCTCACTCTCTCGATTTGGTTCATTCCATAGCACCATTATCCTTGGAATGTCTTCCTAAGGTAATAACTACTATGAACTCGACTCCTAGTTAACAACAAATGCATACATTGGATAGGATCACATTCTCTATTATCCAAACTAGGCATTTAATCAAACACTTAGTAGCATGTCACATATGAAGTGCATAGACATGAATTTGACACCATTAGATGGGATTAATTGATGATTCGCTTAATGACTAACTCCAATAAATCAAACATTCAATCCTTAGTCAAGCATCCATATCCTAAGGTTCACTTGCATGATTCAAGATATAGATCATTTTCTCCATCCTAACACCATTCCCAAGGGTTTCCAAGTCCTAGGTTCAAGTTTTAGTCCAATTTGTCACTTAGGCATTTTATCAAACACCTAGAGTGCATAACATTCATAACACAAGAGAAAATGAAATCAACAATCATCCATATGAATATCAATGTATCTATGTGATCAAAGAGTACCAAGGAGAGTCATAAGACCCTCAAAACACAAGATCCACTACTCACACCTCATGTAAGACAACATGGTGTGAGTAGGGTTTAATGGCAACAACAAGTAGAATAAGAAAAGTGCAAAGGAAGGAGGATTGTCAATCCTAGAACTCCCTCTTGATGTTCTCTTCTTCCCATTGGTTGGATGATGATTGATGACCTTGTTGGACCTCTTTTCCAATCTTTTTCTCCCCAAAAACCTCGACACTTTAGGTCAAAAGCCCTCTTTCTATTTATAGCCTCGGGTGAAAAAACAGCACTGTAGCAGTTCAGCCGGTCGGCTGGTTTTGGGGTCGAATCCCAGCCGGTCGGCTCAAATCGAACGATTGCATTGTTTGTGCAGGGCAGGGCCCAGCCGGTCGGCTGAAGTTGGACGATTGTCATCAAGTTCTGCCCCTTTAGTCAGCCGGTCGGCTGACTGATTTCAGTCGGTCGGCTGAACCTTCCGAGGTCTTTTTGGGGGTCTTTCCGTCCGAATTTGGTCTTGGCGTCAACTACAGAGTTGTAGCCCTTTGAGTTAGCTTTCCAACAAGCTTTGAATCAACCAATTCGGACACCATATGCGTCCTGGGCGTCCAAAACAAGTTGCAAAGGTCAATATGCTCGGTTTTGCCCCGAAACTCCTTGTTTTGCGCCGAAACTTCTGTTTTTCAACCAATCTTCATATATAGGCCTTGGCCATGGGGTAAACTTGTTTTGTACTTGAAATGTAGAGATAGAGGTCAAATGACATCAAAATAACGTCGGAAACGATTCAAAACTATAGTGAAGAATGACTATAAATGAGTCGAAAACTCGACTCATCATATGTTAGGTACTAGTGGACATCCCATGCAACATGAACCCAAGCTTCATTTCAACAAAATGTAAAGCTTGCATGCGACAGTATTTTGAAAGGATCGCTCTGTCGAACATATTTTCACAGTCGAACTGCCTTCGATTGCATATCTTTTCGCCGGATCAAAGTTTGATGGCGGTGAAGCTGACGAGTGACAACCGATTGGCTATCTATTTCGAACAAATTATACATTTGTAATATGATTAACGTTAAAGTGTCAAATTACATCAAATTAAAAACTTGCATTTTCAAAAGCAGCATTTATCTCTTTGTCTCTTCCCTCTACAGAAATGACGCACACACTATGCTTGGCAGCTAGTGGGTTTAATTAGGTTATTTCTTCTCTCTCTCTAAAAACGACTATATACCTACATGACCAAGGGTGAGATATGTACTTCAGTAGCATAAACAAGGAAAGAAAAATCTATTTATAGCTCTCTGTAGCCATTCTAGTTTAGGGTTTCTGTATATGTGTCCTTTTTTGTCAATGCCACACTCATAACACTGAACAATGTTTTCTCCTCATCACTTCTCAACATTTCTGCCGGTTGCTCCAGCCCAACAGTAGTACACAACCACCACCACCAACAGCTCTTGCAAGAATCCGTTTTCTCTGAGATGTTTTCAGATCACGACTCGTCCATTTCTGGAGGCCTCTTTCACAGCCCTAACCAAGTTGCTGGAACAATTATGAACACTGCTCCTTCATTTGAAAAGAATTTCATGGACATGGACATGGTGCCTGCATCTGTTGCCGATGTGTCCAAGAAGAAGTCTGATAAAAGGAGCAAGATTAGGACTGCTCAAGGGTTGAGGGACCGACGAGTGAGGATGTCGATAGGTATTGCTCGAAAGTTCTTTGATCTTCAAGATTTGTTGGGGTTCGACAAACCCAGTAGAACCCTAGAGTGGCTGCTCAAGAGTTCCAACAAAGCCATTTTGGAGCTCTCAGCTGCTTCCTCATCCTCTATATCATCTAAAGAAACAGCAGCTGATGCTGATGCTACAAGAACAAGAGATGATTATAAGAGCTTGTCTTCATCTAGGAGCACTGATGAAGCTGAGCGACTGTCTTGCAATAGTGCTGCTTTGCAGACTATGAAGCCAAAGGCAACATCTTTGGCCAGGGAGTCGAGGGATAAGGCAAGAGCTAGGGCTAGGGCTAGAACTGTGGCAAAGTTGTCTACAGCCAAGTTAAATCACCAAAAAATCCAACTGCTAAGTACTTATCCCGATGAGAGGAGGGGTGATCAGAACTCGTATTTGAGTAAAAATGAGTACAATTTCAGCTCACCGTCTTTGGTAAAGTCATTAGTCGCTGAAAGCCATAACGAAGAGAGAAACAATGGAGAAGAGCAACATAAACAGAATCAAAAGCTTCAGCTGCATACTTATTATTCTGGAATCAATAGTTATTATCAGAGTGATCTCAACCCTAATTTGTCACTAAATCAATGGGACATTAGTAGTGTCTTTCCGCAGCCAAGCTCTTCAATAGCTCATCAATTGAACTTTCCGAGAGGTAAGGCTAGGGTTTTTTTTAATTCACAGCTAGGGTTTTTTTTTTCCTTCTTCTCAATGTCTAGTATTGTTGTTTAAACTGTGAAAGATGCCTTTGAATGCTGCAGACTTCGATACCTTTGGTAGAGCCAGCTGGGATTGCATACTCAACAATTACAGAACTCTATAAACGGAGCATATTATGGCAATGTGAGGCATCTGTTGTCAAATAAGGTATTTGTTTATATAATTATTCTCACAATCAATATGAGAATAATCTTATTCTTCTGCAGCTTCTACTCTCATCCCATTTTATTGTGTATCAAGTAGATCGGTAGCTAGGCTTTCACAGTATATACAATGGCTATATTTTGATTAGTTGTTCTACTGCTGTCTATATATGTTTTTTGGAATGTCACATATATATCTAGGTAGATGAATTCTACAGATCACCAATCTGCTAAAACTAACAAGTTCATGGTGCTTCATTCTGTGATGAACTTACGCTTACATCAATTTTAAGTTTCACATTTTGATGTCTTTAAATCTGCAGGGGAAAGTATGTATAGGCATCTTAACAACCAGGCACCCTAAGCTACAAGCTTCTTCCATACAATTGGAAGTGTATGACAATTCTACATATATTATTAAGAACAAAATGTTTTCATAAGGTCATCACAGGGCTCTTGTAAATATTGATGCAATGTAATCCAATTTATTTAGCTAAGATCTTAAAGTGTTTCTTTGGTTGTAAATCCAGGGTTCGCCCTTAAGTACACAGTCGTAGTGTGCGGTTCAAAGAAACAATGTTTCTGAAGTCTTGCAAGTTTTAGGGTTGCAAAAATTGTTCAAACTGTTTCATATATAGTATATTTCTACTGTTACCATATATATTTCTTTTGCAACCTTATTTCACAAACTAATTACCAGTAGCTAATCTGTATATATATATATATATATATATGTTCACAGGCTCTCAATTAAGTCTCTAATGCTGTAAAAGTTTAAGTATCTTGGGAAGAAAAAGTGATATACAGTAGTTTCAACATCTCCCAGAACATGATCGATCATGCGCGGAGGATCTTATTTAAATATGTGTAAGGCCAAATACTTGCAGAAGGAATGGATTTAGGTACACTAAATATGTGTAAGACCTAAATCTCTGGTAAAATGACTTTTCCTGTTTTATGATCAAAGTTCAGTATTTTCTTCTCCTTCCCTAGCTCTTATATATATTTGTTGCTGATTCAGTATTATATATGTAAAAGGTTGTCGTCGGTTTCCAATTACAGACTGCAACAAAGTTGCTAGCTTCTCTGTTTTATATATAGATTGGGAGACGTTGATAGTTGCTGAAGGTGATATTTTTGGTTGAAAGTCAGGTACGGTGGACGCTGTTTGTTGGCGACATTCGAGCTTTAATATGACGTGGTTTAACATTAATGGGAACAAGCAATAGTTTCCGTGTCACTCGTATAGTCATATATATAACTTTTTTTCATGCTTGTCCGCATCTTTTTTGAGTGATAAATCAAGGAAGGATTTGTGTAGAGCACCTGCTAGGACATCAACTTTTGCATCAAATCATGTCAACTAGCTAAGTTACATTTGAGGTTCGAGCTGTATGAAACCCCAACTGTATTAGCAAATCAAAAGAATGACAAACAAATGTGTATGGCAACTAGCTAGTTACATTTAAGGTTTGAGCTGTATGAAACCCCAACTAATCAGTACATTGTACAAGTGCAAAATATTTTGCCTTCAAATTGGAATTATGAGTAGTTTTGACGGCAATTTGGAAAACGTTGTAATTCATAGCCCTTTTTGTATTTTTCCCTATTTTTTGTTCATTCACTGTCATTTCGGAATGTAATCTAAGACGGATTGTATGCAACTACACAGCAAACCAAAAAATTATCTGTGGAATGCATCATCTAGGCTAGCTATATACAAGAACTCTCAAGTCTCAGTTATCCCATATGTGTTAATAGTGACAGTTTGCAGAAGAGAAGATCACTTCAAGTTGGGTCAAACAACTCTTCAAGTATGGACAGATAACCTAAAATTCATATAACAAAACACTACCTATACGATTATGGACTAGCCAGCAGGCACTTTATAATCTGAAACAGCCATAGCAGTGGCATAAATAGAGAGGTAAATTTTATTTGGAGGAGCTGTGAGCTTTTTAATTTTTATCATGGAAATGAACTTTCACATTTTGGTAAATACAACAGACAAATAAAGCGCTGGGTCAGACAGATATGCAATAAGTATATGTAGCTGAAGCTTTAGGGCATTGGACATAAGTTATTTAATATGATATGTATAATACTATTGATGTTTAGGTCATCTACTTGCACTAACAGTTAATGAGCTATATCATATAGTATATAGCCACAAGAAGCAAGAGAGTCGGTCAGTCGTCAGTTGTCTGCATCACTGCATTGGACTAAAACACCTACATTTGTTAGGGCTTTTGTGATGACTAATTTCAACAACAAAAAAAGGTTAATTAATTCCACGATTTAATTTCTTTTCCTTCCCATCTCTACTAAAAACCCCAGTTTCAGGCCAGTAAAATGTAAACTAAAAAGACCCCTGCACAAACTGATCTGTCGACGTACTATTTTCAAAGGTTAGTTTACCCCCCCCAGTTCGTGCAACGATTAACAGTATATTAAATGCTACTAAACCAATGAGTCTACAGTGTGAAATTTATTCGTCACTGTGAGGGAATTGTTTTCTAAATAATTAACCTTTTTTATGAAAGAATTCTCAATTCATCCCACCAATTAAAAATATTCTGGATTTTCTTAACAACGTTATTTTGGTATACAGCGCGCGTTATTAGATAAAAATGCTAAATAGATGAACTCTTTTAAGTAGAAGTGCTACTGTGCGTGTGGCCTATCAGTGGCTGTTCCAGGGTGTCCTGGGTCCCGGGACCCCTCTCCGTTTCGGCAAAACTCGATCAATCAGTCATCTTTTGTCGTTGATTTCACTAGCTTAACCTTTGAGCATCTTGAAGTAAACATGAAAGTTGTAGAACATTCAATTAGCTTTCCGACGATATATAGATCGTCTTCAACGGATATCAGACGAGGCCTTTGTGAGCTCCAGAAGATTGATCAATCATTAGCAACTTCAAACATACAGTTATTTCGACTTGATTTTGAATTACCTTAATGTTAGATTTGAGTTTAGGTGTAAACATAAAACTTGTAGCCCTTGTCCTTAGCTTTATGTTCTAGGTGATCGATTTCCCAAATGGTGCTCCGGTTGCTTGTTATAGGGTTGCAAAGTTGCTACGGTTATATGCGACTGACCATGCACACTTGTAGGCGACCTTAGTTTGAGCATGTTTTCAGCTGCTTTAACGTCCGATTTAGAACTTAATATCAACTGAAGAGTTGTAACCTATTAAATTATCTTTCCAATGACATATGAGTTGAACTGATAGGGTAATCGATGTGAGTTTTATGATCTCCCAAAATTAGGTCATCAATAGACTACATATATGAGTTTGAATTTAGTATTTTACTTAACTTCTTATGTCAACATATGTCAACATAAAGGATACATATCTGAATTTTTTATTTTTTTTGCTAAATCAGACCAATATCCTTATTCATCGATGAAAAAAATTTAGGACCCCCCCCCCCCCCTCTTACAACGCTCTGGATCCGCCACTCCCCTAATTATATTATATGCAAAGCGTTAGTCTGAAACACTCTTTTGACGTACTTGCCGACTTCTATATTGAAACACAATCACGGACTTTACTTTTGTTGGGAATGGTGCACTTGAAGAAATAATTGTCCCACATTGCTAAATGAGGAGAAGAATTGCTAGCTTATATATGATTACTAAACCATGTCTCTCAAGCCTAGGCTTTTGAGTCAATATAGGGAGGTAATCCATATGAGTTAGCAACTTCTACATGGTATCAAGAGCTTAGGGTTTTCCACGGTTCTGAACTTTATCTTTCTTAATCATGCACCACCACCCACCAAACAGCACTACAAGAAAATGTGTTTATAAACTACAGTTTAAAATCAACGGACAATTCTTTTGTTGATAATATATGTATAAAACCTTCAAATTTTGGGGGAAAGTAAATCCGTTGAAATTAATATGTCATAACCTACAAATTAAATGCAACGGAAAAATATGTTGTTGATAATATATATAAAACCTACAATATTTGGTTGGAAATACATCCGTTGAAATTTATGCGTTATAACCTACAAATTAAATTCAACGAAATATGTATTGTTGATAATATGTATTTAAAACCTTCAAAATTTGGTTGAAAATAAATCCGTTGAATTTAATGTGTTATAACCTACAAATTAAATTCAGCGGAAAAATATGTTGTTGATAATATCTATAAAACCTACAAATTTTGGTTAGAAATAAATCCGTTGAAATGTATGTATTATAAGTTACAAATTAAATTCAACGGAATATGTATTGTTGATAAAATAAAATAAAAAATCCTTCCATGTCCCTTTTTTTAGGTTTGTTACTTCGATTTTGAACGAGAAGCTTATTTTAATTTAATTTTTTTCAATCAAAACTATAGTAATATTTTTCTTCCAACATCAATGTTAACAGAAATCCAACTCAACAAAAGTTGATTAAAAAATAAAAGTTCAAAAATAAAAAAAATCCTTCGATTTCCTTTTGTTGGTTTGTTAGTTCGATTTTGAACGAAAAGTTGATTTCCTTTCCATCAAAATTATAGTAATATTTCTATAAAAAAACTTATAGTAATATTTTATTTACCCACCTCACTGTTAACATAAACCCAACTAAACAAATTTATTAAAAAAATAGAAAAATCCTTCGCTTTCTCTTTTTTTAGGTTAGTTATTTCGATTTTGAACGAGAAGTCGGAACGTCCGTGGCTTCATATGCGGCTTATGCGCAGCTGCCAAAGATCATATCGACCTTCTCAGCCAAACTGAGCTTCTATTATTCCCAGCATCAATTATCTCCATTGCGCATAGCTGACTTTAAATCAATCGCTTGAATATTGGGGCTCTTCCGGATTGGTAGATCCTTCGTTTTTGTTCTTCGGCCGCATTCATCTCGTGATGATCGTACGTCATAGTTGCACATAAACAGCGGCACTCCGTAAAAAAGTCAGAAGGGTCTAGCCTCTTGGTCATCAAAAACCATTCGATTAGGAAGTCCTCTAAGGTTAGATGGCGAATCAGATTCATTTTTCTCTTCTACTTTCTTGAACGAGAGTATTTTGATGGGTGAAATTGAAATGTATGCTGAAATTCAGAGCCTGTGTGTATGGGGTGATTGAAATTGTATTTCTCTGCTTGTTTTATTTGAATGTGTAGTTTATGTTGGTATCAAGTTTTCGCAACTCAACAAGATAAAACTTATTAGTGAAGTTTTTGAAGTAAGTGGATACAAATGGTGCACATTTCGACCAGTCACAAAAATTTTATACTATTTATCTATAGTAGCTACATGCTTTACGAAGATAGTCATTTTAGTGGATAATTGGCTGCTGACGAACTATTTCTTTCTCACCTCTAGAATAGTATCAATGAAGAGAGGATCGAATGTAGTAGGTCAAAACATTTATAAAGACCGGCAAAGTACCGGGTCGAACCCAAAGGAGCAAGCCAAGCACATGCACTATTTAAGATTGTGTTTCCGTTCGGCTATTCTAAACCAAAAATGTATAAGGGAGTGTATATGTCTAAATCCTATGTGTGGCGAGTAATTGGAGATAAAAGATAAGCAAGAGGTGTTTCGAGGGGTTACTCCCCTTCTTGGCAAATTCCCAATGATCACATACACGATATTCAAACATTTCATGATAGTCAAATAGCAATGAACCTAGCTTAGACTAGGATAGACCAACTATCACTTGAATCTATTCCTAGCCAAACTCTCTTATAGCTCGAACCTCTCGGTTCATTCCATAGCAATAAATACCATGAACTCGACTCCTAGTTCACTTCCTACCCATGCATTGTCGAAAACCTAGCTTAGACTAAGGTAGACCAATGTTTATGTCAATCTAGTCTTAGCCAAGCTCTCTTATAGCTCGAACCTCACTCGCTAGAGATAATTGGTTCATTCCATAGCACTATTATCCTTGGAATGTCTTCCTAAGGTAATAACTACTATGAACTCGAGTCCTAGTTAACAACAAATGCATACATTGGATAGGATCACATTCTCTATTATCCAAACTAGATTCAACATGTTACTTAGCCATTTTCACAAACACTTAGTAGCATGTCACATATGAAGTGCATAGAGAACATGAATTTGACACCATTAGATGGGATTAATTGATGATTCGCTTAATGACTAACTCCAATAAATCAAACATTCAATCCTTAGTCAAGCATCCATATCCTAAAGTTCACTTGCAAGATTCAAGATATAGATCATTTTCTCCATCCTAGAACTATCCCCAAGGGTTTCCAAGTCCTAGGTTCAAGTTTAGGTCCAAATTGTCACTTAGGCATTTTATCAAACACCTAGAGTGCATAACATTCATAACACAAGAGAAAATGAAATCAACAATCATCCACATGAATATCAATGTATATATGTGATCAAAGAGTACCAAGGAGAGTCATTAGACCCTCAAAACACAAGATCCACTACTCACACCTCATGTAAGACAACATGGTGTGAGTAGGGTTTAATGGCAACAACAAGTAGAATAGGAAAAGTGCAAAGGAAGGAGGATTGTCAATCCTAGAACTCCCTCCTGATGTTCTCTTCTTCCCCTTGGTTGGATGATGATTGATGACCTTGGTTGGACCTCTTTTCCAATCTTCTTCTCCCCAAAAACCTCCACACTTGGTCCAAAACCCTTGATTTCTATTTATAGCCTCGGGTGAAAAATCCGGTACTGTAGCATTCCACCCGACCGGGTGGGAATTTGGAAGAATCTCACCCGACCGGTTGGGGTCGAACTTGGCCCAGTCGACCGACTGGAGGGTCCAGTCGATCGACTACGGAAATATGGATTGCAGGCCCTCCTGAGACTGCTTCCAGTCGATCGACTCGAGGTCCAGTCGACCGACTCGAGCTTTCAACCGGTCGGTTGGTGCAGGGGAAATTCTCACCCGACCGGTTGGGGTGTAATTCTCACCCGACCGGTTGGGGTGTAATTCTCACCCGACCGGTTGGGGTGCAATTCTCACCCGACCGGGTGAGATTCATTCTGCCCATATTTTGCTCTCAACCTCCAGTTTTTCTCGAGTTTTCATATTTAGGCCTTGACCATGGGGGAAGCTTGTTTTCTACCTGAAATGTAGAGATAGAGGTCAAATGACATCAAAATATCATCGGAAACGACCCAAAACTATAGTGAAGAATGACCATAAATGAGTCGAAAACTCGACTCATCAGCTGCTTAAATTCTGTGTGGATTCTCATATAACTGGGTAAAAAAACTGTGTAGTTTCTTTTTTTACTTAACGTCATATATCATTCATGTTTTCTGCATACATAGTTTTTACAGATGGATGTTGACCTTATCGTATATTTTTATGTGTATTTCAGATGTCAACAATTCGTGGTTGGATGTATCATAGGCTCTTTGCAAATGGAACAGGCATAACTTATGAATTCCGAACAGGTGTTGCCGAGTTTTTGAACTTCGCATCAAACGAAAAATCAATGGATTCAAAAGGTATGATTAGATGTCCCTGTGTAAAGTGCAAGAATATGCAGTGGAAGGTTCTTGATGACGTCAAATACGATTTGTATCGTTATGGATTTTTAGAGGGCTATGAAGTTTGGAGATTTCATGGTGAACAATATGAACAAGTAGAAGAGGAGATAGAACAATCAGAATCTCATCAACAAGTGTTCAGTGATGAAAATATTTATGACGCTGTTGAAATGTTAATGGATGCTACAGGAATATCTAGTAACAGAGAGGAACAACCTCAAGGAGATGCGTCTCGCTTTTACAAGGTATTAGAAGATGCTACAACACCAATCTATCCAAGCAATACAAAATTCACCAGACTCAATTTTATTACTAAGCTTCTTCATTTCAAAAATATGTATGGGTGTAGTGCAAAGGGCTTTGATGAGTTGCTTGAACTCATTGGAAATATTTTGCCAGAAGGTCATACACTACCGAAATCCTACTATGAAGTGAAAAAGATGGTAAAAGAATTAAACTTGGGTTATCAGAAGATTGATGCATGTGAAAATGATTGCATGTTGTTTTATGGATCTGATAGTGATAAACTACAATGTGATATATGTGGTGTAGGACGATACAAAGATAAAACTAGAAAGGATGAAAAAAATATTTCTCGAAAGATTCTTCGACACTTTCCTCTTGTTCCTAGACTGCAGAGGCTGTTTATGTCATCTCATACAGCTGAACATATGAAGTGGTATAAAACAAGAAACGCACGACAAGGGAAGTTGACTCATTCAGCTGATGGAGAAGAGTGGAAATTTTTTGATCGTATGCATCCATCTTTTGCGAAAGAGGTTCGTAATGTCAGTCTTGGTCTAGCCACGGATGGATTTTGCCCTTTTAATAATGGGTATGCAAAAAAATATTCTGTGTGGCCTGTTATGATAGTTATCTACAATCTTCCTCCTTAAATGTGTATGAAGGATCCTTATATGTTTATGACACTCCTCATACCTGGAGAAAAAAGCCCGACAAAGGATATTAATATATATTTGAGACCATTGATCGATGAATTGAAGATGTTATGGGACACTGGTGCGCAAACATTTGATAAATGTTTGAAAGAAAATTTTACTTTGAAGGCAGCTTTATTATGGACAATCAATGATTTTCCAGCATATGGCATGGTCAGCGGATGGTCGACTCATGGTAAATTAGCGTGCCTAGTATGCATGGGAGATGTCCAAGGTTTTCAGTTATAGCATGGTGGAAAATGCCGTTTCTTTGGGACTTCTCGCTTATTTTTAGACGCCAATGATCCCTCTTCGAAGAAACTCTAGGTTCGGCCGGATAGAAAAGCGATTAGTTGAAGGTCGATATTCGGATGAAGAATTAAATAGAAGACTTGTAAACCAGCAATTTCCACCACCAGGAAAAGCTCATAGTAAAGAAAGAGCTATCGGGTATGGTAAGAGACATAACTGGACGCATTTCCCTATTTTTTTGAGCTTTCATATTGGGAAAAACTTAGTTTACGCCATTGCATTGACGTTATGCATACCGAAAAAATGTGTTCGATAATATCTTCTACACTGTGTTAGATGATGCCAGTAAGACCAAAGATGGTCGAAAGGCAAGGCTAGACTTAAAAGAGTTGAATATACGAAAAGAGTTATGGTTACTGCCCGACGGAAAGAAACCTAAAGCAAAATATACTCTAACGAGGGATCAAGTTCTACAACTTTGTCAATGGGTAAGTAAGTTGAAATTTCCAGATGGATATGTTTCAAATATCGAACGTTATAGCAAGGTAGACCAAGGTAAAATCCAGGGTATGAAATCTCATGATTGTCATGTTTTCTTGCAAAAATTGATGTCTGTTGCATTTCGTGACCTACAACCTCGAGACGTGGTTGATAGCCTCACAGAATTATCCAAATTTTTCCTTAATCTATCATCAACGATATTGAAATACGAGGATTTAGATATATTAGAAAATGGTATCAAAATCCGTTTACCTCAATGTGCTGTTTTTCTATTATATCCTCAACAAGACATTTGGGCTCACATTCAAGCTCACTTATAGCGGAAGGGGGGAATTCTTCTTCATCAACAAAAGGTATTTCCTCTATGTAAGAGGCATCATCATTGAAGAATTCCTCGTTGGAGAGCCAAGGAGTTGATGGTATGGTGAACTCTTGCGTGTTCTCATCCGAATGATCTTGAGATGTGCTAGTAGTGACGGATGCTTCACTTTTGCATTTATCTCGTCCTCATTGCAATATTCACTATCCCATGTCTTGTAGAAAGATCTCCAAAACTCATCCTTGATCCCATTCTTGCTTTGAGGCATTAGATTCAAGGACTTCTTTTTCGGAAACCTCCTCTTCCTCATCCAAGTTTTCATTTTCAATTGCTTGTTGCGCCAATTTGCTTTCTAACACTTGGTTTTGAGCCTCCAATCTGTCAAATTGAGCATGCATAATTTGATTAAATTGTTCCATCTCCATCAATTGAGCTTGCATGTCTCTATGCATCTCTTTCTTTGTGTGCAAGCATTTTTTTTGCCTCATCTCAAAGAGTACGGCCATTATAGAGTCCGAGTTTGAGAGCTCACTTGGTGGTTGAGGAGGTTGAGGGTATGGAGTCTTCAACTTTGAAGCATTGGCTATCATCCCAATTCGGAGTGTAATAACTTGTCGGGTAGCCATGTTCTTGAAAATAAGAATTTAGTTGCTCCTCCTCTTTATAATATTCACCATTGTACAAGACTTGTTGGGTGTAGGGGTCCATCCTTGCAAAACAAGATAAATGTAAGCTAGCAAGGGATATGAATGAAAAAGAAAGGATATACAAGTATAAGAAAAGAAAAATATCTACAAGAATAGTTGAAACTTCCACACAATCTAAGCTAGGAATGTGCTAACTAGTTGCTCCCCGGTAACTGTGTCATTTTGAACGCTGTAGATTTTCGCACGCAAATGAATGCGATAGAATCTCATTTTGGTCAAAAATAATTTATAAGACCGGGTCGAACCCAAAGGAGCAAGCCAAGCACATGCACTATATAAGATAGTGTTTCCGTTCGGCTATTCTAACCAAAACAATGTATAAGGTGTGTGTCTAAATCCTAAGTGGTGAGTAATCAGAGATAAAAGATAGATAAGAGGAGTTTTGAGGGGTTACTCCCCTCCTTGGAAATTTCTCATTGATCATGTATACAAGAATTATGCAAATCAAGGTGTCAAATAGTTTTGAATCTAGTTTAGACTAGGGTAGACCAACTTCCGTGTGAATCTATTCCTAGCCAAACCCTCTTAACTTGAACCTCACTTCATCAAGGTATTGGTTCATTCCATTGCCTTTATCATTCTTGGAGCATCTCCCAAGGTGACAAATGCAATAGACATAAAACTGGTTCACTTCAATTCCATAGAGAAGATCATATTCACTACATCCAAACCTGTCCTAAGGTCTATCGATACTTAGGTCGAGTTTTAAGATCAATATGTCACTTAGGCATTTCATCAAACACTTAGCTACATGTCATATATGAAGAGCATAGTGAACATGAATTTAACACCATAGATTATTGAATCAAATGTATATACATGATCATAGAGTACCAAGGAGGGTTACAACACCCTCAAAACACAAGATCGCCACTCACACATCATGTAAGACAACGGTGTGAATAGGGTATATAACAACAACAAAGAGAATGGAAAAGGTGTAGAGGAAGTAGAATGGTTAGTCCTGGAATCTCCCTTTGATCTTCTCTTCTTCTCCTTGGTTGGATCTTTGGTTGATGACCTTGGTTTGACCTCTTTTTCTGATCTTCTTGTCCCCAAGAACCCAGCACACTTAGGTCAAAAACCCCTCTTTCTATTTGTAGCCTCAAATATAAAAAATCCTGAAGTAGCAGGTCCAGTCGATCGGCTGGCCTGATGCCTAATTTCCCAGCCGGTCGACTGGTGGCCAAAAATCTAGACAGCTTCTGTTGTGAACGTCCAGTCGACCGGTTGGATTAGCCAACCAATCGACTCATAGGTGAGCAATTTTGAGCCCTCTGAGGTCCCTTTTCCAGTCGACCGGTTGGCCAGGTGAGCCAACCGGTTGAATATGTGTTTGGGCAGGCATTCTGATGACTCTTCTCCAGCCGACCGGTTGAATCTCTCAGCCGACCGACTCACAATGTGGCTCGTTAGGAGCATTTTGAAGTTTTATTCCATCTGGTCGGCTGGTAAGTCCAATCGACCGACTGAATGTTGGAGGTTGCTCTTATGTCTGCTCTTTCATTCCAGCCGACCGGCTGGTTCAGGGTAGATTCTGAACCGGTCGGCTGGGAGTCCTTTTTCTGCCCACTTTCGCTCTAACTCTTTAGTTTTTCTCCTAGTTTTCGTATATAGGCTTTGACCTTGAGGGAGACTTGTTTTCTACCTGAAACGTAGAGACAGAGGTCAAATGACATCAAAATAACGTCGGAAATGACCCAAAACTATCGTGAAAAATGGCTATTAATAAGTCGAAAACTCGACTTAT
Source organism: Rhodiola chrysanthemifolia (assembly GCA_033675395.1). Taxonomy (NCBI): domain Eukaryota; kingdom Viridiplantae; phylum Streptophyta; class Magnoliopsida; order Saxifragales; family Crassulaceae; genus Rhodiola; species Rhodiola chrysanthemifolia. The sequence goes on from CM066207.1 coordinate 15,937,085, forward strand.
CAAATTAGCATCCTCGCTCCAAAGCTTGAGAGTTGTGTGAGAGAGACATCGAGGAACTCCACCTTAGGAGGAGGGTCGATGATTACCTTGATCGCCATGAGGTGTAACTTCACCTTTGGTCATGATGGATGCCCCATGCCATCCAAAAAGACTCTAGATGTACCTACCATGAGGCACATGCGTCTCCTCAAAGCGGATGGCCTTACTTGGGAGGAAGACAACAAGCCTCATAAGTAAGAGTTTAGAGATTCGGTGAAGAGCAAGAATGAGACCTTCAAGGCTAGGAACCACCTATATTGCCTACCCAACCTAACACCTTCTCCTCCTTCCTCTCCTATTCCTTCTCCTCACACGGCTTCCGAGCATGAGGCTCCCATTACTGAGGAGTTACCCACCTAGGAGCCTGTCGTTGAGAGTGCTCCCCAAGCTAGAGGGGATTGGGCTGAGTGGCGTGAGAGGGTCTCCTCCGACATTGCTGATTTGAGGAGCGGCCAAGCTAGACTCGAGGAGTTCACTAGAGAGGAGGCTTTGCGAGCTTCCCAGGAAACGGAGTGGCTCCGTTCTACACTGTTGTCTATAATCCGAGGGTCGAGTGCTCTAGTTCATGCTCCTCCAGTTGATTTAGGGCCTTTTATCCCTTGTGTCACCTCCCCCTTGCCTTCCACTAGACCCGAGGAGGCGGGCACACCATTCACCGATGTCATGGAGGAGGTTGATGGAGCCACCACTAGAGAGGCCACTCCGGGAGGCGATGATGCTACATCATGAGTCCATGCTACATTTTGATGATACATGTATTGTTATTTTGTGATTTTGTTGCTTGGACTATGTATTTGGATATTAAGTCGCCTTTTGGAGCAATTTGGATGATGTATGGTATTTCGATTATGTACTCTTGACGTGTCTTTGGTTGTATGCTACACTCTTATGATATTGAAAGTGTTTTACTATTTATGTTTGTGAACTCTACTGGATATATATACATGTTGTTCTCATGCCAAATTCACCTTCCTTATCTACATATGCAACCAAAAACTGTTTCTCATTCCCAAGAGTTATGCCATTGGATTTCAACCCATTCTACAAATGAGGGGAGTTCCTACGCGCATTTGCCTTTATTTTATCATTCTTTGCACTTAGGGTCTAAGCTTGAATTAAGTGTGGAGTGGGTTAATCCGCATAGTTGACATGCTTTCATGCCATGCATCTCATTCTTAGATGGACACTTGCACATCTTTTGCACCATATCCCTAACATGAGAGTGTTTTTAACCACATAGGCTTGTGATTATCAATTCTAAATCCCTATAAATCACATCTAGCCTGCTTGTCACAATTATTAGATCTTGAACTTAGATCCGACCTAGTCCCTTGAATGTGCATTCTTGTGAATCAATATCATTGCTATCTCTTGTCTATCTAATATTCTAACTATTTTCATTGAAATACCTTGGATTAAGTTTTAGCAAGAACTTTTAAAATTTTCACGAAAAACTTAGACCTTTTGTATGCTCCTTGGTGACCTGAGTTTTTCTAATTTAGTGCCTTACTTGTGATTGTTTCCCACGCATTCCATACATTCTTTGAACGTATTGTCAAGTTTTAAGTGTGGAGTCAAAAGAGGGTGAAAAATAGGCTCTAACTAAAAAAATGCTTCACTTTCATGGTCAAAAGAAAGCCCCGACTAAAAACTTTCTCGAAGGCTAAGAGAAGTTTTACTTCAAAAATGATACAAATGACGGGGTTAGGAAGAAAAGTCCCCCCTCGAAAGCATTTGTAGGCCAAAGGCCATTTGAAAAGAAAATAAAAAACACTTAAAACTTGACTTTATATTCTTCCATCATTCTACATTTGCGTGGGTGCATCATTTGTGTTGTGTGCTAGTTGGATTAGCTCTTGGACAATCCTTGTGCTTGCACGTAAGCTCTCATTTGGTCTATGCTCATTTTCTAAGAACTCGTGGGGTCGAACTCCTCTTCCATTATGGATTACGGCTTAAGCGCCTAAGACTTGGGAATGAGTTCCATGTCGCAAACCAATGGACTAGCCCTAGCTAGCATAGGTGAGCGATTGACACTTCTTTGTGCAAACAACCATCTTTTATTCTATTTTATTGCCTTGAAAATGAGTATTGCCTTGTATTGGCTTGAAAATGGTTCAAAAATTCTTTTGATGGTATGATGATTGTATGCTAGTTTGGGATGAGGAATTTGTTTTGAGAAATCCTCGCCTTGGTTGAATACTCTTACATTCATTCTCATGGGATAGGTGCATTGGGATTTACTAGTATTCCCTTTTTTGAAAAATCTCACGAGACTATAACTCGTCCACTAGGGTAGCCTAGGGGTTTAAAGGCTTGGTGCATATGCAAAATGCACTTGTAACGCCTACGAAAGGAGCTAGATAGGTTGTACATACTTTCATTTTTCTTTCATTAGCATGTTTAGAAACAATGATCGAGGCCTTGTCACAAACTCTTGAGGAAAATGAGCAAAAAACATAGCACCGCTAGCATTTCACAATTTGCATGACCTTGATATATATGCATACTTTGTTCGGGACGAGCAAAGATTAAGTGTGGAGTATTGATAAGTTGAGTTTTTGACTTATTGTTGGCTTCGTTTCATTAAAGCTTTGTTTTGTTTTCGGCATTATTTTGATTTAATTTGACTCTTATCCGCACATTTCAGGTACAAAACTACTCTCCATCAATGTCCAGCCCTTAAAGATCGAGTTTGCACGAAATATCAGAAATTCAGGGATAATTGAGCACTTTAGAGCCATACTCGACCAAGTACGAATTGGCCACGAGTACGCCCTTGATTTGTCAAGTTAAATCACTCTGAGCATGGTACTCGCCTGAGTACCGACTTGCCCTGAAAACTCGAAATTCTTCTGACCATGTCAATCGGCCTAGTACGATGCCTTACCTGCCCGAGTACCAGCTACCCCTGCACCATGGCACCCTTGGATAGCAGTACTCGCCTGATTACAAGTTCTCCTATTAGTTTGCCTACCACGGTACTTGCCCGAGTACGGCCGCTGTTCCTGATTTTTCACTCGGGGCTATAAATAAAAAGGGAGGGTTTTTGACATCGGGAGGTGATTTTTAAAGAGAAAAATTGTGAGAAAAGGGCCAAGGAAGGCTCATCATCATCAAAGGATTGCTTGGGGGGAGAAGTAGGAAGATCAAGGAAGGCATCTAGTCTTCTAATTGGGTTTTCTCTACCCATTTATCCTCCCCTTTGTAGTTTTATATTGAAAACATATTATCATGATGATGTGTGAGTAGTTCTTGTGTTTTGAGGGTTTTACAACCCCTCTTGGTACTCAATGATCATGTATACACATAAGTGCTTCATTTACTAACAAGTTGCTAAGTGTTTGATGAAACGCCTAAGTGACATGTTTGTCTTAAAACATAAATCTAAGTATTGAAAAAGCTTAGTGATGGTTTTGATATAGTGAAAATGATCATATCTAGTGTTCAGGAAAGTGAATGCATGGATTTGATGTTAACTAGTGTTTCATGCCTATTTCACTTATTAACTTTGGAAGAAGTTTCAATGCTAATAAGAGTTATATAGTAAATCGATATCTTAAAAGAGTGAGATTTTATTTGAGATGGATTGACTTGGAATAGATTCACATGAAAATTGGTCAACCTTAGTCCAAGCTAGGTTTTAGACAATTTAACACCTAGAAATGCTTAGAAATTGTGTATGTGATCATTGGGACATGCCAAAGAGGGGAGTATCCCCTCGAAACGCCCTTAGTCTATCTTTTATCTATAATATGACTTGTCAAGTAGGATTTAGATACACACACTCTTTATCATTTTGATTAGAGTATCCGAACGGAATCAAAATCTTACATAGTGCATGTGCTTAACTTGCTCCTTTGGGTTCGAGTCGGTCTTACCGATAATATAAATTATTTTGACTAGTTTAATATGCCTTATATCACACCAATTTAAGGGGTAGAAAAATTGCAACGTCACCCAAAACCATTTAAAGTCAGTCGCTGGAAGCTCTTAAAGTGTGATGTCAGCGCGGGCTTAAAATTGCCTGCGGGCGCGGAAACACAGACGCGACTGTTTGGCCTGAGACACATCCTTTCTTCATACCCGATGACTTCCCTATAAATATGAGACTATTTTATCATGCAAAAGATACTAAATTATTCATAATACACTTGCAATCACTTTGTTCTCATGCCTTCCAACTCTTAAGCATGCATCTAAATCTATAGCCTAGATTAGAAGTGTTTTGAGTTGAATTATCTCACTTCGAGTTTTCTACAACCCAAGGCTTGATGCAAGGATGGAAATATCGATTTCAGAAAGCGAACCACGCGATTCAAATCGAATTCCAAGTTGCCATGAATCTACCCTGAAGCTTACTACAAGAATTCTACCATTGACGACTTTTTTTTGAAGCTTGACAAGAAGAAGAAGCTGCCATTTTTTGCCTGCTAACTAGCTCTACTAATGTGTACTATTAGAAGATACACCAATACAATCATCTTGTATTTGTGAGGGCTTTATGAGACGTTTTGAAAGTAATATATGATTTGTGTCAAACCACACTCAATCTTAACATTACCTTAACCTAGATTGACACTTATGTATTTGTTGCCTAATAACTATTATCCGTAACTTAACTCTTATGTAAAACTACATGATATATATACTTGTGTATGCAAAAGTTTGTAATGGTTTATGAGATGGTTTGAAAGTGTTAAAGGATTTGAGTCAAGCGAACCGTCATTCCGTAACATTACCCTCAATTTAGATCACAACTTATGTATGTTTGTGATCAAACCATTCACTTGTAACATAATCCTTAATTATGCACAGTTATGGACACGCAATATACACTTATGTATGAAAAAGGTTGTGATAGCTTATGAGATGTTTGAAAGTGTTATAGGATTTGTTTCGAACCAACCATCAACCCTTATATTACCCTTAATCTAGATCACACCTTAGTAAATGTGATCAAATCATTCACTCATAACATAATCCTTATGCAAAATTATGGACACATGATCTACACTTATGTATGAAAGACTTTGAGATAGATTATGAGATGGTTTGAAATTTTTAGGGATTTATGTCAATCCAACCATTCACTCTTAGCATTACTCTTAATCTAGACGATCACATCTTGTGTGTTTGTGATCTGACCATTCACTCATAACATAATCCTTAGTAACATTATGGACACATGATATACAATTGTCTATGATAGGATTTGTGATGGTTTATGAGGTGATATGAATGTATTAGAGGACTTCAAGGACTATTCATTAATGCATTAGTAGATAAGTTAAATTATAACCTTGTGTATTTGTGATCTGACCATTAACTAACATAACCCTTATAACATTTCATGAACACATGGTATAAATCGTCATGATGTTGCTTGTGACGGTATGTGATGTGAATGTGTTAGATGATTTCGAGGGTAATTCATGCTTTTATCACTCTTAATCAAGATCACAACTTTATATATTTGCTCACAACCCTTATAACATCACCCTTATAACCCTCACAACCCTTATAACGCAACCCTCATAACCCTTATAACACAACCCTTATAACATAACTCTTATAACCCTCATAAAGGTTAATGATTCGACACTAATGCAATAGAGGGTTATCATCTTTCCATGTTTTTCGTTTCCCCACCTGAAATTTGAGTCCCATTCTTTTCTAAATTCTAATAATTTAAGATTCTTCATACTTTCTTGAAGAACTTTCTTGATGTCTGAAACTTCCCCTACCCAATTACTCTCCTTTTCGTTACAAATGATCACGTACTGGCCATCTGACAACTTTCTTGATGTCTGAAATCTAATATTTTAGGATTCTTCATACTTGTGAAATCTAATCAGATGAAGATTGGGGCCTTCTTCTTTTCAGCCATGCTGCCGCGCTACTCCCCTGCTGGGTATCTGACAGTGATGGGTTTGTAAAACCTCCAGAGCTGGATGATGAAGTAGTTGCTGGACTTATTTCATAGCCATTGGATACATCATCGGAACTCGAAGTCTCGGCTACAATTGGTGCCTTACCCTTTCTTTTCATTTCCATTAAATCACCACTGCTTTCTCCAGACGAAATAGAAGTATCACTTAGTGTGTGGAATATGGTGACACTCTCGTTTCTTGATCCCTGAAACGAATAGCTCTTTGTGTTTCCATTGTCTAATGGAAAGATGCTGGACTTGGAATTGGAGCCAATTGCATCCCTGCCTAAGCTGTTTGTTGTCGACAGCTTCCTCTGGAGCCCTTCTCTTATACGAACTACGTCACTTATTTTTTCAAGGACCTCATTGTTGGCCACTGCTTCATCTGTAGCTTTTTGCTGAAGCTCTGATCTATCAAATGCTTTCTTCTTTTGTCGAAGAGATCTCTGTAAGACAGCAAACAATGGTCGTAAGACTTAAGTAAGTAAGCAAGTCATGTTCTGTTCCAAATTTCTTGGTGACCACATTATGAGTGTTCAGTTGGCATCCAAGAAGGACATGATTTTTTTCCTCTAGTTTCTAGGTGAGTTGCCCATGATGGACGTGTTGTATCTTGTGAAGATTAATCGGGCACCAATAATTTCGGAATCAGATCGAGATGCCTTGATAGAGTTTTGAAGATCACAATAAATATACTAATTAATGATAAGACTAACGAAATTTTAGGTGAGTTATGTTTCCAGATAATAAAGAGCACCAAAAGAATTTTTGAAACGACTTACCCGCGTCTCAAGAAAAGTTCCAAGACTTTGGCCTTGAATCTTTTTCTTTTCCCTAAAGTTGCAACAGAATCTAACCAGGCCTGCTAGTGCTATTACAAGTATTGTTTCGAGAAACAGGAAAAACAGCACAGCCCTTTCGTTGCCTGTAAGAGAATGTCAGTAGGTTACTATCCCATAAAATTAACTAGTAGTAATGACCAAAAGTCATCTACTCAGCCAGCTTTGTGAATTAAAAAGACAATTACAGATTCTGATAAAAACTCCTTCAATTTCCGACTTGGTCAGATTAGTAGTACTTACCAACAAAGACACTGAGGCGCGTCGGATGTTTACTGGAGCAGCTTGATGCAAGCTTCTGACCTGTATTTATCACACAGGCAAGTGTGTCAGTTCTCTATGTTCTGAAAATAAAAAATTTAAGGATGAAAAACATGTTTGAGAGTACTCAGAAAAGCATTCATACTTGTTGATCGACACCGTCGTGGGTTCCCTGTATCTGCAACATGATTTAACATCAGAAACACAACAAAAAAGAATTCAATAATAAAGTCTTAAACCAATGGAGTTTCACTCGAAGCTGAAACAAGTGAGAGGAGAATCCTTTCATCAACTACAAAATGATGCAGATCACTTTCAGAAAACAATGACGCGAACTGACCTGAGACAATCGTAAAACATTTAACAGGAAAACAATGTACAGAGGTCAGCAAGAGAAAAATATCACCTTTCAAACAGATTTGGAATTACCATGATAACTTTCAGACCAAGAAATAGACCCCTCTGCTGGTACCAACAAGCTAAAGAATGCATTTCGGGTCTTCAGTGCTGACACGTAAGTGTAGTTCCCAAGAGTGCGACTTATCTTCCCCTCAACCTCGGTCTGAGATATATAAACTGCAGAGCCTGAACAATCAAGAAGAGGGCTAACTTGAATCACTGCACTCAGTAAAGGCGCTTTTGAGAATCTACGTAGCACCCCGTTAGCTGAGAACGAATATAGATACCCATCTAGAGAACCAACAGATATCCACCCTGATAAAATATCAAAGACTTATATATCAGAATGGGGCGCATAATTTTTGCCAGTACAAAGTGAGTGCTTGATTTTGATTTAAACATGAAAAAGGATCTCAAGTCTCAACTTATTACCATTTGAATCTACGACCGGTTCACAATCGATAGAGTTTAATGGCCCAATACTTCGTTGCCATAAGACATTGCCGGTGGTAACATCAAGTGCAAGCACCAAAGCTCTGACTGGAATTGTCACATACAACCGTCCATTATTTCCAGGGGTGATAATGAAATATGTATCAAATGAACTCAAATCCTGAATCCATTTGAAGTAAGGACTGCGGCTAGAGATTGAATAAAGCTCTCCTTCGATGTTAGATATCTGCAACATGGTATGGAGTTCATATATACATAATTCGCTTACAAAATACAATATTGGTTTAGAAATTTTCTTATTTGTATCACAGAGAAAAGACAAAACAACAAAGACTTATTTGCAAATTATTATGTCATAAATGAATTTGAGTACCCAAGTGCATCAACAAAATTCATGTCAGGAATGAATTTGAGTTGGATAAGTATCAAAAAGGGGAAAAAAATACAAATTTCAGACAGAGAGTGGAGCTTACATATAAACAAGCCTCGCAATGATCAACCACTGGCACTGAAGTGAAGTAACAGTTGGATACATTTTTCTTACAGCCTTGTCGATACCCAGATCAAAACAGTACAGGTCCTACACTCCAAATAATCTTTCCGTGCAGCGTATATGCGAAGAGACCACGATTTTTAAGATTGATGAATACAGATGAACTAGGAATGCATACTGTAAGACCAATAATTTCAACTGATCCATCATGATCAAAGAAAAGTTGAGCAACATATTTTGAGTCTCCACCCTTTAAAATATCAATTTTTAGCACTCTGTTGTCTGCCACCAGATATATCTGCTCCAAAATGCATACATTAAGAATTTGCAAGCAATATGGTATTGTATAAATAGCCTAATAATGAGTCGAGATCAGGCACAAACTTGATTTTTTTTTTTTGGGTGCAACTGCAAACTATAAACTGGCGAATTATGACACACTTCCTGCCATATGGTTTTATCTAAACGAATTATAGGTCACTTTCCCCTACAGCATAATTCATAGGAAGTGTAGCACAATTCGTCGGTTTGTAGTTTGCACCTGATCTTTATCCTAATTTTGCAGCTACGATTACATACATGAATGTGAAGAAGAAGAAAGAAAACATACAATTGGTGTAGGTCCAGGAATGGGAGCCTTAGTAACATCACATGTATAGTTGAGAGGCACAGACCAAGCGATGGATCCATTGTTTTCGAAAGCAAAGAGGTTCCTCTCAGAACAAGCATAAACCCTTTCTTCCTCTCCAATCAGGGGCTTTGAAAGTCTGTAGTTTGATAAATCTTTTGCTGAAAATAAAAACATACATAGGAGAATTAGATGGTCTCAGGTTCATTCTGACTTCTTAGTAGAATGATATATCGCATTTTGCATATAAGGACCTTGAAGAAAGCTTGGCAGTAGCAGGAGCAGCAGCAACACCAAAAAGAGAGTTTCTGTCATCCAGTGAGACGAGACTCCGGAATGCATGGTAAGACAACGAGTGGAGATGAGAACTCAAAAACAACCAAACTTTAGCTTAATTTGGTAGGGTTAATAACAGAATTCATCACCTCGATCCATTGCAGTACGCTTGAAAAATCTCGACCAGTTATTTTCTTCTCCACCATAACCGCCAATAGTAGTTTTTTTTTTTTGTTAGTGGTTAGCAGCAGCCAGCAGATAACCGCTCCGGCATTGATCGATCTTTAGCTACTGGAAACATAATTGAATTCATTCCTCTTATGCTCCTCACATACTTATAATAACATAATTGAATTTAAGTTCATAGTAAACGCTTTACTAAAGAGCGCTCAATACTTGAGTGGACAAGTATGCATTGGGTTAGAAACATTGTTTTAGGCCTGTTCATTTGAACATAAACTTAAATGAAATTAATTTAATAATTTGACTGAAATTAATTTAACTTTAACATCAGCCAAATATATTTATTTATAATTATATTATTTAGTGATGATGATGGTGATGATGATGGTGAGGATGATGATGATGATGATAATGATGGTGAGGATGATGATGATGATGATGATGGTGAGGATGATGATGATGAAGATATGGATGATGGTGATATGATGATGGTGATATGATGATGATGATGATGATGACGACGATGATGATGTTGTTGTTGTTGTTGTTGTTGTTGATGATGATGATATAATGATGATGGTAATGATTGATATAGCGTCGTTAAGAAAAGTATGAATGTATAATGATGATGGTGATGATTGATATAATGATGTTAGTATGAATGTATGAGGTACCAAAATAGCGCGTTTTTGAAAAGTAGATAAATTCGAAATGAATTCAAGACTCGAGTAAGTTGCGAAAGAGGGTTGGTTGAGTTGGCTTGAACTCTTGACAATTTGTTAAGGGTTCAACTCCCTTGAGTAGCACATTTCTCCTCAATTTTGTGAGGAGTGTTATTCATCCCTTGTGGATGTGTTTTTGTCCCGTCTCGGCGTGCACATGTTGTTCCTCCCTCGCGGGGGTGTTAATCGTCCCTCGTGGACGTGTTTATCCTGCAGGTAGGCGATGTTGCCTCATCGATTCCTTTCATGTGCGCATGGAGGTGCCAAGTTCAAGTGCTTATGTTCGTGGGTTTTCAAAAAAAAAGTCAGAGGTGCCTCATGGTCTGTGCTTCAATGATCACAATTCGAGTATCAGATTCAGGTGGTGTCGTGCGTAACTTTGAGATGTAAAACCCACTATAAAAAACATCGAATAAGTTAAAGAACTAACTCACTCAAACTAAGCAAATTGAAATAAATTAATTTGTTTAATATATTTTCATTTCATTCTCTCGACCACTTGTTCTCTTAAATTTCCCAAATCTCTTAATATAATGGCTGGTCAATAAATTTCTTCCCAAATTTTAGGCTGATTTCGTTTCGTCTTGGAACGACATTTGTTTCGAAGTGCTTCTTGTATTTCAGAATAAAATTACTCCAAAGCACTTTTTTCATTATGACAAACAGCTTAGAAGGCAAATCCAAACATAAGCGCCCAAACATCCAAAGAAGCACTACGCCATTCTGTTAATTTCGCGACAAAATTTGCATGTTGTCGCATAAACGATATAACCCGACAAAATATGACTGTCCTGTCGCTTTGTGGTATTTAAGCGATAAATGATTACGCGACAAGCAGCCAATGTCGCGTTAACTGGATAAAGCGACAAATGTTAACGCGACAGAACAAAATACGCTGCGCAAAGAGTATCGGGTCGAACCCAAAGGAGCAAGCCAAACACATGCACTATGTAAGATCGTGTTTCCGCTCGGCTATTCTAAACCAAAAAGGAAGAATGTGTGTCTAAATCCTAAATGGTGAATAAATAGAGATAGAAGATAGATAAAAGGGTGTTTCGAGGGATTACTCCCCTCCTTGGCAATTTCCCAATGATCACATACACGATATTCAAACATTTCATGGTAGTCAAATAGGTTAGAACCTTCTTAGCTCGAACCTCACTCAATTCGAGGATATCGGTTCATTCCATTGCATTATCGTCCTATGGGTGGGAGATAAATGCAATGAACATACGCACTAGTTCACTTCCTACCCATGCATTGTAGAAAACCTAGCTTAGACTAAGATAGACCAATTCTCATGTGAATCTAACCCTAGCCAAACTCTCTTAATTAGAACCTCACTCATTCGAGGATATTGATTCACTCTATAGCACTATTATCCTTGAAATGTCTTCCTAAGGTAATAAGTGAAATATGCATGAAGGACTAGTTAGCAACAAATGCATGTGTTTACTTTCCGTAATACACTAGATAGGATCACATTCTCTATTATCCAAACTATCCATAAGGTCGTTAGATTCTTAGGTTTAGTTTTAAGATTCAACATGTTACTTAGGCATTTTATCAAACACAAAGTAGCATGTCATGTATTAAGTGCATAGAGAACAATGAATTTGACACCATTTAATGGGATTAATTGATGATTCGCTTCATGACCAACTCCAATGAATTAAACATTCAATCCTTAGTCAAGCATCCATATCATAAGGTTCATTTGCATGATTTAAGATATAGATCATTTTCTCCATCCTAGAATTATTCCCTAGGGGTTCTAAGTCCTAGGTTCAAGTTTTAGTCCAAGTTGTCACTTAGGCATTTCATCAAACACCTAGAGTGCATAACATTCATAACACAAGAGAAAAATGAAATCAACAATCATCCATATGAATATCAATGTATATTTGAGATCAAAGAGTACCAAGGAGAGTCATAGGACCCTCAAAACACAAGGACTACTCACACATCATCATGTTACATGTTTTCATTTCAAAACAACAAGAAGGAGAAAAGATGAGTAGAGAAAACCCAAGTTGGAGACGTTGAGCAAGCTCTAGATTCCTTCCTTGATCTTCTCCCTTCTCCCCCAAGCAATCCTTTGATGATGGTGAGCCTTCCTTAGCCTTTTTCTTACACTATTTCTCTCTAAAAACCACCACACTTTAGGTCAAAAGCCCTCTTTCTATTTATAACTCCGAAACTGAAATTTTTGGGTTTTTGATCCAGTCGGTCGACTGGATTGGGTGATATTTCAGTGCCTTCTGGGATTTCATTGAGTCGGTCGACTGAACTTCTCAGTCGACCGACTAGAGCCTTTTTGGTGGTCTTCCCATCCGAAGTTGGTCTTGGCGTCAACTGCAGAGTTGTAGCCCTTTGAGTTAGCTTTCCAACGAGTTTTGAATCAACCAATTCGGACACCGTATGCGCCCTGGGCGTTCAAACCAAGCTGCAAAGGTCAATCTGCACGGTTTTGCCTCGAAATCTTCGGTTTTTCCCCGAGTTTTCGTATTTGGGCTTTGACTTTGAGGGATACTTGTTTTCTACCTGAAATGTAGAGATAGTAGTCAAATGACATCAAAATAATGTCGGAAACGACCCAAAACTATAGTGAAGAATGGCCATAAATCAGTCGAAAACTCGACTGTCAACACTCCACACTTAAGCTTTGTTCGTCCCGAAAAAAGTATGTAAATATGTCAAGGTCATGCAAATGTCGAAATGCTAGTGGTGCTATGTTTTTCGTATATTTGCCTCACTAGATTTCACAAGGTCTCGATCATTATTCCAAATCATGTTATTCAAAGGTAAATGACAAGTATGTACAATCAAACTAGCTCATTTTCGTTGGCGTTACGAATGCATTTAGCATATGCATTAAGCCTTTAAACCCCTAGGCAACCCTAGTGGACGAGTTATAGTCTCGTGAGAGTTTTCAGAAAAGGGAATACTCACAAATCCAAAATGCACCTATCCTATGAAAATGAATTCAAGAGTGCTCAACCGAGGCGAGGATTTCTCAAAACCAATCCCTCACCCCCAAACTAGGACTTTCATCACAATATCATCAAAAGAACTTTTGAACCATTTGAGTACCCATGAGGTTGTGCATTCAAGATCATCAATACTAGGGCTATCAAAAGTCTCATCCAATGATCTACTCATTTTCAAGGCAATACAATGAAGTCATAGTTTAGTTTGCACAAAAGAGTGTCAACCGCTCACCTATGCTAGCTAGGGCTAGTCCATTGGTTCACGAAATGGAACTAATTCCCAAGTTTTAGGCGCTTAAGCCATAATCCATAAGGGAAGAGGAGTTCGACACTAGAGTTCTTATAAAACAAGCAAAGACCAAATGATAGTTCCCATGCGAGCACAAGGGTCGTCCAAGAGTTAATCTAACTAGCACACAATTCAAATGATGCACCCGTGCAAATGTGGAATGATGGAAGAACATAAAGTCAAGTTTTAAGTGCTTCTTATTTTCTTTTTCAAATGGCCTTTGGCCTACAAATGTTTTCGTGGGGAGACTTTTCTTCCTAACCCCCGGCATTTGTATATTTTGGAGCAAAACTTCTCGTGTACACCGAGAAAGTTTTTAGTAGGGGCTTTGCCCTCTTTTGACCATGAAAATGAAGCATTTTTTTGTTGGGGCTTATTTTTCGCCCTCTTTTATTTTTTGACTCCAGACTTAAGACTTGACAATATGTTCAAGGCATATATGGAATGCGCGGGAAACAATGATGAGCAAGGAGCACTCAAAGGGTCTAAGTTTTTCACTACATTTTTTAGTGCTTGATAAAACTTAATCCAAGGTATTTCAACGAAAATACTTAACAATGATATTGATTCACAAGAATGCACATTCAAGGGACTAGGTTGGTTCTAGGTTCAAGATCCAATAAATGTGACAAATAGGCTAGATGTGATTTATAGGGATTTAGAATCGATAGTCACAATCCTATGTGGTTAAAAACACTCTCATGTTAGGATAGAATACATGAATGCAAGCGTTCATCCTAAAATGATAGGCATGGCATAATATGAGTGAACTATGCGACTACCCACTCCACACTTAAAATTTCGCTTAGTCCCTAAGCGCAAACAATAAAGAGAATGAGAAAAAGGCGCATAGGAACTCCCCTCGTTTGTAGATGTGCCCCACCAATAGAAAAGACGCCATTGTGCTAAGCTTGATTGTACATGATGCAAATAACTTCCTTGATGACAAGAACACATGAGAGGTTAAAAGCAACAAGTGACATACAAGGTTATGCAAAACTCAAGTATGGGCAAGATAGCATCACAAGTCACATAATAACATCATGGCACAAGTTTCATAGAATTCAAACAAGGAAGTTGACCTACATTCTCCATAATGTGCACAAGATATCTTAAGTGCCAAGAAAATATCAAACTAGAGTCATAGCATGACATAACAATATAGTTCCACTCTAGTAGACTCCAATAAGGTACATTAGCACTATGGGCAACATCATTAAGCATAGAAAGATCAAGGGAAAGTTGGCGGGGTGTGGCGGTGTGAAGTGGAATTTGAGTGAGTAGAACTCACTCCACACTTAAAAATGTACCCACTAATCATACGTATCACACTCCACACTTTAGAGCCTTAGCTACTCAAAATCATGCCAAACACTTGAACATATAAAAGAACAAGAATGAAACAACTTACAAACCGGGTTACCTCCCACGAGGGCCTAATTTTTCCCGTCTTGGCAAAGACGTAGCAAAGTGCCCCATAGAATCACTCATTGAGAAGTCCTTTGCTAGGATCCCTTCTCACGGGGCCTTGGATTTTGTCGTGTCAATCCACCTTCAAATCCCATTTGAATTTCCTCCCATCAAGTCTACAATGGACTTTTCTTTGGGAGCATGACCCCTTCAATAATGAAGATCCCTTTAAGACTAAGGGGTCATGGGAGCTTTTTCCAATTAATCTTTCGAAGTAGGGCAAGAAGCTCCAAAACATGGCTCGAGACGTCGTAGTGAAGAAAGGGTCTTCATAACTAGTCTCGAGCTTGATGGGCATCCCTTCCTTAAGTTTATCAATGATGTCCATGGGTGCCCATCCCTCAATCTCCCTCATTAAACTGTTGTTTTCTTGCGCGCGAGGAGGCCCTTTTGTTTGCTCCATGTATACCTCAACAAAGTCTTCATACCCTCGAGATCCTTTTCTCCCAATAGGCTCTTCCTCTATCTTATCCTCACCAAGAAGTTGGGATTCACATTTAGGCTCTTCTATAGTGGAAGGGAGGAGTTCTTCTTCATCAATAAAAGTTGTTTCCTCTATGTAAGAGGCATCATCATTGAAGAATCCCTCGTTGGAGAGTCGTGGTGTTGATGGAATGGTGAACTCTTGTGTATTCTCATTCGAATGATCTTGAGATGTGCTAGTAGTTAAGGGTGCTTCACTTTCGCATTCCATCTCGTCCTCGTTACAAGATTCACTATCCCATAGCCAAGCTTCGATGGCGGCTCTCCAAAATTCATCCTCCATTTCTTGATCACATTCTTTCCTTGAGGCATTAGGATCAAGGACTTCTTTTGCGAGAAATTCTTGCCTCATTTTCTCTTGACGCTCAAGGAGTGTAGCAATTATGGATTCAAACTTAGAAGGTTCACTTGAAGGATGAGGACGTTGAGGGTATGGAGGGTAGGAGTCTTCAACTTCAAAGCGTTGGCCATCATCCCAATTCGGAGTGTGGTAACTTGTCGGATAGCCATGCTCTTGATAATAAGAATTTATGTGCTCGTCCTCTTGGTAGTATCCCTCATTAGCAAAGACTAGTTGGTTGTAGGGGTTGATAAGTCGAGTTTTCGACTTATTAATACCCGTTTTCACTATAGCTTTAGTTCGTTTCCGGCGATAATTCGATGTCATTTGATCTCTTTTCGTACGTTTCAGGTACAAAACAAGATATCTCAGTGTCAAAGCCAAAATACGAAAACTCGGGGAAAAATCGAAGACTAGAGTAAAATATGGGCAAAAAGACCTCCAGTCGGTCGACTGGGAAGCTCCCCTGTACCAGTCGGTCGACTGGAGAACGGCCTCAGGAGCCTCACATTCTTCATTTGCGCAGTCGGTCGACTGGACCCTCCAGTCGGTCGACTGACCAGGAGCTTCAGATGCCCAGTCGCTCGACTGGACAAGCTACTCAGGAGCTTCACATTCTTCATTTGCGCAGTCGACCGACTGGGATCTCAGTCGATCGACTGGGAGATCACTACACGAGACAGCCTTTTTAACCTCCAGTCGACCGACTGGGCTACCAGCATCCGCCACTCGACCGACTGGGACTGCTACAGTACGAAATTTCTGCGAGGCTATAAGTAGAAAGAGGCAAGTTTGACCTAGACACTTGGCATCTTGGGGAAAAATATCAAAAAATGAGATCAAATCAAGGGCATCCATCATCATCCAACCAAGGAGGATTGAAGATCAAGGGGAAACATCTAGGATTAACCACCCTATTTCTATCCTTTTCTCTTCTCTTTGTAGTTGTGCTTAAACCCTACACACATCATGTTGTCTTACATGATGTGTGAGTAGTTCCCTTGTGTTTTGAGGGTGTTTGTACCCTCCTTGGTACTCAATGATCATGTATACACATTCATCATGCAATTTATGGAGCTGATTTCATTTTACTATGATCTTCATTCTAGACATGTTGATAAGTGTTTGATAAAATGCCTAAGTGACATGTTTGCATTAGAACTATGATCTAAGTATTGAAAGAGCTTAGCGATGGTTTGGATATAGTAAAAATGAACTCATCAAGTGTTTATGAGAGTAAATGCATGGATGTGAGGTTGACTAAAACTTAAAGCCTATAGCATTTATTACCTAGGGAGATGTTCCAAGGATAATAGTGTTATAGAGTGAATCAATATCTTTAATAGGTGAGATTCTAATTAGGAGAGCTTAACTAGGATTAGACCTACATGATAGTTTGTCTATTTCTAGCCTAAGTTAGGTTTTAAACCTATCAACTCCCAAAATGATTAAATTCTTGTATACATGGTCATTGGAAAATTGCCAAGGAGGGGAAGAACCCCCCGAAACTCTCTTTAATTGAATTGAAACCCCTTGAAACCATTTCGTTACTTGTTTCTTGATTGATAATCACCTCATCATTGAATTTGAAGGAATAGCCGAGTTGAAAACTTGATTCCCCTAGCGTATAATCCAATTGCTCCCTTGGGTTCGACACCGGTCTTACCGGTCCATTAGAAATTCTTTTGACTATATATGCAAAATACTAAACGTCAGGGGTCCATCCTCGCAAGACAAGATAGAGTAAGTCAGTAAGGGATATGAGAGAAAAATAAGAGTATACAAGTATAAGAAAAAGGAAAAAAAATATTCACAAGAATAGTCGGAATATCCACACAATCTAATCGAGGGATGTGCTAACTAATTGCTCCCTGGCAACGGCGCCAATTGACGAACTATTTCTTTTTCACCTCTAGAATAGTATCAATGAAGAGAGGATCGAATGTAGTAGGTCAAAAGAATTTATAATGACCGGTAAAGTACCGGGTCGAACCCAAGGGAGCAAGCAAAGTACACTATGTAAGATCGTGTTTCCGTTTGGCTATTCTAAACCAAAAAGGAAGAATGTGTGTCTAAATCCTAAATGGTGAATAAATAGAGATAGAAGATAGATAAAAGGGTATTTCAAGGGGTTACTCCCCTCCTTGACAATTTCTCAATGATCACATACACGATATTCAAACATTTCATGGTAGTCAAATAGATTAGAACCTTCTTAGCTCGAACCTCACTCAATTCGAGGATATCGGTTCATTCCATTGCATTATCGTCCTATGGATGGGAGATAAATGCAATGAACATACGCACTAGTTCACTTCCTACCCATGCATTGTAGAAAATCTAGCTTAGACTAAGATAGATCAATTCTCATGTGAATCTAACCCTAGCCAAACTCTCTTAATTAGAACCTCCCTCATTCGAGGATATTGATTCACCCTATAGCACTATTATCCTTGAAATGTCTTCCTAGGGTAATAAGTGAAATAGGCATGAAGGACTAGTTAGCAACAAATGCATGTGTTTACTTTCCGTAATACACTAGATAGGATCACATTCTCTATTATGCAAACTATCCCGAAGGTCGTTAGATTCTTAGGTCTAGTTTTAAGATTCAACATGTTACTTAGACATTTTACCAAACACATAGTAGCATGTCATGTATTAAGTGCATAGAGAACAATGAATTTGACACCATTTAATGGGATTAATTGATGATTCGCTTCATGACCAACTCCAATGAATTAAACATTCAATCCTTAGTCAAGCATCCATATCCTAAGGTTCAATTGCATGAATTAAGATATAGATCATTTTCTCCATCCTAGAACGATTCCCTAGGGGTTCCGAGTCCTAGGTTCAAGTTTTTGTCCAAGTTGTCACTTAGGCATTTCATCAAACACCTAGAGTGCATAACATTCATAACACAAGAGAAAAATGAAATCAACAATCATCCATATGAATATCAATGTATATTTGTGATCAAAGAGTAGGTACCAAGGAGAGTCATAGGACCCTCAAAACACAAGGACTACTCACACATCATCATGCTACATGTTTTCATTTCAAAACAACAAGAGGGAGAAAAGATGAGTAGAGAAAACTCAAGTTGGACACGTTGAGCAAGCTCTAGATTCCTTTCTTGATCTTCTCCCTTCTCCCCGAGCAATCCTTTGATGATGGTGAGCCTTCCTTAGCCTTTTTCTCACACTATTTCTCTCTAAAAACCACCACACTTTAGGTCAAAAACCATCTTTCTATTTATAGCTCCGAAACTGAAATTTCTGGGTTTTTGATCCAATCGGTCGACTGGATTGGGTGATATTTCAGTGCCTTCTGAGATTTTATTGAGTCGGTAGACTGAACTTCTCAGTCGACTGACTGGGGCCTTTTCGGTGGTCTTCCCGTCCGAATTTGGTATTGGCGTCAACTGGAGAGGTGTAGCCCTTTGAGTAAGCTTTCCAACGAGCTTTGCATCAACCAATTCTGACACCGTATGCGCCCTGGGCATCCAAAACAAGCTGCAAAGGTCAATTTGCTCGGTTTTTCCCCGAGTTTTCGTATTTGGGCTTTGACCTTGAAGGATACTTGTTTTCTACCTGAAATGTAGAGATAGAGGTCAAATGACATCAAAATAATGTCGGAAACGACCCAAAACTATAGTGAAGAATGACCATAAATCAGTTGAAAATTCGACCGATCAAAGGCCTAACAAAAGTAGACTCAGGTTCATCTCTTTCATTCGCATCTTTTCCATCTCTTAGGGTTAGGTTCTCACTTCACCGTCCTGTCGAGTGTCCGCCGCAAGAGACACAAGGCTCACTTCACAGCCTCGTAGAGCGTCCGCCGCATGCTGATGTGCGCTTCGCTCTCCACCGAGCTCCGAACCAAGTACCACTGATCCACTTTATGAATTTTCAGCTACTCATGGTGTTTGTTTGTCGCCCTTTCATCCTTACCTTTTGATTGTATCGTATTTTGAACTATATACAACCATATCCTAGAGTTGTTGTTTTTACTACTCAAAGTTGATTCTTGTCTATTTCTGAATTCTGAGGTTGTTGAATTTGTTCGGCAAAAATTGCTTTTTCTTCCAGCTGTAGGGGAGTTCAGATTGTCAGGTGAAATAAGAAGTTTGTGATCTGAGTGTTGTAAAAGCCCTTTATTGATGGATTTAGGGCACTTAGTCAGTTGAGAAATCAATGCGAAATGTTGCTGGTGGCGATGATGATAGCATCCTTGGTTTACCAGGGTCAATGTTGCTGCTTGGCTGTAAATGATGATCAAGGTATGAAAGTTTCGGGTTTGACTTTGTAAGCAGGAGAATGAAATGATTCCACTGAGGCAGGTTTTCTTGGTTTCATTTGCAGAGTTTGCACAGATGAAGGTCAAGGAAGGCGTTGTTTTTCATGTCAATGACTGGTTCCACAGGAGACTTCTCCAAGTAATAGACTACTCCGTAAATGCATCCACGTTTTTTGTTTAATTTTTTTGTTATAACACTTTAGTAAGAATGAAATATGTATCCTCTTGGAGTATGAACTAATCTTGAAGTGCATCATTATTGATCTCATGGTTTTAGTTTGTACTTTTGTGTGAAGGAAGAATGATTGAAAAGGTTCGTGAATTGTAGAGTAACAAGACGAGCAAGATCATATTGGCTTGGATCCTTTACTCATGGAAACTAAGAGGTGCATTTGCAAGTCTTCACCCCAAGAACTGGGACAAGAGTGAGTGCATAAGTGCAAGTGGACAAATAGAAGAGTTAATGCACCGAAGAAAAGCTGGCGATGAGAACATATTATGCTTGTGCATAATTGGAACACTTTTTGAATATCGTAGAAGTTATGTACTACGACATTGAAACATATTACAGATTGTATTGTTCTTTTTCAATTGGAATGAAAATTGAATTTCCGATTTCTTTATGTGTGATATTGTTTTATTAATAATAAATGTCGTATAATTATTCATCTACTAACATTTAAAAAAAATCTTATGTGGCAATAGATACAATTAAGGGACAGTTTGAAGTACAGTCACGTAAGCTTAATCTTATCTGACAATGCTTCACTGTAACTGTCGCATCTGACTTATGCGACTCGCCATATGAAACTTTGCGAATGCGAATGTTTGACAGTCGCATAAACCTTATACGACTCTTTTTCCCCTAAGCCTACTAAAATTCGAAAGTCGTATAATGTGTATTCTAGTGTAGTGACTGGTACCAACGAAGAGCTTCTTCGCCTATCATATAAAGAGGTGCGACGGCGAGCATCTATTCTGGAGGAGTTTCATGTAAGTCGAAGAAACGTTCGAGTTGAAAGAGCCAACCCTCGACTCCGTCGCCGTCAAAGATGGGGACCTCCCATCTGAGTGTGCGCATTGGTCTTGTTGGGTTATTGGAGGACTGGGGATACTCGGATAGACAGTGGTTGTGAGAACCATGAGCACGTGCATCAGGTGTGGCGGATGGGTCATCAATGGTTGGTTGGCTTGTGGGTGTGGCGAGGAGTGGAGTTGGGTTAGGGTGGATGGGTTGCTTGTCCGGGCGGGGTGGTGGTGGTGTTTGCAGGTTTTGAACTTTGGTATCCATATCCTCAAAAGATTTTGTGAGTCGTTCTAAGGCAGCAAGGACTTGAGTCATGGTGTTTTCCATGGGTTCGAGCCGGCCTTCGATTGTTTCCACGGCGTTGCCTAAGCTATGTATCAACTCTGTGTTTGAAGGCATGGTAAGTTCAACAATGAAAGCACCAATGTAAGGAGTGGTGATAATAGTGAAGGTTAGAGTTGAGGAAGGGAGAAGATGAGAGATGAAGAGGAATAGATAAGTTTTTCATTGATTTTTCCAACGTTACAATCACTGATGTTATACTATCATACCCAGCTGGGTTTCTACGACAGAGTCTCAGGTGACGTACATCTCGTCGAGATAGCGGCCTGATTTGGTGCGGCTCCTTCTTGCGCGTCCATCAGTTGCAGTCTGCGCGTCGCCTGTATCGCCTGCAACTGTCCCCTTGTCTGTCGCACGCGTATCAGCATTGTCTCCTCTTGGCTCCAAAGCTTGATTTGTGCTCGGCCCAGGCCTTTTAGCCACAAAGCCCGTTACAATAACAGTTGGTAGGCCTAGGTACTTAGAATGTTTATCTACGACAGCCACCCCTAAAGCCTCCTTAATCTGATTTTTGATTTCCATGTTAACATTAGGGCTGAATACTAACTCGGATTTATCAAAATTAATTTTTTGTCCGGATAACTGTTCATATCTATCCAAGACTACTTTAACAGTTCCGACCTCATGCAACTCTGCTCTCAAGAATATTGGGCTATCATCAGCAAATAGCAAATGGGTAATCTCAGGTGCACTCCTAGCTATTTTTACTCCCTTAATTAGTCTCATCTCTCTTTTCTTTTCCAAGGTTCTCGACAACCAATCAGAGCACATAATAAACAAATAAGGTGAGATAGGGTCCCCTTGTCTTAGCCCTATAGTTCGAATTATTTCATTAGACCATCTTTCATTTACCCTAATTATGTATGAGACCGTGGTCACACATTTCATCACACAACCTACCCAAGCATAAGGGAAACCTAACTTTAACAACATTTTCTCAAGGAATTGCCGCTCAATTCTATCGTACGCTTTACCCATATCTAACTTAAGTGACCCTTATCAAAAAAAAAATATCTAACTTAAGTGACAATACCTTATTCCTATTCCCTTTTCTAGTCCTGTTGAAGTGATTTAGTTCGTGTGCTATCAATATGTTATCAGTTATGAGCCTATCTTTAATAAAAGCGCTTTGATGTTCAGATATTACCTGAGGCAGGCATGATTGGAGTCTATTTGCCAAGACTTTAGATATGATAGGAGTATTGCAGACACTTATAGGCCAAAACTCCTCCAGTTTCTTTGGACTCTTACATTTCGACACCAAGACGATTCTTGTGATATTCAATCTTTGGTCCAAGTACCCTTCACTGAGGAATTTATTCACCTCATTCCATAGATCATCCCCAACCAGACTCCAGTGCCTCTGATAAAATAGTGCAGGGTTCCATCAACTCCCGAGGCTTTGGTTGGAGCCATTTGAAATACTGCCTTTCTTACCTCCTCCCTGGTGTATGGTCTCAGTAAATCCCCTATCATAGTGATGGGAACTCGGATTCTGGACCCGCGCCGAGGACTCTCGGACGAGTCTCGACCGAAGGACCTAAGAAGGCCCCGACGAAGGACCCATGCGCGCAGAATCTGGGCATTGAAGTAATCCTCGACCAAACCTAGGCAATGGAAGATTCTGTGTCGACCATTCGTCTTGCAATGGTCAATATATGGGGACAAGTGGAAAATACCATAGGGTCATGGCAAAGGCATCCGGAGGCCCCATTGACGAGTGCACAGAATGGGCACAACACTAGAACCCTCGATCGAAGTGCATCATCGGGGCATTCTACCTCGACCGATAGCCTTAGAATGTCAAATATCCGTGGAAGGGCGAATCACATCATCGGGTCAAGGCAAAACTATCCGAGTGTCCTAAAGAGCGCCCTAGACGAGGCAACCGGCACCAAAACCATAACTCCCGACCCGGCGGACGAGGATGATGAATCTGGCTCGACCAATATGATTTGCATGGCCAATAAGTCGAGCAATATTGATAGCCAGAAGGAGCGCACGAGCCAAGACACCCGAGTGCCCAAATCACCCTTCTCGCAGACGGGGGCCTCGCCTGAACTGGGCACTGGACTCAGCCACGTGTCAGGCCACCTGGCACCCTATTTTAGGCATGTTCATGGAGAGCACACGCCAGAGTGTGCTGGGCACACGCCTGAGTGTGTTGGGCACACTCCTACCTATTTTGGGCATGGATATGGCTATTCTAGGGAGGCGGCTAGCTTTGGAGATGCAAGGTTCATGAACCCACCTTGATGATGACTTGGGGAAGGGCAAGAGACACATTCATGTGCACCAGATCTGGCGCCCCTCTTAGTCCTATATAAACACATGTAGTTCTCATTTGTTAGGCATCCAATTATCAACCACAAAGAGTTATCTTTGGATCACGACCTTAGTGTCGAGGGAACCAACCCCTCGGCTCTTGGGTAACCTAGTATCCTGAGATAACCACTCATATTGTAACGTGCTGCCTTTGTCATTCTTTCCCATTCAGTTATTCAACACAATCTGTCGAGTCATTTTCCCTCAATTCCATACTTGATTCGACCATCTTCATCAAATCCCACTCGGGAATTTGCCAAGGCACCAGCCGGCAAGTTCCTATCACATAGACTCAGTAACTAATCTGGGAACGTCTTCCTAGTCCTCCATTCTAATGTTTGCTTCCCCCTGTTGACTAGTTGTAAATAGCCTTCCAAAATAAACCTCAACAGCTCTTGTAATATCTGAGACCTCTGTCAGTTTTCTACCCTCGAATTGTAATTTCTTTATCCTATTTATTGCCCTTCTATGTGACGCCCTCGAATGGAAGAAAGCAGTGTTTGTGTCACCTTCCTTAGCCAGTCAACCTGTGATCGCTGCCTCCACATAAACTCCTCCCTTGCCATCCACTCGTCCCTCTCTTCAACCAATTTCCTTTCTTGCTACACTAGCTGAGGTTCTCGGAGTCTCTCTCATGTTATTCAATTTTTTCTCTATAACTTTCAATCTCCTCTGTACATTCCCAATTTCATCCTTGTTCCATTGTTCTAGGTTTGTTGCGCATGATTCTAATATATCGGTTATTTTCCTTGTTTGTCCCCTAGCTTTTCCCCACGCTGCTTGGACCACCTCTGGAAACTTTTCATGTTTGTGCCACATAGATTCGTACCTGAACACCCTAGTCCTTTCTTCTCCGATACTGTCATTCTGTTTAATTACTAGGGGTATATGGTCTGATGTTGCCGCACAGCCATGTAGGACACCAATATTTAGGAATAGCTGCATCAAGCTGTGGTTCCCTAGTACCCTATCCAACCTCACTTTTGCCTCATATGGAAACAACCTTTTATTAGAAAATGTGAAAGGGCTTCCATTGAACCCTAAGTCTACTAGCCCACACCTTTCAGCACACTCTCTGATCCTCCTTATTCTGTATCCCTCCCAATTCACCTTTCCTTTGCCTTCCCATCTGAAGAATACTTCATGAAAGTCTCCAAAGACCATCCATGGCCCAACCCAATTCCTACTCAGATACTCCAGTAGGTCCCAACTTCTATATCTAATTGGATTGACATAGAACAATGTCAGTATGAACAATTGATCCATCTCCACAATCATATCAACATGGGACTTCGAATAACTCCTTTATCTCCAGATTTACCCCTTCCTTCCACAGTATGGCCGACATATCCTTTCCTTTCGTTCCCTTTGTTGACCCGACTGCGTTTGCTAGGCTGATAATGTATCATCTCTGGGGCTTGCAACACCGCTGGGCTTTGCTGTATTATTGGGCCTTTCAGCATTACACCTTGAACCTCGTCTTCCATAATATAATCTTGATTTGGACTTACGTATTCCTGGCCCATTATATTACTGCTCTCTTGACCAACCACAGCCTTATGGTTACTCTTGTCCATATTCGCCAACACGACGTCGTGATTCTTGTTCAATTGAATCGTTCCCTCCGATGTGTTTTCCTCATTGGGTGACTGCACAACTTCCCTTACGCCATTCATTGCTTGCGTGAACAATATTTATACTTCTCCCTGTGGATAACTTAATAGCAACTGCCCATTCATACTTTCCCATGTTTCACTACTTGCCGAGACCACTACTTGACCTCAAAATCTCTCCGATGGCACTTCTATACTATTGTGCTTTATCTGCGCTCTGCTCAGCCATCGTTCTGCAATCAACCTCCCAAAGATCCTTTTTGTGCTACTGACTACCAAGACTCCCAGAAGGATTTGCAGTTCAAATAATACAATCCCAAAGAGAAAATGGACCAGGAAAACTCTCGCAGACTAATAGTGAAATAGAGAGGAAAAGCTAATGAAAAGGAAAGAGGAATTGCTACCACAAAACTCGAAAGTGAGTTGATATATTCTGGATACAAAACTTGTTCTTTTTGTTCTTTTTTGCTTTTTATGGACATTATAATCTTTTTAGGAAAAAGATCAGATGCAAAGAGCCTTTTTTCGTAAAAAAATACAAACAAATCACATCCCTTGATTTGGTGATTTGGACGGTTGAGCTTAAATTCTGATTTTTGGTGCATTTTCTCGGTGACATATTAAATGGAAAAATAATGAACTACGTCGTACTTTTGATTTTTCGGCAACGAATTATATCACTTTTTCACGAACTTTATTGTTTGCACCTTATCTTAATCCATTCTTTGTATATTAAAGAGCAAGTACTTTTAACATTTAGAATAATACAAAACAAGTTTTGTGCTTTTGAAATAAAGAGTAAAAAGAATGATAACTGTTAGGTTCAACGAAATAAGCGAGAGGTCGTATTTTGGGCAAGGTTGCAAAAAACGCTAGGCGGGCATCGGGCGGAAAGGGTCTCCAAGGATTAATCGGGGATTAATCGGGGCCTAGGCGGGGATTAATCGGTTTTGAATTTTTAATATTTTTAAATATATAATTATTTATACATTATTTAATATACAAACTTGTTCCTCCATATTCTCCAGAATGTAGACTTTTAATCAATTCATGGGTTCAAACACATTGACATTGCAAATAAATATGAACATTGTAAATGTCTTCATCCACATTAACATTGTTAATCAAATCCAAATTATGAAAAATAAGAATCAAGTAGAATAAACAATACAAATTAAACAATACAATCCAAATCCCTAGTTGCAATAATAAGTTATTTTTTTAAAATTTACAAATAAGCCCTTCAAGTTTGAATATTGACATGTAGTTGAAAATTCCGCCTAGAAACCGATTTAGACCGCCCAGAAGTCGATTACACCGCCCAGGCGCCCGCCTAGACCGCCCAGGCGCCGCCCAGAAACCGCATAATATCCATAACATGTCTAGGCGGCCGTTTTCTTGAACACTGATTTTGGGTTACTGATGGCTGATGATAAATTGATAATAGAGAAAAATAAATACACATGCGTGAGATAGGGATCTTACACATGTTACTTATACAAGAATGGAGATAAAAAAAATTGCGAAAGTGGTGTTGGTCGAGTTGGCTTGAACTCTTGACAAATTGTCAAGATATCAAGGGTTCGACTCTTCAAGTATCAAATGCGGGTGGTGTCGTGCGTAGCCTGTGTGCTCCAAGAGTCAAATATCACATATACCCGATAAGAAAAGTTCTCATACAATATGTATAAGATGTATTCGAATGGTGATTGATATGTATGAGATGTAAAAAACCCACTATTAAAAAAAGAATGGAGATAGTTTTTCTTTTAATTTTTTTTTCTTATGGTTAATATGAGCCAGACGAACAAAACAATAATGACTGACGAACGGTCATTTTTGCAGTTTAATATGATAACCAAAAATAGTTTGACTTGGGACAACAGGAAAACCACAACAAACATGACCTAATGACAAATCAACACAATTTAAAGGACAACACAGAGTTGCGAATGATATATAGTTAGCCGAAACACCAATACACCATGCAAAATCTATCCCCTACATAAAAACCTCAAACATCAATCGATCAATCCTTTTGCACATCCTCAATCCACAATTCTTTTTGACATATTGTCTGGGTTTCACCCCCAAGCCTAAACAATATGTCTCGAGCATGCAATTTGGCGTTCTTCGTAGCCAATTTGATGGCATTTATAGCTTCCATCCCATTTCTAGCCGTGGCTTGGCTTATGATGACCAATAACCACACGCATTGCGACGATCACCTCTATCCGCATGTACTAGAAATAGGCCTGGTCTTGTTGATCATTTCCTTATTGGGGATGATAGGTCTCTGCTATCGCATCAGAAGCTTGCTGTGGATCTACCTTTTCATCATTGTCATCCGCATTGTCGTGCACATTCTTCTGATAACCATAGCGTATGTTTCGATCCGTAATCAGAGAGCGCTCCATCACGATTACTCAAAAGGGGATGATTATAAGATTGATGATTTTACCGGATTTGCCACAGATTACGCTGATGGGAATAAATGGGAAGCTAGCAGGTCTTGTGTCACCAAATACAACCTTTGCAGGAGTTTTGACTATTACCGTTCCTCCATGTCCCCCAAAGATTTCATGCTCAACCATCCTGTTCTGGTAATCCTTCTGTTTATCAAGTTTATTTTGAAATGTAACATTTATTTTGCAATCAAAGATTAAATCATTTAAGTGGTAATTAACTTGGCAGTGGGGGTGTTGCCAGCCACCGGAGAGCTGCAGGTACCGGTATGATGGCGAAATGATGTGGGGAGTCCCTGAGAATGGAATTCAGTCTAACAACACAGATTGCTACAAGTACTCCAATAATAAAGAAGTATTGTGCACAAACTGCGACACATGCAAGGCTGGGTTTCTAGCATTTCTTTATGGAGATTGGCTCAAATTGGTCATTGCCAATTCGATTATCATAGGTTTTTTCCTCTTTATGGCAATTGCAGATGCTATTGCAATCAGGGATCTTCGCCGGAGGGAAGAGAAATACTAACTGCTAATACTTTAAACATATGTCCAGTCTTCAAATTTTTGGTGGATGTGTTTCTGAAGATTCTTTTGTTCTTAACACATTTCACTAAATCAACATCGGTTGTTTTGCAGAACATTGTTTTTCTATCAAACACAAAAAATTTCGATAATATCTGATATGTTGTTTCTGATTTCTGTAGCTCTCCATCCGTAAAAATCTTTAATAGAACAGGTAAATGCATGTTTTGGCTCGAATAAAACTTTCGTTTTCCCTTTAATTACGATTAATATTTCACAAGACAAGATTACATCATCTCAAAGAACTCAAAAAAATGGCGACTTTCAAGAATGAGAAGAATTTGTTATTGTCGGCTTGTTACGGATGCCACAGTGTGCTGCTGCTCATGCTTCTTTTCCAGTTAAGTCTTTCCCCGAATGTTGAAGTATGAGAATTACAACTGAGGGCTACGAACAGAGAGACTATACCTGTACCACCGCTCCAGCTACTTGGGTGTCTTTGGAAAAGCCTGAACTGTATTCTCTACTACAAAATGCCATCCTCCCAAACATTTTAGTTTGTGCACACTGCTCTGAGGTGCTGAAACAAACACTTGGGCTCTATTTTTTTAGCTAAAATTAATTTAATTGTCCTTAATTTAACTTAGTTACATTCAACTTAATTTAAATGTACTGAACTGAAATTAAAACTGACAAAAAAAAATGAATAGTTGAAAACTTTAAGTATAACCAATTTTGTAGTATAAACAATCCGGAAAAGTACAATTTGAGATCCTGAACTATCACCTGATTCTAATGTGTATGCCGAATTAAAAAAAGTTCCAAAGAGAGTGCAAACTTTGATTTGTTTTTCCAAAGAAGACATATGGTCAAACATAGTCGACGATTTTAGTAACGCTTTTTAACTTCGTCCAACGCCGTCAAGGAGCCGTTGACTCTATTATTCTGCACCTAATGCTAATAGCCTATTAAACTAGATTTCAGACAATGAATAGTGTATGCCATTTTGGGTGCTGAATCGTCCCCATTTTCCAGCATAGCATCCATTAAACATTAATAAAAAATTTCACCTAATGCTAATAGCCTAATATACAAAATTTCACCCTAAATATGCAGCATCCATTAAACATTAATAAAAAAGTACACAAACTAAATCATGAATCTTTAACACGCCACAAAATGAAGTAACCAAGTGATTCAAAAGGGTTACAAAATGTTGGACCCTTTGTGTTTTGATGATAACAAACACTTAGTTAATAATTGACATGAGCATGCAGAAATCACTGTCTGACAGAAATGATAACTGAACATCTCTGAGAGAGCGTGGAGCTGCGAGAGAGATGAGATCTGCGTGAGGAGCCACATATTTTTATCGGTGATATTTCATCGCTATTCCGTCATCTAAAGTTTCCGTCAATATTCCATCGATAAGCCGTCTATATGGGTACCGTCAGTTTTCCATCGTCTTTGCGCTACTTTTCGGTCCGTCGTTTTTCCGTCACAATTACGACACATATTTTTACCAGGGATATTTCATCGGTATTCCGTCATCATTCGAATGGATGTAATAATATCTGGAATTCATCGGAATTCCGTCATCCTTCGAATTACCATTTTTTAGTTATTAAATTTATTTATTTTTCAATTATAAATTATTTCAGATATTAAATTCAAAATTTCCATATTTAATTAACCAAAATAGTCGAATAAAATTATTACACAAACGTCGAGTCAAATAAAATTAACATGTCTACTCTCTGCGATTGTTGTCTTCATCATGGAATCCTTCAAGCGGACCACGGTTGTTTCCATTCGGGCTTTGACTAGAGGACGGTTGGTATCCAGGAGTAGCGAGCATCCTCATCATAGCAGCCTGCATTTGCATCATTTGATCTATGCTGTCCTTCATGCTTCTCATCTCAGTCTCCTGCCGGGACTCCATGCGCCTCAGCTCAGCCTCCTGTCGGGATTCCATGCGCCTCAGCTCAGCCTCCTGTCGTGATTCCATGCGCTCTAACCGCGGCGCCAGCTCCTGAGTGACTTCGACCGATTGGGCCCTCGATTTTTGGGAGCTGGCACACGACTGGCTGCCCGTTGAAGAAAACTTGTCCAACACCAATGACGCTGCAGGGCCATACAGGTACGGTATCCCCGTTCTCGGGTTAACCCCCATAACAGTTGCAGCGGCCTCTACCGGCTTTTCATCCGGTACCTTTTCATCCCCGACGCGATCATTCAGGACCAAATTTTCAGAATCAGCAAGTTCTTTCTGAACCACAAAGGGAAACAAATGTAATAAGAAATACTGAGCAAAACTGATAATAAAATAGAATAAGAT
This sequence comes from Rhodiola chrysanthemifolia, assembly GCA_033675395.1. NCBI lineage: Eukaryota > Viridiplantae > Streptophyta > Magnoliopsida > Saxifragales > Crassulaceae > Rhodiola > Rhodiola chrysanthemifolia. The sequence goes on from CM066207.1 coordinate 15,967,816, forward strand.
AAACATATATATATATATATATATATATATATATAGGGGGGCGTTCAATTGAGGACATGTCTTATGGTGAGGGTGTAGGGACTAATCTTGGCCATTGGATGAGGTTCATCCAATGATCCACAAGCTGCCACGTGTCACATGTGGTAGTGGGTTTTACTGTTTGCTTTTTGGTAGTGGGTTTTACTATTTGCTTTATTGGATTTTGGGAACTTGGACACGTGGCGCGCCCACAAAGCACGGGGGGGTTAGATGGATGATGATCTAATGGATGAGATTTGTCCCTACGTCCTTACCAAATTTGGGTGTCCTCATTTGAACACTCCTCTATATATATATATATATAATTAATTGGTCAGTGTAATACCCTTTTGTTCTCCCCGTTGGGTATCAAATACGTCCCATCCTTTCGTTTGTACTTCTTGTCAAATATATCATTTGGCAACACTTGTCTTCGATTATCCTTTTCCTGCAAATTAAATGTTAAATGTCTTATAATAAGTGATATTGAAAATTGAAATATGTTTAAATTAGTCATTATTAGTTACTAGCTTCGCAAAGTGGAAGTGTGCTGGTCTAGACCCAAAGGCATGCAATGCTGGGCCGTTTCTGGCATGTCGGGCTGAATAAGTCTATTTGTTCTTTTCGCTACGGGCTATGAATGTTGGGTTCGTGTTAAATCGAGCTTTTCCCGCTGCTTTGTGATCTTCGGTCAACCATTTCGGGCCTTTAGTCGACCCGGTTCGCAATCCCCTCCAGGTATCTTGTAGTATCTTAGCCGCCTTCTTCCTGAAGTTAGCCTCAATTTGGTCGTTATGGATCGGATTCCACCGGTACAAGCTCTACATGCACATTACATAGTTGTGTTATGAACCATTTAATAGAAACACAAACTATGTAATTAGAAAAAACAAGGCATTCCGATGTGGAAAAGAAATGACAAAATATTATGCAACTAATACAATTTAAAACGTTTTACCTTATAGTGTCGAAACCACTTCACCGGAGCTTGTGGATCACACGTCCCCATCGTAGTCCAACCAACCTTAAAACCAGATCCAATACATTGGAGCTCGATTTTGTTAACAGCTGAAGGGGGGTCAAAGCTGAATAGAAAATACAAGTTGTGACAGTTACAATATGATTACTACAATAAGTTGCAGAAATCTATGTACATGTAAAAGTACTCACTTGTCAGCCCTAGCTGGAGTGATCCAAGGACGAGTATCATGTGACATCGATCCCAACGGTGTCTCCTCACCGAGACCGCCTCTGGTCGAAGTCCCTCCTCTAATGAATTCCGGCATAGCTGAGTCATCCGGATCGTCATCATATGCCGAATGTGATTCCATCCCTTCGGCTTCATCATTCGCTTCCCTGTTCACCGCAGACGCCCCCACCAAATCCATCAGTTCGTCTAAGTCGAATTCAACCGCTTCTTGTAAGGGTACGCCGTCAGCAACAGGATTATGGGCGGGCTCCTCAACGTGCATCGAAGGCCTGTACCCATCTGGACTTGGGCGTCCTTCCCCGGTTGACGGTGTACGTTGCCTGTCCTCGTCCCCTCGTCTCGCTGGGGCTGGTTCCTGTACCGGAATAGAAGGTCTGTACATATCTCGATTATGCTGGTTGTCCCGAGGTGAAGGAATGTCCTGATTCGACTGCCTCGGTTGGCGTATGTCAGTTAGCCGCGTTTGTGATGTAGTCCCGGTACCACTGCCAGACCCGACATTCCTTTTACCTGGTACATTTCGCTTGAGTGGTCCCATATCCCTACCACACAATTAAAAGCATTCCTGTTAATCTCAAAAAATTCAATCACAATGGCTTAATAATCAGGTTGCTGCAATCATACTAATACAAGAAACAGTCACGAAATACTCATTAAATTTATATTAACCGTATCAACCAACTCCCTGTGTGGCAGCAACCAAACAAATAAATGAAATACTCACGCTTCATTGGGATGAAATTCAAGAGTGACGCACAATAATTTCATCAATATTCAAGTTGTTGAACGGTAAACAAGTCCAAAATCACGTAATCGACGACGAATATGTGTACCCACAATTAAATCAATTTACAACACGCGCCTACACAACAAACCCTAACTTACTGAAAACAAGCAGACGTGAGGAAGACGACGAGTTTCCATACCTGGCGACGAAGCTTGCTTTAGAAATCGGCTCAAATGGGTTGAATATCTGAGAGAGAACAACGGAGATAATCGGCGGAGCACAAAATGGGATAATGAAAACAGCGGATGTAATTACATTTAACAGACACGTATAATGAAAATCGGCGTAGTACTCACAAGTTTTCACTTGTTTAGGCGGGCGAATACCGCGGGCGTCTTTAGATTTCCATTCGAAAGCGCTTTATTACCTAAACGCTTTGTATAGTCACCTATAATTGCGCTTTCTTCTTATGCGCTGTCGTATGTTACTCATTATACGGCGGTAAATTTTTAAACGCTGTATTATTGATGCTTTAAGACGGCGCCTTTTCCAACACGCTGTATTATGTGGCACATATTAAAGCGCGTTACCATTTCAACGATGTATTTTGTTTAGTATACGACAGCGTGTATATGATAAGCGCTGTCATTGAAGTCCTTCACACAACGTTTATAGGATAAGCGCTGTTTACTTATCATTTTCTTATTAATTTACCTTATTAATAACGCTCCAGCGCTTTGCATTTAATCATACCAAGACGCCATTATTAAAAGGACACGTTATTTTTCGTATTGAATATTATAATGTTTAGGCAAACGTACATGTAAAACATACATTAATTTTGTAAAACTACGATTCGTCAGACTCATATTCGGTTTCTGGATTATCAGCTACGTGGTCGTCGTTACCGTCTTCTTCGCTGTACTCGTACACTTCATCATCAGCGAGGTTCACATATCCGATTTCGTTTACGAATACAGGCATTTCAGCCCCCATTTGACCGTCATCTTGGAACGAAACATTTGCTACTTCCATGTCGATAGCGTTTGTAGGTTTCACAGGACAAATTGCAACCCAACCTTGATTGTTTTGTCCAGCTAAACCCGGAAACGTCACATAGTAAACCTGCACCGCTTGCTGTGACGGCATTACAACGAAGTAATGACGATAACAATGGTTCACAAAGAAGAAAGCGCGTTTGTAGGAAGCGCCGTTGTAAGTCAAACAAGATACCGCTTTGTTAGTAAGGGCCGTTGTATGTCTACTAACGATAGTGCTTATTTCGTAAGCGCCTTCTTAAGTTAAGAAACTACATCGCGTTCGTGGAAAAGCGTTGTGCTACTCGTTAACGGGTGACGGTAAATTGGCGGAAAGTAGACGCATAAAAAACCTTATGCTGGGACTTTTTTCTTTTATAGATCTTCTTGGATTGCTTGTACAAGTCAGTCAACTACATTAATTATATGCAGTTCTGTTCATGACAAGATCCACTCTGTTCTCATATCTTCTTCAAAATTTATCTATCAATATGAACGACAAATTCAGAATAATACAAAGGAGAACAGAATGGAACTGATCATGAAACAACACTATATATGCCAGAGTTGATTGACATGTACTGCAAATCCAAAAAGAACTTTAAAAGAAAAAAAAATCGCAGCATAACAAACAATTGAATTGGAAAAATTAGAACACTTGATTGTAAACGGGGGAATATGGAAAGATGATTAGAATACATTTCTGTTTGCAAATGTCCCTATTTATAGCATAGTTTGAAGGTTAATTATGTGGATAAGAAGGTAATAAATACGATACATGTTCCGTCAACACAGAGGCTCAATTCCGTCAGACATTGACGGAAACACGTTGAATTCTCGACGCATTTTTTGCAACGGCTAAATATTAACGATAACATTGTTGCTGCACAGTATATTAGCTGTGATGTGACGGAATAGTAGCGGACCAATGATGAAACGTTTTTCGTAAAAGTTGCGTTGCTTTTACGTTTCTGGTGACGGAAATCTAAAGGAATAAAGACGTAGAAATTATGTGTACCAATTTTTTGTTCAATCTTCTAACTGTTACACATATATTATCTATATATGTCAACAATTATTACAGAAGATGAATAAAAAAATCAAAAAATTTGTGATTCATGAAGTCCCCCGACATCGCTCAATAATGATAGTCACATCGTGTTGAAAAATTTCGGATACATAGATTTCTTCAGATTTGTGTGATTTATACATATGTGCACATATTTATATTGGACGAAGTTTAAACTCAAGTTAACTTCATTAACGTTATTTGAAGTGCATTTAAAAATATAACAAATTAAAGGGAAGTTAACTTCAATAGATACGTTGAACATCAACAACGAAGTACTGATTAAGTAGTTAAGATATAAGCAATGATAATTTCATAAATTCAACGCGGGAGCGATTCTTGATTTTCATGTTACCCACGGGGTGATGGCTGATCAACTTCTTGCTCACCTTCACAATGGGTTGGCTTTGAAGACGTGCTTTGTATACTATTGGCTTCGTCATGTCTGTATTTTTCCCGACTGAATCTATGATCTCCTAAACAGCCCGAGCCATTGTCGCAAGGGTATATAAAATCTTGAGCGGAGCAAATATACCCTTCAGAAGCACCTTCGGATTCATCTCCGGACGACGAAGCAAATATACGTTCAGTTTCAAAATTCTTGCTCATTCTTACAAATCTATGGGTTTCAATTTTAGATAGTAATGTGTACGTGCTTTTATATAGTGCATAGAAAGAATCTACGTCGCGTTTCCGATAGCAGTCCGTTTCCCATTTTGTAAAATTAAAAAGTGAATATTTAATTTTAAACGTATAAAAGAGCCTATTCAGTAAGCGCCGTCGTAGTTGTCCAAAATGACGGCGATTCGTAAATAGGCGCTGTTGTATGTTTCCATACGTAACAAAGCGCCTTTTACAATGCGCGCTGTTGTATTTGTGCATGCAACAGCGGTGTTTAAATAACCGATGTCGTAGCGTAATGTACAACGACTCATATGTTTAAACGCTGTAGAAAGGTAATGTACAACATCGCTTGTTAACGAGCGCTGTCGTATGCACCATCAGGTTAAACTTTCATGAATTACACACTTAGGTTTTCATCTCGCTCGATTTCTTACTGCCGAATAATTACCCCCGATTGCGCATCATACTCGTTGACTCATTTGCGACGTTCTGGCAGGTATGTAGATATACGTTTTCTCATCTGCGTGAATGATTCCGATAAGCCGTATGTGGTAGGGTTGTATATGGTTCAGGCCTAACACCGGTCACGTATTGTCGTCCCGAAGCTTGTTAACGGAATATTGTTCATTTGAACTGGGTTTCGATTTAATATGTTACGCCGTCCAGTTGTTGAGTTTCAATTGTCCCGATTTCACTACAATACGTTTTTATTCTTTGTTAAAAATTTACAGCACATGTTGTACCGGTGTGTTGTTCAGTGATGTACAATATTGTTCAGCATTATGCATTTGTTACATATTTTTAGTGTTGTATACTTTTGTCTCAATTGAATGTTTTTTAATCGTTGTAGAATGGTTAGCAAAGGTAACATTGAGTCTGGCTCTTCATCTAACTGTAAGAAAAGGGGGGCCACGACGATGAAAAAGTTTATCGAGGAGCATAATGATGTTAATAAGGAGTAGGTGACGATCGAGGCAGATGGAACAATTACCCGTCCAGTAAGGACATCCTTCAGAACTGTCATTGGTACTTTCTGAATTTCAATCGATTACATAAAGAATAACAATTTTTAGCCACGATGCAAAAAACAAATATGTTGTATATGTACTGTTGCTAAATCTCGAATCCCTATTACATACGAAACCTGGAAGTTGGTACCTAATGAACTTAAGGAGACGGTGTGGGAGGAGATGTTGGTATGTTTTTTAATGTGAACAAGAAGGATAATTTTGGCATCTATACAATTGCTAACATTATTTAATTATGCAGAGATTATTTGATGTGCCACAAAATGAAATGACTAGTCGGTTAAAGCATAAAGAGATGCGAGCTGCCGGTGTTATGTGGAGAAACTTCAAGAGCAAACTCGCGACCAAATACATCTTTGGTGACAAACAAGGACAGGACCCCAGACAGAAATATTCTTTCATCCAACCGGAACAATGGGCGAGGTTTGTGGAACATCGGTCGAATCAAGGTGCACTGCAAATTAGGGAGGTGAACATCGATCGAGCTAAATCAAACAAGTTCCAGCATACATTGTCTCGTAGTGGATACAAGAAAGCGATGGAGGATATCCTAGCAGCAAAGAAAGCAGAGATGGAGGCCGACGGGTTAATAGCACCTGGAGATGACCCTGTAATCGAGATTGAGAGGCATGAGGTATGGCTGGGGGTCATATCCGAAAGAATAAGGAATACGTGAATGAGTCTATGAGGTAGGTTGCAGAAAATTGTAAGTTATGTTTTACTATACCCAACATATGTTACCCGTACAGGTACATGTAAATTTGTGTCATCAGTCTGATCCCAAAATATTTGTTAACAGGGTCAACTGAAAGAGCAGGCATGTCAGGGGTTATTTATGTCCCAGGGTCGAAGAGACATTTTGACGGAGGCCACAGGGAAGGATGAGTACCCTGGACGCACACGTGGAGTCGGTAGTTTTGTAGGTTGGAAGGAGGTATTCGGAAAGCAGTCGTCTTCGTATTCATCAACACAATCCACAGTTACATCGCACGCGCCGACGCTTCAGACCCATGATGGTGGTACCAATCCAGACCCCTTCGGAGATATACCTGAGGTATTATGCAGTAGTTTAACGAGAAACAAATAGTTTGGTGTATGGTGTTCATTCATAATGTCAATCCGTTTGATTTCTTTGTCAAATATCAAGTTGGGAAGAAATGCTTAATGCACGTGGACGATGGTTGCGATACGAGATTGGTAATCGTGGCACTTGGCAAAGTGATGGAAGGACGAATCGTGCAATATCAAGAGTTGGATGATGATATGGTGAAGGTGATGGTAGACGAGGCGCTTGAAGGATGGATGGAGCTGCCAAAAAAGTTTGGTAATATGCAGAAAGTATCGGATGCAGTGGGTGGTTTTGTGGGATGGCCCAAATCTCTAGTACGCATTGATGAAATGGTAACTACGTATATTCATGTCTTCCCAACGGTAAACAGCTATCACTTAGTCATATATACTCATTCGAACGAGATTATTCATTTTCAACAGGAATATGACGAGTTCAGATTTTTCAAAATGCTAAGCTCCAGTTTCGACGACGAAGTGATTAGCAGAATGAAAATGCAATGCAGCTTTCTTCACGAACACGCTAACAAGTTGGGCAAGTCAACCATATATTCGGTTTACATTAGTAGCAAAGTGTTTGGTGATGATTGCTTCGTCATTTTGAATGACAGTTGCATTACTGAGTTCACACTCTTACAAGCTTTGGGTGCCCAATCAGCAGAAGTTTACATGAGGTAAGTATTGATTTCATTATAAAATGATTTCTAAGTTTATAAGAATTGTACTAATTAAATCAAATGCCAGCAGAATCATCCACGATACGATACCACCGGGCATACGGTTTGGATTCTTCAGACCGAGTTATATGACTCCGTCCGAGGAATTCAATGTCAGGGTGGAGTTCTTCCAGAAGAGATTGAGAATGCCCGACTATGAGCATAATTTTTGCTACTTCCTTCCTGATCGGTTGTAGATGTAGTGATTGTAAATGCAACACAGATCAAACAAATAATCTGAGTGTGACTCAGGTCGAATCCACAGGGAACTAGCTTGCTACTTTCTGTAAATGATTGTTTATGTTAGTACTGAAATGGGGGGTTTAAAATGAAAGTACAGTACAGTGAAACGAATAAACTGAATAACGAGATGATTAACACAGAACTGGAGATTTGAATTGTTGTCGTGGTTGTTGTTTGATTGTCTTTAATTTGATGAAACATTGGGAATCAATGACTCCCCAAAAACAAGCAGATTATAACACAAGTTACTGCAGACTCAACTTTCGCTTCTTGCCTAACAGTAGATCTTAATACATGATAGTGAATTATTACCCTAGGTCATTTGTTCGATTACATGCTCAACTTTCGCTTCTTGCATAATAACAAAACTAGATACACAAATCATCAAGACTCAACTTTCGCTTCTTGTCTATCGGATTTTATCTCATTACATGCATAGACTCAACTTTCGCTTCTCGCCTATCATGCAACTATGTAAACCTACTGTGACATGCTACTGCAAACACAGACAATAGATACAAACAATCCTCATACAAACATTATTGATATCTCGCGAAAATACCAAGTACAGGATGTATGAATTGAACTATTCATGTCTAATGTAAAGAAATAAGATTGAATCATGTAAAAAGATATGTGTTACAACTACAGATGTTTCTGGGGATCCATTGGATCCCAATAAGCGGACTACTCACTCATGGTGAGTTGATACATGACAATAGATTGAAATAAAAGTAGAGTACAAGATAGGTTAAGAAAAACCCTGATGAACTCTTTCTCTGGATGTTCTTGTCGCTGTATCTCGCCCTCGATCGATAATGTGTTGTGTCTGATGTCTCGACTGATATGATTCTTTGTATTGCTTGTAGTCGTCTAGCAATAACTGTTGTTGGCTCTATGTTTCTCAATGTAGCGCAGTCTCCAATTGCTTCTTTGTGTTCCCCATAAACTCACATTGCTCGATGGAATTAATTGCGCTTGAGCCGACTTGAAGATTTATTATTTGCAGCTTGGGTCGGGTAGACGGTCGGGTAGCCGAGCGGGTGTGCGAGATGGAGCTCGGGTGGACGGTCGAGTATGCGAGCGTCGGAGGCCGGGCATGCGAGCGCATGTGCGGGCGGGTGTCCGAGCGGCTGGCCGAGGGGCTGGCCGAGTGTGCGAGCGTATGGTGCGAGGCATGCGAGCGCATGGTATTTTTCACGCAGCTTAAGCTCAATTCTGCCATTTTACTTCTCAAGCTGATGAAACACTAAGTAAAACCATCAAATCTGCGTAATATTATATGGATACGGAGCCCAAAGTCACTGGACTTGTACATCAAAGTTCATCAAATAATTGCTCATCAAAATACCCCACACTTGAACTTTGTTCGTCCCGAACAAACACACATCATCAGTATCACCCCAGAACATCTTAAAATAAACCAAGTAAAGAACAAATAAAACTGGTGAGAGTTTTCAGAACAGGACTACTCACAAATCCCGTGATACTTGCTCAATTATGGAATGAAATTTTCAAATAGTGATAAACATCATAACTCATCAGTTCAGGCAGTGCTGCATCAATATTACTCACTTCAAGCAGACAAAAGGTTCCTTCATTTCAATAAGATATTCAGTATATGCAGGTTTAACTCAAATAAGCTAGCATTCATTCAGACTAATGATAATTCAATTCGGTCAATCAAATCGTCAAGAAGAATTTCACTTACACGAAACTTGTAAATTTTCTTCAAGGCTCGCGCAGTACTTTGCAAGGGTCTTTCCTCAAACAATACCTGCTAATATATTAGTGCACAGAATCTGGTACAAAGTCACGATCAAGTTAGGGGTTTTCTTTACTTATAAACTTTCACACTTCTTTAGTGCAGGTGTGGATGGTTTCGAAGGGGAAGACCTGGCTCAGGGATTACCCATATCTACCGCTTCCTAACCCCCGCCATCTACACTTTTCTTCCCTTTTTTTCCCTTTTTTTTTTCTTCTTCAAGTAACATTGCAAATACCCCACACTTGAATTTGACAGTGTACCAAAATAATGCGTAGCACAGGACATAACCACAGTATTGTTTGAAGTCACCTAAGAGCCAGTCTGAAAAATAAACTTGTTTGCAAAAGTTTGTTCATCATGATTTTTCCAAAAGCCTAAATGAATTTAACATGCTGAACTAAGCTAGCATAAAATTGTTTATTTGCATAACTTCATATCACAAGGAAAATCAGGAATCAAATGCTGGTAATTTCATGAGTTCAGAGCAGCAAGCCATAGCATCAGAGATAAACATGCTCATCAATCAACGTGTTTTCAACAAGGATTTGAGCAAGAATCAGGTAAGCATATTCAGTCATTTTTCTGCAATTTTTTTTTCTTTTCAGCATGCATAACAATCATCAATCAAACGTAATCCAATAACATCAGCCACCCCACATTTGAAACATGCTTAGTCCCTAAGCATTCTAGCATAAATAATAAACAAGGAGGATAGCAAAGCCTATTTGATTGATGAAATTGAACAGAGTTTACCAGACGATCGCATATAGGGAAAACAGGGCAAAATGAGCATTCCTTCTAATTCCAGCTTGGTCACTCTAGAGGAGCGACGTCATCAGATGCAGCAGGGGCAGGCGAGGCGGTCAGGTGCTGGAGAATAGTCTGCAAGATGACGTTCATATTGTCCAGCTTAGCATTAATTTCATTCTGGTTACCTTTTATTTCAGCCTGGGATTCTTCTATAGCCTTCAGTCGTGCAGCAGCATCGCTATCAGCCGTGACAGGGGTAGCGTCCGAGCTTTCCTTTGCTTTCTTGCGACCTAGGGGCTCCTTGATCCACTTATTTTCCTTATCGACCATCGAGCTGTTTTTCATCATTGTCAGGCTCAGTTTGTTGGGCTCTAGCTGCTTCCCCTTGTCCAAGTTATAGCCCAGGTGCTTCGCAATGAGAGTGATGATGGCTCCTCCTCCAAGCACACTGCTAGACAAGCATTTTTCAAAAAGATCTGAAAATATAGTCATTAGCTTTACCCCCTTCCCCTTGCCTCTGTGCAGGGTCCTCATGATCTCCAGGTCTCGATGATTCACTCTGGTTCCCTTGTCAGCGCGAGTGACCAAATTCTCAGCAACTAGACGGTGGATGATTCTCCAAGCAGGCAATCTGATTAAGTTAGAAGCCGAGTTAGTAGCAAACGTGATAGTGCTGTTCTCAGTGATGTACCTCCAGAATTCGGTGTCCTCTTCGGCAGACTGGTTGGTGTATGAGGTTTCCTTCCACTGGTACTTAAAAATCTGCTCGAACTCTGCCTCAGTCAAGCTGTGAAAGAATCCACTGATCTGGAAAATCCATCTGTGTGCCCACCTCTTGGATCCTGGCTTCAGCATGCTCTCAGGTCCATCACTAGCAGCCCATATGACTTGAAGCGTCGAAAGAAACTCGATCACCAACTTCTGATACGTGCCAGGGTCTTCCCACATCATGTATTCCAAATTCCCCTCCGTCAGGATGGAATGTACCTCATCAAAAACCTTCACGGTCCTCAGGTCTTTATGCACTGGGTATAATGGCTTGGCAACCTTAGCATTTCGGATTTTCACCCATTTTTCAGTGTCCCTGGTGAGTAAGATCCGGTAGACGTGATCGAAATTGTAGACCGGCTCTCTTGGTTGTGTACCGGCAGGTATGAACTTTGATAGGGCGGATTGATGGGCTGGCGTGAGGGGGTTCGGCACTGGCATCGGCTGTTGCGGAGGAGGAACAGGGGGTGGACCGGCAGGGCGTGCGGCTGCAGACTCAGCTGGAGTAGTGTCTGGGCGAGGCTGAACAGGGCGCGCGGCTGGAGTAGTGCTTGGCCGCGGTTGAATAGGCCTTTCGACTGCCATGTGCGCCGGATCATCTGGCGGTAGCGGATATTTGTTGTCCGCAACCTGGACTCGCTTCCGTTTGTTCGTTTTGGACCCTTCGGCTTTATCGGCTTCTCCTCCTTTAGTCCTCGCCATAGCAAATAAAATTTAGGGCACAAATCTGAGAATTGATTTACCGGCTGTCGGAGCGGTTGGGCGAGGATGGACGATCGGATGAGCGGACGAAGCGACGGGCGGCTGTGCGATTGTTGGAGCTCGTCTTCGATCGGCTGCCCGAGGTAACCCTAAATCCTTTAATTTTTATGTATCGGGCTAAATCTGCACAAGAACGAATGAATATTAGAAAATTGGGCCAGGTAGCCGATCGGCTATGCGTTCGGGCGTGCGATCGTGCATGCGATCGGCTATGAAACACGCGACCGGCCATGCAAGCTGATTCGTTCGGGCGTGCGTTCGGGCATGCGATCGTGCATGCGAGTGAATTGCGCGGCCATGCGATCGGCTAAACAAGGGAATGCGATCGTCCATGCGAGCGTGCATGCGATCGGCTATGCGATCGTGAAGGTAGGCATGCGATCGGCTATGCGATGGATTTGTTCGGCCATGTGATCGGTCATCCGGCTAGTCCCCTGTTCAACACAGTTTACAGTTCAAAGTTTTTCAGAAAAAATAGAGTTGAAGTACTTACCGGCCTAGTTTAACGTCTTGGCCAAGACGGGGCTGCGCTTTTAAAAGTTGAGATTGAGGGAGGTGGTAGATTCATTCAGCGTCTTCAAATTTGTAGTCCTCCAGGTTGTTGGGTTTGTGTCCAAAGTATTCCTTCACCCTGTGTCCATTTACCTTGAAAATTTGACCATCATCAGTTGAGAGTTCGAGATGTCCATCGTCAAAGACTTTAGTCACTGTATATGGTCCTGCCCATCTTGACTTGAGCTTTCCTGGGAACAACTGGAGTTTGGACTTGTACAATAGCACTTTTTCTCCAACAGAAAACTGTTTAGCTCTGAGTTTCCTATCATGCCACTTTTTTGAACGTTCCTTGTATAGTTTGGCACTCTCATAGCTGTCCATGCGAATTTCTTCCAATTCATGCAAATCTAACAATCTTTTGTCTCCGGCTGCCTTCATGTCGTAGTTCAGCTTCTTCACTGCCCAGATAGCTTTGAATTCTAACTCGACTGGTAAGTGGCAGGGCTTCCCGTACACTAGCCTATAGGGAGACATCCCAATCGGCGTCTTGAAGGCGGTTCTGTATGCCCATAGAGCTTCCTCTAACCTTGATGACCAATCCTTCCTCGAATTGTTTACTGTCTTCTCCAAGATTTTCTTGAGTTCTCGATTGGTTACCTCAGCTTGTCCATTTGTCTGTGGATGGTAGGGTGTAGAGAATTTGTGGTAGACTCCGAATTTCTTTAACATAGCCCCCAATTGCTTTTCTCGAAAGTGGCTACCATTATCGCTTACCACTGCTCTAGGGGTTCCAAACCTGGGAAAGATTATTTTCTTGAATAAGCTTGTAACACTCTTAGCGTCGCACGTTTTGGTTGCTACAGCTTCTGCCCACTTTGATACGAAATCCACTGCAACGAGTATATACTGGTTTCCATACGAAGATGGGAATGGTCCCATATAGTCTACGCCCCAGACGTCAAAAAGCTCAACTTCTAGCATTCCTTTTTGTGGCATTTCGTCGCGCTTCGAAATATTTCCAGTGCGCTGGCATGAGTCACAGCTCTTGACGAATAGGTAGGCGTCCTTAAACAGTGTTGGCCAGTAGAATCCACTCTGTAATACTTTGGCTGCAGTTTTCGTTCTTGATCCATGCCCACCGTATGGAGATGAGTGACAACGTTCTAAGATACCTTGCTGATCTTCCTCTGATACACATGTCCTGTAGATGCCATCAATACACAGTTTATATAAAAATGGATCATCCCAGTAATACCTTTTTACGTCGTGCGAAAATCTCTTCCTTTTGTTGTAGTCCATGTCTCCTGGCAGGATTCCACATGCTAGAAAGTTCACGAAGTCTGCGTACCAAGGTGCTAAATTTTTCTCTAAGCTCATCAAATCTTCACCCGTGTAGGAATCTCGAATAGGTCCATCGTCAGAAATTTCGGCAGGGTCCAATTGTAGTCTTGACAGGTGGTCGGCTACCACGTTTTCAACTCCCTTTTTGTCTTTAATCTCAATATCGAATTCCTGCAAAAGAAGTATCCAACGTATCAGTCTAGGTTTTGCGTCTTTCTTTGTCATCAAATACCTGATAGCTGCATGATCAGTGTATACAATCGTCTTTGAGCCAACTAAGTATGGTCTGAACTTCTCAAAGGCATAAACAACTGCCAACAGCTCCTTCTCAGTTGTTGTGTAGTTTGCTTGGGCTGCAGCCAGAACTTTACTGACATAGTAAATCACGTGTAGCTTTTTATCGACCCTTTGACCTAGCACTGCTCCTATTGCAGTGTCACTTGCGTCACACATCAGCTCAAAAGGTAGACTCCAGTTGGGAGGTTGGATAATTGGCGCAGTGATTAGAGATTGCTTTAGAGTTTCAAACGCTGCAACACACTCATCAGTAATTTTAAATTCAACATCAGTGCAGAGTAAATTGGTGAGAGGCTTAGCTATTTTTGAAAAATCTCTGATGAAGCGTCTGTAGAAGCCTGCATGTCCTAGGAAACTCCTGATGCTTTTGACATTGTTGGGAATTGGCAGTTTCTCGATTGCTTCCACTTTTGCCTTGTCTACTGCTATTCCTTCCCTTGTTACTTTGTGTCCGAGCACAATCCCTTCTTTTACCATAAAATGGCATTTTTCCCAGTTAAGCACAAGGTTGACATCGACGCACCTGGCAAGCACCTTAGATAAATTAGATAGGCATGAATCAAATGAATAACCGTGAACGGAGAAATCATCCATAAAAACTTCCATGGATTTCTCCAAAAATTCAGAGAATATTGAAGTCATGCATCGTTGAAATGTCCCTGGTGCGTTGCACAATCCGAATGGCATACGTCTGTAGGCAAAGGTACCAAATGGACATATAAATGTCGTTTTGTCTTGGTCGTCAGGGTGTATGGGGATCTGGAAAAATCCACTGTACCCATCCAAAAAGCAGAAATACTCGTGCCCAGCTAATCTCTCCAACATCTGATCGATGAACGGGATGGGGAAATGATCCTTCTTCGTGGCTGAGTTCAGTTTCCTGTAGTCTATACACATCCTGTGTCCTGTTACTGTCCTTGTTGGAACAAGCTCTCCCCTGTTGTTTGTTACTACGGTCAGTCCTCCTTTCTTCGGTACTACATGAATAGGACTCACCCATTCCGAATCTGCAACTGAGTATATTATCCCTGCATCACGAAGCTTAGTAATTTCCTTAAAAACAACTTCATTCAAATTAGGGTTTAGTCTCCTCAAATGCTCACGACTAGGTTTAGCATCATTCTCTAAGTGTATCCTATGCATGCAGATGCTAGGACTAATCCCTTTAATGTCATCAATAGAGTGTCCAATAGCAGACTTGTATTTCCTAAGTACATTTAGCAATTCCACAGTCTGCTGTTCATTCAATGAGGCATCAACTATCACAGGTAATGTAGAGTTAGGTTCAAGAAATTCATACCTCAGATTTGATGGAAGTGGTTTTAAACTTTCGTCAAATCCGTTACCTGATTCATTGTCTTCATCATCCTTCTTCCCAATGGCTTCTTCAATTGCTTCACACTCCGTTAGCATCATAAGTGCACCTGCTTCTTTGTCATTGCCTAGTAGTTCATGCTCAGAATTTGGCAGCTCATCAAAACGGTTAGAATCATCATATATGTCAAGCCAAGCACAGTCCAAAGAGTCACCAGGTGCTTTCATCATAGATTTCAAGAAAAATTTGACTTTTTCACTGCCTAGATTCATCTCAATGGTTCCATTACCGCAGTCAATCACAGCTCGAACTGTATTTAGAAATGGCCTACCCAGTATGATAGGAGTTTCATTCTCAACATCCATATCTAGAACATAGAAATCAACAGGCACCCAAAGTTCACCAATTTTAATGAGCATGTCTTCTAAAATACCCTTAGGCAACCTAGAGCTTCTGTCAGCTAATCTCAGGCTAATGGGTGTTGGTGTTAATTCTCCTACATCAAGTTTTTTGTACAGAGAAAATGGCATCAATGAAATACTGGCACCCAAGTCACATAGAGCATTAGACACATTAACAGGGCCTATTGTAATGGGAATGCAAAATGCACCAAAATCATTCAACTTCTTAGGCATGGCATGTTGTATAATGGCACTGCAATTTGCATCAAGAGTAACGTGATCAGTGTCTAACTTTTTCTTACTTGTGACAATATCCTTCAGAAATTTCCCATAACCAGGCATTTGAAGTATTATATCAGTGAATGGCATTGATACCTGAAGGTTGCTAAGAAGTTTAGCAAACCTTTGGATGTGGGAATTGTTGTTCGGCTTTTTCAGTCTCTGGGGAAATGGCACTTTCTCTTTGATCTCTTGCTTTCTTTTGTCTTCTGTTTCAGTATCCTGTTTCTGCAAAAGTTCAAAGTTAGTGAAATTTTTATTTGAAAGGGGCTCGGTTACCTGGTCGAGTACACGCTCGGATGGCCTGGCGCTTTCCTCGGACACGCGGTCGGTTGTGCGATCGGAGGTGCGAGCGTTTGGATCGACTGCACGATCGGTTATGCGAATGTGTTGTTCGGCCATGCGATCGGACACTCGGTCGGTTGTCCTGGCGGGTATACGGTCGGATGCCCTGCCTGCTGCTTGCAACTCCTTCCCATTCCTCAAGGTGACAGCATTGATGTTCTCTGTCGATTTTACATCAGCTTGAGGTGGCAATTGACTCTGGAATCTAGATGCTGACGCCTGCTGAGCTATTTGGTTCTCCAATATTGTATTATGCTTCTGGAGTTCGTTAAGCTTCTGGAGTATCAGTTGGCTCTTCTGCTGACTCTGTTGCTGTTGCTGCAGCATCTGTTGTTGTGTTGCTGCAAGTTGTGCAACAATAGAAGACAAGTCAGTAGGATTAGAGTTGCTCGAAGATGCAACATTACCTGGATGAGTGTTTTGAGGTTTGGGAGCAGTAGGCGCGACAGGATTGGTGTTCCATGGCTTCTGAGCAGGGGCTGCATAGTTTGTTTGAGGCATCTGATTGTTCTGATAATTGAAGTATGGTTGACGCTGCTGGTAGTTCCTATTAGCTTCATATGCAGGTCTGCTGTTGTTGTTGTTGTAGGGTTGATTCCGTACAAAGTTTACATCTTCTTCAGCGTGCATAGGCATGGGTGGTAATGGGATTGGTTGCTGAGTAAGGACTGCAGGTGGCGGTGAGACAGTGTACTGGTTACAGTTACTATATTCCATCCCGACTTGCGCTACGCTAGGATTCTGATTCTTCATCATTGCTTCAAACATTGTGGTGAGGCGTTGAATGTCGTCCTTGGTTGCAACAGCACCACTGATGAAGTCTCTATCCTTAGGATAGTTGTTGCGTCCACTGCCAAACTGTAGTGAGTTTGACGCGAGTTCCTCTATCAGTTGGAAGGCCTCAGTTGGTGGTAGTTTGTTGATGGCACCCCTTCCACTGTTGTCCATTAGATGACGGGCTTCCTTGTCCATTCCGTTGTAAAAGGAATACAGCAGCTGCCAAGGTGAGTTTCCATGATGTGGGCATTCCCACAGTAATCTCTTGAATCTTTCGTAAGCCTCATGAAAATCTTCACACATCTTCTGAGTAAATTTGCTGATGGCTTCTCTCAGTTCTTTAGTTTTTGCTGGTGAGAAGAACTGCATCAGGAATGCACTGGATAGCTGGTCCCAGGTGGTGAAAGTGTTTGGTGGATGGTTCTTGAGCCATTCCTTGGCTCTGTCCTTTAGTGACAAATGGAACAGACGAAGGTACATCGTTTCCAATCCCACGTTTGTTGGCTTGTATGTGGCACAGAAATCTTTGAATTGATCCAGGTGATGATGAGCATTACCAGCCATTCCATTGTAAGCATTACTGGTTATCATTTATATCAGGCCGGACCTCCATTCAATATTCCCTCCTTCAGGCATCTGGATGGGATTTCCTTGTGTGAGGGTTGATGGTATCATGAAGTCTGCCACAGTAGGCTCCCTCTGCTGAACAGGTGCGTTCACCAGATTGTTGTGATTGTTTTCCTCCATCTTTCCTCTTCCTTTTCTTCCTTTCTTCGTCTTGCTCCTGGTTTGCATTAGCAGACAAAAGAAGGATTAAAAGCGAGTACTAACAGATAATGTACTAACGTGATAAACAAAAATAATAACAGAAATAAACAAATGACTAGTTCCCCGGCAACGGCGCCATTTTGATCGGTTGTAGATGTAGTGATTGTAAATGCAACACAGATCAAACAAATAATCTGAGTGTGACTCGGGTCGAATCCACAGGGAACTAGCTTGCTACTTTCTGTAAATGATTGTTTATGTTAGTACTGAAATGGGGGGTTTAAAATGAAAGTACAGTACAGTGAAACGAATAAACTGAATAACGAGATGATTAACACAGAACTGGAGATTTGAATTGTTGTCGTGGTTGTTGTTTGATTGTCTTTAATTTGATGAAACATTGGGAATCAATGACTCCCCAAAAACAAGCAGATTATAACACAAGTTACTGCAGACTCAACTTTCGCTTCTTGCCTAACAGTAGATCTTAATACATGATAGTGAATTATTACCCTAGGTCATTTGTTCGATTACATGCTCAACTTTCGCTTCTTGCATAATAACAAAACTAGATACACAAATCATCAAGACTCAACTTTCGCTTCTTGTCTATCGGATTTTATCTCATTACATGCATAGACTCAACTTTCGCTTCTCGCCTATCATGCAACTATGTAAACCTACTGTGACATGCTACTGCAAACACAGACAATAGATACAAACAATCCTCATACAAACATTATTGATATCTCGCGAAAATACCAAGTACAGGATGTATGAATTGAACTATTCATGTCTAATGTAAAGAAATAAGATTGAATCATGTAAAAAGATATGTGTTACAACTACAGATGTTTCTGGGGATCCATTGGATCCCAATAAGCGGACTACTCACACATGGTGAGTTGATACATGACAATAGATTGAAATAAAAGTAGAGTACAAGATAGGTTAAGAAAAACCCTGATGAACTCTTTCTCTGGATGTTCTTGTCGCTGTATCTCGCCCTCGATCGATAATGTGTTGTGTCTGATGTCTCGACTGATATGATTCTTTGTATTGCTTGTAGTCGTCTAGCAATAACTGTTGTTGGCTCTATGTTTCTCAATGTAGCGCAGTCTCCAATTGCTTCTTTGTGTTCCCCATAAACTCACATTGCTCGATGGAATTAATTGCGCTTGAGCCGACTTGAAGATTTATTATTTGCAGCTTGGGTCGGGTAGACGGTCGGGTAGCCGAGCGGGTGTGCGAGATGGAGCTCGGGTGGACGGTCGAGTATGCGAGCGTCGGAGGCCGGGCATGCGAGCGCATGTGCGGGCGGGTGTCCGAGCGGCTGGCCGAGGGGCTGGCCGAGGGGCTGGCCGAGTGTGCGAGCGTATGGTGCGAGGCATGCGAGCGCATGGTAATTTTCACGCAGCTTAAGCTCAATTCAGCCATTTTACTTCTCAAGCTGATTTGTCGCTGAAACACTAAGTAAAACCATCAAATCTGCGTAATATTATATGGATACGGAGCCCAAAGTCACTGGACTTGTACATCAAAGTTCATCAAATAATTGCTCATCACTTCCCTACGTAGATGTGAAAGAGTGAGTTGATATTATATAAATCTTTTTTGTCTATTTTTAACGTGGTGGCTATTTCACTAATCTACAATGGTTACGTTAAATTTATGTTAGGTTTCATTGGATGTTAGTTGTCCTATTCCCAAAGAAGCGAGTGGCCCTTTGGCTCGATCCGCTGGACAAGGCACCGCGGCCTGATGCAGTGAATTTTGTTAACACGTAAGTACTATGGTAGTGCACTTTAGTTACCATTATAACATGACCTACAAATTTCTTATGTAAAAATTACCTTATTGTTGCAGGAGCATGAGTCTGTGCTTCAACATCCCGTCAGGTGACGAAGTAGAATGGAAGACTGTGACGGTATTTGCTGAACATATAACAATTGTTATACAAATGAATATTTCAATATTTTCCGTAATTTTCGTTGATTATAAATTCATTCTTATTTCAGTGCCCGCATCAGCCCCCGGACACTGAACTGTGTGCCTACTATGTCATGCAATATATTCTGGACATAATCAAGTTCGTCCAAGACACAAATGGAACGTTTGAGGACGACATCAGACAAGTAGGTGTATAGCGACATTTAATTAGGCATTAACAATTAATTGAGGTGTCCCTAATCTTTGTAATTATGTTTTTTATAGTGTTTCCCTACAGGGCTACGACCATATGATGACGCATTGCTTGATGATATGAGGGAGCACTTTGCCGATGGTTTGCTTACTTACATACGACAAGTGTATCAAAATGTATAAACTTGAAGGATTATAAAGTGTACATTATTGGTCAACATTTATGAATTGAAACGTGTTGTTGTTTATTTTTCGAAATCGTGTTTTATTAGGATATTACAACACTTAGTTATGTCACGCATTATTGTTCGAAGATTTTTGTGACATAGACGTGTCAACCAAATAAATGTAAATGAAGCAAATAAATTGCATAAATATTTACAAGAATATGTAAGCAATTTATATTAAAACTTTAGACAGCGCTTAACGAAAAAAGCGCTATTGAACTACAATTGTACAGCGCTTAATGGGTGCAGCGCTGTTGAAATAACTATAAGACAGCGCTTAATTAGTGAAGCGCTGTCGTATTTACAATGTAGGAAAGCGCTTTATGTAATAAGCGCTGTCCTAACTCACTGAAAAACTTTAATTGCGAAACATATTTTTCGATGAATTTTTATATTAAAATGTCGTGTAATATAAATTTAGTTTAACGTATTATCAATACAAATGATTTCAAATATACTTTATTAAATAAAAAACATTATTAATTGTCAATTTGCGTTACTAATTCATTTGGAAAGCACTATAATTTATTTAATTCATGGAATACAAAGTTGTCACTGATTGATTGATAACATCGTGAGCAGTCCAACATTCTGCAATCTACGGGTTGGTTGACAACGACAAAAGTGAATTCATTCCCGTCCTTCGCATCGTACGATGATTATTGACGATCACATTGCATCTCCTCATAAAATTACCACGAATGCGACTGTCATATTGTGCATCCCAGGTAGCTATACGCTACAAGCAAATCATTTGTAAGACCCGTTAACTTTTGTCATCCAAATGAAAGTGAAATTAAACATTTTCTGAGTTACCGCTTTGTACCCGAAACTCCTCGAACCAAATTTCCTTGCCGCTTTCTGGGATCATGGTCCATGATGCCCACGTTGCGTCCCAACATTTTGATATGCATTCTTGAGCAATCCTTCGATGAACATCGAATGGGAAGAAATTGTTACAAAAGTAGGGATTACATAACGGCAGCGTTTATCAAAACAGTCAATATGAAGAGAACAATAGTAAGTTGTTACGCGTGTCTGCCAACAGGTGTAACGTGATCTCTACGAGCAAATCCACGTGGATTGTCAGGGAAACTCACAAGGTCAAATGAAGGAGACATGTTGACGATTGGAATGAAGTATGTTGTTAATGAATGTGGTGGGATGAATGATTTCAAGAGTTCTCATATATATATATATATATAGCGCAACAATGAAGTTGCATAAAATGTTCCGTTCACATTCCGTCCATTTTCCGTCTCATGTTGACGGATTAACATGTTATAGTGACGGCAATTCAGCAACGGTCTATAATTAACGGGAACTTTGTAACGGAGTAATGACGGAAATGTGACGGAAATATGAAACATATACTGGAAATGGGATGAAGATGATTCTAAAGAATTTCATGGCTATTGAATGAGATGAGTTTCTTACAAGAGAACATAAATATTTACGGTTGTCTTGTAAGAAACACATCTCAGGCATGAAAAATGAAATTCTTCAGAATCATCTTGCACCCAATGTCAAGTATACGTTGCAAAATTTGTGTGCTTCAAAATGAAAATTTGTTGAAAATGACACCGTGTGTTCAATGGTGTAAAGAGTTCTCTTATATAGGGCAAAAGCGAAATCTGGGTTTCCTTCATTTTTCCATGGCATTTCCCTAACAGAGACCAAATAGTAATTTAATAGGGACGACAGCGCATTTGTAGTAAGCGCTGTTGTGAGTCTACCTACAAAAGCGCTTTATTATTAAGCGCTGTCTTATTGTCCCTCCAACACAGCAGTTTACAATTTTCGACTGAAATTACTAACGGTCAAAATAATCGGTAACTAAATCAGTAACGGAACACTGACGGACAAATGACTAAAACATTGAATATTTTTGGCCAACGGACATTTGACGGATTGATATTAACGGCAAACGGACGGACACATGACGGAAAGATTGAAAATGTTTACTCGACGAATAATAACGGACTTTGACGGAATAATATTGACGGAAATCTGACTGTCAACAGACGGAAATATTGAAAATTTTTGTTTCCGAACTAATGACGGAAGTGTGACGGAATGATATTGACGGTATTGTGCTGGAATATCAACGATAATTTGCTGGCCATGGAATTAAGTCGGAAATGTGACGATTTTTTTTCGTCATTATGACTGTCGACTTTGTTGCGACGAAAATTTGTGTCGGAAATTTTTGCAAAATTTGTAGTGGTATAGAGAAATAGAAGGTATTCTGACTTTAACATAAGCCAGCAGATTTGATTGTTTTCACCCAATAACCCTGAAACTTAACTTTAAATCGAAATCAAACCCAACGTTTGATGCTTCTCGCATCACCAAGTGGTGTCACATTATATTGCTATCTTGACTTATTTTATCTACTTTTTCTTTGAGTGTTGAGAGTGAATTTGAAAATTATGAACGAGAGATGCGACTAAGAAGAAATAAAAAGAAGAAACCAATGCTAAAGTTTTGGCCCAATTCAATTTATTACTCTGAATTTAAATACTCATATCAATCTTTTCCTTTTTTTTTTTGATTACAAAGTGCAAATGCTAGAGCGGCACAACAAGGAACAAGCTGCCCACGGGTACCACTCCCAAGAAGGGCACGGCAAACAATTTGATCGGTCGATCGCAGTGACCGAAACTACATAACCAACTGAAGCACGGCCATGCCCTTTGATAAAACCAGAAGACTAGCTCCTGAGACCTAAAACAACACAACAGAAGCTCAGTCATAGCGGCTGAGGGTACAACCCTCATAAGTGAAAACATTCACTTAGAGGGACTAAACCAGACAACTAAAACTAAAATAAAACTAATGTACACCAAAAACCTAAAGCTAAACTACAACTAGAAAAACACAAAGATATACACAACCCGGTCGAGCCGGTCAAAAAAACAGGCACCGGCGAGACAAACAGGGAGCATCCAACCAGAGCCAAACCACCTCCCATCGCCGGTGCGAGGGATGCGACTTCATATCTGATTTTTGTTATATATAGGAGGGTGGATACGAGTCGGTTTTTTGAAAGTTGTTAGAGATGTGTGGGCACATATTTCGATAATCAATTTGACTTGGTTTTATTTTTTACTTTCTTTTGATATTTCTTTTGATAATAAAATAAAATAAAATATACTACCCCAACTGTAGCCGGACACTTTGTCCCGATCAACAAATAAGGGCAGGTAACGAAGCTGAATCTTGTCTCAACTGTAGTAGTTGGGTCTTCTAATTTCAATGACTTGTATATCGTTTGAGAAACACTATCTAAATTCAATATTTCTACCCAGGTTGGGTTTTCAGATGTTTGAACTGCGATAAGACAAACGAATGATTTTACTTAGAATAAAATTTGGAAGAGGAACAGAGAAGAAAAGATAAAATAGTTATCAGTATTTTATTTTCATCATCTGTTACTTCACCATACTTATACACCATAGATCAGAAACGATAAAAATTTGAATTCGAAACAAGTTGGTTAAACAGATCAGAGCAACGATTCGGATCCAAAAGACAAATGACGTGCGCCCAGCCATAACATTATAGCCGCGGGCTATATAAACATTAGACGCCGTGCGCACCATATGCCTAATGTTCACATAGCATGCGATGACTGGAAGTCGCGCGCCCTGTGCTCACATTAGTAGTCGCGCTCAGTGTAGACATTAAAAACTTAATGTCTTCATAGCTCGATGCGTTCATGTGCGCACAGGTCGCAAATCACACTGATGCTACCACTTGATTTGAGCTTAAACTATATCTGAAATGGCTCATTTTATTAGGGTTGATTACCCTAATGTGTATAAACATCCTAAGACATTCTTATACCCTAAAATCTTCAACAATCGTCCCTATTTTAGGGTTATACTCTTAAACACTATACGCATTGAACAAATCAAACTTATGCATAAATATATCGAAACGATTGAATTTCATTATAGTGTAAACATCTTCAAACATTCGAGAATCAGGATAATCTAAGAATTGAACCCTTCAACTCATTTGAATACATAAAAATATAACACACAAAAGTTTACTACTATTTCAAGTACAACTTGACACTATTATAGCCATGTGTCCCTATCCATTCATAAGTGCATACTTAGCCAAGCACGAGCTAATTGAAGCGGCTTCACTTCACGCTTACATAGGTAGATTTTTTCGATCTTGCACCTGCAATACATTTTTCCATAAGATCTATTAAGAATATAATCGTCAACCTAACCCTTTCTTTGCAGGCACATAACTTGGGATGCAAATGAACATGTGCTTCAAATCTCTAAGTGTAAGCTTTTCCTATTGAATTCAGCTCTTGATGTCATACCAAGAATGAATTGAGTGTCCTACCATTAGGGATTTCAAATTTCCTTTAAGCCCATCCCTATACACGACTTGTGCACCAAGTCCCTAGATAATCCCTTTGTCAAATGAACAGCTGGATTTTGTTTTGACCAAACATACTCAATCGATATCACCATGTGAGTGATCAGTTCTCGGTCTGTGCTATGACTAACGCCTAGGTGTCTTGATTTGCCATTATACATTTGGCTATATGCCTTAGCCAAAGTTGCCTTACTATCACAATGGATAGATATATGTGTTGTTAGTTTCGGCCACAAAGAATCTCATGAATCAAATTCCTTAGCCATTCTGCCTCTTTACCGGCAGCATCTAAAGCTATGAACTCAGATTCCATAGTAGAGCTAGTGATGTAAGTTTTCTTTTTCGAGGCTAAAGAGATGGCACCTCCGCCGAGCAAGAATATCCAACCACTTGTAGAAGAATGATCCTCTAAATTAGTTATCCAACTTGTAACTGAATATCCCTCCAAAATCGAGGGAAATCCACTTAAGTCGAACCATAATTCATGGTTCCCTTAAGATACTTAAGCACTCGCCTTATAGCTTCCCAGTGATGAGTACTAGGATTACTAGTGTATCTAATCAACGTGCCTACTACATAAGCTATATCAGGCGTTGTGCTTGTCATTGCATACATTAAGCAATCAATGACTTGTGAGTACTCAAGTTGTGAAACAGCTGCATCCGTATTAGGCATAAGCTTCACACATGGGTCCTTGTGAGTACTTACCGGAGAACAATTCAAACAATTGAATTTCTTAAGCACTTTCTTAATATAATGAGATTGTGTTAGTGCTAATTCTTTGTTCCCACTCTTGATTCTAATACCAAGAATCACATCTGCTTCTCCATATCTTTCATGGAGAAGGTGGAAGATAAAAAGGCCTTAGTAAGGTCTGCTTTTTTTATTTCTAGCTCCATGGGATCTGATTTGGAAGATGACACAAACACATCTTCTAATGGTAGCTCATTTGAGCCTTGCAGAACCAAACGCGGAAGGGTTGAAAAGTCTTTCGGTTTGGATTTTCAAATTTATTTGATTGAGGGATCTAGAAATGATATAGAGTATCAATACGCATATTGTTATCATATTGATGATGATCCTAGGACTTTTTATGAGATTATGAGGTCTCAATATGTTGCTTTCTGGAAAAAAATAAATGATGAAATGGATTCTATCATGGGAAATAATACATGGTTATTATCAGATTTCCCACCTGGTTGCAAGCCTTTAGGCTGCAAGTGGATTTTCAGAAAGAAAATGAAGGTTGATGGATTGGTAGATAAATTTGAAGCTCGACTGGTTATCCAAGACTTTATACAAAAGGAGGATTTATTTCGATACATATGCTCTCGTTGCTAGAATTTCCTCTATTAGATTGTTGATTGCTCTTGCTGCAATTAACAATCTTGTTGTTCACCAAATGGATGTCAAGAAATGTTTTTGAATGGTGACTTAGAGGAGGAAATTTATATGAAGCAACCAGAAGGATTCATTATGCCTTGAAATGAAAATAAGGTTTGTAAGTTGGTCAAATCATTGTATGAGCTGAAACAAGCACCTAAGCAATGACATCAAAAGTTTGATGATGTTATCTTGTCTAGTGGATTCAAATTGAATCAATCCGACAAGTGTATTTATAGCAAGTTTGATAACTCCGGTAATGGAGTAATCATTTGCTTGTAGGTTGATGATATGTTGATATTCGGCACTGACCAAAGAGAGCTAAAAATCAAATCTTGAGGTCTATGAATCGTTGAGCAACGATTCTCATCAAATATTGCATATCTTGATTCAATTACGATGTGAGCCGAAATAGAATCACTAGGTTTAGTTACATAAAACTTATATGCTTTTGAATCTTCAGCATATCCAATGAAGATGCAATCAACACCTCTTTCTCCCAAAATTCTTATTTTTGGAGCGGGTAGCTTAACTACCGCTCTACATCCCCAAACGCTATGACTATATATGTTTCAAAATGAAATATTGAATTCAGATTAGAGCTTAACTCTCATTTAACTCGTTTAATTTAAAACATGATTCGATATGTTTCATTTTTTTATCCTCGAGTTTAACCATAGGAAAAATCCGTAGATGTTTTTTATATTGGTTAAAAAATTTTTGTAAGGTATCACTATTTAATATTTCAAAAAATCAGTTATCAACATTATCTAAATATTTATTTAAAATATATTACTAACTTAAAATAATACAATATATTTGATAATTTATATATTTAATATTTAAATAAAAATATATAATAAGGTAAACGGGTTAAGCGGGTTTACCCGAATAACCGTTTAGTAAACGGGTAAAACGGGTGTCGGGTTTATTCAACTCGTTAAGTAAACGGGCGGTTAACATACGGGTAACGGGTTAGATTGCCACCTCTAGTTGATAACATAATGGATTCAAATCAATAATGTTAAACCCTCGCGACGACCTCACCATCTATAGAGAGACATGTGATGAGTGCTATTACTAGAAGAGGCAATTCGGTCAGCTACCGAATCGAATTTACCGAATCATTTTTAATTTTGATACCAACCAAAATTACTGTCTTACTGACATTTTGGTAAAATGCTAAATACGGTAAATTATCAGAATAATTTTTCGAATTTACCGATTTTTTGATAAATTTTTTGTAAGAATATCAATTTATTAAAAAAGATTCACTAATCATCTAGTGATAAAAAAACACGAAAAATTTGAACTATTCAACATCAAAGAGATAGATCGAACAAACTTCCATCACTAAAGTTTTTTAAATACGTGAAAATTTACCGAATCAAAATAGGTAACTTTTTATATATTTTAATGGAAAATTTTAAAATAAAAAAATCTTATTCAATTACAAAGTACTGAATAAGGAAATTTATTCCGATCATCAAAATATTTTTACCATTTGACCTATCGGTTAATTACAAAATTTACCAAACCGAATCAATTCTGAACGATAAATAAGTTCGAGAAATCCAAATTTACGGAACAACGCTCTGCCTTCCTACATCCTGTAACTTGATGGTCAGATCTCCCTCCTTGAAATGGAATGTATGCCTATAGCCTCCATCTCTGAAAGTCAATAAACCAAATCTCTTTTTAACTCGCGCATCTGGCTCTATGGATAGAAATCCGCTTTCGCAATGTATGGTACAATGCGAGGGTCAGACTTCCACATCGAGTTGATCCGGCGTCGCGTCGCAATACTTTGTTCTCAGGCATTACATTATATTACAATAAATGAACATAAACAACACAAATAAAGAATAATCAATTCAATATAACAATTCAATTTTTTTTTTGTCTAAAACAATAAATAATCACCATATTTTCTCTAATTAACTGGAACGGTGCGTTAGGTCAAATTTAAGTGTTACTATTGTTGTTCCGTAACT
This sequence comes from Rhodiola chrysanthemifolia, assembly GCA_033675395.1. NCBI lineage: Eukaryota > Viridiplantae > Streptophyta > Magnoliopsida > Saxifragales > Crassulaceae > Rhodiola > Rhodiola chrysanthemifolia. The sequence continues at coordinate 15,995,772 of CM066207.1, forward strand.
GATAACTAAACCATATATAATTATATATTATATCTTGATAAAGAAAATATATTGATCCTTCTAGTTTAGCCTTCGATAAAAACACGAGTTCAATTTTTAGTAATTATGGGGGCAATTGTCAGTGGTACTCAGGCATGGAATGACATCCCTTGTAATCAAGCAAAAAAGAATCATTTGAGAAAACAGTGTAGTATTGTGCAGTGGCGGATTCAGCGGCTTTCGATAGGGATCCCAAATTTTTTTTTTTTCTGATATTAGTAGACAAATTAAATATAAAATATATTTTAATTGTTAATAATAAAATTTATATTACTTGGACTTAATTTTAATCAATAAATATATATTGTATTTTATCTTTATAGCTTAGTGGTCGAAAAATAAATCAATCAATATGAGAAAAAGTAAATAATATGAAGTTGATTGTGATTTAATAGTAAAACATACCTAATTGAAATGTAAAATCAAAAGATCAACCTTAGAATCATATTTACTATTAGTGAATTTTAGACATAAAATCTTCACAGCTGCGTTGGTATTGTATGGAACACAAATACATGAGGGTTGGAGTTCAATTCCTAATGAAGGACTTTTTTGCAAAAATCAAGAGGGGTCCTGGCCCCCCAGGTCGCCCTTGATTTTGTGTGTTTTAAGTAAATCTACGTAATTCATAAAAAAAAAAGTCAAACCTACGTAGTTTTGAAAATATTTTAATTATTAATTTAATGGTTTTGACTTGGCTACACCGCGTATCAAATCCTTCACAGGTAGATCGTAGATGGTTGCTGACATAGTATCGGTCGACGATAAATACAATAGGTAATAGCAACTCATTTTTCTATTGATGAATTTATTATATGTTGATACGGAATCAATACATTTTAGCAAATCTCAAGTTCAATTTCGAATGGCTACATTCCATTCTTGTGGTGTCATCTTCTAGTAACTTAGCAAATGCAACAAAATTATGGTTTATTCCATTCTTTTCAGTTTGAAAAGGTTGTTGAGGAGGATAAATATGTGTAATGTTTTTACCCGTACTCAACTTATAATTTCTTTCTAGTGTTGAAATATATTGTTCAACATAAGTAGCAATAAACCAGGGAACAAAGAACAAGATTCTATTATTCAGTTCTGCAAAATTCATTGCTCAGAGTTTTTAACTCTACTGAATCATAAGACTCAATTTTAACAATTTTTCTTTCATGTGAACCAGGACTAAAATCTATGATTTTGTTAGACATGATCAAATATTGAAATTCATTTCAGATTCGGTTATTTCTGGATCTTTAATGCTAAGGCCTTTAACGATATTATTTTGATCCATTATCAGCCTATCAATTCTTTCAGTTTCTTTAAATTGAGATGTCGAAGCTCTCGCAGATTCAAGAGGTCGTTCTATTTTATAATCAAAAGGCGAAATATAATTTCTCATTGAACTTGATTTGCTAAGCCTAGAACCGGGTCTAGAGGATGTAGAGGGTCTGCTTAAATTATCAAATTCAAAGGATACAGTTCCTTCAGGAGTATGGAACATATTGATTAAGTGGCTATGGCTTATTGGCTGAGGTGGAACTACTTCTGCCAAAGTCCATTCTGTTGGAAATTCTATTTCTTCCCACTTAATCTTTCGTCTTGTCGAGATACTCGACTTGCTAAAGTTGGACTCAATGATTATGGTTTCATTATTTTGTTTGTCCATAATTTTACACTGAGGATTAAGATTAAAAAACGGTTTATAATAAATCCTATAACAGATAGCTATTACTTCCGTTCCAGATTTATAATTATAACCATTGGTTTTAACATTTAACGTTAAGGAATCTAAAATATTAACATCAGACAAAGAAAGCTGTATTTTATATAATGCTTCCTCATCTTTAGAATCCTGTTTAAGACAGGATTGCCCTTGTTTGCTAGGAGCACAGTCTGAATCTGGGTCTGTATCAAGGGTTTCATTTCTTAAAACCTTCAGATCTTCACTAATTGAAGAGAAATCAATTTAGCCTGATTCTGAAACCTCATTAAGTAGGATCTTTAATATCTGTGGCTCATGTAGGCAGATATGCAATCTCAAGACTTGGATAATGATGGATAGTTCTAGAATTGTGCGTAACGAGAACGTTAATACATCGTTAAAATCTGAATTTTGGATGAAAAGAAGAATCTAACAAGTGATCTGTGAATTTTGGATGAAAAGAAGAATCTAACAAGTGATATGGGCTTTGATGTGGTAGCCACAGCCACTCGATGAAAAAGTACATCCTTTTTTTTTTTCATTTTGTTATTCCTTTCAACAATTCGTTAAAGCCCATACCACTATAACAAACTTTTTCTTATATTATTGTTAAATGTTCAAGTTTAATTTAATAGCTATGGAGAAGGTCTGTCCAATGGATAGACTAATCTCCAATCACTATTAGTTAATAAATAGGAAACAATGAGGATTCTTGTAGCAGGTACTAACACTTCAGAAGACTAGAAGAAAACAAGGGCCACACATTACACAAACTTGTAATATACAAGGGCAATGTTACACAAACTTTCACAACGCAAGAGTGCACGGGAACGAAAGTAAAATTGTGTAGCTGGATGTGGCAACATAGCATCGCCCTGACTTTCAATGGTCTTGGTTCATTACAGCAAGTAATCAGAAGGAACACATGAAAAATATTCATATCATGCATGTGATTTCTCTCTTTTGCTTGAACTTGGCAAGAGGAAACCAGCAGCATAAGATAACAGACGATGCGAAAATAAAAGATGGTAGTCTCTTCAAATCCAATACAGGCTATTTTTCTCAAGTCTTCTTAAATCCCTGACAGAGAATCCCCAGAAAATCATTTACCTGGGGCCAATGTCCTTGAGGGCACAGATCTGGTCCTCTCCCATAGAGGACATGACAGTCACAACAAGGTCCTTCCCATCATTAAATCCTTCCTTGATCTGTAATGTTAAACAATCAGCCATGAAGCTACTACAATTCCTGGCACAAGTGTAAAAAATATATATCATGCACTAAGAAAAGGAAAACATGAGGTTGAGAGATGACCTGAGTGAGTAAACTGTCATCAGTGGGGAGCTTCAGGTCGTCCCTGGTGTTCCCATTCTCAGTAAGAAGACTCACCTAGAATCAGCAACAGTTTTAAAGGTCAAAAGTTAGGACACCAATAGCTATTCAACGGTAAACAAAGAGCTTTAGTATAAAGGTCGTACAAATCCATCCTCAGAGATATCAATGAGCTGATAATCAGTACGAGTGACATGAGGGACCTGCATCATAATCACACACATGAATACCCATAAACTTGAAATATAAGTCAGAAACAAGATATAAGGCAAAGATATCTTAGGAGAAGAGATGTTACATCACAATTGTGGGAGGATGGAACAATATCCTCAAGCTTCTTCCCATTGAAGATATCAATGGCAACAAAGTGACACTTGGCATGACCGTGCTTGCCAGTTTTGGAAGTTGAAACTTCAACTACCTGTCATTAATAACCTATTAGTTCAGTAGAGACACTATTCCATCATAAAACAGAAACAATAAGATCTCAACTCAAGCAAGTAGGATTCAGATTATCCATCAACATCAACACATGTTTTCAAATCAACAAAAATATAAAAAACAGCAAATATCAGATTCTACAAATAATATACATCTGATAGCCACCATCAAGGAAAAACATGTTAGCTAACCGAAAACTGCAGTTCCAGCACTGACTGAAACACAAGGACCAAACTTATTTAAACTATTACAAGGAAGGCTGCTGATAATCCAATATTTTAAATTCTTACTGCTAATACAGAAAGCAACTCAATAAACTGATCCATCATTCAGCTAGAAACGGTTCAACAGTATAAATCCAGATCTACAAGCAAAGCAACCTCAACTAGTATATGTCCACAACAAATATAATCCAACAGATTCCATTACATCTCAATTCCAACCGGACTACAAAAATCAAACAATAAATCAAGCAAAACAATAAATCCAATTGCCAATGACCAATCTGACTGAGCCCTAGATCTACTATTCCATACGACCAATTGAATCGAAACAGCAAAAAAGAGTAAGTATCAGTGGCTAACCTTGCAGGGACGGGCCTTGATCACAAGGTAACCGCCTTTCCTAATAGTACCAGCCTGCTGGGGATAGGTTTTGGAAGCTCCAGCATCAGCCTTGGACTCAAAGTGATGCTCCTCATCCGACATGATTGAATACCAAAGGAAAAATAAACGGTACGGCCCTCGACGGTATGGATAGCTTCGTGATGAGATCGGCGGAGAGAAAGAGCGGAGGCGATACGTGGGGCTTTGATTGGTTATATATAAAGGAATTTGTTGACGATGGTGGATTTTAGGGTTTGAGTTGAATTGTGCTTTGGAAATGGTTGTTGCGTCCGGATTGGATGTCCACCGTTAGATGTTGTAGTTATGAAATGGACCACCGAGAGGTCGCGTTTGGCTTAAGCAGAATTGGGAAATTCGGATTTCAGCTTTGTGTTTGATTGCGATATAAACACTTTATTAAAAAGAGTGAAGTATATAATGAAATTTTAACCATCACTATCTTTTGAATTAGAGGTTACAAATATCATTTTTTTTTGTACATGTGGCTTTGGCCTTCATCACCGACTGACTCGCTAGACCTCTGTACATGTGGGTTTGGCCTTCATCATCGTAGTAGAGATATCCACCCCTTCTTGATTGTGCCATATTTGATTCATGTTCCACCAAATCCACCTGATTCCCCCGAATATCTTGGCCAGCTCTTCTCCTTCTAACTCGTGCATACAAAATATACAATATCCAGTCCTCCATTGTCATTTGTCGTAAAGTCGATATTCAAAATATGAGGAGTTTTTAACAGGCCTTTCCAGAACTTCACTGTCCACCAGCACTGTAAGAGTAGATAATATGCATCTTCTATCTCGAAACCACACACGACACATCTAAGATCAACTATGCAGCCACATTGCCTCAAATTAGCGCCGTAGGAATGTCATTATGATATAGTTACATACAAAAATCTTTGCATTATTCTGTACTTTGACTCTCCAAAATCTTTTCTAAAACTGTTTAATGTGCGTTTCACCAACGTTGTCTGCCAGTTCCTTGTAAGACTCCTCTAATAAAGCCACATATGCTGATATTTTGGATAGAACCCCATCACTCCTAATTAAGTCCTTACTTATACCCTATGGATTGTTCATGCCATCCAGCCATCTCATAATCAAAATACCTTTATGAATGCTCCTCCACCCTCATGATGGTCTTGACCCAACCCTACTTCTAGCACGCTCGACGAGTTGAAATACTTAGTCGTGTATACTTTGCTAATTAGCATATCTGGGTTAGACAAAATCCTCCAAGCCTGTTTGATTAATAGCGCGAGATTTACCAGATAAAAGTTCCTCAGACCTAGTTCACCCTCCTCCTTCCTCATCTGCATTTTACTTCTATCCAACCAAGCTATGAATCTGCCATCTCTTGCCCTTTTCAACCAGAAGGAAGAAATTACCTTGTTCCACTTATCATAAATTCTCTTTGGCATTTTGAAACATGACATAGCATAAACCGGTATAGGACATACTTTATCAACACCTCCTTTCCGGCTACCGACAATAATTTCTCTTTCCAACCGTTCACTCTTTTCCACATTCTTTTTTTTATTGATGGGTTACAATTTATACAAGATCATTGAAATTTATAATTCCAGGATATAAAATTTGGCATCGCAGTTTTCCTATCATTGATGCAAACAGGCAAGCCCAAATATTTTTCAATACTATCAATCACTTTAACACCCAAAATGCTCCCAAGACATCTAGCTAGCTCTTGACTAACATTGTTAGTTGTTACTAGCATATAGTTCTGACTTCCAATAGTTTAACTGCTGTCCAGAGACAGCTTCATAATCAATCAACACGCTCTTCAGTTTCAGTATATTATCTACATTAGCTCTCACAAATAATATACAATCATCAGCAAAAAGAAGATGAGAAATAACTGGGCTTGTTTTACTGACCTTAATTCCTTGCAGATCACCATTAAGTTGGAGTGATTCCAGCCTTTTTTTTTTTTTTTTTGATAAGCAAGCCATTCTGTACATAACACAAATAGATAAGGGGACAAGGGGTCCCCCCTGTCTAATGCCTCTCTCCGGATAAAACGGCTCAGATATAATTTCAGTACTCTGATTTTTTAAGCCACCGATTTTACACAGTTCATAATTCTGTCTATCCACGGAGCTGGGAACCCCATCTTCTTCTGAATCTCCTCTAGAATGTCCCATTCCATCCCGTAGTAGGCCTTGCTCACATCCAATTTGATACGACAAAAGCTTGCACCCCCTGAGTTCTGGTTCTCATGTAGTTGATCAATTCGTGCGCAGTAGGATGTTATCAGTAATTAGCCTGCCAGGAACCGAAGCACTCTGACTTGGGGAAATACAATCATTGAGGACCACCTTCAGCTTGCCAAGTACCTTGGTGATAACCTTCATGGTCATGGCCACATTGCATAAAGTTGTATCTTTTTAAGATTCATTCGCTTATGAACATGGATCGACAAAATTATAAATTAATTTTTATTCATACATCTTATATGGTAAATTGTGATACCGTAAATTATTATTTTTAAAAATAGTACTCACTCATAGTATGAGATTAAAAGAAACTTAAAAAATTATAACAAATTAAAATTGAAAATATGTTGTAAAAATATTTAGGATTTGTGGGTGTAGAGGAGTGATAAGAACAAGAATATGTGAAGAGAAACTTATGAATTATTATTGATATTGAATCCTTTACAAATGATCCCTTTATATAGGGGTATATGTACATATGAAAAGACTAGCAATCAACATAGAAGATTAAAGATATGGTACATAAAAAGCTAAAGGTTATTAGCACATGAAAGGTTAAGAGTCATACAGTAATTAAGTTCATGTGTAAAGAAGAACTTTGGAGAGATGCGCTTCGTTCTATCTCCCTTTATATAACCATTTTTAATTTGAGCTGTACAAGCAGCATTATCCTCAAATAGGACAGTAGGGATTTCTTTATCGCCTGAACGATCACATAATCCTCTAATATGATGGATTAAATACCTCAGCCACACACATTCACGACTTGCTTCATGAAGTGCTAATATTTCAGCATGATTAGAAGAAGTGGTTGTAAGGGTCCGGTTGGTAGATCGCTAAAATATAGCGGTATCACCATATATAAACACATAACCCGTTTATGATCACGCTTTATGAAAGTCATATAAATATCCGACATCAGCATATCGAACTACTCCTGATTTAGAATCATTTGAATAAAATAAGCTATATAAGTTGTTCCTCGAAGATATCTTAAAATCCGTTTAACGCCAATCCAATGTCTTCGAGTTGGAGAATAACTATATCTTGCTAGTAAATTAACCGAAAATACAATATCGTGTCGTGTACAATTAGCAAGATACATTAATGCTCCAATATCACTAAGATATGGTACTTTAGGATTAAGTAGTTCTTCATCCTTTTCTCGAGGACGAAATGGATCTTTTGTCACATTAAGTGATCGAACAACCATATGCGCACTCACTTGATATGATTTATCCACATTAAATCATTTGAGGATACTTTCAGTAGATGAGGACTAATGAATAAAAATGCCCTTTGATAAAATGCTCAATTTGTAGGCCTGGCAGAATTTTGTGTTTCCCAAATCTTTCATTTCAAATTCACTTTTTGAATATGCAGTCAGTAAGTTCATCAGGGGTCCTAATGACATTTAAATCATCAACATAAACCGCGATAATAGAAAATCCGATTTTTGTTTTTCCAATAAAAACACATGGACGAATTTCATTGTTGATGTACCCCCTTTCAAAAGATATTTACTTAGAAGATTGTACCATATTCTACCGGATCGTTTTAATACATATAAAGCTCTTTTTAGCTTTATTGAGTACATTTCCCGTGGTTTTGGGCTACACGCTTCACGTATTTTTAAACCTTCGTGAATTTCAATGTAAATGTCATTATCAAGTGACCCATATAAATAGGCTATCACGACATCCATAAAATTCATTTGCAGTCCCTCTAAGACTGACAAAATCAATAAAAATATGAAAGTTATCGCATCCATGACGGTGAATATGTATGTTTATAATCAATGCCTGGTCTCCCTGAGAAGCCTTGTGCTACAAATCGTGATTTATATCTTACGATTTCATTTTTCTCATTTTGTTTACGCACAAATATCCATTTATAACCAAGAAGTTTGACATTCTCGGGTGTTAAGGAAATTTTCCCAAAGACTTGGCATTTTTCAAGTGAATTAAATTCTGCCTCGATGGCACTTTTTCATTTTGGCCAATCATTTCTTCGTCGACATTCATTAACCGAACTTGGCTCATGATCCTCATTTTCCTATATAATATGTAGAGCCATAGAATAGGAAAATATATTATCCACTATGAAATACTGTTGTCTGTTCAAGACTAAATCTAGGTGGTGTTCTAACTGATGGTCTTACACTTACACAACTTCTGTCTGTAACTGCCTAGCCTCTAACACTTTTTTTCTCGATTTGCGATCCCGGCTCCCCCTCGATCCCCTGTGGGTAGGTCCGAGACTCCCTCCCGACCTATGCTAGGACCTCTCCCGAAGTCCAGAGCGTTCTACCAAAGACTAGTGCCTTCTCCCGAATACAGACGCATTCTCTCGAATGCGTAGCAACAAGTGGCGGTGTGTGCAGCGGATTGTTCCACGGACAGGTCTGATCAGCACACTGAATACACTGCCTCAGCGCCGATTAGTTTTTCGGTGTAGAAAACTATCCGGCCGTCGTCTCCTCCTCCTCCTCCTCCTCGACTTGAGTGTGTATCGTGTATAACTTCTCCAATAGGCGAACTGCTGATTTTTGAGCCCTAGCTACGTATTTATACTTCTCAGTAGCTTCCAGAATATCTTTCTTCTTGTCCAATCTTTTGATATCATGTCCAAATCAGTCGAGATACTCTACCAATTATTTAGGAAATATTCTCTAGATATCATGTCCAATCTTTAGATAATCTTCCAGAATATCTTTCTTCTTAGTCACGACTGCTTGATAATCTTCATTGATATTTGATGATATTATCCTGAATATCTTATCCCGATCTTCTTGTTAGCCGACTCTAATCTGCATATCTTTGATATTTGGAAATTTCCAAATTAGGAAACTTTTGTTCTTCAGTTCTGTGTAGCATGCGTGTTCTAATCTTTGGTTGAGCAGCTACTTGACTTCTGCTTGAACACTCTGAAGTCATTTTGCCAAAACTCATGCCACATAGGAACAACAATCTCCCCATTGTCATTTTTTTTGGCAAAACCATCTAGCTCATTAGACTTCAGAGATCGTGAATCAACCTCAAATTACTCCCCCTTTTTTGCCACAAAATAGGCAAGGAGGGTTCAAACAATCTCCCTTGGTTCTGGAGTCTTTTCCTCAGCATCAAGAACAACAACTTGTTCCTCCATTCCAACCTCTGCTCTCTACCACACGTCAGCTTGTAAGTGTATATCTGTTCAATCCTGGTGGACGAGGCTCCGTTGGGATAGTCAGTTATCAACACAGACCCATGGTGGATCTAAGTGTCTCGAGCTGAATGGTGTCTCAGCAACTATTCGACCACGGGCAAGCAAATAACTATTTTTTGATGATCTGGTTTCCTCCATCAGAGATTCTCCATTCTTGTTGAGCATTTGACAAGAGTCATGTGTGATTTTTACTTGGGGACTTCCATCAGTGAAGCTTATATCCTTCCCCTTCAATCCGTCAGCAAGAGTCGCCCTTTTGAGCTCAGGTAGTCCCGGAACCTTCAATATCCCACATCCGGTCAACTTGCTCTCTTCTGTCATGTGAGCAGTGCATCCACTATCGACGTATCGGTGACCTTTCTTCATGTTACTGGTTGAGTTTGATGCGATGAGGCACACTTTCTCTTTTTGCTTCACTCTCCATTCTTGTGTCATCCTTGGAGTAGTTCTCTGCTGTAACTTTCTGTGCACAGCCAGGAACTCGTGATACAACGGCTTAATGTGCCCCTTCTTGTGACAGTACCAACAGGTTCTTGAGTCTCTTCTCCATTCTCCGTTGGAACTCATCCTGTTGGTGAGAGGGTACATGTTCATCTCTCTGTTCACCGGCTGTTCAGCTTTGACAAACTCAATTTTTCCCGAACTGCTCCCACAAGTATAGCCAAGGCCTCTACGCTCTCCGCTCATTCTCTGCGACTTCAGAATTGTATCTAAGTCTTTTGATCCAAAGTTTAGCATCTTTACTGATCTCTTGAACTGATTCAGCTCATCTAGTACTACCGCGTGGTCGTCCTTATCCATCTCAATTTGTAATTTTAAGGACTTAACTTCTCTAGAAGACATATCTCTCTTCAGCTCATGGCCGCATGTCTTTTCTTCAGTTCTTCCATGTCTCTAAGCCTGCATGTCTTTGTCTTTCTCCATTTCTTCCATGTCTCAATTTTTCCTGAACTGCTCCCACAAGTATAGCCAAGGCCTCTACGCCTCCGCTCATTCTCTGCGACTTCAGAATTGTATCTACGTCTTTTGATCCAAAGTTTAGCATCTTTACTGATCTCCTGAACTGATTCAGCTCATCCAGTACTACCGCGTGGTCGTCCTTATCCATCTCAATTTGTAATTTTAAGGACTTAACTTCTCTAGAAGACATATCTCTCTTCAGCTCATGGCCGCATGTCTTTTCTTCAGTTCTTCCATGTCTCTAAGCCTGCATGTCTTTGTCTTTCTCCATCTGCATCCTTAACGATGAGACAACTCCAAGAAGTTCTACCTTTTCTTTTATCAGTACATCAACTCTCTTCCTTAGCTTTTCCTTCTCATCCTTCAAGCTTGTCACGTTGAAGCTAAGTCTGCTGTTCAGATCTATCACTTCCTCGCACTTCTCATAAAGAGCCGTATAATTTTCGATGATGCATTCATATGTGATTTCTTCATCATCACTGCTGCTGGAGTGTTCAGCAGACTGTTCTAGAATGCAAAGAAGTCATTCGAGTCATCCTCCTCCGAGTCACTGTTGCTCCGGCTAACCGTATAAGCCTTATTTTTCTTGGGAGTATTGGCACTCTCAGCTTAAAAGTGGCCTAAGCCTTTGCACTCCCTACACTGGATTACTTTGCCTTTATCACCCTTGAACTCGTACTTGTTCTCTCCAGGCCCGTTTCTCCTCTGAGAGTTTTTTCCTCTTCGACTCTGCGAGTTAGACGTGGATTGCTGTTCTTGAGTAGGTCCTTGTCTATTCAACCTTTTAACAATCCTTTCAAGGTTTTTGGCCATTATGGTGAGCTGTTTAGATACGTCCTCGATGTCATTCCACTCTTCTGTAACATTAGCCTTCAGTGTAACACATTTTACTCTCCTTCTTTGGAAATCTTCTGGAAAATTCATCCCATACGTCCTTAGTGACCCCATGTGCTCGTCAAGCTTCATCTTGACTATGTCTTGCATTTCCTCAATGGTAATCACCTTCATAGCAAATCTTTGTGGCAATGATGTCAGGACTTTGCCAGCCAGCCTCTCTTCCTCGATAGGTTTTCCCAGTGCTGGAACTTCATTAGCGAGATCTAGGATTCTTGCATTAAACTCAGCAATCGTTTCCTCTTCCTTCATCTTCAGATCCTCGAACTTTGTAGTGAGCATCTGTATCCGAGAGTTCCTTACTTTGTCGGTCCCTTCATGAGCTGTTCTAAGAATCTCCCATGCATCCTTGGTGATCTCACAATTAGAAATCACCTTGAATACATTTTCGTCTACGGCAGAAAATATAGCATTCATAGCTATTGAGTTCCTGACAGCAGTCTTGTCCTCAGCCTTAGTCCAACGCTCTTTAGGTTTCGACACCACTTGTCCCTCAACATTCGTCATTGTTGGAGGGGTCCATCCAACCAGTACAATTTTCCATGCCCTTTCATCAAGAGTTTTCAAGAAGGCCTTCATCCTAGTTTTCCAATAGCTATAGTTCGGCCCTTTGACGCAACGCTCGTCGTCTGACGCGTCAAACTTATATTTATAATCTCCTGCAAGAAAGCTAGTGTAGCGGCAAGCAGGATCGAACCCAACAGAGATGGTTTGTTGAAGCTGTAGTTGTGAACAATTAAAAAGGGGTGGTTTTGTGAGTAATTGTTTGTGAAGGCACAAGAAAAAAAGACAACTATTCGAGTTTTCAATCAACGAGAATATTCTGCTTAGGGTTTCTATTGTGACACGTTTATCATAGACATCTAATGATCAAATCTTATGTTTCCAAGTGTGGTTATTCCGACAAAGGTAACAACCCTAAGTATCCCGACAAAGGTGATACACCACAATCAAACCCGACAAAGGTGTTAGACTTCTAGTTCTTTCCTAAACACAATAATTCGACAAAGGTATTATTAAGTCTAGGTGTTACGATCTAATTTTACGACAAAGTTTCCAGTAGATATTAACGATAAGAATTGGTTGTTAAACTAAGCTTTACGACAAAGTTTCCACTTAATCCAACAATTCAATTCATAAGATGAAGAATAAGAACTAGTAAAACGTAAAATTGCATTAAGAACAAGAATCTCAAAACGCAGTCCCAATGTATGAAATCCTAAACTGAAATAGGAATTTAGCTACACATAATCATTGAAAGAAAACACAAAGTATTCATAATGAAAAGTAGTTGAAAAATCTCTTCTCTCATCGAAAGCTTCACGTTCTCCTCTAGAACCGCCATGTTGATTCTTTCAACCTTCGAATGTTGAAAACCTTCTCCAAAACATTTATTTATAAGAAAACTGGGTTTCTAAATCTATTTTTGGGCTGAAATTGTCAATTCTCGAAACTGCTGACATCATCAAAACGCGTTGCTGATGTCATCAGCCGCGCCCAGCATACACATTAACGCCGCGCCCAGCGTTGACATTAGCAATAATGCTAATGTCTTCGTTTGGCGCGACCTGCGCTGTCTCGACCTCTTCATTCTGCGCGTCAGATCCGAATTCGACTCTTGATTTGATAATTCAAATCAACTCGGCTGCTCTCAGTGTGAACTAGGGAGTTGTAGGGAATTGAGTCATCTACGAATTGACATGTAGCTCGTATTTTTCTGATTAGTGGTAAATTCCCAGCTCTCCGCTGAACCTCGGAAGGTCTGATTTGCCACTGTGGTGTTTTTGGCATGAAATGCCGTCTTTTATGCGCGTTTCCTCCTAAAGCTTCCGAAACACCTGAAATGATAAACCATACTAAAAAGTAAATGTTCGCATATGAAAGTGTCGACATAAATTGGATTAGTTAGTTCGACGAGTCGTATAAATACCCTTTGATAAAATGCTCAATTTGTAGGCCAAGGCAGAATTTTGTGTTTCCCAAATCTTTCATTTCAAATTCACTTTTTGAATAAGCACTAGTCTCAGTAAGTTCATCAAGGGTCCTAATGACATTTAAATCATCAACATAAACCTTGATAATAGAAAATAAGGTTTTTATTTTTCTAAAAGAAACACCTGGACAAATTTCATTGTTGATGTACCCCCTTTCAAAAGATATTTTCTTAGAAGATTGTACCATATTCGACCGGATCATTTTAATCCATATAAAGCTCTTTTTAGCTTTATTGAGTACATTTACCGTGGTTTGGGCTACACACTTCACATATTTTTAAACCTTCGTAAATTTTAATGTAAATGTCATTTTCAAGTGACCCATATAAATAGGCTGTTACGACATCCATTAAATTCATTTGCAGTCCCTCTAAGACTGAAAAACTCAATAAAAATATGAATGTTATCGCATCCATGACAGTGAATATATATGTTTATAATCAATGCCTGGTCTTCCCGAGATGCCTTGTGCTACAAGTCATGCTTTATATCTTACGACTTCATTTTTCTCATTTCGTTTACGCACAAATATCCATTTACAACCAAGAGGTTTGACATTCTCGGGTGTTAGGGAAATTTTCCCAAAGGCTTGGCATTTTTCAAGTGAATTCAATTCTGCCTCGATGACACTTTTTCATTTTGGTTAATCATTTCTTCGTCGACATTCATTAACCAAATTTCGCTCATGATCCTCATTTTCCTATATAATATGTAGAGCCATAGAATAGGCAAATATATTATCCACTATGAAATATTGTTGTCTGTTCATGACTATATCCAGGTGGTGTCCTAACTGAGACTAGAACACCTTAGCAGACAATATCCAAAAGTAAACACGCAAGCACACACGATATATTTCCCAGTTCGGCAACCAGCTTACTCTGGGAGCTTCCCACGCCCAAAAGGGTAGAAAATCTTATTAAAAAGTTTAGAGCTATAGATGGTCTCACTCTTACACAACTCCCGTTTGTAACTGCCTAGCTTCTAACACTTCTCTTCTCGATTTGTGATCTCGGTTCCCCCTCGATCTCCTGTGGGTAGGTCCGAGACTCCCTCCTGACCTATGCTAGGACCTCTCCCGAAGTCCAGAGCCTTCTCCCGAAGACCAGGGCCGTCTCCTGAAGACCAGTGCCTTCTTCTGAAGACAGACGAGTTCTCCTGAATGCGTAGCAACAAGTGGCGGTGTGTGAAGTGGATTGTTCCACGTACAGGTCTGATCAACACACTGAACAGGCTGCCTCAGCACCGATTGGTTTTCCGATGTAGAAAACTATCCGGCCGTCATCTCCTCCTCCTCTTCAGCTTGAGTGTGTATTGTGTATAACTTCCCTAATAGACGAACTGCTGATTTAGGAGCCCTAGCTACGTATTTATACTCCTCAGTAGCTTCCCAAATCAGTCGAGATACTCTACAAAATATTTAGGAAATATTCCTAAATATTTTCTAGATATCATATCCAATCTTCAGGTAATCTTCCAGAATATATTTGTTCCTAGTCACGGCTGCTTGATAAACTTCACTGATATTTGATGATATTCTCCTGAATATCTTATCCCATCTTCTTGTTAGCCGACTCAAATCTGCATATCTTCGATATTTGGAAATTTCCAAATTAGGAAACTTCAGTTCTGTGCTGCATGCGTGTTCTAATCTTCGGTTGAACATCTCCTCGACTTCTGCTTGAACACACTGAAGTCGTTTTGCCAAAACCCATGCCACATAGGAACAACACACTATGATTTATTTTCTATTCCACCATTTCCCTGAAATGAGATAATTGATCGAAATTTCTTCCTTGTGATCATTTTCAGTTATCTCATTATATTTTGAAGATGAGTCTTCATGTATTACATCTATTTCTTTTGGTATAGTGATTGATGCATTATTATGGTTATCTTGTACCTTTCTTTTTCTAGGATTTTTATCCTTGGACCCAATCGGTCTGCGACGCTTCAATCGTGTTTTAGACTCACTTGCTAGTTTATTTCCAATATATTCGTCAGGAAGATTTATTTTGCAAGAAGCATTAACAACTGGTATATGTGACTTTGTTACTGTCGAAACATTCGTAAATGCATCTGGCAATGTGTTTGCGACCTTTTGCAAGTGGATAATCTTTTGAATTTCTAGTTCACATTGATTTGTACGAGGATCATATTGAACGTTGCATTACATGATATTTCTTGTCTTTTTTTCCAGAATTTATGTTATCGTCCCCTAATGCAGGGAAATTTGTCTCTCAAACAGATAGCTAGTAAATCGTGCCTTAAATATATCACATGTCATAGATTCCAAAAACTTAATAATTGATGGAGATTCAAATCCCACGTAAATCCCCAATCTTTGTTGGGGTCCCATTTTAGTACGTTGGGCGGAGCTATTGGAACATAAACTGCACACCCAAAAACTCTTAAATGAGAGATATATTTTTCTTGACCACTGATAAGTTGCAAAGGGAAATATTTATTATTTGCAAGTGACCTTATATGAATCAGTGATGCAGCATGCAAAATTGCATGCCCCCAAGCAGAACTTGGCAAATTTGATTGCATATGTGACTTTGTTACTGTCGAAACATTCGTAAATGCATCTGGCAATGTGTTTGCAACCTTTTGCAAGTGGATAATCTTTTGAATTTCTAGTTCACATTGATTTGTACGAGGATCATATTGAACTTTGCATTACATGATATTTCTTGTCTTTTTTCCAGACTTTATGTTATCGTCCCCGAATGCAGGGAAATTTGTCTCTCAAACAGATAGCTAGTAAATCGTGCCTTAAATATATCACATGTCATAGATTCCAAAAACTTAATAATTGATGGAGATTCAAATCCCACGTAAATCCCCAATCTTTGTTGGGGTCCCATTTTAGTACGTTGGGCGGAGCTATTGGAACATAAACTGCACACCCAAAAACTCTTAAATGAGAGATATATTTTTCTTGACCACTGATAAGTTGCAAAGGGAAATATTTATTATTTGCAAGTGACCTTATATGAATCAGTGATGCAGCATGCAAAATTGCATGCCCCCAAGCAGAACTTGGCAAATTTGATTGCATATGTAAGAACTAGCTATCAATTTTAGTCTCTTGATTAAAGATTCCACTAGACCATTTTGAGTATGAATATGAGCAACCGGATGTTTAATTATAATTCCAGTTGACATACAATAGTCATTAAAAGACTGAGATGTAAAGTCTCCGGCATTATCCATTTGGAATTTCTTAACTGTATGATCTGGAAATTGTGCTCGTACTTGAATAATTTGAGCAAGCAACCTTGCAAATGCCAAATGCGAGTGGACAATAAACAAACAACCAACGGGTTGATGCACCAATAAGTACCATAAAGTACTGAAATGGTCCACTCGGTGGGGACATAGGCCCACATGTATCTCCTTGAATTCGTTCTAAAAATGTTGGACGTTCAGTCTCGAACTTCACTGGAAATGGTCTTGTAATCAGTTTTCCTTGAAAACAAGCAACATATGAGAGATCTTCGGACAAGAGAATATTTTTACTCTTTAATGAATGTCCAAGTGAATTTTTAATGATTCTTCGCATCATTATTGAACTCGGATGGCCTAATCGGTCATGCCATATAAGAAAGTTTTTTGGGTCTATTGAATTCTGTTTTATCACCATATATGATTAAACTAGATTTATAAAAGTATAATATAACCCAGAACTATATGATGAAGTTTTTCATCACTCTTTTCTTTCCTGAGACCATAGACGTGATATATAAATATTCAACGTCATTTTCATTTGTTTTCTCAACATGATAGTAAGGTTGGCTTATATCTTTGAGACTCAATATGTTTTTCTTTGATTTGGTTAAGAACATTGCATCTTCTCTAATAAATTGTGAGTCATTAGGTAACTCTATTTGGGCTCTTCCATAGCCTTCAACAAGATTTGATGTACCCCATAACTAGTAGAATTTAAAGTTAACAACGCGATGATGAGTACAAGTTTGCTGGTGATGGTTGCTTGCTGCTGAAATTAGAAGTGGACTTGAAGACGGTCACGTGACCAAAAAGGATGAAATTTTTAATAATACAATTAAACGGCAGTGTTTTGGGTGAATTAAACATAAGCAAAAACACAAGTTGAAACGACGTCGTTTCGTGTGCTGGCAGCATTTCGCTGCGCAGCACCGGATCTAGTTCCCTATTAAAATGGAAAATATATAAAT
This sequence comes from Rhodiola chrysanthemifolia, assembly GCA_033675395.1. Lineage (NCBI taxonomy): Eukaryota > Viridiplantae > Streptophyta > Magnoliopsida > Saxifragales > Crassulaceae > Rhodiola > Rhodiola chrysanthemifolia. Next base: position 16,013,399 of record CM066207.1, read on the forward strand.
TTGATTATAAGAAAAATAACTTCATTTTTATTTTAACAATAGTCAAACAAAGTTGATCAAAATGAGATTTGATGGAAGGTGGGTGCGCAAAGTATTGATATGCGTTAGATCAGTGAGTTATGTGGTGAAAATAAATGGGAAGTTTGCTAAGATTATTAAGCCGGCAAGGGGTTTAAAAAAGGGGCCCCTTGTGTCCTTACCTATTTATAATTTGTACGGATTGGTTAAGTGCAAGGATAAAAAGAAGTCTGATGAACCAATAACTATCTGGGCTAAAAACTTCTAGGGGCGTAACAAGAATATCTCACTTATTTTTTTGCAAATGATAGTCTTTTGTTTCTGAGAATCAAGAAATCTGAGGCTGCAGAGATACTACATGTACTGAATGAATATTGAAAAATCTTAGGACTAAAAGCCAATTTTCAAAAGTCGGAGATTTATTTTAGTAAAACGTAGAAGGTAACATGAGAAGGGCAGTCTATGAGACGCTGGAGGTTAGGAAAGTGGATTTCAACTCGAGACTATCTTTAGTGGCTAGTCAAATGTTCTTGTTACTTTTTAAGGAGCTGGTAGAAAAGATGTGGCGCAAGACTTAGAATTGGAAAGAGTGCAAGGTTATCTTATGGGGGAAAGGAATTTATGATAAAGGTCGTGCCACAGGCAAGTTCGTAATCTATGATGTCCTGCACTTACTGACCTGATCCGATAACTAAGAAACTATTAAGTGAAATTTTGAGTTTTTCGTGGTTAGGTGGAAGGGGCTCGACTGTTCATTGGATTAGAAGAGAATTTCTAATGGATCATAAGAATAGACACTACATCAGATTTGAACTGAAGGGACAAGCTTTGCAATTTGTCGCGTTATCCGTGTCGCATATGACCTTCTATACGATCGGCGATTGTTTGTTTGTCGCGACAAAGGTGTTATGAGACAATTTTGTTTGCGACACAAACACTTTTGCCCCTTCATAGTGATAATGCGACATCAGTTAAAGTGACACAAATGTTATGTTGCATTAAAAAGTTAATACGACAATAGTTAACGCGGCTCGATTAATATGTCTCATTAACTTGTTGATGCGACGTAACTTAAGCGACCCCCATATGTATGTCCCGAAATAATGCAAAACTGATGGCCACATCAGCTCTTGGTCTTGACCAAACAGTTAACGTTTGAAATCCAATACGTATTAAAGAGGCTGACCTATCATTTTCCTCTTGTACGACATTTTTATCAAAATATGTTGCGTAAACGTGAAACATTTAATGCAAAAAAAAACAGTAGATCAGTACCCCTTCAAATCGAATTTTCATTCATTTTTGTCAGAATATCCACTACTAGAGGAGTGGGTTAATGCGCATAGTTCACATGCTTTCATGTCATAAATATCATTTTTAGATGGACACTTGCATCTTTTGCACCTTATCCCTAACATGAGAGTATTTATAACCACATAGGCTTGTGACTGTCAACTCTAAATCTCTATAAATCACATCTAGCCTATTTGTCACATTTATTGGATCTTGAACTTAGAACCGACCTAGTTCCTACGTATGGCATGGAGTTTCGCAAAACAACTTCAGAGAATTAAAGCATAAGTCAAGGAGCTGTTCAACCAAAGAGTGGAACACGAACGCTGTGCAGAACTGAAGAATGGAAGTTTCCAAATTTGGAATTCCCAAATATCGTAGATTGAAGTCGGTTGAAAATTGGAGTGTTTGGCTAAAAGATCGAAGGAAAATATTCTGGAAAACATTATCAAATATCCAGCAATATTATCGAATAGCCAAGATTATCAAGGAAGATACTCTGAAGATTATCATGATCAAAGATTTGGAAGCTTGGAAAATATTTAGGAGATCTTCCTAAATTTTTGAGATAGAGTATCTCAATCAAATAGGAAATCAGTCGTTTACTATAAATACAAGGCTAGGGTTTCCCTCTTCGGTCATTCGTTCTTTGAAGGAGATACACGAGCCATACTCAAGCCGAGGAGAACAAGGATCGACGGCCGGCTAGCTTTTCACATCGGAAAACTAACAGCGCTGTGACAGTGTGTTCAGTGTGTTGACCATACCTGTCCGTGGAACAACCGCTACACACACCACCACTGACATCACACATTCAGGAGAAGGCGTCGAAACTTCGGGAGAGGTTCGAGCACACGTTGGGAGGGAGTCTTAGACCTAACCATAGGGGATCGAGGGGGAGCCGAGATCGCAAATCAAAGGAGAAGAGTGTTAGAGGCTAGGCTATTACAAACGAGTGTTGTGTAAGAGTAAGTCCGCTTGTAGCACTAAACTCTTAATAAAGATTTGCTACCCTTTAGGGTGTGGGATGCCCCCAGAGTAGGCTGGTTGCCGAACTAGGAAGTATATCGTGTGTGCAAGCATTTTTTCTTTCGGATATTGTCTGCTAAGGTGTTCTAGTTTCTGTTAGCACAAATCTTGGATTTAGTCTTGAACAGACAACAATATTTCAAATACCTTTTTCTAAGAAGCATTTAATTTAACTTAAATGTTCAATGGGTGTAGTTTAAAGTCTATTACCATATAGTCATGTACTTACATTAAATCACTAAATTGAATTTTTCAATTCTATTTCATTATTAAGTATTTTTTGTAGTATTTAAAAATAGGGGTCGGACGTTTCTAGACTCATACCCATAAATATGTCATTGTGAGACTTGAACTCTTACGCTTTAAAATTCAAGTTAGATATTCACACTATTAGAGAATATATTACTATTGTTAGCTATTCACATGAGATATTCTAGTATATACTCTATATATATTCTTTCATTCATTATGTTTATTATATACTTCACCTTATTCACAATTTTCTAGTTGAATTAAATTAAACATAATCATTCAATTTAGTTATAAAAAATCGCGAAAAAGGTGTTGGTCGAGTTGGCTTGAACTCTTGACAATGTCAAGAGGTCAAGAGTTTCGACTCCATTAAGTAGCATATTTCTCCTCAATTATGTGAGGAGTGTTATTCATCCCTTGTGGATGTGTTTTCGTCCCGCCTTAGGGTGGACGTGTTGTCCCTCCCTCGCGGAGGTGTTATTCGTCCCTCATGGACGTTCATGCAGGTTGGCGCTGCTGGCTCGTCTATTCCTTCCTTGTGCGCGTGGATGTGCTGATTTCAAGTTTATGCTCGTGGGTTTCAAAGTGGATAGCGCTTCAATGTACATAATTCAAGTATCAATTTCAGGTGGTGTCGTGCGTGGCCTCCAAGAGTCTAATATTCATATGTACCCGATAAAAAAATTCGCATGCAATATGTATAAGATGTATTCGTATGCTGATTTGATATGTATGAGATGTAAAACTCACTATTAAAAAAAGTTATAAAAAAATCGATCATTGATTATTTCTCTTGGACGTATTTGCATTGCCTCTAATAATAAACTAGAACATAACTACTACTTGGACGTGTACTTACTAATAATGGCACTTTTTTTTGTGATGGAACACGCGTTCATACAAGGAAAAGAAGCCACAAAGGCTTACAAACAGGTGCCCCAGAGGGACACGGTTACAAAGCAAAAGGGTACGACGTAACAAGCTAAAAAGTCTGGCCGACCGACCTCGGTGGTCGACTCTAAGGGACCCAGGCCCCAAATACGCACACTCGTACCCTTTTGAAACTAAAAAACTAAAATCTAAAAAGCTCAGACCGATAAGCGGCTGAGAGAAAACAACTCAGACCGGAAGCCCGGCTGAGAGAAGCTAAACTACCCAAACTAAACTAACAAACTAAACTAAACAGAAATTAACTAAACTAAAACTAAACACAAATCCAGCTGCCTGTACATCCAAAAAAAACTAGCCCCCAGTGGAGTTGCCGCTCAACCAACACCGGACCAAAACTGGCCAAGGCAGCGATTCCGGCCAGAACCTCCGCCCGCCATCAGCAACGAACCGCCCGCTTCCGCGCCATGGAAGACCCGAAAAGCTTGCCACCGCCTCCAGCGACAAGAGCAGCACCACCACGGACTACGCGGCCCCGCCTAAGAACACCCAAAAAGACCCACCCACCCCCAACCAGCCCACCCCACCCACCAGAACCACCACAAACACTGCCCACAGCCACCATCAAAACCCTAAAATCCAACGGAAACTGCCAACAGCAAAGCCGACGGAAGCCAACCAGAAGAGAGGGAGATGAAGGCCAAGGACATGGCCGGCGCCGGCAAGGACGAAGACCGGCTGAGGAGGGGAAAAACACCAAGAGCACGGCTTGTTACAGAAGACTTCGCAAAGCTTCGAGAGAATTCGTCTGAGGAGAGAGAGAGAGCGGCCACTTACTAATAATGGCACTTGTGTCTAAGCTAAGGTAGAAACAAACCACCTTCTCTGTTATACTTTAATGAGTTTAAAAGCCATTATGTCTCATACGATGCTAATAAATTTCATTATAAAATAACTGGAACTTGAACTGCAGATTTGGATCAGACATAATGAGCTAGCTATGCAACATACGTGGTAGGTGGAATGCAGGGCAGAGGTCCACGGCCCCATGTGTTATGAAATAGTTCAATGTAGATATTGATGGCATGTCATTTTCAGTTCATTATATGGTTAACACTTAACTCCGTTATCTTATATCGTTATTTTTTTTTTTTTTTGATGGGAAAAGTCGTACAGAAGTTGGACACTGACAAAGCAGTGACTCAATACGGTACATATAAAACGATTAAGACCAGGCCTACAAGGCCACCCATCCAACCAACCAGTCATCAGAACAGGAGGCTAACTCCTGAGCCCTAAACTAAACTACTAAACGAGAAACTAAAAAACAAAAACATATACAAGCGGCTAAAAGGTCACACCGTCAGGATGACAAAATAAGCTCAAAACAGAGGCGTTTAACCGCAAAAACGCCAGCTTGCCAAAAAAGAAATCCACCAGCAGTCTCCCCGTCAAGCCGTCTGAACTCCACCAGCAGTCTCCCCACAGCGGATCAGCCATCAACAGCCCCGGTCAACTCCAACACAGCAGCTTCGGACGACATCCCAACGCCAGGCACGACGCCCGACCTCGCCACTCCTTCAGCCATCAAACTGGGACAGCCTGCCAGAGCAAACCGACCGGACGTCAGCACCGACTTGGAAAGCCGGCCAGAAGACATCGGGGAGAGGAAACGGGCGCAGACGACGCCAACCCACACAAGGATATCAGCAAAGGGAGAAGACGACTCGAACAAAGGAGACGGCTGGCGAGATCGGAGAAGAAATTGGCCGGCTACTGGACGAAGAAGTCGCTGGAGAAAGGGGAGAGAGGAAGCTTATCTTATAAGCATTTAGATTTATATGTGTATTTTTTTTATAAGTGGCTGTTTCTGATGTTGCTATGTGCGACTATTACTAATGTCGGGTGCACATGGAGGAAAATAATGTGGAAAACCGTCCCATATATTTGTTAATATTTTTGATCAAATAGGTAAGTTAATTAGATGGACGTCTTGGGAAAGCGGCTTTGGTCGAATGGTTTGATCCTTGACAAATTGTCAAGGGTTCGATTCCCTCGAGTAGCATATTTCTCCTCACTTTTGTGTAGGAGTATTATTCTTCCCGCGCGGAGGTGCTTTTGGCACGCCTCTGCGCGGACGTGCTATTCCTCCCTCGTGGAGGTGTTATCTGTCCCTTGTGGACATGTTGTGTGCTGCACGTGGATGTTGCTGCTTGCCTATTCCTTCCATGTGCGCGTGGAGATGCTGTGTTTCTCGTCAATGCTCGTGGGTTTCAAGCTAAAGATGCGCTAAATGGACACAATTCAAGTACCTATTCCGGGCTGGTGTCATGTGTGACCCGTGTTCCAAGAGTCTAAGTTCACATGTACACGACGAAGTTCTCATGCAATATGATTGAGATATAGTTGTATGATAATTGAGAAATATGAATTGAGTTGTATGAGATGTAAAAACCCATTATTAAAAAACAAAAATTAGATGGACGTCTTCAGTAATTTATAATATTATGTTTTGATGATTTTCATGTTATTCGTAACAGATCAAAAATATATTTGAGTTTAAGTAATTTGGTGATCCATATATTAACATTTTAATTTCATTTTAAATATGTACTTTGAATTTTCGTAATGCGAACCGGAATTGATAATTTGTAGATTTTATAAAAATACTACACATACAATTATACAAGTAACGTATTATGACGAGTGATGATTGAGTTGTATGAGATCTAAAAACACATCATCAAAAAAAAAGTATTATGTTAAAGTTTTTCAATTCAATTGTTATGTATATGCGCCAATTAGGGTGTGACCTAGTTGTAGAACTCTTACCTTGCATCCACAAGGTGGAGGGTTCAAGCCCCACCCATGGCATTTTCCTCCCACAATTTTGTGGGTTTTCCTATTCCAACCTTATGGTGTGGACCTCTTCCTGCATCCTTACGGATGTTTTTCTATATCTTCCTCTTTCCTTTCCTTTCCTCTTCTTCGTCCTTGTGGATGGTTGCAGGTGTTATGCCCAATCCCCTCGTGGAGGTGTGCTGTCGTGCTTCTCTGCTATGCCCTTACCATGGAGGTATGTGAACTCGAGGGTTCAAAGTTAGAGGTGCCAGTTGGCCTGTTCCTCAACGAATGATTCAAGCTCAAGTTCAAATACGGGGTGCTGCCTTTGTGTGGCATGCGCTTCAAATTGACTAGAAATATATGTGTACCCGAAAAAATGTGATGTAGTCATTGTATTGTTCGATGTAAACCGACAATCAAATTTTTTTTTGTTATGTATATGCTACACTTCTATTGAACTTCACTTTACTTCCAATGTAGTTTAGTAAATGATCCCAAATTAACCTCTTGAAATCCAATAAAAGTCAACTCAAAACTTCATAGTTGAGGGCCATTTAGGGTGAATCCACTTATCTTTTTGTCCCTTCGGGGACACCTGATAGAACAATACAGATAATATTAGTATGACTCATGCGCAAGAATGACACGCACAAATCAAGAAATGGTCTAAATTTTTATTCCATCAGGGTATGAGTCTAGTGGTCGAGAAATGAGACGTAAAAATTTTGAACTTCGAGGGTGTTATGTTCAATTATTAAGGGTGGTTAAAAAAAGTTGAAATCAACCGTAATTTATTCTTTCAAGGTTCTAGGTTTTTAAGCCTAGACTGAAACATAAATATTTAAATTGAAGCACTTTTGTCCTCCTCTTCAAATAAAAAACACGATACTTCTTCTCTTCTCGTCCATGACACCTCTTTCTTCCGGTGCTTCTCTTCCATCCATATAGGGCTCTCCTCTAATTTTTCTATTGTAATCATTTCCTTTTCAATTTACCTTCTCCAACTTTTCATTAAACCAACTCCAAATTTAGTGTGGTGTTTACTACCTCGCGAATCAATATTTTTCATTTCCTTTGTTTCATCACCCTCTCCAAATATTGATCTTCAACGCGATGTCTTTCAATTACCTTCAACGTCTAATAATATGGCTTCTTCTCTTTTGACTTTTTCTACAAAGCTAGTACCTACTCCATAATCGGGATTTTATCATTCAGGAAGGTCAAAGCCGCCACCTTTTTCGTAAACGTCGTCATCACGTCAACAGCATAAACATCGTCAAGAACACATACATTTGCATGATTCTTGGATCTTGCGTAAGAAAACTAATTTGAATCGTTTAGATTCATCCCATCGAGTGAAGAGGAGTATATAGGCTACGGATCCGGAGATGGCTGGAAACCCTCCATCCGTGGCAACTGAAGTTGTGGTGGATGAAAGCACTCCTGCTGCGGCGATGACTACCTCTCTCGGAGCTGCATCCTCTCTTACAAAGATTATAAACCATAGTGGAGGTTCTACGATTTTTTCGATCAACATGAGCCTTAAAGTCATCCACTAGGTTGTCACACTTTTGCACCTTCCAATCTTAACGCCATGGCTGCTCCCATTTATGCCAGCTCACTCAGGTTCATGACCTTCTTTTTCTTCCATATTGGATATTCCTAAAGAGCATAGATTAGCTAGACCAAGAATTGTTGAATGATGTTATGTCTAGTAACCCACGCTCAAAAGGTTCTTTTGATGATTGCACCAAAACTTTTGACGAAGTTTTTGAGCCTCCTCCGAAGCCACGGAAGAAGAAGAAGAAGTACACGACTATTGATGACGCTAATGCGCTCCGTGCTTCGAGTCGCTCATGTACAGAAAGATACCAATTATATTTGATTTTGAGTGTGTTTCTGTTTTTGTTTTTTTTTCTTGTTTCATCGAAAGAAACAAGGATGAAAAAAAGAGATGTTGTAAAAAAAGAACTTCCTATTTGAGTCTGAAATACTCCTGTGTGTGTTGAGGTGTTGATTTGGGTGTGTGTGGAACAATTAGCTAGACAACTTACGCACAGTGCTACGATATAGAACTACGTGCAGTAAAGTAAACAAAGACACGCAAGTTAATTACCCAGTTCGGCGTTAACGAGCCTACGTCTGGGGGGCTTTTCTCAAGCCCGCCGGAAAGCAATTCACTATGATGAGTTTAGAGTACTAAAGGTCTTACGTTTACAGACTCCCTCTTATACGAACAGCTTCTCTAACACTCCGGAGATTTCAATCTAGGCTCCCCCTAGATCAGAGATCCCTCTCCTTGTCCGCCTGATCTTCTCCCGAAGACCACAATCCCATCCCGAAGACTTAGCAACAACAATGCGTCAGTGCATGCAGCTTCAATATGTTCCATGGTCAGTCTGAACAACACTCGGAACAGACTAACTCCATCGCGTTAGAGTTCACCAGAATAATGAACTTAACGCCAATGGCCACCTCCAACCCTAAGCGTGAATAATTTCTCCAACAGTGCTAGAATCTGCAACTTGTTCAACCGTCAGTCTGGTAACAACACCTGGAACAGACTGGATAGCACCGCCGTGAGTTCACCGGAATAATGAACTCAAGGCCGATCGATCTCTCTCCTCTCTGTAAGTGTGTATGTGTGTATGCTTTATGAAATCGATGCAGAATTGAGGATCCCAGCTCTGTTTATATAGGGTCGGATCTTTCCTAAATCCCTAAGGAAATCATATCCCAACCGCCATATATTTTAGGAAATATTTCCTTAGATTTTTTAGGAAACATTCCTGAAAACCATGCGCTTCCTTGTTCTTGATAATCTTCAACATGCATCTCTGATTATCTTCTTCCCAAATAATCCTCAAGCGCAAATAATCCCTAATAAATCTTAGCCGACTCCAAGATGTGTATCCCCATCAATATATGCAGCACCGACTTGCCTAATATGAATTAAGAAACATTCCTACTGCGTCAGTCTTGTTCCACGTCGGTTGGCTTTCTCTGGCCTTGAACTCCTCATTGTACAACAGCCTGAACAACTTCACAGGGTTTTGCCAAACTACATGCCACTAAAACTAACAATCCCTTAGCATTTTTGGCAAAACATCTACCTGTACTACTTTTACATTTGAATCTTTGAAGGAGATTTCAAACTCCCAAGCTGTGCTAACAATAGATTGCTACTGAATGAATATTTGAGGAGATTTCAAACTCCAAAAAATTCAAGCACATACAGATCTTTTAAGGAGATTTCAAACTCCTAGCAACTACTCCCCCTTTTTGCCACAAATGAGCAAGGATGGTTCAACAACAAAAAAGTAGTGTTCAAGTAAAGAGCTTCAGGCGTCGGACTTAGCATCCTCATCTTTGTCAGCATCTTGTTCCACCTCATTTTCCTGCGGCTACCTTAGGTCACGCAACAGACTCCTGCCCTTCTTTCTCAGTGCAACCAGTTGGAGTACCATGTTATTGGTACTGACTAGCTCCTCCTCCAGTTCATTTATCACTGGGTTCTTTATGACTGTTGCAAAGCTGGTAGATGTGCTGACACTTTGTAGGGATGTCTCTAGAATAACTCGGCTGAGATTTCCCGGCACTTCTCCTTCAAGGTCATATACGTGTTTCCTCTTGAGGTGCTTATGATCAGCTACAAGGACATGTGGAGCATCTGTTAACTTGTCCTGACTTGTCTTGATCTCTGAATGCTAGGCCATGATGAATGCGGCTATCTTGTTCCAGTCTGGCTTTGCTAGATCCACTTCTCTACCTTCTACTCCATAGTAGTCATTGATCACATCTGAAGTGATCGTGATCTGCTTCTCTCTTATGCTTAGCTTCCCATACTCCTCGCTATCAACGTCTCCAAATTCCTCTGGTAGATTTGCTATGGCTTCTCTCAAAATATGTCCCACGAACAGCTTCACCATAGTAACTCAGGAAAATAAATCCAACTCCTTGAGCAAGCTCACAATCTCCTTGACTGAGTACTGGTCCGCTACCAAGATCCTTTCAGGGACAACAGATCTTCTTTACACAGCGTCCCACTCTTGGCTTGTTCCTCTGATAGGAACCAGACACTTTCAACAACAACTCCTTGCACAACTGCTTTCGTCTTTCTCTTTCTATCAGGCTTTTCTCCTCCTGCAACCTTGCTGGTCTTCGATTTCAAGGCAGCAAGTACTTCACCTCTTGTAAACCATCCTCAGCTTGATCAACAACTACTGGTTCATCAACTTGTACTGCTATGGTGGTCTTTTTCTTCTTTTGAGGTACCTTGTCATGAGCAGCATGTTCAACTGCAACCGAATCTTCATCAGTAATAACCTCTAGAGCAACCAATCTATTCCTTAGTAATTTTCTTTTTCTTCTTTGGTGGCTTGGTTTTAGCATCATGTTCAACTGCAGACGACACCACTTCCTGAATAACTTCCACTTGTTTAGCCGAATTCAAAGTTTATGGAACATCATTTGGTTCCTCCTTCTCAACATCTACTGTAGCAACTGGTCAAGCGAGTCATCTTACTTGCTAGATTGATTTTGTGAAGCCTCATCATCAGCTTCAGCAATATCTGGAACAACAGCTTGTTCCTTAGCCTCCATGGAGTACGTCTCTCAACAACAACAGGAACATCCGCTTGTCCATCAGATTGTGACTCTTCATCATCAGCACCAGTAATAACCTCAACTTGTGCTTCAGTATGTCATTCTTGAACATCGCATGTTCCTTCATCTGGGGCATCCTTCTTTGTGTTAACCTCTCGAAAACCTTCCTTCGATGGTGTTTGCTTATGTGATACAGTCTTCACATGAGTCCCTTTCAGCTTGGGGCTAGAAACTATCCTAGTAGCTAGACAAATCTCCCCCTTAGTCGAACCATCGACTTTCGACTGGTCAGCCACTACTTCCTCATGAGACCTCAAAACTGGGTTGGTACTCACATAAGTATTAAACATAGAACTGATTTCGAGAGTTTAGGGTTTACCTCTGAAATAGATTTCTTTATCGTCGCCTTATCCAACGCTGGTTTCGATAGTTCCTTCTTCCTAAGGCTCATAACTGAACCAACAGCTGGATCCTCTTTCATCCATGTCAATTTCACACTCGGAGATTTCTCCTTTTTCGCCTTAGGGTTTTCCTCCGTTGATTTCTTCCCGACAATATGTTTGGATGAAGTAGCGCTTATCTTGGCGATCTTGGCTTTTTCAATTTATCTGCTTCCATGTCCCACGTTCTTCTAGTCGTTTAGTTCATTAAACCACATGTCTCGGTCTGTTCAACTTGTTCCAACCTCATTATGCCAGCTCTTTAGAATTTGACTTTGAACACCTGGCTGACCAACACAGTCTGGAGCAATTGGTTGTCAATAACACATGGACCCATAGAGGATCTAAGTGCTTCAATCTACGAGTTGTGCAAGGGCTTAGTGTAGATATCTGCATGGTGCTTCTCAGTCGACACGTGCTTCAGAATAATCACCTTCTTTTCAGCCAACTCTTGAATGAAGTGATCCCTTATGTTGATGTGCTTTGTTCTGGAATGCTCGACTGGATTCTTTGATATGTTGATGGCACTCAATGTATCACATTGACGCGTCATCACATCTTATTCAGCATCATACTCTTCAAGCATTTGTTTCATCCCATAACATATGTGTGCAACAACTTTCCGCAGCTGTGTATTCTGTCTCAGCAATAGATAAAGAGATGTTATTCTGCTTCTTGCTGAACTAAGACACCAGGTTGCTACCCTGAAAGAAGCATCCACTGGACGTACTTATGCACAAGGTCTCGTCCATACTTGTTCCAGCTTCATCATTGGTAATCTTCACGTGAGTAACAACAGGAGCTCTTTTGTGAGTAGCTTTCTCCAACTCAAACTTCTTCATCAATTTCCTAGCATACTTGCTCAAAAATATGAAGATTCCATCTGACTTTTGCTTTTCTTACAGCCCAAGGAAGTACGTCATCTCTCCCACCATGCTCGTCTTATATTCACGCTTCATTTGTTTCACAAGTTGATCCACCATCTTCTGATTACTCGAGCCGAACACAATGTCATCCACATAAATTTGAGCAATAATAAAGTATGCTCTTGTGTTTTTGACGAAAAACATCTCTACTCCTCCTCGCACATAGCCATGGTCAATTAGGAACCCCATCAGCCTCTCTTATCATGCTCTGGGTGCCTGCATGAGTCCATGGCCAGGATGGTGCATGGCCAGGATGGTGGGGATCTTCGAAGCCCTTCGGTTGCGCCACATATACTTCTTCATTCAGTAACCCGTTTAAGAAAGCACTCTTGACATCCATCTGGAAAAACTTGAACTTTAGATGGCAGGCTAGAGCTAGTAGCAATCGTATCTCCTCCAATCGTGTAACTGGTGCAAAGGTTTCATCAAAGTCTACTCCTTTAGAATGCGTATAGCCCTGAGCGACCAGTCTTGTCTTGTTTCTGATGATGTTGCCTTTTTCATGTAGATCCACTTTGTTCCAATCACATTCACACCATCTTGTCGTGGAACAAGACCACATGCATCGTTTCGCTTGGATTCTCCGAGTTCCTTTTGCATAGGCATTACCCAAGATCCGTCGACTATCGCCTTTTTGATATTCTGTGACACCACAGTTGATAGAAAGCATGAGTAAGCAACCATCTCACAATAATTTATTTGCTTACCGCGGGTCTTCATGCCTTTAGTCGGTTCTCCAATGACCACCATGATAAGATGATTCTTCTCAATCCTTCGAGAGGGATGTAGAACCTGAGCAGGAGTAGCAGATTTTTCTAATGTTGGTCTATCTCCGTTTGAACCAGCGTCTTCATCAGGTAGTTCGGGTGATTTGTCTGACACTGCTTCTTGCACATCATGACGTGATGAGGGTTTTTGTTCAGGGTTTTTGTGGATGAGGCGGTGGCTGTCTAGGTGGCTGCCTCGGGCCAACTCCATTCCAGGCCTCGGGTGGCCCTTGGTTTCTTCGGGCGGCTTCCCTATTAGCTCGGTTTCGGTTTCTGACGAGCTGTTCCGGGTCGTCATAAAATGAAGGCGGTGCCTCATTATTTTGGACGAATGGGTTCACCTCGTTGTTGACCTCATCATCACCAAAGTTGCTTCCTGCGTGAGACATGGTTCACAGAAGCAAGTACAAAAAGCAACTAAGGAAAAGAACAAAGAACAACTATTTCGATGCACAATCTCCCCGGCAACGGCGCCAAAATTTGACAGCACGTCGTTGTGCACTGTAAATTTACAATTTATAGTTTCCACTACTGTTGGCTTACTATTGGATTAGTAAAGCGGCAAGTAGGGGTCGAACCCAAGAGAGTTTGTGATGGATGGGGCTGTTCTTGAAAACAGTAAAGAAAGTAAAGACAATTGGGGTTTGTAATGGTTTGAAAGTAAGTGCAAAAGTGAATAACTGAAAAGTAATTCGAAAGTAAGTGCAAAAGTGAATAACTGAAAAGTAATTCGAAAGTAAGTGCAAAAGTAAATAACTGAAAAGTAATTCGAAAGTAAGTGCAAAAGTGAATAACTGAAAGGTAATTCAATGAGAGTAAATATTCAGTCTAGGGTCTCTTCTTGTGACACATCCATCATAGACTTCAAATGATCTATTCTACAATTCCAAGTGTGGTGTCCCGGCAAAGGTGACACCCTAGTACCCCGGCAAAGGTGGTACTCCACACCCTTAACCCGACAAGGTGTTATGAGGTGTCCCGACAAAGGTGACACCCTAGTACCCTGGCAAAGGTGGTACTCCACAACTAAGCTTGACAAAGGTTTTAGGCTTCTAGTCCTTTCATTGAACAACCCGGCAAAGGTGTTACTCAATCTAGATGTTACTATCTACCTTTGCTGCAAGGCATCCAGTAGATATTAACTATAAGGATCATTAGCTCAACTAAGCTTTGTGGCAAAACATCCACTTAGTCTCGCAGTATGATCCTTGGGAATGAGCACAAGGACTAGAGAAGTGTAAAATAACTTAAAGCACAAAAGACTCAAGATGTGTTCACAAGTGTGAAAACCCTAAACCAAATATTGGTTTAGCTACTAGTATTCATTGAGAGGAATACAATAGCCATACAAGGAAAGTAAAAGATTACAAAAAGAAACAAAAGAAAAAGTAGAGAGATAAGCTCCAAGCAACTAGCTCCAAGCACCTTAGACCTCCCAAAGCACCTCTCTCAAAATGTGATCTCAAGTTGTGTCAAGTTGTGTGTGTTTCTTTTCTAAGACCAAGAGGTCTTATTTATAGGCAAAGGCTCTTAACTTGGGGGCTAAGTTTTGGTTTGGAAGAACCAAAATCCAACCGACTTGGATTGGATTTAGCCAAACCCAACCAAGAGGGTTTGATAGTAGCTCAATCCAACCGTCTTGGATTTGACCGGGTCGAAATTTAGGACTTCGGTTCTTGGCCTTTGAGAGGTGGTTCTGGAATGCTGAGGAGATTCCAAACTGGGCTCAAGAAGGTCGCTTGGCCGGAACTTGATCGGAGCTAGGTCGTACCCTAGAATGGCCTGAAATCTCGGCTGTTTGGCCTTGTCGGGCATGGGCTGGTTCCAGTCGGGCGTTTTGTCTGGGAAGTGAGATCATCCGAGTTATTTGGCATTTCGAACAACTTGGTCGAGCCAGATTTTCCAGATTCGCCCGTCTGGTCGAGCAACTTGGTTTCGGTGCCAGTTAGTGCGATTGAGGCCTTTGCTTGGAATTGGGCCAACTGCCAATTTGCTCGGGCGTTCTCCTTAGTTTAGTGACATCGTCCGACTTATCTTCTATTTCAATCATCTTGCTCGAGTCTGAATTGTCAGATCAGCTCGTTTGCCCGAGCGACTTGATTTTGGACCTGGGCAGCTCGGCTGGTGCGCTGGAACGCTAGACCAAAAGGGGCCGTGATACCCGTGACAGTCGAGTGTGTCACGGCGGTCACGGGTTGTTGCTGGCGCAAAGTCTTTTTAGCCTTCTTCGTCGATCCTTCGCTCCAACCGGTCGGTTGGATTTGAGGCCTCTTCCCACCCGGTCGGGTGAATCTCCAATGTGATGTTTTTTTGGCACAAAATGCCCTTCTTTAAGCCCGATTCCTCCTAGACTTTCCAAAGTACCTGAAATGCAACATAGCACTCAACAAGTAAATGTTCTTATGACAAAGTGTCGAATTGGTGGGATTTGTTGACTCGATGAGTCGTATAAATACGGCTCATCAACCACCTCCAATCCTCTCTGAATATAAGCATAACTATTTTCTCCAAAAGTGATGGAATCTGCAACTTGTTCAATCGTCAGTCTGGTAACAGCAACCTGGAACAGACTGGACAACAACTGGCTTCTTCTCTTTTGACTTTTTCTACAAAGCTAGTACCTACTCCACAATCGGGATTTGATCATTCAGGAAGGTCAAAGCCGCCACTTTTTTCGTAAACGTCGTCATCACGTCAACAGCACAAACATCATCAAGAACACATACATTTGCGTGGTTCTTGGGTCTTGCGTAGGAAAACTAATTTGAATCGTTTAGATTCATCCCATCGAGTGAAGAGGAGTATATAGGCTACAGATCCTGAGATGGCTGAAAACCATTCATCGGTGGCAACTGAAGTTGTGGTGGATGAAAACTCTCCTGCTGCGGCGATGACTACCTCTCTGGGGGCTGCAACCTCTCATGCAAAGATTATAAACCATAGTGGAGGTTCTTCACTTTTTTCGATCAACATGAGCCTTAAAGTCATCCACTAGGTTGTCACACTTTTGCACCTTCCAATCTTAACGCCATGGCTGCTCCCATTTATGCCAGCTCACTCAGGTTCATGACCTTCTTTTTCTTTCATATTGGATATTACTAAATAGCATAGATTAGCTAGACCAAGAATTGTTGAATGATGTTATGTCCAGTAACCCACGCTCAAAAGGTTCTATTGATGATTGCTCCAAAACTTTCGAAGAAGTTTTAGAACCTCCTCCGAAGCCACGTAAGAAGACGAAGTACACGACTATTGATGACGCTAATGTGATCCGTGCTTCGAGTCGCTCATATACAGAAAGATACCAAATATATTTGGTTTTTGAGTGTGTTTTTGCTTTTGTTTTTTTCTTGTTTCATCGAAAAAAACAAGGATGGAAAAAGTGATGTTGTAAACAAAAGAACTCCATATTTGAGTCAAAAAAAATTAAAAAATCATTATTCAAGATTCTTTTTGGTCAAAATTCAAATCCGGGATGGAGAACGCTGGTTGCACTTAGAGCATATACACCGGTGGGGATTACAGGACGTTCTGAGCGAAATTTGGAGGACGTCCCTTTTCGTTTGGCGTGCATCGGTCGAGGGGAGGACGTCCACAGGCGAGGACGTCCGCGAGAATGTGCTCCATGAGAACGTCTGAGCGAACGTTCCCTGCTGACTTCAATTTGTCCTAGTAGTTGTAATTCGTTCGGTAAGTTCCCATCTCTCCTTCGCTCTACCCTAACGCGTTTGTCAAAGTAATTTCACTCATTTGTTTAGTTTTCATGCAATTCAGACATGAAATTTCCTGTTTTTTTCCAAGTTGTCATATATGAAGTAAAGCTTTTTAGCATTTGTAACTGGAAGTGTGGATCAACAAGGACAAACAGTGGCCTGTCAATTGATAATTCAAAAGAAAATTATTTGATGAATTTCAAGTAATTTCAATTTCAATTTCAAGTAATGAATTGTAATAGGAGGTCTTGCATGTTTAACGGTTGTACAAAAATAGGACTTCCTATTATCATAAATAGTAACAGGAAGTGCTATTTGAGGAGGTCCTCAAAACAGAGAACTTCCTCAACGGGTGTATATGCTCTTATATGCCTTCATTCAAGATTGTGGCCTTCATTCAACTTAAAACGCTTAGTTTGAAGAGGACTGGTGTTTAGCTCAATGGAGCAAACCCACCATGAGCCTGGTTCGAATCCTCAGGCTGTCAAAAGACACAAATTTGAGCAGATACTAAGCTTTCAAACACAGCTCACTCAAAAAAAAAAAACACTTAGTTTGAAAAATAGTCTAAAATATGTCTGACAATTAACTTCATAAATGAAAGTTTGTATTAACTTTATGTTTTATTAAAAAACAATTTACAAAAAATATAGATTCCACAGATGACATAAAGCTCTCTCTCACTCTCAGCTCTTCTCATCTGCATCTCTTCTCCACAAAAACTTGTTGCGATAGATCGATCAATAAGTTCGCCAAAGTCTCTGCTCCATGGCTCTGTTTTTAGCAGCATTTTCTCTATTCTTCCTCGCTGTCTTCAGCGGCGCTTCAAGTAAGAAGAAGAACAATCTGTCGCCCTCGTCCATTTCCATACAGATTGATAGATTCCCTTATTCTTTTGAATCTAATTATTCTCTTTGTTGGAAATCTCATTAGATGCTCTCTACTGCATCTGCAAAGACGGAGTCGGAGACTCTGCTCTTCAAAAAGCACTCGACTACGCCTGCGGCAACGGCGCCGACTGCTCCTCCATTCTCCAATCCGGCGTTTGCTACAACCCCAACACCGTCAAGAATCACTGCGATTACGCCGTTAACAGCTACTATCAGCGCAAGAATCAAATCTCAGGCAGCTGCGACTTCTCCGACTCCGCCACAACCTCTGCAACCATCCCAAGTAAATAAATAATACTCCCACCTCCTCAAAGTTTACCTTCGTTACAAATTGGCTGGAGAAAGTAAGTTGATTTTCCAATTTTGTCCTCCTCTGCTGCAGCTCAATCTACTGGCTGCGTGTACCAATCGTCTCCCAGGTAGGCCGATCTCGAAATGAGTGTTCTTCAGTTCGATTCCAATTCACGAAATGCCACGATCTTTATAAAAACGGGTAGATCCAGTTCAGAGATTCGGATTGGTTTTCATTTTTGACTTGTTTTCTCTCTTAAAATAATTACAGTGGTGGTACGCCGACACCAACGACTCCGACAACTGGAACTCCGCCACCTCCAGGGACATACTCGACTAAGTCTCCGCCACCGCCGCCGCTATCTACGTACGGGTTTGGGCCACCGCCGCCGCCTTCGTCTGTTTTCACGGATCCCAGTGGGACGTTGACTATTCATAAGCAATGGCTCTGGACAACCATGGTGACATGTTTATCAAGCATTCTAACAATGTGTTTATAAATTTGATGTGTGGTGTGGATTATGTCACTTGTTTACGAGTTTGGTCCCCTACCTATTGTTGGGTTTATGTCTTTGCGTTGAATATTCTTGAAATAAATTTGAAGATTTATTATATTTACTTAGGTGTCTGAACACCTCGTTCAACACTCAAGTTTCACTTCGAATTTCAGTTTGTCCTGTTTTTTTAAAAAGATGATATGGGAGGAACTTATTTTGTCCATTTTTTAATAAAATCGATTTGGGAGAAACCGGTTTGATGAGTAAGCGCAAGTGTGCCATGTTTTGATATTCCGTAGATCCAACGATATGTATTTGTTTGGCAAGTGTCAAATCGGTTTAGAGGAACCCGATCTCAGTTAAATGAAACCGATTTTGGGGACAACTGGTTTCATTATTTTCATTGAAAAGAAAATTCAGTGTGGTAAACTATTATTAAAATTCACAATTCGAACTAGAAGTAGCTGTTGTCAAATCCAGTGTTATTAAAACCGGACCGGTCATCGAACCGGTCAAGTCACTGGGTCGATGGGTCAGTGGTTCAACCGGGTCGAACCGGTTTGACTCGCACGAATTAAAAATAATAAAATAATAAACTTATATATGATATTATAATTTAACATATTTATGACTTGAATAAATATTACATGTTTATGATCTGATTACAATAACATACCATAACAAATTTAGAATTTACTAAAGTACAAATCAATAATACAACAATAACAATTTTAGTCTTAATTTGCAAGTCACAACAATAAGGAATTTCTAAGACTAATTGAATTTCTAGCTAAATAGATAGTAAGTAATAAATTTTATAGATTTGATAAATGAATATACATTATTGAAACAAATAATAAAACAAGAATCATGTTTAGCTTGGTGGAAGGAGATGGGATAATTATAGAGGAAGACTAGGTTCGAGTCTTGTCCAAGTCAAATTAAATATATATTTTTTCAAACCAAATCGAACCGATTGAACCGATCAAATTACGTTTTAATAAAAAATTGTGTCAACCGGTTCAACCGACCGGGTCTTGACCAAGTTTGACCGGTTCATTGCATATCCGATCCGATTACATAACCGGACCGGTCACCGGACCGGTTCCCGATCCAACCGGTCGAACCGGTCGGTCCGGTCCGGTTTTCACAACACTGGTCAAATCCAACATCAATTTGACAACAATAATAACCCGGAGAAGAAAATAAACAGAAAAAGATAACCTAACAATTAAGAACCTTCGATACAGAGCTTTCGGTGATGGCCTCTTTGTCCTCCTCCTTCCTATCTAACCCTAATGCTCTACTCATTAAACTGGTTTCCCCCAAAATGATTTTATACGAAAATGGACAAAACCAGTTCCTCCCAAATCGATTTTATTTGAAAATGGACAAAACTGAGTCCTCCCAAACCGATCTTTTTAAAAACAGAGCAAAACTGAAATTCGAGTTTCAAGCACGGTAAAAGTGAAACTTGAGTTTGAAAGTTGGGCAAAAAAACTCCACATTCCTATGATGCAAGTTCCTTTCCTTTTCCATATCCAAAAAAAAAGTTCCTTACTTTTTTTTATAAACTTGCATATTAACTTTTGAGATAAAGATCATACTGATGGGTCGGCCCGGTCTTTGGGTGAGGTAAGCCCAAGTCCTACCGATCGGGTAAGCCTAAGCCCTATTGGGTCAGGTCGATTAGGGCTTTTGCTAAGTTCACGCCCTAGTCCTTTTGATATTAGGATAGGGTCGAATCATGAGAAAAGTTATCCTCCGTAAGACTGCTATTGACCCTTCATTTTTAGGACATTTCAGGTTAGGGCATTCCGGGCTAGGGTCGAGCCCGAGCTAACTTCGGCTCTAAATGGATAACTAAATAATTGACGAATTTTGTTACGAGTATGTCGATCTCATAAACACTTTGCATAGCCATTTATCATTCCACATCATTTGCACTCATTCAAAGTGTCATTGAACTATGGAGATAGCCATGCTTGAATTGTTAGCTTTTGTGAATTGTTTAATTTTATTATCCCTCTTTAGGCTCAAATGCTACTAGGTTGGACGATATGAGATAAGATGTATGTGAAAAAACACATTCTTTTTATGTCAAGAATAACCTTAAATGAGCCTTATAAGTCTCATCTGATTCTTCCCGCCTTAACACAATCCACATTCGATTTAAGAGATTATTGCGCGAGTCTCTAAAGACTGAGTCGAGTCTACCCAAGTGCTAGCCATGACCAAGAAAGCCTCGGCTGAGTGTGAAGAAGCTCGCCCGAGTGTCAACCAAAGACAAGACCCTCCCTTTCACACTTGATCGCCCAAGTCTTCTGGGCCTAATCCAAGCTCGGCTGAGCTTGCTAGAGTCTCAAAAGACTCGGCCGGGTGCTGAACGAAAGGTGAGACTTTTAACACGAGGCTATATATAGTAGATGAGGGTTTTGACCAAGGTGAGACGAGTTTTTAGAGAGATGAGTACCAAAAAAGGGCAAGGAAGACTCAATATCATTAAATGATTTCTTGAGGGAGATGAGAGAAGATGATGAGCATTTATTTGATGAACTTTGATGTAAAATTCCAGTGGCTTTGAGCTCCATTTTCATACAAGATTATGCAGATTTGATGTTTTTACTTAGTGTTTCAGTGACAAGGCAATTTGAGAAGTAAATGGCAAAATGCGAGCTAAAACTGCGAGAAAAGAGCTAGGCTACCCGATAGGCTACCCGAGCTAAAGAGCTAGGCTACCCGATAGGCTACCCGAGCTAAAGAGCTAGGCTACCCGATAGGCTACCCGAGCTAAAGATCTAGGCCATCCGAGCGTGTACCCGAGCTAAAGAGATAGGCTACCCGATAGGCTACCCGATCGTCCACCCGGCCTACGCTCGCACGTCCTCTCGCATACCCGACCTCCACGCTCGCACGCCCGCTCGACCACACCTCGGCCAGACGCTCGCACACCCGCTCGGCTACCCGACCGTCTGCCCGACCCAAGCTGCAAATAATAAATCTTCAAGTCGGCTCTAGCGCAATTAATTCCATCGAGCAATGTGAGTTTATGGGAACATAAAGAAGCAATTGGAGACTGGGAAGTCTACATCGAGAAACAGAGAGCCAACAACAAAGACAGTTATTACTAGAACGGCTACAAGCAATACAAAAGTCGTCATACCTGATTTTAGCAGGGATCCGAAATCACGCATTCATCCATCGATACTGACGACAGCAACATCACAAAGGAAGTTCATCATCAGGGTTTCTCTTAACCCAATCTTGTACTTTCATTCCAATCTATTGTCATGTATCAGCTCACCATGAGTGAGTAGTTCGCTTATTGGGATCCAATGGATCCCCAGAAACATCTGCAGTTGTAACACATGTCTTCTTATATGATTATGATTTATTTCTTTACATTAGACACGAATAGTTCAATTCATATATTCTGCACTTGATATCCTCGCGAGATATCAATAATGTTTGTATAAGAATGGTTTGTGTCTATTGTCTGTGTTTGCAGTAGCATGTCACAGTAGGTTTACATAGTTGCATGATAGGCGAGAAGCGAAAGTTGAGTCTATGCATGTAATAAGATAAAATCTGATAGGCAAGAAGCGAAAGTTGAGTCTTGATGATTTGCGTATCTAGTTCTGTTATTATGCAAGAAGCGAGAGTTGAGCATGTAATCGAACAAATGACCTAGAGTAATAATTCACTATCATGTATCGAGATCTACTGTTAGGCAAGAAGCGAGAGTTGAGTCTGCAGTAACTTTGTGTTATAATCTGTTGTTTTTGGGGAGTCATTGATTCCCAATGTTTCATCAAATTAAAAGACAACCAAACAACAACCGCATGCAACAACAAATCAAATCACCAGTTCTGTGTTAATCCATTTCGTTATTCAGTTTATTCATTTCACTGTACTGTACTTTCATTTTAAACCCCCCATTTCAGTACTAACATAAACAATCATTTACAGAAGATAGCAAGCTAGTTCCCTGTGGATTCGACCTGAGTCACACTCAGATTATTTGTTTGATCTGTGTTGCATTTACAATCACTACATCTACAACCGATCAAAATGGCG
The DNA here is from genome assembly GCA_033675395.1 of Rhodiola chrysanthemifolia. Lineage (NCBI taxonomy): Eukaryota > Viridiplantae > Streptophyta > Magnoliopsida > Saxifragales > Crassulaceae > Rhodiola > Rhodiola chrysanthemifolia. Next base: position 16,035,929 of record CM066207.1, read on the forward strand.
CCGTTGCCGGGGAACTAGTCATTTGTTTATTTTCTGTTATTATTTTTTTGTTTATCACATTAGTACATTATCTGTTAGTACTCACTTCTAATCCTTCCTTTGTCTGCTGTTGCAAACCAGGAGCAAGATGAAGAGAGGAAGGAAAGGTAGAGGAAAGATGGAGCAAATAATATTTTTCTACCCTGCTTGCTCATTATTTACGCTAGAATGCTTAGGGACTAAGCATGTTTCAAGTGTGGGGTGGCTGATGTTTATTCGATTGATGACTGTTATGTGTGCAAAAAAAAAAAAAAAAAAAAAGCAAATGGCAGAAAAATGATTGAATGTGCTTACCTGATACTTGCTCAAATCTTTGCTGAAAACACGTTGAATGATGAACATGTTAATCTCTGATGCTATGGCTTTGCTGCTCTGAACTCATGAATTTGTTAGCATCTGATTTCTGATTTTCCTTGCGATATGAAAGTTTATGCAAATAAATGATTTTATGCCAGCTTAGTTCAGCATGTTGAATTCGTTTAGGCCTTTGGAAAATCATGGTGAACAAACTTTTGCAAACACGTTTATTTTTCAGATTGGCTCTTAGGTGACTTCAACAGTACTGTGGTCGTATTTCTATGCTACACATTATTTTGGTACACTGTCAATTTCAAGCAGGGTTAGAAAAAAAAAATGAAAGAAAAAAATAAAGAAAAAAATAAAGATCAGTGTAGATGGCGGGGGTTAGGAAGCGGTAGATATGGGTAATTCCCTGAGCCAGGTCTTCCCCTTCGAAACCATCCACACCTGTACTAAAAGTATTATACAATCTATTTCTTTAAAAAAAAAAAAAGACCAGCTTGATTGTGACTTTGTACCAAATTTTGTGCACTGACATATTCACAGGTATTGTTTGAGGAAAGACCCTTGCAGATTACTGCGTGAGCCTTGAAGAGAATTTACAAGTTTCGTGTAAGTGAAATTCTTCTTGATAATTTGATTGCCTAAACTGAATTTTCGATTAGTCTGAATGAATACTGGCTTATTTGAGTTAAACCTGCATATACTGAATATCATATTGAAATGAAGGAACCTTTTGTCTGCTTGAAGTGAGTGATATTGATGCAGCACTGCCTGAACTGATGAGTTATGATGTTCATCACTATTTGAAAATTTCATTTCATAATTGAGCAAGTATCACGGGATTTGTGAGTACTCCTGTTCTGAAAACTCTCACCAGTTTTATTTGTTCTTTACTTGGTTTATTTTAAGATGTTCTGGGGTGATACCTATGATGTGTGTTTGTTCGGGACGAACAAAGTTCAAGTGTGGGGTATTTTGATGAGCATTTATTTGATGAACTTTGATGTACAATTCCAGTGGCTTTGAGCTCCATTTTCATACAAGATTATGCAGATTTGATGTTTTTACTTAGTGTTTCAGTGACAAGGCAATTTGAGAAGTAAATGGCAAAATGCGAGCTAAAACTGCGAGAAAAGAGCTAGGCTACCCGATAGGCTACCCGAGCTAAAGAGCTAGGCTACCCGATAGGCTACCCGAGCTAAAGAGCTAGGCTACCCGATAGGCTACCCGAGCTAAAGATCTAGGCCATCCGAGCGTGTACCCGAGCTAAAGAGATAGGCTACCCGATAGGCTACCCGATCGTCCACCCGGCCTACGCTCGCACGTCCTCTCGCATACCCGACCTCCACGCTCGCACGCCCGCTCGACCACACCTCGGCCAGACGCTCGCACACCCGCTCGGCTACCCGACCGTCTGCCCGACCCAAGCTGCAAATAATAAATCTTCAAGTCGGCTCTAGCGCAATTAATTCCATCGAGCAATGTGAGTTTATGGGAACATAAAGAAGCAATTGGAGACTGGGAAGTCTACATCGAGAAACAGAGAGCCAACAACAAAGACAGTTATTACTAGAACGGCTACAAGCAATACAAAAGTCGTCATACCTGATTTTAGCAGGGATCCGAAATCACGCATTCATCCATCGATACTGACGACAGCAACATCACAAAGGAAGTTCATCATCAGGGTTTCTCTTAGCCCAATCTTGTACTTTCATTCCAATCTATTGTCATGTATCAGCTCACCATGAGTGAGTAGTTCGCTTATTGGGATCCAATGGATCCCCAGAAACATCTGCAGTTGTAACACATGTCTTCTTATATGATTATGATTTATTTCTTTACATTAGACACGAATAGTTCAATTCATATATTCTGCACTTGATATCCTCGCGAGATATCAATAGTGTTTGTATAAGAATGGTTTGTGTCTATTGTCTGTGTTTGCAGTAGCATGTCACAGTAGGTTTACATAGTTGCATGATAGGCGAGAAGCGAAAGTTGAGTCTATGCATGTAATAAGATAAAATCTGATAGGCAAGAAGCGAAAGTTGAGTCTTGATGATTTGCGTATCTAGTTCTGTTATTATGCAAGAAGCGAGAGTTGAGCATGTAATCGAACAAATGACCTAGAGTAATAATTCACTATCATGTATCGAGATCTACTGTTAGGCAAGAAGCGAGAGTTGAGTCTGCAGTAACTTTGTGTTATAATCTGTTGTTTTTGGGGAGTCATTGATTCCCAATGTTTCATCAAATTAAAAGACAACCAAACAACAACCGCATGCAACAACAAATCAAATCACCAGTTCTGTGTTAATCCATTTCGTTATTCAGTTTATTCATTTCACTGTACTGTACTTTCATTTTAAACCCCCCATTTCAGTACTAACATAAACAATCATTTACAGAAGATAGCAAGCTAGTTCCCTGTGGATTCGACCTGAGTCACACTCAGATTATTTGTTTGATCTGTGTTGCATTTACAATCACTACATCTACAACCGATCAGAAGATCAAGGAAGGAATCTAGAGCTTGGAACATCTCCTACTAGGGTTCCCTTTAATTATCTATCCTCCCCTTTGTGGTTTTGAATTGAATTATATTATCATGATGATTTGTGAGTAGTTTCATTGTATTGAGGGTCCTATGACCCTCCTTGGTACTTGATGAGCATAAATTTGTACTATATTTATGCTCAACATTTAGTCGATTTTCTATCATCTTCCTTATTTGTATGAGCTCAAATTTTATGTTTTAATGCTTTTCAGGTGCAAAATGATTCCAAGGCAAAACAAAGCATTTTGTGGAAATTTGGGCGAAAACATGGCAAAAGTCTGTGGATTGACATCCCTACTTGTCGCGCACGCTTAGCGCCCACATAGTGTCCAAAACCATTGATCTATAGCTCGTTGGAATGCTGAAATGAAGGACTACAACTTTGTAGTTTTGACCAAGGGCTGACTCAGTAGTTAGAGAGGTCCAAATTGGAGACGTGGTCTGTTGTACAGAACGCGCCAGTGTCACCTGTGTCATGATCTGTCAACAATATGTGACACTACATTCTCTCTGGATTCATCCATGTCACCTATTAGGTGACACAAGCGACATGCCTGATGGGCCAAAATTGCAATTTGGGCTAGGGTTTTTGGAAAAATTGCAAAAAGGCAAAATTAAACAAAAACAATTTAGGAGCAGCCACCAACCCCAATTCTCCACATCCACTAACACAGTTTCGTTCGACACGCTTAGAGACGACGGAAAAGAGAGAAGGGGCACGTAAACGCAAGGATTTTGATCGGATCGAAGATTGAGCTTGAAAGACTATAGACATCAATTCGCAGTGTGTAGTAAATCCTTTTTCTCTTTGTAATTTTTGTTTCGATCAAAACATGATTTGTATTTCCATGACAATGGTTAGTGAGTAGTAATTGTGGGATCCTACGAATCTTACTCGACTATGAATCATTTAATGAGTTTATTTTTGCATGATTTGGATTATTTTACATGATTTGTATTTTACCTAGGGCTTAAAACTCAGCGATGCATACTAGGTGTTTGAGAAAATGCCTAAGTGCATTGCTTTGAGACGTAAACCAATAGCGCCGAAAAGGTGAGGCTAAATGTCCGACTATTAAGTAAACTACACATTGCGAACTCGGTGACTACGAGAGTGACCCGAGATTGTGACAGAAAAGGCTAGGATTATGAAAAATACTCCCCGTGTATACGCAACGAGAGTTGGTAAACATTAACGACTTACTTGATTCGAACCAATAGCACCGAAAGGGTGAGAATCGTAGTTTACGGTACAATCCCAATTTGAACCAATAGCGCCAAAAGGGTGAGGTTCTTACTTGGATTGTGCGGCTATTTTCCAATCAATATAGGCAAATCCTTGCATGCTAGTTAATAACTCGATTCAATGTTGGGTAAGTGAAGTAGTTCTCCGAAATACTTCTCGAAATTCGTTAGAACCTTTTCTTACTTACTTGTTTATTTAGATTATAAAACCAACCAAAACATCCGCTTAAGACTAGGATAAATAGAAACACAACCTTAAATAGTGCTCAAGTTTACACTTACTCCCTTGGACGACTCGGTATTTACCAATTTTATAAATTATTTTTGACATTCAAAATACTACACGTCAAAATGACGCCGTTGCCGGGGAGCAACGCATTAACTTGTCATTAGCCTAGGTTGTGTGGATATCTCGACTAGTCTTGTAAATATTTTCTTTTTAATTTTGTATATTCTCTACTCATATTCCTTACCAACTTTTTTTTGTTTTGCGAGGATGTATTCATACAATCAACAAGTCGAGTACGATGAAGTATACAACCAAGAGGAGGAGCAACTAAATTCTCATTGGAAAGAACATGGCTACCCAACAAAGTATTACACTCCAAATTGGGATGACCGAGAAAAGGAGCAACATAACTATTATTGGGGAGATAGCGGCAATACAACACATTAATTCTCTCCAAATTGGAATAATAGCCAATGTTCATTCATAGACGACTCCTACCCTTAATATCATTTGGATCCTCAATCTAATAGTGGACTCTCCAACATGGAAATGCTAGCCATAGTACAAGCTAACCAAGCCAAGATTCCCCGAGACAACATATATATGCTACAAGCTTCCCTAGCCTTGTTTCAATGTTTTGATAAAACTACCAAACGCTTTAAGTGTTAAATTTCTCTTGTGGGAAGCCCGGCCAAGCTACCGAAGAGTTAAGAAAAGACGACTCGAATATGGAGAAGGACTACACTCTCGGGACTATTGTATCTCCCCACATAGTAGGTGAGCTTGAATCCCTTACTTGGGAGGAAAAGCGCATTGAGCCACGATGATTGGGAATGTATGAAGACTTTGTTGACGTATACATGGATGCTACAAGAGAGAAACCTCGCCTACAAAATAACGCAAATTTTGAGAGGGATTTAGAGGGATGGGAACCCAAGGAAGTCATTGAGAAACTTAAGGACGATGTGCCCATCAAGCTCGAGATGAGTTTTGAAGACCCTTTCTTCATCACGACGTCTCGAGACAAATTCTGGAGCTTCTTGCCTTATTTTTCCAAATTATCCGAAAGGAGCTCCCAAGACCCCTCTATCCTAAAAGAAACAACACTTTTGAAGGGATTGAACGCACAACTGAAAGTCCATCGTAGGCTTGATGGACGAAAGTTCAAAGGGGATTTGAAGGTGGATTGATGCCTCAAGCATCGATGGCCCCGCGATAAGTTATTGGAGCAAAGGATTTCTCCCAAGCAAATCCATGGGCGCTTTGCTAGTCTCCCCAAGATGTTAAACTAGGTATTCGAGGGAAGTAAAACTATTTGTAAGATGCCTTATCGAACTTATTTTGCACTCACATTATCACTCGATAGACGCTTTTGATTTAAGTGTGGAGTCCCTACTATGATACATATTGTACTTGTGACATATTCTGCTAATGTCTGTCAAATGGTCACTTGTATGTTTTATAGATTTTGTTGTCATATGCGGGAAAGGAATGAGCAAACGATGAATCACACTCTTTGAGCTACAACTTTAGGGAAGCCCTTTGCACTACACTTTTTATTTCTATATATTTGTCGCTTAGGGACTAAGCTTTGACAATTGTAAATTTCGTATAGTCAAAAACAATTTATATTTGACCGGTAAGACCGGTGTCGAACCCAAGGGAGCAAATTTGATTATGCGCTAGGTGAATCAAGTTTTCAACTTGGCTATTCCTAAAATTCAATGATGAGGTGGTTATCAATCAAGAACAAGCAACTAGATAGCACTAGAGGGTTGAATATCAATCAAAAGAGAGTTTCGAGGGGTTATGCTCCTCCTTAGCATTTCCCATGATCATGCATACAAGAATTAAACACATTCAAGGTGTTAGATAGTGTTGAACCTAGCTTAGACTAAGGTAGATCACATCCTAATCCAATCTTTTCTTAGTCAAGCTCTCTTATAGCTCGAACCTCACTCTCTCGCGGATATTGGTTCATTCCATGGCATTTATTAGCATTGGAATCTCTCCCAAGCAATAAATACCATGAACTCGAGTCCTAGTTCACTTCAAATCCGTAGATATGATCACATTTACTATATCTAAACCATCCCCAAGGTCGCTAGATTGTTAGGTCAAGTTTTGGGATAAACAAGTCACTTTGGCATTTCATCAAACACCTAGTGGCATGCAATAATGAAGATCATAGCAAATGTGAATTTAACACCATAGATTAATCATCCAACATGTGTATACATGATCAAGAGTACCAAGGAGGGTAACAACACCCTCAAAACACAAGGGGACTACTCACACAACATGTAAGACAACATGGTGTGAGTAGGGTTTTTGCACAACAAATGTGAATAGAAGAGGAATAGAAATAGGATGGTTAATCCTAATGTCTCCCTTTGATCTTCACTTCTCCTTGGTTGGATGTTGATTGATGACCTTGATTTGATCTCTTTTGATGAGTATTTTCGCCCAAAAAGCCTCCCCTTTTGGTCAAAAACCCTCTTTCTATTTATAGCTCCGAAACTAAAGTTTCTGGGATTTTTTGATCCAGTCGGTCGACTGGACTAAGCTTGACACCCAGTCGGTCGACTGGGATGTGTAAAATTTGATGAGCTTCTGAGTTTTTAGTTAGTCGGTTAACTGGACTTCTCAGTCGATCGACTGGGGCCTTTTTGGTGGTCTTCCCGTCCGAATTTGGTCTTGGCGTCAACTAGAGAGTTGTAGCCATTTGAGTTAGCTTTCCAACAAGCTTTCAACAACCAATTCGGACACCGTATGCGACCTGGGCGTCCAAAACAAGTCGCAAAGGTCAATTTGCTCAGTTTTGCCCCGAAACTCCTTGTTTTGCACCGAAACTTCTATTTCTCAACCAATATTGATATTGAGGTCTTGAATTCCATAATATATCATTTTGTACCTGAAATGTGGAAGGCAAGGGTCAAATGACATCAAATAATGTCGGAAACGACCCAAAACTATAGTGAAGAATGGCCATAAATCAGTCGAAAACTCGACTGATCAACACTCCACACTTAAGTTTTGTTCGTCCCGAACAAAGTATGAAAATATGTCAAGGTCATGCAAATGTCGAAATGCTAGTGGTGCTATGTTTTTCGTCTATTTGCCTCACTAGATTTCACATGGTCTCGATCATTATTCCTAAACATGTTATTGAAAGGTAAATGACGAGTATGTACAATGTAACTAGCTCCTTTTCGTAGGCGTTACGAGTGCATTTAGCGTATGCATTAAGCCTTTAAACCCCTAGGCTACCCTAGTGGACGAGTTATAGTCTCGTGAGAGTTTTCAAAAAAGGGAATACTCACAAATCCCAAATGCACCTATCCCATGAGAATGAATGCAAGAGTGCTCAACCAAGGTGAGGATTTCTCAAAACCAATCCCGCACCCCAAGCTAGAACTACCGTCAAATTATCATCAAAAGAACTTTTGAACCATTTGAGTACCCTTGAGGTTGTGCATTCAAGATCATCAATACTAGAGCTATCAAATGTCTCATCCAAAGTTCCACTCATTTTCAAGGCAATACAATAGAAGCAAAGTTAATAGTTTTGCACAAAAGAGTGTCAATCGCTCACCTATGCTAGCTAGGGCTAGTCCATGGGTTTGCGACATGGAACTCATTCCCAAGTTTTAGGTGCTTAAGCCGTAATCCATAAGGGAAGAGGAGTTCGACACTAGAGTTCTTAATAAACAAGCATAGACCAAATGATAACTCCCGTGCAAGCACATGGATCGTCCAAGAGTTAATCTAGCTAGTACACAATATAAATGATGCACCCGCGCAAATGTAGGATGATGGAAGAACATAAAGTCAAGTTTTAAGTGCTTCTTATTTCCTTTTTCAAATGGCCTTTGGCCTACAAAATGCTTTCGAGGGGGAACTTTTCTTCCTAACCCCCGTCATTTGTATATTTTTGGAGCAAAACTTATCGCGTACCCTTGAGAAAGTTTTTAGTCGGGGCTTTGCCCTCTTTGACCATGAAAATGAAGCTCTTTTTTCTTTTTTTTGTTGGGGCTTATTTTTCGCCCTCTTTTGTTTTTGACTCCACACTTAAAACTTGACAATATGTTCAAGGAATGTATGGAATGCGCGGGAAACAATCATAAGCATGACACTAAATTAGAAAACTCAAGTCACCAAGGAGCAAACAAAAGGTCTAAGTTTTTCGTGAATTTTTTAAAAGTGCTTGCTAAAACTTAATCCAAGGTATTTCAACGAAAATACTTAAAAAATTAGATAGGCAGGAGATAGCAATGATATTGATTCACAAGAATGCACAATCAAGGGACTAGGTCGATTCTAGGTTCAAGATCCAATAAATGTGAATAATAGGCTAGATGTGATTTATAGGGATTGGTTGCATAAGTAGGTAAAGAAGGTGATTTGGCATGAGAAGAGCATGAGTATAAATATCCTGAAATTTCCACAATCCATAATGGTAAAACACCTTCAATAGCATAAGAATATAGCATACAACCAAAGTTAGGTCAAGAGTAAATCATAAAGAGCATGAGTCGTGTGAAATGAGTGTGAAGAGGGATGAAATGGTTGCTATAAGGGATTTCCAGTCGGTCGACTGGATTGGTCCAGTCGATCGACTGAGACGGGCGAGATTTTCATACCTCCTGAACATTCATCGAGTCGGTCGACTGGGATTCAGGCCACTTTCCAGTCGATCGACTGGATTTCAAATATCAGCTTCAGAGATCTTTTGCTTCTTGTTTGAACTCCCAACTCCACACTTAGAATTTTTATCCGCATCACGAATAAGCGCCACTCAATATTCACACAAATTCAATTCAAACTAAAGGCATGTTTCACCAAGAAATCACTAGCATACATATGATTTTCATCAAAAGAAAACGAGCTAGGATCATACGCACTCCACACTTAAGACATCATCATCATCTAGAAATTTCATGCAAGCGCAATTCCACACCAAGCACACCTAATCATGCATTCTAGATCATCCTAGCACCAAGGTTCACATTCAAAGTTCAATGTACGCATGCAACACATATATGAAATTAAATGTGCATAGATGGAGAACTCACAAACCGGGGTACCTCCCGTTAGGGCCTAGTTTAACGTCTTGGCAAAGACCGAGCCGAATCTCTCCATGTTTAAGAAACACACTTGAGGAGTCCTTTGCTAGGATCCCTCCTCAAGAGGACTTGTAGAATATTGGGAGACTCAATCTGGATTCTTTGAAGAGTTGCAAGCAACTTGTTTAATAGCCCTTCTCCAAAGTGATGGGTGCTTCTCACTCTTTGATGATTTTGCTTTTCCATTCTTTTTCATCTCATCGTCGGATGATGATTCATATTGATCAAAGGAAGGGTCTTCATCGGGTACAAGTATGTTGTGCAACTCTTTCTTGTCAACTTTCTTGCCTTCAATAATTTCGGTTCCCACGTTGTCTAGCTTTTTCTCAACACTAGGCACTTGTTCTTCATTTGGCTTTTCTATCTTTACCTTTTCTCCACCAATTTTTAGGGTCAATTTCCATTTTCCCACGTCAACTTTCAAACCGGCGGTGGCCAAGAAGCGACGTCCAAGAATCAATGATGAAGTGAAGTTGTCCCCCATATCTATCACCACAAAGTCGCATGGAATGTAGAATTTGTCGACTTTGATTGGGACATTCTCCACTAGGCCCCAAGGGCGCCTTGTAGTGCCATCCGCGAGTTGTAGTGTCGTTTTAGCGGTCTTCACCCCTTTCAATTTTAGCTTGTGGTAGATGGCAAGAGGCATAACGCTCACACTAGCCCCGAGATCGGTTAGTGGACTTGAGAAGCTCATATCTCCTATTGAGCAAGGGATAGTGAATTTTCCGGGGTCTCCCATCTTTCGGGGAATTTGCTTTGAAAAGAGGGCACTACACTCATGGTTGAGGAGGTGGGGATCATCTTCTTCAATGGTCCTCTTTTTGGACAAAATGTCCTTTAGAAATTTGTTGTATAGAGGTGCTTTCTTGATGAGCTTATGAAATTGCATGTAGACATATAGCTTTTTCAACATCTTGGTGAAGACCTCATACTCTTTGTCCAATTTAGAGGGCTTTGCAAGTCTTTGAGGGAAAGGAATAGGTGGAGGGTAAGGCTTCAATTCCTCTTTTCCCTTCTTGATTTCATTAGCTTTGTCGGTTGGGGGTTGGTTGAATGAGGCATGTGAGGCACGATCTGGGCCACTCATTTAGATGATGTGGTAGGGAATAATATCGAAATAGTGTTTTGCTTTTTGCTTTTTAAATAGTGCAGGATTTTGGTAGTGGCACACGTGACGCACTCACAAAGCACGGGAGGGTTTAGATGTGTGGCTCAGATCGTGACTCACTGCCTCATTCTTAGAAGGGGTGCCTCATTTGAAAGCTCCTCTCTCTCTCTCTATATATATATATGGGAGCACTCGATTGAGGCAAGGTTGTTAAAGTGAAGCAGTGAGGCACATTGTGAGCAACTCATTTTGATGATGTGGCAGGGAATAGTGCAAGAATATTACCAGAATAGTGTTTGCTTTTTGCTTTTGATGGATTTTTGGTAGTGGGACATGTGGCGCGCCCACAAAGCACGAGGGGCTTAGATGTGTGGCTCAGATCGTGCCTCATATTTAGGAGGGCTGCCTCATTTGAACGCTCCTCTATATAATTTTTTGCTTTGGATGGATTTTGGTAGTGGGACACGTGTCGTAAGGAGATGAGTTTGATGGAGTTGATGAATGGATGAGATCGTGCCTCACTGCCTCACACTCAGGGGGTGCCTCGGTTGAGGCAAGGTTGTAAGAATGAGGCAGTATGGCATGATCTTGGCCATTGATGATATTGATCTAATGGTTGAGATTTAAAGATGTGGTAGTGGGATTTTACTATTTACTTTTTGCTTTTTACTGTTGGTGGTGGGTTTACTATTTGGACACGTGGCGCACTCACAAAGCACGGGGGGTTAGATGTGTGGCTCAGATCGTGCCTCATTGCCTCATTCTTATTTGGCTTGCCTCATTTGAGCGCTCCTCTATATATATATATGAGCGTTCAAATGAGGCACGCTACAGTAAAGTGAGGCACGTGAGGCACGATCTCAACCACACATCTAACCCCCCGTGCTTTGTGGGTGCGCCACGTGTCCAAATAGTAAACCCACTACCAACAGTAAAAAGCAAACAGTAAATCCCACTACCACACCTTTAAATCTCAACCATTAGATCAATATCATCAATGGCCAAGATCATGCCTTACTGCCTCATTCTTATAACCCTGCCTCAACCGAGTGCTCCCCTATATATATATAGGGGGGCGTTCAATTGAGGACATGTCTTATGGTGAGGGTGTAGGGACTAATGTAGTCCATTGGATGAGGTTCATCCAATGATCCACAAGCTGCCACGTGTCACATGTGGTAGTGGGTTTTACTATTTGCTTTTTGGTAGTGGGATTTTACTATTTGCTTTATTGGATTTTGGGTACTTGGACACGTGGCGCACCCACAAAGCACGGGGGGTTAGATGGATGATGATCTAATGGATGAGATTTGTCCCTACGTCCTTACCAAATTTGGGTGTCCTCATTTGAACACTCCTCTATATATATATATATATGGAAACTGCTAAAGACGAAATACGACATAATGTCAGCAATAGAATATAATCTGTCCACTAAAAACACTAAATAACAACTTACCAAAGACACCATAAAATAATAAACTTATATCTCTAATATTCTTATAACCATGATAATCCTAATGTATCTCTAATACTCCCCTCAAACTCATAGCGGATAGACGTTATGAGTTTGGAATGATGGACATTGTATTGTAAAAGAGCGCAACAGGCGCAGTAGGTACGCAGCAGGCACGGTAGAGGCACAACAGACACGATAGAGGCGTAACAAGCATGGTAGTGACGCAATATACGCGGTAAAAACGCAACTGGCATAGTAGAGATGCAACATGTACGTAGAGACGCAGCAGCGCGGTAAATGCGCAATAGGCGTAACAGGCGCAATATAAAAGCAACATGCATGGTAAAGGCGCGGTAGAAGTGCATCAAAGGCACTAGTGGCACAAGAGACGCGATTATGGCGAAACCGACTTAGTAGAGGTGTATCATGCGCGGTATATGTGCAACAAATGCAGTAAAGACCCAACAGGCACGATTAAGACACAACATGCATGGTAAAGTTGCAACATGCGTGGCAAAGGCGCAACTGGCGCAATAGAGATGCAATGTATGCGGTAGAGGCGCAACAAACACGATAGGCGCTCAATAAGGCGATAGAGGCCCAATAAGGCGGGAGAGGCGCAATATGCGCGATGGAGGCGCAAGATGTGTTGTAAAGATGCAATAGGCATTGTAAAGGTGCAACAGGCGTGGTAAAGAAAAAAAGATCGAACAATACAAAAATTCGATCAGAAAAGAAGAAAGTGAGTATTTATGCGAAAGAGATTTCGTGGATGGTGGGGTGGTGGTGCGTGAAGCTAGGGCACCACCGCCGAAAAAATAGCTAGGAAATCAGAATCGAAAAATAAAGCTAAGCTTCTGTTACCATGTGAAGAATAGAATGATTTGTTATTGATAATAGTTAGCATATTATCATAGGATTAAGATCAGGTACAAAATTAATTTTTGGTACAAATGAAAAAGTTCTTCAAAATCGACCTATAGTTCGTCGTCGAAAAATAAAAAAGATGGCATAGTTCGTCACTTTTCCATATAATTCGTCACCTAGAAAATTCACAAAAAATCAGGATTTAATCTCATCCATCTAAATCACATGATCAAGAATTCTGATTGTCTTGTACTTCCTTTAGTTCTAAAATAAGGTTGGCTAATTTATTTATTTATTTTATGTCTGTAACTCAAAATCTGCTGTCAAGACAAAAGTATAGATAGTGAGGAGCAATCTTTTATTACTTACATGAGTTTTCCATTTTCAATCTATCAGTCTCCATGAATGAAGCTGCTCTTATTGGCGTCATGTTGTTGAATGATTCAACTTCCGAATCTCACCCACCACCAGGTTGATTTGAAACACAAAACTAATAATTGATTTTAGATCAATCAAATAGTTGGGTTCAATTCGTGTTAGGTCTATCAAGCACAAATAGTTCAATAAGGAATGTAAAAGTGCAAAGCACATGATTTTTACAAGGTTCGAACTAGGTCATACTCCTTGGGATCTCTGGCAGGGAGATCCGGTCCCAACAATCCACTATGAATCAAGCAAGCAATACATAGATACGCCCTAAGGCACGACTCAATCAAACACAGCAAGAACAGTTCAATAAACCTAGCTAGACAGATAAGAAGACACGACTAAATGAGAAGCTGAAGAAAGAGTATCGAAGTCCCCTTTCAAGGCGAAGATCCACAAGATGATTTAGATTGGAGCTTCTCCTTCCAGATGAGTAGATAGAACTCCTGGATGTCAACCAATACTCGATTAGATCTTCTACCAAAAAGGAGATTCACAACACCTAGAACAGACCGGAATCACACTGTCTTCGCTCGGATGAACTTGCTGAGAATCGTACAAACTCGGAGCTACTTCACTTGTGTATCTTCCTAATTCAAAAGCTTGAGAGGCGGCTGAGGTAGAAAAATAGGTTTTGTATGAAGAACCCCAGAACTGCATCGTATTGTCTAGGGCAACAATAAGAGTTACTGGACTGAGTTGTTGGGCTGAGGTTGGATTTGGCCTAAACGGATGAGCAGACCAGGAGCAAAAGTGTAACATATGCCCTCCTGATTCTGGCCTGGACAGCAAGCATTGAGCACCAGAACAGAAGATGATGATACCTCCAAAACTGCTTCAAGTCCCAAAAACATTAAGAGTCCTAAAGCTAACCTATTACAGACTTAAGAACTGGGCATTCCCAGTTTCTGCCAATAATAAACCCTGTCCTGGACCACTGTGCTATTACTTGCTTGATTCAAAATTTAGTGGAAAGTTGGAACTTGATCTCCCTTTGTCCATCATAGATTTATTTCGCTCATAAACCTTCACTGAATGTGAAGGCCATTCCTGCAGTAATGAAACTTGTTAGCAGTAACAACTTTTGTACCAAAATTAGCATAATTCATTTCACCAGATATCGTTTTCACAATGAAAAAACCAGATTCAATCCTTTCTCAAGTAAAATGCAACCTGACATCAATATGTTTGGTTCTTTCATGATAAGCAGGGTCTTTACAAATGCGTAAGGCGCTCTGGCAATCCATATAAATAATAGGCACATATGATTTATTTTCAAGCTCTTTCATTAATCCTTGAAGCCAAATCGCTTCCTTGGCAGTCTCAGTCGCAGCCACATATTCTGCCTTAGTTGAGGACAGCGTGACGATAGGCTGCAACTGGGACTTCCAAGAAATTTAATTCCCGGCCCAAATAAAGAAAAACGCAGATGTACTCTTCCTATTATCTCTATTGGATGCATAATCAGAGTCAACAAAGCCATTAATGCACAAATCAGCATGCTTACAATACACAAGTCCCAATGTTTTAGTACCAAACAAATATCGCAGCATATATTTCATGGCATTCTAGTACTTAAGGCCTGAATTGGACAAATAACGACTCAAAACACTTATGCCAAATGCCAAATCAGGACGTGTACAAATCATCGCATACATAATGGACCCAACAACAACATCGTATGGAATATTAGCCATTTTCTGCTTATCATTTTCATTTTTAGGACAATCAACTTTCGATATCTGAATGTGCCCTCCTTAAGGTATAGGAGTAGGCTTAACACTTGTCATGGCAAATTTCTCTAACTATTTATCAATGTACCGGTTTGGGACAAAGTGATTTGCTTTTTAGGCCTGTCTCTAATTATTTTTACCCCTAGAATTTTCTGTGCAGGACCTAAGTCTTTCATATCGAAATGGTTTTGCAAACCAGACCTAGTATCATTAATAGCAGACATAGAGGCACTAATAATCAGCAAATCATCCACATACAACAGTACATAATGAGAAATTTCATGTTTCACGCTTTTCAAATAAAGACATGTATCATATTTGCTCCTAATAAAACCCAAGTTAATCTTGCAGCTGTCAAATTTTTTATTCCATTGCCTAGGTGACTGTTATAACCCATAAGTGGATTTTTTCAGCAAACATACATGATTAGATTTGTTTTTATCAATATAGCCTTCCGGCTGACTCATGTAAATCGTTTCTAAAAGTCTCCATGCAAAAAGGCAGTTTTCACATCCATTTGTTCAATTTCCCAATCAAAAACAGCACTCATTGCAATCAATAATCTCAGTGTTTTATATTTCACAACAGGAGCAAATATTTCATTATAATCGATGCCTTCTCTTTGGGTAAAACATTTTGCCACTAGCCTAGCCTTAAATTTAGGTGAACCATTAGAAGAATTGCCTTCTTTTAGTTTAAAAATCCACTTACAATCAATTATTTTGACATTGTCAGGCTTCGGCACTAGTTTCCAAGTGTTATTATCATGCATAGACTGAATCTCCTCTATCATTACTAATTTCCATTCATTTGATTGTGCACAAGTAATAGCTTGCTTATATGTATTTGGGATAGCAAATTTAATATTTTCAGCAGCTAACAGTGCAAAATTAATCAAAGTAAAGAAATGTTCAGTCATGTTCAAGGCATACTTCTTATTTGGAATAGGTTTTCTAGGTTCTCTATCCCTAACAAGCTCGTAATTAGCCACATCAGCATGCACAACAGAGTCAGAATTCACTACAACATTCTCAGAATTATCACCAACAAACATATCATGTGTAGGAGACTCAAAATCAGTATTATCAGCATCAATACTCGGGAAAACATCAATCCCCGGTGCAACATCATTATTTTCAGAATGTAAATGGGAGTTAGGACTTACAGTGGCCCCATCAAGTAAATGAGGGGCTTGTCTACCTTCATCATTTAAATTTTCAGCTTCCCCATTATTTTCTTGCTCACCTCCCTGCTGCTCAGTACTTCCCTCATTGCTTTGATGAGTTGACATGGAATAACCAATGTCGAATTCCTCTTCTTGATCATTAACTGGGGCCGGGGCATCATTTGAAGGTATGAAACCAATGTTGGCAGCTCCAAAAAAATTAGATGTACCTGCAATATCAGATTGAGACGTCAAACAAATTTTAAAATGGAAATCAAACTCATTGAAGGTTACAGACCTAGAGGTTATAATTTTATACACTCCCAGTTGAATAACCAACAACTTATAACCCTTTACCCCCTCCGGATAACGAAGCATTACACATTTCACAGCTTTGGCTGCAGCTTTCCCTAAGATATATGGGCATAAGCAGTGCATCCAAAAGCCTAAGATGTGTAAGGTCTGGTACTGGTTTCCTACCTGTCCACAGCTCCTGTGGAGTTTTAAAATTTATAACGGAGGATGGGGACCTGTTTATGAGATAAGCTGATGTGTAAACAGCTTCTCCCCATAAACTACTCTTAAGACCAGCGATGAAAAGCATGCATCTGGCCTTTTCTAACAGCGTTCTGTTCATCCTCTCATCAGTACCATTCTGCTGAGGGGTATTAGGAACAATAAGGTGTCTTTTGATTCCACTTTCCTTGCAAAAAGTATTAAAAATCTTATTGCAGAATTCCAAACCATAGTCTATTCTTAAGCATTTAACTTTAAAATCAGTTGACTCTCAACCATTGTTTTCCCGTTTTTAAAATGATCAAAGACTTCTTCTTTTGTTTTCAGCAAAGAAATCCACACTTTTCTACTAAAATGATCAACAATGGACAATAAATAATATTTTCTCAAGCCGTGGGAACCTGTGCAGGTCCCCACAAATCTGAATGGGTATATTCAAGGGGGGAAGACGCTCTCATTTCTGATTTTTTAAAACAGTGAGCAGTTTTCTTATCAAAACCACAATTTTCACAAAAAAACTTTTCTCCCGATTTAAAATCAAGTAAACTATTTTTATGCAACTGAAAAAGCCCCTTATTACCAATATGCCCAAGTCTTGTATTCCATTTCAAAGTTTGTTTAATATTTTTGTTAGAGGCGTTGAGAGAATTAATTTAAGGGTGGGTCACTACAGTACATAGTAGAGACCTCCTCTCTTAACACTCTTAATTAAAATAGTGTTTCCCTTTATTATTTTCCTCACAACTTTTTCAGTGTGAATTTTGCAGCCCAAGTCATCAAACATAGACTCGGACAAAAGACTTCTCCTTAAACTTAGCACCCATCTGACATTTTGAATTAATCTTGTTACCCCATCAAACATTTTTAAAGGAACATATCATATTCCTTTAATTTTAAGGCATGTGTGATCCCCCAAGATCACATCACCACCTTCCCAAGGTTTTAAGGTGCTAAAAACATTTTTGTCGGGAGTGGCATGCATAGTGCAACCACTATCTAAAATCCAAAAATCATAGTAACTGCTCGCTACAGCAGCTAAAATCTCATTGTTATAAACCTTATTTGATTCAAAAACATTTGAAAAACCAGGTTTTTGGTCGTTTGGATGCTTGGACTTGGTCCTTGCATCCTTTTTTCTTTTGAAACAGTGAGACGTAGAATGACCTATTGTTTTGACAATATTCACATTTAGAAACAGGTCGTTCAGGGGGCTTAGAGCCTTGGGGATTATGGTTATTA
This sequence comes from Rhodiola chrysanthemifolia, assembly GCA_033675395.1. Taxonomy (NCBI): domain Eukaryota; kingdom Viridiplantae; phylum Streptophyta; class Magnoliopsida; order Saxifragales; family Crassulaceae; genus Rhodiola; species Rhodiola chrysanthemifolia. Next base: position 16,053,947 of record CM066207.1, read on the forward strand.
AATTTTCTTGGTTGAAAAGTATTTTTACCCTTTGAAAACATAACCTCACTCTTGATTTCAGATTTTTCAGCAGTTTTTCCCTTAAAAACCACAAGTGTTTCATTTTTCTGAATTATTGTTTCAGTGATTTTATTCAATGTCAAGGTGTCACTAGAATATTGTATAACATCCTTAATGGTGTCATACTTAGGGGGCAACGCATTGAGTAACACAACAGCATGATGTGTTTCCTCAAAATTATCTAACTTATCCCCACATCTCTTTAAATCTTGTGTAATTTTTAAAAAATTGTCCAAGTTTTCTTGCAAAGTCAGGGAAATGCTCATTCTGAAATTAAAATATTTTCACAATAAAGAAATTCTGCTAGGCAGGGACTTGGACTCATAAATTGTGTTCAATGCGTCCCATAAAGTCTTAGTAGTTTTATTCTGAATAATTTGTCTGGCAACATAATCAGTGAGTCTGATGATGATCTCTGAATGCAACAAGTCGCCAATGGACTTCTTGGTCGCTTCAGTGGTGCCAGCAAGCCACTCATCCGAGATAGCTTCATAGTATTTTTCTCGGATGAGAATAGCCCGCATTTTTACCTTCCACATGGAGAAATCCATGTGTCCGACAAAGGACTTCAATCTGACTTCCGACATCCTTGCTAAGTTTTTCAGTAGTCAAATGGTCTTTCAACTACAAGAAAAACCAGCGAAATAATCAGTGAGAGAAATATCAGATTATTCTGATTCCTTATATTGACCTAATAATACAAGATCAAAAATAAAGCCCAAAGGATCCTTTCCGCTTGAAATCAACAGTGATCCAGGCAGATCGGCTCTGATACCATGATGTTAATTGATTTTGAATCAATCAAATAGTTGGGTTCAATTCGTGTTAGGTCTATCAAGCACAAACAGTTCAATAAGGAATGTAAAAGTGCAAAGCACGATTTTTACAAGGTTCGGACTAGGTCCTACTCCTTGGGATCTCTGGCAGGGAGATCCGGTCCCAACAATCCACTATGAATCAAGCAAGCAATACACAGATACGTCCTAAGGCACGATTCAATCAAACACAGCACGGACAGTTCAATAAACCTTGCTAGACAGATAAGAAGATACGACTAAATGAGACGCAGAAGAAAGAGTATCGAAAGCCCCCTTTCAAGGCGAAGATCCACAAGATGTTGTAGATCTGAGCTTCTCCTTCCAGATGAGTAGATAGAACTCCTGGATGGCAACCAATACTCGATTGGATCTTCTACCAAAAAGGAGATTCACAACGCTTAGAAGAGACCGGAATCACCATGTCGTTGCTCGGATGAACGTGCTGAGAATCGCACAAACTCGGAGCCACGTCACTTGTGTATCTTCCTAATTCAAAAGCTTGAGAGGCGGCTGAGGTAGAAAAATAGGGTTTTGTATGAAGAACCCCAAAACTGCATCGTATTGTCTAAGGCAACAATAAGAGTTGCTGGACTGAGTTGTTGGGCTGAGGTTGGATTTGGCCCAAACGGATAAGCAGGTGAGGATCAAGGATTATGATCGTCTTGTACTTCTTTTAGTTCTAAAATAAGGTTGGGTTATTTATTTATTTTATGTCTGTAACTCAAAATCTGCAGTGAAGACAAAAGTACAGATAGTGAGGAGCATTCTTTTATTACTTGCTTGACTTTTCCAATTTCAATCTATCAGTGTCCATGAATAAACCTGCTCTTATTGGCGTCATGTTGTTGAATGATTCAACTTCCGTATCTCACCCACCACCAAGTTGACTTGAAACACAAAACAATATCACGCAACTTGTATCAGACTTGTTTCCTTGTGGATGAGTTTGGATACTAAGATCTGGGATTGGAGGGGTGAAAGATGTATTTGGTGGAGAGCAAAGGAGGGGCTATTGTATGCATGCTTCTATCTTTGCTCTTCTTAGGCACTTGGCCTGCTGTCCTGACACTGCTGGAACGCCGAGGCCGCTTGCCTCAGCACACTTACCTTGACTACACCATCACTAATTTCTTAGCTGCCATCATCATTGCTCTCACCTTTGGTCAAATTGGCCGCAGCTCTCCTCAGTCACCTAATTTCATTGCACAGCTCTCTCAGGTGAGTGACTGTCTCTTATCCTCAATCGTATTTTATGTTTCCATCTAATTTGTTATCTGTTTTTATCGATGGATGGATTATTGCAACAGAACAATTGGGCATCTGTGATGTTCGCAATGGCCGGCGGAGTAGTCCTCAGCCTTGGGAACTTGTCTACTCAATATGCTTGGGCTTTTGTTGGTCTGTCGGTGACAGAGGTCGTCACTTCAAGCATCACCGTGATCATAGGTAATCTAATGATCCATCTATTAGTACCTACTGGTCTGCTGGAGATTCACTGTCAGATATGTATTTTGTATTTGTATCAGGAACAACGCTGAATTACTTCCTGGACGACAGGATCAACAGGGCTGAAATTCTTTTCCCTGGGGTAGCCTGTTTTCTAGTCGCCGTTTGTCTTGGTTCGGCTGTCCACTCATCCAATGCCGCCGATAACAAGGCCAAGCTCAAAAGCTCGACAGATGCTGCAGTAGAGTATGCTTTTGCGTCTTTTCTATGTCCAACATGTTGCTCCAACTCATCATCTGATCCTTCTTATAACAGGACAATTGGAACTGAAATGAAGGAACCGAAAGATCAACAAAATGAGGCCCAATTCGGGACAGCCAACTTCCTCATAGAGACAGAAAACAGAAGATCCATAAAAGTAATTTACCATAAACTTGTTGAAATTCGCTAGGTCAATAACCACATTTCGACAAAAAAGCCTTAGCAGTGGTGATCCGCTGCAGGTATTCAGGAGAAGTGCATTCATTGGTTTAGCCATAACATTCTTTGCCGGCGCGTGCTTCTCACTTTTCTCTCCTGCGTTCAATCTAGCGACGAATGATCAGTGGCACACTCTAGAGAACGAGGTTCCGCACTTGGTGGTCTACACGGCGTTCTTCTATTTTTCGCTTTCTTGTTTTGTATTGGCCGTTGTTCTCAATGTCATATTACTTTACCGCCCTGTCTTTGGCTTACCAAAATCCTCATTGACTACTTACCTCAATGACTGGAACGGTAGGGGCTGGTCTTTTGTTGCCGGGTTCCTATGTGGGTTTGGAAATGGTCTCCAGTTCATGGGGGGCCAAGCTGCAGGTTATGCTGCGGCTGATGCAGTGCAGGTAAAGAACACATCACAGTTAATACATTGATTGAGATTCACTGAACTTGCATTTTTGATAAATGCACTATCATCAGGCCCTTCCGCTGGTGAGCACTTTCTGGGGGGTGTTGCTATTTGGAGAGTACAGGAAGTCGTCGAAAAAGACGTATGTGCTTCTCGGAGGCATGTTGGTCATGTTCATTGTAGCGGTCGGTGTTCTCATAACGTCTTCAGGTCACAGGAGATGATATATGAAGAAAGACGCTCAATTAGATCCATCACTATTTAAAACTTTGCAAAATGTACATTTGAGATTTTGCATTTTGTGTGTTATATAAAACACAAGTGTTGCACTCTTTGCTTTTCAGGTGAAAGATAAAAAAGTTGAACATTTTTTTTAGTCTCTAGATTATGTGATCCACAAGTGTATATGAGGATCCGTGAGTCCACCAAATAATGATAGATTCATCGAGCACTCCTCGAAATATGGATACTTGCATGCATCATCTTATTGTACCATATAAGTACGACAATGATGTACATGTATTCCTGAGTATGTATTTTTACATACTACAACAATGTCAAGTGACTGTTTGCACTCAAACAAAGTTTGTAGTACTTAAGGTAAACCCTATAATTGTTCAAGGAATTGCTTTTATATACATATAAGTCATAAATTAATTTTGGCTAATTGATTCTAACCGAGTATGATTATAGATATTTGGTTGTATGCTTCAATCAAAGTGAAACGTAGTACACCAAGGAGGGATGTAGTACTCTAGGAACGCTTTTTAAACCTTTGAAAACACCCTTTCATTCCATTGTCTTCACTTAATACTTGATAATTGACAAAATCGAACAATCGCTTAAGGAATAGACTTATTTGAGTAAAATCGAATAGTGGTCTTAGGTTTACAATTGCTCCTTGGACGACCCGGTACTTACCGGTCTTATAAATTGTTTTTGACTAGTATTTACATTCTCAATCACATCGATTTGAAGTGTGCAAATATTGCAACGATCAGGGGTGTCACGGGCTGTCCCGAGTTCCTCAGTTTTTGCACATGTTCGCTCTTGTCCCGTGACACTTCCAATGTCCCGTGACAGCAAGGAGGTGTCATGGGGTCTTGATCCAAACGCGCTCCGTTTGACTGATTTCTTCGTCTATAATTCGTAACGGTGTAGTCGTAATTCGTTGCACATTCGTAATATTGTTTTTTAAATTGCGTAGAAGAATCAACAAAATGCGTAATGCATGTTATTTATTCATCATTTTTATCCTTTTTCTGAGTGTATACAGTTATCAATTTTACACCAATTACAAAATATGGGTCACTGATTTTACAAAATCAACACACCGTTTGTTTGCCAACTACGGTTTATGCGAATATGTTTTGCATCGGCATATTTGTTGAATTCTTTGTATTTGACTTGCTTTATATTAGCCAAGAAGTAGTAAGAATGCATATATTTAAAAAACGAGATGGGACATTACGGAAATATATATAACATTATGTGCGAGTGTGATACTACGCATTTTACAATGAATCCTACGCATTTTATATTAAATCATACGCATTTTGCAATGACAAATAGCTGTTATGATTTTTCCATCACGAATTATAGAATGAACCGAATATAATCGATTTGCTCTTATACGAGCTAATTAAAATCCATTCACATATGCCAACAACCTAATATAACCGATTATAAAAACTGAACCGAATATAACCCAATATATTCGGTAGGCTTCTAAATAAGTCCATTCACACACAAAAGAAAAGAGCAAACCCCGCTCAAGTAGTCCCCGGCCCGCGAGATCTTCATTCCTCCGTCGAACTCGAGCAGTACCTGGCGGCGTCGCGGCGAACTTCATTCCTCCGGTGACAGTCTTGGACATCCAAAATGCAATAAGTCAAAAACATGAAAATCATGCGAGCTTATGATGAGCCAACGTCTCGTCATCCCAAAGGTGTAGTATCATTCTCGCCGGTCTCCCTAGCGGCTTCCTCATCAACCTCTACTCTAGCAGTGACTCCTTCATCAACCTTCGCAATGGTGTGGGGTGGTTCCTCGACATCGGTAGGTGTAGGAGCATCAGATTCAGCAAATGTGGCTGGGGGAGAGGAGGCTTGGACAGTAGGAGTGGTGGCTTGGGGACTAGAATACCCCGGGAAAGAGGGAGGTGCAATGGAGGGCGAGATACCCATGGCGCGACAAATATCTGTCAATGTAGTAGCAACCCATTGAGAATTCTCGCGCACAAATGTTTTGAAGTGTTCAACATCGGTAGAGATGGTTTCAAATCTATCACTTGGGGACACCTTCTTCGGCGGAGGATGACTTTGGACCGAAGGATCATGGGACAGGTAAAGTACCATGGTATGCTCCCATTGTGAACTACCTTGTCGGAGGTAAATTTCCACCCTCTTACTCAAAAGCTCACTGTCTGAAACTTAAGCATGATTTGAAATACTATGTGTGGGATGACCCATATTTATGAAACATTGGCGTAGATCAAATACTTAGGAGGTGTATTCCTGATGATGAGATTGCATCTGTGCTTAGTTTCTGTCAGGAGCATGCATGCGGTGGTCATTTTGGCCCCAAGAGGACTAGCAGAAAAATTTTGGATAGTGGTTTTTACTGGCCACATGTGTTTAAAGATGCCTATGATCATTGTAAGAGGTGTGATAGATGCCAGAGAGTAGGTAATATTTCTGCTAGGAATGAGATGCCCCAGATACCTATTTTAGTTAATGATGTTTTTGACATATGGGGGATTGATTTCATGGGACCTTTCCCTGCATCGTTTGGCTATTTATATATTCTTGTTGCAGTAGATTATGTGTCCAAATGGGTAGAGGCTAAGGCTACTAGATGCGATGATGCTAAGACTGTCGTAGATTTTCTTCGCATTAACATATTTTGCAGATACGGAGTGCCTAAAGCCATAATCAGTGATCAGGGGGCACATTTCTGCAACAGAATGATGGCAACAACTTTGAAGCACTACCATGTTCACCACCGTACTTCTACAGCTTATCACCCCCAGACGAATGGACAAGCAGAGATCTCCAACCGAGAGATTAAAACCGTCCAGGAAGGACTAGAGTGAGAGGTTGAATGATGCACTATGGGCGTACAGGACAGCCTACAAGACACCGATAGGCACCTCGCCTTTTCGGCTGATGTATGGGAAGGCATGTCACCTTCCAGTCGAGCTAGAGCACAAGGCCTTCTGGGCGCTTAAGACGTGCAATTTTGACTTGAAGAAAGCAGGTTTGGATAGGAAATTACAGCTGTGTGAGCTTGAGGAGCTACGCCTAGAGGCTTATGAGAGCCAATCAGACTACAAGGCGCGGACCAAGCTGTAAGTTCATCCTACGACGCACATTCGAGATTGGCCAACAGGTACTAGTATTTTCATCACGTTTACGATTAATGCCTGGCAAATTGCGGTCTAGATGGACAGGTCCCTATACGGTGACGAAGGTTTTTAACCACGGAGCACTTGAGCTAGAGAATCCGACGAATGGAAACCGCTTCAAGGTCAATGGACAACGGGTGATGCACTACCAAGGCGAAATTGAACTACCCGTTCAGAAGTTTGAACTCGCCGAGCCTCCCACAAAAACATAATTGAGGTACCGTCGAGCCAACGACGTAAAACAAAGGCGCTGTGCAGGAGGCAACCCGATGTTTTTCTATCATTCTGTTTTGAGTCCTTTCTCCAGTTCGTGTCTGTTTTGTTATCGAGTCAATGTGTTTGTTAATGTTTGTTTGGGGAAAGAAACTTATTTTGTGTAGGTAAAGGCCTTCGCCACAGAGAGGATCGCGGATGACATGCAGATTACACGCCGCGGATCCTTTACACTTTAAGGTTTGACCGCGGTACCGAAATGGTCACCGTCCGCGGCCTGGTTTGACCCCGAATCCTAAGTACTAAATTTCATTCTCTCGTTCTCTCCTCAACCTTCCCAAACCACACGTCGCCTCCACCCACCGGCCATCCAAACACCTCTCGAATCCTAAGTACTGAATTTCTTCTTCCTCTGGCTCTTTATGATCATCTTGGATGATGGCGTCCTATACAAAAAAGTGGAAGTGTTGCATCAAAAGTATGCAGAATTTAACTGGGTTCAAGATTACCAAAGGCATGATTGTTTCTTTCTCTGTGTGCAACTCATCGATCGCAGTGGAGTTATCCTCTGCATCTTCAGCATGTTGTTTGGACAGTGCGCTGGAGTACTGACCTTCACTTGTTTCACTTCTGTCTTCAATAACACTGAAAAATGCAAGAAAGTTGGTTGTCTTATCCTCCTCTTCCTCGTCGTCAGACTCGTTGTCACTTTGGTTGGCAGCAAGGGCTTTCTTCTTCTTCAGAGTGTTGGCACATTCAGCTTGGATGTGACCATAACCTTTGCATTCTTGGCACTATAGTCCCTTGCCTTTGTCACAAGAGTACTCCAGCTTGAATTCTCTCGACTTGACTTTTCTTTTCTTCCAGGTCATAAAGTTGGTCCCAGATGACTGGCCTTGGTCCGATTCTCGTCTGTTGATCTTCCTCACCATTCTGCCAAAGTTCTAAGCCATCATTGCCAGCTGTTAAGTTGAGCAGCTAGTCTCATGTTTTTCTTCAGATATGTCAGCTTTTAGAGCAACTCCCTTGCTACTTCTTGGTTGAACATCTTAGGGAAGATACTGCTCGTATGTTCTTTGTGATCCCATGAGATCCCCCAGCTTCAACTTGGTGATGTGGTGCTTCTTTAATCGCGGTCACTTTCATAGAAAATCTTTGGGATAAAGATATCAGGACCTTGCTAGCCATCCGTTCCTCCTCGATGGGTTTTCCCAGTGCAGCAGCCTCCTTTGAGAGATCTAGAACTCTTACATTGAACTCAGCAATCGTTTTCTCCTCCTTCATCATCAGATCCTAAAACATTGTCGTTCCCATCTGCATTCGTTAGTTTCTTACTTTGTCTGTCCCCTCATGAGCGGTCTTGAGAATGTCACATGCCTCCTTAGCAACCTCGCATTTAGCAATCAGTTTGAACACATTCTTGTCCACTCCTGAGAATATTGTGTTCATAGCCTTTGAGTTCCCGATAGTAGCCTTTTCGTTTATGTCGGTCCTTAGTGCTTCAGGTTTCGGTACCATCATACCTTCAACATTGGGCATCATAGGATGTGTCCTTCCAACTAACACAGGTCTCCAGGCCTTTTCATCAAGTGATTTCAGGAAGGCCTTCATCTTGAACATCTAGTAGCCGTAGTTTGGCCCTTCAAGCAATGATGGTTGGTTAGTGCTTTGCCGTTCCTTCATACTCATCTTGAACAGTCGCTGGATCACACTCTGTATGTCGAATGTCTACTCTGATACCAATTGAATACTATTGTGTATTTAAGACTAGATTCGGGTTCTGTTTTACCAGTAGCTAGAACACTTTAGTAGATAGTATCCGCAACAAGATAAAATGTGCACACACAATATAATACCCAGTTCGGCAACCAGCCTACTCTGGGGGCTTCCCATGTCCTAAAGGATAGCAAATCTTATTAAAATCTTAGAGATATGATTAGACTTACACGTATAATCTCCCGAATGTAATCGCCTAGCATCTAACACTTTTCTCCACGATTTGCGATCTCGGCTTCCCCTCGATCCCCTGAGTTCGAGACTCCCTCTCGAACCTTGCTGAAATCTCTCCCAAAGTTCCAACACCTTCTCCCGAATGCGTATTTCAGAACCAGTGTGTGCAGCGATTTGGTCCACCGACTAGTCTGATTAGCACATTGAACAGACTGTCACAACGTCGTTGGTTTTTCGATGTGAAAAACCAGTCGGCCGTTTCTCCTCCCCCCCTCCTCGACTTAAAGATCACTCGTGTGCTTAACTTCTCCGAAAGCAAATACCGATTGGGAAACCTTAGCTGCATATTTATACTCCTCGGCAGCTTCTCAAATCAATTAGGATTCTTCATCAAATATTTAGGAAATATTCCTAAATTTTTCTCTAGGTATCATATCTGATATCTAGATAATCCTCCAATATCTTCTTCATGCTGATCACGAAATCTTGAAGATCTTCAACTGTTTTTGATGATATACTCCTGAATATCTTATCCCGATCTTCTTGTTAGCCGACTCCAAATCTTGATGACAACTACATTTAGAAATTCCGATATTATGAAACTTCCGTTCTTCAGTTCGGCACAGCATCTGTGTTCCAATCTTCAGTTGAACAGCTCCTTGACTTCTTGTTGAACACTCTGAAGATGTTTTCCCAAAAGCCATGTCATACGTAGGAACAACAGTATAGAAAATGTGGTGTTACATTGTTTTCTTCTATGACTTGTTCTTGTTCGGGACGAACAAGTTTAAGTGTGCGGTGGTTTGATGAGTCGTGTTTATATGACTCGTCAAACTAACTAATCCCATTTATTTCGACACTTTTATATGCAAACATTTACTTCTTAGTATGATTTTGCATTTCAGGTGTTTCGAAAGCTCAAGGAGATAATGCGCAATAAAAGATGGCGTTTTGTGCCATAATGACCACAGTGGCATATCAGACCTTTAGATGTTCGACGGAGAGCTGGAAGTTAACGAGTAGTCTGAAAAATATGAGCTACATGTCGATGCGTAGCTGACTCAATTCTTCACAACTCACTAGTTCACACTAGGAGCAGCCGAGGTCATTTGAAAGGTCCAATCGGGAGTCGAAGTCAGGATTGCTACGCAGAAAGAGAAAAACCAAGTCAGTCATATTCATGCGCGGGTTGCTCAAGTGTACCGCGTGCCCTTTACACATTATTGCTATTGTGCATTGTAAGCGCAGGGCCTAAAGTGTATGAGGGCGGGTGATGACGTTAGCAGCGTAATTGCTGACGTCAGCAAGTTTGAAAATTAGAAATATGAGCCCAAAATAGACGACTTAGAAACTCAATCAACGTATAAATTAGGGTTTGGGAAAGATTTCTAATCATTCAGAAGTTCCAAGAATCAGAAGACGGCTCTGGAGAAGACGAAGAACGCAAGCTTTCGACGAGAGAAGAGAGTTTCTACTACTTTTCATTACGAATACTTTGTGTTTTCTTTAAATGACTATGAGTAGCTAAACTTTTATTTCATTTTGGGGTTTAACCTTGTGACGCTATGTTTTGAGATTCTTTACTTAATGCTTAATTCATGTTTGCCTAGTTCTTGTTCGTTATCTCAAGGACTGAATATTTATGCTAAGTGGAAACTTTGTCGTAAAGCTTAGCTTAACAACCGATCCCTATCGGTAACATTTGTTGGATACTTTGCCATAAAGACAAGCAGTAACACCTATACTCGATAATAGTTTTCCCGGATGTTTGTGTTTGGGGAGAACTAGAAGTCTAATACCTTTGCCGGATTAGATTGTGGTGTATCAACCTTTACCGGGATACTTTAAGTTATTACATTTACCGCAATAACTACACTTAGAAACTTGAAATTTGATTAATAGTTGTCTATGATAAACACATCACAATTAGAATCCTAAGCTGAATAATCTCTCTGATTGAAAACCCTTTTTCCTTTTTTTTTTCTCGTGCACTCACAAACACTCACTTACAACCCCCCCCCCCTTTTAATTGTTTACATATACAACTTCAACAACCAGCTATCTTGGGTTCGACCTTGCTTGCCGCTACACTAGCAGTTCTTGTAGGTTCGACCTTGCTTACCTCTATACATGGGAAATAGCTATATATACATGGGGGAGCTAATGCAGGCTGTCTTCAAGGGTGTACACACATATATATACACAATACTCATTATTTTCATAAAATCTAAGTATTATGGTAAAGGAACTAACAATTGCAACACAAAATGCATTTTAACGGAGTTACCTGGACTGTTCTAGACGGAGGAGCAACTGAAAAAATGATTTCAGCAGTGGGGGAGACAATAAGAGAGGTAGAGGAGAGGATTAAGGTGGGTGAAGTGTTTATGTTTTTCATTTATGATGTGTCCTTGTGCGACTGAATTCTAGTATCTGTGTCGCTTAAGTAAGATGTCGGTGTACCTACCCACTTCAATGCAACAAAAAGTTGGTGAACCATAAAATGTTCAACGGTTTTTAAATATCGCAAGCTGACGTGGCTTTCATAAGGTAATCAGTGAAATATGATTAAATGTTTAATTAATTGATGATTTGCTTAATGACCTAGTCCAAGACTTATGGAAATCAACTTTGTCGACATTTCCTCAAGTTTTAGACCATCAAAGGTGGAGTCTCGCTCTTTCAAGATATTAACTCGCTTTAACTCACCACTTAGTTCACAACTTTCATTTCAAACCAAATCTAATGAATTAAACATTTAATCCTAGTCAAGCATCCATATCCTTGGGTTCACTTTCATGATTAAGATATGGATTATTTTCTCCATACTAGAACTATTCCCTAGCTCTTTCAAGTCGTAGGTTCTAGTTTTAGTCTAAGTTGTCACTTAGGCATTTTGTCAAACACCTTGCAACATAGCATTTCATAACACAAGAGAAAAAGAAATAACAACCATCCACATGAGTTTCAATGTATATACAATGATCATAGAGTGTCAAGGAGGGTCCTAAACACTCAAAATACAAGAACTACTCGCACATCATCATGATACAAGTTTTTAATACAAAACAACAAGAGGGAGAAAAGATGAATAGAGAAAACCCAAGTGGTAGATGGTGAGCAAGCCGTAGATTCCTTCCTTGATCTTCTCTCTTCTCCCCCAAGCAATCCTTTGATGATGGTGAGCCTTCCTTAGCCTTTTTCTCACACTTTGTTTCTCTAAAAACCACCACATCTTGGTCAATACCCTCACTTTCTATTTATAGCTACGAGTGGAAAATTCTGGGCACAACAGCAGTACTCGTGCGAGTATCGTCATAGCCAACTCGTACTCGGGCGAGTACGGGTATCCAAGCAGTGCGATGGTGTAGGGAAAGCTGGTACTCGGACAAGTATGTGCTTGTACACGGGCGAGTACGGTGTTCAAAAGAAAATGATGTCCTTAGGCAAGTCGGTACTCGGGCGAGTATGGACCTCAGAGCAACTTGCCTTGGCTTCTGATGGTTATACTCGGGCGAGTACACCATGAACCAAATTCGTACTCGGCCGAGTACGGCTCCAAAGTGCTCAATTCTTCCCGAATTTTCAACATTTTGTGCAAACGTTATTTTTGAGGGCTTGACTTTGATGGAGAGTCGGTTTGTACCTGAATTATAGGGATAAGGGTCAAATGACATCAAAATAATGCCGAAAACGAGACAAAGCTTTAATGAAATGAGGCGAATAATAAGTCGAAAACTCGACTTATCAATAGCCAAAGTAAGGACTGTCGCATAAGCAGCCATATGAGACAGAGTTTGAGTCAGTTGCATAAAGAGTCAGTCACATAAGGACGCTTATCCCAGATTTCGATCAGTCACCTTATATTACATACTTCAGTCAGACAGATAAGGACAAGTCACATAAGTGTCCTTACTCGACTAACCATTAGTTCTTAATCGTGTAAAGACACTTATGTGACTTGTTCTTATGTGACTGACTCAAACTCTGTGACCATAAAAGCAACCTGGTGTAGTGTTTCTTGTTCTTGTGCCAGCCACGCTCTTTGAATAACAGCCAACGTAACCCCCTGGTTGGTATCAGTATCATGTGGCTAGCCCATACACGCTTGAAATATTTGCACCTTAATCCTCAAAACCATGTGAATATAATGCAGACAGAAACATTACACCAAGTAATAATATATTGTATGTGATTGATGATGAAATGTTTGTTTTTATGCTGGTCGGATTCTGATTTTCAACTCTACTCCATATAGATCGGTACCAAGAGTGAATAATCTAACTATATCTACTTCTGGAGCCCTCCTGTCATCCTCTGTAACTCCGTTTACACATTTATATCATCAACAACAGATCACAAGCCGATGTTAACTAAGCACTGAAACGTAGAAACCAGTCATTTGCTCCCATCTTGATTAAAAAAATGTTGAAATTCAATCCATAAAGCCTCAGCTCCCTTCCAGCAACCTGCCCACTCAGCTCTCCAGTGAAAATCTCACTTCCTAAAGTTTTTGGCTCCAAAGGATGCTACGAAGGGCATTCGCCAAGCCCGAAAAGAGCCGAAGGAATAGCCAATGCGGTACCAGTAACCCTTACTCTAACGGCGAATTATATTACCATGACGATTACTCAATGGCCGAGTGGTACATGGACGAACAGTCATTGATTTTCTGCGACAAAGCTGTGCATGATGAGGAGTGTGGGATGGTGTTTGGGTCACACCCGACGTTGCGAGATGTGTTGAGATCGTGTGTAGCTACGTTGGGAGAGAGTTGCATGGGTTTGACGGAGAAGGTGGTGCTAGTCCAAGGCAAAATGTATGCCATGAAGAGGTTTAAGATTGTTAGCATCGGCAAGGGAAGGTTCGGGAAGCGGGTAGAGAGGTTGGCCCTTGTTAGTAGAGCCTGTCCTTACTTGGCTCCTGTTGTAGCTTATCTTTACTCAAAGCGGGTCAAGTTTGTGATGCACGAGCATTTTCCTATGGGCAGCTTGGCCGACTTGCTAGCTGGTTAGTCCATAGTTACAATTATTATCATTAGAGAAGCAATCAAATGAGAATTCCTTTTTTTTTCTTCGAGAAATTGAGAACCGATCATCACGTGTCCCATGCGCATATTCAAAATTACATTTAATACAAAGTCAAACACACCAAGTTTGACTTTGTTATTGTGATACGTGTCAGATGGACATTCGAATATGCATCTTGATCTAAAATTGAGATTTGGTTCTTAGGTTCTCGAATTTTAAGGGATTCTTAACCGAACTCCCCTGTTATCATTATATATGCTTTAGCTGCTAGTTGTTTGTAGTCTATGGGTTATTTGTTGAAGGTTCATCTTTGTTTATGTATGTTGGAAATGCAGAAGGAAGAAATGGTCGGACAGCCCTAGATTGGCCGCAACGCCTAATGATAATTGAACATATCCTTCTCGCAACATCATTCATCCACAACAACCATCGCCCGCAGATCAAAAACATGCAGATGAATGTGCATGGAAGTATCAAGTCTAGCAATGTCATGATCCGCAACGATTTTTCTGCCTGCTTATCAAATTACGGATTCACACATTTGGCCCTCCCTGATAAGCAAGAGAGGCACTCCCCAACTAGTCGGATATCATCACCTCCTGATTATCGGCTAGAAGACTTTGTCCGTGATTGCAACTTTGAAAAGCCATCTCAACAGAAGGATGTGTATGATTTTGGAGTCTTGGTTTTGGACATGCTGGGAGGACCTAAAGGCGTACCTGATAAGGTTCACTGTATTAGGACGAATAAGGAGAAGATTAAGAATGAGAAAGTGGAGTTTTTTGAGCTTGCCTTGAATCAAAGAGAGAGGAAACAGGCTATGGTGGCTCTTGATATGGCCTTGGCATGTGTTGATGAGTTGGCCGAGACAAGGCCTTCGATGAACAGTATTTTAAAACTAGATATTTTCAGCAAGCACCGTGGCTCATCAATATACCCTTGGGTTTTATTAGGGTTTTGATGATTGACATGGGACATATGAATTGATAACATGTTTGACTGAAAAAATCATACCACAATTGCATTATACACTACACTAGATGGATACTTGGGTAAGTGAGTTTGAGTAAGTGACATAATGACTAGTCCGTCGCATTACTACCCTTGGGCGACTAAGTAAATAGGTATGTCCCGTAAGGGACCTTATGCGACTGAACCTAATGTCACAGATCAAAGTTTGTAACAAAAATATCCTTATGCGACTACACCTTATGTCACATACCAAAGTCGGTCGCATTAGTTCCCTTATACGACTGAATCTTATGTAACAGACCCTAAGTCTGGCCCATAAGTGTCCTTATGCCACAATTCTTGGGTTGCGCCTCGAAGTTAGTCGTGCAAGTAAATGTTGGAAATGCCACGTCAGCTTACGAAATTTGAAAAGCGTTGACTGTTTTATGATTATTGAGCTTATTGTTGCATTAAAGACGACCGGTACACCTATCCGTTACTTACACGACTAATATAGTGAAAGTGTGTCGCAAAAAGACTCAACATTAAATGAAAAAACATAAAACACCTTCAAAGTGTGGTGTGATGCATTATCACACATGTTGAGACAGGCTTGTGGAGGGATATGGAGAAACAAACAGTGGTGTGATGCATTGGCAACCGAACCCCACCATAGAGATTCTTCAAGATACATTTGCTTTTCGACATATGCATCAAGATGATCAGATGAATATGAATACAGAGGATGGTCATTTCGGAAGTAGGATGGCTTATGAAAGGTACAACAATGTTGTAGGCGAAGCTCATACTTCTTTATACAGAAGTTCTGACAAAACCATTTTTCAAACTATTTTAAGGACAATACAAATAAATATTGAGAGTCTGATGTCGGAGAAGGGGTACCCCTTACAAAAAAGTCATGGGCACATGTATAACAGTATTGTAGGATAAACCGGTTTAATAAATTCTGTACAGATCTGTGAAGAACTTCTTCCTCGGAACAAAAAGTCATGGGCCTCATGACACAAGTTATCTTCGAGACATCAAAAAAGAAGCTGGATTGCTCTTTATATTGCTTTTTACCGCTTGTTTTTATTGCCATTTTTGTTCTTCTTCTTTTTATTGTTTTATTTTCCGCCTCCTTTGTTCTTCTTGTTGCCTTTTGGTGGAGTATATGTACCTTCAAGGTATGTGTACTCCAATATATTTTAACATGGCAAACATCTGGTTCATGTGTTACTTGAGTGTGCACATGACAAACATCTTGTTCATGTGTTACTTGAGTTTGCACAACAAACTTGTTCGTCCCGAACAAGAACAAGTCATAAAAGAAAAACAAATGTAACACAGTAATTTCTTCGACGCCTGGATAAATGCTACATGAATATGAATTGTTAGTCTAGATTCAGCTTTTCTATGCATAACTCAATCGTTACTCAAATCATCATGCTCAACACAGAATTAACTTGATACATGTTACCTTTGAGCTGAAATTCAAACCAATTCGAATGAATGGGAGATAGTCCTCTTTAGACCCATGATCTGCATTCGATGTCCCGAACTCTAGCTATATGGTTATACTTCAGTACTTTTTCTGGCACGTGATTCATCCGAGCTTCAAGGTTTTGAGCTTTTCTTTCTCTGTTGGACAACTGTAGTGACTGTTTTTGGCCTTTGGCTCTTGTGTATGAATGATGTACTTCACTTTTTTTCTGTATAAACCTTCACAACTTGGCTGATTTTTCTTGAACTTTGCTCCTTTATTGTGAATTGCTTTTTCTTATCCTCCCCGCTCTTTCTTATCCTTGCCCTTTTGACGAGAGTCAAGATGGGGGCCCTCCACCTTTTCTAGGTTACTTCGGACGGTCTGTTTTCCCTTCCTGCTTACTTACATAAACGCTGCAGTGGCGGAGCAAACTCTGAACTATAAAACTCAAAGTGCTAGCCTCCACTAAATCCATACAACCATATAACTAGAAATCCGGTCCTTTGAATGCTTCGTCAAGTCTCTCTAGGACACTGCTATCAACTCCACATCCCTGTTTATCTCAACTCAAAAGAACACATAATGGATTTTGAACAAGAAAAAATAAGAAACACAGTACGATATGCAAGAAAAAAATAAACGTGTTGACACAACAAACTGACTGACTCTCCCACCCCACACTTTTGAACCAAGCCGTGTCCTCACGACACGACTTTAGTTCAAAGACACAGACAATGCAAGCACACACTAAAGAGGGAGAGAAAAAAATGGTGAAGAGGCACTCCCCTAGTCCTCATCGGCGGTTTATGGTGGTGCGAGACTTTCAAAATAGGCATATGCTTAGCCATGGTCTCCATCCTGGTTTCCATTCAGTTTTCGTTTCTCCGTAGCTCGAATGAAACTACTATAGAGACCTGCTTGCAAGACCTAGCTTGTTTTTTCTCCTTATGATGCTTCCAACTCACGAGTGTGTTTTTGAATGACAGTTTGTAGATGGCCATCCAGTTTCGAGACTTGCACAATGGGATACTAGCAGCCACGTTGTAAAGTTAACCAAACGCAGCCATGGTTGAGACAATCATACCATGCTTTGAGTGCCTTCACACGATTAGAATGGAACTCGAGCTGTTTGACAGTGGATAGAAGACATGTAAAACTAGTCAATTCTTCAGATGTGCTCAGCATGCATGTTGTTTCAGCGGTGGGTCGACCAAGATTCAGCACGTAGCAGTTGTTCGAAGCTCTTCTTCCGGTGAGGACTGGATCATTCTGGTTGTTCTTCACAACACACGTGTCCTGCGTGAACTGAACCCGATGCTCTCCGTCGCACAGCTGGCTTATGCTGATTAGATTTGCCTGCAGTCCTTCGACAAGAAGAACTTCCTTAAATCTGGGTAGGCCTGGAACCTTCAATGTTCCTCTTCCGAGAACTCTGCCTTCTACTCCATCTCAATGTCACTGTTTTGCCTTTGAATGTCTCTACCTTAGTCAGAAACTCCGGATTACCAGTCATGTGTCTAGAACAACCACTGTCAAAGTACCATTTCTCCATCTCCAGATGACTGGTTAAACTGAATGCTACATAACAGACCTCACTCTTTTTCTTAACTCTCCATACTTGCTTCAGATGAGTTTTCGGGACTTGATTCATTTTTCTGAGAAACTTATGAAAATCCGAGCATCTTGGCTTGATGTGTCCCACTCGATTGCAGAAAAAGCACCTTCGTCTGTCTTGTCTCCTCGAGGGGTACTAGGTTGCTTTTCCTCGTGGGTGATGTTCAGCTGGAACAGTGTGTGATCGTGGCTCAGATTTCATAAACGTTGTATTTCCGGAGCTAGATATGCCAGTGAATCCTAGTCCTTTGTGACCGCCCCTATCCTTTGAGCTCCCAGTATCCGTCTAGATCTTTAGTTCCAGAATTTAGCATCTTGATTGACTACTTCAGGTTGTTCAGCAATTCAAGAGTTTCCGCATGAACAAGTTTATCTGTTTCAAGTTCACATTTCAAGGCATCCACAGTATCGAGAAGGATTACATCTCCTCGTCTTAGAGCAGCATTCTTTCTTTTTAGATCATCTAAGATTCCTGGATATTCGCCTTGACTCTTTTCAATCTGAATCTTCACAGATGACACAACTGCCAGTAGTTCAGCCTTTTGTGCAACAAATTCAGCTCTTTCACCTTTTGCTTTAATCAACTGAGCTTGAAGATCAGTGATTGTCTGTTGATGTTCCACCTTCTTAGCTACAAGGATAGCAGCCTCTTCCCATAGCTTTTCTTTTTCTTCCTTCAGGTCTGCAAGATTGCTGCGGTGTTGTTTTTTCTGCTCAACTTCATTCAGCCACTTCTGGAACAACTCCTTGTACTTGTTAGCAAAGTCTTCATCAATAATTTCTTCATCATTACTGCAGCTTGAGTACTGTGTGTGATCCACCGAGGATGACTTTGAATCTACTACTTTGTTCCTTTCTTCTTCCTGGTGGACATATGTAGCAAGAGATACAAAATTATTGGACTCACCTTCCTGATCAGACTCACTATCACCCCAGCTAACAGCATAGGCATTCTTCTTCTTTTGTGTGTTGACGCATTCTGCCTGAATATGTCCATAGCCTTCACATTCTCGGCATTGAATCCCTTTGCCCTTGTTGTCCTGATTGACACCTCCAGATCTGTCCTTCTTTTGAAAATTTTCTTTCTTCTGGAACCTTGAATTGGATGACTGACCTGGACCAGAACTTGGATTGTATTGTCTTCTCATTAACTTTCCGAAGTTCTTAGCGAACATGGCATAATGTTGTTCAGACAGCTCCCCTGTTTTGTCATGAACAACATACGCTTCCGCTTTCAGACCAACACTTTTGACCTTCATGAGTTGTTCTTCTTCATTCATCTCCATCTCATGGGACTGAAGAGATCCCATCAGTTCATCCAACCTCATGGTCTTCACATCATGAGCTTCTTTGACTGCGAGAGCCTTCATTGCGTACCGCTTTGGTAAAGACCTCAGCACCTTTCTTACAGCGTCTCTTCGGTCATGGGCTCTCCAAGAGCAAACGATTCATTAGAAATATCAAGCACCCTTGTGTTGAAGTCAGCTATGGTCCCGTCCTCCAGCATTCTTAGATTTTCGAATTTTGACGTGACCATCTCCATTCTAGATTTTTGACCTTGGTCGTACCTTCATGAGCGGTTTGCAGTATATCCCATGCCTTCTTCGCAATCTCACAGGTTGAAATCATCTTGAAATTATTACCATCAACTCCTGAGAATATGGCATTCATTGCTTTGGAGTTTGCGACTTCAGCATTCTTGCGAATTTCGGTCCACTTGTCTTTGGCAAAAAGGCTAACTTTGCCAGCTTCGGTAATCACTGGATGTGTCCATCCGTTTTCAACAGCTTCCTAAACTGATTCATCCTGTGACTTTAGGAAGGCCTTCATTTGCACTCTCCAATATCCATACTTGTTTCCTTCCAGCAGCGGTGGTCGCGTGATGTTCTGCCCTTCTCTTAAATCCATCTCAAACAACTTCCGGATCTCACTCTGTGCATTGAGTGTTTGCTCTTATACCAATTGTAATCTTTCCCTATTAGTTGAGATGTTGTTCTGGTCGGGTGCAGAACAAATACAAGAACAACTTATGCAAAAATAAATGCAGTGCGGAAAATAAATGACACGCAAAGTTGTTACCCAGTTCGGTGTTAACGAGCCTACGTCTGGGGGGATGTCTCCTTAGCCCGGTGGATAGCAATTCACTAATAATGAGTATTGCAAGTACATGATATTACGTTTACAGAATCCCTCTTAAACAACCTGAGCCTCGGACACTCTAGCAATCGCTAACTAGGTCTCCCCCTAGATCTGAGCCTCGCCTCTGATTCCACCAGAATGATCCTCCACGAGAATCAGTGCCTTCTCCCGAATGCGCGAATGAACACCAGCGCGTGTAGCTTCAAGGTTGTTCTACGATCAGTCTGCCGAGCACTAGAACAGACTGAATCGGAGCGCCGTGAGTAATCAGTGACGATTAGTTCACCGGCCGTTTGCCTCCTCCCTTCAGTGAGTATGAGCGTGTATAATATCTCCGTGAGTGATGAGTATTGTGAATGCCTCAGCCCTCTATATATTGGACGGTAGAAACCCTAAACCGAATAGGACTTCTAATCTAAACCGCCCATCTCATTAGGAAATCTTTCCTAAATCTTTTAGGAAACATTCCTAATATCTTGCTCATATCTCTTGTAGATAGTCCTTCAATATATCTTCAATCTCGTTTTAAGAAATCTTCGATTATCTTCTTTGCTAAGATATCTTCAAGCGCAAGTAATCTTCCAAACCGACTTGCATTATCTTCAACGTCCTAAACAGTTTTAGGAAACTACTGCTTGTCTAACTTGTGCTACGTCGGTTGGAACAAGTTTCCTAATCTGATTTTAGGAAACTTTTCCTTCTGTCCTTCTATGTGCAACCACCTCGATCTCCAACGGTCGACTGAGTTTTCTAATCTGAATTAGGAAACATTCGATCTGCTACAACTTGTTATAGGACAGTTGTCTCTTCTAGTCTTGAACAACTATACTAAGTTTTGCCAAACTACATGCCATAAAACTAACAGTACTCATATAATGTTTCACCCTTGAATAGTTCAATGTTAGAAATTTTTTCGCGGATTTTAAATCGAAAGGATGGTGGAGAAAAGTTTTTTATAAATCTGGCTCGTAGAACCAACCAAGTAATTTCACAATCTGCAGATGATGAGTAATACCAAGATCTTGCAGAGTCAGTTAAAGAAAAGAAAAAGATTTTTAACTTAAACTTCTTCAATGATTCTTCTGTCGGCTTTACGGCGCTGCAGGCATAGTGAAACTTCTTCACATGCGTTACAGGATTTTCTCCAACCTCACCTCTAAATTTCGTAAGACGTTCAATCATCCAACACTTAACCTCACTGCCAATCATCACCCTCTTCGTCTTCGTCGTCACAAGCGCAGCTCCCCGGCAACGGCGCCAAAATTTGACGTGCGTCGTCTAACACGTCAAACTTAAATTTATATTTCTCCTGCTAGTAAACTCGTCGAACGCTTCGCCTTCCCCTCCAGAGCCGTCTTCTGATCTTCGTAGGATGATGGATCCTTGAAACCCTTTTCCAAAACCCTTAATTTATAAGTTTTTGGGTTTCTAAATCTGTGTTGGGCTAAAATTTCCAATTCCCGGATTTGCTGACATCATCACCTCGTCTGGTCTCTGTGGACACGGTACATATTAGCGGCGCGGACTTTGTACATTTTATCGGCACGGACTGCGCATTTCAAAAGCACACAGTCCGTGATCCTCTCAGAGATAGTTCACCCATTATACGCATCTAGTTTGACTTCGGCTATCAATTAGACCTTCCAAATGACCTCCGATGCTCTTGGTGTGAACTAGAGAGTTGTAGAGAATTGATTCAGCTACGCATCGACATGTAGCTCATAGTTTTCTGATCAATGATCGATGCACAGCACTCTGTCGAACCTCCAAAGGTCTGATCTGCCACTGAGGTGTTTTTGTCACGAAATGCCGTCTTTTTTGCGCGTTTCCTCCTAGAGCTTTCGAAACACCTGAAATGTAAAACCATACTAAAAAGTAAATGTTCGCGTATAAAAGTGTCGAAATAGATGAGAATAATTAGTTCGACGAGTCGTATAATTACGACTCCTCGCACATGTACACCAGTATTGTAGGATAAACCGATTTAATAAATTCTGTACAGATCAGTGAAAAACTTCTTC
This sequence comes from Rhodiola chrysanthemifolia, assembly GCA_033675395.1. Lineage (NCBI taxonomy): Eukaryota > Viridiplantae > Streptophyta > Magnoliopsida > Saxifragales > Crassulaceae > Rhodiola > Rhodiola chrysanthemifolia. The sequence goes on from CM066207.1 coordinate 16,075,964, forward strand.
CTCGGAACAAAAAGTCATGGGCCTCATGACAGAAGTAGTCTTCTAGACATCATCATCAGCTACATCCAAAAAGAAGCTGGATTGCTCTTTATATTGCTTTCTACCGCTTGTTTTTTGTTGTTGCCATTTTTGTTCTTCTTTTTATTGTTTTATTTTCCGCCTCCTACTTTTTCCCAATTTTGGTCGACAAAAAGTTCTTGATCCTCGTTGGTGGCTGCCTCCCTTTTTTCCAATTTTTCTAAAAACCTTACCCAGATTGCGTTTTTGACCCACTTAGCCAGTGTCATCTGATAAGTGACACAAGTGACACTGTTTGGACCAGAGACTTGATTTTTTCTCCTTGTGTCGACAGATCTTGACACAGGTGACATTGGCGCATAGTAAGATGACCTCTTGACCTCAAGTTTTGACACTCTTAAAGGCTAATGATGCCTAGTTGTAGCCTAGATTCAAAATCAAGTCATTAGCAATGAACTAGATAGTCGAGTAATTGGGTAATGCCAACGCCTTCGAAATTCGAGTACTCAAATATAAGCTAGCGCATAAAATGTGAAAGTGCCTAGACACGAATAATGTCAATAGAATGCACTACACACCCACTCCAAACTTGAGAGGAATCTTAGTCCCTAAGCGACAAAAACATAAAAATAAAAAAGTGTAGTGCAAAGGGCTTCCTTGAAATTGTAGCTCATAGAGTGTGATTCGTGGTTTGCTCATTCCTTTCCCGCGTATGACATTCAATATGTAAAAAAAAACAAGTGACCACTACATAGAAATTATTAGCACATGTCACAAGTATAATGTATAATTATAGTAAGGACTCCACACTTTATTTAAAAGCGTCTAGCGAGTAATGATGTGAGTGCAAAATATATTTGACAAGGCATCTTACAAATGGTTTTACTTCACTCGTAGACTTAGTTTAACGTTTTGGCAAGACTAGCAAAGTGCCTCATGGAGTCTCTTGAGAGAAGTCTTTTGCTCAAATAACTTCTCACGGGGCTCTAGATGCTAGAGGCATCAATCAACCTTCAAACACCATTTGAACATTCGTCCATGAAGCCTTCGATGGACTTTTAGTTGTGAGTTTAACCCCTCCAAAAGTATGATTCTTATTAGAATGGAGGGATTGTGGGAGCTCCTTTCAAAAAAATATTTCAACATGTGGTAGGAAACTCCAAAACTTGTCTCGAGATAGCTTGATGAAGAACGGGTCTTCAAAACTTGTCTCGAGTTTGATGGGCACACCGTCCTTGAGTTTCTCAATGCCTTCCTTGGGTGCCCAATCCTCTAACTCCTTCTCAAAACTTGCATTCTCTTATATGCGAAGTTACTCTCTTGTAGCGTCCATGTAAACCTCAACAAAGTCTTCATACATTCCAAATCCTCGTGGCTGTTCATCCTCTATCTCCTCTTCAAAAACACATTCAACCTCATATTCAAGCTCACTTATAGCAGGAAGGGGGAGGTCTTCTTCCTGCAAAAAACACATTTCTTCTGTGCATGATTCACCAGCGTGGAAAAGTTCCTCAATAAAGATCCTAGGCATTGATGGAATGGTGAATTCTTGTATGTTCTTTTCCAAATGATCTTGAAACGTGCTAGTAGTGATGGGTGGTGCACTTTCGTGTTCCAACTAATCATCGGTGCAAGATTCACCATCCCACGCCTCGTTGTACGCTTGGGTAGCAACTCTCAAAAACACATCCTCCTTTGCTTGATCCCACTTTTGCTTCGAGGCAATACATTCAAGGGCTTCTTCTTTGGAAACCTCTTCTTCATGATCCAAGTTTGTATTTTCAATTGCTCGTTGCGCTAATTTCTTTTCTAACACTTGGTTTTGGGCAGCGAGTTCATCTAAACGTCGGTTCAAAGCTTCAAAATTTTGTAGCATGTTCAGATTGTCTTGGGCAACCTTGGCTTGGTAAGCTTCAAGCATGACTTCCATATCGGAGAGTCCACCATCAGGTTGGGACATCGGAAGGTATTGGTGGTACGTAGGAGTCTTCTTCGAATGAACATTGGCTATCATCTCAATTTGGAGAGTATGAATGTGTTGGATATTCGTTATCTCCCCAATAAAAGTTAGGTTGCTCTCCCTCTTGGTCATATTTTACATTGTACGAGACTTGTTATTGTATGAATACATCGTCGCAAAATTAAAAGAACAAAAGTAACAGATGTGAATAGAGAATATACAAAAGAAAGAAAAAAATATTTACAAGACTAGTCGAGATATCCACACAACCAAGGCTAATGACAAGTTAATGCGTAGCTCCCCGGCAACAACGGCATTTTGACGTGTAGTATTTTGAGCGTCAAAAATAATTTATAAAATCGGTAAGTACCGGATCATCCAAGGGCGGAAGTTTAAACTTGTGCACTGCTTAAGTTTGTATTTCTACTTATCCAAATCCAAATCGAGTTTTTGGTTTGTTTTTAAAACAAATGAAAGTAAGAAAAGGTTTTTGTTGATTTCAAGAGATATTTTGGGGAACTACTTCACTTACGTAACATTTGAATCGAGTTTATTATCTGGCATGCATGGATTTGCCTATACAAATTAGAAAATAGTCGTACACTCCAAATATGACCTCACACTTTTGGTGCTATTGGCTTATATGGGAAATCTACCTTAAACTACGAACCTCACCTTTTTGGTACTATTGGTTCGAACCTCAACCTTATAAAGATGGACATGCAGAGTTACTCAATGATGAAGGAGCTATCTTTAAGGCAAACGGACAAAGGCTCAAACACTATTGTGAACAAACTCGGGATGAGCGTAGTGCAAATTATTCTTTGACCGACCCATGAAAAGGCTACAAATCTGCTTGAGGAGGGATCCTAGCAAAGGACTCCTCAAGTGTGTTTCTTGAAAAGAGATTCGGCTCGGTCTTTGCCAGGACGTTAAACTAGGCCCTCACGGGAGGTAGCCTGGGTTGTGATTTGTCCCTCCATGACTAGTAATTCCTTATATGTTTGGCATGCGTACATTAAACTTTGAATGTGAACATGAGTGCTAGGATGCATGATTAGGTGTGCTTGGTGTGAATTGGTGCCTGCATGTAATTTCTAAGTGGTGGATGATGTCCTAAGTGTGGAGTGTATGATCCTAGCTTGCTTTTTGTTGAAAATCGTATATATGCTAGTGATTTCTTGGGAGAGCATGCTTTGAGTTTGCATTGAGTTTTGGGTGAATCTTGAGTGATGTTCGTCCATGCTGCGGAGGGAAAATTTCTAAGTGTGGAGTTGGAATTCGAGTAAGAATCAAAGGACCTTTGGAGCCAAAACTTATTTTTTTTGAAACACGTCTTCAGTCGGTCGACATGGAAGAGATCTGTATCCAGTCGACCGACTCGATGAATCACTCAGACTACGCTGAAATCTCACCAATCCAGTCGACCGATTGGACATCGCTTATCCAAATCACTCAGTTGCTCATTTCAAACTCATTTCAGCCGACTCCAATCCACTCGATCGACTGCCGAACCCTGGCCCAACTCCGACCTTCGCTCGACCGCCACTCCCAGCCTCTCCACCCTCGACTCGCCTTTGTCCGACCACCTCGCAACCATCCTTTCCATCCCACCTTTTATCCGCTGACCTCCACCTCCTATCTCCTCATTCCGCCATTAAAAACCGCCGCTCAACCCATCAATCGACTCAAAATCCACCACATCACAAACCCCAGACACCGATTTTGTCCGACGAAGTCGATTGAGCAAACCCGTTTTCGGCCAAAATCGTCAGTCCAGTCGACCGACTGACATTAGCCTGAAAACCAGTCGACCGACTGGCCATTGATCAGCTCAGAATTTCAGTTCCCTCTCCTCATTCCGACCATGCCTAAAGGTGCTTCCTCTTCCAAATCAAAGTCAAAAGGCAAGGAGATAGCCCATGAGCTCCTTAGTGACGATCCCATTGATAAACACTATGAAAATGACGAGGATGATAGGCCTCTTGTCACACGTGAGAGGAAGCTGCTGAGAGCCTCATTGAGAGTCTCTAGCTCAGCCATGGAAGAGGAAATGGACGCTCCTCCGGCTTCACCCATGCCTCCTCCCTCAAAGAAAAGCGGGCCTCATAAGGGTGCGTCCTCTCAACCAAAGAAACCGAAGAAAAGGAAGGCCCTCGTGCCTCCAATTCCGAGAGTGCCCTCGCCCACACTTGCAGCACCTCTCCCTTGCGCACTCGTCCCAGTAGTGCCGAATGAAGGTCCATTGGAGAGCACTTTGCCACTCCCCACCCCTTACCCCTTCTCCGAGCCTCTCGTGTTCGAAGATGAAAAGAACCAGCAGCATTATGCTACTATAAAGAAGAAGGGGAAGGAAGCCATCACGACTCTCTACCCTAACATGGAGCTCCTTAGAGGCCGTGACCTCGAAGTCGCCGATGAGGTACATTCTCGGCTTGTGCATAGTGGACTAAATTTCTTATTTTTGGATGATCATGGATCCTACCAAAGGGTAGTTGAGGAATTTGTTAGCTTGTTTGAATGGTTTAAGGATGAGGAGGGGCAATTCTTTTGGAAATTGGTTTTGGGAGGAAGGCAATTCAAGATAAAGTAGAGTGTGATCCAAGAATGGTCGGGTTTTCCTCCTCATGGTGTAGAAATGCGGAAATTCAATGAGCGCGAACAAAGTAGATTTTGGAAGAGGATATCGGGGAGGCAAGAGTGGTTTATCTGATCTTATAACTCTTCCGCCATCGCCAACCCGGTTTGGAAAGTTATCCACCACCTTATAGCCATCGGGATAAACACTCGGACGGGGAAGGCTAGGTCGTTTACCCTTCCCGATATGGAAATTATGATGGTCATAGACCATTGGGAGGTCCTCGATTGGCTAGACATCCTTGCCTCCCGATTCGAGAGCATTGTTAAGGAGTCCTCGCGGAATCTTGCTTTGGGAGGAGACTCCTTAATCACGTTGATCGCCATAAGGTGTAACTTCACCTTTGGCCATGAGGGATGCCCCAAGCCATCAAAGAGTGTCCTTGATGTGCCCACCATGAAGCATATGCGATTTCTCAAGGCAGATGGAAAAACTGGGCGGAAGACAAGAAGCCTCACAAGAAGGAGCTTCGGGATAAAGCAACGCATAGAAGGCAGATATTCAAGCAAGATAACCGCCTCTACTGCATAGCCAATCTCACTCCATCCCCTCATTCCTCTCCTATTCGTTCTCTTACGACGGCTACCGAACCCGCGGCTCCCATTGCTGAGGAGTTACCCACCGAGGAGCCTGCCGTTGAGAGTGCTCCCCGAGCTAGCGGGGATTGGGATGAGTGGCGAGAGCGAGTCTCCTCCGACTTTGCAGATTTGAAGAGTGACTTGGCTCGGCTTGAGGATTTTGCTAGAGAGGCAAACTCGAGAGCTCGCCAGGAGTCGGAGTGGCTCCGTGCTACACTACTGTCCATAATCAGAGGTTCTAGTGCTCCAGTTGATGCTCCTACGGTTGATCCAGGGCCTTCTGTCCCTCGTGCCACCTCTCCCTTGCCTGCCACGCCATCTACTAGACCCGAGGAGGCGGGCACGCCAGTTACTGATGCCATGGAGGAGGTCGATGGAGCCACTACTAGAGAGGCCACTCCGGTAGGCGACGAGGCTACATCTTGAGCTTGTATTGCATTTTGTTCATACTTGTGTCGATGTTTTGATGCTTTCTTGCTTAGATCATGAACTTTGATATTAAGTCGCATTTTGGCACAATTTTGGATGATGTATGCCATCTTTATGATGTACTCTTGACTTATCTTTGGTTGTATGCTATATTCTTGTGTTATCGAAGGTGTTTTACCATTATTGATCGTAGAAATTACAGGATATTTATACTCATGCTCTTCTCATGCCAAAATTACCTTCTTTACCTACTTATGCAACCAAATGAATATATCTCATTCCCAAGGGTTATATCATCGGTTCTTCAACACATTCTACAAATGGGGGGAGTTCCTATGCGCCTTTGCCTTTATTTTATCATTCTTTGCGCTTAGGGACTAAGCTTGAATTAAGTGTAGAGTGGGTTAATGCGCATAGTTCACATGCTTTCATGCCATGCATATCATTTTTGATGGACACTTCATCTTTTGCACCTTATCCCTAACATGAGAGTGTTTTTTTAACCACATGGGCTTGTGACTATCAATTCTAAATCCCTATAAATCACATCTAGCCTACTTTTCATTTTATTGGATCTTGAACTTAGAACCGACCTAATCCTTTGAATATTCTTGTGAATCAATATCATTGCTATCTCTTGTCTATCTAATTTTCTAAGTATTTTCGTTGAAATACCTTGGATTAAGTTTTAACAAGCACTTTAAAAAAACTTTCACGGAAAACTTACACCTCTTGTATGCTCCTTGGTGACTTGAGTTCTTCTAACTTAGTGCCTTACCTATGATTGTTTGTCGCGCATTCCATACGTTCCTTGAACATATTGTCAAGTTTTAAGTGTGGAGTCAAAAACAAAAGAGGGCAAAAAATAGGCCCCAACAAAAAATGCTTCATTTTCATGGTCAAAAGAAGGCAAAGTCCCGACTAAAAACTTTCTCAAGTGCACAAGAAGTTTTGCTCCAAAATATTCAAATACCGGGGGTTAGGAAGAAAAGTTCCCCCTCGAAAGCATTTGGATTCCAAAGGCCATTTGAAAAAGAAAATAAGAAACACTTAAAACTTGACTTTATGTTCTTCCATCATTCTACATTTGTGTGAGTGCATCGTTTGTATTGTGTGCTAGTTAGATTAACTCATGGACGATCCTTGTGCTTGCACGGGAGCTATCATTTTGTCTATGCTTGCTTATTAAGAACTCTAGTGTCGAACTCCTCTTCCCTTATGGATTATGGCTTAAGCGCGTAAAACTTGGGAATGTGTTTCGTGTCGCGAGCCAATGGACTAGCCCTAGCTAGCATAGGTGACGCGAGTCGTTTGACGCTTCAAATTTAATATTTATATCTCCTGCAATAAGCTAGTGTAGCGGCAAGCAGGGTCGAACCCAAGGGAGCTGGTGTTGTTGAAGTTGTAACTAAAAACAATTAAAGGAAAGGGGATGTGAGTGATTATGAGTGCAAGAGACGAAAATAGCAAGAAAGACTCGATAAGAGAGAACATTCAGCTTAGGGTTTCTATTGTGACATGTTTATCATTGACTGCTAAATATCTAATCTCATGTTTCAAAGTGTGGTTGTTCCGACAAAGGTAACAATCCAAAGTATCCCGACAAAGGTGATACCCCACAATCTAACCCGACAAAGGTGTCAGACTTCTAAGTCTTTCCTAAACTTAATAATCCGACAAATGTATTATTTAGCTTAGGTGTTACGACCTACCTTTACGACAAAGTTTCCAGTAGATATTAACGGTAAGAATTAACTGCTCAATTAAGCTTTGCGACAAAGGTTCCACTTAATCTAACAAGTTAATTCATAAGATAGCACAAGAACTAGTAAAACATGAAATAGCACTAAGAACAAAGTCTCAAAACATAAGTCACAATATGCGAAACCCTAAACTGAATTAGGAATTTAGCTACACATGATGGAAATAAAACACATAGTGAAAGTAGAAAATTCTTCTCTCGTCGAATGCTTACGTCTTCTCCAGAGCCGTCTTCTGAATGGTAGAATATGAGATTATGAGATGATGGAAACCCTAACCCAAACATCTTATTTATAGCAAAAAGTAGGGTTTCCAAGTCTGATTTTTGGGCTTGATTTCCAAGTTTCGGCCTGCTGACGTAATCAAAACGCGTTGCTGACGGCATCGTCGTGGACACTATTCAGCCACGGACCATGAACACTTTAGCGGCGAGTTAAAATTTACATGGTCCGCCATCCTTTCGGAGGCTGTTCACCCATTCTGCACATTTGTTTTGCCTTCGGCTCTCGATTAGACCCTCCAAATGACCTCGGATGCTCTCGGTGTGAACTAGAGAGTTGTATGGAATTGAGTCAGCTACGCCAAGGAATGTATTTCGTATTTTTATGATCAACGGTCAATTCCCAGCACTCCATCGAACGTCCAATGGTCTGATCTGCCATTGTGGTGTTTTTGGCACAAAATGCCACCTTTTATGCGCGTTTCCTCCTTGAGCTTCCGAAACACCTGAAATGCAAAACATACTAAAAAGTAAATGTTCGCTTATAAAAGTGTCGAAATAAATGGGATTAGTGTATTCGACGAGTCGTATAAATACGACTCATCAAACCACCCCACACTTAAAATTGTTCGTCCCGAACAAGAACAGGTCATAGAAGGAAAACAAATATCACACCACAATTTCTTCGACGTCCTGGATAATGCTACATGAATATGAGTTGCTAGTCTGGACTTGCTTTTCTATGCATAACTCAATCGTTACTCAAATCATCATGCTTCACATAGAAATAACTTGATACGTGTTACCTTTGAGCTGAAATTCATATCAATTCGGATGAATGAGAGATAGTCCTTTTTAGACCCATGATTGCACTCGCGGTCCCGAACTCTAGCTATATGGTTATACTTCATTGCTTTTTCTGGCACGTGATTCATTCACGCTTCAAGGTTTTTGAGCTTTCTTTCTTCTTTTGTTGGACAGCTTTTGTAGTGACTTTCTTTGGCCTTTAGCTCTTGTGTATGAACGATGTACTTCACTTTTTGCGTGTAGAACTTTCACAATTTGGCTGATTTTTCTTGAGCTTTGCTCCTTTGTTGTGAATAGCTTGCCCTTTTTCTTCCTTTTCTTTTGAAGGAGGTCCAATCATCGTCCACAATCATATGGAAATACCTCCCCGCTCTTTCTCATCCTCGACCTTTTTGACGCGAGTCAAGATGAGGGTCACCCACCTTTTCCCGGTTACTTCGGACTAGAGATAGGACGGTCTGTTTTCCCATCCCGCTTACCTACATAAACACTGCAGTGGCGGAGCAAACTCTGAACCATATCATCTCGAAGTGCTAGCCTCCCCGAAATCCATATAACCATATAACTCGAAATTCGATCCTTTGAATGCTTCGTCAAGTCTCTCTAGGGCATTTCTATCAACTCCACATCCCTGTTTATCTCAATTGAAAAGACACGCAGTGGGTTAAATTCACATGTAAAAGCACAATTCAGATTTCACGAGAGAAATACATCTAATCAGCATCATATATTTCACATCATCAACATCCAATACTGCATATTCAGGAAAAAGAGAGAGATTTCATACAAAATTTTTTTATAAAGGAAACGTGCTGACACAGAACATATGCAAGAAAAATAAATATGCTGACACAACAAACTGACTCACTCTCCTACCCCACACTTTTGAATAACGTTGTGTCCTCATGGTACGACTTAAATTCAAAGACACAACAATGCAAGACATACAAACATATAGGTAAAGGAAGAGAGCAAAGTGAACAGGTACTCCCCTCGTTTCGTCGTGTGAAGATGAGAATTCGGGTCAAACGAGTCGGTCAACGCTGGTCAATGGTCAACCGCGCCTGATGAAGAGATTACACCGCGCATGAAGAACACATTAGCCATTTAAAATGGCTTGCGGGCGCGGCGGATAATGTGTGCATGGACCGCGATCCTCTCGAGATGTCACCTGTTTCCTGCATAAAAACGTTCTCCTTTCCCAAAGACAGTATAAAAACATGACTCAAGACTCTAACAAACATAAAACGAAATAAAAAAATGGAAAAAAACAAAAAATTTGCCGGGCTGCCTCCCTTCGAGTGCCTTTGTTTTACGTCGCTGGCTCGACGATACCTCATTAGGAATCACAAGTTAGGATCCCATGGTCCTGTGAGGTCAAACTTCGCCTCAGCTACTCCTGAACTCTGCTCATAGCCCTCGTCGAGTGGTGCTCTCGTGTTTGCTCTCCATCGATCAGGCGGGTTTGCCTTCACATCCTCTTGAGTTTGCGAGGATACTTTGATCATAGCCGCTGGTCCAGTTGCACAACTGGTCTCATCTGGTGGGTCTGGAAGTAGGGCACCAAGGTACGATGTGTTCACTATGTCCGGTGGTTTCTTCGTGCTCGGGTGGTCCCCATCCTCATAGATTTAATTCGATGTCCTGCCACCAAACGCAAGTGACAACAAGCTTGTGTCCATGTCAATCTTGGTTTTGGTGGCGAAGAGGAACGGCCGTTCCAAGATAAGTGTCGGAGGATCATCATCTCTATCATCTCCCATCTGCAAAACATAGAAGTCTGCAGGAACAATGAGGTCTCCTACACGGAGTGTTAGATCCTCAAGTAAACCTATTGGACGAACACGAGACTTATCTCCTAACTCTATTAACAACTTAGGCGGTTTCAATGGACCAAGTCTCAAAGAGCAATATAAGGAATAAGGCATAGCATTAACAGCAGCACCCAAATCGATTAAGCAATGATTTATTAGAGTCTCACCAATACCGCAGGTGACTGTGAAGGCACCTGGGTCCTTATACTTTTCAGGCAGTGCCTCATGACTCGCTGCAATTGGGCGCTCCATCGTTGGCTTTTTACGCTCATCTCTTGCCTCTAGCCTGCCTCCTAGCTCATCCTTTTTGATCATGTGTTCTTCCAGAGCTCTTACCTGCACCGAAAACGGTAAAGGAGGATCAATTTGTAAATTCACCTCAGACAAGATCGCGGGTGAAGAACACTTTAAGTGTTCCATCCGCGGACTAATAAAATGATCATCGTCCGCGCTTATTAAATGTTCAGCGTCTGCGGATAGTGGACAGGTCGCGGGTCCTTCACAGTTTGTCACCACGGGTGGTGTGTATTTTAGCGGCCCGCGGATGCCGACAATATGTTCATCATCCGCGGTCCTCTCTGTCTCTGACACTTTTTCACTGATGTCCACTCGTTCTTCACCCGTAACTGCCAATGCACTGACATTTCCCCTCGGGTTAGGCACTGTCTACGACTGCAGCTTCCTTGGATCTCTCTTTAGCTCGGAAACAGTCTGGGCTAAGTAGGACATCTGCTTAGACAGCTCTGCTAAAGTCCCATCGGTCTTCACCTGATTTTGTTGCACAGTGCTGGCTATCTGCTGGGTGCTAGCTGCCAGCTCCTTCACTATATCCTCCAGAGACTTGCTGCTACTCTGATTACTAGGGCCTGCTTGATTGTAGACCTGCCCTCTCTACTGATATTAATTGTAGCCTCCTTGCTGTTGACGATACGGTGGACGGTAGTATTGTTGTTGAGGCTGCTGGGGTGCATGATTGTTGTAATTTTGGAATTCACCCACTGCATTGATATTGGCCTGAGTATCCTCCTGTAAACTAGGGCAGGCATCTGTCTTATGATTTGTTGCACCGCAGAACTCGCAAGGCTGCACCTAGGCCATCTGATTCATCATGAGCTTCTGCACCATCTCCCTCATCTGTTTAATCTCCTCAGTCATCTGATTTGATGGGGTCTCAGCCTTCGCAACGTTTCTAGTCCTGCTGAAGTCCTCATGACGGCTGGCCTCCTCTCTGAATCTAGTATTCTTAGCCACCTCAGCTATCAAATTTCGCACTCCAGCTGGGGACAGATTCATGATGGTCCCTCTAGCTGAGGCATATCTAGCAGCATCCTATCGAATGGTCTCAACCCATCCAGCAAGTACTCGATTTGCAGCTTCACATGAAGTCCCAAGTTGCAGCTGCTCTGCTCCAGGGCATTAAATTTCTCTAGATAGTCGTACATCGACTCATTAGGCCCTTGCCTGAGGTCCTGCAGCTGTCTACGAACCTATCCTGCCTTAGCTGCTGGGTAGTATTTGTCAAGGAACTTCTTCTGTATCTGGTCCCATGTCCTGATGCTACCTGAAGGAAGAGACAGAAACCAAGATCGAGCCATGACAGTTAAAGAAAAGTGAAAAGCTTCAAGTTTAAAATTCTCCACTGTGGCTCCATAGGGTCGGAGAGTCTGGCAGATGCCGTGGAAATCCTGCAGATGCCTGGTGGAAATCCTGCAGATGCCTGGTCGGAGAGTCTGGCAGATGCCGTGGAAATCCTCTTCCCTTATGGATTATGGCTTAAGCGCCTAAAACTTGGGAATGTGTTTCGTGTCGCGAGCCAATGGACTAGCCCTAGCTAGCATAGGTGACGCGCGTCGTTTGACGCTTCAAATTTAATATTTATATCTCCTGCAATAAGCTAGTGTAGCGGCAAGCAGGGTCAAACCCAAGGGAGCTGGTGGTGTTGAAGTTGTAACTAAAAACAATTAAAGGAAAGGGTGTGAGTGATTATGAGTGCAAGAGACGAAAATAGCAAGAAAGACTCGATAAGAGAGAACATTCAGCTTAGGGTTTCTATTGTGACATTTTATCATTGACTGCTAAATATCTAATCTCATGTTTCAAAGTGTGGTTTTTCCGACAAAGGTAACAATCCTAAGTATCCCGACAAAGGTGATACACCACAATCTAACCCGACAAAGGTGTTAGACTTCTAGTTCTTTCCTAAACTTGATAATCCGACAAAGGTATTATTTAGCCTAGGTGTTACGACCTACCTTTACGACAAAGTTTCCAGTAGATATTAACGGTAAGAATTAACTGCTCAATTAAGCTTTGCGACAAAGCTTCCACAAAATCTAACAAGTTAATTCATAAGATAGCACAAGAACTAGTAAAACATGAAATAGCACTAAGAACAAAGTCTCAAAACATAAGTCACAATATGCGAAACCCTAAACTGAATTAGGAATTTAGCTACACATGATGGAAATAAAACACATAGTGAAAGTAGAAAATTCTTCTCTCTCGTCAAATGCTTGCGTCCTCCAGAGCCGTCTTCAGAATGGTAGAATATGAGATTATGAGATGATAGAAACCCTAACCCAAACATCTTATTTATAGCAAAAAGTAGGGTTTCCAAGTCTGATTTTTGGGCTTGATTTCCAAGTTTCGGCCTGCTGACGTAATCAAAACGCGTTGCTAATGTCATCGCCGCGGATACTATTCATCCGCGGACCAAGAACACTTAAGAGCCGCGGACCATGAACACTTTAGCGGCGAGTTAAAATGCACATGGTCCGCCATCCTTTCGGAGGCTATTCGCCCATTCTGCGCATTTGTTTTGACTTCGGCTCTCGATTAGACCCTCCAAATGACTTCGGATGCTCTCGGTGTTAACTAGAGAGTTGTAGGGAATTGAGTCAGCTACGCAACAGCATATAGTTCGTATTTTTATGATCAACGTTTAATTCCCAGCACTCCGTCGAACGTCCAAAGGTCTGATCTGTCATTGTGGTGTTTTTGGCACAAAATGCCACCTTTTATGCGTGTTTCATCCTTGAGCTTCCGAAACACCTGAAATGCAAAACCATACTAAAACGTAAATGTTCGCATATAAAAGTGGCGAAATAAATGAGATTAGTTGATTCGACGAGTCGTATAAATACGACTCATCAATAGGCGGGCGGTTGACACTCTTTTGTGCGAACTAAAGTATCACTCTATTGTATTGCCTTGAAAATAGGTAGACTTTTGGATGAATCTTTTGATAGCCCTAGTATTGATGATCTCGAATGCACAACCTCATGGGTACTCAAATGGTTCAAAAGTTCTTTTGATGATATTGTGATGGTAGTCCTAGTTTGGGGTGAGGGATTGGTTTTGAGAAATCCTTGCCTTGGTTGAACACTCTTGCATTCATTCTCATGGGATAGGTGCAATAAGGGACTTGTGAGTATTCTCATTTCTGAAAACTCTCACGAGACTATAACTCGTCCACTAGGGTAGCCTAAGGGTTTAAAGTCTTAATGCATATGCTAAATGCATTCTTAACGCCTACGAAAAGGAGCTAGTTAGATTGTAAATACCTTTCGTTTTTCTTTCAATAACATGTTTAGAAAAAATGATCGAGACCTTTTGAAAGCTAGCGAGGCAATTAGATGAAAAACATAGCACCACTAGCATTTCGCCATTTGCACGACCTTGACATATTTGCATACGTTGTTCGGGACGAACAAAGCTTAAGTGTGGAGTGTTGATAAGTTGAGTTTTCGACTTATTAGTACTCATTTTTCACTATAGCTTTTGTTCGTTTCCGACGATATTTTGATGTCATTTGACCTTTTTCCCTACATTTCGGGTAGAAAACAAGATCATCTCAGTGTCAAAGCCTAAATACGAAAACTCGGGGAAAAATCGAAGAATAGAGCAAAGTATGGGCAAAAAGGGTCCCAAGTCGACCGACTGAATATCTCCCCTGTACTAGTCGGCCGACTGGATGACTAAGCAGGACTAGAAGTAAGCTAGCCCATCGAGTCGGTCGACTAGACCCTCCAGTCGACCGACTGAAAAGCAGCTTAGAGTGCTCAAAACTTACCAACCGCGAGTCGGTCGACTGAGGCGTTCAACCGGCCGACTGGATAAACAACTCAGGAGGTTAACAATCTACCAGTTTCGAGTCGGTCGACTGGATGATCACCACAGAAGAGACTGCATTTTAGCCTTCAGTCGACCGAATGGGATGCAAGCCGACACCAGACGACCGACTGCGCCTGCTACAGTACCGAATTTTACCCGAGGCTATAAATAGAAAGTGGCATGTTTGACCTAGGGGGCTGGCATCTTGGGGGGAAATTTCTAGAAAAAGAGGGTGAATCAAGGTCATCAATCAACATCAAACAAAAGAGAAGTGAAGATCAAAGGGAGACATTAGGATTAACCATCCAAATTCTATTCATCTTCTATTCTCATTTGTTGTGCTTAAACCCTACTCACATCATGTTGTCTTACATGATGTGTGAGTAGTCCCCTTGTGTTTTGAGGGTTTTTACAACCCTCTTTGGTACTCTATGATCATGTATACACATTGAATATACAATCTATGGTGTTGATTTCATTTTCACTAAGTGCTCTATTTATGACATGTTACCAAGTGTTTGATAAAATGCCTATGTGACATGTTAGTCTTAGAATTTGATCTAAGTATTGAAAATGCTTAGTGATGATTTGGATATGGTGGAAATGATCAAATCTAGTGTTTATGAGTGTAAATGCATGGATGTGAGGTTAACTAGAGCTTAATGCCTATAGCATTTATTACCTTGGGAGATGTTCCAAGGATAATAGTGTTATAGAGTGAATCAATATCTTGATTAAGTGAGGTTCTAATTAGGATGGCTTGACTGGTCTATCTTAGTCTAAGCTAGGTTCTAAACCAATTAACACCTAAAAACATTTGAATATTATGTATGTGATCGTGGGAAATACCAAGGAGGGGAGTAACCCCTCGAAATTCTCTTTGTATTGCATTAAAACCCCTTTGAAGTCATTTCATCGCTAGTTCTTGATTGAAAACCATCTCAACGTTGAATTGTAGGAATGGCCAAGTAGAAAACTTGATAAGTCTTGGCGCGCAATCAAATTTGCTCCCTTGGGTTCGACACCGGTCTTACCGATCATCATTATAAATTGTTTTTGACTATACGAAATTTACAATTGTCAATGATTCAATATTTTTCTTAAGAGCAGACTCGGGGGAAGTCATGAATCTCAAGGATATTCTACAACAGTATAAAAAAGCATCTGGACAGATGATAAACTTTGATAAGTCGGAGGTGTGTTTTAGTAAAAACACACCTGCTGACGTGCGTGTGGATTTTGGTAGCACTCTCAGAGTTTCTCAGGTGAACTACCATTCCAAATATCTGGGTCTTCCTTTACTTATGGGTTAGAGGAAGACAGAGATGGTTTAGGGGGAATTCTTGATAAAATGTGGAGAAAGGTTAATGACTGGAAGAGTAAAACTACTATCAGTGGGAGGGAGAGAAGTCTTAATCAAGGGTGTTCTTCAAGCAATGCCAGTTTATATGATGTCGGTCTATTATTTCCCGTGTAGTATTATCAGTGAGATTTATAAGTGAATGCTTCAGTTTTTGTGGGACAAGAAGGAGGGTGGCAAATGTATTAGTTGGATAAGGCAGGAAATTCTTCAGAAAATAAGTGTAATGGTGGTCTTGGCTTCAAAGATCGATATGCTTTTAATGATGTTATGCTTATGAAGATTGGTTGGAGAGTGGTGAATTGTCCCAGACTTCTCATGTCGCAGTTGTTGAAGGCGAGATATTGTAAGGGCATGAGCATTTTTGATGCAAGACTGGGTAGTTCTCCCTCTCATATATGGAGAGGAATAATGAAATCGCTAAAGATTCTGCTGGATGGTTTGTGGTGGGATGAACACGAGGAGACTTTCAGATGGAAACATTCTAGTAGTGGTACATTCTCTTTCACATCGGCATATGATGTTATAAAGATGAAGGCAGAGCAGCGGAATCCGGACTATGGGTGATGCGATACAGAATATCACACCAAGGATTGTGACAACGAACTGAAGGATTGGAGAAGAAGTTAGGGTTGAGGATTTCTGGACCTCCTCACAAGAAGCATCCACAGTCAATTCCGATTTGATAAGATTGTTGGATTTTGGAGAATATTTGACGCCTAAGTGTTGAGAGCTTGTTTCACTGTCGATCGGTGTCACTTCAACATCGCAAGGATCATCCAAGCCATAAGCAGCAACTTCTGGACCAAATACTTGAGATGGATTTTCTGGTTGAGTGCTTTGATCTTCAAATAGCAGTTCCGATTGACTAAGCTGGACCATCTGCTCCAAGACATCAATTATACGATCGAATTTATTTGCCCTGGACTCAGCCTGAAGTTGCATAGATTCTTCAAACCTCTGCAACTGTTTGTTCAGTTTTTCAAGATCGTCCGCGAGCTTGTTGAGGGCCTCTACTTCAGCCTCCATTAGTTCTGGATCCATATCTCAGTGAAAGCACCAAATGATGCGATACAGAATATCACACCAAGGATTGTGACAACGAACTGAAGGATTGGGGAAGAAGTTAGGGTTGAGGAGTAGAAGGGAACGATAGAGGAGATGAGAGATTTAGACAGAACTTGATTAATTCATTGCTTGCTCTCATTCCCGTTTACATGGCTCCTATACTAAACATGTTATACCAAAATACAACTATACTCCCTAAGTTCCCAATACGTAACAATGGGGAGCAGTCCGATAAAAGTGGTATGTATAAGTTTTGGAGGAGAATCTGGTCGACCAAGGTCCCAAGCAAAATTAAAATCTTTTGCTGGAGACTTTTCTACAATAGTCTCCCAGATTCTATGAACCTAATTAGAAGGGGAATAGGGGTAGATGGTCATTGCAAAATTTGTGGTTGCCCTGATGAACCTCCCTTCATGTGGTTTGAGATTGCTGGTGGGCACAGTTGCTCTTCTCACACTCCGGCCTATCAATCCCGCCTTTGGAGACAAATGTATTAGAGAATTCAGACCCGACGGATTGGATATGGTGGTGTTCCCCAAATCTTTCTGGTGATGAGTCAGAAAGTTTCTTATTGCAATATGGTTGAGTTGGAGAAACAAGAATAATGTATGGCATGAAAAAGGAATGTTGGAGCATTGGGTGAGCTACCATTATAGGCAAGAACATCATGAATCTGTTGGAGCACTGCCATTGATCAATTCCTTTTGTGAATGTAAGTTTTGATGAGTCTTCGGTTCCTCCTCCGGAAGGGAAGATCAAAATTAACGTCGATGGTTCTTAGAGAGCTAATTTGAGAGGGAAGCTGACCTGGGAGTTGTTGCCAGAGACCATCGGGGGTTGATACTATGGTGTTAGGCATCCTCTGGGCAGGGCCGGCTCAAGCAAAACTGAGGCCTGAAGCCAAAGTTGAAATGGGGGCCTTAATTTTTATATTATTATTTATAATAATATTTATTTGTATTATAAATTAATATTTATATTATATGAGGCCTTTGTGGGGCCTTTTTTATGTACTATTACTCAGATTTTGGGCCTTATTTACCTTAGGAAAAATTGAGCAAAATTTGGGGCCTGAATTGTTTGCCTCATTCGCTCAACTATAGAGCCGGCACTGCCTCTGGGGGACAAGGAACATGCTCAAGCGAAGTCGAAGGTCAAGCATTGCTCCTGGGAATGAAGCTGGCAATGTCTTTTGGAATAAAGGATGCCATATTCGAGGTGGACTCACCGGAAGTCTTTTGGAATAAAGGAAGCCATATTCGAAGTTGAAGGTCAAGCATTAATTTATTTTGATTTTTTTAGTATTATAAAATGTATATTTACATGTCATATACACTATTTAATATAATCTCAATATGAGGTAAACTCGGCGATTTTACGAGTAGAGTTTACGTTTTGATTTTACTATGCCAAAATGAGTCAAGGTAAAAACTCGATTATAACAACCTTGAACGCATGTGTTATGTTGCAAATGTGTTCCATTGTATTAAAGGATGTGATCGCATAAGAGCATGTTACATTATCCCTTTCACATAAAAATAGACACGAACGTGCACAAGTGTTTTGCATAAGTGGACATCTTATGCAACGGCGACTGCCTGTTTCAAATGTACCGTTGCATTACGCCTCCACTTATGCAACACACTTATGCATGTTCGTGGCTATTTTTTATGCGAAAGGGATAATGTAACATGCTCTTATGCGATGCTAAGGTTTGTTTCATAGGAACCAAAACAACATATTTTTCAGTTAAGGCACGTTATTTTCGATGTTGCATATGGACCAAGATGGTTTAGTGTCTCTATCTCTATTCCTAGCGTCTGGTGTGCCTAATTGTGTGTATAACTCATACTTTCATTTTTTTTTCAATATGGTGTGCCAAATTCATGGCCCCATCTTCATTGTATGTTTTTCATTTTTTCCATGTAAGCATAAACATAGCGACCATTTATAAATGAATATATAAGAAGAAGCTTGAAAAGGAACCGGGTGAATATTTTTGTAAAAAATAAAAACCAATGACAACTCTTGAATTTCTCATTTGGACGCATGAGATTAAATCCCGTTTATATTTAATTTCTCGGTGACGGATTATAAATTATTCGTGACAAATTATAAATTAATCGGGATGATCTATGTCGTATTTTTGGTTTCTCGACGACGAATTATAATCTAATTTTGACAAACTTTGCATTTTGCACCAAAAATATGCTTTGCACTTGATTTTTTACTCTAAGAAGATTATAAAAAGTACCATTTATTCTCATATGCTCTTTATTTGATTTGTCTCGTACTCATTTTTCACAACATTTACTCTCCACTTGGGTCTATTCTCATATGCTCTTTATTTGATTTGTCTTATACTCATTTTTCACAACATTTACTCTCCACTTGGGTCATGGAAAATATGATGGAAAGAAAATGAAATATAGAGAATTCGGAAACACATTTTATCAAGGAAAACTGCAAAGAAATGTTTGTATTTGATACTTTTTCACGACAAACTAAGAATGAAACTATGTTTCCCTTAGAAAAAATGTCCTATCTAAAAACTTGCTATAAACCAAATGAAGTATTAGTAGTATATGTAGAATGTGGACAACGAGACATGTTTACCATTTTCGTAATAAATAATATATAAGTAGGCTCATTCTTCATATCATAACTATCCGGGAAGTCGGCCTCGGCAGTGGGCCGGGTAGGGGTCTACCCTGCCCTGGAATGAGAGGGTCGGGTGGGCTTTATGAAAATTTGAATGGTGTAATGAACAATCGGGTGTCGGGTCGGGTACAAATTTCCAAAAAAATTAAACCTTAAGAGTCCAGTAATTCGGGTTCAACTTACCCTTACAAATTGTACTTGCTAACTAAAAATTCACAACAAACAGAACCTACTGCCTTGATGAACCAAGATTACAAAAAAAATAAATTCATGGGAGCTTTCCAAAAAATCAAACTGAAGCAACTACAACTATGGCTAAAAGAGTAGTAGTGACTAAGGGCATGTCCATTTGGACTGACACTTAACTTATCTTAAGTGATATTAACTTATATTGATTGATATTAACTTATATTGACTGATATTAACTTAACTGAAACTTATATTAACTTAACTTAACAGAAGGGCCCCACCACCGCCCCGCCGCCACTGCCAGAGGTGGTGCCCGGCGGCTGGCAGCGGTGGGGCGGCATTCCGGCGGCGGCAAAGGTGGTGGTGGTGGTCTAACTTAACTTAACTTAACTGAAATTTATATTAACTTATATTGACTGAAAGTAACTTATATTAACTGAAAGTAACTTATATTTATTGAAAGGAACTTATCTTATCTTAACCGTCAAAAACTTAAGTTCAAATAGACAGGGCCTAAGCTAAACTGAAGCAAATGATTGAAACAACTTAGCTTGCTTCATCATAAAAAGACTTTCAAAAAATTGAGGCGTTAAGCGACGTTACGGACGTTGGGAGATGAAATTCATACGAGGCGATAAGCTTCAAGAGCTTTCAACGGAGATGTGTTGGGAGATGATATCCATCTACTAAGTGAGGCGATAGGCGAACGTTGCAGACAGTAGGCGGCTTGCATCAATCTGATTGAATCAGTCGATAGGCGGTAATGCTACTGTAGAATCGTGGAGATAATTAGTTCAATTTGTTAGCTAGGGTTTTCTAACAGGCTGAAATGAAAAATTTAGTTTAAATTGGGCTTATTTAAAGGCGGGTACAAGGGTCGGGTATAGGGGTCGGATCGGGTATCATTTATATCACTCTTACCCTGCCTATAGGTAAGTCAGGTGGGTTTAAATTCGGATTGAATCTGGGATCAAGGGTATCAAGCGGGACCTTCAACGGGTCACCCGAAGGACTTTTCACCCAACGGGTGAGATGCCGACGCCTATTGGGAAGTATTTATTTTCCGTACGTGTCACCTAATCTTCTAACCAGACTCTCTACTTTCAAATTAGCAATAAGCAATCAAAAAGTTTGGCAGATGAGACCCTGAAAACTGCGTCTTTTTAATTAACTGCATCTAATGTTGACCTAAAAACTAGTATAGTAGTTATCAGAAATGCAATAATTCTCATCTCATCCTCCACCAAAATGTCAAACCTCAAACCCAACTCAACCGTCCATATTCATAAAATACTCATCATGCAAAACTACTGCATATAGAATTTAAAGCAATGCTTTAGATACTTCCAGGAACAATCAAACCCCTATAGTTGTAGGGTTCCACAATATTAAAACTATATATTAGATATTTATTCAGGACATTATCTTATTTATATTATAAACAACATGTGCCGATGAACATGGAGCTCCATGATTATTATTATTGCACATAGTTTATAATTTGCGTATATAAGCGATCAAATGAGGCACCAAAATTAGAATGCGGTACGTGAGGCACGATCTGAGCCACACATCTAACCCCCGTGCATTTGTGGCGCGTCACGTGTCCAAATAGTAAACCCACTACCAATAGTAGTGTGAACGCAAATGGCGGCCAAACTCACACAACGGAAGGCCGAGATCGTGTCTCACGTGCCTCATTCTACCTACCTGTCTCAACCGAGTACTCCCCTACACATAGATATCATTAAACACATTATCAGCCACACTTACTTAATTCATAGATTCACACAAAAGAGAGCTCTGCAAAGTGCAAACTATTAACTATGATATGATTATCTTGAACCGCAAACATTGACGATAGCTGGGGCAGTACTGAAACTCTCAGACGCTGATCTTCGAACTACTGGAGTAGCTAATTCCATTGAGAATTTGGCATGATGTCCATCGATCTCTTGCAGTTCTGGTATAGTAGTTAGCACACGCATGGAATTGGATCCATTGTAGACCTGGAAACTATCCCTGGTATGAGTCGTCTCACGAGTACTATTAGCTTTGATAAGCGGACTGATTGTAGTATTGTTGTTGACGATAGTTGTACTTGAGGACCACCCGAAAACTGATCTCAAAGCATTCTTCAAAGACTTTGAAATAGTACCAACTTTCTTAGAGTACACGAGTTGATGCCTGCTGTTTGTTATTGTCTTTGCTGGAAGGGGCTCAGGTAAATGAGGCATGGAGAGGGTTCTGGAGGAGGCCTTGATAGCTGAGTCAAGCTGGCGGTTGAACGAGTTGAGTTCAAATGAGTCATAGAGTGAGCTCCCACAGTCCCACACTTGGGACGACGACTTGTTCACCGCCTGCTTGCTGCTGATAATCTGACCATCTAAATCCAGCTGTTGATTGGGCTTCTGGCTCACAAGCAGGGATGCTGCCTTTGTCATCACTTTGTTTCCCCCTTGAATTTTTGTGCTAACTGATTTGCTGCTGATCTGATCATGACCAGCGACGGATCGGTGAGGTTTATTTACCTGGCAGAGTTTGCTTGTTGTTCTTGAAGCTGGTTCCATGTCTTTGTATCTAGCCCTGAAGATGTGTGAAATTGGATTGTGAAATAACGTAACGTTTTAGAGAGATACTGGGAGACCACGCAGTAAGGTAGAATTGGGCTTGATTCTTGAATATATATATATATTAACAGGTTAGATATAATTAGGAACGGTTGGCAAAGGTGGGGACGCGTAAATTACAGTGCTCTGAAGATTTCTAATAAATGATGAGAAGATGGAGACAGATAGAGAGAGAGAGATGCATACCAAATGTACGTGCTGCGCTGCCTTGAATTTTTTTTCTTCATCTCAACGTGTTTGAACTGTGCATTCTACGTGTGTACATTGACTAGTAATGCAAACTTATTTTAAAATCAAAGCTACGTTTTGACATATATAGTCGTCGTAAACGAGTACTTGGCATGATCCTCGTGTGATATATCGTCCCATATCCTTTTTTATTTGATAAATATCATATGTTGAGTGACACTACGTACCAGATGGACATTCTTGTCACTGACCAAAAAATGTCGTATAAGGACGTTTCCAGTGGCATAAGACTTTATGCGACCACATCCATTCGCATAAGGCTAGTCGCATCAAGCATGTAACATAAGGTTCCATGCGACTAATCTAAAACACACATGTGACATAAGGATCCTTATGTGACTTGAGACTTGTGGCCGCATGCACTAGGACATGTCCAGTCGCATAAGTATAAAACTGGCATGTTGGGAAACCATCCACTACACCATTTGGCCTCTTATGTGACAACGGTCAAACACATAGGGGCCAGTCACATAAGTTGGGCCGCATTAAGTATAGTGCGGCAGAATAATCATTCTCAGTCATATTAATTGTAGTACGGCTTACCTAAAAAATGTCGCATAAGTACGTGGTGTGTCGCGTAAGTAGAGTTTAGAAATCAACAATAAATTCCATAATTTAGCCGTTTAAGTATCAGTAGTACAATGTCTGTCGCGCAAGAAAATATAAAATGATAATACGATCAGCCGCATAAGTGATCAACGATGCTATTTTGTGTCACATAAGTGATGCAAGTGTATTCCGGTCAGTCACTTAAGTGTTGCAAGGATAATATGTATTGACACACAAGTCCAGTTACGTTGAACTATTATCATATATCAGTCACATAAGAGAATAGATATCATCCCTGTTTACGTCAGCTAGGTATTGCAATTACAATTCGATTGCATACGAAAATGTAATGCATCCCTGTCCTTCATATTGCAACATGTCAAAACATGTTACAACATGTTAAAAGTTTACAGCAGTATTCACCGTTTACATCACAACATAATAGTTTAAAAGTTTGCAGCATTGCGACAACTTCAAAAAGTTGCATCATCAAAAGAGTTCCACACAACCAGTCTTCAGAGTGTTGGCTGGGCAAAGCTCACCCCATCTGAGCCATTAGCCGCATGTCCTGAAGGTCCTACTCCCCCGCGCACCATCTCTTCAATGGCGTGTAGCCTATCATTGAACTCTGCTTCTTTTTTAGCGGCCTCTTCTCTGGCCCTCATCAGCTCTTCCTCTAGAGATTGGTTAGAAGCCCCGCCTCTTGGTTTTGGAGGCCTCCTTAGACTACCACCCGCTCCGGAAACCAGAGTACCTTTTTTTTGCCCCACCGCTGCCAATTATATCCAGCTGGTTACTCGTGGGGAGAGGATCCTGAATGACGCTTGGGGTCATCGGAGTGCTGCTCTTGTATCAGCTGGTTGACCTCTACATTCATTTGTTCCTAAGGCAAGACACAAATAAATTAATTACTGAAATGATACAACAAAACGTCCTATAAGATAATTCTTACAGTGACAACAAGATACAATTTAACATTATCTATCAAGGTAATATATTATCATAATCCAAAAGACTACAAACCAAAAACAATCCATATTAAGGATGAGCTTACATGCTTTGACTCAGGAATAAATTATTCTGAGATGACAAACAAACTTTTGACATGCTTTAAGAGAATGACATAATATGTTCACTTGCACATAATCACAAAATCCATCAAGTATTCATAAAGCATGATATCATACATGTACAAAAATGATCAGCATGCTGCATGACACCAATGATAATCCAAAGGACTGAATAAACTTCATTTACTTATGAAGACATAAATGAAATAAATAACATAAAGGATTACCACTATTCTCCCGCTTTCAGGTTCTTGGTTGTAGACTTGCGCATATGTTGTGACATGAGGGGCTTTGTGACCTTCTTCCATGTGATCAATTGCTCTCATGGGGAACGGAGTCTTCCCGGAGTGATGGTTCATCTTCGCGTCTCGGGCAGCTTTCATTCTTTTAGACTTTGCCTTGATTACGAAAAGGGAAGTTTCATATTATAACCCACGCAAATAACATAAAAGCTAGCACAATAAAGTCAGGTATTTAAAAACATTACCTGCTGTCCAGGTTCGTTGAAGTGCTGAAGGAGCCATCTCCACTCCTCCCTGCGGTGGGTGAACTCGTTTGGGACCTTATTTCCATTCCTTAGATAATGCTTGTGACAGTCAGACTTCCAATCTGTGTACCGTTTACTTGCTATTCTTGTTATATACTCCCACATTAGAGTGTCATCCATTGGCAATTGAAAATGAGGCTACAAACAATTAAAAAGGGCAAGTTGTGTCACTGTTTAACAAACAAATGAAATATCCAAACTGCAAACAACAAAAGGAGAAAGAGAACTTATGCTCAAATAGTTAACCACAATGTTCCAGTGCTCTTCATCTAACTGAGCGTATGTCTGTCGTAACATTGGGACCTTCTGTTTCACACATGCCCCAATTTGGTGGCAGATCATACTCCACACTTCCCTCACCACAGGCCCGTTTGCCTCCACGGAGCACTCAACTTTGATCTTCATTCCAAGGACATGCACCAGAGTGGCTATCTTGGTGCCACAAACCACACCACGCTTTCTCTTCTTTGAAGGTCCAGGTTCAGTAACAGGGATATCGTTCTCTGCATCTTCTAGCATTAAGGTAAAAGGAATATATTAGTACAAGACGTAAAATAGTATATTAGTGAAATTACCAGTAAAGGTAATGTAACAAATATCTTACCTGGAGGTGGAGAAGATTCCCTCTTCTTGCACCTGACGCTAAGTGGTTCTTCTTCATCCTCCTCCTCGTCAATTAAATGAAGGTTTTCGTCGGAGTGCTCTCCTCCTTGAGAGGCTTCAGCAGTGGGAAGAACATCATCAACATCAGGGAACTCCTCTTCATCAATAGGACACTCATTTTCAGTTGGCAACTCTTTTTCCTGACTTTTTCCATATCAGGAAACAGATCATCATCAGGGAACAACTCATCGTCAGTATCTATAGGATCATGGGGAACATCATCATCAATGTGTGGTTCTTGATTATGAGATGTGGTTTTTTCAAGAGGGTTTGAGGCAGCAGGTGAGGGTGTTAGGGATGGGTATCGGTTGATTATTTGTCTGGCGGAGGACGAAACTGTACGAGTAGGGTATTTGGATGGGGCGACTAATGGGACTAACACTGGACATTCTTCACTAGTAGGGGATTCTCTGGTTTGGGGAGCACTTGTTTGTGGAGCACTTGTTTGGACTGACTTAGTTGGTTTTTCTACTCTAAGCTTAGACGGACACCTAAGGGAACGACGTCATGTAGTTTGGACTGACCTAGTTTTTTCTGTAGGATTAACCATACCACCAGTGACTTTAACATCCTTGGCTGTAACGACGGTTGACATCTTGTTAGGAGTAGTAGCCGGTATGGGTGCTGCCTTCTTCTTAGGAGCCGCCGGTTTGGTCGGTGGCTTTTTCGCTGCTTATTTGGAAGGCGCTGCCTTTTTCACCGCCGGCTCAGGGGTATGGATCTTGGCTGGTCTCCTTGAGTTCGGACTCCGCAGCTTCATGTTCTTTGTGTTGTTGGTAGCCGCTGCCACCTCACTCAGTGATTTCTTCTTCTGAGGCATAGTCGTTGTCGATTGGTACCAACCGGACACTCGATTTGACGGAAGAGAGCGACGATGTTAGGAGAAGAAGGAAAATGAGGAAGAGAGCGGCGATGTTAGGAAGAGAAATAAAACGATGAAAAAAAAACCTAAAGTGTCGAAACAGATTGAGGATTTTGAACATGTTGGTTTAGATTTGAACACGTTGTACATTTTTGGACACGTGTGTATATGATGCATCATTCATTTCTTATGCGACTGACTATCCAACGTGTGTCATATAAGATATGATCAATTACGAAAACGAAAAATGGATTTTCCCCTAAAATATCTATATCCCGCCTAGTATTTTTGGACTTCCCGCTTGAATTTTCAGTATCTTATATGACACATTTACAAAGAATTTAGTCACATAAGTAACAAATTAGTAGGACCAAATTTGTTTTACAAATACGCAAGTCCCAACCTACAAATGACAGCAAATACACTGAACATGAATTAAAAAACACATATATCCAACAACGTGGTCACTCGCAACTACTCTTCATCGTACTCATCATCATCATCATCATCCTCTTCATCTTCATCACTAACATAATGAAGATCTTCATCATCATCCTCATATTCAGATGCATCTTCTTCATTCTCCACTGCATCAGTATCATTTTGTGAATCATAGTCATTATAAAAAATTGGAACAACTCGCGGAGTCTCTAATCCCACATCCATTTCGTCATCCATTGCATTAGACATGTAAGGTGGAATATTTGTTGTGCCTTCTTCTTGATAAGCTTCCTCTAGAACATTCGACTTATCATTGTATGATACACATGAGTCGCTATAAGTGCCTCTTTGGGTGACCAAGTTGACAACTTTCCAATTATATCCAAACTTTGGATCTTCTAAGTAAAACACTTGGTGTGCGTGTTTTGCAAGACAATATGGAGCATTTTCATACCATGTGTTAGATATGTCAATGGACAGAATTCCGAGGTCCATTTTATGTTTCCACCCTCTTCCGGATCCGTGTTGTACCATTTGCACTTAAATATAACAACCGGCATACCCTCTGCATACTTGAGTACGATAATGTTGGTCAAAATCCCGTAATAGTTAATATATCCTGCAAAAAAAATAATCAACAACTTTTAAAATGATTTTCAATACAAACTAAATATGAACAGGTTTGTTGGTATAATATTGCAAATAATTACCTGCTTTAACCATTAAACCACTGTTTTGTGTTTTCAAATGTTGGTCCTTCTCCAACACAACGAACTTCAACCCATTTACAACACAATGTGTGTAACATGCGTGAAAATGTGGCTTATATGCCAATATGTCAAGTTCCTTTCTATACTCATCCGAACCTTCCTTGCGCAATGCTATAATCTACACATAAAGCTATATTTAAATGACACATTATTTGACGAAATACCCAACAAATATGACATGTTCTGATGATGTAAACTAGTTATACCTTATCAAGAAAATAGGAACGGAAATTTTCAACCCTTGAATCATTATCACCGTCAGGATGTTCCGTGTAAAACTTCTCAATGTGTCAGTTAATATACTCGGCTGCCTCCTTGCAATTTTTAATGACAGCCCAATGAATGACATCTATGTCATCATTGTTTAGTAGTTGCCTTCTACTGTAACCCATCGGCTTGATCAGGTTGGACACAACTGATATGTTCCAATATTCTTCCTCCTCATTGTCCTGATTTTTTGATGTATCTTCAATCTCCCCCATGTACAACTTACAGTACATGAAACACTCTTGAGCGATGTATTGCTCAGCAATACATCCTTCAGGATACCTTGTGTTTCAGACAAACTTTTTGTATTGTCCAAGTTGCCTGCATATATAATAAATACAAAACTCTTGTTTTATATGCGACACTTTCATATTCATATAAGGGACGAAAAGAGTTTGTTAAATACCTTTCAATTGGGTACATCCAACTATAGTGTACCGGTCCATTCATCAAAATCTGATCAGGCAGATGTATCATTAGATGCACCATAATTGTAAAGAATGCCGGTGGGAAATTCTCTCTAGCTGACATAGGATTTTCACTATGTCCAACTTCATTTCGTGCACCTCCTCCTTCTGGAACTCTCGACAACAAACTCTCCAAAACCAATGGGATAATGATACAAGAGGGTTAACTACATGGAACGATAAGTAAGGTCGGATAAAAACCAGCAGTAGACGTTGTAGCATGACATGACAGTCATGTGTCTTCAACCCGATGAATTTTTTGTCATCTAGATTAATCTTGTTCCTTAGGCTTCCTGCTTATCTGGATGGATACTTAGCATCCTTTATCAACTCAAGTATCTCCATTTTCTCATTCGGAGTGACAGTGTATGGTGCTTTAGTCACCTTCTCCTTCCTTGATGTTAACCCTGATGGTTTGTACCATAACTTTCTCCGCACCCCGTGTTGTTCCAAACCTTTCCTAGCCTTGATGTCATCCTTGGTCTTACCTTCAAGTCCCAGTATGGTCCCAGTTATGTTATCAAAAACATTCTTCTCTATATGCATGACATCAAGTGAGTAAGGTTGGCAATGTGATTGCCGATATGGCAACAAATAGAACACAGACACGTGTGTCCAACAAAGCCTCTTCGTGACCCCTCTTTGCTCAAACTTGGGATGCAAGCTAAGCGTTGGATACTCATTGGACGATATTTGGGCGAATATCTCAGTGCCGGATAATGATGTGGGAGGTTCCCTATGCTCGATTTCCCCATTGAATATATTTGATGCGAACGTCCAATCGTGGTTTCTAGGGAGCCATCTTCGGTGTCCTTGATATGACATCCTACCCGTTATATGCATAGCATCTCAATTTCATCTAGACATAAGGGACAAGCCTTGTACCCTTTTGTCTTAATCCCGCCCAACATGCCCAGACCCGGGAAGTCACTAATAGTCCACATCACCACTGCCTTCATAATAAATGATGAACCATCAGTTCGGTCGTAAGTCTTAACTCCCTCTTCCCATAACATCTTGATGGACTGTATTTATACGATTCATCGAGTCAACTAAACCCACCTTAAACGACAATTTATCCTTTGAACTTTCACTTGTTAGTGTCGTTTTACTTTACAGGCATTCTTGAAGGTCTAAGGTGGAAACAAGCTTAAAAGAGGAGTTTTGTGCTAAAAATGGATCACAAGTCAAAACTGCCCAGCCGGGACCGGACTTCACTACCAGGCTGCGCCGAGAGGTCCCAGGCCGAGTGCCCGAGTCCAGCGTCCGGATGTGCTGAGTGCCCAGCCGAGCTGTCTTGCACTAAATTCAAGTTGCTCGGGCAAACCATCTGATCAGACGAATCCGCCTCGAGCAAAGTTATCAAAATGGAAAATAAGGTGGGCAATGTCGGAAAACCAAGGAGAATGCCCGAGCAGATTGGAAGTTGGCTCAATTCCAAAGCAAAGGCCCCGCGCGCATAGGCACCGAAACGTACTCGCTCGACCAGACCAGCTAATCTGGCAAATCTGGCTCGACCAAGTTGTTTGAAACGCCCAACTACTCGGACAATCTCACTTCCCAGGCAAAACGCCCGAGTGGAACCGGCCCATGCCCAAGGTCCGGGTTCCTTCAGCCAATTTCCGGAATCCGACCAGGTTCCGGCCAGATTCTGGCAAAACGACTTCGACCATTAGGCTTAGAATTGCCTCAGCATTCCAAATCCGGAATCCAAAAGCAAAAGGCCTCCGACCAAAATTCCGGCCAAATTCCGGCCAAGCTCCGGCCGAGCTCTGATTAAGCTCCGATCAAGCACAACCAAAACCAGCCATGCTCCGATCAAATTCCGTCCAAAACCGACCAATCTCCGGGCATCAATTAATGTTGGTTGACCTTTGATTTCTTCTACTCTATCCTTGTAGGAGAAGGCCATACCGGCGGCTTTGGGAGGACAGCTGGCCGGCGGCTTTGGGAGGACAGCTGCCCGGCGACTGGACTTTGGGGTGTGCCCAAGCCTAGTTGGTTTGCCTCTCTCCCTTGCCTATAAATAGAGGAGCATGGCCCTTGATCTCATATCCATCTATCCATCTATCTCTCTACTTGCTTGAGCCTTGATCCTTGGTCACTTGTATCACTTGTACTCTCAAAGCTTGTAAACACTCATCACACATTTGGATATCAAAAGCTCCAACTTCTCTCTACTTGTTCTTGAGTTTACTTTCCAAAACCTTACGTGTTCTTGTCTTTGATTTCGAAAACCATTTACTTCCCTTGTACTAGCTATGGTATTCCCTTCAATGGATACTTGTAGCTAAACTCTTCATTCGGTTGAAGGGGTTTTTTATATCATAAAACCGTTCTGGACCCTTTACTTAATGCTACCTAGTGTTCTAACTAGTTCTTTGTGCCATCAATTCGGGTTGAACATAACAAGGTTGAGTGGATGCTTGAAAAAGCAAAGCTCTTCCAAGTAATTCATCCCCTCTTTAACACCATTTGGTTGATCGGAAATGATTGATCAAGTGGATGCACTTAGGCTAATATACTTTGAAAAGGGGAATTAGTCTAGCTAGAACTAGTAAGCTATGTCTTGAAAAGGACTAGCCGGTGTGGCAAGCGCTTGAAAAAGCCTTGCTTTGGGTTAAGTCTTGAAAAGGAACAACCCACACCTTAGAACACTTAGTAAGATCATTAGAGGTCAATGATGAAGGAAGTTATGATATAAAGCCCCTAGACCGAATCCTTCTCTTGATCAAAACACCAACTTGTCATTTACTTACAGTCTTACTTTCAACAACTTCAGTTCAGTACCTTTACATTCAGCACCTTTTACTTTCAAGTACTTAACTTTCAATTCAGTTCCTAACTTTACTTTCAGTACCTTTACATTCAGTACCTAACTTTACTTTCAGTACCTAACTTTACATTCAGCACCTTTACTTTCAGTACCTTTACTTTCAGTACATTTACTTTCTGTTTAAAACCAAAATCAAACCCAACTGTCTTACTTAATTTTCAGTTTTCAAAAGAACTACTCTATCCACTAATTCCTTTGGGTTCGACCCCTACTTACCGCTTTACTAGCCAATAGTAAGCCAAACAGTAGTGGACTTATAAATTGATAATTTGCAGTGCCACAACGACGGCCTGTCACATCTTCAACTCATCTATAAGAGGTCTCATAAAAACATTTAAGCACTTGCCGGGGGACTTGGGTCCAGATATCAACATGCATAATATATTCATCTCCTTCTTCATACACATATGGGGTGGCAAATTGTAGGGCATGAGGACAATAGGCCATGTGCTGTGAGAAAGTCCCGATGCTCCAAAGGGATTAAAACCGTCAGTTGCTAATCCAAGTCGGACATTCCGCATCTCACTTGCAAACTGTGGAAACTCTTCATCAAATGCTTTCCATGATTCTCCATCTGCAGGGTGCCTAATGTACTCTGGATCATCGACACTTCTTTGAGCGTGCCAACGCATTTGGGCTGATATGTATGGGGACATATAAAGGCGCTGCAGTCTTGGAGTCAAAGGGAAGTACTTAACCGTCTTCTTCGGAACCTTGCTTTTACTTCCAGGTTCGGCGTATCTGGCCTCTCCGCATACGGGACAACTAAGAAAATCCTTATTCTCTTTGTAGTACAATATGCATCCATATTCGCAAGCATGTATGGTCTCATAACCCAACCCCATATTCTTCAAAAGTATCTTTACTTCTTTATAAGAACTTGGGTAATTGTTATCGCGCGGTAGAATTGCTTTAGTGATATGTAGATATTTGTTGAAGCTCTTATCTGACATTCGTCTCTCGATTTTCAGCTGCATTGCCTTCAAAATAGTTTCAAGAACGGTGATGTCACAACTATTGTATAAAGGAGTTTGGGCTTCGCCTATAAGATTGTTGTACCTTCATAAGCCATCCTACTCCCTAAATCATCATCATCTGTATCCATATTCATCTCATTCTGAAAAGGAAAAGCATCTCGAAGAATATCTATTGTCGGATTTGCTTGACGATGTCCTCCAACACTACTGATGGTACTTGCTCCATGCCTCTGCTGGTCCGCGAGCCATTCTTGCCTCAAAACATGTGACGGAGGGTCATTACACTCTTCACCATGTGAAGTCCATGTATAGTAACCATTCATCATGCCATTGTTAATCAAATGGCAGAACATTTCCTTCGTTTTAATACTTCCTCTGATCATCAAACACTTTCTACAAGGACATACATGTATGGTTTCCCCACGTCCCTTTGCAAATTGAACGAAATCCATAATCCCTTGAATGTATCGTGAATCACCCCTCTCCAACCCCATCCAACTTTTATCCATTCTTGTGAGTTGAAATTCACCTTCAAAATGATCATTACACAAGACAAAGAGCAACAAGTTAGTGTAGAAAAAACATGGCCAACCACTAATTTTTTGAGGATGGCAAATGTGTGTAAATCTGCCAAACATATATAGCTAATATACACACATAAGTTGTTGCACACATCGTGTTTGATTAAGCTCATTTTTGCAAACAACATACAAAGTGTATATGGTGAGAAAACAATTGGAAACTCATCAAAAGCATTTCAAAGGTTCTTACCAGCGCCCTTGCTCTTCACGGTGTACACTTGGAGATGAAGAAAATCGCATTTCAGCTGTCCAGCCGTGGGGAGAGACCAGAAGGGAGATTGGGGAAGATGATGTAGGTGGGTGAAGTCTTTATGTTTTTCATTTAATGCCGAGTCCTTATGCGACTGACTTTGAGTATACATTGTCACATAATTAAGGTTTTTCCCACCTGCCCCCTTCAATGCAACAAAAAGTTGGTCAACCGGTAGATAGTCAACGTTTTTCAAATATCGCATGTTGACCAGACTTCACAAATATTTCTTATGCGACTACCAAATAGGGTCCTACAACAACTGCCACATAAGTACTCTTACCTGACCGATATTGTGTTAGTCACATAAGGTTCAGTCATATAAGTGAACTTATACGGCGGATTTATGTCAGTCACATAAGGTTCAGTCATATAAGTAAACTTATACGGCGGATTTATGTCAGTCACATAAGGTTCAGTCATATAAGTAAACCTATACGGTGGACATCAGTCAGTCACATAAGTATCAGTCGCATAAGTACCCTTAACCGAGTAACTTTCATTTCTCAGTTGTATAAGGTCAGACACATAAGGGGCCAAATGGTGTAGTGATCCTTAGGACATGAAAATATGTCGCGTATGTCTGTATTGGACAGTGTCATTCACGTAAGATATATATTAATTATGTGTCAAATATTCAGACGCAAGGTTACTTTGTGATCTGTTTTCAGTCGCGTAAGTTCTGTATTATATTTTCTGCGTGACGCATAAGTTCACTTTATGGTGGATATACTGAAATTCTAGTCGCATTATCTGACACGGGTCGGGAAGATGACACTACTGGAGGGCTCAGAGACAAGATGGTGTTCGGAGACGGAGACACGAAGATCGGACATGATGCATTACTGGGGCCAAGTTCGCGGTTCCTTATCCTCTAAGGGCTTTTTACGAGCAACTATGGGGCACTTGCCGGATTAGGAGGGTAGATTCTTCTTCCGATTCGTGGAAGACTCGACAATGATCTCCCTATGGTTTCTCTGCTACTTCGACTGTGTGGGCGCCATCGACGGTAGAGATTTAGGGTTTTGGCTAGCTGTGTGAGCGGAGGCGTGGCCGTGTGAGTGGAGGCGTGGATGTGTTAGCGGATGTGTGGCAAATTGCCGAGGGTTTTGGTGGAGGCGTGGCTATGTGGCATTGGTTGAGTTAGAGAGATTTAGGGTGATCGTGCCTAAGTGACAACTTAGACAAAAACTTGAACCTAGGACTTGGAAATGAAGTAGACCTTGAATCTAATGCCTCAAGGAAGAGGAGGTCTCCGAAGAAGTAGACCTTGAATCTAATGCCTCAAGGGAAGAACGGGATCAAGAATCGGAGGATGAATTTTGGAGAGCCGCCACCGAAACTTATTACAAGCTATTGGATGGTGAATCTTGTAACAAGGACGAGATGGAATGCAAAAGTGAAGCATCCTTCACCATTAGTACATCTCGAGATCGTTTGGATGAGAACACGCAAGAGTTCACCATTCCATCAACGCCTCGACTCTCCAATGAGTAATTCTTCAATGATGATGCCTCTAACATAGAGGAAATACTTTGTTGAGGACGGGCTTAAATGTGGATATGATAGAGGACGAGCATATATAGACAAAAGGATTTGAGGGGTATCAAGACTTTGTTGAGGTTTTCATGGAAGAAACTAAAGGACAAACTCGCATTCAAGAAGACAAAAGTTTAGAAAGGGAGATTGAGGAATGGGCACCCAAGGAAAAAATTGGAAAATTCAAAGAGGGTGTGGCCATCAAACTCGAGACAAGTTTTGAAGACCCTTTCTTCATTACGAAGTCTCGAGACAAGTTTTGGAGCTTCTTGCCCTATTTCGAGAGATCATTTGGAAAAAGCTCACATGGCCCCTTAATTTTTAAGGGATCTTCATACTTGAAGGGGTCATGCTCCCAAAGGAAAGTCCATTGTAGGCTTGACGGGAGGAAATTCAAATGGGATTTGAAGGTGGATTGACACGACCAAATCCAAGGCCTCGTGAGAAGGGATCCTAGCAAAGGACTTCTCAACGAGTGATTCTATGGGGCACTTTGCTACGTCTTTGTCAAGACGGGAAAAACTAGGCCCTCACGTGAGGTAACCCGGTTTGTAAGTTGTTCATTCTTGTTTTTCCCTTATTAAATCTTTGGCATGATTTTGAGTGGCTTAGGCTCTAAATATGGAATGTGAAATATGTGATTAGTGGGTCAAATTTTAAGTGTGGAGTGAGGTCTACTCACTCCAATTCCACTTCACATCACCAAACCCCTCCACTTTTCCGTTGATTTATATATGAATAATGATGTTGCCCTTAGTGCTCATGTACTTGATTGTAGTTGACCTGAGTGGAATTATTTTGTTATATCATGCTATGACTCTAGTTTCACATTTTACTGCCACTTAAGACACCTTGTGCACATGATGGAGGATGTAGATTACTTTCCTTGTTTAAATCCTATGAAACTTATGCCATGATGCTATTATGTGACTTGTGATGCTCTCTTGCTCATACTTGCGTTTTGCATGACCTTGTATGTCACTTGTTGCTTTTAACCTCTCATGTGTTTTTGTCATCAAGGAAGTTATTTACACCATGTATGATCAAGTTTAGCACAATGGAGTCTTTTCTATTGGCGAGGCACATCTACAAACGAGGGGAGTTCATATGCGCCTTATTCTCATCCTCTTTATAGTTTGCGCTTAGGGCCTAAGCTATACATTTTAAGTGTGGGTGGGGTAGCCGCATAGTTCACTAATTTCATGCCATGCCTATCATTTTAGAAGGACACTTGCATTCATGTATCTTATCCCTAACATGAGAGTGTTTTTAACCACATAGGTTTGGGACTATCAACTCTAAATCCCTATAAATCACATCTACCCTACTATTCACATTTATTGGATCTTGAACTTAGAACGGACCTAGTCCTTTGAATGGCATTCTTGTGTATCAATATCATTTCTATCTCTTGTCTATCTAGTTCTCTAAGTATTTTCATTGCATTACCTTGGATTAAGTTTTAGCAAGCACTTATAAAACTTTCACGAAAAACTTAGACCTCTTGTATGCTCCTTGGTGACTTGAGTTCTTTCTAATTTAGTGCCTTACTTATGATTGTTTCCCGCGCATTCCATACATTCCTTGAACATATTGTCAAGTTTTAAGTGTGGAGTCAAAAAAAAAGGGCGAAAAATAGGCCCCAATAAAAAAATGCTATATTTCCATGGTCAAAAGAGGGCAAAGCCCCGACAAAAAACTTTCTCGATGTCCACGAGAAGTATAGCTCTTAAACATACAAATGTCGGGGGTTAGGAAGAAAAGTTCCCCCTCGAAAGCATTTGTAGGCCAAAGGCCATTTGAAAAAGAAAATAAGAAGCACTTAAAACTTGACTTTATGTGCTTCCATCATTCTACTTTTGCGCGGGTGCATCATTTGTATTGTGTGCTAGTTGGATTGACTCTAGGACGATCGATCCTTGCACTTGCACGGGAGTTATCATTTATTCTATGCTTGTTTTCTAAGAACTCTAGTGTCAAACTCCTCTTTCCTTATGGATTACGGCTTAAGCACCTAAAACTTGGGAATGAGTCCCATGTCGCAAGCCTATGGACTAGCCCTAGCTAGCAT
This sequence comes from Rhodiola chrysanthemifolia, assembly GCA_033675395.1. Lineage (NCBI taxonomy): Eukaryota > Viridiplantae > Streptophyta > Magnoliopsida > Saxifragales > Crassulaceae > Rhodiola > Rhodiola chrysanthemifolia. The sequence continues at coordinate 16,112,349 of CM066207.1, forward strand.
AGGCTAGCGATTGACACTTCTTTTGTGCAAACTAAAAACTTTGCTTCTTATGTATTACCTAGAAAATGAGTAGAATATTAGACTAGACATTTGATAGCCCTAGTATTGATGATCTTGAATGCACAACCTCGTGGTACTTAAATGGTTCAAAAGTTGTTTTGATGATAATGTGATGGTAGTCCTAGTTTGGGGTGAGGGATTTGTTTTCAGAAATCCTCGCCTCGGTTGAGCACTCTTGCATTCATTCTTATGGGATAGGTGCATATGGGATTTGTGAGTATTCCCTTTTCTGAAAACTTCCACGAGACTATAACTCGTCCACTAGGGTAGCCTAGGGGTTTAAAGGCTTAATGCATGCGCTAAATGCATTCGTAATGCCTACGAAAGGGAGCTACTTAGGATGTACATACTTTCATTTTCCTTTGAATAACATGTTTAGGAATAAGGATCGAGACCTTGTGAAAGCTAGTGAGGCAAATAGACGAAAAACATAGCACCACTAGCATTTCGCCACTTGTATGACCTTGACCTATTTTCATACTTTGTTTGGGACGAAAAAAGCCTAAATGTGGAGTGTTGATGAGTCGAGTTTTCGACTCATTAGTGGCCATTTTTCACTATAGCTTTGGTTTGTTTCCGACGATATTTTGATGTCATTTGACCTCTATCTCTACATTTCAGGTAGAAAACAAGTATCCCATAAGGTCGAAGCCTAAATACGAAAACTCGGTGAAAACCAGAAATTTAGAGCAAAATAGGGCAGATTGACCTTTCCGGCTTATTTTGCATGCCCAGATTGCATACGATGTCCCAATTGGTTGATCTATAGCTTGTTGGAAAGCTTACTCAAAGGGCAACAAATTTCTAGTTTACGCCAAGACCAGGTTCGTACGTTAAGACGAAGAGAAAGCTCAGGGAAGTGTCAGCCGGTCGCCTGAAAATATCAGCCGACCAGCTGACTAAGTTCTCAGAAGAGATGATTTTACCCTGCACCAGGCAACCGGCAGAACTACTACAGTGCTGATTTTTCACCCGAGGCTATAAATAGAAAGAGGGGTTTTTGACCAAAATGTGGAGGTTTTTGGGGAAAAGAAGTTTGGAAACGAGGTCCAACCAAGGTCATCAATCAATAAAAGATCCCCTTAGTACATGTCATGCTCACTATGTGGAGGTTCAACATTTTGATTGATGACCTTGGTTGACTATCCGTCATCAATCATCAATTAATCCCATTAAATGGTGTCAAATTCATGTTCACTATGCACTTTATACATGTCATGCTACTAAGTGTTTGATAAAATGTCCAAGTAACTTGTTGAATCTTAAAACTAGACCTAAGAATCGAACGACCTTAGGGATAGTTTGGATAATAAAGAATGTGATCCTATCTAGTATATTACGGAAGTAAACACATGCATTTGTTGATAACTAGTCCTTCATTCCTATTTCACTTATTATCTTAGGAAGACATTCCAAGAATAATAGTTTTATAGAGTGAATCAACATCCCCGAATGATTGAGACTCTAATTAAGAGAGTTTGACTAAGAATAGATCACATGAAAGTTGGTCTGCCTTAGCCTAAGCTAGGTTAGAGACAATGCATGGGTAGGAAGTGAACTAGTGCGTATGTTCATTGTATTTATCTCCCACCCATAGGATGATAATGCAATGGAATGAACCAATATTCTCGATTGAGTGAGGTTCGAGTTAAGAGGGTTCGGCTTGGAGTCCTTCTTTGACAAGAGATACTTGATTGCCGCGTGGTCGGTGAAGACTATAGTCTTTGATCCCACAAGATATTGACAAAACTTATCAAAGGCATACACAATGGCAAGGAGCTCTTTTTCGGTGGTAGAATAATTCATTTGAGCTCCATTAAGGACCTTGCTAGTGTAGTGAATGTCGTGAAGTTTCTTTTCACCCTTTGTCCAAGGACCGCCCCAATAGCATAATCACTAGCGTCACACATGAGCTCAAACGGCAAATCCCAATTCGGAGGTTGAATAATGGGAGCCGAGACCAATGCCTTCTTTAACTTTTCAAAGGCCAATAAGCACTCTTCATCAAATAGGAATTTGGTGTCATTGCACAATAGGTTCGTCAAAGGTCTTGCAATTTCTGAGAAATCCTTAATAAATCTTCTATAGAAGCCGGCATGGCCTAGAAAGCTTCTTATGCCTCTAATTAGGTCTGAGCATTGTTCGGTAAATTCCAAATTTACCGATTTAATTTACCGAACCGAGTCAATTCGGTTCGATAAAATCGGTAAACGGTAAATTACCGATCGGTAAAACGGTAAAATTTGGTCGGTAATCGGAACGAATTTTTTGATTCGGTAATTTACCGATTTACCGAATAAGAATTTTTTTGTTATTTAAAAAATAATATTTATTAAAAAATTAAATGACATATTGTTTAAACTTCAATTTTAAGCTTTAATTTTTGGACACTTTTGAGATATAATTGTGTAGATTATAATTTTTAATTTTTCTTGTGTTTTATTGTTGTTAGATGATTAACTATTATTTTTGAATAATTTTAAAATTAGGAGAAAAATTATTAAAAAAATAATTCGATAAATTCGATAAATTCGGTAAATTTACCGAATTTACCGTTTTACTGAAATGTCGGTAAAACGGTAAATTCGGTTCGGTAATCGGAATAAAAAACTTAAGTCGGTAAATTTGGTAATTTACCGAATGCTCAGCCCTACTCTAATATCTCTTGGAGGTGGCAATTTTTCAATAACTTCCACTTTAGCCTTATCCACCTCGATTCCTCTTTTGGAGACCAAATGTCCAAGCACTATGCCTTCCTGCACCATAAAATGACATTTTTCCCAATTTAGAACAAGGTTTGTCTCAATACATCTTTTCAAGACTTTTGCCAAATTGGCCAAGCAATCATCAAATGAAGAACCATAGACCAAAAAATCATCCATAAACACCTCCATTATTTCCTCAATATTTTTTGAAAATATAGCCAGCATGCATCTTTGAAATGTGCCCGGTGCATTACAAAGCTTAAAGGGCATTCGCCGAGAGGCAAATGTTCCATAGGGACAAGTAAAAGTAGTCTTTTCTTGATCTTGTGGATGAATGGGGATTTGGAAAAACCCACTATATCCATCAAGATAGCAAAAGTAGTCATGCTAGGCTAATCTCTCTAACATTTGGTCAATGAAAGGAAGTGGAAAGTGATCTTTCTTAGTTGCCTTGTTGAGTTTTCGAAAAGCTATGCACATACGCCAACCGGTGACGCTTCTAGTTGGTATCAACTCATTTTTATCATTTTTCACAACCGTCATGCCGCCCTTTTTTGGCACCACATGAATGGGACTCACCCAATTAGAGTCCGCAATAGGGAAGATGATTCCCGCATCAAGCATTTTCAAAATTTCCTTTTTAATTATTTCACCAACAATGGGATTAAGTCTCCTAGCATGTTCCCTTGATGGTAAACTATCATCCTCCAAATTAATTCTATGCATGCACAAATTAGGATTTATCCCCTTTAAATCATCAATAGAATAACCAATGGCACCCTTGTGCTCTCTAATCACATCAAGCAATCTCGAAGTCTCATTATAATTCAAGGAAGCATTCACAATAACGGGCAAAGTGGAATTGGGGCCTAAGAACTCATACCTTAGGCTTGTTGGTAGAGTTTTCAACTCTACCGAACAAGACTCCTTACCTATGTCGCTTTGAGTTTCCCCTTTACTTTCGTCGTCCAAGATAGCCCAACAATCAACACGCTTATGGAACTCATAATCAAGGTCAATTTCACACATAGGCAAGTTAGGCACATCATATACTTCATAGGTATCAACAAGGTCTAGATATTTGCAACTCATGGTAGAACTAGGACCTTTTTGTGCCTTTTCTAGATTAAATTCAACTTCCTCGTCACCTACTCTCATTGTAATTGAACCTTTAGTAGTATCAAATATAGCTCCCGCGGTGAAGAGGAAAGGTCTTCCAAAAAGAATGGGAATTTCATTATCCTCTTCCATCTCTAACACAACAAAATCACCCGGAATATAGAAATTCCCTACTCTAACCGGGACATCCTTAAGAACTCCCTTAGGAAATCTTGAGGAGCGGTCCGCGAGTCTTAAAATCATTTGTGTTGGTTTAGGCTCACCCATGTTCAATTTCTTACACAAGGAATAAGGCATCAAAGATATACTAGCACCCAAGTCACACATAGCACGTTCAATTTTAACATCATTTATATAGCATGAAATGGAGAAACTACCGGGATCCTCAAGTGTGGGTGGCAAGCGTGGTTGGAGTATGGCACTACATTCTCCATTGAGGGACACCGTGTCAACATCTTCAATCGTCCTCCTGCAAGTAATAACATCCTTCAGAAACCTTGCATAAGATGGGGCTTGAGTGATTACCTCGGTAAAGGGCATAGTAACATAAAGCTTCCTCATCATTTCGGCGAACATAGAGAATTGCATGTCGTTGTTCTTTTTCTTTAACCTTTGTGGGAAGGGGATAAGAGGAGTGTATGGCTTTAGTTCATCTTTCCCTTTTTTCACTTCATTTTCCTTTTGGGTCTGAGGATTAGGGACCTCTTCATCTAACTCTTCGATTTCGGCACTAGCTTGGCCTCCAAGATCGAAAGAAACTTGCTTCTTCTTCTTTGGTTGATCATCCTCCAGCTCTTTCCCACTCCTTAGTGTAACTGCATTACAATGCTCTCTTTGCTCTTGCTCAGGTCTAGCCGGCAGCTTTCCTTGTGCTCTTGTAGAGGACTCGGCTTGTTGAGCTATTTGGTTCTCAAGCAACTTGTTGTGGGTCTCCAATCTTTCAAATTTGGTTTGCATATCCATCAATTGTGGTTGGACTCTTTCTTGAGAAATACGAGATTGTTCTTGGTCTCGCTTCATTTCGAGGAGCACGGCCATCATAGGATCCATATTTGAGGGCTCATTTGAAGTTTGGGGAGGATGGTCAACTTGTTGGTAGGGCCTTTGAGCTTGGGTTGCCCTTGATTTTGGTTCCTTTGAAGCATAGTCGTTCCATGGCCTTGATATTGATTCTTTGGTGGGAAAGCTTGATTATTTGAAGTAGGCCTAGGACCAAAACCGGGAGGTGTAGGATTCGTGGTCTTGTACGAGAAGTTTGGATGATTTCTCCAAGCGGACGAAAACCTTGGGGTAGTGTAGTTGGATTGGGAATTTTGGCCTTGAGGGGCACTATTGTTGTACTCTCTCCCTTGGTTTCCTCCTACAAAATTTGCTTCTTCATACATGTTTCCACCATCATCCCTTTGAACCAAGGGGCAAGTGCTCGTGTCATGCTCGTAAACTTCGCAAATGTTGCAGCCTTCACTCCTCGAGATGTCTTTGGCCGGACGTTTCAATTTAAACACTTCATCCGAAAGGCTTTCAAATTTCTTCTCAAATTTCCTTTCCAAGGCATCATAGTCACTTAGGCTTACGGCCTTTACTTCATGTCTTTCCCCTCTTCTTCTTGGGTTTCCTCTCTCGCTAGCCCACATGAAATAGTTCTTGGTAATCTTCTCGATCACCATTTGACAATTGTATTTTTCGTGTATAGTCAAAAGAATTTCTAATTGACCGATAAGACCGGTGTCGAACCCAAGGGAGAAAACGTGATTATACGCTAGGGAATCAAATTGTAACTCGGCTATTCCTTCAAATTCAATGATGAGGTGATTATCAATAAAGAAACAAGTAACGAAATGGTTTCAAGGGGTTTCAATTCAATTAAAGAGAGTTTCGAGGGGTTCTTCCCCTCCTTGGCAATTTTCCAACGACCATGTATACAAGAATTTAATCATTTTGGGAGTTGATAGGTTTAAAACCTAGCTTAGGCTAAAAATAGACAAACTATCATGTGAGTCTAATCCTAGTCAAGCTCTCCTAATTAGAATGTCACTTATTAAAGATATTGATTCACTCTATAGCACTATTATCCTTGGAACATCTCCCAAGGTAATAAATGCTATAGGCTTTATGGTTTGGTCAACCTCACATCCATGCATTTACTCTCATAAACACTTGATTAGTTCATTTTTACTATATCCAAACCATCACTAAGCTCTCTCGATACTTAGATCATAGTTCTAATGCAAACATGTCACTTAGGCATTTTATCTAAAACTTATCAACATGTCTAGAATGAAGAGCATAGTCAAATGAAATCAACTCCATAAATTTCATAATGAATGTGTATACATGATCATTGAGTACCAAGGAGGGTACAAACACCCTCAAAACACAAGGGGACTACTCACACATCATGTAAGACAACATGATGTGTGCAGGGTTTAAGCACAATCAAATGAGAAGAGAAGAGGAATAGAAATAGGATGGTTAATCCTAGATGTCTCCCTTTGATCTTCAATCCTCCTTGGTTGGATGATGATGGATGCCCTTGATTTGATCTCTTTTTCTTGTATTTTTCCCCAAAGATGCCAAGTCCCTAGGTCAAACTTGCCTTTTTCTATTTATAGCCTCGGGTAAAATTTTGCACTGTAGCAGTCCCAGTCGGTCGACTGGCGGATGCTGGTAGCCCAGTCGGTTGACTGGCGGTGAAGGAACTGCCCCTTTGAGGTGATCGCCCAGTCGACCGACTGGAGGTCCAGTCGACCGACTCGATAGACATGCTTGGTGAGCCTCCTGAGTTGCTATTTCCAGTCGACCGACTCGAGGATCCTAGTCGACCGACTCGAGCTTTTGAGCATGATAAGTTCTTATCAGTCGACCGACTGGAGGTCCCAGTCGACCGACTCAATGGTGGAAAGTTTTGCGCTCCTGAGTTGCTATTTCCAATCGACCGACTGGTACAGGGGAAGTATCCAGTCGACCGACTGGGGCCTCTTTTTGCCCATTTTTTGCTCTATTCTTCGATTTCTCCCCGAGCTTTCGTATTTTGGTTTTTGACGCTGAGATAACTTGCTTTGTACCTGAAACGTACGAAAAGAGATCAAATGACATCGAATTAGCACCGGAAACGAACTAAAGCTATAGTGAAAACGGGTACTAATAACTCGAAAACTCGACTTATCAATAGCTCCTCCCGCGGCGGTGTCAAGTGCAAGCCGCGAGGGACCATCAACACCATGATAGAAGGTGTGAAAAACCAAGAGGCAATCTAAGTTGTGATGTGGGCAAAGTCTTTGATATTCCTTGTATCGCTCCCAAGCTTCATAGAGCGTCTCTCCATCCATTTGAGCAAAATTTGTGATTTTACTCCTATAGTAGGCCGTCTTGGATGGAGGGAAGTACTTGGTGACAAAAGCTGAAGCAAGCTCTTCCCATGTTGTGAAGCTAGCCGGTGTTTGGCTCCTAAACCATTCCTTGGCTTTTCCCGTGAGTGAGAAGGGAAACAACCGCAAATGAATAGCATCTTTTGAAACTCCATTTATCTTGAATGTATCACAAATTTCCAAGAATGTGGTTATATGAAAGTTCGGATCCTCATGGTCTCTCCCCGAGAATTGGTTCGATTGAACCATTTGGACGGTGGAGGTCTTCAAGTCAAAGTCCCGGTTGTCTGATGAGTCGAGTTTTCGACTCATTTATCGTCATTCTTCACTATAGTTTTGAATCGTTTCTGACGATATTTTGATGTCATTTGACCTCTATCTCTACATTTCAGGTAGAAAACAAGCTTCCCCCATGGTCAAGGCCTAAATATGAAAACTCGGGAAAAATCGGAGTCAAGAGCAAAAGTTGGCAGAATTTGGCCTCCAGTCGATCGACTGGGAAGCTCCCCTGCTCCAGTCGATCGACTCGATAGACTCTCAGGAGGGACTGCAAATCAAATTACCGCAGTCGATCGATTGGGCCCTCCAGTCGATCGACTGACGAGTTCTCCAGCTGAGCATGCGAGTCACGTGCCTCCAGTCGATCGACTGGGAAGCTCCCCTGCTCCAGTCGATCGACTTAATGGACTCATCAGGAGGACCTGTTTTCTGCATTACCGCAGTCGATCGACTGGGAGACTGCCCTGTCTCAGTCGATCGACTGAGAATCTGTTTTCCAAGGGACTTATCTCCTCCCAGTCGATCGACTGGGCCATCAGCCCAACGCCAGTCGATCGACTGGACCTGCTACAGTACCGGAAATTGCCCGAGGGTATAAATAGAAATCAAGGGTTTTGGACCAAGTGTGGAGGTTTTTGGGGAGAAGAAGATTAAGAAAAGAGGTCAACCAAGGTCATCAATCATCATCCAACCAAGGAGAAGTGAAGATCAAGGGAGTTCAAGGATTAATCATCCTATTTCTATCCCTCTTCTATTCTACTTGTTGTGTAAAAACCCTACTCACACCATGTTGTCTTACATGATGTGTGAGTAGTGGATCTTGTGTTTTGAGGGTCTTATGATCCTCCTTGGTACTCAATGATCATTGTATACACATTTGAATGGATTTATTGAAGTTGATTTCATTTTACTATGCTCTTCATGTTAGACATGTCTCTAAGTGTTTGATAAAATGCCTAAGTGACATGTTTATGTTAGAACTTTGATCTAAGTATTGAAAGAGCTTAGTGATGGTTTGGATGTAGTAAAATTGAACTTAACCAACGTTTATGAGAGTAAATGCATGGTGAGAGGTAAACTAGAACTTTATGCATGTAGCATTTATGGGAGTAAATGCTATATAGTGGATCAATACTCTTTAATTAGTGAGATCCTAGCTAAGATGGCTTGACTAGGATTAAACATGCATGGTTTGTTCAATTCTAGTCTAAGCTAGGTTTTAAACCTATCAACCTCTTAAATGATTAAACTCTTGTATACATGATCATTGGAATTTGCCAAGGAGGGGAGTAACCCCTCGAAACACCTCCTACTTATCTTTTATCCCTAATTACTCGCCACATAGGATTTAGATATATACACCCTTTTACACATTTTTGGTTAGAATAGCCGAATGGAAACACGATCTTAAATAGTGCATGTGCTTGGCTTGCTCCTTTGGGTTCGACCCGGTACCCTACCGGTCATTTATAAATTGTTTTTGACCTCTACGACGACCCTCTTCTAAACCGACACGTCGGGAGGGTAAAAATAGACGTTGTCATTGTCTACCGCGGGAACAAGGATTGGTGACCGGTAGCCATATGTATTGGGAGCGGCGTAGTCTTTAAGTACCCTTCTAGCTTGGGGTAGTGGTAGAATTGGGCCTCGGGGAGGTGGAGGACGAAGTCCATCCCTATCTCCCATGTCTTCAGTTGCGATTTCTTGAGTGTTCGATGTGGATCCTTTAGCCTTGGTTGTCTTACTCCTTGTGAGGTGGGGGTCAACGATATCTCTTATGGGTTGATTCAAATTTCTATCCACAATTTTGGTGAGCTTCTTTGTCTTAGGTGGCATAAAAGAAATGCACCTACAATGGGAAAACAAACGAGACAAGTGAGGATAGTGGAATGAACTCAAGAATCGCAAATAGCAAAGCAGTAAAAGAAAAACATGGAATAGTTGAAGTACTAAATGATTCGTCCTAGGGACAATCTAACCATTGCTCCCGGCAACGGCGCCATTTTGACGTTTGTGAATTTAGTATAGTCAAAAACAATTTATATTTGACCGGTAAGACCGGTGTCGAACCCAAGGGAGCAAGTGAGATTATACGCTTAGATTTATCAAATGTTCTACTTGGCTATTCCTAAAATTTAATGATGAGATGGTTTTCGATCAATAACTAGCAATGAAATAGCTTCGAAGGGGTTTTAATTCAAATCAAAGAGAGTTTCGAGGGGTTACTCCCCTCCTTGGCATTTCCCAATGATCATGTACACCATAATTGAGTCATTTTTAGGTGTTAGATGGTTTAGAACCTAGCTTAGACTATGATAGACAAATTCTCATTTAAATGTAATCATAGTCAAGCCATCCTAATTAGAACCTCACTTCATCAAGATATTGATTCACTCTATAGCACTATTATCCTTGGAACATCTCCCAAGGTAATAAATGCTATAGGCATTAAGCTCTAGTTATTTTCACATCATGCATTTACTCTCATAAACACTAGATATGATCATTTCCAACAATATCCAAACCATCACTAAGCTCTCTCAATACTCAGGTCAAGTTTTAAGACTAATATGTCACTTAGGCATTTTATCAAACACTGGGTAACATGTCATAAATTGAGCACTTAGTGAAAATGAAATCAACACCATATATTGTATATTCAATGTGTATACATGATCATAGAGTACCAAGGAGGGTTGTAAAATCCCTCAAAACACAAGGGGACTACTCACACATCATGTAAGACAACATGATGTGAGTAGGGTTTAAGCACAACAGTTGAGAATAGAAGAGGGATAGAAGTAGGGTGATTAATCCTAAAGTCTCCCTTTGATCTTCACTTCTCCTTTGTTGGATGTTGATTGATGACCTTGATTCACCCTCTTTTTCTGGAAATTTTCCCCCAAGATGCCAACAACTTAGGTCAAATATGCCATTTTCTATTTATAGACTCGGGTAAAATTCTATTGTAGCAGTCCTAGTCGGTCGACTCGTGTCGGGTTGATATCCCAGTCGGTCGACTGAAGGCTAAAATGCAGTCTCTCCTATGGTGATCAGCCAGTCGACCGACTGGTTAATCTAGTCGACCGACTCGATAGACTAGCTTGTGAGCCTTCTGAGTTATTTATCGAGTCGACCGATTGGACGTCTCAGTCGACCGACTCGTGATTGACAATTTTTGAGCACTCTAAGCTTCTTTTCAGTCGGTCGACTCGCGGTTCCAGTCGACCGATTCGATGGGCAGAGAATTGATGAGTGCTGAGGCTTCTTTCAGTCGACCGACTCGTGCAGGGGAGATATCCAGTCGGTCGACTGGGGCCCTTTTTGCCCAACTTTGCTCAAATCTTCAGTTTTTCCCCGAGTTTTCAAATTTAGGCTTTGACACTGAGAATATCTTGTTTTGTACCTGAAACGTACGAAGAGGGATCAAATGACATCAAAATATCGTCGAAAACAAACAAAAGCTATAGTAAAAAATTGCTATTAATAAGTCGAATTCTCGACTTATCATAACCGCTACCACCCCAAGCACTCAGAACTTGAATAGACAAGTCGGAACACATTTGAATAGTAGCCTTAAGTTTACATTTGCTCCCATGGATGACCCGGTCCTCACCGGTTTATAGATGTTTTTGACTAAGTAGTTATAAAACACCTCAAACTACAATTGTCACACTGATGACGTCTCGTCCATTGAAGCAACATTTGATCTTTGAGAGGTGATGCTCAGCTAACTCAGACTCCCCTGGAATCTGAAGTCCTCGGTAAGTGTGGTTGCATCCCCGTACATGCGAAGAACACCCGTCCTGCCCGAGACGCGGACAATGCCCATTACCTTATCACAAAATTTTGTTAGTAATTTTTTGCTAGAGTTGTTTAAAATGAAAATAAAACTCTTGGCCACAACCAGCGCGTACCACCAGATCGATGACAAAACAAAGGTTGTCAACCGGTGTTTGCGGGATTACTTGGGAGTTGTGTGCCCGATTATCAGAGAGATTGGGTCTTGTTGCCACCATTGGTCAGTTCTCTTACAGCTTTGCATTCGACCTTTCTCATATTCCTCTTCTAGCTGAGTTGGCGTTGGTGAACTCCGTGTGTTTTGATATGTCAAACACACAACTGATACCGTTACTTGAGCGCGTAGGAAACTTGATTAAGTAACGTTACCTCAGCAACCAGTCGCAGGAGAGAATATCGGTCAAGATAATCTAGGAGGAAGATCTTCAATTTTAGAAGATCTTATAATCCACCAAAAGATTTGTTGTTTCAAAGTCGGAAAGAAATCAAGATTTGTATGCTACGAAGTAGGAAACGAGATCTAGAGGATATCAATATTCTGTAAGCTACCTTTTAGCAAAGAGATATATTCTGGATATAAGGGGGATTCGACAATTTTAGTATGGGATAATCTTATCAAATATTTGATAAGATTAGTGTGGGGTGATCTTATCAAATAAGGAAGATCATACCATTTGCGGGCAAATAAGAATACCAATGATATGGTACTCCACATTCCTTCCTTAAAGCTCCTAAGCCGGCTTGTTTTTCCTACTTTCTCGCACTTTTCTTCACGTGTGTAAGTGGTGATAGGTAAAGGCACGTTCATTTTGTCAAAATTAAAATCTTAGGTGCAAGATTTCAACTTTGTAGTTGTTGTATCTCGAGAGGCAACTGCTCGCGATTCCAGCACCCAATGAAAGAGCAATAATGTTTTAAGGAAATGTTCCAACGCGCCTCAATTATGTCCTACAGTTTGATTATTTCGATTCATTACATGATTAATTTGATATGTTGTTATGTTTTACTGTATTTCTATTGTGTATACAATCTGTCTATAATCATATTTCCACAGTCAATTATTGTGACTCGTGTCTAAAAGACGGATGATGAGGAATGTTGCGAGTTGACAGATTGAAAGGGTTGCTAAACTGTGTGTCGTATCGTATCGACATGAAGCGAGTGGTGGCGTACCATTTTGTTCAAATAATCTTGCTGTTAATACAGTGACAAGTTACAACTTACAATATCTGTTTTTTTTTTTTTTTGGATAGTGAACTTACAATATCTGTTGAGTTGCATATAAATTCATGTAGCCTATATTTACAGGTCGAGGAGTTCTTCATGACTGAGTTCCGGCAGGTGATACTGGTGGGTTCATAACTGACCTGATTTATCTAATCTAAATTACATGATATGCACATCAAAAAGGTGCAAAGCTTATGAATTCTATGGACTCATGTGGACCCACCTGCACCTGAGTTCCATGCCATATGGGTGTGAATTTGAAGCATAGGACCTCATATAACCAGATCAGCTATACTTGCAGTTGGATTTTACAGTGACAAAGCAGTTTTCAGTATGTCATCATCGCGACAGTCCATTGAGATGCAATCATCCTCGACGAAAAGCTGCTCTGAGAATGTTCTTGGCGCTGAGCGGCTCAAGATTTGTTTGGCAAGGTCTAGCCTAGACTCATTGCCACTTAGCATCTCCACTACCTGCAGATAGGAAATTTTGAGTCTTTTTTTTTGGATATTGACCTGATCCTCGATGAATTCAATTTCTGTGGTGAGTGTATTACATACATGGCACATTTGAGGCCTATCATCCGGACAGTGGTGAGTGCATAAAGCAGCGGTCAGGATTACGCGATTCAGCTGACCCGGGTTGAAAGGTCCAGTGATGGATGGATCGACGAGTTCATCAATGCTATTTTTTTCAATCAACGGTCTGGCCTGCGGATATTCATGATAACAAACGTAGGTACAAAGAGCTAGCAGCATTGATAATAAAGGAAGATTATCGATAAACTTTCAAAGGCAAAATGAAGACTTACCCACATCACTAGGCTTTTCTGTGGATCATCCATGGCAAGGCGGCCGGTTATAATTTCGAGCAACAAAACTCCATATGCATAGACGTCTGTTTTCTCATCAACTATTCCATTCATGAAGAACTCCGGCGGAAGGTAGCTGTTTTTAGCAAGAAGAAAATTCTGAGTTACACATGACAAGAAAGAAAAATCTCCATCGAGATAAAAAAAAACAGCGCAAGGGGTTCCAGGCCACAAACCCAAATGTGCCCTCAATATTGGACACCACATGATGAGTCCATTGCTCGGGAAGCCATTTGGCGAGGCCATAATCAGATATCTGTGATTGAAAATCAGGTCAGGCTTGGATCTTTCTTAAAGTAAATAATGAGAAAGGCGTGTGCATTATACCTTTGGCTCAAAATCCTCGGTCAGCAGAATATTTGCCGCCTTGATGTCTTTATGAATGATTCTTCTTTGACAGCCTTCATGGAGATATAAAAGACCCTCAGCAGCTCCAACCGCAATTTTAAATCTGATATCCCAGTTTAGTTTTTCCTTTGACCCTGAAAATTTATGTATCAAGTTAAAATATTCGTTACATGGAGGGTTTGAGACCAAAGAGTGAGGAGACAAGTGGTATTTTGAGCAGACCACGGAGAATAGCGGCAAGGCTTCCGTGTGGTGAGAGGTGAAGTACAAGGTACATTCCACTTTCAACCCCATAGCCAATAAGTTGAGCAATGTTGGGATGGTGAAGATGCACCATAATGCCGAGTTCTGACAAGAAATCTGCAGTCATCACATCCTCTTGAGATGTTCCCCCGGTTAGCCGCTTAACTGCCACTAGTGTCCCGTCTTCCAACTGCCCTTTGTACACTCGCGAATACCCTCCCTCGCCGATCAAATTCTCTACAAAAAACACCAAACAATGTGATCAAATATACGGGTTAGACTGTGGGAAAGCTATTTTTGAAACCTAAAATATGTCATCACCAACCTTGGCTGAAATTGCTGGTTGCATTTTGGAGCTCTGAGAGGGTGAAGTTCTTCCATGTGGATCTAAAATGGCAAAGACCTTCATCTAACTGAGGCATTGGAATTGGAACTACGTCATCTCTTCCTTCCATCATCTTTTTCACCCTCTTCGAAACGCCTAACGATGGGAGAGGCTGGAAGTGGAAATGCAAAGCTGTTTTTGAAGATTTCATCTTCAGTGACTTGAAGAAACTGTGACGCGGGGGAGACTTGGAATGCTTAGCACTTTGATCGGAATCTGAACTGTTATTGCTTTTGGGTGTATCCGGTTCAGACCCATTACTTGCTGGATTTTCTTCATCTCTATTTTCTCCCTTTGGGTAAACCGCCATGGAGTTCTCCTCATCTTCAACTTCTTGAGCCACCTGGTTCGTAACATCCTCTTCTTCGACCATCACCGTCTCTCGGCCTCCATCCTCATTATTATCTTCATCAATTGCTTCCAAATCTAAAATGAGAAACCAAGGAAAGTCCAGCTAGCTAGTCATTTATGATGATGAACACATGACCGCTTGTGCTTATGCTGAGAAATGACATTACCTTGATGCGCTACAGGCTCCGTTGCTCGTAGGTTGTTGCTCCTTACAAGAATATTATGGCTCCTCACAAGGACAAAATCCCTCTTCAACTTCTGCTTTGCAACTTCAGATGAATCATTTCTGCCACAACAAAACAATGACACTGAAAAATGTGGGTCGTCGTAGAACCTTTTTTTGTCAAATAGAATCAAAAGTGCCCAATAATAAAATGCAAGCTGGTTGAAACATCACATGAATGTAATTAATTGAAATGGTTTTTTTTTTAAGGAACTTACTGAGTAGGAGACGGAGATGGATCAACTTGGAAAGTTTCCATGGAGGAGGACCGCTGTTGGTGAAAGAATTGATGGACGGAGAGGTGTATGAAGATGCGAGGAGGAAGAAGAGATGCATAGTAAAAATAGGATGAAATGGATTGATTGCATGGAAAAACAGTGTTTCCATTTTTATGACACGGCTCCGAGTTTCTGTGCTGAAAACTCTGCCTTTGTATTTTGTCTGTTGAAAAACGTTTGAATTTGGTTGACAACATCGTAATGAATGGGCCCGGATTTTGAATTGGGCTTCAAAGAAAAAGTGATGCTCAGGAGATCCACGTGAGTGTCACGAGAGAGATGAGGACGCAGCGCCGAGTAATATGCAGCCTTCTTCTTCTTATCTCCTCCACCACGCACCATCGTCTCCTTTTTATCTCGTTCGTTCGTTCGTTATCTTTCTATATATATCATGTCCGTCAATCCTCCGATCGTTGCTCAATCCAGATCGTCCATCCGTTGAATCGGTCTTCACGCGTTGAATTTTTAGCGCTCGCCAGATTCAGTGAGTTCTATATTCTGGCAGATCTCTCTTGTTCTTTTTTTCCCTCTCCCTCGACGCTTTCTCTTCTTCTCCATAACGCTTCATGTCGTCTACATGTTTGATTTTTTTCTGTGAAGGATTTATTGATTTCAAAGGTCATTTATGGATCCCATGGACATAGTCGGCAAGTCCAAGGAAGATGCATCTCTTCCCAAAGGTACCTTCCAAGGAAAAAGGATCTGCCTTGCTGACTACCTTTTGATTTTATTTTCTACTCTTTTTTTTTTCTCATTCGATTTTAAATTATAAAGCCATAAGGTACAAATCATATATTTCGGACAAAATTCGTCAAAATTAGGTTGTAATTCATCGCCCAGAAATCAAAAGTTCACAAATAATTTATAAAGCGTCAAAAGTATCTTTTGTGATTGATTTGTATTTTTTACAAAAATATGCGCAAAAATACAGGATTTTGTAACGGATAACATGTAATTACTATCTATTGTAAAATTTACTCCCTTTTATGAATTATTTTATTTTTGTCTTTTTTCTCAGTATGGAAACTGTCCTGTAATTGTGGCCTCCAAACTTCCCTTTATCTGCTGCATATGTTATATGTAGTATGTGATATCATGTTGCCTTGAAACAAGCCCAGTTTCATAATTCCCTTCTCCTAAAGTAAATAAATCATATTGCTCTTTTTAACAAGAAATATAGATATGTGATATCATAATGTTTCTTACTAGGACTTGTGCTTTTATTTTCTTCGTCTGAATTTGCTATTGCAAAGGCTTGCTCAACGAATTATTCTTATTGCAGCAACTATGACCAAAATCATTAAGGAAATGCTGCCGGTAGATGTTCGTGTTGCCAGAGATGCTCAAGATCTTATAATTGAATGTTGTGTAGGTGAGCAAATTTTTTTTGTTACATGCTCAAAGCTAGTTTTCAACTTGTAACATTTGGTTTTCTTGTTGTAATGGCACCATCTGTCACAGTGTCTAGAGACGTGCGGCTAATTGTGTTGTTCCAATTTACCTTATTAAACCGGGGCTTTCTCTTTTGTTTTTTGTAACCTTTTTGTATATGTGCTGCAGAGTTTATAAACCTTGTTTCATCAGAGTCTAATGATGTATGTAGCAAAGAGGACAAGAAAACAATTGCACCTGAACATGTACTCAAGGCTTTGGAGGTATTATATCAACATGTCATTATTTGGATTTAGAACATATATGAATTAGTGCTTGTATTTAATGTTCAGACTTGTATCTAGGTTACTTGGGTGATCATGTGAAACTATTAACTGGCAACTAACGTAAACACCATGATGCTTGTCTTCCATGAATATGGAGTTCAACTTGTTTATCTTTATTACTGATAATTCTGACAGATGATTAGTAAATTAGAATGTTAAAAATAATTGGCATTTGTTATTATCAACACTTGTATTTATCTTAAAAAATTTGGAAACTAGTCAATTGTAAATAACATCGACACGACTACTAAATGCGCAACCCCTGTTTATGTTTGAAAAGGAATACAATTAACTCTCATTCTGTCTGCCAGGTCCTTGGATTTGGAGAGTATATAGAAGACGTTTATGCTGCTTTTGAGCAACACAAACTGGAGACGGTGGTAAATTCTGTTACTTCCTGCTGTTAACAACAGTGAACCTTATCACCAAATCCAAGAGAAGTTTGCATTTTATTATTCTCTAACACACGAGTCCATTATATCTGGCAAAATCCAGTCATAAATATTCATTCGAAAAACAAAAGAGTGATAAAACTGTGGTTATTCAATATACCTACTTAATAGTTATTCTACTGCGCGTACTGTAAGATTTAACTATACTTTTAGTTAGATGGTTGTTAGTTTCCACTCTTTAAGCCCAAAAGTTTTTTCTCTACAGGACACAATAAAAGGAGGCAAGTGGAGCGGTGGAGCTGAAATGACGGAGGAAGAAGCACTAGCTGAGCAGCAGCGAATGTTTGCTGAGGCACGTGCCAGAATGAATGGTGGCACAGCACCTGTGTCGAAGCTGCCAGAGTCTGAACCTACCTCACAGAACTAACTTTACGTAGCAGTATTAATGACATAAAAGCAGCCATTGTACTGTAGCAGGCAGTGTGTTAACCAACCAACCACATTAGGCATGAAATGGTATTTGCCCATGTACAAAAGTCATTGTTATCATCATCAACTAGTAGAAGACGGGTTGGCTGGTTCTCTTGAAGTGGGAGCTCGTCTGAATCTTGTAGTTTACAATTCATGTAAAATCTTTGTGTAGTCTGTTTGTATTTTTATATAATCTTGTATTTTGCGACTAATGCATGAGCAGGGATTACATATAAACTCATTTGTTTATATAAACCGTAAACCACTTGATGAACTATGTATTTCCTTTAAAAAAAAATGAACCGAGAAGAAAATTGAAAATCGTTGCTCCAATTGATAGAAAAATAAAGTTTTACTCACTGAACATTTTGAAATTTTAAAGATAAAATCACTGAATATTCACAAAATATGTGTACAATTCATTGTACGTTAACCTTTATCACTGAACATTTATTTAAAAGTAAAATGTTTAGTGATAAACCAAAATGTTCAGTGATAAGGCAAAAATATTCAGTGAATATAATTTTTTTTGATGAATTGAATCGAAAAGTAACAATTAGCCAAATCACTGAACAATAAACCAGAAAATTGAAAAATATCATGATTTGTAGTTTATATCAAAAGATTGGGTTTGTATTTGATCACTCTCTTAATGTAAAATATATATAGTCAGTATCACCATGATAAAGTTAGTGGTTTGATAATGGTTCTTTATAACAACAGCAAATCGGCGATTTTTTTTTTTGATAGAAAAATCGGCGAATTACTTCAACATAATTTTAAAAATAAATAAAAGATACAAACGGGGACAACAATTACAAGATAGCCTTGAAACTGGGGATTATGGACAAGCGTCAGTTCTTTGCCAAGACCACTGCATCCTATTTGCAAATTTTGCGATGAAATCTGTGTGGGTATTAGCCTCCCTTCTAATCAGCATGACCATTTTACCACTATGTTGCTTCATAAGGATGGTTGTATCTACTGTTGATCGCAGCCACCGCTTCTGAACAATCAGACTCAACTATGACTTTGCTTACTCCCAGTTCTTTGCAAAGCTTTAAGCTCTCCATTATACTTATCCCCTCACAATGCTGTTGAAGCTCTGATTGCCAAAACACATTCATTGCTGTCTCTGGCCACCGAACTTGTGCTCCCTAATTTGGTAGCATCGTCCCAAGACGCATCACCATTAATCTTTGTGAACCCAATTGGTGGGGGTCTCCATAGGAAATCTGAACAAGTGAAGTGGCTGATAGTGTTGTCCTTATGAAACCGATAAAACTCGTTGGCAAGAGCTAAAATTCTGTTGACAGCTTCCTGAAGAGTGGTGGATATCTTATCATGCTTCAACCTGTTTCTCGCATACCAAATATACCATAATACTACCAGACAGAGAGCAGCTAAGTTAGCATCAAAATATTTACAGAACCTACGGGTATGCGGTGGAGGGTTGTTGATGGCTTGGGGTTGGGGTATGCCGTGGAGGGTTGTTGATGGCTTAGGGTTGAGCAGATGCGGGAGGAGGAGTATGATTGTTTGTGGTGGTGGTGGTGGTGGTTTTTTCATGGGTCTCTGGCGGTGCAAGGTTGTTGATGATACCTTGGGGTTGAGCAGTTGTACCATGAGCATGACTGTTTGTGGGGGAATTGGTTTTTCGGTGTTTCTCCGGTGGTCGATTCTGAATTGTATCAGTGTTCTTTCTTTTAACTGGAATAGCAGGAGGGCGATCTTCTGGCGGATTCTGAGCATTTCTGGCAGCGGCATTCTTTCTTCTCGCAGGATCAATACCAGGTGGTTCTGACTCGGCCTGTGATTGCGGTGGTGGATTTTGACGAGAGGTCTTTGCTTTGCGCTGAGGAGTGTGACGAACATGAGGAGGGGAAGTTATCTTCTTCCGTGGTGTAGTGGCTTTCGTAGTCGGCAATGGAGGAGTACGAATCTCAGCCAGTTGCTTCAACCGTCTTGGCTCACCCAACATTGCATGGAGGATGGCTCTGGACCGCTCCGTCTGCCTGACCTCAGGACCCATCGCAGGCAACCGATTGATGGCCCTTTCCGGCGATGACAACTCTGGTGACTGAGCATGCACAACATCTTTGGGTGGATTCGTCGGTGGTGTCTTCATTAGCTTTTTGGATGGGCGGCGGCATGAAGGAGATCGGAGTTTCATCTTCGGCTTTCGACTGGTAACTTCGACATCGTCTGGATGTCTGGTAGGTTGATTGTTCTTCGTTTTTGCCATGACGGACGGAATGGAACAGCGGCGAGACTAATTGGCGACGGATTGAAGGAGAACGTGTTTCGGCGAGGCGTAAGGGTTTCGGCGGCACAGAAGAGTTGGACGAGAGAGATGGGGATCGAGAGAGATCTGGACGAGAGAAATTAGGGTTTCTTGGTTTGGGCCTTCGATATTTGGGCCAAGCCTTAATATTATGCGACGTATTAGTCACTCAAACGTCGCATAAAGCTAAATTGAAAATGAACTTTAATTTCCCTCCAATCTGAAAATTTCTTTTGCCCCCAAAACCAAATGGTATTAAGCGACGTTTATAGCTAAATTTGTGACATAAACTATACAGAGGCGATCAAACAAAACAACAAGTTAATTTCATCCCAATTGAAGTTGTGTCTTTTAAACAGATCCCTTGAAGTTAAACTTGTGTCTTCAAACAAAACAAAACAAATTATAACACAACCTTCATCACATCATCTCGTCATCAGAAGAGGTGTCTTGATGATCCATTGAAGCATCACTTGCATAATTGGACTGCCCCATTGGACTATCATCACGTCTATCATCTTCTTCATCTTGATGATCCATTGAAGCATCACTTGCATAATTGGACAGCCCCATTGGACTATTATCATCATCGTCCCATGCTTCGCTCTTATCGTCCTCTAAATCATCCAAGTACAATTGCCTCCTCGCTTTGGGAACTTGATTATCAATGTAGTCGTTGACAGGCGTCGTCGGTACCTGTAAATTTAAATTTATAATTCCTTACTCTTGGCTATGGGTTAGTACAGCGGCAAGCAAGGGTCGAACCCTAGAGAGCTAGATGGTTACTTG
The DNA here is from genome assembly GCA_033675395.1 of Rhodiola chrysanthemifolia. Classification (NCBI taxonomy): domain Eukaryota; kingdom Viridiplantae; phylum Streptophyta; class Magnoliopsida; order Saxifragales; family Crassulaceae; genus Rhodiola; species Rhodiola chrysanthemifolia. The sequence goes on from CM066207.1 coordinate 16,133,261, forward strand.
TTGTTCTATAAAAAAAAAAGGAAACAATTAGGTTGCGAGTAATTAGGAAACAGTGCAAAAATAGGAAAGTAAACTGGGATGTATCAATCAGAGAGGATATTCAGACTAGAGTTTCTATTGTGACTTGTCATCATCGACTGCTAACAATCTAATTCAATGTTTCTAAGTGTGGTCGTCCCGACAAAGGTGACTTCCCAAATAACCCGACAAAGGTGTTATGCCACAACCTAACCCGACAAAGGTGTTATGCCACAACCTAACCCGACAAAGGTGTTATGCCACAACCTAACCCGACAAAGGTGAAAGGCTTCTAATTCCCTCCTAAATCAAACAACCCGACAAAGGTGTTATTTAACCTAGATGTGCTATCCACCCAAACGACAAATTATCAGGCAGACAATAATGATAGAATTATTGATCAAATAAGCTTTGCGACAAAGCATCCACCTAGTCTAGCAATAATTCATAATACATGCACGAGAATTAGTAAAACATGAATAACATTAAGAACGAAGTCTCAAACAATAGTCACAATGTATAAAACCCTAGCCCGAATAAAGGGCTTAGCTACACATGGCCATTAGAACAAAAGACAATAAAAATAAAGAAAAGATGTTCTTCTCTATTGCCGAATGAAGGAGGACCGGAGGAGAGGAGAGCTCGAATTCTGTGCCGTGGTATTTGACTCTCGAACTTGGGATGATGTTCACGTTTTTGGATGATTGAAACCCTAGACCAAGAGGTCTTATTTATAGGAAAAGTCCTAGGGTTTCGAAGCTTCTATTTGGGCCCGGTCCACATCCGTTTTTGCTTGGTGAGCAAGTAAGCTTTGCCAGCAAGTATTCTTAAACCGCCTCACTCGAGCCCACCGACTTGGCCCAGCGCGCGGGGCCTTTTGTAGTTTGGCGTCGTTTTGTCTATCCTGGCCATTCCACTCGTGCGTTTTGTCTGGGAAGTGAGATCGTCCAACTTTTTGGGTATTTCGAGCAACTTGGTCGAGCCGGACTTCCCAGATTCGCCCGTCTGGTCGAGCAACTTGGTTTCGGTGCCTATCAGCGCGCCCGGGGCCTTACCGGGGCCGATCTGAGGTGGCTTGACCATTCTCTCCGGAATGTCTCCTAGATGTCCCAGAATCATTCCCAGGTCCTTCGGAGCCTCGGGTAAGTCTCCATGCAGTAGAGAAGGCTTGGGGCCTTTGTTGTGTCCTTCGGGGCCTTTGCACGGAATGACTCGGACTGGACGAACTTTGCCTCGGGCAACTTGATCTCTTGAGGGTCCTGAGCTAGTTCTGCCACTTTGGCTCGGGCACTCTCCTCAGTACTTGGCCATGGGGCCGGCTGAACCTCTTGTTGCGGAGTTTTGGCCTTAAAAACCATCTTTTGCGCGTGTTTCCTCCTAGAGCTCTCGGATCACCTGAAATGCAAAAACCACACTAGGCATTAACTATTCGCATAAAAAGTTATCAAAATGGATGGGTTTAGTTGATTCGATGAGTCGTATAAATACGACTCATCAGTCGTCATTCGAGTGAAATTGATTTGCGGGTTGTACATCACTTGTAATGTAAGTGGGCATTTTCTCTTGATAAGGATCATCTTCTTCGGAATTTGCTATTTCAGTTTCATCTTCTCGTGCAAGGGAGCTATCACTATATACCCCTCTATGTGATACAACATTTACAACCTTCCAATTGTCACCCGCTTTTATATCATCCAAGTAAAAAACTTGTCTCGCGGTAGTGGCCAGACAATAAGGCCAATCTTCATACCAAGTTGTGGATATGTCTATAGAAAGAAGTCCATAATCCCTCTTTGTGCTTCCCCTCTCTTTAGGATCGGTATTGAACCAAGTGCAATAAAAAACAACCACCGGCATTCCATTTGCGTAATGTAACTCAATAATGTTCTTTATATTGCCATAATAAGTTAATTCACCGTCTTCGACCATCACACCCGAATTTTGAGTGGTCTTCTTCCGGTCCCGATCCCAAACAACGAACTTCACACCATTAACATAACACTGAGAGTAGCACGTATATTTTTGAGGCATGCGTGATAAACTATATAATTCGGGACAATATGATTCGATGCACTCCCTTTCCAAAATGTCCATCTGTGGTTCAAAAAGAGAAACATATAATTTATATATATATATATATATAGAGGAGCGTTCAATTGAGGACGCCCTCCAGAAATGAGTACGTGAGTACAACCAATCACAACGCGCCACGTGCCACACTAAACCCCCCCGTGCTTTGTGGGCGCGCCACGTGTCCCACTACCAAAATCCATCAAAGGCAAACAGTAAAAAGCAAACAATAAAATCTCACTACCTTTAAATCTCAACCATTGGATCAACAAGATCAATGGTCCAGATTTGTCCCTACGTCCTCATTTCTAGAGGCGTCCTCAATTGAACACTCCTATATATATATATATTCAAATGAATGAAGTAGATACACAATTTAATATTCATACCCAGCCAGGAAAGAATTTCATGAAATGCTTAACACGTTCTTTTTTCGATCGGTTTGGGCATTCTCTCTCAAATTTCTCATCATGTCTGACAATATATTCCTTTGCTTGTACGCAGTGTTCCAACACGCACCAATGAGCCATATTAACTTGTGTCGGACTCAACTTGATCCTCGGACAATAACCACCAACCTTGATTAGAGGTGAGTACATGTTCAGGACATATAATTTAGCAATGTTTGGTGATTCAACCTCCACTTGATCGTTCATGTACAATTTACAATATGTTACACACTCATGTGTGATGTATTGCTCAGCAATGCATCCCTCCGGATATCTGGCATTCCTAACATATCTCTTGTACTCGCCTAATTGCCTGCAAGAGTAATAAATTGTATTTAGTTTACATGGAAAAGGAGAGACTAAACAAAAATGATTCGAAGAAAGAAAAAGTTGTAAACCTCTCAATAGGGTACATCCTACTATAGTGTACGGGTCCCTTAAGCATAACTTGATCTGGAAGATGAATCAATAGATGCACCATGATGGTGAAGAAATGAAATATAGCGTCCTGTTCAAGCTACTGTTCCAGGGACTGTTGGAGACAGACCTGGAACTCCTGTGCGACAGTTCAGTAAGCAGAGCAAAGTAAAGGCACACAGAATGATACCCAGTTCGGCTAAGCCTACTCTGGGGGGTTTCCCACACCCTAGAAGGGACACAAATCTTTATTACGTGCTTAGAACAATAAGAGGACTTATGCTTACAAAACGCCGTGTTCGTAATCGCCCAGCTTCTAAGCCACCGTCTCTCAGATTTGTAATCAAGGATCTCTGCAGTTCACCTTGATCCCCTTCGCCCAAACCTTCCGTCTGAGCGATCTCGACCTTCTACTGAAGTCGGGAGCTTTCGCGTGAAAGCCGGTTGTGAGATCTCGTCGGGTGCAGCGATATACTCCTATCTCAGAGTGTCTGAACAGCACACCAGAACAGACAGATCTAGTGCCGATGAATTTCCAGTGGGGAAACACAGTCGGCCGTCGCTTTCACCAATCTCTGATCAGCAGAATACACTCGTATTTTTTCTCTCAGAAAGCGATGGCAGTTTGGACGCCCTAGCTTCGTATATATATATATGCATGGGTGCTAGCGTCCAAAACTGCAGAAGATATTATCATCAATATTTTAGGAAATATTCCTAAAATATTTGATGTGTATCTTTGATCTAATTTTAGGGAAGATTCGGATTTCTTCCTTGCCAAGTCAGCCACCCCAATCTTCAATCTATATCGGAGATCTTTGTTTGAGAATCTGTATCAGCGAACTCCTCGCTGGCCGACTGCAATCAGATCGAGAAGATCTTTAGAAACTTCCGGAAGCTATCATTGCGTCTGCTCCACGCTGTACTTGAGTGCCAGGATGTGTTCGAACTCCCCCTGAACTTCTGCTTGAACTGTCTAACTACGTTTTGCCAAATACATGCCACTCAAGGGAACATCAATCTCCCCCTTGGCATTTTGGCAAAACCAAATCTACTAGATAACTAGATCTATATAACTATCTAGACAATAGGCAACCTTGAGAGAACAAAAATTGTCACCTCTCAAAATACTCCCCCTTTTTGCCACAAACTGGCAAGGGGTCTAATCTGAGTTCAAACAGTACAAAAAGTGTGCCAGAACAAGCACTGACTCAACAAAAGGAAATTGTTCAGAGGTCATAGAGTTTTATAGCGATGGACCTTTAGGCAGACGACACATCATCTGAATCACCATCAGACTCTGCAGCTTCCTCTCCATCGTTGCTAGGGTAGCGAAGGGTGCGAGCCAGCTTGTTAATGCGCTTGCGTTGCTCCTTGTCTGCTGCAATGATGATGTCCAGTTCCTTGATCAGCGTACTCCTCTCATCACTGCCCATCTTGGCTCCTCCTCGCTTTGAGGATTCTGGAATGTTCATTTCTCGCCGTCCTGCCTCCTTGAGATCATTCACGTGCCTCCCTTTGAAGAGCTTATGATCGACCGAGAATAGTTGAGGAGCTTTGGAGAGACGGCCATTCGGATCAATCAATTCTGGAGCTTGGTTGATGATCAACTCATAGATGAGAGATGGAAAGCAAATCTGATGAAGAGTACGGCAGGAGATAGCGTGTTCAGCGATCTGTTTAAACATGACTCGACCCAGATTGAACACCTTCTTGTTCCCAATTTGGTAAATCAGTAGAGCCACATCTTTGCTGACAGTAGAGTGATGGGATGAGGGCTTCCAGTTGAACACAGCAATGAAGAAAAGCATTGAGTAGAAGGTTGACAAATCGGCTGTGGCCACAACGGTGTCAGGCCACAATGGGACGGAACCAGCAGAGATAGTGTCCGCAATTTTGTCATAGTCCGTCACTTCCTCATCAACCTCTGGGTCATCCATCTGGAAGTAAGTGTTGATAAGCTCAGGATTGAAGATAATTCGTCTCCCCCTCACGTAGACCACCCCATAGTCTTTGTCCCCAACAACTCCAAACTGTGGAGGGAGGTTCGCCATGGCTTCACGAATCAGCTGTTCATTGAACGGCTTACACTTGGTGAGAGTCCAGATCTGACAGTTTTTCCTCAGAGTATGCACCACCTCTTTTCCTTTGTATCGAGTAGCATCAAGGCGACGTTCAGGGATAATCTTTTGTTTCTGGACAGCCTTCCACTTTCGAGCTGCATCCTTGGAACCAAACCAGATCCCTTTCTTCACAATCCCGACTGGAGCGTCCTCAAAAACAGGTGCAGAGGTTTCACGCTTTCTCTTTTTAGCCCTGATGACCTCTCCTGTAGCCTTACTGATATCTTCCTTATTTGTACTGACTTTCTTGGCGGGGCTTTCAACAGCATTCTTCTTCTTCATTTTGACACCTTTTTCTTTTCTGAGAAAAGTAAGAGGAACAGCAACTTGAGCATCTTCAGAAGATGTGTCTGACAGAGAGACAGTCTGAGCAGCATCCTTCACCGCATCATTCACAGCTTTGTCTTGTATAGTGGCTGGAACTGCATTTTCAACTGACTCAGCCTCCGAGCCAGAGATTTCTTGAGACATGACTGTCTTAGCACCGAGCTGACACCCTGTTGGAACACCTTCTGCAGAGCTTGCCTCTTTTCCACTTTCCGAACTGCTGGCAAGAGTAGCATCTTTAAGCACGGCTTCTTTGGCATGTGAGGACTGAGAACCCATTGGCACATCAGTGACACGCTCCTTCTGTAGATCCTCTATGACCGCATCGATGTCTTTGAAAAGGTCATCAAGCTCTTCATCCTGCTCAGATGTATTAGTCCGACTGTCATGATCCTTTGTTTGAGGAATGCCACCTGAACACCCTTGCACTTCCCTTGTGCCACCTTCTGTAACTTCACCAGCAGTCACCTTTCCTTTATTGTAGGGAGCAAGAACCTGATCAGCCACTGGCCCTGTCGTCGCTTCTGAGCGTCTTCTTACTGCACTGATCTTGGCAAGAAGCTTTTGTGCAGACTTATCCTGACGATACCACATTCCTTCGAAGACCAGAAGGACGCACATATCCAGACGCATGGATTTTCTCCTTCCATGACATCGAACGCACAGACGCCTTAGAAACGGACTTTCCCATACTGACAGCATTCATAGTATTAACAGAGAGATTTCCAATACCAGCCCTACTGGCTTCACCACATTCAACAACCTTTCCAATACTAGCCCTACTGGCTTCGCCACAATTAATAACTTGCTTCTTTTCAACAACTGCCTCTTTAACATGCAAGGAAGAAACAATAGGAGCAATAGGGTATGAAGATACCTCAGAATGAGACACGATTTTTGGAGGAACGATACTTAATGGTGTCGACCTAGCACTGGTTGGTTTAGGAGGTTCCTCTGCAGGTTGCGAAGACACTTCCATCTGCTTCGCAGCGGGTTCTGGTCCTTCCCTTTCCACCACTCCAACATTCGGGATTGTGGAAACTGCTACGCCGTCTGAGATTTCGACACCAGGTAAGGACGAAGTTTCTGCTACTAAAGGCGACGTCTTTCTCTTGATTGGTAATTTCGACTTAGTCGGTTTTGGAATTTGAGCCTTCGCTGCCATGGAATCAGATGATTTCTTGCCCGCCTTCTTTGATTCTGAAGAACCCTTGATGACTGATTTGGAGGACTTTCTGGTGTGAACCATTGTTGCCACAGAGAAGAAACTTGCGAGGAACGGCTTCGAATCCAGCTCCCTTCCTTAAGTGGTGAGTCCAACTGTTTTGCTGGAGATGCAACTCTGGCTGACCACTGCCCTGTCGGGGTTAGTGATTGATAGCACCCAGTCCCTGCAAGGATCTAAGGGTCTCAATCTCTGTAGGATTCAGTTGCATACGGATAGCACCTAGACCTCGCACGGATCTAAGGATCTCAACCTCTGTAGGCTTTAATCGCATACGGATCACTTTCTCCTGTTCCCCTTTGTGTTTAGACAGTTTGAGGGGAGTAGGAGCATGCGTTCTTTGGAGACTTGCTAGCTTCGTGGCATACTTGCTTTGTAAGGGCACGAATGTTTTCTGGCATAGACTTGCTAGCTTCGAGGCATACTTGCTCTGTAGGGGAACGAATCTTGTTTGGCCCTGCGAACGGTTGTTGGATCTGAACATGGTTTTATCAACATGGGTGTGTGCGATTCTGCCTTGTGGTAATACTCCCCCTCGAACATATCCATGATTGATGGGGCGTTTAGTCCAAACTCCGAACGACCGCCCAAACATGCACGCAGAAACATGCGTGGAGCTCTCATAGTTCCCTGCCGTTATCGGTCCACTCATATTCATGTGAATCTGTTTTTCCTTTCTGCTAGAACAGTGCTGACAGCTGTTGAGGGGCAAGTTCTTTGTCTTGATTCGGCATGCATTACTGAGTGCGTCAGAATCTCCTATCTTCTTGGGCCTTCCTCGGATGAGATCAGTTGAGTTGAGCATCATTGAATTTTTGTTAGTAAGATTACCCATCCGCCTGTGCCACAGGCCCATCTCAATTCGTCTACTTGGTAGATATGCCAAAGACCCAACCGGTTCAACAGAACCGATGAGGTAGCAATTGTTGGAAGACTTGTCTCCTTTCATTAATGAGCTTCCGTCCTCGTTCAATACGTGACATGAGTCTTGAGTGAAGGTGACAAGATGTCCATCATCACATAGTTGACTAATGCTGAATAGATTCAACTTCAATCCATCAACCAAGAGAACGTCCGCGAGGGCAGGAAGATCCGGAACCTTCAATGTTCCACGGCCGATCACCTGACCCTTTCTTCCATCTCCAAAGATGACAAACTGCTTCTTTATAACAGGTCGAATATTTGTAAGGGACTTAGAATTACCTGTCATATGAGCGGAGCAACCACTGTCGAAGACCCAGTGATCTTTCCCTATGTGGCATGATGAGTTGAGCGCGGCCAGACATACGGTCTCGCTTGCCTTTGGTACCCAGATCCGTTGCATTCGAGGTTTATTCTTGTGGCTCATAGCTCTTCGTTCAGCAAGGAACAAACGACACCTTGGTCTGATGTGTCCGGTCTTGAAGCAGTACCAGCATGTGCGGAGATATTCTTTCTATTTTGTGACAAAGCTGGTTTGATCATTGCGAGTTCTTCTTTGACCAGTCGTGGATTTTTCTTGGGACAGATCCACTTTCTGTCTCGGGGTCTGTCTCACCTTCTTTCCATGATGCAGATTCAGCCTCTGTCCCACCTTCTGTTTCGGGTTTCGTTCAGTCACTGGTTTTGCTTCAACAAACGTTGTACCTTTTGAGCATCCTTCTTCTGTGAAACCCAGTCCCCGGTGTCCAGACTCCATTCTTTGTGACCTGAGAATGTCATTTAGATCTTTAGTCCCAGAGTTCAACATCTTTACCGACTGTTCGAGCTGGTTGAGTTCCTTCCGAGTGTTTGAATGATCCATTTTCTCAGATTCTACCTGAAGTTCCAGAGACTCCACTTTCCTCAAGAGGAACACCTCTTTGTGTTTCAGATCCGTAATAGTTTTCCTCAGACCCGTCATTCCAGTTGGAAAAGTTTCACGATCTTTCTCCATGTCAACTTGTAGGGAGGAGATAGTACCCAGAAGCTCCATCTTTTGAGCCAGCAGACCTGACCTATCTTGTTTGATTTCTGTAAGTTGAGTATTTAGAGAATTGGCTTCAGCCTGGAGTTCTACCTTCTGTGCAACCAGAATATCAATTTCCTGCCATAGCTTGTCCTTTTCTTCAGTCATGGTGGTAACAGTGTCGTTGAGTTTTTTGTTCAGATTGAACACCAACAGCCACTTTTCGTGCAGGACTTTGTATGATTCAGCCAGTGACTCTTGTGTGAGTTCTTCATTGTCGCTGTCTGAAGAGTCATCAGTCAGAAGAGTTGGTTGAGGAGACTTGATGTGGCTGGATTCACTGCATACTTCTGTGATAGACGCAAATGCTACAAAGTTGGTAGTTTCCTCCTCCTCATCACTGTCGCTGAGGTTTGCAACCATTGCCTTTTTCTTCTTGAGGGTGTTAGCACATTCAGCCTTGATGTATCCGAAGCCTTTACACTCATGGCATTGAATTTCTTTCTCTTTCTCCGAAGGATCCTCAGTTTTCTCACTGAACCTTGTTTTGCCATTTTTCCAATTACGAAGGTTAACTGAGGAGGACTGGCCTTGATCAGGGCTTCGTCTGTTGAGTTTCCGAACCATCCTGCCAAAATTCTGAGCCAGCATTGCCAGTTGCTCAGTGTTGCAGTCTATTTCAGCGACACCGTCGGATATATCTGCTTTCAGGGCAATTCCTCTGACTACCTTAGATTCAGCTTCGTGGTTCATTTCGTATGTTCTGAGAGAACCCATGAGTTTGTCCAGTTTCAGCTTGGAGATATCATGCATCTCCTCAATGGCAGTGACCTTCATGGCAAATCTTGGAGGGAGTGATCTCAGAACTTTGCTAGCCATCCTTTCTTCATCAATAGGTTTGCCTAGTGCAGCAGCCTCGTTGGACAGATCTAGTACTCTTGCATTGAATTCAGGGATAGTTTCACTGTCCTTCATCTTCATCTCCTCGAATTTTGTTGTCACAATCTGCATACGCGAATTGCGAACCTTGTCAGTACCTTCATAGGCAGTCTGAAGGATGTCCCAAGCTTCTTTAGCGACTTCACAGTTGATGATCAGTTTCAGTACATTCTCATCCACTCCAGAGAAGAAAGCGTTCATAGCTTTTGAATTTCCGATGGAGGCTTTTTCGTCTGCCTCGTCCCATAGAGTTTCAGGTTTAGGGACGACTTTTCCTGTGAGATTTTCCATCATGGGCTGAGTCCATCCAATCAACACTGCCTTCCAAGCTTTCTCATCGAGAGATCTTAGAAAAGATTTCATCTTAGGCTTCCATGAGGCATAATTTGAACCTTCCAGAAGTGGGGGTCGGGTAATACTTTGTCCTTCTTTCAGAGTCATCTATAACAGATCAAGGATCCCACTCAGTGTGTCGAGTGTTTGCTCTGATACCAATTGAAATATAGCATCCTGTTCAAGCTACTGTTCCACTTTCCTCAAGAGGAACACCTCTATGTGCGTTACATCTAACGAATATGGTTCTCTCAATGTGCTCCAGTAAGGTAAATCGTAGAAAATGCTCACATGAGTCCAACACAACTTCTCCCTGTTCACACCTCTATATTTGAAATCTGGGTGCAAGCTAAGTACGGGGTACTGATGGCTAAGTATAGAGGACAAAACCTCTTCACCTGTTAATTAAGGTGGGGCATCTCTTAATTCCACTTCCCCATTGAACTTAGTAGTTTGATGCCTCCACGAATGATTCATATCAAGCCATCGGCGGTGGCCTTGGTATAACATTCTCCCCGCCAAATGTATAGAATCAACATCATCTAAACACATTGGACACGCTTTGTATCCTTTGGACTTCAGACCTCCTAACATTCCCAAACCCGGGAAGTCACTGATAGTCCATATCACTGCAGCTTTCATGTTAAATGTGGATCTTTCATGTCGATCAAATGTGTGTACTCCAGTTTCCCATAGTATATTCAATTCATCTATTAGGGGTTGCATGAACACATTCAAGCACTTGCCCGGAGATTTTGGACCCGAAATCAACATAGCAAGAATATTAAATTCCTTCTTCATGCACATTGAAGGTGGCAAATTGTAAGGCATCACGACAATTGGCCACGTGCTATGAGAAAGAGCAACTGCTCCGAAGGGATTGAAGCCATCTGTGGCCAATCCAAGACGCACATTTCTAGAGTCTTGGGCAAAATCGGGATATTTTTTATCAAACGCCTTCCATCCCTCGCTATTAGCAGGATGTCTAATAAGACCATTTTTCACTTTTCTCTCCTTATGCCATCACATCTCCTTAGCTATATGCGCTGACATATAGAGACGTTGCAATCTTCGAGTTAATGGAAAGTATCGTACCACTTTCCTTGGAATCATTCTATCACGGTCGTCGTCCAAGTATCTTGACTCATCACACACCGGACAATTCAGTAGGTGCTTGTCGTCTTTATAGAATAGCGCACAACCATATTCACATGCGTGAATGATCTCGTATCCCATCCCGATATTCTTCAAAAGTCTCTTAACCTCACGATACGTACCGGGATAACTATTTGGGCTCGGAAGGAGGTCTTTGGTGATTCTCAAATGATCGTTAAAGCTCTTGTCAGACCATCCATTCTCAACTTCAACTTTCATTGCACTTAATATGGTACCCAACACAGTTTTGTCACTCCCCACATATACAGGAGTTTGTGCTTCTTTGAGAAGTGTTTGATACTTATCATATATCTCCTTGCCCAAATAATCATTTTCAATATCCTCATGTGCTTCCGAATTAGGAAAAGCGTCGTTAAGCATCTCTATTGTAGGATCCATGTAATAAGCACCTTTGTCCTCAACCGTGACGTGACTCTTTTCCATAATATATTGGTGTCGTTGTGTGTATAATGATGATGAAGCATCGGGTTCTACTTCCCCATGAAAAGTCCAAGTCGTGTAGTCTTGCATTATACCATTAACAAACAAATGTCTTTGGATTTCATCCAAAGACAACCTCCCATGGTGCAACCTACAACGCCTACTTGGACATTTATGCGTAGTACTCCGCGGTTTGTTTTGCTTGACGAAGTTTATGAAAGCCAGAATACCCTGTCCAAACCTTGGATCACATTTGTTGGATCACATTTGTCCAGCAAATTCATCCAACTCTTGTCCATGATTCCCCTGTATTTCCAAAATATGAGACACAAATTAGTGGAGTTACTTTAATGAAGCCAAAGGATGATGAGTTAACAAAACAATATATATGCCCCTGCATTCTCTACACACAAATCCACGGGATTGCCCCCTGCTTCTCTACACACAAATCCCCCTGCCTACCGAAGCCAACCTTCTTTTCTCTCTTTCGAAATGCCTAATATTAGTGTGTAAAATGCTGCTGTAGAGAACTTTCGAAATGCCTAAGATTAATCTAAATGCGAAATGCTGCTGTAAAGAACTTTCGAAATGCCTAATTATCTAAAGCCAACCTTCTTTTCTCTCATTCTCTACACATTAATGTGTGCTGCCTAACGCCCCATATATGCATGGGCAAAATGTGCCAAAGGCAAAATAATGCTGCTGCTGCTAGCAGCTTCTGCTGTTGCCTAACGCCCAAAATGGCCTGCTGCTCTGATCTAGCTATATATACTCGAAAAATCGTACCAAAGGCAAATCCCCGATTCTCTGCAATTAAGCACATGTAGGTATATCATTAAGGTGCTGGCCAAAATGGCCAAGGAAGACAGCAGATCGAGTTTTAACTCCAACAAAACAGTGTGAAGAAAAATGGAAATAAACAACATGACAAGCTATTATATATGTATGCAAATGTTGTGTGTGTGTGAGAGTGTTTTGATCTATATACCTTCACAAGTGTGTGCCGTTTACAAGTGAATTCGAAGATCTGAGCAAAACCCCACCATGGATCGTCCTTGCAGAGTATATTTTTGCAGACAAATGGTGTTTTAAGGTTGTTGAGAGTCGAATTGAAGGCATAGTACGGAACTGGGGTGCTCTGTTTTTCTACAATTAATTTGTACCCTTACGCGACTTACTTTGGATAAAAATGTCGCTTAATCCAAACACGGTAGGTCACCTCTCTTTAATGCACAGAAAGTTTGAAACATTCAAGGTTGTCATGCCAATACCTGCTTCGAAGATTTTATTTCGTACTATTATGCGGCAAATTTTTACTTGTCGCAAAAGGTAAGTCACATAATAGGTTTAACATGACAAATTTTCTGCGTCGCTTAAACTAATGTCGCAATAACCATATTACGGGACATAAATTTCGTGTTGCTTAAAGTAAAGTCGCTTAATCCTCTTTATGTGACATTATGTTTGCGTCGCGTAAACTTATGTCGCATATTTGTGTTATCGCGACAAACACATAAAATCGTAGTCGTATAAACCGTGTTATGCGACAAAGCTTTTGCGACGGCTTTCAAAATTTGTCGTGTAGGATGTAAAATGGTGTAGTGATTGTAAGACATTAATTATCATTAAAAATGATCGATAAAGAGATTCACATGTGAAGTAGCAACCTTTTCAGCACTTATTGCATTATTATTATTCTAATTAGCGCTGTGAGCAGGCTTGGCATTAGAATGAGCAACAGTGTAGGAATGTCCATAAAATTGTGTGAACCAAATTGTAGACATTGTAAGAGGCATATTAAATAACTTTACCCACTAGTAAGAAACAAAAGAAGAAGAAATAACAATGCTCAAAAGTAGTCAGGAATTCATCATCAGGTTCAATATCAATAACTTCAAGTTGTTCTCTTTTTCTTGTTTCCTTCCTTGTTAACCTCATATTGGCCATGACATAAACCAAACCATTCAATTTTCGTTGATGAAGTCGGTTCCTTTTCTTGGTATGAACCTAGAAAATAAACATAATTAAATTTAAGGTAATAGAAAGACAAATGAATATAAAACTAAAACTGATTCTTTTAAGTTTTGACAGGCAAAGTTTATTCAAAAGCTAAAACTGAAAGCTAAAGATTACATGCTAATAAATGTAATTACCATTTCAAATGCACTTCAATTCCGCTGGCATCCAGAAGATCAGTCCTAATTTCCCTTCATTTTTTTCTACCTTTGCCTCCGAAAATGTTGGTGTTCTCTAATTAGTTTTGGATATTAAATTTCAAATCATCATCATCATCATATTCGTCCTCTCCATCCTCATCTGATCTTCAAACTCACTGAAGAGTCAACGATCAGCTTCCGCCCAAATCCAAACCCTAGAATTCCACCAAATGGGGCCACAAACGGCGACTCCTCCGCCTCCACTCCCGACGATCCACCATCCTCCTCCTCAACTCCACTCCACTCCTCTACAAACCCTACCCACCTCTCGACGACGACCCTCAATTCACTCCTCCTGACTCTGACCCAACTCAGTACCTCCGGATCACCTACAATCACGGCCCTAGATTCTTCAAAGACATCGCCTTCTCAATCATCTTCCACATCTTCACCTTTTCCACTTTCGCCTTCGGAATCTTCGCAATCGTCAATCGAAACCCTAATTCCTCTGACGTCTCTTCCTACTCGTACAACTCCGATTCGCGGATGTCGTGTGTCGTGCCTTGTCTTTTTTTTTATCGCAGATGCCGTGAGAGGTGAGATTTTAGGGTAGGGTTTTGTATAATTAAAGAAATTAAATTAAGTATTGGGCTGTAACTTTACTGGCCCAAGCCCAAGAAATTTTTAATTGTTATAGTGTAGCAAGAAAACCTTTGTAAAATCATCGCTACTTTTTATTTTTACGATGGTATTTACTGTCACATTTTTTCCATCATAAATAGTATCGAAAAATCGCTGAAATACCACCACAAATTTTTGTTTTTTCAAAAACCACTGCATAACCGCTGTACCACTTTGGGAAATTTTACGACGATAATGAAACCCCTGCATAATGTCACCGCATATCAGAGCCAAATTTGTAGTGGTTAAACCATGATTCACTTTGTTTAACAAAGAAATTTTGACTTACACAATCCAGATTGATGATTCTCAAGGACAATTCATTGAATACCAGTTCTTTGAAAACTCGGCTTACATTGGAAACTCAAATGCTTTGCAAATTCAACAAAGCAGTTATGCGAGTTGTTATCAAAACAATCTTTTTCTTTTCCAATGTTTCGAAGTTCCATAATTAATTAAGTGCTCATACTTAATTTCATTTGGCATGCTTCGTAAATTTCATAATCTTTACTCTAGACATGCCCGTACAAGGCATGCTATATAAATGAAAGAGTTTTCAGTACAATCAATAAACATTGTGACAGGAGAAACATGTCTTCTCATTTATTAGCATGCAATGGCTGGCTGTTCATTCTAGCAGTTTACATCCTCATCACCTCTCAATTGGTAGTGTCTCAAAACGATGTTATCGACTCCATCTGTATTCAAACTACAAACCCCGAATATTGCAGATCATCTTTTTACTCTAGTCTCAGAAACGCATCAGCGCACATCGACAATGTGGGTTATATTGCTATAGATTTGGTAACCCACAATGCTTCTAGAACCATGGATAAAATTTCCCGATTGTTGTTTGCTAGAAAGATTAATGATCGTGATAAATACAATCGCCTCCTAGGGTGCTTGTATGCATATGGACAAGTGAAAATAAATATGGAGAAAGCAACAGAGTTGTGGTTACATAGGCGGCTAAACGAAACAAGAGACATTGCAAGGGCGAGCATTAATGACGTGGATGAGTGCAGACGTGAATATGATATTGGATGGCATAGGTTTCCTTTTACGAGACAAAACCGTGATATGGAACTTTTGTTGGATATGCTTGTGCATGTGTGTCATTTTGCGAACAGGCATCGTGAAGATCGCCAATATTTATCAAGAAATCATTAACTTTGTGAAACTGTTGTTTCAGAAAAATAATTACTATTATGGTGATTAATAACATTTGAGATGTCGAAGTTTCAAGTCGGTGTATTTTTATTAATTTTTTTATAACAGAATAGCATACCTTTTTCTAAGATGCTTTCGTTAAACAACATCTTAGGATGAAGTTTTGTCGAATTGGTATCTATAGGGGCACGTTAGATATTAATTGCTTACTATTTTAATAAAACAGCTAATAGCGGTTTAGAGTCCAATTTTAATGAAATGATTTAAAAATTAACTAAAAATGATATAAATAATAAAAGGATATAAACAAGAGAAGTGAACTAAAAAACTTCATTGAATACCTTTCTTAGGCATTTAAGAATTCTAATTAAATATCATTCATATTTCTCATGTTTCAATATGTCACATGTTTAAAACAAAATTAGATTATTTTTAGACGGTCATGGACTTGGCAGAGGTCATTGAGAATTTTTCCAGTATTTTAGCAACATAATCTGATTGTGAAAGAAAAATCCTTTTATTCTGTCTATCCCTAATGATTTTCACCCCTAAAATCCTTTGGGCTTTGTCTAAATCCTCCATATCAAAATGTTTGCTTAACTCAGCCTTATTCCTAATGATTTCAGATTTCAGATTGCTGATTAATAAAATGTCATCTACATATAAAAGCACAAACAACAAGGATTTGGCATCAGAATTTTTCATATACAAGCAAGAGTCATATTTGCTTCTATTAAAGCCCAAAGCAAGCATACAGGAGACTGTTTTAACCCATTGAACATTTTGAAGTGTTCTCACAACTCCATCAAACATTTTAATAGGAACAGTCCTTATTTCTTTGATTTTCAGACACGTATGATCCCCTAACTTCACTTCCCCATCATCTATTAATTTTAAAGAGCTGAAAAAGTTTTTATTTGGCGTAGCATGCATCGTACACCCCGAGTCAAGAATCCATGAGTCAGATTCGGACCCAGAGCTGACCATCAGCAGCTCATCGGGGTATGTGGGATTTATTTCACAGACATTTGAAACACCAGACTTGTTGTTTGAGTTATTAGTCCTCTTCTGATTGTTATCATCTCTTTTCTTATAACAATATCCAACTAAGTGACCCAATTTACCACAGTAGGTACATTTTAAAGGAGGTCTTGATCTGTCAGGAGGTCTAGAACTATTTTCAGGTTTAGAGAAATTTTTTTGTTTGGGGTTAGGCCTTGGTCTACCCTTAAAAAATATTACTTCACCCTTAAATTCAGTTTTAGGTACAGTTTTAGTTTTAAAAACCTTAAGTGAATCATTTGTTTGCGTGACAGCTTCAAGAACTTTCTCATAAGTAAGTTCTTCACTGCTGTATTGTATGACATCTTTAATGATGTCAAATTGGGGTGGTAAAGCATTCAAAAGAATGACTGCCTGATATGTTTCATTTTCTTCAATAATTTTATCACCACACCTAAAGTTGTTTAAGCTTTAAATGTATGTCAAGATTTTCAGCCAAGGACAGATTAGTATCCATCCTAAAGTTGAAAAACTTGCATAAGAGAGAAATTTTGTTAGGCAGGGATTTGTTTAAATAAATGTCATCTAACTTATCCCAGAGTTTTTTTAGAACTAGTGCATGTATAAACCTTCCTAGCTACATCATCAGTGAGTCTGATGATTATCTCAGAAAATGCCAGCTCGCTGAGCTTTTTCTTGGCATTTTCTTCCATACCGGAAGGCCACTCCTCCGAGATTGCTTCGTAGCATTTTTCTCTGATGAGGATAAGCTTCATTTTTACCTTCCACGTGGAGAAATCCATGTTCCCATCAAATGGTCTGATCCTCACTCCATCAGCCATCCTTTAAGCAAGATTTCAGATTATCTTGCAAAAGGAAAAAAAATAAAAACAGTCACTGTTTATATCAAGTAAGATAAACAAACAATGACTTAGCAAATTCCAGAGTAAAAGGCACACAGAATCAGCAGGCTCTGATACCACGATGTAAAATTAATCTAAGCAAGCAGATTGATTTTTAGTTCAATTGTCTCAATTCAAGTTCAGTTTCAGATCAAGATGAATTGAGTACCGAAAGTAAACCTTAAAACTAATTGCACACAAGATTTTTACAAGGTTCCAAATACCCTAAGGTATTTGTCAATCCTTGGGATCTCAGGTGGGAGATCCGGCCAAACCAATCCACTATGAGCAAATAGAGTTTACAAGTACAGTTATGCTAGAATCTCAGGCAATAAGGACTCTAATAAACCCTATACAAATATGACGAAAAAGAGTAGAGAACGACCCATGTATAGCCCGAACAAACCGGTGGGACAAGTCGCCGGAGGCGACTTGTCAGCCACAAAGGAGCACGGTAACGAAACGGATCCAATCAGATCCGAACAGTGGCAAAGCGGAAGAGCAGCTCTGGTTGAGTGTCGATGCGCAAAGCTTGGGACTCGTTCGTCTTTTGTCTGTCGTCGTCTCACTTGCTGTGTTTCTCGCTCTAGGGTTTCCGAATGAGAATGAACTGGAGAATCAAGCCACTTTATACCTTTGACTAATTTTGACTTCAAACTCTGCGTTTCTTCCAAAATGCAACTCCAACTTTCCTTTTGTCTTGGGCTGATGGGCTTATCTCTTGCTTGGCCCAAGTCTTTAAGCTTGAAGATGCATATGCAGGGAGTGGCGCTGGCGCCTAATGTAACAGACTAAGACTAACTACTTAGCTATTACACGGCTTTGATCCCTACAATACAAAAGAGTGACCTAAGACAATTGCCTGAGATTTATTGCATACACAACCCAGCTGTGGCATACTTGAGCAACATAAACTGATGAAATGATTTCGACTATATATATTTATGGTGTAATTAGTATATATACATAGAGGGAAGCGCTCGGTTGAGAACCTCTAATTATTCGAGAACTTGATAATCCAAATTTCATCATTAAATCATGATGCATCTTTAAATGTGTATGTGAAACATTTTCAAAAAGTAAAATCAAATTCAGTGGCTTTGACTTTGCATTAAATTCAACTTTGAATATGTACATGGGACACGTGTTAGGAGTTACCTCCAAAATAACTTGATGATGCATTTTCAAAGGTGAGATTTGGATTCTCAAATTCTCGAGAAAAAAAAGTTCTCATTTGAGCGCTCCTCTATACACAAATAGGTATACCTCATTTGCATAAATATAAATCTTCCAGGTGAAGTTCTCTTTCGTGTCAACATGTCAAAATATATTCACACATTTAAGTTTTAAAATACAGTTCTTTTCTCCGGTACACCACTCCTGCAAAAAACAAAAAAAAAACTTGTCATATAAATCAGGACTACATAGTACATACAGACCTTTTTTTTTTTTTTTTTTTTAGATGAGGGACAAAGTACATACAGACCTAACAACTCATATCTATGCAGTTTAATTTGCATATGAACTGAAATGGTTGATAAGTATTGAGAGGTAGAAAAAAAAGGAAAGGAAAAATAATATATATATATATGCTTTCTTACAATCAAAAGTTGCCCAGGATTCAGTAGTTGGAGTTGAAAAGTTAGAAGTTGGTCGTTTTGGGTCCGGGGAATATAACAATTTATAAAGCTCTGCTCCACCATCCATCCTTTTCTGAAAATCATTACTGCTCGTTCCTGTAGGAATCAGATTTCCGACCTTCATATTCATGTCCATTGAGGCCTATTTCAAAGTTAGAGAACCAGTAGTGTATCACTTGCATTCTAATTTCTACTAGCTATAATGCAAATACCGAAAAGAAAGAAGAAAAAAAACAGTGATGGAACAGTTACCCCTCTTGTTCGGGAAGCAGGCGGAGGACTGATTTGTGTCATGTGCTTAGTGAGAACTTCTTCCTCAAGCGAAAGCTTCCTAGTTTTTTTCAGATTCCCGACAGAAGCTGCTGGAACCATTTTGGCATCAAAACCATCGTCTAATACAGGTTGTAAAATTGATTTCGCAGCCCCTTTAAGAATCCATTTTCGTTCCTCGTACCTTGTTTTCCATCACCCCCAAAATATTAATTAAAATGTCAAAAAATCCAGAGTACGTATACTAATTAAGGAGGCCGTGACTTACTTGGCTCGAATGAATCTTGCTATTTCACTTCTATCACAATTTGGAGGTATGTCTGCTTCCCAATAGCTATTAGACTTCTGGTTTCCAACAGCTGCAAAATACAAGCACGCATGGTGAATCAGTAGAAATATTTTCATCTTACACATAAATATATCACAAAAAAACACAATTTGGAGGGATTTTTGTTCTTACACTGCATGAAAGAAACCTGCTCTGGAAGCCAAGTATCCAAAGTTGTAGACCGTACCTAGATCAGTAAATCCCAGAGCATATATACATTAGACAAGATATCGCAAATTAGGTGTGAAATAATCATGAAGGTGAGAGCAGGGCAACAAAAATACTACTTTTGATATATGCACTCCAAGACTGCGATGAATTCCTGAACACTGCATGCATATAAAAATTCCCAGGTTTACACTCGCCCATCTTGGAGCCCTGATGCGAACATATAAATTGTGGAATATAAATGTTGATTTTAGTTATTTATATACTAAAATCGACATGCAGCGTGGGTGGTTCTGTTTAGAATTAGGTGCTTACTTTGTTCCACAATCAGCACATTCCCTGTTTTCTGGTAGCCTAAGCAAACTCTCTAAGATCTGA
The DNA here is from genome assembly GCA_033675395.1 of Rhodiola chrysanthemifolia. Taxonomy (NCBI): domain Eukaryota; kingdom Viridiplantae; phylum Streptophyta; class Magnoliopsida; order Saxifragales; family Crassulaceae; genus Rhodiola; species Rhodiola chrysanthemifolia. The sequence continues at coordinate 16,153,380 of CM066207.1, forward strand.
GTCCACCGCCCCCATTTTATGTAAAAGAGATCAAATATTAAAATTAGAAAGATGACTATCTATGATAATTAAACCTGCAGTGAAAAATAAAATACCTTAGTGTGCCTGGCATTGAGCTCCTTGGAGACCGAAGCTTTTTCGTTCATGGTGTTTTGGCCGAATATGGAAAAAATAAAAACTTCATGCATAGAATAACCAAGAGTGAGAAAGAAGAAGAAGTCCAGCCGAACATTTCCCCTGGCGGGTTATTCGGGCTGCCTCTTGCTCTACATTTCATTTTATAGGTTGTTTCTTTTCTAATTTTAGTCATTGTCAAAATAAAATATATCACATAGTTGTGTAGAAAATAAGATGCTATTCCATTTCACTTTTTTTTTTTCGAATTTTTTTTCAAATTAGACAAAATTAGGAATTAATTCATTTCTTCATCTATTCAATCTTCACATTCGTTTTCCAAAATACACACTTTTCTTAGGCGTTGATGCCTACTGCGCCTAATATTTAAGGCGTTGTTGCTAACGACACTTTAGGCCACGTGACATCTTTCAAAACAACCTTCGATCAAAAAAAATATTCCAAATTTATCAGAACGATTAAAAATCTAGCGAGGCCTCTGTTAAAGCCAGTGTTGTGTCGTTCTTTATTCGTCTCTTTTGCTAGTTACCCTATATATGAAGCCTCTGTTAAAGCTCAAATTTGATCGGCCAAAGTTCACGCTAGGTATGCTGATCGGAGCTGAATTCGTTGTCTAGATTGGGAGGGTCATAAGGATGAGGTGGAGCAGTGTCTAGAAAGTTCTTATTGAAAGTGTGCTTCGCTACGTTTTGCATAATTACGCGTGGGAGTTAGACCAGTTGGATTATGGTACGGATATGGTAGTTAGACGAGTTGGATTATGGGAGTTCACGCATAATTACGTTTTTCATGGTAGTCAAGTAGTTTAGAACCTTCTTAGATCGAAGCTCACTCAATTCGAGGATATCGGTTCATTCCATTGCATTATCATCCTAAGGTTGGGAGATAAATACAATGAACATACGCACTAGTTCACTTCCTACCCATGCATTGTAGAAAACCTAGCTTAGACTAAGATAGACCAATGCTCATGTGAATCTAATCTTAGCCAAGCTCTCGTCTAGCTCGAACCTCACTCTATTGAGGTAATTGGTTCATTCCATAGCACTATTATTCTTAGAAAGTCTTCCAAAGGTAATAAATACTATGAACTCGGGGACTAGTTATCAACAAATGCACGTGTTTACATCCGTAATACACTAGATAGGATCACATCCTCTATTATCCAAACTAGATTCAACATGTTACTTAGGCATTTTATCAAACACTTAGTGACATGACATGTATAAAGTGCATAGAGAACGTGAATTTGACACCATTAGATGGGATTAATTGATGATTCGCTTAATGACTAACTCCAATGATGTAAAACTTCAATCCTTAGTCAAGCATCCATATCCTAAGGTTCATTTGCATGATTTACGATATGAATCATTTTCTCCATCCTGGAACTATTCACTAGGGTTTCCAAGTCCTAGGTCCAAGCTTTAGTCTAAGTTGTCACTTAGGCATTTCATCAAACACCTAGAGTGCATGACATTACATAACACAAGAGAAAATGAAATCAACAATCATCCATATGAATATCAATGTATATTTGTGATCAAAGAGTACCAAGGAGGATCATAAGACCCTCAAAACACAAAGACTACTCACACATCATCATGTTACATGTTATCAATACAAAGCTACAAGAGCGGGGAGAAACGATGAGTAGAGAAACCCAAGTGGTAGATGGTGAGCAAGCTCTAGGATCCTTCCTTGGTCTTCACCCTTCTCCCCAAGCAAACCTTTGATGATGCTGGTTGTCCTTCCTTAGCCTTCTTCTCACACTATTTCTCCCTAAAAACCTCCACACCTAGGTCAAAAACCCCTCTTTCTATTTATAGCCTCGGGGGGGATTTTTAAAGCAGCAGAGTTCAGGCGGTCGGCTGGATACTCAGCCGACCGACTCAAAGTGGCTGAATGTCATCAAGTTCTGCTCCTTTAGTCAGCCGGTCGGCTGACACTTCCCAGGCCTTTTTGGTGGTTATCCCGTCCGAAGTTGGCCTTGGCATCAACTAGAAAGTTGTAGCCCTTTGCGTTAGCTTTCTAACAAGCTAATGATCAGTCAATTCGGACACCGTATGCACCCTAGGCCTCCAGAACAAGCCACAAAGGTCAATCTGCTCGGTTTTGTTCTAAATCTTTGGTTTTTCCCCGAGTTTTTGTATTTTGGCTTCGACCTTGAGGGAGAATTGTTTTCTACCTTAAATGTACTGATAGAGGTCAAATGACATCAAAATAATGTCAGAAACGACCCAAAACTATAGTGAAGAACGGCCATAAATCAGTCGAAAACTCGACTGACCAGCTGGCCTATGCTCTCTCGGAACATCTAGCAATCTCTGGGTCTCTACATCAGTCAAAGATGCATTCACAATCACCGGGTAGGTCAAGTCAGGGCCAAGAAATTCATACTTGAGACTTGCATGCAGAGGTTTCAGCTCTACCTTGCAAGGTCCTTACCTGAGCTGGAAGTCTATTCTGCTTCAGCTGCTCCCTCAGTGTTCACTGCGCATATATCCATCGGTATTGGGCAGCCTGGTACAACTCTGTAAGACTCAACAGAGGTCATTGTAATAGGGTCATCAACATCAGCAGAGTCTAGTACATCAAAGTCAGCTAACAGACTAGGACTCTTAAACATGTCAGGCAAATAAAAGACAACTCTTTCACTGCCTACTCGCAGAGCTATAGACCCTATATCCATGTCAATGACTACCTTAGCCATATAAAGAAATGGTCTACCTAGTATAATTGGGATAGCTATGTCCTCTGAAATCTCTAGCACTATAAAATCAGCAGGGATGTAAATATTCTTCGCCTTGACGGGTACATCCTTTAGAATCCCTCTCGGGAGTCTACAAGAATGATCCGCAAGGCGAATAGTGATATTAGTAGGACAAAGATCACCCAAATTCAGTTTAGCATACAAAGAATATGGCATGATAGACATAGTAGCACCTAGATCACATAGAGCACGACGAATATTAATACCACCAACATCACAAGGGATAGAAAAACTCCCTGAGTCTTTAAGTTTGGGCGGCATTGGCTGGTGCATGGCTGCACTACACTCCTCGCTTAGGGCCACTGTCTCAGTCCCATCAATTTTTCTTTTCCCAGTCAGAATCTCCTTCATGAATTTGGCATAAGTAGGAATCTTGGTGATTGCTTCGGTGAGGGGCAGAGTGCTGTACAGAGTACGAATCTTGTCCACAAATTGTGTGAACGTTTTGTCTGTCTTTGTTGCTGTTAGTCTTTGCGGGAATGGAACTGGAGGTCTGTCAGGAGCTGGTTCTACTGTACGTCTGCGTGGAATTTTTAGCTTGGTTGTCAGCTTCCTTCGACGTCTCTTCTTTAGCAGGTGTAGAATCAGATGCTGATTTTGGAACTAGAGATCGAGTGGCGTAAGCTGGTAGCATCTCAATCTGTTTTCCTCCTCGGAGTGTGATGGCATTCACTGCTGCCCTAGGATTCCGATCTGGCTTTGATGGAAGTTTCCCTGGTTCTCTACTGGCCGAATTGGCTTGTTGAGATATCTGATTTTCCAGCATCTTGTTCTGGATGGCGAGCTGCTCGAGTGCCTACTCTACACCTTTCATCCGCCTATCATGTTTAGCCATGAAACTAGTCAGTAGGGATTCAAGGTTAGATGAGCTGCAAGACTCCTAGTGCTTGGGCTGCTGCGACTGATAATTGTATTGCCCTGAATTCTGATGCTGTTGTTGTTGGGGCTGGTTATTGTACTGGTTCCTTGACTGGTACGGTGCATTACTCTGTAGCTGTCTGTATGGGAAGCCTGGCGGTGACTGGTTATGTGGCTTGTATGAGAGGTTGGGGTTGTTCCTGTTAGGGTTATCCCACCTGTTCATGCCTGAGCCGGGTGAGAAACCGTTTCCCTGATTGTTGCGCCCTATTAAGTTGGCATCCTCCCGATTTCCACTGTTGCTTTCTTGTCCCATCACCGGGCAGCCATCCATAAAATGAGAGGGAGAACCGGGGTAATTTGTATTCGACTTTATGCATCAGTTCTTCTAAAACCGATGCATAAGCCTCCCCTTTATGCATCGATTTTTCTGAACAGATGCATAAGCCTCACCATTATGCATCGGGTTTGGACCAGCCGATGCATAAGGTCGACATTACGCATCGGTTTTGGACCAACCGATGCATAATGTCTAAACCGATGCGAAACGCGAAACATGAAATCGATGCAAAATCCCCCGCCTGTAGTAGTGCTCGAAGATATCTTACGATTTGGATATCATAATCAATTTAGCAAAGATCCCCTAGCCGAGTATAAATACATTGCTAGGGATCTTGGATCTGCATCGATTTGATAAAAGAACTCCACTCATACAATCAGAGAGATAAAGGGATCGATCATAGAGAGTTGAGCTCGTCATTCCATTAAAGGCGATCAAGTATACAAGCTCAAAGGACTGGTGTCAGTCTGTGAAACCCATTATTCGAGATTGACTACTGCACACATTCTTCTACATAGTCTTTGGGAGAGGACTTTGATATTCGAGAGAAGATCAGGTGGAATAAGACAGGGATCTCTGATCTAAGGGGAGCTTTGACAAACTATTTCTTTTTCACCTCTAGAATAGTATCAATTAAGAGAGGATCGAATGTAGTAGGTCAAAACATTTATAAAGACCGGTAAAATACCGGGTCGAACCCAAAGGAACAAGCCAAGCACATGCATTATTCAAGATTGTGTTTCCATTCGGCTATTCTAAACCAAAAATGTATAAAGTAGTGTATCTAAATCCTAAGTGGTGAATAATTAGAGATAAAAGATAGATAGGAGGTGTTTCAAGGGGTTATTCCCTTCCTTGGCAATTTCTCAATGATCACATACATGATATTCAAACATTTCATGGTAGTCAAATAGTGTTGAACCTAGTTCACTTCATATCCTTAGAAATGTGCATATTCACTACATCCAAACTATCCCTAAGGTCGTTCGATTCTTAAGTCTAGTTTTAAGATTCAACATGTTACTTAGGCATTTCATCAAACACTTAGTAGCATGGCATGTATAAAGAGCATAGTGAACATGAATTTGACACCATTTAATGGGATTAATTGATGATTTGCTAATTGACCAACTCCAATGAATTAAACATTCAATCCTTGGTCAATGCATCATATCATAAGGTTCACTTTCATGCTTAAGATATGATCATTTTCTCCATCCTAGAACTATCCACTAGCTTTTCCAATGCATAGGTTCAAGTTTTAGTCTAAGTTGTCTCTTAGGCATTTTAGCAAACACCTAGGGTGCATAACATTCATAACACAAGAGAAAATGAAATCAACAATCATCCATATGATTATCAATGTATATTTTTGATCAAAGAGTACCAAGGAGAGTCATAAGACCCTCAAAACACAAGATCACTACTCACACCTCATGTAAGACAACATGGTGTGACTAGGTTATGAAGCACACAACAAAGGGAATGGAAACGTGTAAAGGAAGGAGGATGGTTAATCCTTAAACTCCCTTTTGATCTTCTCTTCTTCTCTTAGGTTGGATCTTTTGATGATTGATGACCTTGGTTGACCTCTTTTCTTGATCTTCTTGTCCCCAAAAACCTCCACACTTTGGTCAAAAACCCCTCTTTTTATTTATAGCTCCAAAACTGAAATTTCCGGTACTGTAGCAGTCTAGTCGACCGACTGGAGGGTCCAGTTGATCGACTGAAGTGGACGAGAACTCAGTGCAATCTGGACATTCACAGAGTCGATCGACTAAACTTCTCAATTGACCGACTGGGGCCTTTTTGGTTGTCTTCCCGTCCGAATTTGGTCTTGGCGTCAATTGGAGAGTTGTAGCTATTTGAGTTAGTTTTCCAACGAGAGTTGAATCAACCAATTCGGACACTGTATGCGCCCTGGGAGTCTAAACCAAGCCGCAAAGGTCAATCTACTCAGTTTTGCCCCGAAATCTTCAGTTTTTCCCCGAGTTTTCGCATTTGGGCTTTGACCTTGAGAGAGATCTGTTTTCTACCTAAAAAGTAGAGATAGAGGTCAAATGACATCAAAATATCGTCGGAAACGACCCAAAGCTATAGTGAAATATGGCCATTAATCAGTTGAAAACTCGACTGATCAACACTCCACATTCAAGCTTGTTCGTCCTGAACAAAGTATGAAAATATGTCGAGGTCATGCAAATGGCGAAATGCTAGTGGTGCTATTTTTTTCGTCTATTTGCCTCACTAGCTTTCACAAGGTCTCGATCATTATTCCTAAACATATTATTGAAAGAAAAACAAAAATATGTACAATCTAACTAGGTCCTTTTCGTAAGCGTTACGAATGCATTTAGCATATGCATTAAGCCTTTAACCCCTAGGCTACCCTAGTGGACGAGTTATAGTCTCGTGAGAGTTTTCAGAAAAGGGAATACTCAACAATCCCATGAGAATGAATTCAAGAGTGCTTAACCAAGGCGAGGATTTCTCAAAACAAATCCCTCACCCCAAACTAGGACTACCGTCACAATATAATCAAAAGAACTTTTGAACAATTTAAGTACCCATGAGATTGTGCATTCAAGATCGTCAATACTAGAGCTATCAATCGTCTTATCCAAAAGTCTACTCATTTTCAAGGTAATACAATAGAAGTAAAGTTCTTAGTTTGCACAAAGAGTGTCAATCGCTCACCTATTCTAGCTAGGGCTAGTCCATGCGCTCGCGACACGAAACTCATTCCCAAGTTTTAGGCGCTTAAGTCATAAACCATAAGGGAAGAGGAGTTTGACACTTATGAGTTCTTAGAAAACGGGCATAGACCAAATGAATAGCTCCCGTGCAAGCACAAGGATCGTCCAAGAGTTATTCCAACTAGCACACAATGCAAATGATGAATCCCGCACAAATGAAGAGTGGAGGAAAACATAGAGCCAAGTTTTAAGTGCTTCTTATTTTCTTTTTGAAATGGCCTTTAGCCTACAAATGCTTTCGAGGGGGAACTTTTCTTCCTAACCCCCGGCATTTGTATCATTTTTGAAGCAAAACTTCTCTATCGCTTTGAGAAAGTTTTTAGTCGGGGCTTTGCCCTCTTTGACCACAATTTTTTTTTGTTGGGGCCTATTTTTCGCCCTCTTTTGACTAAACACTTAAAACTTGACAATATGCTCAAAAAGTGTATGGAATGTGCAGGAACAAACATGAACCAGGCACCATGTTAGAGAAACTCAAGTCACCAAGGAGCATTCAAAGGGTCTAAGTTTTTTTTTCGTGAAAATTTTAAAAGTGCTTGCTATGGCTTAATCCAAGGTATTTCAACGAAAATACTTAGAGAATTAGATAGATGAGAGATAGCTATGACATTGATTCACTAGAACGCACATTCATAGGACTAGGTCGGTTCTAAGTTCAAGATCCAATAAAAATGAAAAGTAGGCTAGATGTGATTTATAGGGATTTAGAACCGATAGTCACAAGCCTATGTGGTTAAAACACTCTCATGTTAGGGATAAGGTACATGAATGCAAGTGCTCATTCGAACATGGTACGCATGGCATGAAATGAGTGACCTATGCGACTACCCACTCCACACTTAAAGCATAGCTTAGTCCCTAAGCGCAAACAATGAAGAAAATGAGATAAAGACGCATAGGAACTCCCCTCGTTTGTAGATGTGCCCCACCAATAGAAAAAACGCCATTGTGCTAAACATGATCGTACATGATGCAAATAACTTCCTTGATGACAAGAAGACATGAGAGGTTAAAAGTAACAAGTGACATACAAGGTTATGCAAAACTCAAGTATGAGCAAGAGAGCATCACAAGTCATATGATAACATCATGGCATAAGTTTCATAGAATTCAAACAAGGAAGTTGACCTACATTCTCCATAATGTGCACAAGGTATCTTAAGTGCCAAGAAAACGTCAAACTAGAGTCATAGCATGGTATAACAATTTAGTTCCACTCTAGTAAACACCAATAAAGCATATGAGCACTAAGGGCAACATCATTAAGCATAGAAAGATCAAGGGAAAGTTGGAGGGGTGTGGTGATGTGAAGTGGAATTGGAATGAGTAGAACTCACTCCACACTTAAAATTTGACCCACTAGTCATAAATATCACACTCCACACTTCAGGGCCTTAGCTACTCAAAATCAAGCCAAACACTTAAACATATAGAAGAACAAGAATGAAACACTTACAAACCGGGTTACCTCCCACGAGGGCCTAGTTTTTCCCGTCGTGGCAAAGACGTAGCAAAGCGCCCCATAGAAACACTCGTTGAGAAGTCCTTTGCTAGGATCCCTTCTCACGGGGCCTTGAGTTTGGTCGTGTCAATCCACCTTCAAGTCTCATTTGAATTTCTTCCCATCAAGCCTACAATAAACTTTCCTTAGGGAGCATGACCCCTTGAAGTATGAAGATCCCTTAAAAATTAAGGGGCCATGGGAGCTTTTTCCAAATGATCTCTCGAAATAGGGCAAGAAGCTCCAACACTTGTCTCGAGACGAAGTGGTGAAGAAAGGGTCTTCATAACTTGTCTCGAGCTTGATGGGCATCCCCTCTTTGAGTTTTTCAATGACTCCCGTGGGTGCCCAATCCTCAATATCCCTCTCTAAACTTGTGTCCTCTTGAATGCGAGGTTGTCCCTTAATTTTTTCCATGTACACCTCAACGAAGTCCTTATACCCTTGGAATCCTTTTTGCTCAATATGTCCTTCCTCTATTTTGTCCTCAACAAGAAGTTCGGATTCACCCTCAAGCTCGCTTGTACCGGGAGGGAGGAATTCTTCCTCATCAACGAAAGGTATTTCCTCTATGTAAGAGGCATCATCATATAAGAATTCCTCATTGGAGAGCCAAGGCGTCAGTGGGATGGTGAACTCTTGCATATTCTCACTCGAATGGTCTTGAGATGTGCTAGTAGCGTAGGATAATTCACTTATTTGTTCCATCTCGTCTTCGTTACAATGTTCACCGTCCCGCCCTTCATTAAAAGCTTGGGTCGCGACTCTCCAAAACATATCTTCCCTTTCTTGATCCCCTTCTTCCCTTGAGGCATAAGATTCAAGGACTTCTTCTTCTTCGGAGACCTCCTCTTCCTCACCCAAGTTCTTAATGTCAATTGCTTATTGTGTCATCTTAGCTTGAAGCTTATCCATGCGAGCATCCATATCTTGGTTAAATTGTTCCATCTACATTAATTGAGCTCGCATGTCTATATGTATCTCCTCTTGGTTTTCAAGGAATGTGGCAAGCATGGTTTCTATATTGGAGGGCTCACTTGAAGGTTGAGGAGGTTGAGGGTAGGAGTCTTCAATTTCAAAATATTGACTATCATTCCAATTTTGAGTGTAGGTATGTGATGGATGCCAAGAGTTTTCCCAATAGGCATTTGGTTGCTCCTCTTCTTTGTCATCCTCATTCAAATTATAATAACTAGTTTGATAGACTTGCTCCTGGTAATTCCAATATGGTTGCTCCTCCTCTTGATAGTATTTTCCATGAGAAAAGACTCATCGGTTGTAGGGGTCCATCCTCGCAAAACAAGGTAAACAAAAGCTAGTAAGGGATATGAGTCAAAAAGAAGAATACACAAGTATAAGGAAAAAGAAAAATATTTACAAGAATAGTCGGAACTTTTACACAATCTAATCTAGGGATGTGCTAACTAGTTGCTCCCCGGCAACGGCGCCATTTGACGAAATATTTCTTTTTCACCTCTAGAATAGTATCAATTAAGAGAGGATCCAATGTAGTAGGTCAAAACATTTATAAAGACCGGTAAAGTACCGGGTCGAACCCAAATGAGCAAGCCAAGCACATGCACTATTCAAGATTGTGTTTCCATTCGGCTATTCTAAACCAAAAATGTATAAAGTGGTGAATCTAAATCCTAAGTGGTGAGTAATTAGAGATAAAAGATAGATAGGAGGTGTTTCGAGGGATTACTCCCCTCCTTGGCAATTTCCCAATGATCACATACATGATATTCAAACATTTCATGGTAGTCAAATAGTGTTGAACCTAGTTCACTTCATATCCTTAGAAATGATCATATTCACTACATCCAAACTATCCCTAAGGTCATTCGATTCTTAAGTCTAGTTTTAAGATTCAACATGTTACTTAGGCATTTCATCAAACACTTAGTAGCATGACATGTATAAAGAGCATAGTGAACATGAATTTGACACCATTTAATGGGATTAATTGATGATTTGCTAATTGACCAACTCCAATGAATTAAACATTCAATCCTTAGTCAATGCATCATATCATAAGGTTCACTTTCATGCTTAAGATATGATCAGTTTCTCCATCCTAGAACTATCCACTAGCTTTTCCAATGCATAGGTTCAAGTTTTAGTCTAAGTTGTCTCTTAGGCATTTTAGCAAACACCTAGGGTGCATAACATTCATAACACAGGAGAAAATGAAATCAACAATCATCCATATGAATATCAATTTATATTTGTGATCAAAGAGTACCAAGGAGATTCATAAGAACCTCAAAACACAAGATCAACATGGTGTGAGTAGGTTATGAAGCACACAACAAAGGAAATGGAAAAGTGTAAAGGAAGGAGGATGGTTAATCCTTGAACTCCCTTTTGATCTTCTCTTCTTCTCTTAGGTTGGATCTTTTGATGATTGATGACCTTGGTTGACCTCTTTTCTTGATCTTCTTGTTCCCAAAAACCTCCACACTTAGGTCAAAAATCCCTCTTTCTATTTATAGCTCCGAAACTGAAATTTCCGGTACTGTAGCAGTCCAGTCGATCGACTGAAGTGGGCGAGAACTCAGTGCAATCTGGACATTCACAGAGTCGGTCGACTGAACTTCTCAGTCGACCGACTGGGGCCTTTTTCGTGGTTTTCCCTTCCGAATTTGGTCTTGGCGTCAACTGGAGAGTTGTAGCCCTTTGAGTTAGCTTTCCAACGAGTTTTGAATCAACCAATGCGGACACCGTATGTGCCCTAGGCGTCCAAACCAAGCTGCAAAGATCCATCTACTCGGTTTTGCCCCGAAATCTTCAGTTTTTCCCCGAGTTTTCGTATTTGGGCTTTGACCTTGAGAGAGATTTGTTTTCTATCGGAAACGTATAGATAGAGGTCAAATGACATCAAAATATCGTCGGAAACGACCTAACGCTATAGTGAAATATGGCCATTAATCAGTCGAAAACTCAACTGATCAAGCTTAGATCACAAGTCATTGGAGTGTTAGAGTGCATGCAGTTTGAGAGGGAATTTGCAAACATAAGTCCTTTGTACTCCAAAACTCGATCATAGTGAATGGTTTTCCACCGGGCTTGGGACAGCAACCCCCAGACTTTGGCTCGTTAACGCCAAACTAGGTAACAAATCGTGTGTGTTTTGTTTCGTATTTATTACTTTCGTTGCATTATGAACTATTCTGCATAACTAGTCCCACCAGCCGTTCAAACAACCAGTTGGTCAGTCATCTCGGCATACACATAGCAATTTCAAAACTAATAGGAAGGCCACAGGATCAGGCACTACTTGTCCTTAACAGGAGGCGTCGCCTGTGTCATTTCTACGGCTATAAAAGGAAAGCTAATGGCACATTTCCCAAAAACTCATAAATCGACGATCGAGTCCAGTGAAAGAAACTAAGCATTAAGAGGAGCAGAAGGGCACCCTCGGGGGTAGTGGAGCGTTCCAACAATGGTAGCGTCACTACCTTCAAGGTTCGGGTGGTTTAAGCGAATTGTGACAAGATACGATTGTCGTTTACTATTTGTATGAATCTTTCAACTCCCTGATTTAAGCAATACATGTTACAACACATTGCGCTTTATACATAGTTGTTAGGGTAGTACAAACTACTTTTAGTGCCGTGCATATTGTTATGTGAGTCTACTGTGCTCGCTTTTAAACTACTTAGTGGAAAAAGCAATGTTAGAATAGATTATTAGAAATCAACACAGTCTCGCAGTGTTGCATGCTAGTAGCTTCTTGGACGATCCTAGACTTACTTAGGTAGTTTTATTATTCTTAACCGCGTAAAATACAAGAGCATCAATAATTAATGTCATGGTCATAGAAATATTATAATGTGTAGATGCCTATTTATTTTTTTTGATGAAATGTGTAGATGCCTATTTGGATATTACATTTCTTTTGAGGTGAATGACTCGTAATTATTAGTAATTGTAACGGTTATATTTCTGATGGAAGTAGGTTACGAAACTCGCGAGTTGGCCCACGTAGGTTGTGGGTTGATTCGACCCAGCCCGACCCGTGTGATCTAACTCGTGGGTAGAGAATGGTGGGTTCAGCTCGTAGGTTGGGTTGGGTTGATCAAAACACAACCAAGTCCGACCCAACCCGTCCCACATAGTTGACCCACGAATTTTATCCATGGGTTCGACTCACGAGCTTGACCCACAAACCAAAATTAAAATTATATCAATCCATGTGTATGACCTACAAATTTAACTCTGAGTTTGACCCACGAGTCAAATATTAAAAAATATAGTCATTTGAAAACAAAAGATAGCTCCAATAAAAAAAGAAATCAAAAGATAGCAGTTGAATGATCATTCACTTGCATTATCTTTCACTTTTCGAGTGTTTTTCATGGTCCGTTAACCTTAGACTTGTATAGTTGAACTATTTATAAAGTTTCAATTTAGAGTTTGTGTCAAGCTTTCGCCTAGATGTGTAATGTCCCGAGGCAAGAAGTTTAGCTCCCAATTAATTTTAAAATAAAATATTATCATTTTCTTACCTAGATAATAATTACTTTTAAATATAATTTTCATAAAAATTATTAATAAATTAAATAACTTACGATATTCATCAAAAATAATAATTTATGGGTCCAACCCATGGGTCAAACCCGTGGGCAGGACCCAACCCAACCCAGCGATTCAGTTCGACCCGTCGCATTTATGATGGGTCCACTTATACCCGTGGGTTGGGTTAGGTCCAAAATTTTTTCTTCAACCCGACCCGTGGGTCGACTCGTTACTATTTGGACCTAACCCGATCCAGCCCGAATCCACAAGAATTACACTGTTTGGACCCAGCCCAACCCACTTCCATCTTTAGGTTATATACAACGCAATACTAGAATTAGTGGTCCCCAGTCTTTCACACCAATTACAGTATCTTCATCTCTACTTGCTGGAAAAGGTTGTGCAAAAAGGCTTGGAGTTCCACTACTATGACTAATGAAGATTTTAAAGCCATCGACGAGTGTTTGTGAAGGATTTGAAGTAAATCAGCTGCAGCAATGGATCGTCGCTATAGGCTGGAGTCGTTGTTGCTGAAGACAGTCGCGGTTCGTTGCTGAAGGTAGGCCAAGTTGGACGGTGTCGTTTCGATAGCAAAGAAGAAGCGCGCGCGAGGCTTCGTTGCTAATGGTTTGAATGGACGAATCAGAGGCACGAATTGTTGCCGCGGATTGATGAGATTCAAACCAGATCAAACGGATGAGATTCAATCCATCTAGCGTAATCGGACGGTTCCTGCTCAAAGCCCCAAATCTGTTATGAGCTTTGTCTGAGTCCCATTAGGGTTCATCCGCTCATTCTCACCCTCGCTCGAAATTCTCTCGCGTTTGTAATCTCCAATCATTAGAAGCTTAGGGCTTTCATTCCTGGGGTGCTGTCGATTGTACTAGGAGTGTGATTGTGAGCATTGCGTTCTCGACCTGTGAGATTCACCGGCGTTTGAGTGTGTAACCAGAGAAACCACGCCCGACGCGTGATTTCGGCAGAAAAGCTAGGCAGTATGTACCGAGCCAAGAGTGCTCAACGTGGATTAGGCTTCGGCTGAACCACAGGCTTTAATCGGGTGTGTCAATTTCCATATTGTCAATTTCTTGCATTTAGGGTTCTTGGGGGGGGGGGAATCCGACCGTTGGAGATCACTGCGTTTGATGGGAAGGCCGACTTCCAAGTCCGGGGGATGAAGATGAGAGCCCTGTTATCCCATCACAAGTGCCTAATAGCACGGGAAGAGACTGTGGAGAAATGGTCTGAAGATCAAAAGAAGAGGAAGGCTGAGTTGGATGAGGAAGCATTTAACCTAAGTATACTGAGTCTTTCAGACAGTATAATCAAAAAGGTTAGTGCATGTATGAACCTATTCAATTGTGGAAATTGCTTGAAGAGTCTTATGCAAACCAACTTGCTCCTAATCTTGCATATCGTAGGGCTACATTGTATGCTTTTAAGATGGATAGTGCTTAAACCATGGATCAAAACTTAGATGAATTCCTAAAAATCACCATGTTAAACACACCTAAGGAGACTATTGATGAGACCAGTAAGGTCATGATACTACTAAATTCTATACCTGAAAATTATCAAGTAGTAAAGGATTATTTCCAATACTCAGGTGTGGTTCCTCCTTTCGAATAGTTGTGCACTGCCCTGAGAACTAGGGAACATGAGCTAAAAACTGTCAAGGCAAAGTCAGGACATGGGTTATTTGTTAAGGGGGAAATCCTACTCTAATCAGTCAGATAGGCCTAAAGGAAATAACAACTCTACTAGACCTAAAACTGATTACAAGAATGCTGGGAAAAACCAGCAAACTGAAACAAGAAAATGCTATTGTTGTGGAAAAATAGGCCACCTTAAGAAAAACTTCACTAAGTTCTTGGCTAGACAACAGAACAACAATTCCAATGAAACAAATGTAGCTGATATTGCTAATCAGCCCTGTAACTTGCCTGAAGTTTTAACTATTGCTGAAAGATCAATTGAAAAATCAGTGGATTCTTGATTCTGGTTGCTCTTTCCATATGTGTCCTGTTAAGTCTTGGTTTATTGATTTTACCGACTCTCCTGTTGAGAATGTGTTCATGGGAAATAACAAAATATGTAAGGTGATTGGTATAGGAACTGTCAAGTCGAGACTGGAAAATGGTAAGGATATCTTGTTGACAAATGTAAGATGTGTGCCTCGTTTGAGAAGGAATCTGATTTCCTTAGGTACTCTTGATGGTAATGGCTGTGAATATATTGCTAGGAATGGTGTTATGACTGTTAGTAAAAATGGAAGAGAAATCCTTACTGCATCATAGCTTGTATATTCTAAATGGTTCTCATGTCATGACTGAACTTAATGTTGTTGATAAGAGTACTGATGAAAACTGTGATACATATAAGTGGCATCTTAGACTTGGGCATATAAGCCAAAAGGGACTAACTGCTCTTAGTAATCAAGGCATGTTAGGGCAAGATAAAATCACTGATTTGGGATTTTGTGAAATGTGTGTAATGGCTAAGCAACACAGACTTAAGTTTGGCAAGGGAACACATAATACTAAGGGAATACTTGAATATGTGCATGCTGACTTATGGGGACCTGAAAATCATGAAACTCATGGGGGAAATAAGTATTTTTTTGAGTATCATTGGTGATTATTCTAGGAGAGTATGGACCTATCTGCTGAAAACCAAAGATGAGGCTTTCTTGAGATTTAAAGCATGGAAAACCTTAAAAGAAAACCAATCTAGTAAATATGTTAAGGTATTAAGAACAGATAATGGACTTGAATTCTGCAATCATGAGTTTGATCATTTCTGTCAAGAGCATGGTATTATGAGACATAGGACAGCTAAGTACACTCCACAACAAAATGGGGTGGCTGAGAGGATGAACAGAACTTTGCGGGAAAAGTTGAGAGGATTGTTGTTGACATCAGGTCTCCCCAAGTCATTCTGGGATGAGGCACAGAATACCTCAACATATCTGATCAACAGATGCCCCAACAGTGCTCTTGACCTCAAATGCCCCAGGGAAGTGTGGAGTAATAAGAAACCAGACTAGAGTTATCTTAAAAAATTTGGCTGTGCTGCATATACTCATATAAGAGATGGTAAACTTGATCCAAGGGCTGTTAAGTGTGTTTTCTTAGGTTATCAACAACAGGAGGGCACCAAAGGGTATAGGCTATGGGAAATGGGAGCTACGGAGTGAAGATACTGATATCAAGGGATGTGATTTCAATGACAGGAGTTTTCCATGTAAGGAAAAAGATGATTCCCCTGAACCTGTTGTCCCTGAACCTGATTTATCTACTATAACAGTTGAGGTGGAGCTGCCAGAGCCTGAATTAGACTTAGGCACCCCAAACATTCCACCAGACCCTGACCCTATAGGACACCATACCTCTGAACCAACTCATCAGACTGATGCGCCATAGGCCAAGCAGATGCTGATGAACTAGCAGAACAGTATGATCAGGCTGAGCAAGATCAGCCGAGGAATTATGTGTTGGTAAGTGATAGGGAAAGAAGAGAACCAATGCCAACTACCAGGTATGGCTATGCAGATTTAGTCTACCTAGCTCTAGTTGCCTCAAAGGATATTACCTATCCAGAGCGTGAGTCTTATAAAGAAGCCATGAGATCAAAGGGCAGATCAAAATGGCTTGAGGCCATGAAAGAAGAGATGAAATCCCCGATGACAAATCAGACATGGACTTTAGTGAAAAACCAGAGGGAAAAAGGATAGTCAAGTGTAAGTGGTTGCTCAAGATAAAAGAGGGCATGAATGAAGTTTATGACCTTGAGCTGGAGCAAATGGATGTCAAGACAGTATTTCTTCATGGTGAGCTTGATGAGGAAATATACATGGATCAAGCAGTTGGGTATGTGCATAACAGGTACCCTGAACATGTTTGCTATTTAAACAAATCTCTATATGGACTTAAACAAAGTCCAAGACTATTGTACATTAGATTTGATACCTATGTGCTGAGTTTGGGATTTATTAGGAGTGAATTTGATACATGTTTCTACTTTGCTGATCTTGATAATTATCCAGTGTACCTGTTACTCTATGTTGATGATATATTGTTGATATCTAAGTCTATTACTAAGATATTGACACTGAAAAAGGACTTGAGTAGGGAATTTGACATGAAGGACCTACGTAAGGCTAGGAAGATACTTGGCATGATAATTGAAAGAAATAGGAAAGATTGATTCTTAAAACTACATCAAAAACCATACCTTCAAAAGGTAGTTAATAAGTATGAGAACTTGGACAATAAAATGGTTAAGGTCCCACTTGCTCCACATTTTCTGTTAAGTAAGAATCAGTCCCCAAAGACTGACTCTGAAATTGTTAGGATGGAAAGTGTGCCTTATGCAAATGTTGTTGGTTCTTTGATGTATGCCGTGATTAGTACTAGACTTGATTTATCTTATGCTATCTCCTTGTTGAGTAGGTTCATGTCAAACCCAGGTATGGATCATTGGTTAACTCTGAAACATGTTGTTGCTTATATTAGATCTACTCTTGATGTTGGATTATGCTATTCTAAAAGGAAAGACATGTTAGAACTGGTAGGATATGTGGATGCAGATTTTGGTGGAGATAAGGATTGTAGGAAATCTACAACTGCTTTCTACTTTACATTTGGCATGAATTGTATTAGCCGGAAATCTCAATTGTTGTCATGTCCACTACTGAGTCTGAATATATTGCATTGAGTGAGTCTGTTAAGGAAGCTATGTGGTTAAAAGGTCTGTTATCTGAATGCAAGTTATTCCATGGCAGTCCTATCATATTTTCTGACTCACAATCTGCATTATGTCTAGCTAAGAATCCTGTATATCATGAGAGATCGAAACATATTGATATTAAGTATCATTTTCTGAGACAACATGTTGAATCTGGTGCACTTAAATTACTTAAGGTTGACACCAGTGAGAATCCTGCTGATATGGGCACTAAGATCATCACAAGCCTCAAGTTTAATCATTGCTTAGACTTGCTGTTTGTGAGTTAGTGTTGTTGTTTTTGTTTTGCAGGTACAAAACTTATACTCTATACTCGGTATGCACCGGAGACTGGCTGGAAATTTGCGGAAGAGCTGCTGGAAAGCTGGTGGGGATTTAGGACCTGCAGGCTGCTTCACTTGAGGTGGAGATTTGAAGGATTTGAAGTAGAACAGCTGAAGCAGGGGCTCGTCGCTATAGGCTGGAGTCGTTGTTGCTGAAGACAGTCGCGGTTCGTTGCTGAAGGTAGGCCAAGTTGGACGGTGTCGTTTCGATAGCAAAGAAGAAGCGTGCGCGAGACTTCGTTCCTAAAGGTTTGAATGGACGAATCAGAGGCACGGATTGTTGGCGCGGATTGGTGAGATTCAAACCAGATCAAACGGACGAGATTCAATCCATCTGGCATAATCGGACGGTTCGTGCTCAAAGCCCCAAATCTGTTATGAGCTTCTTCTGAGTCGCATTAGGGTTCATCCGCTCATTCTCTCCCTCGCTCGAAATTCTCTCGCGTTTGTAATCTCCGATCATTAGAAGCTTAGGGCTTTCATTCCAGGGGTGCTGTCGATTGTACTAGGAGTGTGATTGTGAGCATTGCGTTCTCGACCTGTGAGATTCGCCGGTGTTTGAGTGTGTAACCGGAGAAACCACGCCCGACGCGTTTGCAGCGATTTCGGCAGAAAAGCAAGGCAGTGCATACCGAGCCAAGAGTGCTCAACGTGGATTAGGCTTCGGCTGAACCACGGGCTTTAATCGGGTGTGTCAATTTCTTGCATTTAGGGTTTTTGGGGAAATCTGACCTAACTGAATACTCGATAAAGATTGTTTAAAGTTTACTTAGAATCTTACAGTTTGTTTCCTTCTCTAGTTATTTAGTTTGATTAACATGAATTGGGTTTGAAGTTGTTAGGGTATGAAATTTATCTACCATGAAAACATAGATTTTACATTCAGAGTAGATGAGATTCCTGAAATGCAAGAGACCCTAGGGCCTAGATCATCCGTGATCAGCTGGGAAACCTGCCGGCTTAGATCTGCAATGAACAAGTCATCATCCACAGAAATCATTTTGTCATCAGATGCAGGAGTTCAGGTTCGGAAAGACACCAATGGTTAAGACGGGACTAAACTCCTTCCTGTGATCATGGGATGATAATCTAATGAAAGCATAAAATAATGTTAATCCAATCTCAAGCCAATCTGTTAATCCAGAGACACGAGCAATGCCACACGTCATTAAATCCATTCTCAACCACCATTGGTACATAAACTAACCTAGACAGACCTGGAGCACAATATTCCAATTACTCTTCATTTAGAACAAACTCAGATGCGATAGTCAGAGGCACATGTATAGGCTTCTGATGCATATATCTAGCCTATCAGGTTCTCTCAGTTTATGTAGGTAAACTCTATGCATCCTCGGGGTGCTGCTGCTGTTGTTGTTGGTTGTGGTGCCACATCTGCTGATTCATGTATGGATGGGAAGGTTGTTGACCATACACAGATTGTCCCATCACAGGCCTGCCCATAATCATTCCAGGTGCTCCAACAGGCGGACCATGCTCTGGGGCCATGTAATAGTAAGGAAGAGCGTCCGGTAAGCCAGTAGCTGGGATGGCACCTCCTCTTGGCAAATTGGCAAAGACCTCATCTTTGAGATCCTCCCGCGGGACAATATCAACCAGGAAATCAAAGATATCTGTACTAGTGATTGCAGCAGCAATGTCATTCTTTTGAAGCGTCCTCCTTTTATTCTCTTCAGTATGATTCCAAGATCTCAATGTCAGCTCAAGAATGAACATCTCACAAGCTCTGGCGAATATGACTGGAGCCTCGGCTGATATCATCTTAACATCCTCATCTGCTTTCATGATCTTCTTGATCCTAGCAAGAGGCAAACTGTGATTCTTGAAGTCAGTGGTTTGTTCAATTTCTTGGTATTGATTAGCCCAAAAGTTTTGTAAATGTTGTTGCAGTTGTTGCTGCTGCTGTTGGTGAATGTGCTGATAAGCTAGTTGTTGCTGTGCTACTTGGGCTGAAGAGCCGGGAACGCTGGGCTGAGTTGGTGATCGAACAGAACCTGGAGGGGTGGATCCCATGATTTGATTAGGCTGGTAAGAAGCCATGCCATATGGTATTTGAGCTGAATCACCAACGACTCCTCTTGCTGGGGCTTGGCCATGTCCTTGCTGCTCCATTCTGCTAATTGCCCTTCTATGGACAACAATGCAAACCATATAAGTGGCACGTCTGAAGTGCATAACACAAAGAAAGTAAACAAACAACAAATTTCAAAGCTGTTAAAGCAAACAAGCGACATGGCCTAAAAAAAAATGCAAACAAGCGACAGGGCCAAAAATAATACAAACAAATAACAGAAATCCTGAGTAAAATAGACTGGAATTGATATTTAATGTCGAGTAGTTAACAGATGCAGGCGTGTCAACATGACGGAAGTTATAAAGAAATGAAGTGCCAAAGTTCAAATAAGCACACACATCAATCTCTTGATCATCTGCGTGATATATACATATATATAAATTCTGCAGTTAATGATAGTCCCTAGTATATAGACAATTGGAAACCTGCAATTTAAATCCCAATTATGTGCCACGGAGTCTATATACATGACTGAATGCCTTATACACTCACACCCCTCACCTTTTGGAAACTTAAAACATTTTCATTGAAGGTTGAAATTGTCGAAACTACTTTTGGAGCAGTTAAGTATCTAATGAAATAGTATGATGAACATTCAAAGAAACATAGCACAGAAAATGAGAAAGCAATTTAGGACGAAAAAGTAGGGAGAAACACTAATATTAGGCCACAAACATTTCAAGCTTCAGCAATCAGAAACTAAACAGTAACATACAAAGATGGCAACCCAACCAAGAAACCTGAATAAAACTCACCAAGAGAGTAGAAGAGCCAAGAAAAAGGCACTGATAAAGTTTAAGATGCCCAGAATCAATCCCAAGAACTCAATTTATTGGGTGATGGTAGTACATGAATAATATACCCTCTTTTTACCATCAAATCTGTGAAAGAAGAAGCAAACTGCTAAACTTGAAGGACAGGTGTAAAGTATGATGATAAGTACTTGTGATGAGTCACCACACTATGACCATGAGTATGCTTATTATACTGAGTCACTACTGAATGAATGTTCTTGTTTGTTCTGTAACGTGTACTTGCACTCACTTCTAACCACTCCAATCACCAAAACTAAATGCCCAGAAAGCCAATACCACAAATGACCTCAAAAGCAGGCAACTCATAACTATGTTCAATAGGATCATTCAGCAACACATACAAAGAATCTGATAACAGATCAACCACATAACTAAACCTCCTAGGGCCATATCCCAACCATCAACCAACCTCCCCCCATTTTCATTACATGTTTGTTTTTTCGATTACAAGAAAGAAAAAAAATACAAAACAAAGGGAAGTATTTTATTGACATTAACTTGCTAAATCAATAAATCTCAAACAAAATCAACAACACTGTAAGGTGGTCTATACACTGTCATTTTGAGGCCATTTAAGAGGTCAGTTCCAAAGCTATGATGACGACAAAATCATGTATAAATAAATAATCACAGTAACAACAAAGATGATACGGATACAAGCCTTATAGTAGCTTAGCTTACACACAGTGTTGGGCATTGGGCAAACCCTTCCGCTCAATTCTAGCTACAACACCTTGACTAGAAAATTTATATATAAAAAAAAAAAACCCCTGGAAATTAGCAATTTAAATCAACACATTCAAAAGATTAAGAAATCGGAAATCGGAAATCGAAGCTCACCAATAAAATTATGGACGGAAAATGGCTAACAGGAACATTTAGATTTCTTTGTGAGAGTGAAGAAAGCAGCGTACTTGTTCGTCGTCAAAAGTGCGGTCCTTTAAACCCTTCTCACTTTCTGTTTTTACTTTTCTTCGCAATTGGTCGCTCCGTAATGGGCTTTTTTGTTGGGCTGGCCCCTAATTTGTCGCAGACCGAGGCTGGGAAAGGCCGAATTGCTACAAAGAGATAGCAATGGTTGTTTTGTTACCTGTATGAAAATCTAGTGTTCAAGCTAGTATTATTCAGCTGATATCGATTGCAATTAAAGATAACTTGAATATTATTTGAGAGATTATTAAAGATGCTAAACATATGAAGCACAAACTGTCATCAGGGACGGATCTATTAAGGGCCGGGGGTGGCACATGTCACCCCCAAGTTTTTCGGAAAAATTTTCGGCGAGCAAGTTTGCGTTCAAGAGGGCAAGGCCTGAGCGGGTTTCCAGCGGCTTTTTCACAATCTTAATGTCCGAATTAGGTCTTGGAGTCAACTGGAGAGTTGTAGCCCTTTGAGTTAGCTTTCCAACAAGCTTTGAATCAACCAATTCGGACACCGTATGCGATCTGGGCATGCAAAATACTCCGGCAAGGTCGGTTTGCCCTGTTTCGAGCAAGTTTGCGTCAAGAGGGCGAGGCCTGAGTGGGTTTTCAGCGGCTTTTTCACAATCTTAATGTCCGAATTAGGTATTGACGTCAACTAGAGAGTTGTAGCCTTTTGAGTTAGCTTTCCAACAAGCTTTGAATCAACCAATTCGGACACCGTGTGCGATATGGGCATGGAAAATACGCCGGCGAGGTCGATTTGCCCTGTTTTGCCCGAAACTCCATATTTGGCTCAAATTCACTCAACTTGTGCTCCATTTGATCTTTGAGGCTCCGAGTGAGACAAAATACATTTTGGGACCTAATAGACCAAGAAGGGTATGAAATGACATCAAAATTACATGGAAACGAATCAAAACTACTAAGAAAAATAGAAGAAAATTAGTCAAGTATTTGACTCATCAATCTTATATTGAGTTCATGACTCGGGCAGAGGTACGCTAGGAAGCATAACAACAAGAGCGATGAAGGATCTGCCTCTAAGGAATAGGCTGAGTTCATTGGGATATAACATGGTAGGCTCTCTCTGGTTTGATATATTCATTTTTTGTATCAGTTGCATTTTGTTTCATGTTATTCTAGAGATACATGTTTCATTTTGACAAACCAATTCTATTAACTTTGATTTCCAAAAAAAAATCTTGGGCTTTTGGCACCAATTTTTTTTATATATAGAATTTGAAGTGTATTTTTCAAGAAATTTATACAATTTTTGTAAAATGCCCAAGTAATTTCAGAAAAAAAAATTTCATGATGCAATTATTTTTTAGTCTGTCACTCCCTACCAAAATTTCTGGGTCCGTCCCTGACTGTCATTACACAAAGATAATAGGGTAGACTATACACAACGCAAGCCGACAACAACAAGTAATTTAAGTTTTGTGCCCAGCTATGGAATTGTTATCCAAATTGCCCCCTTTTGAAACTTACATATCAATAATATGGCAAACAAGTTTCACATATCTCCGCCCTATTTTTAATAACACCAGCTTGAGGGGAATTGGTAATATATATTTTCGGACAATAACGGTTCGTGGAGAACTGGTTAGTTGCATCTCAATGAATATCGGTTTCCCAAAACCGTATGATTCAAAAATACATATGCAGCACGTTTGGGTCCTATGTGGACCAACTGGGCGAAGAAGCAAGCGAATTGGCATCCACGTGGAATACCGTTCCAGGAAAACCAGTATCATGTTTTTTACTATGAGCCCCACCCTTCTCCTTCTCCCCGAAATTCACCAACCCATCAGACGACCCGCAGTGGAACATTAACTGCTCCGATAGATGACAATTGAGTACTGGACCAGATGCATGACTAGTGGAATAGTACGTGAGTCGTAAACTAGTTATCAAATTAATCACCAGATGGCCCTTAAGTGTAACCAGAAAGATCCAATGCCGACTAAAAAATCACAATCCATCCGAGAAGCAGTTAATAACACATGGCGGGATGTTGCGAAAACAACAGATGGCCGGCGACGGTGAATCTTTGGTTATGTGGCGCTGAGAAGAGCATTTGTGTATGGAGGAGGGAGGAGGGATGAGGGTGGGACCCATTCCAGACACATGATACCGGTTCCCTTGGAATCGGTATTCCACGTGGATACCCAGTAGGTCCACATAGGACCCAAACGGGCCACGTATGCATTTTGAATCATAACGGTTTTGGGGAACTGATATTTGTTGATAGTAACTAACCAGTTCTCAGAGAACCGGTATTGTCCGAAAATATTACTGATTCTCCTAAAACCAGCATTAACAAAAAGACGGAAAATGAGATATGTGAAATTCGTTTACCTTATTTTTATTATGTGAATTTCAAAAGGAGGCATTTTGGATTAAAAAAACTCCCAACTATGTTGAAAGCAACCCTGTCTCATTCAAAGTTTGGATTCTTATCCGGTTGGGATGGGGTTATTTTGGATTTGGTGAAATCCACGTGTTTTGATATGACAAACACTCAGCTGATACCGTTACTTGAGTGGTCAAGGAAAATCTGTAAGTAGCGTTACCTCGGCATCCTGCCACAATGAGGGAATATCGGTCAAGATATTCTCGGAGGAAGATCTTCGGTCTTAGAATATCCTAGAATCTATTAGAAGATTTTTTGTGCTAATGTTTAAAAAGAAATCAAGATTCGTACGCTACAAAGTAGGCGACAAGATCAAGAAGATATCAACATTTTCCACGCTACATTTTAGGACACAAATTTATTCTATAAATCAAGTGAATTCAACAAGATTAGTATGCGATAATCTTGTTGAATATTTGACAAGATCACTATGGGATGGTCTTATCAAATAAGGAAGATCTTCTATTCGAAAATTAGAAAGCAGAACTTAGATTTTTTAGGAGTAAATCTGGTGTTTCCTGAAGAAAGTTCAAGATACGAATAGGAGGCGTTGCCTACCTATATTTCTCGTTCTGGT
The DNA here is from genome assembly GCA_033675395.1 of Rhodiola chrysanthemifolia. Taxonomy (NCBI): domain Eukaryota; kingdom Viridiplantae; phylum Streptophyta; class Magnoliopsida; order Saxifragales; family Crassulaceae; genus Rhodiola; species Rhodiola chrysanthemifolia. The sequence goes on from CM066207.1 coordinate 16,178,159, forward strand.
CGATGATCCTTGGAACTCAAAGGTGATAATGAAGTGGTGGCCAAAAAAATCGGTAAGATTTGACTGAAGGCGTACTTTAACGGGAACAAAGGGTGGTGAAGCAATATGCGTCAGAAGGAAGATGCTACTTGTTGTGCGATTAACAAATGAAGTGATCACAACATCAATTTGTCTGAAAGTATGATGTCAAGTTGTTCGTAACTTTTGTAACCGAGTAATAATATAATACAAGAGCTATTCCGAAATCCGTGTAAACGTTGTTAGAAGGTAGTGGTTCTTTTCTCAGGGTAGTGATAGCGGTACATGAGTTTCCACTATAAGTCATTGTGTCTAACTACCTTACTTTCTGCATCTTAATTTCACTGCTTACTTGCCGAGCGAGGAACAAAGGACTTTGTTACTCACTACGGAACGCTAACTATGATCCAACAGTTGGTATCACAGATAGATTTTTAGATTTTGAGTTAGCTTTACATGAAGAATGACGTCGATCAATGACTTAGTTTGGAAGTGGCCAATGTTGAAACCTTGAGAATATGACTAATGAACAGGACAATTCCAAGCAGACACATGTTCTCTGGATGGATAACTCTTGAAGATTATAGAGCAGGGATCTCTACAGGTCATGGGCACAAAGGATCCAGCCAAGGAAAAGAAAAGAAAAGACTTTGATGATGCAAATCACAAGATTCTTGAAAAGAACGACATTGTAAAGAAGGTTCTCCACATGGCACTATGTTCAGGAGATTTAAAAAAGATGCTTCGCAAAAAAATAGCAAACAAACCTGGGATGCTCTTAAAAGATGGTCCTCATGGAATGAAGATGTGAAGAAGAACCACATCCTAGCTGTTGTGAAAGATTATGACAATGATATCCAAGATAAGAATGATTCCCTTAAAGATTTCAACTCACGATTTCAGGGTTATGTTCGACAGAAGGAGTTCCCAGAAGACAATGTCCATGAATGGAAAGTTACTCATTACTTCCTTCAAGCCTTAACCTCCAAGTGGGATGTGGTGACCCTAGCTCTTCAGGCTCAAATTGACATCAAGGAAGTCACCCTTGGGGGCGAGACTTAAGAGCAATGATGGGGGTACTACAACACAAACCTTCAAGGCGAGAACCAGACAAAAGTGAGTCCATTGCACTAAAGATTGACCGGGCCTTTAAATTAGCTCAAACAGATTATTAGGAAGAGTATGAGGATGAGACCGTGGCCTTGCTTACAAGGGCTCCCAAGATGGCGGGGATTGCACCACTGCGATTCTTCAAAGGGAAGCAGCCCTAGAAGGAGCGTCTATGTTACCACTGTCAGAAAAAGGGATACCTGAAGAATGATTATTTCATCAAGAAGGTAAAAGACCATTGGATCAAAAGGACAGGAAATATATGATGACAGCCTGTGGGGAATCCGAAGAGGATAGTGAGGAAGATGGACCCAACGAGTCAATATGTATCATGGCATCCAATGAGCCAACTGACGCGCGTCGTCTGACGCGTCAAACTTAATATTTATTCTCCTGCGGGAAACTAGCTAGTGGCAAGCAGGGTCGAACCCTAGAGAGCTGGTGCGTTGAAGCTGTAACTGTCAATAATCTATTCACAACAAAGGAGCAAAGCTCAAGAAAAAAATTAGCCACTTATGAAGGTTTATACAAAAAAAAGTGAAGTACAACACGCTTACATCAAGAGCCAAAGGCCAAAGAAGTTCATTACATCAAGAGCTGTCCAACAAAAAAAGAAGAACAACTCAAAAACCTTGAAGCTCGACTGAATCACGTGCAAGAAAAAGCGATGAAATATAACCATATAGCTAGAGTTCGGTACAGCGAATGCGGATCATGGGTCTAAAATGGACTACCTCTCATTCATCCGAATTGGTTAGGATTTCAGCTCAAAGGTAACGCATATCAAGTTAAATCTGTGTTAAGCATGATGATTCGAGTAATGATTGAGTTCTGCTTAGAAAAGAAAGTCTAGACTAACGACTCATATTCATGTGCATTTATTCGAGACGTCGAAGAACGAGTGTGATGTCTTTTTGTTCCTTTTGTGACTTGGATCTTGTTCGGGACGAAAAGTCTAAGTGTGGGGTGGTTTGATGAGTCGTATTTATACGACTCGTTAAGTCAATTATTCCCATTTATTTCGGCACTTTCTTATGCAAACAGTTACTTCTTAGTGTTGTTTTGCGTTTCAGGTGTTTCGGAAGCCTAGGAAGGAATACGTGTTTAAAGACGGTGTTTCGGTGCCAAATATGTCACATGGAGTTCGTGGAGTTCGACACGAGAGCCAAAGACAAGACTGGCGAGAAGCCCAAGGGAAGCTTCTCCGAGAGGATCGCAGACGCATGCCACTTTATCTGTGGCGTCCGCGGATGGTAACATGATCATGGTCCGCGGCGCTAATATGTGCATCGTCCGCGGCTGACGTCAACAAGTCGGGATTTAGAAGCCTGACCCAAACGAAATAAGAAATACACTCATAAGTTAGGTTTTGCAGAAGAAAAAAAGCGACAGAGTCGATCATTTCGAGTTTTGGAGAATCAGGAGGAGCTCGAGAGTGAAGCAAGCTTTCGACAAGAGAGAAGAGATTTACCTGCTTTCATTGTTCATATTATTTCGTGTTTTCGTTCCCATGGATATGAGTAGCTAAACTTGTAGTTCAGTTTAGGGTTTCATCATTGTGACATACGTTTTGAGACTTTATTCGTAATGCAATTTCTTGTTCTCTAGTTCTGTGCTTAATTTTAAGGATTGAATTGTGAAGCTAAGTGGATAGTTTGCCGTAAAGCTTAGCCTAACAATTCAAACCATATCGTTAATACTTATTTGATACTTTGCCGTGAGAATAAGTAGTAACACCTAAACAAGGCAATACCTTTGTCGGATTATCGTGTTTAGGAAAGAACTAGATGTTTAACACCTTTACCGGGTTAAACGGTGGCGTATCACCTTTGCCTGGGTACCTGGGTTATTACCTTTGCCGGAATAACCACACGTAGGAACTATGAGATTTGAGTATTAGCAGTCAATGATAAACGTATCACAATAGAAATCCTAAGCTGAATGCTTTCTCTAATTGAAATCTTCGTTAGTCTTTTCTTTTGTGCCTTTACAATATCTGCTCACAAAAAATCCCCTTTTTAATTGTTGTTTTCAGTAACATCTTCAATAACCAGTTCCCTTGGGATTCGACCCTGCTTGCCACTTGCTAGTTTCACGCAGGAGATATAAATATCAAATTTGACGCGTCAGATGACGCGCGTCAAGGCCATCCTCAATCCAATGGCGGATGAATTGTCAAGGCGCGTGAAGAAGCTGGATGTGATTAGGACTCCTCCGGCTCCGACGACCAAAGCCACTGCACCTCGGAAGAAGAAATCGGACCATGCATCCTGCTGTTCCATTTCGACACAAACCTCAGTGCAAAGCGCAGAAACAACCACCACCACAAGCCCTGCCCGAGTCGGAACCACTACCACAAGACTGTCGTGCTTTTCCCTTGAAAAGAAAGACCACCACAAACCCCGCCCGAGTAAGAACCACCACAAGACCGTCCTGCTGTTCCCTTGAAAAGAAAGACCACCACCACAATTCAGAAACCACCACCACAAGCGATGCCCGAGTCAGAACCACCACACTACCGTCAAGCTGTTAATCCCTAGAAAAGAAAGACCACCACCACATCAAGAAAAAACCCACCGCCGGAGAAGCAGAAAAAAAACCACCACAACAAGTAGTCATCCTCCTCTTGTAAGAAATCAACCAAAAGCTATCCTCAATAACCCTCCAGCACCTGCCATTTCGAGCCCTGCATCACAAGCCCCCGCTAGGAAACCCGCGACACAAAAAGAGAATCCCTTTTTTCTCCGTAGGTGCCATAGGTGCTTAGAAAAGTCAGCTGGCCGACCAAATTCCCAATACCACAATAGTCCACCTCCTCTCCTACTAATCTCTAGTAATCTGACCCACGTGCCAAGTCTATTAGTCAACCTGTACTAAACAACCCTCATCCTCCACCACCAGCTACCATATCCCACCCTGAAGAACCTACACCGGTGGCTGTTTTAGAACCTCCAGCTCCAGACATTGAACCAATGCACTCGTTTGATAAGAATGCAGCGGATGATGATGATGCCGAAGACAATTTGGAGAATATTCCAAGCATTAGATGCAAGAGCTCTGGTTTTGCGTTAACATGTCATATTTTTTTACATTGTTTGTTATTGTTAATTAGTTAGTTGGTTACATTGTTTGTTGTTGTTAATTAAGTAGTTGTTAACTATATCGCTTAATTTTTCTATAGCAGGGGATGAAGTCGGAGAGAAGAGGAAGGTACGTGGGGTCATGAATGGATCAAAGGTGGCCAATTATAAGCTGACCAATAACAAAGGGCAGCATATCAAGGTAGAGTTTTTACCTGACGGTACTGGGTCGGCTTCTCAAGCTGTGGGAAGCCTACTTGTGTACGAGATTGGCAATGCAGTGACGGATAAAGTTCCAACGCCAGCCTCGTCATTCAAGAAGCTTAAGGAAAAAGACCGACGTATTGTGTATGATCACCTAAGTGTGAGTACTTTGTTTTTTTAAATTTGCATTTAAGTCAATATTGCCTACTAAATTTTAACCAAATTCCTTTTGTTCTTTGCAGCCAAACTTTGTTAATGATCCAAAAGACGACCAGCTATGGAATCACATCTTCAAGAGAGCCGAAGAGAGGTATCGTGACTGGAAATTCAACTGCAAAGCCTTCTACTTGGAGTATGAGCCTGATGTTACTCCCATGGAGTTTATGGATAGGCCAGATTAGTGGGAATGGCTTAAGGGCCACTTTAGCGAACCAAAAAATCAGGTTAGGCATTCACTTTAATTACCAAATGATATTTTGTTCTAGTTCTTTGTTGTATATCGTTTTTTTAATAATGCACTAGTTTATAAGTACTCATTAACTTAACTAATTTTTCTTATAATAGGATAGGGGTAAGACGATGTCAGACGTGCGCAATAACGCTAATAGAAAGAGCAACCGTGTGGTGGAAAATGTCCATTCTATATGAGGGCCGCAACACTCGCTGCATAGAGAGAAAATGCGCACTATATAACCACGTACTCCCATGTCTACTCTAGTGACTCCGACGATGCTTCCCTTGCAGTGAGTTTCTTTTTATTCATTTTCATGTACTTTCTATTTTATATATGTTGATGTTTCGTTTCACATGTTCAACAAATTTTAATTGGTTGTATGTGTTGATTGTTTGTGTTATTATGTATGTTTTGTATAATGGTTGTGATTATATATTGTGTTATTGTTCTTGTATTCATGTTTTAGCAAATATAATTCGATTGGTTAATAATGTGTTTTTGTTCTTGTATTAGTGTTTTAGCAAATATAATATTGTTGGTGAATAATGTGGTATTGTTCTTGTGAAACAAGTGCTCGTGTTATCTGCAATTTTATCTAACATGTCCTTGTTCCCTTGCAAATATTAGCTGCCATTTTATCTTGGTGAAACATGTGCTCTTGTTATGTGCCATGTTCAAGTTTCACAATTAATTGGGTCGTGTTCATATTTTGTGTCATGTAATACATGTCCACTTTATTTCGAAACTTTTCATGTTCTCTGTTACATTGTACTTTCCTGAACAGAAACCGTGCGCTGTGTTTTGGCATTGTATTTACACTTTTCAATGTGTAGGTAAAGATGCAAGAAAGGGTTCGTCAAGTGTTGCAAGAGCAGAATGGTGATGAATCTGAACACAGTGTCCTCGATGATCATGAACCTCTCCCAGTTGTTACTCAGATTGACATCATAACCCGAGTGATGGGGCAGTAGCGTGGAACTTTTGTATCCGGGACTGGTAAAACCTTCAAGAGACCACCCCTCCCTAGAAGGGGTGCAAGGAACTCTGAACTGAAAAATCAACTTTAAAAGAAAAAAATGAGTTTCTGGAAATGAAGGCCGCATTTGAGGAGTGGATACGTGTTCTGAAGGACTTGCTGGTTCGAGGTGGATCAGGTAATCTGGCAAGCCAAAATGCTTCGGAAGGTGCGACAAGCTATGGACCTGCTGCATAATTACTGTTGGTATAATTATCATGTGAAACTTTTGTGCTTTTTGGCTGGTTACACACCTGAACAAGTGTTGTGTTTACCCTTATGTTGAATGTTTGTCGGATTGTGTTTCGTTGAACAAATTGTTGCTGGTTTACAGGATTCTATTTTGTGTTTCAGAATCAAAACTAGTTCATGTTTCGTATTCAGATTCAATCATCTATATGCGACAGTTCATTTTTTGCTATAATAGTCTTATGTCATTTTTAACCATAATGTGTTCTGCCATTTATGCAACGTATACATTATTATATGTTCAATATTGGTCGCGAAAGCTCTTTTATATGGCAATTATATGTTAATATTGGTCGCAAAATCATTGTTATACGAAATTTATATGTTCAATATCGGTCGGGAAATCTAGTTTATTCGACAATCATATGTTCAATATTTGTCGCGACAGAACGTTTATACGACACATAAATGTTCAATATTGGTCGCGAAATCCCTTTTATACGACAATTATATGTTCAACATTGGTCGCGAAAGACCTTTTATACAAAATTTATATGTTCATTATTCGTCGCGAAACCTCTTTTATACGACACTAGCATATTTCGGTTATAAAGCATATGAAATTTTATGCTCATTAGGAGTAAACTCGTCTAATTGATTACGAGACTAAATACAACAATTGCCGCATAAGAGTTTAACTTAACGCGACTAGTACTTTTTTTGGTTGTCGCGTAAACATTTCGCTACTTCAATTTCGCGACAAACTTTACGCGACGCGTTACCCATCGCATAATGTGTATGCGACCTATTTAACTCTTTATGCGACAGAGAAAAAATTTGTCCTAAGATTTAAATTGGTTTAGTGGTAGATTGAGGCATGACACAGTCTTATTATTTTTATATATTAATGAATACAAGATAATGATCGTAGACACGATCTTTGTTTTCAGCTGCTGTGTCTATGCCGTCATTTATAGACTTCACAGAAAGCCACAGTGTGGGTGACGCCGATGTCGTCATCAAGAGATGCAGCGAGGATGGAAGAAGGAGAAGAATGATCTCCGCGCAGGCGTAAAAGCCGGTACGTCATTGCTCCAGAAATAGCACCTGCACATGGTGCAACAATGTATATCCAAACATCTGTGAACTTTCCTGAAACGATTGCAGGACCTAGCGATCTCGCCGGGTTCAATGACCCTCCTGACACAGGCCTTAAAAATATTGGATAGCAGAGTTAGTCTCATATATTGCTTCATAGAGTTCAAGAGACCGATCAGAGATACGGTCCTTACCCGGTTATTAGCACGGCCAGCGCAATGCCAATTCCCACCACGATTCCCGACAAGTGCCCGATCTGCAAGAAATTTAGGATGACCAGTTGATATATATTTGGTGGTTCGAAACCTAATTATCCGTAATATTGTTAACTATATCTGCTTTTGTGTGCGTTGCTTAAGTCATCTTACGCAGCAAAGTTTGGGGTGATGCCCAAGCGTATGTGTTGCATTAGTCAACATACACAACGCGGTACATAAGTAACGGGTTTTGTTTGTTGCTAGAGTTTTTATGCAAAACGTAGGTTATGTGAGATGCAAGAGCAAGTGTCACATATGTGTCAGAATGATGTAGTGTGAAAGAGTCAGTAGCTACTCACTGTTTTGCAGTTGTATAGCATTGATGCAGCAAGGAACATGATCATGTACGTCCCAATGAACTCGATCCAAAATGCGCTAGGAGTCCCATGGAGAGGTTTGGTGAGCACAAGCTCTGGATTTACTCCATAAACACACTTGGAGACATATGTAGCCAGCACTGAGCCAATCAATTGTGCAGTCACATAAAATGGCACCTTGAACCACGAGAAGTGGCCAAATATTGCGAAGGCTAGAGTGAATGCAGGATTGACATGAGCCCCTGAAATCGGACCAACACAGAAAATAACAGTAGTAATGGTCAGGCCCCCAGTCGCTGCGTATTCTAACAGCCCTACTGCTTGCCCTCCAAGAAGCTGTGTCACTGACACTATTCCACACACACTGAACATCAGCATGAACGTGCCTACAACCTCAGCCGCAACCTGCTCATAAACACAACCTCACATGAACATACAAAAATGGAAACAGTGTAAGAATGATAAAACATGTCCTCACCATTCTTATCTGATCAAGCTGCATTTCCCGAGGCATAGACAGGAATCTGAATCGGTTGTACTTAACTATGACATCGTCAGATACCGGTTGTAGATCATTTCCAGCTCCTCGGTCGCTGCTTGAATATGCATGAGCTAGGACATCAGGAGCAGACTGATGTAGCCTCTCGGCGAAGGCGGGCTTTACAACAACGATCTTCATTTGAGCTGTGTAATTGGGATAAGATCAGTGACACCCGAAGGTCACTTACTTAACGAGATCGATCTATCGCGAGTGAACATCAGTTGAGGGTCGATCTCAAATTCTCAATGCATGTGCAAAGAGGATGAGGAGAGATGAGTAAAGGCGCCTCGCCGAGTTCAGTAAAATGACTAGTAAGCAGGGTAGGTGTAATATAGGACTGGGTCTCTATGTTTATAAGGGGTAGGAGGGATATTGGGGCAAGGGCACAAATGTTGTGATGCTTTGAAAAGGGCCAAGTTGGTTGAACCATTTGTCGTCAGAACTTGTACTTCGACAAGTTTCACCGGACCAAATTAGCATAGAGTTGCTATCGAAAAAATAATTAGCGTACAGTTCTGCCACGTACGAAGTTTCACTCACAACTGTCAAATTCAAATAATATGAAAACAATAAATGTAATAATGTTATCACTACACCAGTTGGAAACTTATGTAACAGAGTTTGTATCAGTGGCATAAGGACAAGTCGGATAAGTACACTTGGATGATGGAGAATAATAGGTGTGTCGCGTAAGGTAACTTATGTGACTGATCCTCATATCGCTGACCAAAAGTTTGTGACATAATAACTCTTATGCCGCTATATCTTATGTCGTTGACCGATGTTTGTGACATAAGTGTCCTTATGCGACTGATTCTTATGTAACTGATACGAACTCTGCCATATAAGTATCCTGATAAGTTAATGATGTGAGTGTAACTGACCAAATAAATGTTTTGCAGCAGAGCATATTGATGTGAGTAGCAATTGAGTTATGCATGGAAAAACTAGTTTAGAATAGCACCTCGTATTCTTGTAGCATTTATCCACGACGTCGTAGAAATTGTGGTGTTATATTTATTTTTCTTCTATGACTTGTTCTTGTTCGGGACGAACAAGTTTCAGAGTGAGGTGGTTTGAAGAGTCGCATTTATACGACTCGTCGAACTAACTAATCCCATTTTTTTCGACACTTTTATATGCGAACATTTACTTTTAGTATGGTTTTGCATTTTAGGTGTTTTGGAAGCTCTAGGAGGAAACGCCCATAAAATACAGCATTTCGTGCCAAAAACACACCATAGTGGCAGATTTGAACTTCGAAGCTTAATCGGAGTGCTGGGAGCAAACGAAAACTCCAATGGAGACAAGCCACATGTCGTTGTGTAGCTAACACAAAGCCCTACAACACTCTAGTTCACACCGAGAGCAACCGAGGTCGTTTAGAAAATCAAATTGAGAGTCGAAGTCTGAATCGCAGCGCTGACCAGTGAGTAACGCGCCCAAGGCACACTTTAAGTGTGTCGGGCGCGCCCAATAAAGTGTTCTTTGGGCGCAGCCAAAATCTCTTCCTTGGGTGCGGCCGTTACGACGTCAGCAGCACTTTTGCTGACATCAGCAGATCCGAAAATTGGAAATTTGGGCCAAAGCAGATTTAGAAACCCAATTAACTTATAAATTAGGGTTCGAAGAAAGGTTTCTTATTCATTCATATTTTGAAGAATCGATGAAGAAGTTAAAGGTGGTACTTCTGCTATTTATGACTCTTTAATTGAGGAACAACATATGAGCATGGAATCCGAATGCTCGCCTTGGTACGCCAACATCGTGAATTATTTGGCTTGCGACATTCTTCCCCAATTGCTCAACAAACACCAAAAGTAGAACTTCCTCTTTGAAGTAAGGCAATACTTTTGGGTTGAACATTTCTATACAAGTTGTGCGCTGATGAATTATATTGCACTTGCGTGGCCGAGGAACAAATGGGGAGCAATCTACAGAGTTGCCATGGTTCTCAAAATGGAGGAAATGGAAACGGGATGACAACCGCCGCGAAAGTGCTTCAATACAACTTCTTTTTTCCTTCTCTCTTCAAAGACGCGCATGCATTTGCAAAGGACAGTGATGAGTGCCAAAGGTCCTGGAATATATCTAAGAGGCGAGAAATACCACAACATGGAATTTTTCAAGTTGAAATGGTATGGGGTATCAACTCCATGGGGCCTTTCCCTACGTAACATGACAATAAATATATGCTATTCCTGGTAAAAGATGTTCAAGTTAGGTGAAAGCAGTAGCAACCACAACATGTGATGCAAAAACAGTGTGTGAAACCTTTAAAAAGGTCACCTTCCGGAGATTTGGTGTGTCAAGAACCATAATTTGCGACAACTGATCTCATTTTAGGGAAAAAATAATTCGAGGCTTTATTGAATAAATATGGAGTCCACCACAAAATTGGAATGGCTTACCATCCTCAAACAAATGGAGAAGCTGTGATTTTAAAACGAGAGAAATTAAGGTGTTCTTGAAAACACAATGGGAAGTGCTAGAAAGGATTGGGCGGCAAAGTTAGACAACGTCCTTTGAGCTCACAAAACTGCATATAAGATGCCGATCGGCATGTTCTTATTCTGGCTTATCTACTGTGAACCATGTCATTTACCTTTGAAGCTAGAACACAAGGAGTTCTGGGCAATCAAGTTTTTAAACATGGACCTAAAAGCAGCCGGTGACCAAAGAATTCTCCAACTTCTAGAGCTAGTGGAGTTATGAATGGAAGCCTATGAGAACACAAATATATAAAAGGAAAAGGTTAAACTATGGCATGACAAGAGGATCGTCCGCCGCGAGTTCAAACAAGGAGAAAGAGTCTTCCAATTCAACTCTAGACTCGAGCTTTTCCCGACATAACTAAGGAGTGTCGTTGGAGTGGACAACTTGTACTTCACAAATCTTATGAAGATTGTCACGCCGACAGCCTTAAGAGAAACGGAAGGTATTCCAGCTAAATGGTCAAATGCTCAAGCATTACTATGGACAATCGCAATATGGAGAATGCCCAACCCTTTTACTGACCCATGAAAAGGGTACCACCTCAACTTGAGGAGGGATCTTAGAACAAGACTCCTCAGGTGTGTTTTTTGAGGAACAAGCATCAACTACGTCTTTGCCAAGAAGTTAAAATATGCCCTCTTTGGAAGTCACTTGTTGTGCTTTATCCATTCTAAGCACCTAAAATTCAAATGTTTGGCATGATTTTGCACTACTTTTAGTGTGGCATAGTCATAAAGTTTGAAGTGCGTGGATGGTAGTTAGTGGATCAAATTTCAGGTGTGAAGTGCGCATTCAAAATTCAAGTGGAAAGTGTTTAAGTGTCAAAATCTAGGTTGGGCAAAATAGAACAAAAAGCTCAAAATTTTGTAGATCGGTAATGACTCGCCAAATCATTCGTGCTTCAAGGCTGCTCTGCCAAATCATTCGTGCGATGAGCCTTCATGAGCCCCCATAAAAGTTACTCGCCTGAGTCACCTTGAAGCTCGACCAAGTCATTTGTGCTCCATTCGGCCCACCTCTCACTCTGAAGTGACTAGCCCGAGTCACTGAATGACTCGTCCGAGTCAAAGCGTTCATCATCCTCTGGGGGAACCACTCACCCGAGTCACTAAACCACTCCCTGTGTCAAAAGCAATTAATGCACAATGATTTGCCGTAACTCATCAACAAACTCGCCCTATCCACGCCTAACTTTCTCAGCTCGTCCGAAACATCTATTGACTCGGCCGAGTCACAACCACTAAAGTGAAATCCAATTTCTCCAACCTTCAACTTTAATTCCAAATTTGTAAACCTAATCTCGCCTGACGCCCTCAATCATCGCCCTAGTTAATTCGACACTTACCGTTACGAACCGCCGCCTCCTTCGCAACTAACTTCATAAACCCGTCAGTCATCTCATGACCCTTGGCCATCCCTAACCCTAGTCATCTCCTCATTCGGCCACGCTCAGAAGTTACAATATATTAACGTCATTCGACCTAGCCCCAACTCTAACGTTGCCCTATATTGACCCCCCACACCGAACCTCTCCTCGAACCCTAACCTTACCCCTCCCCCATATCTAATTCCAAATCATATCCCTCTCAATGAACCCCAAAATCTAATTCTCCAATTTTCACTCCTAAGCTTCAACTATGGATAAAGGTGGCCACCCTCAAAATTAAAAACTCCAAAACCCACCTCAAAGAAATACATTGATCCAAGTGATGAATATGTAGCAAAGATAAGCCACCCGAGAAAAATCCCCGAAATACACTTCCAAAGCTTCCTTAAATCCTCCACCGGCACCTAATACCACTCCATCACCCACCTCCACCCCATCGTCATCTAGTTTTCACTCCTCAAGCCCCCTTGCCACCACCAAAGTGCCAAAAGAGCAAACCTCCTAAAGTCGCTCTTCCACCAAAGAAGTCCAAGGCACCGAACTCCTCAAATGCTCCTAGGACCTTGAGGAAACCAAGTGCACCTACCACTAGTAGTGCACTTTTTCCTAGCGCTCCTCAAGTCCCGACATTACCTCCACCTCCAACACCACCCACTCCATTCCCATTCACGAGAATCTTGCCTTCCAAAGTGAGAAACATCGAAACAATTACTGGTTTATCATTAAGAAGAAAAAGGGGCCACTATCAACTCTTAACCTGTACATGGACATGCTTTGCAATTTAGGAGTTTATGATGAGGTACATTCGCGTCTTTGTGATTGGTTGATGTTACCCGCCAATGGAGGGGCGGTGTCCCATTATAATGAACATAAATGTTATAAGTTTTGGGAAAAGATTTCGGCTAGAAATGAGTGGTTTGCCTCGGGGTACAACTCAACCTCTATTAAGGAACCGGTGTGGAAGGTTATACACCATTTTCTATCCATGTAGATAGAGGCACAAAAAGATAGAGACCGGATGGTCACTACTTTAGACATTGACATTATGATGGCTATAGACGAGAGACTTATGCTTGACTGGTTTTCTATCCCCGCCTCTCGATTTGTGGACTTTATGAACCACAAGGCATCAGTTCAAGGAATTGGCGGTGGATCACTTGTGACACACCTCGCCATGGGTGTAATATCTAGTTTAGGCATGATTCTTGCCCGGCAAGGGAAAAAGTAGTTATTTTGAGGACTTACGTCGACACTGTGAGCATTTTGGATCATTCACTTCTGCATGTCCTTATTTCACTATCAACTCTTTATGCAATGAAGTTATTTTGCTACTTGTGATCTATTATTTATCATGATCAAACTACATTGCCATAGTCATCACTTGTAAAACTTAACTTCTCTTTGCAATGTCTTATGAACAAGGCACACTTTACACATCAAATGATCACGTCAAGCACACTGTCGTGTTTCTTCTTTGGGGAGCACGTCACAATACATGGGGAGTTCCTATGCGCCTAAGCTTAATTTTATCATGCGCTTAGGGACTAAGTTACAACTTAAGTGTGGAGTGGTGCTTTATCCCTAAGATGAGAGTTTTCCATTTTCATAGGCTTGTGACCATCAAATTGTAATTCCATGTAACAAAAACCAAGTCTACTTTCATGTTTACTTGATTTAGAGTCTAGAACCGACTAAATCTATCGGATGCGCATTCTTGTGAATCAATATCATTGCTATCTTTTTCCTATCTAGCAAGCCAAGCATTTTCCTTGCATGGTATGAACTTTGTTTTTAGCTAGCACTCTTAAACGAAAAACTTAAAACTCTTGAATGCGTTTATTTAACTTTAGTTTCCTAATTGGTACCTTGCTCGGGGTTGATTCCTGCACATTTGACACGCGTCGTCTGAAGCGTCAAATTTATTATTTATAATCTCCTGCAAGAAACTAGCTAGTGGCAAGCAGGGTCGAACCCAAGGGAGCTGGTGTTGTTGAAGCTGTCACTGAAAACAATTGAAAGAGGGGGTTGTGAAAGATTTTGAGTGCAAAAGAGAGAATAGGAAAAGAATTCAATCAGAGAGAATATTCAGCTTAGGGTTTCTATTGTGACATGTTTATCATTGACTGCTAAATATCTAATTTCATGTTTCTAAGTGTGGTTGTTCCGACAAAGGTAACAACCCAAGTATCCCGACAAAAGTGATACGCCACAACCTAACCCGACAAAGGTGTTAGACTTCTAGTTCATTCCTAAACTTAATAATCCGACAAAGGTATTATTTAGCCTAGGTGTTACGATCTACCTTTACGACAAAGTTTCCAGTAGATATTAACGGTAAGAATTAATTGCTCAATTAAGCTTTGCGACAAAGCTTCCACTTAATCTAACAAGTTAATTCATGTGATGAAGCAAGAACTAGTAAAACATAAAATAACATTAAGAACGGAATCTCAAAACATAGTCACAATATGCGAAACCCTAAACTGAATTAGGAATTTAGCTACACATAATCATGAAAAGACGCATAATTAAAAGTTGGAAAATCTCTTCTCTTCGTCGAAAGCTTCGTCTCCTCTTCAGAGCCGTCTTGGTCTTCGTAGAATGATTGGTTCCGTGAAACCCTAACCCAAAGATCTTATTTATAGCAAAAACTAGGGTTTCCAAATCTGTTTTTTGGGCTCAATTTCCAAGTTTCGGGCTTGCTGACGTCATCAAAATGCGTGCTGACAGTATCGACCGCGTTTCGCCTTAACATTAGCGACCAGGTTTCCTTACATTAGCGTCGAGCTAATGTCTCTATGAAACGCGGTTACCACTGAGCCCCGACTTCGGCTACTGATTTGACCATCTAAACGACCTCGGATGCTCTCGGTGTGAACTAGAGAGTTGTAGGGAATTGAGTTAGCTTCGCAACGGCATATGACTCGTATTTTTCTGATCAGCGGTTTATTCCCAGCGCTCCGTTGAATGTCCAAAGGTCTAATCTGAAACTGTGATGTTTTTGGCATGAAAAACCATCTTTTATGCGCGTTTCCTCCTAGAGCTTCCGAAACACCTGAAATGCAAAACAACACTAAAGAGTAACTGTTCACATAATAAAGTGTCGAAATAAATGGGTTTAGTTGACTCGACGAGTCGTATAAATACGACTCATCAACATTCCATACTCACTTTAGGCATACTGTCAAGTTTTAAGTGTGGAGTCAAAAGAGGGAAGAAAATAGGCCCAAAAAAAATATTGCATGATCAAAGAGGGTATAAAAGGAACCCTGACGAAAAACCTTCTCAAAAGAGAAGTTCTGCTCTAAAAACGGTACAAATGTTGCAGTTATGAAGAAAAGTCCCCACTCGAAAGCACTTTTAGGCCATAGGCCATTTCAAAAAATAATAAGAAGCACTTAACACTTGACTCTACGCCTTTTCATCATTCTATATTTTGCAGGTTCACCATTTAGTATTGTGTGCTAGTCACAAAAATGATCCTTGTGCTTGCATGAAAGCTATCAATTGATTTTTTCCTATTTTTAACCCTCGTCGTCAACTCCTCTTTCTTTATGGATTATGACTTCAACTTCTAGGACTTAGAAATGAGTTCTATGTCGTTAGCTGATAAGTCAAGTTTTCGACTTATTAATAGCTATTTTTCACTATAGCTTTGGGTCATTTCAGACATTATTTTGATGTCATTTGACCTCTATCTCTATGTTTCCGAGAAGTTTTGGGTCACTAAAAACTTTCTCGATGTACACGAGAAGTTTTGCTCCAAAATATACAAATGTCGGGGGTTAGGAAGAAAAGTTTCCCCTCGAAAGCATTTGTAGGCCAATGGCACAAGTACGCCGAAGGAATGCCGGTAATACTCTTCCATTACAAATGGTTCAATACCGACCCACAAGATGGAAACATGAAGATGGACCATGGACTGCTCTCACCAAATTGCCTTGCAAAGCATGCACAACAAGTGTTCCACTTGGAAGATCCGAAGTTGGGAGATAATTGGAAAATTGTGAATGTGGTTACTCAAAGAGGCACTTATAGTCACTCTTGCATATCTTGGGTGAAACTTCAATTGTCGTAGAGGAATCTTATCAAGAAGATGGCACAATAAACATTCCCCCTTACATGTCAAATGACCTTGATGAAGGATTGGAGACCACTCACATGATTCTCGCTTTACATTATGATTACCTCAATACAATGGATATTGAAGAAGAGGAAGCTGAATTTGTTGATGAAGAAGATGTTGAGGATGAACTTGAGTACGAAAGTGACCATGTTGGAAGTGAAGATGAAGATGGCAGTGATGGGGGTGATGAAGATGATGATGGGTTTCTTTAAGGTGATGGTAGGGATGATGATGATGAAGTGTTTGGAAGTTTCAGTGACATTATTTGTTCATGTTAGTCTGGTGTTTGTTAAGTGTCAAGGGATGGAAGTAATATAAACTCAATTTTAATCTGTTATGTACAAGACCACTTATGTGACCATGTTAGTGTTTCTCTGTTAGCTTAGATGAAACCATATGTAGGCGGCAGGTAGAAAACAGATGGGCTGGATAAATTAAAATTTTTTGGGGCAGTTCAAATTCCATTTTGCTTTTATTCAGTCTTATTGCGAATGCGTTCCAATATCAGTGGCGTAAGGTTAAACTGGACATTAACCGTAAACGTGTCTTAGAATGTTACACGCTCGTGGATTCATGCGATACAAATCTCGATAGTTAGAGTTTTGAGACACACTTGTTTCATTTCTCCCATTCCTCCACACTGCCGCCACGCTCCTTTACTTTATCCGTCGCCACTCATACCCATTTCCTTCGACTCCGTCGTTCACACCACCACCAATATGCCTCCTAAGAAGCGTTCTCTTTCTGATGTAGCCGAAGCAACCTGTGGAAAGTGTGGGATGAAGCTTTGCTCGCCCAACAGTCGAAAGCCAGCAAAGGTTCACACTCCCGAGCCGGTTGCAAAGAAGCAAGGCCAAGGAGGGAAGAAGCCACCCCTAGAGCAGCCCCAAAACCGCCAACATCAAAGCCTCTTCCTCCCAGACCGGCTTCGTCCACCGACAAGTCAAAAGAAGCCCTAGATGATCCACCGACCACCAAGGTCGTATATGCAACCCCAAAAAAAACTAGATTTGTACAGACGATACTCAGAAGAAGCCCTAGATGTTCTTCCAAGTTACGAGTCCAAAAACCAGACCAAGCCCTAGATCCAATTTCTGTAGCCCTAGTTCCACCACCTCCTACTAGTAAGTACCTTACGAAGTCTCAAGATAGAGCTGAGGAGGATGACCATGTTGAGGAAGATGAAGACCATGTTGAGGAATATGAAGAAATGATGAGGATGATGAAGGCCATGCTATGGATAGTACTCCGGTTCAAGCCCCTGATGAAAATAATACTGAAGCCCATGCTGAAAACAATGTTCAAGCCCTTGCTGAAGGAGAACAGTTTGTCATCTAGGAGGCTCTGATGAGAACATAGAGCGTGCTGAAGATGTTTAGGAATCTTTTGCTATTTCTCCAAGTAATGTCAAGTTAGGTTTTCATTGTTTTTCAAATTTCAGTTGATTAATACTTTGATGTGAATTTTGTTGATTTTTTGTGTGTTAAGATCATGGGAAAAGATTGACGCGCGTCGTCTGACGCGTCAAATTTAATATTTATATTTTCTACCTTAAAGTTAGTGTAGCGGCAAGCAGGGTCGACCCCAAGGGAGCTAGTGTTGTTGAAGCTGTAACTGTAGACAATTAAAAAGGAGGATTTTGTGAGTGATTATGAGTGCAAGAGAGAAAAATAGCAAAAGATTCCAATCAGAGAGGATATTCAGCTTATGGTTTGTATTGTTACATGTTTATCATCGACTGCTAAATATCAAATCTTAAGTTTCTAAGTGTGGTCGTTCCGACAAAGGTAACAACTCTAAGTCCGAAAAAGGTGATACACCACAATCTAACCCGACAACGGTGTTAGACTTCTAGTTCTTTCCTAAACCCAATAATCCGACAAAGGTATTTCTAAGGATAGGTGTTACTATCTACCTTTATGACAAAGTTTCCATGAGATATTAACGATAAGAATTAATTGTTTGATTAAGCTTTGCGACAAAGCTTCCACTTAACCTCACAAATTAATTCATGTGATGAAGCACAAGAACTAGAGAAACAAGAAATTGCATTAAGAAAAAAGTCTCAAAACATAAATCACAATAAATGAAACCCTAAACTGAATTGAGAGTTTAGCTACACATCATTGAAATAAAAACACAAATATTCATGATGAAAGTGGTAGAAATCTCTTCTCTCGTCGAAAGCTTCGCCTTCTCCTACAGAGCCGTCTTCTCTCTAACCTTTTATTTATGATGAAACCCTAACCTTTTATTTAAAGCAAAATTTGGTTACACTGCGCTTCTTTAATGGCAATCGCTTTCATGGCAAATCGCTGGGGTAGCGATCTCAGTGCCTTTCTTACCAGTCTGTCTTCACTGATTGGTTCTCTATGCTCAAAGGATTCATTGGAGATGTTAAGTATCCCTTACGTTGAACTCAGCAACAGTCTCCTCTTCTTTCATCATTAGATTTTCAAACTTCGAAGTGATCATCTCAATTTTAGAAGTCTTGACCTTGTCCGTACCTTCATGAGTTGTCTGCAGTATGTTCCAAGCAAACTTTGCAACAACATAGTTTGAAATCATCTTGAAAGTCTTTTCATCGGTTGTAGAGAATATGGCGTTCATTGCTTTGGAGTTTCCAGCCGCAGCTTTCTGCTGATCTTCAGTCCACTTGTCTTCATCATTTAGCACAACCTTTCCATCAGCTCCAATTGTCGTAGTATGTATCCAACCTTTCACAACAGCTCTCCAAGCCCGATCATCAAGCGATTTTAGGAACGCCTTCATTCACACCATCAAGTAGCCACAGTTGGGCCCTTCCAGTAACAGGGTCGCGTGATGTTCTGCCTTTCTTTCTGACTCATCTCAAACAACCTTCAGATCACACTCTGTGCGTCGAGTGATCAGCTCTTATACTAATTGAAATACTCCAGTGTGTGTCGAGATGTTGTTCGAGCAGTTTGAACAACTAGCTAAATAACCTAATGCAAAACTTGAAAACAACTACGTGCAGAACAAACTAAAGGCACACAACTAGATACCCAATTCGGCAACCGCCTACTCTGAGGTGAAAAACAATTCACTATATTGAGTTTAGAGTACAGATAGACTTACGATTAAAGACTCCCTTTTAATCAGCCTACTCTAACACTCTGAGCGAACTTGCGATCTAGGCTCCCCCTAGACAAGAGATCCCTCTCTGTTTTCACCTTGACCTTCTCCCAAAGATCAGTGCCTTCTCCCGAAAATGAACGCCCTCTCCCGAAAGCGTAGCAACAACCAAGTCGCAGTGTGTGCAGCTTCAGTACGTTCCACGGTCAGTCTGAACAACACTCAAATTAGACTAACTCACAGCGCCTAATACTCTCTGGTATGATGAGCTCAAGCCGATCACCGTCTGCTACCCTCGATGTGTATATGCGTGAATTATTTCTCCAAGAGTGCTTGAATAATTGAAGAGCATAGCACTCTTTATATAGGGGCGGACCTTTCCTAGTCACTTAGGAAATCAAATACTAACCACCTATCTCTTTTAGGAAATACTCTCCAATCTTTTAGGAAGGTTTCCTAAAAGCTTGCGCCGCCTCTTCTTAATAATCTTCAAACAATATATCTTTCTAAATTATCTTCACGCGCATATCTTCCCTAAAAGCTCTCGGCCGCCTCCAAGCTCGTCACCGACCTTTCAATTATGAATTAGGAAATTCTGCTCTGCATCAGTCTTGTTCCAGGTCCTCCGTACTTGTTGGCCCTCTGGTCTTGAACATATCCTTGTCTGACAGGTTGAACAACTTCATAGGATTTTTCCAAAACACATGTCACTAAATCTAACAGTCCTGGTTCAGCAAGAAGCTGAACATTATCTCCCTATCTACAGCTGAAGCAGAATACATAGTAGCTCTAAGTTATTGCACACGGATGTTGTGGGTGAAACGGATGTTGTCCGTATACGGTGTGGAACAAGAAGATATGACACTTTACTATGACATCATGAATTAACATCTCCAAGAATGCAGTCTAACACTCTGAACGAAGCACATTGATATTAGACATCATTTCATTCGAGAACTTGTGGAAAAGAAGGTGATCACGCTGAAACATATCACAACTGATAGATAATTGGCAGATATCTGTGCCAAACCACTAGACAATGCTCAATTTGTAACACTTCGATCCTCCCTGTATCGTTGATAACTAAAAGTTCCAGCCATTGCTTGGTCAGCCAGGGACCCAGGGTGGAACAGATTAATTCATATGGGCAGACGTGTCGTAGGAGAAGCTTGGACCGAGAAAAGAAGGTTGCATTAAAATAAAATATTGGGCTGAGAGATTAAAGGAGATAGATGCACATAAGCAGCCATTGGACATTGGATTCTCGAACAGTCACGTCTAAAAGTCGCAACATTTTTGAAGTTTGAAATTATGGATTATCAATTTCAAAATCAGAAAGCTGCTCTCTTGCGGAACCCAACTGCTGAGGATGAGGAGGACAGCCCTGCAGACGACGCTGAGGAAGATGAAGTTGATGCACGAAGGAGTCCCGGCAATTTGATGACATTTCCTTTTGAAAAACTATTTTTTTAGTATTTGGTGTCTTGAACTTGTTATTTCTGTTTTTGAACTTTAGTTTTCGTTGAATTTGTACCCTCCTTGTCGATTTGGTGCAAAAAGGAGGAGTATTTTGAGATTTTACTTGAAGTCTACTCAGTTTAAGACGTGTGTTTTGTCTAAAATGTCAAGGGGGAGATTGTAAATTCTATATGACATGGAGTTTGGCAAAATGACTTCAAGATGTTCAAGCAAGCATATTTAGAAAGAAAAAAAAGACATCTCAAACTTAAAGACGCATAGTCATGTTCAAAGCTTGATAAGGGCTAAGCTGGAGATTGTTAAGAAGACAAAAAGTAGTGAGGCAGATGGCTTGGTTCATCCAAGTTGTGGGACAGTGTTGTCATTGCAGAGCTCTTTTTATTTTTAAACAGTCTTCTGGTTTATCGATCCATTTTTTGGGTTGCTATTTTTGTTTGTAAAGGCTTCCGGCCTATTTTTGTAGCTGCTGGCAGGTTAATCTATATTAGTGTGTTGCTGCCAGGGACGGAGGTAGGCTGACGCCACTTGGGCTCAAGCCCTACCTCTTTTGGGTTTTAGCAAAATTGCCTAAGTAATTGGCCTGAGTAATTGGCTTGGCATTCACTAAATCATGGCCCTACCACATTTCATGTTCCACGTTGCACTAGAGTGGGCTCAAGCCAATATATTGCATTAGAAAATTGGAAAATTGGGCTTTTGCCGGCCCAAATCATATTTTGTTAGCTTTAAATTTGTTCTTTGTGCTAAAATTCAGTAAATTATTGTTTTAAAATTGAAGTAACAAACGTCAATGCAATTTTGCCAACTATGGTCGACCTCAAAAATTTTTTTAGCCCTACATGAATTTGATTTCTGGCTCCGTCCCTGGTTGCTGCATATTTGCGGTGGATAGTAGTAGTGTCTTGCAGCATCTTTGTTGTGGTCAGTAGGTTGTGTAAAGCTTTTTATTACTTTTTTATGAATACACAATTCTTCAAAAAAGATGACAAGGAGATGTTCAAGAATATAGTGGAATTCATATGTGGATCAGACGGGAGCAGAAGTCTCCTAAACAAAGAGTTTCCAACTACGCGTATGTCGGCTTCAAGTCCTGAGGCGGTTAAGAAGATCGAAGATCAATATCTATGGAGAAGATATTATCAAAGATACTGTCAAAAGCATTGTGAAGATATTGCCCGAGATTTATTACCAACATTATCAATAAGATTCCAAGAAGATCTCAAGCAAGATAACGCATGAAATCATCAATAGAATGAGGAATTATCTTTTAGGAAACATTCCTGAATATTCAAAGATACTCGAAGGTATCTTGGCGGTTAAAATTGACCGCGTAGAAAGATCCAGTCGAGTATCCTATAGATACTTGTATGGGTTTTCCATCCAAGTCGTGTTTTCTGACGAAGAAAAACTTGTGCATTCATTCTGAAGAGGAGGAGGAGGACAATCGGTTTCGTGCTCATTATTCCGGCAAGCTCAAAGCGCTAGAGTCTTTCTGTTCGTCGTGATGTTCGAGACTGACAGTGGAACACATTCCACTACACGCACAGTTATTTGCTGCTGCTTAGTGTTCGAGAGAGGATTTTAATCTTTTGGAGAAGATTTGGTGGACAACGAGAGGGATCCTTGGGTATAAGGGGAGCTTAGATTGCAAGTCTTAAGAGTGTTAGAGGTTATACTATTTAAGAGGTGAGGGATTATGTAAACGTAACTCTATTGTACTCTAGACTCATTATTAAAGATATGCTTTCCACTAGACTTGGGAAATCCCCCCAAAGTAGGTTGGTTTCCGAAGTGGGTATTAACTCGTGTGTTCCAGTTTTTGCTTATTTTACGTAGTTCAAACAACTGTTCGAACACCAGTTGGGTAATCATCCAGGTACAGACGTCAGAATTTCAAAACCCCTAGCTAATATATTAAAAATGATATCAAATTCTGTAAAGCTCGGCTTGGCGCTAACCCTCCTCCATCCGATACTTAATTAGGCTGATGATCCGATTCACTCTTAGAATGATGAAGGTCTTGACCAAGTTGAGCAGCTTGAGCCCTCACCTCTGAGTGAGTTGTGTGACTATTGGTTGGCTCGGGAAATACTTAGGAGAGATACAAGTCCTCCTCCTAAGTATTTATGTGTTGACCTGGTCTGCACTGTCGTAGTTGCTACCCAATACTTAAATGAAACTAAGGTGTTGAGCTGGAAAAAAAAATTATTTAGCTTTATCTAATTTTGCTGAACTAAATTATACTTTATTTACCTGTACTGAACTTTATTTAACTTTACAAATCTTAAAATAAGTAAAGTTTTTTAAAAAAGATGTTGAATTTAAGTTTTGACCAAGTTGAACTAGAAAACTAAAAACTGAAAAAAAATTATTTAACTGTACTGAACTTTATTTAATTTAATTTAACTTTACTGAACTTAAAAAACATGGAATTTAAGCTCTACAGAAAAGACCCAAACCTACAAATTATTTCGAGGGCACGAGTCGAGCGATAAAATATGGCAAGTGTGGTATTTAGAAGCTCAGACCCATCAGGCACAGCCCAAGTATTGAGATGCTAGCCCAATCCTTGTCAGCTGATCCAGTCAGCAAGTGCCTCTCTTTTCAGCCAATCAGCTCTCAAGGATGACACGTATTCACGTGTGTGTTCTTCATGCGGAGCGTTGGATCTCCTTCTGATCGGACGGCTGAGTTATGGCCATATATATTTGTTCTTTTCTTTCAGCGAGAAGCAAGAGAAGCATTTTAGGGTTTGCTGTGTGAGTCCAAGACGCCGCTGGTCCTTCTCTCTTCATCTCTGTCCGAAATCTCAGTGCTCTCAAGTTTCTTCGGTTGGATCTACATGTTCTCAGGTTATTTTGAGAAGTAGTATAGTGCAGATTCATTGTAATAGATATCCTTGCAAGGCCAGTATTCGGTCGAAGTTGTGGCTCGGTCTGAGCTGCTGTAATAGGGTAGTCTGATCTGGTTTTTGAGAGAAAACACTGAGTGTGTGAGATCGGCTGTAACCGGAGGTTCATCATTCTTTATCGGGCGAGCAGGATCACGTCATCAGGCAGCATAATAAACCGAGCTAGTGCCGGCTCAACGTGGATTAGCCCTGTTGTGGGGTGAACCACGGGCCTTAAACAGGTCGTGTTCGTTCTTTACTGTTAATTTCAATTCTGTTAAGTGCTGCGTCATTAAAATCTGAACTGAGATAGTATAAGTTTCCGCATAAAAGTAACAGTGTGATTGTTCAAAATCACTACAGTGGTATCAAGAGCTAGTTTAGATCCGGCTTGGATTTGTTCAGTTCTGAGTTTAAGTTTTGTTCAACGAGTGTTGAACTGTTACTAACCATATCTTGTGTTTTTTCTTGCATGAAAAATGACATCTCGGGTGGAGGTCTCTTCTTTCGACGGCAAGGCTGATTTTGGAGTATGGAAACTCAAAATCAAAGCCTTGCTGTCCCACCACAAGATCGATATAGCACTGGAGAAAGAAGAAAAGTGGAGTGCTGAACAGAAAGCACGAAAGGAGACGATAAACGAAGAGGCGTTCAATCTGCTGATCTTGAATCTCGCTGATTCAGTGATCAGGAAGGTAAGTCAGTGTAAGACTCCTCTTGAAATTATGAATACCTTGGATGCTCATATGCAAATAAAACTGCTGCGAATCTGCCTTACTTGAAATCATCACTGTTTGCATTTAAAATGTCTGATGCTATGTCTATTGATGATAATCTAGATGATTTCTTGAAAATGACTTTGTTATTGTCAGGTACACCGCATGAAGTTGATGAAGTTAGTAAGGTTATGATATTGATGAATGCGTTGCCTAATAGTTACCAAGTTGTGAAAGATGCGTTTCAATATACTGGCATTGTTCCTAGTTATGAGTTGATCTGCTCTGCCCTTAGGACTAGAGAATTTGAACTGAATATGTCTAAGTCTAATTCTTCTAATTCTGCCTCTAGTCTGTATGTAAAGCATAAATCAAACCATGATAGGTCTAATAAACCTAAGTCTGTCCAGCATGCAAATAACTCTAAATTTGATAACGATAAGAGTCAAAGGAATCCACATGAATCTTGGGAAATGTTTTCACTGTGGGGAGTTAGGTCATATTAAGAAGAATTGTAAAATTTAGCTTAATAGATCCAAACCTAATCCGGCAGAAACTAACGTTGCCTCTGCTGAGCCACAAGAGTGTGATGTAGTATTGAATGTTAGTACTTCTAAATGTGATAAATTGTGGATTCTTGATTCTGGTTGTACTTATCACATGTGTCCCGATAGGGATTTGTTTGCTGATTATGCTGAGATTGATGTTGAAGTGTGTATGGGTGATAATAATGCTTGCAGTGTGGTAGGAATAGGTACTGTTAAACTATCTATGCCTGCTGGTAACACTGTTATTTTGACTAAAGTTAGACATGTGCCTAATCTGAAACGTAATCTGATTTCTCTTGGTATGCTTGATGATTGTGGCTGTGAATACCATGCTGAGGGTGGGAAATTGACTGTGTATAGAAACAAAAAGCCTATTTTATTTGGTATAAAAATGCATGGTTTGTATGTAATATCTGCTGCTTTGATTGCTGCACATGAATATGCTGTCTCTGAACATGGCACTTGTCTTAATGCTATTAGTTGCAAAGATAAAGATAAATGGCATGGTACGATGCTTGATGATATGAATTCTTTGTACACTAATAAAACGTTGGATTTGGTTAAGAAATCTTAGGGTAATAAGCTGGTTCAGTGTAAATGGCTGCATATATTAAAAGAAGAGCAATCTGAGCATGATCCACCTAGGCATAAGGCTAAATTAGTAGCTAAAGGTTTCACACTGAAAAAGGGCATAGGTTTTCATGAAATATTAGCAACTGTTGTTATGTTTAAAACTGTGAGAGTGATGCTGTCTTTTATTGCATGTTTTGAACTAAAACTTGAACAGTTAGAGTTTAAAACGGCTTGTCTTCATGATGAATTGAATGAAGATGATTATATGCATCAATCTGAATGTTTTGTGAATAATAAACTGTCTGAGCATGTTTGGTTGCTGAAAAGGTTGCTGCATGGCTTGAAGCTGAGTCATAGTAATTGGTATAAATGATTTGACGATTTTGTGCTAAGTATTGGCGTTACTAGTTGCAGTTATGATAGTTGTATGTATGTTTCTTTCACTGATTCTGAACCTGTCTACATTCTGCTGTATGTGGATGATATGCTTTTGATTAGTAAGTCCATGGTTAAAATTAAAGAGTTAAAGTTGAAACTGAACTCTGAGTTTGTTATTAAAGACATTGGACCTGCTAAGAAAATTTTAGGCATGGTTATTGAAAGGAATAGAAAGAAACAGTGGCTGAAAATACACCAAAGACCATACTTAGAAAAAGTTGTGAAATTGTGGAAAGTTGACACTGCTGAAAATCCTGCAGATTTTGGTATAAAATTCGTTGCTAACAACAAGTTCAAGCACTGCTTGGACTTGCTCTTTGTCGAGTAATCTGTTTTGCAGGTACTGAGCGTTAACGGCACTAGGCACTTGGTTGTATTATGCTTGAAGACTCAAGACTGAAGTTACAAAGGTTGTTGTGAGACTGAAGTTGCAATGACTGTTTTTGAAGACTGAAGATGGTTTTCTGGAGCTTGGTTCTGCTGCAGCTGCGTTGTATTGTCTGCTGGTTCCTTGTTGGGCAGAGCTGGTATATCTTTGTTTTGGGTGGAGCTGGATTCTGGTGGAGCTGTTCTATTCTCAGATGGATTCAGTGCTTCTAGGTGGAGATTGTGGTATTTAAAAGCTCAGACCCATCAGGCCCAGCCCAAGTATTGAGATGCTAGCCCAATCCTTGTCAGCTGATCCAGTCAGCAAGTGCCTATCTTTTCAGCCAATCAGCTCTCAAGGATGACACGTATTCACGTGTGTGTTCTTCATGCGGAGCGTTGGATCTCCTTCAGATCGGACGGCTGAGTTATGGCCATATATATTTGTTCTTTTCTTTCAGCGAGAAGCAAGAGAAGTATTTTAGGGTTTGCTGTGTGAGTCCAAGACGCCGCTGGTCCTTCTCTCTTCATCTCTGTCCGAAATCTCAGTGCTCTCAAGTTTCTTCGGTTGGATCTACATGTTCTCAGGTTATTTTGAGAAGTAGTATAGTGCAGATTCATTGTAATAGATATCCTTGCAAGGCCAGTATTCGGTCGAAGTTGTGGCTCGGTCTGAGCTGCTGTAATAGGGTAGTCTGATCTGGTTTTTGAGAGAAAACACTGAGTGTGTGAGATCGGCTGTAACCGGAGGTTCATCATTCTTTATCGGGCGAGCAGGATCACGTCATCAGGCAGCATAATAAACCGAGCTAGTGCCGGCTCAACGTGGATTAGCCCTGTTGTGGGGTGAACCACGGGCCTTAAACAGGTCGTGTTCGTTCTTTACTATTAATTTCGATTCTGTTAATGCTGCGTCATTAAAATCTGAACTGAGATAGTATAAGTTTCCGCATAAAAGTAACAGTGTGATTGTTCAAAATCACTACAGTGGTATCAAGAGCTAGTTTAGATCCGGCTTGGATTTGTTCAGTTCTGAGTTTAAGTTTTGTTCAACGAGTGTTGAACTGTTACTAACCATATCTTGTGTTTTTTCTTGCATGAAAAATGACATCTCGGGTGGAGGTCTCTTCTTTCGACGGCAAGGCTGATTTTGGAGTATGGAAACTCAAAATCAAAGCCTTGCTGTCCCACCACAAGATCGATATAGCACTGGAGAAAGAAGAAAAGTGGAGTGCTGAACAGAAAGCACGAAAGGAGACGATAAACGAAGAGGCGTTCAATCTGCTGATCTTGAATCTCGCTGATTCAGTGATCAGGAAGGTAAGTCAGTGTAAGACTCCTCTTGAAATTATGAATACCTTGGATGCTCATATGCAAATAAAACTGCTGCGAATCTGCCTTACTTGAAATCATCACTGTTTGCATTTAAAATGTCTGATGCTAAGTCTATTGATGATAATCTAGATGATTTCTTGAAAATGACTTTGTTATTGTCAGGTACACCGCATGAAGTTGATGAAGTTAGTAAGGTTATGATATTGATGAATGCGTTGCCTAATAGTTACCAAGTTGTGAAAGATGCGTTTCAATATACTGGCATTGTTCCTAGTTATGAGTTGATCTGCTCTGCCCTTAGGACTAGAGAATTTGAACTGAATATGTCTAAGTCTAATTCTTCTAATTCTGCCTCTAGTCTGTATGTAAAGCATAAATCAAACCATGATAGGTCTAATAAACCTAAGTCTGTCCAGCATGCAAATAACTCTAAATTTGATAACGATAAGAGTCAAAGGAATCCACATGAATCTTGGGAAATGTTTTCACTGTGGGGAGTTAGGTCATATTAAGAAGAATTGTAAAATTTAGCTTAATAGATCCAAACCTAATCCGGCAGAAACTAACGTTGCCTCTGCTGAGCCACAAGAGTGTGATGTAGTATTGAATGTTAGTACTTCTAAATGTGATAAATTGTGGATTCTTGATTCTGGTTGTACTTATCACATGTGTCCCGATAGGGATTTGTTTGCTGATTATGCTGAGATTGATGTTGAAGTGTGTATGGGTGATAATAATGCTTGCAGTGTGGTAGGAATAGGTACTGTTAAACTATCTATGCCTGCTGGTAACACTGTTATTTTGACTAAAGTTAGACATGTGCCTAATCTGAAACGTAATCTGATTTCTCTTGGTATGCTTGATGATTGTGGCTGTGAATACCATGCTGAGGGTGGGAAATTGACTGTGTATAGAAACAAAAAGCCTATTTTATTTGGTATAAAAATGCATGGTTTGTATGTAATATCTGCTGCTTTGATTGTTGCACATGAATATGCTGTCTCTGAACATGGCACTTGTCTTAATGCTATTAGTTGCAAAGATAAAGATAAATGGCATGGTACGATGCTTGATGATATGAATTCTTTGTACACTAATAAAACGTTGGATTTGGTTAAGAAATCTTAGGGTAATAAGCTGGTTCAGTGTAAATGGCTGCATATATTAAAAGAAGAGCAATCTGAGCATGATCCACCTAGGCATAAGACTAAATTAGTAGCTAAAGGTTTCACACTGAAAAAGGGCATAGGTTTTCATGAAATATTAGCAACTGTTGTTATGTTTAAAACTGTGAGAGTGATGCTGTCTTTTATTGCATGTTTTGAACTAAAACTTGAACAGTTAGAGTTTAAAACGGCTTGTCTTCATGATGAATTGAATGAAGATGATTATATGCATCAATCTGAATGTTTTGTGAATAATAAACTGTCTGAGCATGTTTGGTTGCTGAAAAGGTTGCTGCATGGCTTGAAGCTGAGTCATAGTAATTGGTATAAATGATTTGACGATTTTGTGCTAAGTATTGGCGTTACTAGTTGCAGTTATGATAGTTGTATGTATGTTTCTTTCACTGATTCTGAACCTGTCTACATTCTGCTGTATGTGGATGATATGCTTTTGATTAGTAAGTCCATGGTTAAAATTAAAGAGTTAAAGTTGAAACTGAACTCTGAGTTTGTTATTAAAGACATTGGACCTGCTAAGAAAATTTTAGGCATGGTTATTGAAAGGAATAGAAAGAAACAGTGGCTGAAAATACACCAAAGACCATACTTAGAAAAAGTTGTGAAATTGTGGAAAGTTGACACTGCTGAAAATCCTGCAGATTTTGGTATAAAATTCGTTGCTAACAACAAGTTCAAGCACTGCTTGGACTTGCTCTTTGTCGAGTAATCTGTTTTGCAGGTACTGAGCGTTAACGGCACTAGGCACTTGGTTGTATTATGCTTGAAGACTCAAGACTGAAGTTACAAAGGTTGTTGTGAGACTGAAGTTGCAATGACTGTTTTTGAAGACTGAAGATGGTTTTCTGGAGCTTGGTTCTGCTGCAGCTGCGTTGTATTGTCTGCTGGTTCCTTGTTGGGCAGAGCTGGTATATCTTTGTTTTGGGTGGAGCTGGATTCTGGTGGAGCTGTTCTATTCTCAGATGGATTCAGTGCTTCTAGGTGGAGATTGTGGTATTTAGAAGCTCAGACCCATCAGGCCCAGCCCAAGTATTGAGATGCTAGCCCAATCCTTGTCAGCTGATCCAGTCAGCAAGTGCCTATCTTTTCAGCCAATCAGCTCTCAAGGATGACACGTATTCACGTGTGTGTTCTTCATGCGGAGCGTTGGATCTCCTTCAGATCGGACGGCTGAGTTATGGCCATATATATTTGTTCTTTTCTTTCAGCGAGAAGCAAGAGAAGTATTTTAGGGTTTGCTGTGTGAGTCCAAGACGCCGCTGGTCCTTCTCTCTTCATCTCTGTCCGAAATCTCAGTGCTCTCAAGTTTCTTCGGTTGGATCTACATGTTCTCAGGTTATTTTGAGAAGTAGTATAGTGCAGATTCATTGTAATAGATATCCTTGCAAGGCCAGTATTCGG
Organism: Rhodiola chrysanthemifolia; assembly: GCA_033675395.1. NCBI lineage: Eukaryota > Viridiplantae > Streptophyta > Magnoliopsida > Saxifragales > Crassulaceae > Rhodiola > Rhodiola chrysanthemifolia. The sequence continues at coordinate 16,208,477 of CM066207.1, forward strand.
TCGAAGTTGTGGCAATTCCTTGGACTATGCTTCAGCCCATACAGGCATTTGAACAACCACACTTAGAAACTTGACTAAAATAAATGACTGGAGAATTCACTGTCCATTATTGCTCTTAGTAAATCAATGACTAAAATAAATGATCTAAAATCCAACTAAGTTCTGCTTTTGACATGGAGAATTTCAGTCCTGCTAGGAATGATAATTAATAGATAGGAAAAAAGGTTAGCTAAAATTCATGAAAGGCCATACCCGAAGAATTAGTTTTCAGGTCTGGTCATTCAAACTACAAACTTGTTAGCATGCCTTTACGTGCTCATGTTATCCTAAGCAAGGAACAAATGCCCTAAGAACAATTTTGATCTAGTTAGGATGAATGTATACTTTATGCTAATGTTACAGGATCAATAATGTATGTAATGATTAGTACTAGGTCAAATTAACCCTTTGCTCTTTCTTTGTTAACTAGATACATGTTTAACCCCCGATTATGAGCATTGGCGTGCACGCAAGCTTGTTATTGCTTATGTAAATCATTCATTTGTGACGTTGGCAGGTGCTATGAAAAACTATGTAGCACGGACACGGATATGGACACGGGACTCGGACACGGGAAGACACATGGACACGCCAAACTTAAAATATATAAGAAGTGGACATGGCGACATAAATTATATAAAAATATAATTATAATTAACCATGCGTAATTCTTTTGAAATTAAAAACAAATATTCAAACATTAAAGTCACAAAAATCATAAAATACTCATAATGCGTTTTCTTGACTATCTTCAAAGAACACACGCGAGGTTGAGCCAGACGTGTCGACCGATTGGTCCAATTTTTTTATAAAAAAATTTGGTTTAATTGTAAGTGTCCGAGGCGTGTCCAAGTGTCCGAGGAGTGTCCGACACGGCAAGTCACCAAAAAATGAAGTGTCCGTGCTACTTATATGAAAAATGACAGTCTTCGTTTGAATTTGTTGATGCTGACTTTGCTGCTGACAGAGAGTCTAGGAAATAAATCACTGCATATTTCTTTACTTTAAGCATGAACTTTTGTCTCTTGGAAATCACATTCACTACAAAAGTAGAATGTGTCGCTATATGTGACTCTTGTAAAGAAAAAGAAGTGTTGTGGTTATTTGGTCGTCTGGTGTGTGCAACAATGTGTCTATTACAATGTTCTAAAAATTCCCGTCTAGGCCCTGCCTAGTCTCCGAAATTTACGAATTCGTCCGATTAATCAATTCGCCTAGTCTTCGCCGTCCAGATCCGCCTTGTCGCCGCCTAGACCTGCCTAGTCCCCCGCCTAGTCGCCGCCTAGACCCGCATAGTCGCCCTCTAAATCTACCTAAGCATTAACCAGATGACCAACTTCTTGATCAAAATGAAAATTTTTCTTTATATTTACATAGTTTAAATATGTCTGTATAGGGGGGCGTTCAATTGAGGACATGTCTTATGGTGAGGGTGTAGGGACTAATCTTGGCCATTGGATGAGGTTCATCCAATGATCCACAAGCTGCCACGTGTCACATGTGGTAGTGGGTTTTACTATTTGCTTTTTGGTAGTGGGATTTTACCATTTGCTTTATTGGATTTTGGGTACTTGGACACGTGGCGCACCCACAAAGCACGGGGGGGTTAGATGGATGATGATCTAATGGATGAGATTTGTCCCTACGTCCTTACCAAATTTGGGTGTCCTCATTTGAACACTCCTCTGTCTGTATATCATTTTAATATTTCATAAACTATTAAAATATTTTTATTATCAGATTGCTTTTGCTTTTTATATATATTAAAATATAATAAAATATATACCATAATAATATTTATATGATTATTAATTATTAAAAATATTAAAAATACAAAATTGTAAAATCGATTAATCCCGGCCTAGTCCCGATTAATCTTCAAGGACCCTTGACGTTATAATATTTTAGCAATGCAATTAGTCAAAAACAATTTATAGATGACCGGTAAGACCGGTGTCGAACCCAAGGGAGCAAACGGATTATGCGCTAGGTCTATCAATTTCTAACTCGGCTATTCCTTCAATTCAAGTGTGATGATGATTATCAATGATGAAAACAAGTAATGAAATGGTTTTAGGGGGTTAAAATCAATTAAAAGCGAGTTTCGAGGGATTATTCCCCTCCTTGGCAATTTCCCAATGATCACGCATACAAGAGTTCAATTAATTATGAGTTGATAGGTTCAAAACCTAACTTAGGCTAGGACTAGACAAACTATCATGCAAGTCTAATCCTAGTCAAGTCATCTTAGTTAGAATCTCACTAATTTAAGGGTATTGATTCACTATATAGCACCTACTTTCATAAATGCTACATGCACATAAAGTTCTAGTTAACCTCTCACCCATGCATTTACTCTCATAAATGTTGGTTAAGTTCAATTTTACTATATCCAAACCATCACTAAGCTCTCTCAATACTTAGATCATAGTTCTAACACAAACATGTCACTTAGGCATTTTATCAAACACTTAGCAACATGTCTAACATGAAGATCATAGTAAAATGAAATCAACTCCATAAAATCCAAATAGATGTGTATACAATGATCATTGAGTATCAAGGAGGATCATAAGACCCTCAAAACACAAAGGGACTACTCACACATCATGTAAGACAACATGATGTGAGTAGGGTTTCTAACAAAATCTAAGAGAAGAGAAGAGGAATAGAGTAGGATGATTAGTCCTAATGAACTCCCTTGATCTTCAATCCTCTTTGATTAGATGATGATGGATCCCTTGATTGAGCTCACTTTTTCTTGTCTTTTTCCCCAAAAAGTGCAGATGATAGGTCAAAATTGCCTCTTTCTATTTATAGCCTCGGGTAGAAAATTCACTGTAGCAGTCCCAGTCGGTCGACTGGGATTTGCTTGTGTCCCAGTCGACCGACTCGCAGAAGGAGGTTTGCAAGCCATCTGAGTCTCTTAGTCAATCGACCGACTGGCTGCTCCAGTCGACCGATTCACTAAGTGCAAATTGCAGGCCTTCTGGGGAGGTCTCCCAGTCGACCGACTGGGGGAGCCAGTCGACCGATTAGTGCAGGGGAGTCTCCCAGTCGACCGATTGAAGGCTCCAGTCGACCGATTCACTAAGTGCAAATTGCAGGCCTTCTGGGGAGGTCTCCCAGTCGACCGACTGGTACAGGGGATCCTCCCAGTCGACCGACTGGAGACCATTTGTCTCCAAATTGGCTCTAGTCTTCGATTTTCTCCCGAGTTCTCGTATTTTGACTTTGACACTGAGATATCTTGATTTGTACCTGAAATGTACGACAAGGGATCAAATGACATCGAATTATCGCCGGAAATGAACTAAAGCTATAGTATAAATGGATACTAATAAGTCGAAAACTCGACTTATCAACACTCCACACTTAAGCTTTGTTCGTCCCGAACAAAGTATGCAAATATGTCATGGTCATGCAAGAGGTGAAATGCTAGCGGTGCTATGTTTTTCATCGATTTGCCTCACTAGCTCCCACAAGGTCTCGATCATTATTGCTAACATGTTATTGAAAAGCAAAAGCAAGTATATACAACCTATCTAGCTCCTTTTCGTAGGCGTTACGAATGCATTTAGCATATGCATTAAGCCTTTAAACCCCTAGGCTTCCCTAGTGGACGAGTTATAGTCTCGTGAGAGTCTTTAGAAAAGGGAATACTCACAAATCCCGAATGCACCTATCCCATGAGAATGAATGCAAGAGTGCTCAACCAAGGCGAGAATTTCTCGAAACCAATCCCTCACCCCAAGCTAGGGCTACCATCACATTATCGTCAAACGAACTTTCGAACCATTTAAGTATCCTATGAGGTTGTGCATTCCAGGTCATCAATGCTAAGGCTATCAAATGTCTAATCCAAAACTCCACTCATTTTCAAGGCAATACAATGAAGTCAAGTTTAGTTTGCACAAAAGAGTGTTAATCACTCACCTATGCTAGCTAGGGCTAGTCCACGGGCTCATGACATAGAACTCATTCCCAAGTTTTAGGCGTTAAAGCCGTAATCCATAAGGGAAGAGGAGCTCGACACTAGACTTCTTAAAAACAAGCATAGACCAAATGATAACTCCCGTGCAAGCACATCGATCGTTCAAGAGCTAGTCTAACTAGCACATAATGCAAATGATGAATCCCGCACAAATGAAGAATGATGGAAGAACATAGAGTCAAGTTTTAAGTGTTCTTTATTTCCTTTTTTCGGATGGCCTTTGGCCTACAAATGCTTTCGAGGGGGAACTTTTCTTCCTAACCCCCGGCATTTGTATATTTTAGATCAAAACTTCCCGTGATCATCGAGAGAGTTTTTAGTCGGGGCTTAGCCCTCTTTTGACCATTTTTTTTTGATGGGGCTCATTTCTCCCTCTCTTGCATTTGACTCCACACTTAAAACTTGGCAATATGTTCAAGGGGTGAATGGGATGTGCGGGAAACAATCAAGAGCATAGCACTAATTTAGAGGAACTCAAGTCACCAACGAGCGTTCAAAGGGTCTAAGTTTTTCGTGAGAAGTTTAAAAGTGCTTGCTAAAACTTAATCCAAGTTATTTCAATGGAAATACTTAGAAAATTGGGTAGACAAGAGTTAGCAATGATATTGATTCACAAGAATGCACATTCAATGGACTAGGTCGGTTCTAGGTTCAAGATCCAATAATTGTGAAAAATAGGCTAGATGTTTTTTATAGGGATTTAAAATTGATATTCACAAGCCTATGTGGTTGAAAACACACTCATGTTAGGGATAATGTGCAAAGATGCAAGTGCCCATAAAAAAAATGATATGCATGGCATGCAAACATGTGAACTATGCGGACAAAACCACTCCACACTTAATTCAAGCTTAGTCCCTAAGCGCAAAGAATGATAAAATAAGGCAAAGGCGCATAGGAACTCCCCTCGTTTGTAGTGTGTGACTATGCTTGTTTGAAGGTGAGAAATATCCTTTTTGATTGCAAAAGAAGATAAAGAAGGTGATCCTTGGCATGAGAAGAACATGAATATGTATAACCTGTAAAGCTCGAGATCATAAATGGTGAACACCTCAATATCATAAATGAAATAGCACAATCAAAGGCATAAAGATAGCATATCATCACAAAGGCATACATCATCCAAAATTGCGCCAAAAGGCGACTTAATCATCCAAAAACAACATCCAATACCACAAGTCAACAAAATGATATACATGGAGGAATAAGAAAAATGGCATGGAATCATAATGTAGCCTCATCTCTAGCTGGATCACCACCGGTCTCCAATGGCATGTCAGGAACAGCAGGAGCGTCATCGCTAATAGGAGTGGCATCTCTAGCGGCGTCTCCAGCAATCTCCTCTATGAGGCTTCCGGTCGACCTCCCAAGTCTTCCCGTCTTTCTTAAGGATGTGCATGCTCTTCATGGTGTACAAATCAAGTGTGCACTTGGAAGGCTTGGGGCATCCCTCATGGCCAAAGGTGAAGTTACACCTTAAGGCAATCAATGTGATCAAAGAGCCTCCTTCCAAGGCACGATTCCTCGCACCCTCCTTAACAATAGCCTCAAAACGGGTGGCAAGAATAGCAAGCCAATCGGTGACCTCCCCGTGGTCAATAGAGAGCATAAGCTCCATATCGGGCAGAGTAAATGATCTAGCCTTCGTCGTCCGAGTGTTTATCCCAATAGCAATGAGGTGGTGGATAATCTTCCACACTGGGTCAGTGATCGCCGAAGAATTGTATGATGAGATAAACCACTCGTTCCGCCCCGAAATCCTCTTCCAGAATCTGCACTGGTCATGCTCAGTGAATTTCCGTGCGGTGGCATCATGAGGAGGGAATCCAAGTCATTCACGAATCACACTCTCCTTGATCTTGAAATCCCGACCCCCCAAAACAAATGACCAATAAAACTCATGCACACCCTCCACCTCCTCCTCCACCCATTCAAACGAGCAAATAAACTCTTCAACTACCCTCTGGTAGGACCCCGGATCATCCGTAAACAAGAAATTCAGGCCACAATGAGTAAGGCGAGAGGGTACCTCATCGGTAACTCCACTGTCGATACCTCGGAGGAGCCCTATGTCTGGATAAAGTGTGGGAATGGCTGTCTTCCCCTTCTTCCTGATCGTGGCAAGACGGGTCCGGTGACTCTCCTTTCTAAACTCTAGAGGCACCGAGAAGGGGTACGGGATCGGCACGGGCAAGGGTCCCCCTAATGGTCCTTCATGAGGCACAACTGGGACAATGGTAGTGGATGGAGATGCCTCAGCAATGGGCGAGGGAGGTAATGGCACTCTCGGGATGGGTGGTACGGGAGCTCTCCTCTTCGGTGCCGGTTTCTTCGGTGGAGCCTTTTTCTTCTTAGGAGCGGGCGTGGGAGAACTCGGAGGAGCGTCTAATTCCTCATCGCTATCATCTCTCAACGAGGCTCTCAACTGCTTCCTTTTGCGAGGAATGAGAGGCAAATCATCGTCATCGGATTAACGGGACTCATCAATTTGATCATCAATTGAGGGCTCATGAGCAACCTCCTTTCCCTTGGATTTGGATTGGGACGAAGAACCGGCACGAGGCATAATTGCACTGGAAATTGAGGACAAGGACTGAAATTTGAAGTGAGCAACAAAACTAACTGATTCTCAACTGAGTCGGTCGACTGGGGCTACAAGGCAGTGGCCAGTCGGTCGACTGGCAGGCGGTTCCAAGGCTGAAAATTGGAATTATTCTGGGGGCCTCGGCGACTCGAATTGGTGCCTGGGGTTTGTAGGCGGGTCGATTTCGAGCAGAAGGAGCAGTCGAACGAGGGCTGGCGATGCCGAAATCAGGAGATCGGCCGGAGAGTTGAGGTTTCGATCGGAGAGGGTGGATGCGGGTCTCGGATGAGGCTGGCTGGCTGGGGGAGATGCTGGAGCGGCTGGCGAGGCGAGCAGGTGGCGAGGATGAGGCGGTCGGACGGGTGATAGTGGTCGGAGAGTTGGTCGGGGGATGAGTCGGTCACGAGAGGGAGGTTGAGTCGGGCGATTAAGAGTTTGAAATGAGAAAAAGGAGTATTTGGATGGCAAACTCTCAGTCGGTCGATTGGCAGGCGAGTCGACCGATTCACTAAGTCGAAATTTCACCCCTCCTGAGCCTCTATCCAGTCGGTCGACTGGCGAATCAGCTTCCTCCCAGTCGGTCGACTGGATCCCAAACTTCAATTTATTCCCAACTCCACACTTAGAATTTCACTCCGCATCACGAATAAGCACCACAGAAATAGCACAAATTCAAAACTTTGCCAAGAAATCATTAGCATAAACATGCTTTTTAACCAAACGCAAGCTAGGACCAAAGACTCCACACTTAAGACAATGCCATCACCAAGTTAAATCATGTAAGCACAATTCCACACCAAGCACACCAACTCATGCATTTTGGATCATACAAGCACCAAGTTCACATGCATAGATCAATGAGCACATGCCAAATATATATGAAATTAATTGAGCATAGATGGACAACTCACAAACCGGGTAACCTCCCGTAAGGGCCTAGTTTAACGTCTTGGCAAAGACCGAGCCGAATCTTTTCTCAAGAAACACACTTGAGGAGTCCTTTGCTAGGATCCCTCCTCAAGTGGATATGTGGCTTCTTTATGGGTCGGTCAAAGAGTAGCTCACGTTGCGCTCATCCCGTACTTGCTCATAATAGTGCTTAAGCCTTTGTCCGTTTGCCTTGAAGATGGTTCCATCATTGTTGAGTAACTCTACATGTCCATCCTCGTGAGGCTTGTGGACAATGAATGGACCACTCCATCGGCTCCTCAATTTTCCCGGGAATAATTTGAGCCTAGAGTTAAAGAGTAAGACCTTCTCTCCCTTTTTGAACTCACGGCGAAAGATCTTCTTGTCGTGCCATTTCTTAGTCTTCTCTTTATAGATCCTAGCACTCTCGTAGGCTTCGTTCCTTATTTCCTCCAACTCGTGGAGTTGAAGGACTCTATGCTCTCCCGCCGCTTGCAAGTCCATGTTCAAGAACTTTATTGCCCACATTGCCTTATATTCTAACTCAACCGGCAAATGGCATGGCTTCCCATAAATTAGGCGATAAGGAGACATTCTAATAGGAGTTTTGTAGGCGGTTCGATAGGCCCTTAATGCATCGTCTAGCTTGGATGACCAATCTTTTCTTGAGCTTCCCACCGTCTTCTCTAGAATTGCCTTGATCTCTCTATTGGATATTTCCACTTGGCCACTTGTTTGTGGATGATATGGCGTAGCTACCTTGTGACTTACCCCATACTTGCGTAGCAAGGCCTCAAAATGTTTCTCCTTGAAATGCGAGCCTCCATCACTAATGACGGTTCTTGGAACTCCAAACCGTGGAAAAATAATCATCTTGAAGAGCTTCGTGACCACCTTGGCATCACAAGTAGGGGAGGCGACGGCCTCAACCCATTTGGAGACGTAGTCAACCGCGACCAATATGTATTGATTTCCGTATGAAGACGGGAAAGGGCCCATATAGTCTATGCCCCATACATCAAATATTTCGACCGGAAGGATGCTTTGTTGGGGCATTTCATGCCTCTTTGAGATATTCCCCGTTCTTTGGCATTGATCGCATGCTTTGACGAACTCATAAGCATCACTGAAGAGAGTAGGCCAATAAAAACCGCTTTGTAGGACTTTCGACGCCGTCTTCGCTCCACTACCATCTCCTCCATATTGGGAAGAGTGACAATGGTATAGAATGTCCCGCATTTCTTCTTCGGCGACGCAAGTCCTATATAATCCATCTGCGCATAGCCTATATAAATAGGGCTCATCCCAATAGTATCTCTTCGTCTCGGATAGGAACTTCCTCTTTTGATGGTGGTTCATGTCGTGAGGAATAATTCCACAAACCACGAAATTTACAAAGTCCGCATACCATGGGAGGGCCTCCGCCTCAACTCTCATAAGTTGCTCTCCAATAAATGAGTCATCCACTGGCCTAGTATCCTCTTCAAGCTCTTCATTTCCTTCAAGCCTCGATAGGTGATCGGCTACAACATTTTCTACCCCCTTTTTATCTTTGATCTCGATATCGAACTCTTGGAGCAATAGAATCCATCTTATCAATCTCGGCTTAGAGTCTTTCTTTGCCAAGAGGTACTTGATTGCCGCGTGGTCGGTGAATACTATAACCTTCGATCCCACTAGGTAAGAACGAAACTTATCAAAGGCGTACACAATAGCAAGAAGTTCTTTTTCCGTTGTAGTGTAGTTCAATTGAGCTCCGTTTAGAACCTTGCTTGTGTAGTGAATGGCATGAAGTTTCTTGTCCATCCTTTGTCCAAGAACCGCCCCAACGGCATAATCACTTGCGCCGCACATGAGTTCAAAGGGCAAATCCCAATTAGGGGGTTGAATAATTGGAGCCGATACCAACGCCCTTTTCAACTTCTCGAAGGCCACCAAGCATTCTTCATCAAACCGGAATTTGGTGTCATTGCATAGTAGGTTTGTTAAAGGCTTTGCAATCTTCGAGAAATCCTTAATAAACCTCCGGTAGAACCCGGCGTGGCCTAGAAAGCTCCTTATCCCCTTGACATCTCTCGGAGGTGGCAATCTCTCCATAACTTCTATTTTTGCCTTGTCCACCTCGATTCCTCTCTTCGAGACTAAGTGACCAAGCACTATCCCTTCCTGCACCATGAAATGGCATTTTTCCCAATTAAGCACAAGGTTCGTTTCAATACATCTTTTCAACACTTTTGCCAAATTGGCTAAGCAATCATCGAAAGAGGAACCATAAACAGAAAAGTCATCCATGAACACTTCCATGATTTCCTCAATAAATTCCGAAAAAATAGCCATCATGCATCTTTGGAAGGTACCCGGCGCATTACAAAGTCCAAAGGGCATTCGCCGATAGGCAAATGTTCCATAGGGACATGTAAATGTGGTTTTCTCTTGATCTTGTGGATGAATAGGGATTTGGAAAAATCCGCTATATCCATCAAGATAGCAAAAATAGTCATGCTTAGCTAGCCTTTCCAACATTTGATCAATAAATGGAAGTGTGAAATGATCCTTTTTAGTGGCTTGGTTGAGTTTCCTATAGTCTACACACATTCGCCAACCGGTTACGGTCCTTGTGGGAATCAATTCATTTTTAGCATTTTTAATCACCGTCATTCCCCCCTTTTTGGGCACAACATGAATGGGGCTCAACCATTTAGAGTCCGCAACGGGGAAAATGATTCCCGCATCAAGCAATTTTAGCACCTCTTTCTTTACTACCTCTCCCACAATAGGGTTTAATCTCCTAGCTCTCTCCCTAGATGGCAAGCTATCACTCTCTAAATTGATTTCATGCATGCACAAGTTTGGGCTTATTCCCTTCAAATCATCAATAGAGTAGCCAATAGCATCCTTATGTTCTCTAACCACATCAAGCAATTTCAAGGTTTCATTGGCATTCAACGAAGCATTCACAATGATAGGCAAGCTAGAATTTGGGCCTAAGAACTCATACCTTAGGCTTGTTGGTAGAGCTTTTAGCTCTACCGAACAAGACTCCTTACCTTTGTCGCTTTGAGTCCCCTTTTCACTTTCTTCCTCCAAGATAGCCCAACAATCGGCCAAGTCGGGAAGCTCATTATCAAGATCAATTGGACTCATGAGAAGGTTAGGCACGTCATACAATTCATAGGTATCAACTAGGTCTAGATAATTACAAGTCATTGTGGAACTAGGACCTCGTTGTGCCTTTTCAAGATTAAACTCAATTTCCTCATCTCCTACTCTCATGGTGATTGACCCCTTAGTAGTATCAAATATAGCCCCCGCGGTGTAGAGGAAAGGCCTTCCCAAAAGAATGGGAATTTCATTGTCCTCTTCCATCTCTAACACCACAAAATCCCCCGGAATATAGAAATTCCCTACTCTAACCGGAACATCCTTAAGAACCCCCCTAGGGAATCTTGAGGAGCGGTCCGCGAGTCTTAAGATCATGTTAGTTGGTTTAGGCTCACCCATATTCAACTTTTTGCATAAAGAATAAGGCATCAACGATATACTTGCACCCAAATCACACATAGCACGTTCAATCTTAATATCATTAATATAGCATGAATAGGAAAAGCTACCGGGATCCTCAAGCTTTGGGGGCATGCGCGGTTGAAGAATGGCACTACATTCGCCATTGAGGGACACCGTGTCAACATCCTCGATTGTTCTTCTGCAAGTAATAACATCTTTTAGAAATCTTGCATAAGATGGAGCTTGAGTGATTACCTCGGTGAAGGGCATTGTGACATAGAGCTTCCTCATCATCTCGGAAAACTTGGAGAATTGCTTGTCATTGCTCTTCCTCTTTAGCCTTTGGGGAAATGGAATAGGAGGAGTGTATAGTCTAGGTTCGTCTTTCTCCTTTTCCACCTCACTTTCTTTCTCAACTTGAGGGTTAGGGACCTCTTCATCTAACCCTTCAATTTCGGCACTAGCTTGGCCTCTTAGATCAAAAGAGACCTTCTTCTTCTTTGGTTGTTCCCCTTCTAGCTCTTTCCTGCTTCTCAAAGTAACCGCATTACAATGCTCCCTTTGTCCTTGCTCGGGTCGAGCCGGTAATTTTCCTTGTGCCCTACTAGAGGATTCGGCTTGTTGAGCTATTTGGTTCTCAAGCATTTTGTTATGAGTCTCCAACCTTTCAAACTTGGTTTGCATGTCCATCAATTGTGCTTGGACGTCTCTACTTGACTTCTCTTGTTGTGCAAGGATTTTAGCCAACATTGCCTCCACACCGGAGGGTTCATTAGAAGGTTGAGGGGAGGCTTCAATTTGTTGGTAGGGCCTTTGAGCTTGAGCTTGGTATTGTTGCCCTTGGTTTTTATTTCTTTGAAGCAAAGTCGGTCCTTGACTTTGATATTGGTTCCTAGGTTGGAATGCTTGATTCGGTTGAGTAGGTTTAGGACCAAATCCGGGAGGTGTGGATCCAAAGTCGGGTCGAGTAGGATTCGTGGTTTTGTAGGAGAAATTCGGATGATTTCTCCATCCCGAGGAGAACTTTGGTGAAGTGTAGTTTGCTTGAGAGCTTTGCCCTTGGTTGGCATTACCTCCGTAGTCTCTTCTTGATTTCCTCCCACAAAATTTACTTCTCCATAGCCTTTCCCTTGCACATCCCTTTGAACCAAGGGGCAAGAAACGGTCTCATGCTCGTAGACCTCACAAATATCACACCCTTGCTTTGTCAAAGGTTCTCCTTCCGGGTGTTTCAACCTGAAGACTTCATCCGAGAGGTTATCAAAGTCCTTCCTCAAAGCATCGTAGTCACTTGTGCTCACCGCTTTCACCTCATGCCTTTCATGTCTCCTTCTTGGGTTTCCTCTTTCACTTCCCCACATGAAGTAATTTTTCGTGATTTTCTCTATTACCGCAAATCCTTCATGTGGTTCTAGTTCCATAATAGCTCCGCCCGAGGCGGTGTCAAGTGCAAGTCGAGAGGCACCATCGACACCGTGGTAGAAAGTGTGGAAGACTTGGAGATCGTCGAGGTTGTGATGGGGGCAAAGCCCTTGATATTCTTTATACCGTTCCCAAGCTTCGTAGAGGTTTTCCCCATCCAATTGTGAGAAGTTTGTAATTTGATTCCTATAGTAGGCCGTCTTGGAAGGAGGGAAGTATTTGTTTAGAAATGTCACGGCGAGCTCCTCCCAAGTCGTGAAGCTATCGGGAGTTTGACTCCTCAACCAATCCTTTGCTCTTCCCGTGAGGGAAAAAGGGAAGAGCCTTAGAAGCTTAGCGTCCTCCGAGAACCCATTGATCTTGAAGGTGGCACACACTTCAAGAAATGTTGTCAAGTGAGAATTAGGGTCCTCATTGTCCCTTCCCGAGAATTGGTTGGATTGGACCATTTGGATCGTGGAAGTCTTCAAATCAAAATCTCGATTATCAACCGTCGGTACTAGGATTGGGGAACGGTATCCATAGGCCGTAGGAGTGGCATAATCCTTGAGAACCCTTCTAGCTTGAGGGCCTTGTGGTAGGTGACCATGGGGTGGTGGAGGTGGAGGGGGAAGTCTATTATCTCTATCTCCCATGCCTCGGGTGGTGGTCTCTTGATTTCCTTGAGTGTTCGATGTCGTTCCCTTGTCTTTTGTTGTTTTACTCCTTGTAGGGTAGGGGTTAACGAAATCTCTTATCGGTTGATTCAAATCTCTATCCACAACTTGAGTATAGTGGTAAGTATTCCCGCCTGTCACGCGGGTGACCCGGGTTCGATCCCCGGCAACGACGCCATTTTGACGTTATAATATTTTAGCAATGCAATTAGTCAAAAACAATTTATAGATGACCGGTAAGACCGGTGTCGAACCCAAGGGAGCAAACGGATTATGCGCTAGGTCTATCAATTTCTAACTCGGCTATTCCTTCAATTCAAGTGTGATGATGATTATCAATGATGAAAACAAGTAATGAAATGGTTTTAGGGGGTTAAAATCAATTAAAAGCGAGTTTCGAGGGATTATTCCCCTCCTTGGCAATTTCCCAATGATCACGCATACAAGAGTTCAATTAATTATGAGTTGATAGGTTCAAAACCTAACTTAGGCTAGGACTAGACAAACTATCATGCAAGTCTAATCCTAGTCAAGTAATCTTAGTTAGAATCTCACTAATTAAAGGGTATTGATTCACTATATAGCACCTACTTTCATAAATGCTACATGCATAAAGTTCTAGTTAACCTCTCACCCATGCATTTACTCTCATAAATGTTGGTTAAGTTCAATTTTACTATATCCAAACCATCACTAAGCTCTCTCAATACTTAGATCATAGTTTTAACACAAACATGTCACTTAGGCATTTTATCAAACACTTAGCAACATGTCTAACATGAAGATCATAGTAAAATGAAATCAACTCCATAAAATCCAAATAGATGTGTATACAATGATCATTGAGTATCAAGGAGGATCATAAGACCCTCAAAACACAAAGGGACTACTCACACATCATGTAAGACAACATGATGTGAGTAGGGTTTCTAACAAAATCTAAGAGAAGAGAAGAGGAATAGAGTAGGATGATTAGTCCTAATGAACTCCCTTGATCTTCAATCCTCTTTGATTAGATGATGATGGATCCCTTGATTGAGCTCACTTTTTCTTGTCTTTTTCCCTAAAAAGTGCAGATGATAGGTCAAAATTGCCTCTTTCACTGTAGCAGTCCCAGTCGGTCGACTGGGATTTGCTTGTGTCCCAGTCGACCGACTCGCAGAAGGAGGTTTGCAAGCCATCTGAGTCTCTTAGTCAATCGACCGACTGGCTGCTCCAGTCGACCGATTCACTAAGTGCAAATTGCAGGCCTTCTGGGGAGGTCTCCCAGTCGACCGACTGGGGGAGCCAGTCGACCGATTAGTGCAGGGGAGTCTCCCAGTCGACCGATTGAAGGCTCCAGTCGACCGATTCACTAAGTGCAAATTGCAGGCCTTCTGGGGAGGTCTCCCAGTCGACCGACTGGTACAGGGGATCCTCCCAGTCGACCGACTGGAGACCATTTGTCTCCAAATTGGCTCTAGTCTTCGATTTTCTCCCGAGTTCTCGTATTTTGACTTTGACACTGAGATATCTTGATTTGTACCTGAAATGTACGACAAGGGATCAAATGACATCGAATTATCTCCGGAAACGAACTAAAGCTATAGTATAAATGGATACTAATAAGTCGAAAACTCGACTTATCAACCCTTTCGCCCGACTAGCGCCTATCGATTTTTACAACCTTGGTCTATTATATAAAAGTCTGTCAGCAAATTATGTTGATGTTATATATCAAAATGATGTCTTCAAATTATTGTAGATTGATACTTCTGATAACCCAGCAGATCGATCACAACCAAAATTGAGTGACTAGGCATTTTGCCAAACTTCGGTAAACAGAGGTTATGTCGCTCTGTTTCATTTTCTTGTGTTCCTTATTGTATGTGCATTTATAAACTGAACTAGCAGTAGCTTGGCGCTTGCATGCGTAGAAGAACCATAAATTAGAAGTTCTTACATTGCATTATATCATAGTAAAGAAAAGAACAAAACTCACATTTCAAAATTCAAATTATGTGAAAAATCGATCCCATACATTGCAACTGTGAGAAAATACCAGTTATCAAGCAATGTTAAACTTAAACGAGCTAATCGTTCATACAAGAAACCATATGAGATTTGAGAATAAAATATGTATATAAACACAGCACATGAGGTATACACAAAGCATAGCATACAATATATATGTAAGTTCCTAGCAGAAGAAGGAAAGGTCTCAGTTGCCTTTGTTTTCTATTTTGATTTCCATTATTTCCTCAATGGGCTGACGGCATATTGGGCATTTATTTGATTGAAGCCTCAAGGCTCTAGCACAGTCGCTGCACATGCACTGTAATAGACCAATAAACTAAAAGGATTAGAATTCACATGGATGGATGGACACTGTCCTATGCAAAAAAAGCAACAGTAAAAAATAAGTTTCAGTCTTTCAGCTACAATTCTAACGATTTTAGATGCCCTAAACCAGATAATATTAGCGAGAGAGATCTGTCCAAATGATGTGGAATAAAACTATATAAGAAGAATCAATGCACTGGAAATCTTACTACACCTCGGTATAAAGATTACAATACACTAGTGGAAACTCTGCCTTACATATGAACTACTGATCAGATTACCTAATCCTGGTAATAGTTGCATTGATTTCAGGATAAGTGTAGTTCAACAAGAAAACAAAGTCTTATTTCTTGTATGAGGCTGTCACACAAGTAACGAGCAGAATCACTTGGATATTAAATTCAATGCTACAAATACTCACCATATGACGGCAAGGCAACACAGCGGTATCCTTTGGCTCAGTCAGGCAGATCACACACTCTTTGCCTGCATCAATGCCATCATTAGAGCTCTCAGCAGTGGAGGAGCTTCCTATACCAAATAAATCGCGAAGCTCGTAACGAACTTCATCAATCCACAATATTTGTTTCATTACTTTCACTTGAAATCCTGTCTCTTTTTTTAGAAGGACAGCTTGAGTTATCTGCATATGAGGAGATTTAAGCGGCCTATGTTCATCAGGTTGCCCGTCTGTTGGCACACTGGTTTCCGCACAGATAACAAGGGGGAACACATCTTCTGCGGTTGATGGTTTTGCGAGATCATCCAATTCAAAAAAACCCAAATCAATACCAGTTCTAGATGTCTGTTGAAATCTTTGGCCAGGCCCTTTCTGAAAACCGACTTTAATTGGAGTATGAGCTTCAGGAAACAGAGGGGAAATGTTACAATCATCCTCTACCTTGGCAAAGTAATGCACTGTGATGCTGTTGAATTATTAAAAAAATGCAGTATTAGAAATATAATAACAAGCAGACAGCAGACATGATAAATCCACTTCAACGAAAAAATTACTCTGATCACATCTGGTAACTAAACAAGACTTATGACACGGCTAAAATTCACGTCATATAGCAGCTTGTAAATCTAGAAATTGGTGACCCTTATCTCACCGAAGCTCGTAAGAACAATGCCATCTTTTTGCAAATTAAAAGCGACATTAGGAAACATGAGGTCTCAATCAAGCTAACAAGGCACAAAGATAGCTCTCCCAAGGAGTAAAATTTCTAACATGTACACCTACCGACCACACGACATTCCAAAGCTACGAGTACATGATTCATTATTGTCTATATTAAACTGCAGTCGATGGTTCTCCTAAAAAAAAAAATTCCAGCTAAAGTTCGTGTACATAAAATCAACAAGTCCCGATTATTAACAACGTTAGTTTGTTGTATCTTAGAAAAGCTCTATGATTTACGCTTAAATTAAAAGGTTTCACAAGAGAAACACATGTGACAAATTTAACTCACAGCACTATGACTCCCAGAGATAAATATTTGTATTCCGTAGCACTTCACTACTATGAAGCAGTCTCGACCATACAAGGTGTCAAAATAGAGTTATAACTACAACCTGAAAGTTCACAAGATCTCCACTTCTGAGTCCCAAGCTATATTAATATTTGTCATTGAATACTTGATCAAAACAAATTCGATGATGCTATGCCAGAAATCGCACATATAAATATCACAAGAGGATAATGAAACATCACACCCATCATACCTTCCATCATGTTCGGCATCAAAATCGAAAGAAACCAAGAAATGATCAGGATTCTGCTCATCAACCTCAATCTTAACACTATCCTTCCTCACATTCACATAGTTCTTCACCTTCTTAGCATTCTGATGATTCACAAACTTGGGCGGCGCCACCACAGCCTGGTGCATAACCACCCCATGGAGCGGAGGCCTATACGGAATCCACCCGTTATACTGATTTACATAATAAGGCACATACCCACCACCTCCATTATAACCGCACTGACTATATATACTCATCGCCCCATAGTAAGGCGCCGGGGCCTGATAACACGGAGCGGAGTACATGTTATAAGCCGGAGGTGGAGGCGCCGGCGCTGGCATCGGATGGTGGTAGCTAGGGTTAGGAGCGTATCCATGGTTTGGGGGGTTAGGGTTTGGCGCATAGTCATGATTGTGAACAGGAGCGGTGGACGAAGATGAAGAAGCGTAGTCGGATGGAGTTGAAGTATGCAACGAGGATGGTGGCGGCGATGGAAGGGTCATGGGCAGGGATGGAGCCGGAGGTTGGGGGTGCTGGACATAACCGTTGCGACGTTTGTTGCCGCTCCAGGAACCACCCATCTCGCTCGCGGCAATTGATTGACCACACACAGTGGAGGATCGGGAGCAAAACGGGGGGAGATGGAGAAGCGCGTGGATTGACTAAGATTGAGGGGATTGAAAATCTAACAAGTGCTGGGGAATTAGGGGACGGAGAGAGGATTCTGAAGAACAGTTTTGATCGCTCTTTTCCTTTTTTTTCTTCTTCCCTCCGTCCGTGCTGGTCGATTCTTCCCAGTTTCGACAATATTTATTAATTTATAAATCTGGAAATTGTTTTTTTTATTGATTGGATAAATGATAAATCTGGAAATTGTTGACAACCACAAAGCCCAAAAGTCCCGCCCATGCCATTTTTTTCATAATTTTGGGAGAATCTTTCTCTTCTATTTTCTCATTCGCCTTGCGTTTGGATGATTCCTACTATACATGCGACGCATATTTTAGTCCGAACCGGGCTAATAGGCTAACCCGCTATAAATTTAACCTTAAAATCTGTGTTGTTGAAATCTAAAAGAAGTAGACTTCAAAAGTAAGATAGTAAAAAGTTTTTACAATGAAAATTACTTCTGTCACAAACGTTGCTGAAATATTTTATGATGCTTTTGGAAATATTTTACATTAGTGTGGCGAATGTTTTGCATCCATCTATTATGCTACATCATCGTAATATACTGTTGTTTTTTTATCTAAAACTTCATTCATTCAAAAACACGAAAACAACAATCCTAAAACAACTCTGTTCTAAAACACATAACGATTCAAACAATAACTTAAACAAAAAGGAACAATAAAGAGATGCATCCAGCTCTCCAGTCTTCCAGCAGAAAAGAATCAAAGGAGAAGGTAGTCTTCAAGTTTCAAAGAAGGAAGAAGAGGGCAGAGCTTGATCGCCTCAAAAAATCCTACATAGAGGAGCTGGAAAAATCAAACAAGCCCTACCATTTGTCTAATGCAGAAAGACAATTAGAAGCGGATAGAGAAGGATCAGATGAAGAAGTGAGGAAATCATTACAGAGGAAGGAAGCAGAGGAGACCGTCAAGTTTCCCAAGGCTATAGGGATTAAAGCTAGTTTACCGGATGAGGAGGTTTTGCAGATTTTCATCAACTTGGATGAGGAACGGAGAAAAGAAAGAGAAAAGGAGGATAGAAGAAAAAGACAGCAATGATGAAGTTGAGTGATAGTAGAAAAGGTAGTATAATCCTCTATTGGCAGATCAAGGATTGATCTCAGGGGTTCATGAAGGTTCTAGTCGGAGGAGAGGTTTTTTTTGAGGTGCCTTCATTGTCGGAGGAGATCAGCTGTGGGGGTGGAGGGTCAGTGGTAGGCTGGCGTGGTGGGAGTAGATCCGAGGCTCATAGTGTCCTTTTTCAGTAGTGTCTATTCAGAGGTGCTCCGAAGGCGCGCGGGAGTCTTTCTAGCTATCTAGGCGCGTAGTATAGAGAGGAGTTAGCCCCGTTTGATCTTTTTAGAGTTGGCAGTGGAGGTTGGTTCTGGGGTTCCTTTAGCTGAGTGTAGTGCTGCTGGGTTTGGTTAGTAGAGTTTTTTAGTTAGGGTGCTTGAGTGGTTCGAAGTGTTTTTTGTTTCAGAGTTTGCTGCTAGCAGTAGTTGAGTTGCTCTGTCTCAGTGTTGCTGCTAGCCTGTATCCAGGCTTTGCTAGTTGTAGTTTCGGTGGCTCAAATCCACTTATGAATCAAAAAAAAACTCTCAATCCTACTCACTGTTTTCATCCCCAAAATACTCTTAAGTGATACATGAAAATTAAAATGTAGCGATACATAGTTGTAGCGGGTTGGCCCGATGGGTAACCCGGTCCGGTACATAGGGCGGGCTTGGACAAGATTATGAGCCCGCATTGACCGAGCGGGTTTAGCCCGGCCCGACTGTATGGGTTATCAAACATAAAAAAAACCGGCCCGAACCCGAATTTGTACAGGTCTACTTCCGACATCCCTCATGGATGCTTTCCTCTTCACGTCTCGCACGTGATGCTTACTACATCCATCGTGGATGCTTCCTTCGTCCGTCAAGATGGACGTGTCGTGTTTACAAACTGTAAAGGTGCCCAAGGTCACCTGAGCTCCAAGTGTTAAAGAATGTACCGATGATGATTTGGGGTAGATGTGCGGATCCATCCATGGTAAGAGTGTCGAACCATGCATGTGCTTCAGAAGTGAAGAAATGTACCAGATGATTTCGGATCCGATCGAGATGCTTTGTTAGAGCTTTGGATATCAATATATACATAAATGTATCATAAATTATAATATTCCGAATTGTTGTACCCTACTATCAAAAATAAATATATAAATAAATCTGGAAATTGTTTTATTTCATGAATGAGGCATGTTTGTAATACAAAAATGAGAATAACTAGCTCAATTATTTTATATGAGCATCATTAAAATCATTTCAAGATAAGAAAATATTTTCTTCTTTTCAAAGATCTTCCGTGAACTCTTCTCTTTCTTCTAAGAGCATTGCCATCCATGAACATTTGGATCATAAGATTTGGCCATGAAAGGTGACTCAAAAAAATAAGCATGACACTAATGAACTTTTAAGTCATCAAGCATGACCAAATATAAAATTGGTCACCTAGAACCAACTTTTGAAATTTGGTCATCGGATTGGGATCCACATAAACTTGAATGCACGAATAAGAAATGGACACACCTCATTAATAGGAGTACAACTTACTCTTATACTTATAAACATTTTATCTTTAAAATTACAAATAAAAAAATACAAAATATTATCAATAAATATATTATTTTGAGATAAATAAATAGATATGGGGATTGTTATATATTAATAAAACTTTTCGAATTCTATAAAATATAAATATGACCATGAATATCATTTTAAAAAATTTTAAATAATATTATTTGGTGGCTTTGATTAATTGTTTACCCCATTTATTAATTACATATTCATAGATTTTAAAGAAGTATGATGAGTAGGCAAAAAAGTACGAGAAAAAATGATGATGAATTTTCTGGTCAGCATCCCCATCAATAACCATTTCAATCATAAAAGATGAATAAAATTGAGTGATCAAAAAAAATCATGACTACACTAATGATATTTTGAGTCATCAAACATGACCAAACACAAATTGGTCACGCGGTGACCAACTCTTAACATTTGATCATGAAATCAGAACCCACACAAATATGAATGCACCAATAGAAACTTGACACCCGCCGGATTAATAAAAATTAATCTTATACTTGTAACAATTTTATCTTACAAACTAAAACTCCAAAAAATACAAAAAATTGGTTATATTATTTTGAGATCTATTTAGTTATCTGTATAATTTTCTAAAAAATTTAAATAATATTTGGCAATTTATTTAGTTATTTGGTGGTCGTGGTTTAATTGTTTACCCATATATTAATTATGTATTCATAGATTTTAAAGAAGTATATGAGTAGTTAAAAAAGTATATGAGAAAATGATGATGAACATTTTGGTCATTAGTGGGATGCATATGATCAAAATGGTCATGAAATATGACAATAATTGTGAGGATGAAATAGAAAGTGATAGAGAGAGGGATGACCAACTTGTTTGGTAATTGGTGTACATGGTCTTAGTTGGATGCATATAATCAAAATGGTCATGAGACAGGCTTGAATTTGTTTCAAAAACTCTCGAAGACAGTAGAAGACCACCGAAGCTCTTGCTGTTCAGATCTACCCGACGGTGGAGGGTGTGGCCGTCTGCGGGCCAAAGCTTTGGTCGCCGCTGTTGCAGTGGTTACGTCACCTGGTTTGGTCCTCCATGGTTGCTCCCTCCGCCGCTTGTGGTGGTGGTTTTTTGGTGTTCTAGGTGTAAATATGGGTGGCGGGTCGGCTGATCTGCTGTGCGGACGGGTTTAGATGGCTGGCATTGCCGTTTTCTGCTGCTGCTGGGCGGGTATGGACGGTGGCTTGAAAAGGGTGGAGGAAGTTTAGTCGGGGGTGGCTGGTGGTGGGGCTGTGACGCGGTCGGCGCTGTTGGTGGCTCGTGGTGGAGATGGGTGTGCTTCGGCGGTGGAGCTGCTGCTGGTGGAGACCGGCGTTGCTAGGAATGGTTTTGACCGGCTCGTTCGTGTTTAGTGTTTAGTTGTAGGGTTACAGTAGGGTTTTGAGTTGTAGGGTAGTTTTAGTTTCAGTTTAGTTGTAGGTTTTAGTTTGTTGGTTAGTTAGTTGATTGGTTCAGGTGTCGGTTTCGGCCGGAATTCTCAGTTTCGACCGGAAACTTGTCGGCTTCGGTCGGATCTTGTCGGATCTTGTCGGCTGATCGATTTTACTTTAAGGGTCCACTGTTCGATGTTCCGTTGTAAAGTCGTCTGCCTCGGCCAGACAGCCGGGCTTTGCTGGGCCCTTAATGAGCGGGTTGTACTCTTGCCAGTTGGCCACCTGAGTAATCAAAAAAAAAATGGTCATGAGACATGATAAAAATTTTAAAGATGAAAGTGAAAGTGATAGAGAGAGGGATGACCAAATTTTTTGGGTCATTGGTGTACATGATTTAACCTTCAATAACAGTAATATTTTACGAAAAAGAAATTTATTACAAAATTGTTTACTTATCAAAAAGAGTGACAGTTAATTAACAGACTAAGAGTCTAAGCTTTTCCACAACAATTAAGACCATGTATATTAATGACCAAAAAAATTTATCATCCCCTCTCTCTATCACTTTCTCTCTCATAATTATAATACTTATCATATCTCATGACTTTTTTGATCATGTATACTCCACCTATAACCAACTAAAAAACATTTCATCATATTACCCTAATTGCAAAGGTTCATCTAATTTTTTTCGCTTGGTAAACATAATACAATAAGGAAACATAAAGCTAGAGGATTACAATGGGCCTGCTTTCGACCCATCTTTGACTAAATAACAGGACACAGGAAAAAAGAACAGCATCCAAGGATGACCAGCTTCAGGCTCCAGCCTTCCTCTCTCGCTTTAAGAGCCAAAAGATCCGCTGCTGAATTTGCTTCTCTTAAAATATGCTCCACCCTCCACTCGCTCTTCGAAACCAACAATTTGCAACATTCTGTCGTCCATATACTTCCAACTCCTCTAATTGATGCCAGCTTCAACAGTGTCTGAATCACTTCTATGTTCACTACACCATTTTACAGAGTTTTTTTTAAAACTAACCCAAAATGAATTTGAGATTTTAAAACTAGCCCACGCGAGTTTCACATTTCAAAACTGACCCATTTTTAATGAGACCGGATTCCCAGGATCCGGTCTTTCACGTTTTTCAAAAGACCAGATCCCGGGAATCCGGTCTTTGGGAGATTCGGATGATGTGGACGAGGCGGTCGAATACGTGGCTTCCACGTAAGACCGGAATTATTCGGATGATGTGGACGAGGTGGTCGAATACGTGGCTTCCACGTAATACCGGAACCCTGAATTCCGGTTTTTTAATAAAACCGGATCCCGCCGATCCGGTCTTTTGCGGCTTAAATTTTTGTAAAAGATACAGGCAAAATAAAAAATAAAATAAGATACAGCAGTTTGGAAATCATTGAAAGTTGGACATTATAAACAAAGTTGTAGTAAAATAATAGTGAACAACAACAGTACTATAGGTACTCGGATATTGGATTTAGCTTGCATTGACGAATGGACAAGACCTTCTGTTATGACCAGTTTGATGGCATAATTTGCACCTTTGAATTCTGCGTGGGGGTTGTGATGATGAAGCCTCTCCTTGAGTACTGGACTGACCGACATCCCTCTGGTCCATTTCAGTACGCCTTCGCCTTGTCGGATTTCTACCGACGTTTGTACGTTTGAAGTGAGGATTAGGCACATGAGGAAGTCCATCATAGGGTTCCCAGAAGTCAGAATGAGGTAATGGACTGAAATGGTAACTCCAGGTCATGTTGTAAGCTTCAAGTGTATACTCATGAGGCACATAGTCGCTGTATTCCCTGTTCGTGAACTTACAAACTGCAATTGCATGACTGCAGGGAATATAAAGTGTCGTCCATTTTCCACATTCACATGTTCTCCTGGGCAGGAAAACTTTCCACATATGATGCTTAACTCCCGTGGTAACCTGATAAATTCCCTGGGACGCGTTAAAAAGTACGACTCTGTGGAACTGTGCCCTTTGTCGAAGTACCTCCCACCTCTCGTGTACCTTTGGTGCAAAAGCCAAATCCGTATTTTTGTAACGATAACGACGGGTGTTGAAGTATTTATTCAACTGTTTGAAAGAGAACATGACCAATGCTGAAATTGGTAAATCACGTCCGTGCTTGAGAACGCCATTTAACGATTCCGAAGCGTTAGTGGTCATTGAGCCCCATCTTATACCACCAGTATCCATTGCCAAAGACCATAAATGAACGTCCACGTCGCGCAACCAATTTCGCACGTCAGCTCTGTCTTTCAATAGTGTCATCAGCTCCTCATATCGAGCTGTAAACTTGTACTCTTTTTTGGCATATGCAACCTTGCCAAGTTTTTTCTTCAAATAAGAGTCTTTGACCCTCGTGTTGAAGTTGCTCTGAAAGTGGTGAACGCAGATACGATGGTAAGCATTAGGAGGCGACCATTGTGGTTCACGCATAGTAGCCATTATTCCTCCGTGTCTGTCAGATATGACGCACAAGCCCGTCCGATCAGTGACACCCTCTCGAATGCAACTCATGAACCAACTCCAGCTGGAGGTGTTTTCACTCTCGACCAAAGCAAACGCAACAGGTAAAGCACCATTGTTTGCGTCCAATGAGCATGCTACGAGGAGCTTCGCATCGTACTTACCGTACATATGAGTTCCGTCAATGGATAATATAGGACGACAATGCCAAAACGCATGAATACATTCAGCAAATGCCCAAAAAACACGATTTACATGAATGTACTGACCATCGATTTCTTCCGTATCCCAATAGACAACTGTTCCCGGACTATTATCAACTAAAGCCTTCATCAAGTGCGGCAGGTTTGCGAAGGAGTCATCCCATGTTCCAAATAAGTTAATCATTGTTTGTTGCTTCGCTTGCCAAGCTTTCAAGGGGGAGATTTCTAGCCCATAGTCTTTATAAATTCTTCCTTGTATCTCTGCTCCACTCAACCGTAATTTTTCTGTCATCACATCCCACAGTTCTCTAGCGATGTACTTAGGCGTCATATGAACGTTGTTGGCCATGATTGTGTCGGTCTGACATATGTGATGCTCACGATGCTTTCGCACTTCCCAACGGTTACTTCGTCTCAGTACAGCTATCCGGAGGCCCCACGGATAAACTTCTCAACCTTTTCTACATTGAAACACAATGAAAGAAGGGTTAGATTTTTTGACCACGTACTCCACCAGTGTCATTATCGACCACTTCCGCACCGCATGTACGGCAAGTTCTTTTGAGTCAAACTCAGTCCCAACTCCTAGGGATGCGTGGAGATCCGGTTGGCCAAAATATCCTCCCATATATTCATCGGCTGGTTGATTGGTGTCCCAGGCTGAAATATCTTCGAAATCCGGATGATCCCATACGTAACGGGGTACTGCATTCTCGTACTCCGAATTCTGAATAGTGACCATCTCCAAATTCTCCATTTCTTCCCGGTCGTACTCGTCCATGATCGGAACATCTAAATTATCAAGAGTGGGGGTTTCCATTTCGAATGAAATTGAGAGAATGAGTGAAATGATGAGAGATATATAGTAGGAAGTGTGTTTGGATGAATAAAATGAATGAGAGAAAGTTGATATTTATAGCTTAAATAAGACCGGATTCCGGAAATTCGGTCTTTGGAGAATCCCGACCCGTGCTCGTCCGGTCATTTCTGGTCGCGGCGTCAGAAATTCGGGTCCCGTGGAAGACCGGATCCCCGCACTCCGGTCCCGTGGAAGACATGGATCATTCTCTCCAATTGATCCCGAAAGAAGACTAGAGAACAACGCGGGACCTCATCAAAGTGTTTTGGTCCAGCCCAATGTCTGCACATAAAAAATGCGTTACAAATTGAATATGAAAATGAAAATTTTGAATATGGATGCAATGGAAATTAACTTCCAAGTACGACCAACAAGGTCTTAAATATGGATGAATCTCATCTTCAAGGTCTGGGGCCTCTATATAATATGGTTGTGGAGCTCCAATACGCAAACGCTCCCAACTCCAAAACTGTAGTAACAGTGTACATCCACCAATTTGCGACTTCTTAAAGTTGCTCGCTTTGCACAAGTTACTGTACAACACAGCTAAAACCGCGCTCCCCCAACTGTATCTCCGGACGTTATCCAAATCCGCCAACAATGGAAGGTAGTGGAGCGCTACCTGATCACCATACAAGTCTGACATGAGAGTCAATCCCAATAGACACAAGATGTACGCCCTAGCGTATTTCTTCAATGTCTCTTCGTCCGCATCGTCCGGTATATGAGTCAGGTAGTTATCGAACCATGTCTTGCTACCCATCGATTTCTTCTTCGGACGGTCGGGCACAGTACCCAATAAACTCAAACAAAGTGGCTCCCATTCCATTGAACCTAGTCCAGATACAGGCTCCCCATCTATGGGTAATCCAGTAAGGAGAGCGACGTCCTGTAATGTAATTGTAGCCTCCCGTCCATTAAGATAGAATGTGTGTGTCTCGGGTCGCCATCTCTCCACTAAGGCGGTGCACAATTTTGGATCAATCTTCACGTTGCATACTTGGGTCCACGGTAGAAATCCGGCATTCACAAGTACTGCGCAAGTCGAGGATCCATATTTACGACATTATGACCCGCGACTCGCAATGGCTTATCAGACATAAACTCTCTATCCATCTGTAATATGTAAAACAATTTATTAGTATAACATATTGTTATTTGATATGAATTTCAAATGTTTAATTAATGAAAATCATACCTAATTTCTCCAAATCGCCTCAGTGCGATGCACACTTTGCAGTGTCAATAAGAATGGATCGATGGGTCCAGGATGAACGTAATCATCCATATCCATATCTGGATTAGCAGTCGCACGTGAAGAAGACGGCACATCGCGTTGATTAGTGCTTCTTCGCCTGTTACCGGACGACATTCCTATAAAAATAAAATATATACATTATTAACAATTCATGAAGAAAAATATATATAAATACAAATTATTCTCGAAGTATAAAAATAGCAACACCAATAACAAAATTCAACACTAATAACAAAATTCAACACATAACAACCCTAATAACAAAATTCACAACATTTAAAATTCAAAAGTCATACAATTAACCGGTTTAATCCATCAATACTAATAACAACACTAATAACAACACTAATTTAAACGTACTAATTTCACAACACTAATATATACACTAATAACAACACTAATTTAAACAATAATATCAAAGGACAAAATTCACAAAATATTCGTACAATTAACCGACTAATTTCAAATACAAACAATTCAACAACACTAGTTACTCAATTGAGGTTTTCGCCTATCGATTTCGTAGAACTTTGGGTTTTTACGGACGAAATCGGATGGGGACGAATCGGATGACGAAGATTCTTCGTATGGATGGACGGAGTGTGATGGACGGACAAATCGACGACAGACACGGACGAATCGGCGACAGAGTAGCTCGGATTTTGTTAGGGTTTGAAGAAATCGGACAAGAAGAATGGGGGAGAAGAGATCTGCTGCTGATTCATATATCGCCAAAGACCGGATCGGCGGGATCCGGTCTTATTAAAAAAAACCGGAATTCCGGGTTCCGGTTTTACGTGGAAGCTACGTATTCGACCGCTTCGTTCACATCATCCGAATCTCCCAAAGACCAGATCCTGCGAATCCGGTCTTTTGAAAAACGTGAAAGACCGGATCCTGAGAATCCGGTCTCATTAAAAATGGGTCAGTTTTGAAATGTGAAACTCGCGTGGGTTAGTTTTAAAATCTCAAACTCATTTTGGGTTAGTTTTAAAAAAAACTCCATTTTACATCCTACGAGACTGATGAGTCGTATTTATACGACTCCTCAAATCAACTAATCCCATTTATTTCGACACTTTTATATGCGAACACTTACTTTTTAGTATGATTTTAAATTTCAGGTGTTTCGGAAGCTCTAGGGAGAAACGCGCATAAAAGATGACATTTCGTGCCAAAAACACCACAATGGCAGATCAGACCTTCAGACGTTCGATGGAGTGCTGGGAAGTGACCACTGCTCAGAAAAATACGAGCTACATGCCGTTGCATAGCTGACTCAATTTCCTACAACTCTCTAGTTCACACCGAGAGCAGCCGAGATCATTTATAAGGTCAAATCCAGAGTTAAAGTCAGAACTGGCGCGCAGACTCAGACAGGTACGCGGACGCATGGCATTTTATGAATAGTGTCCGCGGATGCTAATATGTACATGGTCCGCGGAGATACAATGCACAGCGTCCGCGGTCGACGTCAGTAAAACCGAGAATTGGAAGTCCAGCCCAAAAATCATATTTGGAAACCCAGTTTTTGCTATAAATAAGAGGCTTGGGTTAGGGTTTCCAAGAATCCCATAATTCCATCATTTAGAAGACGGCTCTGGAGGAGAAGGCGAAGCTTTCGATGAGATAAGAGATTTCTACTACTTTCATCATGCATATTTGTGTTTTTATTTCGATGATGTGTAGCTAAGGAGAAGGCGAAGCTTTCGACGAGATAAGAGATTTCTACTACTTTCATCATGCATTTTTGTGTTTTTATTTCGATGATGTGTAGCTAAACTCCTAATTCAGTTTAGGGTTTCGCATATTGTGACTTATGTTTTGACTTTTGAGGCTTTATTCTTAATGCAATTTCTTATTCCTCTAGTTCTTGTGCTTAATTTTAAGGATTGAATTGTGAAGCGAAGTTGATACTTTACCGTAAAGCTTAGCCTAACAATTCAAACCCTACCGTTAATACTTGTTGGATACTTTGCCGTAAAGACAGGTAGTGACACCTAGATTTAATAATATATTTTCCGGATTGTTGTATTTAGGTAAGAACTAGAAGTCTAACACCTTTGCCGGGTTAGATTATGGTGTATCACCTTTGCCGGGATACTTTGGGTTGTTACCTTTGCCGGAATAACCACACTTAGGAACTTGAGATTTGATTATTAGCAGTCAATGATAAACATGTCACAATAGAAATCCTAAGTTGTATATTCTCTCTGATTGGAATCTTTTTGCTCTTTTCTCTTTTGCACTTATTATTGCTCACAAACCCCCTTTCTTTATTCGTTCTCAGCAACAGCTTCAGCAACACCAGCTCCCTTGGGTTCGACCCTGCTTGCCGCTACACTAGCTTATTGCAGGAGTTATAAATATTAAATTTGACGCTTCAGACGACGCGCGTCAAATTTTGGCGCTGTTGCCGGCGAGCTGCGCATCGGTGAAGTTGTTTTTGTTTTTCTTTGTTTTTTTATTTCTGTTTTTTTTATTTTTTCATGTGCTTTGCTACTTGCTACATAATGTCTCGTGCAGGTAGTGTGATTGGTGATAACGTCGATGAGGACGACGGAGCTGGTGATGAACGGGTGGAGCTGTATCAACCCACGATGAGAGAGCTGTCTGCGCCCAATTTTCAGAACCAGCCATGGTGTTTCTACGAAGGGTCAGAACTGGCTGAAATAGAAATCAAGACTGCAGTAGTACACCACCTGCCGAAGTTCGCTGGGCGACATGGAGAGTCAGCCACCAGGCATCTGCAGAGCCTTCATGTCATCTGCCGACTCTCCGACCATATGAGTCTCAGTGGAAAATTTCAAAATGAAAGCTTTTCACTTTTCTTTAACTGACGCAGCTCACGCTAGGGTTTTGTCTCTTCCCCCAGGTAGCATTAGGACATGGACCAAATGCAGAAGAAATTCTTGGCTAAATACTACCCAGCTGCCAAGGCGATGCATGTTCGCAGGCAGCTACAGGATATCAGGCAGAGGCCTTGAGTCAATGTATGACTATGTGGAGAAATTCAACGCCCTAGAACAGAGCTGTTGCAACCTGGGAGTCCCTGAGAAGCTGATAATCGAGTACTTACTGGATGGGTTGAAGACACTCGATAGGATGCTGCTTGACGCCTTAGCTGGAGGCACGATCATGAATTTATCCCCAGCAGGAGTAAGGCATTTGATAGCTGAAGTAGCCGAGAACGCTAGATTCAGAGAGCAGGTCCGCCGCCAGGAAGAATTCAGCAGAATCAGAAGCGTTGCAAAGGTTGAGACCCCAGCATCTGATGAGCTGAAGGAAATGATGAAGGTTTTGATAACTAACCAGGTAGCACGGGTAAGGCCATGTGAATTTTGCGGAGCAACTAACCATAAGACGGATGCTTGTCCTACTCTGCAGGAAGAGGAACATGGATATATTTTTGTGGTCGTTATCATGTGCTTTTTTTGATGTTGTAAGTGTCAAGGTGGTGGTCACATAGTTAGGCATGAGGCCAAGTAGAGCGGCAATCTACTTATACAATCACGCTTGCTTATTTCGTAGGAGCTGATCTCGAGTGAAATTATTTTCTATTTTCTAAGTCCTCTGTATCGCCTTTGTATATGCTACTTACAATTTATCATAAGAAAATTTAATATAAAAGTAGGTATACGATAAAATTATTTTTTATTTAAAAAATTAAATTATTTTTATTTATGGAATCAAGTAAAAAAAGGTAAAAAACTTTAAACTAAAAATTAAAAATTTTTTATTTTTAAAATTATTTTCTAGCAATAACTCAATATGTTGAACCCAAATCAGATTATTTTATTATTTAAATATTCAATACGAAATAATTATATTTAAAATAGATTTCACAGTCTAATATCCTAATTTTCTAATCTAAATTTCATTTTCACATGCCAATAAAGGAAAGTTTTCCAAAATACTCAAAATTGAAAATTGTCTTCCCTTTCTACTCAATTTTTCAAATTGGTTTTCCTTTTTACTCACTTTTTTAAGCCGCCTTAGTCAACGACGTCTAAACGTAAGATACTTTTCCCAATAACGGTTTAGGCCGCTTGACGATTTTTTCAGCGACATATAACCACATAAGCCTAAGACGATGTTAAGTACATCGCCTTAGGTCAAATTAACCTACCGTCGCTCTTGAGTTTAGTTCGATTCTGATGTTTGACTTGGTGGTAGCAGACCGACACAAATACCAGAGGTTCGTGATCGGAACAGAAGATGAAAATTCAATCGGCTTCTTTTCATCTCTTTTTGCTCATTCTCCATATTTTCTCTACTGAACTAATTTTACAGTTTTTTGCTTTGCAGCCGTCTCGTTGAGCAACCGATTTCAATTTTTAAGCCGCGCCGAGTCGATCGAATTAGATCAAGACGAAGACATCGGGAAAGAGACTCACTTTCCGTTTCTGGAGATTACAAAGCCAGAACTGCTTGATGTGTTCCGCACGTTGTTTCTGTGACAATCTCGCTGCTAGAAGGTCCGATTCTTCGCTTGATCGATAAAACCAACAACCGGTTTGAAGGCTGATAATCCAGAGTAGATAAGCAGTTGATTTTTCCAGAATCCTCTTCTTCTTTAAACGGCTCCCTCTTCCACAAACCGTCAAGGATGTGAGCAACGATGTTATTTTGGACAGCGTTATAGGCTTATGTGGTTATATACAGGTGACTCAGCAAATCTTATGCTAAAAAGCGCTACATGGCCTAAACTGCTTTTGACAATATAGTCTTATATTTAAGACGTCGTTGACAAAGGCACGACGGCTTTAAAAATGACTAAAAAGATAAATCAATTTGGAATATCGAGTCAATTTTTAATAAGTATTTTGAAAAAATTTCACCAATAATGTCTTTTTTTTCTTTCATAAAAATTATTTTTGTATAATATTTATAAGTTCGCTTTGCTTTCTATCTTCTTGTAATCATCAATTTCTCGAGTTCGATTATCCATCAAAGTAGCTCAATTTCGTCGTCAAAAATTTCCCCCTTCATCGTCCAGATCTGTCCAATCCAATACGTTATCTAAGCTTTACTCCGCCCGCTTCTGATCACAGATTCAACCTTCAGATTCCTTCTTGCCACTCCCAAAATCTCATACTCATCCTCAGATCCCCCGAGATTTAGGTTTTTTCGCTGGATTTCAGCACGGCGATAGCTACACTGTAGTCCTAGTCTCGATCTGGACTGTTGAGTCAATTTGGCTGCTGTTTTATTTATAGCTCGGTTGCCTGGCGCTGTCCGGTGCTAGTTTTTGGTTTTGTTTGTCGAGTGTTTCAAGTTGTTTCTGTAGTACGAATCTTGTAAATCTTGAGCCGAGATTTGTTGTAATCCATGTTGTTAAGTTTGTTATTTTGAAGTGATATATTCTAGTTGTTAGTGACTTGGATCCGTAGATTAGGGCGTTCCTTTTGGTTGTACTTGATCGATTGGACTGGAGAAATACTTTTATTGGCGTTTACCAATCTGAAGTTTACTCGCAGTTGCAAGATTGGGGGGTTCCCTTTCTGGATAATATAGGCGATTTATACAGCTTGTGGAAATTTTGTATGCTTTGGATCCAAGATGCAGCCTGATCAGCGCAGAAAGGTAAAAAGATTGTTTCTTTATTTTATTTTTTCAAAGCTCATTCTGCTGAGAAGAATCATTTCAACAATGTGATTGAGTAAAGAACTGATCTTGATTCTCAGTTGTTGGGTTACTTGAAATGCAGTGGATGTGTGGATCTTGTTTCGTACCTGCCACTGTTTCAGTTGTAAATTGATTTGTTCCGTCCGGAGGAGCGCTCAAATGAGAACCCTTTTAAATTTCGAGAACTTAAGAATCTTTAAAAGTGCATCATCAAATCATTGTGGTTGTGACACGTGTCCTATGTGCATATTCACAATTGCATTTAATGCAAGTCAAAGCCACCAAGTTTGACTTTGCTTTTGGACATATATCACATGCAAGGAAACATCTTAATCTAATGGTGACATTTGGGTTCTCAAGTTCTCAATTGAGCGCTCCCCTTTCTTTCCTTATGTAGTCAGTTGTGCTGTTTTGCTTTACTTTAGCTGAGCTGAAGTTGAAGTGGAAGCTGTGATGTGTGACAAATTCAAATGAACTGAAGAAATTATTCTGTTTTGCAGACATCAGCAGAAGTCGATTTCTTCACCGAGTATGGTGAAGGAAATAGATACAAAGTTGAAGAGGTGATTGGCAAAGGAAGCTATGGTGTAGTTTGTTCGGCATACGATACTCATCTCGGGGAGAAAGTAGCAATTAAGAAGATCAATGATATCTTTGAACACGTGTCTGATGCAACACGTATTCTTCGTGAGATAAAGCTTCTTAGGCTTTTACGTCACCCTGATATTGTAGAGATAAAGCACATCTTACTCCCTCCTTCTCGAAGAGAATTCAAGGATATTTACGTTGTTTTTGAACTCATGGAGTCTGATCTCCATCAAGTTATCAAAGCAAATGATGACTTGACACCTGAACATTATCAGTTTTTTCTTTATCAACTTCTCCGTGGAATGAAGTATATTCACACTGGTAATTTTAGTTTTGTATTTTCCAGATGAAAGTATTTCTTCTGATATTTTTGTGTGTAGAACATGATTTTATTCGTCATCTGACTTTTATATGTATTCACCTTTGTGCAGCAAATGTGTTTCATCGAGATCTCAAGCCAAAGAATATACTAGCGAATGCTGATTGCAAGCTGAAGATCTGTGATTTTGGTCTGGCAAGAGTAGCATTCAATGACACACCTACTGCTATATTCTGGACAGTAAGTCTATATCATTTCTATTGCGCTTCTATGATTCTATCAGCATCTCCTATTACCTGCAACATTTGTAAAGGCCAAAAGATATGCCTGTTCCCAGCATCTCGAATTATATGTATATTTAGTTTTTTCTTATTTTTCTAGGATTATGTGGCCACTAGATGGTATAGGGCTCCAGAGTTATGTGGATCATTTTTCTCAAAGGTATGTATTCATAATATTACTACTTGTCGGGGTTGTGTGGATGAACAATTTCTTTGTTTTTTTTTTCTTGGTCGCAGAAAATTATTGAATGTATCTTTTGTGGTAAAGTTTTTCTTATCATTTCATAACCATATTTCATGATTTTTTAGTATACGCCTGCCATTGACATTTGGAGCATCGGGTGCATTTTTGCGGAGCTTCTAACTGGAAAGCCGTTGTTCCCTGGGAAGAATGTGGTCCATCAGTTGGACCTCATGACTGATTTCTTAGGGACACCATCAGCTGAAGCCATTGCTAGGGTGATGCCATGTGACATCCTTATTTTATATAGTCCTACTTCTTTACTCACTTGTGACCTCAAATTTTATCTTTTGATCAGGTCCGTAATGAGAAAGCACGAAGATACTTGAGCAGCATGCGAAGAAAGAAACCTGTTCCTTTCTCTCAGAAATTTCCAAATGCCGACCCGCTTGCACTTCGTTTGTTAGAGAAAATGTTAGCTTTTGAACCAAAAGATAGACCAACCGCTGAACAGGTCACCATCCATCTTTAATCTTTATACTCCTTTCTTCTAGTCACCCATCATTCTAACAAGATTTTAGCTGATTTCAGGCCCTGGCAGACCCATACTTTAGGGGTTTGGCTAAAGTTGAGAGGGAACCCTCTGCTCAGCCAGTGACAAAGATGGAATTTGAATTTGAAAGGCGGAGGATTACTAAGGAAGATGTACGCGAGCTGATCTACCGTGAAATACTAGAATACCATCCGACGATGCTAAAAGAATTCATGGAAGGATCAGAGCCAACTGGATTTATGTATCCAAGGTACATATATTTATTCCTCTTGTAATAAAATGGAATTTTCTTCGATGTCCGATTGCTTCTTGTAACAAATGGTTTCAAAATACCTT
The DNA here is from genome assembly GCA_033675395.1 of Rhodiola chrysanthemifolia. Classification (NCBI taxonomy): domain Eukaryota; kingdom Viridiplantae; phylum Streptophyta; class Magnoliopsida; order Saxifragales; family Crassulaceae; genus Rhodiola; species Rhodiola chrysanthemifolia. Next base: position 16,243,049 of record CM066207.1, read on the forward strand.
TCGATTTCATGAAAATTTCTCTATGCAGAAGTCAAAGCACTTGCTTTAAGATTAGTAACTTCTCTGATTAAAGTAAATACAGTATTGACTATTATAGTTGGCACAGTCATTTTAGTTTGTAGGAGGATGTTGTGTATATTATGTGATATACTTATGGATTGACCCTTCTGTTTTACTATCTAAATTACATCTGAAGCCTTATTGTGATGTTACAAAACTCGTAGATCATATTAGTAGATCTCTTTATTCAGTAAAATAGCACATGTTTCTCTAAATAAGCCGGTAATGATTGAGTGAGCTTCAATATGAGGCTGGCATAATTACTTTTCTTCTGGTAGTTTTATATATTTGAATGAATATATTACTGACTTAATGTAAATTGATTTAACAGTGCTGTAGACCATTTTAAAAAGCAATTTGCTTACCTTGAAGAACATTATGGAAACGGCACAACAGGTGCTCCACTAGACCGTCAACATGCGTCTTTACCCAGGTGATTTTTCTTGTGAACCATTGAAATGTTTTTCGGTATCTGTTTATTCTATTCTTTCAGGATCCAACCTCGCTCTAACTCCATTTATGAATCCAGGCAATGTGTTGTATATTCTGACAAATCTGCTCACAACATGGCTAATGCTACCGAAGATCTTTCAAAATGTTCTATAAAGGATGCTGAAAGGCCAAGTATGGATAGAAATCCTGGGATGCCCATGTCTAGGCTTCCTCAACAAGTACCACATAATGTTCCAGGTTTGATTACTGTCTGATTATGTCGCATTAACGCATGTATTTACCAAATGAGGATCACTGTCATTGCGTTACTGTTTAGGCTTAACTCCAAACATTTTGCTCTCTACATCAATAGCTTTCCTCCATGTGCTGAATCGATCTTTTTAACTGATGGCAATGTTTTTGTAGGTGCGGTTGCAAGGCCTGGAAAAGTTATTGGATCTGTGTTACGTTATGGAAATTGTGGGGTAGCTGCAGCATCAGAGGCTGTTGATCAGCAAAGGATGGTCCGGAACTCTCCTGCACAGTCTCAATATATTCCTGCAGATGGCACCTATCCAAGAAGAAACCCAGGCATCAGAAGTGAAAAGGGAGAGGATGATGGGATTGAAAGCTCTATTGGAATGAAGCCAAAGCCTCACTACCTGGCAAGAAAAATGGCTGCAGCAGCAACTTCTGCTCAAGGCAGCGCCGGACACCAATGGTACTGATATTGTTCATCTGCTGGCTGCCAGTAAACCAAGATTGATCATCAATTCATGATTCGTAAATTCATCAAACAATAAGATTGATGATATTCACAAATCTGTAATTTATAACACAACAGATGGTACTTGGAAAATGATGTATGGTGGATCTTCCTAACAGAGTGAAGGAAGTCTCAGATACACCTCAACGGCTCCAGCTGCCTAGATAGTTGCATTATTGTAATTTATTTGTATTCCATGTAATAACTTTGGCCTGACTATAAAGTTGAAATGTGGCAAACATACTTTTATCTAATAAAAACTTTCCATATAAAGAACTTCTGCTTTAAGAAGCTTTTGCTTAATTACTTTGAAACATGGTTTACTGTGCAGCCAATGAAACTTTGCACTACTGAGTCTGAGTCTGCCCCGAAGCTTAAATCAAAGTACGATTATGTGTCTATTTCTTCTTTTTTTTATTGATAGATGGTGTGTCTACCTTGCATCATCATATTTCACCATGTTTTCATTCGAAAGGAAACATCTTTTTGATAAAATATTAATCCAAATTTTTTTATACGGTAATAATTTAAATATTATCTACTTGAATATGAAGCAGTACGTCTAGCTTAACATCCCAATACATTATCGGCTCAGCCTCTTCTCGCTTTGCCGCCCCTATGGACTTGATGGCTCGATCGGCGTCCTGTGGTTTTGTAGATCGCCCCCCACCTCTAGTCTTCTTGCGGCTTGCACACCGCTATATTCGTCCGATCACCTGCATCCTGCTGTCCATGCTTACCGCTACACTAGCTAGTTGTTCGTAGAAAAATATAAATTTAAGTTTGACGTGTCAGACGACGCGCGTCAATACGCTAAATGCATTCGTGACCTCTACGACAGTGAGTTAGGAGTTGCATGTTAGTTTAGCTAGGATTGATCACATGAAACTTGGTAGGTAACTATTCTATGGTTTATTGACTTGAACTTAATGTTTGTTCGGGACTAACAAATTCTAAGTGTGGAGTGTTTTGATCGATCGAAATCTTGACCTATTATTCACTTCATTCGATGATGGATTATGTTTGTTTTCCCAACATTTTGTTATCATAACCTCTTTTCTAATTTTCCAGGTCAAATATCACATATTTAAGACTTCTGAATACATCCGAAGCAAAACAAAGTATTTGGTAAAGATTTGGGCAAAAATAAGGCAGAATGACCTTTCCGACTTAATTTGCATGCCCACAGCACATATGATGTCCAAATGGGTTAATCTATAGCTTGTTGGAAAGCTAATTCAAAGGGCTCCAATTTGCATGCCCATAGCACATGATGTCCAATTGGGTTGATCATAGCTTACGTCAAGATCAAATTTGGAGGTTAAGACCAAGAAAAAGCCACAAGAAGTCTCTGCAATTTTGACCTATTGTGACGACCGTGACAAATTATTATGTCACGGGTGTCACGGCCCCTAATTTGCCCAGAAAGATTCAGGGGGTTGTGACGGCCGTGACAAAATCATATGACACGACCCCGCAAATATTTTGAGTTACAAATAACAGTTTCGGACAAGATTTTGAGTACGCTGAGTTTACGGATCGATTTTGACCTAGATTGGAGAAGAAGGACGACCACGAGCTCAAGAAAGACCAAGATTCGAGGATACGTTTCATCAAAACACGGGTTCCTCAATCTAATCTTTAATTATTATGTATTCTTGGCTAATAACCATGAATCACGAGTAGTCGTTTTATTCCGGGGTCATACGGATCCTGTGCTTGTACCCAACTCTTCATGTGATTTATAGAATTGTTTTTCTATTAATGTCATTCAAGTTATTCAATTCTACTACACTTAATTTTATTGTTCTTGCACGTTATACATTGAATGAATGTTTTTTGGTATGAACGGAATTAAGTTAAACACCAAAAAGATGGATGGGTCTGAGGTAGTTAATCGGATCAAGTAGAATTGATGTTAGGTCATAGTAGCTATACTGATAGTAGATGACCTAATATGAGAGTTAATATTAAATGTTTCGCTAGACTACGGTAGCTACGCTGGTAGTACGTAGGTATCTGTAAGTACAACGCGCGCGCATCCGCGGCGATGGTATAACAAGTACGTAATGAAATAGTTAGTGTTTGGAAAACCCAAGGCTTAATAAATCGTAATTGTTAATAATTCGTGGATGGGCGGCGTTCAACAATCTAGGTTAATTTAGACAATGATCCGTGGATGGACGGCTTGTCTAATGTTATTTTGGTTTATTTTCATATTTGATGGCATTATTTGATTGCATGACATTATCACATGAATTGTATGGCACGCACGGGGGAAGTTTGATCTTGGAATTATTTCTCTAGTTACATCAAATATTTCATAATTTCAGTGTCACTTAGGATTTAGTAATAACCAAACATTTTCCCCATAGAAGTAGCGGAACACATTACTTGCATACTAGTACACGCACGCGTCTGTTCCTTGGATAGACCCTTGGCTTACCGAGGTTTATAAATTATTTTTGACTGCAACTTGGCCCCTAAAACTTAGGACTTGACAAATATAAAGGGTTAAAAATACGCTTGTCAAGAACGTATACCACATGAGAGTCATGTTTCTTAATAAAAAGAGAAGGGTCTGAAATGCACGCCTTAAATCCATGATGAAGAAGAGACCCTGTCAGTGTTTGAAATGACGCCCTAGGAATTTGTATGAGACCATACAAGGGCTTACCAAGCCGTCAAATATTAAATAAACATGAGCTACATGTTAAACCTTGTGGTTGTTCCTTAAAGACCAGCTCTACAAGATCCCCATTTAACAAGATCCCCATTTAAAAAGGTATTGTTAACACCAATATGTCGTCGAAGAGACCAACCATTAGTGACAACCAAACTTAAAACAATACGAATAGTAGTATGCTTCACAACGAGGCTAAAAGGTGTCATAGTAATCGACACCAGCTTCATGATTGTAACCCTTGGCAACCAAGCGCACCTTATATCCATTGGTAGAACCAGTCGACTTCCTCGTGATCATGTAAAGCAACTTACAACCTGTTAAACCAGAGGCGGCTGAGACTAGAGATGAGTGTGGATATATGGCCTGGGTGATTCCCTGTTATGAGGATATCATCAACATATATAAGTATATAAATGCGAATGGATCCAGAGTAATAGGTGAATAAAGAGTAATCAGCCTTGCTAGATTGAAATCCCAAGTCGTCAAGGTGAGACGAAAAACAATGGAACCATGCCCGAGGAGCCTGCTTTAGCCCATAAAGAGATCGACGCAGGCGACACACATGGTTAGGATATTGAGGATCTTCGAAGCCGCGAGGCTGTCTCATATACACCTCATCGGTTAAGTAACCATGCAAAAAGGCATTTTGGACATCAAGCTGACGAACTGGCCAGGAAAATTGAACAGAGAGTGCCAAGATCAAGCGAATGGTAGAGTGATTGACAACAGGGCTAAAAGTTTCACCAAAGTCCAGTCCTTCTTGTTGATGAAAGCCGTTGGCCACAAGTCGGGCTTTATGCCGTTGGATGGAACCATCGGAATGTCGCTTGATTCGAAACACCCACTTATTGGGCAAGACATTCATAGTGGATTGACGAGGAACAAGAGTCCAAGTCCCAGCCTGAACAAGGGCATTAAATTCGTCAGCCATAGCTCGTCGCCACTCTGCACTCTGATTAGCCTGTGTAAAACAAGTGGGCTCAACAAATGTATTATCATCCTCCTTGAGAACCGCATTTAAAGCATATTTAGGATTGGGTTTACGAATACCAGCTTTAGCACGCGTGACCATGCTATGAGTATTAGAATCTCTTACCAATGAGTTGGGCGGTACCGGTGGTTGAGGTGAGGAACTTGGTGGGCCAGGTTGGGTGTGAGGAGATGAAGATGAGGTTGGTATAGCCATGATGGGAGTGGGTGAAGTGTTGGTATAGCCAAAAGTGATTAAGGGATCGGGTTGGTTCATGGGGTTAGTAGGAGATGAAGATGAGGTTGGTATAGCCATGATGGGAGTGGGTGAAGTGTGATGGGACGCCAAAAGTGGACTGGCTGCCTGAGGTGAAGGTGAGGGCAGCATGGGGTGCTGAGTGGAAGACGAGCTGGGCGGAGGAGGTAGGGGCCCAGAGATGCACAGTGGAGGATCTGGTCTTGGGGAAGATGTGGGGACAGCAGGTCGGTGGAACGGAAAACTCTGTTCATCAAACAGAACATGGCGTGATAGAAAGATGCGGTTGGTGGAGAGATCAAGACACCTATATCCATGATGATTTAAAGAATAACCAAGAAAGACACAAGGAATGGATTTAAATTGTAATTTATTATGGTTATATGGTCGAAGATAAGGAAAACAAGCACACCCAAACACTTTAAGAAAAGAATATTGAGGAGAACGATGAAATAATTTTTCATAAGGAGAAAGATAATGCAAAATTTTAGTGGGAAGCCGATTAATAAGATAAACAGCGGTATGCATAGCTTCAGCCCAATATGACAGAGGCATAGAGGCATGAGCAAGAAGGGTTAATCCCGTTTCAGTAATGTGTCGGATCTTGCGTTCAGCAAGTCCATTTTGTTCTGGATGGTGAGGACAAGACACGCGATGATGAATCCCATTTGTGGTGAGAAAAATACGGAAAGAAGTGCTAGTGAATTCACCCCACCATCGGTCTGAAAAGATTTAATGGTAGTGGAAAACATGTTTTCAACAAGAGATTTAAAATGGGTAAAGTGTTTGAAAACTTCGGATTTAAGACGCATGGGTTAGATCCATGTATAACGAGAGAAATCATCCACAAATAAGACAAAGTATTTGAAACCAGAGACAGAATTATTAGAAGCACTCCAAACATCACTATGTATTAATTCAAGAGGTGCGGAACTGACAGAGGAGGAGGAAATGAAAGGTAACTTCATACTTTTACCTAAAGGACAAGAATGACAAACAAATTGAGAAATAGTCTTACTACCAGAAACAGGCAGCTGATTATTAGAGAGTAAATGCTTGAAAATTAAACTAGAAGGATGACCTAAGCGAGAATGCCAGATTGTTCCACCAACACGCACGCCATGAAGAGCTACATGATCGAGAAGTGGCTTATTTGATGTAGGAGTAAAAGGGTAGAGACCGTTCCTACTCTGTCCCCGAAAAAGGATCTTCCCCGTTGCCAGATCCTGCACAAAAAAATGATTGGGAAAGAAGACAAAACAACAATTATGGTCACGGGCAAATTTATTCACAGAGATTAAGTGAGTAGAGGCATTGGGACAGTGAAGAACATCATTTAAAGAGTAAGGGAGATTGCGAAAAGTGATGTAGGAAGAACCAATATGGTGAATGGGCAAACCTGTTCCACCAAGTACACCACCAACGGAGTCGGAACCACGATACTCATTAGCAAGAGATAAATTACTCAAGTCATTAGTCACATGTGCATTAGCACCGGTATCAAAAACCCAAGGTGTGGGTCCTCCGCTGGCGGTCTGAGCAGAGTATGCAGTAAGACGCTCAGGAGGAGGAGAGCTTTCATAGGCGACATTGAGGCGATGGCGGCAAGTTAAGGCTGAATGACCTGGTTTGTGACAAATCTGACAGCGAATTGAAGACTTGTTGGGCTGTCCATGAGAAGAGGGAGAACCTGGATATGGGCCCAAAAGACCAGCAGAAGGCCCATGGGTGTTAGAGAAAACCCCACGGTGATTAGAAGAGCCGCGCGAGCTATTGCCAGAGAACGATCCGTGATGAAAGTTGCTGTTACCACGAGATGAAGGACGGCCTCCACGATCACGACCCCGGGAAGAGTTGCCGCGACCACGAGCGGCAGCGAGGGCGGTTAGCGCTGTGTCACGGGCGGCGACAGTAGCGGGTTGGAGCCGTTGTTCCGCAGAGAGAAGGAGAGCCTCAAGATCGGGGTAGGTGATGGGGGTCTCTCTAGCTTGAACGGCAGCAACTGTATTTTCATAGAGTGGGCCGACATTAGTCATAATGATAGTGAGAAGATCAGAGTCGGAGACCGGAGAGCCAGAGAGGGCGAGATTATCAGCGAGCCGTTTGATCTTGTCAAGGTACGCAGAGATTGTCAGATCGCCGCGCATCGTGCGGAAGAGTTGGCTTCGGAGCTGGAGAAGCCGGTTCTGATTGGAAGAGGCAAAGCGACACTCAAGAGCAATCCAAACTTCACGGGCAGAATCAAGCCGTGAAATAATGGACAGAATAGGAGGGGTTAAGGAAGAGGTAAGCCAAGACAGGACCGTTTGATCCTTCTGGATCCAGAGGCCATAAGCAGGGTTGGGTTCAAGAGCTTCAGTTGATTGGGATGTTGGAGAGCCATCAGTAGGTGGAGAGTCGGTTTGGGGTGGGAGAAATTGAGGTGGGCAAGGCTCTGTGCCGTCAATTATGGAAAGAAGACGACGGCTGCGGATAAGGGGGCGAATCTGAGCAAGCCATAGGGGATAATTGTGTTCATCAAGCTTCAGGGTAAGGGCATGGGTAAGGGTGGGGAGGGAGTTGTCAGAGACAGGAGAAGTGAAAGCCAGAGCCATTGAGGATCGGAGATGATGACAGTTAGTCAGAAAAAGTCTGATACCATGTAAGATTTCTATTGAAGCTTTTTACTTGATTATTTTTATTGAATCAGCAAGAGCCATTTATACATAGTACAAGCATGCTAATTTAAGTAGACTAAGTAAATACACGTTGGAATACAGAGAGCTTGGAAGCATGGAAAGATGGAAGATGAATACACCAAAAATAGCCAAGCCAAATATAGCTTAATGAATGTGAGGCTTGACTGGTTTAACACAACCAACAAACTTAGCGTCGAGGAATTAAGTCTCAAGTACCATTTTTTATTAAAGCGTCAAATTCAAGGTTTGATGAAAAAATTTAGGCTCAATGAATGTTGTAAGGGCGACAATTAGGAGGTATTTTGTGGAGACTTGAGCTTTTGGCTTAAGGGAGTGACTGGAGGAGTGGGTGGTCATTCCATGAGTGGAGTTATTTGGATGTCTAAACCAAGAAGGAGTGTTTGGATAAGTGGAGGTTGTGGTTTAGGAACTTCCAGGATGAGTGTTGGTGACGCTGGAACAATAACAGAAGGACTACGCGAGATTAAATCAACTCATACCTCGACTATATGAGACAGCGACATGGGTGATGAGGAAGTGGATGCTTCAGTGGTACCTGACTATTAACTGAAGTCAAATGTTGATCCCTAGTTGCTAACGACATTGGAGAAGGAGACAAAACCTCAGAAGCTACCTGTTTGAGCAACGGTAAGGGAACTGGACTCTGAGATGAGGAGTCAGAAGATGTCGTTGAGGAGGAATGGCTATTGTTGGAGCATAAAGTGCCATCTAGGCAAAACAAGAATCTGTTCAAGAAGATGTCAAAGTGATCTGTGCTAGCATCTGTGCAAGATCTCTCTTTCAGTTCCGAAAAATCAGCACAGATCTTTCAGTTCCGAAAAATCAGCACAGATCTTTCAGTTCCGAAAAATCAGCACATCACCTAGTTTTTCGATCAGGTGTTCTCAATCAAATATATCCGACTGCCACATCATCAAAACCTATTCTTAAGAGATAAAGATATGCAGATCAAGATCAGATATCATCCGAAATCTTTCCATATCTTATCTAGGGTTTTTGAAGATCAAAACCCTAGAATCACACGGCTAAATAAAGGAGGCTAGGGCTCATTATTTCGTGTGCAACACTTGAGAGAGACGCCGTGTGAAAGAGCCTGCAATCCGTACGCTGAAATCACAACTTGAAGCTTCTAGTCGTCAAGCTTTCATTGGAGGATTGAGGCTGCAAGCTGGTAAGCCACTTGCTCTATTTTGTTTCTTGAACTCATAAACTTGTTGCTGCGCACTATCACGCCCAGAGTTCAAGAAGGTGTTGTCGCTGCTTAGTACCACTCAGGTCTAGCAGATCGACTGTCACAGACGACGACCAACCACATCTGAATCTACGAGTTGGATTCACATACATCAGTCTCGGGAGGAGGTCTGGACGTACAAGACGGGAGTCTTCGGATCTAAGGGAAGCTTAGATCACCCAATTCACTTGGAGAGTAGTATAGGGGATCAGTAGTTTGGAAGGCTGTTCAAACGTCAATCTGTACTATATACCGTAATAGTGGATTGTTCCTTGGACTTGGGAAAAGTCCCCCAGACGTAGGCTACATTGAGCCGAACTGGGTCACCAAGTGTTTTGTGTCCTTTACTGTTCTGCATTTCATTTTTGATTATCTTAGTCTGTGCAACCAACTGTACCATAGGGTGACCTTCATCTAGCTGGTACAGTTGAGCTCATCTCACGCGTAGCTATTTCAATTGGTATCAAGAGCAGGTTCTCAACATACGGAGTTGGATCTTGGGAAGCTTGCTACTGTTCTAAGATGAGCATCAAGGAAGGACAAAGCACTACTCGCCCGGTGCTGTTAGAAGGGCCTATTTATGGCTACTGGAAAGCCAGGATGAAGGCGTTCATAAAAAATGTGGATGAGAAAGCATGGAGATCTGTGTTAATTGGCTGGAACCCTCCCCTGCTGGCAACTGATGACGGAAAGATTGTTCCTAAGCCAGAAACAGAATGGTCTGAACAGGAGGAGCGTCTCGCTATGGGAAATGCCAAAGCTCTAAATGCCATCTTCTCAGCTGTAGACGAGTCAATTTTCAAACTCATCCTGAACTGTGAAAGCGCTAAGGAGGCATGGGATACCTTGTCCACTCACTTTGAAGGAACTGACAAGGTGAAACAGTCCAGGATTCAGATGTTGACATCCAGATTTGAGGAGCTAAAGATGCAGGAGGATGAATCCATCAAGGACTTTAACGCCAGAGTCTATGACCTTGTGAATGAGGCATCTACCCTTGGTGAAGCTCTACCCAAAGTGAAGGTTGTGCAAAAGATTCTGAGGTCTTTGCCTAAACGATTTGCCATGAAGGTGACTGCTATAGAAGAGGCAAACAATACAAAGACCATGAGCTGGAAAGAGTTGATTGGCAACCTATGCACTTATGAACTGCAACACCTGACTGTGCTAGACGATGAATCCACCAATGGAGTAAGCGAGGAACTGGCGTTACTCACAAAGAACTTCAATAAACTGTTGAATAAGATCAATCGTAAGGGTGCTGGTCAGAACAGCCTGAATCAGTCTAAATATCAAGACACCAGGAGAGTGGATTTTCAGCCGCGGGAGAGACAGTCTGACCAGAAGGAAAATGGCAAAAGCGGATGGACCAAAGGAATAAAGTGCAGGGAATGTGGAGGTTTTGGCCACATACAAGCAGAGTGTGCTAACACCCTGAAGAAGCAGAATAGCAAGTCCCTGAATGTCAGCTGGAGTGATGACGAGACTGAAGAGAGCGCAGAGGAGGAAGAGACAAGCAACTTTGTTGCTCTGACAAGCATGATAGACTGCGTCACAGACTGTGCCAGGACTGGTTGCAAAGACTGTGCCAAGAAAGAAGAAGCCAAGGTGGAAGAGAACGAAACTGAAGAAAGTGATGAAGAAGAAATCACTGATGAATGCATTGCTGAGAAATACGCACTATTGTGCTCAAAGTGGACTGAGCTGGTTGACATCAACAGGAGGCTTAATGCGGGAGTTATCACTCTGAAACTGGAAAAGCAGGAACTGGAATCCAAAGCCAGCATTCTTGCATAGGAGAAAGAAAATCTGGAGAAAGAAGTAAAAGAGCTGAAACAAAAGGCTGAAGGAGACAAACAAGATTCGAAGAAGCTCTTGGAGGAGATGGGTTCAATCAAGAAGCTCCTGAACAGCCTGAACACAGGGTCCAAGAATCTGGACCAGATCCTGTCTGTGCAGAGGAGATTAAAAGATACTACCGGGCTTGGTTACACTGGCAAGCAGAAAACTGGTGATACAAAGTTTGTGAAAGCAGGTGGCACAGTTTGTGAAGACAACAAACACAAGTGGGTTGGTGCCAGAGAACGTAACAACATCATGAGAGAAGGAGGACGACAACGTACTAAGGTGTGCTACTACTGCAACAAGCCTGGACACATTAAACGCCATTGCTATCGCTATAAGCGGGACAACCAGTTCAGAGAACCAAGAAGGAATCCAGGTAGAATGGTGTGGAGACCCAAGAATGATGAATACTGCTATGTCTCGTACAGTTCATTTCACAAGGAATATGAAGAGAGCTGGTTCTTTGATAGTGGGTGCTCCAGACACATGACCGATGTACGTGAGAATCTGATCAATCTGAGACCCATGGACGGTCAACATGTGACCTTTGGTGATGGGAATAAAGGAAAAGTTCTAGCCAAAGGAACCCTGAATGTACCAGGCATGCCACGCCTTGATGACGTCTGCTGGGTTGACGGATTAAAAGCCAACCTGATTAGTATTAGTCAGCTGTGCGATAACAGTAATCAGGTACAGTTCTCAAGAAATTCCTGCCAAGTTTACAACAAACACGGAGTATGCGTAATGGAAGGAGACCGTGCAAGCAACAACTGCTACTTACTAAGCTGTGCTGCAACTCCAGGAGCAATTACTTGTATACTGAGTAGGTTCGATGAAATACAAATTTGGCATCAACGCTTGGGACACATCAACTTCAGATCTCTGAAATTTCTCTCCAATGAGAAGTTGATTGAAGGTATTCCTGTTATTAGAGGTGATATGCAAATTATTTGTGGTGATTGTCAAGCAGGAAGCAGACTCGAGCAGTTCACAAAAAGGTGGATAAAGTTTACACAAAGCGTGCGCTGGAGCTACTGCATATGGACCTGATGGGACCTATGCAGGTGGAGAGTCTCGGTCGAAAGAGGTACGCATTCGTATGTATAGATGACTATACCAGATTCTCTTGGATCTTGTTCTTGCGTGAGAAATCTGAGACTGTGGAAGCTTTTATTCAACTTGCTACACGTCTGATCAATGAGAGGAGAGATCGAGGAGAAAATCTTTTGTCCATTCGAAGTGATCATGGGAGGGAATTTGAGAATGAGCAGTTTGCCCCGTTCTGTGATGAGCAAGGTATTGTACATCAATTCTCATCTCCCATCACACCGTAACAAAATGGAGTAGTTGAGCGAAGAAATCGAACTGTGCAAGAAATGGCAAGAGTCATGCTACATGCAAAGAACGTCCCTCTACACTTGTGGGCCGAAGCTATGTCAACCGCTACCTACGTCCTGAACAGAGTTCTGATTAGACCAGGCATGGACAAAACCAGCTATGAGCTCTGGAAAGGAAGAAAGCCCATAGTCAAGCACTTCCACATGTTTGGTAGCACTTGTTATGTGTTAACCGATAGGGAGCAAAGGCAGAAGCTGGACAGGAAATGTGATGAAGGACTGTTCCTGGGTTATTCTCCAAATAGCAGAGCCTATCGTGTCTACAATAAGAGAACTAGAGCAGTGATTGAGTCAATCAATGTGGTGATCGACGATACTAAGGATTCACCTCTGAGGAAGGAACCAGATGATGATATGGAGACTCAGAATACTCGTCCGAAACCGGTACAAGGATCTGTACCAGGTGCAAATTCTGAAATTGTGCATGAAACTGTGTTAGATTCGGTCGAGAAGCATAATGATGTTCACATGCAAGATTCTGCAGATACTTGCCATCAGCCTGTGCAGGAGTATGTACCAGATGCAAATTCTGAAGTTGTGCCTGAGACTGTGTTAGACTCGGCCCGGGAGGATAATGACATATACATGCAAGATGCTGGTGAGACAGGCTTGCTTCCCTCTAGCAGAATCCAAAAGAATCATCCTCTGTCCGGTATCATTGGCAACCCTCACGACAAGATCAGAACTAGAGGTAAACCTCATGTTAATTACAGAGATATGATTAACTATAGCTGCTATTTATCAAAGGTAGAACCCAAGAATGTGAAGGAAGCCTTGCAAGATGACCATTGGATCACGGCCATGCAAGAGGAGTTGGGAGAATTCACTCGCAACAATGTATGGGATCTTGTTCCTCGTCCAAGTGGAGTCAATATCATTGGAACAAAGTGGATATTCAAAAACAAGACTGATGAAAGTGGCAACATTACGAGAAACAAAGCCAGGTTGGTTGCTCAAGGGTACACTCAGATAGAGGGGATTGACTCTGACGAGACATTCGCCCCAGTAGCACGCTTGGAAGCTATTCGTCTTCTACTTGCAGTAGCATGTTACCTAAAGTTCAAACTGTTTCAGATGGACGTGAAGAGTGCCTTCTTGAACGGTCTGCTATGCGAGGAAGTGTACGTGGCACAGCCTAAAGGATTTGAGGACCCTCATTATCCAGATCATGTTTACAAACTGAAGAAGGCATTGTACGGTCTAAAGCAAGCCCCTAGAGCTTGGTATGAAAGGTTGACACAATTCCTCATGAGCATGGGGTACACTCGAGGAGGAATAGACAAGACGATGTTCGTGAAAAAGGATAACTGATGGACCGTATTTATACGATTCATCGAGTCAACTAAACCCACCTTAAACGACACTTTATCCTTTGAACTTTCACTTGTTAGTGTCGTTTTACTTTACAGGCATTCTTGAAGGTTTAAGGTGGAAACAAGCTTAAAAGAGGAGTTTCGTGCTAAAAATGGATCACAAGTCAAAACTGCCCAGCTGGGACCGGACTTCACTACCAGGCCGCGCCGAGAGGTCCCAGGCCGAGTGCCCGAGCCCAGCGTCCGGATGTGCTAAGTGCCCAGCCGAGCTGTCTTGCACTGAATTCAAGTTGCCCGGGCAAACCATCTGATCTGACGAATCCGCCTCGAGCAAAGTTATCAAAATGGAAAATAAGGTGGACAATGTCAGAAAACCAAGAAGAATGCCCGAGCAGATTGGCAGTTGGCTCAATTCCAAAGCAAAGGCCCCGCGCGCATAGGCATCTAAACCAAGTCGCTCGACCAGACGGGCGAATCTGGCAAATCTGGCTCGACCAAAGTGTTTTAAATGCCCAACTACTTGGACAATCTCACTTCCTAGACAAAACGCCCGAGTGGAACCAGCTCTAGCCCGATCAAGGCCAAACTAGGGCAATACCGGCGGCTTTGGGAGGACAGCTGGCCGGCGGCTTTGAGAAGAGGACAGCTGGCCGGCGGCTGGACTTTTGGGGTGTGTGATGTTCCCATGAATGGCATGGCTTTGGCAAAACGGCTTTAAACAGTTCGAGCAAGAGTTCAAGGAGTGTTCAACCGACTACTGGAACTCGCATACAGCAGATCTGAAGATAAGACGTTTCCTAATCTGGACGATCGATGATCTGATCTGATTGAAGTCGGCTCATCAATAAATTAGAGGATCAGATATTCAAATGAATATCCTCTCATCAATTAGGAGTCGTTTAAGAAGATTTGGAATTACTTGGTGAGAAAGAAAGATCGAGATCTTCTTGAAGATTGGAGGAAAGAAAAACGTTTCCTAATTCGGAAGATCGAAGATATGATCTGATTGGAATCAATCGACGAGTCATCATTAAAGATCAGATATTCAAATGAATATCTTCATCTTGAATTCGAGAATATTGGATGGCTTGGCACGGAAGTAATCTCCAAAGATTGGATATGGAAGAGATTAAATATCTATCAAATATTTAGGAGTATCTCCGAAATATTTGACAAGAATATTTAAATATTTGATTGGAGTCGGCCAGCGAGGAATTCGAAGATTCAGATATTCAAACGAATATCTCCTGATAAGATTTACGATTGGATTGGCTGACTTGTCGTGGAAGAATTATCAAGATCTTCCCAAAGATTGGATTGGAAATATCCATCGAATATTTAGGAATATTTCCTAAATATTTGATGAGGATATTTGGAACAGATTTGGATCTCGCCCATGCATATAAATACAAGGCTAGGGCGACCAGATCTGTATCGCTTCCTGAGAGAAAGAAAACACGAGAGCGTTCGTGAGATTGGAGGAGGAGCGACGGCCGGCTGAGTATTCCACACCGGAATATCAACGGCGAAGAAGCAGTCTGTTCAGGGTGCTGTTCAGACTGTTCTTGAAGAACTATCAAGCGTACACACACACGTGATCAAGATACGCCTTCGGAAGAAGGTACTGAACTCTAGGAGAGGTTCAAGACTAGGAGGAGAGGAAGTCTCATCCTGCCCATAGGGGATCGAGGTGAGCTGCGGTGAACCGAGATTGCAAATCCGAGAGACGGAGTGTTAGAGGCTAGGCTATTACAAACAAGGCGTTGTGTAAGTGTAAGTCCACGAATAGCTCTAAACTCGTAATAAGATTTGTGTCCCTTTCTAGGGTGTGGGAAACCCCCCAGAGTAGGCGAGGCCGACGATGAAGAAGAAGAACATGCGAATGTCAATCTCGTTGGACTTGCAATCACTATTGAAGACTACAGTAAGACAAGTGAAAATCCATATTCTAATGCACTGTCTGAACAGCCTGTTGACGACGCTTCAAGCAGTGATGGCGAAGGACTTGCTCATGAGACCTCGGCCGAGACGTACAAGGAACTTTATGAGAAGTGGCTATTGGTGATTGGTCTGAACAAGAAGCTCACAGAAATAGTGGCAAGCCTGACAGAAGAAAAAGATAAAAAGTGGCAGGAGGTTGAACTTCTCGTTGCCCAGAAGGTAGAACATCAGGAGGAAATATTTGCTTTGAAGCACGAGATGATCGGAATGAATCAAGAACGCTCATCCTTCTTGCACAGAAGGTGGAACTGCTAGACACCGTATCGGTTCTGAAAGCTGAGATGGAGAAAAATATAGAAACACATCCTGCATGCTTGGTGGAGGTAAGGAGAAAGAATGCTGACTTGAGCCGCAAAGAAGTCCATCTTCTGAACAAAGTAGAATCCCTGGAGTTACAAATCAAGAAGGAGAGAGATAATCATGCTGCTACTGTGAAAGAATTGAGCAAGTTCAAAAGATCGACGAAGATGCTGAACTCGGGCTCAAAGAACTTGGAATCCATACTAAGATCCCAAAGAATTGAAGATGAACATAGAGGTCTCGGCTTCAATGGTAACAGTGGCTCAGATAAGACTTCGTCTGTTAAGGCAAAGGTGAAACCTGCACAGAGAGCAGAACAGAGTGTGAACCACTACCCTGAGAAGCAGATTGGGAATCAAGGAAGAAAGCAGCTCATGCCCAACCGTGGAAGACATGGTACTGAATGGAGGAGGAACAATCATACATGTTGGTATTGCTATCAGATGGGGCACATCAAATCAAGGTGTCGACTACTTCTGGCTGAGCGAAAAGTAATGGAATCCAGAGTCACCCCTCGAGTCAGACAAGTCTGGAAATTAAAAACAAAGAAAGAAGTGTGCTTCGTTGCTCTTAGCTCATTCAGTCACATGAAGGAAGAATGCTGGTACCTCGACAGTGGATGCTCGGCTCACATGACAGGTAATCCTCAATATCTCATCAATGTTAAACCTATTTGCAAGCGTCAGTTTGTCACTTTTGGAGATGGAGGGAAGGGCCAGGTGATCGGCTGTGGGACATTGAAGGTTCCGGATCTACCTGAGCTCGAGGATATCCTCCTAATCGATGGGTTAAAGGTGAACCTGATCAGTATCGGTAGATTGTGTGATGAAGGACAGTCTGTTACATTCACTCGTGATTCCTGTCAAGTACTGGATAGGAATGGAGACACACTTATGGAAGGAAGTAGGTCATCAAACAAAAGCTACTTTCTAGGCACAGTTGGAACAGGAGCTGCCACTGTCTGTCCGACAAACACGATAAATGAGATGGAATTGCAAGGGACAGGTATGGTGTCCCCTTCTGGAAAGGTGAAAGATGAAGTTGCCCTAAACTCAGTTTCAGAAGATGATAAAGTTAGTGGTGGGACATTGTCTGAAACACCCATTCAGACCAAGTCTACAAAAGATGAAGTTCTAGAGGGAGGTCCAGCTGATGAAGCCACACCTACTCCAGCAGGGACACTTGACAATGCACCTGCGCTGCAACCCTCATGGAGAATTATCAAGCGTTATCCAAACCCAGAAACTATTGAAGATCCATCTGAAGTAATGAAGAGTCGAGCGAATAAGATCAAGTATCGAGAACTGACTGCATGTTCATCCAGTCCGAAGATTGTCAACAAAGCATGTATTGATGAGATCTGGGTGGTGGCCATTCACGTGGAACTGGGAGAGTCCACCAAATCTGAAGCATGGAAGTTATATCATCTTGCGCATAGTCATGAACTGAAGAAGACTATATACGGACTCACACAAGCGCCCAGAGCATGGTACGAGACGTTCCTCATCGACCATGGCTATGAGCGAGGGGGAGTAGAGAAGCATATGTTCGTCCCGAGTACACAGACGCTAGTTGGCCAGTTCGTGAGACGGATGCAAAAGGAGCTCCAGGTGACCATGGCGGGAGAGATGAAACACCTTCCTGGAACACATGTTGACCAGATGCTAGGAGAGCAAGAGAGCACCGCTGCGGAGAGCTGCTACACTCAGTTGTTATGGATGAAGCAGAAGCTGTCTGAATACGGAGTTGAACAGGAGGAGATGACGTCTGACTGTGACAACATGAGTACCAGTAGCAGTTCCAAATATTCGGTACAACAGTACAAGACAAAGCACAGTGAGCCGGTAGAGAAGAAGGCCATTACAGTGAACCATGTGACAACCAACAAGCTACTAGCTGACATTCTTACCACTCACCTAAATGCTACCCAGTTCGAAACACTTAGATCCACTCTGGGTCTGCGTGTTGTCGCCAACTATGTGTTCCAGAAGGAGGTCAGCCAAAAGCAGAACCCCATCAAATCAGTTGGGCTGACCTATCACGAAGAGGGCTGGAACAGATGGTACGTACTATTAAATTCAAAGTATGTGTAAGAGTTTATGAGGCGTTGGAGCACATCAAGGAGGAGAGAGTGGCAAATCAACAACAATGGTGATCACACGAAAGACTGCGAAGGAAAATCAGGCGATGGCTGAACCACCCCTCAATGAGGTAATCTCTTGTTCTCACTCCCAAGCTACTACACTCAATTTAGTTGATGAGGAAGTACGGACGATTGGTAAAGATTCGGTGAGTTATAAGGGTGACAAAGTGGTTAATGAGAAGCCGAAGGGATTGAAACCTGCTGTAGATTCTGTGGCCGATGCTGCAGAAGAAGGTGATGCCAGTAGGGCTAAGATTGTGATTCTGATAAGCAGAAGAATGAGGATGCAAGTGGAGAACAGCAAGCTAGGCAATCTGGAAATATGATGGAAGAGTCTCATGCATCCGGCAATGATGAAGAACTGGATGTGTTGTTCAAGGACATTGATGATGTTGTTGATGAGTTGCTAAAAGAGGAGGTTTCAATACCTGTTGAGACAAGAGCTGATCAGTTCTCAGAAGCCCAGGTCGTAGGGGTTGAGAAGGAGGCAAGTGTGCCAGATGATGCTGTCTCAGATATGCAGCAAGGTGGTGAGACAGTTTTACCCCAAGAGTCCTCTTGTTCTGATGCAGTCCCAGAGGGTGAGTCAATTGAAGCACCGGACGTTGTGCAAGGAGGGTTTCATGATGATTTTGTGGAGGATGCACATGTGGTGGTGGATCCCCCAGCTATTCCTGATTTTGAGACAGAGGATGCTCAGGACTTCGTCCCTCTTTATGAACTAAGGAAGGCAAAGAAAGACGGAAGAAAGGAGATGTGTTTTTTTTGCGTGTCTGCAGCACAATCAGAAAATGAACATGTTGAAGAAGAAGCATCTGATGCACCAGCTGTGCCGACTGAGTTGGAACGTCCAGCTAATACAGATGTAGAGATGCAATTATCTGATCAAGAAGAGGCTAAGAACGAGAACACTCAGAAGGAGGATCAGGACACAGTTTTACTGGCTGAGCTCAAGAAAGCTGAAAAGAAGAAACCCAAGAAGATAGTGACCTTTCAAGCATGCTCATCTAAGGCAACTATCAAGATGAATGGGAACACAGACGCAGGGGGAGCAAGTGCGTCTAAGAAGAGGAAAATGTATTGTCCAGATTTTGTTCCTGCCCATGTTCCAACTTGGATTGTGAAAAAAAAGGATGGTGTGCCAGTACAGAAGCAGCAGCCAAGTGGGAAGACAGTTCCATCCTAGTTGCAGATCTGACTATATTCTACTCGATGTTGTTCTTCATCACCATAGAACCACGGTCAGTAAGGAGATGGGACAGCTGCTATACCAGATTGGAAACAGGATGCTCGTTGACATGGGAAGAATTATGTTCGACCAGATTGCAGAACACGCCATATCTACAAAGTCTCTGCACCAAATAATCTTCCCATCAATCTATGAGCTGAACATCAACCAGCATCCAGATTTGAAGACTGACCAGGACAGACTATCAAGTGCTCCATTGAAGTTGGTGGTTGATCACAAGTTGTTCAAGGGTCGACATAAGAACGATCTGAAAGACCCCGAGCTAAAGAGGAAGAATGTTCCTGAGTTATCTATGAGGATAGTTGTCGGTGAGAAGATGTCTCGAGCTGAACGTGGACAGCTACTGAAGGAGTGATGGACCATATTTATATGATTCATTAAGACAGTTAAACCCACCAAATTAAACGCTTTGTCTTAACAACTTTTACTTGTTAGTTTCACTTTTGTTCTACAGGCTATTTCAAGGATTAGAGATGAAACGAGCTAAAAAGGAGTTCTTAAAGCTAAAAATGGATTACAAGTCATTCCAGACTACGACCAGATTCCGGCTTTACAACCTTCATGAACCCAACGTGGAATCACTCAAACATGTCCCAATGACTTGTTCCAAACCTCAACAAAGATCAAGAACTCAAGTGAATGCAAAGTCAAGCCACCCATGTGCAAGGCATGTGCTCCGATGGCTTTTTGGAGCAAAAGATCTCATTCCACTCACTTCTTCTCCTCCTCCACCTCACCACCGGCGGCTTCCATGGGGAGATGACACATGGGCGGCGGTTTGTGGCTTTGCCACCTCATGGCCGGCGGCTTTTGAAGCCCTCCTCCCCCTCTTGACATGTGTTGGCCTCTCCTCCA
The DNA here is from genome assembly GCA_033675395.1 of Rhodiola chrysanthemifolia. Lineage (NCBI taxonomy): Eukaryota > Viridiplantae > Streptophyta > Magnoliopsida > Saxifragales > Crassulaceae > Rhodiola > Rhodiola chrysanthemifolia. The sequence goes on from CM066207.1 coordinate 16,263,251, forward strand.
CATCTTCTCCTCCTCCTTGCCTATAAATACTACATCTCCTCCTCCTTGAATCAATGTCCCATTTTAGTGCCAAAGTTACAAGTTTTAGTTTCATGTTCTAGTCCTTTGATCACTTGTAACTTTGGTAGAAAATCTCACTACAATCCTTGTAAAACACTTTACTTCAAATCAAAAGTTCCAACTTTGTTCTTGAGTTTTACTTTCGAAAACCTTTACTTTTCAAGCACTTAGCTATGATGTCCTCTTCCATGGATATTCGTAGCTAAACCCTTCATTCGGTTGAAGGGGTGTGCTTGTATCAAAACATGTTTTAGACCCTTCTCTTAGTGCCTCTATTGTGTTTAAACTTGTTCTATGTGCCATATATTAGGTTAGAACACTATTGGTTGAGTGGAGGCTCGAAAGAGCAAAGCTCTTCCATGGGGTTCGTGAACATACGTGGTTAAGTGGAGGCTCGAAAGAGCAAAGCTTTTCTGTAGAGTTCAACCTCTTTAAAACACCACTTGGTTGATCGGAAATGATTGATCAGGTGGATGCACATAAGGCTAAGATACTTCGAAAGGAGGAATTAGCCTAAATAGAACAAGTGTTCTATGTCTTGAAAAGGACTAGACGGTGTGGCAAGTCGAGTGCTAGAAATAGCCTTGATACATTTTAAACACGTAGTATGATCATTAGAGGTCGATGATGAACAGATTTATGATACAAGGCCCCTAAAACCGAATCCTTTCCTTTGATCAAAACACCACCTTGCTGCTTACTTTCAGTACCCATATCAACTGCTTACTTTCAGTACCGATATCAACTGCTTACTTTCAGTACCATATCAACTGCTTACTTTCCGCAAGTCTTGTCCTTCAAGCATTTACTTTTCGTAAGTCTTGTCCTTCAAGCATTTACTTTTCGTAAGTCTTGTCCTTCAAGCAATTACTTTTCGTAAATCTTGTCCTTCAAGCACTTACTTTCAGCACTAAAACCACAACCAACCCACTTACTTTTCAGCACTAAAATCACAATCAACCCCAAATCACACTCCCTTTCTGTAAAAATCCTCAAAGAACTACTATCCACTAATTCCCTTGGGTTCGACCCCTACTTACCTCTTTACTATCCAATAGTAGAGTTACGAGTAGCGGACTTATAAATTTATCTTGCTGAGCACTCAACGACGTGCTCTGTCAAGGAGGTAGAGATCATTCCGGAGGTCGAACAGGAGCAGAGGAAAAGAATCAATCAATTGGTGCGCGCTCTCAAGTATCCCAGTGATGATGAAGAAGACGGAGAGAGTTGATGTCCTGATTGAAGAAAAGGCAGAACTCCTTGATTTATCTAGTCGTTGAAAATACACTTGAAGAAATAAAAAGACATGCTGCCATGAGCCAAAGAGAGATATGTCCTCTATAGGAAGTCAAGCCCTTGACGTGGAGAAGGACTACCCCGCGACAGTATTGGACGAGCTGAATCAGTTCAAGAAACCAGATCATCAAAAACCGCCCATTTGCTGACCCGTGGTCAAACAGCTGCTGAGACACCAAGGTCCTACAGACTCACAATATGTGTCACTGACCCAGGCTATGTTTGAGGGGGAGTTCACAAGATTCCAGATGCCGAGGAGACCGGTTTGCTCGATTGGACCCCTTGCCAGTTTGTGGCAAAAAGGGGGAGTATTTTGAGGGTAACTAATCTGGTTCCTCAAGTAGTGTCTAAAGCGTAGATTTGGTTTTGCCAAAATGCCAAGGGGGAGATTGATGTTCCCATGAATGGCATGGCTTTGGCAAAACGGCTTTAGACAGTTCGAGCAAGAGTTCAAGGAGTGTTCAACCGACTACTGGAACTCGCATACAGCATATCTGAAGATAAGACGTTTCCTAATCTGGACGATCGATGATCTGATCTGATTGAAGTCGGCTCATCAATAAATTAGAGGATCATATATTCAAATGAATATCCTCTCATCAATTAGGAGTCGTTTAAGAAGATTTGGAATTACTTGGTGAGAAAGAAAGATCGAGATCTTCTTGAAGATTGGAGGAAAGAAAAATGTTTCCTAATTCGGAAGATCGAAGATATGATCTGATTGGAATCAATCGACGAGTCATCATTAAAGATCAGATATTCAAATGAATATCTTCAGCTTGAATTCGAGAATATTGGATGGCTTGGCACGGAAGTAATCTCCAAAGATTGGATATGGATGGAAGAGATTAAATATCTATCAAATATTTAGGAGTATCTCCGAAATATTTGACAAGAATATTTAAATATTTGATTGGAGTCGGCCAGCGAGGAATTTGAAGATTCAGATATTCAAACGAATATCTCCTGATCAGATTTACGATTGGATTGGCTGACTTGTCGTGGAAGAATTATCAAGATCTTCCCAAAGATTGGATTGGAAATATCCATCGAATATTTAGGAATATTTCCTAAATATTTGATGAGGATATTTGGAACAGATTTGGATCTCGCCCATGCATATAAATACAAGGCTAGGGCGACCAGATCTGTATCGCTTCCTGAGAGAAAGAAAACACGAGAGCGTTCGTGAGATTGGAGGAGGAGCGACGGCCGGCTGAGTATTCCACACTGGAATATCAACGGCGAAGAAGCAGTCTGTTCAGGGTGCTGTTCAGACTGTTCTTGAAGAACTATCAAGCGTACACACACACGTGATCAAGATACGCCTTCGGAAGAAGGTACTGAACTCTAGGAGAGGTTCAAGACTAGGAGGAGAGGAAGTCTCATCCTGCCCATATGGGATCGAGGTGAGCTGCGGTAAACCGAGATTGCAAATCCGAGAGACGGAGTGTTAGAGGCTAGTCTATTACAAACAAGGCGTTGTGTAAGTGTAAGTCCACGAATAGCTCTAAACTCGTAATAAGATTTGTGTCCCTTTCTAGGGTGTGGGAAACCCCCCAGAGTAGGCGAGGCCGAACTGGGTATCATATCGTGTGTGCTCCTATTTTGTGGTGTTTACATACTGTCTGCTAAGGTGTTCCAGTCTCTGTTAGAACACAACCTGAAACTGTCCAACAAGTGTTCGAGACGCAGTTCGAACATCATCTGGAACTCGTCTTGACTAAGACAAGTAGATTTCAGTGTGCCCATACCTAGTTGATTTGCCTCTCTCCTTTGGCTATAAATAGAGGAACATACACACATCTCATATCATATTCCTTACTTGCTTAAGCCTTGTGTCTTTGTTACTTGTACTCTCAAAGCTTGTAAACACTCACCACATTTGGATATCAAAAGCTCCAACTTCTCTCTACTTTGCTCTTGTCACTTTTTACAATCCTTACTTTGTTCTTGTTTACTTTTACTTGTACTAGCTATGGTAATCCCTTCAATGGATACTTGTAGCTAAACTCTTCATTCGGTTGAAGGGGTTCTTGTATCATGAAACCATTTTAGACCCTTTTACTTAATGCTACTTTCGTGTTCTAACTAGTTCTTGTGCCATACATTCGGATTGAACACAACAGAGTTGAGTGGATGCTTGAAATGGCAAAGCTCTTCCGAGTAGTTCAATCCCTCTTTAAGTCACTTGGTTGATCGGAAATGAAAGATCAAGTGGCTGCACTTAGGCTAATATATCTTGCAATGGAGTATTAGTCTAGCTAGAACTAGTAACGGTGGTGTGAGCGCTTGAAATGGCCTTGCTTGGGGTTACATCTTGAAATGGAGTAACCCACACCTTAGAACACTTAGTAAGATCATTAGTGGTCGATGATGTTTGGCGCCATGATACAAGGCCCCTAGACCGAATACTTCTCTTGATCGAAATCCCACCTTGTCATTTACTTACAAGCCTTTACTTTCAACAACTTCAATTCAGCCATTTACTTACGCATCACTTTCAGCATTACTTTCAGTCTTTACTTTCAGCACTTTAAATTCAGTCATTTACTTTCTGTATTTTACTTTCATTACAGAAGTTTTCAACATCAATCCAACATAATATTTGGCACGTATTGCGCTTGAAACACAGCGTGCGACAAACCAAAAGTATGTTGACTGGTTGATATTGAACTCAACTGTTCCCGCAATTTACCTTTCAGTATTTACTTTCCGTTTAAAACCAAAACCAACCCCCAATTGTCTTACTTTATTTTTCCATTTTCGAGAGAACAACTCTATCCACTAATTCCCTTGGGTTCGACCCCTACTTACCGCTTTAATAACCAATAGTGAGCCAACAGTAGTGGAAGTTATAAATTGAAAGTTTGCAGGTCACGACGACGGGCCTGTCAATAACAAACACTTTATCATCGCTCAGATCTACGTCGATGACATCGTGTTTGGCTCTAACTCTTAGAGGATGGTGGATGAGTTCGTGGCCCAGATGCAAAGCGAGTTTCAAATGAGCATGGTGGGTGAAATGAACTACTTCTTGGGGCTGCAGGTTGTACAGTCGAAGGAAGGGATTTTTTTGACCCAAGCCAAGTATGCTAGAAATCTAGTGAAGAAGTTTGGACTGGACAAGGCTACCCACAAGAGAACTCCAGCTGCTACACATGTGAAGATCACTAAGGATGATGCAGGAGCTTCAGTGGACCAGACCTTGTACAGAAGCATGATTGGGAGCCTGTTATACCTGACTGCGACCAGACCAGATATCTGTCAAGCTGTGGGAGTCTGTGCTAGGTATCAGGCCAATCCGAAGGAAAGTCACTTGTTGCAGGTAAGAGAATCCTCAAATATGTAAGTGGTACTGCGGATTATGGTCTGTGGTACACTAGAGATACAAGTGGGTGTATTGTTGGTTACTCAGATGCAGACTGGGCTGGCAATATCGAGGACAGAAAGAGTACTTCTGGTGGATGCTTCTTCGTGGGCAATAACCTTGTATCCTGGTTCAGTAAGAAGCAGAATAGTATCTCTCTGTCATCTACTGAAGCGGAGTACATGGCTGCGGGGAGCTGCTGTGCTCAAATGCTTTGGATGAAGCAGATGCTCAAGGAAGTGGGACTGGATCAGAATACCATGACGTTATACTGTGACAACATGAGTGCAATCAGCATCTCTAAGGATCTTGTACAGCATTCGCGGACAAAGCACATTGACATCCGACACCATTTCATTAGAGAACTAGTTGAAGACAAAGACATCAGTCTGTTCCACATGCCTACAGAGAAACAACTGGCGGATATTCTGACAAAACCGTTGGATGCTGAGAGATTTGAGACACTAAGGTCTGCACTTGGCCTTTGTGTCATGGAAAACAAGAAGACCTTGTCGCCAGAGGCAGTCAGCTGAGCAGAACTCTTTTAAGTGTTGCTGACGTGCCAGGTAGTAAGGGGGAGCTATGTGTTTAACTCGAACTGTGCAAGCTCCTTGAACAGTTAGCTGGAGCAGTATTCCTTATCTTCAGTGCTGACGTGAAAAGACTTGAAGAGGGTAATGTCTTAGAGATGTAACAGTGTTTTTTGCAGGCCTATATAAGAGTAACCTGAAGAGGAATAGTCTGTGCAACAGTCCCTTGACTCTTGAGACAAAAAGGGGGAGTATCTGCATGAGTAGAGATGCGTGGCTGTGGATGGATCTCAGGGGACTCTGGGCTGTGATGTGTGCTGCTGCTAGATGATGTGTGTTGTGTGCTGCTTCTAAGTTGTGTTGAAGTCAGATTCATCTTCTGGGGGAGTATCTACTGGTTGAATAGAGGTCATGCAGAAGAAGTGTTTTGCCTCAAATGTCAAGGGGGAGATTGTTGGAGCATAAAGTGCCATCTAGGCAAAACAAGAATCTGTTCAAGAAGATGTCAAAGTGATCTGTGCTAGCATCTGTGCAAGATCTCTCTTTCAGTTCCGAAAAATCAGCACAGATCTTTCAGTTCCGAAAAATCAGCACATCACCTAGTTTTTCGATCAGATGTTCTCAATCAAATATATCTGACTGCCACATCATCAAAACCTATTCTTAAGAGATAAAGATATGCAGATCAAGATCAGATATCATCCGAAATCTTTCCATATCTTATCTAGGGTTTTTGAAGATCAAAACCCTAGAATCACAGGCTAAATAAAGGAGGCTAGGGCTCATTATTTCGTGTGCAACACTTGAGAGAGACGCCGTGTGAAAGAGCCTGCAATCCGTATGCTGAAATCACAACTTGAAGCTTCTAGTCGTCAAGCTTTCATTGGAGGATTGAGGCTGCAAGCTGGTAAGCCACTTGCTCTATTTTGTTTCTTGAACTCATAAACTTGTTGATGCACACTATCACGCCCAGAGTTCAAGAAGGTGTTGTCGCTGCTTAGTACCACTCAGGTCTAGCAGATCGACTATCACAGACGACGACCAACCACATCTGAATCTACGAGTTGGATTCGCATACATCAGTCTTGGGAGGAGGTCTGGACGTACAAGACGGGAGTCTTCGGATCTAAGGGAAGCTTAGATCACCCAATTCACTTGGAGAGTAGTATAGGGGATCAGTAGTTTGGAAGGCTGTTCAAACGTCAATCTGTACTATATACCGTAATAGTGGATTGTTCCTTGGACTAGGGAGAAGTCCCCCAGACGTAGGCTACATTGAGCCGAACTGGGTCACCAAGTGTTTTGTGTCCTTTACTGTTCTGCATTTCATTTTTGATTATCTTAGTCTGTGCAACCAACTGTACCACAAGGTGACCTTCATCTAGCTGGTACAGTTGAGCTCATCTCACGCGTAGCTATTTCAGCTAAGATAGGAAATTAGTGACTCATTAAACACAACATAACGAGACATATAGATGCAATTGGTTGAGACATGAAGATATAGATAACCTTTATGTTTCGAGCTGTAACCCAAGAAGACACAAGGTACTAAGGTAGAGATCGGAATCTAGTTTACTATTATTGTAGGGCCAAAGAAAAGGATATCATAGACAACCCAATGATTTGAGAAACCTATAATCCACAATTTTTCCATAGTGACACTCATATGGAGATTTGTAATCTAAGACAGAGGTAATCATCCGATTGATAAGATAGAAAGCTGTGTGACATAACTACTCCGGAATCTGAATAGGAAGGTGAGTGTGAGCTAGAGCGGCTAAACGTTTTGATAAGATAGAAAGCGGTGTGACATAACTACTCCGGAATCTGAATAGGAAGGTGAGTGTGAGCTAGAACGGCTAAACGTTTTTCCGACAATAACCCGATTATATCTCTTAGATGAACCATTTTGCGCTCAGAGTATAGGGACAAGAAAACTGGTGAGGGATGCCACTACGCTCAAGAAGGGTAGTAAAATTACGATACTCACCGCCCAATCAGTTTGTAACGCCTTCACCTGAGTAGAGAACTATGTTTGGATTAATTTGAGAAATAATTCAACAAACGAATAAACTTGAGAATTATGAGATATGAAGTAGATCCAAGTGAAGGTAGAACCATCAATGATAACGACAACCAGCAGTAGATATTATGGGTGAACGATCCCACACACCCGAATGAACTCAATCAAATAGATTTGCAGATGATTCAAGACGATTTGGCAAAGGTAAATAGCAAGGGTGTTAAAATGACCGAGTTTATCTCGAATTGAGATAATATTAAATATTATATATGAAATGTAAATATACTTTTTATAATACTAAAAAAATTTAAATAAATCAAAATTTTATCTCATAGTTTAAATTTGAAGTAAAGACTTATCATAGCATAATGAGACCGGATCTGGTTCAAAAGCCCAGATCTGGTGCAAAATAAACTCATCTGATCCGTTCATTTTGTTAATCCAAAGGCTGGTAATAATTGGATTAAATAAATTAATTACTTAATTTTGAACGTGTATCTCTCCATAGAAAGGGCATAATTGACTAACAAAATAACCAAAATTAAAAAAACAACTTCGTATCTCTCCTCACACAAACAAAAACCGACCATTTAGGAAACCAAATCGCGATTCATCCCAGAATCTCTCCGCACATCGACGAGGTATAATTGACAACATTATTTGCAAAACCAAAACACGGACAATTATCCCTCAAATCACGCACGATTCAACCGAATTGGAAACTTTGATTTTCAAAGAATTCGAGGCACTTTCGAAAAATTTCTCTATGCGCATCGATGATGCTTAGTTTGCAGTTTGATCATTGGCGAATCTGGCAATTGACGAGGTACAAGTCTTAGGGTTTGCGAACTATGACGACGACGATGAATTATAGTAATCTGTTAACGAATTATATCATTAGTTCAAATGACTTCGGAATTGTTTCGTTTATTCACAAAACAATCTTAAATGGTCATGACGAACTATATAATGGTTATGACGAACTATAAAATGTCATGACTAATTATACAATGGTACTGCCGAATTGTTGACAAATTATAGTCCAATTTTGACGAATTATGTCATAGTTCGTCGAATGTACACTAAAATTCGACATAATTCTTGACGAATTATAGTCCACTTTTGACGAACTATGACAAAATTCGGCAAAATTGGACTATAATTCGTTAAGAATTCGTCCATGTTTTTCAGACACTTCTAGGGTTTCGTGGCTGGCCGTAAGGAGGTTCGGAGATGCGAGAGTGAAGGAAGGAGTAGAGAATTGGGATTATTTTGAAAACTGGGAATCTAATGAAGAACGGTTAAACCCTGCGAATTGAGGACGACGACGCGACCAAATCTGATAATATGAATCGGACGATGCGCCTTCATCTCGGAGTCCTTCATCTCGGAACGGCTTTGCAATTATCTCGGAGTCTCGGACGACGATGAACGGATGAATCGAAGGAACACGACAGTTTAGGAAACCAATTATATGTTAATGGTGTACCATATTTGCCCCTGTTTACATTAAAATTTAAATTTAAACAGATTTATACTCAATTAATCCTGGTCATCCAACTAATAAAATGAAAGGTTGAGATGATTTTGTATTTTGTACAGTAATTTGGGCTTTGTACCGGATCCTTCCTCATAGCATCATTTTGAAAATCTCTAGCTTGCTTCCGTTTTGATGATAGAGCAAACCATGTAGACATATACTGATGTTGCCTGTTATGCAATTAGATCAGGGTTTTTTTAATCTATTGTTTTAAATAAATTATAATGGGCTTGGTCAGTTAAAGTGGCCCAAACGGTAAAAATATACAATTTTGAGCGATTTTCTAGCGATAAGTTAAAAAAACCCAAATGGGCCGAGTCACTTAAAGTGGCCCAAATGTAAAAACGTACGATTTTGAGCGATTTTATAGCGTGTAAAATTGTTTTAAATCGTTTTGCTGTCTGATTTCAGAGAAAAACGTTTTTACACACGATTTAACACTATATGTATACCTAGAATCGTAAAATCGGACGATTTTACGAGTTAACACTCGATTTTAGCAACCTTGGAAAGATGACAGGAACCACACACCGAGGCGAACTTATTGCAGGACACATGTAAATTTCGGCTCAATACAAGACGGCGAACTTATTACAGGACACATGTGCGAGACGATGATGACAACACTGAAGAGAGACACGCTAACTCAGACATGCACTTAGATGACAATTGGAAAATGAAGATGCAAGATGAGACGGGAGACGAGAAAGGCCATTCTCAACGGTTCCTTTAAGGGCGATCTGTCCCTGTAGGTTCTTAACAAAATAATAGCCCAGGTTAAATTCAAGATAAACATGCACTACACCAGATGGACACTTATGTAACATTGTTTGTGTCAGTGACGTAAGGATTAGTCGCATAAGTGTCCTAGTGTGACTGAGAATAACAGTGAAGTCACATAAGGATCCTTATGCGACTATACTTATGTCACTGACCAAAGTTACTCACACAAGTACACATATGTCACATACACTTACGTGACTGACCTAAGTTACTCACATAAGTACACTTATGTCACATACACTTATGTGACTGACCGAAATCAGCGGCATATGTGTCCTTATGTGATTGATCGTTAAGTCACTAACACTTAGTCAGCCGTGTAAGTAATCTTTTGTGACAGGGGTCATGAGGTAGTCGCACAAGCATTTTAATGAAAATGCCATGTCATGTTACCGAATTTGAAATCGATGACTATTTCCATTTGACCAACGTACGGATGCATTCAAGTTGGCAGGTACATCCACAATTTACTTAAGCGACTCTTGATACTAAAGTGTGTCGCATAAGTACTGAAGCATTTAATGAAGACACGTCAACTTTTTCAACCACTTTTCTTCCTCCTTCATTCTTACCTTTCTCCCTCACGGCTGAAACTGAGTTCAGCAGCTCCTCCTATGAAGAACAGCCAGGTAACGATTTTAATTTGCATTTTTAGCTTTTATTTCTTAGTTGCATACTACCATACATCGATTTTCATGAAAATTTTTACTTCTATGTGTGTATACATACCCCAAGGCGGCTGAATTGTAATGTTGCGTGTGTTTGTTTTGTTTTGTGATCATGAAGTTCAAGTTGACAATGGATAAGAGTTGGTTGGAGTTAGATAGAGGTGATTCACGCTACCTTCGAGGGCTTATTGATTTTGTGGAATTTGCGAAGCAAAATGGGGAAAATACACAAGTGTGTCCTTGTAAAAGGTGTTTGTTGGTTAAAGGAAGACTTTCATTGATGGAGATGTTTGTCCATTTGATTAATTATGGTATGATGAAGGGATACAAAACATGGACATCACATGGTGAAAAGAGTAATGAACCTTCGCCATACATCTTGAGACAACAATGGCTTGCGGAGAGGTATGGAGAATCAAGTAGTGGTGTTATGTGTCAACAACCAAACCCAACCATTGATATTCTTCAAGATCAGTTTCCCTTTCAACATGAGGATCATATGAATATGAATGTATATGATGTTGATTCAGAGAGCAGAATTGCGTATGAAAGGTATAACAATCTAGGTGGCGAAGCTCAGACTCCGTTGTACAGAAGTTGTGACAAAACCATACTTGAAACTATTTTGAGGGCTATGCAAATGAAAGTTGAGAGTAGATTGTCTGACAAGGGGGTTTGATAAAATGCTACTTAACACTAAAGCAATTCTTCCACCGGATAACAACTACCCCGGTTCTTACAAAGATGTGAAGAAAATTCTGAAGAATATGGGGTTGGGTTATGAAACCATCCATGCTTGCGAGCATGGATGCATATTGTACTACAAAGAGTTCAAAGACCATACTAGTTGCCCAGTTTGTGGCGAGGAAAGATACGCGCAACGTGGAAGTACAAGCAAGGTTCCAAAGAAGACGATGAAGTACTTCCCTTTGACTCAACGATTGCAGCGCCTGTATATGTCTCCACAAATTTCTGGGCAAATGCGATGGCACGCTGAAAGAGACGTTAATGATCCAGATTACATTAGACATCCAGCAGATGGAGAAGCTTAGAAAAATTTTGACAGTGACTTTCCTGAGTTTGCAAGTGAGATTAGGAATGTCCGACTTGGTTTGGCAACTGACGGTTTTAATCCATTTGGAGCTTCGGGTCCATCTCACAGCACATGGCCTATAATTATTGTTCCTTACAATTTGCCACCCCACATATGTATGAAGAAGGAGCTAAATAGTCTATGTTTGTTAATATCAAGACCCAAGTCGCCGGGAAAGTGCCTTAATGTTTTTATGAGGCCTCTTATTGATGAGTTGAAGAGTTTATGGGATGAGGGAGCTTATACCTTTGATCGTCTTAATGGCTCAACGTTTATTATGAAAGCAGCTGTGATGTCTACTATAAGTGACTTTCATGGCCTAGGGATGTTGGGAGGTGTGAAGACGAAAGGGTACAAAGCTTGTCCCATATGTCTAGATGAGATTGATGCTACCCATCTGACGGGACGAATGTCATATCAAGGACACCGAAGATGGCTGCAAAAAGACCATGAGTGGAGGTTTACCGCATCCAAATTTAATGCAAATACAGAGTTTAGGGATTCCCCCTCGTTGCTTTTGGGTCCTGAAACATTCCAACATATTACAAGTCATGAGTATTCCACTCTTAGCTTGCATCCGCAGTTCAAGTCTAGAGGAACTACTGAGAGATTATGTTGGACACATATGTCTATATTTTAGGAGTTGACATATTGGTAATCATTCTGCCATCCTTATTCGCTTGATGTGATGCATATTGAGAAGAATGTTTTCGATAACATTATTGGGACTATACTTGGACTTGAGGGTAAGACCAAGGATGATGTTAACGCTCGAAAAGGGTTGGAAGAGCAAGGGGTACGTAGAAAGTTGTGGTTTAAACCTACCGGGTCAAGGAAAGAGAAGGTGAGTAAAGCACCTTATACTGTCACTCAGTCGGAGAAGGTAGAGGTTTTTGAACTTATGCGAGATGCCAAATACCCGTCTGGATACGCAGGGAGCCTACGTAATAAGATTAATCTTGATGATAAAAAATTTATCGGATTGAAGACACATGACTGTCACGTGATGTTGCAACGACAGTAGCCGGTTTTCATTCGACCTTATCTGCTGTTCTATGTTCTCGATCCTCTTATATCGTTATCACACTGGTTTCAGAGACTTTGTTGCAAGGAGTTACAAAAGGAGGAAGTGAGACGTATGAAGTTGGAGATTGTTACGATGTTGTGACAGTTTGAGAGAATTTTTCCGCCCGCATTCTTCACCATTATGGTACACCTCATGGTACATCTATGATGAGTCGTATTTATACGACTCGTCGAGTCAACTAAACCCGTTTATTTCGACACTTTTATATGCGAACAATTACTTTTTAGTATGGTTTTGCATTTCAGGTGTTTCGGGAGCTCTAGGAGAAAACGCGCATAAAAGACGGCATTTTATGCCAAAAACATCGCAATGGCAGATCAGACCTTTAGACAGTCGACGGAGTGCTGGGAATAGACCGCTGATCAGAAAAATACGAGCCACATGCCATTGCAAAGATGACTCAATTTCCTACAACTCTCTAGTTCACACCAAGAGCATCCGAGGTCATATAGAAGGTCAAATCCAGAGTTGAAGTCAGAACAGGCGTGCAGAAAGAGAATCAGACTCAGTGTGGATCGCGTTCGAAGGAGACATTAGCGATAACGTTAACGTAAGGTACGAACGCGAAAATTAACGTCTCTTTCGAACGTGATGATGACGTCATCAACGCATTTTGATGACATCAGCAAGGCCGAAACTTGGAAATTGAGCCCAAAAACAGACTTGGAAACCCTATTTTTTGCTATAAATAAGATCCTTGGGTTATGGTTTCCATCATCCAACTTTCTACGAAGACCAAGACGGCTCTGGAGAAGACGCAAGCTTTCGACGAGAGAGAAGACTTTTCTACTTATCATTATGTTTTACATGATCATGTGTAGCTAAACTCGTTATTCAGTTTAGGGTTTCGTTCATTGTGACACATGTTTTGAGACTTCGCCCTTAATGCTATTTCATGTTTTACTAGTTCTTGTGCTTATCTTATGAATTGACTTGTTAGATTAAGTGGAAGCTTTGTCGCAAAGCTTAATTGAGCAGTTAATTCTTATCGTTAATATCTACTGGAAACTTTGTCGTAAAGGTAGATCGTAACACCTAGATTTAATAATACCTTTGTCGGATTATTTGTTTAGGAAAGAACTAGAAGTCTAACACCTTTGTCGGGTTAGGTTGTGGTGTATCACCTTTGTCGGGATACTTAGGGTTGTTACCTTTGTCGGAATAACCACACTTAGAAATATGAAATTAGATATTTAGCAGTCAATGATAAACATGTCACAATACAAACCCTAAGCTGAACACTCTCTCTGATTGGAATCTTTTGCTCGTTTGCACTCATTATTGCTCACAAATCCCCCTTTTTAATTGTTTTCAGTAACAACTTCAGCAACACCAGCTCCCTTGGGTTCGACCCCTACTTGCCTCTCTACTAGTTGCTTGCAGGGAAAATTATAAATATTAAATTTGACGCGTCAGACGACGCGCGTCAAATTTTGGCGCCGTTGCCGGGGAGCTGCGCTTCGGTGAAGTTGTTTCTTTTTGTTTTTTTTTTGTTTTTTTGTTTTGTTTTTTTAGTTAATTTTCTTGTGATGCACCATGTCTTCTTATTATAATAGAGAGCCTTGGAACTATGAGGAGTTTTCCCCACCATCCTTCCAACTTGAAGTCCGCGAGAAGATCATCAACCTCAAGCAATCCCGGGATGAAACATTGGACGAGTACTTGTCGTACTTCGATTCCATTGTGACGAGCTGCCCGCACCATGGATTCACAAACTTATATCTTCCTCAAAGGTTTCTCGGTGGGATGTTGCCACATGAGTGGAATAGGCTTAATGATGCGGCGGGAGGCACGGTGAATAACTTAGACATGGACGATCTTTGGCACTTGATCGATGATTTGGCCGAGAGGTCAAGACAAGATCAGGCCAAGCGGCTCGAAGAAATCGCCAACATAGTGCGCCAAATTCAGGCCGATCTGGCCAACACGGCTCACAAGCCGATGGTCATCAAAAAAGAGCTTACAATGGAGCCCACGGAGCCGGCAGAGGATGAGGACCCATGGTTGACTGAAGAAGAGCCGGTCAAGCCACTCGTATCGGGTGCAGGAAACGAAGAAAACGACTCGGAGTCAGTGCCGATCGCGTTCGAAAGAGACATTAGCTCGATGCTAATGTCTGAAGAGAACGCGCCTATAACTTTAAGGCCGGACGCGCCTCTAACGTCTACAGCGGACGCGACCCTCACTGATGCACAATCCAGGACTGACCATTTTCCTTCGTTTTCTATGCATGTAATAGCTTCTGAAGACCATGTGATCGATAATGATGAGCTGGGAGATGAGTTGGAGGCGAAGCATGAGCCAGAAAAACCAATGATTGAGCACCCACTCGCCACGAGTCAACAAGCGCCGCCCGAAAAGTGTAAGGACCCAGGTGCCTTCACAGTCACGAGAGATATTGACTCTTATGTTTTACAGATGGGAGATGCTAGAGATAACGATCCTCCTGCACCTATTTTGGGACGATCACTCCTCTTTGCCACAGAGACCAAGATTGACATGGGAATATGCTTGATGTCACTTGTGTTTGCTGGCAAGACATCGAACTTCCATACTTACGAGGATGCCAAACGTTCATACATGAAGAAGCGACCGAGACATGGCATGTCTGAATGGAAACCAGGATGGAGAAACACTAGAGCACGACTCGATGGACCAGTAGCTATGATCAAGGTGTCCTCGCGGACTCGAAAGGATGTAAAGGCGAACCCGCCTGATCGATGGAGAGCAGACCCGAGCACACCTTTGCACGATGATTTTGGGTAGACTGAAGGAGTAGCTGAGGCGAAATTTGACCTCACACGTCCATGGGATCCTAACTTGTGATCCCTAAAGAGGTACCGTCGAGCCAACGATGTAAAACAAAGGCGCTCGCAGGGAGGCAGCCCGGCAAATTTTTGAGTTTTTCTCGTTTTTTATTTCGTTTTATGTTTGTTTGAGTCTTAAGTCACTTTGTCTTTTGGGAAAGAGATACTTTTCATGCAGGAAACAGTGCACCTCAGTGTGGACCGCGCCAGCCCTCAACATTAGCTGACCGCGTTAGCCTTCGACGTTAGGTTAATGTCAACACCAGACGCGGCATTTTATGCCAAAAACATTAGCTCTAGGAGGAAACGCGCATAAAAGACGGCATTTTATGCCAAAAACATCGCAATGGCAGATCAGACCTTTAGACAGTCGACGGATTGCTGGAAATGGACCGCTGATCAGAAAAATATGAGCCACATGCCATTGCAAAGGTGACTCAATTTCCTACAACTCTCTAGTTCACACCGAGAGCATCCGAGGTCATATAGAAGGTCAAATCCAGAGTTGAAGTCAGAACAGGCGTGCAGAAAGAGAATCAGACTCAGTGTGGATCGCGTTCGAAGGAGACATTAGCGATAACGTTAACGTAAGGTACGAACGCGAAAATTAACGTCTCTTTCGAACGTGATGATGACGTCATCAACGCGTTTTGATGACGTCAGCAAGGCCGAAACTTGGAAATTGAGCCCAAAAACAGACTTGGAAACCCTATTTTTTGCTATAAATAAGATCCTTGGGTTATGGTTTCCATCATCCAACTTTCTACGAAGACCAAGACGGCTCTGGAGAAGACGCAAGCTTTCGACGAGAGAGAAGACTTTTCTACTTATCATTATGTTTTACATGATCATGTGTAGCTAAACTCGTTATTCAGTTTAGGGTTTCGTTCATTGTGACACATGTTTTGAGACTTCGCCCTTAATGCTATTTCATGTTTTACTAGTTCTTGTGCTTATCTTATGAATTGACTTGTTAGATTAAGTGGAAGCTTTGTCGCAAAGCTTAATT
Organism: Rhodiola chrysanthemifolia; assembly: GCA_033675395.1. Lineage (NCBI taxonomy): Eukaryota > Viridiplantae > Streptophyta > Magnoliopsida > Saxifragales > Crassulaceae > Rhodiola > Rhodiola chrysanthemifolia. The sequence continues at coordinate 16,279,517 of CM066207.1, forward strand.
GAGCAGTTAATTCTTATCGTTAATATCTACTGGAAACTTTGTCGTAAAGGTAGATCGTAACACCTAGATTTAATAATACCTTTGTCGGATTATTTGTTTAGGAAAGAACTAGAAGTCTAACACCTTTGTCGGGTTAGGTTGTGGTGTATCACCTTTGTCGGGATACTTAGGGTTGTTACCTTTGTCGGAATAACCACACTTAGAAATATGAAATTAGATATTTAGCAGTCAATGATAAACATGTCACAATACAAACCCTAAGCTGAACACTCTCTCTGATTGGAATCTTTTGCTCGTTTGCACTCATTATTGCTCACAAATCCCCCTTTTTAATTGTTTTCAGTAACAACTTCAGCAACACCAGCTCCCTTGGGTTCGACCCCTACTTGCCTCTCTACTAGTTGCTTGCAGGGAAAATTATAAATATTAAATTTGACGCGTCAGACGACGCGCGTCAATCTACCATATCAAATACTGTTAAAGGGGCCAGTTCACTATAGTTGGATGTATCCGATGGAGAGGTATGCCAGTTTTATTTTGTTAACTACATGCACTTATATAAATTTAATTGATTTTGTAAAAATGCTAATTTTCTACACACTTTATACAGACAAATTGGCCATTACAAGAGGTATGTGAGGAATACCCGATATCCAGAAGGATGTATTGCCGAACAATATGTAGCGCAAGAGTGTGTTACGTATTGTAAGTTGTACATGGGGGAGATCGAAGATACAACAATAGAGCAGGACGAAGAAGAATGGTGGAACATATCGGTAGTATCCAATGTCATCAAGCCGATGGGATACCTTAAAAGGAGGCAACTCCTAGATTATCAGATTGATGTGGATCGTTGGTGTGTTTTAGAAAGTTGCGAGGAGGCTAGAGAAATTATTAACAACCATGAGGAGAACTACCTTGAGGAAAATCCTTTTGGCGACAATGATTCAAGAATTGATGATTTTCATGTGCATTTTCTAGATAAGGTAACTTATAAATTCATAAATTTTAGCTACAAACTTGTATTCACATAATTAAGTGCACTAATGTTAATGTTACAATATTTATGTGCAGACTATTAACCTACAAAATGAAGGACCAGACAACTTTTCCAAAGAGCTTCACATTTTGGCAAGTAAGCCACAATGTCATAGTTGCTACACACATTGTGTTGTCAATGGCTTGAAATTTGTCGTGTGGGAGAAGGATCAACATATGAAGACCCAAAACAGTGGAGTAATGATACTCGCAGGTAATTACATCATATTGTAGTGTATATTAGGTAACATTTCTATTGTAACATCATGTATATGTGATGTTGGGCGATAATCATTTTGATGAAGACAATATTTGTGATATTGCAGGAGGCATTAAATACTATGGGATTCTGCAAGATGTTATTGAACTCAAGTACGCCGAAGGAATACCGGTAATGCTCTTCCATTGCAAATGGTTCAATACCGACCCGGTAGATGGAAACATGAAGATGGACCATGGACTGCTCTCAATTGACACTTCTAACACTTGGTATGATGATGCTCCATATTGTCTTGCAAAGCATGCACAACAAGTGTTCTACTTAGAAGATCCGAAGTTGGGAGATAATTGGAAAGTTGTGAATGTGGTTACTCAAAGAGGCACTTATAGTCACTCTTGCATATCTCGGGGTGAAACTTCAAATGTCGTAGAGGAAGCTTATCAAGAAGATGGCACAACAAACATTCCCCCTTACATGTCAAATGACCTTGAGGAAGATGACATTGAAGAAGGATTGAAGACCCCTCACAGATTCCCGCTTTACATTATGATTACCACAATACAATGGATATTGAAGAAGAGGAAGCTGAATTTGTTGATGAAGAAAATGCTGATGAGGATGAGGATGAGGATGAGGATGAACTTGAGTACAAAAGTGACCATGTTAGAAGTGAAGATGAATATGGCAGTGATGATGGGGTGATGAAGATGATGATGGGTTTCTTTAAGGTGATGGTAAGGGATGATGCTGAAGTGTTTGGAAGTTTCAATGACATTATTTGTCATTGTGTTTCTGGTGTTTGTTAATTAATTAAGTGTCTAGGGATGGAAGTAATGTAAACTCAATTTGAATCTGTTATGTACAATACCACTTATGTGACTATCTAAGTTTATCTCTGTTACGTAAGATGAAACAATATGTAGGCAGCATGTTGAAAACAGATGGGCCGGAAAAACTAAAAAAATTTGGGGTGTATTTCAAAGTTCATTTTTTTAATTCTGTCTTTATGCGACTGTCATTTGAATGTAGTCGCATAAGGGAAGACCGACATTAACCGTACACGTGTCCAAAATGTTACACACGTTGTTGGATTCAGGCGATACACATCTCCAAAGTTAGGGTTATTGTCTCATTTCACTCATCCTATACGCTGCAGCCGCTCTCATTTCTCTCATCCTACACGCTGCTGCCACTCTCACTTCTCTCATCTCCGTCATTCACACCACCAATATGCCTCCTAAGAAGCATTCTCTTTCCGATGTAGCCGATGCAACATTTGCAAAGCGCGAGACGATGAAGCTTCGCTCACCCAACAGCCGAAAGCCAGCAAATGTTCACACTCCCGAGCCGATTGCAAAGAAGCAAGGCCAGGGAGGGAAGAAGCCACCCCTAAAGCACCCCCAAAACCACCAGCATCGAAACCTCTTCCTCCCAGACCGGCGTCCACCACCGACAAGTCAGAAAAAACCCTAAATGATCCACCGGCCACCAAGGTCGTACATGCAACCCCCAAAAAAACTAAATTTGTCCAGACCATACTCAGAAGAAGCCCAAGATGTTCTTCCAAGTTGTGAGTCCAAAAACCACACCAAGCCCTAGATCCAGTTACTGCAGTCATCATAGTTCCACCACCTCCTGCTAGCAAGTACCCTATGAGGAAAGTGCCTGTCAACTCCTCCGGTGGTTGATATCCATCGCTCACGCCTTCTCCAGTCACCTCTTTTCAACACAGTTGAGGAGGATGACCATGTTGAGGAAGATGAAGACCATGTTGATGACGATGAAGCTATGGATAGAACTCCGGTTCAAGCCCCTGATGAAAATACGGAAGCCCCTGTTGAAAAGAATATTCAAGCCCCTGCTAAAAGAGAACAAGTTAGTGGTCTGGAAGGCTCTGATGAGAACATAGAGCCTACTGATGAAGATGTTGAGGAGGAACCCCTCAGTATCCGGTCTAGGAGGTCTATTTCTCCAGGTAATGTCAAGTTAATTTGTCATTATTTTTGAATTTTTTGTGATTGTGTAATTGATGCGCTTGTTGATCTACCAATTTTTTGTGATTGTGTGATTGATGCGTTTGTTGTCTGTTTGTTACCAGCGCCTACTGCTGAGCCGGGAAAGAAAAGAAAGCGGCGTGGTATCGTCTGTGGCACCAAATTGGCTAATTTGGTGCACAGTCTGGGGACCAAGATAAAGATTGAGTGCTCAGTGGAGGCCGATGGTCCAGTAAGTGAGAAAATTCGAAGTATGGTGGCACACCAAATTGGTGCATGTGTTAGACAGAAAGTACCCATGTTAGCCCCAACCTACACTGAGCTTGATCCGAAACACTGGGATATAGTTGTGAACTACCTGAGCATAAGTCGATCACTGGTTCTTATATGCATTTCAAATAAGTATTTGTCTTATTTTTCACTATAATTATGTGTGTAATTTATCAATTGTTTTTGCTGGCTCACTTCTTCCTACCAAAAGACGACACATTGCTATGGGCATTCATTAGTAGGAGTGCAAACAGCCGTTATAAAGATTGGAAGTCTGATTGCCACACTCATTATCTGTTACACGGACGCAAGGTACCCAAAGAGTTCACGCACCGGAAGGAAGAATGGACCTGGCTTGTGAATCACTTTCAAGAGCCTCTTCAGCAGGTGATATATTATTTAATAGGTTTAGTTTTTTATTAAGTTTTATTCTATATGTTACTGGTATAGTTAATTATTTGATTTTTTATGAAGGCCTTTTCTCTGAGGATGCAAGGAAAAAAAAATAAACCACCGTTTGGGTAAAACTACATTCGGTATGTGATCTGTGAAGCACCTTCAGAAAGGACACAAAGCACCCCTTATTGCTACATATGCAGAAGTGTACTCTCAGGAGCCTGGAAGTGATGCAATCGTGGTAATTTTCTGAAACTTTCTTTTCTATTTTATATCTTCATATATTAAATGGTGGAAATGTTACATATGTTCATGTATCGGAAGGGATTATTCTTGTGTGAACTTGGACTGTGGATTAACAATGTGTCCACTTTATTTGTGCTTGTGTGAATACTGTTTGATGTCACTGAGGATGAAGTGAATGCATTTTAATTGTGCAGTTTAACTTATTGTAGTTTTCTGCAGTTTATTTGCGTGTCATGTTTTTATTTATGATTTTAATTGGACTCATACACGGGACAAAATGAACGCTAAATTGAAGCAGATAATGGATGAACTGTCTGATGACCCCAGCATAATCGTCGACCCCCTCCCCACTGATGTTCAGCTACAAATCATAACCAAAGCATTCGGCCATAAAAAGGGCACTCATATATCAGGAGTTGAAGGAAGTATGAGGAGGCTTCCTCGCCCCGGAGGTGGGGCGTCAAACCATGCACTAAAAGAAGAACTTATTAGAGCGCGGAAGGAAGCCACCAAAAAAGACGCTGAGTTTGAAGAGAGGCTGAAGGCACTAGAGGATATGGTCCGAGGAGGTGGAGGGGGGGACGGCAGTTGGGTGCAATGTCTCAGATGGTGCAAGCTTCGGGTTGGGGGACTCTCTGAATTTGAAGAAAGTTGCTAAGGTTTTTTGAATCATGACTCTTAAACTTGGTTTTTTGGATGATTACTCTTATGAACTTTGTTTTGGATGGTCATCGGTTGACTTTATTTCTGTATTGGATTTTGGTAATGTTTAACTCTGTAAATTTGGTTTGATGTTCTGGATGAAACAAGTTTCCAGTGTAATAGTTTCTTGTTCTAGTATTTGAATTTGTAAAACAGATTTAATTTACGTTATATATTGCGACTATAATGACATAATAATTACCAAAAAGTAAAATAATGCGTCACGCTGAAAACATAATACATACTTACGCGACTGACAAATGATCACAAATTAACCTATGCGTTTGAATATTTGACACATAACTTATGAACTTACGCGCACTACTACAGCAGAGGGATTATGCATCGATTTTCGAGGGCCTTATGCATCGGTTTTGATCCGATGCATAAGCGAGCGATGCGTAAGGGTCGGACTTTATGCATCGGTTTTAGTCTAAACCGATGCATAATGTCTACCCTTATGCATCGGTTTTAGTCTAAACCGATGCATAATTGCTGCCCTTATGCATCGGTTTTAGTCTAAACCGATGCATAATTACCTAAATGTTTTGGGCAGATTTGGCTTATATTAGCTCAAATCCACCCTGAAATTTTTACAAATATCGATCAATTACAAATACCCTGCTGTTCAATTACAAATGCACTGTTGCTCAACAACATCGACATACATTCATTTCAAAAAGATCAAATTGAATATACAAGTACACATCTTTCTTTCCATACAACAATGCCAACACAAAAAGTTAATATTCGAATACAAACAACAAACCTAAGATTGTTGTCCTAAAACGACTGGGTAACGATCGCTTATATAGTTATACAAGTAGGCGGCAGTCATTTCCCTTACTTCATCGATCTTCGAGTCTTCGTATGATTCACTTCCATTAGGAAAACACTAGAAACAATGAAAAGCAAGATAAAAGTAAGTCAATACATAAAAGTTCCAATTAGTTCAAACCAAACCAAAGTCACAACTTAGAGAATAATACAAGTCTAAAAGATTACTTGAACAAGTCAATACATAAAAGTTCCACTTTCTACTCATCATAAATCCACTACAAGAAGCATGTAAATAATATTATTAGACTTAGAACAAGTTAGGTAACCTAAATGTTCATGTTCAAAAAATAAACATAGTAAAAATAAAAGAATACCATAAGATGATAAGAATACCTTGTGTGAAATCGAGAGAGGAGAAATGTAGCAGTAGGTTGAGGAATGCAATGAGCAAAGGCTGAAGTACGCTAGATTTGTAAAAAACCAGTTAAGAATTGAATTGACAAGCAGAAATCATGAAACATGAACAACAGAACTAAATATATACATACCTTATGTGACGGTGCTCGGAGAATAAAAAGAGCAATATGACTTATATGCGAGGGACGAGAATACAATTCAAGACCTAAACCAATGAAACGAAACACCATTAACCGATAGGAAAAATTATGTGACTACACTTTGCACAACATCATCCTAACAAGAAATCATACCCTAACAATGACATCCGAACCCTACCAAATCCATGAAATTCATATTCAATGAAATATAAACCCTAATGAATTCGATTCATACTCAAAGCACCGATGCATAAACCCTTATAAACCCTAATAAATCAGTCAAATACATCATCAATCAATCTGAATCCTAAATACCTTTGACTGTTTGCTGGCGATGGAGGACTGCCGCATGTGGACTTTCAAGATGCGAGGACTGGCGAGCTGCGTGGACTGGCGAGCGAGGACTGGCCAAGAAGAGCGAGAATTGGCAATCGAAGCGACGGCGAGCTACGGGGACTGGCGAGCTGCTGGGACTCGAGCGAGCAACTGGCGACGGAGGGCGAGAAGACAACGACGACGACGAATGGAAAGCGAAGCAACGGCAACGACGATGGCAGGACGGAGCAGCGACGGTCGGAGGCGGGCAACGGATTTGAATCTCCAGTAAGAAATTTTTACGAAACGGAGGATGAATTCGCAGTGTAAAAACGATTTAGGGTAATTCGACATTATGCATCGGTTGGACAGAAACCGATGCATAAGCTACCATATTATGCATCGGTTATACAAAAACCGATGCATAAGCCTTGCATTATGCATCGGTTTTTGTATAATCGATGCATAATCATTACATTATGCATCGGTTCTATACATAACCGATGCATAATGTAAAAACCGATGCATAATCCAAAACACGGAACCGATGCATATTCCCCCTCCTGTAGTAGTGGCGACTGACAAATGATCATAAATTAACATATGCCTCTGAATATTTGACACATAACACATAACTTATGCGTCTAACATTGTACAATATTTACTTATGCGACTTATTTTCATGGCATGTGAAGGTTTCCCAACATGGTATTACTTTACTTATGCGACTGATCATGTCCTAGTGCGGCTACAAGTCCCAAGTCACATAAGGATCCTTATGTCACATGTGTGTTTAGGTCAGTCACGTGAGACCTTATGTTACATGCGTTATGCGACTGGAAAAGTCCTTACGCGACATTTTTCGATCAGTTACAAAAGTGTCCATCTGGTGTAGTGATGATTACCACGTGATAATTTGGAAACACTTAAAAGGTATTTAGCAATCTGAGGAACATGCAAGATGTTGTTGAGGTTTAAAGGTTTGGCAGATGCATTTGCAGAAAGAATAGAATGCCCTAAATGAAAAATGGGAAGAGACTTACCATCCCCGACCATGAGTCGATCATTACCTTCGTAGTTGGATTGAATGTTGAGCTTGCTAAGATCACTAGCCACATGATGACTAGCCCCAGAATCAACAAACCAGGGATCACCAAAATCAGAGGGGCTACTACTAGAAGCAAAAGCGTTGTTGACAACAACGTCTTACTGAACTAATACTTTCGAGCGCTCGTTTCTTAAGTTAGTTCCATCTTCCTTTTCTCCCTAATCAAACAAATCTCAACCCACCCTAATCTGCCCATAACACACAAGTTCCATGGCAATCCCAAATAGAAATCGTGGTCGGCGTTGTCTTGTTGACGACCCCATCTTCACCATTGTCTTTGGACACCTAAAAGTGTAGCCTAGTTCATCTCTGATTGGTCGAACTTATACTTTGAATCATCATTATCCATGATCTTCAAATAGGAAAAAAAAGCCGACGTAGAACCCAATTATTGCCCCAAGTCACAGAACTTTGGCGACCTCATGATTTTCTCCAAATCCGACTTTGCTGCTAAGAAATTAGTGTTTTCCTCGACGCATCTTGCAGCAGAATAGCAACTGGCAGAAAATTGATTCCTTTAATTGCAAGTCTATGACCAGAATCGGAACAATCGAGAGATAAACATATCCGACACTACATATCTCATGGCACGCCATCCCAATTCAGTAAGTCACCGCCGTTGTCAACCGTACTCTGTGTTTATTTGGTAGTTTAATACTGATTCTGCGTTCCTTATGGTGTAAAAGAGACACGGCGTAATGTGATATTTTAAGGGCGTATAGAAATTAAAACGCTATTGGCAACCTCACTTTAAAGAAAATGAGTATTTTGAAACACAAATTAGCAAATTGAATACATTGGGAAGTAATTTGCTCAAATTGAGCAAATTAGAAAACTTCTAATTAATAACCTGGATTTTAGTTGAATTTTTTTTTTCCAAATTGCTTCAAAGCAGATTGATTTCCCTTTCTACTCAATCTCCAAATTCGTTAAGGCGTTGTTGTCAATGGCGACGTTGCCTATTGATCTTTTTACTCGATACAATGCTGAATCACGAGCTTATGCGGCAATTTTTTTAGGGAGATAATTTCTCCTTTATTTTCTCTCTCAAAATCCCGTGCGTAAATCCCTCCATTTTCCGCCGAAGTCTTCAGCTAGGTTTTAAAGTCAATTAATCCTATTGAATAATGACAGAGCACATCGTTGAGTGCTAAGCAAGATAAATTTATAAGTCCACTACTCGCGACTTCACTATTGGGTAGTAAAGCGGTAAGTAGGGGTCGAACCCAAGGGAGTCAGTGTGGATTAGTTGTTCTTTTAAAAAGAAAGAAAAGAAAGTATATACAATTGGTTTTTTTTGGGTTTTGTTGGTTTTTTAGACAGAAAGTAAAGTGCTAAATTAAGTGCTTGAAGGACAAGACTTACGAAAAATAAATGCTTGAAGGACAAGACTTGCGGAAAGTAAATGCTTGAAGGACAAGACTTGCGGAAAGTAAGCAGTTGATATGGGACTGAAAGTAAAGTAACAGGTGATATTGCAATTAAAGGAAAGATTCGGTCTCAGGGGTCTTGTATCATAGTCTGTTTATCATCGACCTCTAATGATCATACTAAGTGTTCAAAAGTGTATCAAGGCCATTTCAAGCACTCGATTTGCCACACCGTCTAGCCCATTTCAAGGCATAGAGCACTTGTTCTATTTAGACTAATACCCCATTTCAAGGTATATTAGCCTATGTGCATCCATTTGATCAATCATTTCCGATCAACCAAATGGTGTTTTAAAGAGGTCGAACTCCTCAGATAAGCTTTGCCATTTCAAGCATCCACTCAACCTTGGAAGTTCTGACCTAATATGTGGCACATAGAACAAGTTTTGAACACAAAGAGGCATTTAAGAGAAGGGTCTAAAACATTGTATGATACTAGTACACCCCTTCAACCGAATGAAGGGTTTAGCTACGAATATCCATGGAACAGGACATCATAGCTAAGTGCACTAAAAGTAAAGGGTTTTGGAAATCAAAGACAAGGAAAGTAAAGAGGGTTTCGGTTTTTGACAAGGAAAGTAGAGTGAGCAAGAGCAAGTAGAGAGCAATTGTGAGGAAATATGTTTGTGTATTGAAGTGTGAAGAAGAGAGATAATCTCCCAACTTCCTAATATGTAGCATGGGACATTTGATTTCTAAGGCAAAGGCCTCTATTTATAAGCAAAGGGAGAAGAGGAGAGCCATCCACTTGTACAATCCTCATCCAAAGCAGCCGGCCAGCTGTCCTCCCTTCAAAAGCCGCCGGCCAGCTTGTCTTCTTCTCCAAAAGCCGCCGGCCATAGGTGGCATTCCCCCCTTGGTTGAATTCTTCTCCAAAAGTCAACCTAAGTCAAAAGGTCTTTTGATTGCGGATTTGGAATGCTGAGGCAATTCTAAGACTAATGGTCGAAGTCGTTTTGCCGGAATCTTCCCGGAACCTGGTCGGAATCCCAAAACGGCCGGAATTGCCCTAGTTTGGCCTTGATCGGGCTTGAGCTGGTTCCACTCGGGCGTTTTGTCTGGGAAGTGAGATCACCCAAGTCATTTGGCATTTAGAACAACTTGGTCGAGCCAGATTTTCCAGATTTCATGGTTTGGTCGAGCGACTTGGTTTAGGTGCCTATGCGCACAGGGCCTTTGCTTTGGAATTGAGCCAACTGCCAATCTGCTCGGGCATTCTCCTCGGTTTTCCGACATTGTCCACCTTATTTGCCATTTTGATCACTTTGGTCGAGGTGGATTCGTCAGATCAGCTTGTTTGCCCGAGCAACTTGAATTCAGTGCTTGACAGTTTGGGCGTGGCTGGATTTGCTCGGGTCCTGGCTGGCCAGAGTTGGCTGGTGGTGCTTTTTTGGCACAAATCTCCCTTTTTAGGTGTGTTTCCTCTTTAGACTCCAAAATTGCCTGTATACATAAAACGACATTAACAAGCACATGTTCGTGCACTCAAAGTGCCTAATTCGGTGGGTTTAGTGTACTCGATGAATCGTATAAATACGCTCCATCAAATAATCAATTATTACCAAATCTAAGAAAATCCCATTCGGTGTTGTCATCCTCAGCTGCTTCTCCTCGGATTCACTTTGTCAAATGCGATGATGAAATTAAGCGTATGAGAATGACTGCGGCGAAGGTTGATTGGCGAAAATGGTGGAACGCAACCACACCTCATAGTCAACACTATCGGAAGCGGCGGCGATCGAGCACGAAGTTTATGCGCGAATCGGGCCTCCTCAATAAGCCTAGCGACGTCTATCCAATATGCACAGGATTTTTAGAGAAAATATAGGAGAAATTATCAACTTAGGCGCTGTTACTAATAGTGCCTATAAAAATTGACACATAAGTGACAGGTGTCGTTGTACCCGTCAAAAATAATATTTCTTATTCCGACTAGCAAGTGGTAAGTCGGGTCGTATCCACAGGATTGATATGAGAATATGTTCACTAAGTATGAAAGTGACAATGGGAAATTCAATTAATTAAATAAAACAAAAGCACAAGCAACAATGATCACTTATCAAGAGAGCAATCGTGACACAAATTCAAGTATATAATATCAAAGAGAAGTGCAAGCTAGAACTTTCGACTGTGATGCAAGACCAAATCATTGACAAATCCGTTTTGATTTCTAATGTTCTACAACTTAGAGCTCCCCCGCTAAGGTTATACTCCCCGTTCTAGTACTTAATCTCGCGCTAGCGATAATCAAGACCCTAACTCGCTAGAGTTGCATGAAGATTTGAACAAGTTGTCCTAGGGTGTTTAATCCTAGTGGTATATTACTCGTGTCCTAGTTTGCTATCCCCGCTAGGTTGCTAGTAAACTTGACAATCGGAACCAACTAACAAACTAGAGCTCCCCCGCTAGGGTTCCACTCGTGTTAACAAAGTCAATTCCTTAAACAACGCACAGTAATATGACACAAAACACAGAAATCAATATAGGTCTCAAGTCAAAACATCACAATGTCGAGTTCTAGCCTACACATATGAGTTTAGCTACTCATCGTAAGAGAATACATCATCAAGTTTTGAATAGAATGAAACGAAGTTACTAATGATGAATTCTCCACCAAGCTGCAGCTCCACTCCAGTACTTGAATCCAGCAACGAATCCACGCTCAAGCTTCTTCGATTGGAATCCTACTCCAAGGGCTCTCTTCTCCAAATCGAACTTCGAACGAACCTAAACGAATCTGATTTTTCTTTCTTAAGTCCAGAGCAGCCGCCTCTCCTCTGTCCCCTCGAGTTCTGTCTGTTCTTCTCCCGAGATTGCAACTTCGAAATAATGAAATTCGACTGCCAGCTGTCTCCGCGGACGTCTCTTGATTTAACGTCCGCGTAGGTCTTAACAATTATGGAAATTCTTCAGGCCTAAGCGACTATAATCCTTCAGGCCTAAGCGAACTGCACTGACTCAAACTTCCAGCTCTTCGGACTTCATTTCTTCGGCGCAAAACATCTTCTAATAGGCTCCCTTTAGCCGATATTCCTTCCATGGTCTCCGAATGCACCTGAGAATGAAAACTACACACAGGTAGTGAAATAATACACAGGCAACCACTAAGAGACGGAGTTTTAACATAGAAAATAGTCGTACAACTACGACTTATCAATAACCCCGTGACTCGGCATTATATAGAGTATATACAACACTAGGCATAACGCGTTGTGGTCAACAACACCTTTGGTCTTACGCGCCGTTGTAAAAAAGGACGGTGTGTATTTTAGAAAATGAATTTAGAGATTAAGTAGAAAGGGAAAGCAATTATTGATTTTTAACAATTTGGAAATTTTTTTTTAATTTTAGTTCCACTATAAATCGAGAATTAAACCAAAGGAGTCACCCGTTACGGTAGGTCGAACCGTTCAGTTCAACCGCCGACTCCACCTATTGTCCGAAAAGAAAAACACAATTAATCCCTTCTCCAAAAGCAACAACATCAACACGTCATCTCTCTGATTTTCTCTCGAGCGATCTTCTCAGATTCGAGTTCGGCGGTCGATGAGAAAATATGATCGCATCAACGCGTACCTACCAGACGAATTGATAATCGAGATCTTCCGCCGCCTCGATGCCAAGTCCAGCCGCGATGCCTGCTCCCTCGTCTGCAAACGCTGGCTCAAGCTCGAGCGCCTTAGCCGCACCACTCTCCGAATTGGCGCTTCAGGAAGCCCCGACCTCTTCGTGCATATTCTCTCGCGCCGGTTCAGTAACGCTACCAGAATTTTTGTCGATGAGAGGCTGTCGATTGCGCTCCCGGCCCCTCCTGTAAGAGAGTTTGTTGATCCGGAATAGGTTTTTGTTGAATTAGCGTGTTTGGTTGCGTGGTGAAATGTGATGCGATTAGATGCATGCAATCTGATGTCGATAGGGAATCTGAATATTATTGATTTGGAGTGAGTTGATGTTGACTTTAAAGCTCTAGGCATGGCATTAAGCTAAATTGAACACTTTCTTAGTTTTTATCTGTTTTATTATCTTGCTGATGATGCATTATCATGGTTTAATTAGAAAATCATTGGATCCTTTTTTCCAGCAGTGGTTTGATTTTTTGGGTTGTGGTGAATAGTTTTACGGTAAACTCACAAGGGAGCCCCATTGGCTCCTGAGATCAATCAATTCTTAAAATAGTCAGCAAATCATCACCAGGAAAAAGGTTGTAATATGAAAAACCAGCTTTTGGATTGTTTCATCTACCTCTATATGCATTTCATGATTAAAAAGTTGGACTGTACGATAGAACAACATGAAAGGCGTAATGATCTCACTGGAGCTCGTTTGTTTTCAAATATGGACACATGTTGTAATGTTAGAGTTTGTTCCTTGTTCTAAGTACAAGCCTACAAGGATCTGATAGTTGTTTTTTAAATTCGATTGTCAGGGAAGAAGGCGTAACCATGGCCAATCTTCTAAATCATCTCTAAAAGTCAAGTCTAGCTCTATATATAATGATTCTGATGATGGGGAGCTGGAAACATACTGTTTGTCTGATGCCGGACTGACTTATGTAGGCGAGGGATTTAAGAAACTTGAAAAATTGAGCTTGATCTGGTGCTCGAATGTCTCAAGCGTTGGGTTGATATCCTTGGCTGAGAGGTGCAGAGCTTTGAAGTATCTGGATTTGCAGGTGCTTGCTTACTTGTTATCAATTGTAATTTTCATGTACCATAATATTTTTGTTGTTTAAAAATCGGTTGTATGTTATGCACTCCATGCATACTGCCTGTTACGAATGGAACAACTTATGTTATAGATAATAGGAATATGCTAAAAGACACGATAACGTCGATAAGTATGGTAACATCTAAAGACATAACATAGTAAGCTATTAAAGATAGCTTATGGGAAGTTGCTAAAGAAAGAATATAGAAATCCACCGAAGTTGGCCTATAATAATATACTAGTATATCTTAACAGCTCCCCTCAAACTCATGTAGATAAACATCATGAGTTCGGAAATATAGAAATTGTGTTTTGAGACTTTGCGTATGAAGAAGCCTGCCATAATGCAATAGTCGAACGGAACGGGCGCGGAAAGAAACATCATGTGCGGGTGTTGATCCGAAATTGAATGTCGGTCCCAAGAAACCAAGAGAAATACTAATTGCTAGAGAAGATCTAAAAACTTCGATGGTCAGAACAGACTGGAACACATCAACGAATGAGAAGAGACTGGAACGCATAAACGATTGAAGACGCTGAAAAACATGTGCAATCAACAACAGGATGAAAGAGAAATCAATCGATTTTTAACTAGTATCTCAACAACTCTTAACACAAATATCTCCTTGGGGGTTTTTAGCAATGGAGTAGACGGCGAGAGGGTGTGGCAAGACGCGATTACGGTGATGGCGATGGATGGCGAAGGCGATTCAGCGAAAGGTCGCGACATGGCCGGCAGATATGTAAAAAAGTATGGTCTATGACGAAGCAGTTTGATGGTTGGTAACTGTGGTAGGGTGGTGGGTCGTGAGTGATGGCACACCACCGCCCAATAAAAAATTGATCAAGAAAGACATCAGAGTTTGAGAAAAAAACTAAGGCTTTGATACCATGTTATGATTCTATATTAATAGACACGACAAATATGGTAATGCTCAAGTCTGAATATAGTTAGGCAATAGATAATGCGTATGGTAAGCTGCTAAAATAGAATACAGTAACCTAACCGAGACAACATATAATTATAAATTAATATGTCTCTAATAATACCAACTTACGTTTGAATACTGAATTGATTGATGCATTCTTAAACAAAATACATTTTAGGTACAACGTATATTTTTATATTTATCGTTTATAATTTGGACTTATATTATGCTCTTCATGTCATATAAGCTTTAAGTGTATGCCCTGGAACCTACTGAAGTACGCACTATTGTTGATGCCTTTTTTGGGGTAGCTTATTGATTCGCACTCATGTCAGTTACTAGCGGATGCTGGTAGTAAAGCTATACTATGAACCATAAGGATCGTACGTCTCCATTCAGTCACCTTTTTGTGTACATGTATGGTAGACTTTTGACACCGAAGCTTCTTGTCCCTGTTGCCACATTTAGGGATGCTATGTGGGAGATCCAGGCATAGCTGCTGTTGGGGAGTGTTGCAAACAACTTGAAGAAATAAACTTGCGTTTTTGTGAAGGTTTGAGTGACGCAGGTGTGATCAAGTTAGCAAAGGGGTGTTCAGATACACTAAAAGTAATAGGTATTGCAGCATGTGCCAAAATAACAGATGTTTCATTGAATGCTGTGGGCTCTCATTGCCAGAAACTTGAAACATTATCGTTAGATTCTGAGTTCATCCATGACGAAGGGGTATTGGCTGTGGCCCGTGGGTGTCCATTGCTGAAAGTCTTGAAGCTTCAATGCGTTAACGTAACAGATGAAGCTCTCCAGTCTGTAGGCTCAAGCTGTCAGTCACTAGAGCAACTAGCTCTTTATAGCTTCCAGAGGTTCACTGATAAGTAAGATCTTCAATAGTGCTATTTGAAAATTTTATCTTCAAATGAATTTATGTTTGCTATGCAATTATGACATTATGAATGTGTCTTTAATTACTATAGCATTAAATAATTTTCTGAAAGCCAACGTAAGTATATAGATTTGGGCATATACCACATTAATTTTTAGTGTTATCTTTTTTTGTCCTTCAGAAGCTTAAGGGCTATAGGAAATGGGTGCAAAAGGTTGAAGGATCTAACTTTAAGTGACTGCTTCTTCTTAAGTGATAAGGGACTGGAATCTGTTGCAGCTGGTTGCACTGAACTTACACATATAGAGGTCAATGGATGTCACAATATTGGCACAAATGGACTGGAGTCTATTGGAAAATCTTGCAAGTGAGTTGTTCTCCTAAAAGAGTCGTTGAACTGCATTTATTTTTCATGTACGCATGCTGGTCTAACTGAATGTAAACTGAAGGTCAAATTGCTATTGATTTTCATTGGCAAATAAAAGTTTGTGTATTGCAGCATGTTACCATTTGATAAACTGGTCACTTTCGCCAATGAACATAAATATTGGTTTTATTTCCTGACTTGCCTACAGTTATTTTGAGTTTTGAACCGGCTTTGATCAGTAGAGCTGGAATTTGATATCGGTGTTTGGGCATGAGATGAAGCAAACATCTGCTATGACGTCAGGCAATGAATAGTTATTTGGTAAATTTAGACTGACATGTTTTGAATTAAAAGCTGCCATTCTGTTTTATTTGTAGTGTGCTATTTTACATGTTTTCCATCTCTTTGTCATCTCAGTTGTCACGTAGCTCTGTTGCAGTCGTTTAAAATGTGTGGGTTTAGGGTGAAATACTTGTCGTGCACACTCCTTTCCATAAAAAATTGTTGAACTGAATGCACTCAGCTGTACTTTTCTATGGACTGAGAGATTATTTTTACAAATGGACCTATGTGTTGAGATTGCGAGGTTGGTGAATATGACTTACAGGCAACTCTTGGAATTGGCTCTTCTCTACTGTCAAAGAGTTAGCAATCAAGCTTTAGTTGAAGTTGGCCATGGATGCAAATTTTTGCAAGCTCTTCATTTGGTTGATTGCTCTAGCATTGGAGATGCTGCCATATGTGCCATAGCTGAAGGCTGCAGGAATTTGAGGAAATTACACATTCGGCGATGCTATGAGGTTTTTTCCCTTGACTTTATATGTCATTACTCGGCCAGTGTTTGATTGGTGTGAACTATCATTTACTTTCATGCATTTTTTCAGCATACCGATTTCGTATGACTGGCTTCTGATGTGTCATTGAATAAATACAAATTTTTCTGGGAGTCGATGATTTTTCTAACTTAGGTAAACAAAAAGGAAGAGTGAAAAACTGTATAGTTTGGTTGACCATGTTATCATATTCCGAAGAATTCATTTGGGACTTTGAAACTTAAAAGAAATAATAACCCATAAAATGAAAATGGAAACAATTAATATCAATTCTGGATTTTTTTTTCTCAACAAAATAAATAATGCCTTGCTGCAATTTTCCTCCTGTTTTGCCCTGTAATTCTACTTGCATAGCCACTAAAAATAATACTTGACGTGTTCTGATACATAATGTTATGTGTTAGGTTTTTAAATTTGCAGTTGTTTGTTGAATTTGATTGCAGTCTTTATGATTTTTCAAGTTATATTGTAGACCGGTGTCAGAATATTTAAAGTTTCATCTCAGCAATTTTCCTTGACTAGATCGGGAATAAAGGGATTGCCGCCGTTGGTCATAACTGCAAGCACCTCTCAGATCTGAGCCTACGATTCTGCGATAGGTAACATCCCCACTGTCTCATTGGCATTAATTAATCTCCCTTTGTCGTAGTAGATCCTTATTATTTTACCAGTCATTCGTCGCATACAGTGTAGTGTTTTCACTCTATAACCAACATGGGTTTGCTTGTTTCCTAGATAAGGATTCATATGTGAACCCTTGTCTAATATGATTTATGTTTCCCGTACAGTGAACTCACTTAATGCTTTTATCGTTCATTTCGTTGATGTTATCATCTGTTACTGATCAAATCTCTGTTTCCAGGGTTGGAGATGAAGGTTTGATTGCTGTTGGTGAAGGATGTTCGTTGGAGTATTTGAATGTAAGCGGATGTCATCATGTTGGGGATGCTGCAATTATAGCAGTTGCAAGAGGTTGTCCGGACCTCAGATATCTAGATGCCAGTGTACTCCCGGTGGGATGTCTTGCCCTTTCAAACCCTTTTTACAATATATGCTACTAATTCCTAAACAAACATGTCCATGTGTTTCTTGAACGCATTTAAAAGCATTGCATTGAATTTAATTTATTCTTTAGCCTCTAAAAGCTCATTTATTGAACCTCCAGAACTTGGGTGACATGGCAATGGCTGAGTTGGCGGATGGGTGCCCTCAACTGAAGGAAATAGTATTATCACACTGTCACAAAATCACAAACGTTGGCTTATCCTATCTTGTCAGCAAGTGCAAATTGCTTGAAACTTGCCACATGGTCTATTGCCCAGGTATCACATTCGAAGGAGTTGCAACAGTGGTCTCAGGTTGTGCCAATATAAAGAAGATCCTTGTTGAGAAAGGAAAGGTCAGCGAAAGAACCAAACGAAGGGCTGGATCCATAATTTCCTACCTTTGCGTCGACCTATGACATGGCTTTGAGTTTATACAAGGTTCTTGTTTCTTACATGATATGTATCAATAGTAGGATCAACAATACTGTAACATGTATAGAGAGTACTGGCTGAACTATATGATGTTCGTAGGTACTCCTGTAGTCTTTGTACTGAAGGGATTGATGATTATGTGAATAAACAGTGGTTTCAAATATGAATCCAAAACTATAGAATGTAGCAAACCTCGTTGGAGAGTCTCATGTCACTGTACTTCTTTAGGCTAGGTGGCCCAGCCGCTCTTCGTCATGCTCATACAGTGTGTCAAGGATATTTCTGCCTGAAGAGAAGGTCGAGTCCATTAAAGGGTATGCACTTGCTGACTAAGATTTGAGCTTGTTCCTTGCAGCTCAAGAGAATGCTAATGTTAGTCTAGAGGGTCTTCGAGAAAAAGAAGAGAGTGGAGGCAGATTTGGAGGTGGAGGTCGTGGAGGCTCTAGTGGTGGAAGCGATTTATTGGGGGAGGAGGAAGCCGTGGTGGTAGATTTGGCAGTGGCTTCAATAACAGATGGTGATGTTCTTCCTACAGAAATCATAGTAACATATATTCTGCCCGAAGACATTTACTCTATTCATGAACACGCGTCTGAATGGAGTTTGGTCTCATTCGCATGCCTAGCAATTTTGTTATGTGCTTCAAGCTTCAACAGAGCAGGTGGAACCGTTGAATTTTTTGTTCTAATACTCTTTTGGCATGTTTTATCAACAACAAAAAAACAAAGATACATTTGCATTATAAGTCAGACAAGGAGCAGTGGAGCACCATTGAGGCTTACATCTCAAATTGACCTAAAAGATTGTAAGATTAGGAAGCTCTCATCCCACGGCCCAACCTTTTTTTGTACGGTCTTGACCCAAGGAAGGGTACACCATGATAAGCCCCAAATGACCAAGTGTTCAAGTCCAATGCATTTCTCCATTTTACCTCTTATGCCACCTCCAAATATATATGTCGCTTAAATTGAATATATGTTTCACTGTAACTATACAACAAACCACTTGTCGCATACGCGGATGTTGTATATGTTTCATGATATAAGCTTATGTAACATAGCTGAATAAGTGGTTGCATAAAAGAAATTGAAATGCAACGTGATTAGGAGTTTCTATATAAACTAACCCACTTCGAAATTCAAATCTCTCATTTGCACCGCTCGAAACTCAAATATCTGGACCACCCAATTTTGGTTAATACCGGTTCCTCACCGGTATTCTTCATTTTTTTACAATGGCGATAGTAGAGAAACTGGTTATAACGATTTGAGCTAATACCGGTTTCCCTGGAACCGGTATTAGTAAAAATTGCTGATGTGGTCCGGTTTGGGGCCGACGTGGACCAACCAAACCCCATTAGTGCCAACATGGCATCCAACTCGAATACCGATTCCACAGGAACCGGGAATATATTGATACCGGTGCCACCGAAACTAGTATTAGGCAAACAGGCTTTTCAGACCTGGTCAGGGCATCACGGACCCAGTTGGAATGTGACTAAACTAGAAAGATACCGATTTGAGGGAAATCGGTATCCTCTGCAGCAAAACTGTTCCATGGAACAGGCTTTTCAGACAACACGGACCCGGTTGGAAATTGACTAGACCAGATGATTATCGGTTTAGGAGAAACCGGAATAATTGTTCCCGGTTCCCGGGAAAACGGTATTATAATGTTACCGGTTCCTGGGAAACCGGTATCATTGTACTATAAATTCAACCTTAGTTTCATCATTTAAACACACAATTCAATCATCTCTTTTCTTGTTCTTGCCATTCTACAACTAACATGAATGATGATTCCGATGACGTGTTTATGTCCACATTGGATAATCCAATAATAGACGAGTATGACCGTGCTGAGATGGAGGAATTGGAGAATACTGCTGCCGAAAATCTAGATTCCGAAATATTTCAAAATCGCATCGTCTGGGATCATCCGGGTTTTTCTGATATCTCAGCATGGGAAACATTTCGACCATTCGATGAGAATGTGAGGGTGCACCATCCTCACTCCCCGTCACTTCAAAAAGGTACTACCTTTTGGAAAAAAGAGCTGACCATACTTGCTGTGCATAAATACTTCATTCTTAATCGGGTGGAGTATAGTGTAAGAAAGGCTGACACTACTAAAATGGTTTTAGAATGTCGAAAGGGTCAAGAAGTATGTCAGTGGCGCATTCGACTGGTGGTCATGCAACGAACAAGTTACTGGACGGTCCTCAAGTACCGAGGGGACCACGTATGGCATAACAACAACATCATATATAGTAACATCCACTTGAACGGGTGTTACATAGCGAGGGAGATGTGGAATGAGATGAGTGAAGACATGAGGTTCTCCGCCGGACAGATACGAAATATAATTCGGCGGGATTATGGGTATGAAATAAGTTATTTGAAGGCATGGCAAACACAACAAAAAGCGCTAGTCAACTTGTTCGGCAAATGGGATGAATCATTCAATAGGCTGCCACATTTGATGCAGGCTTTACAAGATTCTAATCCCCAAACATTTGTTTAGTGGGATCTAACACCACTTGATGATGGTACCATGTAGGTAAATCGTATTTTTTGGGCTTTTGCCGTATGCATCCATGCATTCAAGCATTGTCGTCCCTTAATTATCAATTGACGGCACGCATATGTACGAGAAGTACAATGCGAAATTGTTGGTTGCTATTGCTTTAGACGCGAACAACCACATACTGTCGATGTGCATTGTGCTTGTGGAGAGCGAGAACACTTCCTGCTGGAAGTGGTTTATGTCTTGTATCCGGGAAGGAGTCACCCAACGGGAGGGGTTGTGCATCGTCTCTGACAGGCATAATGAAATATTAGCTGCCATTCGTGAACCTGAATGGCAGGAGCCTATGGCATAGCATCGTGTATGCGTTCGACACTTGCAAAGCAACTTCTTGACGAAGGTAAAAGATATGATTTTGAAAGACAGACTTGGCGATGTGGCTGGGAACCCTTTTGCCCACTTTTTGCTCTAAAACTTTGGTTTTTCTTCGAGTGTTTGTTTTGCCCCCATTAAGAAAGTATATTGTGTCCCATAAATTCTTGACATTAAAACTAAGTTTAAATTTGTAAAGATTAATATAGATATTTTCTTAACAAAAATATAATAGATTCACTTCTTTTTTTGATTTCATTGTAACTGATAGAAAATTGGGTTAAGATCTGGTGAGAAGTGACATTAAGGTGAGAAATAAGAATTTATCCTGTCCATTAATATTTGTTAATCAACAGCCACGATTAGTTGATAATATTTACCAAAATTAACCTAATCTACGGTTAAAGGGTTAATTTCGTCACACAAAATATTCCAAAAAAACTAATCACGTTGATTTCGAACCTATCCCTTAATTTTGTGCTTCGAGACTACGGACGACATTCGACTCTGCCGCCAACGAATCGAAAGACGACGCCGAAGACGACGGCCATGGCCCGAAAGACGGCGACCGTAATCAACGAATCCGAAGACGACGATGAATCCGAAGACGACGACACACCCGAAGACGGCGACGAATCCAAAGACGACGACCGTAATCAACAAATCGAAAGATTCCGACCGAAGACGACCATTCATCACCTCCTCCGAAGAGGCCGATTCAAACATCGGGTGTGTTTTTTAACTACCGTTTAGGGTTTGCTAAATTCATCCTCAATTTGTCGGAAATAACAGTGCGATTTTTAGGGTTAGATGTTGTTCGGAATCTACAAATGCGTATCATAATCTGTAGCATAAGGCAGCTAGATGCGTAGAATATAATGGGTTTTGGGAGGGTATTAATACTTGCCATGTTGGGTTTGGGCGAAAAAGTGCTTGTTTTGTAAGTTCATTACGTTTATGACTTTCATATTATTGCTGTGATGCAAGGATTTATAATACGGAGTATAGGTATCATGGTCTGTAGCATATGTATCATGGCCTGTAGCATATGTATCATTATCCGTATAATTTGCAGCTATAATCCGTAGCATAGGTATTATAATCTGTAACGTTGGCATCATAATCAGTAGAAATTGTTAACATAGTCCGTAGCATGGGTATCATTTGCTTTATGTGCTGTTTCTCGTTTGTGAAACTCTGATTTTTCAATAATATATTTGGAGCTCATCGCAATATTTTTTTGGTGTCTGGGGAGCTAGCCCCTAATTCTCCTTCGAACTGTTTTCACATTTATATACGTTTGATCTGTAGAACAAAACAAGTTGGGGATCTGTACCAGAGCCAGAAGGAATCAAACACTGATGTTTGGAGCAAACAATATGAGGTTGCCCTTATATTTTTTTAAATTAAGATTTTGGATCACGATAAATCAAATAAATTTGGATATACCCTAGTATTATGTTTTAAACTGAGATGAATGCATGGTTTGATAAGATATTCACGTTTTGTGTGTGCTCAGAGAATGCAAGAAACATTGAAGAACTTGAAAGATACGAACAAGAGACTCCGCACACAAATTAGGTCTTCTTATAAAAACTTCCTAAAATCTGTATATTTTATTTAGAGTTGTTGGCTTTTCTACAAAAAAATTGCGTCAACGATGATTTGTAATTTGTAGGCAGCGAATGGGGGAGTGCTTGAATGATCTGAGCTTTGAAGAGTTGCGCGGTCTCGAGCAAGATATGGATAATGCTGTCACAACCATCTGAGCACGAAAGGTATTTGATACCTCTCTGTTGGTTGTTTCTTATTTGTCGATCAATCTCATGTTTGAATCAAATGTCAAAATTTTGCACATACTAAAATAATAAGTTGCAATTTGCCAATGCCACCATTTCAAGTCTGTCATTTTGCATTATGATACATGCTTCTTGCTCTTATCGCGTCTTATATATGATGACTAGCTAGAAATACTACTAATTAGAAGTTAGAACAGCTATCTGTGAAGTATCTTAACTGTTGCTGTTTATATGTTTCCTCATTATGCCTAAAATATATGTATGTCCCATGAAACTGTTGCTGTATAATTTGCAGTTATAATCCGTAGCATAGGTATTATAATCTGTAGCTTTGGCATCATAATCAGTAGAAATTATTAACATAATCCGTAGCATGGGTATCATTTTCCGTAGCATGGGTATCATTATCTGTAGCATATGAGGCTAAATCCATAGCATAGTAAGCATATTCCTTAGCATATCGATTATTTGCATGTTCTCTTCCCTTTGTTATTGCTATAACTGTTTATCGAAGTGTCATATTGTAACCTCACACTCACCTGATCTTTACCAGAAAGTTGTGACATCACAAGAAAGGCCATGGAATTGCTAGTTGCTGCAATTAAAAAAATATGATGAGACTTACCAAGCGGCATTAAAGTCCCTAATTTCAAATACAGATCAAGAAGTATGAGGGGAAGACGAGTAAAAGCACCGTTTGCTGAATTGTATGACAAACTATTTTGTCTAGTTTAGTATGAACAATATGTTTCCATGTAAAGTTGCTCAACGCATTTAATATGATACTCAGATACTGGGCAATGTATTTTGTGCATGTGTATCTCACATGGTTTTTGTTATCCATAGCCTGTATTATAATCCGTATCTTTGCAAGCATAATTCGTAACATTGTAAGCATAATCCGTAGCATTGTAAGCATAATCCGTAGAAATCTTTGCATAATGCGTATCAATATAATCATAATCCATAGCATTGTAAGCTTAAGCTAATGGATTATAATCATAATCCGTAGCAATGTAAGCATAATCCGTAGCAAAGGAATCATGTATTTCCTAAATCAGTTGATAAAACAACATTAAGAACAATGACCAGTTTTTGAAAAGAAGAATGAATCTTAATGTAAGAATTATACAATCAAGTACAACAAAATTAACATCTACATGTTCGGAAGTAGCACCACGCATTTGTGAGTCGTTCTCTACTCTATT
Organism: Rhodiola chrysanthemifolia; assembly: GCA_033675395.1. Taxonomy (NCBI): domain Eukaryota; kingdom Viridiplantae; phylum Streptophyta; class Magnoliopsida; order Saxifragales; family Crassulaceae; genus Rhodiola; species Rhodiola chrysanthemifolia. Next base: position 16,303,675 of record CM066207.1, read on the forward strand.
TTGTTCTTCAACACCGTTCTCTTCTTCTCCGCCTCTTCAACATCTTTGACTTTTTTTTTGAATCTGTAAGTAAGTTGGAAACTGTTGGTCAATCCATAATGAACCTTGATCAAACTAAACAAAAAAAGGGTTTTATGTCGTTTCATTAGTGGGTAGAAGTTTCAATACCCGAGAGAAACAAATAACAATGCATAGAAACATAAGAAGATGCCTAATTTCATCAAAACTTCTAACAGATCTGCCGCAAGGAGGGAGAGATTAGATAAGCTTGGGCTTACTTAATAGTTTCTGCAATGCTCCAGGGAGTCTGTATTCTTCCATTATTGAAATATGTCACCTCACTTGTCTTTTTAAATAAAAAACATGAAGACGCTTAAAATCAACTATAAATATTCAACAAGAAAAGATATGAACATCACATCCATCGGCAAGCCAAGATATGAACACCGCATCCATCAGCAAGCAAACATATGAACATCGGATCCATTGGCAAGCAAAGACAAGAGCTTTGGGTTACAAAAACCCACCAGAAATTGAAACCAATTGAAGTACACACATTTGATAAATTTAGGAGTAGGACTAAAGCACAACTGCACAACAATCTCATGCTGCAAAAGTCATCCAAAATTTAAACTTGGATTCAAATTTTAAGTACTTCCAAGTTGCATCCTATCACAATATATTTAGTTAAAGTAGATCAACCCAACTCAAAACTCAATGAAAAAATCCTAGAATTTCATATCACCTTCTGCAAAAATTCACCGTCAATCCCTTCCTCTCCATCCGATCTCGGGCGGACTCGCCACAGTCGTCACCTCAATACGACACCAAAGTCGAACCGTTTGACCTCCGATCAACCAATCCCATCTCTTCTAACTAGCAATCCAACGTAATCGTCAACATGGCTGCAACAATATGGAAATGCATCAAATCAAAATTTCAAATTAGCAGGAAAAAACAATGTTAGGGTTTAGTTAAATCTTACGCGTTGTTGTTCCTTCTTCGATATGCTTTAACCACGATCGCTGATCGGAAAAGGGACGCTTGTTACGACAATCGGCGGCGGAGGGTAGAAAACGATCGGCTTTGGAGTTGCGGATGATGAGAAATCAAAAATAGAAGAGGATTGGTCGATCGAACGGATGTTGATTTCTGTATGAGTTGTGTTACGATAATACCCTTTACATCATAATTAGCAATAAATTAAATGTTAAATATGCTGATTATTAATAACCATAGGATCTTAGATCTAATGGACTAAATAAATTCTTATTTCTCACAAAAACAGCAACTTCTCACCTGATCTTTTTCCTAGAAAATTAGCTCATTAATTGTGTTTTAAATATTTATATTTGCAGTTTAAACCGTTTTTGTGTCATCAGATGATAATAAAGGTTCAAGTTTTTAATAGTGCATGTTCTTATTTTAACCTTTAATATTATTTAAATAATAATTCAGATAAAGAGAATTGTTCCTAATAAAATTTTGGTCTGGGTGCACTACTGATATTGAGTAGTGATCCTCTTTTGGAGTTTTACGAATCTTATTTAACTATGAGTCGCTGAATAAAACAAATATTTGCATGAATTGGATTATCATATTAGATTTGTAGTTTACTTAGCACTTAACCCCATGCGATGCATGTTAGGTGTTTGACGAAATACCTAAGTGCATTGCCTTCAGATGTTAGGCCAATAGCGTCAAAAGGGTGACGCTTAACACCCGACTATTAAGCAAAATACACATTACAAACTCGGCTACTACGAGAGTAGTCCGAGATAGTAGCGAGAAAGGCTATGTTTACGACAAGGACTCTCCATTTTTACGCACCAAGAGTTGGTAAACATCAGTGAGTTACTTTATTCGAACCAATAGCGCCGAAAGTGTGAGGTTCGTAGTTTAAGGTACATTTCCATACGAACCAATATCGCCGAAAGGGTGAGATTTATGCTTGAAATGTACGGCTACTAAATAAACTCAATTCAAATGTTAGGTAAGTAAAGTAGTGCCCCGAAATATCTCTTGAGATTGATAAACCCTTTTCTTCCTTTGATTTAATTTAAATTTTAGAAACCAAACAAAAACTCGTTAAAAACTAGGATAAGTAGAAATAAAACTTTACTTAGTCCATAAGTTTAAACTTACTCCCTTGTACGATATGGTGCATACCATTTTTATAAATTATTTTTTGACGTTCAAAATACTACATGTCAGCCGCAAATTGAAGCAAAATTTGATCTGACACGAGACCGGCTCCCGTGATGCCAATTTCTTTATTACCGGCATTGACACCCGCGTTCATTGGTTGGTTCTAGGGGTCGTCAATGGGCCGGGCCGGGCTAGCCCTACCCCTAAGTTTGCTAACCCAGGCCCAGCTTGATGAAGAACTAAAGGCTTATGGCTATCTAGCCCTATCAAATTTGGGCTACATCGGGCTCAACCGGGCTAGAATAATTTTTAAAACACTGGAATTAACTGAAGCAAGATGATAATATTATTTGTCCAACAATTATTTTATATATACTAAAATATGACTTGAGCGAGTTGAGATCAGGTGAGAAGGCCTCCTTAGATGAGAAATAAGAGATTTTAATATCCATCTGATTAAAATAATAAACGGTTCAGATTAGTCCTGATTATAATTAAAATTCCTAATTAATTAGTAAATACGCTTAAAGGGAAAATTAGGAATAACGAAATCAATCAAAACTGAAATCCCGCTTTTCACTCACGGTTATCACTAAACCTCCGTTAACCAAATCAGTCTCTGCGATTTGCAATTCTTTGTGAAATCCCGACAAATGGCGACGAAAGTTGACAAAGACAGTTAGGCGACGATAATTTGACCGACGACGAAGGATTAAAATGGCGAACAAGGGCAAGCAGCCAAACACAGTAAACCAATTTTACAGTACGTCATAAACGCATTATATGGTTTTAGGATTCCAATTTTACGGTTGCGTCTAGCAATGTTAGGGTTTACGGCTAGGTTATGAATGTTAGCGTCTAGCAATGTCTACGAATGTTGTGTTGTTCTATACGAATGTTGCGGCTAGGTTACGAATGTTAGGGTTTATGGGAACTTATAAGGCAAAATTGAAGACTTTACGTTTTTATCTACTAATGTTGTGTGTATACGAATGTTGCTATTGAATAACGAATGTTTTGTTGGTTTATATGAATGTTGCAGTTGATTACGTTTTAGTAGAGTACTAAGGATACGTTTTAGCAGAGTACTGAGGATACATTTTTCCATGCGAATGATGTGTAGGGGGTACGAATGATGTGTAGGGTGATACGAATGATGTGTATGGAGATACGAATGCTGATTAGAAGTGTACGAATTTTTCTAAACATGGTACGAATAATATTAAGCAGGGTACGAGTTATAAGTAAGATGGTACGAATTATGTTAACGAGTTTAGCAAAACATTTATGTCGATTCTTTGCACAAGATTTTTGAACCACAAACTCTGCAAACATCATTCTTAGTTGTAACTCATACGGTCATTCTTTTCTGCGAACAAACATATAGTATTGTTATACATTACAAGGATGAGGAGCAAGAAAAAAATACAGTAGATACTCTACTGGAATTCTGAATATGCTGCCCCCGATAACAGAAATTCAATGCGTAATCTCAGCATTCAATGTGTATTCCTGAATAATCTCATTTTTCAATTATTCAACTATTTTCTTTTACCAAGTTCAATGTTAGCAAGATTAGTTAACATTTATATGTTTCGATGCAACACCAAGATGTTATTTGTAACAAGTAGTTTTGTTGGTTGGTTAATTGGTCACGTTTTATTCATGAAATGGGTTGGGTTGGTATTAGTCTGGATACGGCAAAATCACTCTATTAGATCTAATCTACTTATTCGATCTAATAAGTACCTTTTGTCAGAAGTGAGAAATTATATGGCTCGAATCCTTAGTATTTTCTTATTTATTACTTGTGTCTACTATTTAGGCAGAATACCGTCATCCATGGTTCTTATTCTATTCCACCTCTTAGAAAGAAAAGAACTTAAATTAAATCAAAATACTCCGTAGGAACTACAAGATCACCCCAAGGCGATACATTTATGACGAACTATTCTTTTTCACCTCTAAATAGTATCAATGAAGAGAGGGTCGGTAGTAAGTCAAAACATTTATAATACCGGTAAAGTACCGGGTCGAACCAAGAGGAGCAAGCTAAGCAAATGCACTATGTAAGATCGTGTTTCCGTTCGGCTATTCTAAATCAAAAATGTATAAGGAGTGTGTATATTCTAAATCCTATGTGGCGAGTAATTAGAGATAAAAGATGGATAAGAGGTGTTTCGAGGGGTTACTCCCCTCCTTGGCATTTTTCCAATGATCACATACACGATATTCAAACATTTCATGGTAGTCAAATAGTATTGAACCTAGTTCATTTCAATCCCGTAGAAATGATCATATTCACTACATCCAAACTATCCCTAAGGTCTCTCGATTCTTAGGTCTAGTTTTAAGGTTCAACATGTTACTTAGGCATTTCCTCAAACACTTAGCAGCATCGTGTATAAAAAGCATAGTGAACATGAATTTAACACCATTTAATGGGATTAATTGATGATTTGCTAATTGACCAACTTCAATGAGTTAAACATTCAATCCTTAGTCAAGCATCATATCATAAGGTTCACTTCCATGCTTAAGATATGATCATTTCTCCATCCTAGAACTATCCACTAGCTTTTCCAATGCATAGGTTCAAGTTTTAGTCTAAGTTATCACTTAGGCATTTTAACAAACACCTAGAGTGCATAACATTCATAATACAAGAGAAAATGAAATCAACAATCATCCATATGAATATCAATGTATATATGTGATCAAAGAGTACCAAGGAGATTCATAAGACCCTCAAAACACAAGATCACTACTCACACATCATGTAAGACAACATGGTGTGAGTAGGTTATGAAGCACACAACAAAGGGAATGGAAAAGTGTAAAGGAAGGAGGATGGTTAATCCTTGAACTCCCTTTTGATCTTCTCTTCTTCTCTTAGGTTGGATCTTTTGATGATTGATGACCTTGGTTGACCTCTTTTCTTGATCTTCTTGTCCCCAAAAACCTCCACACATAGGTCAAAAAGTCCTCTTTCTATTTATAGGCCCGACTGAAATCTGGGTTTCAAAATCTGAGTTTTTGCTCCAGTCGGTCGACGGATTTTTTGGTGGTCTTCCCGTCCGAATTTGGTCTTGGCGTCATGTGGATAGTTGTAGCCCTTTGAGCTAGCTTTCGAAAAAGCTTTGAATCAACCAAATCGGACACCGTATGCGCCCTGGGCTTCCAAAATAAACCGCAAAGGTCAAATCTGCTCGGTTTTGCTCGAAACTTCAATTTTTCCCCGAGTTTTCGTATTTTGGCTTCGACCTTGGGGGAAACTTGTTTTCTACCTGAAATGTAGAGATAGAGGTCAAATGACATCAAAATAATGTCGAAAACGACCCAAAACTATAGTGAAGAATGGCCATAAATCAGTCGAAAACTCGACTGATCAATTTATACAAAACTTCTACCCCGAGCACACGCAAAGGAGTCGTAGACAGTCAAGTGAAATCCAATCCACACAAAAATTTGATCTATGGACAACATCATTGTGGTAAAGGTCGTAATGCCAGAGGGATCATTACCGCAGGGCATAGAGGGGGAGGTCATAAACGTTTATATTGTAAAATAGATTTTCGACCGAATAAAAAAGACATATATGGTAGAATCATAACCATAGAATACGACCCTAATCGAAATGCATACATTTGTCTCATACACTATGGGGATGGTGACGCTGTAGATTTTCGCATGCAAATAAATGCAATAGAAACTCTAGCAAAAAACAATTTATAAAGCCGGTAAGACCGGGTCGAACCCAAAGGAGCAAGCCAAGCACATGCACTATATAAGATTGTATTTCTATTCGGCTATTCTAATAAATAAAAAGATGAAGGTGTGTATCTAAATCCTAAATGGCAAGTAATTAGAGATAAAAGATGGATAAAAGGAGTTTCGAGGGGTTACTCCCCTCCTTGGCATTTCCATATAGATCACGTATACAAGAATTAAGCGTTTCATGGTGTCAAATAGTCTAGAACCTAGCTTAGACTAAGGTAGACCAATTTTCATGTGAATCTATTCTTAGTCAAGCCTTCATAACTAGAACCTCACTCCCTCGAGATTGTTGGTTCACTCTATAGCCTTTATTATCATTGGAACATCTCCCAAGGTAATAAATGGCATAGGCATAATGTACTAGTTCACTTCAATTCCATGCATTTACCGTCGTAAACACTAGAAATGATCATATTCACTACATCCAAACCTTCCCTAAGGTCCATCGATACTTGGGTCAAGTTTTAAGATCAACATGTTACTTAGGCGTTTCATCAAACACTTAGTTACATGTCATATATGAAGAGCTTAGTGGACATGAATTTAACACCATTCGTTGGGATTAATTGATGATTTGCTTAATGACCTAGTCCAAGACTTATGGAAATTAGCTTTTGTTGACATTTCCTCAAGCCTTAGACCATCCAAGGTGGAGTCTCACTCTTTCAAGATATTAACTCACTTTAACTCACCACTTAGTTCATAACTTTCATTACAAACCAAATCCAATGAATTGAACATTTAATCCTAGTCAAGCATACATGTCCTAGGGTTCACTTTCATGATTAAGATATGGATCGTTTTCTCCAAAATAGAACTGTTCCCTAGCTCTTTCAAGTCATAGGTTCAAGCTTTATTCTAAATTGTCACCTATGCATTTTGTCAAACACCTTGCAACATGCGTTTCATAATACAAGAGAAAATGAAATCAACAATCATCCACATGAATTTCAATGTATATACAATGATCATAGAGTGCCAAGGACGGTCCTAAACTCTCAAAACACAAGAACAACTCACACATTATCATGATACAAGTTTTCAATACAAAACAACAAGAGGGAGAAAAGATGAGTAGAGAAAACTCAAGTTGGAGATGTTGAGCAAGCTCTAGATTCCTTCATTGATATTCTCTCTTCTTCCCCAAGCAATCATTTGATGATGGTGAGCCTTCCTTAGCCTTTTTCTCACACTTTTTCTCTCTAAAAACCACCCCCTTAGGTCAAAAACCTCTCTTTCTATTTAAAGGTTCGAAACTGAAATTTCTGTGTTCTTGGCCCAACCGGTCGGTTGGGAGTGGCCGAGTGCAATGCTTGACAATGGATGTGCCCAACTGGTCGGTTGGGAGTGGCCGAGTGCAATGCTTGACAATGGAATTTCAACCGGTCTGACTTACGGGAGCTTTTGCGCTTTCTTAGAGTCCGCGTTGTGTCTTGGCATAAACTGGAGTGTTGTATCCCTTTAAGTTAGATTTCCAACCAGCTATAGATCAACTAATTGGGACACCGTATGCACCCTAGGCATGCAAAATAAGTCGGAAAGGTCAATCTGCCCTGTATTGCCCCGAAACTCCTTATTTTGCGCCAAAACTTCTATTTTTCATGCAATCTTGATATTGAGGTCTCGAATTCAATGGGGGTATCATTTTGTACCTGAAATGTGAAAGGCAAGGGTCAAATGACATCGAAAAACGTCGGAAACGAATTAAAGCTTTAGTAAAATATGGCAAAGAATAAGGCGAAAATTCTACTTATCAACACTCCATACTTATGCATATGTCAAGAGTAAGCAAATGGCGAAAAGCTAGTGGTGGTATGTTTTGTCGCCCAATTGCTCTAGGTGTTTATTTCAAGGCCTCAATCATTATTCCTAAACATGTCAATGAAAGATAAATGAAAGTATATACAACCTATCTAGCTCCTTTTCGTAGGCGTTACGAGTGCATTTAGCGCATGCACTAAGCCTTTAAACCCCTAGGATACCCTAGTGGACGAGTTATAGTCTCGTGAGAGTTTTCAGAAATGGGAGTACTCACAAATTCCAAATGCACCTATCCCATGAGAATGAATTCTAGAGTGCTCAACCAAGGCGAGGATTTCTCAAAACAAATTCCTCACCCCAAACTAGGACTACCGTCACATTATCATCAAAAGAACTTTTGAACCATTTAAGTACCCCAAGAGGTTGTGCATTCGAGACCATCAATGCTAGGGATATCAATTGTCTCATACAAAAGTCTACTCATTTTCAAGGCAATATAATAGAAGCAAAGTTGTTAGTTTGCACAAAAGAGGCGTCAATCGCTCACATATGCTAGCTAGGGCTAGTCCATTGGTTAGCGACATGAAACTCATTCCCAAGTCTTAGGCGCTTAAGCCGTAATCCATAAGGGAAGAGGAGTTCGACACCACGAGTTCTTAAAAAATGAGCATAGACCAAATGAGAGCTCCCATGCAAGCACAAGGATCATCCAAGAGTTAGTCCAACTAGCACACAATACAAATGATGCACTCGCACAAATGTAGAATGATGGGAGAACATAAAGTCAAGTTTTAAGTGGTTTTTATTTGCTTTTCAAATGGCCTTTGGCCTACAAATGCTTTCGAGTGGGAACTTTTCTTCCTAACCCTCGGCATTTGTATCATTTTTTAAGCAAAACTTCTCTAGTACTAGAGAAAATTTTTAGTCGGGGCTTTGCCCTCTTTTGACCACAAAAGTGAATCATTTTTTTGTTGGGGAATTTTCACCCTCTTTTGACTCCACACTTAAAACTTGACAATATGTTCAAGGAATGTATGGAATGCGCGGGATACAATCACAAGCAAGGCACTAAATTAGAAAACTCAAGCCACCAAGGAGCATTCAAAAGGTCTAAGTTTTTCATGAAAGTTTTTGAAAGTGCTTGCTAAAAGTAAGTCCAAGGCATGCAATGAAAATACTTAGAAAATTAGATAGACAACGGATAGCAATGATATTGATTCACAAGAATGCACATTCAAAGGACTAAGTCGGTTCTAGATTCAAGATCAAGTAAAAATGAAAAGTAGGCTAGATGTGATTTATAGATAATTTAGAGTTTATGATCACAAGCCTTAAATAGTGAAAACACTCATTAGATTCGGATAGAGTACATGAATGCAAGTGTCCATTCTGAAATGATAGGCATGTCATGATATGACTGAACTATGCGACTACCCACTCCACACTTAAAATATAGCTTAGTCCCTAAGCGCAAACAATGAAGAGAATGAGATAAAGGCGCATAAGAACTCCCTCGTTTGTAGATGTGCCCCACCAATAGAAAAGACGTCATTGTGCTAGCTTGACCATACATGATACACATAACTTCATTGATGACAAGAGCACATAAGAGGTTAAAAGCAACAAGTGATAAACAAGGTAGTACAAAACTCAAGTATGAGCAAGAAAGCATCACAAGTCACAAAATACATCATGGCATAAGATTAATAGATTTCAAACAAGGAAAGTAAACTACATCTCCATAATGTGCACAAGGTGTCTTAAGTGCCAATAAAATGTGAAACTAGAGTCATAGCACGGTCTAACAAAATAGTTTCAATCTAATAAACTCAAATAAGGCACATGAACACTAAGGGGCGACATCATCAAATATAGATAAATCAAGGGAGAGGTGGAGGGGCTCGGCGATGTGAAGTGAGACTTAAAATTTGTCCCACTACTCACAAATTTCACACCCCATACTTAGAGCCTAAGCCACTCCAAGTCATGCGAAACACTTAAACTTGAAAAACAAAAATGAACAACTTACAAACCGGGTTACCTCCCGCGAGGGCCTAGTTTTTCACGTCTTGGCAAAGATTTAGCAAAGTGCCCCATAAAATCATTCGTGAAAAATCCTTTGCTAGGATCCCTTCTCACGTGGCCTTGGATTTGGCGTGTCAATCCACCTTTAAATCCCATTTAAATTTCTTCCCATCAAGTCTACAATGGACTTTTCTTTGGGAGCTTGACCCCTTCAAGAATGAAGATCCCTTTAGAACTAAGTCATGGGAGCTTTTTTCAAATAATCTTTCAAAATATGTCAAGCTCCAAAACTTGTCTCGAGATGTCGTAGTGAAGAAAGGGTGTTCATAACTTGTCTCGAGAATGATGGACATGCCCTCCTTGAGTTTTCAATTATGTCCTTGGGTGCCCAATCCTCAATCTCCTTCATTAAACTTGTTCCTTCTTGTATGCGAGATGGCTCTTTAGCTTGGTCCATGTAAACCTCAACAAAGTCTTCATACCCTTGAAGTCCTTTCGACTCAATATGCGCTTCCTTAATCTTGGCCTTAACAAGAGATTCGGGCTCACATTTAAGCTCACTTATAGCGGGAAGGAGGAGTTCTTCTTCATCAGCAAAAAGTATTTCCTCTATGTAAGAGGCATCATCATTGAAGAATTTCTCATTGGAAAACCAAGGGTTTGATGGAATGGTGAACTCTTGTGTGTTCTCATTCGAATGATCTTCAGATGTGCTAGTAGTGAAGGATGATGCACTTTTGTGTTCCATCACGTCTTTGTTACAAGATTCACCATCCCGCCCCTCATTAAAAGCTTGGGTAGCGACTGTCCAAAATGTATCTTCCCTTTCTTGCTCCCATTCTTGTTTTGAGGCGTAGGATTCTAGGACTTCTTCTTTGGAGACCTCCTCTTCCTCACCCAAGTTCCCATTTTCAATTGTTCTTCGCTCTAATTGAGCTTCAAACATCTTGTTGTGAGCATTCATCTCCATCAATTCATCCATTAGAGCTTGCATATTTTGATTGGTTTCCTTGAGTTCCTCATTTAAGCTTCCATCTTATCATAGTTGGCAAGGTGTGTAGAAAAAATGGATTTTATATTGGAAGGCTCACTTGAAGGTTGAGGTTAGGAGTCTTCAACTTCACAGCTTTGGCTATCATCCCAATTCGGAGTGTAATAACTTATCGGATAGCCATGTTCTTGATAATAAGAATTTAGTTGCTCCTCCTCTTCATGGTATTCACAATTGTGCATGACTTGTTGGTTGTAGGGATTCATCCTCGCAAGACAAGATAAACATAAGCTAGCAAGGGATATGAGTTTGAAAAGAATATACAAGTATAAGAAAAAAGAAAAATACCTACAAGAATAGTCGGAACTTCCACACAATCTAAGCTAGGAATGTGCTAATTTGTTGCTCCCCGGCAACGGCGCCATTTTGACGTTGTATATTTTCGCATGCAAATAAATGCAATAGAAACTGTAGCCAAAAACAATTTATAAAGCCGGTAAGACCGGGTCGAACCCAAAGGAGCAAGCCAAGCACATGCACTATATAAGAAGATTGTGTTTCTATTCGGCTATTGTAATAAAAAAAGATGAAGGTGTGTATTTAAATCCTAAATGACAAATAATTAGAGATAAAAGATGGATAAAAGGAGTTTCGAGGGGTTACTCCCCTCCTTGGCATTTCCCTAATGATCACGTATACAAGAATTAATTGTTTCATGGTGTCAAATAGTCTAGAACCTAGCTCAGACTAAGGTAGACCAATTTTCATGTGAATCTATTCTCAGTCAAGCCTTCTTAACTAGAACCTCACTCCATCGAGATTGTTGGTTCACTCTATAGCCTTTATTATCCTTGGAACATCTCCCAAGGTAATAAATGACATAGGCATAATGTACTAGTTCACTTCAATTCCATGCATTTACCGTCGTAAACACTAGAAATGATCATATTCACTACATCATCCAAACCTTCCCTAAGGTCCATCGATACTTAGGTCAAGTTTTAAGATCAACATGTTACTTAGGCATTTCATCAAACACTTGGTTACATGTCATATATCAAGAGCTTAGTGGACATGAATTTAACACCATTTGTTGGGATTAATTGATGATTTGCTAAATGACCTAGTCCAAGACTTATGGAAATCAACTTTTGTTGACATTTCCTCAAGCCTTAGACCATCCAAGGTGGAGTCTCACTCTTTCAAGATATTAACTCACCACGTAGTTCATAACTTTCATTACAAATCAAATCCAATGAATTAAACATTTAATCCTAGTCAAGCATCCATATTCTAGAATTCACTTTCATGATTAAGATATGGATCATTTTTTCCATACTAGAACTATTCGCTAGCTCTTATAAGTCATAGGTTCAAGTTTTAGCCTAAATTGTCACCAAGGCATTTTGTCAAACACCTGGCAACATGCATTTCATAACACAAGAGAAAATGAAATCAACAATCATCCACATGAATTTCAATGTATATACAATGATCATAGAATGCCAGTGAGGGTCCTAAACCCTCAAAACAAAAGAACTACTCTCACACATCATCATGATACAAGTTTTCAATACAAAACAACAAGAAGGAGAAGATGAGTAGAAAAAACCCAAGTTGGAGATGTTGAGCAAGCTCTAGATTCCTTCCTTGAACTTCTCTCTTCTCCCCCAAGCAATCCTTTGATGATGGTGAGCCTTCCTTAGTCTTTTCTCACACTTTTTCTCTCTAAAAACCATCCCACTTAGGTCAAAAACCTCTCTTTCTATTTATAGGTTCGAAACTGAAATTTCTGTGTTTTTGGCCCAACCGGTCGGCTGGGACTTGAGCCGGTCGGTTGGGAGTGGCTGAGTGCAATGCTTGACAATGGAGGTGCCCAACCGGTCGGCTGGAATTTCAACCGGTCCGACTTACGGGGGGCTTTCGCGCTGTCTCAGATTCCGCATTTGGTCTTGGCATACACTAGAGAGTTGTATCCCTTTGAGTTAGCTTTTCATCAAGCTATAGATCAACTAATTTGGACACCGTATGCGCCCTAGGCATGCAAAATAAGTCGGAAAGATCAATCTGCCCTGTATTGCCCCGAAACTCCTTGTTTTGCGCCGAAACTTCAATTTTTCATGCAATCTTGATATTGAGGTCTTGAATTCAAAGGGGTATCATTTTGTACCTGAAATGTGAAAGGCAATGGTCAAATGACATCGAAAAACGTTGGAAACGAATCAAAGCTTTAGTGAAATATGGCAAACAATAAGGCGAAAATTCGACTTATCAAAAGGACTGCCTCCACTTGCGCCATTGAACAAACATCTTTGCTACCTTCTCTGGGTTAATTGATCTTGCTATCAGGAAGTGAATCAGTTTCAGGTCTCCAAACCCCTTATGTAAAGCATCACATCACCAAGTCAGAATCGAGAATGATAGATACAAAAATAATAGCATCATTGATTGATAATGTACCGGATACACACTAGCCAAATTTGAGTAAATTGATTCACTGACCTCAGCTGGACATCCCAGCTCGTGAGTTGATTTCTTCATCTGGGCCGACTTTAATTCATTGCAAGTTTCCATATATTTATGTTGTTGCAACATTCGTAGTTCTTGTATCAAAATTGATTGAAACATTGGTAATTTAGAGCAATTGATAAACTTGTATATAACATTCTTAGTTCTTGTATCAAAATTGGTAGTCTTGTATATAACATTCGTAGCCTTGTATATAATTACTGTACTCATAAAATTGGTAGTCTTGTAAATAAAATCCGTAGCCTTGCACATAACATTCATAACACTGTTAGTTTGTGGTGTTTTATTTGAACTACAATACAATTCTGTTTAAGTTAATCAAAATTCGTATACACAATTAATTTATTTTCTAGAAACAGGAGAAAATCAAATGCGACTTGAAGATGTGATTGCGAATTGAAAAGGATACGAATTGATTCCGAAAATATAGGATCTAAAATTAAGTGTGATTACCATACTACCCTTATAACCATATTTAGGCGTTGATTTATTGGGAATGTATCTATTATTTATTAGTCGTTAGATTTTTGATCGGAATGCTCTCATAATTTTTCATTTCTCATGAAATCTATCATTTCTCATTTGATCCACTCCTTGACTGGAGCAATACACAAAATATGAAATTACAAAATAAAATAACACATTACAAACTTGATTGCATATTCTAAAAGAAAAGAGTGAATTACAGTACCTCCAAATTTTAGAAACACAATTAGAAAAATGTACTGGAAAAAGCTGATAAAATAAAAAACAAAGAACATACCTAATTTAGGATAATGTTTTTTTATAGTGGGTTTAAAAATTGTACAAGATCATTTCATCATTCTATCTCTCTCATTGGAGCACAAGCCATAATGCAGCGTCTCATCCCATTCCATCCGACTTTGAAGCATATCTTCAATGGTCTTAGCTTTCGATAGTCTACGCACAACACTTGTTCTTTATCGTAACTTGATTAAGCTTTCGATAGTCTACGCACAATCTTAGCGAGCCATCCTTCTTCTTAACAAACAACAAGAGCTCCCATGGTGAAGTGCTTGGTCGGATAAATCCTTGCTCTAAAAGCTTTTCGATTTGGTGAAATAGATACTGGAGCTGTACCATGGTAGACATTGATAGAAAAATCAACTTCTCTTTTTGGTGGTAGCGAAGTAAGCTCCTCCGGAAAGACATCAAGAAACTCGCAAACAACTGGAATGGAACATTGTGGTGAATCACACTTAGCTCCTATCTTCATGTACATCAACAATTTAGAAATTCCGTCACCTCTTAGAAATCGGATGTTGGATAATAGATGAGGGTGAAATGGAGAAGCCTCTTTCTCCTCATAGAAACAAAGTACCTTTCCCTCTTCGGTCAAAAGACTTAACTTCTTTCGGTAACAATCCATTATCACTCGATACTTGGATAACCAATCCATCCAAGTATAACTTGATAGCCCGACATTTCAAATAGTATCACGTCTATTTCAGTGTCATAATCTGCAACTTTGATCACACACCCTTTGCACATCTTATTAATTAGAACATTATGCTCTAAGGGCGTGTCAACGTAAAGGGACTTATCCAGCCTCTCTAAGGGTAAGTCTAACGTCGATGCAAATGATGCAGCTATAAATGAGTGTGTAGCGCCAGTATCAAATAGAACTTAGCTAAAGAACTATAAACTGGAAAAGTACCTTCAATAACTGCATTCGACGAAGGATCCTTATTTGCGGACACAGAGAAAACTCTAGCATTCCCCTGACCTCGTCCATTGTTATTCGCTTTTCCCCTTGATTGATTTGCTAGTGCCGAGGCTTTAGGCGCTTGAAATTGGGGCTTTGGAGTAGAAGACTGATGAAACGGAGCTCTTTGCCCAAATTGTTGCAGACGATTAAAAGCCTGGTGGGATGAGTCTTCAGATGGGCAATTTCTCTTCAGGTGCCCAAACTTTCCACAGTTAAAACACTTAGGTGAGTCTATTTTGAAGCTCGCTTGAGGGTTCCTCCAGGTTGCATTAGATGAAGACATATATGGCTTCTTGTTCGGCAAATTATTCTGCTGACTAGTTCGCTTATGGTCTTTTGCCTGACGAAACGCTTGAGAGTTGTTCAACTGATGTTCCACCAAGGATGCACTTTCCACAACATCAACATAAGTACGAAGCCTCAAGGCTACCAGCTTCTCTTGAATCGAAGGGCGCAGTCCTCGTTCATACCTTTTTGCCCTCATCAATTCCATTGCTACAAGAGTAGGCGCAAAACGAGACAACTCTGCAAATTTTTACTCATATTGGGCGACGGTCATATTACGCTGTGAGATGAATAAATTCCACCATCTTCGCATCTCTAGCTGACTCACGAAAATACTTGGCGAAGAACACTTCTTCAAAATCATCCCAAGTCATTGATGCGACATCATGACTTGACTTAACAAAGTCCCACCAGTAGTCTGCTTCACCTTCGAACAAGTGAGAGGTTAACACGACTCTGCAATCATCAGAAATTGCTAATAAGTCCAAAAGCTTTTTAACATGCTTTATCCACTTGTCGGCAACATCCGGGTCAGCAGTTCCAGTAAACACTGGAGGGTTCATCTTTTAAAACTCTCGTAAGAATTTAACCCTTTGCTCCACTTTGTCACCAGCCGTGTTGGTGTCGTGCGCATGATCGTTCCCATTTTGTTTTTTTAGTACCGCAGTTAAGCCCTTTAAAACGCCGCATATACCTGCTAGCTCAGGATTGTTCCCTTGACTCGAAGAACTATGCTCGTCTGAATTCATTTCCTTTAGTCACGAGGTAAATTGAAAAGGTTAAGGCTTCCACTTTTAACTAGGTACGAGTGTTTATACTAAATGTATTATTATTGTTTATTTTCATGCAAGGCACAAAACAACATAGCCTATACACACAACTTATTTGATAGATATCCAAATCTTCATACCTTTCCACAGCATTCAAGGACTCCAGTCTGACAGAAGAAACTTTATTACAGCAGTCATTAAGCACACCAGAATAATAATACTTCTTAGGGTTAGGCCTTTCTGAAATACTGTTATCTGTTCAAGCAACTCTTCGAGGTAGTGTTCAGACGAACCTTGAACACCTTAACAGACAGTTTCTGGGACAGTATATGAAGAGAACACACGATGTACTTCCCAGTTCGGCAGCAGCCTACTCTGGGGGGCTTCCCACGCCCTAAAGGGATATAAATCTTTATTGAATAGTATAGAGCTACACGTGGACTTACTCTTACAGTCTCCCGAACGAAGATGCCTAGCCTCTATCACTACTTCACACATATTTATGATCTCGGCTCCCCCTCGATCCCCTTCGTCCGAAACTCCTTTCCGAACGTGCTCGATCTTCTCCCGAAGCTCGGTTGCTTTCTCCCGAAAGCTTGCAATGGTCTCTGGTGTGTGCAGCGGTCAGTTCACCACGAACAGTCTGATCAGCACACTGAACAGACTAATTCAGCGTCAGTGATTTTCCAGTGGGGAAAAACTCAGTCGGTCGTCGCTCTTCTCCTCCAATCTCACGAATGCTCTCGTGTGTTATTCTCTCAGAAAGCGATGCTCACCATGGACGCCCTAGCATTCTTTTTATAGGCTTCGGTGACGTCTAGATCCAATCAGAGTATTCTGTCAAATATTTCAGAGATACTCCTAAATATTTGATAGATATCCAATCTTCTTAAACCGTATCCAATCTTTGGAGATAACTTGCGTGCCAAGCCATCCGATAATCTCGCACCCATGCTGTAGATATTCATCTGAATATCTGATCTTCTGTGCTGACTTGTCGATTGATTCCAATCAGATAATCTCGCCGATCTTCTGGACACGCAAATCTTCGTGAGTCTGTTTCACGCTGTTCTTTAGTTCTAGTCTACGGTTGAACACCTCTTGAACACCTGATTGAACTCTCTAAAGACGTTTTGCCAAAATCATGCCATTCATGGGAACATCACTTTCATTCCAAGCATTTTCCTTTTCAATAATCTTATATGTCTTTAACTATTCGTTAGGTTTCCTACCCGTATGCCTCACTGCCTGACCAAGTCCTCGCTGAATTCTAAGGGGATGATGCCCCGTTACCAATTTCTTTCCAGTTATTTCTAAGCTAATACGATCAGGAATGACGAAAGAGCACTCCACGTATGTCAAATATAGCCTCGGCGGCATTATGTATCCTAACATTAGAAATTAGCCAAATAAAGATTAGACACAGATTAACTAAGTTTAAATAAAAGACAACCACTCTAAACTCCGAAACCTAAACGTATTTCTATTTATATGTTTTTTTTCACTCGCCCCGGTTGGATCTACTAACTAGCTCTGAATACCATTTTGTCACGCCCCGAAAACCCAAGGACGTGACTAAGCAATTTACATTACTTTTAAAACAACCTTACATTGTCTTTCATACAACTATACTTGAACTCCCCACCTTTACATACACAAAAGGGGGTTACATTAGCACTTTTAACTAGGCAAACATCTTGACCATACGCCACGCTATGTTACACAAAAGTTAAGCTCTATAAGAGCCTTCCGCACTTAGAAACTTCAACTTACTTCTCAAAAGTACCTGTAAAATATTTAGGAGTGAGTTTTGGGAACTCAGTAGGAAAACTTAATTTCAACCGTTAGTCCACAAGTTACATACTCACACAACATACAAACGCATATAAACAATTGTGTGAGTGATGCACGTGATATGTAATGATTGATGTTTAATCATGTTTCGCATTATTCAAAACTGGTAGACTTTCACGACTCGGAAAGCTACCGGCCACGTTTCACACCGGTCTGGCACCAACCATCATCCCATTCGCGGGATCTTCCTGCAGGGTTTAGGGATTTTAACCCAAGGATATCTCGTATCCCGAATACTGGCAGACCTTCCAACTTGGAAAGCTACCGGCCACGTTTCACACCGGTCTGGCACCAACCATCCTTCTTTCAAATACATGAATGTCATACGTGAATGCTTATATTATGTAATGATATGCATATGTATTACAATATAGCATGTACTACAAAATACAAACACGAATCATGAATAACGTACTTACAAACTAAAACAAGGCTAAAATCATAAAAGATAAGCAATTCTTTCACAATAAAAGTTAGAATCTCGACTCATGTTTAAACGTTAGAATCATACAATAAAAGATAAGCTACTTTCTTAACTAGATATAAATCACTTTAGGCTTTAAATTGAGACTCTTTCAGATTGTTTATTTATTTATTTAGTTACAACATATCAGATTATATTACATGCCTATTTAGCTTGATTCTTACTTCGATAAGTTGAGTAAATCATCATACAACATGGTTATCACTTATAAATGACTCTAGTCAACTATATACGAAAATTCTACCATGTAAATCCCTAATTTCAGAATAAAAACATATATTTCAGCAACTATTACATAACTCAGATTGCATATAAATTCATTTTTACGTTACTTTTACATCCTACAACTTGATTACATGATTATGACACATGACATGCATGTCCACAATCTTTTAAGCCTAAACTCATGTTCTTCATATTCTAGTACTTAGCAAGCATAGTTTCAGCACCTGGACAACACACAAAACAATGAATAAAACCAATATAGAAGCATCAAATCATTCTTAAACACCTCAAGCAAGTAACACATACATCAAACTCAACATGTATGAACATAAAACCCATAAACTAAGAGATGAGATTAAGAATTCCTACCTCTTTTGTTTCACAAAGTTGCTGTCCAGATTTGTTTTACAAAGCTTTTGTTGATTTTCTCTCTTTTCTTGCCTAAACAAGTAAAAACAATGACTCCTAATATGCTTATATAGAGGGGATGCATTAATGAAGCATTTAATGGTGGGTTTAGGTGTCTTACCACTTGTCCACATTGTCACACTTCAATAAATGCATTAGATGAGTCACCTAATGGAAAGTTTTTAGGGCATATGCACCGGTGCAATCTCCGCGAGGATTTGAGGTCGTCCTCGGACGACATTCTTGTGCAGCGAGGCAACCTTGGGGAGATCGCGACCTGGGCGAGAATTTCTGGACGAGATCGTCCTCCCAGAAATTCTCCGCGAGATCGGCTGGGAGATCGTCCTCCGCAAGTAAACCTCGCGCGTGACTCGCGTGAAATTAAAAACCCATTGTACAAAATCGATTAAATTGAAGACTCAAAACTCATTTGCGAAGCTTTTCGACATCAATGGAACATTTAAAAACCGGTCGATCGAACAATCGGCAGATTTGAGAAGATGATGAACAGTAACGAGTTCGTCCGCGTTCGATCGAGACATTAGGTCGCGTTCGATCTAGACATTAGACACTAATGTCTACAGGGAACGCGACAAGGGCTTAATGTCTGAAGCGAATGCGTTGGGGAAGTTTCGCGCTATCGCAGTAAACGTTATTACCGCGTTCGCTTCAGACATTATTCTTAATGTCTGAAGCGAACGCGTCAGTTAACGTTGAGGCCGGACGCGATATGTACTGATCTTGAAAAAAAAAGGACCAACGGTCTGATTCTCACCAACGGCAACATTTCATCAACGGCAAAATTTGATGCAAAATTGCCTATAAATAACATCCTCCATTCCAACAACAATCACACCAAAAATTCTTACAACAATCTTTCTTTCTCATTAATCTCTCAACATGTCTGCCCATTGGTGTATGTCCGAAGATGTGCAACTTTGCATATCTTATTGTCGTCAATCGCTTGATCCAATTACCGGCGCCAAACAAAAAATCGATAAGTTGTGGGAAAAAGTTGACACCGATTTCCATTCAAATTGGGTAAGGGGAGAGGATGAAATAATGACGACCGATTTTCGTTCTAAAACTGCTCTTCAATCACGTTTCGCTAAGCTCAAGCCAAATTTGGTTTATTGGGGCTCTTGTATTGCGTACGCTAGAAGAAATCAGGAATCGGGATGCAATTTGCAAGATGAGGTAAATTATTCGCGTAAATTGTTAAATGTAATTTTTTCTTTACAATATATTGATTATGATTTTAAATTTTGAATATTTAATTGATAGATAAGGAAAGCACAAGTACGCTATGTGGGCAAAAATAAGAAAACATTCATACATTTTGATTGTTGGGAACAAGTACAAAATCATCCAACATTTGCAACTACTGAAGCAAGTACCCCCCCATCTTACACATATCAAGCAAGTCCGGTAGTCGAGGAAGTGCATACACTTGACGTACCTCCAACTCCGTTCTTTGACGTACCTCCAACTCCGTCCTGGGACGTACCTCCAACTCCGGAATTTTCTACACCCGAAAGCAATCCTGGAAGTTCCACGAGTCCGATTAGGCCGCCTGGAGTGAAAGCGGCCAAGGAAGCTAGAAGAAAAGGTAAGAAAGTAGCAAATCCTATGACATCCGAGGCTTTGATGACCATTGCAGAAAATCAAACAAAATTTTTCGAGTTGAACAAAAGGGGAATGGAGGATGACCGCAAATTCAAAGAAAAAACTTTTAAACTTGCAAAAATGGAGGAAGAAACGAAGATCATGCAAATGAATACAGATGTGATGACTCCAAAGTCCAAAAAATATTTTTCAAGGAGGAAGGATGCCATCCTTCGAGAGTACGAGGAAGACGAACCTACCAATGACCAAGATGCTTCTGGAAATTATTCAGACTGTTACCGTCCGAGCTTTTAGTTCATGTATTTTTCAATTCCTTTTACAATGTTATTTCCATTCAGTTATGTATTTTGCATTATTGTAATTTCAATTCCTGTTAAATTGATGTTATGAAAAACCAATTGAAATCTTGATCAATAATTCACATAAAAGAACAAATCGGAGGGAAAAAAATTCAAAATTAATAATTTTTTATTCATGAATAGTAATAGGAAGATCTCCGCAAGATTGCATTGCTGCACAGAATATGCAGAAATGTTGTTACTGTTCACTGAATAGTAATAGAACTTCCTCAGTGAGGAAGTTCTCAGGGAGATAATAAGCTCCAACGGGTGCATATGCCCTTAGGTGAAGACAAGTGCCTACCACTTGTCTTCATTATGTCATGCTTGATGTTTATCTACTTACTTGGTCTTAAAAATCTGACATTTGTTCTCATACTTTTAACTTGATACTTATTTACTTAGTCTAAAATTTCAGGCTCTTACAAAAAGATTTAGGAAAGATTTCCTAAAGAGATAGGCGGTTGAAGATTGAAAATCTTAGTCATCTAGGATTTCATCCGCCCCTGTATAATGAGGGTTGAGGCATTCGTTTCTCTCAACACTCACGGAGATAATTTACACTCATATACACTGAAGGGAGGTGGAGGCAAACGGACGACGATATTATCATTCCGATAAGATCACGGCGCTCGGAATCAGTCTGTTCTAATGCTCAACAGACTGATCGTGGAACAACTTGAAGATACACGCACTGTTGTTGTTGCTGCGCATTCTGCGGAAGACGCTGATCTTCGTGGAGGATCATCTGGTGGAATTGGAGGCGAGACTCTGATCTAGGGGAGCCTAGATAGCAATTACTAGAGTGTTAGAGGCTCCGGCAGTTTAAGAGGGATTCTGTAAACGTAAGCTCATGTACTCTAAACTCGACATAGTGCATTACTTTCCCCGGACTGAGGATAAAGCCCCCCAGACGTACGCTCGTTAACGCCGAACTGGGTAACAATATAGTGTGTCCTTATTTTCCGCACTGCACTTAAGTTTATTAGCTTAATATTTTGCAAGTTGTTCTAGTACTGGTTTCATATACTTACAGAACAACATCTAAACATACACGGAAGTATTTCACTATCCAAATAGACATTGGTAGTATCGATTTTTTTTAAAATAAGGTAAAATTGGAAGTTTTACTTTGAACACGGTAATATCAAAATCAGACTTTCGCACAATCAAAAAAAAAAAATCAGACTTTCAAAAGAATGAAAAAAAATATCTTTCCAGCCATCATGGTGAAGGTGGAATATATACAACCAATTAAGCTCCTCTAAGTTTTAAGGAAATGAATCACTCAGCACGCTAAGTCAACAAAGAATACTGAAAAGCTACTGAGCAACAACAAATGGTATCTGACCATTCTAACACCATTCCTAAATTTATCCATGTCGCATGTTGCAAGATTGATACATCTACCATGAAATATAGATTAAAGAAGGCTATCGTGCTGAGATACTCGACATCATATAATATTGTGACTTGCTTATAGTAGTCGGTCCCACTAGAGGTGGCAAATTTATCCATTATCCGTCCATTATCCATCCATGAAAAGTGGACTTAAATAAACTTCCAAACCAATTTGTAAATGATAGATTTGAACTTTGAATCTAGCTATACATCTATCTATACTTGAGATTTTTCAGGTACGCATTTATTTAAATAGGTAAACACAATAAAAATTTTCAATACACCCTTGGAGCAAACGATTAAGAAACTAAACAATACAACTCAGATCTTGCATCTTAACAACATAATTACAACCATCGGAGCCTCAAACATGCCGAGTTTTGGAAAGCGATTCACTAATCGACCGTCGCAATTCCTCAATCATCTACCTGCCGCTCGCAACATCAAAGGTGGGGAGAAATATGAGGAGAAGGTTGAGAGAGAGAAATAAGTAACAACTGAAACCAGGGTTATGCACCAATCTGCCCCTCTTTCAAACTCAAAACACCCAAATGCCCCTCTTGAAACTCAAATAACTACCTTTTTTTATGTTCTTGGTTTCTCCAAAACCAAGAATGTCAATTTGTAATATTCCCGGTTTTGGAGAAACCGGGAATGTCAATTTTCAATATTCCCGATTCCTCTCAAACCGGGAATATATCAAAACATGCCCTTCATTCGTCCACGTTTCGTCCACGCATGCCCTAAACATGGCCACGTAATTCTTATTTATGTTCCCGGTATGAGAGAAACCGGGAATATTGAAAATTGACATTCCCGGTTTTGGGGAAACTGGAAATATTACAAAAAGGGGCATTCTGGTTATTTGAGTTTCAAGAGGGGCATTTGGGTGTTTTGAGTTTGAAAGAGGGACAGATTGATGCATAACCCCTGAAACCACGGTTCAGTTTCAAAAATGAATTTGTAATAGGGTTTTCAGGATGCGATATTATTTAAGTCGGGCTTCATGTATACGACCCTAGACCAATCCGAAAGCTAACGGGCTTGGATGACTTCAGGTTTAACGTCGGGCTTATTCGTGTTTCGGACCAATCGAGCTATCGAGTCAGCTTTAGGACTTTCACATCCAAGGACGGTTTACTTAGGCCTAGTTGATTCACGCAAGCGAAATGAGTCCACGAAGATGTTTTCTTATGTAATAATCATTACGAAAATGAGACAAACCGCTATGCGAGGTACTAACTTATTAAAAAACAAGGAAAAACAAATATTCGAAACTCAGAAAAATGCAGATAAAAAATAAAGATGCTCAGAAAATGAGACCCATTTTAGGGAAAGAAAAAAAAAACTCAGGATTCATGATTAATCGAAGCTGATATTCGGTACGTCGCCTTGAGTCGATACTCCTTCCTAATTTTGGAGAGAACAAAAAAAAATCAGTCCTCGCGGAATCCCGACATTCGCTGGATTCTTGAACACCTAATTTGAGGTTGTTTGTCTCTCACTGACCGGTTCTCTCGCCCCGAACCAGCCGCTCATTCCTCTTCATTTTCAGGTAATTATCTGATTTACCTCTCTCTATTTTCACTCGGCTTGCGATTGTGCTGTCCTCTGCCAAGTTAGCCATGCGCGATTCTTATCTTGTCTTAAAACATCTACGATTTGGTCTTGGTTATTCCCCGTGCTTCACTGTCGCTCTATTGAGCCGTTTCAATTTGTTTATGAGTTGTAAAGTGTGTGTGATTTTTGATGATCATGGTATTATAAAAGTCTATCCACATTTCCTTCATTACAGCCATTTGTGTAATACTTTTGAATGTTTGTGTGTTTATATAGAGGCATTGAACCTGGTCTCTCTAACATTTTGGGTTGGAAATTCTCATTAGATGGAGATGGATGTGTTCTGGATTGTTTCTTTAAATTTAATGTCAAATTATATCATATTTTTATTTGAAATTTGCGGGCTCTTTCTAAATAGTGTTACATTCGGATGAATTTTTGTATGGTCATATGATTTTTGAATGTTATACGAATAAAGAAACAATACATACGTTTCACCGTTTGGGGTCGTGGGTGAAGAACAAAACGCGTGCGTTTTATCAATAAAAAAGTTCAAGATGGCACTTCAAAAGGATTGGTGTTGAATTTTACAAGTTGAAACACATAGAATGAGATCCCCCCCGCACAACGACATTAAAAGCAACCAATGGTAATATTAGCAGTTTTATATTCTCATTTAACATTATGGCATAAGTTGCTCATTTTTAATTTTCATCTGCAAATCAAACAACACCTACAGTCAAAATTACATCATCACTTGGTTGCACTTTATCTTATGGCAAACGCATTTTACAACTTACTTGAAAAGGCTGATGATGATTCGCTATGTTGCTAACAGTGCGACTCTTTGAAAAAAATGAGAGTAATAACATAGTTACCGTTAGGCCTGTGTGCCTGTACATTTGTTATGTGCTTAATTTCATTAAATCAAAGGGAAAAATAAAATTGAATGTGCTTGGTTTCTTATGTACTGTAAATACTAAAACAGTTATGTTTTGAAGCTGCAATTGATTATCTCATCAGCTCTTGCTATGAAGGGGCATATGGAAGTTGAGGGTTCTGAGCCAAGGAACATAGAGACACCTACAGTAGCTGCAAATGGCGGTGCTGTTCTTCCTCCAGTTGGGCCGAATGAATCTGGAATAGGATACCCTTACGCTCCTGAAAACTGGCCAAAACCTGGTGATAATTGGAGATGGAAGGTAGGAAGCCGAATTACAAAACGTGACCACCACGTGGACCGTTATCTTTATGCACCCAAACGTTTACCCCAGCCAAGACTATTTGCTAGTAAAACTTCTCTCGAACGATATATCAGAAAAGAGTTCTCAAATACAGATGTTGATACATTTTTTTCCATGTTTACTTGGAATATTCCGGCTAGGAAGCCTATCTGCTCGGACACAGGTTAGTGTTAGTTTATTACTGGCTACTTAAACCTGTAGTATTCCTATCATTGATCTGATTTCAGGTCTATCTATTCTACAGTTTCCATGTTAAAATATGTTTCAGATCTTCTATGTAGCTCACTGGTTCATACAACAGATATAAAAAAGCAAGCAGTTATAATCTGAACATACTACTACTCAATTCGTAGGCGTAAATTTGTGACATATGGAACTAGCGTGAAATGATAAAATCCGGAATTTCAAATGGCGTTTATTTTTTATAAAAACTCAAAGTCTAATGAAACCACATCGTCTTATGATAGGACTTATTTGGTAATTTGAATAATTAGTTGAATGGCTTGTAATGTCATGCAACTCTCTGAGTGTCAATTCTTTTTTTTTTCCCTCTGAGTGTTGATTGTACAAGGATGCTGTAGAAGAATCATGTCTAATTTCTTTTGATGTTTTTTAGGTCTAAAGATACTAAAAAAATTATTTTTCTTTTCATGGAGTACATATTCCTTGTTCAGCTTTCAGTATTTCACGACATTTTGGCTCAGGTTTTGAATATAGAGGGTAAAGAAAACTACTTTCAAGACGAGAAAAAGTAGAGGATTTTCCTGAAAGAGCATTTTCCTTAGTATATTGGAAAAAAAATGTAAAATTAGCATCGGATTACAACAAATAGATGACGCAGACTGGATGAAATCTGAACACACTATAAATGGCGTCCCCCGTTTTCGTTCCCGTTCCCCAAATCGAATCGAATTTCGTACCGGGGGCGGGTAACACGGTGAAGGACACTTGAAATAATTTCTTCAATTTTTTTACCTATTTTAGATATCCTCACTTCGTTTACTGGTTCTTGTTATAATCCATCTTTACCTTCAATCTTGTATGTCAGATTACCCTTTGGATTCTTCATCTTCTGAGTCATCGAGCGACATGGAAGACGGCTCTGGTTCTGAGTCTCAGCTGACAAAATGTCCGGCCGAAAAAATATTTTGCAAGGGCTTGCTTTTAGAAGCCCAAAGTCCTACCATGCCTTGCGATATTTGCTGCACGGCATCTAATTTCGGTCGACACTGCTCCTGTATTCTATGCAAAAGAAATGTGAGATCTGCCCTCGGTGGTTACAGTTATTTTAGGTGCGAAGCAGTGGTGAATGAGACCTATACCTGCGGTCATGTCACACATTTGGATTGTGCGCTACGATGTTACATGGCTGGAACGGTCGGAGGAGTCTTTGATCTGGATGCTGCATACTACTGCCGCCTATGTGATGCTAGGTCAGATCTGGTTCCACATGCTAGAAAACTTGTGGAGATATGTAAGTCTATTGACTCTGGTAGTGATATGGAGAAGATACTTAAACTTGGTATCTGTATCTTGCACGGATCCGAAAGAGAGGCTGCTCAAGAAATATTGCACCTTATTGAAAAGGCTTTTTACAAGGTACATATAATTTTACTCTTCATTGTAGTATATTTACGTATATCAGGACATAACCTGAGATATTCGCATCAGCTTAAAACAGGGAGTTCCGTGGAAGGCATATGGGAATCTGATGATAAACTGTCTGCTATGCCTCTGAGTAAGTACCTGCACTATCTGATAAAAGATTAGCACATATCTTTTTGTCTTGTAGTGTCTCAATCCTTCTATGTAATTGTGTCAACTCAATGTTTATTTGAGGGTGGGTGGTGAAGTGTATATGCTATTTAGTTCTCTTACTCCCCCTTGTAAAATAGATGATGGATATGGAGTTAGGATTTAGGAATGATAACAATTCAGTACCTACACGATGTGTTTATAATATAGAAGGTATTTGATGTGGTCTCTTGAACTTGGTAAGGTAAGATTTGATGAGCGAAGGAACAAATTAGCAGTTAAAGACACGAGTAGGGGGGCACCTAGGAATGCGAGTATATGTGCTATGTGGTCGCCTGGGGACAACATCCCTTTATATTTGCATGGGGGTCCATGTTCTCTATGTCTAGTGATGGTTAAGCTCATTCGTCATTTTCATATGCCATCACCTTAGTAGTATTTGCTTTTTTTGCATACTTTTAGGAAGGCATATTAGGGAGAAAAACAAGATTTATAAGCAAAAGTGGATGTACCAGGTTCTATTATCCGTAGAGTGAGTAGGAGAATTGTGAAGATGGCTGTCCTGTTCAGTACTCGCAAAAATGATCAATTAAGGTATTTCGGTTCTCTATAAATGATCAAAAATGTCTCAAGTTCTCGAGAAAAAAAAAAGGTGGGGTTCTCAATTGAGCGCTCCTCGAGATGTAATATTATGTTAGTTTACGGAGTTAAGATGGGCTTTTCAAAACAGAGGGAAGTACTTCAGGTGTGTTACGTAGGTTATATGAGAATGCATTTCATGGTCAAACCTCACATTGCATAGGTAGGACAATTTATCTGTGGCTTAATACTTATGTGGCTGATAATATTCAATTTATATTTAATAGAGTCGTACAAATGGATAACTGCTGGAGATGGTTACTGATCCATTAAGATCTGAAGGCATACATATTGATTTGGACAAGGTGTCAATTTAAATAGATGGGCAAAGTTGAATGCTGAAATATTGGAAATGACATGAGAAGAAGAATGTTGACAAAGTTCAATTATGATTCATAGTGAATCGAAAGAAAAAAATTATAATTCATAGAGAGTATTAGGGGTCCGATATTCACCTAAGGAAGCTTTCTGTTGAGACCTAAGCTTAGACATGGATATGTTAATGACTGATCTGCAGCAGGCATCCAGATGCCTTCGTAAGAATAATAGTGCCCCTTCAGTAAATATTGATGGATTTATCTAAGGTTGATCTTTTTTTCATTCAGCAGTTTGTGACTCTGATGATTTTGCCTTGTCTGCAAAGAGAGTTTCAGTCTCATTACTGTTGACCTGTCTCATAGTTCTCATGTCTGCAGATGAATTAAGGAATGCAATCCCAACTACAAACATGGACGGCTCATTAGTAGAAGCAGTAAGTCAAAATAATGCAGTGGCCAACCCTTCAGATGAGCAAGAAATCAACCCTCTGAAACTTGAAGATGAGATTTACAAAACGCTCCAGTCACTGAAGAAGTCACAGGAAGCAGAATACCAACTGGCACAGGAGAAGCTCTATGCACAGAAGGCATACCTCATCAATCTCCAAGAACAACTCAAGCATGAGAAAATAATGCTTCCCGATCGTACCCCCTCCGATCCCGGTGTCAAGCAACGAACAGAACAGATAAAGAGGGAGCTCAAAAAACTAAGTGATATGAAAGAAGTCTCCAAAGGTTTCCTCAAGGCCCCCCAATATGTCATTGAGGAACACTTTGGCCGACACAACAATGATTGATGGAGATTCAAAGTCTCCTCGGTAATTCGAACTTAACAAATCTGTATTTCCTTGTTACTTACAGAGGATGCTTAGATCTTATAGATGCTTGATGACCATGTCGGTATGCAAATTTTATGTACTTTTATTAATACCATAGATCAGAAGACCTTCATTGATGTTGCTTGCAGGAAAGAGGAAGCTAGAAACCCCCAACAATTCCGCCAACAAGATTTATCCAAATTACTACTAGTGAACCTCCTCCTCTATACTCGAGTCTGTTGGCACAGTGACCACAAGCTCACCATCTACACAAACTGCTGTGGCATCCTCCGGCCTGGTTGTCACGGGCAGCCTCAACCTCCATTTATCAAGCTCAAGTCCATCCATCTGCTCCTCATCATCTCCATATCCTCCGACCGAAACTTTCACCACACCAGGATACACCTGGATCACACGCACACCAACTCCTCTACCCCCCTCGCACAAACCATTACCAGCATCCACAACAAATTGGAAGCAGCTCTGGCTGACTTCAACGGAAGCATCAGCGTCCGACTTCAATGGAAGCTCCAGCACGCGACTGAACACATGCGGCAGCCTCCGAAGCTTCTTGATTGTTTCAACTCCAGACATCTG
This sequence comes from Rhodiola chrysanthemifolia, assembly GCA_033675395.1. Lineage (NCBI taxonomy): Eukaryota > Viridiplantae > Streptophyta > Magnoliopsida > Saxifragales > Crassulaceae > Rhodiola > Rhodiola chrysanthemifolia. The sequence goes on from CM066207.1 coordinate 16,332,956, forward strand.
CGTCCGGTTAGCTGCTTCTGAATCTGCTAAGCTCCGCTTCCTCGATATATGATGAGCTTCCATGGCTGAAACAGGTATATGTACAGCACTTAAAACCCAAAAGAAACACAGAAATCCCAAGGGAAGGAAGAAACTCAAGGACACGTTTGGAACTGGTCGAATCATAAACGGACTGTGAAAACCAATGGGTATGAGAGAGAAACTGATAGGAATCTGCTGACCGGTGGTCTTGGCAGATTCCCGAGTATGCGCAGCGGATGGGAAATTGGCCAAAAGGCTCGAACAGTTGTGGGAATTTGGAGATTGTGGCTCGACAGAAAGCTTTAGAAGGGCAAATTACTTGACTTTATTGAATAGGAAAGAGTACACAAGTGGTGATCACAATAAGGGGTTACCCTAGAGCCGTAGGGATGCAACCCTCGACAATAAGGTAAGGATCAAAGAGTGAACTCTTAGGTTGGAAACTTTGATCCGATAACTGATCCTTCCTCCTCTATATATAGTGATTGCCTTATGGGAAAAGAAGATGCAAGATACTAGCCGTTGCCCATTGATTGTCCATGCGTTACTCTTGGACTTGTGAGTCAAAGAGTAACGCCTCGCCATTGCTAGCTCTCCAACGGCCACTTTGCTCCAACAGCTCTTTTCCAACGTTCATCTCCCATTTATGCAACTCTACTTCATTCGATGAACTCGGACTTCCCTTGGCTGGCGCAGCTTCGACTGGGCGCGTCTGGAACTCGGCGGGGCCTGACGGGGCGTTAGTTCCTCGCCTGGTGCCTTGCGCGCTGGTGCGCGGGAAACCTCAAGGGTCGGGGCCTTGTGCGTCGGGTGCCCAAATAAGAGTTGGAGTGCTGCCTCGGTGCGTTCTGCCTGGGTAGCGCGTAGGGCGCTTGCCGGGGCCTCCTGCTCGATAGGCGGGTTCCTATCATTACCCCCTTCCCAAAGAGCGACCTTGTCCTCAAGGTCGAAATCCGGAAACCGGTCACTTACATACTCTTGGGACTCCCAGGTCGCGTCTTCCTCGGGCATTCGGGTCCATTAGATCAAAACTTCCTGTTGTCCGTCCTTCTCTCGCACGCCTCGGAGGCCCTCAGGCTCATATCGGGACTGAAAACCAGGAAACCACTTCAGGGGTATAATCTGGTGCTGTCGTAGGAGCGCCTTGGCGAGTTTTAGCTGTGATACGTGGAATACTGGGTGGATCTTGGATTCCTGGGGCATTTTTAGCTTGTAGGCCACCATCCCAATCCTTTCGACTACTTCGTAGGGCCCATAATATTTGGGCGCGAGCTTGTAGTTATCGCGTCTTGCCACTGTGACTTGCCTGCCCGGCTGGAGTCGTACATACACAAAGTCTCCAATTTTGTACCTCACGTCTCTCATGTGCTCGTCCGCTTGGAGTTTCATTGTTTGTTGGGACTTCCGAAGGTGCTTCTTTAGTTCCTTGAGGGCTCGGTCACGATCGATCAAGATTGATTCTACGTGATGCAGCGGTGTCGAGCCTGGTTCGTGCGGTATTAGCCTCGGTGGATACCGGCCATAGAGTGTTTTGAAGGGGGTCGTATGCGCCGCTGTATGGTACGATGTGTTGTACCAATACTCCGCCCATGGCAAAAGCTTTACCCACTTTCTTTGCTCCTCGCTGGCAAAGCACCTCAGATAGGCCCCCAAACTTCGATTCACGACTTCAGTCTGGCCGTCCGTTTGGGGGTGATACGCCGAGCTTCTCCGTAAGTTTGTGCCTGCGGACTTAAATAGTGTTTTCCAAAAATGGCTAGTGAAAATAGGGTCCCGGTCGGAGATCAATACCTCGGGGATGCCAAGGAGTCGAACTATCTCTTGGATGAAGGCCTCGGCTACCGTTTTGGCTGTGTACGGGTGGCCGAGCTGCACGAAGTGGGCATATTTGCTAAGTCTATCCACCACGACCATGATGACTGAGTATCCGTCCACTTTGGGCAGCCCTTCGACAAAGTCCATGGTGACTTCTGTCCAAACTTGCTCCGGCAGGTCCAAGGGTTGTAGTAGACCGGTTGGTTTTGTCGTCAAGTGCTTACTCCTTAGGCATTGATCGCACTCCGCCACATACCTCTTCACGTATGCCCTTATTCCTTCCCACCAGAACTCGGCCGCAAGGCGCTGGTAGGTCTTGGTTATGCCCGCGTTCCCACCAATGTTACTTCCATGAAATTCCCGTAGCAGTTTAGGAATTTGGGCATATGAGCGGGGCAGAACGAAGCGTCCCTTGTAGAAGAGCCTCGTCCCTTTAATCTCGTAGCTCGAGTCGTGTTCGGTCGTGGCATCTCGTAGAGGTTGCAATTCCGGGTCTTGGTTATCGGCGTCTAGTGCCCCCAGTCGAGGGTGGTAGACATCGATATGGCCAACTAATGCGGCTCCACGGCCAGTGCTCCTAGGACAATTGCCGAACTCTCGTGCGTGCCATGGTCCTCGCTCGCTCCCCGTTCGCCTTGAGGCTTCGAGACCTCCTCATCCACCGCGACTAGGCAGTTAAGTGTTACCTTGTGAGTTCCCTCAAAATATTTTTACTAGCATGAACACCAGCAGTAAATTTCAGTCTATGTTGTTTGGCCAATACACAAGGTTCACAAAAGTCAAGATCACTGATTTTCTCCTTACCAAACATACCAGCCTTAAACAACATAACTAACCCTTTATGACTCATATGCCCAAGCCTAAGATGCACCCTTATTGTGGACTTTTTATCTGCATTAACAATGTTAGCCTCATGCACCCCTTTATCAGGGAAACAACCATCCAAGTAGTATAAACTGCCATTTTTCTTTACACGCAGAACAAGCTTATCAGATTTAAACACATTCATGGCACCATTTTTAGCAGTATAAAAATATCCCAAATAATCCAAAACACCAAGAGAAATCAGATTTCTCCTCAGACCAGGAACATGTCTAACATTGGTAAGAGTGACCATCTTACCATTTGACATCTCTAAGGTGACTGATCCTTGACCCTTTACCTTACACACATTATCATTCCCCATGAACACAGTCTATATCCACTACAAGGCTTGTAGTTTTGAAACCATGACTCATGAGGACACATGTGGAAGGAACATGCTGAGTCAAGAACCCATTGGTCACTTAAGGGCTTATCAGTCACATTGAGAACTTCAGGGGAATTGGTGTTTTGGTTCCCTGCATCAGCAAGATTAGTTTCATTGTTCTATGTTTTATTCTTAGCAAGGAACTTTTGACAGTTTCTTCTAAAATGGCCAACCTTACCACAATGATAGCACTTTCTTGGAGGTCCCTGATTTTTAAAGTCCTTTTTCTGGTCAGTTTTAGACTTGTTTTCAGATAAACCATTACTAGCATGTGATTTACCCTTATATGAATTAAAATGACCAGGCTTTGTTTTGACAAACAAACCTGACCCAGCCTTGGACTTAGAACCCTTAAGTTCAATTTCTCTAGTCCTCAAAGCAGTACATAACTGATCAAAAGAAGGGACAGTTCCAGTATATTGAAAAGCATCCTTGACAACTTGATAAGCGTCAGGAATGGAGTTCATTAAAATCATAACAGTGCTAGTATCATCTAAAGCATGAGCTGTACCAGTTAACATCAAAGTCATCTTCAAGAATTCATCCAAGTTATCATCAATAGACTTATTTGAATCCATTTTGAAAGCAAATAAGGAAGCCTTTAAGTAACTCAGATTTGGTGTGACTTGATTTTCAAACAGGGTCTTTAGCTTATCCCACATTTCAAAAGGAGTCTTGAGGGTACATACCTTCCTGATAATATTGTCACTAAGAGGAAGTATTATCAGATTGTATGGATCAGCTTCAATATCCCTCTTCCTCTTCTTTTCATCTTCAGTCCACAGTCCAACATCCTTCTCCAAAGCTACTGCTACCTTGTGATGAGCCAGTAGAGCCTTCATCTTGATGCTCCACACTTGGTAGTCAGTCTTCCCATCAAACGGTGCAATTTCCATTCGTCAAGCCCCTATGATTTCCCTCAAACACAATAAACAGTGAAAGAGTATCAATGGGCACAACAAGATTCACAATATAAAGAATCAGCCAACAGCTAGCAATCAATACAACAAAGCTCTTGATACCACTGTAGTAATTCCTTAACGTTATTAGGATTGATTTCAGACCACTCGCATTAAATCCTAGTTCAATTCAATGTCAATTAAGCCCTAAAATTGATAACTTAAAGTAAAGACAAAGAACAACCAGATTTATACTGGTTCGCCCCTAGGTGAGGGGTTAATCTAGTTCGGCTCACTGTCGGAGCCCCGTATGCACTATGGGTGGCCGGAATCGCACCAAGATTGCCCGGAGATGATTACACGAAGAACAGCCCGATGGACTTAACCGAATACAGCACAAACGAACACCACTTGACCCAATTGAACGCCGAACTACTCGCCGACGACCGCTGAGTCAAAGCCCTCTATCAATTTCACAAGACGATCACGCTTGGAGTTCGAACGAGAGAGAAAACGATTGCGCAGGATGAACCCTAGCTCCTGTTCTTCGTGGCTTAAATACGTCCGCCTAAATCTCCAGATTGATCGTCGCCCGTCGGATGAAGCTAGCTCCCTTCTAATCTTGACCGTCCGCTAGCAACGAACACAACAGACGTTTGAATGCGGATTCCCGCCTTGACGTGTCGCTTCGCCACTGGTCGAACTTACTTTCCCTCGGCTACGAGCTCCAGGCCTTTAGCAACGGACAGCAGGCTACAGCGACGACATTCGAACTTCTTCTGGAATCAGCAGCGGACTCTTCCGGTCTTTGACGACGAAACCTCTGGACCTTTAGCGACGACTCCTGACTTTACCCAGAAATATCAGCTTTATTCCAACAATTTGTTAAAATGAAATTACAAATCATCATCAGACTTAAAACGTGTCTCCTATGCGGATGTTCACGTAGCCAAATCGTACTCTTATCGGTGCTAGTTGGAACAAAATTTATCCAACTCATCATATTTTGTACGAAAACGGTTTGCAAGATCGAGACTAACGAGTTTGGCTAATCCAAAATTTTCTCCAGACTCGAAGCACCAACTAAACCAAAATTTTCATGTCCTTTACCTACTGATCGTCTGTCGAGCTTGTAATTTCCTTGATTTTTCAAGGCTGGCATTTTTAATTTGGGCCAATACGATGCATTGTAGTAATTAGTAAAGCTCAATATTTACCGACTTGTATTTACATAGAAAAAGTGCAGCGTTTTGTAACAGTAGATTTGGAACAATTACAATGGCTGCTGCTCTCTGTCTCTCTCATCTGATTTCACCAAACCAAAGAATTCTTCGTAAACGAAATGGTTTGGAGCAAGCTCCTCATGACAAATCCTCCATCACTTTGGATTCATTCAAAGCTTGCACTAGCATGGATGAGCTGCGACAGTTTCAATGTCATCAAATCAAGAAAGGACTCGACCACAGGTTGTCGCCGGTGACGGATCTGATCGCTTCCTGCGTTGAGCTTGGTCAACCAGAGAGCTTGAACCATGCAAGGAAAGCTTTTGATATCTTCAGGATGGATAAGAGGACTTCCGGGACAGTTTTCATGCACAACTGTTTGATCAGAGGATACGCTTTTGTGGGACTTGGAGATGAAGCCATTCGGTTGTATGTGCAGATGGCTTGTGAAGGCCTTTTTCCTGATAAATTCACGATACCTTCTGTGTTGAGCGCCTGCACGAAGAGCGGGGCCCGCTGCGAAGGGTCTCAGGTTCATGGAGTGGTTTTGAAAATGGGGTTGGAGGAGGATATGTACATTGGGAACTCACTGATTCATTTTTATGCCGAGTGTGGGGAGATTGGTATGAGCAGGAAGGTGTTTGATGAAATGCCTGACAGAAATGTTGTATCTTGGACTAGTTTGATTGGTGGGTATGCGCGCCAGGATGTTCCCATGGAGGAGGCTATTGATTTGTTTTTTAGAATGTTGGATGCTGGTGAAAGGCCTAATTCGGTTACTATGGTTAATGTTATTTCGACTTGTGGGAAGCTGCGGGATTTGGATATGGGGAAGCGGATTTGCATTTATATTGGCGAGATGGGGATGAAACTGAATGCTGTTATGGTGAATGCCATTGTCGAAATGTATATGAAATGTGGTGCTATAGAGGAAGCTAGACTGATTTTTAACGATTCCGTTGATAGAGATTTGGTGCTTTATAACACGCTGCTATCAAACTACGCGGACCAAGGGATGACAAAGGAGGTCTTCTGCATTTTGGATGATTTGCTTGCCAGGAACCTGAAGCCTGATAAGGTGACCATGTTGTCGGTTCTCTCTGCAGCTGCACAGACGAGTGATCTTTTGGTGGGAAGATGCAGTCATGGATATGCTTTCAGGAATGCCTTGGCGTGCTGGGACAACATTATTAGTGCGATTATTGACATGTACATGAAATGTGGCAAACTAGAGAGTGCTTCTCTAGTATTTGAACTCATGCAGAACAAGACTACGGCATCGTGGAACACAATGATATCAGGGTACGTTAGAATTGGGGATGTGAATTCAGCTCGCAGAATGTTCAATAAGATGCCAGAACGAAATGTTGTGTCATGGAATACGATGATTGGGGCTCTTGTACAAAAGACTCTGTTTCAGGAAGCTATAGAATTGTTCAGGGTTATGCAGGCAGAAGATGTTAAACCAGATAGGGTGACACTAATGAGTGTTGCTCTTGCCGCGGGACAAATGGGAGCTCTGGAGTTGGCAAAGTGGATTCATGGGTACATAACAAAGAAAAATATTCACTGTGACATAAAACTCAAAACAGCTTTGGTAGATATGTTTGGTAGATGCGGTGATCACAAAAATGCAATGCAAATGTTCTTTAAAATTGAGAGAAAGGATGTCTCTGCTTGGACGGCTGCAATTGGTAGCGCAGCCATGGCAGGTGACGGGGAGCAGGCGATAGAGCTCTTTTATGAGATGCTCAGCCAAGGAATATCTCCTGATGCAATTGTGTTTGTCAAAGTATTGACGGCATGTAGCCATGGTGGTTTAGTGAAACAAGGTACTGAGATTTTACATTCAATGGAAAATGTCCATAGGATCTCACCTCAAGTGGAACACTATGGATGTTTGGTAGATCTGTATGGTCGAGCTGGTTTGCTTGAAGATGCAGTTAAGTTAATCAGAAGCATGTCTATAGAACCAAATGAAATTGTCTGGAGTTCATTTTTAGCTGCTTGCAGAATCCACAAAAACGTTGAATTAGCAGTGTATGCAGATAAACAGATGAATGCGAGGAACGCGCACAGAGCAGGGACTCAGGTGCTTCTGTCAAACATTTATGCCTCGGCTGGAAAATGGACTGATGTTGCACAAGTGAGGCTACAACTCAAAGAAAAGGGTAATAAGAAAATACCAGGGTTGAGCTGGATTGAGGTTGATGGAGAACTACATGAGTTCATATCTGGGGATGAGTTGCACGTAAATACGATGAATGTAAAGATCGTGTTGGACGAAATCAAGAACCGGTTAGCTGCTGCTGGGTACCTTCATGACTTGTCTAATGTGTTGCTTGATGTGGATGAGAAAGAAAAGGAGTATATGCTGAGTAGACATAGCGAAAAAATGGCCATTGCTTTTGGACTCATCAAAACAGGACAGGGGACACCAATTCGTGTTATGAAGAATTTAAGAATGTGTTCCGATTGCCATTCATTTGCAAAAAATATATCCAGTCTATATGAAAGGGAGATAATTGTCAGAGACAACAAAAGGTTTCATTTCTTTGTTCGTGGAACTTGTTCCTGTGGGGAATATTGGTGATGCTCACATATCACAAAAAGGGACTAGAGTGTACCAGAGAAAAGGGCACACTTTCAATAATATCCTAATCACATCACACTTCCTGCATTACAAATTCAGATTCTAGGGCCAGAATAAAATATATGCACGATACAATGGGCCAGATGTCCAAGATTTTTTTGCTAGAAGAGCTGCGGTAAGTTTCTTCAGTGAGCCAGACCCAAGATAGGATTGCCCATGTTCCAAACATTTCGAACCATTGTGCAAATCTAAAACTCTTCCATCAAAAGAACATTTGCAAAAATTAGTGTAACCCTCCAGTGATTGATTTAAATTGTCAAGTGAATCCATAGAGGAGGGAGGAGAGGCGTACCTCATAATTTGTGCTCGTGAACTAGGCAAGCACTCTCATCAAACTTTGAAACCGCGCCTGTACGTCATAATTTGTGCCTGTGGTGAAAGGAAAAAAAAATGCAACTAATCTAATTAAACAAGAACATTAGCACACCTGAATAGCGATGTAGTGAATGGACTCTTCTATTGGAACCATAGACGCAACAAGCTTCTCCACACCCTAACATATCAATTCCAACAACACATTACCATAAGAATATCAAACTGTGAACATAAATTCAAATATCTAAGTCAAAACAAATTCAGACTCAACCTAATACCATGAGATTAATCCGAACCACAGTGAGAAGCAATTTGCAGAATAAATCAATCAGCTGCATCGTGGAAAGCAAAATAATAAATAGAATAATTCTAACCCTAAATTCCCAAGCACCCTACTCAAAATCCAAAACTATCGATTAAGAACAACTAGAAGATCAAACTCAATAGATTGATGGAAAAAATGTAATTTGTCGACGGCTTTTGCAGCATACTCGATCTGAAAAATGGCGAGAAAGTAGTGATCGAAAAGTCAAAACCAGTTCCGATGCTGCTCGATTTCGTCTTGCTTGGATCTTATAGTGTCGGTTTGGAGAAGAGTCCCTAAAATTTATCCGTTTAGTAGGTTAACTGAGTGATATTCTAATTAAAATATTCTCAATTTGTCCTGTCAATTTTTAGAGTTTGGATCGTAATTTGTCATTAGATAGTTCATACTCCTCTTTGCCATTTTCCCAAACAAAAATCAAAACAAGTTCGGGAAGAAGTCATGGCAATTAATAAGATGTGCGTCCACAACCCCAGTATCCCTAATTGCGTCAGGCCTTGAAGCTGTCTAGCCACTTTGTTTTCAGTGTATCTTGGTTTTCTGGTTCTGTCTGTAGTGTCTTGTTTCTCTTGGCCTGTAGGCCTTTTGTGTCTTGTTCTGTTGGGGTCTTTGGCCCCAATCCCCCATCGAAAAAGAAAAAAAAAACTAAAAACAAATAAATCCTTACTAGTAATTGCCTTGTTTCAATAGATTGACAAAGAGAAAATCCAGCGGCGTACCTTAGTTCAAACGGTCATCATCTGAGTTGAGTTTTGACGATTAAATTGATGTGCAAACCTATCAGGGTGTTGACCAATGACAGATAACGTTGTAGGATTTTTAGTTAGTTGCAAAAACCTTTAGTCAAAAGAATTTATATTTTCGGTAAGATCGAGTCGAATTCAAGAGAGCAAAACGCGATTATGCGCTAGGAAATTTTTTTATATATTGCTTGGCTACTTTTATCAATCGCGATTATGCGCGATTATGGCTATTTTTTATATGTTGCTTGGCTACTTATATATTTTCATATGAATCTATTCCTAGCCAAGCCATCTCAAATAAAATCTCACTTCATCAAGATATTGATTCACTCTATAGCCTTTATTATTCTTGGAACATCTCTCAATGTAATAAATGTAATAGGCATAAAACACTAGTTCAATTACATGCATTTACCATCGTAAACACTAGATATAATCATTTTCACTACATTTAAATCTTCACTAAACTCTTTCAATACTGAGATCAAGTTTTAAGACCAACATGTTACTTAGGCATTTCATCAAACACTTGGTAACATATATAAAATGAAGTACTTAGTGAAAATGAATTTAACACTATGGATTATAGAATCAAATGTGTGTACATGATCATAGAGTACCAAGGAGGGTTGTAAGACCCTCAAAACCACAAGGAGACTACTCACACATCATGTAAGACAACATAGTGTGAGTAGGGTTCATAGAATACAATAAGTAGAAAAGAGAGATTGAAGAAGAAGTAGGATGATTATTCCTATAATCTCCCTTTTTGGTGTTATTCTCCCAAAAACTCAGCACACTTGGTCAAAATCATCTTCTTCTATTTATAGCCTCGGGTCAAAATCCTGAAATAGCAGGTCCAGTTAGTCGGCTGGCATGTGTGTCGAAATCTTTGGTCGGCTGGTGGCCTTGGGTCCTTGTATATTCTGTGTAAACCTCCAACCGACCGGTTGGAATGGCCATGGAATCTAAGGAGGGGCAGGTACTCTGGTTTCCGGAGGTGTTGGGAATCTAAGGAGGCCACTGAAACCAAGAGGCGAAGCATCTAACCAAGCGCTAAAGAAAGAGCTAATCAGGGCCAGATAAGAGGCAGCTGAAAAAGAAGCGGAGTTCAATGATAGGCTACGGGCCCTTGAAGAGATGATGCGCGGGGGAGGAGGACCACGACATGGGGCTAATGTCTCGGATGGGGCGAGCTTTGCCCTGCCAACTCTCTGAAGACTGGTTGTGTGAAAATCCTTTAAACTATAACTTTTTAAAGTTGTCACAATGCTGGAAACTTTGAAACTAGGATGTTTTGATGTTGATGTTGAATACTGCTGGAAACTTTTGACATGTTTTGCATTAAGGACATGGATGCATTACATTTTCTTATGTAACAGAATTGTAATGTTAATACCTGCCAGACATAAACAGGGATGCTTATATTCTCTTATGTTACTTGCATCTGATAATAATACCACATTACTGGACTTATGTGTCAACAAAATAGTATCCTTGCATCACTTGTGTGACAGACAGAAATATCCTTGCATCACTTATGTGACAACAAAATAGTAGCCTTCATCACTTATGCGACTGACCGAAGTATCAATTTATATTTTCTTATATGACAGACATTGTACTAAAGTTACTTATACGGCGTACTTATGGAATTTATTGTTGGTTTCCAAAACTACTTACGTGACTTACCACTTACTTATGCGACATTTTTTAGGTACTGCCACGTTAGATCTTACGTGACTGAGTGCGGTTAGTACTGTCGCATTAGACTTTATGCGGCACAACTTATGTGACTGGTCCTTATGTGACTGACCGTTGTCACATAAAATCTCATGTGACTAAAAACGAACTTATGCGCTATTTTTGGTTAGTCACATAAACGTAAATCTGGTGTAGTGAGACTTTGCATCACAAGAATACACGACACACGTTCTCAACTGAGAAAAGTGATGTTGTTAGGATGCCTTGAATCCTAATTATTTAGGGTTTCTTATTTGATTAGGAAATCCAGTTAGTTTAGGAAGTTATCTATTGGTTTAGATATTCCTAATTAGATTGGGATTAGAAATATATTTGGAGATAATTATGTAACTAAATATATCTCTAATAAGGATTTCCTTATCAGTTTGGGTAGGTTTTCTAGTTAGTTCAGGTAGCCTTGAGCGTTATAAATATAGGCTCATAACATACTATTTTAGTATGTCAGTCTGTGTTCGGCTACGACCGGTGTAATTAAGACTACATCACTGTATCTCAGTATATAAGTGGTTGCAGAAATTTCTTTGTGTGATGGCTTAAGTTGTCACTTAATTATTATGTCATAACTGCCTGATCGTTGCAATAATGTCCAAGCCGGGCGCGACCTGCACTGATGCACATTCCAAAACTAACCCTCCGCTTCCGTTTTCTGTGCAGGTAAGACACTCATATATTAGGAGTTGGCGGAAGTATGAGGAGGCCTCCTCGCCCCAGAGGTGGGGCGTCAAACCATGCACTCAAAGAAGAACTTATTAGGGCGCGGGAGGAAGCCGCCAAAAAAGACGTTGAGTTAGAAGAGAGGCTGAAGGCACTGGAGGATTTGGTTCGAGGACGTGGAGGGGGAACGACAGTTGGGTGCAATGTCTCAGTCGGTGCAAGCTTCGGGTTTGGGACTCTCTGAATTTGAAGAAAGTTGCTAAGGTTTTTTGAATCATGACTCTTAGGGACTTGGTTTTTTTGGATGATGACTCTTATGAACTTGGTTTTTTGGATGGTCATCAGTAGATTTTATTTCTCTACTGGATGTTGGTAATGTTTAACTCTGTAAAATTGGTTTGATGTTCTGGATGAAACAAATTTCCAGTAATGGTTTCTTATTCTGGTATTTGAATTTGTAAAACAGGTTTAATCTACGTTACATATTGCGACTATAATTACATAATAATTACCAAAAAGTGAACTTATGCGTCACGCTAAAAACATAATACATAACTTACGCGACTGACAAATTATCACAAATTAACCTATGCGTCTGAATATTTGACACATAACACATAACTTACGCGTCTAACATTGTACAATATTTACTTATGCGACTTTTTTTATGTCATACGAAGGTTTCCCGATATGCAATACAAATTTTGCAAAATTTTCCGGCAAAAGTTTCAGGTGGAATTCCGGCCATTAAAGTTTTCCCCAGAAATATTCCAGTGCGATTTCGGCGGTATTTCGGGAGTAAAATTCGTGCAGAAAAAAACCGTTGAATTTCCGGCAGTACTCCGGCAACATAAATGCGCCGGAATTTTGACGCAATTTTGACAGGCCAATTCGATGATATTCCGGGGAGAAAAAAATGCATACAAAATTCGGGAATTTTCCGGCAAAATATATTCAGGCGACACAAATCCGCCGGAATTTCCCCATAAAATATCTGGTAGATTTTCGACAAATTTCCGGCAATATTCCGGCAAAATTTATTCCGGCGAACACAAATCTACCAGAATTTCCCCGGAAATATTACTTTACAACTCAGTCAAATCCATTAACTCATTAACGAGCAATGAAGCTCCCTCGTCTATTCAACATCGCTTGCACTCAACCAAACACATCAACTTCCCACTGGCCACTTTGCTCTCAGCAACCCAAAACCCTCTCCATCCTTCGGGACGAAGCGTTCCAATCCAGCCCAGAAACAACAACACCAAATCATCCCACTGCAATGAGCCACCAAAATGCTCCATATCCAGTTAGATCTGGATTGTTTATGAAGTTCAGATGTTGGATATAGGGAAATCCCGCAGTCCAGATCTGGATCGTTTCTTAAGAAATCAAGGCAAAGACGGAGAAATACGTAGAGATGTTGGACATGGGGAAATCGAGATCTGGATTGTGTTTGAAGAAGATGCAACGATGTTTAAAGAAGAGCCAACGATGTTTGAAGAAGAGCCAACGATGTTGAGCCATGGGGGTTGTGCGGCAATATCAAAGAAAATTAACAAGGAAAATAGATTTTTTTATTATTTAGGGATTATATGTTGGACGATCTGGATTGTGCCCCTGCCCGTTTCTATTATTTTTATTTTAAATGTAATTCAATTTATTTATATTAGATAAATGAAAAAAAACAATTCATTAATAAAAATTTAAAATAAAATCGAATTTTATTTTATTAAATAAATTAGATAATACGAATATTTAAATAAAAAATAGTCTCCAGAATTTCCCGAAATGCCCCCAGATCTTGTCCCCGGACTTTCCCTGGAAATGTTCCGAAATTTTGTCCTCGGATTGTCCCCGCAAATACACCGAAATTAATTCCGCGAAATTTCCTGGGGAATTCCGGGGATATATTTTCATTCACCGGATTTGCCCCGGAATTTTCCCTGAAAACCATCGAAATTTGTCGCCGAAATTGTCCCGAAATGAAAATTCGGGGGACGTTTTGTCGGGGACATATATTTGGCCGGAAATTTGCCGTAAATTTACTGAATTACGGCAGAATTCCGGAACTTTTCCGTCAAAAATTATGCGCCGGAATTTCTAGCTAAATTTGTAGTGATGGTATTACATTACTTATGCGACTGTACATTTCCTAGTGCGGCTACAAGTAGAAAGTCACATAAGGATGCTTATGTCACATGTGTGTTTTAGGTCAGTCGCGTGTGACCTTATGTTACAAGCTTTATGCGACTAGCCTTATGCGACTGAGTGTAGTCGCATAAAGTCCTTACGCGGCATTTTTTGGTCAGTGACAAAAGTGTCTCCAAATAAGAACATATCAATTAGAAGATCACGTGTCCTTGACGAAAAATGTGACAACCAAGATTCACCTCAGCCTTTAGCCAATTGATGCCCATTTCGACCATTCGAGACGGTGATTATTCGGCTGACTTGGTCGCTTTATAATCATGTGTCACTTGGACGGGGCGGGTCAATTGACGACTCGGCCAAGTCAAGCTCAAAGCGGCCACGATATTAGAAGTAGATAACTTTCTACATGGCATCCACATGGCACTTGCTTCGTTTGGAACTAGGACATGTTAGCCCCCACATGCACACATAGGCATTATTGAACGAGGTCGATACTAGTAGCATCGGTCTTGTAGAAAATATGGCATAAATAAAACTAAAACTCAAACATGATAATCTTTTAAACGAAACGGGAAAAATAAAAAAATAGTTCAACAACTATTGTGACAAAGCTCTTGACAAGTTTAAGACGTTCAGACATTATTGCTACGAGAAGTTTATAGTTCATGTACTATACAGTATGAAAAAGTACAGTTTTGGGTTAATTAACTACACTCGTTTTCGACATGTAGGTCGAACTATTAATTTTTTTTAAAAACGGTGCGAACTAACATATAATTAATTCAACGATTGCGCTAACTCTGTTAATTAATCAAATTAATTAAAATATTGAAAAGTTAACAGTCAAATATTTTTTAGACGAGGGGCACTAATTTAGTTTTTTTATTTTTCAATTGTTAATTAATTTTAGGGAAAATGACAAAGAGGGGTATGAACTACCACTCATTGACAAATCACGGGTCGAACTATGAAAATTGACAATTAAGAGAAATTTTCAAATATTTTAATTCACATATAATATTTAAATGACGGAATATCACTCCGCCAATTTAACAAAGTTAACTAAACGAATGATTGAAAAATCCTTCTTGACGTTAATTAGTTAATTGTGAAATTGAGTGTTCAAATATTTTGAAATTGCCCTTAATTGTCAAATTTCATAGTTCGGATCGTAATTTGTCAATGAGTGGTAGTTCATACTCATTTTTTTGTCATTTTCCCTTCATTTTATTAATTTATGCAGTTAGCGGCGTCCAACATCGTCAGTGAAATGTTAACGGCGTTGAACGATTGTTAGTTGGCACATCTTATGAAAGTTTTCATAGTTCATTCTACATGTTGGAAACAGATGTTTAAATCTAGATCTCAATCTATACTTTTCCCTAAAAGTGTGTGAAATCGTGAAATCAAATTGTAAAAAAACAAGTAGTTGCATTTTATAACATCAAGAGACAAACGATATTAAACATTACATAAAAGGCTGGTCACTCTCGCACTCATTCTTCTCTGTTACCCGGAGAATCTTCGACGAGAAGAAATTAAATTACCCATAACCTTATTCCCCGTAGACTATATTTGACGAAAACCCATTCATTCAAGGATTTGGTTTAGTCAGTTTCTCGAATTTGGCTGCACACGTTCAATCAATAAACCATGTTAAAATCACAAAAACAAATGTCATGTAAGGTCGGTGAAACAAGATATAAACCCATACCTTTTGTTTCTTTGGCCACACAATCTGCATCACATTTCATCTCACAGAAAGTTCTGCCAAACCCCTCATCGGCGCATTCCCTGTCACACGTGTTGAAGCATTCGGCAAATGGGTCAGCAGCCTCAGCCTGGTGTACATAAATTGCAGCGATCAGGAAGACGCATACGACCAGCATATCGACCTTGTTTGCCATTTTGATTAATATTAGAGACCCTTTCTTATTTCAGATTTGGTTATTGTTTTCTTGTTGTTGAAGGAATTAGAAGGATGGGGGAGTATTTATAAGGTGGCAATAGAGTAGGAAATGAATGAGGGGTCAAGAAAAGTGGAGCATTTGTGGCCAGTTTTTGAGTTTTGATGGGCATTTTCAGCCATCAGTTTTGGGGCAAAGTTAGTGTTTGTTCTTTGAATTGCTTTGACAGATGGTATTACATGAGCTGTTTAGAAGTGTGGTTTTACTGAACTTCAGAATTCTTTGTTCTTAAAACTTGAAATGCCTACCGAAGGTTTTCCAATAATTAAGGTAAACTTTAAAGGCATTAAATTCTAACACCAGCCCATTTAAGCCACAAAACTGTTGGAGTATGTGTACCTTCTAGGTACGTGCACTTTAATATGTTTTGATATGGCAAACATATTGCTAATGTATTACTTAAGTGTGCATGATAAGGAACAGGTCCCCTGAAGGGATCATCAACTCGCGCAGTTACCCTGAAGGTAACGATGGCTTAGCATACAGCTGGAAGACGAGAATATCATTGAAAATATTCTCGAGAGATCTTATGCTCCGAAGATCTGGTAATCCAGGTGAAATATCTTTAAGATATTCACGAATATTGGATTGGATTCTTTGCCAAAATTTAGGAAATGATTGAAGATTTGCTAGAGATTCTGCCCTACTTATTAGGGATAGAAGATCTGGTGGCGACCCAATCAGGTCTGTGTGGGACGATCTGCTTGGAGAGTAGATGAGATATTTATGGGAGTATCTTATCTACTAGGTGATCTTGGCTAGAGTTCATCAACAAGATCAGAAATTTTCGATCGCGAAAATCCAAGGCTACCTAACTGGGATCCGCAGTATATAGAAGGCTATGGCTGATCTTCAAGAGCGTGGTTCAGTGTTGGAGATTCTTGGCTTTGGAGTTTTGAGAGAAACTACGAGGAGAAATCGCGTGATCAAGGTGAAGTTAGAGGACAAATACCTTGGAGGGAGCGGACGTGCGACCTGAGCCAGAAGATGAGTAATCTCTTGTTGTGCGGGGACAACAAAGATAGATCATGAACTAAGGTGCGTCTGAAAAACGGCGGTACACCACTGAGTGTGGTTGGTTGAGTGATCTATATATTTGGAACCGAGTACACTTTAATACAAAGGATTATTTCAAAATCCTTCTAGTCTCTGTAGAAGGTAGTGATTTTTCTTAGATACTGTATTAAGTATCTGAGTTCCCACTATAAATAATTGTGTCACTCTTCCTTCTACTCTGTATTAAGTTTCCGATGTGTTACGTTTACCTTGAAGGGATCGATACCTTCAAGGGAACGCTAACTAAGCGATCCAATATAAACATAAACATATGTTTGTGATATTGTCGCATAAAATGATACAGCTTACGACATTAAAAAATAAATTGATGATAATATCGTGTACGCACACGTAACGACAAGTTATCGCATAATAAGACATATACTGAGAACATTAAACAACACCTTTTCATATACAATGAAATACACTTACAACATTAAACAATAAACTGTCGCATATAGAAACGTAAATCGTAACATGTAACATAAAAACAAAAACAGGAATTGAAGCCTGCATAAGGAGTTCACAGGTGCACACAAATTAGTGTACGCACAACAAAGAGTTCACATGTGTGTACCCTAACAACAAAACACCACTCTTTTCAAAGAGTTCCTAAACCGTTTAACAAGATCATGAGCTCTGATCTGATTCTAAGCATGAGGCGCATGATAACTTGTGGTACTGTCGGAAACATTTTTGCTTGTTCAAGCTGCTTAACCACTCTAACAAAGACGATCGATGACTTCTAACTTTACTCTGTGAATAATTAATGCACTTAATTAAAGTAACCATATTCATAAGCACATACACAATCGCATACTAAAAATCTAACAATGATATCATATGCAATTATGTATGAATGCGCGCGAATGCGTGAAATGTCATGTCAGAATATCGATGGGTGTCGTCAGTGTCAACTCGGACAATCCAACAACAAGCGAGTTGAGCAATTGCATAAGAACTAAAACCGGACAAAGCCTAACCATAATAAACAACAAGCATCTCGAGCCACGTCGAAATAACTAAAAACGGGATAAGCCACTCTAGAATAACCAGAAGCGGGCTAGACCTCGTCATAATAGTCACAAAGAGGTCGAGCCTCCGCAGAATCACATCTCATGTGAGTATGATGCATGTCATGAATAGTCCACAAAAGTCATTTAGTCATACTAACTGAAGACACGTTGATATAAGTCTTTTATATTTAACATATTCGCAAGGCAAGTGGTTTCGTTTTCATCACTTTCGTAGTCACCCAATGAATTTAATATCACTCACTATATAAATAATGTATCATAATTAAGCTTACTAATACTGAACTTTTCGCTTCGAAGTAGCAGTGTTTTCTCAAGTCGTTAAAGCTAACCAATTTTATCCTCGCGAGGGAAACCTAAATTATATAAACGAATAATATCAACTTAGGGCATCATAGACAAGTAATTCCCTAAACACCGCCCTTGCCAGAGGCTTACAAAATCATTGACACATCATGGCATATCACATCACTTAATATCAAATCCGGTCCAACATCCTTAAGGTGACACAGACATATCACTATGCCATTTTACATCTTGTGTGATTGATCCAAAATAGACGCTTAAGGACTTCCTCAGTGCACCACACTTGGTGCGACTACCCTCAGTCGTATAAGGCCAATCGCATAATCTATGTGACAAAAGGTCTCATGCGACATGCCCAAAACTACACCAGTCATATAAGATAACCTACGCGACATACCCAAATTAGTTACTTCAGGAGTGACGTCGGTTGCATTAATAGACTAATGCGGTCTTTGAATATAACCGTTGTCACATAGGTTTTTTGCGTAAGGAGGAAATATCAGTCGCGAACCATATTTTAGGTGCAAACTGCAAAATTCGTCAAAATGGGTTATAATTCATCGCCAAGAAACCAAAAGTACGATATAGTTCGTCATAAGTGACATATAATTCGTCACTGAGAAATCAACCAAACGAGGAGATTTAATCTCATCCGTCCAAATGATCAAATCAATGGTTGTCATTAGTTTGTATTTTTTACAAAGATATGTTGTTTGCACCGGATCCTTTTTCTTTACGTACGTTTATTTTTCCATGGTCAATAGCATAAATGCAGTAACAATTGCAACATATTCAGATGTTTAAGTTCATTTTTGACCCTTGTTATTCGTCTAAGTGCTCATAATGTGTTGTTCAAGTGTCTTGTAAGTTCAGTTTGGGGTGGTTTTTACTTCATGGATTTAGCCCCATAAGATTACATTAAATATCCCTATTTCATAAATTTAGCTATATTTAGAAATCCCCTAAAGTAGCATAAATACATATTCATAAACTAGTAGAAATAGTTCAACATTCAGCTCAGAAATCAAAACATCATATCCAAATTATTCAACTTCTAAACAGCTTCAAATTCAACTTGACCAGACCCCAATTCAGAGAGTTCCCAACCCAATACTTGCACCGTCGACAAATTGCACCCAAGTCCAGCTGCCCTTCCGTCTCCTCGCGCCATGTCTTTAAGAGCCTTGAGCCTCTCCTCAAACCCAACATCCTTTATTGCAGCTTCTTCCTCGCCTTCATGTTCTTCTTTCAGTGCATGATTTGATGCACACCTCTACGACGAGGAGGCTTCCTTAAAATGCTACCGACGCTGACACCAGAATTCCCTTCCTTTGTCCCACAACATTTGATATGATGTGTACCTTTGTATTGGTTTGGAGAAGGTTAGCAATCATTCTTGAGTTATCATACTGGCGCTCATCCATCAGCAGCTGGACATCTCCATATTCATTTTCTCCTACGTAAAAGTCCAAATAAACTAATAAATTAAAAATATACTCTTTCATATGGCCAAAATTCACAAAATCCATGTTCATTTACACAGTGATCTCAATACAAACTAATTATTTCCTTATCGAACATTAGCAGAATACATATCAAAAATAAATTACAAGTAACACATAACATAAAATTGGTTTTACACAATGATAATATATATTCATTAACACATAATATAAATCCAAAGTGACAATTGTAACAGCCATAATCCACAATATCATTAACATAGTCATACTCCACAATATCATTAACATAATCATAATCCACCATTTATTTTTTAGACATAGAAAAAGGATCCGGTACAAAGGAAATATTTTTTGTAAAAAATACAAACCACTCACAATCTTTTATTTGGTCATTTGGACGGATGAGACTAAATCCCGCATTAAATCCCGTTTATGGTTAATTTCTCGGTGTCGAATTATAAAGTATTCTTGACGAACTATGTCGTACTTTTGGTTTTTAGCGACAAATTATAACCGAAGTTTGACAAACTTTACATTTTGCACCAAAAATATATTTTGCACCAAAAATATATTTTGCACCTAATCTTCACTCTCTAGACATAATTGAAAGGCAAGAATGAGAACATTACAACCAATAAACTTCATTGAACGCAGCCACTATAAGGATGCTTTATTTCCTTTTTTTCAGGTGCTTCATTGCTTGGATGCTGAAAGGGATCTTCCCGGACTGATTATTCATCTTGGCTTCTCGAGCTTGTTTCATTCTTGTGCATTTGACCTTCATAACAAAGGAAAATAGATATTACCAACACAAAACTACTGAAGTTCAATAAAAATACATTGTCATTTATAAAACATCACGTGCTGAACAGGCTTCTTATGCTCTCTACGAGCCATGTCCATTGCTCTAGGCTAAGTTTTAAC
Source organism: Rhodiola chrysanthemifolia (assembly GCA_033675395.1). Lineage (NCBI taxonomy): Eukaryota > Viridiplantae > Streptophyta > Magnoliopsida > Saxifragales > Crassulaceae > Rhodiola > Rhodiola chrysanthemifolia. The sequence continues at coordinate 16,353,521 of CM066207.1, forward strand.
CAATTCATCATCTTATATTCAAGATTAAGCTCACATTAACCCTTCAATTTGGGATATTATTCAAGATTTTTTTTCATTGGTGCCGGTCTTTCAATAATGTTTTTAGGCCATTTTCAATAAAATTATACAAATTGATGTTGGGCCTGATAATAGACTCGTTGGGCTTATTAGGACCGACATCTAAAGTTTGTCTATTTTATAATTTAATAATCAGAGATAGCTATATAAATTATATAGTCTAGGGTTTTCATCTGTATATCGGTCTTTCAATCATCGCGCCGCCTGAGCTTATTCTTTTATCTTCTCCTCAAATTCATGTTCATCTGACGAACTTCCTCAAATTTCGATTCATTTGCCGAACTTTACATATATATACACCATTGTTAGGTATTGGTGTTTTTCCGAGAATCGAGAACATTTGCCGCTGAAGATCGCTTTGGTAAGAATCGTCATTCATTTTCTTTTCATGTTATAATATTCATCCTTTTAGATTTATTTTCGAATAGCCATAAATCTATGTGAAATTTTTTTGTTGATTGTGTTTGTTGTATACCATTTCTATGTTTATTTGATATCTCAATATGGTCATTTGACGAGCAGGATTGAAAGTAAAAAAAACATCTGTATAATGGGGTCGATGAGGATTGCGGATCGTATAGCGATTTATGGATTTTATGTCTGTTAATATGAATATTGTGATTATTATTAATATTAGGCTAACATCCTATGTATAGCGTACATGAGAATCAAATCATATTAGATATACAGATAATATATGGTTAAGATATATACAGAGAATATATCTTAACCATATCCTAATATTTCTCTAACACCCTCCCTCAAACTCGTGATGGTTGTACATCATGAGTTTGACTAGACAAAAGATGAGTTGATATGTGCCTTCAAAAAACGGAGACGACGTCGCAAGTTGCACTTTAGTGGAGAACGGGAGAAAACCCGAGGCGACAAGATAAGTCACGGCGACAGCAAAGAAACGGGATCAAAGACCCAATTGGCGACATGATGGGTCGCTGAGGCTGCGGCAAGAAGGTCCGCGTAGGCAATTGTCATCGAACCAATGATGGAAAGCTCTATCTGATCTTTCTTTGTCACCAAGGATAGTGGAGAGGCATTGATTGATCTGCAACAAGAAGAAAAAAGCAAAAAAATAGCAATTCCACAGCTTTTGACAGACGCAATAGGCATGGAAGCAGCAGAAGAAAATAAAAATCAAGGCAGAAGCGATTTGGGGTGGTGGTGCGCGAGTGATTGTCGACACACCACCCCCCCTAAAGAAAACAATCAAGATCGAAAGCTCATAATTGAGAAAAAAACCCTTGGCTGTGATACCATGTTAATATGAACACTTTGCTTGTTATTGATATTAGGCTAACAACATATATATAGCGTACATGAAAATCAAGTCATATCAGATATACAGATAATATATGGTTAAGACTATCCACAATGGTAAACAGAATCAACACCCTACTTTTTAACTTCCCAACACTCCATATCATTTTCACTCTCTTCCACCTAATAATTCAACAACCATTCAACTTTTACACTCTACAATGGTTTTGTTTAATAAAATTCAACACCCTTCCAACTAATTACCCTATACCCCATCACTTTTATTTCATATTCTTATTTATTTTTATATTTGTATTTTTGTGATTACATAATAATAACAATTATTGATTATAATTAAATAAAAATAATTAACACTAAATAATTTATCTTTCGATATAAAAACAAACTTTATTTAAATAAGTTAATTCGGACAATACAATCAAGCTCTTAAATCACACATTTTGTCCAATCGTTCTAACTCTTGCCCTTTGAATTGTTTAAATTCAGTCCACTCTTCGTTTACCACTTCCAAGCCTGCTCCCTTGCCTTTCTATTTACCCCTTTTTTGTTGCATCCCTCCCCATTGGACGAGCAGTACATCCTACAGAGTTTGAGTCACTTGCATCACTCTCATGGGCTCTCTTAGATCCACTGCTTCCAGATCTAGTATTTCCTCCTACTTGACTACCATAACGTGGTTGATCACGGACAGCGTGCCACTCAGACATTAAATTGAATGGACATTCTTACCACTTGAATATAATTCATGAGCTTTTTGCCAATACTCTGACCACCCGCTTTGTTGCACACGCGTAGCATTATCATAAGCGCCAATCCATTTGCCCAATATTTTGTTGATGTAGTTATAATGATTTCTGCACGCAACTCCATCGCGGGGAGGATCAAATGAGAAATGCTTACAGTACTCAGCAATTTTACCCCAATATGCTTCACTTTTTTGGTTTCTCCCGACAATACTGTCTGTTCCATATTTAATCCACCCACTAAGTAACACCAAATTTTGATCAGTGGTCCATTTAGGGCTTGTCTTGCGAACAGGTGTTGAATCCTCTGCATTTGGAGTGGCTTCATCAGCACCGCTCATGCTACCAAGACCCATTTGTGTTGAAAATCCGGGAAATTCTGTTGCTCCAATATTCGGAACATTTTCATTTCTCATTGGCAAATAAGTATTATAAGGAGGTGTTTGACATGGATATGACATCATCGATCCATAATATGGATGATAATTTGGAACAGATGACGGCATGGTGAAATTTGGTGCAAAACCAAAATTTGGTATATTTTGAGGACGTTGTTGGTTGGAAGATTGATTTTGAAATTGATAATTATTGGGATTCTGGTAGTTAGAAGAGTAATTAGAAGAATTTTGGGTGTTGAAACGGTTAGGATCCATTTCAAAGAAGTTGTTGAAAACTTGAAAAGAAGAGTTTATGGAAGGATAATAGACTAATTATATGAAAAAGAAGGCGTTTTTTTGTGTCCAAATCAAATGAAACTAGTCTCAATTTATAGAGTACAAAAAATGATGAATTTGGTATATAAAAAAATAAAATAAAATAAAATTTTACTATGCAATAATTGACCACAAATAATTAGGATGGGGATAAAAATCCAAAAAATCACAACAGCCAATCAAAAGGCGCCAGGTGTCAGATCTGATCCACTTCCCCAACAGACGCGCCTTGTCCTTTGTGTTTCTCACACTCGCCTGCTCCCACCTATGATATGCCGCCACGTGTCTTATTCAACATGTTGAATTCTTTCCACACCAATTAATCCAAGTGTATTCAACACTCATTTTCAATTCATCATTGCAACAATTCAACAGTTGAATTTTTTTTTCCAATACCCCCATTGTAAGTAGTCTAAGATATATACATAGAATATATCTTAACCATGGGGAGCGCTCGGTTGAGAACTCCTAAAAATTCGAGAACCTAAGACCCAAAATCTCACCATTGGATCAAGTTGCATCTTTGAATGTGGAGGTGACAAGTGTCCCACTCACTTTTTCCTTCATTATGCAGTTTCGAGAATTATTTTTGCCTAGATGCATTTTCTTGTTTCGGAAAGTGCACTTAGGTAAAAACGAAAATGCATAAAGAAGATTCTCAAGATTCTCGAAAAAAAAGAAAAGTTCTCATTTGAGCGCTCCTCTCTTAACCATATCCTAATATTCCTCTAACAGTGTCTTTGTGTCACGAAATATAAACAACTAATGAAGTTTCAATCGAGACGCACCAAATGATAACAGATAAAAAAGATCAATGTTTGTTGTATTATGCAGATGATTGACAAGCACTGTCACGCTCAATTCGATTAAATAAATTTACAATAGAATATCACTAAATTTAATCTGTAGAATTTGCTTGCAAGTCTACAAAGCATGATGATTGCTTATACATAATACATGTATTGTAAATATAGTTTGCACATGATAATTGCTTAAATTAAAATTCATGTGATATAATTACATGATGGTAATGGACTAGGCTTCGCAGATCTGCCCATCTCGTGCGCTCATGCCCTTGGTGGTCATTGTAGAAGGGAGACCTACATTGCTCTTGCTGGTTGAAGTCACCCGACAGACTTTCTTGGTGGCTCCAAATTGGATTATAGCATAGTAGTGATCCGTGGGATCAACACTGCTCTGATACCAAAATGATAGAAAATGACCAACCGAGGTTGCCCAAATCCTTAAGTAGTTCAGCGGAATAGAAATGATATGAATGAGGATGGTTTATTGATATGGAAAATATAGGAAAAGGATGGAAAAGACAAGGAAAAGATGGAAAAACAATGGATAGACACTACAATAGCTAACAATGCTCGGTTATTCCACTTCTAGCAAGTGAGTAGTGAGCCCCAAGGCTATGCCCGAACTAGTCTAAAAGACCAAGAAGAGACTCTTTTCTGCTGATTCTCGATGGTGAGAAGTGATGTACATCTCTTCTTTTATAGTTGCCCTCGTTTGAATTTGAAAGTAGTAACCCCCGCCCATTAAATGCTCCTTTGAATGCGTTGGATCTTGCAACTCCTCCTTATGATTTGGTGACTCTCGTGCATTGATGATCAAGATCTCCATTTGAATTTGAATATGATCCGCATCCATGGATTTCCTGGGCTTCGGCTTCGGGCATGCCCATCTGGCCTCGGGTTCCTTGGCTTTGTGCGCTCGTTGCTTGAGCCCCTGTGACTTTGCCTTGACACGGTGGGAGTATTCACCTGTTCACATATATGGCCAAATAAAACACATTGGCCGAGCCACTTTTGGGAGATGACCACTTATGGTCGAGGATTCTCGCATAGTCCCAATTCTGCGCACGCAGGGCCCTGTCGGGGCCTTGGTCATTTCCGCCCAATGCTGTCTTGGCTCGGGATCCTCCTAGTGCCTTCGGGTAGACTTATGGATGGCCAAGGTCATCCTCTCAAGGTCCTCGTATCATCGCCCATGTCAGGTCGCACGGGGCCTTCGGTTCATTCGGGGTCTTCAGGTCCTCTCGTCGGGGCCTCATTTTAGTCACTTCGGGGCCTTCATCAGGGTCATCCGTGCAATTCCTCGGTGGGGCCTTCCTCGGCTCAGGTCCGAATTTCAAATATCTATCAGTATCAGAGCCGATCCTCTCTAGTAGGTGAGTACGAGGAAGGATCCTCTCTAGCGTGTAGCATAACTTGCTAGACTACCCACCGCATTGCTTCCACTAGTTAAACACACCTAGCTAACATCCGCGTCAGAAAAATTATTAAAGCTTTCCCAGAGCAATACAACCTTCACGGTGGAGCTCGGAGCAAGCAACGCCATGTCCCTCGCCATGGTTTGCATTCTTTCCATCAATGTCATCAACCTCACCGACTCAGATGCATCGTGCTTTTTTCGTCGTCTACACGCCCATTTGCTCCCCATTCCCCTGATCTGATTACACTTGCAAATTTAATACCATCGACTCGTGATACATCGTATGCCTTGACCGTGTTTGAAAGCAAATCATTCAATAGAAATAAATCCCTTGAGATGTAAGGTTCTGCGCATATCTTTATCGATTTTCTGCTTACATATTAGCTCGTTGGTGTAAACCTCGCGCCTTCCCAATGGCGGTGACTAGCTGAGCCGACATGGCTCTAGTTCTGATTTTGATTTGATGGAGATTATTACTCGCAATTCGAGGGAAGACATTTGGTGCGAGCGGAGTTTATGTAGATAGCAAATTCCAAGTAGTGCAAATTGTTAGAAATAATGTATCGAACTAAATAATATACACTCGAAATGTTGAACTCAACTCAGATTATGTATCAAAATATGTATTTCTGAATGAACATAATTGAGGATGCTTTAACTGGTTAGGTCTTCATGTCTATTCATTCAGTTTTGTATCAATGCATGTATGAGGATGAGAGAGCATTGGAATAAGTTCATCCTAGACCGGCGACCATAGCCCTATTTTTAGCTATTAGGGCTGGTGTATATTTGTATAATTGTCACATCTTTCCTCTAAAGCTATTCGTAATTATGGGAGAGTACCCACACACTATAAAATACATGATGATTATCGATTGAAATTATATTCAAATATTTCAAAGTGTTAAGAAAATACGTACCAAGTCATTCATAAATACAGCAAGTTATTCAAGAATATATAAAAAATTATTCAGAAAATACCAAATTATATAACAAAATAGTGGATCAACATCCTGCAAAAAGGCTGAATCAAAACAAGACTCTAAACTCATGGGCAGCTCATACTGATCCTCTGAATATATTATCCTTGATACAGTAGATTTTTTGTCAGGTGTTGATGCTGTAATTTTTATGCTGCTTTGACAGGTTTGAAATCATCATGGACCGTTTGAATGAAGAACTAGTGCTTGTGACTATGCAGTTTCTTAACGAGGCAAACCTGCCAGCCCTAACCCAATTGTAAGATCTCTTTTCTTTTCTTTTAATTTTTTAGGATTGTATTTGATGAAGATGATGAGTAGTATGCTAATGAATACATAATAAATATTCGATTATATTTTTGTTTCCTATTCTCATAGAATAGCTGTGTTTACTACATCTTTTGACTGTCATGTACATTACTCAATAGCAAGTGTATATGCTTATCTGAGCTTGTTTTGTGTATGTGGAATAGGTTAAAGGACGAGAGCGCCGTCCTTTTCAACAAGGACTATTTCAGAGAGAATGTATCTAAAGGCGAGTGGGAGGTTGCTGAAAAGTACCTTACCAGATTTACTAATCAACAGGATAACGAAGAATCGAGCGAACTTTTTTTCATGTTAAAAAAGCAACGGTACCTGGAAGCCTTGGCTAGGTGAGTTGATGATCTCATTTCTACTTAATATGCTGAATTCACATTTGGTTTTCAGTGTCTATGGTCTAGCTAGTTTGGCCATTTCTCTAATTAATCTGTGACTATTATTACTTGATTTGTAGGGATGATATTGACAAAGCTATTGATATACTAAATAATGAATTTGACGAGTTCAAAAACGAGCACTCACATAAACGAGCACTCAAAAAGTTAAAAAAGATATGGATGATGGAAAACTTCAGGTGACAAATAAAAATTCAAGTAGTATTTTTATGGACGTAGAAGGCTCTCACATTTTTAATATAAGTATTGACTTTGTGGGCACTGATTTTATCATCTCAGAGATCATAAAATGGTGTCTGAGGTTGAAGATACTAAAGCTAGTAGGACCAAACTGCTTGAGGTTCTTGAGAGGCTGATGACTGTTAATCCTAAGTTTCATCAGAAGCTAAAGTTCCCGAATATAGAGAAATCAAGGTTGCTCACAATTATCAAACAGAGGTATGTGGACAGACTAATGCTCCATGTTGTCTAGGTAATTAAATGCAACTGTTATATTTCCATATCGTGCTTCTTCTTTCAGCTTGGATTGGCAACATATGCAATGCAACAATCCTCGAAGTGACCTCCAGGTCAAGAGTCTGTTTGAAGACCATAAGTGTGACCAGCCTATTGGAACGCAGGCTCAGCCATCGGTCCCTACTCTTTCAACGGGAATTATTCTGAATGCTGATAGTTCCCTTGTTGTAAGTCAAATCGAGACAACTTTCCTTTATGTTCAATTTTTATGGCTCTTCATTATTTTTGTATGTGCTGAAAGTTGGATTGTGATTCATAATAATGTCTAGCCATCGCAACCTGCTCAAGCATTACTTCCGAACTTGATGTCTAGTCAAAATCCAGCACATTGTCCCCTAGTTCCTGCAGGTTCATCGAGAAGGAGGCCGGTCACATCAGGTATAATATTTTGATTTTAGTTCTAAATACCATAATGGCGCGTTTAATCTGATTTTCTCTTGGTGTCATTTTTTTAAGCAGCCTTGTTACCCCACCAAATAACTTCTCCTACAAACAAAAACTCATCTGCAGGAAAGCGAAATCCAAGTTCTAAACGTTACTCCAAGAGACGAGTGGAAGAAGAGGTTAGCACACTTCCTGTTTCCAAATTTTAGATCTTAGACAAAAAAGGGAAAAAAAGACTTTTATTGATATTTTATGAATAAATCGTGTCTACATTTGTAATGAATTTGTTGAGTGTGATTCATAAGTCTAATTATTAGTGGTAAGGGGTGTGGTCGGTCCATTCCTTTGTGTTTGGTCTTATTAAGATGCGACGGTACAGTTGAAGATTAGGGTCGGATTAACACTGAGGCGAGTGAAGCCGCTGATTTGGGCCTTATTAGTTTCTTCAAATATTCTTTAATTTTAATACAAAAAATGTTACAGCTAAGGGATAATTTAGACCTCAAATATTGTAATACAGAGTTAATAGCTGATGCAGCGTACTATAAAACATCGATGTTCATCAAAATGGAATAGGAAATATGGATGCCCTTACTCGGTTCTATTTATGAATTCAAAGGCAGTGACTTCTTTATCCTTATTTCTTAACTTTGTATTGCATGATCCTTCATTCAACATGATTAGGTACCTCGACAAAATGTGGGCTTAATGGACGACTTGCCTCTAACCGTTGTTATGTCTTTGAATCATGGTTCTACTGTCACTAGTATGGATTTTAACCCGAAACATCAGTGGTTGCTTCTTGGTATGTCCTATTGACATAATTTTTAGTCTCTTCAATTATTTTAATCTTTCTCTCCTTTCAACTAATCATAGTTTCTTCATTCCTTTTTAAATTCAGCCGGAACAGATAATGACAATGTATATATATGGGACGTGAGCAGCAAAAAAATAATCTTTCAAGAGAGTTTCGAGATTTGGGACATCGAGTTTTGTCCTAAGTCCCTAAAGGTATGTTCCCTCATATATCATGTTTCTATGTGTCAACTGTCAAAGGATCAGAAAATTCGTAATTATTTCATTGATTAGCCTCTGACAATAATCTTTTTTTGTTAAATCTTACTGTGTTAAAGTCATGTATGTCTGGTCATGCTGGTCCAGCAGTCACCCGGGTAAAGTGGAGCCCTGATGGGATACACTTTGGTATCGTCGAACACTACTGTATTTATTGGTTCATCTACATCTGCATTTATATTGAGCTTTTTAGCTGATGTTGAGATATATATGATACTTGTCATGCTGCAACAGCTATTGCATACGAAAAATGCCTTGTTCATGTCTACAGCTACCAAGACAACAGAGCTCCAAAAAAGCATGGCGAGGTTCGTTTTTATTAGGAAAACATTTGTAAATCACAATTATGTCTGCAGATAGTAAGAGAGGACCTTATTGTTATTTTGGCATAATGTTTTGCTCTTGCTAGCCAGCTAGCTTAAGTGAATAATATTTCAGTACTAAATTTAAACTATTTTGTAGATTGAGGTTGGCAAAGGTAGAGTGTTTGATGTTGCATTTACTAACCACAACAATGAACCATGGATTATAACTTGTGGAGAAGACAAGATTATAAAGGTTTGGTTTGCGACAATTCACCTTGTCGTCGAACAAGGATTTGTTGTGCACTAGTAACAGAGAACACCATGATATGTAGGTGTGGAATTTCATCAGAGTCCAAGTGGTGTGTCAATTTGAAGGTCATAAACATCCCGTGTGTTCTCTGTGCCTCCACCAATTTATGGGCCACCAGGTACTATTTTATCAGTGTTAAATTTTTTAGTGATAAACTTACTCCTCGCAATATTTTTATATTATATTTATTTCTGTGTAATCAAACAATTATTTAAGAACGAGTACCTGAGAATTGGCCTCTGTATATACTTCCCGATGGATCTATGAAATGAAAATAGTTACAATCAGCTGTTGTATTTTACTTAAATTTATTTTATTTTGCAGGCAATATTTTCAGCAGATGTTGAAGGCAATATAAAGATCTGGTCGTATGATAATCACGAGTGTTTATGCACCATCTCCACGCCAAAACGTGTTATGGCTAATATTGCATGTAGTGTTGATGGATCAAGGTCTTATTTTTTACATTTAGTGCCCTTTGCTGAATAGTTCGTTCTTTCTTTCCTGTTAAAAATATTTTTCGTGCCGATTTTTATTTATTTATGAATCATGTGGACATCAGGATGTTAATAGGTGGGACCAACGAGAAGGGAGATTCGTGCATCGCAGAAATTAATCCGAATGACACTTCTATCAAACGAGAATACAAAGGTCTTGCTCTGCCCGCTGTCTCCTTTGTACAGTATGATATTGCCAAGGGTAAATATTTGGCAGCTGTCGATGGAAATATGGTAAAATTTTGGGATATGGATCATAGCGACCTCATGACGATGACAGATGCCGGTGGTGGAATAGGAAGACATGTAATGATTAAATTCATGCGTCGATATCAGACTAATAATATTTTTGACAGCATATGCCTCTTATTTATTTTTTCTCTTTTTCCCACAGGGTTGTATAAAATTTAATAGAGATGGAACTTTACTCGCTGTTGCAACAGATGAAAATGCTATATCAATTTTGGCTAACGCAGCTGGACATAGCAATCACGCCATGGCTGCAGTTGCTGTGCAGGTATATAGACCAACCCACACAGCCTATGTTTTCTTGTATTTGTTTTGGCTCTGACTATTACCCTCCATTTTCAGGCACCTAATGTGAGTGTTGGCAACACATTACTCGAAGCAAGTGTCCCACTCCCAAGTGCTTCCCTTTCACCGATGGCTATGGTGAGTGTATGAGAGTAGTCTAGTTATGTGCACTCAGATTTACAAGCTGCATATTATCGAGCGAGTCAATCTTCGGAAAATGAAAATTATTGAATATATTGTTCCTTTTTTTTGCGGTTATACAGAACAACAATGGGAATCGTAGAAGAACTAACGAACCAATGAGCTTACTGAAACCTCGGAGTTTTAAAGAAATCAACGATGTTTTTGAATGCTCCTCCATAAGGATATATAATGAATTCTCCGGGAATAGTGTAAGTTTTATTGCAACAGTAAATTAATTTATGTAATCAATTTTAAGTTCATGTTCTAATCATTGCATATACTATCGGAATATTTTCAAACACGAATTCTAACTCTCTTAATAATTTATAAGCATAAGCTACATACTTCGAAGTTTGATGGAGATGATGAACTAGACATATGATATTGCCAGTCAATTCAGGTTTCTTGGTTAGCATACACAAGTTTCGGACGTGGCATAATGGTTTTAGGGTCCAACGGGGAACACAAGTATTGGGTGTGGCAAGACGCTGTCAAAAAAGTCAATGTAAAGGTACCTGTTTTTTTTATTCCACTCTTGATTCTTTGTACTTCGGCGCTAAGTTTTCTTTGACGCATCAGGTCACGACAAGTTTTTATCCAAAGCTACGACAAGCTCCTGATAATTTGCAAATGGTTAATGATATTGTTGGATCTCCACATCCACAAGGTCGTGTTTCATGCTTCGCATTTTCAAAAGATGAAGGTTATTTTTTATCAACTTCCGGAGGGATGATCTCTATTTATGATATCTCAAACTTCAAGGTATTAGTTAAGAAAGTCTGCTCCTCTCTGAACATTTTGTATTCCGTCACAAAACATAATTTAGGTTACAGTGATTACTTTATTTAAATCATTCTCATCATCTAATAGAATTATCTATATTCCAGACTTTGGGTTTTACAAAAATAATATTGGAAGATAAACTTCATATGTGTGATCACAATTTGTTTTGAGAATGTCTTTTTTTCTTCTTCTTCTTTTCCATTGTTTATGTTTTCCCTTTCCTCTGGTTATAATGTTTGGAGGATGATGGAAAACAATAAAAGGAGAGTACTTAAGGTGAAGTAAAAATATGTTATTTCTATCAGAGTTTGTGATACTAAATGATTTTTCTCTGGACGATGTCCTCCAAGCGGTCAAAATTTTGTATTTGATATTACCAACTTAGTATTGTGTACGATTCAAGTTTGTTTAACACTAATGCATCAAATCACTATTTACCTTCCTACATTCAAAATGTCTTGCTTTGAAACAGACCCTCGGAAAAGTTATGACTCCACCTCCAGCTGCAACATCTTTGGCTATCCATCCTGAGGGCAGTAAGGCATTCATTTTTGGCATGGAAGACTCATCTATTCAGATATACGATTGTCAGACACGACAGGTTTTTTTATTCTCACTTAAACTTGTAAAATTGACATTCCAGTATTCATATGTGCCCAACATAACACAGAATCATCATTTATTTAAAGGTTGTATTAACGCTCACCGGCCACAGTAAGAGAGTAACTGGACTTGCATTCTCTGAATTCTTAAACCTGCTCGTCTCTTCAGACGCTGATTTGCAGGTATCAAAATTATATAATGATTATATAAAGCATAGGTAGATGAGTTTCACCTTGAAGGGCTTGGAAAATGTTAAATATTCATTACAAGGGAAACTCTTTTTGAGCTTACATAACTCATAATGGAGATGGGAAAAATTACTCTAGCTTTATAGAAAATCATTGCTCAAAAAGTTCCATGTTTGCCTAACTTTATTATTTTTCAGTTGTGCGCTTGGAGCATAGATAAATGGGAAAAGGTAGGAAATACCTTCCTGGAGGTATCTACTGAACGAGCTTCAGATATTCGAGTTGAGTTTCACAAGGATCAGATGCGCTTGATGGCAGTTCATAAATCACAGATTGCTATATACAGAGCACCTCAGCTTGCCCTCATTAAAAGGGTAAGACCTGCTATCCATCTCATACTGAAATATTGAGCTATTTATGTTTACTGTTGATTTATTTTATTTGGTCGGGCATTTCCAGAGATGGTATGCTATGATTTTTTTTAATAGTTGATTTAAAAACGTGTAACAGTGGGTTCCTCAAGATGCTAGTAGCATAACACATGCTGCATATTCATGCGACGGTGAATCCATATTCGTGGCTTTTGAAAACGCAAGTGTACAAATCCTGGCCAGCTCGACACTTGAGCTAAAATGTATAATAAAACCAGCATCATACATACCTCCCGTTAGGAGGTTGGTAATTTTTGTTTTTCATTTTTTTTTTGCACACTGCATGAATTAAACTACATATATGATGAGATTAGCTGTGCAATATTTAACTGCCGGAGGTCTGGTGTTGTGTTCAGCCATACAGCATTTCCTGTGGTGGTGGCAGCTCATCCATTAGACCCTAATCAATTTGCTTTGGGGCTATCTGATGGCGTGGTGGCGGTGTTGGAGCCACTGGAGGAAGATGGGATGTGGGGCATGCCTCGTGTCGAAAGCGAAGCAGGACCAAGTGCTTCCCCAGGAGTACATAGACTACATGAACCTAGTCAACGAATGGGAGGACGTCGAAGGGGAAAACGTGTGGTGTAACTGTACAAATAACAGTTATGGCTCTTGGTGTAGGGATATGCCCTTTGTGTTATTTAATGCACCAAAAAACATCCAAAGACCAAATGTACTTGAAGTCTCTGTGTTTGTGGGCTTAATAAGCATGATTTTAGCTATTTTGTCATTAGGAAACAGATGAGACAGATTACACTTAAAAATGAACCCAATTCAATCTTGTCTAATCATTATAACTACATTTATGAAAACTAAAAGATCAACACAGCTGGGTACCTAGCTTGCCCTTCAATTTTGTTTTGACTGGCAAAATATTGCATCGTTTTGACGCAAAGTATACATTGTTGGGGCTGCAGCATCCAGTAACAAGCAGGAGGCTGTAACTTGTCCCATACCGTCATCTATCACTTTCACCTGACTGAGTGGAGTGAAACAAGCGGCAAGTAAGAAGGAAAGATAATGTGCAGTTTTATCTGAAATATTTTTCAATATACTCAAAATTCGAATTTGAGTTCATTTTCTACTTTTCTTAAGGCGCTGTTGGAAACGATGTCATAGATATAAACTGATCCTGTCAACAACGCCTTATGCCTCGTTGCATTTTCTTAAAACGAGGTTGAGTCGGACTGCTGTTGTAGCTTTTTTAACTAAGGTGACAACGCCTTAAGTCACAACAACGTTCAGGTTTAGTTTCACTTTCATTCTTCTCGTTCCCCGACCTCAAAAATCCTCCTCAACTGAAATCCTTCCCGACCCCTTCGGCCTATGTCCTCCATCGCGATTGCCGACGTACCCGTCCATCGCCGACCGCCGATGTACCCGTCCATCTCCGACCCCGCCGTACCTATCATCGTCGACCATATCCTCCTCCTTGCGCTAAGGCACAACATTCCGGTAATCAGGGGTTGTTACAATTTGTTTTGTTTTATTTTAGTGTTTTTTTTCAATTTACTGTCTGTGCTTCAGTATCGTTATATTGTTTTGATTTTGGAATGACCATGCTTGGAACCTCTAAACCATCGTCAGTGATTCTGCTCCCATGAGGTCTGTCGCTTCAACAAAATTTTCCGTGACACACGCAGTCACGCACTGAATGACATCTATGTCATGACTATTGAGCTTCAACATTTGAAGGTAACTCATTGGTTTGATGAAATTTGATACAACAAATATGACATGTAGTCTTCATCATTTCTTTTGGGATAGAAATGTTTCTTTGATTGAATGATAAAAAATGAGTACAAATGATGCTTATATAGTACTGGAAAACTCCCCAAAACATGTGCCATTAATGGTTCACTACTACAGAACAGGCTTTATGCATCGGTTTGAAAAAGTGCGTATGCATCGGTTTTATAAAAAATCGATACATAAGATTCAATTTATGCATCGGTTAATTCAGAAAAATTTTCCAAATTAGGTAAAATTCGAATTTGCTTTCCAATTGTACACACTCTTCAAATCCAATTTCCAAAATAGACATTTTTCTTAAGGCGCAGTTGTCAACGGCGCCTTATGCTAAGAGCGTTGTTGGCAACGATGCCTTATGCCTGTTATCGTTTTTATTCGATATAATAATGAATTATGGGCTTACGTGTCAATTTTTTTAAGCGCTGTTTCTAACAACTCCTAAATTCATCTATTTTCTCGCCTCCTCTGTTCTCTGCAAATTGACACCACTAGAAACAGATGCAGTCCACGTTGCCGCAACACGCTGGAGGCACAGTCTATCCTTCAAGTTTATCCAATTCTTCTTGTTATGGCGATGGTCAATGAGGTTCTTATAAGCCCTTGCATTCGGCTCCTCAGCACAAATAACGTCCAGCAGTGTCCGGCTAACCTGCGGTGGCGTCTCCTTCTCACTCCCACGCATAGCCCCCAGCGTCAGCCCTACCAGTGCGTCCGGACTATGCCTCGCGCCTCCCGCTCTATCGTCCATCGCTCAACAACAAACCACAGCAACTGCATCAAATCAATCAGCCACCACAAAAAATAGGTTAGGCGCTGTCCTCAACAGCGCCTTAAATGTGTACTTCGTATTTTTGAGCGCTGTCCTTATCAGCGCCTAACTCAAAGTTGCCACGTAGTCAATGACTCAACATGTTATCGAGATAAATTTGACACTAGGATTAGGCGCTGTTGCTCACGGTGCTTAATGCGTTAGGCACCCTTAGCAACGACGCCTTAAGTATGGTGTGTATTTTGGAAATTGAATTTGAAGAGTGTGTACAATTGGAAAGCAAATTCAAATTTTGCTTTAATTGGAAATTTTTTCGTTAATTCAAAAGCGATGCATATTGTCGAAGTTAAATATTTAACTTTATTTAGGTCTTCCTACTTTTTTTTTCTCTCCCTCGTCTCTCCTATCTACGCCGACAAAAGCGAGTTCCGTAGGCGACTGCAACACTTCGCCTGCTACTAGACTGGTGACGGTCGAGTAGACGAGGAGTCCAATAGAGTGTGATAGAGACAATAGGAAGGAGTTGACGAGCGCAGTCATGGCGGAGGGATTGGAGATGCTGGGGATCAGGTTTAATCTTTTTGTCGCTCCGTTCGTTCGTGATTTCTCTGTTTGTCGTCATTGTGGTTGTCTTACAACACTAAATCGATCTCTCACAGCGCTCAGGTTCGATTATGATTTCGTCCGGTAATCTGTAGATCTGGCATCGATTAGGTTTAATTTGATGAGTTCTCGTAGTATGTGTATTGTCTCGATTTGTTTCGATTTGGTTTTCTTTGCGTGTATCAATTATATGCAGATATTGTTTTGAAACTTTGTAAGCATCAGTTGCTCATGTAGGCATGAGGTGGATTTTTTCTTCTGTATACAATTAGTTGATTGCAGTTTTTTAGCACAGAATTTTTTCGGAACCTATATATGTTCTATAGTGTGTATAAGTAAATATCAGTTCCATTGATGGTGAAGGCTTACTAAATTTTCATGTTATGCTTGTTAAGCGTGGTCACATGTTACTGATTAGTGATTGCTTTTATATTTCTCAGTATGCTTGTTCGAGGGGAGTTGCAGAGACTCCATTCTTCCTCATAAACCTGTACAACTATTTGATTATTAGTGACCCTGTTTTTAATAACCAGAATCCAGTTTTAAAGTTGTGGTATGGTTGTCTTCATTTGTTTGTTTTTTTTTGGTTCTAGGATAAGAGACGGCTTTTCAGGTATCTTAAATTTGTTAACTACCAGTTATGGATATGTTGCTAGAAACACTCCCAAAAATAGGAGAGAAAACAATGTTAAAAGTATTTTAAGATTTGAATATAAAATTTATGTATGAATTTGAAGGTGGATTTGATTTATTAGAGACTAAATGTGCTAAATTCAAACATTATGCATCATTTCTAAAAAACGGATGCATAATGTCACACTTTATGCATCAGTTCTTGAAAAACTGATGCATAATGTATGACTTTATGCATCAGTTCTTGAAAAACCGATGCATAAAGTCATACATTATGCAACTGATGCTTAATATCAAAAATAACCGATGCATAAAGCCTGTTCTGTAGTAGTGGTGGTTTTCCCTCTAAAAGTTTCCTCTTGAGTAGATGCATGAACATGTTTAAAGAGTGTTTAATCTGGAAAATTTCCTCAAATGCTCAAAATCTGAAATTGCATTCCTTTTATACTCAACTTCCAAATTACATTCCCAATTTACTCACGTTTTGTAAGGCGTCGTTAAGGCTAAGCCGCTCTATCGGGCAGCGGATTCCGCCTAGTGGCATATTTAAACCAAAATCAAAATCTGATTGGGCACAACTTGTCAAGTAGGCCAGAACCGCTGTTGACCACGGCGTTTAAAGACTAGCCGCTGCTATGGACAGCGACTTAATACATCTCAGAGGCCTGGTATGTGGACATCGACTTAATACATCTCAGAGACAACGAAAGACGCTGAAAACTGAGCTCAAAATTCCGTGCAGACGATGGGACCCGCTCCTTATAAACCTACAGTCCCATTCCCTCAGCGACTAGCTGTGACAAACAGACAAAGTCTTCAAGCAGAAAAGATTCGTACTCTCTATATCACTCTACCACTCACAGACACCATCACCTAGATTCTTTCTTATGCCAAATCCATGAATGAAATTCTTACTGGGAAGAGGAAAATTAAAGGATCAGAGACAGTGGCCCTGAGTGAGGAGTGTAGCGCAGCCATGCACCAGCCCATGCCACCCAAACTTAAAGATTCAGGGAGTTTTTCTATTCCTTGTGATATTGGTGGTATTACTATTCGTCGTGCTTTGTGTGATCTGTGTGCTAGTGTGTCTATCATGCCATATTCCTTGTATGCTAAAATGAATTTATGTGATCTTTGTCCTAATGTCACTATTCGCCTTGCAGATCGCTCTTGTAGTCTCCCGAGGGAGATTCTGAAGGATGTTCCTGTCAAGGTGAAGAACATATATATCCTTGTTAATTTTATAGTGCTAGAGATCTTAGAGGACATAGATATCCCAATTATTCTTGGTAGACCATTTCTTTACACTGCTAAGGTAGTCATTGACATGGATAGAGGTTACATAGCTCTACTAGTGGGCAGTGAAAGAGTTGTCTTTTATTTGCCTGACATGTGTAAGAGTCCTAGTTTGCTAGCCGACTGTGATGTACTGGATTCTGCTGATGTTGATGATCCTATTGCACTGACCTCTGTTGAGTCTTACAGAGTTGTACTAGGCTACCCAATACCGATGGATATATGCGCAGTAAGCACCGAGGGAGCAGCCGAGGCTGAAGCTGAAAAGGCTACCAGTTCAGGTAAGTAACCTTGCAAGGTAGAGCTGAAACCTCTACATGCAAGTCTCAGGTATAGATTTCTGGGTCCCAACTCGACCTACTCAGTGATTTTTAATGCATCTTTGACTGATGTAGAAATCCAGAGGCTGCTAGAGATCCTGAGACAATATAAGCTAGCCCTAGGATACTCGATTGATG
The DNA here is from genome assembly GCA_033675395.1 of Rhodiola chrysanthemifolia. Classification (NCBI taxonomy): domain Eukaryota; kingdom Viridiplantae; phylum Streptophyta; class Magnoliopsida; order Saxifragales; family Crassulaceae; genus Rhodiola; species Rhodiola chrysanthemifolia. Next base: position 16,371,589 of record CM066207.1, read on the forward strand.
ATCTTACAGGAATTAGCCCAGATATATGCATGCATAGAATCCGTCTAGAGGGCGATGCTAGACCCACTAGGGAGACCTTGAGATGTCTGAGACAACTTCACAACTACCTTGGCATCGCAAGTAGGGGCAGCCACTGCTTCAACCCACTTGGAAACATAGTCGACTGCTACCAAGATATACTTATTTCCATAAGAAGGTGTGGGAATGGTCCCATGAAATCGATGCCCCATACATCAGATAGCTCCACTGCAAGAATGCTCGTCTAGGGCATCTCTTGCTACTTAGAAATATTTCCAGTCCGCTGGCACTAATTACAAGCTTTGACAAATTCTTGGGCATCTTTAAATAGAGTAGGCCAATAGAATCCGGACTGCAGACTTTTTGTACCTATCTTCGAACCAGTCACGTGTCCACCATACTATGATGAATGACAACGCTCTAGGATCCAACTGATATGGTCCTTGTCTAACAAGTCCTTAAGAGAAAATATTTCTATTCCCACTTTCGGTTTGAAATTACCGTTTTACGAAAAATCCATATGAAAACATAATCCAATCTATATTCAAATTTCTTCTAAAAATAATAACAAACTCAAATCCAAATCCTCCTTTCCATCAAAAATAAATAAAAAATAAAAAAATCCAAATCCTACCGTTAACCCCGACAAAATTGCACTATCCAAAAACTAAGGCCATCCTTAATAATGGCCCACTTTAAAGATTATACATACAATCTTTAATTTTTGGAGCTTAATAGCCGAAAAAAGAAAGATCGGCTCATGAATGATCGTCCTTTTGTTGTATGAGACGATTGAAATCACGATCGAATTTCACTACAAATGTGATACGTGGAAGTCCTTCGTTGGATGGAGAAATTAATTTCTGATTGGTCAAAAATCACTACTAAATCCACAATGTATACATGTCAATAAATATAAAAATATCAAATAAAATATTTTATAAATTATATCAATATATTTGTTTTTTCAGACTCTACAATTAGAGATCCACTTAGCTATTATTTTGACACAATTAAGAGAAATTATTACATGCACTTGGGATGATCTTTTAAGATTATAAAATGTGATGATCTTTTGTTCTTGGTTCATTGTTAAGAAGCTCGCTTGAAAAAAGATTGTGTGATGCTAGGAGAAGAATTTTTTTTATTGGTGATCTTTTATTAAAGATCATCACAACTGATGCCCTAAGGAAAAAAGAAAAAGAAAACCCTCTCCTCATTTTTTCTTCCACATAAAAGAAGCGGCGCCGCGATGACGTCAACCTACGGAGAGGGCGGAGCCGGCGGTAAGCTGCGGCGGAATCCTCCCAGGAGACAGCAGTCTACTCCTTATGCTCGCCCGCTCATTCAGTCGTCTAGGTCTCAGCTCGATCGCACCGAAGACGGTGGTGATGGTAGGGCTGGTGGTTGGCTCTCCAAAATTGTGGATCCGGCATACCGGATGATCTCCGGTAGCGCTACCAGAATCCTACCGTCTTTCTTTTCGAAGTCGTCCTCAGCTGCTGCTCTTCCCTCGTCTGATCAAGGTTAGTGGTTATTGGCTGTTCAAGTGGCTAGGGCTTTTTTAGAACTGCAGCATTTTGTGTTGGCTAATGTTTAGTTTTTGATTTTTAATTGATGTCTGGAGTGTGATACTTAGTTATTTGTGATGTTTATTTTGTTGGAATTTGTTGATCTGCATCTATTATTGCCGATATGGGATTCCTGGTGGTTGTTCAAGTTTTGAGATTTTGTTAGCCTTTACATGTTACATTAGTAGGTTAAATTGCTAATACATAAGAAAATGAATTATAAACTGTTCTTTATGTTTCGTTTCTCAAGAAGAACTTGTCCCTAATGATTAGTAAATGTAGGTTTTAATCACTTACTGAGAAGAATCAGATAACAATAAAAAAAAAATGCAGTGTGTAATATGTATCTTAATTGGTTAAATCTTACCGCAACACGGACATGGCAATGGCATTGATGTAGACAAGATTATTTTATATTTTGTATGATGGGATTGTGTACTAAAGCAATCTGTGTCCGAGTTGTATTGGTTTTTGGATACTTTATGGGTTTGGTGTCCATAGAGATGAAGAGTGCACATTATTTTTGTTTGAATGTTCTGCAGATACATTGAGCACATGCCTTATTTGGTTGTCTTAAACACTTAAGTGGCTTTTCTCCAACTTTAACGTTCTGCAGATGATGACTCGAATGGAGATGCTCATTGTGATGATCAAGATCATGAAACAGATGTAAGAGTAAGACACTGCTCTAATCTGTATGCTGAGCTGTGCAATTGTGTAGATAGGTACCAACATCGTTTTATATTAAGCGATATTGGTTGACACTTATTAGTTTTCAGTATCTGAGAAGTTTCCCAAATAATTCATAGCTACTGTTGCGTTGTTTTGTTGCTCAGTCCGTTTCCCTCTTTTTGGTAATCAGTGGAATTGGTGTTGTCAAGTCCCTTCCCTCGAACTGCTGTTCCAACTTAACCATGTTTCACTTAGTCAAAGTTTACGCATGTATAGCAGTTAGGGAGTGGCATGTAGAGTGGCAATATGCAACTTCCATATAACTTGTGAATAGTTTATAACTTTGGAAGAATAATGAAATCACTTGTAACATTGCCCTAACTTGCAAACTGAGTCAGGTAAGACCTCATGGAACACAACGGTTTTGTTCTTTTGCTTTGTACTTGAATTAGTTATCTATATAGGCATAACTATATGGTGCACTGTTCAGTCACACAAAGGTGGAGGAGGGTAAACTGTGCTAGAAACTCACAAAATGCTGGGGATTGTTTTTTCAGCTTGGTTCATCTAGACTACTTGAAGAAGCTGGACAAAGCAGATTAAATGATCTATCAAATGCAGATATGAGGCAAGAGAACGCTGACAGTGCTGTTAATGGCAGTGGGCTGTCTGAAATTGAACAACTTATGAGAGGGAAATTATTTTCTAGGTAAACCCTAGTACTATTATCTGTTTGTCTTCCTTGAATAGTTTCCCTAAATTCTTCTTCCAATACACAACAATCTAATATCACTTAGAAACCTGTTTTGGAAGAGCTCATCAAGATAACCAAAATTGACATCCATCTTTAATATTATTTAGAAGGTACTGACAAGTAACACTACTTTTTATTTAGGGATGAGGCCAATCGTTTGACAGAGATATTGCGTTTGAAGGCTGATGGAAACTCAGATGATCAGGGGGGGATGAGAAATCCATGTAACACAAGGCAAAGTGACCCTTCCATAGATCTTTCAGCAAATGAGCTTCCAAGATTGTTAACTGAACAAAAAAGAGAGATTCTGAATATTGCTTCATGGGAACTTGTGGCTAGTACTCCTCTGCGCCGACCAACCGTGAGTGGCTACACCCTGAATAACATAGCACCAGTTTTTGAAATTACCATCTTAGGGCAGGCTTTTTAGAAGGTGTATCTTCTAGCTCAATTGATTTATTTGACCTTTCATGCTAGAGTTTGTTTGTTCGAAATATGTTTAGCAACCATATTACACTTTTGGTGCTGTCTAGCCTCCATATTAGAGGTTTCTGAAAACATTTGGTCGAATTCGATTCATTAGCTTAGTGTTGGAAACCTGGATTCTACCATGTAATGCCGTCGTCAACATCATATAGCTTTCGATGTATCAACAGTCATCCTATTTGAAGGAGTTTGAACACAGTTTATGAGGCTGATTGTTGAAGATAGTGAAATAAATTGTTGTATCATGTAGCTGTCGCAACTTAGATTGCAATCTTACATACTAAACATCAGGTTGTAGACTGCTGGCTTCTTATTTTTCAACTTGTTCGATGTTCAATTTAGCGTTGAACTCTTTCATTTTCTTTTGACAGTTACCTGAAGTAGGTGCTTCACCCATTGATATCGCGAGAGCATACATGGGAAGTATCTCGACAGGAATTGGTACCCCAGGTAGTGCAATACAAGATGATAATCAACCTACAGATCAAAAGGATGGTTTCCGATCAGTGTCAAAGGTACCACCATCTTCCTCTAAACCTTCTATCTGCTGGCCTGGTGCGCTAGTACAAGAGCATCAAGGCTTTTTAACACCACAGAATTCCAGAAGTAAATTTGGACTCTATAGTTCTCAGCGATCACCATACTCCAGAACTATTGACTCAAAATCAAAGCTGAAGGTATTTCCACATGCATCCGTATTTTGTTGTCAAGTAGAAGCTCTATATTGATATGTCTTCTCTTTTCAGCATCAGCTGACTCCATCAGTTGATAGACACATGAGTCTCCATGTTTCTGAGAGCCCACTCAGGCGTATTGCGACTCCGGGTCCAAGACAGGTAGTCATTTATTACTTGAAGTTTCTGTCAACTAGCATGCCATTCATATATCTTTTCTGTTATGATATTATATGTTTTTATTTTGATGAGTATGATATTAGATGTTGAACATACACAAATGTGTATAAAACTTTGATGATGTTCTGACTGCTTTTCTAGCAGGGTATTGATATGGGTGATGCATCAGTTGATGGCTACAGATCTTTAGGTCCTATCCGATCGAAGCGGCATAACAAAGTAACACGCTCTCCTTTTAGAGGATCTGCTGTACTGAAACCAGTCACAGATCAAGGAACTCTGCCAGTATTTCAGAGTGAGGATCCTGGATCAGCGAGAAAGATTTCGCAGTTTCAGCATACTAAAAATAAGCCTTATAATCGTGCGAACGGAATTCAATTTGCACACCCACATTCAAGTCAAATGGCAAAGAGAATCTTAGATCACATTGACAGGAAAGTGCCCACTCTTCGTGAAAAATCTGAGGAAATCAGAATAGCAAGCATGGGGCAGAAAACCTCACCCTCCAAACTGACCACTCCCTTGCTGCAGAAGGATAAATCAGTGCTTTCAAATGGCTTCCCTTCTCAGTCCAGTGATGTAGACGGCCATAAGTTGTTGGCCCCCAACCTATTTGGTATAGCTTCTAATTCGACTCAAGCTCAAGGAGGTGATGCAGGAGCATCAGATTCCAAAAAACACAATGCTCCTCAGTTTATCTCCTCAACAGCTCATGAGGTACATCCACTGTGTTACAGTTAATGTTCGTAATGTAAAATTGCCGTCGACTAATTTTTTTCCTCTGACATTTTAACTTTTAACTGCTTTTCAAATAGGGTTGTTCGTGTACTTAAGTGTTGTGCATGGGATGATATAAATCTTTTTTTGTTAAGTTGCGTCCTCATCATTTTTATGTTCATTATCGTTCAAGTTCCTAGGTTAAGCATTTAGACATTTCTTATTTGAAGGAAACTGCGCCACATTTTATGGCATGAAAATTACAAAATATATGCCATGTAGATAAAACATTTTCCATTATTTGTGGAAACAATAGCTAAATAGTACAAACACATTGATATTGTAGCCTCCAAAACTACAGACATTTATATATTTGTTAGAACGACTTGCTTCTTGATGATGATTTGGCATCTATTGTGTATCACAGACTATTGAATCTTATTCCTCTCCTCATGACAATTTTCAATATCTGGAGCTGCCGATTTCCATTCTTTTTACTTGATAAACTTTTTTAGCATTGTATCATTGTATGTTTGACCGAAGAAAAACAGCATGAGTTCATTTGGTTTAATATTTGGCGTGTAATTGCTGCATCTCACATCATAAATTCTGATTAATTCATTAAGCATCTTAAGTATTGATTTTTTTATTTTTTTCGTTAAACGTAACATTTACAAAAGTTCAAACTCCTACTGTTACAAAGTAATATCCTAAATAAACTGATATGTTATGTGACGTGACAGGAGACGGAAGTGGGGAAAGGCTATACCTCAAATGTCTCCAATCAAGCTAATGAGCAATTCAGCTCAAAGATAAGTTTTGGAGCTGTAACTTCTGAATCGCCTGCAGTCCCGACGGCACAGCACTCTGATTCTTTTGGGAAAAAACCTGCTCTGGCATCAATTTCTATCGACAGGCCTAATCCTAGAAGTGGGATACATTTTGGTAATAGTTCCGGATTCACTTTTCCTGTACCTGTATCTTCCGGTCTACTTTCCGAGCCTCCAACACCATCAATAACGCCAGCTAAGGTGCCACACCAACAAACGGAGGGGCTTTCCACTCCATTGTATACCTTTGGCTCCAAGAAGAGTTCTTCCAACCTTGTTTTCTCATTTCCATCTGCTAGTAGTTTTTCTAACCAGGCTGATGACTCGGATGTCAAGTTTAATTTTGGATCGGATACAACCAACCGAATTTCATTCAGCGGTTTTGGTAAAAACACAATAACCACGAAGTAGGATATGGTATTTGCCCTTCTGTTTAGACCAATGTATTGTGACTGCTTGCTTCTAGTATAAAAAATTATTTGAATGCAAGCTTCACATGCTGCCACAGGGTCAGATACAGTTCATTTAAATGCTATAGTTGAGCATACAACAGTGTGCTGTTCCAGATTCAAAAATAGATTTCCCCAGTTTTGACTTTCTTCATTTGAATGCTGTACTTGGAATGCTGTCGGCCAAAATAGGGCAAGTAAAAAGGTCCAAATATGGATTCTTACGGTTTATAAAGAGGTTCACATGAGAGTTTTAGACTCTACCATGTATAATTACTTATGGAACGGAGCAACAACTAACTCTGTCAAGAAATATTATTATTTGTTTTACAGGTACACGCGTCTAGTGGGAAGGACACGCGCCCACTGCGCCCCTCTCCTAGGGTTTTTGATCCTTTGTCAGCGACTGCGCCTAGGGTTTTCGATCCTATTTTCGGCCGGCTGTAAGATGGAAAGCGGAACGGCGATAGTACAGGCGGAAGGTAAAGGCAAAGAGAAGGAAGGAACAGGAGTAGCGGAACGAAACAAAAGATTCTGGGCAGTTAGAGTCGCTGGGAGTCGAAACAGGAAGCCCGGCGCACCGCTCCTCCACCTTCCTCAAGAACAGGGAGCAGATCGAGTAGTTATTCCGGAGGAGGAATGGAAAGCAGCAACAAGTAAGTTCGAGCACGCACTGGTAGGGTTCGTGTTTGGGTCAAAGCCTTTCCTGGGAAGGATGAGGGGGTTCGCTGGGGTTAAGTGGGGTGATGAATCGGCGGTGAAGGTATCTCAGCTCAACGAAGGGATTTTCCTTTGATAACCGGCGGAAGTGATGTGCGGCGGACCGTGAACCTTTGATAACCGGCCATTGATTTTAAAGCCATGGTCGGAGCAAGAGGAGTACACCTGTGGCAGTGTGGATGCTCTGCCAGTGTGGATTCGCCTGCCCAGGCTGAAGGCTCACCTGGCAGACACCATTATCTTGAGTAGACTTTGCTCTAGGTTAGGCACTCCGATATGCACGGATGGAGTTACGGCTGATGGCTCAAGCTACAATTATGCACGAGTTTGTGTTCAGATTTACGCAAATCAAGAATTCATGGATCACATTGAGTACGAAGATCCTTATGGAAACTGCTATGTCCAGCCAGTTGAGTACGAATGGAAGCCCCCTCGATGCCACAACTGCTGCAACTTCGGACACTTGTCGGATAAGTGTCCAGAGCCGAATCTAGAGATGATAATAGAAGGTTTAAAGGAAAAGGAAAAGAGGGAAAGGGAAAGGATGGATAAACGAGATGTTTGTGAAGATGAAATTGAATGTGATGAGGAAACATCAATGGCTAAAGATCAGAATGGTGAGGACTTGGAGCCGGAGGAATCAGTATGTGTACCTGAAACACAAATGAAGCTTATTCAAAGGCCTAATGTAACGACAGCTATGGAGAAACAAGGCAACTCGAGTTTTGTTCCCTTCTTGTCCAAAAGTGCTCAAAAGATAGCGACACAAAAAGCGAAACGTGACTCGAATAGTGGGGAGAGCAATGGTCAGGGATATACAGTTAAGAGCACGAACTCTAGCCACACTAGGATGAAAGAGAGGAGAACCCAGAAAATAGACATCAAGGCGAAGCAATTTGAGAAGATGAGGAGGGAGGCAAGCTTAAAAAAACCACTTGTTTAAATGTATAAGATTGCATCGTGGAACATAAGAGGGCTTAATAACCCCTATAAAAAATTTGAAGTCCTGTGTTGGATTAAGAAGATGAAAGTAGATATAGTAGCGCTAGTAGAAGTTAAGTTACCGGAGAATAAGTGTGCAGAGGCTGTTACCAGGTGCAGCCCGGATGATTCGTGGAATTCTGAGTTCAGTATCAGTAATGGTGGTTGGGCGAGGATTCTTCTGTTATGGAATGAGACTACTATCAAGATCAGTAACATTTTGAAGTCTTATTTCTTTATGTCCTGTGAGGTAGAAGCTGAGGGGAGAAGGTTTGGCCTTATAGTTGTGTATGCTAGTAACAGTCGGAGAGATAGGAAGAAGATGTGGGAGGAGATTGAGAAGGCGGGGAATAATTTCAATGGCAGCTGGCTGTGTATGGGAGACTTTAACTGTGTAAGGGAACAAAGGGACAAGCTGAACGACAATAGAGTTAGAGACGCTGATACTGGTGATTTCAGTGAATTCTACAGGACCTCCCGGGAAGTGGGTATCACTATACGTGGAGTAACAACCATGATAACCCAGGGGATAGGATTTGGTGCAAGCTGGACAGGGCCTTAGGCAACTATCTGTGGTTTGAAGATATGGAGGAAGCTCAAGCTACCTTCCTTCCTCCCGGAATATATGATCACAGTCTAGTTATGGTGTATTGGGGTGAAGAAAAGAAAATTAATAGGAGCTTCAGGTATTGCAACTTCTGAGAGACTTTGGAAGGTTATGAAGACGCTATTCGTAGCAATTGGTGCGAGGGGAACAAGTGCAGAAAGTGCTTCAAGAAAAATTGAAAAGTATGAAAGGTATGCCGAAGCAGTGTTTTGTGGGAAGCTCGAGAGGCATGGACAAGAGGGTCAATTTAGCTAGAGTAGCGCTGCTGGATTCGGAAAGTAACCCAAGTGACACTGGTTTTTGCGATATAGAGAGAAAGCTTGCGCTGGAGTTCAGGAAGCTTAAATATAACCCGTTTCTTTTCAACAAGCAAAGGACTAATGCTCAGTGGATTAAAGAAGGCGACGCTAACACCAAGTTCTTTCACAGTTTACTTAAAAGTAGAAGGTCCAGGAATGCTATTACTCAAATCACGCTAGGAGATGGTACTGTTTCCTCTGACAGTGAGATTATCAAGCAGGAATTCTCGAAGTATTTCAGGGAGATTCTGAGAGAAGCCAGACCGTGTAGTTTTTTTGACCCTGAGGCGGTTGCGCAAGGGCCTTTTGTTAATAGCGAGCAGTGCAGATCTTTAGTTCGTGGAGCAACAGACAAAGAGATTTGGATAGCTCTGAGCAGTATAGGTGATGATAAATCTCCTGGACCAGATGGCTTCTCGTCTAGATTCTTTAAGAGTAACTGGAGCATTCTAGGAAAGCAGCTTTGTGAAGGAGTTAGACACTGTCTTAGACACAATGCTCTGCCCAAAGGTGTGAATGCTGCTTATATTGCTTTAATCCCCAAGAGTGGCCAGGCCTGCAAGCCTGAAGATTATCGCCCTATTTCCTGCTGTAATGTTACCTACAAGATTGTTTCTTCCCTGCTGGCTAGTAGACTGAAGGAGGTGCTCCCGGACATCATTAATTCAGCGCTGGGTGCTTTTGTTAAAGATCGTTCGATAGTTGGTAACATCTGTTTGGCTCAGCAGCTCTTTAATGGGTATAACAGAAGGAATATTAGCGAGAGGATAGCGTGGAAGATAGACCTTCGGAAAGCTTATGATACGATTGATTGGAGATTTCTCACTTCTATGCTAGAGTATCTGAAATTCCCTAGTTGCGTGGATGGTGAGGTGCGTTCAGTCTACAAGCTACTCAATCATGATTAATGGAGAGATGTTCGATTTCTTTGAAGGGAAGCGAGGCCTCCGGCAAGGTGACCCTCTATCTCCTTTTTTGTTCACGATTGCCATGGAATGTCTATCTCGAATGATGCAGAGGCTGAATAAGGCTGAGGGTTTCTATTTTCATTCGAAGTGTCATCGAATCAAGTTAACGCATATTATGTTTGCGGATGATCTCATTCTGTTCAGTAGTGGTAGGAATTCTGCGGTTAGAGCCATTAAAGAGGTGGTTTCTAAGTTTCTTGAGTGCTCAGGGCTTTATATTAACTTTCAAAAGAGTAGTCTCTTTACGGGAGGTATGTGTGAAGGGGAAGTCGCCTGGGTGGAAGGAATTATAGGCACAAAATCCTGCCATCTTCCTGTGCGGTATTTAGGCCTCCCGCTCACTTCAAGAAGTTTGAGTAGGAAGGACTGCGACATCCTTATTGAGAAGATTACTTCTCGCTTGGAGTGCTGGAGTAATAGATTCCTGTCCCGTGCTGGAAGGAGAGTTTTGGTGTCCTCAGTGTTACAAGCCATGGTTTTTTTCTGGGCGAGAGTCTGTATTCTACCGAAAACAGTAATCCATGCGGTCAAAGCAACTTGTGCCAGGTTTCTGTGGCGAGGTAACTGCGATAAGAAGGGAGGTCATCTTGTGAAGTGGGAGGATGTGTGTAGGGATAAGGAAGAGGGAGGTCTGGGCCTGAAGAACATTGAATGTATGAATTATGCTATGGTTATTTGCCAATTGTGGGGGAAAAAGCAGAGCAGGTCTAGCTTGTGGACTGATTGGCTAGATAAGAATTGGAGCAAAGGCAAGCATTGGTGGGAAGAAGGAGTCAAATCCAATAGCTCTTGGGTTCTCAAGCGCCTGATGCAGTGCAAGGAGATCGGTCTTCGATGTGTTTGCATCACAAATAACACAATAAGGTGGAAAGGCAAAGGTGACGGTTTTGAAGTGAAAGACACTTACAACACAATCATAGAGCATAAAGAGGAAGTAGATTGGCACAAGATGGTGTGGAATGATTTTAATGCGCCAAGGGATTCTTTGAATGCGTGCCTTGTGGTTCAAAATAAACTGATGACGAGGGACCGGATGAGCCACTGGGGTTTTCAGCGAGATAATTTCAGCGTGCTGTGCGAGTCTGCAGACGAGAGTAGAGCTCATCTCTTCTTCGAATGCAGCTTTTCGAAGGAAGTGTGGAAGAGGGTGTTGCTGTTCCTGCTAGCTGAGACGGCTGGTAGTTAATGGGAGCTCCTGATTCCATGGTTCAAAGGGTTGCAACAAAACAGGCTGAAGACAAAGATGTAGCAGCAGCGATTACGAGAGTCATGAATGGCGTTTGGAAAGCTAGAAACTTGAAGATTTTTAGAGTTGAAATGAGCTCCACAAATATGATAGTCCAAGAGAGTATAGGTTACTTGAAGATGAAGCTAGGAGCGATCAAGAAGGAGGCCTTTTCGAAGGAAGACATCAAATGGCTGAGGCTTGTGAGAATCATTGATGATTGATTAGGTTCTGAGTAGGTACTGTTACAGTTTTTCTCTTTGTTAGAGGCGTTGTGTTTTTGTTTGCAGGGCCTAGTTTTATTGGTTATTAGTTTTTGAGGTAGGTTTTGTCTGTTAGTTTTGGTGGTAGGTTGTATATTCTTTTGATTAATGATAACATCATTCTTTAAAAAAAAAACTAACTCTGTCCAAGGAGCCCCTGCCCAGCCTAGTGAGCCTAGTACCTCTAATGAGGTGGAGTCTAGCTTGCTGCCCTTGTTCCCAGCTACTGCTGGTGGGCAGAATGGTGACCCACCTTTGGCTCCTGAACCCGATGATCAACAAGGACTCCCAGATCAGCAACATGAAGATCAGGTTTAGAACCTTGAAGAAAATCAGGATGCTGGAAATGAGGTGGAGCACCATCATGTCTCTGCACAAGAGCAGCTTGCTGACTATCAGCTTGCTAGAGATAGATCTAGAAGAGAACCTAGACCAAATCCTAGGTATTCAGAAGTTGATTTAGTACTTAATGCCTTACTTGCTGCTAGTGAACTGAAAGAAACTAAACCTGTGAGTTATCATGAGGCTATGAGCTGTAGGGCTAAGGATAAGTGGATAGCTGCCATGGAAAATGAAATGAGATCCCATAGGATAAACCAAACCTGGGAATTAGTTGAGAAGCCCAGATCTAAGAAGCTAGTGGACTGTAAGTGGTTATTTACATTAAAAGAGGGGTTGACATAATCTGATCCACCTAGATATAAGGCCAGGTTAGTGGCCAAGGGGTTTACGCAGAAAGAGGGGTAGATTATACTGAAATTTTCTCTCCTATTGTTAAGTTTAAGACAATTAGAGTTATGCTTGCTTTTGTTGCCAGTTTTGACCTTGAAATTGAACAGCTTGATGTTACTACTGCTTTCTTGCATGGTACTTTGGATGAAGTGATTTATATGCGACAACCTGTAGGTTTTATTAATGCTGAATTGCCTGAACATGCCTGTTTATTAAAGAAATCTTTGTATGGATTAAAACAGAGTTGTAGGCTATGGTATAAGCGTTTTGACTCCTTTGTGCTGAGTATTGGCTTTGTTAGAAGGAATTATGATAGCTGTCTCTATTTCTCTTCATTGGATAATGACCATGTGTATTTGTTATTGTATGTTGATGATATGCTGCTGATTAGTAAATCTATGCATAAAATCAATAAGCTCAAGTTTGATTTGAAATCTGAGTTTGACATGAAAGAATTAGGCCATGCTAGAAAAATATTGAGTATGATCATTGAGAGAGATGGGAGTAAATGCTTTCTGAAATTGCATCAAAAGCCATATTTGCAGAAAATTGTTGCTAAGTTTGGCTGTGCTTATTGTAAGCCTGTTGTTGTGCGTTTAGCTCCACATTTCATACTTAGTAAATCTCAGTGTCCTTCAAATAATTCTGAAATGCTTGAAATGGAAAATATACCTTATTCTAATGCTTTGGGTTCTCTTATGTATGCCATGATTGCTACCAGACTTGATTTATGCTATGTTGTCTCTTTACTAAGTAGATACATGTCTAAAGCTGGTAAATATCATTGGTATGCACTGAAGCATGTTATTGCATATGTGAATTCATCTGCTGAATTCGGTGTGTGCTATTCCAAGAGAGCTGCTGTTTGTGAATTAATTGGTTATGTGGATGCTGATTTTGCTAGTGATAGGGATAGAAGGAAATCTAATACTTCCTATTTCTTTACTTTGAGTGGAAATTGCATAGTGTGGAAATCTAGGCTTCAACCTTTAGTAGCTGATAAGTCGATTTCTCGACTATTTTTCTCCTACTTTTACTAGATGTTTTGACTCGTTCCAAGTTTCTTTCGATGTCATTTAACCCTTGTGCTTGCTATTTCAGGTGAAAAGTCGATTCTGTGGTCCTTGGATTTGAGTGTATCAATTATCGAAGAAAATCGAAGTTTCTAAGCCAAAATGAAGATTTTCCATGCAAACAGATGAAGCTCGCCCGGGCCAGAGGAAGCTCGACCGAGCGTGCTCGCTGCGTAAACCCCCTGCCATTATTTGCTCGCCCGAGCTTGCAAGAATCCCGCCCGGGTCTACCAGTCTCCATCTCGCCAAACCAAGCGCGAAGATACCCGAGCTCGATGACGCTCGACCGAGCGTCGCTCTCACAAATACGCACTGCCGCCATTCACTCGACCGAGCACAATGGAGCCCGCCCGGTCTCCCCTGCACCATTCCCCCGTCCAAGATTGAAACTCGCCCGGTGCAAGTTGAGCTCGCCCGAGCTCGCTCTCGACCATAGGTACCTGCCAAAATAAGCTCGCCCGAGCTGAGAATCACTCGCTCGAGCACAATGGAAAAAGCCAGATTTTTATGCTTTGGCTATAAATAGAAAGTTTTGGCTTTTGGAGAAAGATTATCGAGGGTTTCGAGGATCTATCAAGGGTTTTTGGAGAGGAACTTCAACAACATCAAGGATCTCTAGTGCTTTTGAGTCTCATATTGGTTTTAGATTTCTAAACTTCACTTTCTATATGGTTGTTTGCATTTTTATGATGGATTTTGTTTGTAACCTCACCATGAGTGAGTAGTGACCTTGGTTGGGGATCTATGGATCCCCTAGACATGTTTGTGACATTGTAAATACTAAGGATGCCATTGATGAATGATTTGCACATGTTTCTTCTTCATTTGAACTTAACTCTTCAAGTTGCCTATAAGGTGTTTGTGAAATGTCCCCAATAGGAACTTTGCTTGATCTCATGTTTGATGTAGCTCACGTTGATCATCATGACTTCAATGAACTAAATGAAGAAGCATTAAGGTTTTTGTGTTACATGGCGACACTCTAATCTTAATGAGAATGGCTTGAACTTAACAAGAGCATGATTATCTAGCCAATAGAGCGCGAGTGTGAGGCTAGGCATTCATATTCTATAATACCAATAGAGCGCGAGTGTGAGGTATTATGCGAGATGTAACCTCTTAGTACTAAGTTGTAGCGCGAGTTGAACTTAGCATTAATGTTGCATGGCTAGATTCTAAGTGTATGCATGTGATTTCATCAATGGTGTCCTATTTTACCGTCACAATAATTGTCTAGGTGAAGAAATAGATCCCTAGTCATCCCTTAATTGATTGTTAACTACTTTTTGATAGCACTCTCAACTATAATTCTCTTGGAAGAACAACAAACCTCCCCCCAAACCATAGACAATCTAGCTATATCTTTAGCATTATTAGTTTAATCACCTATCCTTTGGGTTCGACCTCGGTTCACCCGAGTCTTTACAAATGTTTTGATTACCGTGACTTAGCATAAGTGTTCGATTTTCTTATTGAATATTTACACTATATTTACGACCGATCAAATGGCGCCGTTGCCGGGGATAGGTTAATCAACTTGGTGCTAATAGATTGTTTAGCTTGTCTACTCTTTCTTTACTTGATAGTCATTGCTTGTTTTGTGCTTAATTGTCTTCATTCCCTTTGCCTTTCATTGCTAAGAATTTCCCTTGTTCTTATAGGCATTTGAATGAACACGAGATTTAAGGGGCAAAAGCACGTAGTGATCGAATCAACTTCAAGCACTTCTCACCAAACCACTAAGAGAGGAAGAGGGAGACCTCGCAAGAATCCTCTACCTCCCATTCCACCTCTTGCTCCTATTATTCCACCGGCTTTCCAAGGTCCTAGACCTCGCCCTCCCCCGCTTTTAAACCCGCTACCTTATTTACCACCGGGATTTAGAATGGAAGACGAGGTAGAGAACCGCCCCGCTCTTCAAAGGGATGACCGAAACATCAGATTGGAGGATGAGATAGATGATCCTCCCGCTAGACAAAACAACGTTGAAGATCAAAATCCTCCCGCCCATCAAAGAAACAATAGAAACTGGAGGTATGATGATGAGGACAATGAGAGACCCGTTGGGGATTACATGACTCCCACTCTTGAAGGGAATGGATCGGCTATTATGCCCCCGGATGAGGATGCCTTTGATTTCGATGTGAAATCTTCTCTAGTGCATATGGTAACCCACGATCAATATCAAGGATTCGGGAATCCTTCCACACATTTGGCTAACTTTCAAGAATATTGTCGCACTTATAAGCCAAGGAACATTCCCGTGGAGTATGTCTATTTGAAGCTCTTCCCTTCCTCATTGTACGGGGAGGCTAAGGAATGGTTGCAAAACCAAGAACCTGGAACTTTCAGAACTTGGGATCATCTAGCAAATTCCTTCCTTAATAAATTCTTTCCACCGTCAAGGACCAAGAAATTCACTGATTTTATATTGACTTTCTCCCAAAGAGACAATGAGCTATTCCATCAAGCGTATGACCGATTCAAGCACTATTTGAGAGAATGCCCTCACCACAACTTCAGAAAAGCCGATCTTATGAGATATTTCTATCTTGGTATGAGCAAAGAAGCCAAGAACCAAATGGACACGGCTAGTGGTGGTGCTATTATGGATTTACCGGCGGCTCAAGGATTCAAGATCGTTGATAAGATTGCTATAAATTCAGATAGATATCAAGGAGTGGACCACAAAAAGATGGCTAAGTCAAGAGATGACTCCTCGAATTCGGAAATGAAGAAGGAAATGGCTGATTTGACAAAGAAAGTTGAGAATATGATAAGTATGGTGAACGCCGTTGAGGCAACGAAGGCTAAAGCTGAAAAAGAAAAAGTCTCGGCGCAACAATCATGTTTCTTATGTGCTAGCACGAGACATTCTACCAAGAATTGTCCCGAAGGGAAATATGAGGACGATGATGATGGTTATGAAGAGGCGCATTTTGTAAATCAACAAAGGAATTACAATCAAAATGCTAGTCCTGTCACTAGAAATTATGAGCCCCCGCAAAAGAGAATGTCCGATGATTCCAACTTCTCTCTAAGGCCTCAAGGGCAAAACACTTATCAAGGGAATCACCAAAGGCAAGGATATAGCTCCAACCAAAACCAAGGGCAAAACTCATATTCAAACCAAGGGCAAAACAATTATCAAGGGAATTACCAAAGGCAAGGTCATGGCTCTAACCAAAGCCAAGGGCAGAATTCGTATTCAAATCAAGGCCAAGGCCTGAATCAAAACTCGCAAAATTCCCAAGGGAATTATCAAAAACCTTATCAATCCAAGTCCAACATGAATGATCAAGGGAGCTCTTCTTCTAACACTCAAGATAACACTATGATGTCTATGATGGCTCAAATGCTAGAAAGTCAAAAAGAGACCAATAAGAGAATGGAGCAATTGGAAGCCCATAACAAGATGCTTGATAATCAAGTGGCTCAACAAGCCGTAGCATTGAAGCAAATGGGGAAACTCCCTTCTCAACCGGACGTGAATTCCATAGAACATGTTGAAGCCATCACATTGAAAAGCGGGAAAGTTCTACCTACCCCCCAAGGGAAGTTTAGTTTAAAGGGCAAGGAAGTGGAAGGAGAAGTAACCAAGGAAAATATGGAAGATGAACCTCAAGCCCCTACCGAAGAGGAGAAAAAGGAAGAAGAGCCAATTCTAATGAGGAAGTATGTACCGATAGTTCCTTTCCCTCAAAGGCTAAAAAAGAGCAAGCTAGATGCCCACTTCCAAAGATTTGTGGAGATGTTGAAGAAGTTGTACATCACTCTTCCATTCCATGAGGTAATCACTCAAAACCCTACCTATGCAAAGTTCTTGAAAGATATTGTGTCTGATCGTAGAGTTATTGAAGAATCTAGCATGGTAGCATTGAATGTTGAGTGTAGTGCCATTGTGCAAAGTAGGATGCCTAAGAAAATGCAAGATAATGGGTCATTTTCTATTCCTATCTCTTTAGGAAAGATTGAAATTGATAGGGCATTGTGTGATTTGGGAGCTAGCATTTCTTTAATTCCCTATTCGTTGTTTGAGCAAATTGATGTGGGTGAACTCCATCCTACTACTATTTCATTGAAACTAGCCGATAGAAGTTCTAGAATCCCTAGGGGAGTTCTTAGGGATGTGCCTATTAAAGTTGGTAAATTTTTCATTCCCGTAGACTTCTATGTGCTAGAAATGGATGTTGAGCAAGAAATGCCCGTTATTCTTGGTAGACCTTTTCTTAACACCGTTGAGGCGGTCATTAGATGTGGAGAGGGGTCTATTGAATTGAAGATAGGGGATGAAAAGTTGAAATTTTTTCTGAAAAATGCCGTGAAAGCTCCCACTTCATCTTTTGAATGTAATTTGCTTGATATATCTTGT
This sequence comes from Rhodiola chrysanthemifolia, assembly GCA_033675395.1. NCBI lineage: Eukaryota > Viridiplantae > Streptophyta > Magnoliopsida > Saxifragales > Crassulaceae > Rhodiola > Rhodiola chrysanthemifolia. The sequence continues at coordinate 16,389,180 of CM066207.1, forward strand.
GAAAATCTTGAGCTAACATCTTTTGAAAGCGAAGTCATGGACTTAGATGATTCTAGTGTGCTTTTTACCTCACTAATGGACATGGAAGATGAGGAAATGTGTGACTTGACTTTGGCCGAAGAAGAACAACTACTTGATGCTCATGAAAGTAATGGAAGCCAAATGCCGAGAGGTAAGGAATTCGAAGGAGAGTTAAAACCTCTACCTTCGAATCTAAGGTATGAGTTTCTTGGGTCTAATTCTACGCACCCGGTTATTGTTGGTGCAACCTTGAATGAGAAAGAAACAACCAAACTTTTGCATGTCTTGAAAAATAATAGAAAAGCTTTGGGGTACTCTATTGATGATCTTAAGGGAATTAGCCCTTCGTTATGCATGCATAGGATAAATGTTGATGAAAATGCAAAACCTTCTAGGGAGTTTCTAAGGAGATTGAACCCAAACCTTAGCGAAGTTGTCTTTAAGGAAATTACTAAGCTAAGAGATGCGGGAATCATTTATTCGGTCCCGGATTCGGAATGGGTAAGCCCCATCCATGTCGTCCCCAAAAAGGGAGGACTTACGGTTGTGCAAAATGATAAGGGAGAGTTGGTTCCTACAAGAACCGTAAATGGATGGAGAATGTGCATTGATTATAGGAAATTGAATAAAGCAACTAAGAAAGATCACTTTCCGATTCCTTTTATTGATCAAATGCTTGAAAGACTCGCGGGACATGAATACTTTTGTTTCCTAGATGGTTATAGCGGATTTCATCAAATTCCCATTTTGCCTAATGATCAAGGAAAAACTACATTCATATGTCCTTATGGAACTTTTGCATTTAGACGCATGCCCTTTGGGCTATGCAATGCACCGGGGACGTTTCAAAGATGCATGATGTCTATCTTTAGTGATTACATTGAGAAATGCATGGAAGTTTTCATGGATGACTTCTCTATCCATGGAACTTCATTTGATGATTGTTTGACGAATCTTTCTCATGTTCTTGCTAGGTGCATTGAAACGGGTTTGGTGCTAAATTGGGAAAAGTGCCATTTTATGGTTCAAGAAGGAATTGTGCTTGGGCATTTGGTGTCTAGTAGAGGTGTGGAAGTTGATAAAGCTAAAGTTCAAGTTATTGAGCAACTACCACCTCCAAAAGATCAAAAAGGAATTAGGAGTTTCCTAGGCCATGCCGGTTTTTACCGGAGATTTATTAAGGACTTCTCAAAGATTGCCAAGCCGCTAACCCACCTCCTATGCAATGATGTGAAATTCAGTTTTGACGAAGATTGCTTAGAGGCATTTGAAAAGCTCAAGAAAGCTCTTGTATCGGCACCCATAGTGCAACCACCGAATTGGGATCTTCCATTCGAGCTTATGTGCGATGCAAGCGACTTTGCTATTGGAGCCGTCTTGGGACAAAGAGTGGATAAGAGACTCCATGTAGTCTACTATGTGAGCAAGGTGTTAGATAATGCTCAAATGAACTATACTACCACCGAGAAAGAGTTGCTAGCTGTGGTGTATGCTTTTGAAAAATTCAGACCATACCTTGTGGGTTCCAAGACAATCGTCTACACGGATCACGCCGCTATTAAGTATTTGATGACAAAGAAAGATGCAAAGCCAAGGCTTATTAGATGGATCCTTCTTCTGCAAGAGTTCACTATTGAAATCAAAGATAAAAAGGGGGTCGAAAATGTAGTGGCGGACCATCTTTCAAGAGTTGATCTCCTTGATTCAAAACAATTCTCATCACCTATAGGAGACTCGTTTATCGGAGAATATTTGCTAAGTGTAGAAGAGAATGCCCCGTGGTATGCGGATTATGTAAACTATTTGACATGCAACATTCTTCCAAATGATCTTGATCACAACCAAAGGAGAAAGTTCTTGCACGACGTTTCGAGGTACTTTTGGGATGATCCGTTCTTGTACAAGTTATGCCAAGACGGGATTTATAGAACTTGTGTGCCTGAAGTAGACACAAAGGGAATTATAGCTCGTTGTCACTCCTCTTCTTATGGTGGACATGGTTCCACTTCCAAGACCACGGCTAAGATTCTTCAATCGGGATTCTATTGGCCTAGCATGTTCAAGGATACGTATGAATTCGTCAAGGCTTGTAACGAATGTCAAAGAATGGGGAACATAGCTAGACGGGATGAAATGCCCCAAAAAGGCATCTTGGAAATTGAAGTATTCGACGTATGGGGCATAGATTTCATGGGACCTCTACCATCTTCACAAGGAAATTGTTTTATTCTCGTGGCGGTAGACTACGTGTCTAAATGGGTTGAAGCCATAGCTTCCCCATCTTGCGACGCCAAAGTGGTGATCAAGATGTTCAAGAAAATTATCTTCCCGAGATTTGGAATGCCAAGGGCGGTGATAAGTGACAATGGCTCACATTTTAAGGAGAGAAGATTCGAGTCTATGCTTAAGAAGCACGGGATATTCCATAGATGTTCTACCCCTTATCATCCCCAAGCGAATGGGCAAGTTGAAGTGTCCAACCGAGAAATAAAGAACATTTTGACAAAGACAGTTGGAAAATCCGGGAAGGATTGGTCATTGAAGCTTGATGATGCCTTATGGGCCTATAGAACCGCCTTCAAAACACCAATCGGCATGTCTCCATACCGGTTAGTTTATGGGAAGCCATGCCATCTCCCGGTAGAGCTTGAGTATAGGGCTATGTGGGCCATTAAGGAATTGAACTTTGATAAGAAAGCTTCGGGAGAGAAGAGACTCCTTCAATTGAATGAGCTAGATGAAATTAGGTTGGATTCCTACGAAAGTGCAAAAATCTACAAAGAAAGAACACGGAGATGGCATGACAAGCTTATTCTGAAGAAAGAGTTCTCGGCAGGAGACAAGGTCTTACTATTCAACTCAAGATACAAGTTATTTCCCGGGAAGTTCAAGTCTAGGTGGTTTGGACCATATAGAATTCACAGAGTTTTCGACGATGGCCACCTAGAGCTAGTTGACAATCAAGGGAATTTATTCAAAGCAAACGGGCAGAGAGTCAAAATCTATCAAGCTGACCATGGAGACCAAAACACGTTGGAAGCCCCATCTTGAATGCTAGATGCTAATACCACTAGAGAAGGGATCCCGCTCGGGACTTCTCGTAGTGTGCTTCTTGTTATAAAAAGATCCGGCTCGGTCTTTGCCAAGACGTTAAACTAGGCCCTCTCGGGAGGTAGCCCGTTGTAAGTGCTCATTTTTGGTACTCAATTTCTATATGCTCGGTATGATCATGTTAAGTGTCGAATAGTGGACTCAAATCTAAATGTGGAGTCAAGCTTCGATTTGAGAATGAAATGGGGAATGCAAAATGCTCAAAAAACTTCGATTGAGGAATCCCAGTCCAGGCGCTCGCCCGATCACGGCGAAGCTCGCCCGAGCTCCTCAAATCCCTTTCGAACCTGCCATATTTCGATCGGTCAAGCATTATCACGCTCGCCCGGTCCACCCGTAGCCCTTTTGTCAAGATAGCCGGATGCCTGCCCGATCACCTTCGCGCTCGCCCGAGCCTCCCCATTACCATTGCATCTGCCCGCAATTGCTCGCCCGAGCTCGACTGCGCCCGCCCGATCTTCGCGCATTCCTTCGCCAAACAGCTCCCGAGCCTCTACATGCTCGACCGAGCCCACTTGTGGTCTTTTCTCTATGCTCGATGAAATCCCTATGGAGTCCACCTCAAGTTCAAAAACGCATGACTCACATGGAGCACTAAACACATGCATGGTGGTAGGTTTTGAAATATCATCGAATATGTGGTTGAGATGGTAGATCTAGACATGTGCTTTGGGAACTTGTCGGTAGATGAAAAGAGGAAAGGTGAGTAATTGCTTGTCCTTGATCCCCCACACCATGTGAACACCATGAATGCCCACCCCACCATGTTCCCTCAGGTTTTTATCTCCCTCAATTATCTTTCCCTATATGAGAACCTTGTTTGACACTCCTCACCATTGCACCTCCACATTTCTTTGGCATCTCCTCCCCTACGCCATGAGCAACGAACCTTCGGTTAACCAACCTCCAAATAGTGGGGGGAGAAGAAGAAACCGCAACACACTACGACTCCGCGCCGGACCAAGCAGCGATGTGGGTGGAATCATATACCCCACCTTGGGCGAAATACACGATGGCCTCTCCCCTCCTGAGCTAGCAAAGTTCCAGAGGCTATACTACCGAGTGCGAGCAAAGCCAACCCCTTTCCCTGTTTTTGGCGAGTTACGAAGGTTCGATGGCTACACTGAGATCATGGAAACACTCATGACGTCCGGTTTATGGATCTTTGTCAATGATGACCCGGGTAGCCTCCCACTAATGGTCATGGAATTTTTGGCAACTCTCAAGGTGGATAAAAGCGCAATCGATGAAGTGGCTAATGTTTGGCATTTCAAGCTTGGAGGTATACAATGGAGCCACGAGAGGGAGGAAATCTGCAATTGGGTAGGAATCTCACCAAATGCGACACACATGGACTACGACGAAGCCTCTAGGAAAGACTTTTGGCTCGACATAGCATCCCCACCACCCCATGGCTTTAGCCATCCTCTTCCGGCAAGTTTAATCACAGACACGTACTGGAGAGTCCTCCACCACATAGTAGCCACTGTTATTAACGTGCGGGAAGGGGAAGGAGAATTCGTCACCAAGGAAGACCTCGACATCCTTTTGGGCATCTACTACCACCACCCCCCGGATTGGTTCGGCATCCTCTCAAAAAGGTTTAAGGAGTACGCACGTAGGGGAGGTAGCCACATTTCGGAGATAGGTGGCGGGTCTATCATCACAAGGATCGCCTTCGGCATTGGTTATGTCATCGAGCCCGCCACCCATGGTAGCCTCTCCAAGTCCGTCCTGAACTTCATCGACGAAGGAGAAGATGTAATCATGGTGTCGTCCTCGTCCGAGAACGAAGCCTAAGATGTTTGTGCCTTGTGTGTTTCTCCTCGCAAAAGCATCTTCGTATTGCTATTGGTTTGTGTGTGCTTGATGTTCTTTGAATTTCCAATAAAATGTTCGCTTTTCATGCTCAGTACATGTCTTGAGGAGCACACTCAAACCTAAGGGTGGAGTCAAATTTCCAGACTGAGAATACTTGAGTTTAGATCGTAAAATCATGCTAAATAATGCCCAAGACCCTGAGCCCGGCCGAGCTCGCTGATAGCTCACCCGAGCCTCCCGATTCCCAAAATGCACTGCCAAGTTTTGCTCGGTCGATCCCGGCTTCGCTCGCCCGATCGCGCCTCCAAATCCAAACATCGAATCCGCTAATGCTCCCTCGCTCGGTCTCCCCTGCGCTCGCCCGAGCTCCTCGCTCTTCAATCCAATCTGCTAAATTACGCTCGATCGAGCGTATGGAAGCTCGCCCGACCCTCCTCCTCGATAAAAAAAACCGAAAACTCGTTTTCTCAATTTCAAATCGATTTTGCCCTAGCCGCTCTCACCTCCCCCAATCGCTACTCCACTCCATCTCCACTTCCGACTTAGCCTGCCTCCGCCTCGCTTTCATCACGCCAGCACGTCCTCCGTCGCATTCCGCGGCCCCGCTCGCTCGCTTCGTCTACTTTCAATCGCCAAAGCCCAGCCGAGACCGTCTATGGCTCGAACGAACTAAAAACCGGGCGGCACTTCTCAAACTCCAACCGGAGCGCCTTCCTCCTCCTCCAAACCTCCGAGCAAACCCCAAGGTTCGTCCAAGTCCTCCATTGCAAAAACCGCTCCACCTATGCCTTCGAAGAAGTCTCGCAAGGCCATAGCCGGCACTTCACCATCCGAGGACCCAACCCCAGGCCAAGACGCCCCCTCAGGGCATTCGTCTGATGAAGTCCTCCCTCGCCCATCGAAGAGAAGGAGAGCCAAGCCCAATTCCGCACCAATTGAGCCTCCTCTGGTGCCACTTAAGCCTAGCCAGCTCTCCACGCTCACTTTGGTTCCTCCCAATGCCCAAGTCGCGTCCTCTGACCCAATCCCATATCCATACGAGAGGACCTTGGCCTTCATGAATGCGAAACATAAGGAAAACCTTGCATTGATCACCGAGAAGGGCAAGGAGCCATTGGTTACACTTTACCCACATGTGGAGACTCTCATCGACTTGGGATTGCACGAGGAGGTACACTCTCGCCTTGCCCATTGTGGTTTAGAAATTTTATTCATTGATGATCCGGGGATGTATCCAAAGCTCGTGAAAGAATTTGTTAGCTCCTTTGAAGCGGTGAGAAATAACGAAAAACAAATCACGCATTGGAAGTTTGTCATGGGAGGAAGGCATAAGAGAATGACTAAGGATGTAATTTGTGAGACGTTGAGATTTCCGTTGAATGGGGAGAGTGTTCCTAAATTTTCAGAGGTGGATAGGTACTTATTTTGGAAGGAAATATCGACGAGGGATGAGTGGTTTGTTTCGGGCTATGCAGCTACTACAATTAAGAGCAAGGTGTGGAGGGTGATTCACCGTTTCATCGCTATGGTGATTAATGTGCGAAAGGATGGGGCGAGAATGGTGACTAACCAAGACTTAGACCTCATGCTAGCAATCAACCAAAATAAGGTCTTGGATTGGTTTTCCATTATTGCAACAAGATTCGAAGATGTCGTCAAAGAATCCTCGCAAGCAAAGGCACTTGGCGGCGGCTCATTCATCACTCACTTAGCCCTAAAGTGTGAGTTCACCTTTAGTGGGAATGATTGCCCACCGCCGGAAAAGAAGGAACTTAATGCGGATGCAATGAAGGATATGACTATGCTTAAGGCGGATTTGAAGTCTTGGTTTCATTCCGACGAGCCTCATAAAGATCCACTCCGGAGAAGGGCTAGAAAAATGAAGAACAAGTTCAATGCAAGGAGGAGAGAAAAATTTCGTGGTGATCACTATCCATTCCCCGATGCCCGCGAGTCCTCCACATCATCATCTTCCCATGAGCCTTCGGTCCAAAGCCAACCTCGCTCAAAGAGAGTCTCCCCAAATGAGCAACTCGAGACCATCTCCTCGGACCTTGCTAGCTTGAAGACCACCATTTCCTCCGTCCATGAGCATGTTGAGAAATTAGAGGATTTTGTTCGCGAGAACTCTCGTTGGGTGGCCACTACATTGACGGACATATGCCGTGCCTTGAGCATCATGCCTTCCACCGCTCCTCCCTCATTCCCGGGGTATTCTAGTCCCCAAGAGCACGCTCCTTCACCCATCATTCCTCCACCCACTGTTGCCGTAGCTAGTGCTCCACCACCTACTAGTGGCGAGGAACCACCACATACCATTGCGGAGATTGATGAAGGTATGGTTGCTCGTGTGGAGGATGGAGAAGAGGCCACAAGAGAGGAGGATGTCACTGCACCATTGGGTGATGAAGATGTCCATGTTTTTTAGGCTACCCTGTTCTTCATTTCCATATTTCATTACCTTGGGATGTTTACCCTTATATTTTAACATTGTCATGATGATTTTGATGATTAAGTCGCCATTGGGCGCAATTTTGAGATGTTCGACTCTTGGATATTATTCTTATATTTCATACCTTTGTTTTGGCTATTATTTACATATTTGCATTGGAACTAACTTGTCACAAATCTTCATGTCTTGTGCAAGTTAATCCTCCATTATTGTGCCTAGCCATAAAAGGGAGTAAGGGACTTTATCTTTGCCAGAAAGTCGTGCAATGAGGGAAAGCTACATTCTACAAACGATGGGAGTTTCCTTTGCGCCTTTACCCTTATTTTATTATCTTTTGCGCTTAAGGGACTAAGCTTTGATTAAGTGTGGAGTGTTTGGATTTGGCGCTTGATTCACATGTTTATACCATGCATACCTTTTGGAAATAAACACTTACATTATGCTTTATTCCAACTTTTCTTGAGTGTTATACTACCAAAGGCGTGTGAATATCAACTCCCAACTTCTATAAGTCACATCTAAGTTGCAATTCCCCTTTACATGATTGAGAGTCTAAAACTAAAATTAGCTCTATTGAATGCTCATTCTTGTGGATCAATATTCATTGCTATCTTGTGCCTATCTAGCAATCTAAGTGTTTTTACGCATGACTTGAAAAGTTTTAGAAAGCACGCATTAAGAACTTCATGAAAGCTTAAACCTCTTGATTGCTTTTAGGTGACTTTAGTTCTCTTGCCTCGTACCGTGTTTGTGGTTGTTTCTCATACATTCCATATTTACATTGGGCATATTGTCAAGTTTTAAGTGTGGAGTCAAAAGAGGGCGAAAAATAAGCCCCATCAAAAATATTTTACTTGGTCAAAGAGGGCAAAACCCCGACTAAAAACTTTCTCGAGTACTAGAGAAGTTTTATTGCAAAAAGATACAAATGCCGGGGGTTAGGAAGAAAAGTTCCCCCTCGAAAGCATTTGTAGGCCAAAGGCCATTTCAAAAAGGAAAATAGAAGAACACTTAAACTTGACTTTATGCCTTTCCATCGTCCATTATATGTGTGAATTCACCATGTGCATTGTGTGCTAGCAAGTTGAGCTTTAGAACGACCCTTGTGATTTCACGTAAGCTAATTGATTGGTTTATGCCTATTTTAAGAACTCTTGTTGTCAAACTCCTCTTTCCTTATGGATTACGACTTTAGCGTCTAAAACTTGGAAATGAGTTTATATCTTGAGCCCGTGGACTAGCCCTAGCTAGCACAGGTGATCGATTGACATTTTTGTGCAAAAGCCTTAACCATATTTCAGAAACCTTGCAATGAAAATGAATAGACTTCTAGGTGAGGCACTTGATAGCTCTAATGTTGACTTCCTTGAATGAGCACCCTCATGTGATCTTAAACGGTTTGAAAACTCTCTTGAATTGTATGGTGAGTGCAATGCTAGTTTGGGATGTGAAGTTAGTTTTGAGAAATGCTTGCCTTAATTGTTAAACACTCTTGCTCTGCACTCTTATGGGATAGTTGCATGTGGGATTTGTGAGTATTCCCGGTTCTGAAAACTCTCACGAGACTATAACTCGTCCACTAGGGTAGCCTAGGGGTTTAAAGGCTTGGTGCATACGCTAAATGCACTCGTGACACCTACGAAAAGGAGTTAGGTTGTAATCATGTGTTAGAGTAGCTAGCAATAAAAGCTTGAAACATTGAATGGATGACGGGAGAAAATGGGCATTAAACACAACGACTCATCCATTTGACATTGGTTGCTCTTGACTTGTTCTTATTGTTTGCTCGGGACGATCAAACTCTAAGTGTGGAGTGTTTTGATAAGTCGATTTCTCGACTATTTTTCTCCTACTTTTACTAGATGTTTTGACTCGTTCCAAGTTTCTTTCGATGTCATTTAACCCTTGTGCTTGCTATTTCAGGTGAAAAGTCGATTCTGTGGTCCTTGGATTTGAGTGTATCAATTATCGAAGAAAATCGAAGTTTCTAAGCCAAAATGAAGATTTTCCATGCAAACAGATGAAGCTCGCCCGGGCCAGAGGAAGCTCGACCGAGCGTGCTCGCTGCGTAAACCCCCTGCCATTATTTGCTCGCCCGAGCTTGCAAGAATCTGACGTTGGGTAATTTCAAGCAATGCAATTAGTCAAAAATAATTTATAGATGACCGGCAAGACCGGTGTCGAACCCAAGGGAGCAAACGGATTACACGCTAGTTCTATCAAGTTTTCTTACTCGGCTAATTCCTAAAATTCATTTGTGGTTGAGTTATCAATGATTCAAAACAAGAATGAAATGGTTTTTAGGGGATTAAATTCAATTAAAAGCGAGTTTCGAGGGATTAATCCCCTCCTTGGCAATTTCCCAATGATCATGCATACAAGAGTTTAATTAATTATGAGTTGATAGGTTTCAAACCTAGCTTAGACTAGAATCGAACAAACCATGCATGTTTAATCCTAGTCAAGCCATCTTAGCTAGGATCTCACTAATTAAAGAGTATTGATCCACTATATAGCATTTACTCTCATAAATGCCACATGCATAAAATTCTAGTTCACCTCTCACCATGCATTTACTCTCATAAATGTTGGTTAAGTTCAATTTTACTACATCCAAACCATCACTAAGCTCTTTCAATACTTAGATCATAGTTCTAACATAAACATGTCACTTGGGCATTTTATCAAACACTTAGAGACATGTCTAACATGAAGAGCATAGTGAAATGAAATCAACTTCAATAGATCCATTCAAATGTGTATACAATGATCATTGAGTACCAAGGAGGTTCATAGAACCCTCAAAACACAAGGGGGACTACTCACACATCATATAAGACAACATGATGTGTGGGTTTTTAGCAAAAATCTAAGAGAAAGGAAGAGGGAAAGAGTAGGATTGATGATCCTAATAAACTCCCTTGATCTTCAATCCTCCTTGATTAGATGATGTTCAAACCCTTGATTTGGCTCACTTCCTTTTGTCTTTTCTCCAGAAAAATCCAAGATGCTAGGTCAAATTTGCCTCTTTCTATTTATAGCTTCGGACAATTTTCGGCACTGTAGCAGGTCCAGTCGATCGACTGGCGTTGGGCTGTTGGCCCAGTCGATCGACTGGAGGGAGATGAGTTGCTTGGAAAGTGGATTCTCAGTCGATCGACTGGAGCAGGGGAGCTTCCCAGTCGATCGACTGGAATAACGCAGAAAACAGGTCCTCCTGAGACTCCATTAAGTCGATCGACTGGAGTCCCAATCGATCGATTGAAGGCACGTGGCTTGCACGCTCAGCTGGAGAACTCGCCAGTCGATCGACTGGAGCAGGGGAGCTTCCCAGTCGATCGACTGGAATAACTTGATTTGCAGCCCCTCCTGAGAGTCCATTAAGTCGATCGACTGGAGTAGGGGAGCTTCCCAGTCGATCGACTGGGGGCCAAATTCTGCCAATAATTGCTCTTGACTCCGATTTTCTCCGAGTTTCCTTCTATGGGCTTTTGGCACTGAGTCATCTTGATTTGCACCTGAAACGCATGGGAAGGGGATCAAATGACATCAAATAATCGTTGGAAACGATCTAAAGCTATAGTGAAAACGGGCGTTAACGAGTCGAATGCTCGACTCATCAACACTCCACACTTAAGCTTTGCTCGTCCCGAACAAAGTATGCAAATATGCCAAGGAAGTGCAAATGCCGAAATGCTAGTGGTGCTATGTTTTTCGTGTATTTACCTTACTAGATTCCACAAGGTCTCGATCATTATTCCTAATCATGTTATTGAAAGGTAAATGACAAGTATGTACAACCTACCTAGCTCCTTTTCGTAGGCGTCACGAATGCATTTAGCGCATGCATTAAGCCTTTAAACCCCTAGGCTACCCTAGTGGACGAGTTATAGTCTCGTGAGAGTTTTCAGAAAAGGGAATACTCACAAATCCCACGAATGTACATGTCCCATAAGAGTGAATGCAAGAGTGTTCAATCGAGGCTAGGATTTCTCAAAACAAATTCCTCACCCCAAGCTAGACTAGTGCCGCAATATCATAGAAAGAACTTTCTCAACCTTTTGAGTACCTTTGGGGACATGCATTCAAGATTGTCAACACTAGGGCTATAGAATGTCTCACCCCGAATTCTACTCACTCTCAAGGCAACACCCCCGAAGCAAGGCTTATAGCTTGCACAATAGAGCGTCAACCGCTCACCTATGCTAGCTAGGGCTAGTCCAAGGGCTCGCGACAAGGAGCCCATTCCCAAGTTTTAGGCGCTCAAGCCGTAATCCATAAGGGAAGTGGAGTTCGACACTAGAGTTTCTTAGTAAACAAGCATAGACCAAATGATAGTTCTCGTGCAAGCACATGGATCGTCCAAAAGTCATTCTAACAAGCACACAATGCAAATGAGTGAATCCCGCACAAATGAAGAATGGAAGGAAAAACGTATAGTCAAGTTTTAAGTGCTTCTTATTTCTTTTTTTGAAACGGCTTTTGGCTCACAAATGCTTTCGAGGGGGGACTTACCTCCCTAACCCCCGGCATTTGTGTATTGGGAGCAAAACTTCTCATGATCATTGAGAGAGTTTTTAGTCGGGGCTTTGCCCTCTTTAACCGCAAAATTTTTTTTTTTTTTTTTTTTTTTTTTTTGAAATCACTCCACACTTAAAACTTGACAATATGTTTCAAAAACAGGTGTATCGAATGTGCGGGAATCAATCATGAACGAAGTACTATGTTAGAGCACTCAAGTCACCAAAGAGCATTCAAGTGGTCTAAGTTTTTCACGATGATACTTGAAAGTGTTTGCTAGCTTGATCCAAGGTGTTGCAACGAGAGTGCTTAAAAAGATGGATAGACAAGATATAGCCATGATGTTGATTCCCAAGAATGCATGCTCAAAGGACTAGGTCGGTAAATGAGGCAAATAGTCTAGTTGTGATTTATAGGGATTTAGAGTTGAAAGTCACAAGCCTTTGTGGTTAAAACACTCTAATGTTGGGACAATGTGTAAAGATGCAAGTGTCTATCTTGAAATGATATGTATAGCATGCAATCATGTGAACTATGCGCATCAAACCACTCCACACTTAATTCAAGCTTAGTCCCTAAGCGCAAAGAATGATAAAATAAAGGCAAAAGCGCATAGGAACTCCCCTCGTTTGTAGACCCGGTGATAAACTCTTTGGAGTGAGAAATAACCTTTTGGTTGCAATATGAAGATAAAGATGGTGAATATGGGCATGATGATAATATGGAAATATATATCCTGTGGATTGAACAACATAAATGGTAAACACCGTCAATATCATAGAAAATGTAGCATACAACCAAAGACAAGTCAAGAGTATATCACACAAAATGGCATACATCATCCAAAATTGCGCCAAAAGGCGACTTGATATCCAAGTACATGATCAAAGCAGTAAAGCATCAAAACATCGATATCAGTATGATCAAAATGTACTAGAAGATGAAGATGTGTCCTCGACGTCTCCCGGGGTGGTCTCCCTAGTGCCAGCTCCGTCGCCCTCCTCCATAGCATCGGTAAATGGTGAGGGAGGTAAGGGAGAGGCGACGCGAGGGGCAGAAGGTCCTGGATCGACTGAAGGAGGAGCGCCTCTGATCATGGACAAAAGTGTAGTGCGGAGCCACTCCGACTCCTGGCGAGCTCTCATAGCCTCAGCTCTAGTGAAAGCCTCAAGACTGGCCAGCCCGCTCCTCAAATCAGCTATATCGGAGGAGACTCGCTCTCTCCACTCAGTAAAATCATCTGTGGCAGGTGGGGGGATCTCGACAGCGGGCTCCACTGGGGGAAGCTCCTCATCTGCTGGAGGAAGCTCCTCATCTGCGGGAGGGGGAGGAGGAGGCGAGCCAGGAGGTGAGGGAGTGAGGTGGGCAAGGCAATAGAGGGGGCACTGCTGCTTGAACATCATCCGCTTCGTAGCGGCAGCAGTCACAAGCCCTTCCTGATGAGGCGTCGGGTCACTGTCCCAAGTCCTCCCATCTCGCTTGACGATGTGCATGTTCTTCATCAGAGTCAAGTCAAGCAAGCTCCTGATAGGGGCCGGAGAACCCTCGTGGCCAAAGGTGAAGTTGCACCTTTGGGCTATCAGTGTGATCAAGGAGCCGCCTCCCATGCCTCGGTTCCTCGTGACCGGCTTCACCACAGTCCTGAACCGATCGGCAAGACTGGCTAGCCAATCAACAGGCTGCCCGTGCTCCATAGCAAGCATGAGGTCCATATCCGGGAGGGTAACCGACCTAGCCCTCGCCGTCCTCGTATTGATCCCAATCGCGATGACGTGGTGTATAATCTTCCAGACCGGATCAGTAATGGCCGAAGAGTTATACGATGAAACAAACCACTCATTCCTCCCGGAAATCCTCTTCCAAAATCGGGACTGGTCATGCTCAGTGAATTTCCGAGGCGACGCTGCAGGGCGTGGAAATCCAAACCACTCCCGGATCAAACTCTCCTTAATCTTGAATTCCCGGCTCCCCAAAACAAACTCCCAGTACTCAACAACCTCCTCGCCCTCCTTGTACTTCACCCACTCGAACGAGCAAGTAAACTCATCGACTACCCTCTGGTAGGTCCCCGGATCATCCATGAAAAGAAAAGACAAACCATGCTCAGTGAGGCGAGAATGTACCTCGTCTGTGACCGCTTCGTCGATGCCACGAAGCAATCCCATGTCCAAGTAAAGAGTCGGGATGGCCGTCTTCTTCTTTGAAGTGATGGTAGCATGATGAGTCTGGTGCTTCTCGTCCCTGAATACCAAAGGGGCCGAGAATGGGTACGGGACCGGTATGGGCATCGGTCCCTCATAAGGTCCCTCGCGAGGCTCAGTCAGAACAATCGCCGTGGGCGGAGGGGCAGCAGCAGGGGAGGGCTCTCTGGGCACTGGCGGTGAAGGAGCTCGAGGGGCTGGAGGCACTGGCGCTTTCCTCTTCGGTGCCGGTTTCCTCGGTTGAGGTTTTTTCTTCTTTGGAGGCGCTGGGGAAACCGGCACCGCTGCACCCTCTTCATCCGAGCCCGATACATGGTCGGCTAGTGAAGCCCTCAATGCTCTTCTCTTGCGGGGAACGAGAGGTCTATCATCCTCGTCCTCGAGGGTAAAGTCGTCAATTTGCTCATCGAGCGAGGGCTCGTGAGCGATCCCCTTTCCCTTTGCTTTCGAACTGGACGATGCATCGGCACGACTCATAGTGCACTGGAAATGGAAGACCAAGTCAATCTGAGCAAAAACTCACAATAGGCACTGTTCTCTGATCGAGTCGATCGACTGGCTGGGAACTGAATTCCCAGTCGATCGACTGATGGCTGAAATCCGATCGGATTAGGTCGAATTTGGGGGTTTTCCGGGGAGGCTTTCGGAGGTGAAATTGATGGCTGGGGTTTGAAGGCGGGGCAGTGAGGAGTAGATAGGCGGTTGGATTGGGCGGAATTGACGGCGGAGGAGGGAGATCGGCGGGAGCTTGGATCGGAAATCGGAGATGTGGATTTGGGCGGCTAGCTGGGCGCTGGCTGGGTGGCGGACGGGCGGCGAGGGGACGGTGAGCTGATGGCGAGTCAAGCGGAACCAAGATTCGGCTGAAATGAAGTTGAGGTTGAGGTTGGAATCGACCGACTGGGGTTATGGAACGAGGGAAATGAAGTTCAAATGAGGAGTGGGGTTATTTGGATAAGAAAACCTCAGTCGATCGACTGGGGTTCCAGTCGATCGACTGGAAAGACGCGAGATGCATAAGCTCCTGAAACATCATTAAGTCGATCGACTGGAATATTGCTTCCCTTCCAGTCGATCGACTGGACCCAAATTCCTGCAAAAAAAATATTTTCCACTTCTCGTCGAATCCCAACTCCACACTCAGGATTTTTACTCATAGTCAAGAATAGGTAGCACTCAAAATATCACATATAATCAAGACACGCTCTTCTATGCAATCACTAGCACATAAACATACGATTTCCAAACAAACAAGCTAGGATTACCACTCCGCACTTAGAATGCCACCATCATCAAGAAAATTCATGCAATCCTTATATCACGCCACACCCACCTAATTATGCATCTAGAATCGTCCCAATCACCAAGCCCCATGACAAGTTCACAAAATGCATGCTACACATATATGAAAGTTACTTGTGCATAGATAGACGACTCACAAACCGGGGTACCTCCCGTGAGGTGCCTAGTTTAACGTCTTGGCAAAGACCGAGCCGAATCTTTTCTCACTAAGAAACACACTTGAGGAGTCCATAGCTAGGATCCCTCCTCAAGCGGATAGAGGCTCTCTAAGGGTCGGTCAAATGGTGAGTCACATTCTTCTCATCCCGGACGCCTTCTCTATAATGCTTTAGCCTTTGCCCATTTGCCGTGAAGGTAGTCCCATCATTGTTGAGCAGTTCTACGTGTCCATCCTCGTGAGGCTTGTGGACAATAAATGGACCACTCCACCGGCTTCTCAATTTTCCCGGGAATAACTTGAGTCTAGAATTAAAGAGTAAGACTTTCTCTCCTTTCTTGAATTCACGACGAAATATCCTCTTGTCGTGCCATTTCTTGGTCTTCTCTTTGTAGATCCTAGCACTTTCGTAGGCTTCATTCCTTATCTCTTCCAACTCATGGAGTTGAAGCACCCTATGGTCTCCCGCCGTCTGTAAGTCCATATTTAACATCTTAATTGCCCACATCGCCTTGTATTCCAACTCCACCGGCAAGTGGCATGGCTTCCCATAAATAAGGCGATAGGGAGACATTCCAATAGGGGTCTTGAATGCCGTACGATAGGCCCATAAAGCGTCATCTAGCTTCGATGACCAATCCTTCCTTGAGCTTCCCACGGTTTTCTCCAAGATTGCCTTGATTTCTCTATTCGAAATTTCCACTTGCCCACTAGTTTGTGGGTGATAAGGCGTAGCAACCTTGTGACTAACTCCATATTTGCGAAGCAAGGCCTCAAAATGTTTCTCCTTGAAATGTGAACCGCCATCACTAATGACGGTCCTTGGAACTCCAAATCTAGGGAAGATAGTCTTCTTGAAGAGCTTCGTGACCACCTTGGCATCACAAGTAGGGGAGGCGACGGCCTCAACCCATTTGGAGACGTAATCAACCGCGACCAATATGTATTGGTTCCCATATGAGGATGGGAAAGGACCCATATAATCTATGCCCCATACATCAAATATCTCGACCGGGAGGATGCTTTGTTGGGGCATTTCATGCCTCTTTGAGATGCTTCCCGTTCTTTGGCATTGATCGCATGCTTTCACAAATTCGTAAGCGTCACCAAAGAGAGTTGGCCAATAAAATCCGCTTTGTAGAACCTTGGACGCCGTCTTTGCTCCACTACCATGTCCTCCATATTGGGAAGAGTGACAATGGTGTAGAATATCTCTCATCTCTTCTTCGGCGACGCAAGTCCTATATAAACCATCCGCGCAAAGCCTATATAGATAGGGCTCATCCCAATAGTATCTCTTCGTCTCGGATAGGAACTTCCTCTTTTGATGGTGGTTCATATCGTGAGGAATAATCCCACAAACCACGAAATTTACGAAGTCCGCATACCATGGGAGGGCCTCCGCCTCAACTCTCATAAGTTGCTCTCCAATAAATGAGTCATCCACGGGTCTAGTATCCTCTTCTAGCTCTTCATTTCCCTCTAGCCTTGATAAGTGGTCGGCTACCACATTTTCTACTCCCTTTTTATCTTTTATCTCGATATCAAATTCTTGGAGCAATAGAATCCATCTTATCAATCTTGGCTTGGAATCTTTCTTTGCCAAGAGGTACTTGATCGCCGCATGGTCGGTGAATACTATAACCTTCGAACCCACAAGGTATGATCGAAACTTGTCAAAGGCGTACACGATAGCAAGAAGCTCCTTCTCGGTTGTAGTGTAGTTCAATTGGGCTCCATTTAGAACTTTGCTTGTGTAATGAATGGCATGGAGTTTCTTATCTATCCTTTGCCCTAGAACCGCCCCAACGGCATAGTCACTTGCGTCGCACATAAGCTCAAAGGGCATGTCCCATCTAGGGGGTTGAATAATTGGAGCCGAAATCAGTGCTTCTTTCAACTTCTCGAAGGCCACCAAGCACTCTTCATCAAACCGAAATTTGGTGTCATTGCATAGAAGGTTTGTTAAAGGCTTTGCAATCTTCGAGAAATCCTTGATAAATCTCCTATAAAACCCCGCATGGCCTAGAAAACTCCTTATGCCTTTCACGTCCTTTGGGGGTGGCAATTTTTCCATAACCTCTATCTTTGCTTTGTCCACCTCGATTCCTCTCTTGGAGACTAAATGACCAAGAACTATCCCCTCCTGCACCATGAAATGACATTTTTCCCAATTAAGTACAAGGTTCGTCTCAATACACCTTTTCAACACTTTAGCCAAATTAGCCAAACAATCATCAAAAGACGAGCCATAAACAGAAAAGTCATCCATGAATACTTCCATAATCTTTTCAATAAACTCGGAAAAAATAGCCATCATGCATCGTTGGAAGGTACCCGGCGCATTACATAGTCCAAAGGGCATTCGCCGATAGGCAAATGTTCCATAGGGACATGTAAAGGTGGTTTTCTCTTGATCTTGTGGATGAATAGGGATTTGGAAAAATCCACTATATCCGTCAAGATAGCAAAAATAGTCATGCTTAGCTAGTCTTTCCAACATTTGATCAATAAATGGAAGGGGAAAGTGATCTTTTCTAGTGGCTTGGTTTAGTTTCCTATAGTCCACACACATACGCCACCCGGTTACCGTTCTTGTGGGGATTAGTTCATTCTTCTCATTTTTAACTACGGTCATCCCTCCCTTTTTGGGGACTACATGAATGGGGCTCACCCATTTAGAGTCCGCAACGGGGAAGATGATTCCCGCATCAAGCAATTTAAGAACTTCCTTTTTGACTACTTCCCCAACAATAGGATTCAACCTCCTAGCTCTCTCCCTAGATGGCATAGTATCACTCTCTAAATTGATTTCATGCATGCATAAATTTGGGCTTATTCCTTTCAAATCATCAATAGAGTAGCCAATAGCATCCTTGTGTTTTCTAACCACATCAAGCAATTTAGAAGTCTCATCATCATTCAAAGAAGCATTCACAATGATAGGCAGGCTAGAATTTGGGCCTAAGAACTCATACCTTAGGCTTGTTGGTAGAGCTTTAAGCTCTACCGAACAAGACTCCTTACCTTTGTCGCTTAGAGTTCCTTCTTCGTTTCCTTCCTCCAAGATAGCCCAACAATTGGCAATGTCGGGAAGCTCATTATCAAGGTCAATTCCACTCATGTAGAGGTTAGGGACATCATACAATTCATATGCATCAACTAGGTCAAGATAATTACAAGTCATTGTAGGACTAGGACCTTTTTGTGCCTTTTCAAGATTAAACTCAATTTCCTCATCTCCTACTCTCATGGTGATTGACCCCTTAGTAGTATCAAATATAGCCCCCGCGGTGTAGAGGAAAGGCCTTCCCAAAAGAATGGGAATTTCGTTGTCTTCTTCCATCTCTAACACCACAAAATCCCCCGGAATATAGAAATTCCCTACTCTAACCGGGACATCCTTAAGAACCCCCCTAGGGAATCTTGAGGAGCGGTCCGCGAGCCTTAGAATCATGTTAGTTGGTTTAGGCTCACCCATATTCAACTTTTTGCATAAAGAATAAGGCATCAACGATATACTTGCACCCAAATCACACATAGCACGTTCAATCTTAATATCATTAATAAAGCATGAAATGGAGAAGCTACCGGGATCCTCAAGCTTTGGGGGCATGCACGGTTGGAGTATGGCACTACATTCGCCATTGAGAGACACCGTGTCAACATCCTCGATTGTTCTCCTGCACGTAATAACATCTTTTAGAAATCTTGCATAAGATGGAGCTTGAGTTATTACCTCGGTGAAGGGCATTGTGACATAGAGCTTCCTCATCATCTCGGCAAATTTGGAGAATTGCTTGTCATTGCTTTTCTTCTTTAGCCTTTGGGGAAATGGAATAGGATGGGTGTATACTCTAGGTTCGTCTTTCTCCTTTTCCACTTCACCCTCTTTCTCAACTTGAGGGTTAGGAACCTCTTCATCTAACTCTTCAATTTCGGCACTAGCTTGGCCTCTTAGATCAAAGGAGACTTTCTTCTTCTTTGGTAGCTCTCCCTCTAGCTCTTTCCCGCTTCTCAAGGTAACCGCATTACAATGCTCTCTATTCACTTGGTCTGGTCGAGCCGGTAGTTTTCCTTGTGCCCTTATAGAGGATTCGGCTTGTTGAGCTATTTGGTTCTCAAGCATTTTGTTATGAGTCTCCAACCTTTCAAACTTGGTTTGCATGTCCATGAATTGAGCTTGGACGTCCCTACTTGCCCTCTCTTGTTGTGCAAGGATTTTAGCCAACATTGCCTCCATACCGGAGGGTTCATTGGAGGCTTGAGGGGGAGCTTCAACTTGTTGGTAGGTCTTTTGAGCTTGAGCTTGAGCTTGAGCTTGGTATTGTTGCCCTTGGTTTTGATTTCTTTGAAGCAAAGTCGGTCCTTGACTTTGATATTGGTTCCTAGGTTGGAAACCTTGATTTGATTGAGTAGGCTTAGGACCAAATCCGGGAGGTGTGGATCCAAAGTCGGGGCGAGTGGGGTTAGTGGTCTTGTAGGAGAAATTTGGGTGATTTCTCCATCCCGAAGAGAACTTTGGTGTAGTATAGTTGGCTTGAGAGCTTTGCCCTTGATTGGCATTCCCTCCATAGTCTCTTCCTTGGTTTCCTCCCACAAAATTCACTTCTCCATACCCTTGCACATCCCTTTGAACCAAAGGGCAAGAAACGGTCTCATGCTCGTAGACCTCACAAATATCACACCCTTGCTTTGTCGAAGATTCTCTTTCCGGGTGTTTCAACTTGAAGACTTCATCCGAGAGGCTATCAAAGTCCTTTCTCAAAGCATCATAGTCGCTTGTGCTCACCGCTTTAACCTCATGTCTTTCATGCCTCCTTCTTGGGTTTCCTCTTTCACTTCCCCACATGAAGTAGTTTTTCGTTATCTTCTCTATCACCGCGTAGGCTTCATGTGGTGCAAGGTCCATTATAGCTCCGCCCGAAGCGGTGTCAAGTGCTAGACGAGAATTACCGTCCACACCTTGATAGAAGGTGTGGAATAGAAGAAGGTCATCCAAACTATGGTGAGGACATAGCCTTTGATATTCCTTGTACCGCTCCCAAGCTTCATAGAGCGTCTCTCCATCCATTTGCACAAAATTTGTAATTTGGCTCCTATAGTGCGCCGTCTTGGAAGGAGGGAAGTATTTGTTTAGGAATGCCACGGCGAGCTCCTCCCAAGTCGTGAAGCTATCGGGAGCTTGACTCCTCAACCAATCCTTTGCTCTCCCCGTGAGGGAAAAGGGGAAGAGCCTTAGAAGCTTAGCGTCCTCCGAGAACCCATTGATCTTGAAGGTGGCACACACTTCAAGAAATGTTGTCAAGTGAGAATTAGGGTCTTCATTGTCCCTTCCCGAGAATTGGTTGGATTGCACCATTTGAACAGTGGACGTCTTCAAGTCAAAATCTCGGTTATCAACCGCCGGTGCGAGAATTGGGGAACGATATCCATAGGCCGTAGGAGTAGCATAATCTTTGAGAACCCTTCTAGCTTGAGGGACTTGTGGTAGGTAACCACCGGGTGGAGGAGGTGGGGGAGGGAGTCTATTGTTGTTTTCGGCCATGACTCCTTGAGTATTGGAGGTTTGTCCTTTGTCCTTGGTCTTACTCCTTGTAACGGGAAGATTAACTAGCTCTCTAATAGGTTGGTTCAAATCTCTATCCGCTATTTGAGAAAGTTTCTTGGTCTTTGGTGGCATAAAAGAAATGAACCTATAAGAGAAGCCAATTAAAACAAGTAAGCGTAGCGAATAAGTTCAAGAAATCCAAGTAACAAGTAGAATAAAGAAAAACATGGAATAGTCGGAGCACTAAATGATTTTCCTAGGGGTAATCTAGCTATTGCTCCCCGGCAACGGCGCCATTTTGACGTTGGGTAATTTCAAGCAATGCAATTAGTCAAAAACAATTTATAGATGACCGGCAAGACCGGTGTCGAACCCAAGGGAGCAAACGGATTACACGCTAGTTCTATCAAGTTTTCTTACTCGGCTAATTCCTAAAATTCATTTGTGGTTGAGTTATCAATGATTCAAAACAAGAATGAAATGGTTTTTAGGGGATTAAATTCAATTAAAAGCGAGTTTCGAGGGATTAATCCCCTCCTTGGCAATTTCCCAATGATCATGCATACAAGAGTTTAATTAATTATGAGTTGATAGGTTTCAAACCTAGCTTAGACTAGAATCGAACAAACCATGCATGTTTAATCCTAGTCAAGCCATCTTAGCTAGGATCTCACTAATTAAAGAGTATTGATCCACTATATAGCATTTACTCTCATAAATGCCACATGCATAAAATTCTAGTTCACCTCTCACCATGCATTTACTCTCATAAATGTTGGTTAAGTTCAATTTTACTACATCCAAACCATCACTAAGCTCTTTCAATACTTAGATCATAGTTCTAACATAAACATGTCACTTGGGCATTTTATCAAACACTTAGAGACATGTCTAACATGAAGAGCATAGTGAAATGAAATCAACTTCAATAGATCCATTCAAATGTGTATACAATGATCATTGAGTACCAAGGAGGTTCATAGAACCCTCAAAACACAAGGGGGACTACTCACACATCATATAAGACAACATGATGTGTGGGTTTTTAGCAAAAATCTAAGAGAAAGGAAGAGGGAAAGAGTAGGATTGATGATCCTAATAAACTCCCTTGATCTTCAATCCTCCTTGATTAGATGATGTTCAAACCCTTGATTTGGCTCACTTCCTTTTGTCTTTTCTCCAGAAAAATCCAAGATGCTAGGTCAAATTTGCCTCTTTCTATTTATAGCTTCGGACAATTTTCGGCACTGTAGCAGGTCCAGTCGATCGACTGGCGTTGGGCTGTTGGCCCAGTCGATCGACTGGAGGGAGATGAGTTGCTTGGAAAGTGGATTCTCAGTCGATCGACTGGAGCAGGGGAGCTTCCCAGTCGATCGACTGGAATAACGCAGAAAACAGGTCCTCCTGAGACTCCATTAAGTCGATCGACTGGAGTCCCAATCGATCGATTGAAGGCACGTGGCTTGCACGCTCAGCTGGAGAACTCGCCAGTCGATCGACTGGAGCAGGGGAGCTTCCCAGTCGATCGACTGGAATAACTTGATTTGCAGCCCCTCCTGAGAGTCCATTAAGTCGATCGACTGGAGTAGGGGAGCTTCCCAGTCGATCGACTGGGGGCCAAATTCTGCCAATAATTGCTCTTGACTCCGATTTTCTCCGAGTTTCCTTCTATGGGCTTTTGGCACTGAGTCATCTTGATTTGCACCTGAAACGCATGGGAAGGGGATCAAATGACATCAAATAATCGTTGGAAACGATCTAAAGCTATAGTGAAAACGGGCGTTAACGAGTCGAATGCTCGACTCATCAGAATCCCGCCCGGGTCTACCAGTCTCCATCTCGCCAAACCAAGCGCGAAGATACCCGAGCTCGATGACGCTCGACCGAGCGTCGCTCTCACAAATACGCACTGCCGCCATTCACTCGACCGAGCACAATGGAGCCCGCCCGGTCTCCCCTGCACCATTCCCCCGTCCAAGATTGAAACTCGCCCGGTGCAAGTTGAGCTCGCCCGAGCTCGCTCTCGACCATAGGTACCTGCCAAAATAAGCTCGCCCGAGCTGAGAATCACTCGCTCGAGCACAATGGAAAAAGCCAGATTTTTATGCTTTGGCTATAAATAGAAAGTTTTGGCTTTTGGAGAAAGATTATCGAGGGTTTCGAGGATCTATCAAGGGTTTTTGGAGAGGAACTTCAACAATATCAAGGATCTCTAGTGCTTTTGAGTCTCATATTGGTTTTAGATTTCTAAACTTCACTTTCTATATGGTTGTTTGCATTTTTATGATGGATTTTGTTTGTAACCTCACTATGAGTGAGTAGTGACCTTGGTTGGGGATCTATGGATCCCCTAGACATGTTTGTGACATTGTAAATACTAAGGATGCCATTGATGAATGATTTGCACATGTTTCTTCTTCATTTGAACTTAACTCTTCAAGTTGCCTATAAGGTGTTTGTGAAATGTCCCCAATAGGAACTTTGCTTGATCTCATGTTTGATGTAGCTCACGTTGATCATCATGACTTCAATGAACTAAATGAAGAAGCATTAAGGTTTTTGTGTTACATGGCGACACTCTAATCTTAATGAGAATGGCTTGAACTTAACAAGAGCATGATTATCTAGCCAATAGAGCGCGAGTGTGAGGCTAGGCATTCATATTCTATAATACCAATAGAGCGCGAGTGTGAGGTATTATGCGAGATGTAACCTCTTAGTACTAAGTTGTAGCGCGAGTTGAACTTAGCATTAATGTTGCATGGCTAGATTCTAAGTGTATGCATGTGATTTCATCAATGGTGTCCTATTTTACCGTCACAATAATTGTCTAGGTGAAGAAATAGATCCCTAGTCATCCCTTAATTGATTGTTAACTACTTTTTGATAGCACTCTCAACTATAATTCTCTTGGAAGAACAACAAACCTCCCCCCAAACCATAGACAATCTAGCTATATCTTTAGCATTATTAGTTTAATCACCTATCCTTTGGGTTCGACCTCGGTTCACCCGAGTCTTTACAAATGTTTTGATTACCGTGACTTAGCATAAGTGTTCGATTTTCTTATTGAATATTTACACTATATTTACGACCGATCAGTAGCACAGTCAACTACTGAATCTGAGTATGTAGCAATATGTGATGCATGTAAAGAAGCTGTGTGGTTACAAGGCATGTTAAAAGAAATAAAACTAATTGAGAAAAATGCTGTAATTTATTCTGATAGTCAATCTGCATTGCAACTGAGTAAAACTCCGGTGTACCATGAACGTACTAAGCACATAGATATCAAGTATCACTATATTAGGAGCTTGGTTGAAACTGGTGCTATTTATCTGCTGAAAGTTGATACTGCAGATAATCCTTCTGATTTTGGTACTAAGATTGTTACTAACTCCAAGTTTAAACATTGTTTAAACTTGCTCCATTTGGAGTAAGTGCATTGCAGGAAGTGAGTGATGATGTCTGGGGTTTTGATATGCACTAGATAAGATGAAGACCGGAAGAAGGAGAACTGGATATAAACTGAAGAGGAGAGGAGTTCAAGACTGCTGCTGTCCTGCTGGAGCAGATGCCTTGAATGGAAGCTGCCAAAGTTTATACCTGAAGAATGTCTGATCATCAAGCTTCAGGTGGAGATTGTTGGGGAAGCTTGCCTATTGGGCTTGGCGTTTCAGCAAGTTGGGCCAAAGCAAGTTTGTTTATGTTGCCAACTCAGTGCCAGATGTGTTCCAGCTGGCTGGACAGTCCAATGAGAGAGCAGCAAGTACGTGGCTTGAAGGCATGCCTATTGTCCGATTAAAGTTGTGATCAACGGCATGTGGATGCACATACAAAAAGCATCGTTATCTCAGATCTGCAACTCAGTTTTCTCTTCCTCCAGTTTAGGGTTTTGATAGCCGAAGCCTTGTCCGTCTTCTCTATTCTATTCTTCAGAGAAAATCAACTCGATTATGTGTGTGTTCTCGACACATCTAGCCTGATAGTTACTGACCTAAGTTCTGGTCATTGTAATAGGTAGATTTGAGAGTGGTTTCTGTGCAAACCGAGAGAGCCGAGTGAATCTTGTGTGAGAAGAGTGAGGCGAGCGAGAGAGCTCATATTTGTGTTTGTAAGGCATAAGCCTGTACTGCAACGTTCCTCCTGGTTCTCTGGTGGTCGTCGTTCAAGTTTCTAGTGCATATCGAGCCCATACAGAGCTCCACGTGGATTAGCCCAATTTTGGGTGAACCACGGGCCTTCAAAGGTTGTGTTGTTCTTTACTGTTATTTTCGTTTCTGTCAAGCGCTGCGTGCATAAATCTGAACTGATTTGGTTTAGGTTTTTGGCATAAAATGACTAGTGTAGATAGATCCAATTCACTACACCGTCCAAAGCCGTAATCAAACCTCTTAAGGTGACACAAAATATCTTAAATCTGCGGCTACTGGGCTTCATCCTTCCAAGTAATCTACTCTCAACATTTATGGTGTATATTAAGTCATCGAAATAAATAGAGCCAGAGGTATTCCTATTTGAGCTTTCCTCTCTGTATTTGCGGTTAATAAAAAGTTGCAGGCTTTCTGGGTGTCATTAGCTTTGATACCCTCTCCCTCTAAAAAAATTGTTGAAAGGATGTTTATTGGAAGCTATATGCTGCAAGTTATAAACCTGTTGTTTGCATTACACCAAATATGCAGCCGTCGGCTTTCTGCTACTTATGCTTGGATATGCATATGGTGGGGAGCATTCGGTTGAGGCATGGTTGTTAAAGTGAGGCAGTGAGACACATTGTGAGCCACTCATTTTGATGATGTGGCGGGGAATAGTGCAGGAATAGTACCGGAATAGTATTTGCTTTTTACTTTTTGCTTTTGATGGATTTTTGTAGTGGGACAAGTGGCGCGCCCACAAAGCACGGCGGGTTAGATGTGTGGCTCAGATCGTGTCTCACTGCCTCATTTTTAGGAGGACTGCCTCATTTGAACGGTTCTCTGCATATGGTAGGCCTTAACTTCTTTTCAAAAAAATCTTTGCAATTGACCCCTCAAAGAACAGACGTGTTGAGGAAAATCAAACGGATTGAGCAAACAGCAAAAGAGAAAAAGAAAACTCATGAGAACTAGTGGAGAATTTAATATCCAATGTCCAAACATTTGCTGTAAAGTCGGAACTGATGAGTATACTTTTTTTTTGTATTTGGGACTTTAAGCTTCTTGAAAAATCAAGGGTCTGATGAAACACAAAATGAATGAAAGTGTTGCAAGGAATTAAACATAAAACAGCTCAAAACTCTCATTTAGGGCAAAATGGAATTGGCACCACCTCCAATCTTGGGTCCCTTGGGGGCAGGACCTTTGGGCAAGGTACTCTTACCAGCCTTTTGAGTCTTGGACGTAAACTTCAGCCTTCTTGGCCTTCTTCTCATCCTTGGTATTCTTTATTCTTTCCTTAATATAACGAAGAGCAGCCTCTCTTGCTGCATCACGGACTTCAGGCTTCTCAGACCTCTTCTTCTGGATAACCTCAATGGTTGGTAGCCCCGACAATGGACCTTGAGTATGGCTTCTTAGTGGCACGACGCCTCTTCTGTTAGTGATTTTAAGGTTTTTGAGCATAGAAACATGCTCTAAAACGTTGGAACATGAAGTTCTAAAAGAATCAAGCTAAAACGGGATGAAATGGAGGAACTTGGCAAATCTCCTCAGTGCTTACCGCGTCTGGCCTTGACATTAAGTCAGGTCGCGTTTGCTTCATACATTAACTTAATGTCAAGGGCAGACGCGGTGACCTAATGTCTAAAGCAGACGCGCGGCAGACGGACACAGTCGCACCTTTTAGCTCCGGAGACAACTTTTCTTCGTCTCTTTTCACTCTCTATATATACCAGATGATATCTGACATATGGAATACGAAAAAATTGTTATGCAATTGTTAGAGTACTCAATCCTATCTTTGATTACCAAATTATCTCAAACCATAAGCCTACTGTGTTTTTCCTGCCTGAAAACACAGTGTCTTCTTTTTGGATTATATCTCACTTCAAAGTTTCCTGTAACCCAAGGCATAAGTGATAGGGTGGAAATATTGATTTCGGACAGCTAAATTACGTGATCCAATCAGATATCCAAGGGACCATCTCATTACAATCAAAGAAAGCTACACTCAGACGATATCTTTGTTGCCATTGAAGACCCTATCTAATACTTGTTGCTGCAAAGTGAAGACAAAGACAACCCAGAAACTACATCTTCTTCACTGCTTCTTGGCTATTGTCCTTCTTCTTGTGTTGCTTCCTATAAATGGCAGTCCACGTGAGCTTTGCTGGCTTCAAACGATTGTGGAAGTACCTCTTGCATTTGGAGTTTGTAAACAGGAAAACCTGGGAATCTGATACCCCTTCCTGGGTAAATCTTCTGCCCGCTAAAGCGGCACAATTCAGTCTTGAGCACCATGGTCGATTGCAGCTGCTTGCAATTCCCGATTTGCCTCAAGGAATTTTTTTTCCCCGATTGTAAGGGAATGTATTAGGGAATATTGACCGTCTTTGACTAGTAGTCTGGGGACTAAACTGAAAAATTGTCTATTAGTATAAATACGGAATACTGTAGCTACACTCTGTATCTTTTTCATTAACCTAAATCAAAGATGTCACCTGTCGCGCCAGACCCTTCTCCGTTTCCAGTTTAATCGATTTCGTCAATCGGATCAACAGCGGTTCGTCCGATCAGTTCATTGATATTCCACATGGTATCAGAGCGGTGTTGAGATACTGGATTGTAAGTCGATTTACGTTTTGCACATTTTTTCATTGATTCATCCTGTGTTGAGTTAAGGTTTGAATATGGCCAATACTTCAGAATCTGCATCTGATGTGATTTCTACCAGTGCGGTTGTCTCTGATGATATCTACTATGTGAATAATAATGAAATTACTGGAAATTCCATTGTTGGCGAGATTTTGACTGGAAGAGAAAATTATGTTAAATGGAGAAAATCTATGAGGATTGCCTTGTCCGCAAGACTTAAACTCGGTTTTGTAGAAGGTGACCATCCTAAACCAAAGGATCCGCAATTGAAAGCAAAATGGCAACGTTGTAATGATGTGATAATGTCCTGGTTGCTGTGTTCAGTTTCAAAGGATGTTACAGGACAGATTTTAGATGCTAACGATGTGGTAGATGCTTGGAATAGTCTACACTTGATGTATGCTGGTTCGAATTTGTCAAGGAAATTTGCATTGCAGCAGGAGATTGCTAATTTGATGCAAGGACCTCTAACAGTTGCCAAATATTTTGAAGCTCTTACTGGTTTATGGCGGGAGTTGGAAGCCATGAGAGAACAAAGGAGCTGTTCCTTATTTGATGATTGCACTAGATGTCGAGATAATGCAAAGGAGAATCGGGAAAATAAGGTTATGAAGTTTCTAATGGGGCTAAATGGGTCACTGGCTCACATTAGAACACATATACTAGCTCTTAAGGAACTACCAGAGATGAAAGTAGTGTTCGATATGGTTTGTAATCATGAATCAGAAAAGAACTTGACCAGGTCACTGACAGTTGAAGCATCTGCTATGTTCACTAACCAACAACAAGCTCCCAGGCATACTTATAATGGTCAACAGAGAAACCAACAACAACTGAATTCTCAAGGATTTACTGTACCTCAAAGGAACTATGATGGTGGTAATCCAAAGGCAAGGCAGAGACCTTACTGCAGTTATTGCCAGCAAGCAGGACATACTAAGGAAACATGCTACAAGTTGAATGGATATCCTCAAAGACACAAATTATACAAAGGAAAATCCAACAACAGAGCTGCAGCTGCTAACAATGTTTTGATGAACCCTACTGAAGAGAGTATTGTCTCACAAGGTTCAAGTCTTTCTCAAATTTCAAGTAATGTTAGTTCTACTAATCCTTTCACTCATGAGCAGGTTAATCAAATCCTGGCCATACTGAAACAAGGCAATAATTCATCAGGAGACAGCCAATGTCACATGGCAGGTATTTGTGGCTTGTCTTCAAGGTCCATTAAACAAAATTCTTGGATCATTGATAGTGGTGCAACAGATCACTTTGTATGTGATATGAACTTGATATTTGATGAATATCAGTTAGTGAATCAATGCCAAATCAGTTTACCCGATGGTTCATCTACTATAGTAACTTCAGCAGGCAAATGTCTTTTAAAACCAGATTTGGTCTTACAAAATGTGCTCCTTGTACCCAGTTTTCAATTCAATCTGTTGTCAGTTGGAAAATTGATATCTGAAACTGGATGTTCTGTTCTTTTTACTGAGAAGAGATGTATTCTGCAGGACTTAGCAAGGAAGACTACCCTAGAGATTGGTAAACTTCAAGGAGGATTATACCAATTCAAAGCACAGCAGGAAACTAATTCAGTCCCACATTTGGTTTCTACTGTTGATAAGAAGATATCTCCTCAAATTTGGCATCAAAGGATGGGTCATATGTCTCTTGGTAGAATGAAAACATTTTTCAATAAATATGTTCCAAACTTCAGTTTTAAAGATGCACACTTTCATTGCACAGTCTGTCCTCTATCCAAACAGTCTAGACTAAAGTTTCCTTTTAGTGAACATACTACACAAAGCATATTTGATTTAATCCATTGTGATGTATGGGACCTTTTCATGTGCCAACCATGAGTGGAGCAAGGTATTTTCTTACTATTGTTGATGATAAGTTAAGAAGCACATGGACTTATCTGATGAAAAGCAAAGGAGAGGTCACATGTCTAATTATACAATTTTTTGAGCTGATATATACTCAGTTTGCTTGCAAAATAAAGATTCTTCGATCAGATAACAGTGGGGAATTCTTTAATGATAAGCTAAGTATTTTTTTGGCATCTAAGGGTTGTATTCATCAAAGTTTTTGTGTTTATACTCCTCAGCAAAATGGAGTGGTGGAGAGGAAGCATCGGCACCTTCTTGATGTTGCTAGATCCCTTCGAATTCACTCCAATGTGCCAAAAATTTTTTGGGGAGACTGTATATTAACGGCAACTTATATATTGAATAGGACACCAACACCTATTCTTGCTGGTAAGAGTCCTTTTGAAGTTCTCTTTGGACATATTCCTTGCTTGGATCATTTAAGGGTATTTGGTTGTTTGTGTTATGCCAACACCCTGTCTCAGTTCAGGGACAAATTCGACCCTCGATCTCAGTCCTGCATATTCCTTGGTTACCCTTATGGTCAAAAGGGGTACAAGCTTTAGTGCATGGACTCTCACAAGATTATTGTTAGCAGAGATGTATTTTTCTGTGAAGAAATTTTTCCTTGCAGAAATTCTGAAGTTTCATTAAAAGACAATTCTACAGTGATTTTTGCAGAAAATGGAAAAGCTACAGTGCCTATTCCTGTGAATTATGTTGATGATATGTTTGATGATAAATGTTTTATACCTCTTGATCCTACTGAAATTACAGATTCTGTTGAAGCTACTCATGACGAAACCCTTGTTGATTGTATGGATGATGTGAACATTGCTGATCCAGTTGTAGAAGAGTCACCTGATTCCGTCAACACAGCAGATTTACCAGTCCCTGAAGAGTCACCTCTAGCCTCCAGAAAATCTCAAAGAGCCCCTAAGGTTCCAGTTTGGCATAAAGATTACATTTGTAATGCCACTGGGAATAAATCCTCTCCACATCATCTGGACACAGTGCTCTCTTATTCTCATTGTTCAGCATCTCATCAACATTTTTTGGGGAAAGTTACTCAGCTTAAAGAGCCCAAGACTCATTCACAAGCATCAAAGGATCCCTCTTGGATAGTGGCCATGTAAAAAGAAATTGCAGCTCTCGAACAAACTAAAACCTGGATTCTTACCCCTCTACCAAAAGACAAGAATGCCATAGCTTGCAAATGGATATTCACGTTCAAATATAACTCAGATGGTTCCTTGCAAAGATACAAGGCACGATTGGTCGCAAAAGGTTTTACGCAAGTTGAAGGGATCGATTATCACGACACCTTTGCACCAGTTGTTAAAATGCCTACTATTCGTTGTCTTTTAGCTATAGCTACTGCAAGAAACTGGCCCATTTATCAACTAGACGTCGACAATGCATTTCTTCATGGAATGTTTGATGAGGAGGTATATATGCAACCTCCACCAGGTTTTTACACTGCAGAAAAGAATCAAGGCCTAGTTTGCAAATTGCAGAGAAGCATATATGGGTTAAAACAAGCCTCTCGTCAGTGGTTTTCAAGACTAAGCACTGTGCTAATCGATTTTGGCTTTCGGCAGAGTCTGCAAGATTATTCTCTATTTACTTTGAATAAAGATGGTGCTTTTATCATTTTACTAGTCTACGTAGACGACATTGTTCTCACTGGAACCTCAATTCAATTAATACAAGACATCAATCATTTCATCCATGAGAAGTTCAGGATAAAAGATCTTGGACATTTAAAGTATTTTTTGGGATTAGAAGTAGCACGGTCCACTGAAGGTCTGTTTCTCAACCAAAGAAAATATGCATTGGATATTCTTGAAGATTACAATTACACTGATTGAAAGCCAGTCCAAACCCCTATGGAGACTAAACATAAACTGGCTATGTATGAGGCTATGCCACTTTCTGATCCGGAAGCCTACAGAAAACTTATTGGAAGACTTATTTACCTGACAATAACCAGGCCTGATATTGCCTTCACAGTTCATGTGTTGAGTCAGTTCATGACAGCTCCGAATGTTGACCACTTGAGGGCTGCTCACCGTTTGCTTCGATACATCAAATTGGCCCTGCGCAGGGCATCTTTTATTCAGCTCAATCAGACCTTTCCCTCACTGGTTACTGCGACGCTGATTTGGGCTAGCTGCCCGGCATTAGGGAATATTGACCGTCTTTGACTAGTAGTCTGGGGACTAAACTGAAAATTGTCTACTGTAGCTACACTCTGTATCTTTTTCATTAACCTAAATCAAAAATGTCACCTGTGGCGCCAGACCCTTCTCCGTTTCCAGTTTAATCGATTTCGTCAATCGGATCAACAGCGGTTCCTCCGATCAGTTCATTGATATTCCACAGAATGTTTGTTTTGAGTATCGTCTTTGTGATTCTAATTCATGTTTGACTAAGACGGCATCGGCATGTGGCCTTCATTTTTTGCTTTATATTGAAGTTAGTTTTGGGCTGGGCAGAATTTTAAAAGAATAAGCGTGTATATAGCGTACTGTGTGTAACTTCATTTGTTAGCTAGATGGTGTACATCACAATTTTTCGTAATTAGGAGTCATTGAATCTCATCGAGTTTGCATTTGCAGCTTCATGGTATATATGGATTTAGTATATTGATCTTCAAGGCACAAGTAATCTCCATAATCATCTGTGTCATATGAATTGATAGGTTCATAATTTTCTTTGAAAAGACACTAATATTTCATGATCAGCCATCATTGGTGATCCTTGGGGTGGATTTATAACTGATCCAAAAGTTGGACATGGTACGTAAACATGTGCAACTGTTGCATTCATAATGTACAGTGCTGCACTCCTTGGATGGCTGTTGTGATTCACACTTGCTTTGTTGATTCTCAAATATGATATCTGAGGTAAGTCTTATTTATTGTAAATAACAATTTGTTTAAGTGTTAACAGAGAATCCATCTTACTTTTGCAGTCATACATGTCTGAAAAGGTCAGGGGTCGAGGAAATGGAAACGTGGCCAAAGTAATGATTTCTTTGTGCAATTTGAAATACAAAATCTTAGAAAATTATGTTCGCTCGAAATCATTACAGAAAGGGCAGATTTTGTGCTGGTATTATTTATCTATCTCGGAATTCTCCTTTCCCCTCACTTGTATATCCAACATGTTCTCTATGTTAGTTATGCTTATTAGTGAATGCAATATAAGTCTATGCAAAACAATTTAAGTTGTTATCCTGTATGAAATAAAATTGAGAGACACTGTTCATTTTATAGGCTCTTCATTAAGATTTTAAGCTGTATAGTTATTGATTTATTGTCATTTTACGGACGTGCTATTATCGCTTGTTCTTGTTAAATCATGCTTAGATTTCATATTGATTCTTTAATTATGATTGTTTATAATGAACTTAATGTTTTACATTTTGGAACCTGAACCTACTGTTGCCTCAGGATCCCAAGGTGTTGGGCATAAACACTTACGAGCTGCTTCCAAGAATTTACAAATGAATTGCGCTGAACCAGTAGTATCATACATCATTTTCCACATGGCCACCATACAAGCAAAGGAAAGATAATTGACAGTATCAAACTGAAAGGCATGAGCTGAGAAACAAAAGTCGAAAGGGCTGTTATGTCTTGTCTTGTGGCGTGCAAATGAGACCACCATGTTGTGCATTTTCGGTTGATGGTTGCAATCAATGCTTGTTTCACGCACCACGTGATGAGGATAGGAGTCGAATTGACAGTGCTGCATTACACCGAATAATCCACTTTATAGCAATCAGTGCTATATTTTGTGGTTCTAGTTATGAAATTACCTTGATCCCAATTTATGGCTACTGAACTTCGGTGTTATGAGTTAAAAGTAGTATGACAGGTTATTCTGTTTTTGTGTGCCTATTTTCACCACGAAACTTGCTCTCATTATTAGTGTCTTGTCTAATTTAGCTACCCACTTTTTGCATCCAATGTGGAGCATGTGTTACAATCGGTAGTTGGAGCAAGTCGTTTATTGCAGTCCATATGTTGATGTGCACAGTTATATGACTTCTAAAGCTTAGTGTCCCCATTAATACGGAAGTTTAGAGTGAGAGTGACTGAATATCAAAAACTGAATTTGAACAACCAGAATGTTGTCATGTTAAATGAAAGAGAATTAAGCTTCATAGCAATGCTTAAAGGCAGCTGTTAAGAAGAAGAGAAAAGCACATTACTGGCTGTTTAAAGAAGTTTTGCCCACAGTTATGATTCCTTTACAAGGCCTTACAGGTATGCCTTGAGAACATTTTCAATCATATATTTAGCTGAACAGTTGATTTGAGGCATTGCTGACTAAATTTTCAAAAGGCACTGTAGCTGCTTCTGATTTGCTTCCTTCCTCTCAGTAAACTTTCGTTCAATTGGACTAATTGATCAAATCTGGCATTCCTCTCACCCATCAGGTTAAGGAATTGTCTACATTGGTGGGGTGGCATATTCTGTGCATCTGCTCATATTTGTCTGTCATTGTAGAATTTAAAAGTTTCAGAAAGGAAATTTGGAAAGGATTTATACATAAGTGTACTATATATGGTTTTGATTTTGAGATGGGAGGGAATATACTTACATTATTATGTCCAGCGACTGATCTGCAGTATGTGTTTCTTGTCAGGACAGTGCTGGTGGATCCACACTCACTAGCTTTCAAAGATGCATTTGACTGATCAAGCTTGATAGACCATGGATAGTTGTATCCTTGAACAGCAGCCCCAACTTGTGAAGACGACCGTTGCATCTTCATTCCCCGTGGAACATTCCTTCCTTCAATAGATGGCCTCCTACGACTTGGTTGTCTCTCAAAAGACTCTGGACGACACTTGGGTGCACTCTGTGACCTCGATTTGGCCCTTGAAGACTCTGTATTTGCCATGTAGTTTGGGAAGAGTGAGTAGTCGTAGTTCAATGACTCAGCATACTCTGGCTGATGGAACGTGAATGGTACTTGAGACATTCCAGATTTGGGCACAGCTGAGTGATACTGGGGACTGCTTTGAGCTGTTTTGAACGAGTAATCCTCAAAGTGCCCGCTGCAAACTCGTGGACTCATCTCAGTTACTGCAGAGGGTGCTGGTGAGATTTCAAAGTCATCCTGCTTCGAGTAGGATTGGTGGTAGGATGAGAATCTATGATCTGCTTGAGAGTTGGTTGAGTAACTTTTTCTGCTCTTGGTGCTACCCCTCGAATCGCCGATGTCCATCTCCACAATCTTGATATTCTCATCCAGGCTTCTGTCAGTATCCTAATCTCAGAACACCAGAGCAAAACTAATTCATTAAGACGAGCAGGTTCAGCAATATGATGAAATATGGTAGATTCAGATTATGAATGTGGCAGTTCATGAATGAAGACGCACATTGTACGAATGCCTATCTTGTGGTGATCGTTGATGAGGCGATTGCCTATGCTCAGTGGGATTTCTTTCTCCAGCCATCTGAATCCTCTGAGCCCGAACTCTAGCTTGGACAGTGAGCAACGCCTGCATACACCTCAGTGTAGCTTTGGCCTGTTTTCTCACCAAGTAACCTCTCACCAAGGCCTGCAGCTTCACTAATGCTCGTAACGCGCGCAGCGCTTTTCTTGCCTGCAAAAGAGTCATTCACATCAATAAACTTGTGATTAATACTCTTCAGAAATCAGTCAAGTGCCTTACCAAATAAGAACGAAAGGTTGATTGAATCATAATGGCTGCCGCCTGTTCATAAGGGTTCGATCTTCCATTGGCAGCTGTTGATATACGGGTCAACTCCGTCTGAGCTTTTACAGCAGCGGCTGTCGCCTCAGCAGCTGCCGCCTTAGCTGCTGCCACAGCCATGGCAAGCTTCTTCTTCTCGTCACTCTCAGAGTCCAAAATGGGGACTGCTGGTGGTAGAGTGGTAGCCCCAGCAACAGCTTCCATAGAGTTCAAGTTCAAAGGACCACTCATATTGCTGTTGGCAGATGACCTCCTGAAACTCCATCTTTTTTTCTCTTTGGGAGTTGTCGGTCGGGTAGAGATTGGTGTGGTTGGATTTTCAGTTCCAGTTCCAACCAATGTAGGAGTATTCTCTTGAATGGTGCATTTCTCTTTTTC
The DNA here is from genome assembly GCA_033675395.1 of Rhodiola chrysanthemifolia. NCBI lineage: Eukaryota > Viridiplantae > Streptophyta > Magnoliopsida > Saxifragales > Crassulaceae > Rhodiola > Rhodiola chrysanthemifolia. The sequence goes on from CM066207.1 coordinate 16,425,099, forward strand.
CGCCTTTTTTCCTGTTAACAAGCTCTTAATCCACTTGCCTGTCTTCCCCATCTCCCAGTTTGCTTCCGCAATGCTCTTAATCTGTCAGAAGCTCGAGGGTGAAGAAGACTAAAACAAGCACAGACTTGGTAAAAAAGAAACCTAAAGAGGGTGAAAGAAACTTGTTAGATTTGAATATCAGTTGCTCTATATATCTCTCCCTCAAACTAACTTGTAGTAGTTTTTATTTCACTAACCATTAATGCCTGTTGTGTTTGCTGCTTGTTATTGCCCTAACTACTTAATGTTATACACAGGCTGAGAATCATGCATAGTTGGCAAAAGGAAGGTGAGATGAAACTGCAAACCACATCAAAATATATTCCCCTTATTCTTACAGGTAACCCAGATCCCAATCTTCTTCTACTCACTACCATCTCCCGGTACATGTTTGTGTGTGAGATATTTAATTTATGTGTTTTGATTAAAAGATGGATGGGTTGGGATCAGAAGCCATGTGAAAGATCATTGTAAAATACTCATATTGTCCTGGTTTGGCTGTCTTGTATACCAAGTATTTTTTTTTAAACTATGGGACGAGGATGCTTTGTGGGGTTGTGTGTTCCAGTCTCTCTGAAAGAGGATACCTATACTTGTATGGGAAGGGTGTCTTTTGTGCCAGCTCTTGTTTTTTTGTCACTTTCTTAGTCTTTAGATGAAGAAGCTTTCATGCTGTTATAAAATGCTACTCCCTCCGTCCCCATTTGTTTATCCAAAAGGATAACTGGCACGCTAATTAAGAAAAGTAAATAAAGGACGATGAGAGAAAGAAAAAGATGATATGAGTGTATGTGGAGGTGGGTCCGCATACGATTATTACTTTTTTATGATTGAAAGTACAATTTTTATAATAAAAATAATTTTTTTGATAGGAAAGAGATGATTGATTTGATTATTGGGTTGTATATAAAAGAAAAGTGGACAAATATTAAGGGACACCCAAAAAGGAAAATTGACAAATAAATGGGGACAGAGAGAGTATTACTATGTAGCAAGTAACCCATGTGATTATTTGTTTCATTTATGTATATTGTCCTGAATTGAGCTAGGTTTTTCCTTTTTATAGTTTTATATTTGAAGAGAATGTGTGTGTGTGAGAGAGAGAGAGAGAGAGATGTGTCATTGGGGTTGGCAGACAAGTCAGTTAATGTAGCATTTATAAGAGGCTTTGTCTTGCAGTATTATGACAGGGGTGTGTAGTATAATGACAGGTATATGTAGGTCCTTCAATCTTATAAATGACCCTTTTCTTAGACTAGCTAGTACAGTAAATAAATAAATAAATAAATAAAACTGGGGTTGAAATCTCATTCATGTCTGCATAGGGTATCTTAGTACCGTGTATATTAATTGCAAGCATGTTCTGGATCTGTGATGCAGGGTGAGAATGGTGACTTTGATTCACCAGTAAGTTGTATTTGGCGGTGGTGGTTAGTACATGGAGTATTGATTACTATTTAATCAGACAGCAGCAGAAGCAATTTTAGAAAATGCTTAAAATTAAAGATTGGATTCCAATTGCATTCAATCTGTCAAATTGGTTTCCCAATTTACTCATGTTTTGTAAGCCGCATTCCTAAAGGCTTCTTAGATAATATGAGTAAATTGGGAAACCAATCTATGAGATTGAGTACAATTGGAACTCAATCTTCAATTTTAAGCATTTTGGAAAATTATTGTTAGGTTGATTACTAATATTGGAAGTAAGTGTAGATTAATAGAATGTTAGTTGGCAATCACATGTCTTGTTTTTTTTTATATATTCTCCTTCATTCACTAATCGTGGATTAAGACGTGTGAACTTGTCATTTCTTTTTACTGGTATTTGCAAGCCTAGCTTAATCATTCAGGTAAATTCGATATGTTTTACTTCTGTCAAGTCCAGTTGAGTAATTGGTTTCAAAATGACGGAGTTTCTATGGGAATATGTTATGTATTTTGGTGATTACATGGATTAAGAAAATGATTGTTGCTGTTGGTAGGCCTGAAATTAGGTTTGGATATTATTATTATGCTGAGAGTTTGATGCGTGTGTGAACCAAGCATGTGCTGAGTTTGTTTGTTCAACTAAAATAGAACCTTTCAAGGAGGATTGAGTTTAGCCCAGTGGGGCAAACTAGCGTCCACGCCACGCCTGGTTTCGATTCCTCATGCTGTCATATGACACGAACGGATACTAACTAACCCCTTGTATATCCAGCCTTTTCAAAAAAAAAAAAAATAGAACCTTTCAAGAGTTTTGTATGCATATGTCATATGTGTGGTCATGTTTTACTTTGTCTTTAGCACATGCACATAGTAGATTTTGTTCCTTTTGTCTTACACTTCTTAACCCCAGATCCGGTTCTCTCTTTTGGTATCCGAGCCGCGGTGGAATAGTTATGGTATTTGTACTAGATTTATCACATCTTCTTTATCATGAACCTTTTCAGAAATCAGAAAATGGTTAAGAACAAATTGAAAAAAGAATATGATCTTCCAACAAATCTAGAAGCACTTAATAAGTGGATTATGCCTAGAATTGAACCCAGTTTAATTTATAAACTAGGTACTTTTGAGAAAATTGATCTCAAGCAGGTTGTTAAAACAACTGAAGAAAAAATTCCGCTGAATTCTGAAGATTTGACGATTAAATTACTCGAAGAAAGTGATTTACTTTTATATCGTCATTCGCATAAATTTATACATATTGGTTTAGTGCAAATTGTTTTTAAACCATTAACTCTTGAAGGTTTACCAGAAAGCTTTAATGCAGCTCTTCGTGATGGTAGAAACCTTAATTATAAACAATCCTTAATATGAATAATTCAGACTAGGTTGGCTCATGATCCCGTATATTTTGATGTTTATCCAAACATACAGCTTTCATTGTCTGATGTTAATATTTTAGACTCCTTAACGTTAAACGTTAAAATCAATGGGTACAATTATAAATCTGGAACAGAAGTAATAGCTATCTGTTATAGGATTCAATATAAGCCTCAGTTTACTCTTAATCCCCTGTGTAAGATTATGGATAAACAGAATAATGAAACAATAATTATTGAATCAAACTTTAGCAAGTCGAGTATCTCGACAAGACGAAAGATTAAGTGGGAAGAAATAGAATTTCCAACATAATGGACTTTGGCAGAAGTAGTTCCACCTCAGCCAATATGTCATGCCAACTTAATCAATTTGATTCAGACTCCTGAAGGAAATGTCACCCTTGAATTTGATAATATAAGCAGACCATCCACGTCTTCTATAGTAAATCAAGTTCAATGAGAAATTATATTTCACCTTTCGACTATAAGATTGAAAGACCTTTTGAGTCCTCTAGAGCCTCGACTTCCCAAATTAGAGAAACTTTTGATTATAAGTTAAAACGACCTCTTGAATCTGCGAAAGTTCCAACATCTCAATTTGGAGAAACTGAAAGAATTGATAGGCTAATAATGGAACAAATAATATTGTTAAAGGCCTTAGCATTAAAGATCCGGAAATAACCGAATCTGAGATGGATTTCAATATTTGATCATGTCTGACAAAATCATAGATTTTAGTCCTGGTTCACCGGCAAGAAAAATTGTTAAAATAGAATTTGATTCAGCAAATTGGAAATCGTTTAGAAAATGGTTCTTTGAATCATATGATTCAGTAGAGTTAAAAACTCTAAGTAATGAATTTTACAACATGAGAATAGAATCGTGTTCTTTGTTCCTTGGTTTATTTCTACTTATGTTGAGCAATATATTTCAGCATTAGAAAGAAATTATAAGTTGGGTATGGGTAAAAACATTACACAGGTTTATCCTCCTCAACAACCTTTTCAAATTAAAAAGAATGGTTTAAATCATTGTTTTGTTGCTTTTGCTAGGCTATTAGAAGATAATACTATTCCTGCAACATGTCAACAAATTAAAATGATGTTTAAACAGAATAATTATTCTAATCTATATTTAAGTGTTTTAGGAGAACAGATATGTTCTTTACAAAACAGAGTAGAACAGTTAATCGAGATTATGAAAACTCAGTCAGTTATAGCTGAAAAACCAGTAGAAATAACTACGTCTAAAACTATAGGAATGGCTACACCTAGTTTACAGCCACCTCCCATCATTACAGATTTTAAATTAAAACCCATGGAAGAACTAGAAGATTTTCTAGAAGAAAATTTTAAGAATCTGAAATTAACCACTCTTGATAAAAAGCCAAGAGATAAGCTTATAGAAGAACAAATTATAAGCAAGTTTATCAAGATCAGATTAATAAATTACATAAATGGGCAGATAAGCCAACTAGGGGAAAATATTATTACCCTAGACTTACACTAGCAGATGTGCTGATAGAAGAATCCAATGAGATAATTACAAACTGTTATAGTGGCGGACACATCTATGAATGGAATATAGATGATTATGTCAATCAACAAGTGCACAATACTATGCACACTACAAGCTCAAAATAATCGTAGAGTTGTCGTATGATTGTCGTATAATCGACGATACGACAACTATACGACAACTCAAAAAAGTTGTCGTAAAAAACATTGTCGTAGGAACTGTACGACAATTGTACGACAATATTTTACGACAAGTATACGACAACTCTATGATAACCCAAAAAAGTTGTCGTACGCTTATCGTATAATCGACGTAGGTGTTATACGACAACTGTACTACAACCATGCGACAAACCCATAAATTAGTATTTTATTTACTATTATTTTAATTTTTTTACTAATAATTAATTTAATAAAATTAATAAAATATTTCAAATTTTATAAAAACAAATCAAATGAGAAATAATAAGAAACTTATATTAGTATGCGTAAAATCAAATTATAATATTTAGATTTTATAAAATTAAATATTCAAAAATGTATTCCGAAAATTATAATACAAATGGACCAAATTGTAATTTAATTTGTGTTATTCTGCCAATGCAAGGAAGTCTTCAATCAGCAGGCTGTTCAGATGGCAAAAAATAAATTTAATATTATTAATAATAAATTTATTAAATAATATTATTTTCCAATGAAATCACAGAATAATATACAATTATTATGTACAAATTTGTCATTGATACCGCCAAATGATGCTTTTACAAAGTTCCAGCACTGTGCAACTTCCCACAAAAATGTAAACAGATAACTAAAACTAGTTTTGAAAACAAGCACATGATCTTAGTCGATTTCTTCATCGGAGCTCACCTCGTCCTCGTCAAGCGAATGCATAGAGCTGGTACTCGCTTTACACGCAAGCTTCTCTAGCTGCTGCGCCTATGCCTCCACCACCATGGGAGTTCAGGTTTCCCTGTGTTGAAATGGCCTGAAAGCGAGAAATGTAACAAATAAACATTGACAAACAAACACATAACAGATAGTAATAACATTACAACAAATATTAATTACTAACATACAAACAATGAAATGTATTAAGAATGTAAAGGTAGTTCAAAGATTAGTACAACACAAATAATAACACAACATCACCACAACACAAATAACAAAGTACTAACAGATAGTAATAGCATTCAAAAACAAGTTTCTTGAATCAAAACATCAATAAACTAAACTAACGTATGATTCCATTTTAATAACAGTGTTTGAAATGTACTAACAATAACCTCTACAGAAGCACCATCTTGATATATTTCACCAAACAGATAACCTAAAAACAGACAGTTTACAACTACCGAAAACAAGCATAGACTTTTTAGCAGCAAAATAAGATAAGGATGGATTAATTACAGGGAAGGAGGAGGCACCAGGATCGCCGGGGATTGGTATATATGTGTACACTGGGAACATCTTCTTGAAGATGGTCCTCACAATGTCCTTGAAGTTTGCCGGAAAGGGAGCTCTTGCAAAAAAGATGGTCCTCACAATGTCCTTTAGTAATTGTATAACTCTGTTTGATTCATATATATGTGATGACAGTCACAAAAATGTCATTCAATATTATTAGACATGTTCTTCATTCAGCCACATACCTATTCAACCACAACCGCAAGACAACGTCTTACCTTCAAATCTACGCGACACTCATCAGCTATGAAAATGTACACGTGTAGAAGCGAAAAGGATGTTGGATCAACCTGTAACACAACTAAAGCTTTTACAAATGAGATATAGAAACTTAACTGGGTATTGTTGAGCATCACCCTACAACTCTAATTGATTATAAATGAGATATAGAAATTTAACTGGGCAGGGCAGGGGACAGATTTTCAGAAACAAGAAATTAGATGAGAACTTGCACACAAAAACCTATCAATGCACAAACAAAACTCAAATCCACTAATAAAACCAACAAAACAGTCATATGCGAGTTCTCAGTAGATAATGGTGCTGGAATTTATACCTCATGGCTGTCTGAAATGTTCCCAACATCATCAACAAAATCCTTCCCAAATCCAGTCGAGTTATCAATCTAAATTACATTGAGACAAACAGCACAACACCCAATCTAAATTTCATTGAGACAAACAGCACAACAAAAGAATATGTTCAAAACCAATTAAATTACCAGCCATTCGCCTCTCTTCACAGCCAAATTCTCAGAGAAAGCTTATCTGCACATACCAAGAACCCAATCAGATTTTCTCAAACAGATCCATCCCCAATCCACCCAATCTCATATTTGGAAACCAGACAACTGCTAGAATAATACCAATAAACAAATTCCACCCAATCCGAATTGATTGGAACGATTTTCATACTCTAAACAACATTACAAACACCCTTTACAACCATGACACATATTAAAACCGTATACAACATTACCCGTAAGTTATCGATTAGGGTTTAGAAAAGGAACTGACCCCAAATCAAAATTACCTATAGCCGTTAGAAACGAATGAGCGGCCGAGAGTGACAGGCGGGAAGCATGCGACGGTGGGCGGTGAGAGTGTCAGCTGCGGAGGAATTGTAGTCGGTACATCGGTTGTCGAAGGGGTCGGCAGTGAGAGTGGACGGTTCGAGAATGAGAGATAAGTGTTTTTTTTTGTTGAAGGCAAAGATTGGAGTTGTCCACGGAAATGTACGACAATGATACGATAGTTATACGACAATTTTTTGTTGTCGTACATAGTGTTGTCGTACATTTATCGTATACTAGTTTTTTATTGTCGTAAATGTTGTCGTATAGTTGTCGTATGTTTTATACGACAACATATATTGTCGTAAATTTTGTCGTATAGTTGTCGTATGTTTTATACGACAACTTATATTGTCGTACGTTATTGTCGTATTTTTCAGCCAAAATTTGTAGTGGCATATGATGTTGATATGTATTCCACAGTTTGCAAAATTAATGGTAACAGTGATAAAACTGCTGCTAACAAGATTATAGCAAATTAAAAGGTTGGTGGGATAATTATCTCACTCTAGTTGAGAAAAATGATTTTCTCAATAAGGTTAAACAAGAAGGTGATAATATTGTTGAAGATGTTGTGTATACTCTGATTGTTAGTATCTTAGAACACTTCACTGGAAAATACACCGCAAATGGTGAGAGTATTAGAACCTTATTACAAAATCTTAGGTGCAGGATCGAAATATTTTTTAAAAAACGGACCGGGACCGGACCGGAATTTCATGTTATTATCGCTCAAATTTTACGGTCCGGATCAGGACCGGACCGAAATATTATGGTCCGGGTCGGACCAGTGGACCGAATTTTTTTGGAAGGATGGACCGTGGACCGGACCGTAAAAATCCGGTCCGGTCCGGGTTTACGGTCCGGTCAAATTTTGTGCATCCCTAACTTCTAGCATGCTCGATGAACTGAAATACTTAACCTTGAATACTTTACTCATTAGAAGTTCTGGTTTAGACAAAATTCTCCAAGCCTGTTTGATTAATATCGCGAGATTCACCAGATAAAAATTTCTCAACCCTATTCCACCCTCTTCCTTCCTCATCTGCTTCTTCCTTGTATTTAACCAAGCTATGAATTTGCCATCTCTTGTCCCTTTCCACCAGAAGGAAGAAATAACACTGTTCCACTTCTCAAAAATTCTCTTTGGCATTTTAAAGCATGACATAGCATAAAGCGGTATAGCTTGTACAACAGACTTAATCAACACCTCCTTTCCGGCTACTGATAATAATTTCTCCTTCCAAACGTTCACCCTTTTCCACATTCTATCTTCAATAAAATTTAACATCGCAGTTTTCCTGCCATTGATGCACATAGGCAAGCCCAAATACTTCTCAATGCTATCAACCACTTTAACACCCAAATATGCTTCCGAGACATATATAGCCAACTCTTGACTAACATTGTTACCAGCGCACAGTTCTAACTTCCCATAGTTTATCTGCTGTCCAGAGACAGCTTCATACTCCATCACACACTCCTCAATTTTATTATATTGTCTACATCCGCTCTCACAAATAATATGCAGTCGTCAGCAAAAAGAAGATGAGAAATAACAGGGCCTGTTTTACTGACCTTAACGAACAGATAAGGGGGCAAGGGGTCCCCTTGTCTAATGCCTCTCTCCGGATAAAATGGCTCGGATATGACCTCATTAACTCTGATTTTATAAGCCACTGATTTTACACAGTGCATAATTCTGTCTATCCACGTAGTCGGGAATCCCATCTTCGTCTGAATCTCCTCTAAAAAGTCTCATTCAATTTGATACAACAAAAGCCTGCACCCCCTGAGCTCTTTCATCAAACCCCAGTTGAAGCATAATATAAATAGTGTTGGTATTTAAACTGAATATACATGGCGGATATATCATAAGGTTGTTGGTATTTAATCTGAATATACATGGTGGATATATCACTGAAGTTACTGAATAACAGATACAGAATACTAAGATGCGATTAAACAGAACACTATGCAATTCAGATTGAATTACTGAAAAATAAACGCAAACCGGAGTGGATCGAGTCACGTTGGACGTTGTCCTTAAAGCAAGATTGCCGCCCTACTGTGCTAGGGACTCGCTGGCAGTATGCTTCCCAGGATAAAACGATCCTCGACAACAACTTAGCACCAAGTTTTGTCGATCGAACCTTTCTGGCCTTCAACCATCACCGTACACACGCTAAGAAAAACTCAAACAAACATGTCGACCGGCTTAGCCTTCATGCCAGGAATATTGGAAACGTATTTAGGGTTTTCTCTTCTCTTTTTTTCTTTTCTTAATAACGCACTGTGTGTTCTTTGTATAAGAAAACTCACGTTATTAAAATCACCAATAATGGGCCTACAATTAAAATCAGCCCATCGTGGGATGATAATAATATTAATTAAATAATTAAATCAATATTTAACTATTTAATTATCTCTACCCATAAGGTGTCACATTAGTCACACTATTGTATAATTAAGTCAGTAATTGCTTAATTTTCTTCACCCTTAATACCACTTTTTCCAACAATCCCCCACATAAAGAAAATCAAGTAATGAAAAATAAAAATCAAAACTCAACTCAATGCGGTGATAGCTTCTACGGTTGATATCTGCATAGGATAGGTAGGTCATCGCCTTTGAACCTTCCTTTGGGAAAACATGTTCTCTTTACTGACTATTCCGTAGACGTGATTGTCTTTGAACTGTTCGTCTTATAATGTAAACGAAAGTCATGTCCCCCACAGATATTTTCCTGACCATTATTCAGCTCTCACTAGTAGGCTCATTTGGGTCATGACACCCCTTTCCTGGTTCTGCAAGAGTTTCTAAAGAATTAAGCCCTTTGAATTCTCCTTTGAAGCGACCCCACTTCTCTCTCACATAGGTGATTCTTTCTAGTAATCCCGCGTTACCCATTTGAATCTCACTATTCAAATTACTAGAATCATTAAAAGCTTCGAGCTTGGCCTCATGCATGAGTCATTGTTTTATCTCGGAATAGGACTGGGGTGTTACCCCCTCAGTGACCTCATAGTCTTAGCAGTTAGGTGGTCCCTTTGAACCAAGTTCTTAGGATCTCTAGTCATCATGGTAGGGTTTTCCGTTGCCTCGACTTTATTTCCAAAAGGGCTTAAGCCCGTGTTTTGATATTACCAATCAAAAAGCTTCAGTCCCATTCCTTTGGACAACTTCTCTGGTAGGTCCTTACTTAACCCTATGGTTAGCGGATATGCAATATTCTCTTTGGACCTCATATAGTCAATATGACTCAGGTGCAGAGAAGTTGTTTAATGGTATTATGTCGTCGATGTATATGTCGAGACTAACCATTATGCATAACAATATGTGCCTAGAAATCATTGATTGATTCTCACAATGTAAACACATTGTTGGTACATGTTATGTCCATTCAGGAATATCCTCCTCTAAATTCCTTGACCACTTAGCATCTTCTCACATTTATCTAATGCGAAGAACTCAGCCTATAACTGACTTTGACTAACACAGTCTATTTAAAGGATTTCCAAGACACATTTGCCTCTCCCACAATGAACCCATAGCCACTCGTGGCCTAAAGTCATTGAAATCCTCAATGACCTCCAAATATCTGGTATAGTGTAGACTATAATTACGAGTAAATCGTAGGTACTTCAGTACTCTCACGATAGCTTTCCATTGTGCACTTCCTGGATTACTCGTGTATCTTGCTAGTCTACTCACAATGTAAGCATTGCCTGATATAGTACAATTCATCAAGTACATTAGACTGCTTATCACTCTGACATATTCCAATTGGGAGGTGCATTCACATTTATTCTTAGACATGTGTTGATTCACGTCAACAGGGATTCCAAACAGTACTGGACTGTCTTCTTCAGATTTGTCTAATAGTTTGTCAACATAGTGTGACTGTCTTAATACGAGTCTCTCTAACCTTCATGTAATTTTAATGCTTAAAATTACTTTGGCAAGTCTCAAAGTCTTCATATCGAACTTCAAGTTCAATAATGACTTGGTGGACTTAGTGTATTCTCATTGCTTCCTGCAATGAAAATATCATCAACATTAAGACACAGAGTAATGTATCCGTGTTCAATGTTCTTAATGTATACACATTTGTCACACTTGTTGATCTTAAAGACATTAGACATCATTACGTTGTCTAATTTCAAACGTCACTGATTAGGCGCTTGCTTCAGGCTATTGAGAGATTCACAAACTTTGTTCTCTTGCCCAGCACTAACAACTATACCCTCAGGTTGTTCAGTGTAAATCTCTTCCTCAACTTTCCATTGAGGAAGCATGTCTTTACCTCCATCTGGTGAATTTTCAGATTGCGCAAAGCAGCAATGACCACTATCATCTTTGATGTTATTCTCGTCACTAGAGAATACGTATCAAAGTAGTATAGACCTTTCTCTTATCTGTACTCTTTTATTACAAGTCTCGTCTATTATATCGATGCAGATCAATCTGCATTCATCTTCCTCTTGAAGATCCACTCTGAACCATGTGGTTAACATCTAGGAGGAAGGTTAACCAACTCTCAAGTATGGTTCTCAAGGATGGAGTCAATCACATCTTATGGTTTCTTTCATAAGAGACCCTTCACTAAACTGACGACCTCATATACGTTTGAGGTTCAGCCTCAAGCATGTAGGTTTGAAAATCAAGTTCATATGATTTATCTATCCTTCCTCGCTTACTTTGTCTCGGTTTCTCCGAGTCGATCTCATGTTGAGGTTCTTCCTCATTCTCTCGTTCTTAAGATACTTCTTCAATATCCTCCAGTAACTGAGAAGAACCCGGCATACTTTCCGTAATTATAAGGAAATCTTGAAGAACGACGCGTTCTTTGATTCCATTATAGTATTCTTGTGTATATTTGAATTCTTAGATTCATACACAACGAATCTATACGCATTACTCTTTTGCGCATAACCAATGAAATGTTAATTAATGGTTTTTGGTCCTTCCATAGCTAAACACCCCACACTTGCAAGTATTTATAGGACTACGTCGTTTCCTTAAATGACTTATAAAGAGACTTATACTCAAGATACTTTGCTGATAAGATGGCCTCCCCCACATTCCTTAAGGTAACACGGAGCTTACCATCATTACACTAATCATCTCTTTCAAAGTATAACTTTTCCGTTTCGAAACACCGTTCGACTTAAGAGAGTATAATGGAGTGATCATGTTCACTTACAATATCACTTTTCTCAACTCATCAAGTTGCTACTCAACCTCTGAAGTTGATATTCAACTTCCCATGACATATTTTTCCTCAATTGTCACAGCTTTGTAATTAAACAAATATTTATAACAATATTTTGTACTATCATCAATGAAAGTTACAAAATACTTGTTACCACCCTGTATCTTAAATCACATAACTCACTATGGATTGACTAGGGATTTCACCTCGCTTTCAATACTATGAAAGGATTTACTATTACATTTGCTTCTTCGCAAATTTTACATTTGTGCTTTTAAAACAAATGACATTTGGATATATCTTCCAAATTCGCCAAACACTTAGGCGGGCACTCATGTCACACAACTGTTTGGAGCTATACTTGCAAGTATACTTCTGGAACTAGACTCACATGTCTATTTCTGACCGAAGCCATCATTCAATTGGTGTGACACCCCATCATGTGTCTCCGCCGACGCTAGGAGCAATCGAGATCACACATTCTGTTCAATATCTCATTATGTTGAAATCAGATTGAATCAAACAAAACTGGTTTAATTCATCAAACTTAAGGGCATCCACAAATGCAGCAAGCATACTCTACTGCTTTAAACTTCTTTTGACGCTGCGGATGGGTTCAAGTCACCCAATCCAATCCAATTCAAGTGGGCCCAAGCTAAATGACTAGCCAAGTATAATTGTGGTTTTCAAACTGACAAGAAACCATCTGCATTGAGCCTCCAATTTGACTAAATTGGCTCATGTACAAGAGTAGTCCAACTGCAACAGTAAGCTTGACTCATTCATCGACTATTCATCTGTGATTCCAACCAGCATCCTCCGCTTGGTTCATCTATTTTAATCCACCAATATCAGGATTCAAAGACAGTCTAATAGTCAAGCTCAATCTCAACATGCCCCTCACTGAACCCAAGTTAACCAGGCCATTTGACTAGTTTCATTACATCACAACATAGACTCATCTGCTACTGTGTTGTTCAAAGCAAGTCCCAATTTGTACTTCCAAATACATCAAGCAATATGATAGGCACTCGTGCCACTCAAATATTTGGCACTATACCCTCAGGTATATTCCCGGAACTAGACTCGTAAGGCTCTCCCTGGAATCAAACTCGCAAGTCTATTCCTTGTCGTAGCCAACATTAAAGTGGTACAACACCTTTTTCAAGCAGGTGCTGCCCCCACATTTGGAGGCCACCATAATCTCTCACATCAACTTCCATGTTCAGATTATCTCTGTCTGATTGCATAACCAACAAAATCAACAAGTTAAATAAAACTTAAATTTAATCATGTCAATTCACCTATCACATGTGATTGATTCACCAAATAAGTGGTAACCAATTAACGATTTAGTAATGTAATCAAACAAAATTTAATCTCAATAAAATCAGATGAGAGTAAATGACATAATAATCTGAACAATAATTAATTGAACCAAATAATTTAATCATACCTGATTAAACCGAACTTGAATCAAATCGGAACTAATTTCCACCGGACCAATTAAGCTTCTTGAACCAATTTGAATCAGCCAAGATTGGTTCATTTCCTTTTAACCCAGCAACAATAGGATTTGTTTCCGATTCCCACAAATCAGTTCGGGTGCATTAGCCATTAGATACCCAGCAATCATAACAAATTCAGATAAACCGTACCTGGTTGAACCAATTTGAATCAGACCAAACTCTGCTGAACTCGAATGTCTCCATTTTTAATGGGCCCTAACATCTGAATTTTATTAGCCCAAACTTGTGCTGCACAAATTAAGAATGAGATTAGTCCGAGCATTCAAATAAATTAAATTGAGCTGAAAATAATAGAACCCATATCTCAATTCATGCACAGCAACTGGACCGGTCCAACAATAAGCCAATAATCCCAAATTAGGGTTTTCGCTTCAATGTTGGTGCCGCCAGCCACCTCTTCTCGAGATTAAGAATCGAGCCGACTATTTTCTAGTCAAATTTCAACGCTCGAAACGGTTTCGCTTCCATTAGGCCATCCACAGTGGTGGGAGTGAGAGTGAGAGTGAGAGTGTAAGGAAGCTCTAATTTTGCTTACAGTGGGCCGGAGTAATGAGAGTGAGAGTGAGAGTTGAGGGTGAGGAGAGGATTCGGCCGATGCTGCCGATTTCATCATTCCAGCACTTTCCAATCTATTCGGTTCCTGTCTAAGAACATTCATTTAAATGCTTTGGGGAGCGCTCGGTTGAGGCAAGGTTGTAAGAATGAGGCAATAAGGCATGATCTTGGTCATTGATGATATTGATCTAATGGTTGAGATTTAAAGATGTGGTATGAGATTTTACTATTTGCTTTTTGCTTTTTACTGTTGGTAGTGAGTTTACTATTTGGACACGTGGCGCACCCACAAAGCACGGAGGTTAGATGTGTGGCTCAGATCGTGCCTCACTGCCTCATTCTTATTTGGCTTGCCTCATTTGAGCGCTCCTCTAAATGCTTTAACCAGTAACTTCAGAACAAATCTAATCTTGCTTTAAGATCGTTGGTATTTAATCTGAATATATATGGAGGATATATCGTAAGATTGTTGGTATTTAATCTGAATATACATGGCGGATATATCACTGAAGTTACTGAATAACAGATACAGAATACTAAGATGCGATTAAACAGAACACTATGCAATTCAGATTGAATTACTGAAAAATAAATGCAAACCAGAGTGGATCGAGTCACGTTGGACGTTGTCCTCAAAGCAAGATTGCCGCCCTACTGTGCTTGGGACTCGCTGGCAGTATGCTTCCCAGGATAAAACGATCCTCGACAACAACTTAGCACCAAACTTTGTCGATCGAACCTTTCTGGCCTTCAACCATCACCGTACACACGCGAAGAAAAACACAAACAAACATGCCGACCGGCTTAGCCTTCATGCCAGAAATGCTGGAAATTTAGGGTTTTCTCTTTTTTCTCAAATAAAACAATGTGTGTTCTTTTTATAAGGAAACTCACGTTATTAAAACCATCAATAATGGACCCACAATTAAAATCAGCCCATCGTGGGATGATAATAATATTAATTAAATAATTAAATCAATATTTAACTATTTAATTATCTCTACCCATAAGGTGTCACACTAGTCACACTAATGTATAATTAAGCCAGTACTTACTTAATTTTCTTCACCCTTAATACCACTTTTTCCAACAAATAGTTGGGTAGTCAAAAAAATCAATCTTTCATCAACACTTCTATCATATATGCTGCTTGTTTAACCAATCTAGAAGCTTTAGGACTGTCGTGTCCATCATGCGCACCAACATAAGTCGCGGACGGTGCCTGACTCTGATCTTCGGGGCAAGAATCCGTTTGGACAACAGTGATCGAGTAATCACCAGCAGCGTGAGGCTTCAAATCAGTATGCCACCGCAGTCCATCACCACCGTCGCTGTCGTTTCTCCTCCCCAAACACCTCTTCAGCGGCTTCGCGCACCACCGCAGCAGGTCAAATTGTTGGATTAATTTTTTGGGCTTATGATTGGAACACAAATTGTTCTTTGTTCAATCTATTTTTAAGCTTTCGTTAAAAAGAGCATCTTAATCTTTTTTTATGTATAAAATGTTTACTGACATATCAAACAACAACAAATCATTCAAATACAAATCATAACATATTGCCAACACAGAAACTCTAGACATGGATGATTAGGTTGTAGGCACTTGTGTTTGTTTATAACTGTTCTGGACGTAGCTCAAAAGTGATTATTTTGAAATACAAATTGACAATGTGCTCAATTGGTCGGCCGAATTGTTGCATCATTTAATTGGGAATCAGATCCCGTGCAGCGTTGCCGATTGCCGCAGATCGAATACTGCATCGTTTCATCTTTTAATTTTAAAATCGATCAATTGCTCACGTGACTTCTCATACTAAAATTCCAAAAAATTGTGTGTACTTCACTCCTCCCAAATCTGTTTTCTGTAAAGATCTAAAAAACACATTATGAAATCGAAACAGAGTATCAGACATCTAGAATTTAGAAGAAATGTTTTTTTAGGGTTTGGTGCGCGAGGCTGATGGGATTGGACTCCATGCCGGATAAGATCACCAGAAGCCGGTTCTCAACTCCATAGATCAGAAAGTCGAAAACATATTTGTCCTTTGGAGAGTCGTCGCCGACTTAATATAGAGCTGGATGATGATGATGATTAGTTTATCATACTCAGCTTCCACAATCGACCTTGAAAGAAGTCACTGAAGACCAACGGTATGCGCATCAATGCAAATTCGAGAAGCAAGAGGCAAATCAGATTAGTAAAGAAGAAGACTGAGATATCAAGAAGGATTAGAGACGATGACACCCACACCAAGTTTGCATTGCCTTATTTTAACTTATACATTAGCAAATAAAGTTTGAATCTTTGGATTTGGATCTCATTTTTTTGAGTTTCAGAAGATGATTATCCATGGACGACGAGCTCAAACTCGAGCAGAATCCTCACCAGAACAAAACAACCCGAAGATCTCAATTGCTGTTTGGGGTACTCTGTTTCCACGTCTCTGAGAAACAGAGTACCATAGTAGTGAAATCAAAGTTGCAACGCCAAGATGTGAACAAGCTGGGATCATGTATCTAGAATGTGACTTACATTGAAAACATCTGTATTCACATCTTCCGAATTCCAGAAGTCTGATACTCTGTTTTTCAGCTTCGATTTCATGCTGTGTTTTTTTATAACTGTAGCGCCAATGCTACGAAGAAGAACAGAGGACTTGAATCAACTAGATAAGCAGTCAAATCTTGGGCAACAATCTAGTCTCATCCAGCACCAATTATGATCCGTAACACGCTTAGCCAATAGGTCTGCGACGAAGTTTGCCTCTCTTCGAATAAGGAATATCTTCCATTCCATGTGGCGTTGCAAGTTTTGCAAGCTGACCTTAAACCAATCTTCTTGTGCAACACGATGATCCGGACAAATGTTGAACCATTTTACAATTTCAGCGCAATCAGTCTCAAAAATAACTCTGTCTGCTTTGAGGTTTTCGGCCAACCTGAAGCTCTCCATCAACCCGAAACCTTCACAAATAACGCTGCTGTGAATGTCCGCTCCTTTAATAGCTCTTACTGCCAAAGTGTTGCCATCACTGTCCCTAACGACTATCCTAATGCCTCCGCCCACACTTTGCTTCCAAGAAGCATCACAATTAATTTTTATAAATCCAGCTGGAGGCTTTTTCCATTCAAAATCAGAGTTGTATAAGAATAGCATACTAGACAGGAATCTGGATTCATGCTGCTCAAAGGTTCTAGACTGGTTAGTAGCTTTGTAGACTAGATCATTGAGACTATATCCACTATCTCCATGCTTCAGCTTGTTCCGATTATACCAAAGAAGTCACAGGGTTACTAGAACCAATTGTCTCTTCCTGCGCATAAATTGACTCCAGCAATAATGAATAATGTCAGCAAAAGAAGCAGAATCTGGTAGTCTACTCAACTCAGGGATTCCCAACTGATCCCAAGTAGCTCTCGCAAAACAACAGTGAAGAAAGATATGAGAATATGTTTCTATTTTATACCCACAATCCACGCTTAAACAAGCTGATACCTGTTGGAAGAGCAGCATGAAAACCACGCCATCCAAAAAAATTTACTTTCCTTAGGACTGTCATTTTCCAGTAATCTTTCCAAAATTTCTGGCGCTGTGTATAGTCCGAGCATCCTATTTCCCGACTGCTATCCATGCCATTTAGCTTCATCATCATTATAAGCACTTCTCAACTCAAAGGTTCCAGAAGAGTTTGATGTCCATCTTATATTACCATTCTGATCTTGATTTGATATTGTCCTGATCAATTCAAACCCTTTAGCGATGCTTCTCCAGCAATAAGAGGGTCTATACCCTAAGCTGCAGTACAACATGTCCGAATTATGGCAATATTTAGCCTTATAAATCTTCGAAACCAGCTGATCAGGTTGAGTGTAAATCCTCCATGCTTGCTTTGCAAGAGAAGCGAGATTGATACATTTTAAATCTTTAAAGCCTAAGCCTCCTGTATCCTTGTCCCGACAAAGGGCCTGAGCATTAACCCAAAAAATAGGTTTCTTACTCGTAGAGCAGGACCACCAGAATCTTCTAATAGAGCTGTGCATTTTATTGATAATGTGCTCTGGTAACTGAAAGCAATTCATGGCGTATTGAGGCAGCGCTTGAAGGACATCTTTTATGAGAATTTCCTTACCTCCAGAAGAAAGATTTTTAGCTTTCCAGCCTTTGGTCTTGTTCCAGAATTTATCAAGCACTCCTGAAAAATTTAGTGTTAATTTTCTTTTTAATGTTAACGGGAGGCCCAAGTATTTATCATGGTGACTGACTAACTTCACTGATAACTGAGCTTGGAAATTGCTCTTTGCTGTTTCTTGGGGGATAGTACTAGCTCGGATTTGTTGTAATTTATAATATGGCCAGATATGCTCTCAAAATCCCTCAAAAGAGATGATAAAGCTTCAGCAGTGCCTTCACCCACTTTGAATAATAATAAGCAATCGTCCGCAAACATAAGATGTGTAACATAAGGAGCTCCTCTGCTAATCTTGATTCCTTCGATACTCCTTTCCACCTGTAGTTTAGACAAGCTATAGCTAAGCCATTCAGAACAAAGGATGAATAAGTATGGCGACAGAGGATCACCCTGTCTCAAACCCCTTTCAGGCACAAAAGACGATGTTATTTTCCCATTGATGCTAATGGCATATCTCACACTGGAGACGTACTTCAAAATCATACTGACCCATCTCGCTTCAAATCCAAATCTCAGCAACAGAAGCTTCAAATATCGCCATTCAACTCTGTCAAAAGCTTTCGACATGTCTAACTTCAGCGAGCCATAACCTTTCCTTCCATATCTCGTATTTTTAATAAAGTGAGCTGTCTCGTGAGCAATGAGATATTTATCTGTTATTAATCTACCTTTTATAAAAGCCGATTGCGCAAGACTAATAACTTCCGGAAGTATCTGTTGGAGCCTATTAACTATCACTTTAGCCACTATTTCAGACACCACGCTTGTTAGGCTAATTGGCCGATACTCTTCCATTCTTGTTGCTGATTTTTGTTTGGGAATAAGCACAATAAGAGTTTTATTGGTACCTTGCGGGATAATTCCCTCATTTAAAATTGAGAAACAAGCTGCAGTGAAATCCCGTCTAATGGTACTCCAGAATCTTTAGAAAAAGCCAGCAGGGAAGCCATCTAAACCCGGGGCTTTGTACGGGTAGAGATGAAAAAGGGTCGTCTTTACTTCGCACTCTGAATAAGAATCCATTAGCACTCTATTATGAGCTTCTGTAATGACACTTGGAATACACTGTAAAGAAGCCATAATTTCAGATTCAGGCATACGGATAGCAGATGCAAACAGATCCCGACAATAAGACACTGCCACCTTCTCAATGTCAGTCGGACTTGAGTGACTCCTTCCTGCTTTATCAACCAAAGCACTGATGGTGTTTATCCTCCTCCTTGCATTGGCCTTGAGATGAAATAATCTTGTATTACTATCTCCTTCACCCAGCCTGTGCCCACATGTACTCTTCTCTAGCAAGCCATTCGTCTATGTCCTTTGTTATACTCTTTTCCTTCTCAATGGATGACTTCGTTCGCGTGCCTTGTCTAACTTCAACTAATTCCTCCTTCAATCTCCTCAAATGATTACCAACTTTCCCAAAGCTTTTTTTGTTCCAAACCTTTAAGTGCTGAGATAGATGTGAGAGCTTATCGGACATACTACCATTGGAGCTCCAATTCTTGTTAACCGTATCTACAATACTAGCATCCCGCATCCACATGGATTCAAATCTGAAGAGCTTTTCTTGCGCAATTGTAACCCCGTCCAGATTAAGAAGCAATGGGCAGTGATCTGAGTGATGGGAAACCAGATGTTGGATGTTCGCATTTGGGTATTTATCTACCCACAAATCATCTCCTACTACCCTATCCAATCGACATTGGACTTCTTCTCGACCTTGTCTTTTGTTAGAAAAAGTGAACTTAGAGCCTCTATACCCCAAATCCATTAAACCACAGTCCAACAAAACCTGTCTGAATTGCTCTATATAAACTCGGCGGGACAAATTACTACTTGTGGACTCTGAGAAGTTGCATGTTTCATTGAAATCCCCGATGACACACCAAGGCGAATTAATAAGCCCTCTCAGCCTTCTGAGCAAATCCCAGCTCTTATGCCTCAAGCTAGTTCTCGGATTTCCATAGAATAGAGTAACATGCACAGATCCCTTATGACTCAAAATAAAATCGATATGAAACCCATAATAACTGACAACAGGACATCCGTCTTATTATTCCAAAAAAAGCTAAACCACCAGAACGACCTCGCACTGGAACAGTAAAACAACAATCAAAACCTGGCTTGACTCTGACTACTTCACAACGACGATTATCAGACTTCGTTTCAACAAGACCAACAACTAAGGGACTCGACGACCTAATGACCTCCTTTAGAGCACGAACTGCAGACGACGACCCAATCCCTCTGCAGTTCCAAACTAAGGTTTTCATGGCTCTCGGCGGTGCTGGTGACCAGCCACCGCCGCATCAACAATATCCTGGAGCAGAAAGTCGTCACTTTCACCTTGGTTAAGTAAGTTGGGTTGCTTGTTCAGATTCAGGAAGCCTGCAATCTCTTGATCTGAAATTTGTTGAACTGAAACTTCAATACTTCGTGTAGAGCTCTTAGCTCGCAGCCTCCCTGTTCTCTTCTTAGTAATCTTCGCTACCGGAGATCCGATGGACAGCCGCTTAGTTATTCCCAGATCTCTAGCTCATGGGCATGGGCTTACCTCATTTTCAGGTTGGATGGGAGAATCCTCGATCAGTTTTATTTCAAATGGATCAACCACCGACAGGCTTGGGCCAGAGAACCAAATGAGGTTTTGTTGATCTAGCCCCGCAAACAAAGAAGTGGGAACTATTGACGTCATGCCTTTATACAGATCCTCCATGCAGTTCGGCCACATAGCTTTCCCTTTCTTGTTATTGGTTAAGCCCAAAAGCTCTCCATCACGCTTTCTACCAATAATCTCCGAATCACAATGATTAGCTTTTTCGCAGATCTCCATGCTATTTTTCTCCTTCATCAAAACTTGTTTATTTCCAGACGCCTCAACACCTTTCACTGAACATGCATTGGTGCTTTTGACACCTTGATACTCCATGATTGCTAAGCCACCCGGCGCCATTGCAGTGCTCTTTATGCTTGCCTCCTTCTGTGCATGACTCTTCCTGCCATATTTCTTGCCGTCTCTAATAATTAAATCAGCACGTAAGTGGGCATACATAAAGCCGTCTCCATCCACACAACTTGATGAACAGCTGCTCATATCATGGGCGAGCCTAGCACACTTCAGACAATATTTTGGTAATCTTTCATATTGAAACTCAACCCAAAGCGGTTCCACTTCATCCTCCTCAAAAACATAACAGTCATCCACAAGCGACTGAGTAGAATCAATTAAGACTCGAATTCTTAGATAATTCTTGTGAACAAAGCTCTCATTGACTACCAGCGATGTTTTGGAAACATCCACTGGCTCGCCAATAAGCAAGCCAAACCGATCTTCATTATTCTCCTGAACAAGGACTAGAGGGAGATTATGAACTTGAACCCACATAGGAACTTTGGTAGGGATGACGTTGTTTGCATGTCTGTCTACATCCCATTCTCCAACAGCAATGGCCCATCCGTCACCAGTCCATGGTCCTCCATCCATAACCTTCACTTTGCACAGACACTACTACAGATGAAGGGTTATGCATCGGTTTTTTTATATTATGCATCGGTTCATAAAAAACCGATGCATAATATCTGAACATTATGCATCGGTTTTTATTTGAACCGATGCATAATGTTTGGACATTATGCAACGGTTTTCCAGAGAACCGTTGCATAAGACCTGAACATTATGCATCGGTTTAAGGTAAAACCGATGCATAATGACTAAACCTTCAAGACATTATGCAACGGTTTCTTAGAAAACCGATGCATAATGTTCAAAAAAAATGGCAGATTCAGCTTTTCAAAAGCTCAAATCCACCTGAAATTAAACACAATAATGAACCCTGCTGTTCCAACTTTCAAATACAATACAATTTACATGCTAAACATTGTTTCACTGAATTTGCAACATACAATATCATTCATACACATATATTTGTATTTGAAAGCACAAATACGCCACAAAACATCACATAACAAATGTTTTCTAAGTTAATGTCCTATAGTAGTGTAGGATGAGTGGTCACATATTCACGTAGGTAGTTGGCGATTTCATCCCGAACTCCATGAATCTTGTCGACGTCGTATGCCTCTGCTCCATTAGGAAAACAGTACTATAAAAAAAACAAGAGAACTAAGTCAACAATTAAAGAGTGAAAACGATTAATCCTTAAAAAGCTAAATCAACGATTAACGTCTAAAAAGGTAAATCAACAATTAAAGAGTGAAAACAAGCGAACTAAATCAACAATCAACAAGTAATAAACAGTTAAATGAATAACATATATATGTATATATATCTCTAAAAAGCTCACTTGGGCTATGTCTTCAACCTCCGCACCATTATTAGCCCGTACAAATGCGATAATGTCCTTAATATAATGAAGGACATAATAACCACAAAAAAAGCTAGGTGGTTGTCTTGGACACTGCACGATACAAATAATCACAGTTAACATACTTTATAAATGAAAAAAAATATTTAATAAAAATGTCCAGATTAAACACATTAAATATATGAATACATAAATGAAGACGCATATGCCGACGCAAATGCACAAAAATCCATAATCCCTTTCTCGTACTCATCACTCAACCTATTACCGGACACCCACTCTCGATTCATTATCAATCCACTACATGAAACGTGTAAATATTATTAGTTACTACTACTAATTTACACGAACAAACATTTACATTTGAGTGAATTATAAGCACTCCAACAAATTTAAAAAGTAGTAAATGAGTTACATAAACTTGCGGTTTACCTTAGAATAGAAGCTCACGAAGAAGAATATCAATGGTGGGTGTGCAACAAGTACGGACTAGAGCTACAAACAACAAGAACAAATTAGTAAACAAGGAAAAATAAATTCAAATCTCCATGTTCATATTAAAATACAAAAGATAGATAACCATCAAATACCAGGAATTGAAGAAGCTAAGCACCACTAACGGGAAGAGGATGTAGATCGCAAATGTTAACCCTAAACAAAAGAACATCAATTAAATTAATATACTTAAATTCAACTAGTTATTAACTTCATTCAACGATGAAAGAGCAACAATGTCCAATTTCGAAAGCTATACACAATTAACACAATAGAATACCTTACTTGATATGATGTTTGGAGGATAAACTAGGTACAACTCCCACCGTATGGAAGTAACGCCGCTCGAATCTATGTTTTCAAACACAAATATTAGCATACACATGAATCCAATTAGGTATTTACATCATTCAACAATGATAGAGCAACAACTAAAATTTCAACTAATTATTAGCATACTTATTGTTATAGGATTACAACTGCAAAATACCCCTAACCGTTACGTACTAAAATTTCACAACTGGAGCCCTAATTACCTGTTGATTCGGAGGCGAGTGGAGGAGGAGGAGCAATGGCGAGGATGGCAATGAGCGGCGTCGACTGGCAATGGCGAGTGGAGGAGGAGGACGAGCAATGGCGACGGAGGCGAGGAGCGATTCAGCGGAGGCGACTGGCGAGGAGGCGACTTGCGAGGAACGACCAGTGAGACGAAGGCGACGGACGAATCCGAGGAGCGAGCAGTGAGACGAAGGCGAAGGAGAGAAACAATCGAAGTCGGAATCGCGTAGGCGGACTGAGAGAAACCAATCGAAGACGGAATGGCTACGGCGGACTGACCAATTTCGAAAAAAACCTAAGTGTTTTATCGCACTTTATGCATCGGTTTTTATAAACCGTTGCATAATAGTCACCTTATGCATCGGTTTATCTAAAACCGATGCATAATTGTTACCATTATGCAACGGTTTTAGATGAACCGATGCATAAGGTGACTATTATGCAACGGTTTATAAAAACCGATGCATAAAGGAACAATATGCATCGGTTTTAATATGCATCGGTTTTAGATAAACCGATGCATAAGGTGACTATTATGCAACGGTTTATAAAAACCGATGCATAAAGGAACAATATGCATCGGTTTTAATAGAACCGATGCATAAGGTGACCATTATGCAACGGTTGCATTATAAACCGATGCATAAAGAGGAACCGATGCTTATTGTAATTTTTGAACCGATGCATAATGCCTGCTCTGTAGTAGTGAGATGCTGTGTTTTTTTAGATCTTTGCAGAATGCATATTTGGGAGGAGACGGGCTTAATGTGAAGCAGGCACTTTTTCGGAATTTTAAGTTCCAAAACTCACGTGAGCAATTGAGTCATTTTAAAATTACAAGATGAAATGACGCCGTATTCAATCGGCGTGCAATGCGTTGAAAAAGTATAAAAACATAATCTGAACTATCACCTCATTTCAAAGCAAGTATCGAACTATAAGAAGTTTCAATTTAAGTACTGAACTATCATCTCAATTCAAATCAAATACTAAACTATCAACAGTTTCATTTTAAGTATCGAACTATCAATTCAAGTACCGAAACATAAAATTATTATTATTAATTTAACATTTGAATATAAAAAAAATATTGTAATATAATATAACATTATATATTTTTAATGATGAGTATTTTTAGGTCACTTATCACTAATCGTACGTAATTACTTATAGAGTTGAGATATGGTGAGAAGAACTTATTAAATGAGAAATAAGAAATTTTAATAACCATTCGATCAAAATATTAAAGGTGGAGATTAATCCGAATTATAATTAAAATTCGTATTTAATTAATTACTAAATACGCTTAAAGGGTAAATTAGGAAAACAAAATCAATCTAAACTGAAATCCTGCTATTCACTCGTCGGTCATCACTAAACCTTCATTCTGTATTTGGAAATTAATTTTTTATTTAATATTTAAATATTTAATATTCAACATAATGAGTGCTACGAATTTTGTTTTAATTGCTGCACATTTTAATCGTGAAGCACCAAGACATGACTGATACGAATTTTATGTATTAATCTATGCATTTTAACATTACATGCTCTATTCTACTGTGTCACTGAGCTACGAATTATATGTATTAATCTGCGCATTTTATCCAACTTGGTTTGTTACGAATTTTGCTTGTAATTGCTACGCATTTTAGTCGCGAAGCACCAAGACATGACTGCTACGAATTTTATGTATTAATCTACGCATCTTAAAATTACATGCTCTATTCTACTGTGTCACTGCGCTACGATTTATATATATTAATCTAGGTGCAACAGAGGTGAAATTCTACTGTGTAACTCAAGAACGGAGGTGAAATTTCAAGTAACAGAAATGCCATTAATAAACACAAAAAGACAAAGCAAGCATTTCATTTCTGGGTGCAACAGTTGCCCTTCGCTGCATCTCTATCGATAAAATCATGCCCACAAAGGTTGATGAGTGGCGTTTGAAGAGAGGGCAGCACCATGCATTTGAGATATGAGATATATTTATCTCCTTCAATTATATTGTAGGTCGATCTTCCCCTGTCGGATTTGTAAAAGACTAGTCAAGTTACAAATCCATTGATGTCGGATTCCTCTAACTACGACAGCAATCCTAGCAACGATTCTGGACACACTTCATCATCATCTTTGACTTCCGATCAGTCCAAAGCTCTACAGTGAGACAAAATTGGAGAAGAGTGAAAGAAAGAAAGATGTCGGATTCCGATCCTCTAACCACGACAGCAACCCTAGCGACGATTCTGGTCACAATTCATCATCATCTTTGACTGCCGACCAGTCCAAAGCCGTTGCATCTTTAGCTTTGCCTGATACTACTACTGCTACATTGCTCGTTTGTCTTGTTAGGTTGGCCAGCGATGCTGCCTCCGGTTGTGTAATGGGCTCAATATTCGGATACGGTTACTATAACTCCCTTTCTTTCCATATGAAAATTAAACACTGTGAGGATCGAAACAAAATCGCACAATTGGTTATTTTTAGCTTGGCTGTACCGGATGCGAATCCATATGGAATGAGATCCCAAGCAGCGCAGCTATTTGCTGCCAAAATAAAAATGGTGTCGTTTAGGTGTTTTTAGGTTCGAAACGACGCAGTTTAAGGATTTAGACATTTATTTTTTGGTTTTATTTATGTGTAAAAAAATACAAAACGACGCCACTTTCAATTTTCTGTTTTTAGCTTGGATGTACAATCCGGCTAAATACCCAAAGCAGAACCCTCAAAAGGACGTGACAAATAGTCGTTTTGAACTGTAAAGCCCCCGTGTGAAACCTCAAAAATGTGCTTTGAATTGGTATCCTGCATTCAATTCGTTTCACTTATACATTTGAAACAACATTCAGCTTCCTCCTGGTACCAATTCAAATTCAAATGTCACCTGTCTGACGTGGCGACCACCCATTGGTCAACATCATCACTAAATTCATCCGATTTGGCTCGGCTACGTATTTCTCTCAACTCCCAACCGTATAGAATGGCCACCTATTTTTCAAAGCTCCCAAATTTATTACTCTTCTGTTGTGATCTGCTTTCACATAAAGCTGGTTTTTCACTTTGTCACCTGTTCTCTAGTCTCTCACCACAACCTCCTTCTCTCTCTCTGTGTTTCTCAACTCATCAGTTCAACATGACATCATCTTCATCAATTCTGTTCACTTGTCTTTTCGCTGTATTGCTTGTTCAACCTGGAGTAGTTTCAGACCCTTTGAAGGATTTTCTAGCACCCATACTTGCCCCAGTAATGGGTATGTTTCCAGTGTCCCTAAAACTTCTGCCTTTCTGATTTGTTTGGTTTGGTAATTGAATTGGGATTTTGCTGATTTTATTTATTTGGGGTTTGATGGATTTTCAGATGACGTGTGTAAGATGGTGGAATGTGGGAAAGGGAAGTGCAAGCCATCTGCTGCTGGCTTGTCATTTGTGTGTGAATGTGAGGATGGATGGAAGAAATCTCTTACACAGGATGATGATGATGATGATGATGTTCTCAAATTCATGCCATGTGTGATCCCCAATTGTAAGTACTTCTTCTCCATTTTAGTGGCGATTTTTATGTTTGTCTGGCAAGATAAACTAAGTTTAACATCACATTTTGGTGCTAGACTGTCATTCTTGATTTGGGCTTTTGTAAGACTCTTGATTGATGGATATCAACTTGCAAGCTGCACATCATAATATCTGTTTGTACTTTTGTTGTAGCCGTGTATATATAGTATTGAGGACTGATCTTCAATCCTGATTAGCTGTATGGAGAAATTGCAATAACCTTGGTTTATTGATTCCTGTAAACTACTTGTAATTTTTCATCAAAATCGCAACACTACTGTTCAGTTTTCATCTCTGGTGCTACAAATCGCTAGGTACAACATCCAGTGTTCATAAAGATTTGGGCTGCTATAGTAATGCTATCTTCTTCTCTTTGCCAAATTAGGCACCGTTGATTATTCCTGTGCATCAGCACCATCCCCTACGCCACCTAAAAGAAACGGAACCATTGGATCAATCTTCGATCGTAAGTCACTTGTAGATACTTAGAAGTGCTGCTATTTTATCATTTAAGTTTGTTAAATCATGTTTCTTTTTGTCATTAGCCTGCAATTGGGCTTCTTGTGGAGAGGGAACATGCAACACGACATCTCCATTCACACACAACTGCGAATGTAAACAAGGCTACTCTAACCTCCTCAACGTTACCTCTTTCCCATGTCTCAAAGAATGTAAGCTTCCATTTCCTATTTCAAACATGTCATTTCGCAATGTGTTCTAATCCATGCTTGCTTGCTTCCCATATTTTAAGTTTCTCTAGAGGAAACGATGTTGGGCTTATCTAATAACCTAGAGTTACATGAATCTGATAGGCTCTATTGGAATGGACTGCCTTAGACTCGGCATACCTATAGCAAATACGACCCCAACTGCTGGTCCGACCTTACCGGATAAAAGTTCAGGTGAAGATGCCATATCTTTTTTTTTTCTCACTTGTCTGAGTTTCAGTATTCTCAAAATCATCAATAATATGGTAACAGCAAAACTCTGTCATCCAATTACAGGAGTTGGCAGTTTGGACCAGAGTATCTACTTGGTCATAGCCGTGATGATCTATTATTGGTCATTGATGGTGATGGTCTGTCGATAAAGAGTTATCTGCTCATACTGCTTTCTTCATTCACCATTTTGAACCTGGTTGGAGTTTACACGCTTGCTACTTTTCACTATTACTGCTAGTTTCAAAGGTTATATACGCCTATTGTGTACAGATCCTATTTCAAAAAAATTCACTAAGCTACATCAAAAGAAAATTCACGTAGCACAAACTCACGTATAAAAGATGTCTAGCAGTTATAGTTTTGGTCAAATGACCACGAAGTCTGCGGTTCGAACTCATTGGATGCATCTAGGGCTGTGCATTATTTGGTAATTTTCGATTACCGAATTAAATGTTCGGTAATTCGGTAATTTGCCGATCGGTAATTCGGTAAAAATAATTCGGTAATCGGAATGGTTTTTAATAATATTTTTTATAAATATAAAAAATTACATATTTTAACTAGGTTATTTCTCATTTATTTTAATAACTTTTGTGATGAAATGTTGTTGATCAATCATTTTGATGTTGAATTTTTCGATTTCTTTTATTTTTGTGTCACTAGATGATTAGTCTATCTTTATAGAATTTTTTTTTTACATTTTTGCAAAAATATTATAAAATAAATTCGGTAATTTATTGTTACGATAATTACCGATAAACTACCGATTACCGATTTACCGACTTAATCGGTAAATAGACTAATTCGGTTCGGTAATCGGAATCAAAAAAATGAATTCGGTAATTCGGCAATCGATAATTCGGTAAATTATCGATTACTCTGCCCTACATGCATCTTATGGTATGAGTTTGAGGTAACAATTCATTGCCTACAATAGTAGAATTTGACTTTAAAAAAACGACAAACTCCCCCTTTAGCAGAACTTGCAAGTATTTTGATAATAGTCTTTAAAAGAAACTGCTAATAGCAGGGGCTGTTGTCGGGATGACCTTATATATGATCCAAGGTTGTTAACATTGCATTTTAGAACTTAAGCTGGTACAATCGCTTTGTTGTAAAATTAGACATTAGCTACCTCTTACAAAATCGGATAGAATTGGGATAAACTTGGGTAAAATCGTATACAATTTTAATTTTTTTTTGCTTTCTTAGAAACCATAATGATTTGATATGTTTATGCTTTACAATTAGGGAAAATGACAAAAAGAGGTACGAACTATCACTTACTATCAAATTACAGTCCGAACTACCTAAAATGACAATCAAGTGTCAAATTCAATTTTTTAAAGATCAAATTCAATTTTTTAAGGGTCAAATTCAAATTTTTTAATGGACATGTTACAATTTACTGACAAACACTATATAATTCCGTCAATTAACCGTGTCATTTGATGTTAAAGTGATCAAATGAATATAAACATTTTAGTCTATAAATTAAAACATTTTCTTGATATATTCTTAAAATTTGTAACTCTATCGCAAAATGTTTTAATACATAGCTAAAAAAAAATTTGTTTTGATTTATTTGATCACTTTATTTATATCAATTAAAGTACGAGTATATTCAACAAAAGTTGTTGAGGAATTAAGACACATCTTTTTACCAAACTAAAATTGGAATCGTACTCTCGAACTTATTCATTAATTGATGTTAAGCAATAAAATGAATCAAAACATAATTTTATTAGTTTATAAATTTAAATATTATGTTATGAAATTTTTTAAAATTTCTTAAAACATTTTGTTATGTGAATTTCTTAATCTATTTTGTTACAAATTTAAAAAATATATCAAAAAATTCTAATTTTTTTAAATTATAGACTAAAAGTTTTTATTTATATTCATTTGATCATTGATAGTAATGATACCGTTAATTGACGAAATTATATAGTGTCCATTTGTCAATTGTAACATGCCTATTAAAAAAATTGAATTTGACCCTTGATTGTCATATTGGATAGTTCGGACTGTAATTTAACAGTAAGTGGTAGTTCATTACCCTTTTTGTCATTTAATTTTAATTTGACCTTTGATTGTCATTTCTAATAATTCGAAACGTAATTTGACAGCAGGTGGTAGTTCATGCCTCTTTTTGTCATTTTCCCTTATAATAAAATTATAAAATTGAAATTTGATTTTTTTAATAGTGTTTGAAAAATGTAATTTATTAGTATTACAATGCATATAATTTAATACGAACCGAGTTTATATTTCGTTTCACGTACGTAAAACAAGTCAAAGATAGAATCTCAATTCTAACAAATTTGATATAATCAATTAATGTTCACGTATGAGGTATGACTAGGTTTTGAACATTACATCTACGTACAGTAAAAGTGGAAGTGGATAGGGGTATGCAATTGATCATAGGGTCAAAATGTCCATAAGGTCATTTTTATCCTGCTCCATTCGTACCCTATCTTATCCTATCTTCGTACCTTAACTTAACGTACCATTTCCATAAACCCTAAGGCAGGGTAAGGGTCACGAAAAAATAGACCCTACCCTACTACCTAATCTCATACCCTGCATTCCTACTCTATCATACCTTGTCCTACTCTACTGTTTTCATTCATATTATAAGTTTTTCCTCAAATTATGCTTAAATTTATTCTATCGGACCCTACTCTACCTGACCCTACCCTACCCTAATTTTACCCTGCCCATAAGTACTCTACGGGCATAGAAAAACTACTCTACCATGCTCTTACCATGCCATATAATATTCATTGGGTCACGAAAAAACGGTCATACCCTGCGCATTAGGATAAGGGTACCATTACCTTGCCCATTACCGACCCCTAGAAGTGGAAGTGGAAGTGGATGGATGCGGCTGGCCTTTATCAAATAACCCCTATGGCTTGACCTTTCATTGAAATGGATAGATTGTGTCCATACTGTTAAGCAAAAAAAATGCAAACTTTATGAAAGTCTTCAGGGAAGGTAAGTAAGAGGATTGAATGAATGACGTTAATTGTATTAGTTCCAAAGAACAAACTATCGAGGATTGAAGAGTTCATACCGTATCATTATGTAATGTATCTGTCAAAATCGTCACAAAGTTCAATTCCAACTGATTGAAGGAAGTTCTTCCAGAGATTATTTGAGATGCGCAAATTACATTCGTCCCTTATAAGTTGATCTCTGATAACATTCTATTGGCGCATAAAATCTTACATTTTATTAGTAGGAGTGACGCGCGTCGTCTGACATGTCAAACTTAAATTTATATTTTCCTGCGAACAACTAGCTAGCGGCAAGCAGGGTCGAACCCAATAGAGCTGGTTTTGGAAGTTGAATCTGTAAAAAATTAAAAAAGGGGGTTTTGTGAGTAATTATTTGTGAAGGCACGAGAGAAAGAGACAAGAATTAGGGTTTTCAATCAGCGAGAATATTCAGCTTAGGGTTTCTATTGTGACACGTTTATCATAGATATGTAAATTATTATGCTTTTAAGTGTGGTTGTTCCGACAAAGGTAACAACCTTAAGTATCCCGATAAAGGTGATACATCACAATCTAACCCGACAAAGGTGTTAGACTTCTAGTTCTTTCCTAAACAAATAATCCGACAAAGGTATTATTTAGTCATTAGTCTAGGTGTTACTATCTACCTTTACGACAAAGTATCCAGTAGAAGTTAACGGTAAGACTTAATTGTTTAATTAAGCTTTACGACAAAGCTTCCACTTAACCCAACAAATTAATTCATGTGATGAAAGCAAGAACTAGTAAAACATAAAATTGTATTAAGAACAAAAATCTCAAAACGTAGTTACAATGTATGAAACCCTAAACTGAAACAGAAAATTAGCTACTCATCGTCATAAAAACAAACACAAATATTTTTGATGAAAAAGAAGTAGAAATTCTCTGTATTGCCGAAAGTTTCGCGCTCTTCGTCTTCTCCAGAGCCGTCTTAGTCTTCATAGAATGATGGGATTATAGAAACCCTTTTCCAAACCTTAATTTATAAGTTTTTGGGCCAAATTGCCAATTTTCGGACATGCTGACTTCATCAAAACGTGTTGCTGACGTCATCGTCGCGCCCAATGAAGACGTTACGGGCACTCCCAGCGTTGACGTTATCGCTATTGCACTAATGTCTTCTTTGGTCGCGGTCCCCACTGTTTCCAACTTCAACTCTTGATTTGACTATCCAAATGACCTCGGATGCTCTCGGTGTGAATTAGGGAGTTGTAGAGAATTGAGTCAGCTACGTAACTTCATGTAGATCGTATTTTTCTGATCAGTGGTCCATTCGCAGAACTCCGTCGAATCTTCGAAAGTCTGATTTGCCACTATGGTGTTTTTGGCATGAAATGCCGTTTTTTATGCGCGTTTCCTCCTAGAGCTTCCGAAACACCTGAAATGCAAAACCATACTAAAATGTAAATGTTCGCATATAAAAGAGTCAAAACAAATGAGATTAGTTAGTTCGGCGAATCGTATAAATACGACTCATCAAGGAGTAATTAGAAAAAAAGTTACTTCTCTATTAAGACTAACATGAGCAAAGCATATGACCGGATCGAATGGAAGTTCTTCGCACGAATGCTCTTAAAGCTGGGGTTATGGAATATGTTAGAACGGGTCGACGGGATGGACTAAGTTGGTTATGGAATGTGTTAGAACGGTCAGATATAAGGTGAGGTTGAATAACAGTATAACTGATATTCTTGCCCCTAAAAGGGGTCTCCGAAAAGGCGCCCCCAGGCACCTTACTTGTTTCTAATTGTTTCAAAATGATTGTCAATAAGATAGGGGGAGGAACTCACGTTAGGGAGGCTGTAGGGTGTCAGGGTGTGTAGAGGTGGGCCTATAATTTCCCTTTTTTTTTTCCTGATGACTCTGTTTATTTTACAAAAGCAACTATGATAAGAGCATCCCAGCGCAGGCCCAATTGCCGTCTGGGGATTCGTGAAGTGGACTTGGGATCCGAATTACTGTGCTGGAGAGAAACGTGAAAATGGATCGGACCCGGGAAGCCAGGCCAGCCCAACTCTGCACAAAATGAGTTGTTGCGGGAAAAAGCAGGCGGGCCCCATGTGCTTGATATTTGTAGCCGTTGCATGTGTTGTCGTTTTATGCATATGTTTTTGTTTTTTTTTCAAAAGTAAATTGAATATTGTTTGTTTGTTTCAAAAAAAATGTAGCCGTTGTAATTTTTTTAAAATATAATCCTTATTTGTATAAATAGTCACTCTTCTTACTCATTTTTATACAAATATCACTCAACAAAATGAACCCAAATAATTCTCCTCCTTCAAACCCAAATTCTCACGACCCAAATACCCCATTTTCATATCCCTTTTTGAATCCTTATTTTCCATATAGCCAAAACACTTCACATCCAAATCCAAATTCTCATTATGTAATGTATTTCGATTATAAATTAAATATAATATTTTTATTTGTTTACATTATGTTTATTTATTTAATTTAAGTATGTTTGTATTATAATAAGATTTATATTTATGTATTATCATTATAAGTAAGTATTATTAAAAAAATGATAAGATTTAATGGGACCCAATTGTAAGTGGAAATGGGCTTGTGCATTGGAGGAGAATGACCATATTTTCATGAAGCCCACTTGATGCTTATGTGGCATGAAAATGGACCCACATGTAAGTGGACCTGGGCTCTCCCATTGGAGATGCTCTAATGCCTACAAGTTAAAGTCCGTTTTGATGGAATATGAAGCCGTGTCAGGTCAAAGAATCAATTTCTGTAAGGGTCTGTTCTGTAGAGCTTAAATTTCATGTTTTTCAGTTAAATTAAATTAAATTAAATTTTTCAGATTTTAATTTTGTAGTTTAACATGATTAAAAACTTAAATTAAACACCTTTATTCAAAAAAATTATTTTTTTTAAGTTCAGTAAAGTTAAATAAAGTTAAATTAAATTAAATAAAGTTAAATAAAGTTTTTTTCAGCTCTATCAAACAGCACCTAAGTATGATATAGTGTTTAGTTAAAATGTAAGAAGGCAGGAAATAGCTGGGATATTTGGAGTTTCATAGATGCTTATTTGGATTTTCTGATAATGTTAAGTATGTGTTTATTTGTTGTTTGATGAAGATCTGAAACTCGATGAGAAAACAGCAACACTTAGGCCCTGTCCATTTGAACTCTATTTTTGACGGTTAAGATAAGATAAGTTCCCTTCAATCAACATAAGTTACCTTCAGTTAATATAAATTAATATAAGTTTCAGTTAAGTTAAGATAAGATAAGTTACTTTTAACATACCATCATCATCATATTACTATTCATCATCATAACATCATCATACCATCATCATATTACTATACATCACCATCATCACAACCATCATCATCATCATATTACTATTCATCACCATCATCACAACCATCATCATCAGTATATTACTATTCATCACCATCATCATAATATTACTATTCATCACCGTCATCAGTATATTACAATTCATCATCATAATATTACTATTCATCATCATCATCATATTACTTTTCATCACCATCATCACAACCATCATAATCATCATCATCATATTACTATTCATCAGTCAATATAAGTTTCTGTTAAGTTAATATCGGTTGATATAAATTAATATCAATCACTATAAGTTACTATCAGTTAAGATAAGATAAGTTTCAGTTCAAATGGACGGCCCTTAGCCACAACGATAATGTTAATGCAGAAATTTACCCACAAAAAACAACCAAGAAGCTTCGGCGTTGGAGAAAGGGATACCATATCTGATACTGCATGCTACCCATGAAAGAAAGAAACAAGGCAGTCATGATCAGAAAGACCTACTGCAAATTATTCTTGAGGGAGCTGAATGCGACACATGAAGCAGCCAAAACGACATTGAACAGTTCATTTTTTTTGTTATATTAAAATGGATCTATAAGGATCAGTGTGGTTTGGGCCACACAAAAACAACTCGCACCCCACTATTAACTCTATCCACTCCTCTACTAACCCTAGAAACTCTAAACGGCTGCACCTCAAGCCTCTGCAAAACTGGCACTCTACGACTGATGAATACGAAGCTCTGCAAACTGCTACCTGCATATCCAACTAGGTATCGTACGCCTCTCTCTGCTCTTCCTTTTGGCCCTAGCTAGAATGTCTGCACTCTTTTGTCGACTTCTCCTCTTTCGACTTTGGACTCTACATTGCTACTCTAACCCTGATTGGGACTCAGATGATTAAGGTTCTTATGTGAATTTTGCTCTCCTCCTCTATGACAGATCCATGAGTAGCTGAATAGCCTCTTCTTCGGTGCCCATATACTCCACTCCCATTCTCTTCGCAAACGAATATGTGAGCTCAGCTTCCTTTCTTTTCTTCTTCTCCTCATTTGATTCTATCTGTTCTTTACTGGGTATGATGTATCGGGGTTTTTTCTTTTCTCCTTCGAAAGTTTCTCTTAGACGAGTCTAATTCTCTCTTCTTTCTGTGACACTTAATGATCTGCTTCTTTTTTTACTCTTTCCTCCTTTCCATTTTCACTGATTTTTGAATCTTTACCATATCCGCCAGGCATATTTCCTCGTCTGTTTCTACCTCAATAGCCTTCCACGGCTCTGTCTTTTTTCCTCTTTTATACTTTTCTTTTGTCCCTTCTACTCTACCAACATCTGTCAATAGCTTTTTGGTGATCTCTCCTGATTCAATATCCTTCCTTTCCAAATCATTGTTTTTTGCTTTAGACACCCATCTGGCCTCAGACCGCTCTGCCCCTTGTTCTGAACTTTGTCCTTCAGTCATCAATTCCTCAGCCCTTGCCTGAAAACCATCCCGCCTCGCCGTTGCCGGCTGAGCTTTCCCTCCGACATATTAGAAGAGCTTTGGAAGTCTTCACTGAGCTCTTTATGTCATCTTCCTTGGTGCCGACAACCTCACACCCGTTGAGAAAACACTCTTCAAACACTGTTACTTTATACTTTTGGCTTGAAACTTCAACTTCGACCACTTCTAAGATTCTATCAAACTTGCTTGTTTGAACCATTATTCTTGCCCTCTCAAATCCAGTGAATTGTATATGTCAGTAATCCATCTTTAAATAAGTCCCATGTGGTTCTGCAAGCTTCTCAAGATTGTCTTCGCTTTAAGCCTTATAAGGCAGGCCTGTTATGCTCAGCCAAACACTTCTAACCTTTAGTGGTTCTTCCTCCTTATATTTTTGAAATTTGCTAAACATCCGAATAGTGGCCGGATAGTCTTCTATTAGGAATCTGTCCAGGTCTTCTATTTTTTCAAAGTGTATTAACACTTTCATGCCTCCCATGTATATAGCTTTATCAAAAATTATTTTGTCCGCTCGCATTTCCTTTTCCAGTTGAGCCATTGATGTTAGTGTGCGTAACTCAGCTACTATGCTCAGGTTGAACTGTTCTTCATGCTCCGAAAAAACTGTTAGACTTAGCTTCCTTCTTTTGGGTTGATCATTGACCACTCTTTGATCTTCGGTTGTCTCCTGATGAACTAGCTCCTTCGTTGTGGTCTTCTGCCTCCACTCCTTGACCTTGCTTAAATCTGGATCTTTCCTCGCCAAGAATCTATCATTACCATTAAAGGGAGCCACTGGCTTTCCTTCATTATCTGCAAGTTTAACGACTAGCCTTGCTTTCCCCATTATGGTTACATCCCACTTTTGAATTGCCTCCCTCGCCTCCTTTAAGATCCGAAATCTTACAAAGCCAAATCTGCTTATCCGCTTTGGTTGAACAATGTCCTTAGCCACCTTACATCTTTGTCACCCGGGATGTTGTCAACAAAAATGCTGAACCATCAACAGTTCATAGTGGACAATTGTAAAAACATTTACCTGGCCGGGTACGAAAGCACCGCTGTAACAGCTACATGGTGCATGATGCTCTTGGCTGTTGATCAAGATTTGCAAGCCCGCGTCCGTGCTAAAGTACTTAAAGTCTGTGATGGTAGAATCCTAACTTTCGACATGCTGCAGAAAATGAAACTGGTACGTAGTAAGAATCTGAGTAGCAAATGTGCAAAGCAATTTAAACCTTGAATCAGTTGTAACAGATGAAAACCTGAACCTTTGCCGCAGTTGACGATGGTGATTCAAGAAACTTTACATCTCTATCCTCCAGCAACCGTCCTCGCACGGGAAGCACATCAAAATAGGGAGGTTTGATATTCGCCAAAGCATATGTGTGGACAGTGATACCAGCTTTACACACAGACCCTAAGGCCTGAGGACCAGACTCATAAAGTTTCAATCCCAGTCGATTTTTTTTTTTGATACACAAGTGGATTTGCACCACCAAAAATACTCTAGCAAAGCCTAGATTCAGGCTCAAAACACCACTGAGACAAGGCACCAGCTAGCTGCCAACACTAAAACATAACACTGAAAACAAACACTATGAAACAGATGGGGTTGCAGATGCTTGCAAGTATCCACAATGCCTTTCAGAGTGGGACCAAGGGTGTGCCTGGGATAGAACTTGGCCATGGTTGAACTCAAGATATTCGTGTGCCCCATGGTCACCAACTTCTCGTTCTACATGTCCTAAAAGTATGTGCATTCCCCGGCCTTGAACACGACTATAGTACCTGACACCAAGTTCTTCTACTGATAAAATACTATGTTAAGTTTTAATCATGGCCTACTCATAGTTTGGGCCAGAATATTTCTCAACCCAAAGCTGACGCCCAGGAGACTCAGTCCAGCAACTCTTATTGTTGCCCTAGGCAGTACGATGCAGTTTTGGGGTCTTCATACAATTTTTCTACATCAGCCACCACTCCAATGTTTGAACTAGTGCTGGGTTTTTGTACCGAAACCGAACCGATCGAAACCGAACCGATCGAAAACCGAACCGAATTTCGGTTTATCTTACCGAACCGATTAATTTCGGTTCGGTATCAGTTTGCATTTTGAATTTGATCGGTTTACCGAACCGAACCGAAATTTATTTTTGTTTTCAATCCTAATTACTGAACCGAACCAGCAACTAAATTCTAAATCCCCAATTCTTGTTTTGTTGATTTCGTTCTCCCTCATCCGACACTCCGACTCCGACCCTTCCTCAAATCTCAATCAAATCTCGCATCGCGTCGCAGCCACACACATCCGACAGTCCGACACTCTGACTTCGGCATCGCTTCGCAGCCCTAACGTCGCAGACCTAACACACACATCCGACAATCGTAGGTTTGAATGTTTGAAATTTGAATGTTTGATTGTTAGAACTTTGAAGTTTGATTTCATCTTCACTATGCTTGAAAATGAAATTGAAATTGTGAAAATGAAATTGCCGAAGTCGTTTGATTTCATCTTCACTGCCGAAGTCATTTGATTTCATCTTCACTATGCTTGAAAATGAAATAGCTTGGCATAAGTTGTTCTTTTTTTCTTAATGTGAATTAATTAAATTGTGAATGTTGGATGCATGATTTGATGATTGTATATTGAAATTGAATATTCCGATATGTGATAGTTCTTTGGTTTTTTTTTTTTCAATTGTAGTATAAATATAAAGATGGATCAAGGAGCGCATGACTATGAGATGTTGGCAGAGGATTGCAGCAGGTGGTGAGGCTGATGATGATGGTGTAGTGGGTGGTGAGGATGGCGGTGAGGAGGGCGAGGAGGAGGTGGCCAAAGGGACGGGAGGAGGTAAGAAGAGGAAGAAACCTTCACCGGCTTGGGAGCATTGTTCGAAAAAAGAAAAGAAAAATAGTGAAGGCGAAATAGAGGTTATCAGGATATGCAACTATTGCAATTTGGAGATGCCGGCCCATTCTAAAAAAAATGGGACAAGAGGGTTGCTCAATCACTTGAAAAAATGTGTAGTTTGCCCTCTTTATGAAGGAGTTGGAGCTAAATCTACTCAACCAAGCTTGACTAATGTGACCATGGGTGGAGCTTTAGTCCCACATGTTTTTAATCAGAAGAAATGTGAGTTGTTGATGGTGGAGTTCGTCATAAGAGATGAGCAACCATTTAGGGCGGTTGAAGGAGCTGGTTTTGTGAACTTGCTTCATGGGCTTCAACCTAGGTTTAAGATCCCTGATAGAAAAAAGGTTGCTCGTGGAGTTTGGGAATTGTACATGCTTGAGAAGGGCAAAATAAAGTCGGTAATATGTGATAAGAGGGTAAGTATCACAACGGATACTTGGACATCTATCCAAAACATCAACTATATGGTGATCACCGCCCATTTTGTAGATGATTCTTGGAACTTGCACAAGAGGATCATCAACTTCACTAAAATCACAAGTCACAAAGGTGAAGACATAGGCTTGTGCCTTGAGCGTTGTCTACGTGAGTGGGGAGTTGAGAAAGTGTTTAGCATTACCGTTGATAATGCTTCGGCAAATGAAGGGGCGGTTGCACATATGAAGAAGAAGCTTGAAAGACAAGGAAATCTAGTACTTAGTGGGGAGTACTTGCATTTGAGATGTGCTTGTCACATCCTGAATCTAATTGTGAAGGATGGATTGGGTGAACTAGAGAAGGCAATTGAGGGTATTCGGAATTGTGTCAAGTACATTCACTCTTCATCGGCAAGGTTAGATGCATTTAGAAATGTAGCTATCTTGGAGA
Source organism: Rhodiola chrysanthemifolia (assembly GCA_033675395.1). Classification (NCBI taxonomy): domain Eukaryota; kingdom Viridiplantae; phylum Streptophyta; class Magnoliopsida; order Saxifragales; family Crassulaceae; genus Rhodiola; species Rhodiola chrysanthemifolia. The sequence goes on from CM066207.1 coordinate 16,465,000, forward strand.
ATATGGATAGCATGTCAAATATTCCCATGGACGTGCCTACAAGATGGAATTCAACTTATAAAATGCTTGAAGGTGCATTCAAGTATAAGGTGGTGTTTAGTAGGATGAATGATGAAGATGTGAATTTTCGAGCTTACTTTAATGAAGAGGTTAAGAAGGATGGGGTGTTTGTCAAAAGGATGGGGCCACCAATGGAGGAAGCTTGGTTGGATGCACATGCTTTTACTCTTTTTCTTAAGAGGTTTTATGATTCTACCATAAAGCTTAGTGCAAGTAAAACTCCTACTTCAAATTTGATATTCAATGAAATGGTGGCATTGCAACAACTTATTGAGAAGAAGATGTGTGATTGGAGTAATCCCATTTTGAGGAAGGTGGCTACCTCAATGAAGATAAAGTTTGACAAATATTGGGGACAAAGCAATGGAGGAGGAAATGGCCATAAAATAAACTTGATCGTGTTTATTGCCAATGTACTTGACCCAAGATTCAAACTTTCAATGCTTGAGATGACTTTGTCTAGTCTTAGTCAATCAAGGACCGAAGTTGAAAGTGTAATTAGCATGGTAAAAGCAAGCTTGCAAGATTTACATAAAGCCTACAAAGGAGGTGTTCCCGATACTACCCAACCTTTTGGCAGTGTGGCCATCATTGATGATGATGATGATGATGATGATTGTGCTAATGATTTGTTGAGACAACTTGATAGGCAAAGGCATGCTATGCAAACCGATGAGATAACAAATGACTTGGATTCTTACTTTGCCGATGCTCCCGAGGCCGATTTGAACAAAGAGTTCAAACTAATGGAATGGTGGAAGGTAAATCAATTTAAATATCCAATCGTGTCAAAGATTGCCAAGGATATCTTTGCAATACCATCTTCCACCGTTGCTAGTGAGGCGGCATTTAGCTTGGGCAAGAGGGTTGTTGATCCGTTTAGAGCTTCTTTGACTCCACTCATGGTTGAGGCACTAGTTTGCACTAGTGATTGGCTTAGGGCTGAAGAATTTGATTTTTTCAAGGAGCCAACGGATGAGGAGTTCGAAATGTACAAGGAACTTGAAGAAATTGAAACAAGTAAGTAATGGATTATTTTATTTATAAGAGTTTTTATATATGTTAGTTGTTATTCATTTTAATTTTTATGTTTCTAAATTTTACTAATGTTTTCCTTTTTTTGTAGATGTGAACTATACTCAATTGCCTACATTTCCTCCTACACCTTCTTCGGTTGCAAGTACTTCATCAATGAGTAGTTCCTCAATGAGTCTTACTTCATCAACGAGTTTGCCTCCCCTTCCTCCTCCAAGACCATCAACAATGGATCCTAGTACTAGTACTAGTACTAGAGGTAGAGGTCGAGGTAGAGGCAGAGGTGTTATTAGAGGTGCTAGCCAATGAGCTCGGCAGGCCAGGTTGGGATCATTGGTATGCAACTTGTTCACACTTCTGTTTTGTGTTCATTTCAATGTTCAAAATTTTAACTTTTTGAGCCTATAATTTTGTGTAACTGAGTTCTCTTTTCTGATTTCAGTATGTACCTTGCTTGGAGGACCAAATTATTGGGATAGTCGTGCACACAAACTGATGTAAGAACTTGTGGTTTTATTTTAGTCAAGGCTATTCTGATCCAAGTCAAGTTAGGCATTAGTATATCTATATAATATGTAATGTTATATTCTGCTGTTTGGTTTTTGATAAACATATTTACTTGCTTGAAATATTTGTGTGGCATAGCATAAGGGCCTAACTTCACATAAAATGTATGCATCCATCATCCATCATACTGTGATATGATTGTCTTTATATGATTGTCTTTATATGCCTCAAGTTATTATTGAATGTCCTCAAATGTATGCATCCATCATAGTGTCATACTTATTGGACATGTTCCTTTTAATTGGTGTGTGCATCAATTGAATTGTGGATCAACACCCACAATAATGGGATCCGTAAGCTTCCCCACTTCGGTATACGCGATGTGGAAGATTTCATGAAATCCCCTTTGCGAATAATCATCAGTGGAGTTTAGGAAGTACGAGCTGGCATGACGTACATAAATGACGTAACCACGTATCTGTAAAATACATTCAAATTTCAAGTAAGTGAACCGATAACTGACTCTTATTCATAAATAATTTAACAAGTAATAGAAACTTACATTCTCGGGTATCGTATGTAAATCTGGACGATAAGTATGACTATGTTGTGTCTGCTGTGTATCGTCGTCCCCAACCTCCTCCACCTCATCGTCTATCCTCAGCTGATATAAACGACGAGTGTGCCTGGAATACCACTGAACATACTGTGAAGTGGGTTGGTCGATCTCATCACCCGGGTACGCCATATCTCCATCAAGCAATCTCTCATGTCGAGTGTACCACAAAGCAATGTAGCTGCTGTGGAAGACAGCACAATCTCTATTCTTCTTCCTATCCATTCCATGGCATCGATCTGAACTTCCAATCGCGTTTGGCGGGACACCCTGTCTGAAACCATATTGTCTCGCAACACGTGCTGGATGATGCCACACAATCATTTTGAAGCAGATAAGAGGCACATCAGCTCTCCAAGTGGTTTCTCAACCCTCGAGACAAGTCGGGTTCAGCAACTCAAACATGGTCTCGTCATACGGTCTCCAAGTGAAATCTTTCGGCTGCATCTTCTGTATCGCAACCCCTACAACAAACTCCCACGAGGTACCCCTATCCAACTTTTGGGCCCCATCCATCTCCTGCACATAAAAGTAAAATATTTTATAAAATATAATTTCTAAACATAAACACTTACACGTAAGACCACGCTCCCCGTAAAGCTGGATCAAACTCATCATCTAGCGGCAGTAACACGATTGGAACTCTTACCTTAGGCACACCGATACGAGATAGTCTGTCCCCAGGATGAAAATTGAATAATCAATGGCGGCCCGCCAACCTGACTGTGTCCGATCTTACATGCACTACACATGTTACTGTACAACGTCCACACATCACTTCCCCAACTATAATTTCTAACCATATCCAGGTCATCTAGCAAGGAAAGAAAGTAGAGAGGGATCATCTTACCGCTCTTGTCAGTGAACAATGTCAATCCTATCATATTGAGGAGATACGCCTTAGCGTATTTCTTCAATGTCTCCTCATCTACATCAGCAGGAATCTGCGCCAAATGATCCTTGAACTAACTTCTCTTCGCCATAGCGGGCGATTTATCATAGCACTTGGGGTATATTCCTAGCAATCTGGCACAAACCTCATTAAAATTCAACTGCGACTTGCCCATCACGGGCTCTCCTTCTACAGGGAGCCCGGTAAGTAGTGACACGTCCTATAATGTGATTGTCGCCTCTCCATCATTAAAATGAAAGGTGTGAGTTTCTGGCCTCCACCTCTCGACCACGGCTGTCAATAGGGACGGATCAGCCTTCACATCGCACACATGAGTCCACGGATAAAATCTAGCAGCTACCACATAAGGGCGTAAGTGAGCATCAAGGGTCAAGGCACCCCCTTTATGAACCTTAAGGGGTACCTTGGCCTTCCCTTTTGGATCCAACTGTCAAACAACAATGTCATTTAACATTAGTAACATATTAAATTATGAATGATAATTAACATAATTTAACATATTAACCTGTGGATTCCAAATTGCCTCGGAACGATGAGTACGTTGCTGACTGAGGACTGAGTCGTCAATCGGACCAGGATGAATAATGTCATCCGCATCCATATTCGGATGCAATATAGCTTGTGATGGTCTTTGTGAAGATGACGATCTTTGTGAGTCCATATCTACATCACAAAAATCAAAATTTCATAAAAATTTCAACATTTCAATATTATAAAAAATTCAATATCAACACAACTTCAACAATTACACTATTTCATCACCAATTTCATAAATAACCAAATTCAACGATTAATAATCAAAATCGACTATTAAAATAAACAATCCAATCAAATTCGAATATTAAAATCAACAATTAACAATCAAAATCAACCATTAACAATCAAAATCAACAATTAACCAAACCTATTCTTCTAAATCTCTAACCTATATTAACAACTAACAATTAATCCTAAAATTAACAACTAACAATACAATTCAACTAATTACCAGTTTCTGGCGAATCGAAATCGTCTAAAAACGGGCGGCGGCGTGTTCGGCGGAGGTCGACGGAGTCGGAGAAGAGATCGAATGACGGAGAAGAAGAAACCCTCGATTTTTAATTTCAATGATGCTGGTTCCTCTGGAACCGGTAATGACGTGTATGCCACTTCATCTCCACACATAATCAATTTTAAACGTACCGGTAGCTGGATACCTAAGCCCATTGTAAGTGTATAAAATACAAGATGCATATAGTAAGATCGGCCTTTAACTTAATGGGCCTGGATACCCAAGCCCACCGTGAAACGCATCGTGGTCACTCCCGTCCCGTGTTTCTACGACTTATATAATTCATTTATATTCCAAAACCCAAATTCGAAACTGGAAATGTCGTCAAACATCTCTTTGCTCTTCATCGCCCTCATTTTGACCTCGCTTGGACGCCATACGGAATCACTCGCCGTTACGGTTAATGACGTCGAGTGCGTTTACGAGTATATTCTCTATGGAGGCGACACCGTTTCGGGGAACTTTGTTGTCATCGATCATGACATCTTCTGGAGCTCCGATCACCCCGGGATCGATCTCGTTGTAAGCATTTTAGTTTTCGCTTCCGTTTTACTTTTTGTTGTGTGATTTGTGTTTTGATCCGTCTATGTTTGGATTTGCTTCGTTGGATCTATGTCTGGCTAGATTTGACTGTAATGAGACTTTGGTGTTAATTAGGGTTTTATTTGGTCTCTGTTTGCATGGTTTCAATTAGTTGTCTGAAGAGATGCATTTGATGTGCTTTTTGTTAGTTTATAGAGAATTACTTTTAGAAGCAACTGTTGTTTATTAGTGTGCATTGTTCCAATTAGAATAATCAGTCAGCATTTTTGATTCTCTGAGAAGGCAGGTTTACTGTCTAGTCAGACTATGCATAACCCTGTTTTGAGTGATTTTATACACAATTCTGACTTGTTGACTCAGCACTTGATGAGTGAAGTCACATTTCTGGTGTTGGACCTTCATCGTATCATAAAAGTTGGAGGTTACTGTTTTGTGTAGTCGGTAGTGTGATGGTGAAGTAGTTCAATGTTGAAACAAACAAGTCTTTAACTGGCGTACTTTTTTTCCCCACATTCTGAAGTCCCCCTGTTAGAGTAAAATTTTCCCGGATGTGCGTCACTTGTAGGTTACTGTAGCTTGAACTATTTATCTATCACCTTTTGTGGGAAAAACAGATCTTGTAATCGCAGAAAATCAGATTACTAGCATTTCAGTAATCTCATTATGGTGCTCCCTATCTCAAACAATATTCTGTTAGATGTGTAAACTAATACATACATCTTGGGAAAGTGATATAACTCATCAAGGATCACATGCAGGTGACTTCTCCTGGCGGTAACACTGTACATACCGTGAAGGGAACATCAGGGGAAAAGTTCGAATTCAAAGCCCTAAAAAGTGGAATGTACAAATTTTGCTTCCACAATCCCTACTCAACGCCGGAGACTGTTTCCTTCTACATTCATGTCGGCCACATCCCTAACGAGCATGATCTTGCCAAAGATGGTTAGTTTGTTTGCTGACTGATCACTCTTGTTACTTCACTGTTTACAATTGCAAAGTTTTAGTGTGAGGGCGTCGGAACCAATGCTGAACAATAAAATATCTGATGAGTAATAAAAGTATTCTAACGAATAAGAAATTGATGAACATTCGCTTTATTGTTCATGGGATGTTCATCTATCATTCATAAGAACATTTTATTGTTCATTCTAATATATTTATAGTTCATCGGTTCACAGACCTCATTTAAAACATAGTTCTCATTTTATCCGCTCTCTTTAGGGGTTTAATATAGTTGTTTCACCTTAGGCTCTATTTTAATGTTTATGAATCCAATGAGGTCGGTTTTGCTTACTTGACTGTTTCTCACCTGCCTGTGTTTTTCAACAATTTAATCTTAACATCTTGGCCTTTGCGCAGAGCACTTGGACCCAATCAATGTCAAAATTGCCGAGTTGAGGGAGGCATTAGAGTCGGTTACAGCAGAGCAGAAGTTTTTGAAAGCACGCGACACCCGACATCGTCAAAGTAAGCCTCTCAAATTACTTTTTATTTATTGGAGTCTCTGCTCATGGTCACCTGTCACTATCCTGAATACTGAAATGAAGTGCAAAATGAGTCAGATTAACGCTGTTTACATTTGTATGGAAAGGCAGGTCATAGGTTTAGAGATAGATTTAATATTTGTGACTGTTAAATTCCTCATATGAAGGGTTACAAATAAAATGTCTCATACTAGGATCAGCAGCAATTATTTTCGAGTACTACAAGCTTGGGTTAAAAAATGTTTGTTTTATAAATGATTCATGGTGCATAACAATTAACATATCAATGCACTCACAATAATTATTGAAAATGTGTTACTTGGCGTCATGCTTACTCAAATTATACAGTTTTGTCAAATTTACTATCTGATTAACAATGCCTTTTGTTTCTGACGCAGCCAATGAAAGTACAAGGAAACGTGTGATATATTACACCATCGGAGAGTACTTTTTGCTGGCCCTTGCAAGTGGACTCCAAATAATATACATCCGTAGGCTATTTAGCAAATCAGTAGCCTACAATAGGGTTTGAGTTTTCAGCAAAATGGTGAGGATATTTAGACAAGAAGTGTAATAACATTTTGTACCTGGCTTTAACATCAGATAGACCAAGAATCTTCTCCGGCAACTGAGGCTGATTAATCATGAATAGCTGCCTTTTCTATCATCAGTGCCGCCATGGCCAACAGCTTCCTGGACATTATTTGGTGCCCCACTAGATAGTTGTAAGTATGAACATAAGATGTGAGACTCGAGTTGAAGAGTCTTAACTCCTATAGTGGAATAAGGGAGCTTTGGAGAACTTGATGAATGTCCCAGTCTTTAGAAGGGAAGGAAATGCTACAGTTAGGGCAAGGGTGTCAAAATTTATTACTGCAAGCTGTCAAATCATGGATTCCATATCTACTTGTTGATTTTTTGGTACTCTTATAGACTTCGTTAGAAAAATTTACTGTATCAGAACGTAATCACATGCATATTGACTGTAACGGTTTATTTGTAGAATCCTGTCACACCGTTGCGGATATTTGTTAGTTACTGATTCATGTTGTGTGCAAGTAGCTGAATGTAGACATTTCCTAATTGAATCAATGTAAGCATGAGCAAGCAGCTAGTTCTCTAAAGTTAATCTCCTTGCCACAAGTCCTCATTCCGGCACTTGGTGCACCAATGACCTCTGCAATTGGATGGTTTCTGACAATTCGTCGAGAGGGTTGTAAGACATCAATATCCTATTGAATATTGACATCATCAGCCTCGTCAGAGGAAGAGATTCCAGTGTGGGTGTCAGTTGTTGGCACTCCTTCTGTCGGATCATCCTCAGTCTGCTGAGACGACGACGGTGTCTCAGGTACTGGTCGAGGATTGTAGTCAGCATCGTCTGAGACAGCCTGCTCAATCACTTCATTCTTGACTTTGACATTGACTGACTCCATGACAGAGCATGTGCGCTTGTTAAACACCCGGTATACTCGACTGTTCGAGGAATATCCTAGGAAAAACCCTCATCACTCTTCGGGTCCAGCTTCTGTCTGTACTCTCGGTCATTCAGGATGTAGCGCCTGTGCCACAGTGTCATCTCATCCGCTTGACTTGTTAAACAGGCTGATGCAGTTGCTGTTCCAGCAGAGCCTATGAGGTAGCAGTTATTAGCTGTCGTACTGCCTTTCATCAGTGTGTCCCCTTCCTTATCCAATACTTGACATGAGTCGTGAGTGAATTTGACATGGTGTCCACCATCACACAGTTGACTAATACTGATAAGGTTCACCTTCAATCCTTCAACGAGGAGGGTATCCTTGAGTACAGGCAGATCTGAAACCTTCAATGTCCCACAGCCGATCACCTGACCCTTTCCCCCATCACCAAAAGTGACAAACTACCGTTTCGTAACAGTTCTAATGTGAGTGAGATATTTGGAATTACCTGTCATATGAGCAGAGCATCCTCTGTCAAAGTACCATCGATCTTTCTCCATGTGGCTTGATGAGCTGAATGCAACCATGCACATGGTCTTGCTGGTTTTTGGTACCCAGACCTGTCGCATTCGAGATTTAGTCCTATATTCCATGGCCCTTCGTTCAGTAAGAAACAGGCGACACTTAGGTTTGATGTGTCCAATCTGGTAGCAGTACCAGCATGTGCGAGAGTCTTTCTTCCGTTTTGAGTAAGGCCTTACGTGAGCATTGCAACTCTTCTTGTCTTGCTGGGGTTTTTCTTTAGTTCTGATTCACCTTCTGTCCAGGGTCCTGTTCAGCCACTGGTTTTGCTTTAACAAAAGTTGTACCTTTTGAGCTGCCTTCTTCCATGAACCCCAGTCCTCGGTGTCCGGACTCCATCCTTTGAGACCTAAGAATCTCATTCAAGTTTTTAGAACCAGAGTTTAACATTTTTACCGACTGTTTAAGCTGGTTTAGCTCCTTCATGGTGGTTGAATGTTCCATCCGTTCTGATTCCACCTGTAGTTCCAGTGATTCTACCTGATTTAAGAGGAACACCTACTTGCGTTTCAGATCAGCTATCGTTTTCCTTAGACCCGCCAAGCCTACTGGATGGATGTCACGATTTTTCTCCATTTCAACTTTCAGAGAAGAAACGGTACCGAGAAGTTCTGTTTTTTGTGCAAGCAGAGACGACCTCTCCTGTTTCACATTAGTCAGTTGAGTATTCAACAAATCAACTTTACCTTGGAGTTCCACCTTCTGTGTAACCAGTATCTCGACCTCCTGCCACCATTGTCTTTTTCTTCTTGAGGGTGTTGGCGCATTCTGCCTGAATGTGACCGAAGCCCTTGCACTCGCGGCACTGACTCTCTTTCCCTTTTTCCGAGAAATCCTGCCTATTTTCATTTGTCCTCGTCTTTCCTTTATTCCAGTTGCAAAAGTTGCTTGAGGATGACTGACCTTGCTCAGGACCACGTCTGTTGATTTTTCGGATCATCCTGCCAAAATTCTGAGCCATCATTGCCAGTTGTTCAGTGGTGCAACCAGACTCAAGTATGTCTTCGGACACTTCTGCTTTAAGGGCAATTCCTTTCCCGTCTCTGGGTTGGACTTCGTGATTCATCTCGTAAGTTTTGAGTGACCCCATGAGCTCGTCCAGTTTTAGACTGGAGATATCATGCATCTGCTCAATGGCAGTGACTTTCATGACAAATCTCGGAGGGAGCGATCTCAAAACTTTACTAGCCATTCTTTCACCGTCAATGGGTTTTTCCAGTGCAGCAGCCTCGTTGGACAGGTCTAGAACTCTTGCATTGAACTCAGGGATGGTTTCACTGTCCTTCATTTTCATATCCTCGAACTTAGTTGTCACAATCTGCATTTGAGAATTGTGAACTTTGTCAGTGCCTTCATAAGCTGTTTGGAGGATATCCCAAGCTTCCTTAGCGACTTCACAATTTATGATCAGTTTTAATACGTTCTCGTCCACTCCAGAGAAGATTGCATTCATAACCTTTGAATTTCCAACAGCCGCTTTTTCATCTGCATCAGTCCACGGAGCTTATGGTTTAGGGACAACTTCTCGTACAAGATTTTCTATCATGGGTTGAGTCCATCCGATAAAAACAGCCTTCTCATCGAGAGATTTTAGAAACGCTTTCATCTTGGGCTTCCATGAGGCATAGTTTGATCCTTCAAGAAGCGGGGGTCGGGTTGTGCTTTGTCCTTCCTTCAGGGTCATCTTGAACAGTTCTAGGATCACACTCAGTATGTCGAGTGTTTGCTCTGATGCCAAATGAAATAATGTTATCCGTTCAAGCTACTCTTCAAGGTAATGTTCAGACAGTCCTTGAACACTTTGGTAGACAGTATGTGGGAGAGAAAATAGAGAGACAACGCAGTATACTTCCCAGTTCGGCCTCAGCCTACTCTAGGGGGCTTCCCACGCCCTAAAGGGAAATAAATCTTTATTGAATAGTATGGAGCTACACGCGGACTTACTCTTACAATCTCCCGAGCGAAGATGCCTAGCCTCTATCACTACTTCACTCAGATTTATGATCTCGGCTCCCCCTCGATCCCCTTCGTCCGAAACTCCCTTCCGAACGTGCTCGATCTTCTCCCGAAAGCCAGTAGTGATCACTGGTGTGTGCAGCGGTAAGTTTAATCACGAACAGTCTGATCAGCACACTGAACAGACTGTATAAGCACCGGTGATTTTCCTGTGGGGAAATTCAGTCGGCCGTCGCTCTCTCCTTCTCCGATCAATAAGATACACTCGTGTATTTTTCTCTCAGAAAGCGATGGATGATTCTGGACGCCCTAGCCTTCTATATATATATGCTTTGGTGCAGTCCAAATCTGTTCCAGATATTCTGTCAAATATTTAGGAAATATTCCTATATTTCGATAGATATCTTCATTCCAATCTTAAGGAAGATCATGAGATATCTTCCATGACAAGTCAGCCAAACGGTCTTCAATCTGATGAGAAGATATTCGTTTTAATATCAGAATATCTACTTCCTCGCTGGCCGACTTCTACCGAAAAGATCTTCGATCTTTTGAACCTTCTGGTTTGCATTCTTGCGTCTGCTCCACGCTGTACTTGAGTTCCAGAATGCGATTGAACTGTCCCTGAACTCTTGCTAGAACTGTCTAAAGACGTTTTGCCAAAACCATGTCATTCAAGGGAACACCAGAGCATATAAACGAGTTGTTCACGAACATAAGCGAGCCGAGCACCATTATGCTCGTACTCGGCTCGTTTAATAAACGAGCTTGAAATTTATGCTCGTGCTTGGCTCGTTTAAAATCGAGCCGAGCTTTGACCGAGCTTGTTTACGAGCGGCTCGCGAGTGATACACTCGTTTACGCCCCTAATTGTCGTCCCTTAAGGGTGATGCCTAAAACATGCTATTTATAACATTTCAAATATATGCACTTGATCAAGTATTCTGATTTTCTACTAATCCGCTGCTCACCTACACTGTCTAATTATTTCACAAGCATGTTGAATGCTCTTTCTCAAAATCAAAGGGCTATGCCTTAATTTGTAACAGAAGTTCAGCATTTGGGTGTTTTTTTTTTGGTATTCATGTTTTTACCTATTATATCAACTGTGCTCATTTAGAAATATAAAAATTGGGTCGTATTAAGTATCAATTCATTAGTTTAATTAACAATAATATAGTATAAACATGAAAAAGGACTCGGTGTAAACAATATATTTTTGTAAAAAATACAAACCAATGACAGCCTTTGATTTTGTCATTTGGACGGATGAAATGAAATCCCTTCGTGTGGATGATTTTTTGGTGAGGAATTATAAATCACCTTTGACGAACTATATCGTACTTTTGATTTTTCGCCGACGAATTATAATATACTTTTGACGAATTTTGCAGTTGCACCAAAAATATGGTTTTTACCTGATCTTTACTCTATAAATATATCATATGTTAATCAAGTTTACAAATCTTTTTTTAAGTTTCAAAATTAGAACCGAGCTAATAATTGACACTAAACGAATATTATTAGTGGCACAAGGAAAAGATCAGGGAGGAAGTGTGTGTTTTGGTGAGAAATAGGAATTTAAATTGGCTATTGGATCTAAGATCGGACGGTTGTTAATAATCAATATATTTAGCATTTAATTAATTGTTAATTATGTTTAAAGGGTATTATCGGAAGAACAAATTCTGCATCTCACACAAACCCTAAAACAATAGGTCTCTTCATCTCTGGATTTCATCTCACCACCGGCGACTCCGCCACGATCAGATTCCCGCTTCTAACAATTAGAAATCGTCGCCGGTGAGTTTGTTGACGGCGACGCCGATGCTGGTTCCATGAGCTCGAAGCCGGAGCTGGAAGATATCCGAGTTGTACACCCACGCGATCGGTCCCATGCCGATTGAGAAAGTGGTGACATGAGCGACGACGACGAGGATGGATTTACTAGTCTTTAATCTCACCACTTCCATTATTGGGGCTGGGATTATGGCCTTGCCTGCCACCATGAAGGTGCTTGGATTGGTGCTGGGTTTCCTTTTGATAATTTTTATGGGTATTTTGTCTGAGATTAGTGTGGAGATGCTTGTGTGGTTTTCGGTATTGAGTAAATCTTCTTCGTATGGAGAGGTTGTGCAGCACGCCTTGGGAAGGAAGGCCAGGCTAGTGTCTGAGATTTGTATTATTGTGAACAATGCAGGAGTGCTGGTTGTGTATTTGATTATAATGGGGGACGTTATGTCTGGTTCACCTCATCATGCTGCGGTGTTTGACCAGTGGTTAGGGAATAGATTTTGGGACCATAGGAAACTTGTGATTTTGGTTATTGTGGTACTTTTTCTTGCACCGCTTTGTGCATTGGAAAAGATCGATTCTTTGAGCTTGACATCAGCTGCGTCCGTTGCTTTGGCGGTGCTCTTTGTATTGGTTGCCTTCGCTATTGCATTTTTGTGAAGCTAATTGAAGGAAAAATTGAAGCTCCTCGGCTGACTCCTGACTTTGGGTCGAAAAGGCCATATTGGACCTGCTTGTTGTAATTCCAAGCACCACTTGGGATAAATGTTACTCTGTCACACAAGTTGAGGCCACACAAGTTGTACTCTGCCATCCACATTACCCATCAGCTTGGAAAACATGCATATGTTTGTACATGTTTCCAGTTGCCAAAATTGTAAACCGAATCTTGATTGAATGAATTCATTCGCATTTCTTGTTAAAATACGTAGCAGTTATGTACTGTGCTATTATAATACGTAGCAACTATGTTATAATACGTAGCAACTGTGTTATAATGCGTAGCAAATGGATTATCATACGCAGCAACTGTGTTATAATACGTAGCAACTGTGTTATAATACGTAGCAGTTATGCACTATAATAAGTAATAACTGTTTTATAAGACGCATCAGTTATGCATTATAATACGGAACAAGTTTATTATAATACACATAATTCGTACCTTGTATACATAATTCGTACCCTCTTACAAAAATGTTTACACATCTTTACTGGATGATCATTGTGAGTACACGTTGGTTGAAAAAATTCAGAATGACTAGATAAATAAGAAACATTTTTGATCTCTAAAACTAAAAGCCTTCAAACTGATCATGCTCGGATCAATGGGATTTCACGTATTCCTGAACAATGTGAAGACCTTCTGATGGCTCTCTGTAGTCCTGCAAAACATATAGGAACTGTAAACATTTTTCCAAAGCAGATAACATCAAGACCACAGAAACAAAAAGCAAAACATATATTGCATGTTCTATAAAACAGCATACTTTCTGTCTCTTCTTCAATGAAAAAGAATGATAAAACATAAGATCAGTTATGCAATATAATACGTAGCATCTGCATTACAATACACAATAGTAATAGATTATAATACGTAGCAACTGTGTTATAATACGTAGCAGTTATGCACTACAATACATAACAACTGTGTTATAAGAAGCATAAGTTATGCATTATAATACGTAACAACTGTATTATAATACGTAGCAACAACATTTAAGTACCAATTATGATCAAGGTACCAATTATGCATCACAAGTCCCATCTTACGTAGTATATGATCCAAAGTACCAATTATTAAAAAAAACCAGTGGCTAAAACATATGATGCTGCCGGTCCAGCCATTACTATCCCATCTCCCTCCATCGATCTTATTTTGGTGACGGCATTCAAACAAAATCTCAAAACAAATACAAGCATCACGGATTCAGTGTGGAGGATCCAATCAGAAAGTTTCTGTTTTCTTCCAGAATTTAGTATTATCAACATGCAAGTCTTCTGTAGTTCCATAGAGTTCAAGATATGGTACTAATAAGAGAAAAAAAATAAAAGATGTTGCAAGCACCTTTCTTAGACAACTCATGAAAAAAAAAGTTTGACCAGATTACTGATCCTTTCATCTTCATCTTCATCTTCCAATCTTATAGCCATTTCGTTTATGAATCCTTTCACCTGCGCAGAATATAAAATATAGAAGCTTCAAGAAAATACGAATTATGATCAAGGTACCAATTATGCATCAATTATCATAAATCTACGAATTATGATCAAGGTACCAATTATGCTACGCATCTTGATAAATGATGCTACTAATTATCAAACCCTAATAAGATGCGACTGTAAAAAACGCATATAGGAACATACCGTATACTTGAGTCGATTTGTCTGGCGGGTGGTTCGACTGATTTTCCATGGCCGTCGTCGATTCGAACTCAAGTCGCTAGGTCGATTAGGTTTGGAGGATTCGAACTCAAGTCGCTAGGTTCGAACTGATTTTCATGGCCGTCGTCGATTCGAAGTCGCTAGGTTTCGATTTGTTCGCAATCAACGAGATTGGGAGTTTTAGAGATTTTGATAATGACTAAATTACCCCTTAATGGTCGATTAGGTTGATTTTAATAATATTTTGTGTGTAATCTTAACCCTTCATTAAGAAAAATCAATGGACAGTATTAATTCTTATTTCTCACTATATTATCCAGTGTTATTAAAATCGGATCGGTCATCGAATCGGTCAAGTCACTGGGTCGATGGATCAGTGGTTCAACCGGGTCGAACCGATTTGACCCGCACGAATTAAAAATAATAAAATAATATACTTATATATGATATTCTAGTTTAACATATTTATGACTTGAATAAATATTACATGTTTATGATCTGATTACAATAACATACCATAACAAATTTATAATTTACTAAAGTACAAATCAATAATACAACAATAACAATTTTAGTCTTAATTTGTAAGTCACAACAATAAGGGATTTCTAAGACTAATTGAATTTCTAGCTAAATTGATAGTTAGTAATAAATTTTATAGATTTGATAAATGAATATACATTATTGAAACAAATATTAAAACAAGAATCATGTTTAGCTTGGTGGAAGAAGAGGGGATAATTATAGAGGAAGACTAGGTTCGAGTCTTGTCCAAGTCAAATTAAATATATATTTTTTCAAACCAAATCGAACCGATTGAACCGATCAAATTACGTTTTAATGAAAAATTAGGTCAACCGGTTCTTGACCGGGTTTGACCATATTTGACCGAGTTATTGCATATCCGATCCAATAACATAACCGGACCGATTCCCGGTCCAACCGGTCGAACCGGCCAATCCGGTCCGATTTTCACAACACTGATATTACCACTTATCACCAGATCTTAACCCTAGTGGCACAATCAAACTAATTTATTTAATCAAACTCACGTTTTTAGCAAATACATAATCTCTTTTTTTAGAAATTCAACATTGATTAATAATTTTGTTATTTAAATTACCAATCGCCTGGATGAATATGAGGCTTAACATTTATAGTTTGTGATTTTAGTATTTATATATACTTTGTGAGTTTGGTGTAAAAACTCGCTAACACTTTCGATTAGTTCCACAGATTAAGGATCTCATATGAGAAGTTGCAGTTTTCATGAATGAGAATTTATGGTAATTGAGGATTTTCTTATCCAACAACCTTGATTTTTTTGTATTTTTTTAAGGGTTAAGATCAGGTACAAAGTTGATTTTTGGTACAAAATACAAAGTTCGTCAAAATCAACCTATAATTCGTCACTTTTCGAGCCGAAAAATGAAAAAGACGACATTGTTCGTCAGTTTCATTTTATAATTCGTCACCAAGAAAATGCACCAAAAATCAAATTTAATCTCATCCATTCAAATCACAAGATCAAAGGTTATGATTAAGTTTGTATTTTGTACCAAAAAATCAACTTTGTACCGGATCTTTTTCTCTTTTTAAAATCTAATTAATCAGTTTATAGGGTTTGTAAGGGCATATTTGTCTTTTATTTATTAAATTGACGATTAACAATCAGAAAAAATAAATCAAATCCCTTATATATCGTGATTGTGACCGGTTGAATGATATCATGATCAATTAAAAATCATAAAAAAATCAGATCCCTTAAATTTTGTTGCACTGATCTTGATGGATTTAATGTGGATGATGTTCGAGTTCAATCAATCATGAAGTTACGAATTAACAGTATAAATTCTATTTGGTCATCACGAAGTTACAGTACGAGTTTTACTATTAAATAGTACGAATTTTATTTGGTCATCGTGAAGCTATTAACAGTTACTAATTTTACTAAGTAACAGTACGAATTTTATTTGGTCATCACGAAGTTACTATCAATTACGAAGTTTACTAATTAGACAACAAATTATATAACGTATGTAATACTTCCCAGTTAGTCATTACAAATTTTAGTATTCAAATTACGAATTGTGCGTCGTACCGAAGCTTAATGATGATGGGTGGTTTCTCAGCCAATGTTCGCTGCCCAAAACGATCGTCGGCCATTGTAGAATGTTATTAAACGATTTAGGTTACAGTTTGTTAGAGAAAATTGGGAATATTAAAGTCGTGGATGGATAAGTTTTCGAGTTGCGAGGATTGCGGTTAATTAGATATTTAACATGACGATTATTCCATAATTTCGTTTAATTTGGATAAATAAACGAATTTTAAATTTATATTGGATTAGTTTGGACGGTAAATCAAACCAGATAGAGGAACGATAAAAATTCTCATTTCTCATGTAGGGAAAAGATCATATGAGAAGTGATAAATTTGGTGAGAAATTAGAAGTAATCTCATCTCAATCATTCAATTTTTAATCCAACGACCGTTATTTATCGATTTTTTTTGAATATCTATATTATATGTTCGTAAGGACATTATTGTAAATTCATATCATGTAATTCCCGGTGTTACGAATGTTTTTCTTTAAGTGTGCGAATTTTAGTTCTTTAAGGTATACTATTTTTACATTACGAATTTTGTTCTTTAAGTCTACGAATTTTTGTTTCTTTAAGTTATACTATTTTTACATTACGAATTCTACGAATTTTGGTTCTTTAAGTTATACTACTGTTTTACATGGCGAATTTTGTTCTTTAAGTCTACGAATTTTGATTCTTTAATTAATCAATGTTTAATTTAGACCGTAAATCTTTTGAAATCTACGATTCAAAAAATTTCTTATTTCTCATGAGATTTGAGCTTCTCATGAATTGTATATAGTGTGGTTTTTTTTATTAAACAAGTTGCCAACCGGCATACAACAGCTCCAAAAGGGCCCAGCTAAGCCCGGTCGCCAGGCCGAGGCAGACGACTTTACAACGAACTATCACTCAGTGGGCCCTTAAGAAAAGTTCGGTACAGCCAAAGCTGACCAAAACTCCGACCGAAGCCGACAACTTATCCAATCAACTAACCATTACAAACTGAAACTTAAAAAACAACTAAACCTACTGAAAGACGAACCGGCCCCAGCAGGAGCCGATCCACTGCCGACGAACAAGCCGACTAGACTATCTAACTAAACTAAGCTAAAACTAACTAAACTAAAGTAAAATTAACCTAAACTAATAACCAAAACAATCACCGGCGTAAACCGAAAGAAGCAAAACCGAACCAACACCGAGAGCCCAGCCGCCAAGCACCCCATCCGCCATCGACCGCAGCACAACCAACTCCACCCAATCAACCCCAACACGGTTTTTGGTTGGTCGTATATAGTGTGGTTTAACATGTATGATTAGTGAGTTTATGTGTTTCAAAAACTTTATGTATTTATTTTGAAAGAATAATTTCGTAATTTGTAAAATTATGGAACAATTATTATTTAATAAAAATAAAGATAAAAAACAATCTGCTGCAATTTTCAATAACAATTCCAGTTAGGATTTAAAAAAAAAACAAGTTCTAATATGTTGTCGTCCAAGGTCTGTGAAGTTAGGGTTTCGGAAAGGTGCAGTGGAGTGTTTCGAATTTCTTGTACTACATTTCTTCCTCTCTCTCCTTTAATTCATCTCCACTGCAACCATTATCCGTCCGCCGAATATTCATCCCCAATTCGGATCGCTCGCTTCTTGACGTCACAAAACCCTAATATTATTTATTATTCTTGATTCATAGAAGTTGCAGACTGATGCAGATTTCTGAATTGGACGGTACGCTGTCGGAAGGCGCTAGTGCTGAATCCGATGTTGTTGAGAAAGAATCATGCGTCGAGGAGATTTCAGTGGTGAAAAACTGCACAGTCGATGAGGAATCGGTTCTTGACGTTTCTGGGGAAATTATGGAGCTTTCTGTCCCCAAGAGCGTTGGAGATGGAATCAAGGAAGTGTATTTGTACAGAAACGTGTTTAATTTGATACCGAGGTCTATTGGTGGGATTGGGAAGCTGAAGACGATTAAATTTTTTGCCAATGATGTTAATTTATTTCCAGATGAGTTCGACAATTTGGAGGAGCTGCAGAGCTTGCAATTGAAGGTAGCTACACCTGGGTTGGGGAACTTGCCGTTGCATAAGTTGTTAACTCTGAAGGAGTTGGAACTTTGTCAGGTACCACCCAGGCCTTCTGCTTTTTCGCTATTGGCAGAGATATCTGAGATTAAGGGATTGACGCGGTTGTCTGTTTGCCACTTCTCCATTAGGTGAGTGTTGCTGTTACTTAGACGTAATCTTGTCTTTATTTTTTGTTGGAGACGGTTCTGCTCCTTCTGATTCACTTTATTGAAAACGGAAGCCTTGAGTTTCAGTAGGCTGATAATGCTAGAATTGGCAATTGGTGTATGGTGGAGGGACGTGAATGAGACATAAAGTTTTTTGGCTGCTTCTTTGGTAGCATTTTTATATGGATGTTTAGGACTAATATACTTAAAGTCTCTTTTTTAGCGTTTAATGATATTCCCCTGCACTTAAAAAGGGAGGGATGTTTTGACAATATTAGCATGTTTTTGAATTGTTCAGAGTTTAGAAAGCTATTTTGACTTCATTTATTCTGTTTTCTGTTGATGTTTATTGCCGACTCTTCCGTCTATGCTTTTTGCTGACATAAGTTGATAGTTTTTTTTTGATCTTTTCATGTAATCGAATTATTGATATGATGATCCTTAGTTTCCAATTTACTTTTTGGTTTAAAAACTTACAATATGAGTATATTGCATTTTATTAGTGGTCGTTATGTACTGATGAAGTATGACCCTGTTATTGGTGATTAGAATGGGTAGAAGCTAGAAGGTAAGACTGAGATGTTCGTAAGGCTAAGCTTTTCTGCTCATCCATGGCACCTTTTCTCGTTGCAGATATCTTCCCCAAGAGATTCGTTTTCTTACAAATCTGGAGCACTTAGATCTATCATTTAACAAGTTGAGGAAGTTGCCAAAGGAGATAGGAAAGCTAGAAGCCTTGAGATCATTAAAAATAGCCAATAACAAACTAGTCGAGCTACCTTCAAGCTTGTCATCTCTTCTTAACTTGGAAACTCTTGATTTATCTAATAATAGATTGTCGTCATTGTGTTCTCTCAAACTTGACTCAATGCCTAACCTTCGGACTCTTAATCTTCAGGTATGTTCCTCATTCCCTATTCTACTTGATTCACTGATAGTTCTTGAAAAGTTACATACACCTTACACTGTAGTGAAAATGTATTATTTTAATGTCAATCATAGAATTGAAAAGATGACAGTTCTCCGAAAACAAGAGTTGCAAGTGTGTAGGTGTGTAGGTTATTGTCTGACTTTTCCGATAACATCCATGCATCTCTCATCAATATGGTGTCCTGACTCCTATTAAAATGGTTTTTAAATGTTTCACTTGTATGATCCTCATCTTTCATGATTAATGCATTTTTTATTTTCTTTGTGTGCTCACATTGTTATTTTGTTGCTTATTTATAATGTAGAGCCATAGTTTTAAGGTTAATGTTTTTCCTTGTCTGTTTTAGTGCAATAAGCTTCTCCACTGCTGCCTGATACCTCCATGGGTGCATTGTGATTTAGAAGGAAATGGAATCCTTAATTCCGACAGTTCCTCAGTCGAAATGGACGTAGTAGATGCAGAAATTCCAGATATCAGTAGAGAAGGTCTGGACTCATGTTTGTATATATTTTCATGTAATATAAGTAACAAGGACCAATGCTTAGCAGCATGTTCTTCTGACGTGTTAAATCCTTTGCGATTCTTCAGGATCACCTGATATCTCCAGCTGTCTTTCAAGCAGTTCCTCGTTGAACCGTAGACTCTTTGCTAAACGAAGGCAGAACAAGGAGCGGAAATATTTGAAACACAAATCTTCACATGGTTTTTTGCCTAGTAGCGCACTCAAGAAATTTGATGAGCGCTCCGTGAAAGCAGTAAAGGCAACTGGAAACTGTAACTCTGAAGATGCGCTTTCGCATGGTCCGGAATCAGTTGTAGAGGATGAATGTGAATCTTTGTGCCTGGATGACATGAGTAAAGATGCAACTGCAGGAGAGTATCAATGTGAAGACCTTGATGGGAACGTCAGAGACAGCAGTAACTCTCCAAAAAGCAGACTAGTTGTGGAAAGCTGTTCAGGCGCTCTCTCCAACCCCATTCCTTGTAACGATGGTGGAAATGAATGTCCAGAACATGAATCTATAAGCTCGTGTGACATAGCCAGTGAGCTAAGTATTGCAGCTTCTGGGGTTTCTAAGATAAAATCTAAAAGGAACAGCAATACAAGTTTGGATAATCATAAGCCGCACAAGCGACGAAACACTGTCCACAATTTGGATTTATCTTGGAAATTTAGCAATGATTCATTTTGTGGTATAGAGGACCATCTAGCTGATGGATTCTATGATGCAGGCCGTGATCGACCTTTCATGCCCCTTGAAGACTATGAGAAACATTTGGACCTTGACTCCCGTGAAGTTATTCTAGTGGACAGGTCATTAGTTGATGCAACTTCTTCTCAGCTAGTATAGATTATGTGACAAAAAATTCACTTTTGACTTCATTATGAAATTCTTACTGACTATTAAACTCAATCACCAGGGACAAGGATACAGAGTTGCATGAAACTTTGCAGCTCGCTCGAGCTTCAGTCTTTCGTCTGAACCAGTTAGCTTGTTCAATGAACTGCAAGGAACAGGACACCACGAATAATCTCCAAATTGCATCACTACTTGCTCTATTTGTATCAGACCATTTTGGTGGCACTGACAGAGACACTATATTGGAGAGGACCCAAAAGAATGTGTTCACCTCAGACTACCAAAAGCCTTTTGTTTGCACATGTGCAACTGGAAGTACTGTTTGCAATAGATCCAATAAGCGGGCTTCAAGCACATTAGAGGATGTTGATTTCAATGTTATTTGTGAGAAATCCCTTCGATCTATTAAGAGAAGACGAAATTCCATTGTAGTCCCTTTAGGAACCCTGCGTTTTGGTGTTTGTAGGCATAGAGCTTTGCTCATGAAGGTGAGAAGCTTCTCGTGGTAGTCTCTTCAGTTTGATTAAATTCTTGTGTTTACATTGATTATTCTAATTTGTGTGCTAACAAACTGTCAAATGTAGTATCTGTGTGATAGGATGGATCCTCCTGTACCTTGTGAGCTTATACGAGGCTACCTGGATTTCATGCGGCATGCTTGGAATGTAATTCTTGTAAAAAAGGGTGATTCATGGGTTCGTATGCTAGTGGATGCGTGCCGCCCACATGATATTCGGGAAGAAAGAGACCCAGAATTTTTTTCTCGGTAAGCTTTGGTTGCATAGACCATCAACAGTCATATGCCACACAATATGATATTTCTTATTCAGTGATTTTGATACTAGACATTAAGTAGCATGGAAATGACTAAATCACAAAACCAGTCTATCCATGTAGAACTTGATTTAGGAGACTAATGTCGGTATCCATGAATGCTCTCTATCATGTTGCCTTGGGCATGGTACGGCAAATTTAAACTTTTCTGGTTAGAAAATGTATAATAAATCTCCATCTACTTGTTGAAAAGTTCGAATTTAACAGGGGTTTTGTATGATGTAAAATAGATGTCCCTTTATTACTTTTTTGGTCAACTGTAAAGTGGCATTGATAGTGTGCAGCTGCAGCTTCTTACATGTTAAGTATGAACTTCAAAGTGTTTGCTTCTAGTAAGTCGTTATTGTTTCCTCTGTAACTAGAAAGTGCTTGCAGACTGTGATACAAAGTTGGGTCTTACTAAATAGCTTTTATTTCAGGTATATTCCTCTCAGCCGAAGTAATATACCGGATATGACCCAGATAGACTTTGCTGCACTCTCTGACTTATCTTCTCTCTCGGAAAGAAAGGAAGTTGAAAATATGGCTTCACGCTCGGTTTTAAGATGCAAAGTCGGTTCCCTCGAGGCTGTAGCAAAGGTTTGAGCTTAAATTCATGGTTGATTGTTGATTTAGATATCCTACTCTTCTAATGCGATTGATGTTTGGAATTTTCCAATCGCGTGTAATGATTATCTGCATTAAAATGTTATTCAATTGGACGAGAGAGTGTTTATGTTTTCAGATCTTTTGTGTATTTTGAACTTAATATGAGTGTTCTGCTGTCACAGGTTCGCACACTAGAAGTGAGTGGATCTTCAAAGACCGAGATCATGAATTTTGAGTATAATTGTTTAGGAGAAGTAAGAATTCTTGGGGCACTGAAGCATCCTTGCATAGTAGAAAGCTATGGTCATCAAATATCGTCCAAATGGACTCTGTCATGTGATGAAAGTTCAGATCGTCGAATATTACAATCTGCAATTCTTTTAGAGTACATTAATGGTGGATCGTTGAAGGTATCTGCTATGTGATTCAACTTAGTTAACTGATGTATTTGCTCTGGTCATTCTTTTGAACTTTTATCTCAATTGTTGTCACTTCACAGAGATACTTGGAAAAGCTTGCGTCAGCTGATGAAAGGCATGTCCCAGTTGAACTGGCATTATGCATTGCAAGAGATGTTGCTTGTGGGTTGGCAGAGCTTCATTCTAACCACATCATTCACCGTGATATAAAGAGTGAAAATATTCTTATTGATCTGGACGATAGGAAAGCTGATGGATCACCTGTTGTGAAGCTCTGCGATTTTGACAGGGCTGTGCCGTTGCGGTCCTTCCTTCACACATGTTGTATTGCTCATGCTGGGATACCTCCACCAGATACTTGCGTGGGAACGCCTCGTTGGATGGCTCCAGAAGTGTTGCACACTATGCTTGAAAGAAAGATATATGGACTGGTATACCAATTATTGCCGTTCTATTATTTTTTACAAAACGGAGTTGTTAAAAATTCAAGATGACAATCAACTAATGCATGTAATCCAATCTTAATTTCATCCGCTTCATTACACACGAGCGTTTTCTGTTAAGATTATTCAGGTTACTGTTAAGATTACACACGAGCGTTTTTAGAAGATGGATTGATTTGTAATTGTCAACAAATGCCGTGTGATTTTGTTTATTTAGTTGCTCATGGTGTGTTGACTTGTCTGGTTGTTTAATGCCTACTAAGATCTTTTTTCTCTTTATTCTACCGTAGGAGGCAGATATATGGTCATATGGATGCATGATGTATGAATTGTTAACTCTGCGAGAGCCCTACTCAGGTTTATCAGAATCCACAATTCATGACTCAATTCAGGTTAGCATCCATCCTTTTTCTCACGAACATCACCATACTGTGTATCCAATGTTATTACTTGTAACTGGCAGCATGAAACACTCACCCTGTAAAAGTTAGATCTGACCCGCCTTGTGTAGGCTGTTTGGGTTGTTTCTATACATAATTGGTCTCTTCTTGCTGTTCTCTTGAGCAGATGGGTCAGAGGCCAGAACTCCCAAAAGACATGCAAAAAACATTGCAGACACTAGAAGACCCTGCAATGGATCACTCAAGTTCCGAGGCTAGAAAACTAGAGATTTTACACTTTCTAGTGGATTTGTTTAAAAAATGTACTCAGAAAACCCCGGAAGACCGGCCGACTGCCCAGAACGTTCATGAAATGGTGGTGAGGCATATGGATACTAGGCCAAACTCCCTCAACCAGTAACATGAGTTAAATAAGGAAGCCGTACCGTGTACTATTGTTGTATCCCTGTAACTTATTCTATGTTTGAAAACATGGGCAATTCCACAATTTTTTTCTAACTATGCAAAAGACTAATTTCGGCCTGTCAGACTTGGTTTTCCTATTGAAGTTGTAACTTGGATTATTGTTGTACATATGTAAACGATTTTTCTCAAATGATGGAACATATGCTAAATAGAGAGCATGAGCCATTTCTATTAGGGTAGAGTACAAATGCTTGTTGGTGGCCAGTATAGTAATTGCTGTCTAATGTTCTGGTCTGGATGTGATAATAAGAATATGATGGACCAGGTAGCGGAGTAAAGCATTTACTGGTGGTATAGCTATAGACCCTAGAAACAAGGCGGACATGGACATGTATTGCTTTTTGCCTCATTCAGCTGACTGCATCAGTTTTGTAGCGTAGTTAATTATAGTGCCTTGGCTCTTTTCTACTTTTTTTTGTTTCCTTGGGTGGGTGTATACATTGGGGAACCAAACCAGAAAGCAGACACCTATGGGAATGGGATGGACCACTATCAATTTCTCAAATCTTGATAAAATATTGTCCGAAGAAGATAAGAGTGCAATGTATAAGCATCAGCATTTCATATGCAATAACAATCTGTCCCCCCTGATAAACTAGGCTATTATTGATGAGG
This sequence comes from Rhodiola chrysanthemifolia, assembly GCA_033675395.1. Classification (NCBI taxonomy): domain Eukaryota; kingdom Viridiplantae; phylum Streptophyta; class Magnoliopsida; order Saxifragales; family Crassulaceae; genus Rhodiola; species Rhodiola chrysanthemifolia. The sequence goes on from CM066207.1 coordinate 16,489,730, forward strand.
GGGGAACCTGTCATTATTATTCATTCCAATTGTATAAAGACCATTTTCCTTCACCGTTTTCTACAGTTGACTTACGTATATATTTCCTGAATGCTTAACTAGGCTAGGGAGGACTTATATGTCTAGCTTCTATCCTGTGCAGTGAAGCAAATGAAGTCGGCTAGGTAGGTAGCTGTGTCTGTGCAGCTAGCTGAAGCCCGATGGGCTGTGTCTATCCAGAAAATTTTTGGTGGTAACTTGAACATTTAAAACTGTCATGAATATTTTGATTTATGTTGAATGATATGTATATGCCCTTCAGATGCCCATGTCCCCTTAGCGTTTTTCATGTACCCCATAAATTCTTAGCTTTATTTTTTACATTGATTTCTAGTCTCTCCATATGTCCATGTACCCCTATATAAATGGATGATTTGTAAAGATGAAAATCAATGAGAATACAATATTCATCTTCTCTACTTTTCTCTCTTCACTTGTTATTCCTTCAATAAAATGTAATTTTCGCATCTCAAATTAGCTAAAGCTAATGTTAATACAATAACTGGTCCATCAAATCCTATTGAAGGATATGAAAGAGTATAAAAAGTGTTACGTAATGGTATACAATTTATCATAGAAAATGCAATGTTCTCAACTAGATAAAAAAAGAAACCTATTGAGTTTCAAAGATAAACACCGAAATGGTTATCATGTTGAGACAACAAATGAAAATGTGGTCTCAAAAAAGAAAAAAGTGAATCATACAGCTCTAGATTATATTATACTTTCATAAATCCAGTTGAATCATATTAGACGATCAACCAAAAATTCAATAGACCCGAAAAGTTTTCTTGTATGGCATGATTGTTGAGGTCACCCGGGTTCAGCAATGATGTGAAGAATCATTGGAAATTCACTTGGACATTCATTAAAGAGTAAAAATATTCTCTTGTCCAAAGATCTCTCATGTGTTGCTTGTTTTCAAGGATAACTGATTACAAGACCGTCTCCACTGAAAGTTGAGACTGAATATCCAACATTTTAAGAACAGATTCAAGGAGATATATGTGGGCCTATATTCCCATCGAGTGGACTGTTTCAGTACTTTAGGGTACTTATTGATGCATATACCCATTGGTCGCATGTTTGTATACTGTCCACTCGTAATATGGCATTTGCAAGACTGCTTGCTCAAATTATTCGATTACGCGCACAATTTCCAGATCATACAATTATGAAAATTTATATGGATAATGCCGGAGAATTTACATCATTGTCTTTTAATGACTGTTGTATGTCAATTGGAATTATAATTGAACATCTGGTAGCTCATGTTCATACTAAAAATGGTCTAGCAGAATCTTCTATTAAGAGGCTAAAATCGATAGGTAGACCATTATTATGCGATCAAAATTGCCAAGTTCTGCTTGGGGACATGCAATTTTGTATACTGCATCACTAATTCGTATAAAGCCAACTGCAAATAATAAATAGTCCCCTTGCAACTTGTTAGTGGCCAAGAACCAAATATCTCTCATTTAAGAGTTTTTGGGTGTGCAGTTTATATTCTTATATCTCCGCCCCATTGTACTAAGCTGGGACCCCAATGAAGATTGAGAATTTACGTGGGATTTGAATCTCCCCATTGTACTAAACTGGGACCCCACGATTTGCCGACTGTCAGTTTGAAGAGACAAATTTCCGTACATTAGGGGGAGATCAAATAAAGTCTAAACAAAAGACAAGAAATATCTTGGAATGCAGAGTCATTGTCTCATTATGATCCTCGTACAAATCAATGTGAACTAGAAGTTCAAAAGATTATCCAATTGCAAAAGGTTACAAACACATTACCAGATGCATTTACGAATGTTAAGACAGTGACAAAGTCACATATACCAGCTGTCAATGCTCCTTGCAAAATAAATCTTCTTGATGAAGATATTGGAAATAAACTAGCAAGTGAGTATAAAATACGACAGAAGCGTGGTATACCAGTTGGGTCCACGATAAAAATCCTAGAAAAAGAAAAGTTCAAGATAACTGTATTAATACATCAACCACTATTCCAAAAGAAATAGATGTGATACATGAAGAATCATCTCCAAATGATAATGAGATACCTGAAAATGATGACAATGACGAAATTTCGATCAATTATGTCATTTCAGGAAAATGATGGAATAGAAAAGAAATTATCGTGGATAATATATTTGCCTATGCTATGGCCCTGGATATCAAAGCGGAAAATGAGGATCATGAGCCAAGATCGGTTAATGAATGCTGACGAAGAAATGATTGGCCAAAATGGAAAAGTGTCATCGAGGCATAATTGAATTCACTTAAAAACGCCAAGTCTTTGGAAAAATTTCCCTAACACCTTAGAATGTCAAACCTGTTGGTTATATATGGATATTTGTGCGCAAACGAAATGAGAAAAATATGGTCGTAATATATAAAGCACGACTTGTAGCACAAGGCTTCTTGCAAAGACCCAGAATTGATTATAAAGAGACATATTCACCGGTTATGAATGCAACACAATAGAAACCCTAAGCTGAATATTCTCTCTGATTGAAAACTCCTCTTGCGTCTTTTCTCTTGTGCATTCTGAACGCTGTAGATTTTCATACACACATGAATGCGATAGAATCTCTTTGGTCAAAAACAATTTATAAAGACCAGCAAGACCGGGTCGAATCCAAAGGAGCAAGCCAAGCACATGCACTATATGAGATTTTGTTTCCGTTCGGATATTTTAAATAAAAAAATGCATAAAGTGTGTGTACCTAAATCCTAAATGACAAGTAATTAGAGATAGAAGATAGATAAAAGGAGTTTCGAGAGGTTACTCCCCTCCTTGGCATTTCTCATTAATCACGTACATAATATTCAAGCATTTCATGGTAGTCAAATAGTTTTGAACCTAGTTTAGACTAAGGTAGACCAACTTCCGTGTGAATCTATTCTTAGCCAAACCTTCTTAACTCGAACCTCACTCAATCGAGATTGTTGGTTTATTATATAGCATTCTCATCCTATGGTTGGGAGATAAATGCAATAGACATAAGCACTAGTTCACTTCAATCCCGTAGAATTTACTCAACATTAGAATCATGATTTATAACTAGCATGACAAGATTTGCCTAGATAGATAAGAAAATAATCGTACATTTCAAGATGGGAACCTCACCCTTACGACGCTATTGGTTCAAATTGGAAATGTACCTTAGAGAATGTGAAGCGGGCGGATTATTGAGATGTGGAGCAGCTGCTGGAGTGACGCGGGATGAAGCGAGGGCGAACAGGTACTGCGCAACGAGGATATGCACGGAGACGTGCTGGACAAGGGATTCTGCGACGAGCCACTGGATGCTAAAGAATTTGGGGTTTCTGGCGCGTGCAAGACATAAATTGTTATTTTTGTGCCAGTTTGAGCTTGAATTGCAAATTAATTTAGTTCAATTTTGACTAGTTTTGGTCAAAATTGGAAACAATATTATGGCTTAAAACGTTTAGTTTAAGCGAGGAGCCAGTTTAAGCGAGGAGCCAGCTTTAGCTCAGTGGAGCAAAGCGTCAGGCTGAACTACGACTTCGCTGGTTCAACTCCTTATCCCTTCACCTAACAAACGGGTATTACTAACTAACACTAACAAGTCCCCAAATAAATAAAAAAACGTTTAGTTTAAGCAAGCTGAACTAAATTCAATATTTTTTAATGAATTAAGATCGCATGAGAAGTGTGATCTTTGGTGAGAAATGAGAACTGTTAATGACCATTAGATTATTAATCTAATGGTTGTTATTCAACCCTAACTTATTCACACAATCGTCGTTTTAATTACAATTAAGGGTAAATTAGTAATTAGCTTAAACCTAATCGTTAATCAATCCGGCGGTGTTCGGCTGGCCACGATCGGAATGAGAACCTTCGTCATCGCTCATGGAACTGCTCGGAATAGGACAATTCGTCGGCATCAGTCGACACCAGTCGACGTTTGCGTTTTTGGAAAAGATGAACAGTAATCGGACTTGCCGCGCGCCCAGCCTTAACATTAGCGCCGCGCTCAGCCTTTACATTAACTTGTTAATGTCTACATTGGGCGCAGCTCACGTAATGTGAGCGTGGGGCGCGCGGCCGTGCTACGAATAATCTTTTGAAAAGCTACGAATTATAATTTATAATTCGTAGTAATTACATACAAAAATCGTAGTTTTCTATTTGGTACCTTTTCAAAGGATAATTCGTAACAATCATGTTTGGTCAGATTTAAAGAATAATTCGTACATTTTCAAAGGATAATTCGTAGTAATTATATACATAATTCATAGCTTTTCAAAGGATTATTCGTAGCATTTACGCAGTAATCCGCGCGTTCCACGCTCACATTAAGTAAGTCGCGCCCAAAAAAGACATTAACAAGTTAATGTAAACGCTGGGCGCGGCCTTAATGTAAAGGCTGGGTGCGCGACAAGTACAAAATTCGTCGGAGACGATGATGATGCGGCTGTGTATGCTCCGACAATGCGAATGTGGCTTTAAAGCATGCGATAACAATGCCGCTGTGTTCGTCTCCGACGATGCGACTGGGTTTCCAAAATTGATCCATCGGAGAAGGAATCGGAGTCTCGACGGCCGATGCGATTATTTTGGGTTAATTAGTTTGCCTAATTTACCATTTATGACTAATTAAACATTGAAATAATTACGAATTTAAAACAAAATCTATTTAATCTTAACCATTGATTAACAAAAAATTAATGGAATGAGATTAATTCTCATTTCTCACCAATATGACACTTCTCACCGGAATCGAACCCATCTTTTAATTATGTATTTTTAAGTTCAAATTTATATTTAATAGGAAACAAGATGTTTTCAATCATAATTTAAGTAATAAAAAAAATCATATTATAATATGTTTCATTCGATAAATAAGGTGAGGTACTCGATTTTTGAAACGCTGTATAAATGACTCACGTAACACGTCATAACCTTCAATAAGTTGTTCGCCCAACACCTCCACCCACCAAGGAAGTGCTGCGCCGGTGCACATACTCTTCAACTACGAACCTTACTCGGTGCTATTAGAGCGTCTGCACTGGTGTTAGCCAGACAGCTTCTGTTAGCCACATTGGCAAAAGAACACAAAGGTTTGATTCTAAAAAGTCACAGACTTTCTTATATGAGGATGATCTGTCTAAAGTCTAAACTAGACAACAACTCGTGCACGACCAGTCGCACGGATGATCATCATCAGCTACAATATACAATGAACACACGGGGCGGATCTCCCTCTATCTTAAATCTAACAATAGAACATTACTCGTTTCACGTTTTCCTTAAGAGCTGGCAGTGGCCGCACACCCTCAAAGGCCATCTTGGTGTTTTTCGTCACTTGATTACCCACACTGCCTGTTGAGCCGTTATCTTGTACTTCTGGTTCCAGGTAGAAGCGTGCCCTGAATGCAGCTAAATGCGCATAGTACGCTGGTGGAACTGCACAGAAGCCAACAAGTCCAACAAATCGTTAACTATTTTAGGGACGCAACTAATGCTGTCAGGTTATAACATCAAGGGCTAAATGAAATATTGAAACGAAACTGGATAGCATAAAAATGGTTGCAGCACATACCAACGGAGACGGAGCGCGTGCATCTAGCATAAGTATAGCACAGATTATTTGTCAATGACTGAATTCCATCTGCTGTGAAGTTGTTTTCATCCCACAGGACATGGTAGTGAGCCGGTCTGCTTGTACCCTGTCATTATGAAATAGCTAATCAGACAATATTTTGAGTGAATGTGCTGCTGAAAATAACAAAGAGATGGTGACAATTCTAAATCTTCTCTGATTCGGTTGCTTAGTGATATCAAAGACAATAAACCTCAAAACCAGCATAGGGTTCTTTGTATGCTAGTAAAATGATTACAGACACTGTGATCTGGGCTTTACTACACAAGGCGACACGTAGATGTAGCCTTGGCAAAATGGCAACTTTGGACAACCAATTGTAAAAATGCTTTAATATAAAAGAAGAAAGGCAAATAGAATATCATCTTGTTAAATGGCAGAGTTGACTGATATGGTTTTACCTGAATACCAGCGTGGCTGCAGAGATAGAAATCAAACTCAGTCGGGTGACAAATTTTAGTGTCAACCACAGTTCCTGTAGTTAAAAATAATATATGTGAAAGTGAGATGATAAAATTGTGAAATGATCAATGCAGCTGATAATTGAGGTTTAGTTATAGAAACTGTACATGACATGCATACCAGGTAAAACATTGCCACTCTTATCGGTGCTACTTCCATCCTTGTGGTTACTGGCGAAAAGCCTTGTATGGTGTCGTTTTTGTACAACAATAAATGTCACGGGTGGTTGATAATTGGGTTCCAAAGAAGCACAAGCCTGACAAACAACATTAATCAGAGGATAGTAGACTTAAGAACAAGGAAAAAACTCCGTAATATTTCCGAAACCAAATTACCTTCCGAATTGCATCCAACTCAAAGAGTAGAACTTGGTAAAATTGTCCTTCGCTCACACCGTCCCTGTTTGCATTTTACTCACAATGGTTAGTATGTTTTTATAAGGTGAAGATCACAGTTTTGTTGCAGAGTTTACATTGGGGGAAAAAAAACTCAACCTGTAAAATATAATTCGCAGTGGTTTTTGACCTGTTGCTTTCCTGAATGAAATTAGAAGATCTCTGCAACAATATAGAACAGAAAGAGATGGATCAAACAATATACGGCAAGATTTCAGGTATGACATATTAGTAATAGCAGTAGATGGGATTCCTCGTATACCTGATCATGCCACCATGCATTGTGCCGCGTACAGGATCATGCCAAGTCTTATAGAGGTCTTGTATGAGCTCCTGTCTGTGTGCTTGAGCACAAACTAACCCTGCATATTTTGTGACTTCAGGCCAGTCCTGAGAAGCTACTACCTGCAGTGACCATATGAGACAGATTGTGAGCTACGCGATGAACACTGAATTCATTGACAACAAGCAACTATTAATACGTCAAAGTATCTTACTGCCGCTATTGACGGGCTAGTTTCCTCTCCATTTTCAGGGTGTGTAACATCTGCTCCAAAGATTATTGTTGGAATATCACTGACTAGAGGTATTCGGCAACTTATTGCGTCCATAAGAACAGTGTTTCTTCCTCCCATCTGTGACAATTACATGCAAAACATATCAACTAACTCACTATAGCTGTTTCTTTTTCTAATTTACAAACAATATGATACGAAGCGCATCAGTTGCTCAGACAACACGAACAATAAATCCAGATATCAGAATAAAACCTTGACATTGATCTTCAAAGATACATTAGCCAAATATTGCTTGCTTATCTTGAAGACATGCTTTGTGAGACAGCATTGTGATATTAGTCCAAGATCAGTTTCACAAATCCTCTTGATGTCACCTGAAAAATTCCAGCGTTGTCACTATATTCCATGATCAGCACAACGTCAACCTATGATAAACAAAACATAATAATATGGTAGGCATACCATAAAGAGATCCGTTACTGTCTGGCAAAATAACTAAAAGAAGCTCCAACTCCTTGCCTTTAAGTTTGTTCATGGATGAATGATAAACGTGCTTCAAGGCTTTCTCGACTTGTTCCGGTCTTGCACTATAGACAGGTATTACTGGTTCTGAATTGAATTCCTACAACACCCCGTCAATTTTAGAACCAAATTGCACCCAGAAAATGTGAGACAAAATGAAATGAGAAAAAATTACCATGCCGGACACTTGACACATCTGAGCTAGTTCGTTACAAAATCCACGAGCAACATTCTCCTGAACACTCCTTGAGAAGTTTATGCATGCCCATCGAGTGACAGTCATCCCGTTGATCATTTTCTGGTTCAGTCAAAAATAGACAAATTAACAAGCCAAAGACTTCAATATACAGTGTGAAGTGAAGTGAAGTGAAGTGAAGTGAAACCTTGTTCATCATATTCCACTGGCCAACTTGGGGCAGACAATCCTTTTCTTTCCCATTGTCATTATATTTCAACTGTATACAAGGGTCCAAACAGTTATTATCAGAAAATGTTATAATTTAGAACGACTGGGTAATGTGGATGAGTTGTACCCAAGGCGCGGGTAGTATCCTAGCATCTATAGAGGCTAGTTTGTCACTGATGTTGAGTCCAAACTCCTGAGCATATGGATCTTGATTATAGGCATTCTGCTGAACTGTCTGTTGGAAGTAGTTAAAGTTAAGAATGCTTCATATTTAAAATAATTCAAGCGTTGATAAAGACCACAAGCAATCTAAGCATCATAAAAGATGGAACTCACAAGAATCTTTATTCATGTTATACATGATCTTAAAAAAAAAATACCATGTCAAGATGACATAACAGGCATCTAGATCATCCTAATCATTTACCTGCAGAATATCATTCTCTCGATCCCTAGGCCTTTGGCAAGTTACTTTCAGGAGGGCGGTGATTTGCTTTTCATTTAACCTCTTTGTATATCGTTGGCCCTCAACAATTTTGCAAGCCTGGAATCCAAAAACTATTAATTTTGCTTTGCAGAAAAGTTACACAACTTACATATAATTAATAAAATTGGGACATGCTGACAGGTCATGCCTACCTCCATGGGTAAGTAATTAGCTTTCTTTTGATTTCCAACTTGAAGGCACGGAAGATGCGTGTGTTGAATAGTAAAACCATACATCTCCTGGAAGTATTCAACAACAGACTTCATGGTTGCATTTTCATCAACAGGGAACCTAGCAATCATTAAATACTCGAAATAAGCTATGTAGTAAATGAGTAAATGAAATATACAGGGACATGTGATGCAGTACACAAACACTGTATTTAACCAATGAACTTACACCAAATCTCTTGTGGGTTGAGAAGTTATCCCAGTTACACGATACTTCCTCCTAACATTTCCCCTATGAGTAACTTCAACTTTAACTCCTCTCAGAGCCTTCTTGACCTGAAGGTTGTACACTTCCGTAAAATAGTACCGTATAAGGTTGTACTCGCCCTTGAAATAATGGATACCGTACCTTGACACGATCTGTATCTGACAATGGTCTTGAAAAAATGCTTTTCCCTATCAGTTGATTTACATATTCTAATACAGGGAGAGGCTCTATGAATGCAGCCGAAGACATATCTAAACAATTAGGAAACACAAAAAAAGTAGAAATCAGAAACATCGCCACATACTAGGAACAACATGAGAACCCATTTCAAATTCATCTGGCTTTAAAAGTAACCTATATTCAGTGACAGCCCCATCTGAGTGGGCCTTATGCTCTGGTAGAATCCGCACCAAGACTCTAAGCCTTCACCAAGCCTTTGTGGTCTTCTCAAGTCTGGTGAAAAGAAAGATCTTCCAATTGGACAATACCTACAATATAACGACAGTGTTTATCAGCTAGGAAGGTGGAATTGATATCTGGTCCCTACTCGTAGATAATATGACCGCAATTTGGAATCGGTCTTATCAGATCATGGTACCTCCTATTCGAGAGTTCCCTCAGCACAATGTCAAGAATATGAATGGCCTCCTGAGGAGCATCAGCTCGCTTTCCAGCTAGAAACTGGCCTAAATGAAACAAGTTCGCCCTCGCAACAAACCTTATTACAACTTTGTAGTCCTTCACTCTTCTGAAACATTGTAAGAGAACCCAGTTAAAGACAAAGCCGTATGGCCAAGAAAATAGTGAATTTACTTTGATATGTCACTTTTAGATGTCATCACTTCCCAGTTCAGCAATGTAGCTCCCTAGATGCACCATGGAAAATTCAATATGTTGACAATTAACAATCCAGGGTCCCCCATTATAAGACGTCAAACATGAATATAACATGTTACCTGGGGCTATTGCTGCCATCATCCTCATCAACTAGCTTAATATTGAACTCCTTGCAGACAAAAGGAAGTTCACCAGCAGTGTAAAGGCTCTTTCTACCATCATACACAGGCAATCTCTTACCCAAGTCAGATTCTTTGTACATTCTTACTAATTCTGCTATGATAGCTCTATTCACAGTGTTTGACATAACTTCAGGAGTAATTGTGACCTGCAAGACAGAGCGTGCACTAATTAGCAGCCCCTACAGCAGCAGGAAGAACATATTAAAATGATGTTTTTGCCACATTAATGTGTTATTCATAACTGTAGTGCACAGCATGTATTTATTATCAAGTCAACAGTGTGTAGAAACAAGCATCATGGGCATCACTTAATGAAGATATTACTTAAAACAGCTGATGGACACGAGAGCTAGATCCAGTGCCATAATGAAAATAATATATACAGAGAAAGTTTGAAGAGCTTACATCATACTGGTGTAAATCCTTGTTTGGTAACTGAGCGATGAAATGATTTGCCTTGACTATGCATTTAGTCCCTGCTTGCCCATAACCTGGCCTGCGTGCCAGCGTGACAGACTTGCTAGAGGAAGCAAAACCAGGTTCTTCTAAACTTTGTTGTGTGCCACTAAAGTTTACAGGCCCTACAGCTTCAAAAACTTCAGTTGGGTGCACCGCTCCAGGTTTATTGGCCAGTGTGCAAGGCCTCGAACTGGGTGGCAATTGGACCTCACCTTGATCTGATTTTCTGCCTCCTCTTCCTCTTCTCCTGCTCCTATTTCTTTTGGGAGGTGAGTCATTGTTGGGAGGTTTAGTGTTCTGGATTTCTTTGGAAGGTGGACCCTTCCCATTTGGCTGTGACTTCAGAGGTGGACTAGGGTTCTGTAAACCTGGTCTAAAGACAAGGTGCTGCTCTGAACTCTCCTTCATTTGCCTTATAGGCATGGTGATCAATAGATGAGTGAACTAGCAAACTCAATCTGGAAGTAGGAAGCACAATGATTTCTCCAAAGGAAAGTGTTTAGGTTCCTTGTGAATCTTCACAAATAGATCTTCACTTGAGCTTTGCACTGTACTACAAATCCCAAAACAGCTTAAAACCATGTCAGTAAGATGCCCAACCAAACTTCCCAAAAACATGAGGCATTGGATACACACAAAAGATGACAAGGAAACCAAACTCCCTCTTAGGATCACAGTATGGGCAAAAGAAATTACTATTCCTTGGAAAAGTTAAAACTGAAATCCCCATATCAGTTTTGGCAACAATAAAAAAACACACATTAATTTCACCAGATGAAGCAGCCATATAAACAGATACAGATGTAGGCCCACTTAAGCACATCAAAATACTAGAACTTGCAGCCAAGATTAAGATGTAGCTATCAAATGAACGGCTTAACACTTTAAATCTTGAGCTATGAGCTACCCGCTTAATTTTAATTAAACAGTAGGAAAAAGGGAAATCCCCAGAAGATACAAAGGGATCCCAACAGGCTGTCCCTTGCCAAAATTGGACAGAAATCAGAGGGGAAATTAGTAAACTCAGGAAGCTAAAATCCAAGATTTCGTCACATTTTCCTGGCACCCCAATTTATGAACTGCAGAGTCAATACAAAAACAGCATATATATAATAATGAAGTAAAATCAGCAGAAGAAGAAGAAGAAGACACTCAGAAACCAACAAAAAGAAACCCAGAACGAATACAAAGAAGAAGAATATTAAGCAATCTGAAAAACACCCACCACACACAAAAGAAAATACAACATACATTGAAATAAAGGAAACCCATGCCTCAGTGAGTCACCACAGCAGCTAGCAGTTCCAGTCGGTTGGGGTTGTTCTTCTTCTCTTCAAAAATGAAACTGAAAAGAGATGGAGGGAGGGATATGGTTGAAATGATGAAGTGGAGGATGGGGCTGATGCTGAGGATTTCTTTCTTTATACACGCATGCAGTAGCTTTTGGCTATTTTATGGAAGAAGATCACGTGTAAAGGAGGAGGAGGGGGGGGCTAGCCAAGATTGAAAGCTTTAATAGTTAAATAGAGAAAGCATTTTGCGTGTAAAAATGGAGTCTTTATCGATTTCTTGATTGTAGGGTTTTGGGTTTTGGTGAGTGGGTGGGGTTTTGTACTGAATGCGCACACATGACACAGGGACGGCTGACTGAGTGAGACCAGCAGCCAGCAAAAGAGGTTCATAATTAATAAACAAAGCGACTCGACGAGATTTTGAATTGTGTAATAAATTTTTTATATGATTAAAATATGTCTTTATGAAAGAGAGAGAACAAAAAAAGAAAAAAGCAATCATACATTATTATTACATCCACAGGAAAGAAGAATAATTCGAAGTTGCAGTCGCCTCTTATCTGTCTACTATATCTATCTACCACCTCATCCTGCATAGTACGGATAAAGCTTCAAAGCTGTTTTTTTGCACAATATATTTCTTTTCTTTTCTTTTTTTAAAGAAAAATAGATTATTTGTTTCAAACACGTAATAGGCCCGAACACTAATTTTAAACTAAGAAAAATTAATTTTCCAAAATATAGGTTAATTTCTTAAAAAAGAATAGTTAATGTCATTATTAGCATGCCACTCAATCACGTGAATCCCGTTGAAAATAACCTGATGACCTCATCATAAATTCTTAACTTATTGAATCCATTTTTTTTAACACCAATAGACATTTTTATTGTGTCATTATATACGAAATTCACATGATTGAGTTCGTAATTTAATTACGGTGAAGCTACGGTGCTCGGTAGGGGTGGGCGCGATGCGGTTTAAGAGTAAACCCGCAACCGCATCATATTAACTGATTTGTAAATTTTGTAAACCGCATTAGAAAAGTTAAAACCAAATATGCACCGCACAACTTTATTTGGTGCGGTGCGATGCGGTTTGGTTTAAAAATCGATTTTCAAAGTTTACAAAAAAAAATTGTAAGTTGCACAAGAGAGACTTCTTCTTTCAAAGTTTTTAAATTCGGAGCGGTTTTTGCCCGCCCCTATAAACAATGTTGAACAATTCATATGAGAAAATATGAACAAATCAAATAATATTGATATAAACACCTTTTTTAGTTCGTAACTGAATTTAGAGCAAACCATAAAAATATCAGGAAGATAAGAAGTAACTTAAATTAGAGGATTGTCAAAACCCTAAACAACAACAAGTACATAAGAGGCAACTGAAATCCAATTAATTTTTGAACTAAAATATTTACAGATTTAATAATTCAAGAATGAAGACAAGACCAAACCGACAACGATCGAGACTCTCGTGGCTTGGCCGCTTGGGGAAGAAGAAGATATGCTATCCCGAAGAACAAACTACGGAACGAGGAAATCAAATTTGCACTTGTGTCATTACGGCTTAGTTTTAAATTGGACTTGGGCCTTAAATTTTGTTTTTGTTTTTTTGGTAATAACTTTGAATTTCTAATTATTTAGTTATTTAATTATATATGCGATGCGGTGCGGTTTAAAGCGGGTGGTTTGAGATGTGGAACTGCTTCCGCAGCGGTATATTCGGTTGCGATGCGGTTTTTAACAAATATGTTTTTTCCAAAAGCGGTGCGGTTAACCAAACACATTTTTGCGGTGCGGAGCGGTTTTTTCCCACCACTAGTGTTCGTTGTTCGAAAATTTGTCAATTTATTTCTATTTTGCACTTTGATTATAAAAATCGATAGTTTGGACCTTCAATTAGAAAAGATCGATAATTCGGAGCAATAACTTGTACTTCTTCCTAGTTCCTAATATAGATGATATAGCTGTATTTTGAAACATGGCAAAAGGTGGAAAACTGAATGCTAGTTTATTTATGTACATAATATCAACTTTCAAAATTTGATGGTTGCACCTCGCATGTTGTTTGTTGTTGCAAGTTGATGTTTACGAGGAGTGTCACAACAGCTTTCCTTGGTGCGTGTCATAATCGGATTTTCTGTATTCCAATTTAAACCAAAAAAGTAATGCATGCGCTGCCTGCCTGCTTGCCTGCCCTATTTTATGTTTCCTTTGTCTCAACAACTGAAAATGAGCTTTGGTAACGGTCGACTACCTAAACAACCATGCGACCAGAGGCCGAGCGAGGAATTCAAAACTAGCAAGGGTGTACCCTTTTTTTTTCTTTTTCTTTTTTTGTAAAAATCGTTAAAAAAAATTCATAACCGTTCAAAAAAAATTCATATGAGGATATAAATTGTCACCATAACACAATATACAGAACTAGCTAAATTTTATATATGAAATAAAAAATAAAATAATGATAAAAAATACAAGTAGCTCAATTCTTTATAACATCATCAGACAATCAAAGAGACATATTTTTTTGATTGCGACAATAATCAAAGACACATTTATTCACAAGCAGAGACGGCTTCAGGGGGTCCCGGGGTCCTAGGACCCTCCTCCGTTTCTTCGAATTTCTATCAACTAGTTATCTTCAGTCGATATTTTCATCGGCATAACCTTTGAATTTCATCTTGATGTAACAATGAAAGTTTTAGAACGTTCAATTAGCTTTCTAACCATATATAGATCATCTTCAACGGATATAGGATGAGGCATTTGTGAGCTCCAGAAGATTGACCGATCATTAGCAACTTCAATTATATAGTCCATTTCGGCTTAGTTTTGAGTCACCTTAACGTTTGATTTGAATTTAGGTGTAATGACGCGCGTCGTCTGACGCGTCAAACTTATTATTTATAATTTCCTGCTATAAACTAGTAAGTGGCAAGCAGGGTCGAACCCAAGGGAACTGGTTGTTGAAGTTGTAACTGAAAAACAATTAAAATGGGGTTTTGTGAGCAAGTATTGTAAAAGCACAAGAGAAAATAACACGAAGAATTCAATCAGAGAGAATATTCAGCTTAGGGTTTCTATTGTGACATGTTTATCATCGACTGCTAAATATCTAATTTCATGTTTCTAAGTGTGGTTATTCCGGGAAAGGCAATAACCCTATTATTCCGGGAAAGGCAATACTCCACAATCTAACTCGGAAAAGTCGTTAGACTTCTAGTTCTCTTAAATCTAATAATCCGGGAAAGGCATTATTTAATCTAGGTGTTCTTACTCGTCTTTACGGGAAAGTCTCAAACGAGTATTAACGATAGGAACTGAATTGTTCGGCTAAGCTTTACGAGAAAGTCTCCACTTAGCTTCACAATTCAATCCTTGAAATCAAGCACAAGAACTAGAGAAACAAGAAATTGCATTAAGTGAAAAGCTTCAAAACATAAGTCACAAAATACGAAACCCTAAACTGAATTAAGAGTTTAGCTACTCATGGCCATAACAAAAACAAAAGTATTTTTGTAATGAAAGCAATAGAAATTTTTTCTCTTTGTCGAAAGCTTGCGTCTTCTCCAGAGCCGTCTTGATCTTCGTAGAATATGTGATGATTGGAACCCTAACCCAAACATCTTATTTATAGCAAAAAGTAGGGTTTCCATGTCTGATTTTTGGGCTTGATTTCCAAGTTTCGGCCTGCTGACGTCATCAAAACGCATGCTGACAGTAGCGACCGCGTTTCGCCTTGACATTACCACCGCGTTTCGTTTTGACATTAGCGTTAACGCTAAGTGTCTATACGAAACGCGGTACACACTGTGTTCATACTTCGGCTATTTATTTGACCATCTAAATGACCTCGGATGCTCTCGGTGTGAACTAGAGAGTTGTAGGGAATTGAGTTAGCTACGCGACGACATGTGACTCGTATTTTCTGAGCAGTGATCCATTCCCAGCGCTCCGTTGAACGTACGAAGGTCTAATCTGTCATTGCGATGTTTTCGGCATGAAATGCCGTCTTTTATGCATGTTTCCTCCTAGAGCTTCCGAAACACCTGAAATGCAAAACAACACTAAAAAGTAACTACTCGCATAATAAAGTGTCAAAATAAACGGGTTTAGTTGATTCGACGAGCCGTATAAATACGACTCCTCAAACCACCCCACACTTAAACGTGTTCGTCCCGAACAAGAACTAAGTCATAGAACGAAAGCAAATATAACACCACAACTTCTTCGACGTCCTGGATAGATGCTACATGAATATGAGTTGCTAGTCTAGACTCGCTTTTCTACGCATAACTCAATCGCTACTAAAATCATCACGCTCAACACAGAATTAACTTGATACATGTTACCTTTGAGCTGAAATTCAAACCAATTCAGATGAATGGGAGATAGTCCTCTTTAGACCCATGATCTACATTCACTGTTCCGACTCTAGCTATATGGTTATACTTCATTTCTTTCTCCTGCACGTGATTCATTCGAGCTTCAAGGTTTTTGAGCTTTCTTTCTTCTTTTGTTGGGCAGCTTTTGTAGTGACTTTCTTTGACCTTTGGCTCTTGATGTATGAATGATGTACTTCATTTTCTTGTATAAAACTTCACAACGTGACTGATTTTTTTCTTGAGCTTTGCTCCTTTATTGTGAATTGCTTGTCGTTTTTTCTTCTTTTCTTTTAAAGAAGGTCCAATCATCGCCCGCGAGCATATGGAAATACCTCCCCGCTCTTTCTCATCCTCGACCTTTTTGACGCGAGTCAAGATGAGGGTCACTCACCTCTTCCCGGTTACTTCGGACTAGAGATAGGACGGTCTGTTTTCCCGTCCCGCCTACCTACATAAACGCTGCAGTGGCAGAGCAAACTCTGAACCAATAAGTCTCGAAGTGCTAGCCTCCACGAAATCCACATAACCATATAACTCGAAATTCGGTCCTCTGAATGCTTCGTCAAGTCTCTCTAGGACATTTCTATCAACTCCACATCCCTGTTTATCTCAACTCAAAAGAACACGTAGTAGGTTAAATTCACATGTGAAAGCACAATTCAAATTTCACGAGAGGAACGCATCTAATCAGCATCGTCTGTTACACATCATCAAAGTTCAATACCGCATATCCAGGAAATAGAGAGAAATTCATACTTTCAAAAAAAATTAAAGGGAAACATGCAGACACTATGCAGGTGCAAGAAAAATAAATATGCTGACACAACAGACAGATCTCCCACCCCACACTTTTGAACTAAGCCGTGTCCTCACGGTACGACTTAAATTCAAAGACACAATAATGCAAGACGGACAAACGTAAGGAAAAACAAATAGAGAATAAAAGTGAACAGGCACTCCCCTCGTTTCGTCGCGTGATGGTGAGAATTCTGGTCAAACGAGTCGGTCAACGCTGGTCAATGGTCCACCGCGTCTTCTTCAGACTTTACGTACCGCGTCTGATTAAGACGTTACCTTGATGTCAACACCAAACGCGACCAGTTAATGTTGAGGGTTGACGCGATCTGCACTGAGTTGCACCTGTTTTCTGCATGAAAAACATCTCTTTTCCCAAAAGACAATGTATAAGACATGAATCAAGACTCAAACAAACATAAAATGAAATAAAAAACGAGAAAAGCAAAATTTTTATCGGGCTGCCTCTCTGCGAGCGCCTTTGTTTTACGTTGTTGGCTCGATGATACCTCTTTATGGATCACAAGTTAGGATCCCATGGGCGAGTGAGGTCAAACTTCGCCTCATCGATTCCTTCAGTCTGCCCAAAGCCCTCGTGGAATGGTGTGCTCGTGTCTGCTCTCCATCGATCAGGCGGGTTCGCCTTCACATCCTCTCGAGTCTGCGAAGACACTCTGCTCATAGCTACCTCTTTTGTCGCATGTCTAGCCTCATCTGGTAGGTCAGGAACTAGGGCACCAAGATATGATGTGTTCACTATGTCCGGTGGTTTCTTCGTGCTCGGGTGGTCTCCGTCCTCATAGATATAAAAATTCGATGTCTGGCCACCAAACGCAAGTGACAACAAGCCTGTGTCCATGTCAATCTTGGTTTTGGTGGTGAAGAGGAACGGACGTCCCAAGATAAGTGTCGGAGGATCATCATCTCTAGCGTCTCCCATCTGCAAAACATAGAAGTCTGCAGGAACAGCAAGATCTCCAACACTGAGGGTTAGGTTATCAAGCAAACCGACCGGACGAACACATGATTTATCTCCTAACTCTATTAACAACTTAGGCGGTTTCAGCGGACCGAGTCTCAAAGAGTAATATAAGGAATAGGGCATAGCATTAACAGCAGCACCTAGATCGATCAAACAGTGGTGTATAAGAGTCTCCCCAACACCACAGGTGACTGTGAAAGCACCTGGGTCCTTACACTTTCCAGGCGGTGTCTCTTGACTCGTAGCAAGTGGGCACTCCACCGTTGACTTCTCCGGCTCATCCTTTGCCTCCAATCTGCCTTCTAGCTCATCCTTCTCGATCATATGGTCTTTAGGAGCTTTTGCCTGCATAGAAAACGAAGGAAAAGGGTCAGTTCTGGCTTGTGCATCAGTGGCGACCGCGTCTGCAGTAGACGTTATGGCCGCGTCTGGATTAGACATTATGGGCGCATCTGCTTCAGACATTAGCGTCGAGCTAATGTCTATTGCAGGCGCGGTAAGCACTGTTTCCTACTCGTTTTCTTCATTTTCTGCACCCGATTCGTCTACCACTACCAATGTATTGATGTTCCCTCTCGGATTAGGCACTGTCTGCGATGGTAGCCTCCCCGGATCTCTCTTCAGCTCGGAAACTGTCTGGGCTAAATTAGACATCTGCTTAGACAGCTCTGCTAACGTTTAATCGTTCTTCGCCTGGTTCTGCTGCATGGTAATCGCCAACTCCTTCACCACATCTTCCAGAGACTTGCTGGAACTCTGATGGCTAGGGCCGGCTTGATTGTAGCTCTGTCCTCGCTGCTGATACTGATTCTGATTATTGTAGTTGCCCTGCTACTGGCGATACAGTGGCCGATAGTACTGCTGCAGCTGAGTTTGCTGGGGTGCGTGATTGTTGTAATTATGAAATTCACCCACTGCATTGACGTTGGCCTGTGTATCCTCCTGTAGAGTCGGGCAAGCATCTGTCTTATGATTGGTCGCACCACAAAACGCACAAGGCTTTATCTGGACCGGCTGCTTCATTATGAGTTTCTCCATCATCTCTTTCATCTGTTTCAGCTCCTCAGTCATCGAGTGAGTTGGGGTCCCAGCCTTTGCGACGTTCCTAGTCCTGCTGAATTCATCTTGCTTGCTGGCCTCTTCTCTGAACCTAGCATTTTCAGCCACTTCCGCAATCAAGTTCCTCACTCCAGCTCGGGATAAATTCATGATTGTGCCTCCAGCTGAGGCATCAAGCAACATCCTATCGAGTGGCCTCAACCCATCCAGTAAATACTCGATTATCAGCTTCTCAGGCACTCCCAGGTTGCAGCAGCTCTGTTTCTAGGGCGTTGAATTTCTCCAAATAGTCGAGATCCCTGCCTGATATCCTGTAGCTGCTTGTGAACCTGCATTGCCTTGGCAGCTGGGTAGTACTTGGCCAGGAACTTCTTCTGCATTTGGTCCCATGTCCTGATGCTACCTGGAGGGAGAGACAAAAACCAAGCATTAGCAGCGTCAGTTAAGGAAAAATGAAAAGCTTTTAATTTAGAGTCCTCCACTGACACTCCGTATGGTCGGAGAGTCTGGCAGATGCCATGAAAGCTCTGCAGATGCTTGATGGCTGACTCTCCTTGTCGTCCTGAGAACTTAGGCAGATGGTGCACTACTGCAGTCTTGATCTCTATTTCAGCTAGTTCTGGCCCTTCGTCGATACACCACGGCTGATCCTGAAAGTAAGGAGCAGACAGCTCCTTCATGGTAGGCTCGTAGTAGTATTCTTCATCGTCTTCGCCTCCTGTGGATTGGCGGCTGCGGTCGTGGCGGTAGAGGCGGCTGCCTCGCACCAGCACCATTCTGTGCAACAAGAGCCCTCTAATTCAGCTGTCGAGCTTGCCTGACTGCAAGGTTGCGAGCACGGACGAGCTGCTCCGGATCCTCATAGAATGGAGGTATTTCGTTTTCATCAATCGGGGCGATCACGTTGTTGTTGTCATCACCAATCTGGCTACCTGCACGAGACATTGCGAACAAGTAGCGAAGCACAAAAAATAACTAAATAAAATAAAATAACAGAAAATAAAAACAAAAAGAAACAACTTCACCGAAGAGCAGCTCCCCGGCAACGGCGCCAAAATTTGACGCGCGTCGTCGGACGCGTCAAACTTATTATTTATAATTTCATGGTATAAACTAGTAAGTGGCAAGCAGGTCGAACCCAAGGGAACTGGTTGTTGAAGTTGTAACTGAAAAACAATTAAAAGGGGGTTTTGTGAGCAAGTATTGTAAAAGCACAAGAAAAAATAACACAAAGAATTCAATCAGAGAAAATATTCAGCTTAGGGTTTCTATTGTGACATGTTTATCATCGACATCTAAATATCTAATTTCATGTTTCTAAGTGTGGTTATTCCGGGAAAGACAATAACCCAAGTATTCCGGGAAAGGCAATACCCACAATCTAACCTGGAAAAGGCGTTAGACTTCTAGTTCTCCTAAATCCAATAATCCGGGAAAGACATTATTTAATATAGGTGTTCTTACTCGTCTTTACGGGAAAGTCTCAAACGAGTATTAACGATAGGAACTGAATTGTTCGGGTAAGCTTTACGGGAAAGTCTCCACTTAGCTTCACAATTCAATCCTTGAAATCAAGCACAAAAACTAGAGAAACAAGAAATTGCATTAAGTGAAAAGCCTCAAAACATAAGTCACAAAATACGAAACCCTAAACAGAATTAAGAGTTTAGCTACTCATGGCCATAACAAAAATAAAAGTATTTTTGTAATGAAAGCAATAGAAAATTCTTCTCTTTGTCGAAAGCTTGCGTCTTCTCCAGAATCGTCTTGATCTTCGTAGAATATGTGATGATATTGGAACCCTAACCCAAACATCTTATTTATAGCAAAAAGTAGGGTTTCCAAGTCTGATTTTTGGGCTTGATTTCCAAGTTTCGGCCTGCTGACGTCATCAAAACGCGTGCTGACAGTAGCGACCGCGTTTCGCCTTGACATTACCACCGCGGTTCGTTTTGACATTAGCGTTAACAATAATGTCTCTACGAAACGCGGTACACACTGTGTCCATACTTCGGCTATTGATTTGACCATCTAAATGATCTCGGATGCTCTCGGTGTGAACTAGAGAGTTGTAGGGAATTGAGTCAGCTACGCGACGGTATGTAACTCGTATTTTATGATCAGCGGTCCATTCCCAGCGCTCCATTGAACGTCCAAAGGTCTAATCTGACATTGCTTTCGGCATGAAATGCCGTCTTTTATGCATGTTTCCTCCTAGAGCTTCCGAAACACCTGAAATGCAAAATAACACTAAAAAGTAACTGCTCGCATAATAAAGTGTCGAAATAAACGGGTTTAGTTGATTCGACGAGTCGTATAAATACGACTCCTCATGTAAGCATAGACATGTAGCTCTTGCCGTTAACTTAATGGTCTAGGTGATCAATTTTCCAAATGGTACTCCGGTCACTCGTTTAAAGGGTTGTAAAGTTGCTAAGGTACACTTGTTAGGCGACCTTAGTTGATTATGTTTTCAGCTGGTTTAATGTCGGATTTAGATCTTAATACCAACTAAAGAGTCGTAGGCTATTAAATTATCTTTCCAATGACATATGACTCGATCTGATAGGGTAACAGATGTCAATTTTATGATCTCTCAAAGTTAGGTCGTCGGATATGAATTTGACTGTAATATTTACTTTAAAACAACTTATATCGTCAAACATAAAGAATATATACATGATTTTTTGTGTGCCAAATCCAAGCGATATCCATATTCCTCTATGAAATTTTTTTTAGGAACCCCCTCCTGTAAGGCTCTGGATCCGCCACTATTCACAAGTTACGTATAAGCTCTCAAATTCAGTATGTTGTGGAGATTTAATTAGACAAACAAATATGATTATTATGTTACTTAAGTAATTCTAAAGCACCAAAATACTGTAGTTCAAGTGTGTAGGTTTTCCGAGGAGGCAAAAAGGCGTGACCGGTTGGCATGTCCGCCTGGCGCCAAAAGAGCCCAGGTTCGAAGTCTTCCTCCCCCTCTAACTCCAAACTAACCACTAACCCCCAATCAAAAAAATAAACAAAAGTGTGTAGGTTTTGGTTTAGTATTCAATCATAAAGTTTCAAAAATTAAAGATTCATTTCATATCTAATGGAAACTCGCGATCAATGTGGGATTTTAGGTACGTCCTAAACGTAAATGAACTTGAGAAAAAAAAAGGTCCTTATTCAATAAGAAAACTTAAGTTAAAATCTAGCAATGTTAGAAAATTATCAAGTTTTTCCACGAACTAGTTTACTTATTTCTTTTTAATAAGTGTAAATATTGTATTTTTTAGCTTATTTGATAACTAAGTTTTATGTAAATCAAACGGTTAGAAAACATGAATAATCATCAACAAGGGTGCGGTCAAGGGGTTGAGTTCTTTGCCTTGCATTCACAAGGTCAAGGTGTTTAGCAAGAACGGACCCAGTAATTTGGATAGGAGGTGACGAACAAAAAAATATTTTGTATTATAAGAAAATATACCATTGTTCTATGTTAAAATAAAGAGCGTCTTGTTTCCAAATCACGGAAATAATCTATTATTGAATCCGTGCTAAACATTTTTGCTATTTCTTTTTCAATGTTGACAACCAAGCAATGTGATAAGAAATCATCTTCCATCTTCTTGTGAAGTGCATTTTTCACTATATTCATCCTTGAAAAAGATCGTTCAGCGGTAGCAGTGGAAACTGGAAGAGTCATAATAAGAGTTATCACCTTGTATAGCAACGGAAACATGTTTGATTTTCTTGTTCTCGTAAACCATCGACATAGTTCAGAAATTTCGGTCAAAGTGTTAAACTCAGGAAGTTGTCGGACTAGCTCAAAATGTTGAAGGTCCATGCGCAGCGATGTCCTTTCATCCTCATCGAAGTCTAATGGATAAAATTTCTCTACCAGTTTGCATTTATCATCGACTCTAAGTGTTGTACGCAACCCTTTGGGATCTAAAGCTGAAGAGATAATGATCAACTCCACACTGTCATTATTGAATCTGTTGTTGAGTTCTTGCAATTGAGAATCTATCACTGTGTAGAAAATATCAACTCTATAATACTGCTCCACCATGACTATATTTTGTTGATGAGAAGCTCTTCTTCTTGTCTCATGATGAGTGCTAAAATCAGCAACTTCTATATTTACTTTTTCACAAAAAGTTCTCACCTTTTCAACTAATTTGCTCCATCCATCATCTCTGAGCTTTTGAAGAAGCGACTTTGAAGTCGAAACAAGTGACATAGCATTCAAAATATCTTGAGATAGAAGCTGCAAGGCATTACAAAGGCAACTCGTAATGTCTAAAACTTCTCTCATCAGATGCATAATAAAGACAAAATAAAAAGAAGTCATCGTCTCATGAACCGAACTTGCTTCACCACGTTGGCTATAAGTATTTCCATCTGATTTGATAGTCATTAAAACTTTACATGTTGCATTAAACATCTTGATTAAACTTGAAATTGATTTAAAGTGAGAAGTCCAACGAGTGTCACCCACTATTTGTAAAGAACCCGACTGATTAATACCCTTTCCACTTTCAAGATCACCGATAGCAAGTAAAAAAGCCATATTTGAAGCATGAGCATCTCTTAGTTGATCGTTGCGTTTACAAGACGCACTCACGATATTGACAATAAAATTGAGCTTCTCAAAAAACTGTTGAACATGATAAACTTCCTTTGATGCAGCAACAAGGGCTAACTGCAAACCATGAGCAAAGCAATGGACATAATAAGCATATGGACATTCACGTGAAACTAAAGCTTGCAACCCTTTCCATTCTCCACGCATATTGCTTGCACCATCATAACCTTGCCCTCAGATAGACTCAATATCAAGATTATAACGAGAGAGCATCGAAAAAATACCATTTTTCAAAGTCAATGATGCGGTATCTTTAACATGAAGCAGCCCAAAAAAACGTTCTCTTATGCAACCATCTCTGTCAACAAATCTCAAAACCAGTGACATTTGCTCCTTTTTAGATTCATCCCGAGCTTCATCCACTATTATACAAAACTTTGCACCACCAATTTCTTCGCGAATAAATTTCTTGACTTTTATTGCCCAGACTTGTAATATCTATTTCTGTATTTTTGGTGATGTATATGATGCATTTCACGGAGCATTGTCTAAAACCTCTGCAACATCACTATTCAAAGATGCAGAGTATTTCAACAATTCAATAAAATTACCGCGATTACTTGAGCTGTCAGATTCATCATTGCCTCTAAAAGCACAAGACTGGTAGGCAAGCCATCTAGCAACTTCAATAGATGTTTTCAATCGAAGTCTATTATCAAGTATCTCTTGTGCTCTCAAATTTGCAAACGTATTAAAAATATGAGCCGGTTGATTCATGAGATCTGACCAACTTGAGAGAGCTTTATGATGAGGGGAGTTGTGATCTTTTCCGACATGTGCCATAAGTGAACAAGTTTTTCCTCCCACCTTATTCCATGTTCGAAATCCATCAACACTGAACGCATTCGATCCTGAAGGTCCATCTTCTTTTTGAAATAAAAAACAGGGCAGACAAAATATATCATCTACTGCCTTGGAATATTCTAACCACGATGCAAAACGCATATACCAAGATGACTGAAAACTGCGGGATTGTCTTTCAACAGATTTTGGATACTCATTAAGCATACGTTGATACGGACCAAAATTAATATAAGCTCTCCGAACCTCATCACGCTTACCGATGGGGTACTTCCATATTTGTGGCCGTAAACCTGGGCCACTTTCTAATTTGTCGATATCAAAATCATCTTCAATTTCAAGCCTTCGTAATTTTGGAGCATGATCATTACTGTCTTTCTCTGAAATTTCTGTAGTTTTTCTTTTAAAGAATGAATCAATAGTTGGTGTTTTCATCTATAAAATCAGAAATCAAAAAAATACAAATCATAATACGAAAATCATGGCAGGTGACTTCAAAGTTCAACGTACATCTATTTGTCGAAATCTTACGAATCAAAAAAAAGAAAAAAAATAACTAGAAGACGGAGAACAGAGAAGTTGACGACTGTGCGACCGTGAGAATTGAGATTGATAATATGGAAGCAGCAGCTCAATCGAAGTTGGAGCAGGTTTTGTTCGAGTGCTCTGGATCTGATGATCAAAAATCCCAAATGGTCTAGTGGTGAGCCTGAGTTCGAGTCCTAGTGGTGGGCCTGAGTTTTGGTCCTTTTTTTATATGAAAGTCTTGGTCTTTTATTTTATTTTTTGATGATAGTCTTGGCCCGAGTCTTGGTCAAAGTAATACATAACTTTTGAATAAATATATTATACAATATTATATGGAAAAAAATTGGGAAAAACCTGGGGGTGACAAGTGTCCCGCGGTAAGCCTTGATTCTGTCCCTGGTGTTTAGGCGCTAAGGACCCTACCATGGAGGGATGTGTCAACTTGTGGACTTTTAAGTTAGAGAGTTGTGTTAGTTTTATGGCATGTAGTTTGGCAAAACTTAGAATAGTTGTTCAAGCTGTTGTTCGAGTCTAGCAGAGACAACTGCCCTGGAACAAGTTGAAGCAGATGGAATGTTTCCAAATTCAGATTTGGAAACACAGTCGACCGTTGGAGATCAAGGCGGTCGCAGATGCATGGGCAGAAGTTGGAAGTTTCCAAATTCAGATTTGGAAACTTGTTTCAGCCGACGTAGCACAACTCTGACGCAACAGCAGAACGGATTTGGCAAGTCCGATTTTTAGCAAGTCGGTGCTATGATGATTATCGAAGATATCAATGAGAGTCGGTTGCTTGCGCATGAAGCTATCTTAGTCTAGAAGATAATCGAAGATTGCCTAATCAAGAATTGAAGATTCAAATAGAGGATTATCTACAAGGGATATGCGCAATTGATTAGGAAAGATTTCCTAAGGTTATAGGCGGTTTAGTTTAGGAATCCTAATTACTTTAGGGTTTCTACCGCTCTATATAAGGAGGGCTAATGCTTAGGTATTAGTCAGCACTTACGGAGATATTAAATCACGCTCATACTCATTGAAGGGAGGAGGAGGCTAACGGCGGTGAACTAATCGTAACTGGTTATTCACTAAGCTCGTAATCGGCCGGAGAGTTAATCGTCACTGGTTACTCAAAGGCGCTCGGATTCAATCTGTGCTGGTGCTCAGCAGATTGATCGAAGAACGACACTGAAGGATCACACACTGAAGTTCTGTCACTGCGCATTCGGGAGAAGGCGCTGATTCTCACGGAGGATCATCTTGGTGGATACTGAGCGGGAGCAAAGATCTAGGGGGAGACCTAGATTGCAATTGCTAGAGTGTCCGAGGCTCAGGTTGTTTAAGAGGGATTCTGTAAACGTAAGATCCTGTACTCGCAATACTCATTATTAGTGAATTGCTGTCCACCGGGCTAGAGAATGCCCCTCAGAGTAGGCTCGTTAACGCCGAATTGGGTAACAACTTTGCGTGTCACTTTTATTTCCGCACTACTTATTTTAGCGCATAAGTTGTTGTAGTATTTGTTCTGGACATCGACCAGAACAAACATCTCATCTACCAGGGGAAGATTTCAATTGGTATCAGAGCAAATACTCGACATACAGAGTAAGATCTAGAAGTCGGTGAGATGGATTTGAGAGAAGGGCAGAACATCACGCGACCTCCTCTGCTTGAAGGAAATAAATATGGCTATTGGAGAGTTCGAATGAAGGCGTTTCTGAAGTCTCAAGATGAATCAGTTTGGGAGGCAGTTGAACAAGGATGGACACACCCAGTGACTATCGACAAAGAAGGTAAAGTTTGCCTCATTACTAAAGACAAGTGGACTGAGGATCATAAGCATGCTGAAGCGGCAAACTCTAAAGCAATGAATGCCATATTCTCGGGAGTTGATGGAAAGAATTTTAAGATGATTTCTACCTGTGAAATAGCAAAGAAGGCTTGGGACATTCTCCAAACTGCTCATGAAGGTACAACCAAAGTTAAAGTATCCAGAATGGAGACGGTCACATCAAAATTCGAAAATTTAAGAATGCAGGAGGATGAGACCATTGCTGACTTCAATACTCGGATTCTCGATATATCTAACGAAGCATTCGCCTTAGGAGAACCAATGACCAAAGAAACGCTGGTAAGAAAGGTGCTGAGATCTCTTACAAAGCGGTTCGCCATGAAAGCTCTTGCCGTTAAGGAAGCCAATGATGTGAAAACCATGAGACTGGATGAACTAATGGGCTCCCTGCAGACCCATGAGATGGACATGAATGAAGAAGACCGTCTTACAAAAGTCACCAGCATCGGTCTGAAGGCTGAAGTTGTTAAAGACAAGACAGAGGAAGCGTCAGAACAACAGTATGCCATGTTCGCCAAAAACTTTGGTAAGTTTATGAGGAGGCAGTACGGTAAAGGGACTGCGGTCAGCCATCTAACTCAAGGTTCCAGAAAAATGATAGAACTTATAAGAGGAATCAATCTGGAGACTCCGATCTTGATAACAAAAGCAAAGGAATTCAATGCAGAGAGTGTGAATGGTATGGACATATTCGAGCAGAATGTATCAACACTCAGAAAAAGAAGAATGCATATGCCGTCAGCTGGAGTGATAGTGAATCTGATCATTAGGGTGAGACTAATAGCTTTGTCGCCCTAGCTTCCTATGTTAAAGGAGAAATAAGCAACGAAGTAGGGTCAGAATCATCCTCGGAGAATCCCACACAGTACTCAAGCTGCAGTAATAATGAAGAAGTCACTAATGAAGATATTGCCAGCGAAAACAAAGAATTGTTCCAGGAATGGGTGAAAGAAGTTGAGCAGAACAAGTTACATCACAGCATTCTGGCAGATATGAGAAAAGAAAAAGAAGAGCTATGGGAAGAAGTTGCTATACTTGTCACTCAGAACGTAGAACTTCAACAGACGATCACTGATCTTCAAATCCAGCTGGTTAAAACAAAAGGTGAACGAGCTGAACTTACTATTCAAAAGGCTGAGCTATTGGCAGTTGTGTCATCTCTGAAGGTTCAGATTGAGAAAAGTCAAGGCATACATCCAGGGGATATAGATGATCTAAAAAGAAAGAATGCGGCTCTAAGACGAGGAGAGGTAATCCTTCTCAATACTGTGGATGCCTTGAGATGTGAACTTGAAACAGATAAACTTGTTCAGGCAGATACTCTTGAAGAACTAAACACCCTGAAGAATTCCGTGATGCTGCAAAATTCGGGAACTAAAGATCTCGATAATCTTCTGAAGGTTCAAAGAACATCTGGCGAAAGCAAGGGGAAGACAGTGTTTGTAAAAGCTGAGTCACGATCTCATGTTGTTTCAGCTAAACAGCATTCACCAAGAATCGTTTCCCAGTACCCGCCAAGAAAGCAAGATAGACGAAGGTGCTTTTACTGCAACCATACAGGTCACATCAAGTCAAGATGTTCTGAGTTCCACAAGTTCCTCAAAAAGATGAATCAAGTAAGGATATCTCACAAGAAGCAAGTCTGGAAATCCAAACAAAGAGGCGAGACATGTCACGTTGCATTCAGTTCCACGAGCCTTCCGGAGAAGCAAAGATGGTATTTTGACAGTGGATGTTCTAGACACATGACAGGAAATCCTGAGTTCTTAACTAAAGTGGAAAGGTTCAAAGGCAAATCTGTCACTTTTGGAGGTGGTGTAGAAGGCAGAGTTCTTGGAAGAGGAACATTGAACGTTCCAGGCCTACCTAGATTAAAGGAGGTGCTTCTCGTAGAAGGCTTACATGCAAATCTGATCAGCATAAGCCAGTTGTGCGATGGGGCGAATCATGTACAGTTCACATGGGACAAGTGTGTTGTGCAGAACTACCGAAATGAAACTATTCTCACTGGAAGGAGAGCCTCAAACAACTGTTATCTGGTGGATCTTGTTTTACCCTCTGCTACGACTACTTGTCTTCCAAGGAGCTGTTATCATCGTGTGAAGCCGCCCACAGCATGGGTTGATTATCTCAACCATGGCTATGTTCGAAGGGGAGTTAACACGAAGAGAGGCTGCGCCAAACTTGCAAGATTCAAGTTTGAGAGCTGTTACACCAAGATGCGGTGGAAGAAGTCGATACTGAAAGAACTCGATATTGAGAATTGTTACACAAAGATGCTGTGGAACAAGTCTATTCTGGAAGAATGCAGGGTGGAACAAGAAATGATAAAGCAGCAATCAGATTTCTTCGTCATAGGCTTGAACAACATTCGGGTTCGGACACCTAGATCCCTACTGGATCTGTGTGTCACCATCAACTAAGTTGCTCCAGCACAAGTCCGTCAGCCAGAGCCTCAAGGAGATATGTTTTAGGGCTGACGTGGAAGGCATGGTGTGGTGCAAGAAGAAACGGTTGGTCTACCAAAGATATTCAAAAAATTTCAAATATTTTTTTTTCAACGTGTATAGTGACGTGGCAGCCTGGGAGTCTCGAGAAGATATTTATGCCCTACCAAAAATAAAATGGAGTTTCTAAAATCAAAATTCGCTCAATTCAACTATTCGCATCTCGCTCATTCTCTCCCGACGAAACCCTAGACAAAGCCTGACGAAGTTCATCAATGGTAGATATAAGGAAGAACAAGGCGTCTAAAGTAGAGATGGCTGAAGCATCATTAAAGACTGTTGATAATCCAAAGATGGTCAGTGAGAACCCTAAACCAGCAGGCAATAAAGCAGCAACAGCAAAATCAAAGTCGGATGCCATAGAAAAGGTAACCATCCCGAAGAAATCTAAATCTGTGGTGGCAAAGGTTTCCGTCCCTAAGAAGGCAGCGTCTGACAAACCAGAGATGGTAAAAGAGGAGCAAATCCCCAAGAAACCTCCTTCAACCAAAGAACCAGCAAAGAAGTCATCACAAGAGGTAAATGCTAAAATTTCCAAATCTACAACAGCAAGTTGTCCTAGTTCGTCTGGTGTGTCATTGGAAGGCACTAAAATGGTTGTAGAACAGCCAAAGGGGGTGACTGCTGTGGAAGGGAAGAGTACTCCTGTGAAAGGGTATGAGAATTAAGATGGTCGCTCAAAAGAAAACTCCAGTGAAAGAACAGTTTAGGGTTGTGAAACGAAAGGTGGTTGTTTCTGAATCTGATGAAGAAATTTCTGGTGAAAAAGACAATGTAGATGTGGCTGAGTTAGATATTGATGAAGAGATGCAGAGTGATGCTGCTGCTAAGAGTTCTGATGAGGAAGAACCAGAAGAAGCCGATAGTGCTGGTTCAGAGGAGCTGGCAGATCATGCGAAAGAAGATTCTGAGGTGCCAATCATTTTGGAAGAAGAGCTGTCCCAGAAGAAGTCCAGTGATGTTGATGATTCCTTGCAAAGTCTGTTTGATGCTGTTGAGCACTATGTTGAAGATGAATTTAACTCTAAAAACACTGAAGAGGGTGAAGTCGATCAACCAGATCAATCAGTTGTGGATAAAGTGTTAGAGGAGCAGGGTAAAGTATCTGAAGATGAATCAATCAAACTATCCGACCTAGTCAAAGATATTCCAGCAAGAAAGGAACAAGTCGCCAAGACAAAACCAGCATCTAAGTCAAAGAAGACTGTTCTTAGTCAAGATAATGTGGTGGGAATTCCCACAGTTTCTGAGAAGAAAGCTCCAAAGAAACGGAAGGCATCTGCTCCTACCCCGGTCGAGAACCCAGTTTTGGTTGACCCCTATTCTCTTAAGAACGTTGCTGCTCCTGCAGCAAAGAAAGCTAAGACAAGTTCTCATGCTGGGAAGATAAAAGAAAAGGGTAAGAAGGTCCAGTTTGATTCTGGAGTTATGGCGAATGGTGTGTGGTTTGTGTCAAACGATCATGCAAAGAAGTGGGAATTTGTTCAAAAGAGGAAGATCGTGGCTGAAAGGTTGTTGGAGGCTGACAAATACGCAGCTAAAGAGATTGTAAGTCTGATCAAAGAGCTTGACTTGTGGCCGTCAGTGTCAATGGCAAAACCGTTTTCAGCTAATTTGGTGAGGGAAGTGATTGTGAATCTTCCAGAAGGATTCGCAGATTTTGAGAACGCCTCATTCGGTATGGCTAGTGTGAGAGGCAAGATGGTGGTTATCACTCCAGATGGTATCAATTAGGGCTGAGCATTGTTCGGTAAATTCCGAATTTACCGATTTAATTTACCGAACCGACTCAATTCGGTTCGGTAAAATCGGTAATCGGTAAAATCGGTAAATTACCGATCGGTAAATCGGTAAAATTTGGTCGGTAATCGGAATGAAATTTCTGGTTCGGTAATTTACCGATTTACCGAATTTACCGAAAATAAGTATTCATATATTTTAAATATTACTAATATTACTAATTTTTTGTTTGGTATTTGGGCCGCCCAACCCAAATACGTGAATGAGTCTACCTACCAGCTCTATTTGGTCAAGAAGTCGAGATCGAGAGAAAAAAACCCTAAGTGACAGATTGTGCTTCTCTTGTTCTCCGAATCGCGACTCGTCTCCGACTTTTGTCGCTCCAACTCCCTTCGACTTGCGTCTACAACTCCTACAACCATAGATTCAAGGTAAGTCAGACAGCTCAATCTCTTTGCAGTGCTTATTGTGCCTAGTTGATGTCGCTTCAAGCCGACGTGGTTGTGACTTGTGAAGATTGTGCTTATGTTATCTACTATGTTCCTAGGTAAAAATGTCATCCATTAATGGTGGAAACACCTCAGAAAGATTGGTAACAGCTGAATCTCAAGCACCAACTACAGCACAAGCTCAAATGCCAATGGAAACTGAGACTCGAGAAGTAGAAGCTACAACAGTTACAACAAAAAAAAAGATGACTAAAAGGTCGTCAGTCTGGGATTTTTTAAAAAAGGTAAAGTGTTCTAATCCTGGACCTTCTGGTAGTATTATTACTGAAGAAATGGCTGAATGCATATTCTGCAAAAATACATTGCAAGCGAATTCCAAAAGTGCTGGCACTAGCGGTCTTCGTTATCATATAAATCATTGCAAGAAAAATCCAGCTAATTGTCAAAAAACGATTTTATCTTATGCTGCTTCAGAGGGTAAATATGGGGAAGAAACTACAGGGGTTTTGAAAAATTGGAATTTTGATCAAAATGAAGTTAGAAAATCTTTGTCATATATGGTTATGGTTGATGAACTTCCTTTCCGTTTTGTTGAGCATACTGGTTTCAAATATTTTATGCGAGTAGCGTGCCCTTTATTTTCTATCCCATCTAGATGGACAGTGGCAAGGGACTGCTATCAATTGTATGAAGAGGAACGAATGAAATTGAAAGCTTTTTTAAAAAAATCAGCTCAAAGAGTGTGTTTGACAACCGACACTTGGACGTCCATTCAACGGATAAACTACTTGTGTTTGACTGCACACTTTATTGACGATGATTGGAATTTAAACAAAAGTATTTTGAATTTTGTTCCAATTAGTAGTCATAGAGGGGAGGATATTGGGATTGTCATTGAGAATTGTCTGGTAGAATGGGGGATTGGGGATGTGTTCACAGTAACAGTAGACAATGCTGGTTCAAACAATACAGCCATTGCTTACTTACAAGAGAAATTAACAGACCAAAATGGATGTTTATTGGAAGGAAAATATTTGCATATGAGGTGCATAGCACATATTATCAATCTGGTTGTGGTTGATGGCTTAAAGGGCATGAAGCACTCGATTTCTCGTATTCGGAATGCTGTTAGGTATGTTAGACAATCTCCATCTAGATGGGAACAATTCAAACAAAGCATAGTCCTTGCAAAAATTGATAGCAAAAGCCACGTGTCTTTGGATGTGCGCACTAGGTGGAATTCGACATATCTAATGTTAGAATCAGCGGTGAAGTTTGAGAATGCGTTTGAAAGGCTTGACTTGCTTGATCCATTTTATCGTTTAGAGTTGGGCTCAAGAGGTAAAGGTAAAAGTCCTAACGATGATAATAGAGATGAGTTGAATGCTGATTGTGAGGAAAATCAGAATCAGGATGAGGATACAGCAGGAGTGCCAACTAAAACAGATTGGAAACATGCTAGAAGATTTGTCAACTTCTTATATCATTTTTATACTCTCACAGTAAGAGTTTCTGGATCAAAGTACGTCACTTCTAATACATTTTACACTGAAATTAGTAGTGTTTTGTATTTGTTAGAAAAATGGCAGCAAGATCGTGACAAGGAGTTGGTTGATATGGCAACGAAGATGAAGCTGAAGTATGATAAGTACTGGGGCAATGTGAAAAAAATGAATATGCTTATATACATTGCTGTTGTGCTTGACCCTCGATATAAGTTTGAGTATTTACAGTGGTCTCTTAACAAGATTTATAAATCTGGAGATAAGCAAGCGGAGGAGTTGGGTGAATTGGTGAAAACTGCTATGTATGAACTGTTTAATGAGTACATGAAGATTAACAATAGTGGAGCTGGAGCAAGAAAAGAAGGAAGTGCAACGTCAAGCTTGCAACCTGATGTGGATGGTGGTAAGAGTGGTTCAGAAGAAAGTGAACTTGTTTCACTATTTATGATGCATAAATCAATAGCGCATATTGAGGAAAATAGGACTGAATTAGATACTTATCTCAGAGAACCAATCGAAAAAACGGATGGTGAGTTTAATATTCTTGGTTGGTGGAAGATGCATAGTCCTAGATTTCCTACTCTTTCTCAAATGGCTCGTGACATATTAGCTGTCCCCATTTCTACTGTTGCGTCTGAATCTGCGTTCAGCACTAGTGGGCGCGTTTTAGATGAATTTAGGAGCTCGTTAACTCCTCGTATAGTGCAAGCATTAATCTGTGCTCAAGACTGGATTCGAAGTCGCACATCTCATTCACGTGTTTGTGTTGAACAAGATATTGCGGAACTTGAGAAATTTGATTATTTATTAATAATTGGCAGCAAGCGAGCAACCTTATGTCTTATTTGTTATTGAACATTTAGATATTGAGCATACTTTCTGATAAACCTTTTTTTTCAGAGTTGATGAAGTCTTCCCTTAATCAAGGGAAAATGGTCATTGAGTGACTTCAAGAAGTGTATGTGATCTGATTCAAAGGTAAAAGTAAAACTAAAACACATTTGTCTATGTGGTGCTTGAAAATATATCCTTGTTTGTTAATGTTTCGACTCATTGTAGATTTGATCGAGTTGTCGGTAAAATTTGGTCGGTAAATTACCGATCGAGTTGTCTGCCAATTGAATTACTATGTTTAATTTGCTTTTTCCTGAAAATTGGAAGAAACTGAGAGAACTAATATGAACACTTGTGACTTGTATATTTACTTTGTAGTATTTTGTATAATCGATGTGAATATATATCTTCTACCATTGATGACATTGCGTGTTTGATGTATTCTGCAGGGAGGATAAACATTGACATGTTTTTTGGATCAAAATGGAGAAGCAGATGCAGAAGATGATGAAGTTCACAATCTTTTTGGGATCAAAATGGAGAAGTAGAAGCACTTTGTACTTTGAGAGAACTTTGATGTAAAAATACACTCACTCATTTTTGGTTTACCAGATGTTGATGTTTAGGACAGGAAATTACACACACAAAATCGGTAAAATCGGTAATTAACCGAAATTTACCGAATTTACCGTTTTACCAAAATGTCGGTAAAACGGTAAATTCGGTTCGGTAATCGGAATAAAAAATATGAATCGGTAAATTCGGTAACGGTAAATTCGGTAATTTACCGAATGCACAGCCCTAGTATCAATGACTTCCTAGGAATTGAAGCCGGACCTCTGAATATTGATGAAAACCCCAATTGGCACAAGATTGCAGCTGCTCTTACTGGCGGTGTTCGTTCGAAGTGGTATTCAATGACCTTTCCAGCGAAGGACCTATCTACAAAGCACTCCTTGCTCCACAGCATTGCAGTTCATAACTGGCTGCCGAACAATCACCATACTACTCTTGGCCATACGATGGGTGCTTTTCTGAAGACTATTGGAGCTGGGAAGAAGATTGATCTTGGAAGGCTCATATTCGATCAAATTGCCAGTCATGCAACTTCTATCAAAGTCAATCATCCGATTGGATTCCCGTCGCTGATTCACCAACTTGTGGTGGGACAACATCCAGATATCTTAACAAGTCAGGACGTGTTGACTGGGATTCCCAAGGTTTTTCTTGCAGATCATAAACACTTCTCTGGGAAACATATTGTAGATCTGGACCTGGAGGTTCCTGTTAAGCCAAAGAAAAAGTTGTCTGAGACATCCCTGGATGAGTTGAGTGCTCATATTCCTTCTGCCACACGAAGAAAGATTATCTCTCACCTTGAAGAGGAGCTCGCTGATGCAAATGAAAGGATTGTGCAGTATATGGCAAGGAAGAAAAAGATCACTAAGCTTTTGGTGGGTCTTCGTTATCCTGAAGAAGAAGATGAAGTTGTCTCGGGTGATGATGTAGCAAGTGCTGAGTCTGACTACTAGTTCCTGGTGATATTTTCTGCTCTCTTTCATAAACAATTCTATATTTTGTTAGACTCTTGTCATCATTTTGTTGAACTGGTTGCTCTTTCGAAACCCTTGTCATTTTGTGACAAAAAGGGGCAGTAGTTTTGGAGTTTGAAAGCTCCTTAAAATATTCATTTGTGCTTATTATTAGACTGTTGTTTGGAGTTTGAAATCTCCTAAAAAGATTCGTTTGTGTTTGTTATTTTCGGAGTTTGAAATCTCCTCAAAGATTCGCTTGGTAGCTTGTTCGTAGCACAGCTTGGGAGTTTGAAACCTCCTTCAAAGATTCAACTGTAATAGGTAGATTACATGTAGTAGTTTTGCCAAAAATGCCAAGGGGGAGATTGTTAGTTTTATGGCATGTAGTTTGGCAAAACTTAGAATAGTTGTTCAAGCTGTTGTTCGAGTCTAGCAGAGACAACTGCCCTGGAACAAGTTGAAGCAGATGGAATGTTTCCAAATTCAGATTTGGAAACACAGTCGACCGTTGGAGATCAAGGCGGTCGCAGGTGCATGGGCAGAAGTTGGAAGTTTCCAAATTCAGATTTGGAAACTTGTTTCAGCCGACGTAGCACAACTCTGACGCAACAGCAGAACGGATTTGGCAAGTCCGGTTTTTAGCAAGTCGGTGCTATGATGATTATCGAAGATATCAATGAGAGTCGGTTGCTTGCGCATGAAGCTATCTTAGTCTAGAAGATAATCGAAGATTGCCTAATCAAGAATTGAAGATTCAAATAGAGGATTATCTACAAGGGATATGCGCAATTGATTAGGAAAGATTTCCTAAGGTTATAGGCGGTTTAGTTTAGGAATCCTAATTACTTTAGGGTTTCTACCGCTCTATATAAGGAGGGCTAATGCTTAGGTATTAGTCAGCACTTACGGAGATATTAAATCACGCTCATACTCATTGAAGGGAGGAGGAGGCTAACGGCGGTGAACTAATCGTAATTGGTTATTCACTAAGCTCGTAATCGGCCGGAGAGTTAATCGTCACTGGTTACTCAAAGGCGCTCGGATTCAATCTGTGCTGGTGCTCAGCAGATTGATCGAAGAACGACACTGAAGGATCACGCACTGAAGTTCTGTCACTGCGCATTCGGGAGAAGGCGCTGATTCTCACGGAGGATCATCTTGGTGGATACTGAGCGGGAGCAAAGATCTAGGGGGAGACCTAGATTGCAATTGCTAGAGTGTCCGAGGCTCAGGTTGTTTAAGAGGGATTCTGTAAACGTAAGATCCTGTACTCGCAATACTCATTATTAGTGAATTGCTGTCCACCGGGCTAGAGAACGCCCCCCAGAGTAGGCTCGTTAACGCCGAACTGGGTAACAACTTTGCGTGTCACTTTTATTTCCGCACTACTTATTTTAGCGCATAAGTTGTTGTAGTATTTGTTCTGGACATCGACCAGAACAAACATCTCATCTACCAGGGGAAGATTTCAAGTTGTCAGATGACTTGTGCTTAACCAAATGATTCAAGTTCAATTCTGGGGTTGGTGCATTTGTGTCATCTGTACATCAAATGATCTAGAAATATATGTACCCGATATATATACACAATATATCTGGTGTATTCCTTGATATGTTGAATGTAAATCCATAATAAAAAAATGAATAATCAGAAAGTTTGGAGGCGTACTGTGAAGGCAGCTTGAATTATAGGGGTAGAGTTCGAATCTCCTCTCGATCCGTCCTCCATGCCACACAAAAACAAAAATGAAAATAGAAACTCCAAATCATTCTCAATATTTTACATTCTAATAATTATGTATATGTAGAATGAATAATTTTAGGGACCGTAAATCAGGAGAGCACTCGGTTGAGGTAGGGTTGATAGAATGAGGCACGTGAAGCACGATCTGGGCCACTCATTTAGATGATGTG
Source organism: Rhodiola chrysanthemifolia (assembly GCA_033675395.1). NCBI lineage: Eukaryota > Viridiplantae > Streptophyta > Magnoliopsida > Saxifragales > Crassulaceae > Rhodiola > Rhodiola chrysanthemifolia. The sequence goes on from CM066207.1 coordinate 16,526,927, forward strand.
TCAGGGAATAGTATCGGAATAGTGTTTTACTTTTTACTTTTTGAATAGTATAGGATTTTGGTAGTGGGACACGTGGCACACCCACAAAGCACGAGGGGTTTAGATGTGTGGCTCAGATCGTACCTCACTGCCTCATTCTTAGAAGGAGTGCCTCATTTGAACGCTCCTCCGGTAGACCATACATAATTTTTTTTAAAAATGGGTGGGTACAACAAGTCAGAACAGAAAAAAATAGTGTTACTCGGGGAGTCGAACTCGAAAGTTTCACTGTTATTTTACAAAACAATTATATATAGGGGAGCGCTCGGTTGAGAACCTTTAAAAATTCGAGAACTTGAGAGCTCAAATCTCACCATTAGATCATGATGCATATTTGAATCTGCATGTGATACATGTCCATAAAGCAAAGTCAAAAAGATGGTTTTGACTTTGCATTAAATGCATCTTGGAAAATGTACATGGAACACGTGTCACCACCAAAAGGTATCTTAGAAAATACATATTGCATTTTGAATGGTGAAGATTAGAATCTTAAATTTTCGAAATTTAAAAAAAATTTCAATAAGGCTCTTCTATATATATATATGACACATGTGGGGAGCACTCGGTTGAGGCATGGTTGGTAGAATGAAACTGTGAGGCACGATCTCGGCCGTCTGTGGGAGTTGATCCGAGGCACGTGGCGAAGCCACGTGGCAAGCCGCAATTGTTGACTTTTCAAAAGTTAGTGGGTTTACTATTTGGACACGTGGCGCGCCCACAATGCATGGGGGGTTTGATGTGTGGATGAGATCGTGCCTCATAGTCTCATTCTAATTTTGATGCCTCATTTGAACGCTCCTCTGACACATATTACGTAATGATTTAAAGTTAACACACGTCCATTATAAGACCGTTCTATGAAACGAATGAATTACAACATTAGTCATGTCACCTTACATCCCTCAATTTTAAGGTCCCGTCATGACTTTTCATCCTCATCGCCATCAATGCAAGAGAAAGACCAAAAGCAACACGTAAGGAGATGACCAGGTTCCTAAGCTAGTGTGGTAGTCGTAGACCGCAGTAGTTGGTTGCTTCGATTAGCAATTAGCATTTAGCGACACATCATGTGTGATGAAGAGTAAAAATAACATTATAAAATGTTTCATAGTCAATTGTGAATGATTTCAGATTTCTCAAACTGATTTTTTCTTATTGAAAAACAACAGCAAAGGGACTATGCCTAAAACAGAACCAGCCGAGGAACTATAACGAAAACTATTACACACTAGCTACAAGAAGACCACAATAGGAACTTATGCAAATAGGAACTTATGCAAATAGGAATCACTTTTCTAGTAGTCCATCTCCAGCTCTCCCTACACGTTTTCTTAACTAGAAAATCAGCTTCCTTGTTAGCCTTTGCTACATGTGAGAAAGCTTCCTACCGGCTCAATTGAGACACGCCATTTTGAAAATTTATCAACTCAAATTTAACTATTAGATTATGATGAATCTTTGAATTTGCATGTGACATATGTCCCACTAGCGTAAAGTCAAACTTGATTTTGCACTAAAAGTAAGTTTTAGTATATTTTTCCAATTTAAGTAAAATTCGAATTTGCTTTCCAATTGGACACACTCTTCAAATTCAATTTCCAAAATACACACCATCCTTTAGGCGCTGTTGCTAAGAGCGTCTAACACATTAAACGTAGTTAACAACAACGCCTAATGCCCAGTGTCCTGTTTATCTCGATAACATGCCGAGTCATTAGCCTACGTGGCAACTTTGACTTAAGCGCTCTTGAGTTGTACCCCTTAAAAGCAAAGCGCTTCTAGTGACAGCGCCTAGTGAAGTTCAACCGCTCAATGCTATGCATGGTTCCATAATAAGTCTCAAACTTGGCCTAGAGGATGCAGTCACTGCCATAGTCATCTCCTCTGCCTCAGCGGCTAGTACGGGCATGATGAGGTGTCAGCCGTGAAGTTTGATATGCAAGTTGTTCAGCCGTGAAGTTTGATATGCTGTGAGGTGCCATAGTCATCTCCTCTGCCTCACAGGAGTGTACATTGATGCAGGACAGAAATAAGATGAAGTTGGACAGGGGAATCAGAAGAAATTAGGGAAAGAAATAGATGAAAACAGATGATGAGGGGAACAATTTACTAATTCATTCATAACCCTTTTGTTGATGGATACATTAATTTATAAGGAAATTCTAAAGCTACAGTTGCGTCACTAACCCCATGCTGACTTGCCCCTCCAGCTGACTTGCCAAAGCTACAGTTGCGCCACTAACCCCATGCTGCACTTACTCATCCACGACTGCCATCTTCCACATTTCCCACGTCCCCTTTTCCCGGTACATCTCCCAGCAACTCATCATGCGTAACAAATGTGCTAGCTGGGTATCTAGTGGACTTAGTCTTGTTCCGCGAACTCCTCCGATCAACTCGGGATTCTGGTTGCGCAACATTGCTACCCCCGTCGAGAATGACCTCGTCCTCGAGGTTGAAGGTTGGGTATTGCTGCTTGATGATGTTAAGGTCTTCCCAGGAGGCATCTTCGGCTTGCTGATCCTGCCAACGCACCAGCACCTGGGGTATGAACTGGTTGTGACGTTTTACTTGGCGTACGGCTAACACTTGGGCTGGTTGCGCTATAGGATGAGAACCTAGAAACTCTTCTGGCCACACGACTGCCTCAAATGGTGGTAAGGCTCGACAGCGCTTCAGTAATGATACGTGAAATACATCGTGTATTCGGCTATTCTCAGGCAGCTTCAAACGGTATGCGACCTTGCCGATTCGAGTTACAATCTGAAATGGCCCATAAAAGCGCTTGGCAAGCTTTGAACATGGTTGATTTCGGATTGATGATTGGCGATAAGGCTTTAGCTTGACATATACCCATTCACCAACGTTAAACTCTACATCACGACGATGCTTGTTTGCCTGGTTCATCATTCTTACTTGGGCTCGCACCAGATTTTCCTTGAGCTGCATAAGAAGCTTTGTCCGCTGGGTTAACAAATGATCAACAGTGAGCACAGCAGACATACCAGGTTCATAATCCTTCAATGGCGGAGGAGGTTGGCCATAGACCGCTTCAAAGGGAGTGATCATTGTTGATGATTGTTGTGCGGTATTGTAGTGTAGTTCAGCCCATGGTAATAGATCGATCCAATTGCGTTGATTATCATGGACATAGCAGCGCAAATAGTCTTCAAGAACACGATTAATTACCTCCGTTTGTCCGTCCGTTTGAGGGTGATATGAGCTGCTATGGGCTAATGCGGTTCCCTGAAGTTTGAATAACTCTCTCCAGAAGGTTGACATGAAGATCGGATCACGATCCGAAACGATGCTACGAGGTATACCATGGAGCCTACAAATATCTCGCACAAAAATATTAGCTACCTTCTCCGCAGTGAATCCACTCTTCATAGGGCAGAAATGAGCATACTTGGTTAAGCGGTCTACTACTACTAGGATGACGGAGTGCCCCTGTGATAAGGGTAGGTGCGTGACAAAGTCCATGGAGAGGTCTGTCCACACGCCAGTCGGAATTGGTAGGGGCTGCAACAGCCCTTGCGGAGCGGAGTTCATTGCTTTGACTTGCTGACATATGCTGCATTGCTGAACATACTGCTTGATGTCGGTTTTCATATTAGGCCAATAAAAATGAGATGCAACTCGTGCCATGGTGCGTTGTATTCCTGAGTGCCCTCCCAAGCATCCATCATGGTACTCCTGACATATTAAATCCTTCAGAGTAGGATCCAGAGGCACAAACAATCGGTCTTGGTACATTATCAATCCATCGCGCGCAGAATAGCCTTGGTGCAACTCAGGATGCTCAACAATGTCATGGTATAGGTCTTGAGTTGGTCCGGGTCGCTGTGTATGGCGTCTCAAAACCTATAAAATGCCAAATATGGGTCTAGAGTAACCACTAAAGGCTGTGAATGTTGCGCCAGATAACCTTGATAATGCATCGGCTGGACCATTTTCTCGTCCAGGCTTGTAGATAACTTCGAAATCAAACCCCATTAGTTTTGCCATATATTTTTGTTGATCTGGCGTGTGTATACTTTGAGTGAGGATAGTGCGCATCGGCTGATGATCTGTCTGAATTATGAACCGTGCGCCAAGTAAGTAATGTCTCCATTTGTGAACGGCCATAACAACAGCGCATAACTCTCTACCATATGTTGATGATTTCCGCAGGGACGTAGTAAATTGCCTACTGTGGTATGCAATAGGGCGACCACCTTGCGTCAAAACAGCCCCCATGCCCTCATTAGATGCATCGGTTTGGACAATAAATGGTTGTGTGAAGTCAGGTAGTGCCAAAGTCGGTGTTGTTGCCAAGGCGTTTTTCAGCTTGTTGAATGCCTCAGTAGCCTCATTGTTCCAAGCATAAGCATCTTTCCTTAGTAGGGCAGTCAAAGGTGCAGCTATTTGTGAGAATTGAGCCACAAATCTTCTATAATAACTAGCTAATCCGATGAAACTGCGCAATTGCCTGATGTTTGCTGGTAGTGGCCATTCATTGATTGCTTTAACTTTGTCAGGATCGACATCTAACCCAGTAGTAGAAATAACATGCCCCAAATAATGAATTGTAGTCCTAGCAATCTCACATTTTCCAGCCTTAACATAATACTGATGGAATGATAAAGTGTTAAGTACCTCATTGACATGCTTCATGTGATCCTCCCAAGTGTGGCTATAAATTAAGATGTCGTCAAAAAATACCAGTGTAAACTTGCGTAACATAGGTCTGAGTAGCTCGTTCATTGCAGCCTGAAAAGTAGAAGGCGCATTAGTTAAACCAAAAGGCATAACTAAGAACTCAAAGTGGCCATCATGAGTGCGGAAAGCCGTCTTATAAATATCTTCCTGGTGCATCCGAATTTGGTGATATCCGGATCTCAAGTCGAGCTTAGAGAAGTAAGTGGCTCCATGTAGCTCGTCAAATAATTCGTCGGCCGTAAGTATAGGATATCTATCTTTAACCGTAGATGAGTTTAGGGCTCGATAGTCTACACAAAATCTCCAAGAACCATCTTTCTTTTTGACAAGCAAGACCGGAGATGAAAATGGAGAAGTACTGTGTCGTATGATACCATCATTGAGCATCTCATGAATTAATTTCTCAATCTCTAGCTTCTGATGTCGAGGGTACCTGTAAGGTCGAACATTAACTGGTGCAACTCCAGGTAATAAGGGTATATGGTGGTCAACTACCCTCGGGGGTGGCAATCCTCTTGGCTTGTCAAATACAGTGGTGTATTTTAGCAACATCTGCTGCAAGGTTAGCTTTTGTGGGCTCGTCAACTCGTCTGGTATGGCTGATAATGTAGCACTTTGTTGAGTATCAAACCTCTCAGAAGCTATGAGCTGATAATAAGATGCAACTGAATCCACCTTTGTCATCCTTTTGAATTGGCCGAGAGATATTTGCATGAAACTTGCTTGCTGTTGCAAGCCATTTAGCTCCACTGTCTTCCCTACATGCTCAAAGCTCATGCGCAATGCTTTATAATCAAATAAAATAGGTCCGAGCTCAGCGAGCCATCGGGCTCCCAAAACCGCATCAGCACCGTAGATAGGTAGTAAGTAAAAATCAACATGAAATGAATTGTTACCAAAGCATATCTCGACGTTCTTGCACTGCCCCTCACAACTCAGGGCATCTCCGTTTCCGACTGTCACGTTCAAATGCTTCGCCTTTTCCACAGGTATGCCTGCATTGCGGGCGATCCGACCCTGTAAGAAATTGTGAGTTGATCCAGTATCGATCAAAACCACAACTCTTGCTCCCTTAAGCATCCCTTCAATTCTTAACGTTTGAGGAACCGGCTTACCCTGCAAGGCATGAAATGAGATGCTAGGTACATCAGCCTCGATTTGTTCTTGGTCACCAATCACAGCTACTTCTTCATAACTTGGTTCAAGTGGCTCTTCCTCGAACACATCCTCTTCCAATACAAGGCATTGGAACCTTGGCTTACATCGATGCCCGGGTACAAATTTTTCGTCGCAATTAAAGCACAAACCTTTCTCACGCCTTGCCGCCATATCTGTTATACTAAGACGTCGGACAGGTAAATTTGTTGTCCCTCTTGCTGCTGGTGCTTTAATTGCTCGTTGGTTGGCTCCCTGGTTGCTTGGTGGTGTAACTGATGTACGTGAGAAAGTAGGTCGAGTGACCCAATTTCTTGTTTCATTTAATTTTTGCTCAGCAATCCTAGCCATACCCATTGCTACTCGAAGATTTGCTGGGCGCATAAGAACCATCTCACGATGCACTTCATCCTTTAATCCAGCAATGAAACGCTTGAGCAAGTTCCTGGGGTTTAAGTCAGGCGTCTTCAGAGATAATGACTCAAACTCCGCTATGTATGATGCGACGCTAGTGGTCTGATGCAGTTTGTTTAGGGCCACTTCCGGATCCCAGTAGGCCGAAGGACCAAAACGCGCCTTAATATCTTGAACAAACTCTAGCCAATCCGTTACTTGGTGTGTCGAGTATAGCCACTGGTACCACCTCAATGGTTCTCCATTCATATAAAAGGTTGCCATCGTCAACCTTTGGTCAAGTGGGATTTGATTATGCTCAAAAAAACGTTCTATTTGAAATAGCCAAGCTTCAACATCATCACCTGTAAATAACGGGACATCAATGCGTGGTGTTCGGACTTGCTGGTAGTGAGTTTCAGAAGGCGGTGCTGCTTGGTTGCTGCCACCTGAATGGTAAGTTGAGGCTCCGGGTGGCGACGGGAGCAGAGGCGGCATGTTTTGCTGATGTGGTATTGCTGCGATAGGTTGCTTATCAGGACGTCGGTCTCCAGAACGCACTTCCTGCATCACTCCTTGCAGCTGGGTGACAGTGGTGGTCAATCGTTCAACATTTGCAGCAGTCTTAGCATTTTCATCGGCAAGGCGCTGAACCAATGTTTCAACAGCTTGTGTGCGGGTGTTGAATTCTAAAAATGTTTGTTGAGTCTTTGCTGTAAGGTCATCGATGCTTTGTTGGGTGCGTGCCGACTGTTCTTCCATGCTCTTTGCCATGGCTGCAAGGGCTTCGGTGGTGCTACGAGTGTCCGGTGCCATTGATGTCAGCTCTCAGTGAAAGCACCAATATGATGCAGGACAGAAATAAGATGAAGTTGGACAGGGGAATCAGAAGAAATTAGGGAAAGAAATAGATGAAAACAGATGATGAGGGGAACAATTTACTAATTCATTCATAACCCTTTTGTTGATGGATACATTAATTTATAAGGAAATTCTAAAGCTACAGTTGCGCCACTAACCCCATGCTGACTTGCCCCTCCAGCTGACTTGCCAAAGCTACAGTTGCGCCACTAACCCCATGCTGCACTTACTCATCCACGACTGCCATCTTCCACATTTCCCACGTCCCCTTTTCCCGGTACATCTCCCAGCAACTCATCATGCGTAACAAATGTGCTAGCTGGGTATCTAGTGGACTTAGTCTTGTTCCGCGAACTCCTCCGATCAACTCGGGATTCTGGTTGCGCAACATACATTGTGAGCATGGATCCGGGGCTTGGCAAAGTGCAAGTTAAGGTGACGATGGCGGCTGAATTGTCACCGGAGGTTTTGATGAAGCGGTTGAAAAAAAAGGGCAAGATAGATGCCGAGCTCGTCATGCATCAGCCTGCCAGTGGCGGAGCCGTAGAGAGTGTGCGCTTACTCCATAAGTTTCAGGATCTCACCCTTTCATGTCCACTCGTCCAAATGCCGTCTTTAAGCCTACTACAACACACAATGCCGCAGGAATTCGAAGTGAACCTATAATTTAACGTAAGATGAATCAGCAAGTGGGAAACATGGCACGAAATGCCCTTGGTTTTTCTCTCTTTTTTGTTTAGAAGGAAAATAAAATACATATATCATACCTCCTCCATCTGTTCCCAAAGCAGCTGAACATAGCCCCATTGCAACAATTGCTGCAGGGCCCGAAGATGACCCGCCAGTATACCTATCTTCCGCATATGGGTTTCTTGTTGTTCTGCGAGAAAATGCAATGTAAAACATCTATCTAAAGTCTAAATGTCACAGAGTTTGGAGATGAAACATGCTCAAGTACAAAATCTTCAATCTTTCTTTTTCTTGATGCTAGACATCTCAGTTAGTTGGCGATTTGTGTCTGAATTACTGCGTCTTAACCAGACAGCAGATGATGAATAACTTGCCTATCGAACTTCACGGCTGAGGCCAAGTTTGAGACTCATTATGGAACCATGCATAGCATTGAGTGGTCGAACTTCACTAGGCGCTGTCACTAGAAGCGCTTTGCTTTTAAGGCGCTGTACCCAAGAGCGTCTAAGTCAAAATTGCCACGTAGGCCAATGACTCAGCATGTTATAGAGATAAACAGGACACTGAGCATTAGGCGCTGTTGCTAACGGCACTTAATGTGTTAGGCGCTTTTAGCAACAACACCACAATTGCCTTTAATAAATTGGTTCATAAAGTTGGCAAAAGCTTAAAGATTTTACGTTGAATGCTAAACTGAGGGAAGAATACGTATTACACTATTTTCCTTATTTTCAACTATATCCCTTTGTGTTTTCCTAAATAAGGTTTTTAATGAAGATTCATTTATGCATATTATATAAATTGTATACTCTTTTTTCAGAAAAAGATCTAGTGCAGCGCAGCCAAGTGTTGCGAGTGACAAATTGAGATTGTTTCAATCAAATTAAAGTTGTTTTACTTCAAATAAAGTTTAAAGCATGACAAAGCGGCACCATTTTGATTAAAATGTCATCGTTCTGTTACCCGCATCGTGTTGTTTCGCTAAAACGGATCCGAATCCCTCTTCTTCACTAGGTTTTTCTCTCAGGGTTTAACTATTAAGGTTTTATTGAGAAATAATATTTGTACGAGTCATCCAAATGGGTAATTATTATAAATATTATCATTATTATTGGATGACGCTTAGCTTTTTCATTTTTCTAATGGTGTGTCCTTAGTGTCGAATGATGTGTCCTAAGTGCTCAATGATGTGCCATGTACTCCTAAATAAAGAAATAACTTCGTAAAGAATTTTATATCAATGAAAATACGATTCCTTACTACATTTCTCTTCATTTTCATCTTTAATTGAGTTCGTCGACGCATCCATATTTTTCACAATAGAAATTTGTTTTAATCCAAATGAAAATGAGGGCTATTTAATTAAAATTTTAAAATAAAAGGTAGATCTTTACAATTCCCGTGCTATAAGTGGAACCAATAGATATTTAGGGCATATTATTGGAGTTTTTATCGATTTTAAGTTTTTAACCCATCTGAGTTTTGGACTATTTCAAATGACTCAAATTAGTTTTGAATTTCTAATTTGGCCTATTGTTTAAGTAATTGGGTTCCCACGAATCGGTTTGTGAGGAAACCGGATTCCCAGAAACCAATTAGGTTCGAAATCGAACTTGTTGGGTTCCTTGGGAACTGGTTAGTTACGAAATCCAACTAACCGGTTCTTGGGAACTTGGTTTTCTTCTGACCTAGTTCAGACTATAACTGATGTGACCAAACAGGCGCGAATTTGGCAAGAAAGGGAACTGGTTTCCACTATGAAACCGATTTGCCTGGATCTGATTTCCCTGTGTATAAAAATCGTTGCACTTGTTCCTCCTTTTCCATCTCAAAATTAATCATTCTCCTCAAAATATTCGGCTGCCTTACTAAAATCTGACTTTTGTCCATCCATAATCGATTCCGTACGAAATAGAAATGCCTCCACTCGAGTTGTTGGATAACCGTGTGATGGACGAGTACGATGGAGATGAGATGGAGCATTTTGGAGATGGTCGCTGCAGAGAATCCTGAGTATGAAAACGACAACCATCGTATGTTTGGCATCACCCTGAATTTGATAATATTTTGGCGCGAAGAACATATCAACCTGCTGATGGGTATTTGGGTGGAAATTTCGGAGTGGGAAATATGTCAACAGGATCGAGAAGTTTGTCCATGAGGCCTTCGCATAGCCTCACTGAGAAGAACCCACTACTGACAGGTCCGAATGTATCATGAAACCACATATGCCAGAATGGCTCAATTTTAAAAGACAACATCCATATCACGAAGAAGTACATCACGAGAGAAAGTTGGGATGTCATGACTGAAAAATGAGGTTCAATGCTGGAGAGATTCAAGCAAGATGTGATTTGGACTGTGGGCTGGAAATATCTTACCTGAAAGCTTGGCAAGCGTAACAACAAGCACATGTAAACTTATTTGATACATGGAGAGTTCCATCATAAAGTTGTCACACTTGGTGCCTGCTTTGGTTGATGTAAGACCGAAAACAGTTGTCAGATGGGATCGAGAAGTTATTGATGGTGAGGTCATTGTGGTAAATCGAGTTTTTTGGGCATTTACAGAATGTATTCATGCATTTAGGCATTTTCGTCCAGTATTGTCCACCGACGGGATACATATGTACGATAAGTACGACGGGAAGTTGTTGGTTGCGGTTTCTCTAGACGCAAACAATCACATTTGTGATTGCTTTGGTGGAGAGTGAAAACACTCCAGCTGGTAGTGGTTCATGAGATGCATCCGCGATGGTGTCACTTCACACGAGGGCTTGTGTGTGATCTCTGACAGACACAGTAGAAAAACGGCTGTTATGTAGCAGCTAGAATGACAGCCTCCTAGGGCGTACCATCGTGTGTGCGTTAGGCACTTGTAGAGGAAATTAAACATCAAAGTGAAGGACTATACTTTGGAATAGCAAAGTAGCATATGCCAAGAAAAAGCACAAGTTTGAGGATCAATATGCAGAGCTGATGGAACTCCTGCAAGACACACCTGATGTCCGAAGGTGATTGGCCAACGTAGATGCTGAGTTATGGACTTTAGCAATGGATAACGGTGGAATGAGATGGGTCTCAATGACCACCAATGCTTCGGAAGTGTACAACGACGATCGCAAGGGCGGACGTGATTTACCAATTTCTGCATTGGTTATGTTCACATATAAGCAAATGAAGGCGTACTTCAACAAGCACCGATTTTACTATGACAACACCGGTTCGGCGTTTCCACCGAAGGTTCATAGTAGGTTGGAGGTACTACGAGCAAGAGCAGGCTACCAAAGAGTCTCCCTATATAACACACAGTTCGGAATTTATAAAGTAATCATGAAAAAAAAAGAATCACAAGTACACAGTACGTCTCGAAACAAGAACATGTTCCTATCGAAAATGGACATTACTTCATTTTCCTTGCAATCATACAATGTCAGCTTGTAAGTACGCGCGCATGGACTACATCCACTTCGTTGCTCATGAGTTTACACTGGAAGCGTACAACATGACCTGGAGTTATCATTTCTCTTCAATGATTCAAGAGGGCTTCTGGAGATCGTATGAGGGACTACCTCATGTTCCTAATTCTAAGTTTAGGCATGGAAAAGTCGGTAGAAATCCAAAAAGGCGGAGGCGTGATGAAATGGATGAGAGGGATGTCGGTCAGTTCTTCGTCACAGACACTTGGGCGAATTTAGAGATGTAAGATATGCTACCAAACAAGCCTTAACATGCGGGCTTGTCCTAATCGAAATGTTAGGTAAACTCGATATTCGATCCCTTGTATTTCATTTGTAGTTTTCTTCTATCATTGTCGTTTTCACTTTTCAGCCATGAAATCAATTTCTGTTTCTTTTGCTTACGATTCAATGATTTAAGTCATTCCCCAATTGGAAACAATTCCTAATTATAATTGGGAAATCTATGTTTTATTATGAAACTGGTTCCTCCAGTCTCGATTTCATAATAGGTACCCATTCCTGAGAACTCGTTTAGTTTCCAAAACTAGAACCGAGACTTGCCGTTTTGTTTTAACCTATTCATTCGGTTCCTGGGCATGGTTAGTTAGATTTCGTAAGTTACATGTTTCTGGGTTCATGATTTTTTGAAAAAATAGCCTAGAAACCCAAAACTTATTTGGATCATTTGAGATAACCCAAAACTCAGATGGGTTAAAATAGACAAAAATTCATATTACTGAAACATATGTTTTGTAAATCTCTTCGTATAGTCCACATTGTCTGGATGGGATGCCCTCGTAGTTTGTATGATGACGATGACGATGACGACGACGAAATTAAAGGCGTGGGCACTCATGATGTATTTCTTTTTCTCTCTTTTTGATAAAGCCAAACTCATGATGTAATTTTTGAACAAGTACAAACAGTAGCCATGCATTTATTTACATCTGGTTAATGGGAAAACAGAACTACACGATTTGTTTTCTTTCATTTAGAATTATAATGATTCATTAGAGGAGCGTTCAAATGAGGCAGCCCTCCTAAAAATGAGGTAGTGCGACACGATCTGAGCCACACATCTAACCTCTCGTACTTTGTGGGCGCGCCACGTGTCCCACTACCAAAAATCCATCAAAAGCAAAAAGCAAACACTATTCTGATACTATTCCTACACTATTCTCTGCCACATCATCAAAATGAGTGGCTCACAATGTGTCTCACTACCTCACTTTAACAACCTTGCCTCAACCGAGTGCTCCCCTTCATTTCAATACTTTACTTAAATATTTAGATTAAGTTTTAGCTAAAGCTTATGATTCAATTTATTATATCAAAAAAAATTATTATTTAAAAGGGGATTGGGATCTTCTTAACAAGCATAAATTTCCTGAGAAGTGAGAATTTGTTAGCAACAACAGATGATTTCACAGAGTAGTCTGTTTTCAGAGTCTTGATCTCAGCTGCAAGCATCTTCACCGTAGTGGTTAGTTCAGATATATCATTAGTACCATCAGCCAGGTAGAGATCATGTATACCTTTCTTGTCCTTAGGATTACCTCGACTGCTCGTCAAAAGGTGGTAGTCTTGGGCTGCTTTCTCTATGATGTCGTAAGTCTCTTCCAGTGGAACTCCATTAAGTCCTCCGCCATCTGCTTGATTTATGAGAGTGCGCATTCCCTGGTCAATTCCCTGATAGAAAGTATCTATGATCTGCCACAATTCCAGGTTGTGGTGGGGGCACAGTCTCATCAGCTCCTCGCACCTTTCTCAAACCTCGTAGAGGGTTTCACCATGTGTAGATCGGAATGATATGATCCTGTTCCTGAAATGCGTTGTCGTCGATGGTGGGAAATATTGTTGCAGAAAGGTTTCAGCAAGCTTATCCCAAGTGGTGAAAGTTCCCTCTGCGTGACTGTCTAGCCACCAACGAGCCTTATCAGAGAGCGAGAATGAGAATAGCCGAAGGTAATAGGATTCCTGAGGTATACCGTTTGTCTTCACTGTGTTACACATTAGCACAAATTGCTTAGGGTGCTGGTGGGGATATTCATTCATCTTTCCAATGAACTGGTTATTCTGCACCATCTGAATGAGTCGGATCTTAATCTCCCAGTTGTTGTTGTCTACTACGGGTGCCTGATGAGCCGTATTTATACGACTCATCGAGTCAACAAATCCCACCAATTCCGATACTTTATTATGCGAACAAGTTACTTGTTAGTGTTGTTTTGCATCTCTGGTGTTTTGGAAGCTCTAGGAGGAAACGCGCATTAAAGATGGCATTTTGTGCCAAAAACATCACGAGGCTATATCCCAGCCCGTGCCCCAGGCCACTCCAGGCCAGCGTCCGAGGCCCGCATCCTTGTCCGAGTTGCAGCCGAGTCCAAGCCGAGTTCACGGAGGTGCAATTCTTCGGCTCGTCCAAGCGTGGCGGTTTAAGCGTGCGTGTTGGTCAAGTTAACTTGCAAGCTAAGTTATTAACTTGCAAGCTAAGTTAACTTGCAAGCCAAGTTAACTTGCAAACCAAGCAAAGTCGGTTGAGAGATTTGGACATGTTTCCTAATTCGTTTTTGGGCTCGTTCCCAAAAACAGACGTTGGAGCCTTAGGACTTTTGCTATAAATAAGACCTCATATCAAGCCTTTCAAGAGGATCCCTCGTACGCATCTCATTCGGCGCATCAATCTTCCCGGAGCACCTTAGTTCTCAACATTCATCCAGTTAGGCCGACGACATAGAGAAGACTTTCTTTCGCTTTCATTATTATTGTTTTGTTATTCCCATGGACATGAGTTGCTAAACCTTCTATTCGGTTTAGGGTTCAATATATTGTGACGAAGTTTTGAGATTCTTTGCTTAATGCTGTTTTATGTTCTACTAGTTCTTGTGCATATTTATCCCGGACTGAATTGTGAAGCTAAGTGGAGACTTGCAATGGTAAAACTTAGCCGAGCAATTCAGCCCCCATGTTTGCTGCTTGTTTGATACTAAACCGTTAGAACAAGTAGTTGCACTTAACCAGATATAACCTGAAACGGAGTATTAGGTTGCTAGAACTAGAAGTCTATAACCTGAAACTGAGTAGATTGTGGTGTAAGTGCTTGAAACGGCCTTACCTTAGGTTATAACCTGAAACGGAGTAACCACACTTAGGAACATAAAATCAGATAATTAGAAGTCAATGATAAACGAGTCACAATAGGAAACCCTAGACCGAATACTTTCTCTAATTAATTTCCTTTCGTTTTATTACTCTTGCACTTGCGACAATTGTTCTTTTACAAAACCTCCAATCAATTTGTTTACAGGACAAATGAACTACACCAGCTCTCTAGGGTTCGACCCCTGCTTGCCTCTTTACTATGTGTTTTGTTAGTGGAAAATATAAATTTAAATTTGAGAGGTCAGATGACGCCTGTCAAATTTTGGCGCCGTTGCCGGGGAGCTGCTCTTCGGTGAAGTTGTTCTTTCTATTTTTTATTTTTTCTGTTTATTGTCTCAATTTGGCTATTTTTGAGCAGAACAGCGAAACAGCAGGATTCGAGTTGCCTGTGTCCGATTTCAGCGCACAATACCTTATTCTGAGCGGAACGACGAGACGGTCAGAAATCACCAGCTTCGCTCTTGACATAGGGTGTATTTAGCCATCCGGAGTCGTTTCCTATTTTATTTTGAATTTTTAGTATTTTTAGATATTTTCCATTTTTAGTAATAATCGAATTAGGGTTTCCCCTATTTGCTCTGAATCGCAATGTCTCGTGCAGGTAGCCAGATTGACGATGACAACAACAATGAGGTCGACCCGGTCAATGAAAATAACGAGGTGATACCCCCATTCTATGATGATCCGGAGCAACTCATTCGAGACCGGAATCGTGCGGACAGGGAGGCCACCAGAATGAATCAAAGGCCACCAGTGGCACAGAACGGTGTTGCCCGGGACAACTACCAAGGCAGCCGCCTCCACCGCCTCCACAGCAACAACCTCCACGGCCACTGGCACCCCAGTCGCTCATCAGGGAAGAGGCCAATTATGAAGGAGAGTACTACTACCGCGAGCCCACCATGGGGGAGTTGTCTGCTCCAAACTTCCGGAACCAACCGTGGTGCATCTACGAGGGGCCAGAGCTAGAGGGAATAGTAATCAACACGGCAGTCGTACACCATCTGCCCAAGTTAAATTAAAGGCCTTCTACTTCTCTTTAATTGATGCAGTTAACGATTGGTTTTTGTCTCTGCCTTCAGGCAGCATCCAAACATGGGACCAGATGTAGAAGAAGTTCCTGGCCAAATACTACCCAGCCGCCAGAGCTAACTACCCCACACTTGAACTTGTTCGTCCCGAACAAGAGCAAAGCCATAGAAAGAATTTACAACGTACTAGTCATGCCCATCCTTACATCTCAATCCCAAATCCAGCCAATTATCTTATCATGCTTAAGATTCTAACAATGCGAGTATAGATAGATTTTTCGATACTTGTTACCTCGCGAGTTGAAATCCAAATGACCTTGGATGATTGGGAGATAGTCCCCTATAGGTACCACAGACACTGCATTCTTTTCTGAGTTCTGGTCTTTTGATTGAGTCGGCGGCTTTCTCTGACACATGATTAATTCACCGCTTTCATACCGTTGAGTCTTGAATTCCTTAAGTTGTATGGACTTCGATAAACGACACATCTTGCTTGAATCAATCAGATTTTGACTTTCTTCTTACTTGATGGTTTGCCTTCGGCTTTTGAATTTGTTTCTTGTCCACATAATCGTTTGCGCCCTTGAACCACTCCAATCATAGCCTCCGGATAACAGCATAGGAGTGCGTCCCGCTCTTTTCTCATCCTCGTCCTTTCTGCATGAGGCAAGGTAGGGGTTACCCACCCATTCCCAGCTACTCCGACTAGAGATGGACAGTTTGTTTTCTCTGTCCCGCCACCACTGCGAACGCATGAATAAACTTGTATAACTCGGTGACGGAGCTACTCTCAGGGCTAGGCTAGTGAAGCGTCAACCTCCACCGCTTTTCTCAATCATCAGAACCAAAACTCAGAATTTCCTGCAACTTGCCGTACCTTTCTAGGACATTTCTGTCAACTCCACATCCCTGCATATCACAACTCAAAAGAACAAAGCATCGAAATTTTTGAAATTTCACATTTTTAGTCAAATGAGCACAATAGTCATACAAAGCTGGAAATAAGATTTCGACATAGGAGGAAAGCATAGCAGTACATCATCAGTTCATCACGAGTTCATCAAGACACATGACATGAAACATAAAAATTTCAAACAGACACGACACACGACTGACTCTATAACATCCCACCCCACACTTAAATTGACCCGTGTCCTCATGGTACAACTCAAAAGACAAGATGAACAAACAAAAACAGACTCAATAAAAATAAAAGAACAATGGAGGAACTGGTACTCCCCTAATAGTCTGCCGAAACACCCAAATTCTGCGATGTACCGCGGACGTCTTCATCATTTAGTTCCGCGGAGGCCTAATGATTTAGCAAAATTGTATAGGCGTCTGCGATTTAATTGTTCAGACGTGCGCCCAATCCACTGATGCTGACTTCCTTTCTCCATTCACTCACCTGAAACCACCAGAAACAAAAATGCACTCGGGGCGCATTATCAGGGTACCAATTCCACTAATTAATCTACTCCTAACATGTGTAAAGTAAAAACACACCGGGTTGCCTCCCGGTAAGCGCCTTTGTTTTACGTCCTTGGCTGGACATTACCTCTACAGGATCACAAGTTAGGATCTCAAGGCTGCTCCAAGTCAAACTTACAGCTCAGCGTGCTCCTCTCCTCAGCACTTCCACAAGTTAATCGTTTCTCAGTGCTCCGCCCGCCATCAGGTGGCTTTGATATCCAGTTCTTTTCTGTAGGTGTCCACCAGTTTTGCGCACCCACCCCACACTTTTGTTTCTTTACTCGCTTCTTATCTGGTGGGCGTGTTTTCCTTGTTACCTTCAGCTGCTTACCGACACCCTCAATTAAACACAACGATTCAGCAGTTATATTATTAAAACAAGTTTCACCAGCTATCTCAGGTGGTTTCCCCGCACAAGGCTGGTGGTCATCTTCAAAGACACGAAACTCAGCCATCTTGCCACCATATTTGAGCATTATAATACCCTCAGCGACATCAATCTTCGCCTTCGTCGCAAACAAGGTAGGTCGTCCTAGAATGAGTGTTGGCGACTCCTTAGTCTGGGTGTCCTCCATCTGCAAGACATAAAAATCTGCAGGCACAACAACTTCTCCAACATTCAAGGTTAAATTCTCAAGCAAACTATAGGGATGAACACATGACTTGTTGCCTAACTCAATAGTTAACTTGGCCGGTTTCACCGGTCCAAGTTTCAATGAACAGTATAGGTCATAAGGCATCACATTAATAGACGCTCCCAAATCAATCAAACAGTGGGGAATAAGCGTGTTACCAATGCCACAGGTTACCGTGAAGGCACATGGGTCTCTCGTTCGATTGGTCAACGCTCCTAGTTGCTCTCGCTCCAATTCTTACATTTGTGCGTTGGTTCTCGTGTCCTCATACCCCTTCCGTGGAATCTCATTGTTTATAGCTTCGTGACGCTCAATAACCTGCATGGGAAATGGCGATGGCGCAAGAGGGTTAGAATTCAAAATCTGGAAATTGCTTACTGGGAATTCCGCGCACGTCTCTTGATTATCATCCGCGGAGGTCTCTTGATTTTGTAATTGCTGAGGCGTCCGCGATTTAATTGGTGAGACGTCCGCCCAATTCACTGATGTTGAATCCAAAATTTGCTCTTTTTTCTTTCCTTCAGCCTTCAGCCTTAATCTCCTCTTCGTCCTTTATCACAATCACACTCACATTTTGCCTTGGGTTGGGGATCGTTTGTGACGACAGCTTTCCTTTGTCTTCTCGCCTTTCGTAAACGGCGCTGGCAATTTGAGACACTTTCTTCTTTAGCTCGTTAACGTCACCAGCTTGTTGGCCCATCTTTTGAGTGAGTTCCTTGAACATGCCTCTCATTTCCTCTCTCAATTCCTTGATCAGGTCCTCATCTCCTTGTTTGATGTGTGGTGGTTTGTACGGCTGCTTTTGTGGGTACGAGGATTGCCCCACATCGTAATTGTTGTACCTTTGCCAACCACCCTCATTTTGCCTAGGTTGGCATTTGTTGTTGCCTTGGTATCCATCATACCTCCTTGGCGGCAAATCTCCCTTGTTCATGTAGCCCACTATATTCACGTCTTCTGTTCTTTCCTGAAAAACAGCGTTATCATTATTCATTGAATTAAAAGTGGACTTGTTTACCTTACTCTCCACTTGTTGATTGCTTCTTGATTGTTGCGTCACTATTTGAGCCATCATATTCTTCAGTTCCTGCAATTCAGAATGTACATTCACGTTAGCAACAGGTGCAGGTTTATGTGTTTCTTCTAAATACCTTGTGCTCTCGGCAACTCTCTCAATCAACTCCCATATCTCCTCGGGGTACATGTCAAGGATAGACCCTTGAGCAGAGGCATCTAGCATTCTTCTTTCCATTAGAATCATCCCATCCATGAAGTATTCAAGCAACATCCTTTGTGGGATTTCATGATTCGGACAACTCTCTTCCAATTGCCTAAACCTCTCCAAATAATCAAACAACGTTTCTCCACGTCCTTGTCTAAGCATAGAGAGCTCCTTTCTTGTTTGAGCCGCCTTCGAATGGGAGTAGTACTTGTCCATGAACTTCCTTTGCATTTGCTCCCATGAAATAATCGAACCTGAAGGCAAAGACATTAACCAAGATTTAGCTTGACTTACTAAAGAAAAAGGGAATGCTTTTAATTTAAAAATATTTTCCGGAACCGATGCCGATTTCATGGACGTGCAAACTCCATGAAATTCCTTCAAGTGCCTTAGGGGGTTCTCATCGGACATTCCTCCAAACTTGGGCAAGTGGTGTATCACCCCACCCTTTATCTCTATATCTTCTGCGTCCTCATCCAACCTAATGCACCAAGGTGCCTCATCAATATACGGCGCACAAACTCCTCTCATAGTGCATCCCAAATCCCGACGCCTCGCTAACTGTCCATATTGGTTTCCTCCACCGAGGTATTCTCGATCCAACTCATCCTCGTAATCCTCGTGTCTAGCTGCACGAGGTCTAGCATACTCATTCACAAATTGCTGATTTCTGGGGGGTGGTACTCTGTGATTAACAGGGGGCAGTCTTTACCTCTGCTCTTGCATGTTATCTCCTTGTACACTCCGCTCTTCATGATCACGTTCAACACTTCTCTGTGACATTGTTACTTAAACAGAAAATAATCAAGTGACAAAATAAAAGACAATAAAATAAAACTAAAAGAAAGAAATACTTAGCGGGATTCTTCGTTACCGATCCCCGGCAACGGCGCCAAAATTTGACAGGTGTCGTTGTACCCGTCAAAAATAATATTTTTAGTTCCGACTAGCAAGTGGTAAGTCGGGTCGTATCCACAGAGATCGATATGAGAATCTGTTCCTAAGTATGAAAGTGACAATGGAAAATTCAAATAAGTAAATAGAAAATAAAAGCAAGCAACAATGATCACTTATCAAGAGAGCAATCGTCACACAAATTCAAGTATATAATATCAAAGAGTAGTGCAAGCTAGAACCTTCGACTGTGATGCAAGACCAAATCATTAACAAATCCGTTTTGATTTCTAATGTTCTACAACTTAGAGCTCCCCCGCTAAGGTTATACTCCCCGTTCTAGTTCTAGTACTTAATCTCGCGCTAGCGATAATCTAGACCCTAACTCGCTAGAGTTGCATGAAGATTTAAACAAGTTGTCCTAGGGTGTTTAATCCTAGAGGTATATTACTCGTGTCCTAGTTCGCTATCCCCGCTAGGTTGCTAGTAAACTTGACAATCGGAATCAACTAACAAACTAAAGCTCCCCCGCTAGGGTTCCACTCGTGTTAACAAAATCAATTCCATAAACAATGCATAGTAATATGACACAAAACACAGAAATCAATATAGGTCTCAAGTCAAAACATCACAATGTCGAGTTCTAGACTACACATATGAGTTTAGCTACTCATCGTAAGGGAATACATCATCAAGTTTTTGAATAGAATGAAACGAAATTACTAATGATGAATTCTCCACCAAGCTGTAGCTCAACTCCAATACTTGAATCCAGCAACGAATCCACGCTCCAGCTTCTTCAATTGAATCCCTACTCCGAGAGTTCTCTTCTCCAATCCTCTATTCCGAACTCGAACCCTAAACTTTTCTGCTTTTCCTTGCTTAAGTCGAGAGCCAGCCGCCTCTCCTCTGTCTCTTCGAAATCTGTATGTTTTTCTTCTCGAGATTACAAATCCAAAATTAGTAAATTCGACTGCCAGCTGGACTCGCGGACGTCTCTTGATTTAACTGCCGCGGAGGTCTGAACAATTATCGAAACTCTTCAGACGTGGGCGCTTGTATTCTTCAGATGTAAGTGCTTTTTGCGTTCACACAGTTCAGACCCGGGCATGAAAATCTCGTGCATTCGCACAGTTCAGACTTCAAGCACTTCGGACTTCATTTCTTCGACGCAAAACATCTTCTAACAGACTCCCTTTAGCCGATATTCCTTCCTTGGTCTCCGAATGCACCTGAGAATGAAAACTACACACAGGTAGTGAAATAATATACATGCAACCACTAAGAGACGGGGCTTTAACACATAAAATAGTCGTACAAGTACGACTTATCAAGAATCGGCCACCACACATCTTCAGCGTTACCATGGCATCTGCCAAAACCTCCGACCATACGGAGTCGAAGTAGAGGACTTTAAATTAAAGGCCTTTTACTTCTCTTTAATTGATGCAGCTAACGATTGGTTTTTGTCTCTGCCTTCAGGCAGCATCCAGATATGGGACCAGATATAGAAGAAGTTCCTGGCCAAATACTACCCAGACGCCAGAGCAATGCAGGTTCGCAGGCAGCTACAGGATCTTAGACAAGGGCCTAACGAATCTATGTACGACTATCTAGAGAAGTTCAATCAATTGGAACAGAGCTGCTGCAACCTCGGACTTCCGGAGAAGCTTATCATTGAGTACCTGCTCGATGGCCTGAGACCCCTCGACAAGATGTTGCTAGACGCCTCGGCTGGAGGCACAATCATGGACCTACCCCTGGGCAGAATAAGGCAGTTGGTCGCGAACGTGGCTGAGAACGTAAGGTTTAGAGAGGAGACCACTCGGCATGAGGAATTCAGCCGGACCAAGAATGTTGCAAAGGCCGACACCCCGGCGAACTCAATGGCCGAAGAGATGAAGCAGATGAAGGAGATGATGATGCAACTGATGAGGAGGCAGCCGGTCCAGGTGAGGCCGTGTGAGTTTTGTGGTGCAACAGACCACAAAACAGATGCGTGTCCGGCCTTAGTGGAAGAAGATCAAGGCGAAGTCCATGCGGTGGATGGGTTTCAGAACTACAACAACCGGGCTGGGCCAAACCGACAGTACGGACAAGCGGCCAACGGGCAGAATTGGAGGAATGACAACCAAGCCCCGAGGGAACCACCACAGCAGGCCGCGCCTCAACAGTCCGGGCAGTATTACTGTCCACCATACCGACAGTAACATGGAGGATACAACGGTCCGGGCCAGTACCAGCAGCGAGGGCAGAACAAAAACCAGGCAGGCCCGAATCAGCAAGGCCCCAAAAAGTCGCTGGAGGAAATGGTAAAAGAGGTGGCAGCTAGCACCCAGCAATTAGCCATCACTGTGGCCAAGAATGATGGAGCCATTACCGAGCTAACTAAGCAGATGTCCCAAATAGCCACTAAAGTGTCCGAGCTCAAGAATGACCCGGGGTGATTGCCATCACAGTCCGTCCCCAACCCGAGAGGGAACATCAATACATTGGCAGTGCTGGACGAATCGGGTGTAGAAAACAAAGAAAACGATTCGGAAACAGTGCTCACCGCGCCTGTAATAGACATTAGCTCGACGCTAATGTCTGAAGCAAACACGCCCATAATGTATAAGCAAGACGCGACCATAACGTCAGCTGCAGACGCGGTCGCCACTGATGCACAAGCCAGAACTGACTCTTCTCCTTCGTTTTCTATGCATATGAGAGCTCCCGAAGGCCATATGATCGACAAGGATGAACTAGAAGCCAGATTGGAGGCGAGGCATGAGCAAAACGACCCAACGATGGATTCCGTAGCTGCAGCGAGTCATGAGTCACAAGGGAAGAGTAAGGACCCAGGTGCCTTCACAGTCACCTGTGGTATCGGTGAGACTCAAATACATCATTGTTTAATTGATTTGGGTGCTGCTATTAATGCCATGCCTTACTCACTATATTGCTCTTTGAAATTGGGACCATTGAAGCCTCCTAAGCTATTGAAGAATTAGAGGATAAATCTCGTGCTCGTCCTGTTGGTTTACTGGAAAACCTAACCCTCAGTGTTGGAGATCTTGCTGTTCTTGCAGACTTCTATGTTTTGCAGATGGTAGATGATATAGATGACGATCCTCCGACACTTATCTTGACATGGACACAGGCTTGTTGTCACTTGAGGTTGGTGGACAGACATCAAATTTCTATATCTATGAGGACGGAGGCCACCCGAGCCCGAAGAAACCACCGGACATAGTGAACACATCATATCTTGGTGCCCTAGTTCCTGACCTACCAGTTGAGGCTAAGCATGCGACAAAAGAAGTAGCTATAAGCAGAGTGTCCTCGCAAAGGCGAATCCGCCTGATCGATGGAGAGGAGACACGAGCACACCATTACACGGTGATTTTGGGCAGATTGAAGGAGTCGCTTAGGCGAAGTTTGACCTCACACGCCCATGGGATCCTAACTTGTGATCCCTAAAGAGGTATCGTCGAGCCAACAACGTAAAACAAAGGCGCTCGCAGGGAGGCAGCACGGCAAAAGTTTTGTTTCTCAGTCTTTATTTTATTTCGTTTTCTGTTTATGTGAGTCTTGAGTCATGTTCCTCACATTGTCTTTTGGGAAAGGAGATGTTCTTTTTATGCAGGAAACATGCACCTCAGTGTGGAGCGCGCCAGGCCCCAACACCGGCCGACCGAGCCGAGCCAGCGCGAAGCGTCCCGGGCACAGAATTAGGGCGTGGAGGAAATCCTCGGACAAACTTGGCTTATTGGAGATTCTGGCTCAACCAATAGTCTTACAATGGCCCATATATGGAGACAAGTGAAAAATCCCATAGTGTCCTGCAGCGAGCCATGTGCGCACAGAATGGGCACACTGCCAAAATCCTCGACCCAAGTTCATCATCTGAAAATTCCGGCTCGACAGAAGTGTTTAGAATATCAAATAACCTTGGAAGAGCGATTCACATCTCACGAGCACACGAGGGGAGTGCCTGTTCACCTTTTACTCTCTACTTCTTTTCCCTACGTTTGTTTGCTTGCATAGTTGTGTCTTTGAATTTAAGTCATATCGCGAGGACACGGCTTTGTTCAAAAGTGTGGGGTGGGAGAGTTTGTTGTGTCAATACGTTTAGTTTTTGCACCTGGATAGTGTCTGCACGTTTCCCTTAAAATTGAAATTTTTTGAAAGTATGAATTTCTCTCTATTTCCCGGATATGCGGTATTGAATGTTGATAATGTGAAATAGATGAGCTGATTAGATGCATTTTTCTCGTGAAATTTGAGTTGTGCTTTAACATGTGAGCTTAACCTACTACGTGCTTTTGAGTTGAGATAAACAGGGATGTGGAGTTGATAGAAACGTCCTAGAGAGACTTGACAAAGCACTCAAAGGACCAGATTCAAACTATATGGTTATATGGATTTCGTGGAGGCTAGCACTTCGAGATTTTATGGTTCAGAGTTAGCTCCGCCGCTGCAGCGTTTATGTAGACAGGCGGGACGGGAAAACAGACCGTCCTATCTCTAGTTTGAAGTAACCGAGAAAATTGGTGAGCGACCCTCAGCTTGACTCGCGTCAAAAAGGACGAGGATGAGAAAGAGCGGGGAGGTATTTCCATATGCTCGCGGGCGATGATTGGACCTCCTTGACAGATGCTTGTCGTCAGAGCAAATGTACAAATAAATTTATAAGTCCGCTACTCGCGACTTCACTACTGGGTAGCAAGTGGTAAGTAGGGGTCGAACCCAAGGGAATTAGGGGGATAAGTTGTTCTTTGTGGGATCGTACAGCGGGGGAGCGTGTTTTTTGGTTGATTGAGGTTTTACTACTAACAGCTAAGTGATTGGTTGGTTGGTTTTGGTTTTTAGTGCGGAAAAGTAAATGACATAAAAGTAAATACTGAAAGTAAAAAGAAGACTTACTGCGGTTGTTGCGTGATCGGCAAGTCTTGCGGAACGTCAGCAGTTGAAAGGGCAGTT
Organism: Rhodiola chrysanthemifolia; assembly: GCA_033675395.1. NCBI lineage: Eukaryota > Viridiplantae > Streptophyta > Magnoliopsida > Saxifragales > Crassulaceae > Rhodiola > Rhodiola chrysanthemifolia. Next base: position 16,551,611 of record CM066207.1, read on the forward strand.
TATACTAAGGAAGTAAGTGCAGGTAGTGTTTTAATCTAAGGAAAGCATTCGGTTTCGGGGGCCTTGTATCATAGCATGTTTATCATTGACCTTTAGTGATCCTGCTAAGTATTCAAACGTGTATCAAGGCCATTTCAAGCGCTCGATTTGCCACACTGTCTAGCCCATTTCAAGGTCGTAGAGCACTTGTTCTATTTAGACTAGCACCCCATTTCAAGGTATACTAGCCTATGTGCATCCATTTGATCAATCATTTCCGATCAAACCAAATGGTGTTTTAGAGAGGTCGAACTCCTCAGATAAGCTTTGCCATAACAAGCATCCACTTACCCGAGTATGTTCACGAACCCCCACGGAAGAGTTTTGCCATTTCAAGCATCCACTCAACCTTGGAAGTTCTGACCTAATATATGGCACATAGAACAAGTTTTGAACACAAAGAAGAGGCACTAAGAGTATAGCCTAAAACATTTTATGATACAAGTACACCCCTTCAACCGAATGAAGAGTTTAGCTACGAATATCCATAGAGGTGGATACCATAGCTAAGTACTCGAGGGTTTTTGAAAGACAGTAAGTAAAGGAGAATACTCAAGAACCAACAGGAGTATTCTCAAAGACTACTAGAATACTCAAGAACCAACAGGAGTATTATAGATTTCAAACAAAGCTTACAAAAGTGCCAAAATCTAAAGAGATAAGTAACTTGTGGATTGTGGGATGTTGGAATTGTGGATGATTTACAAGTGAAGAGAAGATGTCTATTTATAGGCTAAGGGAGGCAAGGAGAGCCATACACTTGTCAAGGGAGGAGAGGCTTGTGGCTTGAGATCTCAACACATGGCATAAGGAGAGCAAAAGCCATCGGGGTGAGTCACCACTCCAAAAGCCATCGGAAGATATTTGTTTCTCAAAAGCCATCGGTTTGACCGGAATTTGACCGGAGCTTCTCGGATTTTGGAGAGTGTATTCTGAATGAAAATGTCATTCTAAGATGATCTCAAGAAGGAACCTAAGCCAAATTCTGCTTGGAACATGGTCGAAATCCCAAATCGGCTGAAATTGCCCTTGTTTGGCTTTTACCGGGCTTGGTGCCTTTGCATTGCGTTCTTGTCCAAACGCCGACTGTTCTAGCATATTTGAATGATTCCAAGTCGGTTCCATGAAAGTTGTACAGTCGGAATCTGGTCGTGTCCTGACTCGTAATTCATTTTCAGCTTTAAAACTCCTCCTTAGCCTGTATTCTCTCTAGACTCCAAAATACCCTGTAGATAAATATCAAAACTAAGAAGCAAAAGTTAAATAGACAAACAGTCTAATTTGGTGGGTTTAACTGTGTTTATGATTCATACAATTATGGTCCATCACTCCTTCAAAAGAAAAGGAAAAGAAGGACAAGCGGTTCACAATAAGGAGCAAAGCTCAAGATAAAATCAGTCAAATTGTGAAAGTTCCACACTCAACAAAAGTGAAGTACATCAATGTTACATCAAGAGCCAAAGGCCAAAGAAATCACTACAAAAGCTGTCCAACAAAAAAAAGATAAGTGAAGGAAAAAGCTCAGAAAACCTTGAAGCTCGAACAAATAACGTGCAAGAAAAAGCAATGAAGTATAACCATATAGCGAGAGTTCGGACCAGCGAGTGCAGATCATGGGTCTAAAGAGGACTATCTCCCATTCATCCGAATTGGTTTGCATCCGGCTCAAAGGTAACACGTATCAAGTTTATTCCATGTTGAGCATGATAATCTTAGTAACGATTGAGTTACGCATGGAAAAGCAATTCTAGACTAGCAGCTCAGATTCATGTAGCATTATCTAGGACGTCGAAGAAATTGTGGTGATGCACTTATTTTCCTTCTATGACTTAGTTCTTGTTCGGGACGAACAAGTTTAAGTGTGGGGTGGTTTGATGAGCCGTATTTATACGTCTCATCGAGTCAACAAATCCCACCAATTCCGACACTTTATTATGCGAACAAGTTACTTGTTAGTGTTGTTTTGTATCTCAGGTGTTTTGGAAGCTCTAGGAGGAAACGCGCATTAAAGATGGCATTTTGTGCCAAAAACATCACGAGGCTATATCCCAGGCCGCGCCCCAGGCCAGCGTCCGAGGCCCGCATTCTTGTTCGAGTTGCAGCCGAGTCCAAGCCGAGTTCACGAAGGGGGTTGCGTCATGAGGACATAGGGGGGAAAGAACAACTAATCCGATGGCTAATTCCCCGGCAACGGCGCCAATTTGACGGAGCGCACTGCACTGTCGTTAAGGTGCAGTGTTCTCTGTACAAATAAATTTATAATGTCCGCTACTCGCGACTACACTACTGGGTAGTAAGTGGTAAGTAGGGGTCGAACCCAAGGGAATTAGGGGGATAAGTGGTTCTTTAAGTTGGACGATTTTGGGATTGGTTGGTTGGTTTTAAAGCTACCAGCTAAGTGATTGATTGGTTGGTTGGTTGGTTTTAGTACTGGAAAGTAAACTGATAATTATTAAAAGAAAGCGTTCGGTTTCAGGGGCCTTGTATTATATCCTGTTTATCATTGACCCTTAGTGAATCTTCTAAGTATTCAAACGTGTATCAAGGCCTTTTCCGGCGCTCGATTTGCCACACTTTCTAGTCTTTTGCAAAAGTGTGCATAAGTGAATCAAGGCCATTTCAAGCACTCGACTCGCAACACTTTTTGCAGAAAACGTAAGACCCTTGTTCTACTTAGACTAGCACCCCATTTCAAGGTATACTAGTCTATGTGCATCCATTTGGTCCCTTTGGTCCAGTTTCCAAATGGTTTTTTAGATAGATCGAACTCCTCGGATAAGCTTGCCCATTTGGTCCCTTTGGTCCAGTTACAAATGGTCCACTTACCCGAGTATCATCACGAACCCCCAAGGAAGGGCTTTCCCATTTGGTCCCTTTGGTCCAGTTACAAATGGTCCACTCAACCTTGGAGATTCTAATCTTATATATGGCACATAGAATAAGTTTTGAATACACAGACGAGACACTAAGTTAATAGTCTAAAACATTTTATAATACAAGTTCGCCCCTTTTACCGAACGACTAGTTTAGCTACTATTTATCGCGCTAAACATTATAAAAACAGTAAATTAAATACAAAGAAAGACTTACAACCGTTGAAGCGCCAAGGAAGCAAGCTTTATTTCCAAAACCACACTTACAAAATTTAGAGAGAGAAGTGAATTACAATTTTTGGATATTTGAAATGAGGAGGAGGAGGGTTGTATTTATAGCCAAAAGGGGAGGAGATGGGTGGTGGAGATGGTGGCCATATTTTCCAAATTCCATGGTTTGGTCGAGCAATTTGGTCTTGATGCCTATGCGCGAGGCTTTTACTTTGAATTGGGCCAATCTGCTAATCTGCTCGAGCGTTTTGTCCGGGAAGCGAGATTGTCCGACTTGTTGGGCATTCCAAACATCTTGGTCGAGCAAGAATCTCCAGATGCATCAGTTGGGTCGAGCGACTTGGTTTGGGTGCCAATGCGCGCCCGGCCTTTGCCTTTGCATTGAGCTAACTGCCAATCTGCTCGAGCATTTGCCTTGGAGTCTCGACAACTTCCACCTTATTTTCCATTTGGAACATTTTGGTCGAGGTGGAATTGTCAGATGAGGTGGTTTTCTCGAGCGACTTGAATTGAGTGCTTGGTTAGCTCGGCGGAGAGCCTGGAACTGCCTCAACCGGTCGGGTGGTTTCTGCGGCATTTTCTCACCCGGTCGGTTGAGTCTTCAATGCAAATTCCTCTTAGACTTGATTTTTTTGGAGTGATTCCATGTCAGGATCCTTGAGATTTCTTCAGTCAGCGTCTGATCTTGACCTTGGAATAACTCTAAACATCTTTTCAGCGTAAAATCCTCTCCTTAGCGTGTTTTCTCTCTAAGCGCCAAAATACCCTGTAGAAATATATCGGTACTAACAAGCAAAAGTTAAATAGACCAACAGTCTAATTAAGGGGGTTTTACGGTGTTTATGATTCGTATAATTTGGGTCCATCAATATGCATAGCTAATTACCTGTTTCAGTTTAGGGTTTTGACCTTGTGACGCTATGTTTTGATATTCTTTACTTAATGCTTATTTCTAGTTTTACTAGTTCTTGAGCTTTATTCTACGAATTGAATTGTTAAGCTAAGTGGAAACTTTGCCGTAAAGCTTAGCTTAACAACCAATTCCTATAGTTAACACTTGTTGGATACATTCTCGTAAAGACATGTAGTAACACCTTATCTGGATATTACCTTTGCCGGAGTATCGTGTTTAAGAGAACTAGAAGTCTGTTACCTTTGTCGTAACTAGAAGTCTATTACCTCATCTTTGTCGGGATACTTTTAGTTATTACCATTGTCGGAATAACCAAACTTACAAACTTGAAATATGATTATTAGCTGTCATTGATAAACACGTCACAAGTAAAAACCCTAAGCTGAATGTACCCTCTGATAAGAGAAACTCTTCTTCGTATGTTCCACTTATCTAAAAATCAATCACAATCACCCCATTTTAATTGTTACTGATACAGCTACAACAAGTAGTTCTCTTGGGTTCGACCCTACTTGCCGCTACACTAGTTTCTAGAAGGAAAAAATAAATTTAAGTTTGACCAAATTTTGGCACCGTTGCCCGGGAGCTGCGCTTCGGTGATGCTATTTCTTTTTTATTTATCGTTATTTTTTGTGATTTGCTACTCTCGCTTCACTATGTCTCGTGCATGTTGTGTGAATGGCAAAGATGATGATCAGATGGAGGCATATGTTCCCACGATGAAGGAGCTAGCCGCGGCTAATTTTCAGAATCAGCTTGGTGTATCTACCAGGGGGAGATGGAAGAAATCAAGTTCAAGGCTGCGGCAGTGCACCATGTACCGAAATTCTCGGGACTACTAAGTGAATCAGCCACCAGACATCTGCAAAATTTTCATGGGATCTGCTAGACTCTCAGATCCTATGGGGTCTCAGTGGAAATTCAAACTCAAGGCTTTTCACCTTTCATTAACTGAGTTGGCTACATCTTGGTTTCTGTCTCTCCTTTCATGTAACATCAGAACATGGGACCAAATGTAGAAGAAGTTTCTGGATAAGTACTAACCAGCAGCTAAGGCGGGCAAGCTCACAGACAGCTACAAGATATTAGGCATGGATCGACTGAGTTAAAGTATGACTCTATGGAGAAGTTTAATGCGCTGGAGCAGAGCTGCTGCAACTTGGGAGTGCCTGAGAAGTTGGTGATCGAATATTTATTGGATGGGTTGAATTCGCTTGACAAGATGCTGCTTGATGCTTCAGCTGGAGGTTTAATCATGAATCTATCTCTAGTTGGAGTGCGGAAGTTGATCGTTGAAGTAGCTGAGAATGCAAGGTTCAGAGAGGAAGTTAGTCGCAAGAGGAAACTGCTAGGACCATGAATGTTTCGCAGGCTGAGGCCTCATCAGATAAAGTGGCTCAGGTGAGCCCATGTGAATTTTGCAGTGCTGCTAACCATAAAATGGATTCTTGCCCCACTTTACACGAAGAATAACAGTGTGACGTCAATGTTGTGGGCGGTTTCCAGAACTATAACAATCGCGCACCTTAGAGACAGTTCGAGCTAGCAACTAACAGATTTAGGTGGAGAAATGACGGTAATTTCTCCAAGGAGCTAACTCAGAATGATGGACCTGAGAAGCCCCAGCAGCAGCACCAGTACTACCATCCGCCATACCGTCAGCAACAGAGGAACTATAATAATCCAAATTCCAGCAAGTCTTCGGAAGATGTGGTGAAGGATCTGGCAGCAAGGACCCAACATCTAGCCGCCACTGTGCAGCAAAATCAGGCAAGGACTGACGGAGCTATTGCAAAGTTGACGAAACAGATGTCACAAATAGCTAGTGCCGTTTACGAGTAGATGAATGATCTGGGAAAGCTACCATCGCACACAGTGCCTAAACTGAGGGGAATTGTTAGTGCATTGATAGTTACAGGTGAAGAACGAGTAGACAACAGAGAAAAGGTGGCTGACACAGAGAGGACCACGGATGATGTGCATATTAATAGCACTCGCGTGTCGCTAAAATACACGTCACTCGCAAGACTAACATGCACAGAACAGGCGGTCAACGGGTTGACCGTGGTCGCAGAGAAGTTTACCACCGCGACGAAGACCATATTACTGACCCGCGGAAGGCACACTTAAAGTGTTCTTCACCCGCGGCCTGGTCTGAGGAAAATTTAAAAACTGATCTTTCGTTAACCTTTCCTGTGCAGGTGAAAGCTCCTGAGCATGCGATCAATAAAGATAACCTAGAAGGCAAGGTGAAAGCGATACATGAGCAAGAAAAGTGGACAACTAAGCGCACAACAACTAAGATGCAAGAGGAGCCGCCTAGAAAGTGTAAGGACTTAGGTGCCTTCACAGTCACATATGTGGTCGGTAAGATGCTTATCCACCATTGTTTAATTGACTTGGGAGCTGCTGTTAATGCAATGTCACATTCTTTGTATTGTTCATTGAAATTTGTCCGGTTGAAACCTCCTAAGCTTATGATAGAATCGGGTGATAAGTCATGTAATCATCCTGTTAGACTACTTGAGAATCTAACCCTACATGTAGGAGATCTTGTTGTTTCTACACACTTTTATGTTTTGTAGATAGAAGACGCTAAAAACGAAGACCCCCCATCACTCATCCTAGGATGTGGAGTTGATAGAAACTTGACGAGGATTCAAAAGACCGAGTTCTCAGTCATGTGGTTATATGAATTCAGTGGAGGCTGGCATTTCGAGGGTTATGGTTTAGAGTTTGCTCCGTCACCGCAACGTTTATGTGAGTAGGCGGGACGGGAAAACAGACCGTCATATCTCTAGTCTGAAGTAACCGGATAAAGGTGGACGGGCCCCCATCTTGACTCGCTTCAACAATGACGATGATGAGAAAGAGCGGGGTGGTATTTCTATACGCTTGAGGGCGATGATTCGACCACCTTCTGAATAAAAAGAAGCATAGACAAGCAAAGAAGAAGACGAAGTCTCAAAATTTTAAGAAAGTTGTCAACAAAAGTGAAGTACCTCATTCATACACAAAGGCCAAAGAAGTTGTTCAGTAAAAAAAGAAAAAGGAAGAACTCGAAGCCATTAAAGCTCGAATTAATCACGTGCCAGAAAAAACGATGAAGTATAACCATATGTTAAGGGCTCGGGACGACGAATGCAGATCATGGGTCTAAAGAAGACTATCTTTTATGCATCCGAAGTAATTTGAATTTCAGCTCAGAGGTAACATTTATCAAGTTAATTCCATGTTGAGCATATTGATGAGTAGCAATCGAGTTATACATAGAAAAGCTAGTATAAAACAACGTGTCTTATTCAGTAGCATTTGTCCAAGACGTCGTAGAAATTGTGGTGAGACATATTATTTTCTTCTATGACTTGTTCTTGTTCGGGACGAACAAGTTTAAGTGTGGGGTGGTTTGATGAGTCGTATTTATACGACTTGTCGAACTAACTAATCCCATTTATTTCGACACTTTTTATCAGAACATTTACTTTTTAGTGTGTTTCGGAAGCTCTACGAGAAAAGGCGCAATAAGACGGCGTTTCGCGCCAAAAGCACCACAATTGCAGATCAGACCTTTTATGCTTTGACGGAGTGCTGGGAGTTGACGAATGATCCGAAAACTATGAGCAAGATGTCGTTGTGTAGCTGACTCAATTCTCTATAACTCTCTAGTTCATTTAAAGAGCATCCAAGGTTGTTTGGATGGTTGAACCGAGAGCCGAAGTCAAAATTGGCGCACAGAATGGGTGAAGTGTCTCCGAGAGGATCGCGGACCATGTGCATTTTAAGTGCGTAGTCCGCGTCTCTAAAATGAATGTGGTCCGCGCCTCTAATATGTGCCCAGCCTAAGGTGGTAACGTCATCAACGTGAAATGATGTCGTCAGCAGATCCGAGATTAAGAAATTAGGCCTAAAAACAAATTTCGAATCCAATCAAAAGTATATATTATGGTTTTGGAGAAAGAATTCAACCATCAAGCTTTGGACGACGGCTCTGGAGAAGACAAAGACGAGAAGCTTTCGACGAGAAATTAAGAGATGTCTACTGTTTTCATTATTTTTACATACTCTTGTGCTGAATTCTATGGATATGCATAGCTAATTTTCTGTTTCAGTCTAGGATTTTGACCTTGTGACGCTATGTTTTGAGATTCTTTACTTAATGCTTATTTCTCGTTAAGCTAAGTGGAAACTTTACCGTAAACCTTAGCTTAACAACCAATTCCTATAGTTAACACTTGTTGGATACCTTGCCGTAAAGACAAGTAGTAACACCTAAACTCGATATTACATTTGCCGAAATATCGTGTTTAGGAGAATAAGAAGTCTATTACCTTTGGCGGAATAGATTGTGATGTATCACCTTTACCGGGATACTTTAGGTTATTACTTTTATCGGAATAACCACACTTATAAACTTGAAATATGATTATTAGGTGTCAATGATCAACATGTCACAAGCTGAATGTTCTCTCTGATAAGAAAAAATCTTCTTCGAATTTTTCAGTGCTCTCAAAATAACTCAAAACCTCCCTTCTTTAATTGTTACAGATTCAACTTCAACAATCAGCTCTCTTGGGTTCGACCCTGCTTGCCGCTACACTAGTTTCTAGCAGGAAAAAATAAATTGAGTTTGATGCGTCAGACGACGCGCGTCACTTGAGCTCCAAAGATCTTGTGATTCGGATGAGATATCCGCATGATTGGATCGGATTCTTTCCTACCATTTAGGAAAGGATAGAAGATTTGCTGGAGATTCCCTCCCTACTTATTAGGGATAGAGGATATGGCAGTGATCCAATTAAATCGGTTTGAGACGATCTAATTGGAGAGTGGATGGGATAAGTATGGGATTATCTCATCTACTAGAAGATCTTGACCGAGAATTTGGAAATAAGATCGAGATTTTCGGTTGAGAAAATCTAGGGTTTCCTAGCAGGGATCAACAATATATAAAGGATGCTATGGCTGCCTTTCAAGCTTCGGTTCAGTGTTGGGGATCATTGGCTTCGTGGTTTTGAGCAGAACTACGACGAGAGATCGCGTGATCGAGGTGAAGTTAGAACTGGAAGATCTGACGGATACCTTGGTGGGAGCTGTACTGCGATCTGAGCCAGAAGGGAAGTAGTCTTTTCTGTGTGGTGACAACGAAGATAGATCACGAACTAAGGTGTGTTTGAATGTATGGAGGTACACCAATGATCGTGGTTGGGTGAGTGATCTATACAATTGTAACCGAGAACACTTTCATACAAGGGATTATTTCGAAATCCTTCTAGTTTCCCTAGAAGGTAGTCATTTTTCTCAGATACTGTATTGGGTATCTGAGTTTTCACTATAAACATGGGCGGACCCAGTAATTAAGAGAGGGGATGGCAGCAGAAAGCAGATTGTATTATTAAAAAATATTAACATCGTTTAAAAAAATTCAGTTACATTAAAATAAAAACGTCTCGATTCCATATTATGAAAATTTATATTATTGAAGCATTGATAAACATTTTAGTTATGTCATTCTCAATGTTGATAACCGATCAAACTTATAAGAAATTACATTCCTCTTGTTGTGAAGTGCACCCTCAATAAGGGCTGGTTCCGCCCCTGACTAATCATCGTATCGCTCTACTTTATATTCGACATTAAGTTTCATCTGGATTACATATACCTTGAAGGTATCGATACTTTCAAATGAACGCTAACTAACAATCCAACATTCACATATTTGTACTCAAACGTTCAGAAATAGAAATTGTAATAAACTGGATTCTGAAGTTGAAGATATAAGATATTTTTTTTGAACATGAAGATATAAGATATTTAAACACCACTTAACCATCCTACACACTTCAAAAGGCATTAATTATTAGGTGCGCCACAAATTTTTTGATTACAAATATCAAGTAGTCTATGAAGCTTTGTATCGGGAAAAAATAAGTATTCTATGAAGCTGACACAAAAATTCATTACAGTTTTGCATGAACTTGTTTAATGTTTATCGTCAGTTTTTTTTATTGTCATGAATTTGTAAGACACAAAAAACACTAAAAGTAAAAATATATGTTTGGTATCTTTTTTACAATAATTCAGGGTTTGAGGCAATGGATTGGAGAGACTGAAAGTCGTGATGAAGGCCTTGAAATTGCTATTGGGACACTCAAATGAAAGTAGCGTTGCATGAGTACTTTACCATTTTGGTCTAGCATGATGACATATCATCACAATTGCAATGGTTACCTGCTAAATTACAAATATAATCCACAACGTCCAGGCTCCAGCAGGTCAGGAGACAGGAAGAGCATGCAACAATAATGACAGCAACAACATCATTGTACGTAACAGGCTGCAGGGGTTTCTGTCATGTTTTTTTTCTCTCTCTCTCTTTAAAAACTGGATATGGTGTGATGAGGGACATGATATGATGTTTCAAGTGAATACTAAATTCCATAAAACCATAATTGTACATTTGTACCACTAAACCAAATTTAACTTTAGGTGACTGACCAAAAATAGTCCTATAAGAACATTTTTTGTCACATAAGCTTTATGTGGCTACGGTCAATCACATAAATTGTGCTTTAAAAGTTCTGGTGCGACAGTACTAAGTGTTCTCAGTCGCATAAGATTTAGTGCGACAGTACCTAAAAATTGCCGCATAAGGAAACCCGCGGTCGCGTTAGTAACCTTTGGAAATCCCCAATATATTGCCTAATAAGTGTGTCGTATAAGTAATTTGTTTACAAAGTCTGTCATTTAAGAATTAGTAAAGTAATGCCTTGTTCAGTCACATAAGTGACCGTAAACTGTCATATTGTTGCCGCATTAGTCCAGTAATTGGGTTGTAATTTCAGATGCCAGTGACATGAAAGAATATAAAGCATCCATGTTTTGGTTGAGCAGGTAACATAATTACAAATCTGTCAAAAGTTTCTAGAATTAGAAGACATCATGTGTTCTGAGTACAAAACATGTGAAAACATGTCAAAAGTTTCCAGCATTCAACATTCAGTTTCGAAATCAAAACATGTACGCAACTTAAAACTTTCCAGTTTCAAAGATGTCCACACAGCCAGCTGAGTTCAGAGAGTTGGCAGTCCAAAGCTTGCACCATCCGAAACATTAGCCTCATGTCCTGAAGGTCCTCCTCTCACGCGCACCATCTCTTCAAGAGCCTGTAGCCTATCCTCGAACTCTGCTTCTTTTTTAGCGGCCTCTTCTTTGGCCCTAATCAGCTCTTCTTTTAGCACTTGGTTAGATGCCCCGCCTCTTGGGCGAGGAGGCCTCCTTAGATTCCCACCCGCTCCGAACACCAGAGTCCCTTTTTTTGCCCCACCGCTCTGCAAATTATATCCAGCTGGGTACTCGTGGGGAGAGGGTCTTGAATGACGCTTGGGTCATCGGAGTCTTCCAGAGTGATGGTTCATCTTCGCGTCTTAGGCGGCTTTCAATCTTTTTGATTTTGCCTTCATTAATTATCAAAAGGAAAGTTTCAAATTAAAACAAAAACATAGCACAAAAATTCTGGTGTTTAAAAGCATTACTTGCTGTGTAGGTTCGTTGAAGTGATTAACCAGCCATTTCCACTCCTTCTTGCAATGGATAAACTCCTTTGGGACATTCTCACCTTGCCTCAGATAATGCTGGTGGCAGTCCGACTTCCAGTCCTTATAACAGTTACTTTCTATTCTTGTTGTATACTCCCATAGTAGAGTGCAGTGTTATTAAACACGGACCGACCCGACCGGTTGGACCGGTTGAACCGGGAACTAGTCACCGAACCGGTCCGGTTTTATAGTTAGATCGGTTATGCAATCGACCCGATAGTAAATCGGTTGAACCGACCGATTTTTAATTGAACCGGTGACCCGACCGGGTTGACCCGAGTTGAACATGTTAATTTTAGAAATTTTAAAAAATTAGATATGTTTGTCGTGATCAAGAGTCGAACCCAAGGCCACAGTGTTAATTACTCCCCTTGCTTTCAACTAGGCTATATGTTCATATTTGTTTTATGGATTCTTCAAACAATTTATATTATATTATTAAGCTTAATACTTTTAATCTTTTTATAGAACTTGAAAGATGATTGTTGTTTTATTATTTGTATCAATATTGTATATTCATTTATCAAATCTATACAATTTATTACTTATTATCAATTAACTAGAAATTCAATTAGTCTTAGAAATCCCTTATTATTGTGACTTGCAAATTAAGACTAAAATTGTTATTGTTGTTCTATTATTGTTGTATTATTGATTTGTACTTTATCAAATTCTAAATTTTTTATGGTATGTTGTTGTAATCGGATCATAAACATGTAATATTTATTCAAGTCATAAATATGTTAAAATATAATATCATATATAAGTTTTTTTTTAAATATGTGCGGGTCAAACCGGTTCAACCCGGTTGAACCACTGACCCATTGACCCGGTGACTTGACCGGGTCGATCCACGGGTCGGTTTTTAATAACACTGGTAGAGTGTCATTCTTTATCAACAGAAAATGAGGCTGAAAACAATTATAAAGGCACATGTTATTAACTGTTCGACAACAAAATCAAATAACCAAAATGTAAAACAATTGAAGGGGGAAGAGAACTTACGCTTAAATAGTTAACCACAATATTCTAGTGATCTTCATCTAACTGGCTATATGAGGGTGCTCGCATTGGGACCTTCTGTCGCACACATGCCTCAATTTGGTGGCAAATCATACTCCGGACTTTCTTCACCACAGGCCCATTTGCCTCCACGGAGCAGTCGACTTTGATCTTCATCCTAAGTGTGTGCACCAGATTCGCTATTTTCGCGCCACAAACCAAACCTCGCTTCCTCTTCTTAGGCGGTCCAGCTTCACTAACAGGGGAGAGTCCTCCACATTGTTGCATAACGTTCCAATAAAATTCAATTGATATTCAATAAATGACCCAAAAAACCCAGTGAATTAATTTAACAATATTATTAACTGGAGACGGAGAAGATGACCTCTTCTTGCACCTGATGCTTAGCGGTTCTTCTTCCACATCCTCTTCGTCAATTGGCTGATTGTTTTCGTCGAAACTCTCTACTCCTTCTTTTCGGCAGTGGGATGATCACCATCAGGGGCATCAAGACTAGCGATATCAGCAGTAGGAAACTCATCTTCAATTAGCAACTCATTTTCATTTTCAGGAAATAGATCATCATCAGGAAACATCTCATCATCAGTAGCTAATTGATCGTGGGGATCATCTTCATCAGTAACTAGTTCATGTTGGGTAGTTTTTTCAGGGGCAAGGTCAGAGACAGCAGGTGAGGGTGTTAGGGACGGGTATCGGTTGTTTGTTTGTTGGGAGCTAACTGAACGAGTGGGGTATTTGTATGGGGGCACTAACCTTGGACATTCTTCAATATCCTAAGATCTAGTATCACTAACAAGGGATTCTTGGGGAGCACTTTTTTGGGGCTTTTCTACTCTAAGCTTTGACGAACACGTTGGGGAACGACGTAATGTAGTTTGGAATGACCTTGTTTTCTTCTTAGGAGTATTCATACCGCGGACATCAGTCACTTTACCATCTTGGACTACGACGGTTGCTTCAACATCGGTGGACTTCTTCTTAGGAGTACTAGCCGGTTTCAGTGCTGCCTTCTTCTTAGGAGTGGTCGGTTTCGGCAGCGGCTTCTTCGCCTGTTTGGAAGGTGCTCTCTTATTCACCGCCGGCTCAGGCATGTGGATCTTGGCTGGCGTCCTAGCACTGAGACTCCTTAGCTTCATGTTCCTTGTCTTGTTGGTAGCCTCCGCCACCTCGCTCAGTGTTCTCTTCTTCGGAGGCATGATTTCGACTGGCGGAAATCAGTGACCGATCTGTACAAGGGGAGAATGATTTCGACTGGCGGTGTAGATGGGAGATGAGTTCGGCTTGTGGAAAAGAGTAACAAAGTGAGAAATGAAAACGCTAAGTGTAAAAACCAAATTAGGAATTGATGTCCTCGGTCCAGATTCGAACACGTTGTCTATTTTAGGACACATGTATGTTTTAGATTCTTTATTCCTTATGTGACACACTTTACATACTAGTCACATAAGGTATAAGAACATTACGAAATGGAAAAATGATATTCCCTCCTTCGATTTGCCGCCCAGTTTTTTTGAGTTACCGCCTGAAGTGCATGGTTCTTATGTGACACAGTTAGAAATACTTTGTCACCTAAGTAACAATGAAATTGGACAAAACTTGTTCAGATTACAATAGTCCCCATTGCAAATGTAATCAAATACACTGAACAAGCAAAAAACACATACATCACTAAAATTGACTTCACTACATCACCCCCTTCGTCTCAATCCTCTTCTTCGTGAAACTCATCATCATTTTCTTCAACATCATTGTCATCCTCATGTTTACTTACATCATGATCACTAATTAGTCCATCATCCTCTTCATCATCATATTCAGAGTCATCTTCTTAATTGTCCACTGCATCCTCATCATTTTGTATATCATAGTCATAATATAAAGCGAGAATCACTCGCGGAGTCTCTAATCCCTCTTCAAATTCATTCTCATCATCAATTACATTGGAAATGTAAGGTGGAATATTTGTTGTGCGTTCTTCTTGATAAGCTTCCTCTACAACATGTGAACTCTCATTCTTAGATAGACATGAGTAGCTATAAGTGCCTCTTTGAGTGACCACGTTGACAACTTTTCAATTATCTCCAAACTTTGGATCTTCTAGGTAAAACACTTGTTGTGCGTGTTTTGCTAGACACTATGGAGCATCTTCATACCATGTGTTGGATACGTCAATGGACAGAATTCCATGGTCCATCTTTATGTTTCCACCTAGGTCGGATCTTTATGTCTAGCTTCATTCGGTGCACCTCCTCCTTCTGGAACTCTCTGCAACAAAGTCACCAAAACCAGTGGGATAAGGATACAAGAGGGTCAACTACATTGAACGGCAAGTAAGGTCTGATGAAACCCGGTAGCAGACGTTGTAACATGACATGTCAGTCATGTGTCTTCAACCCGATGAACTTTTTGTCCTCGAGGTGAATCTTGTTCCTTAGGCTTACTGCATAGCCGGATGGATACTTAGCATATTTTATCAACTCAAGTATCTCCACTTTCTCAGTCGGACTGACAGTATATGGTGCTTTAGTCACCTTAACCTTCCTTGAGGTTGACCCCAATGGTTTGTACCATAACTTTCTCCGCACCCATTGCACTATAAACCTTTTCTAGCCTTGATGTTTGCCTATGTCTTACCTTCAAGTCCAAGTATGGTCCCAATTATGTTATCAAAAACATTCTTTTCTATATGCATGCCATTAAGTGAATACGGATGACAAAGTGATTGCCAATATGACAACTCATAGAATGTAGACATGTGTGTCCAACAAAGCCTCTTGACGCCTCCTCTAAGCTAAACTGGGGATGCAAGGTAAGAGTCGGATAATCATGAGCCATTATTTAGTAGAATTGATCAACATCAGAAAATTATGGAGGGGGGGGGGGGGGGGTTCCTATGCTCGATTTTCCCATTGAATCTATTGACTGCAAACCTCCAATCATGGTCTTCAGGGAGCCATCTTCGGTGGTCTTGATATGACATCCTACCCGTTAGATGCGTAGCATCGATATCATCTAGACATAAAGGACAAGCTTTGTACCCTTTTGTCTTAAGGCCTCCAAATATGCCTAGACTCGGAAAGTCACTAATAGCCACATCATCGCTGCTTTCATAATGAACGAAGAACCATCATGTCGATTAAAAGTATTCACTCCATCTTCGCATAGCATGTTCAACTCATTAATAAGAGGCTTCATAAAAACTCCCGATATCAACATACAAAATATGTTCAACTCCTTCTTCATACATATATGTGATGTCAAGTTGTAAGGAATAAGAACAATAGGTCATGTGCTCTGGGAGAGGCCCGATGCTTCAAATGGATTGAAACTATCAGTTGCTAACCCAAGTCGGACATTCCTATCTCATTTGCAAACTCTGGAAATTCTTTGTCAAATGTTTACCATGATTCCCCATATGTGGGGTGCCTAATGTACTCCGGATCATCAACATTTCTTTCAGCATGCCATCTCATATGGAACGATAGATCTGGTGACATATATAGGCGCTGCTGTCTTGGAGTCAAAGGGAAGTACTTAACCGTCTTCTTCAGGAACTTGCTTTTACTTCCACGCTCTGCGTACCTTTCCTCTCCACACACGGGGCAACTAAGAAGAACCTTATTCTCTTTGTAGTACAATATGCAACCATACTCGCAAGCATGTGTGGTCTCATAACCCAACCCCATATTCTTCAAAAGTTTTTTCACATCTTTATAAGAACTTGGGTACTTGTTATCACGAGGTAGAATTACTTTTGTGATCTGTAGATATTTATTGAAGCTCTTGTCTGACATTCGACTCTCAATTTTCAGTTGCATTGCCCTCAAAATTGTTTCAAGAAAGGTGCTGTCACAACTACTGTATAATGGAGTCTTAGCTGCGCCTATAAGACTACTGTACCTTTCATAAGCCATCCTACTCCCTAAATCACCATCACATGTCCATATTCGTCTGATCCTCATGATGCATATGTTGAAAGGGAAAAGCATCTCGAAGAATATCTGTCGTCGAGTTCACTTGCCCTCCTACACTGCTACTTGCTCCCTGCCTTTCTACAACTCATTGTTGCCTCAAAATATATGCTGGAGGGTTATTACTCTCTTCACCATGTGAAGTCCATGTACAGTAACCATTCATCATGCCATTGTTAATCAAATGGAGAAACATTTTCTTCGTTTTCATTCTTCCTCTAATCATCAAACACTTTCTACAATGACATACATGTGTGGCTTCTCCACAATCCTTTGCAAATTCAACAAAATCCATAATCCCTTGAATGTAACGAGAATCGCCCCTCTCCAACCACATTCAAGTTTTATCCATTGTGAGTTGAAATTTACCTTCAAAATGATCATAACACAAAACAAGCAACAAGTTAATGTAGCAAAACATAGCAAAAGCTTTGTTGATGGCAAATGTGTGTATATCTTTACATGGCAAATGTGTGTATATCTTTACTTGGCAAACAGATATATATATGGGGGACCTGCTGCAGATCGTTATAACTAAAAAAGGTACACACATATGTACTAAACACTCATTTTTTTCAAACAAATCAAAGTGTAATGGTGAAGGAACTAACAATGGCAAACTCAAAATGCATTTCAAAGTGCTTACCTCGATTTCTCTTCACGGTGGTGATGATGAAAAAATGATTTCAGTCGTGGAGAGACAACAGGAGAAGTGGGAACGATGATAAAGGTGGGTGAAGTGTTTATATTTTTCATTTAATGCTGCGCCCTTATGCGACTGACTTTGAGTATGGATAGTCGCATGAGTAATATTTGGTGCACCTGCCGACTTAAATGCAACAAAAAGTTGGTCAACCATTAAATGGTCAACGATTTTCAAATATCAAAAGATGACGCGGGTTTTCCAAAGTCACTTATGTGACTAACTTCAAGGATCAAACCCAGCACTGTCGCATAAGCAACCTTACGAGACAGAGTTTGAGCCAGTCATATAAGTTACAGTCACCTTACTAACTAAATTAAAAATGAAATTTCATTAATTAAATATAACCTCATTGTTATCCAAACTTTAATAATTGTATCATTAATAGAACCTCATTAATTGCACAAGAATGTGACATATGCATGTGTATCTAACATTATACTCGTTTGAAAATTGTTTTCTGCAAATAAATTTGGCCTTGTGCGCATGAATTTGCATTATGAACATGAATTTGTTTTTGTTGCAAATATATATTCATATTTAGAACGTTCATTTAGTGTATGTTCGATTGTATATTCAAAGTTTGCACGGTCAAAAAAGATTCATTTATCGCTTTGTTCATTTAATATAGGTTCATATGGTAAATTTGGAGTTCGTATCTAAAATTAGGATGAAAGATGATGGTGAATCACCATGTTTGGCGAATAGTACAACAACACGTACAATTCTGAGAGCTCAATTTATTTTTTACATCTTAATTAAGGTAAAGCTACTGTTAATACACAATATCTGATGCATTAAAATTGTATTAAAGAGTATGGAAGAGCTCATATAGTGTTAGCTATGTTAGAATTTGCTAGCCCATTTAAACCACATTCCCTTTTGACCCAAAAGCTCAGGCTGATGAGTCATGGTTTTGTGATCTAATATAATCTAACAAATCTTCCATTCTCTATGCAATGTGGGATAATTTTACCAAGTGTCATATTCTCAACAATCTCCCCCTCACTTGGAGAATTTATACATACTCCCCCTCAATCTATACTCTGCTACTAACTCGTAGTAGCAATCGTAGATGCGCCTGCGACCTCCCCTCTCTCCACCAGGGGCGCTCTGCAACTCCTGCGCTCGCGACCTTCCCTCTCCACCAAGGGTGCTCTGTGACTCCTGCGCTCGCGACCTCTCCTCTCCACCAGGAGTGTTGTGTGACACATGCACTTGCGATCTCTCCTCTCCACCAGGGGTACTCTGCGATTCTTGCGCTCGCGACCTTGCCTCTCCACCCAGGGTTCTCTGCGTCTTCCAGTTTACTGGGTGTCTTAACACACGAACCCCTATCACCTTGCTACTCTCGCATGCATCTATGCAATCTCTGTAGCACGGGATTTGCATATTGAATTGAGTGTTTCCACTTGTGTCCCACATCTCCACTTACTTGGCCCGACCGCACCATAGGCTCTGATACCATTTGTTAGGATTTGCTAGCTTAGTTAAACCACAGCCTCTTGTGACCTAAAAGCTCAGGCTTATGAGTCATGGTTCTATGATCTAATATAATCTAGCAAATCTTTCATTCACTAGACAATGTAGGATAAAAGCTCAGGCTTATGAGTCAAGCTCAGGCTTGCGCTCGCACCATAGGCAATGTTCTCAATCAAAACAAAGAGAACACTTTTGAATTTGCAATGTCAATCATGTTGAGATAACAAATGAAAAAAATGTTGAATCTTTCTATATTAAGTGTATGGTCTCAGTAGGAAAAAGGTAATCGTAAAACTCACATCATACAATTCCGGATTATATCATACTTTGATAATCTAGTTGACATATATATGGTGAAAAACCAAAATTTAGTAGACTTGAAAATTTTTCTTATAAGATATGAGTTTAAGTCATTCGAGTTCAATAATTACGTGAACAATCATTGAAATTCACATTGACATTCCTTTGAGAGTAAAAATGTTCATTGTCGAAAGATCTCTCATGTGTTGCTTGTTTTTTAGAAAAATTGACCTAAAGACCGACTTCAGTGAAAGTTGTCACTGAATGTCCAATATGTTTAGAACAAATTCAAGAAGATATAATATAAGTGACCTATTACGCCGACGATTTGGTTATTCAATACTTTATGGTATTTATAAATTTATCGACACGTTGGACACATGTTTGCTTGTTGTCCACTCGTAATATGACATTTGCAAGGCTACTTGCTCAAATTATTGGATTACAAACACAGTTTCTAGATCATACAATATGAAATTTGTATGGATAATGCGGAATTCACATTCCAATCTTTTGATAACTATTGTATGTCAACTGACACTACAACTGAACATCAGGTTGCTCATGTTCACACTTAAAATGGTCTAGTGGAATCTTTAATTAAGACGTTGTTCATTAGAGCTTATATTTAAGTTATTAAGTTAAGCTAAGTCAAGTTCAGCTAAGACAAGTACACCTCAGACAATCAAAGTTAAATTAAGATAAATTAAGCAAAGCTCAGTCAATCTAAGCTAAGCTAAGATAAACTAGGTGAAATTCGACTAAATGAAATAACAAGAACTTATTATTTCACTTAAAATTATATAAAAATATTTAAAATGTATATTTCTCACATTTAGGATTTATGAACATAAATAATAATTTTAAATATAAATATATTATATTCATAAAAAAAAGAAACATTTGTATTTGTATGTAAAGTTGAAATGACATTTAATTATACAAAATTTAAGTACTTAGTAATTAGTAATAAAACTATCCAAAAAAGTAATTAGTAATAAGAGTGCGGTTCAGGTACAAACCACATTTATAAATGAAAACTAAAAACTGTATTTGCAGCTCACACATGTCCCATTTATTCTAAAACACGGACGTGTATTATAGTCATTATACATAATATTGTATTTAGTTTTATTTTCAATTTAGTCCCTGATTTGGAAACTCCTTTAATTATTCCATTCAATCTGATTTTAGGATCATACTTAAAGATTTAATGATAAGACTTAAAATAGATAATGATCAGACTTAATGATAAGACTTAAAATAGAATGAATGATCAGACTTAAAATAGAATAATTGATCAGACTTAAAGACTTAATTATCAGACTTAAAGAAACAATGATCAGACTTAAAGAATGAATGATCAGACTTAAAATAGATATTGATCAGACTTCAAAAGACAATGATCCGACTTAAAGAATGAATTATCAGACTTAAAATAGATAATGATCAGACTTAAAGAGTTAATGATCAGACTTAAAGAATGAATGATCAGACGTAAAATAGATAATGATTAGACTTAAAGAAACAATGATCTGACTTAATGATCTGACTTAAAATAGATAATGATAAGACTTAAAAATAGATAATGATCAGACTTAAAATAGATAATGATCAGACTTAAAATAGAATGAATGATCATACTTAAAATAGATAATGATCAGACTTAAAGATTTAATGATCAGACTTAAAGAAACAATGATCAGACTTAAAGAATGAATGATCAGACTTAAAATAGATAATGATCAGACTTAAAGAGACAATGATCCGACTTAAAGAACGAATGATCAGACTTAAAATAGATAATGATCAGACTTAAAGATATAATGAGCAGACTTAAAGAATGAATAATCAAACTTAAAATAGATAATGATCAGACTTAAAGAGTTAATAACCAGAGTTAAAGAATGATTGATCAGACTTAAAATAGATAATGATCAGACTTAAAATAGATAATGATCAGACTTAAAGAGTTAATGATCAGACTTAAAGACTTATTAATCAAACTTAAAATAGAATAAATGATAAGACTTAAAATAGAAAATTATCAGACTTAAAGAATGAATGATCAGACTTAAAATAGATAATGATTAGACTTAAAAAGACAATGATCAGACTTAAAAAAACAATGGTCAAACTTAAAGAATGAATGATCAGACTTAAAATAGATAATGATCAGACTTAAAGAGTTAATGATCATACTTAAAGAAAGAATTATCAGACTTATAAATAGATGATGATCAGACTTAAAGAATGAATAATCAGACTTAAAATAGATAATGATATGACTTAAAGACTTAATGATCAGATTTAAAATAGAATGAATGATCATACTTAAAATCGATAATGATCAGACTTAATGATCAGACTTAAAGAAACAATGATCAGACTTAAAGAATGAATGATCATACTTAAAATATATAATGATAACACTTAAAAAGACAATGATCAGACTTAAAGTTGGCAATGATCAGACTTAAAATAGATAATGATCAGACTTAAAGAGTTAATGATCAGACTTAAAGAATGAATGATCAGACTTAAAATAGATAATGATTAGACTTAAAGACTTAATGATCAGACTTAAAGACTTAATGATCAGACTTCAAATAGATAATGATAAGACATAAAATAGATAATGATCAGACTTAATGAAACAATTATCAGACATAAAGAATGAATGATCATACTAAAAAAAAATAATGAGCAGTCTTAAAAAGACAATGATCACACTTACACTACTATTGTAATGATCAGTATCAGACTTAAAATTGGCAATGATCAAACTTAAACTTGGTAATGATCAGACATAAATTGATAATGATCAGACTTAAAATAGTAAATGATCAGACTTAAAGACTTATTAATCAGACTTAAAATAGAATGAATGATCAGACTTAAAATTGATAATGATCAGACTTAAAGACTTAATGATCAGACTTAAAGAATGAATGATTAGACTTAAAATAGATAATGATCAGACTTAAAAAGACAATGATCACACTTAAAAAGATAATGATCAGACTTAAAGAATGAATGATCAGACTTTAAATAGATAATGATGACACTTAAAGAGTTAATGATCAGACTTAAAGAATGAATGATAAGACTTAAAAATAGATAATGATCAGACTTAAAATGGATAATGATCAGACTTAAAGAGTTAATGATCAGATTTAAAGACTTAATGATTTGACTTAAAATAGATAATGATCAGACTTAAAAATTGTTAATGATCAGACTTAAAATAGATAATGATAAGACTTAAAGACTTAATGATCAGACTTAAAGAATGAATGATCATACTTAAAATATATAATGATCAGACTTAAAAAGAAATAATGCTCAGACTTAAAGACTTAATGATCAGACTTAAAATAGATAATGATCAGACTTAAAGAGTTAATGAACAGACTTACAATAGATAATGATCAGACTTGAAAATAGATAATGATCATACTTAAAATAGATAATGATCACACTTAAGAGTTAATGATCAGACTTAAAAACTTAACGACCGGACTTAAGATAGATAATGATCAGACTTAAAGATTTAATGATCAGATTTAAAATAGAATGAATGATTAGACTTAAAATAGATAATGATCAGACTTAAAGAAAAAATGATCAGACTTAAAGAATGAATTATCATACTTAAAATATATAATGATCAGACTTAAAAACAAATAATGCTCAGACTTAAAGACTTAATGATCAGACTTAAAATAGATAATGATCATACTGAAAGAGTTAATGATCAGACTTAAAGAATGAATGATCAGAGTTAAAATAGATAATGATCAGACTTAAAAATAGATAATGATCAGACTTAAAATAGATAATGATCAGACTTAAAGAGTTAATGATCATACTTAAAATAGATAATGATCAGACTTAAAAATAGATAATGATCAGACTTCAAGGCTTAATGATCAGACTTAAAATAGAATGAATGATCAGACTTAAAGACTTAATGATCAGACTTAAAGAAATAATGATCAGACTTAAAGAATGAATGATCATACTTAAAATATATAATGATCAGACTTGAAAAGACAATGATCCAACTTACACTACTATTGTAATGATCAGACTTAAAACTAGCAATGATCAGACTTAAATTTGGTAATGATCAGATTTAAAATAGATAATGATCAGACTTAAAATAGTTAAGGATCAGACTTAAAGACTTAATGATCAGACTTAAAATAGAATGAATGATCATACTTAAAATAGATAATGATCAGACTTAAAGACTTAATGATCAGACTTAACATTTTTTGTTGTTCTTTTGTTCTTTTACGTTTTCCGTTGTACGTTTAATTCAAACGTACTATAACGACGTTATAACAGACACATCCAATTCAAACATTTTTACCCCTCGTTTGTGTTTTGTAATCACAAACATGTCCAATTTAATTTCTCATATTTAAAAAAAGACCCTGAATTTCGATTGGTCGAAATATACACGTGGCAAGATTTTATTGGGTTTTTAGTTTTTATTTATAATTGTGGTTTGTATTTGATCCGAAACCTAGTAATAAAAACTTAAAGTTATATTTACAAATAAAGAGGAGCGTTCAAATGAGAACCCCTTATTTTTTCGAGAACTTGACACCCCAATTTTCATCTTCCAAAATGCAAGATGTATTTTCCAAGATGCATTTTGGTGGTGACACGTGTCACATGTATATTTAACAAGATGCATTTAATGCAAAGTCAAAGCCACATTTTTTGACTTTGCTTTTTGGACATGTGTCACATGCAGATTCAAGGATGCATCATGATCTAATGGTGATATTTATGTTCCCAATTTCTCGAATTTTTAAGGGTTCTCAACCGAGCGCATCCCTACAAATAAATAAATACTTTTATAATAACTATTAAAAAATAATAAAGTAAATTTATAAAAATCTTAATATTTTTCTAAAATAAACATAAATGAAATGTGTGTTTTATTAATATATTTATGAAGATTAATAAATAAATAAAATGTATTTATAAAAATAAATATTTTATTCATAATAAAACGGTTGAAATTATAGACTACATTTATAAAACTGTTAAGATTTTAAATATCTAATTCCGATATCTGAAATATAAGAAATAATTTGTTAAAATGTTAAGATTTTGTTTTTGATACTGGGTTTTCACATCTCATACAAATCAACCACCATATGAATACATTACTCTTATACATCTGCTTGTATGAGAAATCTTTATCACGTACATGTGAATATTAGACTGTTAGAGCACAGACCACACACGGCACCACCCAAATTTGATGCTTGAATTGTGTTCATTGAAGCACGACCATAAGGCACCTCTGACTTTGCAACCCACGACATAAACTTGAACTCAAGCACCTCCATGCGCAGTGGCGGATCCAGAGCTTTGTCGGAGGGGGTCCCAATATTTTTTTTTCGAACGACAAAAGTCGGATACGGCAAAAAAAGTCCGCTAATGATCCGGCGATTTTTTTTTCGAACAACAAGGTCAGCTAATGATCAGCCAAGCTTCTAAAGCTCATAAAGGTGTCATCCGATGTCCATTGAAGATTATCTACATATGGATCGAAAGCTAATTGAATGTTCTATAACTTTCATGTTTAACTCAAGATGAAATTCTGA
The DNA here is from genome assembly GCA_033675395.1 of Rhodiola chrysanthemifolia. Lineage (NCBI taxonomy): Eukaryota > Viridiplantae > Streptophyta > Magnoliopsida > Saxifragales > Crassulaceae > Rhodiola > Rhodiola chrysanthemifolia. The sequence goes on from CM066207.1 coordinate 16,576,371, forward strand.
GGTTAAGTCGATAAAAATAGCGACCAAAGATAGTTGATTAATTGAAATTTGCCGAAATTTAGGGGGGTCTGAGTCAATCTTCTAAAGCTCATAGAGGCGTCATCCGGTGTCCGTTGAAGATGATCCATATATGTATAGAAATCTAATTGAATGCTCTACATTTTTCATGTTTACTTAAAGATGAAATTTGGCGGTTAAGCTTATAAAAACAGTCACCAAAGATGGATGGTTATTTTCCCTATTCTCCCCTCCTCTAAAAAGAGTGTTAAATTTATTGAAAACGCTGGCGTTTTTGCTTAGCTGCTGGCTTTCATCTTTTTCGAGTCCAAAATCCGATTGATTGAAATTAGCCGAAATCGAGGGGGTTCGAGCCAACCTTCGAAAGTTCATAGTGGCCTCATCCGGTGTCTGTTTAAGATGTTTTTTATATGAGTAGAAAGCTAATTGAATGTTCTATAACTTTTATGTTTACTCTAAGATGAAATTCAGAGGTTAAGCTCACAAAAATAGTGACCGAAGATAGATGTTTGATCAAAATTTTCAAAATATATATAATTTTATATGTAAGTTTTTTTTATGAAATTCAAGAGGGGTCATGGCCCCCCTAAAACCGCCATTGTCCACGCGCATGGAAGGAATAGACGAGAAAGCAGCGCCTACTTGCATGATACAACACGTCTATGAGGGACGAATAACACCTCCGCGAGGGAGGAACACACATCCAAGAGGAACGAATAACATCTCCGCGAGGGAGGAACAACACGTCCACGCCGATGCGGGACGAAAACACATCCACAAGGGATGAATAACTCTCCTTACAAAATTGAGAAAATATATGCTACTTAAGGGAGTCGAACCCTGGACCTTGTCAAGGGTTCAAACCACTCGACCTTGTCAAGAGTTCAAACCACTCGACCAACCCCTCTTTCGTTAAAAATGTTAAGATTATAAATATGTAAATTAGTCATCTAAAATATAAGAAATAATAGTCTTTGTCTCTTCGCCTTCAACCTAAATAATTTTGAGTTCATTGTCATGATCAAATAGCATAATCACGAACGCTATTAAGTCTCGCACATTATTCATTTCGACATGGATCAAATAAAAGTCAAAATCTGTGAAGTTTGATGCATATGGATATCATCGAGAAATGTACAAACTTTGGGAGCATTGCTGATTTTATTTATCATATTTACGCGTCAGTTAGTTCAGATAAGCTAGCTATGCATGGTGATCATCACATTATGGTATAATCGAAACTTGGCAGCTCACGGAAAAAATTGCATTTCTCCTGAGATGGCTGCAAGACGAATTAAGATACAATCTAATGAGTACTGTTCTAATAAGGCAGATATTCTGAAATATCTGGATACAGTGTCCCTACAATGGCAAAGACCTAAAGGAACATATGTGAAGGCAAATTGTGATGCATCTTGGGATCCCAGCACTGCAAGTGGAGGAATTGGTATCTCTGCTAAATATATATATCACAATGCATTACTGTGAAGGACTGGCGCTACAAGAAGCTTTTAATCTGGCAACTAAACTGAAGCTGAAAAATGTTGTATTTGAGACAATAGTAAGGAAGTTGTGATGGCAATCAACTACAAAGCGGATCAAATAGTTTGGAATGCTAGTTGGTTTCTGGAGTGTTGCAGACTACTGGAGTTCAACAAGAATTGGAAGTTGGTTTTTACGAGGTGGGAGGCAAATATGACCGCGGATGCACTTGCAAGACATGCTAGACGTTTTAGTTGGTCCTGATCTATAAACTGGATGTTCTTCCTTTGTCCAGTTCTTTTAAGTCCTTCATATATCTAAAAAAAGTCAAAATGGATTTCCCGTGCACCAAAGTTCTGCGATAAAATCGAACAACATAGGTTTTGTATTCAAATAAAGTTATGTAGAGGTTATCATAATTTATAAGAAATATCAAAAATATATTATTACAAAACAAAACAAAATAATTATAATTATAATAAATTAAATATAATAAATTAATGTTGATAATAAGGTATATTTGAAAATTTATTAGTATTTTTATTTAAAAACTAAATCAAATTAAATGCATATTTATAAATCTAATTATGAAAAAATTATGATTTTACTTAATTAGAATTGTTAATTTTTTTTGATAATGGGGTACAACAGCTCAAAATATTACAATGTATATGACGTCTTATCATCTATTACATATATATAATATATTGATATCCGAAGCTTTAGCAAGGCATTTCGATCAGATCCAAAATCATCTGGTACATTTTCCTCCACTTCTGAAGCGCAGGCCAAGTTCGGCACCTTTACCAAGCATTGATCCGCACATTTACTCCAAATCATCGGTACATTCTTGGACACTTTGGAGCTCAGGCCACCTTTGGGCACCTTTACCGTTGTAAGACACGACACGTCAAAATTGACGGCCGGAGGAAGCATCCATGCGCGGGGCGGGACGAGGAAGAGAAAATCCTCACAAAGTTGTGAGAAAAGTGTCATGCGTGGGACTTGAACCCTCAACCTTGTGAAAGCAAAGTTGGAATTCTTCCACTAGGCCACACCCTTGTTGGCAATTAGAATTGTTAATTTAGCATGACGTAATTGAATGTAAATTTTCAAACATCTACAATTTTAATTAATATTAATTAAGTTAAGTTATACTAAACTGAGGAGCGCTCAAATAATTAAGTACCCCTTTAAATTTCGAGAACTTGAAACCCCAATCTTCACCTTCTAAAATACATCATCAAGTGATTTTGGTGGTGACATGTGTCTCATGTGCATTTTCCAAGATGCATTTAATGAAAAGTCAAAGCCACTTTTTTTACTTTGCTTTTCGGACATGTGTTACATGCAGATTCAAAGATGCATCATGATCTAATGGTGACATGTGTCTCATGTGCATTCATGTGTTATATGTTCTCGAATTTTCAAGGATTCTTAACCGAGCACTCCCCATACTAAAGTCAATTTAAGCCATACTAAGCGCAACTCACTTTAGTTAATATGAATTGAGTTTAGATAAGATAAGCACCTAAATCAAATTTTGTAAGCTCAAACTTCTTTTTAAAGGGAGGGCCTTCTCTCAAAATATTATTGATAGGTCCAACTTCTAAGAAAGGTTGAACAAGCCTGATACAATGTTATACGACTAACATGCAAGAAGGCCTCAATTCTCAAATATTAGGCATCATTGGTAAAGGAGAAAAGTGACCTCCGCACACCAGCAGGCGATCTCGTCGACACACTGAAAAAAAAAACTTGAAGGACAAGTCATATTGGTTCAAAGTAGGCCTTAACATTTGATCGGCGGGTCAAAATGCTCACACGGTGACCAGGGACGGACCCAGGAATCGGAATAATGGGTGATGAGTTCAATTACATTAAAAAAGTGAAGTTTTTTATATTGCACAAAAGTTATCTGTTATTGAATCCGTACTACACATTCCAGCTAATACTTTGTCAGTATTGACAACCGTGCAACCCGATAAAAATGCATCTTCCACTTGTTGCGATTCAAACAAAACTAATATAAGCTCTTCGAACATCGTCAAGCTTACCATTGAGATAGTTTCATTTTTTATTGCAAATCGTGTCACGTTTGAACTGGTTAATAACAAAATCATAATTAGTTTGAAGCCTTTGTAATTTTAGAGCATGATTGTTATTCACTATGTAACTGATTGTCTTGCTCTGAATTTTTCCAGTTTGTACACTTATAAAAACAAAAATCAGTGTAATTTAATTGTATAAATAGTAAATTAAACTAATTATATACTCAATTTCAAAATCAAAATAACACAAATCAACAAACCTAATTATCGCAATTGGCATCACTCAAAGTCAAAATTACATAAACTTTAATTTCAATCACACTAGATAACTCCAAAGCACATCAATTCTTACGAAATCTCATTAATTGAAAAAACAATAATAACATGATGAAATAAAATAACTTACTAAATTTACAAGTTTACTAAATTTGAATTAAAGAATTTTTTGATAGTAAATTTGAATTAAAGAATTAGATTAATCATATTATACATAAATAAATTTTGATATTTTTATTAAACAAAAAAAGCAATTTCGAAAACTTGGGAATGACACATCTCACCCCCGGCCTTCACTGCGTCCGTCCCTGATGGTGACCTTTACCCTACCCACCTTTACCATACTCTGCTATATCCTTTACCCTATACGTATCATGCCCATTAAGCCTTAGACATGGTAGGATCACCAAAAAAAGTTCCTACTTGCCCTCCTACCATGACCACTTTCAAGACCATGTTCTCTTACTCTGCCCAATAATGTTCCACCCTATCTTACCTTACCATTTCAATCATATTTAAAATTTTAAAATTATGTTTGAACTCACTTTACCCAACCTTACCTCACCCAATCGTACCCCACCCTACCCTACCCTACACTGCCCTAATATGACCCTACCCATGGGTTACCCATTGGGTATAAAACAAATTGCACTACCCTGCTCGCACACTATTTGGGTCAAGAAAAAATTACCCTACCCTTCCTATGCCCTAAAAAAGCAGGGTTACCCTTATCCCTACTCATTACCAACCCTTAGTCTAAAAAATAAAAACAACCAGGACGCAATAAAGAAAACAAAAGCCAAAACCTACGCAGCTCTTTGAATTTGGAGTAGCGCACATGCGCCATGCCAGCTACGCATCATGATATTTACTATCAAGTTTTGCTTGTGGACATGTAATAATGTATGTTGAATCATTAATACGATTCATATCAAAACTACAATTTATAAAGATTTCCCTTTTCAACTTGTCAGAGATTCAAAACCAAATATATCTCATTTATGAGTTTTTGGGTGTGCTATTTTACACTCAACTCTTTTATTTGTTTGAGACGAACAAATTCTATATGTGGAGTAATTTTTTAACGATATATTTTACTTCAATTTTAAGACTTCATTTACTTATGATTTTGCGTGTTTCCGAGCAATACTTGTCGCTTTGATATTTGTCATTATGTTTCAGGTACAAAAAATTCAAAGGAAAATTTCCGAGATGATTTATACAAAAGAAGCCAAAATCAACAAGAAACTACGCCCAGAACACTAAACCGAGGCTAAGCCGAACCTAGTAACGTGCATAGCAGAAAAACATAAGCTGAGTCTGATCAAGTCGCGCCTGACCCATCAAGAAAGCTAAGTTTTTAAGGAAGCTATGCCTCAACAATCAGACGAGCGGCACCCAGTGTGATCACGACTTAATCCAAACGGAGGTCAAGGGAGGCGGCGGCATCAATATTAGGAGCGGTGCCTCCAAGTCATCGAGCTAAGCTTCCAAATTTAGAAGGGTAGTCTTGCACCAAAATACAAAGCGCAGATTCCATCCGTAAATTATAAATAGAGCTTCATTCTTCACTTTTAAATCATCTCGATTTGGCAAATCATATCCACAATGGTCAAGTAGTTGACTTGAGTACGAGTCACTCCATGAATAAGTGCATGGTGTGGAGAACCTATCAAGGACGGTCGAATACTGTAAGAATAGCTTAATACATTCTAATGACAACAGTTTTTATTGTCTAGAGTTGATAATGCGACCTTGATGAACTACCCCGTTGGACAATAGTAATTCGATCGAGTTATATGTTCTTCACATATTACTCACACCTACTTGGGTAATATAGGATTAAGTGGCGGTTCCCTTGCACATGCCTTCTTTCCTTGGCAAAATATTTGCTAACGTATTCTCGTGTGAAAACTGACACACTAGCTAATCCAATATTTGATTAATTCGACATAGTGCATAATCTGTATGCATGAGATGTGATTCCTTAAATGACCGCCTTCAGCATACCTTAAATTATAAATTATTATCTAGTATTGCACGTCGCATTTATTCTCCATTAGATCATCTACATTTTTCATCAAGGTCACCTTAAATTACATTTTTCATCAAGGAGGAATCGACAATAATTCCAACGTGTTGTGTCTAGTCTCAAAAATGTTGAGTGCTTTGTTGGGGACATCATGTCACTTTACTTCTAATAAAACAAACCAAAGCAGCTCTACCACTACAAAGTGTTTTGTGTATAGTTTAGAAATCAAGGCATTCTCTTGGAGTTTGAGCCGAACCTCTCTTTTTCTCTCTCTAAGTATCTATATGTATGTTTTGTTCAAAAAAAAGTATCTATATGTATGTTTATCAAAAGAAAAAAAAGGTATGTATATGTATGCACTTTCAGTTTCACGTACTTTATTAATGTAAGTAGTAGGCGCGTGTAACAGAAAATTGGACTGAATGATGTCAATCGTTAATAGTGTGGATGTTCATCAGGGCCTCGTCGATCGGAGTAAAAGAGTGTTTGGATAACTCACCTGAAATTATTTTTGATGCCAATAAAGTAGTGGTCTTGAACACCATTTTTTTTTGATAGGATGTTGGGTAGGGACTTTGAGCCCGGGTGGCTTTGCACCGGGAGAGTCCTCTTCCACTGAGGTACTCCTCTTCGCCCTGTCTTGAACACCATTTTGACCGGTCAAATTTTGTATCTGTTATTCGTTTTATTCGATGATGGATTATGTTTGTTTTTCCAATATTTTGTTTTCATTTAATCTCTTTTCTAGTGTTTCAGGTTAAATATCACATACTTGAGACTTTTGGATTGATTCGAAGCAAATCAAAGCATTCGGTGAAGATTTGGGAAAAACGGGACAAAACATGCAGACTAACCTTACTGTCTTATTTGTATGCCCAGAGCACATATGGTGTCCAAATGGGTTAAGCTATATCTTATTGAAAAGCTAACTCAAAGGCCTATAACTTTGTAGTTTACACTAAGAGCAGATTCGAAGAGTTAGACCCCGAAAAGGCAACCGAAATCAGTTCCTGTGACACCTCGCCTCGTCACGAGCGTCACGGGTGTCACGGGGCACGTTCAGCTTGACGCGAAAATCAGCATGGGCCTTGATGCCTGTGACGCAGCCATTGGTCACGGGTGTCATGGGACTTTCTAAAAATCAAAGCAGAATTAGGAAATTCGACCTTAATAAATACAGACCAGATTTCAGAGAGAAAAAGACCTAACTTAGAGAAGAAGATAGAGAAGCACGTCACGAGAGATCGAAGACTCAACGAGCTACATCATCAACACGGTTTCCTCGTCCTTGATCTCTCATTCAACACTATTTTTGGTTGTCTTACCATGATATTGAGTAGTCTTCTTTATTATGGGGTCCTACATATCCCGGGCCTTGTACCCACCTCTTCATGTGATCAATAGAACACTTTTTATTAATGCAATTCGAATATTCAATTTCATCGCGCTTTATTGTATCGTTCTTACAAGTTTTACATTGAATGAGATTTTTACATGCTAGAACGTATTTAGATTAATCACCAGAAGATGGATGGGTCTTAGGTGTTAACTGGATCACATGAAATTGATATTAGGTCATGGTAGCTACGTTGGTAATACATGAATTAATAGGGAAGTCGATGTTCATCATCTGAAAAAACCCTAGGCTTAATAATCGTAATCGTTGATAATCAGTGGATGGGCGACGTTCAAAGATTGAGATTAATCTAGACAATAATCCGTGGATGGGCGGCTTATCTAGTGTTATTTCAATTTATTTTCATACTCGATAGCATGGTTGAATTGCGCAATATTGTTGCATAATTTGTGAGGTTGGCACGTGTGAAGTTTGATCCTAGGATTCGTTCTCTGGGCATATCAACCTTTTAATATTCTGCATTTAATTTTAGGAAATTTCTTTGCACCAGACTTTCTTTTATTATTTGGAATATCTGCATAGGGCGCTTCTTAGCTAGTACTCACACACACACTGTTCCTTGGATCGACCTTTGGCTTACCAAAGTTTATAAATTATTTTTAACTGCAACTTGACCCCTAAAACTTATAACTTGACAACAATAAAGTGTTAAAAATATGCTTGTCAAAATGGCGTCGTTGCCGGGGAACAGCGCTTCGTGTGTTATTGAATTTAACTAGTGTAGTTTAGAATATTTCATCTTTTTATACTTCATTGTGCATACTCTGTATACTCCTTCACTTCGCTAATCACTTTTAATTTGAATGTTGCGAGGATGTTTTCTTTTGGTCATCAAGACACCAATCCAAGGGAAGAGCCTTATTATCAGACATATGCATATGATATGAATTGGGAAGGAAATCAACGTCAGTTTTATGATCTACCCTATTATACAAATTCGCCTAGCGCATAATCACGTTTTGCTCCCTTGGGTTCGACTTGGTCTTCCCTAAAATATAAATTCTTTTGACAAATGTTTCAACTACACCCTTAAAAGTTTATACGAAAAACTGCAATGTCAGTGTCTCACCCAACAAATCAGCTGGTACAAAATTTCGAAACGAATTACTAGTCAAAAGTCAACGACCTGCGACGTCCCGTTTGGTCACGGGTGTCACGGGGCGTGTTCATCGCTCAAGGAAAAACGAGACCTCGTGGCATTCGTGACCAAGGACTTCGTAACAGGCATCACGTGACTGAGGAAATTTTTGAAAAAAATATGGATCGCGATTTCCAAATTTCTAAACCCAACTGCTCAAGCATCTCTCCTTATGCAAACACCGACCGATGTCGCCCGTCCACCCTCCATTAACCCTCTCCGACCTCCATTCGTCCACCAGCACCACCCAGCCACCACCCATCCCCACCTCCACCCTCGATTCCTTTTTGGATGCTTGACTCTATTGTTGGATGTTTTACTTTCCGCTTTATGTTGGATATTTGACATTGCCATTATATTGCCTACTTTTTCCATGACTATTCGCATATGTTATTTGATGCTTTTGACGTTATGCCATTATGCCATTATGCCTATTTCCTTAATCGCATCACTTAATTTTCTTATCTCTGGCACTTTTATATACTTGTTTTCTATTTCCATTTTCTTATGACAATTGATGCTAATTTATCATTTGTAAAGCCCCGTGTTTATTTCTTATATCCCGGCTCACAAGTCAAGTTGCATTCCACGGGTATCTCTTGGTCTCCATGGATATCGAGCTATCAATATACGAGGGAAGTTCCGTTTGTAGACTATAGTTTTAAGTGTGCAGTTAGAAAAAAAGTCAAAATAGGGTAAAAAAAATAATATAGTGCCATGGTGTGAAAAAAAGGTGAAATTTCTACCCCTTTTGCTGGACATGGTGTAATCTATCTTTTCATTGCGTCAAGTTATGACTTGTTTTAAAATTCACGTATTAGTAGCCGAGGGACGATCTTCGTGCATTGCACTGAAATTTTGATGTGGTTTTCGTATTATTTTTCAGAAAATTCTTTGGCCGAGCTCCTCTTCTCTTACATGTCATTGCCCAGTCCTTGGCACTTGAGAATGAGCTTTGCGCCAAGAGCCCGTGGATTATCCCTAGATAGCATAGGTGAATGGCGAGCATGTTTTGTGTAACTAGCTTCTTGTTCTTGATACATTGTTATATAACTATTTAGAACTTGTGATTAGACAGTTGCTAGCCGTGTCTACTAACTGTTTGAATGCATATCTAGTTTGAACTATGATCGTCTAAAAATTCTGATGAAGAAGTTTTATTTGAAGTCGAGGTAACACGATCAATCCGAGGCATGACATGACTCTACTACGACTTATTGCGCATCATTTCATGCATACACGTTAGTTAGTTAGTTAGTTAGTTAGTTAGTTAGTTAGTTAGTTAGTTGTATAAGGGATTTGTAGGTAGTCCTTTTCCTAAAAACCTTCACGAGACTATACTCGTCCTATTAGGGCAGCCTAGGTTTTAAAGGTTTGATGCATATGCTAAATGCATTCGTGACCTCTACAAAAGTGAGTTAGGATTTGCATGTTTAGATTAGTTAGGATTGATCACATGAAACTTGAGTGGGTAACTATTCTGCCGTTTATTGACTTGAGCTTAAAGATTGTTCGAGACGAAAAAATCCTAAGTGTGTAGGGTTTTGATCGGTCGAATTCTTGACTTATTATTCGCTTCATTCAATGATGTATTAGGTTTGTTTTCCCGATATTTGTTTGTCATTTAATCTCTTTTCTAGCATTCAGGTAAAAAACGGGACAAAACAAGGCAGACAGACCTTTGCACTTATTTTGCATGCCCATAGCGCATATGGTGTCCCCAAATGGGTTAAGCTATAGCGTATTGGAAAGCTAACGCAAAGACCTACAACTTTGTAGTTTATACCAATTAAGAGCATATTCGAAGTTTAGACCCCAAAAAGGCAACCGAAATCAGTTCACGTGACATCTAGCCTCGTCACGAGCGTCACGGGTGTCACGGGGCATGTTCAGCTTGATGCAAAAATCAGCATGGCCTTGTGATGCCCGTGACAAAGCCATTGGTCACGGGTGTCACATGACTTTCTAAAAATAAGAGTACAATTAGAAAATTCGAGCTTAATAAATAGAGACCGCATTTCAGAGAGAAAAAGACCTAACTTGGAGAAGAAGACTGAAAAGAACGTTACCAGAGATCGAAGACTCAACGAGCTACATCGTCAACACAGTTTCCTCGTCCTTGATCTCTAATTCTACAATATTTTTGGTTGTGTTACCATGAGTAGTTAGTAGTCTTCTTCATTCAGAGATCCTATGGATCTCTAATTCTACAATATTTTGGTTGTACCCAACTCTTCATGTGATCAAAAGAACATTTTTTACTAATGCAATTCGAGTATTCAATTTCATTGTGCTTTATTTTATCGTTCTTGCAAGTTTTACATTGAGTGAGATGTTTGCATCCTATACACGTATTTAGGTAAATCACAAAAAGATGGATGGGTCTTAGGTATTAATTGGATCGCATGAAATTGATATTAGGTCCTGATAGCTACACTGGTAGTACATGAATTAATAGGAAAGTTGATGTTCATCATCCGAAAATCCCTAGGCTTAATAATCGAAATTGTTGATAATCCGTGGATGGGCGGCGTTCAACAATTGAGATTAATCTAGACAATGATCCGTAAATAGGCAGCTTGTCTAGTGTTATTTTCGTTTATTTTCAAACTCGATAGCATGATTGAATTGCGTAATATTGTTGCATAATTTGTGGGTTGACACGGGTGCAATTTGATACTGTGATTCTTTCTCTGATCAGATCAACCTTTTAATTTTCTGCATATAATTTTTGGAAATTTCTTTGCACCAGACTTTATTTTATTATTTGGAATAGCTGAATAGGTCGCTTGTTAGCTAGTACTCACACAAACTGTTCCTTGGATCCCTTTGCTTACCAAGGTTTACAAATTATTTTTTACTACAACTTGACCCCTAAAACTTATAACTTGATGATGTGCGTCGTCTGGCGCATCAAATTTAATTTAATTTATTTTCCTGCAAAAAACTAATGTAGCGGTAAGAAGGGTCATTGAAGATGTATCCTAAAAACAATTAATGGGGGGGGGGGGGGGGGGTTAAGTGATTTTGGAGTTTCTAGCCAATTTACCCCTCTTTCAAACTTAAATTGCCCATTTGCGAAACTCAAATAACTAGATTACCCCATTTTTAAGAATCCCGGTACTCTTCATTTTTATTATAATCCCTGTAAGTCGGGACATTGGTACTATTATTCCCGGTTTTTTTTCTACCGAGAATAAACAAAAATGAAGATGTGGCTCGGTTTGGGGCCAACGTGGACCAACCGGACCCCTTCCGTGCCAGCATGGCATCCAGCTGGAGTACCGATTTCTCAGATACCAGGAATATAGTAGTACCGGTTTCTACGACATCGAGATTAATCTAACACATGCCGTTTGGGGGAAACCGGTATCCTTTTATCCGTGGACTCGGGTGTGCGATGTGAAGGCTGATCCATCCCTATTGACAGTCGTTTGTTGTGAAGAATGAGGCTTGTGTCATCATGTTTTGTCAAGGAACCAATAGAATACTGATTTTTGAAATTTTATTCACGGTTAAGGAAACGATATTGATAGTAAACGACTTCAACTTGAACACATGACGTTAAGGAAAGATGAATTACAAACAACATAGATGGTTTAATTCTGGTATCGAGTCGGGCAAGCACGTTTGTTGTCACCCACTTCGTTTCAGTTTGGGCATAGCTGAATTTGCGTGATCGGAGTTGATGAAGACGCTGCTTGGTTGCTGGATTCCCCTAAATATCGATGTCGCTGGTCCATCTTGTTACGCCTTCGTCTGGTTGGGAGTCTGCCAGCTTTCGTACGTTTGTATCTTGGATTTGAAACATGAACAGGTCCATCATAAGGTCTCCAAAAATCCTCGTGAAGTAAGGGGTTGAAAAAATAACTCCAAGTTCGGTAGTACGCTTCGAGCGTATATTCTCTGGGGACAAAATCTGAGTATTCCAGCTGGGCGTATTTGCAAGTTGTCATGGCATGAGAACAAGGGTAGTGAAACAGTGTCCACTTCGCACACGAACATGTTCGTGTATCCAGACAGACCTTGTACGTGTTATGCTTCGTTGTGGTCAATACATCAAAAACACTGGTTATTGGATTGTACAGCGTCACTATGTGGTAGTCTGCCCTAGCCCGTAGTTTCGCCAATCTTTCACGAATTTTCAGAAGAAAAAGTGCTCCGTCGTTGTTGTACGGGTTCTCATAACGCTTCACAAAATAAGCAACTGTCTGCTTAAACGTGTACATAACCAGTGAAGAAACTGGCAAATCACGATCATTCTTCAGAATTTTGTTGAAACATTCTGAAGCATTTGTAGTCATTGAGCCCCATCGAAATCCACCGTGGTCGAATGCATGTGTCCATAGTTCTACATCCATATCTACCAACCATTTGTGAGCAATTGGCTTATCATGCAATAATTGCAAGAGCTCTGCAAACCTCTCCTGTAACTTCAACTCCTTCTTCTCATATGCCACATCGCCAAGTTTAGCTTTCAAAACCTCATCTTTTACCTTCGCCATGAAGTTGCTTTGCAAGTGACGAACGCATTCATGATGGTATGCCCTAGGCTTCTGCCATTCAGGTTCGCGCATGGCATCCAATATTCCATTGTGCTTGTCAGAAACAATGCACATCCCCTCCCGTTGGGTCACTCCTTCCCGGATACATGACATAAACCACTTCTAGCTGGAAGTGTTCTCACTCTCTACAAGCGCAAAGCCTAAGAGCAGTATGTGGTTGTTTGCGTCTAACGCGATTGCAACCAACAATTTCGCATTGTACTTCCCGTACATGTGCGTGCCGTCAATAGATATTAAGGGACGACAGTGGTTGAATGCATGGATGCATTCGGAAAAAGCCCAAAAAATACGATTTACTTGCATGGTACCATCATCGAGTGGTGTGACATCCCACTTAACAAAATTGTTGGGACTAGAATCATGTAAAGCCTGCATCAAATGTGGCAGTCTATTAAATGATTCGTCCCATTTGCCAAACATGTTGACCAGCGCTTTCTGTTGTGCTTTTCATGCCTTCCAGTAACTTATTTTATACCCAAAATCTCGCCGAATTAAATTTCGTATATGTCCGGCAGAGAACCTCATGTTTTCATTCATCGCATTCCATATCTCCCTCGCTATGAAATGTGTGTTCAAGTGGATGTTACTTTGTATGATGATGTTATTAATATGTGGTCCCCCTCCGTTCTTGCGGACCGTCCAGTAACTTGTTCGTTGCATCCCCACCAGTCGAACGCGCCACGGACATACTTCTTCACCCTTTCTATATTCTAAAACCATTTTAGTAGTGTTAGACTTTCTTACCCTATACTCCACCCGATTAAGAATTGAGTATTTCTGCACAGTAAGTATGGCATCCTCTTTTTTCCAAAAATTAGTACCCTTTTGAAGATCCGGGGAGTGAGGATACTAGACCTTCACATTCTCATCGAATGGTCGATATGTTTCCCATGCCGAGATATTAGTGAAACCCGGATGATCCTAGACGATCCGATATTGAATTATTTCAGCATCGGGATTTTTCAGTAGCAATATTCTCCAATTCCTCCATCTCATCATGGTCATACTCGTCTATTATTGGATTATCTAATGTGGACATATACACGTCATCGGAATCATCGTTCATGTTAGACATAGAATGGTAAGAACAGTAAGAGAGATGATTGAATTGTGTGTTGAAAATGAAGAAACTGAGGTAGGTTTTATAGTAGAATAATACCATTTTCCCAGGAACCGGGAACATTGTAATCCCGGTGTCCCGGAAACCGGGACATTCTCGTCAATTCCAAACCGGGTCCGTCGTCTCTAAAAACATGTTAGATCGGAATCTTTTGTTACAGAAGGTACCGATTTCCCCCAAACCGGTATCCTTTTAGTTTAGTCACATCCCAGCTGAGTCCGTGATGCCTTGACCAGCTCTGAAAAGCCTGTTCGATTAATCCCGATGTCGTAGAAATAGGTACTACTATATTCTCGGTTTCTGAGAAACCGGTACTCCAGCTAGATGCCATGCTGGCACAGAAGGGGTCCGGTTGGTCCACGTAGGCCCGAACCGAGCCACATCTTCATTTTTGTTTATTCCCGATAGAAGAGAAATCGGGAATAATAGTACCGGTTTCCCGACTACCGGGATTATAAAAAAATGACGAGTACCGGTTCGAGGAATCAGGATTCTTAAAAATGGGGTAATTTTGTTATTTGAGTTTCAACTGGTGCAAATGGGCAATTTAAGTTTGAAAGAGGGGTAAATTGGCTAGAAACTCGTGATTTTGAGAGAACTGGAAAAAATACGAAAGAAGGGTTTTCAATCAAAGAGAATAGTCGGCGTAGGGTTTCTACTTGTGACATGTTAATCATGACAGCTAATAATCATAATTCATGTTTATAAGCATGGTTATTCCGACAAATGTAATAATCTAAAGTATCCCGGAAAAGGTGGTACACCACAACCATTTCCGGCAAAAGTAATAGGTTTCTAGTTCTCCTAAGCACAATATTCCGGCATAGGTAATATTAAAACCTACGTCTTACGATCTACCTTTACGACAAAGTTTCACGTAGATATTAACGATAAGAATTGGTTGTTAAATTAAGCTTTACGACAAAGTTTCCACTTCACCTAACAATTTGATTCATGCGATGAAGAACAAGAACTAGGAAAACATGAATTAAGCTTTAAGAAAAAGTGTCTCAAAACATATTGTTACAAGGAAAAAACCCTAAACTGAAATAAAAGTTTAGCTACTCATAGTCATTGAAAGAAAACACAACGTATTCGTAATGAAAAGTAGTAGAATTTCTCCTCTCTCGTCGAAAGCTTCAAGCTTTGTCTTCTCCAGCGCCGTCTTTGATTCTTGGAACTGATGAATGATGAGAAATCTTTCCCAAATCCTAATTTATATGTTGATTGGGTTTCTAAATCTGTTATGGGCCCATATTTGTAATTTCGGACTTACTAACGTCATCATTGCACGTTGATGACGTCATCACCGCGTCAACAGTTGACATTATCTGTCGTGCCCAACGTTAAAGTTAGCAATGCGCTTATGTCTTCAACGGGCACGGTCCCCACTGACCATGTTTTCCTCTTTCTGCGCAGCAGTTCCCACTTCGACTCTTGATTCGACTATCCGAATGACCTTGGCTGCTCTTGGTGTGAACTATAGAGTTGTGGAGAATTGAGTCAGCTACGCATCGACATGTAGCTCATATTTTTCTAATCACTCTTTAATTCTCAGCACTCCATCGAAGCACCAAAGGTATGATTTGCCACTGTGGTATTTTTGGCACAAAACGCCGTCTTTTACTGTGCATTCTCTCCTAGAGCTTCCGAAACACATGAAATGCAAAACTATACTAAAACGTAAATGTTCGCATATAAAAGTGTCAAAACAAATGAGATTAGGTAGTTCGACGATTCGTATAAATGCGACTCCTCAAACCACCCCACACTTAAACTTGTTCATCCCGATCAAGAACAAGTCATAGATGGAAAACAAATATAACACTACAAGCTGTTCTACGACGTCCTGAATAGATGCTACATGAATCTGAGATATTAGTCGATATTAGCTTTTCTAATGCATAACTCAATTGCTACTCAAATCATCATGCTCAACATGGAATTAACTTGATACATGTTAATTACCTATGAGCTGAAATTCAAATTACTTAGTATGAATGGGAGATAGTCCTCTTTAGACCCATGATCTGCATTTGCTATCCCGAACTTTAGCCATATGGTTATACTTCATCGCTTTCTCTGGCACGTGATTAATTCGAGCTTTAAGGGCTTTGAGTTTTTCTTTCTTCTTTTGTTGGACATCTTTTGTAATGGCTTTCTTGCTTTGGCCAATCCAAAGGATTTGTCTCCACTTGATACATCTTTTTTCTTATTTTGGTACTTCACAACTTGGATGATTTTTTCTTTTCTTGGGCTTTGCTCCTTGATTGTGAATTGCATGTCCTTTTTCTTTTCTTTCAAGGATGGTCCAATCATCGCCCTCAAGCATATGGAAATATTGTCCCGCTCTTTCTCATCATCGCCCTTTTTGACGCGAATCAAGATGGGGCCCTCCACCTTTTCTCGGTTACTTCGGACTAGAGATAGGACGGTCTGTTTTCACATCCTGCCTACTTACATAAATGCTGCAGTGGCGGAGCAAACTTTAAACCATAAAACTCGAAATGCCAGCCTCCACTAAATTCATATAACCACATGACTAGAAACTCGGTCCTTTGAATGCTTGTCAAGTCTCTCTAGGACATTCCTATCAACTCCACACCCCTATTTTTTCAACTCAAGAAGATACGTAGTGGGTTAAACTCACATATAGCAGCACAATTCATATTTCGCAAGAGAAATACAATAGAACCAGCATCAACTATTTTACATCTTCAAAATTCAATACTGCATACTCAAAAAAATAAAGAGAATTCCACAAATTTTCATTTATTTATGTTTTTTTTTTCAAAAACGAAATGTGCTGACACAGTGCTAAATGTAACAAAATAAACGTGCTGACACAACTGACACACCCACCCCACACTTTTGAAACAAGTCGTGTCCTCACGGCACGACTTTAGTTCAAAGACACTGACAATGCAGACACAATAAAAAGGAAAAGAATAAAATAAAAGGGAACAGGTATTCCCCTATTCCATCATCGGTGGTTGATGGTGGTGCGAGACTTTCAAAATAGGCATATGCTTATCCATGGTGTCCATCCTGGTTTTCATTCAAATGTGTCATGTTTCGGTAACTAGAATAGAACTACTGTAGAGACATGCTTGCAAGACCTAGCTTGTTTTTTCTCCTTATGATGCTTCCAACTCACGAGTGTGTTTTTGAATGACAGTTTGTAGTTGTTGATCCAATTTCTAGTCTTGCACAATGGGATACTAGCAGCCACATTGTTAAGTGAACCAAACGCCTTTTCCTGTAATTTTTTAGGTTCCCCATCCTGTAAGTACAACACAAGAGGCATATGAGTCATATGTAATTCCATATTAAATTCAGCGCTTACCTCGGAATTTTTAGTAATCAAGTTCGTGCAAAGGTAAGGAGTACCGTTTTCTTTGCTAGAGTTGGTTTCCTCCTCATATGCGGTTGGCACTAATTGATCCATTTTGTCATCTTCGTCTCTCTCTTTATGGCCATCTGGGATGATGTTATCCTGCACAAATAGTGGAAGAGGTGCATCAAAAGTTTGTAAAATTTGAGCTGGTTCTCAGACTACCGCAGAAATGATTATTTCTTCCTCACTATGCAACTCTCTGATTGTGGTGGGATTATCCTCTTCATCTATAGCTTGAGTCTCTTTTGCGGGCACTGTTGTGATGGATCTACTACACGTGATGTCGGGCACGATCTGCACTGAATCAGCTTCTAATGTGTGTGACTTATCAGTCGTTTTGTGCATCTGACCCCATCTTGATCTCTGTGACATATCTTCTATGAGGTGCCGGACTTCATAAATGTCTAAATTAATTACTGAACCTCTTGGTGAAACGTCAAGCATACGACGCTCTAATGGAGTCATCCCATCAAATAAGCTCTCAATAAGAAATAAATCAGTAAATCCATGGTGCGGACAACTGTCAGCAAGATCCTCGAAGCACATCAAATATTCATATAACATTTCGCCTTGGAATTGCTGAATAAAAGAAATATTCTCGAGGGTTTCAAAACGAAAGGACGGTGGAGAAAACTTTTTAAGAAATCTGCCTCGTAGATCCATATAATTACATTCACAATCTGCCGATGATGAGTAGTACCAAGATCTTGCGGAGTCAATTAAAGAAAAGAAAAATATTTTTAACTTACACCTCTCCAATGATTCTTCTTTCGGCTTCATGGCGCAACAGGCGTAGTGAAACTTCTTCACATCACTGGATTTTCTCTGATGGCACCTCCAAATTTGGGGAGCCGCCGAATCAGCTCCAACACTTAACCTCGCTGGCATCATCTTCCTCATCGTGTTCGTCGTTAGATAATGTTCCACTACAATAAGAAGACAGTGAATCACAAAATAAACTATAAAAAAAACTAAAAAGAAAAAATTTCAACGAAGTGCATCTCCCCGACAACGGCTCCAAAATTTGACGTGTGTCGTTTGACGCGTCAAATTTATTTTATTTTCCTGCAAAACACTAGTGTAGCAGTAAGCAGGGTCGAACCCGAGAGAGCTGGTTGTTGAAGCTGTATCCTGAAAACAATTAAAAAGGGAGGTTTTAAGTGATTGTTTGTGAGTGCACAAGAGAAAAACACGAGAGAAAGGTTTTCAATCAGAGAGAATATTCAGCTTAGTGTCTACATATGACATGTTAATTATCGACAGCTAATAATAATAATTCATAAGTGTGGTTATTCCGACAAAAGGTATCCCGACATAGATGATCCACCACAACCTACTTCGGCAAAAGTAATAGGCTTCTGGTTCTCCTAAGCACAATATTCCGGCAAAGGTAAAATTAAACCTAGGTGTTAGGATCTACCTTTACGGTAAAATTTCCAGTAGAAATTAATGATAAGAATTGGTTATTAAATTAAGCTTTACAGCAAAGTTTCCACTTAACCTAACAAATCAATTCATGCGATGAAGAAAAAGACTAGGAAAACATGAATTAAGCTTTAATAAACAGAGTCTCAAAACATATTGTTACAAGGAAAAAAACCCTAAATTGAAATAAAAGTTTAGCTACTCATAGTCATTGAAAGAAAACACAAAGTATTCGTAATGAAAAGTAGTTGAAATTCTCTTTTCTCGTCGAAAGCCTCAAACTTTGTTCTCCAGAGCCGTCTTTCATTCTCGAATTGATGAATGATGAGAAATCTTTCCCAAACCCTACTTTATATGTTGATTGAGTTTCTAAATCAGTTTTGGGCCCAGATTTCTATTTTTCGGACTTGCTGACGTCATCATTGCACGATGATGATGTCATCGCGACGTCCAACGTTGACGTTCTCTGCCGCACCCAACGTTGACGTTAGCAATGTGCTAATATCTTCATTGGGCACGGTCCCCACTGACCATGTTTTCCTCTTTCTACGCAGCAATTCCGACTTCGACTCTTGATTCGGCCATCAAAATGACCTCAACTACTCTTGTGAACCAGAGAGTTGTAGAGAGTTGAGTCAGCTACGCATCAACATATAGGTCATATTTTTCTGATCACTCGTTAATTCTCAGCACTCTGTCGAAGCGCCAAAGATCTGATTTGCCACTGCGGTGTTTTTGGCACAAAATGCCGTCTTTTATTGCGCATTCTCTTCTAGAGGTTCCGAAACACCTGAAATGTGATCGGTCGAATTCTTGACCTATTATTCACTTCATTCGATGATGGATTAGGTTTGTTTCCGGACATTTTATTATCATTTAACCTCTTTTCTAGTGTTTCAGGTCATATATCACATATCTAATACTTTTGGATTGATCCGAAGCAAAGCAAAGCAATTGGCGAAGATTTGGGCGAAAACAGGACAAAATAGGGCAGATTGACCTTTCCTTCTTATTTTGCACGCACAGATCGCATACGGTGTCCAAATTGATTGATTCAAAGCTTGTTGGAAAGCTATTTCAAAGGGCTAGAACTTTGTAGTTTACGACAAGATCATATTCGGAGGTTAGGGCCATGAAAAATCCACCCTAAGTCTCTGCCTTTTTGCATGGCCGTGACTGCCGTGACCCCAACACAACATCACGGTAGTCACGGCCCCTTTTTGTCCCAGAGCAGTTTTGGAGCATGCCGAGCATGCCGTGACATGCCGTGACATGTCTAAATGTCACGGTAGTCACGGCCCCGTCGAAGACAGTTCTAAAAACGATTTTTGGGCTTTTCTGGACTGATTTTTTGGAAGTTTCCTAATATCGTTTTTGGGCTCTTTGGCCTTTTGGAAAGCTATAAATAGAGGATTGGCTGACTAAAATCAGTGTGGACGAATTGAGGGTTGTGCTTATTTTGGAGAAGACCTAGCTTGGAAGAGACAGCAATTCATCGTGAGAGATTCAACGAGCCACCGCGTCTTTACGGTTTTCTCGTTCCTTCTTTCTCTATACGCTATTTTTGGTAAATCGCCATGAATAGCGAGTAGTCTCTCTATTCCGGGATCCTACGGATCCCGTGCTATGTAACCCTAACTCTCATGTGATCAATTGAAGTTTTTATTTATGCGATTCGAATATTCAATTTCATTGTGTGCTTAATTTTATCGTTCTATGCATGTATTTACATCAAAGGGTATGTTTGCATTGGTAGAACGTACTTAGGTTAATTACCGAAAGATGGATGGGTCCTAGGTATTAACCGGATTACATGAAATTGATATTAAGTCATGTTTACATGATTTAATAGGAAAACCTTTAGTTTAATAAATCGAGATCGTTGATAATCCGTGGATGGGCGGCGTTCAACGATTGAGATTAATCTAGATAATGATCCGTGGATGGGCGGCTTGTCTAGTGTTATTTCGGTTTAATTCCATATTCGATAGCATGAATAATTCACGTGACATGATTGCATGATTAGTGGGGTTGGCACGGGTGAAGTATGGATTCTGGAATTCTTTCTCTGATCAAGTTCAAACCTTTATTTTTCTGCACATTTAATTTCTGCTATTTTCATCACACCAAAACCTTTCACTGTTAATCGGAATAGCTAAATAGGTCACTTGTCAGCTAGTATTCACACACGTTGTTCCTTGGATCGACCCTTGGCTTACCAAGGTTTATAAATTTTGTTTGACTGCAATTCGACCCCTAAAACTTATAATTTGACAACTATAAAGGGTTAAAAATACGCTTGTCAAAATGGCGCCGTTGCCGGGGAGCAGCGTTTAGTGTGATATTAGATTTAACGAGTGTAGTTTAGACTATTCTATTTTTTGTATACTTCCTTGTACATACTCTATATACTTCTTACCTTCACTAATCACTTTTATTTTGTATGTTGCGAGGATGTTCTCTTTTGGTCATCAAGACGCCTTCCCAAGGGAAGAGACATATTGTCAGACATACTCGTATGATACAAATTGGGAAGGAAATCAACACCAGCCTTATGATCAGTCGTATTATCGAGATGGCCACTACTACGAGAGTTACGAGGACCAGTCGCAGGAGCAACATCAGTTTTATGATCAGCAGTACAACTATCAGCCGCATCAGCACAAGCAACAAGAGTCTGGTAGCTCATGTAGCATGGAATCCATGATGGCTAGTTTTATGGCTGAGCAGGATAGGCGAGTGAAAAGACTCGAGCAGACACTCGAGCAGCTGACCATTCGGAACCAGATACTAAAAGACCAGCTGGAGCAACAAGCCATTGCAGCCAACGATAAATGCAAAGACGAGGACATCGAGATGACAATGGCCAATCATCAAGAAGTTCAAGTCTATGAAGCATATTCATCTTCAGCTTTATTTCCAGTCCACGTGGAAGATGATCAGGATACGAGAATGCTCTCTATACCAGAACAACCTGTTTGTGAGGATGGTTTTGAGGCATTTAGAATAGTTGCCAAGGCTTACACTGAGTTGGAGGATGATGAGTTATGTACTGAAGACGTCTCAGAATATGAAGATCCATCTCCCTCCACTACGACTGCTTCAAAAGGTCATTTAGATGGGCAAACAGAAGAGAACATCATTCCACCAGATTCTCCGAGCGCTGATGAGCTATCAAAGGATTATATGTACGAAGACTTTGTTGATGTGTACCTCAGCTC
The DNA here is from genome assembly GCA_033675395.1 of Rhodiola chrysanthemifolia. Lineage (NCBI taxonomy): Eukaryota > Viridiplantae > Streptophyta > Magnoliopsida > Saxifragales > Crassulaceae > Rhodiola > Rhodiola chrysanthemifolia. The sequence continues at coordinate 16,598,513 of CM066207.1, forward strand.
GATTACAGAGGATCCTCGCATACATATGAATGTGATATTGAAGGAAAATTTTGAAGTATGGGAACGTGAGTTCCTAGCTAAAGAGTACAAGGGAAGTGTTCTTGCTGGAGCTAGCTCTGAAGATATATATCTTGATACACAGCCTCCAGACAAGTTTCGACAGTTCTTGCCTTACGTCTTGAAACTGTTAATAGGGAGTTTCTATAGTCCCTTGGTTCTTAAGGGTCTTAAATTTTTGAAGGGACTGCTTTCTCTGCTTAACGTCCATGTCAGTCTTGATGGACGTAAATTTCAATGGGATTTGAAAGTGGATTGACACCTCTCTCTCTGTTGAAGGCCCCGTAGGAAGGGATCCTAGCAAAGGACTTCTCACGAGTGATTTATATGGGACGCTTTGCTGAGTCTAGCCAAGACGTTAAACTAGGCCTCTTCGGGGAGTAACCCGCGTTGTAAGTTTTGTTTCATTGCATTTTCCATTTGCATTTTGTACATTGCGTGTGACCCTTGCAGGAATCCAAGTGTGGAGTGCATCAGTTTCAGGCAGAAAACGATTCGGGACGAATCGAGCAAATTTTGAGCTGGGATTCAGTGGTGCCGTGACCTGCCGTGACCAACAGAAACGTCACGGTAGTCACGGCAGGTATTTTTGGCCGAGCGTTTTCAGTGGTACCGTGACTAACGTGACACAATGTGCATGTCACGGCAGTCACGGCAGGTAAAAGCATCAGTAAGTTTTGGGGGTGCCGTGACTACCGTAACACCCTCGGATGGTCACGGTAGTCACGGCCGCACCATTCTCTTCTTCCCCAAAAATTTCAAATCACTTGCCTTGTTTCTTTACGATTTTCGATGCTAACCTATCACTTGTGAAGATCTGTGTTTTTATATATATCTCTACCAGCTCACAAGTCGTGTTTCACTCCCCAAGCATCGTTAAATCTCCATGGATATCGCACCATCGCACACGAGTGAAGTTCCTATGCGTCTTTTCTTTTCTATTATTTCTTTGCTTAGGGACTAAGCTCATTTTTAAGTGTGGAGTGGGTAGCGCATAGTCACACGCATTGCATATCACATTCACTCTTGCATATGCTCAACAGTCTATGTATTACGATTGAAATCCTCGTTTTCTACGATACTCCTTGACTGATTGACATCCTTTTGGATTCGAAGTCTAGGACTTGAAATAGTGAAAACCGTGTGTGTATTCTCTTGAGTTAGTATCATTGCTAGCCTTTGACTATCACATATTCTACGTATTTCTTAAAGCATGTTTTAGGCTTGAAATTAGTAGGCACCGTTCAAAACTGTCAAAAACTTAAATATGCATCTCTTTTTCTAGGTGACCTTAGTACTAGTATGTGTTCTATATACTCGTCGTGATTTGCATGCACCCGCCTTTATTCATACACTATGTCAAGCTTTAAGTGTGGAGTTAGACAATTGACCTTCAAGTTTTCCCCTAAAAAAACAAAGTTCTTAATTTTGGAAAGTGGGTGAAACATTGGCCCAAAGCATAGTTGTTTTTTTGAGAAGAAAACCAGCTAGAACGAAAAAAAAACATGCTTTTGTTGATTCTGCAAGAGCAGAAATATACCTAGGACCTGGTGAGAAAAGTCACCCCTGGTATATGGAAAACACTCTTGAAACGATTTCTACCCCCTTCTGCTTGATATAGTGTAATTCCATCTTCTCATTGCGTGCTAATCATACCGTGTCTTGCGAATTCATGTACTAGAAACTAAGGGACGATCCTCGTGCTTGCACTGAAATTTTAATGCAATTTTCGTACTATTTTTCAGAAAATTCTTAAGCCGAGCTCCTCTTCTCTTACGGGTCATTGCCTAGTCCTTGGCACTTGAGAATGAGCTTTGCGCCAAGAGGCCGTGGACTATCCCTAGATAGCATAGGTGAATGGCGAGCATGTTTTGTGTAACTAGTCATGTTCTTACTGCATTGTTATATAACTATTTAGAGCATGTGATTAGTCGATTGCTAGCCGTGTGTACTGACCGTTTGAATGCATAACCTGTTTAATCTATGATTGTCTGACAACTTTGATGAAGATGTTTGACTTGAAGTCGAGGTAACACGATGAATCTGAGGTATGACATGACTTTACTGTGACTCGTTGAGCATCATTTCATGCATGCACATTAGTTAGTTGTACAGGAGATTTGTAGGTAGTCTCATTCCTGAAAACCTTCACGAGACTATACTCGTCCTACTAGGGCAGCCTAGAGGTTTAAAGGCTTGATGCATACGCTAAATGCATTCGTGTCCTCTACGACAGTGAGTTATCTTTTGGTTTTTGTTTTAGTTGGAATTGATCACATGATACTTGAGTGGGTAACTATTCTGCGATTTATCGACTTGTGCTTAATGTTTGTTCGGGACGAACAAATCCTAAGTGTGGAGTGTTTTGATCGGTCGAATTCTTGACCTATTATTCACTTCATTCGATGATGGATTAGGTTTGTTTCCGGACATTTTATTATCATTTAACCTCTTTTCTAGTGTTTCAGGTCATATATCACATATCTAATACTTTTGGATTGATCCGAAGCAAAGCAAAGCAATTGGCGAAGATTTGGGCGAAAACAGGACAAAATAGGGCAGATTGACCTTTCCTTCTTATTTTGCACGCACAGATCGCATACGGTGTCCAAATTGATTGATTCAAAGCTTGTTGGAAAGCTATTTCAAAGGGCTACAACTTTGTAGTTTACGACAAGATCATATTCGGAGGTTAGGGCCATGAAAAATCCACCCTAAGTCTCTGCCTTTTTGCATGCCGTGACATGCCGTGACATGTCTAAATGTCACGGTAGTCACGGCCCCGTCGAAGACAGTTCTAAAAACGATTTTTGGGCTTTTCTGGACTGATTTTTTGGAAGTTTCCTAATATCGTTTTTGGGCTCTTTGGCCTTTTGGAAAGCTATAAATAGAGGATTGGCTGACTAAAATCAGTGTGGACGAATTGAGGGTTGTGCTTATTTTGGAGAAGACCTAGCTTGGAAGAGACAGCAATTCATCGTGAGAGATTCAACGAGCCACCGCGTCTTTACGGTTTTCTCGTTCCTTCTTTCTCTATACGCTAGTTTTGGTAAATCGCCATGAATAGCGAGTAGCCTCTCTATTCCGGGATCCTACGGATCCCGTGCTATGTAACCCTAACTCTCATGTGATCAATTGAAGTTTTTATTTATGCGATTCGAATATTCAATTTCATTGTGTGCTTAATTTTATCGTTCTATGCATGTATTTACATCAAAGGGTATGTTTGCATTGGTAGAACGTACTTAGGTTAATTACCGAAAGATGGATGGGTCCTAGGTATTAACCGGATTACATGAAATTGATATTAAGTCATGTTTACATGATTTAATAGGAAAACCTTTAGTTTAATAAATCGAGATCGTTGATAATCCGTGGATGGGCAGCGTTCAACGATTGAGATTAATCTAGATAATGATCCGTGGATGGGCGGCTTGTCTAGTGTTATTTCGGTTTAATTCCATATTCGATAGCATGAATAATTCACGTGACATGATTGCATGATTAGTGGGGTTGGCACGGGTGAAGTATGGATTCTGGAATTCTTTCTCTGATCAAATTCAAACCTTTATTTTTCTGCACATTTAATTTCTGCTATTTTCATCACACCAAAACCTTTCACTGTTAATCGGAATAGCTAAATAGGTCACTTGTCAGCTAGTATTCACACACGTTGTTCCTTGGATCGACCCTTGGCTTACCAAGGTTTATAAATTTTGTTTGACTGCAATTCGACCCCTAAAACTTATAATTTGACAACTATAAAGGGTTAAAAATACGCTTGTCAAAATGGCGCCGTTGCCGGGGAGCAGCGTTTAGTGTGATATTAGATTTAACGAGTGTAGTTTAGACTATTCTATTTTTTGTATACTTCCTTGTACATACTCTATATACTTCTTACCTTCACTAATCACTTTTATTTTGTATGTTGCGAGGATGTTCTCTTTTGGTCATCAAGACGCCTTCCCAAGGGAAGAGACATATTGTCAGACATACTCGTATGATACAAATTGGGAAGGAAATCAACACCAGCCTTATGATCAGTCGTATTATCGAGATGGCCACTACTACGAGAGTTACGAGGACCAGTCGCAGGAGCAACATCAGTTTTATGATCAGCAGTACAACTATCAGCCGCATCAGCACAAGCAACAAGAGTCTGGTAGCTCATGTAGCATGGAATCCATGATGGCTAGTTTTATGGCTGAGCAGGATAGGCGAGTGAAAAGACTCGAGCAGACACTCGAGCAGCTGACCATTCGGAACCAGATACTAAAAGACCAGCTGGAGCAACAAGCCATTGCAGCCAACGATAAATGCAAAGACGAGGACATCGAGATGACAATGGCCAATCATCAAGAAGTTCAAGTCTATGAAGCATATTCATCTTCAGCTTTATTTCCAGTCCACGTGGAAGATGATCAGGATACGAGAATGCTCTCTATACCAGAACAACCTGTTTGTGAGGATGGTTTTGAGGCATTTAGAATAGTTGCCAAGGCTTACACTGAGTTGGAGGATGATGAGTTATGTACTGAAGACGTCTCAGAATATGAAGATCCATCTCCCTCCACTACGACTGCTTCAAAAGGTCATTTAGATGGGCAAACAGAAGAGAACATCATTCCACCAGATTCTCCGAGCGCTGATGAGCTATCAAAGGATTATATGTACGAAGACTTTGTTGATGTGTACCTCAGCTCGATTACAGAGGATCCTCGCATACATATGAATGTGATATTGAAGGAAAATTTTGAAGTATGGGAACGTGAGTTCCTAGCTAAAGAGTACAAGGGAAGTGTTCTTGCTGGAGCTAGCTCTGAAGATATATATCTTGATACACAGCCTCCAGACAAGTTTCGACAGTTCTTGCCTTACGTCTTGAAACTGTTAATAGGGAGTTTCTATAGTCCCTTGGTTCTTAAGGGTCTTAAATTTTTGAAGGGACTGCTTTCTCTGCTTAACGTCCATGTCAGTCTTGATGGACGTAAATTTCAATGGGATTTGAAAGTGGATTGACACCTCTCTCTCTGTTGAAGGCCCCGTGGGAAGGGATCCTAGCAAAGGACTTCTCACGAGTGATTTATATGGGACGCTTTGCTGAGTCTAGCCAAGACGTTAAACTAGGCCTCTTCGGGGAGTAACCCGCGTTGTAAGTTTTGTTTCATTGCATTTTCCATTTGCATTTTGTACATTGCGTGTGACCCTTGCAGGAATCCAAGTGTGGAGTGCATCAGTTTCAGGCAGAAAACGATTCGGGACAAATCGAGCAAATTTTGAGCTGGGATTCAGTGGTGCCGTGACCTGCCGTGACCAACAGAAACGTCACGGTAGTCACGGCAGGTATTTTTGGCCGAGCGTTTTCAGTGGTACCGTGACTAACGTGACACAATGTGCATGTAACGGCAGTCACGGCAGGTAAAAGCATCAGTAAGTTTTGGGGGTGCCGTGACTACCGTAACACCCTCGGATGGTCACGGTAGTCACGGCCGCACCATTCTCTTCTTCCCCAAAAATTTCAAATCACTTGCCTTGTTTCTTTACGATTTTCGATGCTAACCTATCACTTGTGAAGCTCTGTGTTTTTATATATATCTCTACCAGCTCACAAGTCGTGTTTCACTCCCCAAGCATCGTTAAATCTCCATGGATATCGCACCATCGCACACGAGTGAAGTTCCTATGCGTCTTTTCTTTTCTATTATTTCTTTGCTTAGGGACTAAGCTCATTTTTAAGTGTGGAGTGGGTAGCGCATAGTCACACGCATTGCATATCACATTCACTCTTGCATATGCTCAACAGTCTATGTATTACGATTGAAATCCTCGTTTTCTACGATACTCCTTGACTGATTGACATCCTTTTGGATTCGAAGTCTAGGACTTGAAATAGTGAAAACCGTGTGTGTATTCTCTTGAGTTAGTATCATTGCTAGCCTTTGACTATCACATATTCTACGTATTTCTTAAAGCATGTTTTAGGCTTGAAATTAGTAGGCACCGTTCAAAACTGTCAAAAACTTAAATATGCATCTCTTTTTCTAGGTGACCTTAGTACTAGTATGTGTTCTATATACTCGTCGTGATTTGCATGCACCCGCCTTTATTCATACACTATGTCAAGCTTTAAGTGTGGAGTTAGACAATTGACCTTCAAGTTTTCCCCTAAAAAAACAAAGTTCTTAATTTTGGAAAGTGGGTGAAACATTGGCCCAAAGCATAGTTGTTTTTTTGAGAAGAAAACCAGCTAGAACGAAAAAAAAACATGCTTTTGTTGATTCTGCAAGAGCAGAAATATACCTAGGACCTGGTGAGAAAAGTCACCCCTGGTATATGGAAAACACTCTTGAAACGATTTCTACCCCCTTCTGCTTGATATAGTGTAATTCCATCTTCTCATTGCGTGCTAATCATAACGTGTCTTGCGAATTCATGTACTAGAAACTAAGGGACGATCCTCGTGCTTGCACTGAAATTTTAATGCAATTTTCGTACTATTTTTCAGAAAATTCTTAAGCCGAGCTCCTCTTCTCTTACGGGTCATTGCCTAGTCCTTGGCACTTGAGAATGAGCTTTGCGCCAAGAGGCCGTGGACTATCCCTAGATAGCATAGGTGAATGGCGAGCATGTTTTGTGTAACTAGTCATGTTCTTACTGCATTGTTATATAACTATTTAGAGCATGTGATTAGTCGATTGCTAGCCGTGTGTACTGACCGTTTGAATGCATAACCTGTTTAATCTATGATTGTCTGACAACTTTGATGAAGATGTTTGACTTGAAGTCGAGGTAACACGATGAATCTGAGGTATGACATGACTTTACTGTGACTCGTTGAGCATCATTTCATGCATGCACATTAGTTAGTTGTACAGGAGATTTGTAGGTAGTCTCATTCCTGAAAACCTTCACGAGACTATACTCGTCCTACTAGGGCAGCCTAGAGGTTTAAAGGCTTGATGCATACGCTAAATGCATTCGTGTCCTCTACGACAGTGAGTTATCTTTTGGTTTTTGTTTTAGTTGGAATTGATCACATGATACTTGAGTGGGTAACTATTCTGCGATTTATCGACTTGTGCTTAATGTTTGTTCGGGACGAACAAATCCTAAGTGTGGAGTGTTTTGATCGGTCGAATTCTTGACCTATTATTCACTTCATTCGATGATGGATTAGGTTTGTTTCCGGACATTTTATTATCATTTAACCTCTTTTCTAGTGTTTCAGGTCATATATCACATATCTAATACTTTTGGATTGATCCGAAGCAAAGCAAAGCAATTGGCGAAGATTTGGGCGAAAACAGGACAAAATAGGGCAGATTGACCTTTCCTTCTTATTTTGCACGCACAGATCGCATACGGTGTCCAAATTGATTGATTCAAAGCTTGTTGGAAAGCTATTTCAAAGGGCTACAACTTTGTAGTTTACGACAAGATCATATTCGGAGGTTAGGGCCATGAAAAATCCACCCTAAGTCTCTGCCTTTTTGCATGGCCGTGACTGCCGTGACCCCAACACAACATCACAGTAGTCACGGCCCCTTTTTGTCCCAGAGCAGTTTTGGAGCATGCCGAGCATGCCGTGACATGCCGTGACATGTCTAAATGTCACGGTAGTCACGGCCCCGTCGAAGACAGTTCTAAAAACGATTTTTGGGCTTTTCTGGACTGATTTTTTGGAAGTTTCCTAATATCGTTTTTGGGCTCTTTGGCCTTTTGGAAAGCTATAAATAGAGGATTGGCTGACTAAAATCAGTGTGGACGAATTGAGGGTTGTGCTTATTTTGGAGAAGACCTAGCTTGGAAGAGACAGCAATTCATCGTGAGAGATTCAACGAGCCACCGCGTCTTTACGGTTTTCTCGTTCCTTCTTTCTCTATACGCTATTTTTGGTAAATCGCCATGAATAGCGAGTAGTCTCTCTATTCCGGGATCCTACGGATCCCGTGCTATGTAACCCTAACTCTCATGTGATCAATTGAAGTTTTTATTTATGCGATTCGAATATTCAATTTCATTGTGTGCTTAATTTTATCGTTCTATGCATGTATTTACATCAAAGGGTATGTTTGCATTGGTAGAACGTACTTAGGTTAATTACCGAAAGATGGATGGGTCCTAGGTATTAACCGGATTACATGAAATTGATATTAAGTCATGTTTACATGATTTAATAGGAAAACCTTTAGTTTAATAAATCGAGATCGTTGATAATCCGTGGATGGGCAGCGTTCAACGATTGAGATTAATCTAGATAATGATCCGTGGATGGGCGGCTTGTCTAGTGTTATTTCGGTTTAATTCCATATTCGATAGCATGAATAATTCACGTGACATGATTGCATGATTAGTGGGGTTGGCACGGGTGAAGTATGGATTCTGGAATTCTTTCTCTGATCAAATTCAAACCTTTATTTTTCTGCACATTTAATTTCTGCTATTTTCATCACACCAAAACCTTTCACTGTTAATCGGAATAGCTAAATAGGTCACTTGTCAGCTAGTATTCACACACGTTGTTCCTTGGATCGACCCTTGGCTTACCAAGGTTTATAAATTTTGTTTGACTGCAATTCGACCCCTAAAACTTATAATTTGACAACTATAAAGGGTTAAAAATACGCTTGTCAAAATGTAAAACCATACTAAAAAGTAAATGTCCGCATATAAAAATGTCGAAATAAATGGGATTAGCTAGTGCCCATCTAGTCACGAGATAATGGAAGAAAAAAATCCCTGCCAATTTGTGACACAATTACACATTAGATATTAGAGTATTAGGTGCTAATTCCATTAGCAAAGTCTATCTAATCAATTCATGCATTCACAAAAATCCAACAAATGGTTTCCAATAGAGTCAAACACAGCATGCAGGCGTGGATGCGGGTTTTGAATTGTTATCATGTAAATAGTAAACATGTGAATTTGAAGCTGATAATTTTGAACAGTGAACACATTACATTTTAGGCACTCGCTGGATGTCCGTTTGTGCAAAACATATTACAATCACGTTTGATATAGTTTGGTTCTCCATTCAAATGTTTCTTGTAAAAATAAGAGATGGAGATTCCATCTCGTTACTCTTTATTTGGATGCAAACAATTGGATTTAAAAACAGGATTCAAAGGAATATATAATGTATTTCTATCTCTTTCATGTAATAATAATAATAAGAAAAAGAACATAACTATAATAATAATAATAAAAAGTTTCTTTCAACTTTTTATAAGGACAAGATTGGACAACTTTAGACGCATGTCATAAGACGCATTGAGGAGAAGTAGAACCGTTAACCTCTTAATTATTTGACCAAGTGATTGACCGCTAGACCACTATCCTATCAACTTCTTTTATCAAAATTTACATGACAAATAAAATGATCTGTACTTTTAGACATTAATTCAAATGGAGTATAAGAAAATAAAAAACGGGTGTAATCATCGAATAAGTTTAACGTGTACGGAGTTTTTTTTAAAACTGACCCAAATGAGTTTCGATATTTGGAAAACACAGAAAATCGGATCCTGGGGATCCGGTATCATTAAAAATGGGTCAGTTTTGAAATGTGAAACCCGCGTGGGTCAGTTTTGAAATCTTGAAACTCATTTGGGTCCGTTTTAAAAAAAACTCTATACAAACGTTGCTTTAATAGCGTGGCTTATAATGATGACATATGCGACAGATTTTCATTGTATGTCATATCACGTGATGGCTAATGCGACACATTTAGAAGGGACCCGCATAAATCTACTTCGCGTTTGTTGCAAAAAGGCGTTTGGTGCGGAGGAAGGAGTTTTTCGATGTTTTTTCTCGGGTTAATATTTCGATTATGAAGTTGATAGTGTTTAGCTGAAGGGCTCACCATAAGGCGTGAGGCGAAGTGGAAGAGTAGTCCACTTGTTTATTATGTTGGTTTATGTTTGTTGGATCTGTTTCCCAGCTAGAGTTTCTCTAGCTTTTAAGTCCTCTCGTAATCGCCTTTGTGACTGTTTTAGTTAGTTTATTAAAAAAATCCTTTAGCTATTTGAGTTTCCTCTCTTGGAGAAATTTTTTGACGAATACTTTTATTTAGGTGGTACCGGATAATGCCCATCTCAAAAAGAAGAGGCATGCGCCTTGTTTGCTTGCCTTTCCTCTAAAGTTATCACTTGCTCTTCAGACCAAAAAGAGGATAAAAACAGACATTATTGTTGGTGAGAGGAAAAAAAGATAAAGAAGAGTGATGAACGCTATTTGTTCAAATACTTTAATCATCTAACCAAAACCACCTGAGAATAATTAAGGCCTTACTCAATCTCTATTCTGCAAATTATCATAAAGCATGTTGCTAGTATGTGATTTTATCTTGGACTGAAATCCCTACATTTCGACAGCCACAATAATTAGTAACGATGATATGAAATTTACTAATCGACACTAGTACAGATGAGCCTTTACACAGCTTCGTATAAGCGCAGTCTTTAAAAAACTGGTCTTTTGACAGCGCTTAATCCATAAGCGCTGTCTTATGTGCACTTTAAACTGCGCTTATGGATCAAGCGCTGTCTTAGGGAGACTTTAGACAACGCTTACGTTGAGGCGTTGTCTAAAGTACACATAAGACAGTGCTTAGGTGGAGGCGCTGTCTAAAGTGAGACATACGACAACGCTTCATCCGTAAGCACTGTCTAAAGTCAGATATAAGACAGAGCTTGCTAATGAAGCGATGTCTTATGTATACTTTAGACAGCGCCTATAGATGAAGCGCTTTCTTTTGTATATCGAATAACTCAGATCTATTCGAAAATCTTACTCAGACTGAATTACCTCGCCTTCAAATTTTGACTGCCATCTTCGCCGCCTTTGAATCTCACTCGAAATCTCTCTCACATTCTTCGCTCAGGTATGTCAATTTTGGTTTGCGATTTTATTTGTGTTCATCTCCGTCCCAGATTCAATTTAGGTTTGCGATTCTCGTCCGCATGTTAGTTAGGGTTGCGATTTGGATTTGCGATTTGTTTCAATTAGTTAGGGTTGAGTGTTGTATTCATCTTCACTTCGGTTGATTTCAGCTTCTACGAACCTAGCGCCCCACCGCTTGTTCCCGAGTTGATTTCAGCTTCTACGAACCTAGCGCTCCACCGTTTGGTCCCGAGTTGTTTCAGCTTCGGTACTAACTTGTACAAAGTTTTCGTTCCCGATTTGTTTTTTTTTCTGAATCTGTGGGTTATTGAGTATGCTTACATGAATTGTTGTCAATTTGTATAGAACAATCTTGTTCGATCTGTGTTATCGCTCCCGCTCCGAGAAAGAGCTTGCCGCGTTCTGATCGTTGTCCTAAGGTATATCCATCAGTGTTTTTGCTTGATTTAAGTTTTTCATGGTTGTGGATGCACTGTGTGTTGAACTGCATTAATTTTCTTCTGTTTGTGAACATAGCACAGAAGAAGGAGTCAAGTGTGGTCATTCACCTCTGTCTTCTAAGAGATCTTCTCCTTGTGACCTAAGTAAGTTATTTTTGTCAATATTTAAATGTTTGCTTTTGAGTGATCGAAAGTGTCATGGAATTGGTTATGTTGCTACTTATGCATAATTTTGATTGTTTGTCATATACTAATGTTCCAGTTAATTTGGTTTATATATGTCGTTGAACTAATTATATTTATTGTGTTCAATGATTAGAATGAAGTCGATGCACCATGATGAAAGAAGTTGGTAGCATATTATATGTATTGGAGTTTGTAAATATATTTGCTTGTGAAACTTTAATTTATGCATGAATTTATCTCTTTTTTTTCCTTTTCTTTTGTCCAAAAAAACATAGGTTGCAATTTATTCAATACTATACATAGAGTTTGATATAGTTTGTTGACAATGGACCGAGCGTGGATGTCAGGTAACCGTCTAACGGATGAATACGAGCAAGCAATTCATAGGTATTGTAATTTCGCGAAGTTATATGCCGAACGAAATGGGTCTGAATACGTGCACTGTCCTTGCATGCGTTGTTGGAATACTAAAAAGTTAAAGTCGGTGAATTGGTAAACCACCTATTGTAAAGCGGTATCAATCCCAATTACAAAATATGGCGTATGCACGGTGAGTCTGAACCACGAAACGATGCACCTCAAGTTGTTTCGCCACAAATGGATGATATTAATGGAATGGGAAGATGATGATTTGATTGATATGGTTAACAATGTTGCCGAAGAGTCGAATGACAGGCCACAGATTTTGGAGATACTGAGAAATGACTCTGAATTACCGTTGTACGAAGTTCACCAGACTGTCATCAGTGTTGAAGTTGTTCAACTTGAAGGCAAAAAATGGTTGGAGTAATAAGAGCTTCACTGAACTACTTCAGCTACTGAAAGAAATGCTTCCGGACGGGAACACCCTACTGAGTCGTACTTATGAGGCAAAGAAGGTGATGTGTCCTATGGGCATCACCTACAAGAAGATACACGCCTGTCCCAACGACTGTATTTTGTATCGAAATGATTATAGTAATTTGGTTGAGTGCCCGGTGTGTAAGACTTCCCGTTATAAGCCTAACTAAGGACTGTCAACTGATTCAAAAGGCTCTTCGGCCAAGGTTATGTGGTATCTTCCAATAATACCAAGGATTCAAAGGCTATATTCTGATCCTGAAGATGCTGAACACATGAGGTGGCATGCTGAGAAAAGTATAGTTGACACAAAAATGCGACATCCTGCTGACTCACCGCATGAGGTGGTCTGTGAACGGTGAATAAAAAGAGATTGAGAAAAAGCTTACTCTTTACAGGTTGTGCAACTAAAAGCTGGAGAAATTCCTGATGGACAACCAATCCTTGCCCAGTAAACATAATGACTTGGAGTGTGTGTGGATCTATGTCCAAAGAAGTCGTAGAGAGTAATGGTTGTGTCAGAAAAATCCCTTACGTCCTCTTTCCTGAAGCACGGTCTTTTCGCAATTTCTGGACTCATATTCTGGGTGTGCCATGGGGGAATATTTCCGCGATAATGGAATGCACGCATTAATCATCTATGATGATCTTAGTAAACAGGCGGTGGCATATAAACAAATGTCATTATTGTTACGCCGACCACCAGGCCGGGAGGCTTTCCCGGGGGATGTTTTCTATTTACATTCCCGCCTCTTAGAAAGAGCCGCTAAACGATCGGTCAACTTATAAGACTTTGGAACAATTAGAAAATTACCAAAACGAAACCATTCATTTTGAACAACAAAGAGCAATTACTCAAGTGTGACAACTGGTTTTTCAACAAGCTTTACAAGGAGCTCTAGGAACTCTGAATTGTTGTTTGAACAATGAGATACTTTTATGTATCATCAGCGCGAATATTGGCATGTTTGGGGCGATGAAAGAAATAACTAATAATTGTTGGATAATTATTTGCAACCCCCATGTAACCTGCAAATAATTGAAGTCGCAATTAGTAACAACAATACAATAAAGAAATAAATTGGAAATTTATTTGAATAATAAATACATTTGAAATTGGAAATTTATTGAGTTATGTATATAAAAGGAAAGTGGACAAACATTAGGGGACACCCAAAAAGGAAGGACAAACAAAATGGGACGGAGGGAGTAACATTTTGCGGGCATGTGTAATACTAAATAATATTGAAATTTTTTGTCAAACATTAATGTGTTGAATATGTTGTAGTACAAATTGTGAAACAAATATCGTATACTATTATAGGGTCAAGATCAGGTACAAAGTTAATTGTTGGTACAAAACACAAAATTCGTCAAAAATCATTTTATAGTTCGTCAGTTTATTTTATAGTTTGTCAAAACTATTTTATAGTTAGTCACTTTTCGAGCCGTAAAATGAAAAAGACGACATATAGTTCGTCACCAAGAAAAAAAACCAAAAAATTAAGATTTAATTTCATCCATTCAAATCATAAGATCAAGGGCTATGATTAGTTTGTATTTTGTACCAAAAAATCAACTTTGTGCCTGATCCTTTTCCTACTATTATATATTAAAATATTTAATTGAATTTCAATAATTATATCAATTTCTAAACATATTGTTTACACAATAAAGCTAAAAAACCATACTCACCCAGTCAACTCACCGGGGGTATACCGGACATTAATTGCAATGTGTAAACATTTTCTTTAAAAAAATTAAAAATTAATACCGAACTCAGTGACTCAAATCAGCGAGTCAACTCGGTGAGTTTCACTGTTCGGTCAACTTGCAGGAACTCGGTCTCCGATAGTCGTCGCCGCAACAGTCCGATCAACACATACGACTTCAAAACAAATACCAAAAAAGCACCGACTTTTCACGTACAATTATCTACCCAAGCTAATGATACCAATGGTTTCAACAAATATGAAACTTTTATTAAAAAAACCCACCCACAAATCGGCACAGTCCGTCCAATGGACGGATCCAATACACCCAACCATCTATTGACCGAAACGAACAACACACAGAACAAAGGAACAAAAAATACCTGTTTCAATGGGTCGGATTACGGTCGTTGACGCTCGACGCCTGAGAAGGGTGGGATTTCGTTGCAAGGTTTTGAGAGCCGAACAAAGAAGACGAAGAAGTGATTCAGGTCTGAGTTTTAATTCCAGATTTTCATCGAAACTCCATAACTTTTTTTGTTACGTTTCCATTGCGGATTCGTCATAATTCCGTTGACAATTTTTTCAAATTTTGTTGCATTTTGTCACCATTCCGTCACTAATTCGCCATGTGCTGAACTTCAACTAATTACGTTGTCATTCCGTCAGTGACAATCGTGACCAAATACCCCTCCCGAGCATGTGGAATCCGTCAGTGACAATCCGATTGCATCTGTTTATAAAATTACAGTGGATGCGCCTCTCTTGTTGCGGATCCCATGTTGCAATATGCTACATGGAAATCATACGTATCTGTCGCTACCTGAAACTCGTCGTACCAAATGTCCTTAGTGCTTTCCAGGATCATGATCCATGATGTCCATGTGGCATCCCAGCACTTCGGGAGGCATTCACAAGCAATCCTCTGATGAATTTTGGATGGTTCGAAACTGTTTCACAATTAGGAATCAAATAATATTATTCATTGACAAATTGATCTCATGTATGGTTTAAAAAATAATTACCTGTCGGTTCCAACAGTGCATGTTTTCGGTCAGCATTCGAGAAGAGTGTTTGGAGTAGTGAGAGTTATACAATAGATAATTGTTTTACAATTTGAGGACATTTATAGGAGTTATCGTCGAACTGTTCACTGGTTCATAGTTCCGTCAACTGTTCGGTGTTGTTCCGTCGAATACACACGGAATTATGATGAAATGTCGTCAAAATTTGACCAACGGATCTAAGAAAACGGTAATTGTACTTTCCAACGACTATAATGTATTTCTAGTGATATTGCGTGTGCTTTCCGTCGCGCCGACTGAATGGCGACGAAATCTGGACGGAATTCGCCAACGATCATAACTTACTAAAAATCGATGGAATGTGAGCGAATATATTTCCACAACCTCTCCGTCACTGGATTTCCGGTGACGAAATCTCGACGGGAATTCTTGTTGACAGAATTATTCCGGAAAAGCTACGATTTTTTCTTTACATACACTTTTGGACGGAGATTCGTCGAAACGTTCACAGAAATTATTCTGGTGCCCTCGCCGGCTTCGGAATTTCGCCGGAATTTGTTGACGGAAAAAATCCAAAGATTTGTAGTGTAATATAACTTTAATTCATACATGTTACATAGTAAATTGTGACACCGCAAAGAATTGTCTTAAAAATAATACTCACTCCTAATATAAGATTGAAAGAAACTTAAAAAATGACAACAAAAATAAAAGTTAAAATTTTGTATTAAAATGGAAGACATATAATTTATTTATTTTTGAAAGGAGGAAGACATATAATTTAAATTAAAAGAAAAAGTACTTCGGAATTGACTAACGGAAATATCTTCCTCCGTTAACTTCGGAATATTTTATTTTCCCCCTAATTGGAAAATTGGTAGTTTGTGCCCTAAATTAGAAAGCAGCGATAGTTAGGGTTATACTTTTCATTAGCAGATAATAAACATATATTTTAATGGATATCTTATCATAACTGTCATAATATATATCTACGAATACTAAAGAAAAAGATGCAACATGCGCTGCACAACTAAATAATGCAAGAGAATATACCACCTTTGCATTCTTTTTATCCCCTTATCGGTTGATGATTTCAATCATATAACCCAAAAGAATGTGACATGTGACAAGAAAACTATTAACTACTAATAATTTTCTTGGTATATTTTCAGCTTGATATCACAATCTGAGTCCTTAATGAATGAACGAGTAATGATACCATTTGTTTCACTTTCATGTTTTTTTTTTATTTCAATGGAGATGACAAAAGGCTTAATTGTGTTGGGTCCATCACCAGATCTCGGCCATATTCTTAATTAGTTAGTGGTTCAAGACCAAAATACACAAAGTTCGATAAAGGAGACAAGTTTTGGTACAGCGTTACTACTGATTATTGCAATAAGACCTAAACACACATGCTTAAGAACAAGGCTATCCTTTTCACTTGCTTCTCTTTTGACTAGTCTGTTTTTACGCAGGACAGGACGTACTCTTTTGTTTCCCTTCCATATCTTGAGTAGTTTCTTTCACCTTCTTGTCCATCACAATTAACCTTCCCTTCCATTATCATACAATGAAAACAACAATAATATATGGCTCTCGAATTCATTAATAGTTTACTCTTTATCTTTTTTTAGTAAACGTATTGGGATGCACAACAACACGTTCAACCATCCGGCCACACATCCTCCTCCTTATGGGCGCAATAGTTGTTTGATCTTCCATTAGTCTTGCATAATGACAACATAATATATACCGTTGGGCAAGTTTCAAAAGTATTAACTAGGGTTTATGGAGAGGCACACTAACTTACTTTTAGTCATAGCACCACTTGTACCCACAAGACTATTTAGTATTAAGAGAGACCCTCAATTAAGAACTCTCTTCAATTAGAGAGTTTAAGAATCCCATATACATCTTTGAAAGCGTGTGACCATGTCATCGTGATGCATTTTCAAAGATATATAGAAAGTTGAAGTCAAAATATGTATATTGAAAAATGCAAATAGGACACGGGATTCGGATCTGGTTCAGCGCATCACTTTGCTGCGAGTAACAAAACGACGCCATTTCAATCAAAACAACGTTGTTTTATTATAATTTTCAAAATTTTCCAACGGAAACAAAATCGTTTTGATTGGATCTGCATCATTTTCCACTCGCAGCAAATTACTGCGCTTAATCGTCATACACTATCAATGAAAAAAAAAAATCCTCCACTTTCATAAAACGCACGCCACACCCTGTAGTATTAGTACCATATTGTTTTAGGTAGCTTAGCATTATAGACATCTTTTAGCTCAATCTACTTAAAAAAGCAATTTACTTGGAACATTGTTGCAACTGAAAAAGCGTGAACCATAATGAAAAGTAAAGCTGCAGCCTCTGCAACTCATATTAGAACATGGAAAACCAACAACATGGAAATTCACATTTCGCTTTATAGATTCTTTTCTCCAACTTGATATTATTCAAACCTCGACTCATTCCCATACTTTAATCTGAATTAAAGCGTAAGTAGAATAAAATACAATATTTATTTGTTGCTCTTTATCTACATAAATTAATATATATTCCTGAAATGAGAAATGTAATTTTAATTAAAAATTCTATACTTTCAGCTCAGGCATGTGACATAATGTCAAAAATATGTTATTAAACATTTACGGCCCAATAAGAAAAACATATACGGCCATTCCGTTCCCAGGCCCAACACTTTTGTGCCAACGTAATTATCATTTTGCAGCCCAATAGTATTCTTCAGCTTCCGGCATCTTGTGCAGCTCAATATTTTTTTTTTGGCTGTTGATGAAAATCATCATAAGCCCTAATTTCAACCACAGAGCTCTGCAGCTTCTCCAGAAATGCAAAACCCTAAAATGGCTCCATCAGATCCACTCTCACTTCATCACCACTGGCCTCACAAACCACACGTATCCTCTCAGCAAGCTCCTCGTCGCATCATCCGCTGTCGATGTCACCTACTCCGTCTCCGTTTTCAACCAGATTTCGCACCCTACAATATTCCTCTACAACACTTTCATTTCATCCCTCTTGAAGACAACGGATGATCAGCATCGTCGTGATGTTGCTTTCTCGCTTTACGGTCGGATTTTAAGTGCACAAGGTGTGGAGCCGAATTGTTATACGTTTCCGTCGCTGATCAAGTCCTGTTTTCAGCATCGTTGGTTTGAGTGTGGGAAGTTGCTTCATTGTCATTTGGTGAAGTTTATCGGGGTCGAATGTGATCAGTTTGTGTTGGCTTCATTGGTTAACTTGTATGCCAAGATTGGGGATTTGAGTGCTTGTAAGTACATTTTTGAGCAAATTAGTGTCCCTGACTTGGTGACATGGAACACTGTGATTAGCGCTTATGCTTGTGGTCGACTGGCTTCTGGCTGTGGAGATTGGGATGTCGGGTTGTCCATGAATGCCTTATACATGTTTGATGAAATGCAAAGGTGTGGAGTTAGGCCTAATGAGAAAACTATGGTGGCATTAATAAGTGCGTGTGCCAGTGTTGGGGCATTGAGCCAGGGTTTGTGGGCTCACGCGTATTTGATAAAGAATGATCTTGAGATCAATGTGTATGTGAGTACTTCTTTGATTGATTTGTATGCAAAATGTGGGTGCTTAGATTTAGCATATCAGATGTTTGATGAAATGCCGAATAGGGACACTTTGTGTTATAACGCAATGATTGGAGGGTTTGCCGTTCATGGGTGTGGCAGAAAGGCGCTTGAGCTTTTTAAGCGAATGAGCTTGGATGGTCTTGCTCCTGATGATGTTACGGTTATGGTTGTACTAAGTGGGTGTTCGCATGCTGGATTGGTAGATGAAGGTTATGGGATTTTTGAGTCTATGGATCTGGTATATGGCATTGAGCCAAAGGTCGAGCATTACGCATGTTTAGTTGATCTTTTAGGACGGGCAGGACGTCTCTCGGAGGCTGAACAATGTGTAAATACTATGCCTATGAAGCCAAACGCAGTTGTTTGGAGATCTTTACTTGGGGCGGCAAGAGTTCATGGGAGTTGTGAGATTGGGGAAGTGGCACTTGTAAACTTGATACAGTTAGAACCTGAAACAAGCGGCAACTATGTGCTTCTATCCAACATATATGCAAGCATGGCTAGGGTTGATGATGTGAAGAGAGTTCGAAAACTGATGAAAGATACTGCTGTTGACAAAATGCCAGGGATTAGCTTGGTCGACATAAATGGTATAGTACATGAGTTCCTCATGGGTGACACTACCCACCCCCAATCAAAAGAGATTTATGAGAAGCTTGAGGAAATGAATCACAAGCTTCATGAGTATGGTCACAAGGCTAAAACTAAGGAAGTGATGTTTGATATTGAAGAGGAAGATAAGGAAAGTGCTCTTTCGTACCATAGTGAGAGGCTGGCTATAGCTTTTGCTATTCTTTCATCTGATCAGCCCAACTCGCCTCCCGTGAGAATTATAAAAAACCTCCGCGTTTGTGGGGATTGTCATTCGAGTACTGAGCTCATTTCAAAAATTTATGGTAGGGAAATCATAGTAAGAGATCGAAACCGGTTTCATCATTTCAGAGACGGGGCTTGTTCATGCTCAGGTTACTGGTAATTGCCTTGTAGTCATTAGGCATTGATCAAACACACACATACTGTTTGCATAACTAATAGAATCTTATTGGCTATGTTGTAGAAGAAAGCTTCTGCTCTTGTGAGGTTCCCTGTTCAGGTTGGCCATAATTTCTTGATTTTCTGCAGAGATAAGAAAATAGGAGTTCTATCTAATGTTTCCTGATTTTACAGCAATTGATAATGTCATGGTAAAATTACTCTCTATCAAATGGATGTGAATTTGGCTGGAACACCGAGATATGATACGCTGCTGAGCGAATTTGGATCATAAAAGATTTTATATGGAAATGTTCTGTGAAAGTGATTCCAGTAGAAATAAATATGAAAAAAATGTTATAGGGGGGATTCCAAATATTTGCGTAAAGTAAGGAAAAGGGCACGATGGTCAATCATTTATTCTTTACCTGCGAGAGCAATATGATAGAATCACAGCTACCTATTCAAAGGCAAACTTCTAAACAACTACACAATTTTACTCATAATCTGCCCACTATTTTGCAAAAATGATGGGAATATTATACCCGTAAGCTTCTAATGAGTTTTGTTAGTTGCTAACATAGACATGGTGAAAAGGTAGAACAATTTAGGAGTGCCGTCTTATTTCGGAGATCATCATTCAAGAAGGTGTCTTCAGCATTGCAAGAATTTTGGAGGGCCAACAATCTAAATGAAAAAGACGAACACGTGAAATTAAAGAATGTGAAGTTTGTTGGTAATTCTAGGTGTTCAAATCCATGTCACTCGTGTCATAATTCAACATGGGGTGACACAGGTAGGTTCTCGGGTACAGTTAGTATTGATGATACAAAGTGGTACGGGTATGTTGATCAGTCAATATTTTGACCTATTATTGGCTCTCCGCGTTTGGTGTTATCTAATGCATTCTTTGAATGTTTCAGGTCCAAAGATGAAGTATGACCTAAAAGATCGAACGAATGCAAAAGCCGAGTAAAAGAGCAGAAAAGGCCAATACAATCCGAGTGTCGTTACGCTTTGGACTGTTAACGGTAGTAATGACACACTAAAAGCTCAGTATATTTTGAGGGGCCGTTACTATCGTTACTCTTGGAATGGTAATAGTAGGAACGACATCCTAAAAGCTCAGTGGATTCTCAAGAGGCCGTTACTGCCGTTGCGCTTTAGAAAAATAACGGTAGTAACGGCACCAATACAACTCAGAGATATTCAGTTGGGTCATTACACCTGTTACATATCAAGAGGTAACGACGGTGACGACCCTTGCACAAATAAACCAATATTATTAGGGAGTTCGAGCCAAATTTCATTGTTCTTGATTTTGGAAATTTGTTGACATAGCTTGGGGTAGAAAAGTCACAAGAATGTCAAGAGAGATTGAAGATTCAACGAGACACTTCGTCAACATGGTTTCCTCGTTCTTGATCTCTCAATCTTATTATTGGTTATCTTGCCAAAAGTAGTGACTAGTTATGTAGCACGGAAACAGAAACGGGAACGAAAACTGCAACAAACCGCGAAACTGCAGATTCAAAAATAAGGAAAAAAGAAGCAGCGGGAAAATGATCGGTCGAATTATCGACCCGAAATTCACCTCATTTAATGAAGGATTTAGTTTGATTTCCCGAACTTTAATTGTCATTTGATCCTTTTCTCCTAGTTTTTCAGGTCAATCAACGCAATGAGCACTTTGCGTTCCATCCAAAGCAAATCAATGCAAACTTTGTAGTTCGTACCAAGAGCAGATTCGAAGGTTAAAGCAGTCGAAAACTCATTCGAAATCCAATAAGCCGTGATGAACCTCTCCATCGCGGCTTAACGTGCAGCTACATGGCCGAGAGCAAGAAGACGTCGTGATGGATGTGATGGTCTGATCATCACGGGGTTCACGATCTACCATTCAAGGCCGAGAGCAGTAAGAGGTCGTGATGGCTTTGCCATCACAAACTATCACGGGCAGAACAAAATTTTTGGACATTAAAAGATATTAAAAGAAGATTTAGACCCATAATCAAATTAGGCTTGTTTTTGGAGATTCTTTGACCTTACTTGGAGAAAAAGACTAAGAAGAACGTCACGACTCGCGAGAGATCAAAGACTCAACTAGCTATATCGTTAACACGGTTTTCTCGTCTTTGATTTGTCATACATACTATTTTTGGTTGTCTTACCATGAGTAGTAAGTAGTCTCTTTTATTCCGGGATCCTACGGATCTCGTGCTTGTACCCAACTCTTCATGTGATTAATTGAAACGTTTTTTTATTATTGCAGTTCGAGTATTCAATTTCATTGTGCTTAGTTTTACCGTTCTTGCAAGTTTTACATTGAATTAGATGTTTGCTTGCTAGAACGAATTTATATTAATAATCAAAAGATGGATGAGTCCGAGGTAATTAACCCGATCGTATGAAATTGATATTAGGTAATGATAGCTACGCTGGTAGTACATGAATTAATAGAAAAATTGATGTTCATCATCTGAAAAACCCTAGGCTTAATAATCAAAGTCGTTGATAATTCGTGGATGAGCGGCGTTCAACGATCTAGATTCATCTAGACAACGATCCGTGGATGGGCGACTTGTCTAGTGTTATTTTGGTTTATTTTCATACTCGATGGCATGATTGAATTGCGTAATATTGTTACATGATTTGTGGGATTGGCACAGGTGAAGTTTGATCCTGGGATTTCCTTCTCTGATCAAATCTACCTTTCTAATTTTTTGTATTTAATTTTAGGAAATTTCCTTGCACCAGACTTTCTTTTATTAATTGGAATAGCCAAATAGGTCGCTTGTTAGCTAGTACTCACACGCGTTGTTCCTTAGATCGACCCTTGATTTACCAAGGTTTACAAATTATTTTTGACTGTAACTGGACCCCTAAAACTCCTAACTTAACAACTTATAAAGGGTTAAAAATACGCTTGTCTAAATGGCGCCTTTGCCGGGAACATCGTTTAGTGTGTTATAGTTTTAGCGGGTATAGTCTAGGACTATTCCAACTCTTTATACTTCCTTTTGCATACTCTATATACTTCTACACTTCACTAATCGTGTTTATTTTGAATGTTGCGAGGATGTTCTCTTTTGGTCATCAAGACACCTACACAAAGAAGAGGCATATTCATATAATACGAATTGTGAGCAATCAACATCAGTTTTGTGATGAACCCTATTACCAAGATGGTAATGATTACGAGAGTTAACAGAACCAGCCGCAACTGTAACAGCCTCAGAACACTGGTGAATCCTCGCGTATAGAGTCTATATTGGCTAGCTTCTTAGCCTAACGAGTGGAGACGGCTGCGGACATAAAAGACCTTCGGAAAATAGTAGAACAACTCGCAATCAGGCAGAAAATATTGATGGACGAGTTAGCGCAACAAGCCAATGTAGTTACCGAGGAAATCATAAATGAGGAAGTCTAGATAGAAATGGCCAGCAATCGAGAAATTCAAGTTTATGAAGCTCCTGGACCTTCAACTATATTATTGGTGGACGCAGGAAGGTGATCGTGATACGAGGATGTGTTCTAAATCAGACTTAGAGATGGAGCACTCTGTGCCATCACATGACCAAAAATACGAAGACTTTGTTGATGTGTACATGAGCTCGTTTAAAGAGGACCCTCACATACGAATAAATACGATAGTGAAGGAAAATTCAGAAGTATATGCACCTGAGATCTTATCTAAAGAGTATAAAGAAAGTTTTCTTACTGGAGCTGGCTTTGAGAATGTATATCTTATTGCACCGCCTCCAGACATGTTCGAGCTACCAACAAACGAGGGAAGTTCCTTATGCGCTATTCTTATATTTTATTTTTTCGCTTAGGGACTAAGCTCAATTTTAAATGTGGATTGGGCAGCACGTAGTCACACATTCATTCTTGCATATGCTCAACTATCTATGTATTGCGATTGAAATCCTCTTTTTCTACGATCCTCCTCGATTGATTGTCATTCTTTTGGATTCAAAGTTCAGGACTTGAAATAGTTTTATCCGTGTGTGTAATCTCTCGTGTCAGTATCATTGCTAGTTTTTGCCTATCACATGTTCTACGTATTTCTTGAAGCATGTTTAAGACTTGATAAGACAATATCCTTTTGTTCAACAACCAATCCTTATCATTATAATGAGCAGTTAGAGACAATATATCCATTATCCTACTTTTTGTCGTGAAGACCAAACATAACTAGTTAAAGACACTTTACCATCAAATTCACTAAAAAAATTCAGCAAATCCGATTTACTAGTGGAAAACATTTTCAAAATATCCCTTTTAAATGTTCTAGCAAAAACCAGTAAATTGTTGTTGAATGGCTCTATAAATCATCCCAAAAAAATCATGCTTCGTACTGAAAGTAAATGGCAGCTCAGCTCTAACAATAAAATCTATTATCTCTTTTCTAGCCACATTTTTATCAAACTTAAAATTACTCAAATTACCAGAGGCATTGATTCCTTGTTGCATTTGAGTCCTATTATCTGCAATCTGAGATGTTCAATTCCGGTGTCTTTTCATATGCCTTAGCAGATGATTAGTACCATTATTCCACCCCTTGCCAATGACTCTCCACATACATCACACTTCGCTTTTAGCAAAACAACATCATTATCTCTTACTTCGATTTTTTTGAAATAGTTCCAAACCTCAGATGCCTTTCTAAGACTTGGAACATGTAAAGACTCAAGAAAACTAGACTCAAAAGCATTTTGGGAAGAAGTATTTTCAGCATTACTACCGGGTTCCAAATTGATCAATCACAAAACACAAAAGGTAACAAAATAAAGCATACAACACCAACACAACAACTAAATAAAATAGAAACAAAGCATATAACAGCAACACAACAAGTAAATAAAACAGTAAGACAATAAGATTAGAGAAGGGTGTCGCTGAATCAAGCAAAGCAGATAAAAAGATTGGTGTATATATATTCTTGCAGTTATAGAACTTCCTGAGATTGAAAACAATAAGATTCATTAATTTACAATCAAAATCAAACAAAAATAAATAGAAAAATAGTTAATATGTAATAGATAGTAGAATTACATGCGTTTCACTTTCAGCACTTGAAACAAACAAAAATCCTCAATAATTATCACTATTTTTGGATTGGAATTATAGATTGAGATTCAGGCTTTGTTGGAAACTTTGAATCTAAAACTTTGCAAGAACAGGCAGTAAGGTGGTTGGATTTCTTAAACACTGTATTGATTTTATAAAGATGCAAGGAGAAATTGATAGAAGACTATTCTGCATTTAGATCCGTTGAGACTCGGACTTGACGAAGTGATGCAGCAGAGTTGGGTGATTCGATTTTAGATGATAGAAGCCTAGCCAACGCCGAACGGTTCTGACCTATGATTATTCGAAATGATACTCATGATGACGGAAACGAAGTGTTGCGAGACGACGAGAGAGATGATGAAATCATGAAAACAAAATCATTCTACGAGTATGAGGTGAGGCGGTAGGCGGCTCGATGTAGCCTGTAGAGATATGTAACAGTTAGGGTTTTCTTAACGCTGAGTAAATTAGATTAAATTAAACTGGATAATTAGGGCTCATTAAAATCGGGTACGGATCGGGTATCATTTATAAGACCCTTACCCTTTTCAGCAGTCGGGTGAGTTGTCGAGGCCTAGTTAATGTTGGTAGTTTGCTACTTCAGCAAGAGTTAGTTTTTCGAGGCCATGATGAAACTCAACAAGGAAAATATTTTAGAAATTCTCGATTGGTATAGTTCAAAAAATCTTGATGTTGGAAAGGTGATGAATGAGAATGCTCCTGGGCACAATAAAATTATTTGTCATTCAGTTCAAAAAGATATTGTAAGGCATGTGGGTATGAGATAACAAAAGCAATTAGTAGTGATATTGGAGACAAATTCTTTCCTTATTGGTTGATGGGCTCGCGATTGTTCAGTCAAAGAGAAAATGGCTATTGTTTTACGATATGCAAACGGTCAGGGAATAGTGATGGAATGTTTCATTGGAGTTGTTCATGTTGTTGATACCACATCACTAGCTTTAAAAAGAGAGATTGATGAATTCTTCGCCCAGAATGGATTGTCTCTTTCCAAGCTTAAAAAGCCCAAGTAAATGACGGAGCTTCTAATATGCGAGGTGAACTTAATGGATTGAAGACTCTTATATTGCATGAAAATCCATGTGCAAGGTACATTCATTGTTTTGCTCAGCAACTCCAATTAGTTGGTGTGGCCGTTGCACAAAGTAATCAATTTGTGTGTGATTTCTTGTAGTATTTCTCTATGATTACAAATATGGTTGGTGCTTCTTGCAAAAGAAAGGATGAATTCGGGCAAACACGACATGAACATTTGGTGGAGATGTTAGCAAATCGTGAAATTTTTACCGGAAAAAGATTGAATCAAGAAACAAGTTTGACTCTTCTGAGAGCTACACGATGGGGTTCACACTTTATAACCATTTTCCGTCTTGTATCTTTGTGTCCCTCAACCATCAAAGTCTTTAGGAATATATTTAAAGATGGAACCGACATGGAAATTTGAGGGATTGCTTGCAACTTGGTCAAGAAGATGGAGAGTTATCAATTTATTTTTATCGCTCACTTGATGAAGCTAGTGTTTGGGTTGACAAGTGTTTTGTCACAATTTTTGCGAAAAAAGGATCAAAACATCATAGAGGTCATAAGTTTGATTCATAACACCAAACCAAGACTGATAGCATTGAGGGAGAATGGATGGGATGCATTTTTGGACAGTGTAAACAACTTTTTGTGCCAAAAATGGTATTAACATTCTTGACGTGGAAGATAAAGTTCAAAGTCGCTTCGTTTGAGTTACGCTACTACAAATGACTCTCACTTTTGAACTGATATATATTATCAGGTACTTCATATTTTTTTTATAATCTATTGAATTCTTTTTGTTAATATAAGAAACTAAATATATGTTACATTTATAGGTGATCAACCGAACTGGTCAAGAGATGGAGAATCGTTTTAGTGAGTCAACTCATAAGTGCTCACTTGTATTGGATGTCTTGATCCTAAGAACTCATTCTCCAATTCCAGTAAGTCGAAGATAATTTGACTTGCTGAGTTGGTTTTGGTGTTACTAATTGCGACCTTTACAGTGGAAAGAGCCTTCTCTGCGATAAAAATTGTTAAAACAGATTTGCGTAATAAGATTGGAGATGACTTTCTCCAGTGATTGGTTGGTGTGTTATATTGAGAGAGATGTGTTTAAGGACATTGATAATGAAGCAACTATGCGGTATTTCCAGAATAAGAAGACTCGCAAACAAGGTTTACCTCCACTACTGCAGCCAGAGACTAAATGATTTACTGGATATCTAGATGTTGATATGACCTTTTTTGTGGTTGCTTTTTTGATTTCGTGATCCATTTTATCATATGTCACATTGAATTATTGATCTCTCTTTGTATAAATTATATTTTAATTTTAATTTTAGGACCCGAACCTCTGGATGCGCCTCTGCCCGTGGAATAGGCTAAGAGTCTAACCATATATATCTGTGGTCTCACATGATATGCTTTATTTATTC
The DNA here is from genome assembly GCA_033675395.1 of Rhodiola chrysanthemifolia. Classification (NCBI taxonomy): domain Eukaryota; kingdom Viridiplantae; phylum Streptophyta; class Magnoliopsida; order Saxifragales; family Crassulaceae; genus Rhodiola; species Rhodiola chrysanthemifolia. The sequence goes on from CM066207.1 coordinate 16,625,841, forward strand.
TTTTTTTTCCCTGTTGTCGTTTCTTCCCTACAATAACTTGTTCAAACTCAGTCTGTGTTATTGTGTGTGAACTCAAAAAAAAAGTTCGGAAAACTTTCTTGCTCCAACTCTAAAGTCAAAAGTCAGCAAAAGAAAACAACTTGCTTGTAGAAATTTAAGGTACACAATAAGACCTCATCTGACTTGTTCATCGTAATATATCACATCTCTATGTATTGGTATACAAGTGATATATATGAAATTCAGTGGCTAGTGGCTACATATATGAAAACAGAACAAATAAAAATTAACTCAAATACAAAATAATCATGGGATTGATAACTGAAAACACGCTAAACGACTTATTATTATTACTATTACAATGAATTGAAAATGAATACTACTTGCTGATAATGAATTGAATATGAATACTACTTGCTGATAAATGAACTTTAATCTTGAATCACATAAACAGGTTGAGTTGATCAAATGGCCATCATCATTTTAACAAATTCTTCGTAGTTAACTTGACCATCCCCATCCAGATCGGCCTCTCTGATCATCTGTTCCACTTCCACATCACTTAGTTTCTCCCCGAGGTTTATCATCACATGCCTCAGCTAATCATCATAAAATCGCTTGTAAAAAACCGAGATTGTCTAGCAATAATGTTAATCGGATGAATGAAATTTAACAGCGTACACCAAATTTTAAGTATAAGTAATTGTACAGATCTCAGAACTTGTACCTCAGTTGCAGAAATGTATCCATTTTGATCCTTGTCAAACACCTTGAATGCCTCCTTAAGCTCCTCTTCTGCATCAGTTTCCTACGATGTGTATAACCGATCGACAATTTATAAGAAAGGCGGATGACAGACGATCAAAAGGTAAGAATTAATAATCTAGCAAGCATAGAGGACCATATTAATAAGATGTACCTGAATTTTTCTGGCCATTAAAGTGAGGAACTCCGAGAATTCAATAGTTCCATTTCCATCACTGTCTATCTCAGTGATCATGTCCTGAAGCTCCTCCTCGGTTGGGTTCTGATCCAACGATCGAATAACCACGGCCAGCTCCTCAATTGTGATGCAACCTGCAAAACATACAAATTAATGAACAAAGAAAATTGAAACTGTACTATATATAAATAAATAGGTAATATACTGTCCTATATATTATTCCTGTCCTCTGCTTGCTTACCATCTCCATTCTTGTCAAAAAGGCAGAAAGCTTGCATGAATTCGTTCATCTTTTCTTCATCCCAAACCTCTTCTTGGGCCATTGATCTTGTCTTCGCAAGCAGCTAGCAACACTCTCTGACTCTTTAATTTCAACAAATCACAAGAAACAAATCTGAGTGCATGTCTTCAGCACAGCTGTACCATTTAAATACATTTATGCCCGGGTCGGGTAGAGATCCAAAACTTTCCAAATAATAAAAAAAAATTAAATTCCACTATGATATGCAAGGAATGGACAAGCCATAAACTCATGCCGGTGCATCCAAGGGGTTTGAACCATCGACCTCTTGATCATTCGACCAAAACTATGACCGTTAGACTACTACCTATGATGCCAAATAAATGAATATAGAGAACCTCTAATAATTCGGGAACTTTAGAGAGTTCAAATCTCATCATTATATGATATTGCATCTTTAAATCTACATATGACAAATGTTCAAAAAGCAAAGTCAAACTTTATGACTATGATTTTACATTAAATGCAACTTTGAATATGCATATAAGGCACATGTCACCAACACAATGACTTGATGATGCACTATTAAAGGTAAAAGCGTGGGTTCTCAAATTTTTGAAATTTAAAAGAATTCTCATCTGAGCACTCTTCTATAACAAAGAAGGAAAAGAAACTTCTTCTTTTTCGCAATCAAGGTTTGTTACTTTTTCTTTTAAACAAAATAAATTTAATTTACACATTCGAAACGAATTCAAAAGAAATGATTCTTTTTTATGTGCATTCTCAGCCTTCGGCTTTTTTTAGTCCCTGACCACTTGCGTCGCCCCTGATAGGCTGAAGAAATGTATAATTAGATTTTGTGACAAAATTAATATTACCCAGTAATTTCCACATCATTTTCCTTTCCTGTCTTCTTCAAGATCGAATAAAGATGGATCAGTTGAGATGAACTGAATCCTCACATAGTGGTTGTCAAGAATTTCTTATCGGCACCGACCTTAACAAGAATCAGTCAGCCAAACTCTGGAACTCAAAATGTATTGACTATTTGATCATCAGATTTAGATATTATCATCATTTATTTAAATTATTTGATGAAAATTTGTATGATGTCCAAACCTCGTTAGTTTTTTTTTATTGTGGGTATATATATATATATATATTTCTAGGTCGTTTGAAGCACAAGCCACATAAAGCCATAAAGGGCACCACCCGCCGGACTTGAACTTGATTCACCGTTGAAGCACTGACCATCTTGAATTTGTATGATGTCCAAACCTCGTTAGTTAATTTTTTTTGATTGTGTGTTTATATATATATATATTTCTAGGTCGTTTGAAGCACATACCACACAAAGGGCACCACCCCGGACTTGAAATTGATCTTGATTCACCGTTGAAGCACTGTCCATCTTGTCACCTCTAACCCACGAGACACACACTTACATGGTAATAAGGTCATAGTAGCGCCGGTGGGACTAGCAAAAACCCACACAAAATGTGGGAAGTAAAATGTCATGGGTGGGGCTTGAACCCTCCACCTTATGAATGCAAGGTAGGGATTCAACCATTAGGCCACACCCTTTTTGGCAAACCTCGTTAGTTAATTTAAATCTATTCACAATTTGTTAAGCATAATACATCATGCGCCAACAATCTTCGGTGCTTACTAAATTTTTAAAAGATAAAAATACCCTAAACTCTTATAAAGCAAACTAACTTCTTATTGGCAAATGAATAAATTTTTAAAAAAATGAATAAAAATTTCTTATAAAAATTTATCATTTACCCATATGGATTTAGTTTGTTCTGCGAGGATTTAGGGTTATTTTTATCTTTGACAGGTTAGTAAGTAGCACTACTCATTTGTTAGTTACTATCAGGAAATGTAAGGATAAAATTAGTTAGTCACTGTATCACTGATCCATACAAAATGTAACTATAAATCTAAATGTATGAAGCTATCAAAAAAAAAATCTAAATGTTTGATCCATACACCATAATTAAATAAATAAATTGGCGGCCCTTTTTTTTGACTATTACTCTAATTTGGATGGATTGCCAATTGTGGTCCAGAGCCTACCGACACCATAAGCCATCCATCACCATCTCAATTTAAATGTCTTTGTTTTGCATGTCTCCTTTACAATTTCTATGTGCATGTAGTCGATGTTAACGTCATTTACAACGAATATTTCTGTATATTTCTGTTGATTTTATCAAATTAAAAGAGTGAAAAAATCAAGAAAATCGACGCATAATCCGTTGATTTTAAGGTTATAGCATTGAATGTATTTCCTATTATACCTTTTCATTATTTACGACGGAATTATTCCGTTGCTTTTAAAGGTGGTCAGTAATAAATGTATTTACTATTATACATTCGCCGGACACCGCCACATCGCCGGGAAGCCTCCACCCGCCGGCCGCTTTGCCAGCCACCAGCCGGACCACCACCTCCTCGCCAGACCTCACCCGCTGAAGCACCTCCTCCTCGCTGGACGCCCTCCCCTCTCGATCCGCCCTTAAAATTTTCAAATAAATATTACATTTACTAGGAATTGAACCCTAACCATAACACACTCATCTAACCACTAGGCTACAAGAGTTATCTTGTCATCTTATGTTTATTTATGTATAAATACTTTATTTATGAATCATTAACTAATATAATAACTTACTTGTTGAAGTTTAATCAAAATAATAAAATCATAACCCAATGCACAAAAGTTTTGTTGAATTTATATTTACTAAATTATACGAGCTCAAATGCTACCATATGCGTCCAATTTTTCTTTCATTTTTGTTACAACTTTAATCAATCTACAGTTCAGTGTATTTAATTATATGACAAATCAATTTGAGTTTGGTCATCATACTAACTGATAACAAGTGACAATTGTAAATTTGTTATTACATTTTAAATTTTGTGTGATTATTTGTTGTAAATGAACATTTTTTTGTAGTAGACGTTCTTTGGTGTAGTAGTTTTGTTAGGAGCATTATCTTCATCATTAATAGCATATAACACATCAATCTCAATGAATTTATTTCTAACTCAATTTTTAAGATTTTATATAAATATTATCAACAAATTATTTTCCGTTGCATTTAATTTGTAGCTTATTACACATAAATCACAATGTATTTATTTCCAACCAAAGTTTGAAGGTTATATATATATAATATCAACAAAATATTTTTCGTCAAATTTAATTTGTAGCTTATAACACATATATCTCAACGGATTTAGTTCCAACCAAATTTCGACGGTTTTATGTATGTATTATTAACAACCTATTTTCGTTGAATTTAATTTGTCGCTTATAATTCATGATTTCCAAAGGATTTATTTCCAACAAACTTTTTGAAGGTCTTATACATATTATCAACAAAATATATTCCGTTGGATTTAAATCGTAGCTTATAATTCATGAATTTCCAACGGATTATTTCCAACAAACGTTTTGAAGGTCTTATACATATTATCAACAAAATATATTCCGTTGGATTTAAATCGTAGCTTATAACACATTTTCTTATAGTGAAACCACAACGCGCCCACCCCTAGTGTCTTCAGCTAGTTCATCTACTTGACAAACGAAACTACGACTTGATCTAAAAGACAACACAAAATCTCTTCAGATACAAATGATTCAAATTACAGATAAAGGATCCCGTGCAAACAGTCATTTTTTGTAAAAATACAAAATCAATGACAACCCTTGATTTTGTCATTTGGCGGAACATATTAAATCCCGTGGCGCATGGTTGGTTTCTCGGCGATGAATTATATATAGAACACGATAATATTGGTTTTGCGGCGACGAATTATAGGTCAGTTTAAACGAATTTTTTAGTTTGCACCAAAAATCAGGTTTACACCTGATCTTTTCCCTCAAATTACAAATTATTAGTACATTATGTGAAGTTAAGTCGCAATTCTAAATTGTATACTGTCATGTGTGGAAAGTGTCCAGAATGCTTATTTCAAGTCATCAATTATAGAATATAGTCAATGAAAACCTACATCGCTTAAAAATTATGAAGGAAAACAATCTTTTTAGATAGTTTGTTACGGAAATGAATACGAAATATAGGAATATAACGGTTGAGAGGAGCGCTCAAATGAGGCAGCCAAATTAGAATGAGGCAGTGAGGCACGATCTGAGCTACACATCTAACCCCCCGTGCTTTGTGGGCGCGCCACGTGTCCCACTACAAAAAAGCAAACAACAACACACTATTCCCTGCCACATCAGCACAATGAGTGACTCACAATGTGCCTCACTGTCTCATTCTATCAACCATGCCTCAAAGGAGCACTCCCCTAACGGTTGATATGTAAATTGCATCTATATATTAACTATAAACCACTTGAGAGCATGATATGTGACACTCTGTTGATTTTCCGAAATTATATACGCGGGGTAATATGGTCTTTTCCAATTTCCGATATTAATGTTCAGTCATTTAGCTAAATGTCCAGTCACTATAAACGACCATTCTCAGTTCTTAATGTTTGTATCAGTTCCATGTTACTTGGCATTATCCAGTAAAATTTTCCAAATTCACCACATATTTTGGCTAAGTGTTCAGTCATTAGCTAAATATTCAGTGATAAAACTAAATGTTATATTCAGTGATAAAGCTAAATGTTCAATGACATGGTGTGCGATACACCTGGATTTATGCAGCTGCTCTGATTTTGACCTTCCAAAAAAACCTTATCTGCTCTCGGCGTGATCTACAAAGTTGTAGATATTTTAGTTAGCTACGCAACGCGTATAGCTCGCTTCCATCGGATCTTTCGTCTGTTCTCAACACCCCTTCGAAGCATCGAAGGTCTAGTATGCCATTATGGTGAATTAACATCTAGAATACGCGTTTAAACACACATTCTCTCCTATAACTTCCATTGTTCTGTGGTTTAGCCAAATGTTCTGTGAAAAAGTTAAATGTTCAAACAAGCCGCTCATACACGGATCATTGTCTAAATTAACCTTAACCGTTGCACACCGTCCATCCATGGATTATCAAAAGTTTTGATTAGTTAAGCCTAGGTGTTTTCAGATGATTAACATCAACTTTCCTATTAAGTCATGTACTACCAACGTAACTACGTACCATGCTTAATATCAATTCCATACAATCCGGTTAACTACCTCGGACCCATTTACCTTTTTGGTGATTAACATAATTTCGTTCTAACATGCAAACATCTCTATCAATGTGTAACACGCGAGAGCGATGAAATTAAGAACAATGGAATTTTTTATGATGACAAGAACAATGGAATTGAATAACACGAATTGCAAATATGGAAATTATTTCTACAATCACACGAAAGTTGGGTACGAGCACGGAATATAAGTCGACTACTCACTGTAAAATAACAAAAAATTCAACATTGAGGGATCAAGGACGAGAAAATCATGTTAACGAAGTGTCTCGTTGAACCTTCAATCTCTCTTGACGTTTTTGTCCCTCTTCTTCTCCAAGCTAGGTAAAAAAATCTTAATAACCAAGTGTGTCTCAAATCTCGCTCTTAACTACCTAATAATGGTCGAATTATTCCAACGCCCATGACACCCGTGACAAGCATAGGACGTCATGGGCTCAGGGGGTCTCGAAAATGGGTGACTCTGACTTTGACCAGTGACCTCGTGACTCGTGGACCATAAAGGGATGTCATGGGTCCCTGAAGGCGTTGGCTCTAAGTGCGGTTGTGACGCGGCTGCATTGCGCAACTTCACACTCGATTTTTCATCTTTTTTCGCCTATTCAAATCAGGATCAAGTCCATGATCGACTTGGACCTGAAATACTACGAAAAGGTGCCGAATAATACTTAATTTTTGGGAGAACCAGTCTAATCCATTATTGAATGGGGCGAATAATTGGTTAAGATTCAACCGATCAATATTGTATATTCTATAGTCGGTGTTTTTTTGTAATGATTTTAAGGGAATCATTTAAAGATTGAAAATGCTCAAGAAATAGCTTCATATGAAAGGTTGATATCAATATGAATACATCTTGATCAATTCTCAAACACTAAAGTTATTGTGTGTTATATCCTATATATAAGTACATGATAGCAATAAGACTGCAATATAATTGTAAGACATAGAGTATGTATGTGTATACAAGGTAGTACCCGGATGCGAACATAAGATTATGTTGAACGACTCATACTTCGTGAGGTTGTTTCCGACTCTTGAACTTCTAAGATTCAATTTATCGATATGAGACAAGGAAAATAAAATATTCGAGTATAGAATGAACATTTTGTCACATGGGCCTCATAGAGTATGAGCTCGGCTCGAGCCGAACCCTAGCTCGCTATAATATAGGCACTGATATGACAGTACATCGGACATGGGCCGGGCTCGGGTCTTACCAACTCTTACCAAATCCGATCGACCTGAAGGGCATAGGACCCACCCAATTCGACCCGTCCAACAACCATATTACATTCAATACAGGACTCCCATAATATAAATAAGGGAAAAGTACAAATTGGTGCCCTGAACTATCGCTCTTTTCCAATTGAAGGTCCAAACTATCAATTTTTCCAATCAAGGGCAAAATAAAAAATAAATTGACCAATTTTTGATTACCGAGCACCGTAGATTCACCGTGATTAAATTACAAACTCAATCACGTGAATCCCGTTAATAACGACTCAATAAAAAAGTATATTAGTGTTAACGAAAAAAATCGATTTAATATGTTAAGAGTTTATGATGAAATCATTGGGTTATTTTTCAACATGGTTCACATGATTGAGTTCACAATTTAATCACGGTGAAGTTACGGTGCTTGGTGTTCGAAAATTGGTCAATTTATTTTTTGCTTTGCCCTTGATTGGAAAAAATGATAGTTTGGACCTTCAATTGGAAAATGGCGATAGTTCAGGGCACCAATGTGTACTTTTCCCTATAAATAAATCAACTAGCCGCTTTTACTCTTTTTTTTCCTTCAAAACTCGAGTATCAAATTATCCAAACTAATTTTTATGTGATCCATTTTGCTTGCGCTTATGCTCTCAATTTCCAGAATAACTTATAGTGAAACATTATTGGTACCCCCTTATCAATAGGATAAAAGATTCTAGTATGGCTTTCAATAAAATATTAAAGGGAAAAGTACAAAAAGGAGCCCTTAACTATTAATCATTTTGAAATTGAGGTCAGAACTATCATATTTTCTAATGAGAGGGCAAATTCAAAAAATCCATTAAAGTTAACAGATAGAGTTAACGCCGTTAGTCAAAATATAATTAAATGTTTTTTCTTGAATTTAATCTATATATCTCTCATGAAAAAGGATTCGATACAAAGGTCATATTTTTATAAAAAATACAAACCTATCACAGCTCTTAATTTGGTCATATGGACGGATGAGATAAGATTCCATTTATGGTTAATTTCTCGGTGATAAATTATAAATTATTCGTGAAGAACTATGTCGTACTTTTTGTTTCTCAGCGACGAATTATAACTCACTTTTGACGAACTTTGTATTTTGTACAACAAAATATGCTTTATACTTGATCTTTACACTCTCTCATTCTATATTCTTAACATTTAATTTTATGGGTTTGGATCAAATACAAACCAAAATTATAAATAAAAACTACAAACCCACGAAAAAATTGACACGTGTAAAAATCGACCAATCAGAATTCATCCCGTTCGGGGTTCTGTTTGTAAAGAAAAAAAAACACACGTGGACTTATTTAAAAATACATAAAAGATAGGAGGGGTATAATCGTCCTAAAATTTGCTACAGTAAAATTCGACTTTCGCTACAGTACGTTTTTAAGTCTGAACAGTAATAGTTTAAGTCTGATCATTAAGTTTTGACTCCGATTTCGACCTTCTTAACGACCTAGTCTGCTCTTAGTGTGAACTAGAGAGTTGTAAAGCTTTGAGTTACCTACGCAACGATATATGGCTTGCATCTATCGGATTTTTCATTTGATCCCAGCACTTAATTGAATGAATAAAGGTCTAATATGCCATTTGTGGTGCCAATTAAGTCTGATCATTAAGTTTTGACTCCGATTTCGACCTTCTTAACGACCTAGTCTGCTCTTGGTGTTAACTAGAGAGTTGTAAAGCTGTGAGTTAGCTACGCAACGATATATGGCTTGCCTTTATCGGATTTTTAATTTGATCCCAGCACTTAATTGAATGAATAAAGGTCTAATATGCCATTTGTGGTGCCAATTAAATCTGATCATTCATGAATTAAGTCTGATCATTAAGTTTTGACTCCGATTTCGACATTTGTAACGACCTAGTCTGCTCTTGGTGTGAACTAGAGAGTTGTAAAGCTTTGAGTTAGCTACGCAACGATATATGGCTTGCCTCTATCGGATTTTTCATTTGATCCCAGCACATAATTGAATGAATAAAGGTCTAATATGCCATTTGTGGTGCCAATTTAGTCTGATCATTCATGAATTAAGTCTGATCATTAAGTTTTGACTCCGATTTCGACCTTCTTAACGACCTAGTCTGCTCTTGGTGTGAACTAGAGAGTTGTAAAACTTTAAGTTAGCTACGCAACGGTATATGGCTTGCCTCTACCGGATTTTTCATTTGATCCCAGCACTTAATTGAATGAATAAAGGTCTAATATGTCATTTGTGGTGCCAATTAAGTCTGATCATTCATGAATTAAGTCGGATCATTAAGTTTTGACTCCGATTTCGACATTCTTAACGACCTAGTCTGCTCTTGGTGTGAACTAGAGAGTTGTAAATCTTTGAGTTAGCTACGCAACGGTATATGGCTTGCCTCTATCGGATTTTTCATTTGATCCCAGCACTTTATTGAAAGAATAAAGGTCTAATATGCCATTTGTGGTGCCAATTAAGTCTGATCATTCATTAATTAAGTCTGGCCATTAAGTTTTGACTCCGATTTCGACCTTCTTAACGACCTAGTCTGCTCTTGGTGTGAACTAGAGAGTTGTAAATCTTTGAGTTAGCTATGCAACGGTATATGGCTTGCCTCTATCGGATTTTTCGTTTGATCCCAACACTTAATTGAAAGAATAAAGGTCTAATATGCCATTTGTGGTGCCAATTAAGTGTGATCATTCATGAATTAAGTCTGATCATTAAGTTTTGACTCCGATTTCTACCTTGTTAACGACCTAGTCTGCTCTTGGTGTGAACTAGAGAGTTGTAAATCTTTGAGTTAGCTACGCAACGGTATATGGCTTGCCTCTATCGGATTTTTCATTTGATCCCAGCACTTAATTGAATGAATAAAGATCTAATATGTCATTTGTGGTGCCAATTAAGTCTGATCATTCATGAATTAAGTCTGATCATTAAGTTTTGACTCCGATTTCGACCTTCTTAACGACCTAGTCTGCTCTTGGTGTGAACTAGAGAGTTGTAAAGCTTTGAGTGAGCTACGCAACGGTATATGACTTGCCTCTATCGGATTTTTCATTTGATCCCAGCACCTAATTGAATGAATAAAGGTCTAATATGTCATTTGTGGTGCCAATTAAGTCTGATTATTCATGAATTAAGTCTGATCATTAAGTTTTGACTCCGATTTCGACCTTCTTAACGACCTAATCTGCTCTTGGTGTGAACTAGAGAGTTGTAAAGCTTTGAGTTAGCTACGCAACGGTATCTGACTTGCCTCTATCGGATTTTTCATTTGATCCCAGCACTTAATTAAATGAATAAAGGTCTAATATGCCATTTGTGGTGCCAATTAAGTCTGATCATTAAGTTTTGACTCCGATTTCGACCTTCTTAACGACCTAGTCTGCTCTTGGTGTGAACTAGAGAGTTGTAAAGCTTTGAGTTAGCTATGCAACAATATATGGCTTGCCTCTATCGGAATTTTCACTTGATCTCAGCACTTAATTGAATGAATAAAAGTCTAATATGTCATTTGTTGAGCCAATTAAGTCTGATTATTCATGAATTAAGTCTGATCATTAAGTCTTGACTCCGATTTCGACCTTCTTAACGACCTAGTCTGCTCTTGGTGTGAACAAGAGAGTTGTAAAGCTTTGAGTTAGCTACGCAACGGTATATGGCTTGCCTCTATCGGATTTTTCATTTGATCCCAGCACTTAATTGAATGAATAAAGGTCTAATATGTCATTTGTGGTGCCAATTAAGTCTGATCATTCATGAATTAAGTCTTATCATTAAGTTTGACTCCGATTTCGACCTTCATAACGACCTAGTCTGCTCTTGGTGTGAACTAGAGAGTTGTAAAGCTTTGAGTTAGCTACGCAACGGTATATGACTTGCCTCTATCGGATTTTATCATTTGATCCCATCACTTAATTGAATGAATAAAGGTCTAATATGCCATTTGTGGTGCCAATTAAGTCTGATCATTCATGAATTAAGTATGATCATTAAGTTTTGACTCCGATTTCGACTTTCTTAACGACCTAATCTGCTCTTGGTGTGAATTAGAGAGTTGTAAAACTTTGAGTTAGCTACGCAACGTTATATGGCTTGCCTCTATCGGATTTTTCATTAGATCCCAGCACTTAATTGAATGAATAAAGGTCTAATATGTCATTTGTGGTGTTAGTTAAGTCTGATCATTCATGAATTAAGTCTGATCATTAAGTTTTGACTCCGATTTCGACCTTCTTAACGACCTAGTCTGCTCTTTGTGTGAACTAGAGAGTTCTAAAGCTTTGAGTTAGCTACGCAACGGTATATGGCTTGCCTCTATCGGATTTTTCATTTGATCCCAGCACTTAATTGAATGAGTAACTAATATGCCATTTGTGATGCCAATTAAATCTGATCATTCATGAATTAAGTCTGATCATTAAGTTTTGACTCCGATTTCGACCTTCTTAACGACGTAGTCTGCTCTTGGTGTGAACTAGAGAGTTGTAAAGCTTTGAGTTAGCTACGCAACAGTATATGGCTTGCTTCTATCGGATTTTTCATTTGATCCCAGCACTTAATTGAATGAATAAAGGTCTAATATGTCATTTGTGGTGCCAATTAAGTCTGATCATTAAGTTTTGACTCCGATTTCGACCTTCTTAACGACCTAGTCTGCTCTTGGTGTGAACTAGAGAGTTGTAAAGCTTTAAGTTAGCTACGCAGCGGTATATGGCTTGCCTCTATCGGATTTTAAATTTGATCCCAACACTTAATTGAATGAATAAATATCTAATATGTCATTTGTGGTGCCAATTAAGTCTGATCATTCATGAATTAAGTGTGATCATTAAGTTTTGACTGCAATTTGGACCTTCTTAACGACCTAGTCTGCTCTTGGTGTGAACTAGAGAGTTGTAAATCTTTGAGTTAGCTACGCAACGGTATATGGCTTGCATCTATCGAATTTTTCATTTGATCCCAGCACTTAATTGAATGAATAAAGGTCTAATATGCCATTTGTGGTGCCAATTAAGTCTGATCATTCATGAATTAAGTCTTATCATTAAGTTTTAACTCCGATTTCGACCTTCTTAACGACATAGTCTGCTCTTGGTGTGAACTAGAGAGTTGTGAAGCTTTGAGTTAGCTACGCAACGGTATATGGCTTGCCTCTATCGGATTTTTCATTTGATCTTAGTCAGCACTTAATTGAATGAATAAAGGTCTAATATGTCATTTGTGGTGCCAATTAAGTCTGATCATTAAGTTTTGACTCCGATTTCGACCTTTTTAAAGACCTAGTCTGCTCTTGGTGTGAACTAGAGAGTTGTAAAGCTTTGAGTGAGCTACGCAACGATATATGGCTTGCCTCTAACGGATTTTTCATTTGATCCCAGCACTTAATTGAATGAATAAATGTCTAATAAAGGACTAAATTGAAAATAACATTATTAGATTTATACCCCTTCGTGTGTAATGACCAAATACCCCTCCGTGTGTTTGTTCGGGATTTCGACTATAATGGACACGTGTCAGCTCAAAATTCGGTTTGTAGTTTTTATTTCTAAAGTCGATTTGTCCTGAACCGCACCTAATTTTATTATGATATTTTTATTTTCACTAACGTCGTTGGACGGCGTTAACTCCGTTCCGTTATTTAATAAAATAATTAAAAATTTTAAAAATTGCCAAACTTTTTAAAAAAATGTTCAAAAGTTGTAAAAAATTAAACGAATTTAAAATATATATAATTTTTTTTAATTTTTTAATAAAACTAACATGAAACTTTTGAAAAATAAAAATTAGAAACTAACTGAAAAATATTTTTAAATTTTTGTTACAAAGTTCCCCTATAAATATCTATTTTTAACTATATAAAAGGTATTAGGGATAAAAAAAAAAGTATCATTTTCCTTAAAAATTAAAGTTTTCTATTTTTTATGATTTTTATAAATTCGTTTAATTTTTTACAATTTTTAAAAAAATTGGCATTTTTTAATTTTATATTATTTTATTAACTAACGGAACGGAGTTAACGCCGTTTAGTGAAAACCCTAATGGCGTTAGACGGTGCCCATTGTTTGGAAAATTGTTTGTTAGTTCGCCCCTTGTTTGGAAGTTTTTATAGTTCAGCCCACAGGTTGAAAAATGGTGATAGTTCAGGTCCCCAAACTGTACTTTTCCCTTATAAATATATTGGTACACACGGCTTCAAAGCCAATAACTGGCTGCTGGATAAAACTAAAACTACTTTTACTGTCTTTGATCAGTCTAACAACAAGTTTGATAGAGAAATTCAAATGACTACATTTGTTTACCTTAATCATGAGCTACCATTATCATCATCAATAATTTATGTTGTTGTAACATTCGTAGTTCTTGAATCAAAACTGATTGAAACATTGGTAATTTAGAACAAAATTGGTAAACTTGTATATAACATTGGTAGTTCTTGTATCAAAATTGGTACTCTTGTGTATATAACATTCATAGCCTTGTATATAACTACTGTACTCATAAATTGGTAGTCTTGTCTATAACATTCGTAGCCTTGTATATAAAATTCGTAGTTCTTAAATCAAAATTGGTAATCTTGTATATAAAATTCGTAGCCTTGCACATATCATTCGTAGCACTGTTTGTTTGTGATGTTTTATTTGAACTACAATACAATTCTATTTAAGTTAATCAAAATTCGTATACACAGTTAAATTATTTTCCAGAAATGGAAGAAAATAAAAAGCGACTTGAAGATGCGATTGCGAATTGAAAAATACGAATTGATTCCGAAAAAATAAGATCTAAAATGAAGTGTGATTACCATACTACCCTTATAACCATATTTAGATGAAAATAGATGCAAATTAATTGGCTAAATCAAGACCGTGAGATGATCAATCAGACGGTTGTTATTTTTTCTCTTTTCTCACAAAATATAGCATTTCTCATTTGATCCACACTCCAGTACAGTCATTGTGGTGGTGACATATATCCCATGTTCATTTTGAAAGTTGCATTTAATGCAAAGTCAAAGCCACCAAGTTTGACTTTGGTTTTTAAACATGTGTCATTTGTAGATTCAAAGATGCATCATGATCTAATGGTCAAATTTGGTTTCTTAGTTCTCGAACTTTTAGGGGTTCTCAACCGAGCGCTCCCCGTAGGAGATATATATAAATTAAATATAAGTGAAAGAACTTGAAAGTTTTACGATATACATCAAAAGAATAATTAATCAATTTTTATTCATTAAATTATGAAATCCCATATAATTAATTTTAAAAATAATATCTATTTGTAGTATGAGCTAAAAAGAAAATAACACATTATAATAAAATTAAAAGTTAAAAATATAGTAGGACATTTATATAAATTGAAGGGTTAATTGCAAAAACATAGCCTGGACTACTGCTGATTTCAAATTGGGTACCGGACTTTTTTAATTTTCAATTTAGTGATTTTTGCATCAACTTGCATACATTTTGTTTACGAATTCGATGTGTTTTTGAGGGATTAAGGTCGAAAACTTATGAATTTGGTTTTATGCTTAACAAATTTGGTCCAATTTATTTTTATCATGGTTGGAGATATGATCAATAGAATTGAAACATGTGCGAATTGATACAAAATCACTAAATTGAAAATTGAAAAAGTTCGATACCTACTTTGAAATCAAGTGGTAGTCCAGGCAATATTTTTGTAATTTACCCTAAATTGAATTAAACAAATGTATTTAATGTAATTTAACTAACAGAGTTAACTCCATCCGTTAACTTTAACAGATTTTTTGAATTTGCCCCCATTATTTGAAAATATGGTAGTTCGGACATCAATTTAGAAATGAGTAGTAACTCAAGACCCCTTTTTGTACTTTCTCCAATATTAAATTGTTTGTTCAACTTCATGAGATTAGAAATCTTTTTCAAAAAAATAATAATATTTTGTGACAAAGAATTAAGTACCAAGTATCCAAGAAGATTTCAAATCCATATTTTGTTCATCTTACCACCCATTTGTTAAAATCAAATTAAAAATTGGTATTCATATTTAATTTTCATTCTATGATCAAGTATTAGGTCCATCTAAAAGTTGAAATGGGACACGCCCAAGATTTACTTGCACGCTAAGTTGTCAAGCTCTACGAGTATAAGTCCACAACACGAGCGCAAGACTATAGAATTCGTATATAAGTAATATTACATGATTTTCACCTTAATAACTTATGAATGTGTTCTATTTACAAGTTTATTTTAACTTTTCATTAATGTATTGTATTTATAGTGGTGCTAACAAGTAATTGAAATATGATATACTTGGGATGGTGATGCATGTTGAGAGCCCTTGAAAGTCGAGAATTTAATAATTTCATCTGCACATTTGAAAGTTTAAGATCATGACATTGCAGTATTGTCATCACGTGTGACATTTGCATTTTCAAAAATGTAAACCTGACTTTTGACTTTATGCATACTTAAAAATGGAAGTAGAATACGTGATAAAACCAGAATTTTTTGATTATGCAGTTTTTAAAGAGGGAATGAGGTTCTCATGATTTCTAAATGATGAAGAATTCTCAATTAAACGCAGTTTTTTTAACAACAATTGAACGTAGTTTATTTTTGGATGGTGCTCAGGCAAACGAAAGGACTTACAACAGTTGGACAAGATTCCATATCAATGGAATAACATCCAACTTCAATCAACACCATTTCTCTTGTAGAGCCTTTTTCGCAATGGTATCAGCAGTGGTATTTGCCTCTCGCCTTATAAAACATAAGTTGCCAATTAACATGTTGACATCGCCATATTAATTAGACCCGACAAATAAACCTTAAACCCTTAAACCCGTCTGTTACCCGTTCTTTAAAACCCGCCCGCTAGCCCGCCCTTTTAATAAAAGGGTTGAACGAACCCTTGTCCATTAAGAACTATTTTATAAACGGGTTTAAGTGTTTTTACCCGAATAACCCTCCACCCCTTTAAGAACCCTTTTAACTAATATTAAAAATAAACATAAAAACAAAACACTAACTTCATCACCGTCTCTCCCTCCGTCTCTCCCGTGTCGTTCGACTTCGACTCTTGAACCTTCGACTTCGTTCGATTCTTCTTGAGCCTTTGGTTCTGCGGAGAGGGAGGAGAGTGTTCGCTGTCGTCTCTGTCTGGTTCAGCGGCGTCGCGTATATCTTTCGTCGCGATTTCAGGCTTTTGACGAAGTTGGTTGAGGATTCATCAGCTGTGGACTTACTCCTTGAAGATGTCTTGGATTCGACCATCGATTAGGGAAACGAATATGCATGATGTCTTAGATTTCCCCATAGATATTATCTATTATCGAACATGTTATGATCAAGCGTTTACATATTGTTGAATCTTTCTCAGATATTTTAAGTTAGTGATATATTTCATTTTGATTTTTCTATTATTCTATATAAGATGAGAATAAAATAGAAGAAAAAAAAATGAAATTTAACTTTAAAATATGTACATAAAAGTTTTTACAAACAAGTAAAAGATATAGAACATATCAGATCTAAAATGTATTTATTTTTCCATTTAATGAGTTAGAAGGGTTAAAAAAGTTTAAATGGGTTAAAGTTAAAAGGGTTTAAAGGTTTTAAATGCTAAAATGGTTAAAAGTGTCCAAATGGTTAAGAGGGTTCAAAGGGTTACAAGGGCTCCAAAAGGGTTGAAGTGTTTGACCCTTTAACCCTCTACCCATTAAGAATCCGTCCATTGAACCCTTTAACTTAAAATGATTTTACGGGGTTCAACCCTTTTAACTCTTGTCCATTAAGAACCCGTCCGCCCGCCCAGTGGCGAACCTACAGCCAACACATTGGGGTCATTTGCCCCCATTAGTTTTTTCATTTAGTCATTTGTTTTAGGATAATTAGACTAAAATTTGTTTATAAATATAGAGAATACCCTTGTTGCCCCCACTAATTTCTCAAAAAACCTGTTACGCCCCCAATAAAATGTGAGCCTGGGTCCGCCACTGCGCCCGCCTTATTTGACACCTCTAATATTAATGTCTGTGAACCAATCTTCATTCCAGCATTGATCATTGCAGCCTGTCTCAAAAATAGCATTTTCACTCTTCATCCTTCTAGCCAGCATTAATCCTTCCTTCAAAGCAAGTCCTTCACAGTTCACACTCCAGCACGCTGTCACAATGAGTCACATTTTTGGGGTTAGTAGCAAGAACTTGACCTGCTCCATCCCTAACTATGATTCCCTGCCTTCTCTTGTCCATTACAAGATGAATCACAGTTGAATTAATTGTAGGATCCTTTACGTTTTTGCCATCTAATAGACTCTGAATTCGTACATTGCAGCAAAGTATGATTATTCCTCACAAAACCTTTGTATAATCTATTGATTCTACTATTAGATTATTTCGTATAATCTAATATATTGGATCATAATGTAATTAAGTTGAGATGTGTATGCTATCATAAGTTATAATCAATAAAAAAATAAATAATAAAGTGATCGATTATATGTTTGACTTTTTAATATTTATATATTAATGTGATATTGAGTTATTAATTTATGTGTAGATATCAGTTCATAATTACACTTCTTTTGATAAGATGTATTTGTATTTATGAAAACTTACAACAGTTCATCCATGGAATCAGATCAGATCAGATCACTTCAATGTTTTATTCATGAGGTATTAGGATCCCAGTGTACATGAAATTTATTTATCAATTGGTTACAGCCGCAGAGGACACCAATCGCAGCCCAGCCACACTCGGATCTTGTCCGTCATCGCAATTTTAGATTTGTTACGTCGTCGTCGGATCTGTTGGGTGGAGACACAAAATCACAATGAGTTTGTTGCGATAAAGTTGCGCTCGATGAGTCGAACTATTCGGCATCTGTTGCGATGAAGTCGCGAGAAAAATGCGAGATTCAGATAGCGTTGAGTTGATGCTTTGATTGGTCGAACAAATCATCATTTTTCATCGCGCGATAATGCTGCTTCCCTTCTTTTTTTTTTGATAGTAAAAAAACAAGAAAAACACCCAGGGAAAACAGACAACAACCGAAACACCAAAAAACAAACTGACAGGAAAAGGTTCTAAAGCGATCCTAAAATGCACCAAGGATTCGCATCAAACCTACTCCAAGACCAGTGCTCCCATCTCGCCTTATGCGCTAAGTATATTACATTTTTTAATTATAATTTTGGAATCAGGGGCTGTAGCAACACGATGAAACCCTATTGGGTTTATTTTATGTTTTTTGTGTGAATTGAACTGGTTGCGGATCAGTTCGATTCGAATCGGTCTGATTCAATTAGAATTTAATTTCGTTCGGTCCAATACAGGAATTTGGTTCAAAGTGGTCCAGCTTTCTAATTTATTCCAATTGAATCCGATTCAATTAAAGTGATTTGGACTGGTTTAGATGCCGTTCAAATTCAAATTTCGGTTCACTTACACTCAATTAATTAAATCTGATTTGATATTGTTAAAGGTGTAGTGTATTACAGAAAATTAAAGGTACATACATATATGACATATGTTTTCATTTTTTGGGCCACACTTAGAGTTTATTAATTAAAGCATAATTGTCACAAAAGTGACCTCTTATGTGTAAGTTAATACATGATGAGTGTTGGATAGGAATATGTATGTAATTTACATGGATAATTAATTTGCCCTAAGAAAAATTATTATCTAATGTAATTACATACATATATGTGGTAATGACATGTTGTGATTATCAGGATGAACTTGGTGTGAATAGTTAGTACATCCAAAGATGACTATTTATTTGTCACCGTTTATCATCAATGTTTGATTACTACAACAAGAGTACCACTTACAGTTAATAGTACTATCCAAAGATTTGTTGTTAATGTTGTGATGGGTATCTTGATATGTCATATTTATTTATATATGCATTATGGAGCTTGAAAATTGAATTATATTTTGTTCTTTTCAGCTTACATGTCTTCTAGTTCAATTGCTGCCAACATCAGCAATGTCCCTATGCTTAATGGGACAAACTTTGAGGACTGGAAAGAGAATAATATGATTCTCTTAGGTTGCATGGATCTAGACTTGTCATTAAGGGAGCCAAAGCCGGATGCTATCACCGATACTAGCAGTGAAGCCTATCGAGTCTATTTAGGAATGTGGGAGCGTTACAACAGGCCGAGTCTGATGATCATTCGTCGCGACATTCCCGAAGCATTTAGCAGGGCAGTGCCTGATGAAGTTAAAGTTACCACTGCTATGGATTATCTTGCTAGAATAGAGAAGCACTTTGTCAAGAATGATAAGGCTGAGACAAGCGTGCTTCTAGCAAAGTTGATTTCTATGAAATATTCTGGAAAGGGTAACATCAGGGAGTACATCATGGAGATGTCCAATCTTGCTTCGAAACTTGAGAATTTGAAGCTCAAGTTATCAGAGGATTTACTGGTGCACTTAGTATTGATATCTCTTCCTGGACAGTATAGCCAGTTTAAGGTTTCTTACAACTGTTAGAAGGATAAATGGTCTCTTAATGAGCTCATTTCATTTTGTGTCCAAGAGGAAGAGAGGTTGAAGCAAGACATGACAGAAAGTGCTCACGTGACCCGCACTGCTAAAGACAAGGGTAAAAGAAAGGTTGAGGATTATAGAGCTGCTACTTCCGAGGGTCCATCTTTCAAGAAGACGCAAGTCACCTGCTAATTCTGTGAGAAGATTGGGCACACAAAGAAGGATTGCCCTAAGTATGCCGCTTGACTGCTTAAAAAAGGGTAACTTCCTTGCTTTAGTTTGTTCTGAAGTTAATTTATCTTCCGTATTTAGAAATAAATTGTGGTTATTAATCACATATGTGTTTCTATGCAGGGTTGTCTGAGCTTTCCAAGACCAAGTGATGTTGAAAGAAGCATATATTTCGGTGATGGTTAGTCAGTGGAAATTGAAGCAATAGGGCACTTTAGATTACTGTTAGTTTCTGGTCATTTTTTTTGAATTTGATGGATACTTTTAATATACCGTCTTATAGACGAAACTTAATTTGTATTTCTGTATGGACAAATCTGGTTACTTTTGTTCATTTTGGAAATGAGATTTACTTTATCAATAAATTCGAATGTTATTGGGACCAGTTTATTTAAAGTTTTTTTTTATAATCTGCATATGTTAGATTTTTATAATTTAATAAATCCCTACACGAGAAATTTGTCTTTGGACATGTTCAAATAATTTACGGCTGAAGTTGAGTGACGATTCAACTTAAGAATAAAAGAAGTTATATTTGATTGTGGTGGTGTATACTACAGTAGATATGACAAATCAAATGAACGATTTCCATGACTCTTTGCTAGGCACCTTGAGAAATACGACTCTAGTTGAAGCATTAAAGATATCAGCTATATCCTAATAATACAGTCAACAACATTTTATTGGACAATCAGTCCAATCAAAGGCCTTTCTGATTTACTATCCCACTACTAAGTTAAGTTTCGGACGAGAATCACAACATTTTGAGGATGTTGCGTTTGGAGGGAGAATCATATTAGAAATATTGTTCAACCCAGACTGAAAATCAACTGAGTATTCTTGAAGTACAAACTCAATAATCTTTGGATGATACGTAATCTAAGGAAATTCATGTATGGATTTATATAGGCTTCTCGTTTGTGATACTTTAAGTTTCATCAAGTGATGGTCTCATATGATTTTGAGACAAACTTAATGGACGAATATGTGTATCACTAGTTCAGTGTGAGTAGAGTTATTTTCCTTATACCATGTCCGTTAAAGGAGACAAATTATGTCTCAATCAATGTCATAATAAAGTACTCTGAAAATTGAGGGAATACAAAAGATTCATAACGTATTCAGCCTTATGGAGACTTATGTATAATCAGGTATGTATGCGACCAGCTGTTGCGTACATTGTTGGCATGTTAGGCAGACATATAAGCAACCCTTGAGTGGATCATTGGGTAGCAGTAAAGAAAGCTATCGGGTTCTTAAAGAGAACAAGAGATTACATGCTCACTTATAGGAAATCGGATAGGTTGGAGATCTTTGAGTGTTCCGATTTTATTTTCACGAGATGCCAATATGGTTAAAGATCCATGTTTAGTTATGAAGCATCTGATTAGGGAATATGACTGTGAAATATTGTCACAAAACTGCACTTTATGGAAGGTATTGAAAGACCATTCAGGATATTGTGACAATTAATCGACAGTATGTTGCAATAAATTACATAATGGTTAGATTTTCATAGAGCACTTTGGGACAAAACTCCAAGATTATCACCGCAGGTCTTTCAAGAGCATGTTGCTCACATGTGTGTAATCAAAATTTGAGGATATCCGAATATAATGGGATGTTTGTGTTGTAATCATGTTTTGCTCTATGTTGCATATGGATCTATACATTTGAGTTCTGCAGAAATAAAGTGTACATTGCACTCTGTTACATTTTTGTTTAAAGGATTGATCTCCATAAAGTTAAGGTGACCAGTTGGAAATAGGCAGATGTAAATTGCAGTTCATGTAATTTCCATGCTACACATCCATGATTGATCTGTGTCATTTAGTTATGTTAATATACGTGACAAGTTTGGCCCCGTAACGATTAATTCTACGAATGCTGGTTTGATCCTATGATGGACATGATTGTTTGAGATATACTCTATATGATAACACATTGATATCACTAAGGTTACATATCTAGTAGGATTTACATTTATGATTCAGTGGGAGATTGTTAGAATATTTTGTATAATCTAATTTATTGGATCATAATTTAATTAAGTTGAGATGTGTATGCTATCATAAGTTATAAGTCAATAATAAAGTGATCTATTATATGTTTGACTTTAGAGTATTTATATATTAATCTGATCATGAGATATTAATTTATGTGTAGATACGAGTTCATAATTACGCTTCTTTTAAGGGGAAGGATTCGTAATTATGAAAACTTACAGCAGTTATGTACACTGCTATAAGATAGGTAGTGGTCCCCAGCTTCACGTACCGATCTCAGTTCCTATTTTCTCTCAAATAATTTCTGGCTTAAGGTCGTACGAAGAAGCTGGAAGTTCCAGTACTGTGTTTTTGCGAAGAACTGAAGTCAACAATCGACTATGGAATCAGGTTAGATTAATTTACTGCTTTATTAACATAAGTTTGGGTATAACGATCCTGGGAAACATGAAATTTATCTAACACCTACTACTAGCTAGGAGGTGTTAGCTCTTTGAGGCATGAAGTTTGGCAAAACGACTTTAAGATGGTCAAGCATTAAGACAAGGAGTTGTTCAAGACCGTGGTGGAACTCAGACTTGAACACGTCTACTGCTGATTGAAGTTATCTAAACCGGGTTGCTTAGAAGACATGATGTCAGAGGTGGTTTAGGTAGTCTTGTTTAAGATCTTCAAAGTATCTTAGAAAGATCTGTTGCTGAAGTTTCACAAGGAGATATGTCGGCGAATATTAGGAGATAATGTTCAACGACGCTAAACAGAGTTGATACAAAAGTGTTGAATAGTAGAAGATATACGACGCAGAATAGAGTTGGTACATCGCTGACAGTACGAGATACTGGTACAACACGACACTATTGCAATGACGCTGAACAGTAGAAGATATACGACGCAGAACAGAGTTGGTAAATCACTCTTAGTACGAGATATTGGTACAATGTGACACTACTGCAACGACGCTGAACAATAAAACAGAGTTGCCAGAAAAACAATGAAGTATAACCATATAGCTAGAGTTCGGGACAACGAATGCAGATCACGGGTCTAAAGAGGACTATCTCCCATTCATCCGAAATGATTTGAATTTCAACTCAAAGGTAACATGTATCAAGTTAATTCTGTGTTGAGCATGATGATTTGAGTAAAGATTGAGTTATGCATAGAAAAGTGAGTATAGACTAGCAACTCATATTCATGTGCATCTATTCAGGACGTCGTAGAACAACTTGTGGTGTTTCATTTATTTTTCTCCTATGACATAGTTCTTGTTCGGGACGAACAAGTTTTAAGTGTAGGGTGGTTTGATGAGTCGTATTTATACGACTTGTCGAATCAACTAATCCCTTTTATTTTCGACACTTTTATATGCAAACATTTAATTTTTAGTATGATTTTGCATCTCAGGTGTTTCGGAAGCTCTAGGAGGAAACGCGCATAAAAGACGGCATTTCATGCCAAATACACCACAGTGGCAGATCAGACATTTGGACGTTCGACGGAGTCCTGGGAATTGACCACTGATCAGACAAATACAAGCTACATGCAGATGCGTAGCAGACTCAATTTTCTACAACTCTCTAGTTCACACCAAGAGCAGCTGAGGTCGTTTGGATGGTCTAATCGAGAGCCGAAGTCAAGACTGGCGCGTAGAATGGGTGAACTAACACCGAAAGGATCGCGGAACATGTGCATTTTAAGTGCGCAGTCCGCGCCGCTAATATGTACATAGTCCGCGTCGTTAATATGCACAGCATCCGCAGAGACCCGACGACATGATGACATCAGCAAGTCCGAGAATTGGAAATTTCAGCCCAAAAACAGATTTAGAAACCCAATTTTGCTATAAATAAAAGGTTTGGAGTAGGGTTTCTATGATACCATCATTCTACAAAGACCAAGACGGCCCTGGAGGAGAAGGTGAAGCTTTTGACGAGAGAAGAGATTTTCTTACTACTTTTCATTATATGTTTTTCCATGATTATGTGTAGCTAAACTCCTAGTTCAGTTAGGGTTTCGTTCATTGTGACATTCGTTTTGAGATTTTATTCTTAATGCAATTTCTTGTTTCTCTAGTTCTTGTGCTTAATTTCAAGGATTGAATTGTGAAGTTAAGTGGATACTTTGCCATAAAGCTTAGCCTAACAATTCAAACCCTACCGTTAATACTTGTTGGATACTTTGCCGTAAAGACAGGTACTAACACCTAGATTTGGCGGATTATTGGGTTTAGGAGTACTAGAAATCTAACACCTTTGCTGGGTTAGAATGTGATGTATCACCTTTGCCAGGATACTTTAGGATATTTCCTTTGCCGGAATTCCACACTTAGAAACTTGAGATTTAATATTTAGCAGTCGATGATAAAGATGTCACAATAGAAACGTTAAGCTGAATGTTCTCTCTGATTGAATCCTTCCTAGCTATTTTTCTCTTTTGCACTCACAACTACCTAAACCCCCCTTCTTTTTAATTGTTTTCAGATACAGCTTCAACAACCAGATCCTTTGGGTTCGACTCTGCTTACCGCTAGCTAGTAGTTACATGAAAACATAAATTTAAGTTTGACGCGTCAGACGACGCGCGTTAAATTCTGGAGCCGTTGCCGGGGAGCTGCTATTCAGTAATTTATCTAAAAATGTTCAGTCATATATCTTAAATGTTCAGCCATTTATGTAAAAATGTGCAGTCATATGTCTAAATGTTCAGTAATATGTTAAATTGTCAGTATATATATTTTGGGGTTTATGATAAATCAAAACACTAATATCTCTTTTTTAACTATCACATTTCTTATAATCAGGTGTCTTTTGCAATCTCATGATCGAGTAATGCAGTTTGCAGTTGCAACAAATTCCAGTGATACAGTATTATATGCAGGCATGTTTGAACTCACATGCGATGGACAGAATCCCCGAATGTCTTATCATGAAAAGATGGTGTAAGGAAGCATCCAATTTGACTGAAAAAGAGACATCTAAGAATTCGTCTTCTATTATAATGCAATCGTCTTTAGTCTCGAATTTGGTCTGAATTCCGGTCGATTGTTCAGGTTGTAAAAGATGAGGAAAAAATGAAGATTTTATGGGAAAGTGTGAAGAATCTAAATGGAATGTTTCACTCAGATGAAATAACAGACAAATCAAAATCTAAATCAGATTTTTCAGTTTTGTCTTGGCATTCCACAACTAACAGAAGTAAATGTACAAGTACCCAACGTTGCAAGGAACAAAGGACGCGGACAAATGATAAAAACCACAAGGGAAATATGCATATAAGAATCAAAAAAGAAAAGGTTGTGCACGTATTGTGGTATGAAAGCTCCTCATGATAAGCGAAACTGTCCATTGAAATTTGCTGACCAAGAACCAGCGGTATCTGTTGCTTTTCAAGGGCATAATATAGTAGAACCATGTCAGGAAACGGAGAGAGTCCGATAAAATTTTCAACAAGAGACTACCTCATGATTTTCTTTTCTTTTCTTTATCTATATAAAAGACACTTGTTTTGCTGAATTATTTAGTTTAGTTTATGTAAAAAATATTCAGTAATATATCTTAGATATTCAGACTTATTTTGATATGTTCAGACTTAACAAAATTCAAAAGCTCAGACTTATTTGATAATGTTCAGACTTATTTGGTTAATGTTCAGACTTAACAAAAAATGTAAAAGTTCAGACTTATTTGATAAATGTTCAGACGTATTTGATAATGTTCAGACTTAAAAAAATATTCAAACTTAACAAAAATAAAAGTTTTGACTTAACATAATGTTCAGACTTATTTGATAATGTTCACAGTTATTAGGTTAATGTTCAGACTTATTTTTGATTTATAGTTTTTATATTTAAATGTGGTTTTTGTTTGATCCAAAACAAATGTTCAGATATATCGGAAAATGTTCATGGATGTCCAAAAAATGATCGTACTCAACCCATATTGTCCAGAATTATCATATATATTGTTGTTGCGATTTATATTTACTTCTAGGTTTAGGAGTTTACCAGACTCAATAGGGTAGGGGGTAAGTCATATACTTTTTCAGATACAAAAAAAAAAGTCCACAAATACAGAAAAATGTTCAGAGATATTCAGGTTTCTTAAGACAAAACATTCATTAGGCATTGGCAACATAAAAAGTGTCCAAAAGTTCAAAGGTCCGTCTCCTCATCTTTCTCCTCGTCATCCTCCTCGTCATCCTCCTCTTATTTCTTCACAACAACATGACGATGAAGAGCTTCGGCTACTTTATATTTCAATGGGTTAGAATCAGCAAGCAACATTTTGTGAAGGTACCTTTTTCGAAGTCTTTTTAGTTGATCTTTTTGCTGTGCAATATTTATTTGGATAATCAAAACTTAATAAACCAGTGATTCAGATATTTTGAAATGTAACTTTGACTTCAGGATTACATGTTCAGATTCAGGGGCAAATCCACTACACCAATTTCCAACTGCTTCCTCATAATAAGTCTCCATATGTGGCATCGCAAAGATGCCAGAATCATTTTCAATAGAAAATGTCCTCCATGTCATTTCTAACTGAGTCTTTGATGTATCTACTGATATCCAATATTTATCGGGATGATTAATCTTTAGAAGATGCGTTTTGAGGAAAAACTGTGTATCTGAAAAATTAATCAGGCAAAACAAAAAATCATTCATTCAAAAGAGACAAAATTTTCAGGCATATGAGCGAATGTTCAGGATGAGAATAACAAATGGTGTACACTAAAACAAAATAAGAACAAAAATACATACACATTTATTTCAACTTACTTATTGAAAAATCAATAATGACCAGACTTAAATTGATAATATTCAGACTTATCAAAATTATCAAACTTAACGCTAAATGAATAATGATCAGACTTAAATTGATAATGATCAAACTTAAAATGGATAATGTTGAAACTTATCAGACTTAAAACTACAATGATCAGACTTAAAACTATTATTGTAGCAATGATCAGACTTAAAACAGCAATGAACAGACTTAAAACAGCAATGAACAGACTTAAAACTACAATATCAGACTTAAAACTATTATTGTAGCAATAATCAGACTTAAAACTACAATGATCTGACTTAAAGCTATTATTGTTGCAATGATCAGACTTAAAACTACAATGATCAGACTTAAAACAGCAATGATCAGTTTAAAACTATTACTGTAGCAATGATCAGACTTAAAACAGCAATGATTTAAAGCAGCAGTGATCAGACTTAAAACAATTAATATAGCAAATGATCAGACTTAAACTATTACTGTAGCAAATGATCAGATTTAAAACTGTTACTGTAGCAGTCGCAGCCTGACTAATAACAATGCCTGATTTCCTCTTGTAAAACTCAGCCTCCATTCCCTGCAAATCAAACCCAGCAAACTACTCTTTTCTCACTGAGACTTCAACCATACATGACCCAACATTGGCTTAACAACAAAATACCAGCCAAAGTAAATAATACAGATCAACATTTACATGTCTCGCATTCATCTCAGTGGTTGGAGGTACAGTAGGTTCAGTTGCTAGTAGTGTGGAGTTTGATTGGTTTGCAGCCATAGCTGATTAAAACACAGACAAAAGTAACAAATGAGAAACAGAGTGCGAGAACGAGATTACCAGAGCTTGCAATGCCCGATCAAAGCTCGAATGACTCTGATACCATGTAGATTTATAGCTCCATGATGATCGGAGAATGTCGCCTGACCGGAATAGATGGTTGGAAGCAATAAAAAACGAAAGAGAAGAAGAAGATTTAGAAAGACTTTTTGTATATTGATTGAATGAGGTTGCGTTTTAAGAGTCTGTTATAGGCTATTAACAATGTTACAATTTACAGTCAAGTACTCTAAGTTTCAACATATACAATGTCTACCCTCCCAAATACACATAGCACCCCACAGTTAATTACAATTACACACAATTGACCCATATTGAAACTGTGCCCTAATTTCGCCATGGATGAATGGTCGACTAACTCCAAATGACAACCACCACGATGACATGGAACTCAACCGGGCTCACCTCCCTCATCAGACACTAACTCCCCAATTCTTCATTGTCTTATTCAATTATGTTTGATGGATCATTCAGTACAACATTAGAAGGTCCATACAGTAGTAAACTTGGGTAACGGAGACTTGTGAGAGGAATCTAGTCTGGAAAATTTACTCAAGCAAACTTAAAGGTGCTGCTTCACCAGATGTTTCTCAGAGGCAAACTGCCGGAACAAGTCAATCTTTGATAAATATATTGTGTTGTGTGGTAAAATAATGATGGTGCTTCGGTGGAGTGTTCATAAGCCTAAATTTTTTCGTTGGACGAGTTTGTTATTCAGTTCTTCCTGAGTTGGGAGCTTGTTGCCATTTTTGACAATTGCAGACCACCATGCCATTAGCTCATCCTGTGGGTGAAATCTGATTTAGTATCATCATAATTTTACTATTAAGTATTTTAGAATGCAGCTGCACAGTTCCAACAATAACAGTGCTTGATTGATAGGAGTTCAGTTTGTGAATGAACTTGTGGAATGCATAAGGGTGAAGGAATTACCTCAAGAAAGTCTTGGTTAGAGATTGATTGACTACCAACCAAGCATTTGATGCTACCCATGTTCACAGGTAGAATAAGATTTGAGCCTCGACACGACTCTTCACTCCGTACGCCTGGAACAAGAGAATCTTGAGCATGAATTGAACAGCTCTTCATATGTTCAATTTATCAAGTCAATCACAGTGAAGTAATATTGATCAAGACCTACCGTCAATGTAAGCTACATGATAACCATTTCTACCAAGTCCCTTTCCGACGTTTCCGAGACGCAGCCGCAAGAAAAATCCTTCCAGGTTTGAGACCGGCGTCTGTGAATCAATCAATCTGCATCCAGCAAAATTTTACAGGGAAAGCTTCAATTAATTCAGAAAAAGAAAATAGTACTCGGAGCTTTTAGAAGATAATCTTGAACATGCAACCAACTGAAAAACAGTCCTGTCACATTATGAATGTTTCTTTAGACAATTTTACTTACTTGAGGATCTCTCTGCGGGACAGACGTAACAACCTGACAGCATCAAAGTATCCTTCTGGAATATCTGAGCCCTGCCCATCTATTGAATTACGCAAAGGTGCTGCAGATGATTCTTCCAACTCAAATTCAACATGGCCATATTTTGCATAATGCTTATGCAACTTTAAGTCAGGTTCAGGATTAGTTTGATTAAAAGCTGTGGACGGAGAATCAGCTACTGGTATATCCTTTTTCTCCACTAGCGCCTCTTTGTTACTTCTGTCACCCAGGATTTCTGGAGCTCCACTATTGGGAATAACCAAAGCTCCGCAACCTGAAACTTTAGAAGGTGCATTCAAACAATCTGTGGCAGAATGGCCGACTTGGAAACACTGAGTGCATAAACGTGATGCTTTTTCCGAACCACTTCTATCCAGAAGATCTTCAAGTTTATTTTCAGTGAACTCGGAGCAGTTACGCAAACTGTGTCCTTTCCTGCCACAATAGAAACAAGTCGTGCCAGCCCCAGAAGCATCACTTGTTTTACCAGCTGGTGTCATATGTTTGATAGCATCCAATCTCCTTGCAAATGTTGAGGCCATGGCCTCGGAGCTTTTGAGTCTTTCTGTAGAAAATATTTCAATACTGCATTCAGATATCTGGGCGGTAAGATTTGCATCCTTTTTCAGACTAATAGAGGCATCAGAATCAGAAGCTGTATACCCTTGTACACCCACAAGTTCATTATGGAGTTCAATCAACAGTCCTTTGGGTTGTACAACTTTACTTAGTTGGCTAGACCGAAAAATGCTTTTCTCTGGATGTCGTGCTTGATTGTCTACGCAAAGAATCCGACCGCGGTTATCAGCAACTGACTTGGGAATGGCGGACTTTGGGCAAAATCGAGTTACCCATAAGCTCTGGAGAGGATCAATGGCACTAGTCAAACCTGCTTTTATTTCTGGAAGAGGGCTTGAATAATTATTTTGAGTTCTGCATATATCTGGTGAAGATCTAGAAGTAGGTAGTTTGATTGTCTGCACTTCGGTTAGCAAATTGCATGATTCGCCTTTCTCAGGTGAGTAGTGCTCCTTGTTATCACCAATCCTGGATAACACTTTTTGCAGCTTCAGTTGTCTTGCTCCGTTTCCTGATGACTGATCACCTTTGCAGCTGCTACTTGTCATTTCATACGTAGAAAGGGGAACAACATCAACCGTACTGTTACCGCCACAAGGATCAAAAGGTTCACCATTCTTTTGGCGTTCATCAGTAAAAGTAGTTTGTCCGTGTACTTTATAATTTGTGCAATATAATGACTCAAAAATATTCTGAAATCCCGTTCTTTGATGCGAATACTTCTCATTGTTCCTGTGGGGGATAAGTTCCCGTTCACTATTTTCATTTTGAGGTCTGGCTGGAGTAAGGGTGAGAGCAAGACAAGGTGTTCCTTCTTTGTTGGCCTTATTGATCCGTTTAGTCATGTTTGATATCCAACCTATAAAGGAGCCACTTCCATTGACAAGTGACGTTGGACTAGGACTTGGCTGAACAGTTGTCTTGCTTCTTTTACTCTCATTAGTGAATTCTTGTCCTAAGCTCCGTTTCTTACGTTGAGAACAAAATGGCCCTACACTGCTGCAACTCTCTATACTTCCACGGCTTCCCTCTTCTCCATGGCCAACATTAACATCAGATAAAACCTTTGCTTTTCCTTTCCGCCGGTACTCATTGATTTTGCTCTCAGTAGGAGAATCTTCACCTCGATAAATTTTCCCCTTTACTGTACTGACGTCATTGTGATGATGTTTAAATTCATCCTCATTAAGAAACCCAGAATTGATAGTGTTGCTTGCCACTCCTACAAAATCATCATCAACACGGAGCTCCTGTTTCTTAACACCTATACCCTTTTGACTTTCTTCAGGTAGGGAATTAGACTGCTGATTTACATCATTCATATTTGACGGCAAACCTACTTGAGGTTCCTCTGTGTTTTCACGAAGACATAAATCTGTGTGTTTGTTAATGGTATCAAAACTTCTTTTTCTGCTAGAAACCTTATGCATAGATCTGACAGGGAAAATATGACGTTCTAGCACATCCTTGGGACACAAAGTGCTGTTACATCTCGATCCTGCAAAACAAAACTACACAAACTCAACAATATAGTTTTAAGAGAACCAAGGAGCAAGTGTGGTCCCTTATCAAAAAAAAAAAAAAAGGAGCAAGTGTGGTCCATCAGCAGCACAGTGACCCTCTTATGTCAGCGATCCTCAATTGCAGTGATCGTACTGTTTTATTAGTACCTAATTAACTTCGACCAGTAAATAAAGCACATGCTGACAATGCAGGGACCCTGACTAAGATAAACCTATTCCATATCCATAAATTATATGCAATCATGTAAATTTTGGATTTTCACTTCAGATTACCTTCATTGACAGGCATATAAGCTGATTGACAAGCAACGCCAATCCTACCGTTTCTCGCAGGAAACTTGGCTGAAGCAGTACCCGTCACTGGCTTTGACTCACTGGCTTGGGATGCTGAAGTAATTTTATTGCTCATTCCCATTGTCAGCGCACGTCTAGATTCTTCTGCTGCTGTGCTACAGTTGGTGCATTTGATACTCAAACCTTTACGTGGTGACCAAACTAGTTCTTTTAAGTGGTCTGAAGCCACAAAGGCCATGTCTACCCTTGAAGTTGCATTTGCACCTGCGCCTGAATTCTCAATCACCTGAGTGCCCCGGTTGGAATAATCAAGGGAAAGCCTTAAATCTGTCGCTGGTTCCTTGCTGTCATCATCCACGTTCATAATTTACAAATTGATCCACACAGTGGAGCAGAATACCAAGTCGATATATTTCACATCACTAAACTCCAAGCAGCAATTGTACCTGCAAAAGATAAACTTCACACAAGTTTAATCATCAGACAATTATTAAACACAGATTTAGAATAAGCATACTGCTTTTGATCCTAACATCAGCAGACTAAACTGATTTGTCAAGATCTGAGAACTGAAACAGTTTTGAGGTCTTTACAAAACTCATGAAATTGTTCTTGAATGAGATCACTGAGAACGAAATGATTCAGTAACGGGTTAGCCCCCTTACATGTCCAATATATTTGGACAGCTATGAATCCGTAAAGCATGAAACCTAATTATCCCTGAATATGGTTCCTTGATTGCCTGATACGGCAAAGCTCATCACAAACTGTAAGGTACTATGAAAACGACATATGCAAAATTTCACTATAAACATCTCAATCTAATCTCGGCAGTTTTTTCAACATTCACTTAGACAAACCATCAAACACAAGGTATGCAGAAATTCAAAACAATTACCATAAAAATGCACACTTTTTTTAAACTAAAAACATATTGAACAGCAGAAAAAAGAAATACATACCCAGTAAAGGTTTGAATTCAATTCCACCCTGAAGCACCCATCTGAATGATAGATGAGTGCAGGACGTAAACAAAAAACTACAATCTCTCTAATCATGTACTTGTGAAATGATGGAGTCTGGAAGAGAGGTGTTGATTTTATGGTGGAAAATGACGCCACGTGGAGACGACTGACGCCATTCAAACATAAACCGAGCTCAGAGAATCTCACCTTAAAATAAAAATGCGATGATGATTGCTCTGGCTGTCGTTATACACATCCGCTAAGCAGGAAGACAAAACCAAAAGTTAATGAATGCGAGCGATGATGATGATAGTCACCACTCACCAAAGCAATGTAGAGTGTTCTGTAAGTGTGATGGTGGCCGTGGTCCTGAGCATTGAATTCCTCTGTTTTGGCTTTTAGAGCATCAGAATCCGTTAAAGATATTTTTTTTGTTATATGAAATTGTTGTGGGTTACTTTGTGAAATACAAAACAATTCGATTGTTAAACAAATATTTCTTTTTCTTTTTTTTGATGAAAGTTAAACAAATATTTCAAAAATTGGATTTTGAATACAAAAATAATTTAATTTAATTTATTAATTAAGGTATAAATTGCTCCTGAAACCTTTAACGGAACTCGTCTATTTCTTCGTCATCGCGACGACTCCTATTAGAACTCCAACCCTCTTTGAACAACAAGTACAGCGTGCGCCAAAGATTTAAACCATTACATTACACCAAAGCTTGTGTAACCAAATAGGCAAATACACATAAGGTAAACAAATACACATAAAGAATATATCATTATTTTGTACTCACAAAATATTTAGCTTTCTAATACCAAACAATACTATTCAAAGTTCTGGACTTTCACAAGCCTAGTTATACACATTGACGGCATAGAAACAAATGTTTAAGCCTTAACGTAACCAAATATACATGAAACTATTGGAAAAGTGTTATCAACGGTGAAGAAAATTAAGCAAGTAATGGCTTAATTGTACATTAGTGTGACACCTTATGGGTAGAGATAATTAAATATTAATTTAATTAATATTATTATCATCCCACGATGAGCAATCGACAAAGCTTGGTGCTAAGTTGTTGTCGAGGATCGTTTTATCCTGGGAAGCATACTGCCAGCGAGTCCCAAGCACATTAGGGCGGCAATCTTGTGTTAAGGACAGCGTCCAACGTGACTTGATCCACTCCGGTTTGCGATTATTTTTTCAGTCATTCAATCTGCATTATATTGTTCTGTTTAATCGCATCTCAATATTTTGTATCTGTTATTCAGTAACTTCGTAGTATCCGCCTGTTAATTCAACAATATGGCCAACAGAAACATGGTTTCAAAATTCAAGTTTTTATTATTATCTAAAAAGTTAGTCAGCATTTGATATTAAAAGAACCACCATACCCAAAGCAGAGCTCTTTTTATTTCCGCAGTATGAAAGTGAAGTTTTTTACAATTTCAGTTTGGTCATATACTGTTAATAAACAGAATTGTATCGACCACAGTGCATGAAATACCTTCCAACTTATAAGAAAGAAAACTGTGTTCATATTGGTGAAGTAAGAGTTCAAGCCATTGCAAGTTTCCTAGAAAGTGAATTGATCCCATGGACAAAAATACGGGTGAATTTCCACCGTCATTACTTAGCTTAGGTTGTGTGTAATTGTTGGATCGCCTTCGTCTTCACTTTACAGCAATAAAATTGGGCGGGTCCTCAATGGCAGCTAAGAGAATCTCGGAATGCAGCTAACTTCAGTTGTAATAATAAAGTCGCTTGGAAATCAGATTGGATCGCGTAGTTTCGCTTTCCGAAACCGCTATTTCCACCCTATTAAGATTTTTGCCTCGGGTTGCAGGAAACTCGAAGTGGGATAATCCAATTGAAAACACTGTATTTTCAGGCAAAGTAAATACATCAGGCATGGGGTTTGAGATGATTTGAGAATCAAAGAAGGAATTGGTGTTTGTAGCAATTGCTCTAAGCTTTTTCGTGCCCCATACATCAGAAATCGTCTGATATTTATAGACAGGTCATCGGATACGAGCATTAGGTGCAACTCCCGGCTGAGCAGCCGCGTGCCACGCACCCAACGCCAACATTAGGTCGCCGCGCCCAGTGAAGACATTAACTTAATGTCTACACCGGACGCGTCCAGACTTAACGTCTTCTCTGGGCGCGATCCACACTGATGCCGACACCGAATATCACTCGATTTCATCCCGTTTCGACTTGTTTCATTAGAAACCAATCGTCCCAATGATTTTAAGCATGTCACCAAGCCCAAAACCCTAAAATCACCAACATTGTTCTATTGAACTGAATTGAACGACCTCATGGGATTGAATTGCACAGCTCACCGTAGTGACTTAATTATGGGACTTAATTATGGGACTTTTGAAGCATAAAATAGCAAACATTTTACTTGAATCGAGTGTTTAGTTATGCGTCTTAAGAACGGGACAAGATGATCAAACAGCGAACAGGATCAATGATCAGAACATACTCAAATATCATGTAACTGGTTACAAGTCGTGGTTTATCAAAATCCCAAACTCAATACCAGAAAGAAAGAAAAACATAAAATTCCTCCTCAAAATTCTATATAAAATTCAAGCACCTAAACAAAAATCTAATCTTATCTCAAATCTAAAAGCTTGGTCCCGAAACCAAGCCCTAATCGGTTGCCCCATCTAGCATTCTCCCGAGCATCAACACATATAAGAAAACACCTCAACATCAAAGATTCAAACTTTTAGCTAAGATAACATTGTTTATGAGAACCGAATCAAGAAATAGAAAGCAGCATTTGGGCTAGTCAAGTTCACAACATTGGCCTATATATAAAATATTCAGCTTGTAAAACCATAAAATAACTTAATTAACCTTCACAATTGATAAACAAAACAAAGTTCAACTAAAGGAATGTCGGAGAGTTATTAGAATTGTTAACTATAGGGTTCGATTAATACTTAGCAATCTTAATCGGATAATTCCCAACTTACTCAAAGAACCTTGATTGAGAAATTGAACTATAAAAGGAATTGGACACACCGATAGAAAGGCCGTGGTTCGGAACAAGTTCCTAGTCCATGTTGAGCTACTCGCTCGATATGCACTGTCTTCCTTCAGCTGAAATCGCCAAATCGCGTCAGACAT
This sequence comes from Rhodiola chrysanthemifolia, assembly GCA_033675395.1. Lineage (NCBI taxonomy): Eukaryota > Viridiplantae > Streptophyta > Magnoliopsida > Saxifragales > Crassulaceae > Rhodiola > Rhodiola chrysanthemifolia. The sequence goes on from CM066207.1 coordinate 16,661,752, forward strand.
AGTCTTTCCGGTTGAATCTCACAGTCCGAGATCACTATCCTCACAATTGAATGTACGAATGTTGTCGTCAACACCCGTCTAGCTGAAAGCCCTAAGCTATCGTTTGCTATCCTTTCAATTTGAGAGAGAATTTTAAGAGAGAGGGACTGAGAATTGGATGAACCCTAAAATAAACCAGCTTGAGTTCTTATTTTCCAGCTTCGAGCAGCAGCAGCCGTGTCGGATCGAGGTTGATGGATTAAACGAGAGCCATTCGATCTGTTTCAAAAGAGCCCAATTCGCGCCAACTTTGCTGGCTCCTGATTGGTCCATTCGAAGCAACAACGACGACTCTAGAAGCGCACTTCTCAGCTTTGCCAAAACAATGTCGTCCCACTTCACGTACGTTCAGCAACGACCACAGCTTAGCCAACATCGACGACCTCTGAGCTTTAGCGATGACTTACCCTACAACAGGGCTTTATGCTTCAAATCTCCACCTGATCGAGCAAAACAACTTGCATCCATGGACATTCCCAACAAGTTTCCAGCAACTTCTTAGCAGTTTCCTTGTCAGTCTTCAGTGCATATCAAATATAGAGTATCAGCTCCCCACCTGCAATATAAAACCATGCACACTATCCTACAAACAACAAGTATAAGCAATGCTTAAACTTGAGGCTTGAGATTACTTTAGTACCCATATGTGAAGGATTTTCACTAGTATCAACTTTGAGCAGTTTAATCACACCAGTTTCAACACGATTTCTCAAGAAATGATATTTAATATCTATATGCTTTGATCTTTCATGATAGAATGAGTTCTTAGCTAAGCACAAAGCAGATTGGGAATCTAGAAAAAACAATATGAATTCCCTTATACATTTTGCATTCATACAACGCATTCCCTTTAACCACATAGCTTCTTTCACACAGTCACTAAGAGTAATGTATTCAGATTTAGTGGTAGACATGGCAACAATTGATTGCATTTGAGATTTCTAACTTATGTAGTTTTTACCCAATGTAAAATAAAAGGCAGTTGTAAATTTCCTACAATCCCTATCTCCACCAATATCTTGATCCACATAACCAATAAGCTCAAGCGAATCAGATCTCTTAGAATAGCATAATCCAACATCAGGAGTAGATCTCACATATGCAATAACATGCTTCAAAGCGAACCAATGATCCATTCTAGGGTTTGACATGAATCTAATAGGCAAAGAAATAACATAAGCCAAGTCAGGCCTAGCACTTATCATGTCATACATCAATGAACCAATTACATTTGCATAAGGCACACTTTCCATTCTGATTTTATCTGAGTCGAGACTGATATTTACTTAGCAGAAAGTGAGGTGCTGAAGGAACCTTAACATTTTTACTGTTCCTGTTCCCATACTTGTTTACAAATTTTTCTAGGTTAGGTTTTTGATGCGACTTCAAGACACAGTCATTCCTATTTCTTTCAATAATCATGCCAAGTATTTTCCTAGCCTTTCCTAGATCTTTCATGTCAAATTCCTTGCTTAAGTCATTTTTCAGTTTTTCTATCTTTTTTTTGACTTAGATATCAGGAGCATGTCATCAACATATAGTAATAGGTCAATGTGATCACACTCAGTAGATGCATAGTGAAAACATGTATCATAAGCACCTCTCACAAATCCCAAACTCAACACGTATTTATCAAATCTGAGATACCATAATCTGGGACTTTGCTTAAGACCATAAAGGGATTTTTTTTAGAAGACAGACCTTGTTCTCATACCTCTTACTACAAATCCCTCAGGCTAGTCCATGTATATGGTCTCATCCAGCTCTCCTTGTAGGAAGGCAGTCTTCACATCTAGCTGCTCAAGTTCAAGGTCAAACATAGCAAGCATAATCCTTATGGTCTTAAACTTAACCACATGTAAGAATATCTCTGTGTAATCTACTCCTTTTCTCAGTGAAGCCTATGGCAACTAGTCTTGCCTTATACCTAGGTGGATCTGTTTTAGTTATGCCCTCCTTAATTCTAAGTAGCCAATTGCATTTTACTACCTTTTTTCGTTTGGCTTATCAACTAAAACCTAGGTGTGATTTACCCTCAGAGAGTTCATCTCTTCCTTCATAGCCTCTAACCACCTATCACTGTCCTTAGACTTCATTGCCTCATAGTATGATTAAGGTTCATGGTGAACTATTTCCTTAGCAGCAACTAAAGCCATATACACCAAGTCAGCATATCCATATCTAGTGGTTGGTCTAGGTTCCCTTATTTCCCTATATCTGGCCAGCATATAGTCTCTTAGGTTTTCTTGTTCAATCTGATCATAGTGTTCTATCTGCTCAGTTTGGTCTGGTCCATCTACAGGGTTACCTATATTTTCATCAGGCTCAGAGGGTGGATTTTCTACAATTTCAGGGTCAGGATTTGGGACTTCATTGCCTAGATTCTGTTAAGGTCCATGAGGCTCCACCTCAACTACAGTTCTAGGTAACACTGGTTCAGGAATAACATTCATAGGTGTGGAACTATTTTCTTTACAGGGGAAGCAGTTTTCACTAAAGGTAACATCTCTGGAAATTAACATCTTCACTCCCGTAACTCCCAATTCCCACAGCCTATATCCCTTTGTCCCCTGCTTTTGCTGATAACCAAGAAATACACATTTGACAGCCCCATGATCTAATTTTCCATCTTTCACATGAGCATAGGCAGCACAACCAAATATTTTCAAGTGACTTAAGTCAGGTTTTCTATTAGACCACATCTTAATGGGGCATTCGAGGTTGAAAACTCTGCTGGGACTTCTATTGATCAGGTATGCTGCTGTGTTCAAGGCCTCACCCCAGAAGGACTTAGGGACACCTGAAGTCAACAGCAAGCTTCTCAACTTCTCCAGCAGAGTAATGTTCTCCTCAGCCACACCATTTTGCTGCGGGTTGTGCTTAACAGTCCTATGTCTCAATATACAATGCTCTTGACAAAACAAATCAAATTCATGATTACAAAATTCTAATCCATTTTCTGTCCTTAAGACCTTTACAGATTTATTTGTTTGATTTGCTTCTAAGGTTTTCCTATCCTTAAATCTCATAAAAGCTTCATCTTTAGTTTTCATCAAGTAAGTCCATACATGCCTAGAATAATCATCAATAATACTCAAGAAATACTTGTTTCCCCCATGTGTTTTATGATTTTCAAGACCCCATAGATCAGCATGTATATATTCAAGGATTCCTTTAGTGTTATGTGTTCCCACACCAAATTTCAATCTATGTTGTTTAGCCATTACACACATTTCACAAAAGCCAAGTTCAATGATTTTAGTTTGGCATAACAGTCCCTGGTCATTTAGTGCATTTAGACCCTTTTGGCTTATATGCCCATGTCTAAGATGCCACCTATGTGTAACACTGTTAACAAGAGGACTTTTATTCACATCATTTAGTTCAGGCACAACATGAGAACCATTCAGAATATATAGAATACGATACTTAGATGGAGTTAATTTCATCCTGCCATTTTTACACACAGTCAAGACACCATTGTAAGCATTGTATTCACACCCATTATCATCAAGAGTACCTAAAGAGATCAAGTTTCTCCTAAGTCCAGGCACACATCTAACATGGGAGAGCACAATTTCTTTTCCCGTTTCGAGTCCTAACTTCACAGAACCAATGCCAGTCACTTTACAAACATTATTGTTTCCCATCAGCACATTCTCAGCAGGTACATCAGAAAAATCAGTAGACCAAGATTGTACAGGGCACATATGAAATGAACAACCAGAATCTAAAATCCACTGATTTTCTATAGACCTTTCAGAAACTGTTAAGTACCTCAGGTAAGTCACAAGCCTAGTTATTAGCAGCAGCAATGTTTGTTTCATGGGAGTTATTGTTTTGATTTTTAGCAAGAAACTTAGTGCAGTTCTTTCTTAGGTGACCAATCTTACCACATAAATAACATTTTCTAGTTTCTTGTTGTTGTCCTTTTCCCATATTTTTCGTAGCAGTCCTAGGTCTGTTTCCAGTATTATTAGTCTTAGGCCTATTAGACTGATTAGGTTGATACCTTCCTTTAACAAACAAGCTTTGTCCTGACTTAGCCTTACAGTTTTTTAACTCATGCTTTCTAGTCCTCATAGCATTACACAAGTGATCAAATGGAGGGACAACACCAGAATATTGAAAATCATCCTTTACTACTTGATAACTGTCAGGCATTGAATTCGTGAGTATCATCACTTTGCTAGTCTCATCTATGGTTTTTAGGTGTATTCAGCAAGATAATAATTTTCAGAAACTCATCAACAGTCTTAGAGGAATCCATCTTAAAAGCATTCAAGGTGGCCCTAAGATATGTAAGCTTTGGAGCTAACTAGTTTCAGTACATGTCCTCTAGTTTTTTCCACAATTCCAGATGGGTTTTGCATGCACTAACCTTCCTGATTATACTATCAGCGAGACTGAGTATACTCAGATTGAAAGCCTCCTCATCTATTTCCCCTTTCCTCTTCTTTTGATCCTCAAACCACTTAACAACTTCCTTCTCCAGTCCAATGAGACACCTGTGGTGAGACAGGAGAGCTCTCATCTTCATTGCCCGGACTTGAAAGTCACCCTTACCATCATAATTTATGCGGTTATTATGTTCTGAGATTTATTCGGGACATAATAGAATTTGTTCGTGCTAATAACGGTGCATATGTGGAGAACTTTGACCAAGTAAGCATACTAGTCTCGTTTTACTCTATTAGAATGGTGACAAATGTTCTAATTAGGTTTGTTCTTAAAGCATGTTCTACCTACGTTTATTCTAAATTTATATTGTTCTAGTTAGGTTTGTTCTAACTCTATTTTTTTTATATATTCATGTTTATCGTATTCTTATTTGTTATAGGTTTTTCCTAATGGGACACAAGCATATGAGTTGGGGAAGGTACAAGACGTGCGAGATGAGATCGCCGCCTACTTGTACAACTACTTATTCGAACATAGTGTTTACATGTGAATATTATTTATATATGTGACGTTTGTATAAATCAATGTATATATGGATGGACTTGTATGAATGATTGTATTTTGAGTGAAATGAAAGTGTTTCCATGTTTGGAAATGTGTAAAAGCAGGGTACTAAATTTGGTTTAGAATTTGTATTCAATTTTCAGGGGGATTTTGAGCTAAAACAGCTGAAACCTGCCAAATTTTTTCCATATTTTATGCAACGGTTCCATAAAACCATCGCATAAGAGCAACACTTATGCAATGGTTTGAGCACCAAAACGATTGTATAATGGTTAATATTATGCGACGGTTTTGTGTTGAAACCGTTGCATAAGGTCCATACCCTATGCAACGGTTCTAACAACAAACCGTTGCATAAGTGTTGCTCTTATGCAACGGTTTATGGAACCGTGGCATAAGGTATGGACCTTATGCAACGGATGAGGAACCGTTGCATAAGATACCTCAGAACCGTTGCATAAGGTCCCTTCTGTAGTAGTGGTAGTGATTTCCATTCTTCTAACCACCATGGTTACTCCTTGCAAGACAACACAACAAGAAATCAAATCAAAGCTCAAGTAGTGCAGCACAAGATTGCTAAACGGGCGCTGATACCACTATATGGTTTGATTAATACTTAGCAATCTTAATCGGATTTAAACTTAGTCAAATTCCCAATTTACTCAAGAACCCTAAATAAGAAATTGAACTATGAAAAAGGAATTGGACACACCGATTTATAGCCCGTGGTTCGGAACAAGTTCCTAGTCCACGTTGAGCTACTCAGACTCGATATGCACTGTCTTCCTTCAGCCGAAATCGCCAAATCGCGTCAGACGTAGTCTTTCCGGTTACACATTCTTTTTCCAGTGAATCTCGCAGTCCAAGATCACTATCCTCATAATTGAACACACGAATGTAGTCGTCAACACCTGTTTAGCTAAAAGCCCTAAGCTATTGATTGCTATCCTTTCAATTTGAGAGAGAATTTTTAGAGAGAGAGAGAACAATAATAGGATGAACCCTAAACTAAACCAGCTTGTGTTCTTATTTCCCAGCTTCGAGCAGCAGCAGCCGTCAGATCGAGTTTGATGGATTAAACGAGAGCCATTAAATCTGATTCAAACGAGCCCAATCCGCGCCAACTTTTCTGGCTCCTGATTGGTCCATTCGAAGCAACATCGATGACTCTAGACGCGCGCTTCTCAGCTTTGCCAAAATGATGTCGTCTCACTTAACGAACCTTCAACAACGACCACAACTTAGCCAACAATGACGACCTCTGAGCTTTAGCGACGACTTACCCTGCAACAGGCTTTACGCTTCAAATCCTTCATTAACAAAGTCTATCCAAAACTAACTTGAACTCACACCGTACCAATCAGAAACTTTTAAGTCAAAAACTTACAAAAAAATTTTAAGCCAATGTAACATTGGACGATGTCCCATTTCAGTGAAGCATTTAATCAAACACTTTGTACGCTGCAAAAAAAAAAGCGAATACATTTGCTGACCCATCAGGGTAGCGTTGCAAAATCAGCATGTAAAGAAAATAAGCATGGGAAGAAGTTGATGGGGTTGCAAAATCAGCATCAATTCATCAATTGACGGGGTTACAAAATCAGCATCAATTCATCTAAGAAAATCGATACATTTGCTGGATAATTCATCCTAAAAATTCATCATGTTAAATCTCATTCAACAGTTGACTCTGGCAGAATCGGAACCCATTCAACCTAAACCATAAACTTATGAAATTAATCCCAAATCGGAATCCAATCCTCGAAATGTTCCAATCCTCACAATATGCGCAATACAACCGTATTTAAAGTTAGAATCATAGTGTGCATAACCCAAAAGCTATAATCCTAAACTTTAAAATCGATTCTTTTATCGGAGTCCATTTGAGTGTAATTGATGAGACGAGTTTTCGTCTTATTATTCATTGAACTTTTAGTATATTTTTGTTTGTTTGTCTGACTATTGTGATGTCATTTATTCCTCTTCTTGCATTTTAGGTCATATTATTTACCCCACCGAGTTCGGAGCCTCGAAGATTGAAATTGATTAAAATCGGATGAAAAATCGAAGGGTCAAGACAAAACAAGATAAATTGGTCTAGTATCCAATCGGGTAAGAAAAGAGCCGGATTCGTACCTGCCTGGGTAGCGCCTTGACTTACAAGCCATGCCTCTCGGCGCCTGCTACCCTACCGGGTACGTCAATGACCCATGTGCTACCCGTCCGGGTGACACTGCTGAACCGAAATTTTTGAACCGAACCTATAAATACCAATGAGGGTTTTCACTCAAGGGATCCGATTTTTTAGAGGCTTAATTATAGATAGAAAAATGACCTAAAGCTTGAAGAAAGGATGATCTTTTGAAGATTGAAGATACAAATGATGGAAGAAGATCATCACATTAGATTGGTTCATTTTTTTCTTGTATTTTCTTCTTTTATATAGCCACACTACTCATGTTTGTCTGTGAACTTGAGTAGTGAGTAGTTCCTTTTCCTAAGGTTTCTATGGATCCTATTTGTACCTAAACTCATATTGTGCAATGATAGACTTGTTTGCTATGTTGATTTGGAGATTTGATTCAATATGACTACATGTCTTACTTTATGCATACAAGGTATTTGATGAAATGTCTCAATAAATGAATACTTAAGTTTGATACCAATAAACCGAAAGGATGAGGTAGATAACTCGAACAAATTTTGAATCAACAATCAGTAACCGCGACGGTGGCTTATTATCTTATTAGGTAATTTAACATTATGTACTTAAAAGACTAGAACTAAAAAAGCTCCATCTTGTGTAATTGTGCAACGAAAGTTGGTGATTAGACGAGGTAGAATCAATCGAGTATGCATCTTGAAAGAGGAGACTCGTAATGAAGATGTATGTTTGAAGGGTACAGGCGCAGCGAAAGTGTAACTTTGCTAGGATACATACATTTTCTATTCCCATTTCTTATTCAACATGTGCATGTATTGTTGCTCTTTATTCATTTACTGGTACATTTAGGTGAAGTAGCAACCTTATAACACCTTCTTGCATTGGTTAAACTTTTCTTCATTTAGGATCACATTAGGAACCTTAGATTCACACATCTACCATGTTAGATTTATGGCATGTAGTTTGGCAAAACTTAGTGTAGTTGTTCAAGCTGTTGTTCAAGACTGAAAGAGACAACTGTCCTGTAACAAGTTGAAGCAGATGGAATGTTTCCTAATTCAGATTAGGAAACACAGTTGACCGTTGGAGATCAAGGCGGTTGCAGGTGGAAGGACATAAGTTAGAAGTTTCCTATTTCAAATTAGGAAACTTGTTTCAACCGAAGTACCACAACTTAGACGCAGCAGATATATCCTAGAGTGGATTTGGCAAGTCAGTGCTTGATGAATATCGAAGATATCTAAAGAGTCGGTTGAGAGATTGCTTGCGCTTGAAGATAACTTAGTAAAGAAGATAATCGAAGGTTTCTTAAACGGAGTTGAAGATATTTTGAAGGATTATCTACAAGAGATATGCGCAAGATATTAGGAATATTTCCTAAAAGATTTAGGAAAGATTTCCTAAAGAGATAGGCGGTTGAAGATTGGAAATCTTAATCGTTTAGGATTTCACTGCCCCTATATAAGCAGAGCTGGGATTCTCAATTCTGTATCGATCATTAAGCTAAACGTAGATACACACTCATAGAGAAGAGAGAGAGATCGATCGGCCTTGAGTTCATTATTCCGGTGAACTCACGGCGGTGCTGTTCCAGACTGGCAGTTGAACAAGTTGCAGAATTCATCACTGTTGGAGAATTTATTCACTCGGATATTCAGAGAAGGGTTGGAGGAGGTCATCGGTGTTAAGTTCATTATTCTTGTGAACTCTAACACGCTCGGATTCAGTCTGTTCTAGTGCTCGGTAGACTGATCGTAGAACAACTTAACGATACACACACTGAAGCTGTTACCGCGCATTCGGGAGAAGGCGCTGATTCTCGTGGAGGATCATACTGGTGGAATCGGAGGCGAGGCTCAGATCTAGGGGAGACCTAGTTAGCAATTGCTAGAGTGTCCAAGGCTCAGGTAGTTTAAGAGGGATTCTATAAACGTAAAATCATGTACTCGCAATACTCATTATCAGTGAATTGCTATCCGCCGGGCTAAGGAGACAGCCCCCCAGACGTAGGCTCATTAACGCAGAACTGGGTAACAACGTTTCGTGTCGTTTATTTTCCGCACTGCATTTATTTTTGCATAAGTTGTTCCAGAAATTGTTCTGCACTCTACCAGAACAACATCTCAACTACTACGGGAAGATTTCAATTGGTATCAGAGCAAACACTCAACACACAGAGTGAGATCCGAAGGTTATTGAGATGGATTTAAGAGAAGGGCAGAACATCACGCGACCTCCGTTGCTGGAAGGAAACAAGTATGGATACTGGATGGTGCGAATGAAGGCGTTTCTAAAGTCGCATGATGAATCAGTTTGGGAAGCTGTTGAAAACGGGTGGACACATCAAATGACTGTTGATGAAGCTACCAAGCCTGTCCCACTAGCTAAAGCCAGATGGAATGAGGGACAGAAGAATGCTGAAGCCGCAAACTCCAAAGCAATGAATGTCATATTCTCAGGAGTTGATGGGAAGAATTTCAAGATGATATCAACCTGTGAGATTGCGAAGAAGGCTTGGGACATATTGGAAACGGCTCACGAAGGTACGACAAAGGTCAAAATATCTAGAATGGAGATGGTCACGTCAAAGTTCGAAAATCTAAGAATGCAAGAGGACGAGACTATAGTTGACTTCAACACAAGGGTACTTGACAGGAATAGGAAAACAATTCTGGAGGCTGAAAGTTCACAATAAATCTAAGATCTTTATTTGGAGGCTCTACTATGATGATGTACCCGTCGGTATTAATTTGCGGAGACGAGGATGTTTGGTAGATGCTAAGTGTGTGGTATGTGGTTATAATGAGGAAAGCTCTACACATCTCTTCTTACAGTGTTGGTGGGCAAAGGAACTTTGGAGACATCTGCTAGCTTCTGCGTAATTTTTGGACTACAACCGGTGATTGGATTTGGTTATGTATACACGAGTTAGATGGGGAAAAAATAGTTGAAGTCTTCTGTGGAGCGAGGTGTATATGGTGGAACAGGAACAAACTCTGGCACAATGAGGAAGGAGTTGATCTGCTGGTGGCGATCTCCCAAATTCTCAGAACAATAAAATAATTAAGTCAAGTGACGCATAGGTTTATCATCGGCATGCCTGAATCAGGACATCGGTGGAACCTCCGGAGGAAGGTGAGCTCAAAATCTCATGCGACGGAGCGTGGAATCCGGACACCAAGGAGGCTGGATTAGGGGTGGTTTGTAGAGATTGTTCAGGTAGGGTGCAGTTTGTGGCAGCGGAATATCTTTAACACCAAACAAGTATTACAGAGGTCGAGGGACAAGTTGTACAGTTTGGAATGATATTGGCAAGAGATCTGAAGATGAACAAAGTCACGTTTGAAAGCGATAATATTGAAGTAGTTCAAGCCTTAATATCGCAGTCAAAACTCACAATGAGAGGATGGTAATGGCTGTCAGATTGCAATAGACCGATGGATCAAAATAAGCACTGGTATTTTGAGCATGTCATGCGAGAGGCGAACCTGGTGGCTGACTTGTTGGCACAAAAGGCAAGGGAGGAAAGATGGGAGTGGAAGTTGCTTGATTGTGTTCCAATGTTCTTGTCCCAAGTTGTTTGCACAGACAGGTCTTTAGCAGGTATTGGCTCTTAGTTGGATGGCTTGGTGCATGGTCTTGCTTATTTATAATTGCTTTCTCACATCAAAAAACAATTATTATTAAATTGAGAAAGTCTTACAATAGGACTCACTCACACTTCACTCAGTCTTTCTAACTGAAGTGCATACAACTCATTTGACACACCCCTGTTTATACTGCTCAACCTCCCTAATGAATGGTTGAGATTATTTTAATCCTACGGTGGAAATTTCCTATCAAGAAATCTCCTCATAAATGTTTTTGTTTCCACCATTCTCCATTTTCTTCTAGACTTCTCCATATTGTTCTTCATTCTTATTTTATTTTCTTTGGGCTTTGTTCTTAGATCCATATTCTTGATTTTGGGCTTGTACTTAAGTTTAAGTCTTAAGCCCAATTTAGGCATTGAATCTCAATACTCCGCTCAATGCCTAAATTCTCTTCTTCTCTAGGTGGTCTCTTGATAGTGGCTCCAATATCAAACTTATCGTGCGTGTCTTGATCATATCGTCTCTCTACAAGTAGTATTCCTTGTTCCCCGGCTTGCATCGAAGACTCCTCTCTTGCTTTTGGATAATTATCTAACTTCAATGACCTCCTTAGAATAATCTTTAGCCTTCTTTGCGCCTTCTGTGATTTGTAAAATCTTTGATGTGTGCTCATGTTATCCATTGACTTCCTTCAGTAGTGTCTTGACTTGAGTAGCATCGCACGGCTCTCCCTGCACTGGTGCTACTATACCTTTGAAAGTCTCCATTTGCAACTTAATGTGTGTCTTCAATCTTATATGTTAATTTATATGTGGCATGGAGTTACACAATATAGTTTCCATATTTCGGAGTTTCCAAGCTGTTGATGTCGATTGGCTAGAAGATCGAAGAAAATATTCTGGAGAGTATAATCAAATATCCAGCAAAATTATCAAGAACTGAGATTATCAAGAGAATATTTGATGAAGCTAACTTGGGAGGAAAGCTAGGAAAGACATTCAAATATATTTCCAATATATTCGTGAATATCTTGGAGGTTAAGATTATCAATCAAATAGCAAACCAACCAAGTATTCTATAAATACGAGGCTAGGGTTTCCCATTCATCTATCATTTTCGGAGAAGCTAAACACACCCTACATTCTGCAGAGGAGGAGGAGGAACGATCGGCCGGCTAGCTTTTTACATCAGAAAGTTTACGGCTCTGAGATAGACTGTTCAGTGTGCAGATCATTGTTATCCGTGGAACACACACGCTGCACACACACCACTTGTTGATATGCATTCAGGACAACACATCTGTCTTCAAGAGAAGATATAGAGCTTCGAGAGAAGTTCTAGTGAAGGTCGAGAGAGAGTCTCAGACCGAGCTGTGAGAAGACGAGAGGGAGTCTCGGATATAGGGGAGCCTAGGTCGCAAGTCTTGAAGAGTGTTAGAGGCCATGCGGTTTAAAGAGGGAGTCTTGTAAACATAAGTTCACTGTAGCTCTAAATTCAAAGTAAAGAATTGCAATTCCTTTAGGGCTTGGGAAGCCCCCAGAGTACGCTAGTTTCCGAACTATGTATTACATCGTGCGTGCTAATTTTTAATTTCGTTTAGTACTCTGCTGAGGTGTTACAACAATTGTTAGAACACCTGCTAGACATTGTCTTGAACAGACAACAATATTTCATTATACCTTATCACGCATGCATCCATCAACCATTCTCGCACATCAAGTTGCGTAGCCACCAGTTCTATCTCTTCGTGGCCTAACACGTATTCAAGAAGCATCCGCATTCCAGAGTCTTCTTGCTTAAACTATTCATCAATCATCACCATGCTCTTCAACACTTGTTGCTATCTCAAAATCACCGTTTGTCACTAAGTCTTCTTCAAACCATAAGTCATCACGACTTTGATTGAAAATTTCCCATTCTTCTTCTTCAGGCATGTCATCCTCAACTGAGTATGACGCCTCGAAGTCCCTTTCTTCTTCGCTTGGAAGATCCGCCTTTTCTATCTTGATGTAGTTAGTGTGAACCTTCTTTCCAGTTTTGCCTCTCACGAAGTGACCTCTATGACCACATATATAACACTCTACTCTCCTATGTTTAGTGTCATGTGGTCGATGATGCTCGTCTCTATCAGAATCTACTTCACATTCACATTTTGACTTATGGCCACAACGACTGCACTAATTTCTCCTATGCCCTCTATCATTATCTCTCTTAGTTCCTTTACTTAGTCTCCTAGCACTGAATAAAGTCTCTTCTACCTCTGGCTTGATTGTTACTTTCGACATTTGGTGTACTAGCGCCTCTTGATTCGCTAATAGATTTTCTAACTCTACTAGCTATGATTGTTTGGGCCATCCTTATAGCGCCGCTATGAAGCTACTATATTCTTGCTTTAATCCATTAATTATAATTCTTCTTATCCTATCATCTCCGAATTTAGCTTCAACATATAACAGTTCTATCTCACGGCACAAATTTTTTATTTTGAAAAAGTACTCGTTGAGCGTACGTTGAGTCATGTTCATCAAGTCACTTTCTAGCAATTTAAGTCGAGCTGGATTCTTCTTCGAGAAGAGTGATGCCAAATTATCTCGTGCTTCCTTCGGCGTATCCGCATCTTCTATCCTAGCCAGTAAGCTCTTATCGATACTAATTTTTATAGCATACAAAGCCTCACCATCATTTACATTACATGACTTATATGACTTATCATCTTTTGAAGGTGATGAGATTTCACAACCATCAACAATATCCCATAAGTCTTGACCTCTCAAGACGGACTTAATACAAGACCTCCATTCTCGATAATTATATTCATTTAGTTTCTCCATAGCTCCAACACTACCAAAATCCGCCATCTAAGGGCAAAAGATGAGGGTGTACCTTACTTGGTCACCGACAAAAATCACTTCACAGTCCTCAACTGTACTTCTCGCTTTCCTCCTCAAGCCATGCTCCAACATTCCTCACGGGTCCTGGACCGCCTAGCTCTTGATACCAAATTTTTGAATTGCGCAGCGTACAAAACAACAATGTTATTATTAGATGGAGAAACTCTTACAATAGGACACACTCACACCTCACACTTCACACTCACTCTTTTTAACTTAAGTGCATACAACTCATTTGACACACCCCTATTTATACTACTCAATCTCCCTAATGAATGGTTGAGATTCTTTTAATCCTACGGTGGAAATTTCCTATCTAGAAATCTCCTCATAAATATCTTTGTTTCCACCATTCTCCATGATCTTCTAGACTTCTCCCATAGTATTCTTCATTCTTGGTTTATTTTCCGTGGGCTTCGTTCTTGATCCATATTCTTAATTTTGGGTTTGTACTTGAGTTTAAGTCTTAAGCCTTATTTAGGCATTGAATTTCAATAATCTCCCATAATATGTATTCAGCTCTGCCCAAGGAATTTACATCAGAAAAATAATACCACAGAAAGAATTTAACATTCCAAAATACTAAACAAGAGATGATGCTCTAGATAGGGTGGCCGAGTGTGTGGGTTGGTGGATTAGGTCCAGTAAGGTCACAAGTTAGAATCATTGGCTAAATATTATATCGATCGAGCTATCACACATAGTGGGGTAGCACTTGATTGGTCTAGTTTGCAGGCAATTGGAGTCTGTATACTCTCGTCTTTACTCGTTGGGATGGATCTTAACAATTTGAATTAAATTTCTTACGCCAGACCCCAAGAACCACACAAATGTTTCTACTGTCTGCGACGATGACGATGTTAACGAATAATATGGATTTGATCTTCCACAATGATAACAACCCGATTGTTGTGAGGCCATCAAAATTAATAGAAAATGTAAAAAGAAAAGTAGTGAGATTAATTGACGCTCATGCTAACTGAAAGACATCATATAGAAGATAAATATTTGAAGGGATGATGAAATTTAAGTGTGATTGAGGTAGTAAACACCACACAAATTTTAAGAGTTTCTATCCAATGTAACCCATTTCAAACTCAACTATCTCATTTGCACCATTTGAACTTAAATATCCAGAATACCCTATTTTGGTTAATGTCAGTTCGTTAGGCACCGGTAATGTTCTTTTTTTATAATCTTGGTAGCATAGAAATCGGTAGTGCTGATTTTTATTAGTACCGGTTTCATAGGAATCGGGATTTATAAAAAAAGCTGATGTGGTCCGCTTCGGGGCCTATGTGAACCAACCGAACCCCTTCCGTGCCAGCATGGCATCCAGCTGGAAAACCAATTTCTCAGCAACCGGGAATAGCTTAATAGCGGTGTCTGTGAAATCGGGATTAGTGGAATAGGCTTTTCAGAGCTGATCGGTGCATCACGGACCCAGTTGGGATGTGACTGAACAAAAAGGATAACAGTACCATTATGATACTGGTTCACCTGAAACCGGCATTGACGTGTATGCCACTGGTCCACGTAGGCCCAAAATCGAGTCACGTCATCAATTTTAAACGTACCGGTAGCTGGGAAACTAGTAATAATATAACCGGTTTGTCGACTACCGGGATTGTACAAAAATGAAGAGTAGCGGTGCCTAAGGAATCGACATTAATCAAAATGGGGTATTCTGGATATTTGAATTTCAAATCGTGCAAATAGGATATTTGAGTTTGAAAATGGGTTACATCGCATAGAAACTCAAAATTTAAAATGTTATGGATGAGTTTGAAGGGGAGCGCTATTTTGAGGCAGGGTTGGTAGGATGAGGCACGTGAGGCACGATCTGGGCCACTCATTGTGACACGTGGCGAAGCCACGTTCACAGCCGTCATTTGCGTTCACACTACTGTTGGTAGTGGGTTTACTATTTAGACACGGGGCGCGCCACAAAATGCACGGGGGTTAGATGTGTGGCTCAGATCGTGCCTCACTGCCTCCTTCTAATTTGGATGTCTCATTTGAGCGCTCCTCTGAGTTTGAATCCTTAACTTTGTAAATGCAAGACAAGAATTCAACAATTGACCATACCCTTGTTGGCAATGCAGCTCTAATTTGTTGACCCACTTGACCATACCTTTGTGGGTTTTCCTTTAAGTGATCCAAATTTTTATTCGGACAACGGCGTTTGAAATATCAGGAAAGACCTGAGGTGATCAAATTGGGCAAGTATCTCCCAAAATTAATTGGGTCATGCATGATGTGCGATATGACATTACTGCTCAGATTACACCCAACTTATTCCTTATTTTCAATCTGAAGACCATTGAAAAGAAGTGCAGGTTTAGGCAATTCCGCAAGTAGTAAAAGTTCGATTAAAAGACTAAAATCTCTCAATCAAATCTCTGTATAGGATAACCCTTCCAAAATAGACTTCTTAACATTGTGTATAACGATAATTCATCCTATAAATATCCACCAACCCGCCAGTTCAGACTTTCGACATCCATTCTCAGATTTATTTTTCATTAGATAAGTCCCAATCCTTGTCCAGCAAAAATGAAGCCAATTGTTACATTTACAGCAACGTTGTTGATTTTGCTACTTTTCGTACTTGATTCCCACAGAGCTGATGGCATAAGAATGTTGCACTACGGTAATGAAGACGGTGATGATCATCGCATGGTTTTGCAGTCCCTTCAAAGGGGCACTGTGCCCCCTTCTGGGCCATCTGGCTGCACTGAGATCCCCGGCAGCAGTGGTCCTCCGTGCCTGGTTCAGGAAAAGCATTTTTCTGGCCAGTCTTTGCCTGGCCGTCGCACTCATCCTGGGGGTCTTACAGCCTCCCCCAGTTTTTAAGTGTGGCCGCCGCAGCATTTGGAAAATGAATTGATTCTTTAATTGTTTTATATTCGGTTATATTTTAGATTTGGATAAGTTATTCTTTGTGTACAGAATTTATGATGATATCATTCTCGTAAGTTGGTGACTTTGATTGTGATGAACATCATATTGATTCATCTCTCAATTAGAACAGGCTTTTGTATATATTTTGTTTCTTGGTTTTGCCAAGAAATATAATGAATTCATTTTTTGACAAGTTAAGTTTGGCGATCATTTACAAATTGTTGAGGTAGTTAATAGTAGATAATAACTAAGATAACATGGCTTAAGTTTGTGTTTGACACGTTAACCAAAGCCCTGACTCCAACGTCTGTCCAATTTCTTCCAATGTTCTACAGTCCAATATGACTCATAAACTGTATGTAGGTCAAACCAAGGTGTGAAGTAGAGCGTTGCGTAATGTACTTTTTTTTATGGCTAATAGATATGGAGAACGCAATCACGGTTTTAAATCCAGTGGCCGCCATGGTTGAAAACACTCTTAAATGCTTCCCTTTAACCCACGACTCCTAAAAATATCTCAAGAAATAATCAAATGTTTTCTAAAATACAAACCTAGGCCTTACAAGGAAAGAGAGCAAGCAAAGCAAGAGCTAGCTAGTCAGAACAATCAGAAGAGCTAGGATAGAAAAACAAGATAGGACTGGCGGATGTGGTGGTGAAAATTGCTGGAACTTTGGCATTCGACTGGACTAAGCTGGACTGATGCCGTCGACTAGATTATATTTCCCGCTACTTTAAGTCCTCCGTTATGTTCTATGCCTAAAAGGCTCTATAAAAAAACAACTATAACAAAGGATGAACAACTTGAACCATTTGGTCACTTGGGTACCAGAGTTTGAGTCAGTGACATAAGGACCAATCGCATAGCTATCCTTAGGTGACCGATAAAAACAAGTTAGTCGCTTAAGGAAATTTATGTGAATGTCCCTTATGCGACTAAAGCTTATGTAACAGACCGATGTTTGTGACATAAGTTTCCTTATGCGACTCAGACTTATGTAGCTGACTCGAAGTCAGTCATATAAATGTGCTTACAACGACAGTGCTTTGTATGGGCCTCAACATTAGTCGCTAGGTAAATAGTGGAAGTGCCACGTCAGCTTACGAAGTTTGAAAAACATTGACTCTTTTAGGATTGGCCAGCTTAATGTTGAATTAAAGGCGATCGGTACATAAACTCGTTACTTACGTGACACAAGTGTGTCGCATAAGAACTCAACATTTAATGAACAAACATAAACTTCTTCACCCACCTTTCTTCCTCCTCCCTGCTGGTTCTCGTCTCACCCAAGGCAGAACACGATTTTTAGCAACTCTTTCATGACAAACAGCCAGGTACTCTCCCGAAAACTGCTTGAATATTTTTTAAGGCATCTTAATGATGAGTATAAGATGTTATGGGAAGAGGGAGTTTAAAATTTTGACTCACATGATGACTCATCATTCATTATGAAAGCAGCATTGATGTTGACTATCAGTGACTTCAAGGTCTAGGCTTATTGGGAGGCCGTAAGACAAAAGTGTACAAAACTTGTCCCTTACGCCTAGGTGAAATTGATGCTCGCATCTAATAGGAAGGATGTGATATATCAAGGGCACCAAAGATGGCTCCCAAAAGATGATGACTGGAGGTTTGCATCCCATAGATTTAATGGGAAGACTAAGTCTAGGGACCCCCCCCCCCCCATATCACTTTCGAGTCTGAAATATCCTATCAAATCTTGGGTCATGATTATCCCACTCAAATAGTTCATGTGTGTGTAGTGTTTGTGTATTTTGTAGAGTGTGTGATTGTTATATATATAAAGACTTAAATTGGTTGAATTATTAATTTGATTGTCTTGTGTTATGATTATGAAGGTGAAGTTCACAATGGCTAAAAGTTGGATGAGGTTAGAAATGGGTGATACATGCTACATTGATGGGAATGTTGATTTTGTTGAATTTGCAAGGCATACTGGAGAAAATACACATGTATGTCCTTGTAGAAGGTGTTTGTTGGTTAGAAGAAGAATTCCATTGAAGAAAATGTTTATTCGTTTGATAAATAACGGTATGATGAACTGTTACAATACATGGACATCACATGGTGAAAGGAGTAATGAACCTTCAGCATACATGTTGAGACAACAATGGCTTGCGGAGAGTCATGGAGAAACAAGTAGTGATGTGATCCATCATCAACCGAACCCCACCAAAGAGATTCTTCAAGATCAATTTCCTTTTCGACATATGTATCAAAAGGATCACAAGAATGTGAATTCAGAGGATGGTGACTTAGGTAGTAGGATCGCTTGTGAAAGATATAACTGATGAGTCGAGCCTTCAACTCATTAATGCCCATTTTCACTATAGCTTTAGTTCGTTTCCGACGATTATTTGATGTCATTTGATCCCCTTCTCATGCGTTTCAGGTGCAAACCAAGATGACTCAGTGCCAATAGCCCATAGAAGAAACCTCGGAGAAAATCGGAGTCAAGAGCAAAAGTTGGCAGGATTTGGCCTCCAGTCGATCGACTGGGAAGCTCCCCTGCTCCAGTCGATCGACTTAATGGGCTCTCAGGAGGGTCTGCAAATCAAGATACTCCAGTCGATCGATTGGGCCCTCCAATCGATCGACTGGCGAATTCTCCAGCTGAGCGTGCAAGCCACGTGCCTTCAGTCGATCGATTGGGACTCCAGTCGATCGACTTAATGGAGTCTCAGGAGGGCCTGTTTTCTGCAAATCTCCAGTCGATCGACTGGGAGGCTACCCTGTCTCAGTCGATCGACTGAGAATCCGCTTCCCAAACGTTGTATCTCCCTCCAGTCGATCGACTGGGACAACAGCCCACAGCCAGTCGATCGACTGGACCTGCTACAGTACCCGAAATTTCCCGAGGCTATAAATAGAATGAGGGAAGTTTGACCTATTATCTGGGATTTTTCTGGAGAAAAGACAAAAGGAAGTGAGCCAAATCAAGGGTTTGAACATCATCTAATCAAGGAGGATTGAAGATCAAGGGAGTTTATTAGGATCATCAATCCTACTCTTTCCCTCTTCCTTTCTCTTAGATTTTTGCTAAAAACCCACACATCATGTTGTCTTATATATGATGTGTGAGTAGTCCCCCTTGTGTTTTGAGGGTTCTATGAACCTCCTTGGTACTCAATGATCATTGTATACACATTTGAATGGATCTATTGAAGTTGATTTCATTTTACTATGCTCTTCATGTTAGACATGTCTCTAAGTGTTTGATAAAATGCCCAAGTGACATGTTTATGTTAGAACTATGATCTAAGTATTGAAAGAGCTTAGTGATGGTTTGGATGTAGTAAAATTGAACTTAACCAACATTTATGAGAGTAAATGCATGGTGAGAGGTGAACTAGAATTTTATGCATGTGGCATTTATGAGAGTAAATGCTATATAGTGGATCAATACTCTTTAATTAGTGAGATCCTAGCTAAGATGGCTTGACTAGGATTAAACATGCATGGTTTGTTCGATTCTAGTCTAAGCTAGGTTTGAAACCTATCAACTCATAATTAATTAAACTCTTGTATGCATGATCATTGGGAAATTGCCAAGGAGGGGATTAATCCCTCGAAACTCGCTTTTAATTGAATTTAATCCCCTAAAAACCATTTCATTGTTGTTTTGAATCATTGATAACTCAACCACACTTGAATTTTAGGAATTAGCCGAGTAAGAAAATTTGATAGAACTAGCGTGTAATCCGTTTGCTCCCTTGGGTTCGACACCGGTCTTACCGGTTGAATTACAAATTGTTTTTGACTAATTGCATTGCTAAAATACTATAATGTCAAAATGGCGCCGTTGCCGGGGAGCAATAGCTAGATTACCCCTAGGAAAATCATTTAGTACTCCGACTATTCCATGGTTTACTTTATTTACTTTGCCACTTGCGATTCTTGAGCATATTCGGTATTCTCACTTGTTTTAATTGTCCTCCTCTTGTAGGGAAATCTTGTTTATGCCACCAAAGACAAAGAAGGTTACTCAAGTTGTGGATAGAGATTTGAATCAACCGATAAGAGAATTCGTTAATCCCTACCCTACAAGGAGTAAAACAACGAAAGACAAGGGAACGACATCGAATACTCAAGGAAATCAAGAGACCACCACCCAAGACATGGGAGATAGAGACAATAGACTCCCCCCTCCACCTCCACCACCCCAAGGTTTCCTACCACAAGTCCCTCAAGCTAGAAGGGTTCTCAAGGACTATGCTACTCCTACGGCCTATGGATATCGTTCCCCAATCCTCGCACCGGCGGTTGATAACCGAGATTTTGACTTGAAGACGTCCACTGTTCAAATGGTGCAATCCAACCAATTCTCGGGAAGGGACAATGAAGACCCTAATTCTCACTTGACAACATTTCTTGAAGTGTGCGCCACCTTCAAGATCAATGGATTCTCGGAGGACGCCAAGCTTCTAAGGCTCTTCCCCTTTTCCCTCACGGGGAGAGCAAAGGATTGGTTGAGGAGTCAAACTCCCGATAGCTTCACGACTTGGGAGGAGCTCGCCGTGGCATTCCTAAACAAATACTTCCCTCCTTCCAAGACGGCGCACTATAGGAGCCAAATTACAAATTTTGTGCAAATGGATGGAGAGACGCTCTATGAAGCTTGGGAGCGGTACAAAGAATATCAAAGGCTATGTCCTCACCATAGTTTGGATGATCTCCTTCTATTCCACACCTTCTATCAAGGTGTGGACGGTAATTCTCGTCTAGCACTTGACACCGCTTCGGGCGGAGCTATAATGGACCTTGCACCACATGAAGCCTACGCGGTGATAGAGAAGATAACGAAAAACTACTTCATGTGGGGAAGTGAAAGAGGAAACCCAAGAAGGAGACATGAAAGGCACGAGGTTAAAGCGGTGAGCACAAGCGACTATGATGCTTTGAGAAAGGACTTTGATAGCCTCTCGGATGAAGTCTTCAAGTTGAAACACCCCGAGAAAGAATCTTCGACAAAGCAAGGGTGTGATATTTGTGAGGTCTACGAGCATGAGACCGTTTCTTGCCCCTTGGTGCAAAGGGATGTGCAAGGGCAAGGCTATGGGGAAGTGAATTTTGTGGGAGGAAACCAAGGAAGAGACTATGGAGGGAATGCCAATCAAGGGCAAGGCTCTCAAGCAAACTACACTACACCTAAGTTCTCTTCGGGATGGAGAAATCACCCAAATTTCTCCTACAAGACCACTAACCCCACTCGCCCCGACTTTGGATCCACACCTCCCGGATTTGGTCCTAAGCCTACTCAATCGAATCAAGGTTTCCAACCTAGAAACCAATATCAAAGTCAAGGACCGACTTTGCTTCAAAGAAACCAAGGGCAACAATACCAAGCTCAACCTCAAAGGCCCTACCAACAAGTTGAACCTCCCTCACAAGCTTCTAATGAACTTTCCGGGGTTGAAGCTATGTTTGCCAAGCTACTTGCAAATCAAGATAAAATGCAAGCCCAAATCGAGAGAATGGAGACCCATAACAAAATGCTCGAGAACCAAATAGCTCAACAAGCCGAATCCTCTACAAGGGCACAAGGAAAATTACCGGCTAGACCCGAGCAAGGACAAAGGGAGCATTGTAATGCGGTTACTTTGAGAAGTGGAAAGGAGCTAGAGGGTGAGCTACCAAAGAAGAAGAAAGTCTCCTTTGATCTAAGAGGCCAAGCTAGTGCCGAAATTGAAGAGTTAGATGAAGAGGTTCCTAACCCTCAAGTTGAGAAAGAGAGTGAAGTGGAAAAGGAGAAAGACGAACCTAGAGTATACACTCCTCCTATTCCATTTCCCCAAAGGCTAAAGAAGAAGAGCAATGACAAGCAATTCTCCAAGTTTGCCGAGATGATGAGGAAGCTCTATGTCACAATGCCCTTCACCGAGGTAATCACTCAAGCCCCTTCTTATGCAAGATTTCTAAAAGATGTCATTACTTGCAGGAGAACAATCGAGGATGTTGACACGGTGTCTCTCAATGGCGAATGTAGTGCCATACTCCAACCGCGCATGCCCCCAAAGCTTGAGGATCCCGGTAGCTTCTCCATTTCATGCTTTATTAATGATATTAAGATTGAACGTGCTATGTGTGATTTGGGTGCAAGTATATCGTTGATGCCTTATTCTTTGTGAAAAAAGTTGAATATGGGTGAGCCTAAACCAACTAACATGATCCTAAGGCTCGCGGACCGCTCCTCGAGATTCCCTAGGGGGGTTCTTAAGGATGTCCCGGTTAGAGTAGGGAATTTCTATATTCCGGGGGATTTTGTGGTGCTAGAGATGGAAGAGGACAATGAAATTCCCATTCTTTTGGGAAGGCCTTTCCTCTACACCGCGGGGGCTATATTTGATACTACTAAGGGGTCAATCACCATGAGAGTAGGAGATGAGGAAATTGAGTTTAATCTTGAAAAGGCACAAAAAGGTCCTAGCCCTACAATGACTTGTAATTATCTTGACCTTGTGGCTACGTATGAATTGTATGATGTGCCTAACCTTTACATGAGTAGAATTGACCTTGATGATGAGCTTCCCGACATTGCCAATTGTTGGGCTATCTTGGAGGAAGAAGGTGAAGAAGGGACTCAAAGCGACAAAGGTAAGGAGTCTTGTTCGGTAGAGCTAAAAGCTCTACCAACAAGCCTAAGGTATGAGTTCTTAGGCCCAAATTCTAGCTTGCCTATCATTGTGAATGCTTCTTTGAATGATGATGAGACTTCTAAATTGCTTGATGTGGTTAGAAAACATAAGGATGATATTGGCTACTCTATTGATGATTTGAAGGGAATAAGCCCAAACTTGTGCATGCATGAAATCAATTTAGAGAGTGATAGTATGCCATCTAGGGAGAGAGCTAGGAGGTTAAATCCTATTGTTGGGGAAGTAGTCAAAAAGGAAGTTCTTAAATTGCTTGATGCGGGAATCATCTTCCCCGTTGCGGACTCTAAATGGGTGAGCCCCATTCATGTAGTCCCCAAAAAGGGAGGGATGACCGTAGTTAAAAATGAAAAGAATGAACTAATCCCCACAAGAACGGTAACCGGATGGCGTATGTGTGTGGATTATAGGAAGCTAAACCAAGCCACTAGAAAAGATCACTTTCCCCTCCCTTTCATTGACCAAATGTTGGAAAGACTAGCTAAGCATGACTATTTTTGCTATCTTGATGGATATAGCGGATTTTTCCAAATCCCTATTCATCCACAAGATCAAGAGAAAACCACCTTTACATGTCCCTATGGAACATTTGCCTATCGGCGAATGCCCTTTGGACTATGTAATGCGCCGGGAACCTTTCAACGATGCATGATGGCCATTTTTTCCGAGTTTATTGAAAAGATTATGGAAGTATTCATGGATGACTTTTCTGTTTATGGTTCGTCTTTTGATGATTGTCTAGCTAATTTGGCTAAAGTGTTGAAAAGGTGTATTGAGGCGAACCTTGTACTTAATTGGGAAAAATGTCATTTCATGGTGCAGGAGGGGATAGTTCTTGGTCATTTAGTCTCTAGGAGAGGAATTGAGGTGGACAAAGCAAAGATAGAGGTTATGGAAAAATTGCCACCCCCAAAGGACGTGAAAGGCATAAGGAGTTTTCTAGGCCATGCGGGGTTTTATAGGAGGTTCATCAAGGATTTCTCGAAGATTGCAAAGCCTTTAACAAACCTTCTATGCAATGACACCAAGTTTCGGTTTGATGAAGAGTGCTTGTTGGCCTTCGAGAAGTTGAAAGAAGCATTGATTTCGGCTCCAATTATCCAACCTCCAAGATGGGACTTGCCCTTTGAGCTTATGTGCGACGCGAGTGATTATGCCGTTGGGGCGGTTCTTGGGCAAAGGATTGATAAGAGACTCCATGCCATTCATTACACAAGCAAGGTTCTAAATGGAGCCCAATTGAACTACACTACAACCGAGAAGGAGCTTCTTGCTATCGTGTACGCCTTTGACAAGTTTTGCTCATACCTTGTGGGGTCAAAGGTTATAGTATTCACAGATCATGCGGCGATCAAGTACCTCTTGGCAAAGAAAGACTCCAAGCCAAGATTGATAAGATGGATTCTATTGCTCCAAGAATTTGACATAGAAATCAAAGATAAGAAGGGGGTAGAAAATGTGGTAGCCGACCACCTATCAAGGCTAGAGGGGAATGAAAAGATTGAAGAGGATACTAGGCCCGTGGACGACTCATTTATTGGAGAGCAACTTATGAGAGTTGAGGCGGAGGCCCTCCCATGGTACGCGGACTTTGTAAACTTCGTGGTTTGTGGGATTATTCCTCACGATATGAACCACCATCAAAAGAGGAAGTTCCTATCCGAGACCAAGAGGTACTATTGGGATGAGCCCTATTTGTATAGGCTATGCACGGATGGATTATATAGGACTTGCGTCGCCGAAGAAGAAATGAGAGATATCCTATACCATTGTCACTCTTCCCAATATGGAGGACATGGTAGTGGAGCAAAGACGGCGTCCAAGGTTCTACAAAGCGGGTTTTATTGGCCTACTCTCTTTGGTGATGCTTATGAATTTGTGAAAGCTTGCGATCAATGCCAAAGAACGGGAAACATCTCAAAGAGGCATGAAATGCCCCAACAAAGCATCCTCCCGGTCGAGATATTTGATGTATGGGGCATAGATTATATGGGTCCCTTCCCATCCTCATATGGGAACCAATACATATTGGTCGCGGTCGATTACGTCTCCAAATGGGTTGAGGCCGTCGCCTCCCCTACTTGTGATGCCAAGGTGGTCACAAAGCTCTTCAAGAAGATTATTTTCCCTAGATTTGGAGTTCCAAGGACCGTCATTAGTGATGGCGGATCACATTTCAAGGAAAAGCATTTTGAGGCCTTGCTTCGCAAATATGGAGTTAGTCACAAGGTTGCTACGCCTTATCACCCGCAAACTAGTGGGCAAGTGGAAATTTCAAATAGAGAAATCAAAGCAATCTTGGAGAAAACCGTGGGAAGCTCAAGAAAGGATTGGTCATCGAAGCTAGATGACGCTTTATGGGCCTATCGTACGGCATTCAAGACCCCTATTGGAATGTCTCCCTATCGCCTTATTTATGGGAAGCCGTGCCACTTGCCGGTTGAATTGGAATACAAGGCGATGTGGGCAATTAAGATGCTAAATATGGACTTACAAACAGCGGGAGACCATAGGGTGCTTCAACTCCATGAGTTGGAAGAGATAAGGAATGAAGCCTACGAAAGCGCTAGAATCTACAAAGAGAAGACCAAGAAATGGCACGACAAGAAAATCTTTCGTCGTGAGTTCAAAAAGGGAGAGAAGGTCTTACTCTTTAATTCTAGGCTCAAGTTATTCCCGGGAAAATTGAGAAGCCGGTGGAGTGGTCCATTTATTGTCCACAAGCCTCACAAGGATGGACACGTAGAATTGCTCAACAATGATGGGACTACCTTCACGGCAAATGGGCAAAGGCTAAAGCATTATAGAGAAGAAGTTCGGGATGAGCAAAATGTGACCTACTCTTTAACCGACCCATAGAGAGCCTCTATCCGCTTGAGGAGGGATCCTAGCTATGGACTCCTCAAGTGTGTTTCTTGGTGAGAAGAGGATCGGCTCAGTCTTTGCCAAGACGTTAAACTAGGCACCTCACGGGAGGTACCCCGGTTTGTGAGTTTTCTATCCATGCACAAGGAACTTTCATATATGTGTAGCATGCAAATTGTGAACTTGTCGTGTGGCTTGGTGTTTGGGATGTTCTAAATGCATGCCTAGGTGTGTGTGACGTGATATAAAGCTTGCATGAATTTTCTTGATGATGGTGGCATTCTAAGTGTGGAGTGTTGATCCTAGCTTGTTTGTTTTGAAGATCGTATGTTTATGTGCTAGTGATTGCATAGAAGAGCGTGCCTTGAATATATGTGATATTTTGAGCGGTACTAATTCTTGATTATGAGTAAAAATTCTGAGTGTGGAGTTGGGATTCGACGAGAAGTGGAAAATATTTTTTGCAGGAGTTGGGGTCCAGTCGATCGACTGGGAGGCAAGCAATATACCAGTCGATCGACTGAATGATGTTTCAGGAACCCTTACTTTTCATGTTTCCGCAGTCGATCGACTGGGACCCCAGTCGATCGACTGAGGTTTTCTTATCCAAATACATCTTTTCCCATTTGAACTTCATTTCACTCGCTTGCCCTCACCTCCCAATCGATCGATTCCGACCTCCACCCTCAGCCGAATCTCAGCCCCAGCCTTCCGCTCGACTCGCCATCAACTCGCCGTCCATCCGCCGCCCGTCCGCCGCCCAGCTAGCGCCCTGCCAGCCGCCCTCATCCACATCTCCGATTTCCGATCGAAATCCGAGCTCCGGCCGATCTCCTCCGTCCGACCACCCCAGCATCCGTTCGACCTCCCAAACTACTCCCCATCAGTCCGCCTATCATCCCCTAGCATCAATTCAACCTCCCAAAGCCCACCAGAAAACCCCCGATTTCGCCCTAAACCCGTCCGATTTTCTCCTCCCAGTCGATCGACTGAGCCACAAGCCTCATCCCAGTCGATCGACTCAATCAAAGTTCAGTGCAGTTTTGAGTTTTTGCTCAGTTTTTGCTCAGTTTTGCATCATGCCTCGTGCCCGCGCCTCCTCCAGTGCCAAAGACAAGGGCAAGGGAATTGCTCACGAGCCCTCGCTCGATGAGCAAATCGATGACTTTACCCTCGAGGACGAGGATGATAGACCTCTTGTTCCCCACAAGAGAAGAGCATTGAGGGCTTCACTAGCCGACCATGTATCGGGCTCGGATGAAGAGGGTGCAGCGGTGCCGGTTTCCCCAGCGCCTCCAAAGAAGAAAAAACCTCAACCGAGGAAACCGGCACCGAAGAGGAAAGCGCCAGTGCCTCCAGCCCCTCGAGCTCCTTCACCGCCAGTGCCCAGAGAGCCCTCCCCTGCTGCAGCCCCTCCACCCACGGCGATTGTTCTGGCTGAGCCTCGCGAGGGACCTTATGAGGGGCCGATGCCCATACCGGTCCCGTACCCATTCTCGGCCCCTTTGGTATTCAGGGACGAGAAGCACCGGACTCATCATGCTACCATCACTTCAAAGAAGAAGACGGCCATCCCGACTCTTTACTTGGACATGGGATTGCTTCGTGGCATCGACGAAGCAGTCACAGACGAGGTACATTCTCGCCTCACTGAGCATGGTTTGTCTTTTCTTTTCATGGATGATCCGGGGACCTACCAGAGGGTAGTCGATGAGTTTACTTGCTCGTTCGAGTGGGTGAAGTACAAGGAGGGCGAGGAGGTTGTTGAGTACTGGGAGTTTGTTTTGGGGGGGCGGGAATTCAAGATTAGGGAGAGTTTGATCCGGGAGTGGTTTGGATTCCCACGCCCTGCAGCGTCGCCCCGGAAATTCACCGAGCATGACCAGTCCCGATTTTGGAAGAGGATTTCCGGGAGGAATGAGTGGTTTATTTCATCGTATAACTCTTCGGCCATTACTGATCCGGTCTGGAAGATTATACACCACGTCATAGCGATTGGGATTAATACGAGGACGGCGAGAGCTAGGTCGGTTACCCTCCCGGATATGGACCTCATGCTTGCTATGGAGCACGGGCAGCCTGTTGATTGGCTAGCCAGTCTTGCCGATCGGTTCAGGACTGTGGTGAAGCCTGTCACGAGGAACCGAGGCATGGGAGGCGGCTCCTTGATCACACTGATAGCCCAAAGGTGCAACTTCACCTTTGGCCACGAGGGTTCTCCGGCCCCTATCAGGAGCTTGCTTGACTTGACTCTGATGAAGAACATGCACATCGTCAAGCGGGATGGGAGGACTTGGGACAGTGACCCGACGCCTCATCAGGAGGGGCTTGTGGCTGCTGCCGCTACGAAGCGGATGATGTTCAAGCAGCAGAACCCCCTCTATTGCCTTGCCCACCTCACTCCCTCACCCCCTGGCTCGCCTCCTCCTCCCCCTCACGCAGATGAGGAGCCCCCTCCCGCAGATGAGGAGCTTCCTCCCGCAGATGAGGAGCTTCCTCCCGCAGATGAGGAGCTTCCCCCAGTGGAGCCCGCTGCCGAGATTCCCCCTCATGTCGCCGATGATTCAGCTGAGTGGCGACAGAGGATCACCTCTGATGTTGCTGACTTGCGGGCAGGTATGACACGCCTTGAGGACTTTGTCCGAGAGTCTGATACGAGAGCTCGCCGGGAGTGGGAGTGGCTCAGATCTACAGTCCAGTCCTTCATCAGTGGCCCCAGCGCTCCTCTCATCCCTTCTGCTGCCCCGGAGTTCTCTGCTCCTCGCGGCGCCTCCCCCTTGCCTGCCACACCAGCTTCTAGAGTAGGGGAGGCGGGCACACCACTCCCAGAGGGCACCATAGTACGAGAGAGTTCCATCAGAGCAGAGGGCTCACGATACACTGGTGCCACCATTGAGCGAGCGGATTCTGCTAGAGAGGAGGGAGTCGGAGATTCCACTAGAGACATCACTCGAGGAGGCGATGAGGCTACATCTTGAGCTTGTATTGCATATTGATCATACTTTTTGTCTATCATTTGATGCCTTCTTGCCTAGCTCATGTACTTGGATGATTAAGTCGCCGTTTGGCGCAATTTTGGATGATGTATGCCATTTTGTGTGATATACTCTTGACTTGTCTTTGGTTGTATGCTACATTTTCTATGATATTGACGGTGTTTACCATTTACGTTGTTCAATCCACAGGATATACATTTCCATATTATCATCATGCCCATATTCACCGTCTTTATCTACATATTGCAACCAATAGGCTATTTCTCACTCCAAAAGAGTTTTATCACCGGGTCTACAAACGAGGGGAGTTCCTATGCCTTTGCCTTTATTTTATCATTCTTTGCGCTTAGGGACTAAGCTTGAATTAAGTGTGGAGTGGTTTGATGCGCATAGTTCACATGATTGCATGCTATACATATCATTTCTAGATGGACACTTGCACTCTTGCACATTGCCCCAACATGAGAGTGTTTTAACCACAAAGGCTTATGATTTTCAACTCTAAATCCCTATAAATCACAACTAGCCTATTTGCCACATTTACCGACCTAGTCCTTTGAGCATGCATTCTTGAGAATCAATATCATGGCTATATCTTGTCTATCCAACTTTTTAAGTATTCTCATTGCAACACCTTTGATCAAGCTAGCAAACACTTTTAAAATATCATCGTGAAAAACTTAGACCTCTTGAATGCTCTTTGGTGACTTGAGTGCTCTAACATAGTGCTTTGTTCATGATTGATTCCCGCACATTCCATACACTTTTTGAACATATTGTCAAGTTTTAAGTGCGGAGTCAAAAGAGGGCGAAAAATAGGCCCCATTTAAATAAAAAAAAAAAAAAAATTGTTTGCGGTCAAAGAGGGCAAAGCCCCGACTAAAAACTCTCTCAATGATCATGAGAAGTTTTGCTCCAAATATACAAATGCCGGGGGTTAGGGAGGTAAGTCCCCCCTCGAAAGCATTTGTAGGCCAAAGGCCGTTTCAAAAAGAAATAAGAAGCACTTAAAACTTGACTATATGTTTTTCCCTCCATTCTTCGTTTGTGCGGGATTCATTCATTTACAATGTGTGCTTGTTAAAACGACTCTTGGACGACCCATGTGCCTTGCATGGGAGCTATCATTTGGGCTATGCTTGTTTATTGAGAAACTCTAGTGTCGAACTCCACTTCCCTTATGGATTACGGCTTGAGCGCCTAAAACTTGGGAATGAGTTCCTAGTCGCGAGCCCTTGGACTAGCCCTAGCTAGCATAGGTGAGCGGTTGACGCTCTATTGTGCAAACTATAAGCCTTGCCTCGATAGTGTTGCCTTGATAATGAGTAGAACTTGGGATGAGACATTTTATAGCCCTAGTGTTGATAATCTTGAATGCATGTCCTCAAAGGTACTCAAAAGGTTGAGAAAGTTCTTTTTATGATATTGTGGCGCTAGTCTAGCTTGGGGTGAGGGATTGGTCTTGAATAATCATAGCCTTGGTTGAGCACTCTTGCATTCACTCTTATGGGACATGTGCACCTTTGGGATTTGTGAGTATTCCCTTTTCTGAAAACTCTCACGAGACTATAACTCGTCCACTAGGGTAGCCTAGGGGTTTAAAGGCTTAATGCATACGCTAAATGCATTCGTAACGCCTACGAAAAGGAGCTAGGTAGGTTGCACATACTTGTCATTTACCTTTCAATAACATGTTTAGAAATGGAGATCGAGACCTTGTGAGATCTAGTGAGGCAAATGCACGAAAAACATAGCACCACTAGCATATCGACATTTGCACTTCCTTGGCATATTTGCATACTTTGTTCGGGACGAGCAAAGCTTAAGTGTGGAGTGTTGATGAGTCGAGCCTTCAACTCATTAATGCCCATTTTCACTATAGCTTTAGTTCGTTTCCGACGATTATTTGATGTCATTTGATCCCCTTCTCATGCGTTTCAGGTGCAAACCAAGATGACTCAGTGCCAATAGCCCATAGAAGAAACCTCGGAGAAAATCGGAGTCAAGAGCAAAAGTTGGCAGGATTTGGCCTCCAGTCGATCGACTGGGAAGCTCCCCTGCTCCAGTCGATCGACTTAATGGGCTCTCAGGAGGGTCTGCAAATCAAGATACTCCAGTCGATCGATTGGGCCCTCCAATCGATCGACTGGCGAATTCTCCAGCTGAGCGTGCAAGCCACGTGCCTTCAGTCGATCGATTGGGACTCCAGTCGATCGACTTAATGGAGTCTCAGGAGGGCCTGTTTTCTGCAAATCTCCAGTCGATCGACTGGGAGGCTACCCTGTCTCAGTCGATCGACTGAGAATCCGCTTCCCAAACGTTGTATCTCCCTCCAGTCGATCGACTGGGACAACAGCCCACAGCCAGTCGATCGACTGGACCTGCTACAGTACCCGAAATTTCCCGAGGCTATAAATAGAAAGAGGGAAGTTTGACCTATTATCTGGGATTTTTCTGGAGAAAAGACAAAAGAAAGTGAGCCAAATCAAGGGTTTGAACATCATCTAATCAAGGAGGATTGAAGATCAAGGGAGTTTATTAGGATCATCAATCCTACTCTTTCCCTCTTCCTTTCTCTTAGATTTTTGCTAAAAACCCACACATCATGTTGTCTTATATGATGTGTGAGTAGTCCCCCTTGTGTTTTGAGGGTTCTATGAACCTCCTTGGTACTCAATGATCATTGTATACACATTTGAATGGATCTATTGAAGTTGATTTCATTTTACTATGCTCTTCATGTTAGACATGTCTCTAAGTGTTTGATAAAATGCCCAAGTGACATGTTTATGTTAGAACTATGATCTAAGTATTGAAAGAGCTTAGTGATGGTTTGGATGTAGTAAAATTGAACTTAACCAACATTTATGAGAGTAAATGCATGGTGAGAGGTGAACTAGAATTTTATGCATGTGGCATTTATGAGAGTAAATGCTATATAGTGGATCAATACTCTTTAATTAGTGAGATCCTAGCTAAGATGGCTTGACTAGGATTAAACATGCATGGTTTGTTCGATTCTAGTCTAAGCTAGGTTTGAAACCTATCAACTCATAATTAATTAAACTCTTGTATGCATGATCATTGGGAAATTGCCAAGGAGGGGATTAATCCCTCGAAACTCGCTTTTAATTGAATTTAATCCCCTAAAAACCATTTCATTCTTGTTTTGAATCATTGATAACTCAACCACACTTGAATTTTAGGAATTAGCCGAGTAAGAAAATTTGATAGAACTAGCGTGTAATCCGTTTGCTCCCTTGGGTTCGACACCGGTCTTACCGGTTGAATTACAAATTATTTTTGACTAATTGCATTGCTAAAATACTATAACGTCAATAACCGTCTTAGAGGCGAAGCCCAGACTCCTTTATACAGAAGTTGTGACAAAACCGTTCTTCAAACTATTATGAGGGCAATGCAAATGAAAATAAAGAATCGAATGTCAGACAAGAGTTTTAATAAACTTCTACAGATCACTAGAGAATTTGTTCTTCCTGATAACAACTACCTGAGTTCTTATAAAGATGTGAAAAGGTTTTGAAGAATATGGGGGGTATTACAAGGATCTTCTTAGCTGCCCCATGTGCGGCGAGGGAAGATACGCGCAACGTGGAAGTAGAAGTAGGGTTCCTAAGAAGACGGTTAAGTACTTCTCTTTGACACCAAGATTGCAGCGCCTCTATATATCACCACATATTGCAGGCCAAGTGCGATGGCACTCTGAATGAATGGTTACTAACCCGGGTTACACTAGACATCCCGCCGATGGTGAATATTGGTAAACATTTGACAAGGAATTTCTAGAGTTTGGAAATGTGGTCAAGAATGTCCGTGGATTAGCAAATGACGGTTTTAATCTCTTTTGAGCTTCTGGCCTCTTTCATAGCGCTTGGTCTATTGTTCTTATTCCTTACAATTTGCCACCCCATATATATATATGAAAACAAAGTTGAACACTATGTATGTTCATATCGGGACCCAAGTCTCCCGAAAATGCTTTAATGCTTTTATAAGGCGTCTTATTGATGAGTTGAAGATGTTATGGGAAGAGGGAGTTTCTAATTTTGACTCACATGATGGCTCATCATTCATTATGAAAGCGGCAGTGATATGGACTATCAGTGACTTTCGAGGTCTAGGCCTTTATATTACAAGCCGTTAAACATATATTACAGTTCATAAAATATGTTTAAAGGTCATTAACATGGGTTACAGAAATATAGTTTGTAGAACTATATATATATGGTCATTATGCATTGATCATTGATTATGGCAACATAGTTCGTAGAATTATATATATATAGAGGAGGAGGAGCGTTCAAATGAGGCAAGGCAAATAAGAATGAGGCAACGTGAGGCACGATCTCATCCATCCATCAACCTTGACTCAACCGAGTGCTCCCCTATAGAGGAGCGCTCAAATGTTACCCCCCTCTTAGAGTGTTATCCCTCTTATAATGTTATCTCGATTCTGATTGGTCCATCTCACCCAACTCATCCACTCAAATTGAGCCACGTGTCCCACTCACACAAGCACATGGAACTCACATGTCCAATGGGCCCCGTGCTTTTGAGGTTGCGCAATCAGAACGTGCCACGTGTCCCACTCAACCAATCACATTCAAGATAACACATAACACTCTAAGAGGTGGTAACATTTGAGCGCGCCCTCCGCTGTTACCCCTCCTTAGGCTCTTACCTCTTACCCTAATCTCATCCTACGGATGAGATTCATCCAAGCATCCAGGAGCCGCACCTCACAAAGCACGGGGCCCATTGGACATGGTGAGCGGAGGTGTATGGTAGTGGGAGAGGTGGCGGAATCTGATTGGTTGGATGAAACTCATCAACCAATCAGAATCGAGATAATAGGTAACACTCTAAGAGAGGGGTAACATTTGAGCGCTCCTCTATATATATATATAATAAATATATATAGATAGGGGAGCACTCGGTTGAGGCATGGTTGGTAGAATGAGGCTGTAAGGCATGATCTTGGCCATTGATGATATTGATCTAATGGTTGAGATTTAAAGATGTGGTAGTGGGATTTTACTATTTGCTTTTTGCTTTTTACTGTTGGTAGTGGGTTTACTATTTGCCACGTGGCGCGCCCACAAAGCACGGGGGGTTAGATGTGTGGTTGAGATCGTGCCTCACAGTCTCATTCTAATTTGAGTGCCTCATTTGAACGCTCCTCTATATAGATATATATATATATATAGAGGTAGAGGAGCGTTCAAATGAGGCACTCAAATTAGAATGAGACTGTGAGGCACGATCTCAACCACACATCTAACCCCCGTGCTTTGTGGGCGCGCCACGTGGCAAATAGTAAACCCACTACCAACAGTAAAAAGCAAAAAGCAAATAGTAAAATCCCACTACCACATCTTTAAATCTCAACCATTAGATCAATATCATCAATGGCCAAGATCATGCCTTACAGCCTCATTCTACCAACCATGCCTCAACCGAGTGCTCCCCGATAGAGGTATATATATATATATATATATATATATATATATATATATATATATAGGGGGGCGTTCAATTGAGGACACCTCTTATGGTGAGGACGTGGGGACAAATCTAAAACCATTAGATCAAATGATCCAAAGGTGCATAATGAGTCAAAAAGTGCTTTTTTGGAGTTATGCACTTTTGTCTTTTAGGTAAAAGACAAAAGTGCATAATGACAAACAACTTTAACTTTTTGGATCAATTATGCACCTTTGGATCATTTGATCAAATGGTCCAGATTTGTCCCTACGTCCTTACCAAATTTGGGTGTCCTCATTTGAACACTCCTATATATATATAGAGGAGTGTTCAAATGAGGACACCC
Source organism: Rhodiola chrysanthemifolia (assembly GCA_033675395.1). NCBI lineage: Eukaryota > Viridiplantae > Streptophyta > Magnoliopsida > Saxifragales > Crassulaceae > Rhodiola > Rhodiola chrysanthemifolia. The sequence goes on from CM066207.1 coordinate 16,696,695, forward strand.
AAATTTGGTAAGGACGTAGGGACAAATCTCATCCATTAGATCATCATCCATCTAACCCCCCGTGCTTTGTGGGCGCGCCACGTGTCCAAGTTCCCAAAATCCAATAAAGCAAATAGTAAAACCCACTACCAAAAAGCAAATAGTAAAACCCACTACCACATGTGACACGTGGCAGCTTGTGGATCATTGGATGAACCTCATCCAATGGCCAAGATTAGTCCCTACACCCTCACCATAAGACATGTCCTCAATTGAACGCCCCTATATATATATATATATATATATATATATATATATATATATTATTTGTTATATCCATTTTTTCATTCACAACTCTTTTGTGCATAATTTAAAACTTGTGTGATTATGCCGAAGAGGAGCTTCTCCGTGCACTATGAAAGGCAGCCAAAATTTTGATATTTCAAAGGAAGAATACGACTAGGCTTTAAAGAAGGTCTCTCAACAACACCTACACCATATAAAGATAAAAAATAGTGCATAATACAATCAAGGAGAAGCTGGTCTTTATTGACGAGAATCTGCCAAATATTGTGACATGTAGATTTTAGCGTGTGCGTTGACACACGTATTTTTTAACCATTTATAGTTGTCAAGTTATAAGTTTTAGGGGTTAGGTTGAAGTCAAAAATAATTTATAAACCTTGTTAAGCCAAGAGTCGATCCAAGGAACAGAAGTGTGTGTATACTAGCTAACAAGTGACCTATTCAGCTATCCCGGTTAATAAGAGATAATATGATGTAACTACTTTCCTAAAATTAAATGCAGAAATTTAAAGAGGTTGATTTGATCAAAGAAAGAATCACACGATCAAACTTCATCCATGCTAACCCCACAAATCATGCAACACGCAAGTCAAACATGCTATCGAGTATGGAAATAAACCAAAAAAACATTAGACAAGTCGTCCATCCACTGATCATTTCTAAATTAACCTAGATCGTTAAATACCACCCACGGATTATCAACGTTTTCGATTATTAAGTCTGGAGTTTTTCAGATGATAAACATCAACTTTCCAATTAATTCATGTACTGCCAGCGTAGCTACCATGACCTAATATCAATTTCATGCAATCGGGTTAATTACCACGGACCCATCCATCTTTTTGGTTATTAACCTAGATTTGTTTTAGAATGCGAACATCCCATTATATGTAAAACCTTCAAGAACGATAAAATTAAGCACAATAAAATTGAATACTCGAATGGCAATAATGAAAAGTGTTTCTATTTATCACATGAAGAGTTTGGTACAACATGGGATCCGTAGGATCCAAGAACAAAAGAGACTACCCACTACTCATGGTAAGGAAACCAAAATGTAATGTACTTTCAGAGATCAAGGACAAGGAAGACGTGTTTGCGAGTTGGCTCATTGAACCTTCGATCTCTTCAGATGTTCTTCTTAGTCATCTTCTATAGGCTAGGTTTGAAACTCTCTGTAATCTAATCCCTATTGATCCGGCTCGAATTTCCTAATTTTTGTTCTGATTTTTAGAAAGTCACGTGACACCCGTGACAAACGGATGTGTCACCTGCCTCACGGGCCTTGCTAAATTTTAGCGTTCTACCTACTTTAGACCGTGACGCACGTGGCGCATAGCTACGTCACGGGGGCTTTGTCTGGAGGTCCTCCTGAGCTGGCCACGTGACTCCCTAGGCATTATGGGACGTCACGGGGTCTTCGAAATCCATGGTCCGGGGGTCTGCCCGTGACGGGCATGCTTGCCATTTTTCATCTTTTGTCTATTCGAGCATCGATCGAACCTATGAGTGAATCATACATGAAATATTTGGAAAAACCGTCAAATAACGCTAAAATGTCCGGATAATCGAACTACTCCATCATCAAATGGCAAGAGTCAAGAATTTGACCGATTATGTGTCAAAAACAATTTTTAAACGGGTAAGTACTTGATCGTCCAAGGGAGCAATTTTAAAATGATATGCACTATTCAGTTTGCTTTGATTTGTCTACATTATATCAAAAGTTTGGTTTGAAAGATTAATGATAACTAAGTGAACTAATTCTTAAAACTGGAGTTCAATCGATTAAGAAAGCACTTCCTAAGGGTTCTACTTCCCCCTTCATAATGCATATAACTCATGTTATGCCTAGTTCTTAAAGAGAATATAAACTAGATGGTTAGACTTACGTTTATGGATCTGTCAAGTAGGTTTCACCCCTTGGTTACTTCCCCGATCTTGAGGTAGAAACACCTTGCTTATGAGCCTCAATTGCTCGATATGTTGACTCACATCCCACTTGTATCCTTCTGCTATCAACCCTTCTTGATTATCCGAGCCTTACAAGCGGGTAAAAACTAACCTATCTCAATGTATAACAGGTCAACCTAATGAACACCCGCCATACAAGGGTGCTATCACTTCTTTTCAAAGATAGATTCTCAGCGTCATCCTCTTAGTTACGTTGCTCAGAATCCATTCCCAAGCGTTTTATAAGTTTTTTCAAATATCTAATATACGTAACGTAGTACGTTCATTCGATGCAAGTGAAACATGCACAACCATTAAGGGCGTTATTCCAATCAATATATTCTAGTAAGAGCGAGTTATATACATCAAAGGGGTCAATAGGACCCCAGGAAGCCAAAAGAACTACTCAATGTTCATATCCAAAAGGAAATACAATGAAGTTTTTATCAAAGCGATGGAAACAACACACGGAGATCATGAGCGTATTGACTGAATTTTTCCTTCTATCCTTGTTAGCTTCCACTGCATGGATGATGTTCATCGTGTATTAAAACCCTTCTTTCCTCTGTACTGAAACCGCGGCGGAAATCCAACGTCCTTTCTTCTAAAGTCGGGCCCTGTATTTATACTGTAGGGTTAAGGTGGCAGGGGTCGCTCAAAGCTGTTAGGTTGTGCGCATTTCGGGCATCTCGAGTAATTTTGTACTTTGGAGGTTGGATGCAGTCGTGGGAGTTACGAGTGGTCCGAAAATTATGTCCTACACATTGATGCGTAGCTGACTCAATTCTCTACAACTCTCTAGTTCACACCGAGAGCAGCCGAGGTCATTTGGAAGGTCGAATCGAGAGTCGAAGTCAGAACTGATGCTTAGGAAGAGGAAAACCAAGCAGTGTGCATCGCGCCCATTGTAGCGCATTGCTAATGTCAATGCCGGGCGTGGTGATGTCAGCTGACAGCAGAGATGACGTCAGTAAATTCGAGATTTGGAAATTGGGCTTAACCTATATTTGGAACCCTATCTGTATATATATTTGGTTCTATTCTGATTTCCAGTCATTCGATATTCAATCAATTATTCAAAGACGGCTCTGGAGAAGACGAAGAACGAAGCTTTCGACGAGAGAAGAGATTTTTTCTACTTTCATCATTCATAGATATTTTTGTGTTTTTACTTCCATGGATATGAGTAGCTAAACTTTTATTTCAGTTTAGGGTTGAATCTGATGACATTTATTTTGAAACTCTTTACTTAATGCTTCTTTCTCGTTTTACTAGTTCTTGATCTCTATCGTACGAATTGATTTGTTAGGCTAAGTGGAAATTTTGCCGTAAAGCTTAGCTTAACAACCAATTATTACCATTAACTCTTGTTGGATACTTTGTTCTAAAGACACGTAGTAACACCTAAGTTCAATATTACCGTACATTTGCCGGAATATCGAGCTTAGGAAAACTAGAAGTCTATTACCTTTGCCGGAATATATTGTGGTGTATCACCTTTGCCGGGATACTTTGGGTTATTACTTTGCCGGAATAACCACACTTAGAAACTTGAAGTATGATTATTAGTTGTCAATGATGAACATGTCACAAGTGAAAACCCTTGGCTGAGTATTCTCTCTGGTAAGAAAACCATTTTTGAAGACTTTTGTGCACTCAAAATCACTAACAACCCCCTCTTTTATTGTTTACATAATTAAGCTTCAACAACCAGCTCTCCTGGGTTCGACCCTGCTTTTGCTACACTAGTTTCTGGAAGGAAAATAATAAATTAAATTTAATGCGTCAGACGACGCCCGTCAGGCAACAGGGATATGACGAAACGAATCAAAACTTCCAATAAAAGTAGATGTAGTTAAGTCAGAGAATTAAACTTATCAATCTGGTCCAAAATCAAACAGCACAAGTTGGAGAAGTAAAGTAATGATTGTTTATAATTCTCCAACATTCAAATTGAATATACCAGGAGTAGGTGATGACCCCATAGCTTCAAAAGACAATTTTATCGCCCCTATAAATGAAAAGATAATCCGACCATCACCGATTCTGAAAAGTGTCACTAATATTGGAACCTTTTGGTTTTGATGATTACAAACACTTAGCTGATATGTTGCCTAAATGTGCAGAAATCCATGAACAGATCTACTCAAATCCATGAAGATTATGTGCGCCCAACTTGGAAATATTCTGCAGATATGATCGAAGATTCAAGAACAATATCACGTGTATGTCATTGAAGATAAGATTGGAAATCAAGAATATACAAAGAAGATATAAGTGAATCAAGGATAATATTCTGCAGACCAGATTTGGAAAGTTCGACTTAATGAAGAAACTGATTTAGGAAAGATTGCGAATGGAATCTTGACTAATAAGGAAATTATCTATCAAGTTTCGAAAGTCGGATTGGGCCGGATCGCTGGGCTCGGATTACGAGATCCTCTAAAATCCTATATAAGGCATTAGGTTTGCCCAAGATCAGCTCGGCAGTTCTGGGAGATTCAAGCGCCTGCATTCGGAGAGCAACACTGCTGGGATTGCACGCACGAAGGTTCGAGGTTCGCATCAAATTATTTGAGTCGGGTTGAGTAGAGGTCATCAAATAGTGTCTACAGAAAAGACCTAGTTTGTAAACCCTAAAAGCATATCTGAATAAGAAATGATCTGATTAGAAAATTCTTTCGGAGAAATCTGAGAGGTAGTGGTTTTACCCTGTCACTGTTGTGATAAGGTTTCCACTATAAATTCGTGTGCAATGACTTTCCTACATAATTATATTTCCGCTGCTATCTGACCATCTGACGGAAAAGCACTTCGTGACTTACCGTCTGACGGAAGGCTAACACTTACGATCCAACACGTGGTATCAGAGCAAGGACTCTAGATTTTGTTTAGTTAGCCTTGCAGGAAAATCATGTCAGGAATCAACGACTCGTTCTGGAAGCCACCTTTGCTGAAGCTCGGACAATTTGACTGGTGGAAAGATCAGTTTGAGGCTCATGTCTTCTCGCTGGATGGACAACTTTGGAGGATATTCGAGACAGGTCCATTACCCATCTTTGACAAAACAGATCCCGACTTTCCAGTAAAGAAAGCCAAGGATGACTACACCGACGAGGACTATAAATGTCTTGAAAAGAATGCCAGAGCGAAGAAGATTCTCTACATGGCCCTTTCTCCCGGAAATCAAATCAAGGTGGCAATGTATAAAACTGCCAAAGATATGTATGATGGACTTGTGAGACTGTATGGTGGAAACAAAGACATCAAAAGAAACAGGATTCTAGCTGCCATAAAAGACTATGAGACTGTTATGCAGATGAAAGATGAATCCCTGGACGATTTCTACACCAGGTTCCAAGTCATAGTTGGACAGCTGGAATACCTGAATGAGACGCTTTCTGAATGGAAAATCACACACCAGTTCATGCAAGCCTTGAATTCGAAATGGGACCACGTAACGCTAGCACTGCAGGCTCAAAAGGGCATTAAAGACACTACACTGGAAGAGCTGGTAGCAAACCTTCAGAATCAAGCAAGAATCGTGGAAAGGAAGATGGCCAGGAGACAGACTGATAAGTCCCAGGCCATTGCACTGAAAGTAGAAAAAGCTATCGATCTTGCACAAGCAAATAAGTCACCTAAGAAGGAGGACGATGAAATAGCCTTATTAACAAGAGCCCTCACAAGGGCCAATTTCGGCAAAGGACAAAACTTCAGAGCAGGAGGAAGCCGTGGTAACTCCTCCAAAGGAAACAAAGGTGCTACGTCAAGTGAAAACGGGAGGAACCCAGGAGAAAAAGAAGACAGAACCTGTTACCACTGCCAAAAGAAGGGGCATCTATCTAAAGACTGCTATAGCAAAAAGAAAGGAGAGGCACCTGCCCTAAAGCTAGCTCAAGCAATGTTTGCTGCATGGGGAGACTCGGATGAGGATAGTGACGATGGAAAGCGTTCAAAGGAGGCTTGCCTAATGGCTCATTCCACAGCTAGTGAGGTAATGGATACTAACTCCTTTATTGATAAAGTCTTCTCCGAATCTGATCTTGCGGAAACAATAGCCAAGGTCTTAGCCAAGAACCGAGATCTGGAGGACAGACTGGCAGAAATGCAACAGGACCATCACGATGACATAGAAGAGAACCGCCTCTGGTCAACCAAAGCCATGTGTCTTTAGAAAGAGATGGCAGAGAATGTTTGTAGGTGTCGTACCTGTAAAGGAAGAGAGAGGCAGATCAGCGAGCTAAATGATGAACTGAGATGTATGACGATCGAAAACACTGAGTTAGTTGACTTCAAAACAAAGGCTGAAGAGTTGAACGAGGAGCTGATCAATCTCAGACAAAACAATCAGGAACTCCTTCAGACCGTGGAAAACCTCAGGCGCGAGGAGGTTCTAAGGAAAGAAGAATGGCTTCGCGAGCTGGAAGCTAAGAGGGCTGAAGAAGAAAAGAAGGATTACAAGAGGAGGTTTGTTAGACCTGGACTTGGCTATGAAGAAGAAAATGCAGCAAAGGTGAAGGCCGCCAAAGGAAAAGAGGTAATGATAAAACCAGATGAAAGCTCACGACAGAAAAGAAGGCCTCAGGCTACGAGGCAGACAAGGAGGGAAGCCAGTTCACTGGAGGAACACCACCTCTATGACGCTGACTCAGTTCCGTACAAGGCTAGGAAAGCCTATGAAATATGGCAAAAGTAGAATCTGAGTCGTAAACCTCCAACAATTGATTTCCAGGCAAGAAAGATCAAGAGTTCCGTTCCACCAGGCAGGAGCAAGTATGTTGGTCTCCCAAGCCACAAAATATGATGGCATTGTGGACACTCTGGGCACTACAGACCTGAATGTCCACGACTGAGGGAAGCATACGAAAGGAACCAAAATTGGGTGTCCACCCAAGACCACTATCCAGAAGCCGGTCATCCGAAGGAGGTCAATACATACAGGAAGTAAGGCAGAGCTACTCACTTCCGCCCCCACTATGACCCAGCCGCCTATGGCAGATCGAGGAATACACCTAGGCGAAAGATTGACTTGACTAACCATGATGCATTTTTTCCATCTTATTCAGTTCCTGTTGCTAAATCTACTCCTAAACCTAGTAAGCCCAAGCTTGTCTGGGTTCGTAAAAACTGATCGTTTTCTTACAGAAAGGAGTGAGGTCCCGTCCCTGGTACTTAGATAGTGGCTGCTCAAGACATATGACAGGGAATCCAGAATGGTTGGACTCGCTCCATAAACACTCCGGAGATAGCATAATCTTCGGAAATAAAAGCTCAGGAAACGTGATAGGAATAGGAGAGGTAAGGATTTCGGATACCATCCGAATTAGGCAGGTAAGTCTAGTTGAAAACTTGAGATATAACCTGCTAAGTATGTCTCAATTGTGTCAATATGGTAAAAATCAAGTCATATTCAATTCAAATGATTGTCTTGTGAGATGTAATAAGACATTGAAGATAGTTCTGAGAGGAATCCGCGTGAACGAAATGTACACCGTCGATCCAGATTTCATCCCTGAAGCAGAACTGTGCCTAGCAAGTGTAGCAGAAGATTCCTTCTTATGGTACAGGAGGTATGGGCATGCAAGTATGAGGCTACTTCACAAACTCCATCAGAAGGAATTAGTAGTTGGCTTACCCAAGGTGGAAAGCGCATTTGTTCAGGTATGCAGTGCCTGTGTCACGGGAAAGCAAGCATGGACATCATTCCCATCTAAGCAAACCGTGAGCACCTCTGCACCACTGGACATGGTCCACATGGATCTGTGCGGTCCAGTCAATGTCATCAGCCGTGGAGGAAACAGGTACATTCTGGTCATAGTCGATGACTATTCCAGGTATACATGGACTATCTTCTTAGTTACTAAAGGTCAAACATATAGTGAATTTGAAGCATGGCTAAATTTAATGGAAAATAAGTTAGATCGAAAATTGACTTCTATCCGTACTGATAACGGAACTGAGTTCCAGAATGCGCAGTTTCTCTCGTTGTGCAGGAACAAAGGTATTGATCACAACTTTTCCGCCTCACGGACACCACAGCAGAACGGTGTTATGGAACGAAAGAACAGAACCTTAGAGGATATGTCACGGACGATGCTGATTGCTAGCGGAGTTCCAAAAAGCTTCTGGGCAGAAGCAGTGCATGCTGCTGGTTACATCTTAAATAGAGCATCGCTTCGATCCATGATAGGGAAAACTTCATATGAACTATTACGTGGAAGAAAACCTAATATTTCTCATCTGAAGGTATTTGGTTGCAGGTGTTTTGTCCACAATAATGGCAAGGAGAACCTGGGAAAGTTTGATGCACGGAGTGACGACGGAGTGTTCGTCGGATACTCAAGTCATAGCAAAGCCTTCAAAGTTTACAACTTAAGGCTAGAGCAAGTTGAGGAAAGCGTGCATTTGAGATTCGATGAAACGGTGATGGCTGGTCACCTGATAAAAGACTCCTCAACTACTGCCATGCTAGATGCTGGAGAGCTCCAGTTCGCGGACAGAACAGATCCTGACTGGGACCCACCACCAGCACCTAATGCGGACTCTCCTCATATGAATGTCCAGCATGTAGACGAAGCACCACCAGATGGACAAGTCCATGATGACCTTGCGGTGGAAGTCAACGATGAGATCCCTGGTGGGGAAGAAACGGCTGGTGATCCTACCCCTGCTAACCCTGAGGGGGAACTCAGAACCACAAGTCGTGGACGAGTGGTTCAGCCACCAGCTAGACTGAGGGACTACCAGTGCTACACCTCTCAGGAACAGGTAGACCTTGATAGTTTATGTCACTTTTGTGGCTTTGCCTCCTTTGTCTCTCTTGTGGAACCAAAAACCGTAGCTGAAGCGCTTAAAGACCCAGAATGGGTCAATGCCATGCAAGAGGAGCTGCACCAGTTCGAGAGGAACAAGGTATGGCGTCTGGTTCCTAGGCCGAAGGATAAGAACGTGATAGGAGCGAAATGGGTCTTTAGGAACAAGATGGAGGATAAGGGAATCGTAGTAAGGAACAAAGCCCGTCTGGTGGTCAAGGGTTACAACCAGCAGGAAGGAATAGACTACGGCGAGACGTTTGCCCCAGTTGCAAGGTTAGAAGCAATCAGACTGCTAATCGCTTATTCAACCTACCATGGTTTTACTTTGCAACAGATGGACGTAAAGACAGCGTTCCTAAATGGAGTCTTGAAGGAAGAAGTGTATGTGAGCCCGACTCCAGGGTTCGAGGATAGAACTCTTCCTGATGATGTCTATGTCCTGGACAAGGCGATGTACGGGTAGAAACAAGCACCCCGCGCCTGGTACGAAAGACTGTCACAGTTTCTTCCGTCGCATGGATATGTTAGAGGAGAGGTGGACAAGACTCTTTTCCTTCTGAAGAAAAGGAATGACACTCTAGTGGTACAGGTATATGCCGATGACATTATTTTTGGTTCAACTAACCCTAGACTTGTCAAACAGTTCACAGATCTGATGTCAAGCGAATTCGAGATGAGTATGGTGGGAGAATTAAAGTATTTTCTTAGACTTCAAGTAGCACAAGAGGAGGATGGAACTCGGATCCATCAGCTGAAGTACGTGAAAGAAATCCTAAAGAAGTTTGGGATGGAGTCCGCAAAAACTAAGATCACAAATCAGCTCCCACGACAGTCACCTAACGAATCTTGTGGAGATAAGCACATCAAATTCAAGCTCCCAGAGGTTCCCATATTGAGTCTCATAGCAAGCGACACGCATACTTCTGTTGGATTGGATGATGGATGGGGTGTAGAATTTACGTGTAAAGAGCTAACAGTGTTAGACATTGTCAGTTTTATGGCATGTGGTTTGGCAAAAATCTGTGTAGTTGTTCAAGCTGTTGTTTAAGGAAGACTTCAAGACAGGCAGATACATCTGTCCTGGAACAAGTTGAAGCAGATGGAATGTTTCCTAATTCAAATTACGCAACATCGTCGACCGTTGAAGATCATGACGATTGCATATGGCAGGACAGAAGATGGAAGTTTCCTAATTCAGTTTAGGCAACTTATTCAACCAACGTAGCACAACTTAGACGCAGCAGATATTTCCTAGAACGGATTTGGCAAGTCGGTGCTAAGATGATATCAAAGAAGTCGGTTGAGAGATTAGGGAAGACTTGCGCTTGAAGATAACTTAGCAAAGAAGATAATCAAGGTTTCTTAAATAGAGTTGAATATATTTGCAGGAATATCTACAAGAAGATATGCGCAAGGTTTTAGGAAAGATTTCCTAATGAGATAAGCGGTTGAAGATAGGAAACCTAGTCGCTTTAGGGTTTCTATTGTCCTATATATAGAGGGCTGAGGCATTCACAATACTCAGCACTCACGGAGATATTATACACGCTCATACTCACTGAAGGGAGGAGGAGGCAAATGGCCGGTGAACAAATCGTCAATGATTACACACGGCGCTCGGATTCAGTCTGTTCTAGTGCTCGGCAGACTTACCGTAGAACAACCTTGAAGCTACACGCACTGGTGTTCTTTTGCGCATTCGGGAGAAGGCGCTGATTCTCGTGGAGGATCATTCTGGTGGAATCGGAGGCGAGGCTCAGATTTAGGGGGAGACCTAGTTAGCGATTGCCAGAGTGTCCGAGGCTCAGATTGTTTAAGAGGGATTCTGTAAACATAAAATCCTGTACTCGCAATACTCATTATTAGTGAATTGCTATCCACCGGGCTAAGGAGATAGCCCCCCAGACGTAGGCTCGTTAACGCCGAACTAGGTAACAACTTTGCGTGTCGTTATTTTCCGCACTGCATTTAATTTTTACATAAGTTGTTCTAGTACTTGTTCTGCACTCGACCAGAACAACATCTCACTACTAGGGGAAGATTTCAATTGGTATCAGAGCTAACACTCAACACATGGAGTGAGATCCAGAAGTTGTTGGTGATGGATTTAAGAGAAGGGTAGAACATCACTCGACCGCCGCTGCTGGAAGGAAACAAGTATGGATATTGGAGAGTGCGAATGAAGGCCTTCCTAAATCACAGGATGAATCAGTTTGGGAAGCGGTTGAAAACGGGTGGACACATCCAGTAGTTACCGAAGCTGGAAAAGTTAGTCTTCTTGCTAAAGAAAAATGGACCGAGATACATAAGAATGCTGAAGCCGCAAACTCCAAAGCAATGAATGCCATATTCTCAGGAGTTGTTGGAAATAATTTCAAGATGATTTCAACCTGTGAGATTGCAAAGAAAGCGTGGGACATACTACAAACAGCTCATGAAGGTACGACCAAGGTCAAAATATCTAGAATGGAGATGGTAACGTCAAAATTCAAAAATCTAAGAATGCAGAAGGACGAGACCATAGCTGACTTCAAGACAAGGGTGCTTGATATCTCTAATGAATTGTTTGCACTTGGAGAGCCCATGTCTAAAGAGACGCTGGTAAGAAAAGTGTTGAGGTCTCTACCAAAGCGGTATGCAATGAAGGCACTCGCAGTCAAGGAAGCACATAATGTGAAGACCATGAGACTAGATGAACTGATGGGATCCCTTCAGACTCATGAGATGGAGATGAATAACGAAGAACAACACATGAAGATTAAAAGTGTCGGTCTAAAAGCTGAAGTCTCTGTTGTTCAAGACAAGGCATGGGAGATGTCTGAACAACAGTATGCCTTGTATGCTAAGAACTTCCGAAAGTTTATGAGAAGGCAGTAAAATAACTGGATTGATCCAGGCCAGTCATCTAACTCGAGATTCCAGAAGGCTGGTAAATTTCAAAAGAGGAACCAATCTAGAGACTTCAACCATGACAACAAAGGCAAGGTAATCCAATGCATAGAATGTGAAGGTTATGGACACATTCAGGCTGAGTATATCAACACACGGAAGAAGAAAAATGCATATGCTGTCAGCTGGAGTGACAGTGAATCTGATCAGGAAGGTGAGACTTATAATTTTGTGGCGCTTGCGAGCTATGTCAACCAGGATGAAGCAAAGTCGAAGACATCTTCGGAGGATCAGACACATTATTCTAGTTGCAGTGATGATGAAGAAATAACAGATGAAGACTTTGCTAACAAGTACAAAGAGTTGTTCAAGGAATGGCTGAATGAAGTTGAGCGGAACAAAGCACACCGCAGCAACCTGGCAGAGTTGAAGGAAGAAAAGGAACAGTTATGGGAAGAAGTCGCTGTCCTTGTAGCTCAGAAGGTGGAACATCAACAGACAATCACTGACCTTCAAGCTCAGCTGATTAAAGCAAAAGAAGAATGAGCTGAACTTGTTGCACAGAAGGCTGAACTACTGGCAGTTGTGTCATCTCTGAAGATTCAGATTGAAAAGAGTCAAGGCGAACATCCAGGAATTATATATGATCTAAAAGGAAAGAATGCTGCTCTAAGTCGAGGAAAGGTAATCCTTCTCAATACTGTGGATGCCTTGAAATGTGAATTTGAAACAGATAAACTTGTTCATGCGGAGACACTTGAAGAGCTGAACAACCTGAAGAAGTCGGTTAAGATGCTTAATTCTGGAACTAAAGATCTAGACAACATACTGGAAGCTCAAAGGACAGGGGGCGGTCACTGAGGACTAGGATTCACTGGCGTATCTAGATTTGGAAAGACAACATTTGTGAAAGCTGAGCCACGGTCGCACACTGTTTCAGCAGAACATCTCCCACGAAGAAAAGCAACCTGGTGCCCCTCAAGGAGATAAGACAGACAAATGTGCTTTTACTGCAACTGAGTGGGACACATCAAACCAAGATGCCCGGAATTCCACAAGTTTCTCAGAAAAATAAATCAAGTGCCAAAGCCTCACATGAAGCAAGCTTGGAGAGTTAAACAAAAGGGTGAGGTCTGTTATGTTGCGCTCAGTTCAACCAGTCACTTGGAAAAAGATAGATGGTACTTTGACAGTGGTTGCTCTAGACAAATGACTGGCAATCCCGCGTTTCTGATCAAGGTAGAGAAGGTCAAAGGCAACTCAGTGACATTTGGAGATGGAGTAGAAGGCACAGTTCTCGGACGAAGAACTTTGAATGTTCCTGGCCTACCCAGATTGAAAGAAGTTCTTCTTGTCAAAGGCCTTCAGGCAAATCTAATCAGCATAAGCCAGTTGTGCTACGGAGAGCATCGTGTCCAGTTCACTCAGGACAAATGTGTTGTGCAGAACAACAAGAATGAACCAGTCCTCGCTGGAAGGAGAGCCTCGAACAACTATTATTTGCTGAACCTCGGTCGGCCCACTGCTGAAACAACATGCATGCTGAGCAAAACGGAAGATATAAAGACTCGAGGTAAACAAGTGAACCTTCGAGAATCGGCTGGGTTCACACGTCTTATGTCCACTATCAAGCTTAAGAATATCAAGATAGCTAGAAGAAAGCTCAAGTTCCGTTCTGATCGTGTGAAAAAGGTGACCAGAGCATGGTATGAACGTCTCAACCATGGCTATGATCGAGGGGGAGCTGACACGAAGAAGCAGTGTGTTGTCAAACACACAAGATCAGACGCTGGAAGTTGTTGCATCCAGATGTTGTGGATGAAGTCAATGCTGAAAGATTACAGAGTAGATCAAGATGTGATGAAGCAGCTGGCAGACATCTTCACCAAAGTCTTGGACAACCTACAGTTCGAGATGATCCTCTCTGGGTCTATGTAAGTTGTTCTAGAACAACTTGGTCAGCCGAAACCAGAACGAGATATGTTAAGGGCTGACGTGGAAGACAGGTAGAAGATTTCAAATACTGGTACGAGAAGAAACGATTGGTCTACCAAAGATATTCAAATATTTTTCAACGGCGTGAGGTGACGTGGCAGCATGTGGAGTTTCGAGAAAAATATTTGGCGTGCCAAATCAGTTTTGAGTTTAAAAAAAATCAAATTTACTTTCAAATCAGTTGCTCGTGGTTCCTTCTCTCCCAACGAAACCCTAGACAAAGCTTAACAAAGTTCAACAATGGTGGACACGAGGAAGAACAAGGTGCCTAAAGTAGGGACGACTGAAACAGCATCGGAGGATATTGTCAAAGGAACCTCTAAGCCGACGAGTAACAAAACAACAACAGTTACATCCAAATCAGCTGCCATAGAGAAGGTGACTGCCCCGAAGAAATCTAAAGCAACAGTGGCGAAGAAGGTTTCAGTTCCTGAGAAAACTATGTCTAAAAAGTCGGAGAAGGAGACGGTGTCTGCTGTGGAAAAAGAAAAACAGATTCCTAAATCCGTTCCGAAGCAAAACCCCAAGAAGCCGACTGCTTCTAAACCCACTTCGGTCAAGGAACCAGTAAAGAAGACAGCACTAGAGGTAATTGCTGAAATTTCCAAATCTATTTTTGCAAGTTGCCCTAGTGTGCCTGGTGTGGGTTCAAAAGTAGTTGTAGAAAAGCCAAAGGCTGTGGCAAAAGTGCAGGGGGAGTGTAATCCTATAGTGAAGGGTGTTAGGAGAAAGGTTGTTGCAACAAAGAAAACTCCAGAAAAAGAAAAGTTTAGAGTAGTGAAACGTAGGGTAGTCGTTTCTGAATCAGATGAGGAAGAATCAGATGAAAAAGATAATGAAGTTGAGAAGTATGATGAAGTGTCCTTCAAAGCTGATACAAAGAAGAAAGATTCAGATTCTAAAGAAAAATATTCAGAAAAGAATGCAGAAGCAGCTGATGCAGATCAGTTTGATGCTGAAAAGGAGGAAGTGAGTGAAGAGCAGCAGAGTGAAGCTTCTGCTGAGAGTGCTGATAATGAAAATCCAGAAGCAGATGTAGGTTCTGCTACAGAAGAGCAGACTAAACCTGCAAAACAAGATGCTGAGATGCCAAACAATGAGGAAGAAGATCTTTCACAGAATGTGTCCAACCAGGTGGATGAATCCCTACAAAGTTTGTTCGATGCTATTGAGCATTATGTTGAAGAACAATTCAGTTCTAAAGCTGCTTAAGAGAGTGAAATCAACCAACCAGGTAAAACCATTGTTGATGAAGAGATGGAGGAGCTAAGTGAAGGCTCAAGAGGTGAATCAATCAAGCTGACAGACTTGGTGAAAGAGGTTCAGAAGGATGTGCCAGTTTGTAAGGAACAAGTTCCCAAGACAAAGACAACAACTAAGACTAAGAAATCAATACTGAATCAAGATGCTGATGTGGAAGTTGCCACAGTTGCTAAAAAGAATGCATCAAAGAAGAGGAAGGCTTCTGCCCCTGGAGAGAAAACAACTGACAATGTGGCTACTTGCTCAAAGAAGGCATCTACACCAGTAGCGAAGAAAGCCAAGACAAGTTCTCCTACTGGCAAGGCTAAAGAAAAGGGGAAGAAGGTTCAGTTTGAGTCTGGTGTTGTTGTAGAAGGAGTTTGGTTTGTCTCGGATGAACAAGCTAAGAAGTGGGAATTTGTTCAGAAGAGGAAGATTGTGGCCGAGAGGGTGCTGGAGGCTGACAAATATGCAGCCAAGGAGATAGTGAGCCTGATCAATGAGCTAGATTTGTGGTCGTCCGTGACAATGGCTAAACCGTTTGTAGCTAACCTTGTGAGAGAAGTTATAGCAAATTTACCAGTAGCTTTTGCTGATATTGAGAATGCAGCTTACGGGATGGTTAGTGTGAGAGGTAAGAAGATCATCATCACTCCAGAAAATATAAATGATTACTGTCGCATAGAAGGAGGAGAGACGAGTCTTTGAGAGAACCCCAATTGGCACAAAATAGCTGAGGCTATTACTGGTGGAGTTCGTTCGAAGTGGTATAGGTTGACCTTACCCGTGAAAGATCTGTTAACAAAGCACTCATTGCTCCACAGCATTGCCGTTCATAACTGGTTACCAAATCTTCACCACACGACGCTCGGTCATTCCATGGGAGCTTTTCTGAAGACTCTAGGAGTTAGGAAAAAAATTGATCTTGGACGTCTTATATTCGACCAAATTGCTGCTCACGCAACCTCAGTCAAAGTCAATCATCCCATTGGATTTCCTCCGCTGATTCATCACCTTGTGGTAGCACAACATCCAGACATCATTACAAGTCAGGACAAGTTGACTGGTGCTCCTAAGATATTCCTTGCAGATCACAAGCACTTCTCTGGAAAGCATATTTTGGATCTGGACCTGGACGCACATGTCAAGCCAAAGAAGAAGCTATCTGGGCAAACTCTGGAAGAACTCAGTGCTCATGTTCCCTCAGTCACTCGAAGAAAAATTATTTCACATCTTGAAGAGGAGCTTGCAGATGCTAACGAGAGGATTGTGCTACTCTTGGCTAGGAAGAAAAAGATCACAAAGCTTTTGGTCGGTCTTCTCTATCCCGAGGAAGAAGATGAAGTTGACTCGGCTGATGATGAAGCAAGTGCTGAGTCTGACTACTAATCATGGTGATGAATTCTCTGCTCTCTACAAACAATCTTATCTTTTTGTTGAACTCTAGTTTTATTTGTCGAACTATTGCTACTGTTTTTGTACTCCCTTGTCTATTTGTGGCAAAAAGGGGAGTAGTTTCGGAGTTTGAAAGCTCCTTAAAAGATTCATATGTGCTTTTTTTGACAAGCTTTTGGAGTTTGAAAGCTCCTTAAAAGATTCGTGTGTGCTTATAATTTTCGGAGTTTGAAATCTCCTCAAAGATTCATGTGGTAGCTTTTAGTTCGTAGCACAGCTTGGGAGTTTGAAACATCCTTCAAAGAGTCAACTGCAATAGTAGATCAGGTAGATTATAGGTAGTGGTTTTGCCAAAAATGCCAAGGGAGAGATTGTTAGTTTTATGGCATGTAGTTTGGCAAAACTCTGTGTAGTTGTTCATGCTGTTATTTAAGGAAGAGTTCAAGACAAGCAGAGACATCTGTCCTGGAACAAGTTGAAGCAGATGGAATGTTTCCTAATTCAAATTAGGCAACATAGTCGACCGTTGAAGATCATGACGGTTGCATATGGAAGGACAGAAGATGGAAGTTTCCTAATTCGGTTTAGGCAACCTATTCAACCGACGTAGCACAACTTAGACGCAGCAGATGTTTCCTAGAACAGATTTGGCAAGTCGGTGCTAAGATGATATCAAAGAAGTCGGTTGAGAGATTAGGGAAGACTTGCGCTTGAAGATAACTTAGCAAAAAAGATAATCAAGGTTTCTTAAACGGAGTTGAAGATATTTGAAGGATTATCTACAAGTAGATATGCGCAAGGTTTTAGGAAAGATTCCATAAAAGATTAGAAAAGATTTCCTAATGAGATAGGCGGTTGAAGATAGGAAACCTAGTCGCTTTAGGGTTTCTACCGTCCTATATATTGAGGGCTGAGACATTCACAATACTCAGCACTCACGGAGATATTATACACGCTCATACTCACTGAAGGGAGGAGGAGGCAAACGGTCGATGAACTAATCGTCACTGATTACTCACGTTGCTCGGATTCTGTCTGTTCTAGTGCTCGGCAGACTGATCGTAGAACAACCTTGAAGCTACACGCACTGGTGTTCTTTTGCGCATTCGGGAGAAGGCGCTGATTTTCGTGGAGGATCATTCTGGTGGAATCGGAGGCGAGGCTCAGATCTGGGGGAGACCTAGTTAGCGATTGCTAGAGTGTCCGAGGCTCAGGTTGTTTAAGAGAGATTTTGTAAACATAAAATCCTGTTCTCGCAATACTCATTATTAGTAAATTGCTATCCACCAGGCTAAGGAGACAGCCCCCCAGACGTAGGCTCGTTAACACCGAACTGGGTAACAACTTTGTGTGTCTTTTATTTTCCGCACTGTATTTGCATAAGTTGTTCTAGTACTTGTTCTGCACTCGACCAGGACAACATCTCACTACCTGGGGAATATTTCAGACATAACAGTTGAACCTCTGCAATCTGCAAGTGTATAACCAGTGTTGGAAATTGTTCCAACAAAAACTAAGGAACCCTTACGCAAAGCCACATAATCTAATAAACCTGAACCTCAAAAAAAAATCACCATTCAAAGAAATAATAGTAAACATCAAGGAGGAAGTGCTAAAGACTTACCACTACTTTTGTGAGTGGGTGTTTGAATCAGATGTGAAAAAGGTATGTACACATTTTAATTCTCTAAAGTTCATAATATATACCCTAAAAATCTTTTGAATTCATTTGTTACGAACAAATTCTTGAGCAATGTTTTACAATAAATTAGACACTGTTTTTTATATCATAGTGAAATTCCGTTCGAATGGGGTACAGTGGTGGGGCAGCAGGAGGGTTTCGGTACTATATTCCTAGACACTTAGATTACCAATGTAATCATAGACATTTGGAGAACTTAACGACAAAGAGAATTACAAATAATTGGATTCAACATATCGTTTTTCTGTACAACAGATTCAATGGTATGTGCAATTAGTGTGACCTTAATGAAATATGATCTCAGATTCATGTTTTAATATGATATTTGCGTTGATTTACAGATTTGTTCTATCGATGATGAAGTGACATACATTTTCTTTACTCGCTTTAAAAGCAATCTTGCAAGATTCTCAAACGTGAACGTCCCGATGTGCAATTGGTTAGTTTATTTTGATTATGCCTTTAAAATGCGTTGCAATTAATTTGTAGTTCGCCGTAACAAACTGACCACATGTGATACCTTACTGTTCAACTGTACCATGTAGTTTTTCTTCCCAGTGATGCACATGTCCCATTATTTCGCCGTATGCTTAAACAAGCATAGAGTTTGCGTGGATGTCTTGGATAACATGTCGATCGACATTGAATTTGAAGCCAAATATGGGAATTCAACTTACAGTTATATTATTCGTGTTTGTCAATACATAATTCATGTTTATAAAACATATCCAATTTAGGTCTCAATGGCAGCATTGTTATTTCTACACGTGCTCGAAGACAATCAAAATACAAAGGGGCCAATCTATTTGAAGAGTTTATGCCAATTCGTCTAGCAATGCGATGGAGGACCAAAAAATTGCTATGGAGGACCAAAAAGAATAGTTTGATTGTTCCATTTTCATGATGAGACATATGGAAACTCACAAGGTGGAGGCACAGAGTTGTGGTGGTGTGACTTGGCAAAAGAAGGCAAAAAAGTTAGTAAATAAATGAGCATGTTAAGTCCCTCAAAAGTCTAATAATTTTAAAACATATTTCTGATAGATTTTATACATGGTGCACCAAAAGAGGCAACTAGTGGCTCTACGAGATTTTTACTTGAATACTATAATCAGATCAAACTTGAACTTAAGAAGAGCAGTTGTGCTTCAGAAAACAGGGGAATGGAGACTACTTAAAGTTGCAGCTAATGATGACTTAGAAGTTAGAAGAAAATGAATGAAACGCTGTAGTACAAGCATTACGTTATAACTATTTTTTTTTTGCGTAGAACTTAGGACAGTGGCCACTCTTGAGTCTTGGGTCCTTACTGCCTCGGATTAGAGTTTTAAATAATAAAACACTATTATATGCCGATAAACTATGCGCTCAATGTAACAAATTGTATTTCGAGTTAGTATAATCAACCACAAAAAATTGCCATATGTCTAATTGTTCCGTTTTTTACTATAGTTTGAAGGTCATTTTGTGGATACTACTTATACTCAGACAGAGTGCCAAAACTCGAGCAAAAAAATGTCTCTCCATATCGTCTCAAGTCAAGCCAAACTATATATTTGCAGCTACATACTTGGAAAACAAATGACAAATCTTAATAAGAAAACCACAAATTTTATATGAAGACATGCATGAGTTAATATGCTGAAAATAAATACAAAAACAAACTGTGTTTTGGTAAGTACTTCATGATGCAGCTATGTAAGGATCATATTGATAAACTGGAAAATCTGGTAACTCGTCTTCATTTCCGACATGCCCTTGTGCATTATTATACAAATTCTCCACGCATGTCTTCTCGGGGCAGCTACACTTGCTTTGGTACCCAAATTCTTGGCAGCTTTCATACAATCTATTTGGTCGTTCGCTTTCTCAATCACCAGTTCACGAGTGCTTCGCTGTCTTTCCCCACATCCTTTGTTTCAAGCAACCTTCAATGTCTTGATATTCACCTCCAAAGGTTGTGTCATACCTATAACCGTTCGAAAGTAATCTGCCTTGGATAAAATAGTGTTCGTACCTTCAGGAACTTAAAGAATGTTCCTGAACATGAACATGATTTCACTAGACCAATTTTCACGCATTGTCACTTTAAAGACATGCGGCGAACATTTTCACGCATAATATCTTTAGATGTTGATGAGGGGCGACGGTGATTACATGTTATGTATTAATACATTTTAATTTTTCTACATAATGAATATCTTAAATAAAAATATTATAATTTCAAAACATGTAATGCCCTTCAAATTAACAAGTCCATAGAAAATAGAAATTTAAGAAAATAATTAAGTCTCGTATATTTTGTGTTCCAGTGTAGCATCACTTTAATCTTCATCGTATGCAGTTGTCTCTGACTCTATGCATCATAGGAGTACTTAATGTCATACAAAAAATAAGCTAAAGTCAAGGTAACCCCAAAAATTTGCACCGATGTAGAAGCAAAAGTTCAAAGCTAAAGCATATTGAATTCTCAAGAAGATGTACCCTTTTAATAGAAATAGAATTAAAATAGTAATGTATAGCAGTAATATAGCGGCAAGAGAAACGGAAGATCGTAGGTTAGTAGTGGGGATGTCGCAGGTCCGCAAGTCAGTATTCCTCTCCAGTGTTATTAAAACCGACCCATGGATCGATCCGGTCAAGTCACTAGGTCAATGAGTCAATAGTTCAACCGGGTTGAATTGGATTGACTCGCACATATTAAAAAATAAAAATAAAATACTTATATATGATATTATAATTTAACATATTTATGACTTGAATAAATATTACATGTTTATGATCTGACTACAACAACATATCATAACAAATTTAGAATTTGATAAAGTACAAATCAATAATATAACAATAATAGAACAACAATAACAATTTTAGTCTTAATTTGCAAATCACAACAATAAGAGATTTCTAAAACTAATTGAATTTCTAGTTAAATTGATAATAAGTAATAAATTTTCTAGATTTGATAATTAAATATATATTATTGAAACAAATAATAAAACAACAATCATCTTTAGCCTATTGGAAAAAAGAGAATAACTTTTAAGTGGGAGTTGGGTTCGAGTCTTGTCCATTTCAAATTTAATTAAATAATTTTCAGACCAAATCGAACCGATTGAACAGATCAAAACACCGTTTTAATGAAAAATAGGGTCAACCGGCCGGATCAACTACATTCCAATTTGATACCAAAACCGAATCGGTGATTGATTCTCGATCCAACCAATCGAACCGACCAGTCCGTTCCGAGTTTCATAACTATGTTCCTATCAATTATGTCGGGTGGACCACCTACATTAATATGGTTACATATATGACAGAGCAACCCAAGTACAATTATTGGAGCTAGCGAGTCGTTGAAGAAACTAAAGCACAAGTTTTTCAATATCATGACAGCCACAACTTCAACAATCAATCAAAGAGGAGTGGTCCCAGGTTCGAGTCATTCCTGGTTCGAGTGAACCCAATGATCAAAAAAAAAATTAAAGAGGAGTGATGTTTATTAAAAAAAGAGAAATAAAAAGGAGTGGTGTGTATTAAATTAAAAGGAAAAGTACAGTCTGGGGACCTGAACTATCATCATTTTTCAATATGTGGGCTGAACTATAAAAACTTCCAAACAAAGGGCGAACTATCAAACAATTTTCCAAACAAAAGACACCGCCTAACGCCATTGGACGGCTTAACTCCTTTAATTAATAAATTAATACAAAAATTAAAAACTTAAAGAATCACAAATTTTTTTAAAAAATTAAAAATTGCCAAACTTTTTTTTGAATGTTAAAAAGTTGTAAAAAATTAAACGAGTTTATCAAAATTATAAAAAAATTAAAATTTTTAATAAAAAATAATATAAATTTTTTGAAAATAAAAATTACAAACTTTAGGAAAAATAAACACAAAATGAAAAATAATTGAAATGATTTTACAAAGTCCCCCTACAAACAATTTAAGAAACTATTAATTATTATACCTATCTAGTTTGAACTATATAAGATGTATTAGGGATAAAAAAAAATTATATTATTTTTTATTAAAAATTAAAGTTTTCAATTTTTTTATAAATTTGTTTAATTTTTTACATTTTTTAAAAAATTTGGCAATTTTAAATTTTTTTAGTTTTTTAATTTTTATATTAATTTATTAACTAACGGGGTTAGTGAAAACCCTAACGGCGTTAGACGGTGCCCCTTGTTTAGAAAATTATTCTATAATTCATCCCTTGTTTGGAAAATTTTTTAGTGCAGTACACAAATTAGAAAATAGTGATAGATCTAATTCCAAACTGTACTTTTCCCTAAATTAAATGCACCACCTTTTTTTTTTACGTTCAATAAATAAAAAGGCTTCATCAAAAAAAAAAAATTGAATAAAAAGGCTTTGATTTTGGATCTGTAGGGATTGACGTTCCCGCTGACAGCTATATAAAAGTTAAATCTGTATATGCATTGATGTGTTCGCGTCCGAAATCTGCTACAGATTAGTTTGAAGATTCAATTCAGCTCAACCAGATTTGTTTTTCCTAGACTCGTACACCAAGCACGTGGCAAAGTGAGGTGAGGTTGAGGGCCTCGTGATAAATGACAGACTGTGTCAGATGTCCTTTAGTATATTAAATTCCTCCATTATTGTTATCGTCTTTTTTCCTCCACTTGCGGCTTATGGGCAAGGAAGGCATCGTCAGTTAGGGGTCGACTCGGGCGATATTTTTTTTTTTGATACACGAATCGGGCGATATTAACAAAGAATGAAATGTAATTAAATCATATTAATATATGTTAAAACAATTAGTTAGAACATATACATTCTTTGTGGAAATTTTCCATTTTGAGAACCTTCTCAAATAGTATTTTTTGGTACTATTCAACCTAATAGGAGGTTCTATTTGCGTTATTTATACAGCCGTTCGACATCTAGCACCTCCTATTAATATACATCGAATAATTTTCTTTTGAATTATCAATTCACAAGTACATGTAATTAAATTATAGATGAAAATTTGACACGGGCAATAGAATAATTAATCAAAATAGGGAAATAACAAAAAGGTCCCCGAAAATATAAAAATGTAACAAAAGAGCTGAAAGAAGAGTAAAACGCGAATTTGACCCTCCAGATGAAGGAATTCGCCTTAAAAACGCCGAGCTCATGGCATAGCGATGAGTTTTGCTCAGAATGACGTTTCCACCCAAAAAACACTAGGCTTACATCAAATTCTGACACACATCAGAGCATGCCGCGTCCCACCGCAACATTAAGCGCCGCGTTCTCTTCAGACATTAATTCCTAATGTCAACGTAGCACGCGGTGATAACATTGGCTGTGGACGCGCGGCACTTCCCCTCCGCGTCCCATGTACACTTTAAAGCTGAATCACGCTCGGTTCAGACATTATTGCCTAATGTCAACATAGGACGCGATTATAATGTTGAAGCCAAACGCGCGGAACGACTTTTCATCATCATCTTCGTTGATAGACTGGTTAGGGCAAAGCGAGCTTGACGACGGAGCGAAATTTGATCGATTGAGAGCGTCGCGCAATCCCTGGCTCACCAACGACCGTTCCCCGCGCGTAATTTGATGACCTCAACCGAATTAGAGAAGGTCCGCTCAGACATGCTGCTCGAGCACGTCCTGGGTAGAGGACGTCCTCTCCAAACCGCTGCACAATTTTTTCGACGCGAACGTCCCCAATTCTAGCAGAGAACGTACTCAAATTACAACCGAATTATATGCTCTTACACATACATCCAAAGTGTAAAACTAATTTAGATCTTTGTTTTGATTTTGATCACTTATGACTGCACTTGTTGCTGCAAGTTGCTTTCAGCCTTCGGTGGTACGTTGACTCCCCTGGGCGTGAGGCAAAGTGGAGCAGCTCACTGTTCTCAGCTAGATGAGTTTTCTAGCTTTTCAGTCATCCGTTATGCTTTTTTATGGAGTTATGTTAGCGTGCTTCCCTTGGCAGGAATCTGATAAATGAAGAATAAATGTGTAGCCTCTTCCAGTTATGAAGGCTTGAGCTTAAGTGAAGAATGCAGAAGAGTTCCTTTCTCTGTTGGGGCCTCGCAGGCGTGGAGTTTTTCAGTAAGCAGCTGGGATTTTTTTATGGAGTCTTCTCTGTATATATTTAGTTGTTGACCGACACTTGGTCATGTTGTCGGTGTCCCTCTGCCTCAATAAAATTCGTGAGCTTCGGATGGGGTACTGGCAAATGAACGACTGCTTTTCAACCTTCACCTATATATAAAGAACACATGTTTATGGTTAGAATGACATATGAATAAGAATGAGACATCTATAGAGAGACTATAAGTCTAGTAGATTATGAAATAAAGTTTAGGGAATGTGAGAACTGAGAGAGGACATCACCTACATTGTATGTTCTAGTATTTGTCGATTATTAACAAAATGACCTTTCATGGTTCGACCAATGGCCATAAGCTGTCTGTCACCTTCGAGTACCCCCTCGATGAATAATACGCTCTTCGGGCCACCCTGTTAGCATGAACAATTGATGTTACATATGTTCAGCAAAAATAAACCAAATAGTCACAAAAAATAAAGCGAAAAATTCTAAACGTACCTCGGGTATGCTCGTCCTCGGGTCTACATCGACATGACAGTGACGGTAGCGGCGATCAGGCATCTCTACACGAGAAGTGTTGAAACTGGGTGTCGTCCTAGAAGATGTGGATTTCAGGAACCTAATCTTCCACGGAACGTGTGTACCTACTCCTCTGGTACGTCCAGGATACTCAGGCTTCCCAATCGCCTCAGTCAGTATATAATGTCGACCATGTGGCGAAAAAGATCCTTGACTAGATCGTTCCACTAATTGATTCTATTATCAAGAAATTAGTACCAAAGGTTAGTGTATGGAAAAAGTTAACTACTGAAAAAAATGTTAACTACTCACAATATTTTCAGCCACATGCCGAGATGCCGGGGTGACGAACTCTTTATTCTTCTTGAGGCGTCCCCTCGTCCACACCTCATATCTCTCTACAGTGATAGAAGGTGTTTCTCCCTTCAATTACGCCATACTTAACTAAATCGGCTATCTTCTCGTTTATTATCACCTCCTTCACTTTTCTATACCCTCCTCGGCCCATGGTGTGCGCATATTCATTCTTAGAAGCTATAGTCTTATTCTTAGCAGATAGCTTCCTCGCATCTTCACTGAGTCTATGCTCTACAAATTTCTTCCACTGCACAGAATCAATGAATTTATACTCCCTCGTGGGATCTTCATCCTTCCGTTTATCGAATATATAGTCTGCTGTGAGTCTCCTTTTGAAGTTCCTCCACGCACTGGATGCATACTTGACCTCCTGCTCTTTGTGTGTATCGCATCCAAGAAACACTTCCTGAAAAAACATATAACAAGTTATAATTAGTACAATCAACAATTAATGTTACTAACAATATGATGTTGGAATATAGAATATATTACCGTTGCTTCATTCCACATAACTTCCTTGCACGTTTCAGGCACCTTCCTCTAATCAGTGTATTCGATGGGAACTCGAGTACGGACAACAACGCCCAGGTAACTCCTCCACCTGTCACCATCCTACCCTAAGGGATAACCTGCGGCATCAAATTTGATTGTGATTTTTGTACCATTCTCAATGTGTCTCCTAATCAAATCGAGCATATACGAGGGGCCCCCTCTTAGTTTTCTTGGTGGTGCACTGAGAGACATGGAAGTCTTTCTCGCTACTGCTACTACTATGTGTCATGAACCCTGTAATATCACATCAGTGTTAGTTCAATAGATATGTAAATACATAGGTGTACTGACGCGGGTCGTCTGACGCGTCAAACTTAAATTTATATTCTTCTGCGAACAACTAGTTTAGTGGCAAGCTGGGTCGAACCCAAGAGAGCTGGTTTGTTGAAGCTGTAACTGTAAACAATAAAGAAATGGGGGTTTGTGAGTAATTGTTTGTAAAGCACAAGAGAAAAGACTAATGAGGATTTCAATCAGAGAAAGTATTCAGCTTAGGGTTTCTATTGTGACATGTTTATCATTGACTGCTAATAATCAAATCTCACATTCCTAAGTGTGGTTATTCCAGCAAAGGTAACAACCCAAAGTATCCCGGCAAAGGTGATACACCACAATCTAACCTGGTAAAGGTGTTAGACTTCTAGTTCTTTCCAAAATACAATAATCCGGCAAAGGTATTATTAAATCTAGGTGTCACTACCTGTCTTTACAGCAAAGTATCCAACAAGTATTAACGGTAGGGTTTGAATTGTTAGGCTAAGCTTTACGACAAAGTATCCACTTAGCTTCACAATTCAATCCTTAAAATTAAGCACAAGAACTAGAGGAATAAGAAATTGCATTAAGAATAAAGTCTCAAAACATAAGTCACAATATGCGAAACCCTAAGCTGAATTAGAAATTTAGCTACAAATGATTGAAACACAATGCATGATGAAAAGTAGAAAAATCGCTTCTCTCGTCGAAAGCTTCGTCTTCTCCTCTAGAGCCGTCTTCTGAATGATGGAATTATGGAAACCCTAACCCAAGCATCTTATTTATAGCAAAAATTGGGTTTCCAAGTCTGATTTTTGGGCTGGACTTCCAATTCTCGGTTTGTACATATTGGGCCCTAACCCAAACGTCTTCTCCTCTAGAGTTGTGCATTTTAGCTCCGCGGACCATGTACATATTAGCATCCGCGGACACTATTCATAAAATTGCCCGAGTCCGCGGACCTGTCTGAGTCTGCGCGCTAGTTCTGACTTTAACTCTGGATTTGACCTTCTAAATAATCTCGGCTGCTCTCGGTGTGAACTAGAGAGTTGTAGGGAATTGAGTCAGCTACGCAACGGCATATATCTCACTACCTGGTCCTATTGATCCCGGGTTCGAGTCATCCCAGGGGGTAGGATTGAAAATTCAATAATCCTCTTTTAAAATAGAAAAAAGAAAAGAAAAAAACGGCATATAGCTCTTATTTTTCTGAGAAGTGGTCACTTCCCAGCACTCCATCGAACGTCCGAAGGTCTGATCTGCCATTGTGATGTTTTTGGCACGAAAATGCCGTCTTTTATGCGCGTTTCCTCCTAAAGCTTCCGAAACACCTGAAATGCAAAACCATACTAAAAAGTAAATGTTCGCATATAAAAGTGTCGAAATAAATGGGATTAGTTGATTCGACGAGTCGTATAAATACGACTCATCAAACCACCCCACACTTAAACTTGTTCGTCCCGAACAAAAACTAAGTCATAGAAGGAAAACAAATATGACACCACAATTTCTTCGACGTCCTGAATATATGCACATGAAAATGAGTTGCTAGTCTAGACTTGCTTTTCTATGCATAACTCAATCGCTACTAAAATCATCATGCTCAACGTGGAATAAACTTGATACATGTTATCTTTGAGCTGAAATTCAAACCAATTCGGATGAATGGGAGATAGTCCTCTTTAGACCCATGATCTGCATTCGCTTCTTCTGGAACGTGATTCATTCGAGCTTCAAGGCTTTGAGTTTTCTTTCTTCTTTTGTTGGACAGCTTTTGGTGTAGTGACTTTCTTTAGCCTTTGGCTCTTGTGTATTAATGATGTACTTCACTTTTTTCTGTATAAACCTTCACAACTTGGCTGCTTTTTCTTGAGCTTTGCTCCTTTATTGTGAATAGATTGTCCTTTTCTTCCTTTCTTTTGAAGGAGGTCCAATTATCGCCCGCAAGCATATGGAAATACCTCCCCGCTCTTTCTCATCCTCGACCTTTTTGACGCGAGTCAAGATGGGGCCCTCTACCTTTTCCCGATTACTTCGGACTAGAGATAGGACGGT
Source organism: Rhodiola chrysanthemifolia (assembly GCA_033675395.1). Lineage (NCBI taxonomy): Eukaryota > Viridiplantae > Streptophyta > Magnoliopsida > Saxifragales > Crassulaceae > Rhodiola > Rhodiola chrysanthemifolia. The sequence continues at coordinate 16,724,800 of CM066207.1, forward strand.
TTGTTTTCCCGTCCCGCCTACCCACATAAACGCTGCAGCGGCGGAACGAACTCTGAACCATATCATGTCGAAGTGCTGGCCTCCACGAAATCTACATAACCATATAACTCGAAATTCGGTCCTTTGAATGCTTCGTCAAGTCTCTCTAGGATATTTCTATCAACTCCACATCCCTATTTTTCTCAACTCAAAAGGACACGTAGTAGGTTAAATTCACATGTAAAAGCACAATTCAAATTTCACGAGAGAAATACAATATAATCAGCTCATCTATTTCACATCAACATTCAATACTCCATATTCAAGAATAGAAGAGAAATTTCATACTTCCAATTTTTTTTAAAGGAAACGTGCTGACACAGTACATATGCAAAAAAAATAAACGTGCTGACGCAACAGACTGACTGACTCTCCCACCCCACACTTTTGAACCAAGTCGTGTCCTCACGGTACGACTTAAATTCAAAGACACAACAATGCAAGACAAACAAACATATAGGAAAAGGAAGAGATCAAAGTGAACAGGTACTCCCCTCGTGTCGTCGTGTGAAGATGAGAATTCTGGTCAAACGAGTTAGTCAATGGTCAACCCTGGTCAATGGTCAACGCTGGTCAACCGAGGGCCGCGTCTGAAGAAGAGATTATGGCCGCGCCTGAAGAACACATTAGCCATTTTGGCTTTCGGGCGCGACAATTAAAGTGTGCATGAGCCGCGATTCTCTCGAGATGTCACCTTTTTCTTGCATAAAAACGTTCTCCTTTCCCAAAAGACAATATAAAAACATGACTCAAGACTCAAACAAACATAAAACGAAATTAAAAAATGGAAAAACAAAATTTTTGCCGGGCTGCCTCCCTGGGAGCGCCCTTGTTTTACGTCGTTGGCTCGACGATACCTCATTAGGGATCACAAGTTAGGATCCCATGGTCGTGTGAGGTCAAACTTCTCTACTCCTTTGTGCTGCTCATAGCCCTCATCGAGTGGTGCTCTCATGTCTGTCCATCATGGTTTCCATCCACATGTGTCATGTCTCTGTAGGTCGAATGAAACTACTGTAGAGACATGCTTGCAAGACCTAGCTCGTTTTTTTCTCCTTATGATGCTTCCAACTCACGAATGTGTTTTTGAATGACAGTTTGTAGTTGGTGATCCAGCTTCTAGTCCTGCACAATGGGATACTAGCAGCCACAATGTAAAGTGAACCAAACGCCTTTTCTTGTAATTTTTTAGGTTCACCATCTCGCAAGTACAACACAAGAGGCATATGAGTTATATGTATTTCCATATTAAATTCAGCGCTTACCTCATAATTTTTAGTAATCAAGTCTGTCCAAAGGTAAGGAGTAGAGTTTTCTTCGCTAGAACATATTTCCTCCTCGTATGTGGCTGGCACTATTCGGCTGAATTTATTCTCATCTTCTTCTTCTCCTGGTTCTTCTTCTTCTTGCTCTTTATGATCATCTTGGATGATGTTATCCTGCACGAGAAGTGGAAGAGGTGTATTAAAATTTTGTATAATTTGAGGTGGTTCAGAGATTACCGCGAGCATGATTGTTTCTTTCTCTGTGTGCAGCTCTCTGGTAGCGGGTAAGGTCGTGTTGGAGGTGTTGCATGTGATGTCGGGCACGATCTGCACTGAATCAGCTTCTACTGTCCGCGCTTTATCATCCGTTTTGTGCATCTGACCCCGTCTCGATCTCTGTGCTATATAATCTATCAGGTCCCAGTTATCATAAATGTCTAAATTCATTACTGACCCTCCTGCTACAGCATCAAGCATAGAACGCTCTAGTGGAATCATCCCATCAAGAAAGCTCTCAATAAGATATAAATCTGTTAGTCCATGGTGTGGACAGGTTCCCTCAAGTTCATCGAAGCGCAAATAGTACTCATATAATGTTTCGCCCTGGAATTGCTTAATGATAGAAATTTTCTCGCGGATTTCAAATCGAAAGGATGGTGGAGAAAACTTCTTTAGAAATCGGGCTCGTAGATCCGACCAGTTACTTTCACGTTCTGCAGATGATGAATAATACAAAGATCTAGCGGAGTCAGTTAAAGAAAAGAAAAAAATCGTTAGCTTAAACCTCTCCAATGATTCTCCTTTGGGCTTCATGGCGCCACATGTGTAGTGAAACTTCTTTATATGTGTCACAGGGTTTTCTCCAGCGACACCTCTAAATTTCGGGAGACGGTCAATCATCCAACACTTGACCGCACTGCATCATCTTCCTCATCGTCTTCGTCGTCACAAGCTGCTCCACTATAATAAGAAGACATAGTGACTCACAAAAAAAAGGAAAAGGAAAAGGAAACAACTTCACCGAAGCGCATCTCCCCGGCAACGGCGCCAAAATTTGACGCGCGTCGTCTGACGCGTCAAACTTAAATTTATATTCTCCTGCGAACAACTAGTTTAGTGGCAAGCAGGGTCGAACCCAAGAGAGCTGGTTTATTGAAGCTGTAACTGTAAACAATAAAGAAATGGGGGGGTTTGTGAGTAATTATTTGTAAAGCACAAGAGAAAAGACTAATGAGGATTTCAATCAGAGAAAGTATTCAGCTTACGGGTTTCTATTGTGGCATGTTTATCATTGACTGCTAATAATCAAATATCACATTCCTAAGTGTGGTTATTCCGGCAAAGGTAACAATCCAAAGTATCCCGACAAAGGTGATACACCGCAATCTAACCCGGTAAAGGTGATACACCACAATCTATACATGTGTCAATATTTTATTAGATTTTTATTTTTTATTTATAATCCAGATTTTTATTTGATCCGTTTCCATTATTTATTAGTCATTCTCATTCCTCATCAACATTTTAAATAATTTAGTAATCCATAAAAGGTGTAACCTAAATTATATATTAAATAAACTTCAGCAATAACAAGGTAACTTAAATTGAGTTCAATCATCAAAAAAAATTGAGTTCAATCATATTAACTGGAGTTCAATTCAATGTAGTCATAATAAGTTAATGCAAGCCATACCAATTTAAGTTCAATTAACTTACAATTACACTTGGATGTTGACGAGTGTGGTTCTGTCTTTTTTCATGCTGTGGATGACGAGATGATGTACCCACGCCTGAAGTGGAGTAGCGGACTCTAGTTTTTTTCGCGTTTATTTTTTATTGTCTGTACTGGTCCCAGCGGGATGCTATTTCCCAGCTTTAAGTCCTCGACTTGCCATTATCTTTGTAATTTACAGTTTATCAAAAAAACCTTACAATTACACTTAAAAGATTCCTAATTTTTTTTTAATAGCATACCCTTACAATTAATAAATATGTTCGATAGAACAATTAATATTTCTCTGAACCATGTAGTTACCCTTTTGGGTGGGCTCGTGGATTGTTGCTGAAAAAACGCCAATAGCTTTTACAACGTGGTCGAAGCAACACGCATATTAAGAGACATTATAGGGTTAATTTTTTTTTTAATTCCACTATGATAATAAGGAATGAACAAATTTCAAATTCATGCCGATGCATTCAAAGTGCATAATTAATAATTTAGTAATCTATACCAATTCAAAATAATAATAATAATAATAGTTTAGTAATCTATATAAAATTTTTTTACACGATGATGTGACACCAAAATTTCTGACTTTTGCCCAGCCAGAAAAGCCAGGCATTTATATACCAGATCCTATGCAATCCTTCATAAAAAAAAAAAAGAAGATCCTATGCAATCCTTTGGGTGTGTCCAGCATTTATGCAACTTTTTTAAGTAAACAAATGTTATTTGAAGGAAACAAGTCATGATCTATCATTAAAATCTTTGAGAGGAATATGTAAGGGCCATCCGTTGATCATTTGAATAAAGTTTTACACTAAAAAGCAAATATATTTAAATGAAAAAATTCAGAAATAATGAATGCATTTTAAAGTAGGGATGCACAAAATTGGATCAGATCGAAAATTCGGATTGGACCGGATTGATCGGACCGATCCGTAAAATTTCGAACCGGTTCGGTCCACGGTCTAGATTTTCAGAAAATTCAGTTCCACCGCTCCGACCTGGACCGTAATATTCCGGTCCGGACTGTAATATAGTGTAAAATTACGATCCGGTCCTCGGTCCACTATTTCAAAAAATTTCGATCTATCAGTCCGACCCTGACCGTATAAACTTCGGTCCGGTCCTCGATTCACTTTTTCAAAAAATTCCAGTGCACCGATCCGTTTCGGACCAGATATGCATCGCTATTTTAAAGTAAACCGGGTCTAATTAAAAAATTAGACATAATAGGAGATGTATTTTTTTCATTTTCAAATTTAGCTTTAATATTCCATCAAAAATTTTTTTAGCTTTAATAAAAATTAGGGATGCACAAAATTGGACCGACCGTAAATCCGGACCGTATCGTCAAAATCCGAACCGGATCGTCAAAACTCGGATCCGGTCTGGTCCACGGTCCAGATTTTTAGAAAATTCTGGTCCACCGGTCTGACCCGAATCGTAATATTCTGGTCCGGGCCGTATTATAGTGTAAAATTACGGTCCGATCCGGTCCTCGGTCCACTTTTTCAAAAATTTCCGGTCCATTGGTTCGAATCGGACCGTATAAACTTTGGTCCGATATTCCGTCCACTTTTTCAAAAAATTCAGGTCTATCTATTCGAACCGGACGGTAAAATTCCGATATGGTCCGATCCGGATCGGAAAGATTGTGCATCCCTATTATACATTTTATTCTCTCATATGTCGCTAATGGCCATGTGAGCCGAGCATTTGTTGCTTAATTAAAGATTAAAGGTTGAATAATGAATTACATGCAAGCGACAAGCAGCATGGGTGTTATGACACCCCATACACTCACACATCTCATTAATTATATTCATATTGATGAATGCCACAACAACAATTCATAACATTTGAATACATATCATGATGGTCTTAATTATCTTTTACATATATATATATAGGGGCGCGGTCAAATGTTATGGCTTCTTAATGTGTTATGTGTTATGAGCTTCTGATTGGTTGATAGTGGCAGGAATAGTGCCGGAATAGTGGATTTTTGGGTAGTGGGTTTTACTGTTTATTTTTTGAAGTAGTGGGTTTTACTATTTGGACACGTGGCGCACCCACAAAGCACGGGGGTTGGATGTGTGGCTAAGATTCGTGTAACACATAACACTCTAAAATGGGTGTAACATTTGAGCGCTCCTATATATATATATAGGGGAGCCTCGGTTGAGGCAGGGTTGGTAGAATGAGGCACGTGAGGCACGATCTAGGCCACTAATTGTGACACTTGGCGAAGCCACGTGAGTTGAGCCGTCATTTGTGTTCACACTACTATTAGTAGTGGGTTTACTATTTGGACACTTGGCGGGCCATAAATGCACGAAGGGTTAGATGTGTGGTTGAGATCGTGCCTCACGTGCCTCATTCAAATTTTGGTGCCTCATTTGATCGCTTCTCTATATATATATCTATCTTTGAAACTCTTAAAAGAAATATTATCGAGTAGATCCCAAAATCATTAATAAACTCAGGAATCGAACCCGAAGTGTAAGAATCCATAACGAATTCCTTAATTAACATACCATCATTGTTGTTGGGAATGCGACACATATCTCTTTAAAAAAGACCTAGTTGTTTAGGGTATCTTTTATCTCTTCCGTTCACCGGCTAGAGTCGACCATATATGACCATTCCTTTGCAATAATTGACTCTGATAGCGGGCAATAATTTGTGAAAGCTGTTTGTTACTCGCAACGATTTCACACACACACATGTGTACAATAACGTGCAATAATACATATGAAACAAACAATATCTCATGGCATCCTAAAAAATCAAAATCTCTCAGATCACACACACATGTATATATAGATACACATCTTCATTTGATGAACAACACACACAAGTATAAAAGATTCACTTAGCTAGCTATCTCTTCTCTCAGTCTCAGATTCTACGGAAAGCATGGAACCGAGACCTCACGCAGTCCTCGTCCCATTCCCAGCCCAAGGCCATGTAACACCCTTCATGAACATCGCCAAGCTTCTCTACGCTCGAGGTTTCCACATAACCTACGTCAACAACCACCACAATCACAAGCGCATCATCCGCACTCGAGGGCAAGAAGCTGTAGCCGGCCTTCCAGACTTCCAATTTGAATCCATCTCTGATGGAATGCCTCCTTCCAATCCAGACGCTACACAGGACCTGAACGAGCTATGTACGGCAGTTCATGAGAACTGTTTAGAACCATTCAGAGAGCTTCTCACTAAGATCAATTCCAAGAAAGATGTTCCGCCTGTTTCGTGTATTGTGACTGATGGTATCATGACGTTTGGAATGGAGGCTGGGAAGGAGATAGGAGTTCCAGTGGCCGTTATATGGACTGCGTCCATTTGTGGACTCATGGGGTACTTGACCTACCCGGAACTTGCGAGAAGAGGAATTATCCCATTAAGGGGTAAGCAACATTAACCTTATAAAAAAAAAAACAAAAATACTCCTATATAAACTTTTCAATAGATATTTGATCAGTTTTTCTTATGCTAAATTTACGTTTAGATTGGAGTGACCTAACAAATGGGTACTTGGACACACCATTGGACTGCGTGCCCGGCACGGAAAAGGTGCCAGGGGGAGTGAGGCTGCGAGAGATAGCCACATTCTGCCGCATCTTAGATTTAGAAGAGCCAACGTTCAAGAGTTTGAGCGCAGAGACACAAAACTGCTTGAAAGCAGATGCTTTGTTATTCAATACATTTGAGGAGCTAGAGGAGGATATGATTGAAGCCCTAGCGATTCCTAGGTCAAATGTTTACACTATCGGCCCTTTGACCCTCTTGGCACAAAACGTATCTCAAAGCCCATTAGACATCATGAAGTCATCCAGCTTGTGGACCGAGAACACAGAGTGCTTAAAGTGGCTAGACCAGCAAAAACATCATAGTGTTGTATACATTAATTTTGGTAGCATTGCAGTCATGACTCAAGATAATTTTGTTGAGTTTTGCTGGGGGTTAGCTAACTGCGGATACCCGTTTTTATGGGTTCTCAGGTCAGATCTCATAATGGGTAAGCCGCCGGTCTTGCCCGACGGGTTTGAGGAGCTGACCAAAGACCGAGCTTTTTTCACAACTTGGTGTCCGCAACAAAAAGTTCTTGAACACCCTTCTGTTGGAGTGTTCTTAACTCACGCCGGGTGGAACTCGACGTTGGAAGTGATTTGTACAGGAATGCCGGTGATATGCTGGGCGGTCCACGGAGACCAACCGATGAATGTGAAGTATATAAAATCAGTTTGGGGGAATGGATTGGATCTTGATCCAAATGTCACTAGGGAGGAGATTGTGGCACAAGTGAAGGAGATGTTGGCTGGGAAGAAAGGGAAGGAAGTAAGGAAAAAAGCTTTGGAGTGGAAGGAAAAGGCGCACAAGGCGACTAGTGAAGGTGGGTCGTCATACAAGCATTTTGACAGGCTAGTCAATGAGTTCTTACTAAAGAAAACTCATGTTGATGACACTAATTAATAGTGTTTGAAAACTTGTCTCTGCTTAGTGAGAGTTGTTTCATTTTTATGTGATCATGTTATGTTCGAATTATTCACTAGCAGGAGGCCAGTCCAACTCTCATTATATTAGCAAAATAAACCTCTAAAGGATTCCATATAAAGGCTGCTTAATTGACAAAGATATGGTATCCTGGAAATCCGAGTCTACTTTTCCTCATATAGTTAAATCAACCGAAGCTTTAACATGTCAAAGTAGTTTCAGAAAGCCCTCTGTACAAAATAAATTCCTTTCAACAACTAAACACATGCATCTTTAAGGAGTAAACAAAAAAGAATAAAATCACACCTTAATGTGAGCTTGTGACGTTGTAATTTTTCACATGTAAACAGGGACGGATCCAGGAATTTTGGTAGGGGGTGACAGACAAAAAAATAATTGCATCATGAAATTTTTCTTCTATTTTTCTTAGTAGTTTTGATTCGTTTCCAAGTAATTTTGATGTCATTTCATACCCTTCTTGGTATATTAGGTCCCAAAATGTATTTTGTCTCACTCGGAGCCTCAAAGATCAAATGGAGCACAAGTTGAGTGAATTTGAGCCAAATATGGAGTTTCGGGCAAAACAGGGCAAACCGACCTCGCCGGCGTATTTTCCATGCCCAGATCGCATACGGTATCCGAATTGGTTGATTCAAAGCTTGTTGGAAAGCTAACTCAAAAGGCTACAACTCTCTAGTTGACATCAAGATCTAATTCGGACATTAAGATTGTGAAAACGCCGCTGGAAACCCACTCAGGCCTCGCCCTCTTGACGCAAACTTGCTCGAAACAGGGCAAACCGACCTTGCCGGAGTATTTTGCATGCCCAGATGGCATACGCTGTCCGAATTGGTTGATTCAAAGCGTGTTGGAAAGCTAACTCAAAGGGCTACAACTCTCCAGTTGACTCCAAGACCTAATTCGGACATTAAGAGTGTGAAAAAGCCGTTGGAAACCCGCTCAGGCCTCGCCCTCTTGAACGCAAACTTGCTCGTGCGAAAATTTTTCCGAAAAACTTGGGTGTGACATGTGCCACCCCCGGCCCTTAATAGATCCGTCCCTGCATGTAAATAAATGCAATAGAAATTAACTATAGTCAAAAACAATTTATAGAACCGATAAGGCCATGTCGAACCCAAAGGAGCAAGCCAAGCACATGCACTATGTAAGATTGTGTTTTTATTCGGCTATTCTAATTCAAATAGATGAAGGTGTGTATCTAAATCTTAAATGACAAGTAATTAGAGATAAAAGATGATTAAAAGGCGTTTCGAGGGGTTACTCTCCACCTTGGCATTACCCAATGATCACGTACACAAGAATTAAGCGTTTCATGGTGTCAAATAGTCTAGAACCTAGCTTAGACTAAGGTAGACAAATTTTCATGTGAATCTATTCTTAGTCAAGCCATCTTAATTAAAACCTCACTCCATCGAGATGTTGATTCACTTTGATGTTCCCTTGAATGTCATGTCTTTGGCAAAATGACTTTAGACAGTTCAAGTTGAGTTCAACCACATCCTAGCACTCAAGTACAGCGTGGAGCAGACGCAAGGATGTTTTCTGGAAAGTTCTAAAGATCTTCTCTATCTGATTGGAGTCGACCAGCGAGAAATTCGTTGATACAGATATTCAAACGAATATCTCCTAAATAGATTGAAGATTGGACTGGTGATGGAGCGTATTTATACGATTCATCAAGTACTACTGAACCCACCAAATTAGACTCTTAGTCATAAGAACATGTGCTTGTTAATGTCGTTTTGGCATTTCAGGCAATTTTGGAGTCTAAAGAGGAATCAAGCCTAAAAAGGGAGATTTGTGCCAAAAAAGCACGTCATGCATTTCTGGCCAAGGAAATTCAACCAGAGCCCGGTCGACCAAGCGCCGAACAGAACTTCAATCCAGGCCGCGCCCCTCGCACCAGCCGAGCTGCCCAGGTCCAAAATCAAGTCGCTCGGGCAAACCATCTGATCCGACGAATCCGCCTCGAGCAAAGTGATCAAAATGGCAAATAAGGTGGACAATGTCGGAAAACCAAGGAGAATGCCCGAGCAGATTGGCAGTTGGTTCAATTCCAAAGCAAAGGCCCCGCGCGCATAGGCACCGAAACAAAGTCGCTCGACTAGACGGGCGAATCTGGCAAATCTGGATCGACCAAGTTGTTTGGAATGCCCAATAACTCGGACAATCTCACTTCCCAGAAAAAATGCCCGAGTGGAACCAGCTCAAGCCCGATCAAGGCCAAACTAGGGCAATTCCGGCCGTTTTGGGATTTCGACCAGGTTCCGGGCAGATTCCGGCAAAACGAATTCGATCATTAGTCTTAGAATTGCCTCAGAAATCCAAATCTGCAATCCAAATGCCAAAGGCCTCCGACCAAAATTTCGGCCAGATTCCGACCAACTCCGGCCAAACTCCGACCAAGCTCCGGCCAGGCTCCGATGAAGCTCCAATCAAGCTCATGTCAAGTAAAATCAGACCCAACCAAGTTCCGGCCAAGAGGAACCAACCATGAACCGAATTCCCAATATTCCGGTTGGCCTCTACTATTCATTTCGGTTTGCTTTTGGAGTTCGGTTGCCTCAACTATTCAAGTCCGGTTGGCTTGTGGCTCAACTAAGGCTCAAGTTGATTGCCCTTTGGCTTCAAGCAAGTGCCATCGGTTGGCTCATGAGATGCATGTGCAAGGCAAGTGGGATGGCTTTTGGAAGAGACAACTCAAGTGGCTTCTTTTGGGATATTTCTTCAAGCCAATGCATAGTCGGTTTGCTTGCCTATAAATAGAGGCCTTGGCCTTAGAATCAAGAAGCCTTCGAAATCCCAAGTCCTTAGAGAGTTGAGAGCTTAACTCTCTTCTCTTCACTTTCAATACAAACACACTTTTGTTCCTTGTTCTTGTTCTTGAAACCGAAGCTCTCTTTCCTTTACTTGTCTTGATTTGGAGCTCCTCTCCTTTACTTTCCTTGCACAAAAGGCCACCGCTACTTGTATTCCTTGACATGAATACAAGTAGCTAAAGCTTTCTTTTACTTTCTTGTCAAAATCGAAGCTCTCTTTACTTTCATGTCTTGTTCGTGTTTTGGAGCTCCTCTCCTTTACTTTTCTTGATTTCCTTTACTTTCATAAGTATGGTGCTTGTATTCCTTGCCATGAATACAAGTAGCTAAAGCATATTCGGTCAAAGGGTGTTCATACTTGTGTATGCATCTTGAGACTAGAACTTAATGCTATTTTGTGTCTCAACTAGTTCTTGTGCTATACATTCGGTTTGAACGACGTAGTTAAGTGGATGCTTGAAATGACAAAGCTTTTCCAAGTGGTTCAAACCCCCTTTAAGTCGCTTGGTTGATCGAAAATGAGAGATCAAGTGGCTGCACTTAGGCTAATATATCTTGAAATGGAGTATTAGTCTAGCTAGAACTAGAAGTCTATGTCTTGATTTTGGAGTAGATTGTGGTGTAAGTGCTTGAAATGGCCTTACTTTAGGGTTATATCTTGACCATGGAATAACCCACACTTATGAACATAAAGTAAGATCATTTGACGTCTATGATGGTTGTCTCACAAGTAGAGACCCTAGACTGAATATCTTTCATCCTTACTTATCTATCATTTACTTTCTGCACTTTACTTTTCAGCACTTTACATTTCAGTCTTTACTTTCCTGTCATTTACTTTCAAGCAATTTACTTTTCGCACTTTACTTTCAGTCTTTACTTTCAGCACTTTAAATTCAGTCATTTACTTTCTGTCATTTACTTTCTGTATAAAAAACCAACAAAAACCCAATCTGTCTTTACTTTCATTTTCTTTCTTTTTAAAGAACAACTAATCCACACTGACTCTCTTGGGTTCGACCCCTACTTACCGCTCTACTAATCCATAGTGAGCCACGAGTAGTGGAACTATAAATGTAAATTTTGCAAAGCCTCAACGACGGGCTCTGTCAACTGGCTGACTTGGCGAGGAAGAAATCCGAATCTTCCCTAAGATTGGATCAAAGATACACATCAAATATTTTAGGAATATTTCCTAAAATATTGATGGTGTTATCTGCACCAGATTTGGACATTCGCCTATGCATATAAATACACACTAGGGCGACCAGATCTGCATCGCTTCCAGAGAGAGAATTCAACACGAATACATTCATAAGATTGGAGAAGAAGCGACGGCCGGCTGAGTATTCCACATCGGAATATCAACGGCAAAGAAGCAGTCTGTTCAGGGTGATGTTCAGACTGTTCTTGAAGAACTACCAAGCACACACACACACACACAGTAATCTTGACCCGTCTTCGAGAGAAGGCAACTGGGCTTCTGGGAGGTCCAAGACTAGGTCGAGTGGGAAGTCTCGTCCTACCCATAGGGGATCGAGGTGAGCTGCGGTGAACCGAGATTGCAAATCCGAGAGACGGAGTGTTAGAGGCTAGGCTATTACAAACAAGGAGTTGTGTAAGTTCACTTGAACAGGTTACTATATTTCAACTGGTATCAGAGCAAACACTCGACACACTGAGTGGGATCCTAGTACTGTTCAAGATGACTCTGAAGAAAGGACAAAGCATTACCCGACCTCCGCTGTTAGAAGGATCTAACTATGCATGCTGGAAGCCCAAAATGAAATCATTTTTAAAATCTCTAGATGAGAAAGCTTGGAAGGCTGTCTTGGTTGGATGGACTCAACCCATGATGGAAAGTCTCACCGGAGAAGTTGTTCCTAAACCAGAAGCACTATGGGATGAAGCAGATGAAAAAGCATCTATCGAAAATTCAAAAGCTATGAACGCCATCTCTTCTGGCGTAGACGAGAATGTGCTGAAACTGATCATCAACTGTGAAACCGCTAAGGAAACATGAGACATCCTTCAAACAGCGTATGAAGGTACCGACAAAGTTCGCAATTCTCGAATGCAGATTGTGACAACCAAGTTCGAGGATATGAAAATGAAGGACAGTGAAACCATCCCGAGCAATGATTAGTTTTCGAAGAGAAGAAAAGTATTTTCATGCTTGCTAATTCAATGTTCAAGTGATGCAAAAAGGTTGCTTAAATCAATAGATAGACAAAAGATAAAAACAACATTGACGCCTAGGAATTGTGCGCTCATAAAAGTCAAGGCGATTCTAGATTCAAAATCAAGACGAGAGCAATGAAACTAGATAGTTGAGTAATGGGGTAATGTGGATGCCTTCAAAATTTGAGTACTCAAATGTAAGCTAGCTCAAATGTAAGCTAGCGCATAAAATGTGCAAGAGCCTAGACATGGATAAGTTTAGTAGAATGCACTACACACCACTCCACACTTAAGAGGAAGCTTAGTTCCCTAAGCGACAAATATATAGAAATAAAAAGTGTAGTGCAAAGGGCTTCCCTGAAATTGTAGCTCAAAGAGTGTGGCTTGTGGTTTTCTCATTCCTTTCCCGCGTATGACATTCAAATCTGTAAAACAAACAAGTGACCACTACATAGAAATTATCAGTATATGACACAAGTATAATGTAGAATCATAGTAGGGAATTTCACACTTAAATCAAAAGTGTCTAGCGAGTAATGATGTGAGTGCAAAATATATTTGATAAGGCATCTTACAAATGGTTTTACTTCCCTCGAAGACCTAGTTTAACGTCTTGGCGAGACTAGCAAAGCACCCATGGATTCGCTTGGGAGAAGTCCTTTGCTCGAATAACTTCTCGCGGGGCCATCGATGCTTGAGTCATCAATCCACCTTCAAATCCCATTTGAATTTCCGTCCATCAAGTCTACGATGGACTTTTGAATTTGAGTGTTGCCCTTCAAAAGTTTGATTCCCTTTAGAATAGAGGGATTGTTGGAGCTCCTTTCTAATGATTTTTAAAAGAATTGTACGAAGCTCTAAAACTTGTCTCGAGACGACGTGATGAAGAAAGGGTCTTTAAAACTCGTCTCGAGCTTGATGGGCACACCCTGCCTGAGTTTCTCAATGGCTTCATTGGGTGCCCAACTCTCAAGCTCCCTCATTAGACTTTTGTCATCTTGCGTGCGAGGTTGCTTTTTAGTTGCGTCCATATAAACCTCAACCAAGTCTTCGTACACTTCAAATCCTAGTGGCTGTTCATCCTCTATCTTTTCTTTAACAACACATTCAACCTCATATTCAAGCTCACTTGTAGCGGGAAGGGGAAGGTCATCTTCATGTGAAAACGTATTTCTTCTATGTATGAGTCGTCATCTTTGACGAATTCCTCGTTAGAGATATAAGGCGTTGATGGAATTGTGAGTTCTTGTGTGTTCCCATCTGAATGATCTGTGCTAGTAGTGAAGGGAGATGCACCATCGTGTTCCAACTCATCCTCAGTGCAAGATTCACCATCCCACACCTCGTTGTAAGCTTGGTTAGCAACTCTCAAGAACTCATTCTCCATTGTTATATCCCATACTTGCTTTGAGGTATTAGATTTAAGGACTTCTTCTTCGGGGACTTCTTCTTCAGCATCCAAGTTCCTATTTTCAATTTCTCGTTGCGCCAATTGGGTCTCTAATATCTCATTGTGAGTGGCCAATTGGTCCAATCTTTGAAAGATCTTTTTTTGATTAGCCGCAATAATGGCTAGCAATTCTATACCGGAGAGTCCACCGTTAGGTTGAGGAATTTGAGGATATTGGTGGTAGGAGCCTTCTTTGAATGAGCATTGTTGGCCATCATCCCAAAATTGAGAGTATGAATGTGTTGGATAGCCGTTATCTCCCCAATAAGAATTTGACTGCTCCTTGACTGGGTCATATTCTTTATTGTACGAGACTTGTTGGTTGTATGAATACATCCTCGCAAAGCAAAAAGAACAAAAGTTAGTAAAGGATATAAGTAGAGAATATACAAAAGAAAGAAGAAAATATTTTGCAAGACTAGTCTAGCTATCCACACAACCTAAGCTAATGACAAGTTAATGCGTTGCTCCCCGACAACGGCACCATTTTGATGTGCAGTATTTTGTATGTCAAAAATAATTTATAAAATCAGTAAGTACCGAGTCATCCAAGGCAACAAGTGTAAACTTATCCACTATGTAAGGTTGTGTTTCTATTTATCCTAGTCCGAAAAGAGTTTTGGTTTTGTTTTTAAAAGCTAATCAATCGAAAAATGAAAGAAAGTAAGAAAATGTTTTAACGACTTTCGAGAAGTATTTCGGGGAACTACTTTACTTACCCAACATTAGAATCGAGTTTAATAATAAGCATGCAAGGATTTGCTTATATTGATTGGAAAATAGCCGCACACTCCAAGTATAAACCACACCCTTTCGGCGCTATTGGTTTATATTGGAAATGTACGTTAAACTACGAACCTCACCCTTTCGGCGCTATTGGTTCGAATCAAGAAACTTGCCGATGATTACCAACTCTCGTCGCGTAAACATGGGGAGTCCTTGTCGTAGAACGAGCCTTTCCCGTTACAAACTTGGGCTACTCTCATAGTCACCAAGTTCGTAACGTTTAATTTACTTAATAGTCGGACATTTAGCCTCACCCTTTCGGCGCTATTGGCTTGACGTCTCAACACACTTAGGCCTTTTCTCAAACATCTAGTATGCATCGCTGGGTTTAGGCGCTAAGTGAAATACAAATCATGTAAAACAATCCAAAACATGCAACGATTAATATATTAAACGATTTATAGTCAAGTACGCTTCGTAGGACCCCATAATATGGGTCTGATGGACCCAAATTATACGAATCATAAACACCGTAAAACCCACCAAATTAGACTGTTGGTCTATTTAACTTCTACTTGTTAGTCCCGATATATTTCTACAGGGTATTTTGGCGCTTAGAGAGAAAACACGCTAAGGAGAGGAGTTTACGCTGAAAAGATATTAAGAGTCATTCCAAGGTCAAGATCAGACGCTGACTGAAGAAATCTCAAGGATCCTGACATGTAATCACTCCAAACAAATCAAATCGATGAGGAATTTGCATTGAAGACTCAACCGACCGGGTGGGAAAATGCCGCAGAAACCACCCGACCGGGTGAAGCAGTTCCAGGCCCTCTGCCGAGCTGACCAAACACTCAATTCAAGTTGTCCGAGCAAACCACCTCATCTAACAATTCCGCCTCGACCAAAGTGTTTAAAATGGAGAATTAAGTGGACAATGTCGGAAAACCAAGGAGAATGCTCGAGCAGATTGGCAGTTGGCCCAAGTCCAAAGTAAAAGCCTCGCGCATAGGCACCAAGACCAAGTTGCTCGACCAAAACATGGAATTTGGAAATTCTGGCTCGACCATTAGTCTTAGAATCACTTGGCCATTCCAAATCAACTATCAAAATGCACGCTTGGACAAGATGACCGGCCACCATGCTTGGAGGTGGCCAAGGGAGGAGCTCCTCCCTCCATGGTGACCTGCAACCGGCGGCTCAGCCCTCCTCCTCCTCCCTTGACCGGCGGCTTTCTCCTCCCCCATGTGGCAGCTCCTCCTTGCTCCTCCTCCTCAACCCTTGGATCAAAAGACATGTGCCACCATCTCCACCACCCATCTCCTCCCCTTATGGCTATAAATACCATGCATCCCCTCCTCATTTGTATCATCCCATTCTCATCCAAAAATCACTTATCTCTCTAAAATTGTAAGTTTGGCTTTGGAAATAAAGATTGCTCCCTTGGCGCTTCAACGGTAGTAAGTATTCTAATATTTATTTCCGTCTTTAATTTCTAATTCCTTAGTTATAATGTTTAGCGCGATAAATAGTAGCTAAACTAGTCGTTCGGTAGAAGGGGTGGACTTGTATTATAAAATGTTTTAGACTATTAACTTAGTGTCTCGTCTGTGTATTCAAAACTTATTCTATGTGCCATATATAAGATTAGAATCTCCAAGGTTGAGTGGACCATTTGTAACTGGACCAAAGGGACCAAATGGGCAAGCTCTTCCTTGGGGGTTCGTGATCATACTCGGGTAAGTGGACCATTTGTAACTGGACCAAAGGGACCAAATGGGCAAGCTTATCCGAGGAGTTCGATCTATCTAAAAAACCATTTGGAAACTGGACCAAAGGGACCAAATGGATGCACATAGGCTAGTATACCTTGAAATGGGGTGCTAGTCTAAGTAGAACAAGAGTCTTACGTTTTCTGCAAAAAGTGTTGCGAGTCGAGTGCTTGAAATGGCCTTGATTCACTTATGCACACTTTTGCAAAAGACTAGAAAGTGTGGCAAATCGAGCGCCGGAAAAGGCCTTGATACACGTTTGAATACTTAGAAGATTCACTAAGGGTCAATGATAAACAGGATATAATACAAGGCCCGTGAAACCGAACGCTTTCTTTTAATTGTAATAATTATCAGTTTACTTTCCAGTACTAAAACCAACCAACCAACCAATCAATCACTTAGCTGGTAGCTTTAAAACCAACCAACCAATCCCAAAATCGTCCAACTTAAAGAACAACTTATCCCCCTAATTCCTTTGGGTTCGACCCCTACTTACCACTGACTACCCAGTAGTTAAGTCGCGAGTAGCGGACTTATAAATTTATTTGTACGTTTTGCTTCGACGACGAGCACATCCGTCAAATTGGCGCCGTTGCCGGGGAATTAGCCATCGGATTAGTTGTTCTTTCCCCCCTATGTCCTCATGACGCAAACCCCTTCGTATGCATGGGCAACACGACATCTGCCACTGTTCGGAGGTACGGAGGGAGAAGACCCAGTACAGCACTGTCGAAACTTCCACCACGTCTGCCACCACATTAAACCCGCTAATGAAATGTTAGAGGAATTTAAGCTTAAATGCTTCAAATTCTCTCTAACTGATTTCGCAACGATCTGGTACTACACATCCACCGCTTGCAGTGCAGAACGTTACGTAGATCTCTGCGTTCCATTCCTGAAGGAATTCTCCCCACCATCCTTATGCCAAGAAACCCGTGAGAGAATCATGTGCCTTCAACAATCCAGGGATGAGACCTTGGACGAATATTACACGAACTATGATGCCATCGTCTCAAGCTGCCCGTACCATGGATTCACGAAGAAGGTTCTTCTCCAAAAATTTCTTCGTGGGATGAGGTCCGAAGAGCTGGGAAGAGTGAACGAAGCAATGAGGAGATCAGCCAGGAACTTCACCATTGCAGACATGTGGTACCTCATAATTGGCCTAGCCGCTGCCACAGAACGAGTACCCCAAACTGACGAGGAAATGCAGATAGATGAAGCTGACCCTGAGGCAGACAAAGAAGAAACTACCGAGCCGTCAGAAGAGACTCCTGAACCATCAGAAGAATCAGATATGGAAAGCACCGGAAGCAGCGAGGTTGGAGTCCAGAATACCACTAACGAACTGCCCAATCCATACCCGACTCTCATCACCTGGGCAGCCGAGACTATCTACGACCAATTCCTCACTGACAATCATAACGAGGCAGAACCAAGCCTTAAGATGCAAGCCTCCCGACTCTTCCCCTTGATCAATGAGCAAGTTGCAGAAAACTATAGGATCAATGAAGAAACTCAAAAGAGGATGGGAAAAGGGCCTCTGCAGAATGACTCCTCGATGGAGCAGTGTTACACCGTAGCTGGACTAGACAGTCCCAAATACAAAAACTTCAAAGGGCTAGTAGTGAAAGGTCCCTCACCTCCTCCGGGGTATTGGAAAGAAAAGATCCCAAAACAAAGGAGTTCTGACCCAAGCACATCAACGCGCAAGAAATCAGGAAAAGGCAAGGCAAGAAGCAACACAGGAACGGTGGCAAAATACGACCTGAGCCACCCATGGGACCCAAACCAGTAATCCACAATGAGGTACTGTCGAGCCAACGACGTTAAACAAGTGCACTGGTCGGGAGGTAACCCGACACTATCTTACTTTCTGTCATTTAAATTCTGTCATTTAAATTTTCTGTCTTAGTCATTCTCACATATATATTAGCTTGCATGACTTTTGAACTAAGGCACGCCTTCGTTCAAAAGTGTGGGGTGAGAACCACCGTTGTATATAAATAACATGCGTGCTGTTTTCTTTTTTTAGTAATAGTATCTTTTTGAAAATATGAACTTAAGAATGTGAAAAAGATAGACCGAAATTCATGCATTTACCTTGTGAAAATTCAACTGTCTAAAAACTTAGAACGTAACTTTTCATCTGTCCTTTGTGCTGAGATTAACTAGGGATGTGGAGTTGACATAAATCGCCCTAGAAAGGCTTGGGAAGCAATCAAAGGATCAGATCAAACTATATGGTTTTCGAAGTCAGTGGAGGCTGCACTTCGGGTTTCAGTGAAGATTGAAGTCATCTCCGCCATGCAGTGTTTATGCAAGAAGAAAAGAAAAGGCGAGGACGGGAATCAGACCGTCCTCTCTCTAGTTAAAGTAGCCGAGAAAATAGATGAGCGACCCTCATCTTGACCCGCGCGAAACAACAACGATGAGAGGAGCGGGGAGGTATTTCCATAGGCTTGCGGGCGATGATTGGACCTCCCAAAAAGGCTTGAGAAAATGGACTAGCAAAGCCACAAAAAGGCGAAAAGCTCGAAGAAGCAATTCAAGAAGCCAAAGGCCCAACATTGTGAAGGTTTTAACCGAACAAAAAAAAGTGAAGTACTCAAAAAAGTCAAATCAAAGGCCAAAGGCCGATTCACTACAAAAGCAGTCCCTTGCCAAAAGAAAAAAATCAAAGTACTCAAACCAGTGAAACCCGAACCAAATCACGTGCTAGAGAAAGCAACAAGAAAACCATATAGTGCGAGACGGTCCCGAAATTGCAGTCCAGGAACCTAAAAAGGGCTATCTCCCGAGACATCCGGAACAATTTGCATCTCGGCACGGAGGTACAAGTATTAAGTTTCTTCTATTTATTTACACAGTTCAATTTGGTAATAAGTAAGTAATGCATGAATTAGGATAAATCGAGTCCCACAGTCTAATTTTCATATAATCCAAAACCAAACTTAGAGTGCCGCCCTTTAATAGCATTGTTCGGGACGAACAACTAAAAGTGTGGGGTGATATGATGGACCCAAATTATACGAATCATAAACACCGTAAAACCCACCAAATTAGACTGTTGGTCTATTTAACTTCTACTTGTTAGTCCCGATATATTTCTACAGGGTATTTTGGCGCTTAGAGAGAAAACACGCTAAGGAGAGGAGTTTACGCTGAAAAGATATTAAGAGTCATTCCAAGGTCAAGATCAGACGCTGACTGAAGAAATCTCAAGGATCCTGACATGGAATCACTCCAAACAAATCAAATCGATGAGGAATTTGCATTGAAGACTCAACCGACCGGGTGGGAAAATGCCGCAGAAACCACCCGACCGGGTGAAGCAGTTCCAGGCCCTCCGCCGAGCTGACCAAACACTCAATTCAAGTTGTCCGAGCAAACCACCTCATCTAACAATTCCGCCTCGACCAAAGTGTTTAAAATGGAGAATTAAGTGGATAATGTCGGAAAACCAAGGAGAATGCTCGAGCAGATTGGCAGTTGGCCCAAGTCCAAAGTAAAAGCCTCGCGCATAGGCACCAAGACCAAGTTGCTCGACCAAAACATGGAATTTGGAAATTCTGGCTCGACCATTAGTCTTAGAATAACTTGGCCATTCCAAATCAACTATCAAAATGCACGCTTGGACAAGATGACCGGCCACCATGCTTGGAGGTGGCCAAGGGAGGAGCTCCTCCCTCCATGGTGACCTGCAACCGGCGGCTCAGCCCTCCTCCTCCTCCCTTGACCGGCGGCTTTCTCCTCCCCCATGTGGCAGCTCCTCCTTGCTCCTCCTCCTCAACCCTTGGATCAAAAGACATGTGCCACCATCTCCACCACCCATCTCCTCCCCTTATGGCTATAAATACCATGCTAGTCACGATTAATCAAAACATTTATAAAGACTCGGGAATCCGAGGTCGTACCCAAAGGACAGGTGATTAAACTAATAGTGCTAAAGATTAAACTAGAATGTTTAGGTTTGGGGGGGAATTTGTTCCTCTTAAGAGGTTGATAGCAAGATTTTACTATCCAAAAGAGATTTTAAACAATGAAACAAGTAAACAATCGATTAAAAGATGACTAGGGATTACTTCCCCACCTAGACAATTATTGTGACAATGATATTGGATGCCAATGATGAATTTACATGCACAAGAGTAGAATTTAGCTATGTAACATTCAAGCCAAGTTCAACTCGCGCTACAACTTGAAATGGAGAGGTTACATCTCGCATAGGACCTCACACTCGCGCTCTATTGGCCCTATAGAACATGCATGTCTAGTCTCACACTCGCGCTCTATTGACTAGATAAACACATTCTTGTTAAGTTCAAGCCATTCTCATTAGAATTTAAGTGTCGCCATGTAACACAAAGACTCTAATGCTTCTTCATTCATTTCATTGAAGTCATATTGATCAACGTGAGCTGCATCAAACATGAGATCGAGCTAAGTTCCCATTGAGGACATTTCACAAACACCTTATGGGCAACTCTAAACATTTAGTTCAAATGAAGAAGATTCATATGCAAACTCATTCAAAATTGACATCGATGGTATTTACATCATCACAAACATGTCTAGGGGATCCATAATCCCCAACCAAGGTCACTACTCACTCATAGTGAGTTTACAAACAAACATAGTGACAAAAGTGTAAACACACATGTGAAAGGTAGAGTTTAGAGCTTTTAAACCAATCGAGATCCAAGAGTAATGGAGAATTCTTGTAGTTCGTCTTCTTCTTCACTTAATCCACTTCGAAATCCATGCCAAAGAAAACTCGAAATTCCTTTTGTCCGTCCTCGAATTCAGCGCCAAATTCTCCCCAAAAAGTCACCCCCGAAACCTTAAAAATTCTGGGTTTTATAACATCTGCCAATTTGTGCGATCGCATACTTTTCTTCATGCGATCGCATACTCTTCGGTAGTCGGCGGAATGCGAGCGCACAGAAATCTTGTGCGACTGGTCTTGGTTGTGCGAGCGCATACAATTCTTTGTGCGATCGCACAACTTCCCATAGCCGGCTTTGTGCGACTTCGTCTTCCGAGTGTGCGATCGCATAAGAATTTATGCGACTGGTCCGATCTGTGCGAGCGCATGAAATGCCTTATGCGATCGCACATATGCCCATTATCTGACCTCATGCGATCGTTGTTCCAGGATGTGCGATCGCATGAGATTTCTCGCGACGGGTCTGATTTGTGCGTTCGCATGTAGTCCTTTGTGCGATCGCACTCTTTTGGAGGGTTTGCGCTCCGACTCCTGTTTTGCTCATTTTAGCTCCAGAATGCTCGGTTTTGCTCCAAAATCAATGCCCACTTGTGTTCTCAGCTTAAACTCTGTAATTCGCCTGAAATGAACCATAAGGCATCAAATAGCAAGTGAAATCGTGATAAAACGAACGAAACAATAAGCATAGAGGTCGCCTAAAATGCATATATTTTAGCGCTATCAAATCACCCCACACTTAACGTTTGATCGGCCCGAGCAAACTAATCATAGAGATCAACAACAAGAAGGCACTTCACTCACTTAAGATCGGTTCAAAGAAACTCCATATGGTCATGAAAACTAACTAAAAATACTAAGGAACAAATACTACTTATGATAAACCACTTTCGTAGGTGACACGAGTGCATTTAGCGAATGCACCAAGCCTTTAAACCCCTAGGCTACCCTAGTGGAGGAGTTGTAGTCTCCTGAGAGTTTTCAGATACGGGAATACTCACAAATCCCACAAAGAGAACAACCATCCAAGAAGCATTTTAAGTTTACAACTGTCAAAGTACTAGGCAAGGTGTTTTTCATGAAGTTCATAATGTATTCAACTTCAAGCAAATCAAAGCAAAGACTAATAAATCTTTAATCAAGGATTCTAGTCATTTTCTATGTTAGTGACTTCAAGAAAAACAATCTAATAGTCGCAAAGAAATCTTGTTGGATCACTCACAAATGCTAGCAAGGAGGCTAGTCCATTGGTTTGTGAGCTTTGAACTCATTCTCAAGCCTAGGACGCAAAGGTCGCTTAGTCATAAGAGAAGAGGAGTTCCAACATTACAGTTTTTGTAAATACTTGCAAGTCATATCATGCCTAAGTATATAAGAATACGAGGCTCGTCCCTTAGTGAATTCTTGCTAGGAAGTATCAATTGTCTCATTGGTTTTCATGCAAGAGGATGATGGAATAGCCGATTGTCAAGTCTAATTGCAACATTAAAGGGGGAAGAAGCCGCACTAGGCACTTTCGAGGGGGAACTTACCTTCCTAACCCTCGGCACTTAGCACATACTTCTTTAAAGTCACTTCCTAATGGTGATCAATCATAAGGAAGAATTTGGGGCTTATTTCACATATTTTTTTTCTTTTTCTTTTTTCTTGCCCTCTTTTGACCCCACACTTAGAACTTTGACAAAGGGCTAAGTGTTAAAATGGAGCATGACAAACCACAAGACAAATCCACAAGATAAGCAAGGTCACTAAGGTCACCTAAAGGCAATCATGGCATGCAAGGGTTTCAAAGTTATAAATTATTTCGATTTTATGCTTTCAAAGATCAACTCTTTAGTCTCAACGAGAAAAAGCTTAGAATAAAAGATAAATAAGTGCTAGTAGATGCTTTGATTCTCAAGAATGAAAGTCAACAATCCAATCCATTAGTCATCTAAAGGATCAATCAAGTGAAATCATGCACGACTAGTTGAATTAGGAATGAGATTTTTCGAAAATGTAGCCTTGCCTAGACTTTTTGTTTTCATTGATAATTCGAAATTTTTGGATGAATCGCATAGTAGTGTAAGTGTTTTCCTCTCAACATACAAATTGATTGGATTCCACACATTAAAGCACATCAAGCAAGCGCAAACATCTCATGTGGTCAAAACATAGGCAACAACATAGGCCACCCCACACTTATGCCCTATCAAGACATCAAGTTAACCAAGCACATGTTAAGAAATCATCAAATATAGGCATTCACACATGCATAGTTCGAATTCTCAATTCTTGCACAAAGCAATAGGAATCCTATCAAAATAGACATCTTTAAAGATCGGGAGAGAAACACTCACAAGCCTAGTTTAACGTCTTGGCTAAGACGGAGCCGATTCTCCTCTTAGGAGATAAGAAGCACGCTTGAGGAGTCTTTTGCTAAGATCCCTCCTCAAGCGGAGCCTTGGACTTGATCGTGTCAAACCACCTTCAAATCCCATTTGAATTTCTTCCCACCAAGTCTACGATGGGCATCCAATTGCACGTTCGACCTCTTCAAACATGAAGATCCCTTTATAGCTAAGGGGTCATGGGAGCTTCTTTTGAATAATCTCGTGAAGTATGGTAGGAAGCTCCAAAACTTGTCTCTAGGCTTTGTGACAAAGAAAGGATCTTCAATGCTAGCCTCTAGCGTGATGGGCACACCTTCCTTCAATTTTTCGATGATGTCCTTGGGTGCCCATTCCTCAATCTCCCTCATTAAACTTCCGTTTCCTTGCGTGCGAGGTGGCTCCTTAGTCTCTTCCATGAAAGTCTCAACAAAGTCTCTATACCCATGAAGTTCTCGTGGCTCAATATCCTCTTCCTCGATTCCATCATCAACAAGAGAATCGGGTTCACTATCAAGCTTGCAAATAGCGGGAGGGAGGTCTTCTTCATCCAAAAGAGATTTCTCTTCAATGCATGAGTCGTCATCGTTGAAGAATTCCTCATCGGAGAGCCAAGGCTTTGATGGAATGGTGAGCTCTTGTGTGTTCTCGTCCAAATGATCTTGAGGTGTGCTAGTAGTGAAGGATGCTTCACTCTTGCATTCCACCTCCTCTTCGTCACAAGATTCACTCTCCATCTCCTCATGAACGGCTTGGCAAACGGCTCTCATGAACTCATCCTCCCCATCTTGATCCCATTCTTCCCTTGAGGCATTAGGTTCAATAACTTCATCTTCGGGTATCTCCTCTTCGACATCCATGTCTCCACATTCCATTGTTTGGTGTTGAGCATTCATCTCCCTCAATTGAGCCCATTCGCTTTTTAACTCATGGTTTCGAGCCTCCAATATTTTCAACTTAGCGTTCATCTTCTCTTGGTTTTCAAGGAGAGTGGCAAACATGGCTTCAAAATCGGAGGGCTCATTTGAAGGTTGAGGAGGTTGAGGGTTGGAGTCTTCAATTTCAAAACATTGACTATCATTCCAATTTTGAGCGTGGGTATGTGATGGATTCCAAGAGTTTTCCCAATATCCGTTTGGTTGATCCTCTTCTTGGTCATCCCCATCCAAATTATAACAACTATTTTGATAGCCATTCCTTTGGTAATTCTCATATGGTTGCTCCTCCTCTTGATAGTATCCCTCATTAGAATAGACTTGTTGGCTTTGATTGTTCATCCAATAGTCTTCACAATGGGCATTTGGTTGATCATCTTCATAATAATCATCATTGTCTTCATACTTCCTTTTGTCAACCCAAGCCTTAACCATACTCATCATGCTATCCACTTTCTTTTCCAAATCACTAACTTGATCTTTAATCGCATAACTGGAAAAATCTTCTTCATAATAATCTTCATTGTGCATGACGTGTTGGTTGTAGTGATCCATCCTCGCAAAACAAGATTAACGAAGTTAGTAAGGGATATGAGAGAAAAAGAAGAATATACAAGCATAAGAGAAAGAAAAATATTTACAAGAATAGACAAACTAAACAATCTATTAGCACCTAGTTAATTAACCTATCCCCGGCAACGGCGCCATTTGATCGGCTGTAATTTAGCGTAAATATTCGAATAGAATTCAAATACTATTGCTAGTCACGATTAATCAAAACATTTATAAAGACTCGGGAATCCGAGGTCGTACCCAAAGGACAGGTGATTAAACTAATAGTGCTAAAGATTAAACTAGAATGTTTAGGTTTGGGGGGGAATTTGTTCCTCTTAAGAGGTTGATAGCAAGATTTTACTATCCAAAGGAGATTTTAAACAATGAAACAAGTAAACAATCGATTAAAAGATGACTAGGGATTACTTCCCCCACCTAGACAATTATTGTGACAATGATATTGGATGCCAATGATGAATTTACATGCACAAGAGTAGAATTTAGCTATGTAACATTCAAGCCAAGTTCAACTCGCGCTACAACTTGAAATGGAGAGGTTACATCTCGCATAGGACCTCACACTCGCGCTCTATTGGCCCTATAGAACATGCATGTCTAGTCTCACACTCGCGCTCTATTGACTAGATAAACACATTCTTGTTAAGTTCAAGCCATTCTCATTAGAATTTAGGTGTCGCCATGTAACACAAAGACTCTAATGCTTCTTCATTCATTTCATTGAAGTCATATTGATCAACGTGAGCTGCATCAAACATGAGATCGAGCTAAGTTCCCATTGAGGACATTTCACAAACACCTTATGGGCAACTCTAAACATTTAGTTCAAATGAAGAAGATTCATATGCAAACTCATTCAAAATTGACATCGATGGTATTTACATCATCACAAACATGTCTAGGGGATCCATAATCCCCAACCAAGGTCACTACTCACTCATAGTGAGTTTACAAACAAACATAGTGACAAAAGTGTAAACACACATGTGAAAGGTAGAGTTTAGAGCTTTTAAACCAATCGAGATCCAAGAGTAATGGAGAATTCTTGTAGTTCGTCTTCTTCTTCACTTAATCCACTTCGAAATCCGTGCCAAAGAAAACTCGAAATTCCTTCTGTCCGTCCTCGAATTCAGCGCCAAATTCTCCCCAAAAAGTCACCCCCGAAACCCTAAAAATTCTGGGTTTTATAACATCTGCCAATTTGTGCGATCGCATACTTTTCTTCATGCGATCGCATACTCTTCGGTAGTCGGCGGAATGCGAGCGCACAGAAATCTTGTGCGACTGGTCTTGGTTGTGCGAGCGCATACAATTCTTTGTGCGATCGCACAACTTCCCATAGCCGGCTTTGTGCGACTTCGTCTTCCGAGTGTGCGATCGCATAAGAATTTATGCGACTGGTCCGATCTGTGCGAGCGCATGAAATGCCTTATGCGATCGCACAGATGCCCATTATCTGACCTCATGCGATCGTTGTTCCAGGATGTGCGATCGCATGAGATTTCTCGCGACGGGTCTGATTTGTGCGTTCGCATGAAGTCCTTTGTGCGATCGCACTCTTTTGGAGGGTTTGCGCTCCGACTCCTGTTTTGCTCATTTTAGCTCCAGAATGCTCGGTTTTGCTCCAAAATCAATGCCCACTTGTGTTCTCAGCTTAAACTCTGTAATTCGCCTGAAATGAACCATAAGGCATCAAATAGCAAGTGAAATCGTGATAAAACGAACGAAACAATAAGCATAGAGGTCGCCTAAAATGCATATATTTTAGCGCTATCAATCCCCTCCTCATTTGTATCATCCCATTCTCATCCAAAAATCACTCTCTAAAATTGTAAGTTTGGCTTTGGAAATAAAGATTGCTCCCTTGGCGCTTCAACGGTAGTAAGTATTCTAATATTTATTTCCGTCTTTAATTTCCAATTCTTTAGTTATAATGTTTAGCGCGATAAATAGTAGCTAAACTAGTCGTTCGGTAGAAGGGGTGGACTTGTATTATAAAATGTTTTAGACTATTAACTTAGTGTCTCGTCTGTGTATTCAAAACTTATTCTATGTGCCATATATAAGATTAGAATCTCCAAGGTTGAGTGGACCATTTGTAACTGGACCAAAGGGACCAAATGGGCAAGCTCTTCCTTGGGGGTTCGTGATCATACTCGGGTAAGTGGACCATTTGTAACTGGACCAAAGGGACCAAATGGGCAAGCTTATCCGAGGAGTTCGATCTATCTAAAAAACCATTTGGAAACTGGACCAAAGGGACCAAATGGATGCACATAGGCTAGTATACCTTGAAATGGGGTGCTAGTCTAAGTAGAACAAGGGTCTTACGTTTTCTGCAAAAAGTGTTGCGAGTCGAGTGCTTGAAATGGCCTTGATTCACTTATGCACACTTTTGCAAAAGACTAGAAAGTGTGGCAAATCGAGCGCCGGAAAAGGCCTTGATACACGTTTGAATACTTAGAAGATTCACTAAGGGTCAATGATAAACAGGATATAATACAAGGCCCGTGAAACCGAACGCTTTCTTTTAATTGTAATAATTATCAGTTTACTTTCCAGTACTAAAACCAACCAACCAATCAATCACTTAGCTGGTAGCTTTAAAACCAACCAACCAATCCCAAAATCGTCCAACTTAAAGAACAACTTATCCCCCTAATTCCTTTGGGTTCGACCCCTACTTACCACTGACTACCCAGTAGTTAAGTCGCGAGTAGCGGACTTATAAATTTATTTGTACGTTTTGCTTCGACGACGAGCACATCCGTCAGGGTCACTACTCACTATCCATCCTCATGGAAATACAAGTCATGTTTTGTTCGAAACAACGATTACAAGAGAAAAAAGAATTACTCCACCCTTTGAATTGATGTCGATAATTCCTTCAAATCTTCGATCCGATCAAAATCCCTGTGTTTTCGAGTCCCCTTCTCTCTTTTCTGTCGTCTCTAAGTCTCTAGGCGTGTAGGTGGATGTGGAAAATTGAGAATTGTGGCTGCTCCTTCTTTTTCCTCTTTTTGTTATTTTTGGGCTTTTTGGAAAAACCTAGCAAAAATTGATTTTTGGCCCATTCAGCTTGTGTCACCTGTGCCGCTTATTCGGACACTTTGGTGACACATAGTACTTTTTGCATGCTCTCTGGAATCTGCCATATCACTTGTGTCAACTATTTTGGTGACACAAGCGCAGAGTGAGATGGCCTCTTGAGCTCCAATTCTGACATCCGTAACGGCTGAATCTGCTCTAGGTACCAACTACAAAGTTGTAGCACATGTTCTCAGCTTTCCAACAAGCCAAAGATCAATGATTTCGGACACCGTATGAGCTCTAGGCTTGCGCAAAAATTAGGGAGGTCAATCCAACGATTTTTGCACTATTTTCACCCAAATTCACAGAAAACACTTATTTCACCTAAAAGGCATCAAAACAAAAAGTGAGAGCTCATATAAATAAGGTGAATGATCGAAAATCGACTAAATGTGGAGCATAAATATAGTACAAATTTATGCTCATCAAGGTTTGAGGGAAGAAAATTTAAATGGGATTTGAAGGTGGATTGACACCCCAAATGTCCAAGGACCCGTTAGAAGGGATCCTAGCAAAGACTTCTCATGAGTGATTCTATGAGGCACTTTGCGAAAACTAGGCCCACGGGAGGTACCCAGTTTGTAAGCTGTTCATTCTCGTTTTGCATATTTGAGTCTGAGTGGTTAACATGATTTTGAGTGGCTTAGACTCTAAGTGTTGAGTGTGAAATTTATGGCTAGTGGGTAAAATTTTAAGTGTGGAGTGAGTTTCCCTCACTCATAACCCAACTCACAACGCCAAGCCCCTCCACCTCCCCCTATTTATAGTGATTGAGGATGATGGCCCATAGAGTTCTTGTGTGTCAATTGCAATTTACAAGTTCATGAACTCTTGATGTGCCTTGTTATGACATTGTTTGATGTATTGGGTACTTAAGATACCTGTGCTAGTTGGACTTACTCTTGAACGATCCTTGCGCTTGCACGGAAGCTCTCATTTGGTCTATGCTCATTTTCTAAGAACTCTTAGTGTCTAACTCATCTTCCCTTATGGATACGGCTTTAGAGCCAGAGTTCTATGTCGCGAACCAATGGACTAGCCCTAGCTAGCATAGGTGACCGATTGACAGTCTTTTGTGCAAACTAACAACTTTGCTTCTATTGTATTGCCTTGAAAATGAGTAGAACTTTTGATTAGACATTTTATAGCCTTAGTATTGATGATCTTGAATGCACAACCTCAAAGGTACTTAAATGGTTTGAAAGTTCTATTGATGATAGAAATGATTGTTGTCCTAGTTTGGGGTGAGAATTTGTTTTGAGAAATCCTCGCCTTGGTGGAGCACTCTTACATACATTCTCATGGTCATGGGATAGGTGCATATTGGGATTTGTGAGTATTTCCTTTTCTGAAAACTCTCATGAGACTATAACTCGTCCACTAGGGTAGCCTAGGGGTTTAAAGGCTTAATGCATACGCTAAATGCATTTGTAACGCCTACGAAAAGGAGCTAGTTAGGATGTACATACTTTCATTTGTCTTTCAATAACATGTTTAGAAATAATGATAGAGACATTGTGAAAACTAGTCAGGCAAATAGACGAAAAACATAGCACCACTAGCATTTCGCCATTTGCATGACCTTGACATATTTGCATACTTTGTTCGGGACGAACAAAGCTTAAGTGTGGAGCGTTAATAAGTCGAGTTTTCGACTTATTAATGGCCGTTTTCACTATAGCTTTGGTTCGTTTCCGACGATATTTTGATGTCATTTGACCTCTTACCCTACATTTCATGTAGAAAACAAAGCCCCCTCAATGGCAAAGCCTAGATACGAAAACTTGGGGAAAAACTTAAGATTAGAGTAAACTGTGGGCAAGGAGGACTCTCAGCCGACCAGTTCAGAAATTACCCTGAACCAGCCGGTTGACAGGATAAAAGGGTAGAATTGAGAGCAACAGCTCAAATTGAGTCAATCGCCTGAGGGCGACCAGCCGATCGACTGGGAAATAACCTCAGAATGATCAAAATAGCTCAATTTGAGCCGGTCGGCTGGAGAAGAGTTATCAGAATGCTTGCCCAAGCACATATTCAACCGGTCGGTTGGACCCACCAGTCGATTGGCTGGGAAAAGAGTTCAGAAAGCAATGTAACCGCTCACTTTGAGTTGGTCGGTTGGCCAACCCAACCGGTCGCCTGAACATTCGCAATAGAAGCAAGCCAGATTTTAGCCACCAGCAGACCGGCTAGAATTTGGACATCAGTCCAGCTGACTGGCTGCACCTGCTACTTCAGGATTTTCTACCCGAGGCTATAAATAGTAAGAGGGATTTTTGACCTAAGTGTGCTGGGTTTTTTGGGAGAAGAAGATCAGAAAAAGAGGCTCAACCAAGGTCATCAACCAAAGATCCAACTAAGGAGAAGAAGAGAAGATCAAAGAGAGATTCTAGGACTAACCATCCTACTTCCTCTACACCTTTTCCATTCTCTTTGTTGTTTGCTAGTAACCCTACTCACACCATGTTGTCTTACATGATGTGAGTACTGATCTTGTGTTTTGAGGGTCTTACAACCCTCCTTGGTTTTCTATGGTCATGTATATACATTTGTTTCAAAATGCTTTTCCTTAACGTGTGAACCACCATCACTAATGACGGTTCTTGGAACTCCGAATCTTGGAAAAATTATCCTCTTGAAAAGCTTTGTGACGACCTTGGCATCGCAAGTAGGGGAGGCGATGGCTTCTACCCACTTAGAAAAATAATCGACCGCGATCAATATATATTGATTTCCATATAAAGAAGGGAAAGGACCCATGTAGTCTATGCCCCAAGCAACGAATATTTCAACCGGTAGGGTACTTTGTTTGGATATTTCGTGCCTCTCAGAAATATTTTCCGACCTGTGGCATTGGTCACAAGCCTTGACAAAATCGTAAGCATCCCTAAATAGGGTAGGCCAATAAAATCCACTTTGTAGAACCTTAGATGCCGTATTTGCTCCACTACCATGTCCTCCATATTGCGAAGAATAACAATGGTGTACTATATTCCTCATTTTCCTCTTCAGCGACACAATTCCTATATATTCCATCCGCGCAAAGCCTATACAAGAATGGCTCATCCCAATAATATCTCTTTCTCTCGGATAAAAATTTCCTCCTTTGATGATGATTCACATCTTGGGGTATGATCCCACATATAGTACAAAATTTACCAAGTTTGCATACCAAGGGAGGGACTCCGCTTCTACATTCATGAGTTGTTCCCCAAGGAAAGAGTCATCAACTAGGGTAGTGTCTCTATCAAGCTCTTCATTTCCCTCAAGTCTAGATAAATGATTGGCGACAAGATTTTCCACTCCCTTTTTATCCTTGATCTCGATATCGAATTCATGGAGTAGGAAATCCACCTTATGAGTCTTGGTTTAGAGTCCTTTTTTGACAAAAGATACTTAATTGTCGCATGGTCGGTGCAAACTATGGTCTTTGAGCCCACTAGATATTGCCGAAACTTGTCAAAGGCATACACAATGGCGAGAAGCTCCTTTTCGGTTGTAGAATAGCTAATATGAACTCCATTAAGGATCTTGCTAGTGTAGTAAATTGCGTGAAGTTTCTTGTCCACTCTTTATCCAAAGACCGCTCCAATAGAATGAGCACTTGCATCACACATGAGCTCAAACGGCAAATCCCAATTCGGAGGTTGAATAATGGGAGCCGAGACCAATGCCTTTTTTAATTTCTCAAAGGCCAATAAGCATTGTTCATCAAATAGGATTTTGGTATCATTGCACAATCGGTTTGTAAAAGGTCTTGCAATTTTTGAGAAGTCCATAATAAACCTTCTATAAAAGCAGGCATGGCCTAGAAAGCTTCTTATCCCCTTGACATCCCTTGGAGGTGGTAGTTTCTCAATGACCTCTACCTTTGCTTTGTCAACCTCAATTCCTCTCTTAGAAACCAAATGTCCAAGCACAATGCCTTCATGCACCATAAAATGACATTTTCCCAATTTAGAACAAGATTTGTCTCGATACATCTATTTAAAACTTTAGCCAAATTAGCCAAATAATCACCAAATGAAGAGCCATAGACAGAAAAATCATGCATAAATATTTCCATTATGTCCTCAATAAATTCCGAAAATATAGCCATCATGCACCTTTGAAATGTGCCCGGCGCATTACAAAGTCCAAAGGTCATTCGCCGGTACGCAAATGTTTCATAAGGGCATGTAAACGTGGTTTCTTCTTGATCTTGTGGGTGTATAGGTACTTGAAAAAATCCACTATACCCATCAAGATAGCAAAAATACTCATGATTAGCTAACCTTTCTAACATTTGATCAATGAAGGGAAGTGGAAAATGATCTTTCTTAGTAGCCTTGTTGAGATTCCTAAAATCAATGCACATTCGCCAACCGGTGACTGTTCTAGTCGGAATCAAATCATTTTTATCATTTTTAACAACCGTCATACCTCCCTTTTTAGGTACCACATGAATAGGACTCACCCATTTCGAATCCGCTATGGGAAAAATGATTCTTGCATCTAGAATTTTTAAGATCTCCTCAACTTCACTAAGATTAGGATTAAGTCTCCTAGCATGCTCTCTAGAGGGTACACTATCGTCTTCCAAATGAATTCTATGCATGCACAAATTTGGAGTAATCCCCTTCAAATCATCAATCTAATAACCAATGGCACTTTTGTACATTCTAATCACATCCAACAATTTTGAATTCTCAATTTCATTCAGTGAAGCATTTACAATAACGGGCAAGGTAGAATTGGGGCCTAAGAACTCATACCTTAGGCTTGTTAGTAGAGTTTTGAACTCTACCGAACAAGACTCCTTACCTTTATCCCCTTGAGGTTTCTCTTCTCCCTTGTCATTCAAGATAGCCCAACAATCATCATGCTTAGGGAGCTCATTTTCAAGGTCAATATCATGTGTAGGCAAGTTAGGTATATCAAGTAATTCAAAGCCATCAATAAAGTCAATATAATTGTAACTCATGGTAGAATTAGGACTCTTTTGTGCTTTATCTAGACTAAATTCAACTTCTTCATCACCTACTCTCATGGTAATCGAACCTTTAGTTGTGTCAAATATAGCTCTCGCCGTATAGAGGAAGGGTCTCCCTAAAAGAGTAGGGATCTCCGTGTCCTTGACAGGCGTCGTCGGTACCTGCAAATTTAAATTTATATATTTCCTTACTCTAGGCTAGTGTAGCGGCAAGTAAGGGTCGAACCCTAGAGAGCTGGTGAGGTTACTTGTTGTTCTGTAAAGAGAAAGACAATTGGGTTGTGAGAGATTTGGAAACAAGTGCAGAAATAGGAAATAGGCGAGTGATATCAATCAGAGAGAGTATTCGGTCTAGGGTTTCTAATTGTGACTTGTCTTATCGTCGACTTCTAATTATCTGATTTCGAATTCCTAAGTGTGGTTACTTCCATTCCAAGTTATAGCCTAAAGTAGGGCCTTTCCGAGAGCCTACACCACAATCTACTTCCTTTCCGGATTGTAGAATTCTAGTTCTAGCAAACCTAATACTCCATTCCAAGATATATTTTATTTAGTGCAACTATTTGTTCTAACGGTCTAGTATCAAACAAACAGTAAATAGGGGAGTTGAATTGTTCGGTTAAGCTTTACCATTCCAAGTATCCACTTAACTTCACAATTCAATCCGAGATGATTAAGCACAAGAACTAGTAGAATAACGAAATTAGCATTAAGCGACAAGTCTCAAAAACAACGTCACAATGTATTAAACCCTAAACCGAATAATGAGTTTAGCTAGACATGGTCATTAGAACAAAACACAATAACAAAGGAGGGATTTCTTCTCTATTGCCGAACGAAGGAGGAGGGAAGTTCTGGCCGATGGAATGATCTTCACGTTTTTGGATGATTGAAACCCTAGACCAAGAGGTCTTATTTATAGGAAAAGTCCTAGGGTTTCGAAGCTTCTATTTGGGCCTGGTCCAAATCCGTTTTTTGCTTGGTGAGCAAGTAAGCTTGGCCAGCAAGCATTCTTAAACCGCCTTGGACAGAATTAGGAAATCCCTAAATCCGTTATTTGCAGTTTGGCGTCGTTTTGTTCATCCCGGCCATTCCACTCGTGCATTTTGCTTGGCTAGTGATATCATCCGAGTCATTTAGCATTTCAATCGCTTTGGTCGAGCCAGATTTGCGAGATTTGTTCGTTTGGTCGAGCAACTCGGATTCAGCGCTGGTCTGCTCGACAGGGCCTTCCGGCGCTGCCTGGAACTCTGCTCGGGTGCTGGCTGGTTCCACTCGGGCGTTCTCGTTGGCTTGGTGACATTGTCCGACTTGTTTTCCATTTTAAGCAACTTGGTCGAGTAAGATTTGTCGTAGGAGTCCGTCTGGTCGAGCGACTTGATTTCGGTGCCTATCAGCGAACAAGGGGCCTTACTGGGGCCGAGAATCTTCCGCCAGCCGGTCGGCTGGATTTGGGGTCACTTTCCCAGCCGATCGGCTGAGTCTCCATTGTGATGCTTTGGCGTGAAATGCCGTCTTTTAAGCGCGTTTCCTCCTAGAGCTTCCGAAGCACCTGAAATGCAAAACAACACTTAAAGTAACTTGTTCGCATAATAAAGTGTCGGAATTGGTGGGATTTGTTGACTCGATAAGTCGTATAAATACGGCTCATCAGTCCTCTTCCAATTCTAGCACCACAAAGTCTCCGCGAATGTGAAAATTCCCTACTCTAACTGGGACATCCTTAAGAATCCACTTGGGAAATCTTGAGGAGCGGTCCGCGAGCCTCAATGTCATTTGTGTGGGCATAGGTTCACCAATGTTCAGTTTCTTGCATAATGAATAAGGCATCAAAGATATGCTAGCACCCAAATCACACATAGCACGTTCAATTTTTACACCATCAATATAACATGAAATGGAAAAACTAGCCAGATCTCCGAGCTTTGGTGGCATGCTAGGTTGGAAAATGGCGCTACATTCTTCATTGAGGGATATCGAGTCAACCTCTTTAATCGTTCTCCTGCAAGTAACAATATCTTTTGGAAATCTTGCGTAAGATGGGGCTTGAGTAATTACCTCAGTAAAAGGAAATGTCACGTAGAGTTTCCTCATCATCTTGGCAAACTTAGAGAATTGCTTGTCATTTCAGTCTTTGTTGGAAGGGGATAAGAGGTGTATAGGGCTTCAATTCATCTTTTCCCTTCTCCACTTCTTTTTCCCTTTTGGTTGGAGGGTTAGTGATCTCTTCATCTAATTCTTCAATTCCGGCGCTAGCTTGGCCTTCAAGATCAAAAGAAACTTGCTTCTTTTTCTTCGGTTGGACATCTTCCAATTCTTTACCAGTCCTCAATGTCAACGCATTGCAATACTCTCTAGGTTTTGGATCGGGTTGAGCCGGTAACTTCCCTTGTCATCTTATAGAGGACTCGGCTTGGTGGGCTACTTGGTTCTCAAGTATCTTAACATGAGTATGCGAATTTTGGTTGGAGTGTCTCATTTCCTTCAATTCTTTTTTCATCTCAAGGAGTACGGCCATTATTGGGCCTGAGTTGGAGGGTTCATTTGATGGTTGAGGAGGATGGTTAACTTTGGGAGGAAACTGTGGCTTACATGCCAAAATGTGAAGCTCGACAGAGTACGCATCAGATCCTTCATCGCGTAACCATATCATCTACTCATAAATGTAATAAATCAATGACACAATTTATATATACTACAAATGAATCTATATGTTATATAAAGTTTTACCTTATTAAGTAAATGAGAATGGAAATGTTCAATACGGGAATCATTATCACCATAGGGATTTTCATTGTAAAAATTCTCTGCATGTTCCTTAAAATACTCCCTTGCCTCTTCGCAATTTTCCATGACACACCAATGTATCACGTCTATGTCATTATTGTTGAGCCTAAACCTTCTATTGTAGCCCGTCAGCTTGATGACATTCGAGACCACTGATATGTCAAAGTAATCTTCATCATCAATATGAGATTTACCTTCAATCTCACCCATGTACAACTTATAGTACAGTACACACTCTTGGGCAATATATTTCTCGGCAATGCAACCTTCAGGGTACCTTGTGTCTCTCACAAACTTCTTGTACTTTCCAAGTTGCCTACATATAAAATTTTGATTTGCGCACAATAAATATGATTACAATGTATTCATCGAGTTTTTCCTTACCTTTCCATAGGATACATCTAACTATAGTGTACCGGCCCCTTGAACAAGATTTAATATGGAAGGTGAACCATGAGATGTACCATTATAGTGAAGAATGTCGGTGGGAAAATCCTCTCTAACTGACAAAGAATCTGAACTATCTCTAGCTTCATGTGATGCACCTCCTCCTTCTTGAACTCTCTGCAACAGATTCTACGAAACCAATGGGATAGTGATATTAGAGGGTCAACCACATTTCTAGGCAAGTAAGGTCTAATGTAAACCGACAGCAGTCTCTGTAATACAACATGACAGTCATGTGTCTTCAATCCAATAAACTTTTTGTGTTCAAGATTAATGTTATTCTTTAAGCTTCCAGCGTACTCAGATGTACTCAAGTATCTCTAGCTTCTCATTTGGAGTCACTGTATATGGTGCTTTAGTCACTTTTTCTTTCCTTGAGTTTGACCCGGACTGTTTGAACCACAATTTTCTACGTACCCACTGCTCTTCTAAACCCTTTCTAGCCTTGATATCATCTTTAGTCTTACCTGCAAATTTAAAACAAATGTGAATAAGTACTTCTATTCTCTTCAAATATATGTTAATGTATAATGTGTCCAAATATTTTTCATACCTTCAATCCCAAGTATGGTCCCAATGATGTTATCAAAAATATTCTTCTCAATATGCATAACATCAAGTGAATATGGATGAGAGAATGACTTCCAATATGGTAACTCATAAAATATAGATACGTGTGTCCAACAAAGCCTCTCACTGCTGCCTCTCGCCTTGAATTGAGGATGTAGACTAAGAGTAGGATACTCGTGTGACATAATGACATTGAATATGTCAAGACTGACAAGTGGTGGTGGAGGGTCTTTAGACTCAAATCTTCCCATTAAATCTATGGGCTGCAAACGTCTAGTCATGGTCTCTTGGGAGCCATCTTCGATGCCCTTGATAAGACATCCTTCCAGTCAAATGGGTAGCACCGATGTCATCTAGATATAAGGGACAATCTTTGTACCCTTTTGTCTTAAGGCCTCCTAACATGCCAAGACCAGGAAAGTCACTAATTGTTGATATCACCGCTGCTTTCATCATGAAAGATGACCGATCACGTCCATCAAAAGTACAAACTCCCTCATTCCATAGTAATTTCAACTCGTCGATAAGATGCCTCATAAAAACACTTAGGCACTTTCCAGGAGATTTGGGTCCAGATATCAACATACATAGTATATTTAACTCTTTTCTCATACACATATGAGGTGGCAGATTGTAAGGTATAACAACGACAGGCCATGTGCTGTGTGAGACTCTCGAAGCCTCGAATGGATTAAAACCGTAAGTTGCTAAGCCAAGTCGGACATTCCTTATCTCACTTGAGAACTCTGGATATTCTATGTCAAATAATAGCCATGATTCACCATCAGCCGGATGTCGAATGTATTCCGGATCATCAACATTTCTTAAAGCGTGCCACCTCATTTGGGCTGCCATATCCGGTGACATATAGAGACGCTGCAATCTTGGAGTCAAAGGGAGTACTTAAGTGTCTTCTTCGGAACCTTGATTTTACTTTCAATTTCTCTGTACCTTCCCTCACCGCACACGGGGCATGTAATACGATCTTTG
This sequence comes from Rhodiola chrysanthemifolia, assembly GCA_033675395.1. NCBI lineage: Eukaryota > Viridiplantae > Streptophyta > Magnoliopsida > Saxifragales > Crassulaceae > Rhodiola > Rhodiola chrysanthemifolia. The sequence continues at coordinate 16,762,763 of CM066207.1, forward strand.
TGCTCCTTTTAGTACAGTATACAACCATGCTCGTAAGCGTGTATGGTCTCATAACCCAACCCCATATTCTTCAAAACCCTTTTCACATCTTTATAACAACTAGGGTAGTTGTTATCGAGAGGTAGAATTTCTTTAGTGATCTGTAGAATTTTATTGAAACCCTTATCCGACAATCGGCTCTCTACTTTCACTTGCATTGCCCTCAGAATAGTTTCAAGAACGTTTCTGTTACAAACAATGTATAAAGGTGTCTGAGATTCACCTACAAGACTTTTATACCTTTCAAAAACCACCCTACTATCTAAATCACCACTCTATCTATCCAGGTTCATCTGACGATCCTCATGCTGCATATATTGAAAGGTAAATGCATCTCGAATAATATCTTCAGTCGGGTTTGATTGATGATTCTTCACACCACTACTTGTTTCTCCATGCCTCTCCGCAAGCCATTGTTGTCTCAACATGTATGGGGAAGTTCATGAGTACTCTCTTCACCATGGGATGTCCATGTGTGGTACCCATTCGTCATACCATTGTTGATCAAATGGATAAACATTTTCTTTGTTGTAATTCTTCCTCTAATCATCAAACACCTTCTATAAGGACATATATGTGAATTTTCTCCATTTTGCTTTGCAAATTCAACAAAATCAACAATGCCTTGAATGTACCGTGTGTCACTCCTTTCCAACCCCATCCAACTTTTATCTATTGTGAATCTTAAACTTCAAAATGTAACAATGGACACAAATTAACAAAGATAAGCAACAAACATCAATATCCGGGCGTGTTTGACGGAGGAGAAACCAAACGGAATGTATTTTCAGTCGTGGCTTGAAGGAAGGAAGGAGAAGAAGGACAGATGATAAGGTTGGTGGAGTTTTTATTGATTTTCATTTAATGCTGCGTTCTATCGCGACTAACTTTGAGTATCTCAGTCGCTTAAGTAAACCTACTGCCTTTAATTCAAATAAAAGTTGGTGAACCTTAAAAAAAGTCAACATTTTCAAATGTCAAATCTGACGTGGCTTTTCTACTATTTACTTATGTGACTCACCTTAACGACGCAAATAAGACTAGTCATATAAGGACACTTAAGTCACTAACTTGAGACAGTCATATAAGATCCAGTCACATAAGTACGCTTACATCACTGAGTTATGTCAGCTACATAAGTCCCAGTCACTTAAGGAAACTTGGGTGACTAACTTCGGTCAGTCATATAAGTACCAGTCACATAAGTGTCCTTACACGACTGACCATCTATTCTCAGTCATGTGAGAGGTCACTTACGTGTGACTGATACTTATATGACTGACAGAAACTCTGTTGTCTAAGAGGCCACCTTGTGTAGTGTATCCTTCTTGTCCATTGCTTTATATATATACAGAATCAACAATGATGAGCCAGATTAGTTGACATGAGAGATACATATGCACTACAGTTTTATACCAACTTGTACATCAGTAGCTTGAGTACTTCTAAACATATGAATTTCAAAAAGTATATATGTAGATGTAGTTAGCTATTAGATAATTATAGATTTAGTAATATTTCTAATAATGAGTCAAGGTAGTGTAGTCTTTTATTTGTTAACTATTTATTATTTGTTTTGTACGTTGTATCAAATTCATTCTTCACTTCTCTATGAAACCCTAGCCTCCTTTATTCTCTTTCTTCTTTCTCTTCTTTTGCAACGACTTTAACAAGCTAGACCTAGAGCTGTTTAGTTGGAAGATAGAGTATATATATATTCAGTCGATCCTGTGGCTAGCTGTGTGTATATGTTTTGTGATGAAAATTTAATCTTATAATAAGCAGAGAAAAATCATGTAGAATACACACCTAAAAGGATATACATATATATTTTGATTGGATTGTGGCATATATATGATCTGTCAGTAGCTAATTTGGCCCGTAGAGTGTTCACAAATCAGACATACATGAGAGCTAACCGACATATGCACTCTCAAAATCATACTTTAGGCATATTTCACACATAGTAAAAGTTTGCTGGCAATGAAATTTATTGGAAAAGTAGTAACATGATAAGAAAAAAAAAGAGTACATCGATATCATACTACTGTTATTGAGAGCATTGTTCCTCGTTACCATCACATATTGTGACTCAAATTAATTATATGCTTCGTCCTCAATATCGTCCTTGTCTTGATTCTTCATGTGTTCATACATAAACAAACTCAAAGTAACTCTGGATTAATAGAGCAAACTGGGGGACACTGCAATTAACTTAAAATATATATATCTGAAGTTGAGAAGACAAAAGTAAACCAATGATGATGGACTAATCAACATTTTTTCTGCATGGAAGGCTTCAATGCTAGCGTATTAATAATATCGTCTCTTACGATGAATAGCCAAGCCTAAGTTCTAAATCCACAGCATCTTCCTTCCTTAACTCACTAGTACGAAATCCCAATCGCAGAAGCCCTCCCTTCTCCCAAGCCTTGTTGATATTCACATGTTGAAAATTATTTAGATGTTCAGTATTATTGGCATCATAGAGATTTGGGGTTATAGTTGCAGCAGAGGTTGTCAAAGGGTTAGGTTTGGCCGCCGACCACCTCATCATTCCGCTAGCATGTGCCCTAGATGGTGAGGAGATGATACATGTAGATGATGACTTAAGAGAAGAAGGTATTTTGGAGAAGTCGGTGATATAAGTGGCTGTTTTAGTGTTGATTTTTTGAATCATCAATGGTGAGGACTGAGTCAAATTAGGGTTGTGGTTGGGGACGAAGTTTAGGTTATTTGAATAATCAGCGACAGTGTTCACAGGAGGACCAATACCTGCAAGTAGCTCCTTTGTAGAAGATTGTCTCAACCTGGCTCTATCCCTTCTATGAACATTCATGTGTCCACCAAGAGCTTGTGCAGATCTGAATTCCCTTTTGCAAAAACTACAAACATACAACCTTGGTGGCCATGAGAAGCCAGTCAGATTTGTATAACCACCATCTTCTGATGCACTAGCACCGCTGTTACTACTGGTGTAGATATGGTTCCATGGACCCTTTATATGCCCCATCTTGGTGTTGGCGTTGGCTCCTAAAACAACCTTCTTGTCATGTTCTTTCAGGCTGTTGTTGATGCTGATGAGAGGGATGCTCTTATTCTAGCTCCATGATTCTTTTTCAAACCCTAGCAAAAGAAAACGCAACAAGAAACAAAAGACTTTGTGATTTCTAATCCGTTGAAGTCAAAAGCACAAGATGCAAACGAGATAAATATGTGTGTGCAATTTGACTGACCTGAGAGATGTTGGCCGGGGGGGTGATGATAAGTAGAGTTGTGATGATGAGATGTTGCAGGGAAAAAAACCTTCATCAGAAATGAAAGAGAAAGAGAGAGACAAAGATGAATGAATGTATGTGTGAATGAATGAATGTAGAGAGGGAAAGAGAAATAGATTATGAGATGAAGAGAGAAAGTTTATGATTGTGTTGTGTTAGAAATAAGAGCTGAAAATTTTGACTCTCTAATATTTGGTCACCCTTTACCAGAAATGGAAACTTCTCGGCCTGCCCATGTCGGGCTCCCTTCCGCCAGAAAATGCATACATTTTAGGTGCCATCTCTTAGCCTACTGCTAGCAATTCTTTCCAGCTATATTCTCATCATCATCTATTTCAGTTAGTGCATTAGCTTCTTCTTAAAAAACTAAAAAAAAAGGTATTGGACGACTAAGAAAAACAACCAATAAAGCATCCGCGAAAGGACGAGGAAGAATCTACACCCCAAATGTGAGATTAGGAAAATCCACTTAAATTGTGCAAGAAAACTGTCCTGCAGTGGTGGGGTTAGTTTGAACCCTACACCTTTTGAATGAAAGGTAGTTAAGGATTCAACCACTCGACACTGCTTGGTCGTTTAATTTGGTATGGAGAAAAGTCTATTAATTAAACCATGTACTTAATTAGGACGTGATGGTGTCCTAACTAATGATCATACAAGCTCAGATAAAACAAGTCGTTGCTTTAGCTCATAAATCCAAATGTGTTTTGTTTTCCATTTTTTTTCATAATCTATCATTAACCCACTAAAATTCTACCCCGGATTTGAAATTTATAACTAAAAAGGAATTGTTTCTTATTGCGCTTCTAGCCACACATTGATGGGCATGTTTAGTTTTCCTCTCTCCACCTGCTTTTAGCACATAAGTGACACACTTGGTACAAATTTTAAACTAGCCAAGTCTACCACCACTGACAGATTTTAGGGTTGATGACAAGGTGTACACATTTCATGGTATACCTTGATCTTGATGCTTATATGAGCTTTCAAAACTGACAAATTATTTAAGTGGTTGGCTATATCAAGCATGGTATGTGAGACTGGGCACTTAACCCAAGCCAGACTCATCAACATTGTACAGATTCCAAACAAAATGGACTAATCAAATGAAAATGAAAATCTACGATGGATCTACCTACGACAAAACAACAATAGACAATAGCTAAGGTTGACACTTCACAGCAAAGTGAACAAAGAGTTTTCAGTCATAAAACCTGCAGGCAGAAGGAAGGCTTTAACTGGATCTACTCTCTACTTTAATTCACTCATAAACGTACAAACCCCAAGCTGAAAAGAAAAAGATGGGTATAACAATCTGAGTGAGGACAATATAATGACCAAACTTGATCAGTGAAACACATTCCATACAAAAGATCCTTCCAAATTTAAGTGGAGATTTAGTGAAAGACTGGTGGCCAATGAGATGAGCTTCAAGATTCCCACATATAGGCTTCCTATTCATAATAAGGTTCATAGCAATGGTTCCAGCATGCATTTACCCACAGTGCAATACATGATACCGCCTATCTTCTATACTCTCACTACACCATTTTGCTCCTTATGTGACTGACCAAAAATTGCCGCATAAGTTCGTTTTTAGTCACATAAGGTCTTATGTGACAACGGCCAGTCACATAAGTTGTGCCGCATAAAGTCTAATGCGACATACTAATCGTACTCAGTCATATAGTATGTAGTGCGGCAATACCTAAAAAATGCCACATAAGTACGTGGTGTGTCGCGTAAGTAGATTTTGGAAATCAACAATTAATTCCATAAGTGAGCCGTATAAGTATCAATAGAAAATGTCTGTCACATAAGAAAATATAAAATGATACTTCGATCAGCCGCATAAGTGATGAAGGATGCTATTTTGTTGTCACATAAGTGATGCCAGGATATTCCGGTCAGTCACTTAAGTATTGCAGTGATACTATTTTGTTGACATATAAGTCCAGTAATGTGATATTATTATCATATGTCAGTAACATAAGAGAATATAAAGCATCATGATCAGTCGATATTTTGACTAATTATTCACTACATTCGATGAAGGATAACACTTGTTCTCCGGGCAAATTGTCCCTATTTGATGTCTTTCTCTAGTGTTTCAGGTAAAATTGGCATATCATCGCTCCTTGGACCCGAAGTGCTGAAAGAACGGAGAGATCGACGAAAAAAGCCGAAAAAGAGTTCTACATCAGCAGCAGCAGGTCGTGACTACCGTGACATCTCATTGGTGTCACGGGTGTCACAGTAGGCTTTTTCCACAGAAGAAATCAAGAGATTTCAGTCTCTGCCGTGGCTACCGTGACATGTCTATATGTCACGGGTGTCACGACACCCTTATTGCTCAGTGGATTTTCGCCTCTGCCGTGACTACCGTGACATCTACCAAATGTCACGGGTGTCACGGCACCCTTACAGCTCAGTGACTTTTGCCTAGGCCGTGACTACCGTGACATGTCTATATGTCACGGGTGTCACGACACCGTCGGAAAGCAGCATTATCAAAATTATTTCCTAATTCCGTTTTTAGGCTTTTGGGGCCTGTTTGGAAAACTATAAATAGAAGATCAGCTGATTTACAACGAGTGCTTGAATTGTGATTGAAGAACCCTAACTTGGGAGAGAAGACAGAGAACATCGCGAGAGATTGAGGATTCAACGAGCTTCATCGTCACTACGGTTATCTCGTCCTTAATTTCTATTAGTACACTATTCGTGGTTAACTTACCATGAGTAGTGAGTAGTCTTCTTAATTTTGGGATCCTACGGATCCCGTGGTATGTACCCAACTCTTCATGTGATCAATTGAACGTTTTTCATTAATGCAATTCGAATATTCAATTTCATCGTGCTTAATTTTATCGTTCTTGCAAGTTTTACATTGAATGGGATGTTTGCATGCTAGAACGTATTTAGGTTAATTACCAAAAGATGGATGGTCCTAGGTATTAATCGGATTGTATTAAATTGATATTAAGTCATGGTAGCTACAATGGTAGTACATGAATTAGTAGGAAAGTTGACTTTTGTCTGAAAAGCCCTAAGCTTAACTAATCGAAATCGTTGATAATCCGTGGATGGGCGGCGTTCAACGATTGAGATTAATCTAGACAATGATCCGTGGATGGCGGCTTGTCTAATGTTATTTTGGTTTATTTCCATATTCGATAGCATGATGAATTTACGTGATATGATTGCATTATTAGTGGGGTTGGCATGAGTGAAATTTGATCCTGGGATTCTTTCTCTGATCAAGTCAAACCTTTATTTTTCTGTATTTAATTTCTGCTACTTTGACACAACAAAACCTCTCGTTAATCGGAATAGCTAAATAGGTCACTTGTTAGCTAGTATTCACACACGTTGTTCCTTGGATCGACCCTTGGCTTACCAAGGTTTATAAATTTTGTTTGACTGCAATTCGACCCCTAAAACTCATAACTTGATGACTATAAAGAGTTAAAAATACGCTTGTCAAAATGGCGCCGTTGCCGGGGAGCAGCGTTTAGTGTGATATTAGATTTAACGTTTGTAGTTTAGATTATTCCACCTTGTTCGTTACTCGATTTTTCTACCTAAATTTCTTCACTCACGGTAATTCTTGCCTCTTGCAGGTACTAGCTAGTTCATGCCAAAGAAAACACCCCGACGGAAGAAGCAGGTTTAGGTATCAGACGAGGACTCACCGGACCAATGAAGAAGTCTTCGCAAGGTCCAAAACGAAGCTCGACAACTCCGAGCACATAATCGCGATTTCGTAGCATTTAATATGAATCAGAATCCAGCATTGCTGAATGAGGTGGTCGAAGATGACCAGCAGCGTCCCGTGCAGAAATCAGTGCACAGGACTCTTGGAGATTACACTACTCCACGTGTCTTGAGATTCCAATCTGCCATTGCACCACCTGGTATAACCAACAACACCTGGGAGCTCAAAACGGGCCTCATTCAGATGGCGTGAAATAATCATTTTTCGGGAAGGATGAATGAGGACCCTCACCACATCTCAAGCGTTTTATCCAGATGTGCAACACAGTAAAGACTAATGGTGTTACTCCAGAGTCCTACTACCTAAGGCTATTCCCATTCTCACTATCTGACAAGGCTAGTAGGTGGCTAGATAGTCATGCAGAGGGCACTTTTACTACCTGGGATAAGTTGGCTGAGGCCTTCCTCCAATAGTACTTCCCACCATCAAAGACAGCTCATTTCAGGAACAAGATCATCTTGTTCCGTTCTATGGATGGTGAGACTCTATACGAGGCTTGGGAAAGGTATAAAGAGCTGATGAGGATGTGCCCCCACGACATCCTAGAGCTGTAGCAGATCATGGACACTTTCTATCAGGGAATCGACCAGGGAATGTGCACCTTGAAAAATCAAACTGCTGGTGGAGGCCTTAATGGAATTCCCCTGGAAGAGACCTATGCTATCGTGGAAAAAGCAGCTCAAGATTACCACCTCTGGACGAGTGATCGAGGGAATCCTAAAGACAAGAAGGGAGTGCAAGATCTCTACCTCGCTGATAGCACTAATGATATTGCTGAGTTAGCCAACACAGTAAAGATGCTTGCAACCGAAATCAAAAATTTGAAGACAGACTCCTCTATGAAGTGGTCTGATGTTGCTAATGTAGGTGTCTATCATCAAATTTGTGGCTCTCCTTCTCATTTTGCAGATGGCTGCCCAGTGATGGGACAAGATGATAACGGTGGAAATCAGGAGGATGCTAATTATGTTGGGCAAAATAATCAAGGGACTGGTTTCATTTCTGGATCAGCCCCTAACAGGTGGGATGACCTGAACCGAAATCATCCTAACCTCTCTTACAAACCACAGAATCCAACGCCGCCTAGCTTCCCTTACAGATAGCAGCAGAGCAATGCACCATACCAGCCACGAGGCCAGTACAACAATCAAGCTCAACAGCCGCAGAATAATGCTCCCTACCAGCCGAGGCCTCGGTACAACAACCAGCCCCAACAAAATCAGAATTCGGGGAACTATAACAATCAGCCTCAGCAACAACGAGATCAGAACTCAGGACCAAAGTCAAACCTGGAATCATTGCTGACTAATTTCCTAGCAAAATAAGATAAGTGGAACCAGGACCAGAAGAGGCGATCAGTGGAGTAAGATAGGAGGCTCCAAGGAGTCGAGCAGTCACTAGAGTAGATCAATATTCAAAACAGAATGCTGGAAACTCAGGTGGCCCAGCAAGCAAACTCGGCGAGCAGAGAACATGTGAAACTCTCATCGAAGCCGGATCCAAATCCTAGATCAGTGAATGCCATCACACTAAGAGGAGAAAAACAGATCGAGATGTTGCCGGCTCAAGCCACTTGACCTCCTGCTACAATTTCAGCACCTGTTTCTGCGTCTGCTGAAGAGGAAACGTCGAAGGAGGCTGAAAATCGAGCTGAAAATTCTACGCGGATAGTGGAGCCAGCTCCTTATGTGCTGCCAGTTCCAATTCCTCAGTGGCTTAAAGCTACAAGGAGGGATAAGGATTTCAAGCAGTTCGTGGATAAAATTCGCACTCTCTACATCACTATGCCCCTCACCGACGCAATCACCCAGATTCCGACTTATGCAAAATTCATGAAGGAAATTCTGACTGAGAAAAGAAAAATTAACGGGCTCGAGATAGTGGCCCTGAGCGAGGAGTGTAGTGCTGCCATGCCCCAGTCTATGCCACCGAAACTTAAAGACTCAGGGAGTTTTTCTATCCCTTGTGATATTGGTGGTATTACTATTCATCGTGCTCAATGTGATCTTGGTGCTAGTGTGTTTATCATGCCGTATTCTTTGTATGATAAACTGAATTTAGGTGATCTTTGTCCTACTAATATCTCTATTCGCCTTGCGGATTGTTCTTGTAGACTCCCGAAGGGGATTATGAAGGATGTACCCGTCAAGGTGAAGAACATTTACATCCCAACTGATTTTATAGTGCTGGAGATTGCAGAGGACATAGATATCCCAATTATTCTTGGTAGACCATTTCTTTACACGGCTAAGGTAGTCATTGACATGGATAGAGGGTCTATAGCTTTGCGAGTGGGCAGTGAACGGGTTGTTTTTTCTTTGCCTGATATGTGCAAGAGTTCTAGTCTTTTAGCTGACTGTGATGTACTAGACTCTGCTGATGCAGATGACCTTATTACACTGACCTCTGTTGAGTCTTACAGAGTAGTACCAGGCTGCCCGATACCGATGGATATATGCTCCATAAGCACTGAGGGAACAGCTGAAGCTGAACAGAGCACCGGCTCAGGTAAGGCACCTTGCAAGGTAGAGCTAAAACCTCTACCTGCAAGTCTCAGGTATGAATTTGTTGGCCCTGACTCAACCTACCCGGTGATTGTGAATGCATCCTTGACTGATGTAGAGACCCAGCGATTGCTAGATGTCTTGAGAGAGCATATGCCAGCCCTAGGTTATTCTATCGATGATCTTAAGGGGATTAGCCCAGATATGTGCATGCATAGAATCCATCTAGAGGGTGATGCTAGGCCCACTAGGGATGCTTTGAGACGTTTGAATCCTAAACTGAATGATGTAGTGAAGAAAGAAATTCTGAAATTATTGGATGCTGGTATTATTTATTCTATTGCTAATAGTGACTGGGTAAGTCATGTGCATGTTATCCCTAAGAAGGGAGGATTGACTGTTGTACGCAATGAGCATAATGATTTGATTCCTACTCGTACTGTGACTGGTTGGCGTATGTGCATAGATTATAGAAAGTTGAATAAGGCTACTCGTAAGGATCACTTTCCTTTGCCTTTTATTGATCAAATGTTAGAGCGTCTTGCAAAGCATACATTTTTTTGCTACCTCGACGGTTATAGTGGATTCTTTCAGATCCCTATATACCCCGAGGACCAGGAGAAAACTACTTTCACTTGCCCTTTTGGCACATTTGCTTATAGACGCAAGTCTTTCGGTCTTTGCAATGCACCGGCTACTTTTCAGCGCTGTATGATGGCCATTTTTTCTGATTTTCTAGAAAACACCATGGAAGTATTTATGGATGATTTTTTGGTGTAAGTCTCTTCATTTGACTCGTGCCTTTCTAAACTTACTAATGTTCTTCGTCCTTGTGTTGACACTAACCTGGTTTTAAAATGGGAGAAGTGTCACTTCATGGTGCAGGAAGGTATTGTGTTGGGACACCTGGTCTCCAACCGAGGCATCGAGGTCGATCACGCGAAAGTGGAGGTAATTGAGAAGTTGCCCCCGCCAAGAGATGTGAAAGGAATCAGGAGCTTCCTGGGGCACGCAGGATTTTATCGGCGCTTCATAAAGGATTTCTCGAAGATAGCAAAGCCACTCACTGATGTACTATGCCAGGAAGCTGAGTTTAATTTCAATGAATCATGTTTTAATGCTTTTCACACTCTGAAATCTGCTCTTACTTCTGCTCCTGTAGTGCAGCCTCCTGATTGGGAGCTGCCATTTGAACTAATGTGTGATGCTAGTGATTTCCCAGTAGGAGTAGTCCTAGGGCAGCGCATTGACAAGCAGCTACACGTGGTTTACTACGCCAGTAAAGTCCTAGCCGGCGCAGCAGCAAATTACACTACGACTGAGAAGGAGATGCTAGCCATTGTTTATGCTTTTGAGAAGTTTAGGTCGTATCGGATAGGTTCGAAGACCATAGTGTACACTAGCCATGCCGCGATCAAGTATTTGCTGTCCAAAAAGAATTCGAAACCTAGACTGATTCGATGGGTTCTCCCCCTCTAAGAATTTGACATCGAGATTAGAGACAAGATGGGAGCTGAAAATCAAGTTGCGGATCACCTGTCACGCCTCGAGTTAAGAGAGCTCGACCGTGAAGAGGACAGACTCCCGATGACTAACTCTCTAGCAGGCGAGCAGCTCATGGGTGTAGATGTAGACATTGCCCCATGGTACACAGATGTCGTTAACTACTTGGCCTGCGGTATCATTCCTCCTGACCTGTCACACAACCAGGAGAGGAGATTTCTGTCCGATGTAAAGAGACACTTCTGGGATGACCCTTTCCTATACAGGTTATGTGCTGACGGTCTCTACAGGACTTGTGTCGACGAGGATCAGATCATATGGATCCTAGAGCGCTGTCATTCATCACGATATGGTGGCCACGGGGCTGGTTCGAACACAGCTACGAAAGTTCTGCAATTCGGATTCTTTTGGCCCTCTCTATTTAAGGATGCCCACGAATTCGTTAAAGCTTGTGATCAGTGACAGAGGACTGAAAATATTTCTAAGCAGCAGGAGATGCCCCAGCAGAGCATTCTTGCAGTCGATTTATTTGATGTATGGGGCATCGATTTCATGGGACCATTCCCACCTTCTTATGGAAATCAGTATATCTTGGTAGCAGTCGACTATGTTTCCAAGTAGGTTGAAGTAGAGGCTACTTCTACTTGCGATGCCAAGGTAGTCATGAAGATGTTTCAGAAGGTTATTTTTCCTCGGTTTGGAGTACCCAGAATGGTTATCAGTGATGAGGCTCCAACTTCAAAGAAAGAAATTTCGAGACATTGCTGAAGAAATACGGTGTTTATCACATGGTTGGCACTCCATATCATCCTCAGACCAGTGGGCAAGTAGAAATCTCTAACAGTGAGATCAAGAGCATGCTCGGGAGGTCAGTCTCGAGCCACAGGAAAGATTGGGCGTCCAAGCTAGATGACGCGCTGTGGGCATATAGGACTGCGTTCAAACCTCCTATCGGAATGAGTCCTTTCAGGCTTATCTAAGGCAAAACCTGCCACCTACCTGTCGAGCTCGAGTACAAGGCTCTGTGGGCCATCAGAGAGCTGAACATGGACATGAAAGCAGCTGGGGAAAAGCGACTGCTGCAGCTACACGAGCTCGATGAGATCAGATTAGACTCCTACGAGAATGCTCGCATCTATAAGTAGAGGACAAAGAAATGGCACGATAAACGCATAGTGCGTAGAGAATTCAATGTAGGTGAGCGAGTTCTTTTCTACAACTCCCGCCTTAGATTATTTCCTGGAAAGTTACGCACAAAATGGAGTGACCCTTATACAGTAGAAAGAGCATATCCAGACGGCCACGTGGAGCTTAGCATTGAGGGAGGCAAATCTATGGTGGTGAACGGGCAACGCCTTAAGCACTACCACGTACTAAAGCATCTGGCACCTCCTGAAGGCGTTGACGATAACCTACTTCTCAGGAAGGGATCTTAGCAAAGGACTTCTCAAGAATACTTCTAGTACTACTACCTCCCCAGCCATGTCTCGCCAAGATGTTAAACTAGGCCTCTTCGGGGAGTAACCCGTGCTGTAAGTATTAGTTAGTTGCATATTGCATTTTTGTGCTTTGTGTGTGATCATTGCAGGACTCCAAGTGTGGAGTAGGGAAATTTCAAACAGACGACAGTATCAGGGCGAAAAAAATTATGCTGGGAATTCTAGGTGTCGTGACACCCGTAACACATTGGACATGTCACAGCAGGGTATTTTGGCAGAGATTTTCAGGGGTGCCGTGACACCCGTACCATGCTCGAATGTCACGGCTGTCACGGCAGGGTTTTCTAGCAGAGATATTTGGGGGTGCCGTGACACCCGTAACAAGCTCGGATGTCACGACTGTCACGACAGGTTCGGTTCTCAAATTAAAACAGATCGGGATTTCCAAACTCAAAATCGACCGCAGCTCTCTCCCTCACAGCCGACGACAACCAAACCATAGCCGCCCAGCTCCGATTCACTCGCCACACTCCTCCGTCCGCCGTCCGCCCAGCCGTCTCCACCACCTCCACCAATTTCCGCCAATCCCGAATTGCAACCCTAAAACCCCAAATTCCCAACTCAGTCCGAATTCCCACACCAATTTCGGCCATGGCTCGAAAATCAACCCGCAAAACTTCTGCCTCATCATCCCGGAATGCTCAGAATCCACCACCACCGATACAGGCTGGTGAAGGGGCAATTGTGCCTGGTGGTCAACCTCCCCCTCCACTAACCTACCCGGATCGCCACCCTATCTATTTTACAGTGGCACAATATCGGAAATACGACGACATCGTCTCGGTGAAAAGGTGAAGCCTACTTTAGTTCCTGATCATGATACATTACTCTCATTTGGATTATTGGATAGCTGTCGTGAACTGTTTGTGGCTTCTGGACTTGACATTTATAGATCGGTTAAGTACCACGTCGAATCCAAAGGAGCAAGTGATTGTGCGCTAAGAGTTGTCAAATTTTCTAATTGGCTAGTTAAGTTTGATTTATGATTTAATCCTAGTTGACAAGACAATTTAGAGGTTGTAAAATGGATAAAAGGAGTTTCAAGGGTTATCCCTCTCTCTTATCAACTCAAATGATCAAATACAAGTCATTCATTGCATTAATCGTTGATTTGTTCCTTAACTTAGCCTAGCACTTAGAGAGGATTAACTATCGTTGATATTCTACCAAGTTCTAAACCATCAAAAGTAGAGTCTCACTTTTTCAAGAATATTAACTCACTCAATGTCACTAATTTGATCCTTAACTTCCATTTATAGACCAAACAATGAAATAGCAATTAGGTTTTAGTTTAGTGTTCATATCCTAGTGTTTTCTTTCATGACAAACTACGTTATGAAACATTTTTTTTCTCCATTCTAAAACCATTCCCTAGCTCTTTCAAGTCATAGGTTCAAGTTTTAGTCTAATTTGTCACTTAGGCATTTCATTAAATACCTTTCAACATAGCAATTTCATAGCATGGGAGATAATGAAATCAACAATCTTCCACATGAATTTCAATGTATATAACATGTTCTAGAGTGTCAAGGGGGTTCAAAACCCTCAAAACACAAAGGACTACTCACTACACATTATGATCAAGCAAATACAAGTTTGATCAATGGAAACTATGAGTAGAAGATGAATAGTAGAAGGAAGAAGGTGATCAATCTCCCTTTTAGTCTTCAATCTCCACTTCTAGTCTCCCTTGTGTAGATGGAACTTTCTTAGCCTTTTTCTCCACTTGCTTCTAAAAAACCACCTCCACGGGTCAAAACCCCCCATTTCCTCTTTGCACATTCGAGCTCAAAAATCTAGGTTTTCGGATGCTAACCGATCGGTTAGGAGAAATCCGAGTCTTAACCGATTAGTTAGGACATCACAAGAAGAAGATTAAGTGATCTGAGGTGCCTAGCGGGTAGGTTATAATGGTAACCGGTCGGTTGGGAGCATGCGAGAGCAAAGTTTGACAATGGAGCTCGTACCCGATTTTTGCTAACCATGCTAACTTCCTGAGGCTTTTTCGCGGTCATAATGGCCGAATTTGGTCTTTGCGTAAACTAGAGAGTTTTTATCCCTTTGTGTTAGATTTCTAAAAAGTTAGGGTTTGACCCATTTGGACGCCATATGCGCTCTAGGCATTCACAATAAGCCGGAAAGGTCAGTCTTCCCTGTTTTTGCCCAAAACTCTCTATTTTGCGCGGAAACTTTAATTTTTCATGCGATCCTGATCTTGAGGTCTTGACTTCGATGGAGAATCAGTTTGTACTTGAAATTTGCAAGGAAAGGTTCTAATGAGATCGAAAAATGTTGGAAACGAATTAAAGCCTTAGTAAAATGAGGCAATAATAAGTTGAAAACTCGACTTATCACTATCATCCCATTCTTGAGCATAAGTAGGCATCATATGAGCATGCTTGACAGGCCGTCGTCGGTACCTGTAAATTTGTATTTATAATGTCCACTTACTCTTGGCTTAGTATGGCTGTAAGTAAGGGGTCGAACCCTAGAGAGCTAGATGGTTACTACTTGTTCTGTAAGAAAGGGAAGTAAACGATTGGGTAAGAGTAAACAGTTTAGGAAACCAGTGCGAATAAGGAAATAAAGTGAGTGAATAATAATGAAGAGAGTATTCAGACTAGGGTTTGATTGTGACTTGTTTTATCATCGACTTCTAATATTCCAATTCATAGTTTTTAAGTGTGGTTGACCCGACAAAGGTGCCTACCCAAGTAACCCGACAAAAGTGTTACTCCACCACTTAACCCGACAAAGGTGTTAAGCTTTTAATTCCCCTAGGTTTAATAACCCGACAAAGGTGTTATCTAACCTAGCCGTGCTACCTATCCAAACGACAAAGTATTAGATAGATGATAAATATAGAAATATTGCGCAACTAAGTTTTACGACAAAGTATCCACCTAGTCTAGCAATAATTCATGGGATTTATGCACGAGATTTAGTAAAACATGAATAACATTAAAAACCAAGTCTCAAAGACATTCGTCACAACGAGTAAACCCTAGCCCGAATAATGGAATTAGTTACACATGGCCATTAGGGCAAAAACAATAAATAAACGAGTAAACTTCACTGGTGCCGAGAGTGACTGAAGTTCGGGCCGTGAGGGCTGAGGTGCGGCTGAGCAAGGGCGGAGCAAGGGCTGATGTGCCGAGAGCAATGAGGACGGATGAGCCGAGAGAGCAGGGACGTGTGCCGAGAGAGCTAGGCGTGCGCCGAGCCAATGAGCCGAGATGAGTGAATTGAGAGATGAGCTCTCGATTCTGTGATGATGGATCATTTGAATGGCTGAGTTGCTCCTCTATTTATAGGATTGAGTGAGGCACGAAATCCTTCTTG
Source organism: Rhodiola chrysanthemifolia (assembly GCA_033675395.1). Lineage (NCBI taxonomy): Eukaryota > Viridiplantae > Streptophyta > Magnoliopsida > Saxifragales > Crassulaceae > Rhodiola > Rhodiola chrysanthemifolia. The sequence continues at coordinate 16,778,706 of CM066207.1, forward strand.
GACTAGGTCAAATCGGTGGCCCAAAAGACAAATTAGGAAAAGTTTCCTAAATTGACTTTGCTTGATCTCTAAGTTAACTTCTTGTGCAAGTCTTCCAGAGTCTTCTAGGGACTTCCAGAACCTTCCAGGAGCTTCTAAACCGCCAAGGACGAAATTGGGAAATTTCCCGAAAATCACTGTTCACGACCCGAATACTGTTCACCCGGACACTGTTCATGATGGAATCACTGTTCACGAGTACTGTTCATGTCGGAATTACTATTCACGAGCCGAAAAATACTGTTCACGACGCTCCTCTGGCTTCGTTCTTCAACTGCGATGCTTCTGGCATGAAAATGCCGTCTTTTAAGCGCGTTTCCTCCTAGAGCTTCCGAAACACCTGAAATGCAAAACAACACTAAGAAGTAACTGTTTGCATGATAAAGTGCCGAAATTGGTGGGATTTGATGACTCGATGAGTCGTATAAATACGGCTCATCAAATCACCCCCCACTTAAACTTGTTCGTCCCGAACAAGGACTAGGTCATAAGAGGAACGAAAACTGTAAACACCACAATGCTTCGGCATCCTAGACATGCTACATGAACATGATTCGGTTAATCTAGATTTCGCTTTCTATGCATGCTCGTTACTAATAGCCTTGTGCGAAAACATGGGTTAATGACACGTGTTACCTTTGGGCCGAGATGCAAATCAATTCGGATGTCTCGGGAGATAGCCCTTTTTAGACCCATGAACCGCATTCTCGGACTCGAACTCTTGCTATATGGTTATGCTTCGTCGCTTTTTCTTGCACGTGATTGATTCGAGCTTCAAAGTGTTGAGTGCTTTTTGGCCAGCTATAGTGTCTCGGGTTGATGTATCAATTGAGCTCTTCACTTGATTTCGGTGTAAACTTTCACAATGATGATGGATTTGTTACTTTGTGGTGCGGATTGTGACTTGCTCGAACCTACTTGCTCTCACTCATCATCGTCCTTTTGACTCGGGTCAAGCCAAGGGTCGCTTGTCTATTTTCCCGGCTACTTGGAATAGAGCTTGGACGGTGTGAAGTATTCCCATCCCGACCAACCGCAAAGGATACCGCAGTGGTGGAGCAGACTCGTACTATGTTGCTTCGAAGTGCTAGCCTCCACGAGATCCACATAACCATATATCTTGAGTTCGGCTTTTGAACGATCTGTCAAGTCTCTCTAGGGCGTTTCCATCAACTCCACATCCCTGTTTATCTCAACTAACAAAGGCACGCAATATTTTAAGATCACATGTAATCGCCCAAGTCTGATTTCACTAAAGACATGCATATAATCGCCTCTATCTATTTCACCTTATCATTATCCAATACCGCAAGTCTAGGGAATAGTGAAGAAACATGTACAAAAATTTTAAAAATTATGGGAAACGTGCTGACTCTGTGCAGGGTGCAAGAAAATAAACGTGCTGACTCGATGACTGACTCTCCCACCCCACACTTTTGAAATAAGCCGTGTCCTCACGGCACGACTTAAGCTCTAGACACGACTATGCATGACAAACAAACAAAAGGGAAATAAGAAGAAAGTAAGGTTGGACAGACACTTCCCTCGTGCGATGCGTGATGCTCGGAAACAACTGATTATTCTCCTTTGAGTCCTCGAAGAGCACCATTGAGACTTGTATCGCAACGTGAGTTCGTCACAAAATGAAAGGGCTATGTCAAGAAATTAAGACAAATTAAGGATTCCCAGGAGATTGGAGGAGTCACAAACGGTCTCACTTAAAAACCAATCTCCTTAGACTCGTAAGTCTTGGTGACAGAATCCTTAGAAGCTTATGTTTCTCGACACAATTTATTCAAGGTGTGAAACTACTCACGTTGGATAACAGTCTTACGCAAATACCTCAAATGGCATGCGGTTGGATTCCCAGCCGTGTGCGCTCTGTCCCCTGCATGAAAATCAGCTTCTTTCCCAAGTACAATGTGACATATGATGACTCTAAACATGGACAAACATAGAACGACTCTCAATAAGATTAAGAAAAGAACGAGAAAGTGTCGGGCTGCCTCCCGGCAAGCGCCTTTGTTTAACGACGTTGGCTCGACAGTACCTCCTCTATATGTTGTCGGGAGGCTCGGCTAGGTCAATCTCATCAGTGGTGGTGTCGATCTCTCCTTGGTAGTGCTTTACCCGCTGCCCATTGACTTTGAACCGATTGCCATCCTTCGGGTTTTCTAGCTCGAGTGCGCCGTGATTAAAGACATGTGTGATCGTGTAGGGTCCTGTCCATCGGGACCTCAACTTCCCGGGCATGAGTCGTAGCGAAGATGAGAACAAGAGCACCTGCTGTCCGATTTCAAATGTGCGCCTAAGGATGAATTTGTCATGATAGAGCTTGGTTCGCGCCTTGTAGTCTGTTTGGCTCTCGTAAGCCTCGAGGCGCAGCTCCTCAAGCTCACATAGCTGCAATCTCCTGTCTAGCCCGGCTGCTTGTAAGTCTGGATTGCACTTCTTTAGTGCCCAATATGCCTTGTGCTCAAGCTCGACCGGCAAGTGACATGCCTTCCCATAGACCAACCGAAAAGGCGAGGTGCCTATCGGTGTCTTGTAAGCTGTCCTGTATGCCCACAATGCCTCATCTAGCCGCTGGCTCCAATCCTTTCGGCCTGGGCTCACCATCTTTTCCAGAATTCCCTTGATTTCGCGGTGGAGATCTCTGCTTGCCCATTCGTCTGGGGATGATATGCTGTGGAAGTCCGGTGGTGAACGTGGTAGTGTCTCAGAGTGGACGCCATCATCCGGTTGCAAAAGTGCGTCCCCTGGTCGCTGATAATGGCCTTAGGTACTCCGTACCTGCAAAAGATGTTAGTGCGCAAAAAGTCTATGACAGTTTTAGCATCATCACACCTAGTGGCCTTGGCCTCTACCCACTTGGACACATAGTCAACCGCAACTAAAATATAGGCATAACCACACGACACCGGAAAAGGACCCATGAAATCGATGCCCCATATGTCAAAAACATCATTCACAAGTATGGGTACCTGGGGCATCTCATTCCTAGCCGAAATATTGCCTACACGCTGACATTTATCACATCTCTTACAATGATTATAGGCATCTCTAAAAACATGCGGCCAAAAGAATCCACTATCAAGAATTTTCCTAGCCGTTCTCCTAGGGCCGAAGTGGCCACCACATGCATGCTCATGGAAAAAGCTAATCACAGAAGCAATCTCATCATCGGGGATGCACCGTCTAAGAACCTGATCTACACCAATTTTCCATAAGTACGGGTCATCCCACACATAGTATTTCGAATCATGCTTCAACTTCAAACACTGGGCCCTAGAATAAGAGGGCGGGAACTGACCTCCGACCAGGTAGTTCACAAGCGAAGCGTACCATGGCGTCTTACCTGTAAGAGCGTACAAGTGCTCGTCCGGAAACGTCTCGGTAATCTGCCCGGCATCTTCCTCTCGGACTAGTCGGCTTAAGTGGTCGGCCACCGTATTCTCTATGCCCTTCTTGTCCTTAATCTCCAAGTCAAACTCCTGTAGGAGCAGGATCCACCTAATGAGCCTCGGTTTTGCCTCCTTCTTTGTCATCAGGTACCTAATAGCTGCATGGTCAGAATAGACAACAACTTTAGTACCGAGCAAATATGACCTGAACTTCTCTAAGGCAAAGACCACGGCTAGCAGTTCTTTTTCTGTGGTCGAATAGTTCTTCTGGGCCACGTCCAGTGTCCTTGAAGCATAGTAAATCACCACGGGCTTCTTGTCCACCTTTTGGCCGAGAACTGCTCCTACTGCGTAGTCACTTGCGTCGCACATGATCTCAAAGGGCTGTGCCCAATCCGGAGCTCTGATGATAGGCGTGCTGGTGAGGGCCTATTTCAGCTCGTCAAATACTGCCCTGCACTGATCTGTAAACTCAAAAGGAATGTCTTTCTGCAAGAGGTTAGATAAAGGCAGCGCCTTTTTAGAGAAATCCTTAATGAATCTACGATAGAAACCAGCATGCCCCAAAAATGATTTAATATCACGGACTGTAGAGGGATATGGTAGAGTAACAATCAAATCTATCTTGGCTTTGTCTACCTCTATAGCCTCATGTGAGACTATGTGACCGAGTACTACTCCATGGGTAACCATAAAGTGACACTTTTCATAATTGAGTACCAAATTCATAGAAACACAACGTGCTAACACCGTACTCAAGTTGTCTAGACATGCATCAAAAGTGTCACCATGCACAGTAAAGTCATCCATGAACACCTCTATAAACGAACCTATCATGTCAGAAAAAATACTAGTAACGACCCGCTGAAAAGTGTCGGGTGCGTTACACAAGCCAAAGGACATCCGGCGAAAAGCAAACGTACCGAATGGACATGTAAAGGTCGTCTTCTCCTGATCCTCGGGTGCTATGGGAATCTGATTATAGCCTGAAAATCCATCTAAAAAGCAGAAATATGGCTTACCTGCCAATCGGTCGAGCATCTGATCAATGAATGGAAGAGGAAAGTGATCCTTGCGCGTTACGGCGTTCAGTTTCCTGTAATCTATGCACATGCGCCATCCATTCTTCACTCTGGTCGTGACCATCTCGCCATCGGCATTCTGTTCCACTGTAATCCCAGTCTTCTTCGGCACAACATGTACCGGGCTCACCCACTGACTGTCTGAGATCGGGTAAATCACGTCTGCATCTAGTAGCTTCTGAATCTCCTTCTGAACGACCTCCATCATAATTGGGTTCAATCTGCGTTGAGGTTCCCTCGAAGGCTTCGCTCCATCCTCCAGCAAAATCCGATGCATACAAACTGTCGGGCTGATTCCCTTGATGTCGGCTAGTGTCCATCCGATGGCCAGTTTGTGCTCGGTCAGCACCTTGATCAACCGTCGTTCCTGATCTGTTGCGAGCCCGCTCTTGATGATGACCGGTAATGTGTCATTCTCTCCTAGGAATGCATACTTCAAATGCTCGGGTAGAGGCTTCAATTCTACTGTAGGTGCCTGCACAACAGAAGGCAAACACACATTAGATTTAAATAAACGAAATTCATTAACCTCATACCTCGGGGTGAGTGGTTGCGCAATTTCCAGGGGGGCTAGTGCATCTATGATAGTCTCGGTGAGCTCATAGGAGTCCTCGGCCGAGTATACTGCTCTCTCTAGTGCGAGCTCGAGCGGGTCGGCTACTCTCTCCGGTTGCACCTCCTGGACTAGGTCGTCTAGTGTGTCTAGGGCATGGACTGCTTCGTACTCCATTGGATGCTTCATGGCCCGGAAGATGTCAAAGCTGAACACCTCTCCTTCAACTTCCATGGAGAGAGTCCCACTGTCACAATCGATCTTCATCTTTGATGTCTTAAGGAACGGTCGGCCGAGTAGGATGGGGGCATGGTCGGTCGGGCCGCAGTTCTCCATCTTCAGCACATAGAAATCGGCTGGGAACACAAGCTCTCCTACTTGCACGAGCACATCTTCGATCTTGCCCTCGGGCTGCTTGCATGATCTGTCCGCCAACTGTATAGTGAGTCCTGCAGGTTCTAGAGGACCAATGCGCAGGCAGGAATATATGGAATAGGGCAAGACATTAATAGATGCACCGAGATCAAGCATGCAATTCTCTATTCTAATGTTACCGATCGTGCAAGGTATGGTGTAGGTGCCTGGGTCACCGCATTTAGGAGGCACCTTGCGCTGAATGACAGCAGAAACATTCCGGCTCATGAGCTCCTCGTCGGGCCGAGTACCTCGACTCCGGTTGGTGCAGAGTTCCTTCAAGAACTTTGAGTACCTCGGTATCTGTTTGATGGCCTCGAGGAGTGGGATGTTGATTTCCACTTTGCTGAACAGCTCCCATACTTCTCTGTCCATTACGTACTGCTCGGGAGCTCGAACCTGCACAGGGAAGGGTAAAGGAGCTTGTGCATTGGAATTTTCGGTTACAGGAACCGGGTCTGGCCGAGATGCGCCGACTGCTGAAATCGTATCCTGTCCGAGAGTGCCCTGGCCGCTGGATTCGAGAGGGCCCGGCCCGGCTGTTTCGTCATCGGCTACTGGCGGGCTGCTGTCTTCGGATGGCCTGGGTGCTGATGGTGCTCCTCTCCCACTCCTGAGTGTTACTGCATTGACGTTCCCCCTTGGATTCTGAATAGTTTGTGAGGGGAGTCGCCCTGGGTCGTTCTTGAGCTCGGAGACTGTCGTGGCGGTCTAGGACATCTGTTTGGACAAGTCGGCAATGGCCCCGTCAGTTTTGGCCTGGAACTGGTGAACTGATGCGGCCAAGTCCTTCACAACATCTTCTAAGGACTTGCTCGAGCTGTGCCGGTGCGGGCCTGGCTGATTGCGGTTCTGCTGATACTGACTCGGCCCATTCTGTCCCTGCTGCTGGCGAAACGGAGGCTTATAGTACGGTTGGGCCTGGTGAGGTACGGGCTGCTGTGCTGGCTCCTTCTGGAAGTGGTTATTCTGATTGTTGTTCCTCCAACGCGGCCCGTTCGCTCCTTGCTCGTTCCCGGTCGGTCCATACTGTCGGACTGGCCCAGTCTGGTTGCTATGGCCCTGGTAATCGCCTACTGCGTTGACTTCGGCCTGGTCATCCTCCACTATGGTTGGGCACTCGTCTGTTTTGTGGACCGTGGCAGCACAGAAACCGCACGGCTTGACCTGGACTGGTTGCCTTCTGATCACTTGCTGCATCATCTCCTTGAGCTGCCTGATCTCTTCGGCCATTACATTGGATGGGGGCTCAACCTTCGACACGTTCCTGGTTCGACTGAATTCTTCTTCTTTATTGGACTCGTCCTTGGAACCGTTCACTTTCTGCCACTGCCATGATCTTGCGTCTCACACCTGCTGGGGACAAGTTCATAAGGTTACCCCCAGCCGAGGCATCTAGTAGCTTCCTGTCCAGTCGTCTCAGTCCGTCTAGCATATACTCTACCAGCAGCTTCTCTGGGAGTCCAAGATTGCAGCAGCTCTTCTCCAGGGCGTTGAATTTCTCCACGTACTCGTACATGGTCTCGTTGGGTCCTTGCCTGAGCTCTTGCAACTGCCTTCGGACTTGCATCGCTCTGCCTGCTGGGTAGTACTTGTTGAGGAACTTCCTCTGCATCTCGTCCCATGTGTAGATACTACCTGAAGGCAAAGATAGAAACCAGTCAGTTGCCGAGTCTGTAAGTGAAAAATAGAATGCTTTCAATTTGAAATCGTCCACTCCGACTCCGTATGGTTTGAGGTTCTGGCAACTGCCATGGTAGCGTTGCAGATGTCCTGTGGCTGACTCTCCTTTCATTCCCGAGAACTTGGCCAGGTGATGGACGACCGAGGTGTTGATGGTGATGACTTCGAGGTCTGGCCCTTCGTAGATGCACCAAGCTTGGTCTCTGAAGTTAGGGGCCGAGAGCTCTCCCATGGTTGGCTCTGGATCGTCGTCCTCCTCGTGATCATCCTCTCTGACGGCCGGCTGTTGTAGTGGCCGTGGGGGTGGTGGGTATTGCTGGTGTGGGATGTATGGAAGTTGTGGATATTGTTGATACGGTTGTTGCGGGTATGGCTGATATGGTGGTGGCGGGTACTGCTGATATGGTTGCGGTTGATATTGTGGATAGGGCTGGTACGGTTGAGGTTGGAATGGTGGTTGGAGCGGTTGGTGTTGCAGTTGTCCCGGGGTAGCCCCCCTGATCTCTCCATTCTGTCTTATCGGGCCTTGCTCGTCGTGTTGTGGGAGCGCCCCTTCCATGTTCCGGATGCCCTGCTCCACTTCTTCGTTGATGTTGTCGCCTACGCGGCTACCTGCATGAGACATGGTAACCGTGCAACCGCGCCTGCCGTCTTTTGGCAGAAACTTATATCGCAACGTGAGTTCGTCACAAAATGAAAGGATTATGTCAAAGAAATTAAGACAATGAAGGATTCCCAGGAAATTGGTGGAGTCACAAACGGTCTCACTTAAAAACCAATCTCCTTAGACTCGTAAGTCTTGGTGACAGAATCCTCGAAAGCTTATTTTTCTCGACACAATGTATTCAAGATGTGAAACTACCCCCGATGGATAGCAGTCCTACGCAAAATTCTCGAATGGACGAAGAACGCTGCGTGTCACGAGCGACGTTGGTGATTTGTGATCTCCTCGTTGTTATGGGCTGAACTCGGTCACTAGTAGCTTGAATCCTGCAGTTTTGTTGTAATACCGAAAAACAAAAAAACTAAAAACAAAACTGAAAAAGGAAAAGAACAATTTCACCGTGCGCCCCGGCAACGGCGCCAAAATTTAACAGGCCGTCGTCGGTACCTGTAAATTTGTATTTATAATGTCCACTTACTCTTGGCTTAGTATGGCTGTAAGTAAGGGGTCGAACCCTAGAGAGCTAGATGGTTACTACTTGTTCTGTAAGAAAGGGAAGTAAACGATTGGGTAAGAGTAAACAGTTTAGGAAACAAGTGCGAATAAGGAAATAAAGTGAGTGAATAATAATGATGAGAGTATTCAGACTAGGGTTTGATTGTGACTTGTTTTATCATCGACTTCTAATATTCCAATTCATAGTTTTTAAGTGTGGTTGACCCGACAAAGGTGCCTACCCAAGTAACCCGACAAAAGTGTTACTCCACCACTTAACCCGACAAAGGTGTTTAGCTTTTAATTCCCCTAGGTTTAATAACCCGACAAAGGTGTTATCTAACCTAGCCGTGCTACCTATCCAAACGACAAAGTATTAGATAGATGATAAATATAGAAATATTGCGCAACTAAGTTTTACGACAAAGTATCCACCTAGTCTAGCAATAATTCATGGGATTTATGCACGAGATTTAGTAAAACATGAATAGCATTAAAAACCAAGTCTCAAAGACATTCGTCACAATGAGTAAACCCTAGCCCGAATAATGGAATTAGTTACACATGGCCATTAGGGCAAAAACAATAAATAAACGAGTAAACTTCACTGGTGCCGAGAGTGACTGAAGTTCGGGCCGTGAGGGCTGAGGTGCGGCTGAGCAAGGGTGGAGCAAGGGCTGATGTGCCGAGAGCAATGAGGACGGATGAGCCGAGAGAGCAGGGACGTGTGCCGAGAGAGCTAGACGTGCGCCGAGCCAATGAGCCGAGATGACTGAATTGAGAGATGAGCTCTCGATTCTGTGATGATGGATCATTTGAATGGCTGAGTTGCTCCTCTATTTATAGGATTGAGTGAGGCACGAAATCCCTCTTGGACTAGGTCAAATCGGTGGCCCAAAAGACAAATTAGGAAAAGTTTCCTAAATTGACTTTGCTTGATCTCTAAGTTAACTTCTTGTGCAAGTTTTCCAGAGTCTTCTAGGGACTTCCAGAACCTTCCAGGAGCTTCTAAACCGCCAAGGACGAAATTGGGAAATTTCCCGAAAATCACTGTTCACGACCCGAATACTGTTCACCCCGGACTGTTCACCGGACACTGTTCATGCGGAATCACTGTTCACAAGTACTGTTCATGCCGGAATTACTATTCACGAGCCGAAAAATACTGTTCACGACGCTCCTCTGGCTTCGTTCTTCAACTGCGATGCTTCTGGCATGAAAATGTCGTCTTTTAAGCGCGTTTCCTCCTAGAGCTTCCGAAACACCTGAAATGCAAAACAACACTAAGAAGTAACTGTTTGCATGATAAAGTGCCGAAATTGGTGGGATTTGATGACTCGATGAGTCGTATAAATACGGCTCATCAATGCTCCTCCCAATAAGAATTGGATGTGGGGTAGCTTTCACTTCCCGTACAAGCTTTCCAATCATATGTTCCATTGTGGTCATCATTACCCGAGAAGTCCCATACATGTTCAACTGCATTCATGAGCATTTCCCTTGAGGTTTCTTGATTTCCTACACTTGAGTGTGTGACTTGTTGATAGTGGTTGTACATCCAATAGTCTTTCTAATGGGTATTTGTTTGCTCCTCTTCTTGATAATATTCTCCACTATGCATGACTTGTTAGCAGCGGCGGATCCAGAAGTCATATTGACCGGGGGCCGAATATATATAAAAATAAAAATATATTACTAATTAAAAATATTGGACAAAGACTGGGGGGCCAAAGTATAAAATAAATGGGGGCCAAAGCGTAAAATTTGATTATTATATATATATAATTAAACTAAATTTAAAATATGTGGGGGCCGCGAACCCCTATTCACCCTCTGTGCGTCCGCCCCTGCTTGTTAGTTGTAGGGATCCATCCTCACAAAATAAGATAAGCATAAGCTAGCAAGGGATTTGAGTGTATAAGAAAAAGAAAAATATCTACAAGAATAGTCGGAACTTCCACACAACCTAAGCTAGTAATATGCTAATGTGTTGCTCCCAGGTAACGACGCCATTTTGACATTGTAGTTTTTCTACTCTTTAAATCGATGTGATCCAAGGTGTATTAAACTAGCCAAAAATAATTTATAATACCGGTAAGACCGGGTCGAACCCAAAGGAGCAAGTTAAGCACATGCACTATGTAATTGTGATTCCGTTCGGCTATTCTAATTTAAATGGATAAAGGTGTGTGTATCATAATCCTACTTGGCAAGTAATTGGAGAAAAGATAGACTAAGAGCGATCGAGGGGTTACTTCCCTCCTTGGCATTTCCCAAGGATCAATACACGGATCCCAAGCTTTATAATGTTATAAATAGCTTTAAAACCTAGCATAAGCTTAAATGAATCCATTCTCATAGGTATCAAACCTAAGTTTACGCTTTCTAGTTTAGAATCTCACTCTTTCGAGATGTCGATTCATTCTATTCCTCTTGATTGTCCTTTAATTTTCATTTTGAGGTCAATCAAGTGGAAATAGACATTTAAAAGCTAGGTTGGTGATGAGCCGTATTTATACGACTTATCGAGTCAACAAATCCCACCAATTCCGACACTTTATCATGCGAACAAGTTACTTTTAGTATTATTTTGCATTTCAGGTGCTTCGGAAGCTCTAGGAGGAAACACGCTTAAAAGATAGCTTTCTGAGCTAAAAACAGCACAAGGAGTCGAGCCGACCAACACTAAACTCAAGTTGCTCGGGCAAACGAGCTGATCTGACGAATCCACCTCGAGCAAAGTGATCAAAATAGCAAATAAGGTGGACAATGTCGGAAAACCAAGGAAAACGCTCGAGCAGGTTGACAGTTGGCTCAAAGGGCTTGCGCGCGCTGATAGGCACCGAAATCAATCCGCTCGAACAGACGGACTCCGATGACAAATCTGACTCGACCAAGTTGCTCAAAATGGAAAACTAGTCCGACAATGTCACCAAGCCAAGGAGAACGCACGAGTGGAATGGCCCAGGCGCAGCCGAGCAGAGTTCCAGGCCAGCGCCCGAAGGCCCTGTCGAGCAGACCAGCGCTGAATCCAAGTTGCTCGACCAAACGAACGAATCTAGCAAATCTGGCTCGACCAAAGTGATCGAAATGACAAATTACTTGGACGACATCACTTTCCAGACAAAACGCACGAGCGGGATTGGCCGAGATGAGCAAAACGACGATTTAAGGCCCCGCGCGTTGGGCCAAGTCAGTGGGCTCGAGTGAGGCGGTTTAGAGGCCTCCATGAAGTTCCCAGCAGATTCTGGAAGGCCCTAGAAGGCGCTGGAAGACTTGCACAAGAAGTTAACTTGAAGATCAAGCAAAGTCGGTTTTAGGACATGTTTCCTAAAACCGTTTTTGGGCAAACCTCAATTTGGAAACTTCGAAGCCCCATTCTACACTATAAATACAGCCTCTCCTCAACCTTTCAAAGCATCCCATCATCCCAAATTCGAGCTCCCCACTCCTCTCACTCAGCGCCTCTTCCTCCTTCATTCGGCAATAGAGAAGAACATCTTTCCTTTATTTTTATCGTCTTTTGTTTCCATGGCCATGTGTAACTAAACTCATTATTCGGGCTAGGGTTTATACATTGTGACGATGTTTTTGAGACTTGACTCTTAATGCTATATTCATTGTTTTACTAATTCTCGTGCATGAATTCCATGAATTATTGCTAGACTAGGTGGATACTTTGTCGTAAAACCTAGTTGCGCATATTTCTATATTAATCATCTATCTAATACTTTGTCGTTTGGATAGGTAGCACGTCTAGGTTAAATAACACCTTTGTCGGGTTATTAAACCTATGGGAATTAGGTCGTGGCGTAACACCTTTGTCGGGTTACTCGGGAAGTCACCTTTGTCGGGACAACCACACTTAAAACTATGAATTAGAATATTAGAAGTCGATGATAAAACAAGTCACAATCAAACCCTAGTCTGAATATTTCCCTCTGATTGACATATCTCGTTTATTTCCTAGTTTACACTTGTTTCCAAATCTCTCTCAACCCCAATTGTCTTTTCTTTTCACAGAACAATAAGTAACCGCTCTAGCTCTCTTGGGTTCGACCCCTTGCTTGCCGCTATACTAACCCATAGCCAAAAGTAAGTGGAATTATAAATTTAAATTTGCAGGTACCGACGACGCCTGTCAAATTTTGGCGCCGTTGCCGGGGAGCTACGCACGGTGAAATTGTTCTTTTCCTTTTTCAGTTTTGTTTTTAGTTTTTCGGTATTACAACAAAACTGCAGGATTCAAGCTACTAGTGACCGAGTTCAGCCCATAACAACGAGGAGATCACAAATCACCAACGTCGCTCGTGACACGCAGCGTTCTTCGTCCATTCGAGAATTTTGCGTAGGACTGCTATCCATCGGGGGTAGTTTCACATCTTGAATACATTGTGTCGAGAAAAATAAGCTTTCGTGGATTCTGTCACCAAGACTTACGAGTCTAAGGAGATTGGTTTTTAAGTGAGACCGTTTGTGACTCCACCAATTTCCTGGGAATCCTTCATTGTCTTAATTTCTTGATATAATCCTTTCATTTTGTGACGAACTCACGTTGCGATATAAGTTTCTGCCAAAAGACGGCAGGCGCGGTTGCACGGTTACCATGTCTCATGCAGGTAGCCGCGTAGGCGACAACATAAACGAAGAAGTGGAGCAGGGCATCCGGAACATGGAAGGGGCACTTCCACTACATGACGAGCAGGGCCAGATTGGCCAGAACGGAGAAATCAGGGGGGCTGCCCAAAGACAACTTCAACACCAACCGGTCCAACAGTTCCAGCAACCACCACCACCTCTCCAACAATACCCAATGCTTCAACCACAGCAGTGCCTTCAGCAGCAACAGCAGGTTCCCCCGATCCAACCAATGCGACAAGCACCGGCCGCTCTACGACAGCAGATCAGACAACCACGACAGCCGGTCTTCAACGACGAGTATGACGAGGAGTACAACGATCAAGAGCCCACCGTGGGAGAGCTGTCTGCCCCCAACTTCTGCAACCAGTCTTGGTGCATATACGAAGGGCCAGACCTAGAAGCAATAACCATCAACACGGCGGTCGTACACCACCTACCCAAGTTCTCGGGAATGAAAGGAGAGTCAGCCACAGGACATCTGCAGCGCTACCATGGCAGTTGCTAGAACCTCAAACCATACGGAGTCGGAGTGGACGATTTCAAATTGAAAGCATTCTATTTTTCACTTACAGACTCGGCAACTGACTGGTTTCTATCCTTGCCTTCAGGTAGTATCTACACATGGGACGAGATGCAGAGGAAGTTCCTCAACAAGTACTACCCAGCAGGCAGAGCGATGCAAGTCAGAAGGAAGCTGCAAGAACTCCGACAAGGGCCCAACGAGACGATGTACGAGTATGTAGAGAAGTTCAACGCCTTAGAACAGAGCTGCTGCAACCTGGGACTCCCTGAGAAGCTGATAGTGGAGTACATACTCGATGGACTAAGGAGACTCGACCGAAAACTGCTAGATGCCTCTGCTGGAGGCACCATTATGAACCTGTCCCCAGCTGGAGTACGGAGGAAGATCATGGAGGTGGCTGAGAACGCTAGGTTCCAAGATGAGTCAAACAAGGAGGAGGAGTTCAGCCGGTCCAAGAACGTCTCAAAGGCCGACGCCCCATCAAGCTCAATGGCCGAAGAAATCAAGCAACTCAAGGAGATGATGCAGCAGGTTATCAGAAGGCAGCCGGTCCAAGTCAGGCCTTGCGAGTTCTGTGGAGCTACAGATCACAAAACAGACGCATGCCCAACCATAGTGGAGGACGACCAGGGCGAGGTGAATGCAGTAGGCGACTACCAGGGCTATGGCAACCGAGCTGGGCCAGTCCGACAGTATGGAGCAGCCGCACACGGGCAAGGGGCGAGCGGGCAACACTGGCGGAACGACAACCAGAACAATCATGCCCAAAGGGAGCCAGCACAGCAGCCCGTACCTCACCCGGCCCAACCATACTACAAGCCTCCGTTTCGCCAGCAACAAGGACAGAACGGGCCGAGCCAGTACCAGCAGAGACAGGACCGCAATCAGTTGGGCCCGAACCAGCACGGCTCAAGCAAGTCATTGGAGGACATTGTGAAGGACCTGGCCACATCAGTACACCAATTCCAGGCCAAAACTGACGGGGCCATTGCCAACTTGTCTAAGCAGATGTCCAACTTGGCCCAGGACGTGTCCGAACTGAAGAATCCAGGGAGGCTGCCATCCCAAACAGTGCCTAACCCAAGAGAGAATGTCAGTACATTGGCAGTAGTGGACGTGGACGCAGCACTAAAGGAGTCTGCTTATTGGGTGAACAAGATGATAATGACTGAGGCCGGAAGTAGCAAGAAAGAGCTGGGATCAGTGACGACCGCGCCTACAATGGACATTGATTCAAGGCAAACATCTGAACGAGACGCGGTACATATTGATACACATTCCAGAACTGATCCTTCTCCTTCGTTTTCCATGCAGGTTATTGCTCCCGAAGGCCGTATGACCGACAAGGACGAGTTGGAAGGTAGGTTGGTGGCAAGGCCTACACAGAACGACCCAATGATAGAGCGCCCACTCGCTTCGAGCCATGAGACACCGCCAGAAAAGAGTAAGGACCCAGGTGCCTTCACGGTCACCTGTGGTATCGGTGAGACTCAGATACATCACTGTTTGATTGATCTTGGCGCAGCCATTAATGTTATGCCTTATTCTCTATATTGTTCATTGAAGCCTGGCCCTTTAAAACCGCCTAACTTGTTAATAGAACTAGGGGATAAGTCATGTACTCGGCCTGTTGGATTGCTTGAAAACTTAACACTCCAAGTAGGAGATCTTGTTGTTCCTGTAGATTTCTATGTCTTGCAGATGGGGGATGCTAGAAACGATGATCCTCCAGCACTCATCTTAGGACGGCCATTCCTTCACACCACCAAGACCAAGATTGACATGGGCACGGGCTTGTTGTCACTTGCATTCAATGGCAAGACATCAGCTTTCTACATCTACGGGGATGATGATCGTCCATGCAAGAAGAAATCACCAGACATAGTGCACACATCTGATCTTGGTGCCCTAGTTCCTGACCTACCAGAAGAGACCGTGCATGCGAATGGACCAGTAGCTATGAGCAAGATGTCCCCACCAACTCGGGAGTATGTGAAGGCGAACCCGCCTGATCGATGGAGAGCAGACACGAGCACATCAATACATGGTGATTTTAGGTAGATTGAAGGAGCAGCTGAGGCGAAATTTGACCTCACACGTCCATAGGATCCTAACTTGTGATCCCTAAAGAGGTAACGTCGAGCCAACGACGTAAAACAAAGGCGCTCGCAGGGAGGCAGCCCGGCATTTCTTTTCGTTTTTCAGTTTATTTTGTTTATTTGAGTCTTGAGTCTTATTTGTCACATTGTATTCGGGGAAAGAGATGCTCTTTTTGCAGGAAACATGCACCTCAGTGCAGAGTGGTCGAGAGGTCCCGACCGAGCAAGCCTTGTGCGCGCAGAGTGGACCAACCCGCTATCCTTCTTCGCGTAAGACTGCTATCCATCGAGAGTAGTTTCGCACTTTGAATACATTGTGTCAAGAAAATTAAGCTTTTAAAGATTCTGTCACAAAGACTTACGAGTCTAAGGAGATTGGTTCTTAAGTGAGACCGTTTGTGACTCCACCAATCTCCTGTGAATTCTTTACTTGTCTTAATTTCTTCGACATAATCCTTTCATTTTGTGACGATCTCACGTTGCGATACAAGTTTCTACCAAAAGAAGGCAGGCGCAATGGTGCTCTTCGAGGACTCAAAGGAGAATGGTCAGCTATTTCTAAACATCACGCATCGCATGAGGGAAGTGCCTGTCCAACCTTACTCTCTTCTTATTTCCCTTTTGTTTGTTTGCATGCATAGTCGTGTCTTTGAACTTAAGATGAGCCGTGAGGACACGTCAGTTCAAAAGTGTGGCGTAGGAGAGTCAGTCATTGTGTCAGCACGTTTACTTTCTTGCACCTTGCATAGAGTCAGCACGTTTCCCGAAATTTTAAAATTTTTGTACATGTTTCTTCTTTATTTCCCAGATTTGCGGTATTGAATATTGATGATGTGAAATAGATAGAACCGATTACATGCATATCTTTAGTGAAATTTGACTTGTGCGATTACATGTGATCTTAACCCATTGCGTGCCTTTGTTAGTTGAGATAAACAGGGATTTGGAGTTGATAGAAACGTCCTAGAGAGACTTGACAAAGCATTCAAAGGACCGAATTCAAGTTATATGGTTATGTGGATTTCGTGGAGGCTAGCACTTCGAGGCAACATGGTTATGAGTCTGCTCCGCCACTGCGGTACTTTTGCGGTTGGTTGGGACGGGAATACATCACACCGTCCAAACTCTAGTCCAAGTAGCCGGGAAAATAGACGAGCGACCCTCGGCTTGACTCGCGTCAAAAGGACGAGGATGAGTGAGAGCAAGTAGGTACGAGCAGTCACAATCCGCAACGCAAAGAAACAAATTCATTCCATTGTGAAGTCGTACACCGCCACAAAGTGAAGTGCCCCATTGATACATCAAACCGAGTCACTACAAGCTGTCCGAAAAGAACTCAAACACCTTGAAGCTCGAATCAATCACGTGCAAGAAAAAGCGATGAAGCGTAACCATATGGCAAGAGCTCGGCCCCGAGGGTGCAGATCATGGGTCTAAAAAGGACTATCTCCCGAGACATTTGAATTGATTTGCATCTCGGCCCAAAGGTAACACGTATCATTATTTCCATGTCTGAGCACAAGGCGTTTAGTAACGAGTATGCGTGGAAACGTGAAATCTAGATTAGCCGATGTAACAATATCTAGGATGCCGAAGCTTTGTGATGTTTACTGTTTATTTTCCTCTTATGACCTAGTCCTTGTTCGAGACGAACAAGTTTAAGTGTGGGGTGGTTTGATGAGCCGTATTTATACGACTCATCGAGTCAACAAATCCCACCAATTCCGACACTTTATCATGCGAACAAGTTACTTTTAGTATTGTTTTGCATTTCAGGTGCTTCGGAAGCTCTAGGAGGAAACACGCTTAAAAGATAGCTTTCTGAGCTAAAAACAGCACAAGGAGTCGAGCCGACCAACACTAAACTCAAGTTGCTCGGGCAAACGAGCTGATCTGACGAATCCACCTCGAGCAAAGTGATCAAAATAGCAAATAAGGTGGACAATGTCGGAAAACCAAGGAAAACGCTCGAGCAGATTGACAGTTGGCTCAAAGGGCTTGCGCGCACTGATAGGCACCGAAATCAATCCGCTCGAACAGACGGACTCCGATGACAAATCTGACTCGACCAAGTTGCTCAAAATGGAAAACTAGTCCGACAATGTCACCAAGCCAAGGAGATCGCACGAGTGGAATGGCCCAGGCGCAGCCGAGCAGAGTTCCATGCCAGCGCCCGAAGGCCCTGTCGAGCAGACCAGTGCTGAATCCAAGTTGCTCGACCAAACGAACGAATCTAGCAAATCTGGCTCGACCAAAGTGATCGAAATGACAAATTACTTGGACGACATCACTTTCCAGACAAAACGCACGAGCGGGATTGGCCAAGATGAGCAAAACGACGATTTAAGGCCCCGCGCGTTGGGCCAAGTCAGTGGGCTCGAGTGAGGCGGTTTAGAGGCCTCCATGAAGTTCCCAGCAGGTTCTGGAAGGCCCTAGAAGGCGCTGAAAGACTTGCACAAGAAGTTAACTTGAAGATCAAGCAAAGTCGGTTTTAGGACATGTTTCCTAAAACCGTTTTTGGGCCAACCTCAATTTGGAAACTTCGAAGCCCCATTCTACACTATAAATACAGCCTCTCCTCAACCTTTCAAAGCATCCCATCATCACAAATTCGAGCTCCCCACTCCTCTCACTCGGCGCCTCTTCCTCCTTCATTCGGCAATAGAGAAGAACATCTTTCCTTTATTTTTATCATCTTTTGTTTCCATGGCCATGTGTAACTAAACTCATTATTCGGGCTAGGGTTTATACATTGTGACGATGTTTTTGAGACTTGACTCTTAATGCTATAATTCATTGTTTTACTAATTCTCGTGCATGAATTCCATGAATTATTGCTAGACTAGGCGGATACTTTGTCGTAAAACCTAGTTGCGCATATTTCTATATTAATCATCTATCTAATACTTTGTCGTTTGGATAGGTAGCACGTCTAGGTTAAATAACACCTTTGTCGGGTTATTAAACCTAGGGGAATTAGGTCGTGGCGTAACACCTTTGTCGGGTTACTCGGGAAGTCACCTTTGTCGGGACAACCACACTTAAAACTATGAATTAGAATATTAGAAGTCGATGATAAAACAAGTCACAATCAAACCCTAATCTGAATATTTCCCTCTGATTGACATATCTCGTTTATTTCCTAGTTTACACTTGTTTCCAAATCTCTCTCAACCCCAATTGTCTTTTCTTTTCACAGAACAATAAGTAACCGCTCTAGCTCTCTTGGGTTCGACCCCTTGCTTGCCGCTATACTAACCCATAGCCAAAAGTAAGTGGAATTATAAATTTAAATTTGCAGGTACCGACGACGCCTGTCAGTTGGCTTCCACATCTTGGAGTCACTGTCATGAGCACTAGATATGGATCATTTTCAGTCATCCAAACAATTACTAAGCTCTTTCGATACTTAGAATTAAGTTTTAAGACAAACATGTCACTTAGGCATTTCATCAAACACTTAGCAACATGTTAGTAAATGAAGCTCTAGTAAACTTGGAAAGCCTGAAATTTATATTTCCGGAATCTGACTTAAGTAATTCTTGAGCCTATTCAGTTTAGCCTGAAAAGGTCTTTCTAACGATGTAAAGATCATCAATTAATTTAATATGAGTAAAAAGATACATAATGTATAAGTTAGGGTCAATCTTTTTCCATAAAAAAAAAAGAGTTAGCGTCAATCTGAATTTATGAATGGGACAATTGATAATTAAATAATTTGTGCATATGATTGTAGGATCTTTGTAAACTTGGTTGTTTCGCTATGTTTCTTGCTTTTTACTAGCCTTCAAGGTAAGTAACTTTGAACTTTGACCCATTCTGGATACCCTTATATCTTATCGTCGTTGTTTATCCCCTAAAACGTATCTTCTGTACATGTCTCTCTTTTGGATCGTGAAGTGTGTATTTCCTTTTTATGTCATACATCATTGTGGTTTTTCTTGTAAATTATCATGAATTTGAGCATCCTGATTGTTTCCATGTGTTACTCTTTGTTTTGTTCGTTAAACTTTTAAAATATTAATTTGGAAGAACCATAAATTCACCATGTGATTTCGATGCCTAGCAAGATGTATGGGTTGGATATTGATCCCATGTCATATGGATAAAGAGTACCCAGCTATGTGGGTTTGATAAAAATTGTGATCCCCCGCCATAGGGAGATTGTACGATTTTCGCTTTGGGCCCGGTTCGATTGACAAAAATTTCCCCTTTGTGACTTTGTGACCTTGTTTCGTTTTGAAACATCTATCTATGCCTTGTTCGTGATATTTCATTCGTGCTATGCCTCTAGTCATTGTTATTCTTGATATGTTGTTCACTCATGATCAAGCTAGTTTGGGTTAATGTTACTATTGAGCCATGGAACCCACTTCTTTCATAATTAATTTTATTTTAGGTATGGATGTTTGCTCGAAAATTAATTCGTTTCAGACAATAAAACTCAAGTTTTATCTTTTTGTTAGCTATTAATTTACAGATTTCACTACTTATTTTTTTATTTAACCATTTAAAATATTTTTGAATAATATGTATTTTTTTAGATTTTTTATCAAATCCACGATTATTAAATGTTATGTTAAAGACTTCAAACGTCCCATTGGTGTTTTTAGAGAATGTGTGGTCGATTGTGATGATGTTTGGAGCTTTATAACCATAAATTATAACCATAAAGAGAGAAGTGTGTTCTAGAGCTAAGAAAGGCAGGGAAAGCCCTGTTAATACAACACATAAAGAACGTAGTCGGTTCCAATGGTCGCCGCTTACTATATATGCGTCGCTCTCTTTGACTAAACCAACGATCACAAATAGGCCGCCCTAACGCCAACTCCGGCTCAGCGGGACTTAAGCCAACAAACCGGGACCATCAGAGAGCAGTCAACATACGCCAGAGGGACCATTGAGGAACCAACCTTATGACAAAGAGTGGCTGTTCTAGTTGTCAAACCAGTCTTAGCTTAGAACTGGATCCAATAACATATGATCTGTACACATAACATAGACCACCATGATCGTAAGGGAATGATTACCGGCAGTTTCAAACGGTCGCTACAGAAGTAGGCCCGTCGAGAAAGCCAACCTTACAATATTGGTCAATCTATGTTTAGTGGACATAATCCATGTTAAGGATCTTCATTCTCATACCCCAGATCTTTAGAACAACGCCAAGGGAGTTACGTGGTTCGACATCGATTTATCACCTATTACAAACTTTTTACAAAAAGAAAATACACACAGAGGGTTCAGCCTATAATGTTGCTCATACACACACACAAAGGGTTCAGCCTATAACGTTGCCCATTTATTTATTTACAATACCTACCAGTGAAGGAGTGCAGGGAACTTCAAAACTTCAAACTTTTATTGAACTAGTGTTTACAGAAGGGAGAGAGAGAGAGAGAGAACTGGATGGCTATGCCCAAGCTTGTTCTTCTCTTACACACGACATGCTAATTTATAGCAAAAGGAAAGTAATGGTCCAAAACATTAGGGACCCAAGTTAACAAACATTACTATTTTATGAACAGAGGAGATTCTCCATGTCGACACTATTTTGCCTCAAAAATCAATGATGTGTGAAAGCCACTAGAGGGGTGGGACCTTTCACATTTCTTCTTTTGTCTTCGGTTGATTTTTCTTTGGCTATGTATGAAAGCCACAAGAGAGCTGGGACCTTTCATTATGCGAAAGCCACTAGAGATATGGGACCTTTCACATTTTGTTTTTAGCCTGGGAAGATTCCCCCAAATCCTTGCAATCTTTTTTTTTGGTGCCGACTATTACCTGGCTCATGTCAAAATCATGACGTGGTTATCAAGCTTTCCCGTTGTTGGATTAAACTTAATATTTTCATAGAACTTCGTGTGGGACCTTCTTTGGAGGCATGGTAAAAATCTGTCGATCATGTTGGAGAAGCCAAACACTGGTTCCCACCGCCACATATAAGGGATAGAAAATTCGGCAAAAAGAGGAAGGAATATAATTCGTCTGGTTTGAAATCCTTGTCTTGATATTCCAAGAGGGATGGTGAAGAAGATTTTACCCAGGTAGAAACTTTTTTCTTAATTGCTTCTGGAAGAATTTTTTCTACTGGACCAAAATGTTTCCACCATTTGACGAACCAAGAAGGTATCTCAGATTTGTTGATGGGCAGACTGTGATGAACCAAAAATGCATGTGCTTGGAGTTTTCATATAAAGGTACTGTGCGAAAGGCATCCAGGTAGTCCAAGTAGCCGTATTCGGCTACATGTCTGTCTGAATATTCCTTTACAGTATAATGGAATCTTCTTTTCACAGTGGGGTTATTTCCCCATTCTTGGAGGGATATTACCCTTTTGATAATAATTTCGCTGAAGGTATAACCTTCTGATAGATCATGAGAAACATGAGTGATATTACACCCATTTTTAATGAGTATATTCTCATAAAAACTCTGATCATGATAGATCATGTATGGGTATGACCCATGGTAGTATAATTTGTTGTGCTCTTCTAGCAAAGTCCAAGATGGAGAATTTCTCCCCTTTGAGTCTATAAGAAGAAATATAACTTCTTCCTTTTTGTTCAAGTGGTAGGTACTATGATTCATGCCACTATTTTCTTTTGCTGTTATTTTTCAGCATAGGAAAGAGGATTAGGAGTAATACCTGTAGGATCGGATATTTCCTTAATAGTCACAACATTGGCGAAGGATGGCATGTCCTTCATCATTTTTGAAATAATACCTGCAAAGTATAGATTCATTGGATATATTCTCTGGTTAGGAAATCTGGAAGACTATTTTCTTCTCCTTTTTTGTAGATAATTTCGAAATCAAATGGGGCTAAATGAGCCTGCCACCTAGCAAACATTTGTTTTGACACATCATGTTTAAAATCCTTGTTGGTCATGAATTTAGCCGAGTTGCAATAAGTTTTTATAGTGAAATTTTGATTATATAAATCATCCTGGAACTTTAAAACACATTTAACAATAGCAAGAACTTCTCTGGCAATGGTTGCATAATCTTTTTGTGCATTGTTCCATTTTCCAGAATAGAATCTAACAAGATATTCTTGCCTAGTTTATGGATTAATTTGTTTTAAGATTCCTCCATAACCTATATCAGAGGCATCTGTTTCAATGATCTTTTTCCAATGTGGGTTGGAAAGCATAAGACAAGGTAAAGTTTTTACTCTACTCTTAATTCTTTTAACAGCTACAGTGTGTTGTCGAGTCCATGGGACATGTTGTTTTTTAAGTCTGTTTTATAAAATAGCAGTATCCTTAGCAAGATCTTTATAGTGAGCAAAAATATAATTCAAGCTTCCTAGAAATCGTTGTAACTGAGTTTTATCAATGATAATATCAGAAAATTTGTTAGCAAATTCAATACTTCTATTGATTGGAATTATGCTTCCTTTTTCAATATTATGACCAAGGAATCTAATACCTGTTTGGAATAATAACATTTTTGGCCGGGATATTACTAGACCATTATTCTTGATTACTTCTTTAAATATCCTTAGATGTTTGAAATGTATCTCAATATCTCTAGAGAATACTAGAATATCATCAATATAGACAATAATAAACTCACTATAAGGAGTGAAAATATCATTCATAATTTTTTGAAATTCAGAAGGAGCATTTTTTAGACCAAAAGGCATAACATTCCATTCAAACTGTCCAAATGGGACATTGAAAGCTGTTTTATTTCTATCAGTCTTATCAATCTGTATTTGCCAATATCCTGACTTTAAATCAAATTTTGAGAAAATAACAGATTCATATAATCTATCTAATAAATCATTTTTATTAGGAATAGGGTTTCTAATCCATTTAAGGACTTTATTAAGGGGTTTATAGTTAATGACTAGTCTAGGTACTCCTCTTTCTTGTTCACTGTGTTTATTAACATAGAAAGCAGTACATGACCATGGTGACTTAGAGTCATTAATAAGTCCTTTTTGTAATAAATACTTAATTTCTTTTTTGCATAATTCTAGATATTCTGAATTCATTTGACAAGGTCTAGCTTTTGTCGGTATTTTGTGTTCATCAAAATCTTCCTCATAAGGGAGAGAAACTGTGTATTTCTATCTATCCCAAAAGGCATTAGGGTGATTGATGAGCGGTATTTATACGACTCATCGAGTCAACAAATCCCACCAATTCCGGCACTTTATTATGAGAACAAGTTACTTGTTAGTGTTGTTTTGCATTTCAGGTGCTTTGGAAGCTCTAGGAGGAAACGCGCATTAAAGATGACTTTTTATGCCAAAAACATCACAGTTTCAGATTAGACATTTGGACGCTTTATGGAGCGCTTGGAATGGACCGCTGATCAGAAAAATACGAGCCACATGCCATTGCAAAGGTGACTCAATTCCCTACAACTCTCTAGTTCACACCAAGAGCAGCCGAGATCGTTTGGATGGTCGAAACGAGAGTTGAAGTGAAGACAGACAATCTGGCCGAGAGTTCCACATGCACTTTACACTTTAAGTGCACGCCGAGTCAAGCCGAGCCAAGTTGAGCCTAAGGCAATACGTGTTGGCCAAGTTAACTTGCAAGCCACGTTTACTTGCAAGCCAAGCAAAAGCCAAGATTTAGACATGTTTCCTAATTCGTTTTTGGTCTCGTTTCCAAAAACAGACTTGGAAGCCCTAGGACTTTTGCTATAAATAAGACCTCTCCTCAAGGCCAATAATCATCCTCAAAACGTGGAGAGCACATCTCTCTACAAATCATCAGATCCTACAACATCCAACAATCGAGCAACACATCTCAATTCGGCCAGAGCTTCTCCCTCTAGTTTCTTCATTCGGCATAGAGAAGAATTCCCTTTCTTTTACTACTATTGTATTTTGTTTCCATGGACATGTCTAGCTAAACCTCCCATTCGGTTTAGGGTTTCATAATTGTGAACGCGTTTTGAGATATCTGTTCTTAATGCTATTTTATATTTCGCTAGTTCTTATGCTTATTCCCATGAATTAATTTGCTAGACTAAGTGGATGTTTTGTCACAAAGCTTAGTTGAACGAATAATTCTTATCGTCAATATTTACTGGATGCTTTGTCGCAAAGGTAGATAGTAACACCTAGGTTAAATAACACCTTTGTCGGGTTGTTTGATTTAGGAGAGAACTAGAAGTCTAACAACTTTGTCGGGTTAGGTTGTGGCTATCACCTTTGTCGGGATACTTAGGTTGTTACTTTTGTCGGGACAACCACACTTCGAAATATAGAATTGATCATTAGATATCGATGATAAACGTATCACAAAGAGAAACCCTAGACTGAATACTTCCTCTGATTGAATTACTCTCGTTTTATTTGCTCTTCTGCACTTGTTTCCAAATCACTCACAACCCCCAATTGCTTTCTGTACAGAACAACAAGTAACCTCATCAGCTCTCTAGGGTTCGACCCCTACTTGCCGCCTTACTAGCCAAGAGTAGTGGACAAATTATAAATTCATATTTGACTTGCACGACGATGCTTGTCAGTGATCATTATAAATCTCAAGGGAGAATTGGTTATTAACCAATTTGATCTTTTCCTGTAATCTAGGGTTTTGAAGTCTTTCTTCTATAGTAAGAATATTTACTTCTTGTTTTAGAAAATAAAGTTGATTCTTTTTAACAATCATGATGTCTTAGACCTTATATAAAACCTTTGTCATAGGTTCTGTTATAAACTGTAAGGTCATGTCTTTTTCTTCGAAAGTTCCTATTATTCCTTTACTATCAACTCTTTTTAGAGGATAAATTTTTGTAAGAAAAGGAATTCCAAGTATTACTTGGTTAGTAATATCTCTAGCAAGTAAAAAACTAGTTTGTATACATTTTATATCAATGCATACTTTAGCTTCAGGCAATTTGTAATTAATACCATAAAGAGAGAAGTGTGTTCTAGAGCTGAGAAAGGCAGGGAAAGCCCTGTTAATACAACACATAAAGAACGTAGTCGGTTCCAACGGTCTCCACTTACTACATATGCGTCGCTCTCTCTCTGACTAAACCAACGATCAGAAAATAGGCCGCCCTGAGGCCAACTCCGGCTAAGCGGGACTTACACCAAAAAATCGGGACCATCAGAGAGCAGTCAACGTACGCCAGAGGGACCATTGAGGAACCAACCTTACCACAAAGAGTGGTTGTTCTAGTTGTCAAACCAGTCTTAGCTTAGAACTGGATCCAATAACATATGATCTGTACACATAATATAGACCACCATGATCTTAAGGGAATGATTACCAGCAGTTCCCAACGGTCGCTACAGAAGTAGGCCCGTCGAGAAAGCCAACCTTACAGTATTGGTCAATCTATGTTTAGTGGACATAATCCTCGTCAAGGATCTTCGTTCTCATACCCAGATCTTTAGAACAACGCCAAGGGAGTTACGTGGTTCGACATCGATTTATCACATATCAAGGGTTTAGCCTATAAGGCTACCGATCAGAAACATAAAAAAATTAAAACTAAGTACAGAAAGTAAAAGAACTTACTCTACGTTTGTGCACCAGTGATACTTCAAACTTGGAAATACTTTGGCATAGCCATCCAGTTCTTTCTCTCTCTCCCTTCTATAAACACTTTGAAGTTTTCAATAATATTTCCAAGTTTGAAGTATCACTGGCGCACAAATGTCGAGTAAGTTCTTTTACTTTCTGTACTTAGTTTAAATTTTTATTTATGTTTCTGATGGGTAGCCTTATAGGCTAAACCCTTGATATGTGATAAATCGATGTCGAACCACGTAACTCCCTTGGCGTTG
The DNA here is from genome assembly GCA_033675395.1 of Rhodiola chrysanthemifolia. Lineage (NCBI taxonomy): Eukaryota > Viridiplantae > Streptophyta > Magnoliopsida > Saxifragales > Crassulaceae > Rhodiola > Rhodiola chrysanthemifolia. The sequence goes on from CM066207.1 coordinate 16,805,068, forward strand.
TTCTAAAGATCTGGGTATGAGAGTGAAGATCTTAACAAGGATTATGTCCACTAAACATAGATTGACTAATACTGTAAGGTTGGCTTTCTCGACGGGCTTACTTCTGTAGCGACCGTTTGGAACTGCCGGTAATCATTCCCTTACGATCATGGTGGTCTATGTTGTGTGTACAGATCATATGTTATTGGATCCAGTTCTAAGCTAAGACTGGTTTGACAACTAGAACAGCCACTCTTTGTGGTAAGGTTGGTTCCTCAATGGTCCCTCTGGCGTATGTTGACTGCTCTCTGATGGTCCCGGTTTGTTGGTGTAAGTCCCGCTGTGCCGGAGTTTGCGTTAGGGCGACCTATTTTGATCGTTGGGTTAGTCAGAGAGCGACGCATATGTAGTAAGCGGCGACCGTTGGAACCGACTACGTTCTTTATGTGTTGTATTAACAGGGCTTTCCCTGCCTTTCTTAGCTCTAGAACACACTTCTCTCATATTATCCAAACATATTTTTGGATATTATGTATTTTTTAGATTTTTTATCAAATCCACAATTATTAAATGTTATGTTAAAGACTTCAAACGTCCCATTGGTGTTTTTAGAGAACGTGTGATCGATGTGATGACGTTTGGAGCTTTATAATTTTGGGGCATTACATATAATGGTACAGGAGTAATAGGTTTCCTTCTTTTTTTTTTTTTTTTTTTTTTAAACCTTCCGATTTTATTTATTGAAAAGGGAAAACAGCAACACAAAACAAGAACTCAAGACCAAACGAAGTTTGAGTCTTTCTGTTTGGGACACGAACGAGTTGAGGACCGAGACCCTTTTTTTTTCCGATGACGGTTTCTTGTCATCGGGGGAGGAGCGACTAAATCGACCTGGTCACTCGGCTCATTAGCACTATGATAGGTTTCCTTCTTTCATATGTGTTTTTAAGTAAAAAGTTAATATTTGCGCGTGAGAGGGATAAAACTAGGATATGGATATTTAATGTTGTGTTGTCTCTTATTCGTGAATTGCAATAATGATGTGATCTTGTTTCTATAATTTGATGCAAACTTATCTTCGTACTAAAAAGAGAACTACGAGTAACAGAAATGCCAATTGAGATCCTCGATGCTCTGCCCAGCTATGTAGCCCGGATACGGAAACGAGAACGGGTACGGATACGGATACGGATACGGGTACGGGGTACGTCAAAATAAAAAAATTATAGGGTACGGGTACGGCTTGGGTACGGTAAAAAATTAAAAATTCCAAATATATAAAAATTAAGATTGCATAAGTGCTACAAAATGTAAAAAGATAACCAGTTTTATTTATGAAAAAGGAAACATCAACTACACTAAACAGTGTAGTTGTTTAGTTTTGCAGGTTCAACTGTGTTAGTTCTTTTTGATAAATGATATATCATCATATTTAAAAAAAAAGAAACATCAACATCAACATAACAAACGTGTACTACACGACAATTTACAACTTGCCTACCTCACACATCGGTTGCTTTTAAGTTTTAAGTTAAAATAATACATAGAATAATTACAAAAACTTATTACTACCTTATACGGAGAAGATGGAGGAGAAGATGGAGACGGCTGCGGGTTGCGAAACTGCGATTGCACAGGGCTGAGAGGAGATCGAACGATTGCATAGGGCTGCTGAAGAGGAGAGACCTGGCAGTTTAATTAATAGATGAATAGGGTTTCCAAGTCCTTCGATTACGGTTTCTAGATCTGTCGATTGGGTTTCCGATTTCATCGATTCAGGTTTCCAAAGTACCCAAGACGTACCCGAAATCTGGTCGAACCGTATCTGAACCAAGCCGAAGTACCATTTTTTGGGTACGGAATGGAGACGTATCCACCGCGTACCCGTCGCGAATCCGAGTGGATACGGGGTCGGGGACTGGAGACGGGGCCATAGCAAGGTACCCGTGCTTCATAGCTGCTCAGTGTCGTACAAGAACACCACGCGCCTCCTCGTGATAGATTGGGAGACTGTGTGAGGCTACAACCCATGACTTTTGGAGGATGGACTGACCCCTTGAACAATGACAACTTAATTAAGCACAAAGAGAAGATTCTTGACACGTGGACCTGCACAGCTGATGAAAGGCTCATATTTGTTGTGCTTAAGTTGGAGAAGAATGCAGATGAATGATCGACTTCGGAGAAGGCTATTTTGGCTGAAAATGTCGATGGTGGTGAAGTACCCATCACAAGGGACATGTTAAAGAAGTTATTCCACTATTAATATTTCCCTGATAGCATTCGCTTTAGGAAGGAGGAAGAATTCCTTCAGTTGCGATAGACCAAGTAGCATTAGTGTTGCTAAGTATCAAGTTCAATTTGAGAAACATGCAAAGTTTGCACACCCACTTTTTGCTACTGATGGAGATCGAGCGAATTGTTTCCTCTTTGGTGTGAAGGTCGATGTTAAGAAGGATGTGATGATGTGTCAACCTTATATGTATGAAATTCTGTTATCGGTTCAAGCCCAGATCCAAGTGGTGTTCTACAGGAGACTTGAAAACCGTAGCAGACGGTAACTGGGACAGAATACGAAACAGACACGCAATGTAATTCCCAGTTCGGCAACAGCCTACTCTGGGGGGCTTCCCACGCCCTAAAGGGATGCAAATCTTTATTGAATAGTATAGAGCTACACGTGGACTTACTATTACAATCTTCCGAATGTAAACGCCAAGCTTCTATCACTACTTCACTCAAATTTGTGATCTTGGCTCCCCCTCGATCCCCTTGGTCCGAAAGTCCCTTCCGAATGTACTCGATCTTCTCCCGAAGCTCGGATGCTTTCTCCTGAAAGCTTGTAGAGGTCTTTTGTGTGTGCAGCGGTCAGTTCAACATGAACAGTCTGATCTGTACACTGAACAGACTGCTTCAGCGCCAGTGATTTTCCAGTGGGGAAAGACTCAGTTGGTCGTCGCTCTTCTTCTCCAATCTCACGTATGCACTCGTGTGTATTTCTCTCAGAAAGCGATGGAGATAAGGACGCCTTAGAACTCTATTTATATGCATTGGCGGATCCAAATCATCCCTAGAAAATCTGTCAAATATTTAGGAAATATTCCTAAGTATTTGCTAGATATTTCCATCCCCAATCTTTAAGAAGATCTCGATCTTTCTTTCTCGCCAAGTCATTCCGAATCTTCGTTTAACTGATGTGAGAATATTAATTTGAATATTCGATCTTCTATTTTGTCGCTGGCCGACTTCCACCGAACAGATCTTCTATCTTTAGAAACTTCCGGTTTAGGAAACACTCTTGCGTCTATTCCACGTTGTACTACTGTTCCACGATTTGGCTGAACTCTTCTTGAACTCATGCTTGAACTCTCTAACCGCGTTTTGCCAAAACCATGCCATTCATAGGAACATCAATCTCCCCCTTGGCATTTTTTGGCAAAACCAAATCTTATAGAGCTATCTATCTAGACTTACTTGAGGGAACAAAATAGCCACCACTCAAATTACTCCCCCTTTTTGCCACAAATTGGCAAGGGGTCCACTCATAGTTCAAACTGAATGAACAGCGTACCAGAACAAGTACGAAAGTAAACAAACAAACAAAAATGTGTCAAGGTTCAGAGTTTGTTCAAAGCATGGACCTTCATGTAGAAGAGGTGTCATCGGAGTGACTATCCTCTGCTTCAGCAGCATCATCTTCATCATCGCTGGGATATCTCAGTGCACGATCCAGGTTGTTGATGCGCTTTTTTTGCTCCAGTTACACCGTAAAGTAGGTATCCAGCAGCTTCAATAGTTTTTCCCTCTCGGTATGAGACATTTTTACCCCACTAGATGGTCCTCTCATTGATGACTCTGGAATGTCCTTCCTTCTCTGTTCTGGATCCTTAAGGTCATTCACATGACGACCTTTATATAGCTTATGATCCACAGTGAACCTTTATGGGGCTTTGGATAGATTATCCTGCAGCGTCTTCAGTTATGGGTTCTTGTAAATGATAAGCTCATAGATGAGAGATGGAAAGCCAATCTGATGCAAGGATCGGATGGAAGTAGCATGTTCAGCAATCTGCTTGAACATGACTCTGCCCAGATTGAAGTGCAGCCTGTTTCCAATTTGATACAACAGCTGTCCCATCTCCTTGCTGATTGAAGAACGGTGTGATGTCGATTTCTAGTTGACAATAGCAATGAAGAAGAGCATGGAGTAGAATGTTGTGAAATCTGCGAAAAGAATGGCACTATCTCCCCAGAAAGGGTATGAACCTGCAGTAATGCAGTTGGCAATCTTGTCGTAGTCAGGTTCCTCTTCGTCCACTGCTGGATCATCCATAGCATAGCAAATGTTGATAAGATCAGGATCAAGTTCGACCCTTTTCCCTCGTACATAGACAACTCCATAATCCTTGTCCCCAATGACTCCAAACTGTTTTGGTAAGTTTACTATAACCTCTCTCACCAGCTGTTCGTTGTACGGTTTGCTTTTTGTCAATGTCCAGTACAGACTGCTCTCCTGCAGAATATGAATCACTTCCTTTCCTTTATCGCTTCTTGACAGGTGTCGTTGTACCTGTGCAAAAACATTTGTAATTCCGACTAGCAAGTGGTAAGTCGGGTCGTATCCACAGAGATCGGTATAAGAATCTATTTCACTAAGTAAAAGCGTGACAATGGTGTTGTAAATCTCGAACAAGTTAAATAAAAACGCAAGTGAGTAACAGTGATCAATTATCAATAGAGCAATCGTCACACGAATTCAGGTATGTAATATCAAAGAGAAGTGCAAGCTAGAACCTTCGACTGTGATGCAAGACTAAATCATTGACAAATCCGTATTGATTTCTATTGTTTTACAACTTAGAGCTCCCCACTAGGTTGTACTCCCCGTTCTAGTTCTAGTACTCAATCTCGCGCTAGCGATAATCAAGACCCTAACTCGCTAGAATTGCATGAAGAATTGAACAAGTTGTCCTAGGGTGTTTAATCCTAGTGGTCTATTACTCGTGTCCTAGTTTGCTATCCCCGCTAGGTTGCTAGTAAACTATGACAATCGAAATCAACAAACAAACAAAAGCTCCCCCGCTAGGGTTCCACTCATGCTAGCACATCAATTCCATGAATATTATACAGTAATATGACGCAAAACATAGAAATCGATAGAAGTCTCAAGTCAATACATCACAATTTGGAGTTCTAACCTACACAAATGAGTTTAGCTACTCATGGAAATGGAATACATCATCAAGTATTTCAATAAGAATGGAATGGAATAGAAAGTACTGATGACGAATCTTCCACTACGCTGCAGCTCTACTCCAAATCCAACTTCCAACTCTTCCAAGCTTTTCTCTCCAATCTTCAAACGTACGAACTCAAACTAGATCTGATTTGTTTCCTTCTTTTTCCAGATCCAGCCGCCTCGTTCTCTGTCCCCTCGAGTTCTGTGTTTTTTTCTTTCGAGATTGCAAATGTGCAATAATGATTTCGACTGCCAGCTGTCATCCGCGGACGCCTTGTTCATTTAGTCCCCGCGGACGTCTCAATCATTTCCGAAAATTAGCAGACGTCCGCGCCCTTAATTGTTCAGGCGTGCGCGCCCGAGACTGAGTCAGTCTTCAAACATTTGGACTTCATTCCTTCGATGAAAAACCTCTTCTACAGGCTCTCTTTAGCCGGTATTCCTTCTATGGTCTCCGAATGTACCTGAGAACAAAAACTACACACAGGTAGTGAAATAACATACAGGCTAACACTAAAAGACAGGGTTTTACACATAAAATAGTCGTACAACTACGACTCATCAAACTACCCCACACTTGAACTTGTTCGTCTCGAACAAGAACAAAGCCATAGAAAGAACTACAATGTACTAGTCATGCTCATCCTTACATCTCAATCCTAAATCCAGTCTATAATCCTATCATGCTCAAGATTCTACAATGCGAGTAAACATAGATGTTTCGATACTTGTTACCTCGCCAGTTGAAATTCAAATGACCTTGGATGACTGGGAGATAGTCCCCTATAGGTACCACGGACATTGCATTCTTTTCTGAGTTTTGGTCTTTTGATTGAGTCAGCGGCTTTCTCTGACACGTGATTAATTCACCGCTTTCATACCGTTGAGTCTTGAATTCCTTAACTTGTATGGACTTTGATAAACGACACTCTTGCTTGAATCAATCAGATTTTGATTTTTTTTCTTACTTGATGGTTTGCCTTCGGCTTTTGAATTTGTTTCTTGTCCCCATAATCATTTGCGCCCTTGAACCACTCCAATCATAGCCTCCGAATAACAGCATAGGAGTGCGTCCCGCTCTTTTCTCATCCTCGTCTTTTCTCCATGAGGCAAGGTAAGGGTTACCCACCCATTCCCAGCTACTTCGACTAGAGATGGACAGTTTGTTTTCTCTGTCCCGTCACCACTGCGAACGCATGAATAAACTTGTATACTTGGTGACGGAGCTACTCTCAGGATTAGGCTAGTGAAGCGTCAACCTCCACCACTTTTCTCAATCATCAGAACCAAAACTCAGAATTTCCTGCAACTTGCCGTACCTTTCTAGGACATTTCTGTCAACTCCACATCCCTGCATATCACAACTCACAAGAACAAAGCATCGAAAATTTTGAAATTTCGCATTTTTAGTCAAATGAGCACAATAGTCATACAAAGCTGGAAATAAGATTTCAACATAGAAGGAAAGCATAGCAGTACATCATCAGTTCATCACGACACACAACATGCGACATAAGAATTGAAAAACAGACACGACACACAACTGACTCAACAACATCCCACCCCACACTTAGATGGACCCGTGTCCTCACGGTACAATTCAAGAGATGAGATGCATAACAAAACAGACTCAAATAAAAAATTAAAATAAAAGAGGGAACTGGTACTCCCCTAATAATCTGGTGGTGGATGTGTGTACTCTGGTGGAATGGCATGCCCTGGACGCCATCCTGGAGGAGCTGAAACCGGGTGGAAGCCGCTACCCATCGCCATCATCATCGCCCTGTTCATATTAAAAAGATGGTCAATCTGAGCCTGTGTATACTCTCCGGGCTGCCTCTGAGCCTGCTCCTCTGGCGGTACTACGTTCAGCGGGACCTCTACCCCGTCCCTCGGACGTCTCCTACCCCATGCGGGTCCTCCACGCCCTGGCGGTCACCCTCTCTGTCGCGGTGGGCTAGGTGGGGGCCTAAGATCTGGATCTGCAAAGTAAGTCCAACGCACTGCACCCTCACTGCTGAGTCTGAATGTCCTCCCAGAACCAACTCTCTCACTGTCGGCCAATCCATAAGCAAGGATACTGTGGCCTGGAAGTGCATCGACGTCTGGGTGAAGACTGCGTAACATATACGTCACCATGCCACCCACACAAAGTGGCCCTCAAGGCCGAATCTGCTTCAAGTGCTCACAGAAAAAATGTCCCCAGTATGGGACTACCCCTCTCACCAAAGGGCCCAGAAGCGTCAGATCTCGGATGGACGGCTTATCATTCCCGTTCGCCCTCGCAGTCAGAGTCCTCGTCAAAATGAAATGTACCATATACCAGAAAGGATCTGTGAATGCTGCGGATGAAGCTTCGCTCGGTCTGTAGCGTCTCGTCCCAGTAAGGCTGAAGTATGTGTCGCTAATATCCATCATATTCTTGAAATTGACGAAAGCCCCATCTTCCACCTCTGGCCACCCAAAGATTTGGCGCAACCGCGTCATCGTGCAATAGTGCTCTTCGCCTCTGAAGGTGTATCTGAATCCCTCAAATTCCCTGGGTCCAACGTAGTGGTAACCGGTGAGGAACTCACAAGTATCATCCATATCAGCATCGCTGCGGAGCATAAGCAACCCAGGCCAACCACACCTGTCCATCAGCTCCCTGAACCTCTCCAAAAGTCCGCAATGTTGCAGAAAGAACTGCTCAACCCACATGGGTTGCCTATGAGCAACCGTCATGAATTTCTCAAATGTACTCGGCCCCTCCTCGACAACATCCAGAACTAGTGCTTCATCATCAACAGGCGGAGACGGGGCTCTTCGAGAGCGGGAGGAACTAGCACGATTCGATGAGCGCGACATTCTGAGTTGAAATCCAAAAATCTGAGATTTCCTGACAATTCCGCGCACCCCTCTTGATTTACTGCACCGCGGAGGTCTTGACAATTACTGTAATTCTTCAGACGTCCGCGCTCTACATTACTAAGACGTCCGCGGAAATCTCAAATGCCCAGATCTGAACTCAAATCGATTCAGAATTCTTACCCGACTCAACCTTCTTCAAACGCCGCAACCCACACTTCAATCCTCGCCAAATCTGCAATGAAGCACTCCTCTAGCACCGAATCGCCATGAAATCCGCCAAAATCGCCCAGCTGCGCTTCCAATTCTGATTTTCCTTTTGCTCGCCCGAACTCCAGATCTGAATTCATAGTGTGTCTTAATTATGCGAAGTCGCGGACGCCTTGTACATTTACCGCACGTGGACGTCTCCTTATTTCCCATTAATTCTTTAGACGTCCGCGCATTTAATTGTTCAGCCGTCCGCCTACACCACTGAGTTGAATTCCTTTTTTCATTCATTCATTCACCTGACACCACCAGAAATAAAAATTGCGCTTGGGGCGCCTTATCAATGTACCAGTTCCACTAATTAATCTACTAAAAAAACATGTGTAAAGTAAAAACACACCGGGTTGCCTCCCGGTAAGCGCCTTTGTTTTACGTCCTTGGCTGGACATTACCTCTAGCTAGGTAGAATATACCGGCTCCGCCAGTTCAACGTCCTCTGTGACTGCCTCGAATCCATCATAGTATGGCTTGACTCTTTGCCCATTCACCTTGAAACTCTCTCCTCCTTCGGGTCTTCGCAATTCCAATGCCCCATGATTGTACACCTTGACAACGACGTATGGACCTGTCCAACGAGAACGCAATTGTCCAGGCATAAATCTTAATCTTGAGGAGAATAGAAGTACCTTTTGCCCTACTTCGTAGTTGCGCCTCAGTATGTACTTGTCATGGTACATTTTTGCTCTCGCTTTGTAGTCTGACTGGCTCTTGTAAGCCTCTAAGCGGAGCTGTTCCAACTCACTCAACTGTAGCTTCCTTTCATCCCCTGCATTGGTTAGATCAAAGTTGCATGTTTTAATTGCCCAGAAAGCTTTATGTTGTACCTCAACCGGGAGATGACAAGCCTTCCCATAAACCAGTCGAAAAGGAGACATTCCAATTGGCGTCTTGTAGGCAGTTCTGTAAGCCCACAATGCCTCTTCAAGTCTTATTGGCCAATCCTTTCTTGACGGCTTCACCATCTTCTCTAGTATGGATTTGATCTCTCGGTTCGACACTTCAGCTTGTCCATTAGTTTGTGGGTGGTAGGCGGTGGATACTCGATGACAAACACCAAAGTGTTTGAACACCGATGCAACGGAACGATTGCAAAAGTGTGACCCTTGGTCACTGATCACCGCCTTTGGCCTACAAAAGATATTAGTACGCAAGAAATCCACCACCGTCTTACCATCATCATGCTTGGTGGCCTTAGCTTCGACCCACTTAGATACATAATCAACTGCAACCAATATATATTGAAAGTTATATGCAGGGGGAAACGCTCCCATAAAATCAATACCCCATATATCAAATATCTCATCAACAACAATGGGCATTTGAGGCATTTCGTTCCTAGCAGAAATATTCCCTACGCGTTGACATCTATCACATGCTTTGCAATGGCTATATGCATCCTTAAACAAATGTGGCCAAAAGAAACCACTATCGAGTATTTTCCTAGATTTTCTCTTCGGTCCAAAATGACCACCACACGCATGTTCATGGCAAAAAGCTAGCACAGAAGAAATCTCAGAATCAGGCACACACTTTCTAACAACTTGATCCGAACCAATTTTCCACAAATACGGGTCATGCCAAATATAATATTTCGAATCATGCTTAAGCCTCAAACGTTGAGCAATAGTGAATGACGAAGGAAACTTACCTCCCACCAGGTAGTTAACTATGTTAGCGTACCATGGTGCTTTTTCTTGGACAGCAAATAAATATTCGTCCGGGAATGTTTCGTTTATAGCCCCAGTTTCCTCCTCTCTCACGATTCGGCTCAAGTGATCTGCCACGGTGTTCTCAATGCCCTTTTTGTCTTTTATTTCCACATCGAACTCTTGTAGCAAGAGGATCCATCTAATCAGTCGCGGCTTGGACTCCTTTTTCGTCATCAAATAGCGAATAGCCGCATGATCAGAAAAGACAACAATTTTAGAACCAAGCAAATATGGGCGAAATTTTTCTAAAGCAAATATAACAGCTAAAAGCTCTTTTTCAGTTGTGGAATAGTTTCGCTGAGCCGCGTCAAGCGTCCTAGACGCATAATGGATCACCACAGGCTTCTTTTCCTTCCTTTGCCCGAGCACCGCTCCAACTGCGTAGTCGCTAGCATCACACATTATCTCGAAGGGTTGCGTCCAATCCAGTGCTTGAATGATCGGTGCACTAGTCAGTGCCGCCTTAAGATCATCGAATGCCGCCTTGCATTCCTCCGTAAACTCAAATGGTGCATCCTTTTGCAGCAATCTAGAGAGAGGTAGCGCCCTTTTTGAGAAGTCCTTTAAAAATCTGCGGTAAAATCCTGCATGTCCCAAAAAAGACTTCACACCACGCTGATCAGTAGGGTAAGGCAAGCTAATAATCAAGTCAATTTTAGCCTTATCTACTTGTATTCCTTCTCCAGAAACAACATGTCCCAATACTATGCCGTGAGTGACCATAAAATGACATTTTTCATAATTCAAAACCAAGTTTGTCTCCTCACAACGTGCAAGCACTCTACCAACATTAAGCAAGCATTCATCAAAAGTATTTCCATACACAGTGAAGTCATCCATGAATACTTCAACACAATCACTAACTAATTCCGAAAAAATACTCATTACCACACGCTGGAAGGTACCAGGCGCGTTGCACAAACCAAAAGACATGCGTCGAAACGCAAATGTACCGAATGGGCACGTGAAAGTGGTCTCGTCCTGGCCTTCAGCTGCAATCGGAATTTGATTATACCCAGAAAATCCATCTAAAAAACAAAAGTAAGGCTTACCTGCGAGCCTATCCAACATCTGGTCAATGAATGGCAAAGGAAAGTGATCCTTGCGTGTCACTGCATTTAGCTTCCTGTAGTCGATGCACACGCGCCATCCATTCTGGATTCTCTTTGTCACCAACTCACCTTGAGCATTAAGCTCCACTGTAATTCCTGTCTTCTTTGGTACAACATGTACGGGGCTTACCCATTCACTATCTGAAATGGGATAAATCACGTCAGCATCTAAGAGCTTTTGTACCTCTTTTTGGACCACCTCCATCATCAGGGGGTTCAATCTACGCTGCGGCTGCCTCACAGGCTTGGCTCCATCCTCGAGTAAAATCCGGTGCATGCACACGGTAGGGCTCACTCCCTTGATGTCCGCAAGTGTCCATCCAATAGCGGTCTTATGCTTCTTCAGAACCGCTGCCAATCTCTCCTCCTGATTAGGCTCCAAGCCTTTCTTGATTATGACCGGCAACGTCTCAGCATTTCCCAAAAAGATATACTTTAAATGCTCGGGTAAGGGCTTAAGCTGCAACTCAGGTGCCTGTACAACAGATGGTACAGGTGTCGATTTATTAGTTAAAGTAACTTGATTAGCCTCATACCTTGGGGTCAATGGTTCCAAAACTCTAAGCTCCTGTAGCATGTCACTAGTATCACGAAGCATCCCTATTGACGCGCCACGTGATTCAATAGCCTCCCTCAAAATCATTTCAAGCACATCATTCCCACAGGGAATATCGGAAGATTCCACTAGATCATCGATCGCATCCAAGGCGTGTACTCCTACATCATCAGGTGGATATTGCATAGCTTGATATATATTAAAGTTTATTACCTCACCTTCCACCTCCATGGAAAGCGTGCCACGATCCACATCGATCTTAGCTCTAGCCGTCTTCATGAATGGTTTACCAAATAGAATTGGTGGCTGATCTTGTGCTCCATCATCATCCATTTTCAGCACATAGAAATCTGCAGGAAAAATAAGATTTTCTACCTGCACCAAGACATCCTCGATCACACCCAAAGGTTGGGTGCACGATCGGTCAGCCAATTGAATAGTCAAACCCGCGGGTTTCAGTGGACCAATACGCAAAGACAAGTACAAAGAGTATGGAAGAACATTTATGGACGCACCAAGATCAAGCATACAATTCTCGACCCTTACGTTACCAATAACACATGGAATAGTAAAAGTTTCGGGATCCTTACACTTCTTGGGCACCTTCCTTTGTATCGCTGCTGATACACTCTCTCCAAGCATGACCTGCTCATTCTTAGTCGTACGCCTACGGTTAGTACATAATTCTTTAAGAAATTTTGCGTACCTTGGAATTTGCCGAAAGGCTTCAATGAGTGGAATGTTAATTTCCACCTTGCTAAACAACTCCCAAACCTCGTTGTCTGTGATAGACTTCTTGTTGGTCTTAGAAACCTGCATTGGGAATGGTAGGGGAGTTTTAGAAATTGGAACTTCCTTACCAGTGTCTGAAGAGCCCGCGTACGTCTCTTGCTTTTCTTCCGCGGACGTCTCTTGATTTTGCATTAATGCTTCAGGCGTCCGCGGATTAAATGTTGAGACGTCCGCCTGCTCCACTGAGTTGGAATCTTCATTCAGCTTTTCTCCTCCATTTTTCAACTGCTTTCCACTCCTAAGCATCACAGCGCTAATGTTGGACTTTGGGTTGGGAATTGTTTGTGACGGCAGCTTTCCTTTGTCTTCTCGCTTTTCGTACACGGCACTGGCAATTTGAGACACTTGCTTCTTTAGCTCGTTAACGTCTCCAGCTTGTTGACCCATCTTCTGAGTTAGTTCCTTGAACATGCCTCTCATTTCCTCTCTCAATTCCTTGATCGGGTCCTCTTCTCCTTGTTTGTTGTGTGGTGGTCTGTACGGCGGCTTTTGTGGGTACGAGGATTGCCCCGCATCGTAATTGTTGTTCCTTTGCCAACCACCATCATTCTGCCTTGGTTGCCATTTGTTGTTGCCCTGGTATCCTTCATACCTCCTTGGTGGCAAATCTCCCTTGTTGATGTAGCCCACTACATTCACGTCTTTGCTCTTTCCTGAAAAACAGCGTTATCACTATTCATTGAATTATAAGTGGACTTGTTTACCTTACGCTCCACTTGTTGATTGCCTTGTGGTTGTTGCGTCACTAATTGAGCCATCATATCCTTCAGTTCCTGCAATTCAGAATGTACATTCACATTAGCAACTGGTGCAGGTTTATATGTTTCTTCTAAATACCTTGTGCTCTCGGCAACTTTCTCAATCAAGTCCCATATCTCCTCGGGGTACATGTCAAGGATAGACCCTTGGGCGGAGGCATCTAGCATTCTTCGTTCCATCAGAATCATCCCATCCATGAAGTACTCAAGCAACATCCTTTGTGGGACTCCATGATTCGGGCAATTCTCTTCCAATAGCCTAAACCTCTCCAAGTAGTCGAACAACGTTTCCCCACGTCCTTGTCTGAGCATAGAGAGCTCCTTTCTTGTTTGAGCCGCCTTCGAATGGGAGTAGTACTTGTCCATGAATTTCCTTTGCATTTGTTCCCAAGAAATAATAGAACCTGAAGGCAAAGACGTCAACCACGATTTAGCTTGACTCACTAAAGAAAAAGGAAATGTTTTTAGTTTAAAGATATCTTCCGGAACCGATGCTGATTTCATGGACATGCAAACTCCATGAAATTCCTTCAAGTGCCTTAGCGGGTTCTCATCGGGCATTCCTCCAAACTTGGGTAAGTGATGTATTACCCCACTCTTTATCTCGATGTCTTCAGCGTCTTCATCCAACCTAATGCACCAAGGTGCCTCATCAATATATGGCGCACACACTCCTCTCATAGTGCGTCCCACATCCCGACGCCTTGCTAGCTGTCCATATTGGTTTCCTCCACCGAGGTATTGTCGTTCCAATTCCTCCTCGTAATCCTCGTGTCTAGCTGCACGATGTCTAGCAAACTCATTGTCTCGCTGATTTCTGGGGGGTGGTAGTCTTTGATTAACAGGGGGCAGTCCTTCCCTCTGTTCTCGCATGTTATCCCCAATCACACTACTTCGCTCCTCTTGATCACGTTCAACGCTTCTCTGTGACATTATTACTTCAACAGAAAATAATCAAGTGACACGGTAAAAGAAAATAGTAAAATAAAACTAAAAGAAAGTAATACGTAGTGAGATTACTTGTTACCAATCCACGGCAACGGCGCCATTTTGACAGGTGTCGTTGTACCTGTGCAAAAACATTTGTAATTCCGACTAGCAAGTGGTAAGTCGGGTCGTATCCACAGAGATCGGTATAAGAATCTATTTCACTAAGTAAAAGCGTGACAATGGTGTTGTAAATCTCGAACAAGTTAAATAAAAACGCAAGTGAGTACAGTGATCAATTATCAATAGAGCAATCGTCACACGAATTCATGTATGTAATATCAAAGAGAAGTGCAAGCTAGAACCTTCGACTGTGATGCAAGACTAAATCATTGACAAATCCGTATTGATTTCTATTGTTTTACAACTTAGAGCTCCCCGCTAGGTTGTACTCCCCGTTCTAGTTCTAGTACTCAATCTCGCGCTAGCGATAATCAAGACCCTAACTCGCTAGAATTGCATGAAGAATTGAACAAGTTGTCCTAGGGTGTTTAATCCTAGTGTCCTAGTTTGCTATCCCCGCTAGGTTGCTAGTAAACTATGACAATCGAAATCAACAAACAAACAAAAGCTCCCCCGCTAGGGTTCCACTCATGCTAGCACATCAATTCCATGAATATTATACAGTAATATGACGCAAAACATAGAAATCGATAGAAGTCTCAAGTCAATACATCACAATTTGGAGTTCTAGCCTACACAAATGAGTTTAGCTACTCATGGAAATGGAATACATCATCAAGTATTTCAATAAGAATGGAATGGAATAGAAAGTACTGATGACGAATCTTCCACTACGCTGCAGCTCTACTCCAAATCCAACTTCCAACTCTTCCAAGCTTTTCTCTCCAATCTTCAAACGTACGAACTCAAACTAGATCTGATTTGTTTCCTTCTTTTTCCAAATCCAGTCGCCTCGTTCTCTGTCCCCTCGAGTTCTGTGTTTTTTCTTTCGAGATTGCAAATGTGCAATAATGATTTCGACTGCCAGCTGTCATCCGCGGACGCCTTGTTCATTTAGTCCCCGCGGACGTCTCAACCATTTCTGAAAATTAGCAGACGTCCGCGCCCTTAATTGTTCAAGCGTGCGCGCCCGAGACTGAGTCAGTCTTCAAACATTTGGACTTCATTCCTTCGATGAAAAACCTCTTCTACAGGCTCTCTTTAGCCGGTATTCCTTCTATGGTCTCCGAATGTACCTGAGAACAAAAACTACACACAGGTAGTGAAATAACATACAGGCTAACACTAAAAGACGGGGTTTTAACACATAAAATAGTCGTACAACTACGACTCATCATTTCTCATCAAGCAGCTTTTTTAGGATTATCTTCCTCTTCAGTACTGCCTTCCACTTCTTTGCGGCATCCTTACTTGCGAACCAAATCCCTCCTTTTGTGATCCCTGTTGGAGCTTCTACTGATACTGGAGATGGAACCTCGCGCTTCCTTTTCTTTGTAACATCAACTCCCCCTGCACCTTGACTCCCTTCAGCCTTCCTGATTTGGGCTTTAACCACTTGCTCGTGGATTATCACTTTCTTCGCTACCTTGTTCTTCTTAATCTTTTTGAGTTTTGACAGAGGAATCGAGTCATGAGTATCTTCCTGTGGGACATCAGTGATAGGCTCTATTTGAACTGCCTCTGGCATCTCCACGTTTTAACTGACTGGGATGTCCTCTTGCACCTGAGCATCTAATTCGGAACTGTCTTGCTCATTCATTCGATCATCAACTGACTTCTTGCCAACCGCCTCTTCTTCTTCAGACGTGGGTTTCTCAATCTCATCCATCTGTTCTCCTTGCTCAGGCTTACCTTCTTTTTGTAAATCCTGGACAACATCATCAATTTCTTTGTATAAGTCACCAAGCTCATCATCCTTCGCAGATGGATCTGACACGTCCGAGTCATTATCCTCTTGCGGTTGTGGTTTCTGGACATCAACTTTCTCAAAATTAGCTTCAACATCTGACTCCTCGTTCTTCATGATTGCTTCTTCAGCCTTATCAGCTGTACCCTCACCATTTTCATCATTTAGCTCAAGCCTTCTTTTGCCAGAGGACTCAATCAGTTGCTCTGTCTCCGAATCTTACATAGCAATCAGTTTCCCTTTAACAGCAGTAATTCTTGCTAGGTACTTCCTGGAAGTATTACTCCTTTGAACCACAACTTTCCTGCGAAGACCCTTCCTAGGTAGAACAAACCCAGTTGCATGCAATTTAGCTTTTAGCACATTCATTCTAGCAGCAGCCACAGTCTCAGCCTTGCTAGGTCCAACCACTTTCGGTACAACCGGAATGTTAACAACAGTGATAGCCCTTCTGGCTTCTTTAACTCCAACGTATTAGGACTCAACAACCCCTTCAGTCACTACTTCTACATCCTTATCACTCTTCTGCTTTTCCATAGACACAACTTCCACAGGAACGGAAACAGAAGACTGAGTTTTAGGGTTAGAGGTTACCTCAGAATATGGTTGTTCATTTGTTGGCAGAGTTTTTTCCAACGATTGTGTGCCAGCTTCAAGATTTTTAGGGTTTGTCTTTGACTCCTTTGCAATAGCCATCTTTTGTTTTGGTGCGACAACATTCTTGTCTTCCTTTTTCTTCAAGGCACCAGTCGATTTTCCAATCGGCTTCTTTTCTCTGATTTTAGAGTTACCCGGGACAGTGGCTTCTACCTTCTCTGGCTCCTTCGCCTTCTTAGATATGAGACTTCCTGTTGATTTCAATTTCTTCTCCTTCTGCTTTGTTGGTTCCAGCGATGTCTTGACAGCATTCTTGGCATTTTTCCCTGTGTTTACCATAGTTGCCGATATGCTGATGATTTGAGAGATGTCGAAGAAGTTTGTTGTTCTAGGGTTTCGGTAGCTAGTGCGAGAACGGCAACAGATGAGTGATTTGATTTTCAAAAATTACGGACTTCTCACCTTCCCAAAACCGACTTGAGTATATTTGCTTGAGATATTTTGTCCTCTCTCCTCATAACGGCTCGAAAATATCTCTGAAAAGATTTTGAAAAAATTACCTTCTAGAAATACATCATCTATTCCAGCTTCTTTCTTCGTTTGGTCAGTCCAATTATTTTGCTGGAGTTCTGCTCTTGACTGACCACTGCCTGGAATAGTTAGTCGTTGACAACACATAGACCCAATGAGGATCTAAGTGTCTCAAACTGAGTAGCATCTAGTGGCTTGGTGAAGATATCAGCAAGTTGCTTGTCAGTTTTTACATGCTTCAAGGTACCCACTTTTTGTTCCACCAGCTCTCTGATGAAGTGATGTCTGATATCTATGTGCTTCGTCCGAGAGTGCTGTACTGGGTTTTTGGATATGCTAATAGCGCTCATGTTGTCACAGTGCAAGGTCATCTCTTCATGTTCCACTCCGTATTCAGACAGCATCTGCTTCATCCATAGTAGTTGAGTGCAGCTTTATGCAAATCGTGTTTTAAGTATTAATTTTTGATTTTATAAGGATAAGCTAATTGGTATTTCTGGGAAATATTGTTTTTATAAAAGAGACAGAATGCAGCTTTATGCAATTGGTTTACCATTTTCAAGCCTTAGCTTAACAGTTTCAATACCTATCACTATGCAAACATTGTTATTACCCATAAGAACATTTTCAGCAGGTGTATCAACAAGATCAACAAACCAAGAAATCACATGGCACATATGGAAAGAACAACCAGAATCAAAGATCCATTGATTCTCAATGGATCTGTCAGAAATAGTCAAAACCTCAGGCATATCACATTTCTGATTTACAGCAGTTGCAACATTTGTTTCATTTGCATTATTGTTCTGGTTTCTAGCAATAAACTTAGGGACTGTTCTTTTGAGCTTCATTGCACTGGAATTTTATTGTACTGAACTTAATTAAACTGTATTGAGTTTAATTTAACTGTACTGAACTTAATTAAACTGTATCGAGTTTAATTTAACTGTACTGAACTTAATTAAACTGTATCGAGTTTAATTTAACTGTACTGAACTTAATTAAACTGTATCGAGTTTAATTTAACTGTACTGAACTTAATTCAACTGTATCGAATTTAATTTAACTTAATTTTACTGAAATTGACAAATATATATATATATTCAGTATATTTTAAGTATATTTTTATGATTATATTTTAGAAAGTACAAAATATAATATTATGTAATAAAGTATTGCACATGAGTCATGTCTCAAGTGTCAGATGGGCGCCAAAATGATATAATTACGGCTACCTTCACTTTGCACAACTTCATTCACATGCTTAATTTTTCAATACCCATTTTACCAAATGAGACCGTGATGTGAATAGCTGATTCAAATTTATTTGATAAACAGCGAAAAGAGCAGATGAATCAAGTACGCAACATAATAGCGTTTCAAATTATTGAGGATTGTCCAGATGATGTAGTGGAAATGAACATGGATGAAGATGATGATATGTAAATGTTTCCATTTGTACTGCACATGAACGTCATTACGTTTCTATGTAAAATATATATCGTATTCATATGTTTATTTCTATATGTTCTTTAAATTCATATCAAGTGCAAAAAAGTTTACTTCCATTTTAAAACGAATGCAATAGTTTCCGAAGAGGTGTGTACACAAACTTGAAAAACCGTTATATCATATATATCTTACGATTTTTCAAAAATTATTTAAAAAATTAAAAATAAATTAAAAGTTTTGAATAATAGGGTTGGAAACTATAAAAACTGAATTGACTAATTAAAAATAAATTAAAAGTTTTAACTGTACTGTACTTAATTTAACTGTACTGAACTTAATTAAACTGTATCGAGTTTAATTTAACTGTACTGAACTTAATTAAACTGTATCGAGTTTAACTTAACTGTACTGAACTTAATTAAACTGTATCGAGTTTAATTTAACTGTACTGAACTTAATTAAACTGTATCGAGTTTAACTTAACTGTACTGAACTTAATAAAACTGTATGGAAGTGTAAAAGAACGGCCCCTTAGTACAATCTTTCCTTAAGTGACCAATTTTACCACAGAAATAGCACTTCCTTGTTTCCTTTTGTTGTTGACCTTTACCATTGTCTTTTCTATCAGTCTTAGGCTTATTATTAAAATTGTTTTGCCTTTGTTTATTTGCTGACTAGACTGATGTCTTCTCTGAGCAAACAGATTATGTCCACGTTTAGATTTAGCATTTTTCAGTTCATTCTCCCTAGTTCTCAAGGCATTACAGAATTGATCAAGGGAGGGACAAATACCAGAGTATTGGAATGCATCTTTAACAACTTGGTAGCTCTCCGGAAGAGAGTTCATTAGGATCATAATTTTGCTAATTTCATCAATAGTTTCTTTTGGGTTGTTTAGCAAGATAATAATTTTTAGGAACTCATCAAGGTTTTCATCAATAGATTTAGAGGCATCCATTTTAAAGGCGTACAAGGTTGCTATTAGATATGCAAGGTTAGGTGCCATTTGATTAGCAAACAATTACTCTAACTTTTTCCACAGTTCAGTAGGAGTTTTGCAATCACTAACCTTCCGGATTATACTGTCAGAAAGACTGAGTATAATCAGATTAAATGCCTCTTCATCTATATCACCTTTTCTCTTTTTTTGATCCTCACTCCACAAGTCTGCCTTCTCTTGTAGGCCAATCAAGCACTTGTGGTGAGACAGCAGGGCTTTTATCTTCATGCCCCACACCTAGAAGTCACCTTTGCCATCGTAGACAGTGATCTCCAATCTTCCATTCACCATAGTTCCTTGCAAGACAAAAAATGTTCAAGAACCAAATCAAAGCAAGATAGTATACAATTGGGACTGGTATAACGGGCTCTGATACCACTGTAGGGTTTTAAACTCAATTAACAGTCTCAATTTAATTGGATTATCAACCATATTCCCAAATCAATATCAATAACCCTAGAAATTGAAATTGAACTTAAAGGAAAATGACACGCCAATTAAAGCCCGTGGTTCAGCCGTAGCCTAATCCACGTTGAGCACTCTTGACTCTGTATGCACTATCACTTGCTCGTCGGAATCGCCAAATCGCGCCGGAAGGATTTCTCGGTTAAACGCTCTTCAACCCAATGCTACTCACAGCCGAGTACACTATCCTCACAATTGCACTCACTGATACAGTCGGCAATATCACTCGAACAGAAACCCTGAGCTATCTTGGACGACGAATGCAAGAGACGAATGAATTGGGCGGAGAGCAGAACGAATGGATGAACCCTAATGAGCTGCAACTCGAGCTTAAGTATGTTTGGAGACGACAATCAGCAGCCGTTGGATCCTTCTTGATGGATCAATCTCGGACCGTCAGATGCGAGCCAATCCGCGCGCCAAACACACTTGAATCTGATTGGACGATTCAAACCTTTAACAATGAACGAAGAAGCACGCGCCTCCGGACTTCTCCAAACGCCGACGTTCCACTAACTGTACCAACATCAACGACCAGCCTTTCATTAGCAACGACTTCTACTGGCTTTTAACGACGCTCCCCTGCACCAGGCTTAATCATCAAATCCTTCACAAAATCTATTCCCATTTGACTTGAATGAGTGTCGAGTAGATATTGATTTTATGGTCCAAAAAGAATACCTTGTTCTGCACCATTGATGGCTGTGCCCGTCACTATAGTTTACTTTCCTTTTTCTTTATTCATAATGCACAGATCGGATCTTATAAGGCGTGGTGTGATAAATGATCTTCTGCCATGGGTTAGGATCAAATGAGAACCAACTTCTAAGTTGAGAACTGAGAACCAATCTCAACCGTTAGATCATCACACATCTAAACCCCCCGTGCTTTCAGGGTGCGCCACGTGTCCAAATTCCAAAATCCATCAACAGTAACAATCCACCCAAATACTATTCCCTCCACTTTCAATCTCAACCATTAGATCTTAAAGATCTACGGTTGAGATTGGTTCTCAGTTCTCAACTTAGAAGTTGGTTCTCACCTGAACCTGAACCTAACCCCTTCTGCCATTATTTATTTCTACTTCTGTGTCATGTTTATTCAACCAGGTCAACATCCCCTTATATGGATTTATGTTGGGCCCTCTACACTGTATGTTGCTCTAGTCCAAAGGAAGTTCCTGAATTGTTACATTTCATCACATTGCTAGCCTTTATTCCATGTCCCCTTTAGAGATTGGTCATTGTTAGCATCTCGGTACTTAAAGACAATAAAGAAAATCTTGAACGGAGTCATCAGTACGTAGTGTCCATAGATATTATTCCTTTGACATGTATGTAACAATCCGATCGGGGTCATTATAAGCCTAGCATGTCTTAACTGTTTAATATAATCGTACACTCCTAGATCATCGCAATCTAGAGTCTATCACAAAAGATTATGATAGATTGATGACATAATAACAGTTGACTAACTTATCAAACTTTACTTATACGGAATTCTCACCAATATGGGAGACAGAATATGTGATGTTACAATGTATGATTGGAATGGTGTGGTTAAAGCAGTTGTAGGGTGCTCTGTCTCTAAATTATGTTGACTGCATCTCCCATCTCTCAATATAAAACATCAAGAAAATTCTTAGCCTTATATTGTAAGTAAGATTTTGTTTATGCGAATCCAAAAATCTCAGTGACTGCATGTTAGCTAGTGGGGAATCCAGTTTACGGCATAAAGTGTCATCAAAGGATCTTTTACCAGGGCTCAAGTTAGCATATATACGGTGCGGTTGATGAATGACAATGTAAATGAAAGACGAAATATAGATTAGAAGAAAGTAATTGAAAGGAGGTACCTTATAAAAATTTGATTAGATTTTAGAGCTTATTAGATTTATGAGTTTGTAATTTAAATTGATTAATTGAAAGCGAGAAAAGGTGGTGGGGATGAAAGGAGCGATTCAGTCAAATAAAAATGAGTGGAGATTGCTGTGCCAAGGCAAGTAAGCTTGGCTGTTTTATGGAGATATATAGGAAGTGCTTTATTTCTTTTCACGATATGATACTTGAATGGAATGCTTATTTTCTTTCTTTTTTTGTTGCATACTCATATTCGCTCAGGAGTGTTCTTTATGCATCCATCACTATTTGGTGCCGGTGCAAAATGTCTTTGGTGGTTGTAATTGAGCACCGCCTATATTCCCTTTTTTCTTCTTCTTCATTGTATCGTTGTATCCATTCATCAAAAAAAAAAAAGTCGGTAGTCTGGCTGTCTGGCTATGCCACCCAACCCACATGTGTATATCGATCCCTGAAGGTGCAAAAAAAAAAACTCCAGTAGTTAAAATGGTTGGATTACAAAATGCCTGAGCTAGTTAGATTTATGCCAGAGCTAACCAGAGCTGTCTACTTCTGAGCTAACTAGTGCCTTCTAACCAGTTGAGGAAGATCAAGTGTCTTCTCTTGGAAAAAAATTAATTTGTATATAATTAGATATAGTTTCAATTTGATGGCATCTGAAAAAAAAATACATCATCTAATAGTAGCAACAAACAGGACGTAGACATTGTTGGGTGAACCTGTATATAAATTTTGTATCTCGTTTTGTTGTTTTTTTTGCATATTCTTGTTTGCTTTTATCATCTGAGGAATTAGACACCCGTCTAATTTCCCAACAAAAACTCCAGTAGTTAAGACCAGTGTTATTAAAATCGGACCGGACCGACCAGTTGGACCGGGAATCGGTCACCGGACCGGTTTGGTTATGTAATTGGACAAGACTCGAATCCAACTCCCACTTAATAGTTATTGTCTTTCCTTCCACTGGGCCAAAGATGATTGTTGTTTTATTATTTGTTTGAATAATGTATATTCATTTATCAAATCTATAAAATTTATTACTTATTATCAATTAACTAGAAATTCAATTAGTCTTAGAAATCCCTTATTATTGTGACTTGCAAATTAAGACTAAAATTATTATTGTTGTTCTATTATTGTTGTATTATTGATTTGTATTTTATCAAATTCTAAATTTGTTATGGGTTATTGTTGTAATATTTATTCAAGTCATAAATATGTTAAATTATAATATCATATATAAGTATTTTATTTATATTTTTTAATATGTGCGGGTCAATCCGGGTCAACCCGGTTGAACCACTGACCCATTAACCCAGTAACTTGACCGGATCAATTCACGGGTCGATTTTCATAACACTGGTTAAGATGGTTAAATTAAGTGCAATGGTTGAGGCACATCATTTAGATAGTTGGATTCATGTCTGAGCTAACTAGAGCCGCCTACTTCTGAGCTAACAAAATGCCTTTTACAAATATGCCCCAAAATCAGTTGAAAACTGCAAAGTTGTAGTTAGATGTATAAGATGGACTATCTTCTTGTGAGGAACGTTCAAATGAGAACTTATTTTTTCGAGAACTTGAGACCTCAATCTTCACCTTCTAAAATGCATCATCAAGTCATTTTGGTGGTGACATGTGTCTTCTGTGCATTTTCCAAGATGCATTTAATGCAAAGTCAAAGCCACTTTTTTTACTTTGTTTTTTGGACATACGTCACATGCAGATTCAAAGATGTATCGTGATCTAATAGTGAGATTTGAATTCTCAAATTTTTAAGAATTCTCAACCGAACCCTCCCCATCTTCTCGTTGTCTATACATACATTCAATTCATCTTTATTAAAATGCTACTAATATTGATATTTGATTCAAAACCTAATACAAGATCTAAACTGGGTGTTGGGTTCGTATCCAAAAGGAGCAGCTGGATGCTGCCATTTCTTGAACACTGGCGGCTTCTCACCTTCCATTCCCTGATTGCTGCTGCTGCTGCTGCTGTTGTTTTTGTTCTTGTGCTGTTGTTGCAAGTCTTGGTCTCTCAACTTCATCTCAATGGATCGGTCAACAGGGGATGTGAGTGGTGAAAGGAGAGGGATGGCAACGTTCCATTCCTTGACTGGATTAATGTTGATTGAGGCAGGAGCCCTCCGCTGTAACCGACTCGGCTGCTTCCCTGATGTTTTGTGTTCTGATCTCTTGTTGGTGGCCATACAGTTTATTTTCTTGATGAGATTGGATGGATTGAAGATTGGAGATGGGTGGATTTATATTATATATATACTGCGATACGAGGAAAAGTAAAGCAGTGCGGGGGGCATGTGGCCAGCACGATTCAGCAACCTCTTATTGCCCCTATCGGATTCTTTTATTTAAATCAATTCTTTTACCTTGAAAAATCAGGGTATATATGGAATAACAACATAGAAGAATATCAAAAGAGCCATCTCATAAAGAAAGAAATCTGTTTTCTTTTGCAATTGGATACTTATACTCTTTTTTTTAGAAAAACTTTTCAATATGCTTAAAATTAAAAAATTGAGTTCCAATTATACTCAAACTCCCAAAGTAGTTTTTCAATTTACTCACGTTTTTGAAGACGTTGTTGTGCACGACTTCTTAGTTATAAAACACTCCAGGGAACGACAGCTTTAACTATCATTTTAAAAAAATTATAATTTTATTTTAGGCAAATAATCAATTTATAACAATATACATTAAATAGAGAAATAGTAATATCATTTTAATCATTAATTCTTTAATAAATGAATAAGTGTACTTATACATATATACTCTCTAAACTTACTCATAAAAGGAAATTCACTCTTGTCCCATAAGAACTCAAACGCCGTGACTTACGGTGTATATTCCAGAAAGTATTAATTTTTCTTAACTCCAAAAGTTGTGGGTCCTATAATAATTACTTGTATAAAATTAGAGAAAACACTAATTTCTACTTAGTTTTTTATTTATTTTAGAAGTTCATTATATTTCATTGAAGAAAGGATTAAATTTGTCCTTCGCACATTTTTTTAAATTAAAGTTGGTCGGTGCCAGCGCCTTTATTGATGAGAAGGTGGTTTAAAAAGCCTGAACCGTGACTACACAGAGAAGTTCTCAAGCGCCAGGAGCCAGTTATACGACCTAGCTCCTTAAAAACGCTAAACAGACTAGCAAACAAACAAACTAGAGCAGCTATAGCAGCGCATGACACAAAATATTTGAAAGAAAAAGAGAAGCAGAGCATGTTAGGCATCATGGAAAGGCCACTGATGGCAGTCCGTTGGAAGACCTAGGTGATCCCCTTAAGAGCTTTTTTGAACTCGAGCGAGGAAGTAGACACATTCGTGGAGGCAAGCAGGTAAGCAGGACTGTTGGCCGCCCTGCAAATCTTAGAAAAAATAATGCCCTGCAGTGCGGCGTGGCGGCCAAGCTGAGACTTGAGTCCATGCATGCTTTTAAGGACGTATTAAGTCTCCATTTGTCAAAAAAAAAAAGTCTCCTTTTATGAATTTTCATGAATTGTCATTTATAAATTGTAAACTCATGAAAACACTATTATTTTATCTTTCTTTTGTGTTATGGAAACAATGTCATTATAAAGAATATTAGTGCGTGGAGGATAAGGATTTTGTTAGGTTTAGGACTTTAGGTGGCCTCTTTTAGTAAACTACAAGTTTTTTGTTTTTTTCTAGATAAGGATTAGTAAACTACAAGTTTAAGCCTGCACATACGTGCAATTTTATCGTAACAACAAACGCAGAAGCATGTCTTCTGTGTTCGCATCTCTCTTTCTTTATTGGTCAAGAAACATAGTACTCTATATAATAAGATAAGACTATTTTAAGTAATAGTATAATTTAGAAGCACTAAGAGTTAAGACTACCCTAAAAACGAGGAAATCCAACAATTAAGGATTTTTAGAATGCAAGCTTTTATAGTTGGATTGAGATCGTATGAGAAGTTCAGTTTAGGTGAGAAATAAGAAATTATTTCATCCATTCATTTTAATACATCTATGACCAAGATTAAACACTACTACAGACAGGATTTTATGCAACGGTTCAAATTTACCATTACGCAACGGTTCATCGTTTAGGCATCGGTTTTAAGACACCGTTGCATAATGTAAACCTTATGCAACGGTTGTCCTTAAAATCGATGCCTATATGTTCCCATTACACAACGGTTTCTTAAGAACCGTTGCATAACTCAAACCTAAAATTGAAAAACACAAGTGTTCGGTGTTCTTTCCAATCCCGCTCGAACAAATTTTGTCGCCCTCATCCGCTTGCCAGTCGATCTCCGTCGCCCTCCTACGCATAATCGTCTCACCGGCTCCGCTCCTCGCCAGTCCGTCGCTCTCAGCCCGTTCGACCCTCCGCGCCAGTCGTCCGCGTCTTTTCCCAACATCAGTCGTCCGCGTCCGTCGTCAGCGTCGCTCAGTCTGTAGCTAATTCCTAAATCAGTTAGTTCCCAATATGCCCGTTCGACCCTCCGTGCCAGTTTGTTTCAATTGCTTGTTTGTTGATAAGTTCTCTTAGGGTTTTAATTGACCCATTGATAGAGATTTGGTTGATTTAACATCGTATTTGACTTTTAACAGCGTACTAGTTGGTTGATTTGGCATTGTGATTGTTTGGATATATGAAGGTGTATTTATAACAACATGTTATTGCATCGATTTGTTCTCAATTTCTTACTGATATTCGTTCACTACTTGTAGTACTTGTTAGCCGATTAGCAAGAGGAAGCTTCACTTCTCCAACATTATTTTGAGCAGTCGCATCTTTTCGTCCGGGCATTTAGGAAATACAACTACCAAATCTTTTTCTTTGCCGCTTCTTCAAATTTTAAGGTATTCGATGGTTATCATTCTTACATATTTTCCTATTAACATGGAGATTAAACTTTATTTCTTTGTTTACTAAATTGTTTTCGTTGTTTATAGATCTAGTCCGTACGTGTTGCACACACAATATTTTATTTTCTTCGCAAGCTTCTATTTTAAGGTAAATTGCCCGATTAAACTAGTTTACTACTTATGTTTCCATTCATATTGGATATTTGATATTTCTTCGTTTACTAACTTATTTGTTGTTGTTTATAACTTTAGAGTCGCCGCTGCATCCAACCTTCTATTATCTGCGAGAGATTCTACTCTTAAGGTAAAATACACTATGAAACTCATTTACAACTTTTTTAATTGTTGGAGTGTGTGCTTTATGGAGTGGATAGATTTATATGGTCTCTTTATACTAATAAGTATATCAACCATAACATGATCTCTTTCTAACTATGTGTATATGATGCTTTATGTAGATATAATGAATCGAGACTGCGTGTCAGGTAGTAGGTTAAGTGTACAGTACGAAAAAGGGATTATGGATTTTTGTGCGTTTGCAACGTCGTATGCGTCCAGAAACAACGTTGAACGTGTCTATTGTCCATGTATGGGTTGCTGTAATAAAAAAAGGTCAAACCCAAGAAATTGCGGAAACACCTTTGTTAAAGGGAATTGACCCACAGTATAAGGTTTGGTATATGCATGGCGAGGTTGAACCACAAAATGTTGAACCTCAGCTCGTAGAAAGTTTGCCGGTGGATAATGATGATTGGGAGGAGGACAATATAATTGACATGGTCAACAATGTTGCCGAAGAGTTTGTTGCTAGACCTCAAGTTTTGGAGTCATTGAGGAATGATTCCGAATTACCATTATACGAAGGGTGCTCCAATTACAGAAGGCTATCTGCAACTTTGAAGCTATTCAACTTGAAAGCAAAAAATGGATGGAGTGATGTAAGTTTCACTGAATTGTTAACTCTGGCGAAAGATATGCTTCCAGAGGAAAACACCCTACCTAACCGTTGTTACGAGGCTAAAAAAGTTATGTGTCCTATGGGTATCGAGTATGAGAAGGTACATGCTTGTCCTAATGATTGTATACTGTATCGGAATTCCTATAAAGATATGGTTGAATGTCCGGTGTGCAAGTCTCCTCGTTATAAGTTAAACAAAGAATCGAAAAATGGTTCCAAAGGCACTCCTTCTAAAGTACTATGGTATCTTCCACCGATCCCCAGGTTTCAGAGATTGTTTGCTAGCTCGGAAGATTCTGATAATATGTGTTGGCATGCCGAGAAACGAGTTATTGATACGAAAATGCGTCATCCTGTTGACTCACTACAATGGGCAAAAGTAGACAACACGTTCCCGACATTTGGAGCAGAGTGTAGAAATTTACGCCTTGGCCTTTCCACTGATGGGGTGAATCCACATGGAAACCTCAGTACTCAGCATAGTACATGGCTTGTGATATTGGTTATCTACAATCTTCCTCCTAGGTTAACCATGAAGCGTAAGTATATGATGCTTTCTTTATTGATATCGGGTCCTCGACAGCCCGAAAATGATATTGATGTATACTTAGCTCCTTTGATAGATGATTTGAAGCTTTTATGGAACGAAGGAATACGGACGTTTGACGCATCATGACAATAATATTTTAATATGCGTGCCATGCTAATGTGTACCATCAATGACTTCCCGGCTTATGGTAACTTATCCGGATACTGTATTAAAGGGTACAAAACTTGTCCAATTTGCGGGGAAGAGACACATGCACGACATCTAAAGAATTGTCGAAAAATGGTTTACATGGGACATCGACGTTTCTTATCGAGGCATCATCCTTACAGGCGAAAAAAAGCTGCATTTAATGGTGAGACCGAACATGGAATAGAACCTAGACCGGCTTCTGGAGATGAAATACTTCAAAAAATTCAGAATATTACAAATCGATTTGGGAAGCCCAATGCACGCATTGAAGGTCCTCCATGGAAGAAGCGATCAATATTTTTTGATCTCCCTTATTGGCATACACTTGACATCAAACACTGTATTGATGTGATGCATGTTGAAAAGAATATATGTGACAGTCTTATTGGTACTTTATTAAACATTCCGGGAAGAACAAAGGATGGATTGAAAGCTAGACTGGATATGTTGGAGATGAACATTCGTACCAAATTAGCACCTCAAACTGAAGGAAAGCATACATATTTGCCTCCGTCATGCACCACTCTTTCTAAGAATGAGAAAACAATTTTGTGTGGATGTCTCAAAGGAGTTAAAGTTCCGTATGGGTACTCTTCGAATATTGCCAGCTTGGTTTCAATGAAGGATCTGCGGTTGAATGGATTACAATCTCATGACTATCATATATTGATTCAACAGTTGTTGCCTATTGCAATTAGAGGTGTACTGTCTACTAAAGTGAGGTCCGCTGTACAAAGACTCTGCGTCATTTTTTGCTCTTTGTCTGCTAAGGTTGTTGATTCATCAGAGCTTGATAAACTACAAGACCAGATTGTTGTTACACTTTGCCAACTAGAGATGTTTTTTCCACCTAGCTTTTTTGATATAATGTTGCATCTTAGTATTCATTTGGTGCGCGAGATTCGAATTCTTGGACCAGTTCATATGAGATGGATGTACCCTTTTGAGAGGTACATGAAGATTCTAAAGAGCTACGTGAGAAATAGACATCGTCCTGAAGGGTGTATAGTGGAAGGATACATAACTGAAGAGGCTGTCGAATTTTGCACTAATTTTTTGGGAAATACATCCGCAGTTGGGATTCCCAGGCCACGTCATTTTGATCGATTTAAAGGAAAGGGCATAAGTGGTCAGAAATATAAGAACCCATCATTTGATGAGTTGACGAAAGCTCATTTCTATGTATTGTAACATATGCCTGATATCACGCCTTTCATAGAGCAGCACCTAAACATATTAAGGAGTGCATTCTCAAGAAAATCCGAGCAGTGGTTGCAAAAAGAACATAGTCGGTCATTTTTTAACTGGCTGAGATGTAATGAGATTTTAAATAATCAGGCCAACTCTGAAGAAGAGTCTGATGACTTGGTAAAGTGGCTCATGCCAGGCCCTACACCAACGGTATACACGTGAAACGCTTATGACATTAACGGATTATGTTTCCACACAAAAGTTCAAGATGACCACACCTTTGTGCAAAATAGTGGTGTCACACTTGTTGCTGAAACCACTCTTGTTTCTAGTGATAGAGATCAGAATCCAATATATGCTCCTATTAATTATTTTGGAGTAATCGAAGAAATATGGGAGTTGGATTACGTAAAGTTTCAAGTGCATGTTTTTAAATGTAAATGGGTTAACAATTCGGCGGTTCGTACTGATGATTATGGAATGACGTTTGTGGATTTTCGAAGAGAAGGGTACAAGGATGAGCCATTCATTATGGCCGAACAAGCGAGACAAGTATTTTACGTCAGGGACCCTTCTGATAACAATCAGTTTGTTGTCCTCCACGGAAAACAACAAGTAATCAGTGATACATCTGAAGATCTAGCTGAGGAATGCATACCTGTTTGTACGATAGTTCCCGTGGAGAACGGCGATAGTGAAGCTGATGATGAAATACAACTACGCGAAGATCATGGAGAAGGAATATGGATTGATAAAGAAATTTAATTTGTGTATGTTATTTATTTATTTATTTATTTATGACTTGTGTAGTTATTTATTTATTTCTGAGAATTGGTCTGGAGAAGACCATGATCTAGCTAGGTTTGTTCTAAATCCATGTTCTAGCTAGGTTTTTTCTAAATCCACGTTCTAAGTTTGTTCTAAATCTAATTTTTGTATATATTGATGTTATCGTCTTCTTATTTGTTCTAGGTTTTTCCTAATGAGACACAAGCATACGAGTTGCGAAAGGTAGAAGACGTGCGAGACGAGATCGCCGCCTCCTTGTACAACTACTTGTTCGAGAATAGTGTTTACATGTGAATTATTTATGTGAAGTTGTATAAATCAGTGTATGACTTGTATAATGCCTTGGTGGTACATAATGCATTGTATGAATTGTTGTAATGGTTGTATTCGGAGTGAAATGAAAATCTTTTGATGTTTGTAAACGTGTAACAGCAGGGTATTAAAACTTGTTTAGAATGTTCAAATTTTCAGGTGGATTTGAGCTCAAAAAACAGTCAAAATCTGCCTGAATATTTTGATGTTTTACGCAATGGTTCTTCACATAACCGTTGCATAATGTCACAGAATTAAGCAACGGTTCAACCAACAACCGTTGCATAATATCATAACATTATGCAGCGGTTCTGTTTATAAACCGTTGCATAATGTCACGCTATTATGCAACGGTTATATGAAGAATCGTTGCATAATAGCATGACATTATGCAACGGTAGATTATGCAACGGATGAGGAACCGTTGCATATGGGTCCTCAGAACCGTTGCATAATCTCTTCTCTGTAGTAGTGAAAGGAGATTAATTTCAGAATTCGTAATTATTTCACCATTAAATACGACAAAATAATCAAAATTCGTAGACTTAAAGAATCAAAATTCTTAAACTTAAAGTATCAAAATTCGTAGACTTAAAGAACAAAATTCGTAATGTAGAATAGTAAAACTTAAAGGAAAAAAATTCGTAACACCGGTAATTGTATGGATTAAAATTTACAATAATGTCCTTACGAATATATAATATAGATATTCAAATTCAAAAAAGTCTGAAAAATAAGGGTCGATGGATCAAAAATCGAATGATTATGATTACTTCTTATTTCTCACCAAATTTGTCACTTCTCATATGATCTTTTCCCTTAACGGTTATAACGTATGCATACATTTTTTTATATTTAAATTGTTCAATATATTGACACCTTATAATATTCTCCAATGTAAGTTTTAAATTTTGCAACTTTATCGATTTAGAAATTTCAAATAGAGAGTTGACCTACCAAATGGATAATTTGTTACATTGTAAAAGTGGACTCAAACTTAAAGTAGAGGGAAGGGCGAGGAGGTAATACTAACAAGTAACAAAAAGTATAAATCGGTGTCCTAAACCGTCATTTTTTACCAATTCACATTTCAAAATTTCTAATGAGTAAAATTTAAAACAAACTAATGAATTTTTAAACGTGGAGCACCATATATACCATAATTATATCACTTATTTAATCATAAGAACTCCATCTAAAATGACTTAGTAAAAAAGTCTATGAATATTAGAGAAGAAAGATTGATCTAGTACGCTCAAAGTTAATTGCCGATGAGTCTGTTAGTTTACCAGCGACTACTTGGTAGATGTGAGCAGATCCATGGTAAATGTGTCAACCTGACCTATGTGCTTCAAGCGGCGTATATATATGTACTAATAATTTCAGGATCTGAGCTAGATGTAATATATATGTACTAGATATATATTGAAATAGAGGAGTGTTCAAATGAGGACACCCTCTTAGGGTGAGGATGTAGGGACAAATCTCATCCATTAGATCATCATCCATCCAACCCCCCCTGTTTTGTGGGTGCGCCACGTGTCCAAGTACCCAAAATCCAATAAAGCAAATAGTAAAATCCCACTACCAAAAAGCAAACAGTAAAATCCACTACCACATGTGACACGTGGCAGCTTGTGGATCATTGGATGAACCTCATCCAATGGCCAAGATTAGTCCCTACACCCTACACCCTCACCATAAGACCCGTCCTCAATTGAACGCCCCCCTATTGAAATATATTATATATATCGTTGTACCCTTTCATCAAAAAAAAAACGCTCAAAGTTAAGGATGGGTCTCTGAGTCATTTTAATGAAGTTCACATGATTGAATTGTAATTAAGGTATGATAATCGTGTTCGGCATTTAAAATTTGTTAATTTATTTATTTTTATTCCTAATAGAGGATTCTGATAATTTAAATCCTGAGAGTGAGAGATAACATGCGGAACAACGAAATTGTACCTTTTTTTTCTACTAATAATGGGTTTCGGTGGTGGGTAATGACGTTTGAACAGTGATAAGGAACAAGGATGGAGTTGTCATTTTCTAGAACATGCTATTTGACCACTGAAATGGGAAAAGAGACAGCAAAGTGCAGGCAGGACTGGTCAAAGGGGCAGGCGTATCGTTTATTGTTATTTTGTCATTTAATGTGGGAGAGTGATACGTTAACTCTATGGGTCGGTAACCCTGCTTAGGTGGAGGGTGATGTGGCATAAGTTGTTTATTTTATATTGCTATTAATATTCCATTTAATAGAGGATTGAGACATAGCCCAGTGATAGGCATGCTCACGGTTCTAAATGGAGCTCGAGTTCGAATCCTCGCACTAACATATCCTAACTCTAACAATTAACTCTCTAACCCCCCAATAAAAAAAAAAATTCCATTTAATAAATAACTTTAATCCAAATGAATAATGCACATGCATAGAAACTATAATCGAGCTCTTATTCCCCATAACATTTATTGTTTTAAAACTAGAAAAATTTAAACAAACTTGTATTTGTTATAATATAATGGGGAAGAAACAAGAGATGATAGAAATGTGTAAAGAGAATGTATTTTTGTTATCATCCATGCTTTACAATGTCTATATTTATAGGTTACATGGAAGCAAAGGAAGAGCCTCACTTTACCACAACTAAATGATAGTAAAGATGAGTTCTAAATGAGTGTATAACTAGGGCAAATCAAAGGTTAGAATCCCTTGATGTACATTCATATTATGACACTCCCCCTTGAATGTACACTCCTTATTTGCGAACTGCCTCGTTAAAACCTTGACCTGGAAAAACCCAAATAGGGATAAAAACCAAGTTAAGGAAAAAGAGTATAGTTATAAACTCCCCCTCAAACCGACAAGTCCTTAAGACTGCACATCCCAATGTCATTTACAAGTTTCTTAAAAACTCGTGTCGGTAATGACTTAGTGAATAAGTCTGCCAAATTTTTACTGGATTGTATTTGACAAACATTGATCTTCCCTTCCACTTGAAGCTCGTAAGTGGAGATGAATGTAAGAGATATGTGCTTTGTTCTATCACCTTTAATGTATCCCTCTTTGATTTGGGCGATGCAAGCAGCATTATCCTCATTTATTACTGTCGGGCTTTGTTTGCCTGATACTAATCCACAAGAGGATTTGACATGGCTGATAAATGATCTAAGCCAAACACATTCTCGTCCAGCTTCGTATAGTGCAATCAGTTCTGCATGGTTCGATGATGTGGCTACCTAGGTCTGTTTTGTCGAATGCCATGAAATGGCAGTTCCTCCATACATGAATAAGTACCCCGTTTGTGAGATAGCTTTATGTGGGTCAGACAAATAACTCGCATCGGCATAACCAACCAATTCACCATTTTGTACTTCATTTGTTCCTTTGAAAAATAAACCCATATCACTTGTTCCACGTAAATAACGTAGGATGTGCTTAACACCGCTCCAATGTCTTTTAGTGGGCGATGAACTATATCTTGCAAGTAAATTAACTGCAAATGATATGTCTGGTCGGGTATTATTGGCAAGGTACATTAAAGCCCCAATTGCACTAAGATAAGGTACTTCTGGACCTAAAAATCTCTTCATCATTTGATCGGGGACGAAAAGGGTCCTTTTCAATGTTGAGTGATCTTACTACCATCGGCGTACTTAATGGATGTGCTTTATCCATATTAAAACGCTTTAGAATCTTCTCGGTGTAATTTGATTGATGGATAAAGATTTCATTATTTGTATGCTCGAACTGCAGGCCGAGACAAAACTTAATAGTTCCTAGATCTTTCATCTCAAATTCCCTTTTCAAATAGTTTGCTGTCAATTTGATCTCTTCTGGAGTTCCATTTATATTTAAATCATCGACGTACACAGCTATGATTACATAACCTGATTCTGTACGTTTTATAAAAACACATGGACATATTTGGTTATTAATAAACCCTTGCGCTAGTAAATATTCGCTGAGGCGATTATACCACATCCGACCAGATTGTTTCAGCCCATATAATGATCTTTTTAATTTAATGGAGTACATATGACGAGGCTTCGCTTGTAATGCTTCAGGAATTTTTAATCCTTCTGGGATTTTCATGTATATATCTTTGTCTAACGACCCATAAAGGTATGCAATTACCACATCCATGAGTTGCATTTTGAGTCGTTCGACAACGGCTAAAGCAACTAGAAACCTTAGAGTTGTTGCATCCACTACAGGTGAATACGTTTCCAAATAATCAATTCCAGGTTTTTGCGTAAAGCCTTGTGCAACCAGTCTAGCTTTGTATCTTGCAACTTCATTACGTTCATTACGTTTTCGTACGAACACCCACTTTTAGCCAACTGGTTTCACACCTTCGGGTGTTGGAGCTACAGGTCCAAAAACACCACGTTTATTTAAAGAGTTCAACTCTGCTTGAATTGCTTCTTTCCAGCTCTCCCAATCATCTCGATGTCGACATTCATATATGGTTTGGGGATCATTGTCATCTTCTCCAATGACCTCTAGGGCAACTGAATAAGCAAAGATTTACCTCATCTCGATACCAACCCACACAAGTGCTGGCATAATTGATTGACATTTCAAAATTGTCATCAATATCTTTGTCTTTATTTTCAGTTTCCTTAGGTAAAGACTCTTCAAGAGTCCTTACTTCATTAATGTTCGTATTTGACATCTCGACATCCGTTTTACATCTTGCGTGTTCTTTCCTCTTCGGGAACTACATACTTAGACCCTAATGGTCTCCCACGCTTTCGATGTACTTGAGAATCACTTGCAATGTTTGTGATTGGAGTTACAACAGGAATCTCCAAACGAGCTGGTGCATTTTCAGCATGTATATGTGACTTCGTCACTTTCTTGGCATCAGTAAACGCATCTGGTAGTCTAGTTGCTACATTTTGCAAGTGTATGATCCGTTGAACTTCAAGTTCACTTTCATTTGTTCTCGGATCTAAGAACGACATAGAAGGTGTATTCCACACAACCTCCTTATGAATCTCCTTTTCTTCTCCCCCTAAAGTTGGGAATTTTGATTCATCAAAATGACAATCAGAATATCGAGCTCGAAATACATCACCAGTTAATGGCTCTAGATATTTGATAATTAATGGGGACTCAAACCCCACATATATTCCCAACCTCCTTTGTGGCCCCATGTTGGTTCGTTGTGGAGGAGAAATAGGGACATACACCGCACAACCAAAAATATTCAAATATGAGATATCAGGCTCTCTTCCAGAGATAAGTTGCAAAGGAGAATACTTATTATAAGCGGTCGGTCGAAGTCTTATCAAAGCTTCTGCATGCAAAATTGCATGTCCCCAAGCAGAGGCGGGTAATTTTGACTTCATTAGCAATGGTCTTGCTATTAATTGCAACCACTTTATTAACGACTCTGCTAGGCCGTTTTGTGTATGAACATGAGCTACTGGATATTCAACCACTGTACCAATTGATGTACAATAGTCATTGAATGACTTTGATGTAAATTCTCCTGCATTATCTAGCCTGATTCTTTTGATTGGTTGATCAAGATAATGAGCCCTTAACTTGATTATTTGGGCTAAAAGCATTGCAAACGCAACATTTTGCGATGAGATTAGGCTTACATGTGACCATCGTGTTGAAGCATCTATCAACACCATAAAAGATCTAAATGGTCCACATGGCGGTGCTATTGGTCCACATACGTCACCTTGAATTCTTTCAAGAAACATAGGAGATTCTGCGTTTACTTTTGTTACAGACGGCCTTGTTATAAATTTGCCAAGTGAACAAGCTGTACATGTCAAGTCACCCTTTGGGAGGATCTTCAGGTCCTTAAGTGGGTGTCCGTGTGAACTTTCAATGATTCTCCGGATGATTGTTTCACCAGGGTGACCGAGTCTATCATGCCACAAAGAAAATAATTATTTATCAACTAACTTCAGGTTAGTGACTTTATACACTTCAATGTGGTAGATTTTTGTGCCATATAAACCAGATGCATATGCTCTCATTTTCTCTAAGACTTGCTTCCGGCCAGTCATATAAGATATAAGAAGTAGGTGTTCATTACCATCTTCACACATGGTTTCTACATGAAAATCATTTATACGAATATCTTTGAAACCGAGTAAGTTCCTTTGTGATTTACGTGAATATATACAAATGCATCTTTAATGTTTATTCTCGTTCCTTCGGGTAACAAGATAGAAGCTCTTCCGGAGTCTTCTATAATACTAATTATTCCAGAGATACTATTTAAACTTCGGGTTTTTCAATATAGTATGAGTAGTGGCACTATCAACGAGACATAGCTCCCCACCATTGATATTTCCGTTGGAAAAACAACATGCACTACTACTGGAGTACAAGATTGATTCATTCTATAAAGAAATATATACAATATATATGACTAATTGAAATAGAATTTAACTCTTGACAAATTCATAATAAATAAAATAACTTCAGTTACGGAAATTAAATCTGTGTCATTCCGAATTTAAAAAGTAACTACAAACAGGAAAAATAATCATGTTCCATGTACTACTGCTGGAGTACAAGGTTGATAACATGAGAGACGAATAATCTTTTCTATAATGTATCTCCGCCTTCATTAGTCTCTTCACATAGTCTCAAGATTGAAAAAATACTATATAGTTCACAATTATAATCCGAGACCTAATTAGAATCTCATATCCTCAAGTGCATCCATATGCATTCATATATTGCACGAGGTACAATGACCGTCCTCTAATGATTGAAATAATCACTTAAGCTCTTCCAGCGTATGAGGGGTCTTTGACTATTTAGTTTTGAGCTTCAGGCTCTCGTGACGATGATGACGAAGTAAGCACAATCCTTCTGGGATGCGCTGGAGTTTTCTTTTACAGAATCTCTCAAGTTGTTACATGCTAAAAGGAGTTCAACATCAATTTACCCATGTAAAACAGTTTCTTCCGGAAACATTAAGGCAGTAAACTAAAGTCTTGCGACGTAGACATGTATATAATAGTTAAAGCATGAAATTAAAACATTTAAAAAACATTTAAAGCATCACTAAGTATTGATCATACACATCCAACTTATTTGAGGAGAAATTTCATGGTTCTGTCAAATACAACATGAAGTGATCTTATAATCATCTACTTCAGGAGATGATCTGATCTAAGTAAAAAATAATTTCTTAGACCATTATTTTTCTTTCACTTACAAGAAAGGAAAATGGTAAATTACTCTCTTCTAGGAGTAAAATATATTTTACACCTATTCATCCTCTTCGGGGGACGATTTTAACTATCTCATTAGGATAAACATATATATGATGTGTGTTTATCCACTTCAGGGAATTAAGTGTGTATGATTTATATGAATCCGCTCCAGGGGATTAAATATATGAAATATTTTATCTAGATTATAATCTACTTCAGGAGATGATATAATCACTTCACACTACAAAACATATGCTTGATGTTTTATCACTTACAACAAGAAGTGAAGTGAACTCTCTTCAAGGAGTGGAGTGAACTCTCTTCAAGGAGTGGAGTGAACATCCTCTTCGGGGGATGAAGATAAAGGACAAGAATAATATACATGTATCCACTTTGGGTGATATATGTATATGATCCACTTCGAGGGAATCGACAACATGTACTATACATGTATCCACTTCGGGTGATATATGTATATGATCCACTTCGAGGGAATCGACAACATGTACTATACATGTATCCACTTCGGGTGATACATGTATATGATTGTATTCTACTTCATAACAAAATCAAAGCATATATTATACATGTATCTACTTCAGGAGAAATATGTATATGATTCCTCTTCGGGGGAATAAAATGAAACATAAACTATTCATGTATCCACTTCAAGTGATACATGTATGTGATTCCACTTCGGGGGAATAAAATAAAAACATAAACTATACATGTATCCACTTCAAGTGATACATGTATATGATTCCACTTCGGGTGAATCAAAATCATATACTACACATTCATACATCATGTGAATATCGAACCAATTACATGAATATGAATATTGAGTTTTTGAATGCTAGGCTATTTTGAGTTTCTCTACGAAGAGGACTCATGGTTGCCATCATCGCATTGTGAACAAGAATAGAAGAGAGGATTAGAGAGGGATGATCACTACCTTTTGAGCAACTCGTGCTGATAACGTGTTATAATATAATGGGGAAGAAACAAGAGATGATAGAAATGTGTAAAGAGAATGTATTCTTGTTATCATCCATGCTTTACAATGTCTCTATTTATAGGTTACATGGAAGCAAAGAAAGAGCCTCACTTTACCACAACTAAATGATAGTAAAGATGAGTTCTAAATGAGTGTATAACTAGGGCAAATCAAAGGTTAGAATCCTTGATGTACATTCATATTATGACAGTATTTAATTTATTAACCAATAATCTGATTTTTTATACAAGAATAAATGGGAGCAT
Organism: Rhodiola chrysanthemifolia; assembly: GCA_033675395.1. NCBI lineage: Eukaryota > Viridiplantae > Streptophyta > Magnoliopsida > Saxifragales > Crassulaceae > Rhodiola > Rhodiola chrysanthemifolia. The sequence goes on from CM066207.1 coordinate 16,844,408, forward strand.
AGGAAAGAAAATTGAAAAAGAAAAAACTACATATTGGGTTGAATTTTACTTCAAAAAGTAACTTATGTTATAATTTTATAATATAATCGAGTTGAGTGGCTTAGTATTAATTTCATTAAGTGATTCGACTCAACATATCGAATCAAGAGAAAAAGAAAAGTCCTAATCATTTACAGATGGATCATATTAACGTTGCATTCCTCATACCTAGTTAAAAAAAATGTTGCCTACTTGCAATTGATGCGAAAAGAAAGTGTACCACTAGTAACAATAACTTCTAATCGTCTTGGTCAATAACGATAAGCGTATTTTTCTAAATACATTTATTGTCAACTTGCTTTTGTTTATCTTTTACCGTTGAAGGTATCAAGAAGGAAGAAGAGAAGATGTTCATGCACAAACAAAGATTTTCGGGATAATAGATGAAAAAAGAAGAAGAAAATTTTATTCGTGAGAAATCATTCAACAGTTTCAACGATTATGCACAAGCACTCAAGGAGACGACATCGCGCCTTATAGACTGGGTAATTTGTCGATCACTTGACGCGACTGAGTTGATTGAGATGAAAGCTCGGAGCAAGCATGCGATAAGGAAGATCCTCACTTGATGTTTCCGGGATCGGTGCTATCATTGGAGTTGGTATTTCCGTGCTTGGACTTTGCTTTTTGTCTTACGTCAGTACATCGAGTTGACTCACTTCATGAAATTAATATCGAGCGAGTCAACTGGAGTATATATCGGATTAAGAAATTATGACTAACAAATTTAGCTTTTGAACCTTAATTTCAACTAGTAAAATTCAGTTAAATATTGAGTTCTTTTTCAAATTTTTTCTATTCCCTCATTTTCTCTTATATTAAAAAAGAAAAGCTAGATTATTGGTTAATAAATAAAATACAAGTTAAATTAAATTTGTCTAGGGGAGAATAGCCTCGTTTGTTGTTTCCATGCATACAGTTTTGTTGGGATTAGTAAGCCATTAAATGAGTAATTATTGATATTAGGTGACAATCAATATAACTGCCACGTCACTCTCCACCTAAGCAGGGTTGCCAACCCATAGGGTTAACGTATCATTCTCCTTTAATGTGTCCCTAGGAGTTACTTGTAGATGATGTTCATGATATGATTGATGTTGGATGGTCAATGGACTCAATGCAACGTTATTCCTTGAATGTATTTATCTCAAAATATGACTTGTTACTGACAAGAGTGTCGTCTATTGGTTGAATTCCTACGTTGCATTTACAAGATGGAGGGTTTAATCCCCATTCATATCATTCCTCTCACAAGTGTGGCTTGTGCTTCTAACGATCTAGAAATACATGTGTACCCGAAACATGCTATGTCTTCCCTGATCTATTTGATGATCAATTCTCGATGGGCTGAATCGAATAATAATGTGTACCCGAAACATGAATACTGGTATCAGGGTCGGGCTGAGTTTAGGGTCTGGTTGGGGCTAAGGATTTTTAATTTTTTTAACTCATATGCTTAGGGACTTTACTTTTGAGCCCAATTAACCGAAACTGTATTGAACTTAAATTAAAAATAAAATTGAACAAAAAGCCTAAATGACTGAAAGACAAAAGAATTCGCTAGCACATGCCAACGTCTATTAATGTGTAAAAATATATTATTTGATTGTTTCTTAATATCCAAATACAATTGTGTATGTAAGACAAAAGAATTTGCTAACATATGTCAACATTTCGCCATAATGATCAACCTACTAAAGTATAGGAAAAAAATCAACTATTGGCATTCATCTTTGTGAATTAATATTGAAAGAGCATTTGATATCTTAAAAGTTCATGTAAGATACTAAGTCATGCCAAGAGTGTTAGATGAGCGTCAAATTGACATAATTGTGATGAATATTATCATTAGGTATTGGATGACTCTTAACATTTCATATGCCAATGACCCTCTTTTATTGCTAGTCTTTTGATTGTCCCATGTAATCCTATATAAAGAAGTCATTTGTATATGTATGGATAACCAATATCAATATCATTGAGAATCACTCTTCCTCTCTACATTTTCTACTCATGTTCATGTTCATCTTCTACCTTTAAGTTTCCTCTCCATATATCCATAATTTTCACAACACGTCATCAGCACGATTTCTCTACGAAATCAAAGGTAGGGATATACCATCTTCTCTTCTTCCTCCCTTTTCTCATTGTGATGCTATGATGGCAACATTGGGTCCTCTTCGGAGAAATCTCAAAACCGCCTAGCATTTGGAAAAATGAATTCCTTTTATGATCTTGTTTATAACATGTATATGCCATCTAATCATGTTCTTTTAAATTATTCACATGCCTAATTTTATATGTTGAAAGATGATTTTATCTTATGTTCATAACATGTTTATTTTCATGTTATATGTCTTGTTTAATTTTACATATGGCTACTGTTCAAGTCCATTGTTTCATTTCATTGCTTGAAATCAAATCATATTATATTTATCATTATCATGTAATGTCAATTTTATGAAGCTCGAGTTCAATATTCTTGAGCATGAAAATGATTATTCGACGTTGATTATTGATATTGAAATCCGCCTAAGTGTCATGTATCTTTAAGATACTATAAAAGAATGAAATAAGCCACTTGTTCAATAAAGATGGCTAAAGCCATGATATGACAATTATCATTCGGCGTTGATTCATGATATTAAAATCCGCCTATATGATTTGTATCTTTAAGATACTATAAATGAAGAAAATAAAACATTTGTTCATAAAAGATGGCTAAAGCCAAAATATCCTTCGGCATCATCTTGATGAGAGATTGTATATAAAATTTGAGAATCAATGATCCATCTCTCATTTGAAAGGATTTGAAGTGATGTACGTTCACCAAAAGGCAATGATATACCACTTGATTTTATTATATACACTTGCAATTGCAAGATTATAAAAAAAAGTATACGCGAGTATTATTTCGCAATGTCATGAATCACTTGACAAGTGAAGTTATGAGATGAAAATATCATCAATAAAATGATGAAATAAATAAATCATTGGGGTCGTACTTGTCGTACTTCTGAACACACCTTGATTTTTATCAAGTCTCTATGAAAGCAAAATGTGTCAAAATAAATTTCACTTAACAAGTGATTATCCTAAGGATATCACCCATTTGTACCTACATGAATCTCATCCATTTGGATGTTAGAGATTATATTTTTAATGAGGTAACATTTATGCGTAATGTACAGTTGTGTACTCTTTTTCCTTCACTAGATTTTTCCCACAGGGTTTTCCTAGTAAGGTTTTAATGAGGCATAATATATGTACATGTCATCCAAAGGGGGAGTGTTATGAATATTATCATTAGGTATTGGATGACTCTTAACATTTCATATGCCAATGACCCTTAGCCTTTCATATGACTAATTTAACTCTTTTATTGCTAGTCTTTTGATTGTCCCATGTAATCCTATAAAAAGAAGTCATTTGTATATGTATGGATAACCAATATCAATATCATTGAGAATCACTCTTCCTCTCTACATTTTCTACTCATGTTCATGTTCATGTTCATCTTCTATCTTTAAGTTTCCTCTCCATATATCCATAATTTTCACAACAATAATAACAATTATATTTACTTCATATGTATAGATTTCCTTTACCCATTTTAGCTACTGAGTTGGTGGAGGAAACTACATATTCAATCTTGTTTGATAAACATCAAGAGAAGTTGATGAGTCAAGTACGTGACATAATATCATTTCAAATTATATGACTGAGTGCAAATAATGTTATGGTAATTAATGAGGATGAAGATGAACTTCAAATTGTATTACTTTTGAATGCCATTATGTACGTGTCTATGTAAAGTATATGTGTTGTAGTTAGGGGAGCGCTCGGTGGAGAACCCCTTAAAATTCGAGCACCTAAGACCTCAAATATCACCATTGGATCAAGTTGCATATTTGAATATGGAAGTGACACGTGTCGCACTAAATTTTTTCCTTCATCATACACTTTTGAGCATTCTTTTTGCCTAGAAGCATTTTCAGGTTTCGGAAAGTGCACTTAGGCAAAACAAAAATGCATAACGAAGATCTCAAAGTTCTGGACAAAAAGAGGGGATTTTCATTTGAGCACTCCTCGTTGTAGTTATATGTTTATTTGTTGATGTTCTGTTGAGTTGAACTTAAGCAAATGAAACTTAACTTATCTCACGTGACTTGCACAAAAACTTGACTTTACTAAGATACTTATATCTTAAGCTCTAAAATCAAATATAACTTTTTTTTACCTTCTCCCGAACTTTCCTCCACCTTCTCTCTTGTTCCTGAGCTTTCCAGCGTAAGTCCTCCCACTCCCACAGCCTCCATTCGATTCCCACCTTCCTCCGGCTCCATCCGTGGTGGCTTCCCCTGTCCGTACTTCATCGTGTCCTCTCTTTGGCCAGCGATGGTGATGTGTTTTGGGGGCTCGTGCTGGCGTATTGGGTCGATGCTGGTGGGGTTGTCAGTGGTGGGGTGGTGCCATGGATGGTTCTTGGCGGGTGGGTTCTATTGGCGGGGCTTGTGGTTTTTTTTGTTCTTTTTGCTCCAATTTTTTTGGTGCCAGCTGCGGCTGGGTTTTGTTGGCAGCTCGATCTTGGGCTGGTTGTCGTCAAGCCTGTTTGGAGTTTACGCCGGCGGGTTTTCTTCCCATCGGGACTTCATAGGCGGCGGCGGATGGGCGGTGGTTCCGGTAGGGACTGCTGGTTTGGCTGTACATGGTAGTATGTACAGGTTGTAGTTTAGGCCGGGTAAAATCGGATTGTTTGTTTTTTGTTGTTCTATCGATAGGAGTTTCGACCGGTGCACTTCCTGCCTTGGGTGTGACGTCGCACAACTGTTTCCAGCTGGAGTGGCAGGCTTCAATCTTGCTGGATCTCTTTGTAGAAATGTTGCCGGAGCTTGATTGGTGTTTTGAAGTTGCCTGCTGAGCTGCTTCTTCTGTTTGGCCATTTTGGCGTTTCTTGGACCTTCACGCCTCTCGTATGTGAAGATTGTATAGCAGTTGACCGTTGGCCTCGCTTTACACTGATTCCGTTTCCATGTTTCTGTGTTTGTTGGCTATGTTTTCATTGTTGTTGGTCTTTTCATATGTTTGGTTGTGTACTGGTCTTTGTACGCCTTTGTTATATAAAAAAATCAAATATAACTTAAGAGTAAGGATTATATGAGACCTTCTCAGTTTCATGAGAAATGAGAACTTATATCAACCGTTTCATTAAATCAACCAATGATCCAGATTTGATGTTTTAATTAAATCATTTAATTGGAATTATAATGACAAAAGGTTATAATCGTCATTTAATATTTAATTTAATTCGATTTAATTCAAATCAAATCGTAATTGCTACAAATCAGGAAATTGAAATCGATTTCAAATATTTTTGGTAAGATTATATCGGGAGAATTGCGAGAAGAGAGATGTGACAAGAAATCAGATCGATCGGTAGGGTTTTGCGATTGGGGAGAAATTTCTACGAGTTAGTGACATATATGCTACGATTTATGCAACGCTTAATGAGTGACAAGTATGCTACAAATTTTGACTTTAGTAACTACGAATTTTATCATGAATCCGGAACTAAGATTATTCAGTAAAAGCTACGAATTTTGACTTAGTAACTACGAATTTTATCATGAATCCAGAACCAATGTTGGTCAGCAATAGCTACGAATTTTAATTTGATAACTACGAATTTTATTTGGTCATCCTGAAGTCATTAACAACTACGAATTTTGACTTAGTAACTACGAATTTTATCATGAATCCAGAACCAATGGTCGTCAACAATAGCTACGAATTTTGATTTAATAACTACGAATTTTATTTGGTCATCCAGAAGTCATTAACAACTACGAATTTTAAAGAGTAGATTACGTGCTTTGAACATAAACTTATCTGAAGCAATTTCAATTACGAATTTTATTCTTTAGGCACAAACCAATCACTACTACAGACAGGACTTTATGCAACGGTTCAAATTTATCATTACGCAACGGTTATAGTTTAGGCAACGGTTTGTAGAGAAACCGTTGCATAAGATGCACTTTATGCAACTGTTTAACAGAACCGTTGCGTAAAGTACTCCTTATGCAACGGTTTAAACGAACTGTTGCATAAGTCTTACTTTTATGCAACGGTTTAAAAGAACCGTTGTATAAAGTGAATCTTATGCAACGGTTCATTTAAACCGTTGCATAAAAGCACCCCTTATGCAATGGTTCGTCTGCAAACCGATGCGTAAATATTCACCATATGCAACGGTTTATTAAGAAACGATGCATAACGCAAACCTAAAATTGAAAACCATAAGTCATCAGTCTTCTTCCAATCCCGCTCGAACTTTTGTCGCCTGCTCCTCCGACTGTCGTCGTCGTTCCTCAGGACCACTCTGTCACTGTCGTTGTCGTTCCTCGACGTCCGTCGCCTCACCCTCATTCACGCTCTGTCGCCTCGCCCTCAGTCGTTTCTTAGTCGAACTCCCCGACCGTCCCTCACTCTTCCGCACATTCCGACCTCAACTTCATTCCGATTCAGCAGGTTAGGGTTCTCAATTTCCATCATGTCTCTTCCTGTATATCTCAGGCAAAAATTAGTTTTTCCCATTGTGACCTCAACTTCACTCCGATTCAGGGTAGGTTAGGGTTCTTAGTTTATCTCTTGCAAAATTAGTTGTGATTGTTATATGACAAATCGCTTGTTGGCAATCCTGCAAAATTTCGGTATATGCATAAAGTATAAGGTAACATGTTGGCATTCTTAGTTTCGCATTTAGTTTTTTGCATTCGTGTCTTGGCATTCAGTTTATCTGTACTCGCTCTCACGTCTCTTCCTCAACTTCTTAGTTTTTCACATTCAGTTTTCCAACTTGTTTTGGCATTGTGATGGTTTGGATATATAAAGTTATATTTATAGTAACATGTTGTTGAATCCATTTGTTATCAATTTCTTACTTGTATTCTTTGACTACCTGTAGTCAATGCTAGTCGATTTGCAAGCAAAAGCTTCTCCTCTCCAACTTGAATTTGTGAGGTGAATCTTTTTTGGCTACTCGACTTGGTTAGAGGTTTGTAATCCATTTTTTGTGTTTTGAGTTCAACACAATCTCACAATAATGATGTATGTTAATTAATTGTTGCTCTATCATTGTTGAATGACATAAATAACTAACTGGATTCATGTATGCTTGTATTTTTGTTTTAAAACATAAATTCGAGCGGTGGTACTTTTATACGGTGGAAGTTGCATCTTTTTTTATCCTCCGAACATCATTTCATATAAGGTATTCAATTGTGTTAATTGTGTATAGTTTTCAAACTTGGACATATTGTTTTTGTTGCTCTTTCATCGTTGAATGATGTTAATAACTAGTTGGATTTAAGTATGTTAATTTTATTGATGTTCTTTTGTTTAGGGTTAACATTTGCGATCTCTACATCCTATTCCCATTTGGTTGTTCTTCGCTTTGTCGAAATTTAAGGTATTTAATGAGTATCAGTCTTACTTATTTTCCTATTAACATGGAGATTTCAATTTATCTCTTAATTGACCAAGTTGTTTTTGTTCTTTATAGCTCTAGTCCGTACTTGTTGCACACCCACAATTTTATTCTTCTTCGCGAGCTTCTATTCTAAGGTAAACTACCCGATTAAACTAATTTACTACTTATGTTTCCATTCATATTAGATATTTGATTTTTTTCTTTGGTTTACTAATTTATTTGTTGTTTGTAACTTTAGACCCGACGCTGCATTCATCCTTTGACTGTTTTCTGCGAGAGATTCTTTTATAAGGTAAAATGCACTTTGAAATTCATTTATAACTTTTTAATTGTTGGAGTGTGCTTGATAATGACATTTATATTAATCTTGATATGATCTCATTCCAATAATCATATTTCCCGTGGAGAACAACGATAGTTCTCGTGGAGAACAACGATAGCGAAGTTGATGATGAAATACAGTTACGAGAAGATCACGGAGAAGGAATATGGATTGATAAAGAAATTTAATTTGTGTATGTTATATTTATTTATGACCTGTGTTGTTATTTATATATTTCATAAATTTGTTTATTGATTAATTAATCTGACGTTTAATTCATGTTTACAGGATCATGGCCATTTCACATAGCAGCAGTGAGGATGAGCATAATGTCACTTCAGACACAGTTAGAAAGAAGAAAGGCCCTGTATATATGAACAAGTTCATTAAGAGACACACGGAGGCTGGTACCAAGGCAACAGTCACATTCAATAGAAGAGGGAATCCGACAGGGAAGACTGCAGACAATTGGAGGAGCCACCTGGGTATGTTGGTTCGTTGTCGTGTTCCTATCACCTACACCGATTGGAGGAAGGTCCCTAAACATTTTAAGGACATTGTGTGGAGAGATGCAACTGTAAGAGCTTCTTTAATTCTAACATTGTATTTCTTTCTAAAATGGTAACTAACTTTTGTTATATATATTTACAACTTGTTATATATATTTTCAGGCAATTTTTGATGGAGTCGAGGAGCATAAAAATAGAGAGCTTAGCAGTGCTTGCAACATGTGGAAACAATTTAAGTCACGGCTCACAAATGATTACATCTACGGTGATGGAACAGACGAAGATGCTTTGAAGATGTATCCGTATATTGACTCCGATCAATGGAAGATATTTTAGGAGTAGAGGCTCTCCGAAGCTGCAAAGAAATTAAGGGACACAAACAAAAATCTGGTCAAGAAGAATATATATAAGCACGCCCTTGGTCGAGGAGGATATAGAAAACTGGAAGAGGTCATGACAAAAGAGAAAACAGATGTGTTAATTTGCAAGGGGCAATTGAAGAGGAACAAGCTTCTAATGTCTCTATAGAGAGGCATGATTTGTGGAAGAGGGGACGAATCAGAAAAAATGCAGAGTTCGTCTCCGATGCATCTCAAGGAGTGGCTACAAAGATTGTAAGTTCCTTATGTGTGTTTTAATAGTTAATTTATTTAATTACACACTAACAATTGGTAATTTTCTGAAATAATAGGATGATTTAATGGAAAGGGCCGCTCAAGGAGATTTTTCTACTCAAGGCCGACGTGACATATTGACGGAGGCTATTGGCACGGATGAGCACCATGGACGTATCCGAGGACTCGGGACACACATTCCATGGAGGATTGGGTTACCTAGCTCTTCGAGGTCTACACCCAGTTCAAGTGCTATTCATATAGAGCCGTCTGATCGACAGAGTCTATACTGCCCCACTGATGCTCCCACAGATACGGACCCGTGGAAGAATATACCAAAGGTACTTGGAGAATTTTAAATTCATTTTTTCGTTACTAGTTGGTTTATTTTTCTTACAATTGTAAATAACATGAATTTGTTTACGGTGACAGGTTGGGCTAAGAAGCCTGTTATATATCGAAGAGGGACTTAATGAAGAGAGACGACTGGCGGCTATAGGTCGAGTCATGAATGGTTGATTGCTTCGTTCTATTCCACTACCTGATGATATGGTGAAGGTGAAGGTCGATAGTGCACTTGGTCAAAATGTTGGACTTCCAATTTCCTTTGGAGAGACACATTAAAGACAACACGAGATGCAGAGGAGAAATCAGATTTGGTGGCATGGCCGAAGCACTTGGTTGAAAACAACATAAGAGTAATAAAATCAAAAAATTGAACCTTCTTTCCATAATTTAATTTATAAGATTTTATTTGAATTATTTACTAACATTCGAAATTCAGGAATATACCATGCACCTATACTACTATTTGCCACCGGCTGCAAATGATGAAGTAGACAATTATTCCGCCGACTATCGATTTCTACATGACATGTGGTCTAACTTGGGCAGAAACATTGTTAGAGTACACATCGACGATGAAGTGTTCGGTGACGACTACACTTCCACAGTGGGCCAAAATGACGTCAGTGATATATATGCATTAAAACCGTTGTCGAACTCGCATTGCGATTTACATATATGGTAATATTCTTGTATTTAGTTGTTCATCATTTGTTGCAGAAGGTCTAACTGTACCAGTTTTTCATTTTGTAGTTTTTTATACAATCAGATGATTGATTCTGAGGTTCGGTTTGGGTTCTTCAATCCCACGAGCGTGAGCCCGTCCATTCACATAAATGTTGCCGAGTAAGTAATAAGTTATAAATGTGGAAGATGTGGCGAAGGACGTAGCAGCGAGTACCCAACAGCTGGCTGCAACGGTGCATCAAAATCAGGTAAAGAACGATGGAGCAATAGTATAGCTGGCAAAGCAGATTTCTCAGATAGCCAATGCTATTTTTAAGCAAAGAAATTATTCGGGAAACCTGATGATGTCATCACCGCGCCCAATCGTTCAGATTTCTCAGCTTTCCTGAATAATTTCTTTGCTTAAAAATAGCATTGGATATCTGAGAAATCTGCTTTGCCAGCTCTACTATTGCTCCATCGTTCTTTACCTGATTTTGATGCACCGTTGCAGCCAGCTGTTGGGTACTCGCTGCTACGTCCTTCGCCACATCTTCCAGAGACTTGCTAGAATTCTGATTGCTAGGGCTTGCTTGATTGTAGTTCTGCCCTCGCTGCCGGTACTGACCCTGATTATGGTAGTTACCCTACTGCTGACGGTATGGCGGGCGATAGTACTGCTGATGTTGTTGACGCTGCTGAGGTGCACGATTAATGTTGTTCTGGAATCCACCCAACGCATTGACATCAACTTATTCTTCTTCTATCAAGGCGGGAAAAGAGTATGTCTTATGGTAAGTCGCACCGCAAAACTCACATGGCCATACCGGGATTCCCTGGTTCATCATGGTTTTCTGCATCATCTCCTTCATCCGTTTTAGCTCCTCGGTAATCGGATTTGATGGGGTTCCAGCCAATAAGACGTTCCTAATTCTGCTGAATTCTTCGTGGCAGTTCCCTTCCTCTCTGAACCTTTAATTCTCGACCACTTCAGCGAACAAATTCCGCACTACAGCTGGAGATAAATTCATGACCGTTCCTCCAGCTGAAGCATCAAGCAACATTTTCTCAAGTGCCCTCAACCCATCCAACATTTTCTCAAGTACCCTATGTTCTATGAATTAAATTTCTCCATGTAAGTCATATATCGATTCGTTAGGTCCTTGCCAGATATCCTGCAGCTGCCTAAGAACATGTCCGGCCTTAGCTGCTGGGTAATACTTTGCAAGAAACTGTTTCTGCATCTGATCACATGTCCTGATGCTACGTGAAGGGAAAGACAGAAACCATGATTTAGCCATGTTAGTTAAAGAAAAGTGGAAAGCCTTGAGTTTGAAATTCTTCACTGTGACTCCATAAGATCGGAGAGTCTGCCAGATGCCATGAAAATCCTGTAGATGCCTAGTTGCTGATTCTCCTTGCCGACCCGAAAATTTCGGTAGATGGTGCACTACTGTAGTTTCGATCTCAATTTCTTACATGTCCGGCCCCTCATGGATACACCAATGTTGAAGTCTACTTGTCTTAGTCAAGACGAGTTCTAGATGGTGTTCGAACTGCGTCTCGAACACTTGTTGGACAGTTTCAGCTTGTGTTCAAACAGAGGCTGGAACACCTTAGCAGACAGTACGTAAACAACACAAAATAGGAGCACACACGATATGATAACCCAATTCGGCTTCGCCTACTCTGGGGGGTTTCCCACACCCGAAAAAGGGACAACAAATCTTATTACGAGCTTAGGGTTACAAGAGGTCTTACTCTTACACAACACCTTGTTTGTAATGGCCTCACCACTAACACTCCGTCTCTCAGATTTGCAACCGAGGTTCGTCGCAACTCCCCTCGATCCCCTATGGGTAGGACGAGACTTCCCTCTCGGCCTAGTCTTGGACCTCCCAGAAGCCCAGCCGCCTTCTCTCAAAGACGTATCTTGATCACCGTGTGTGTGTGCGCTTTGTCGTCCTTCAAGAACAGTCTGAACAGCACACTGAACAGACTGTTACTTCCCTGTTGATATTCCGGTGTGGAATAATCAACCGGCGGTCGCTCCTCCTCCAATCTCACGAACTCTCGTGTTTGTTTCTTTTCTCTCAGGAAGCGACACAGATCTGGTTGCCCTAGCCATGTATTTATATGTAAAGGCGAAAGTCCAAATCTGTTGCAGAACACATCATCAAATATTTTAGGAAATATTCCTAAATATTTGATGTGTATCTTTATCCAATCTTTAGGAAGTATCTTCGAAAACTTCCTTCCCAAGTCAGCCACGTCGCCTTTAATCTGATGTGTAGATATTCGTTTGAATATCTGAATCTTCGAATTCCTCGCTGGCCAACTCCAATCAGAATATCCTTGTCAAATATTTCGGAGATACTCCTAAATATTTGATCGATATTCAATCTCTTCCATATCCAATCTTTGGAGATTACTCCCGTGCCAAGTCATCCAATATTCTCGAATCCAAGCTAAAGATATTCATTTGAATATCTGATCTTTAATGATGACTCGGCAATTGATCCCAATCAAATAATCTCGTTGATCTTCTGGATACGGAAATCTTCCTGCGTCTGCTGTACGCTGTACTGCAGTTCAAGACAGCGATTGAACTCTTCTTGAACACCTGCTTGAACTGTCTAAATCCGTTTTGCCAAAGCCATGCCATTCATGGGAACATCAATCTCCCCCTTGGCATTTTGGCAAAACCAAATCTACGCTTTAGCCACAACTTGAGGAACTAGAACAGTTACCTCAAACTACTCCCCCTTTTTGCCACAAACTGGCAAGGGGTCTAATCATACAACCTGGTCTCCTCAGCATCCGAAATCTTGTCAACTCCCCCTCGAACATAGCCTGGGACAGTGACACATACTGTGAGTCTATCGGACCATGGTGTCTTAGCAGCTGTTCGACCACGGGTCAGCAAATGACAGGTTTTTGAAGATGTGGTTCCATCCATCAGTGATTCTCGGCCAACGTTCTCACTCTCCATTCTCGTGTCATCCTTGGAGAATTTTTCTGCTGTAACTTTCTGCGCACAGCCATGAACTTGTGACATCTTGGCTTGATTTCCCCTTCTTGTGATAGTACCAACCGGTTCTTGAGTCTCGTCTCCATTCTTCGTTAGAACTCATCATGTTGGCCAGAGGGTACCTATTCATCTCTCTGTTCATCGACTGTTCAGCTTTGACGAACTTAGTCTTCCTGAACTGCTCCCATCAGTGTAGCCAATGCCTCTATGTCCTCCAATCATTCTCTGGGACTTCAAAATAGTATCTAGGTCTTTTGATCCAGAGATTATCATCTTCACTGATTTCTTGAACTGATTCAGCTCGTCCAATACTGTTGCATGGAAGTACTTATCTTTAACGACGAGATAACATCAAGGAGTTCTGCCTTTTCTTCAATTAGGACCTCAACTCTCTCCGTCTTCTTTATCACCACTGGGATATAGCAGAGCGTGCACCAATTGATTGATTCTTGACCTCTGCTCCTGTTCGACCTCCAGTATGATCTTCACCTCCTTCAGTGGCTGTCCGCATTCAGCTCGGGACAACTTCTCTTCAGCAGCTCTCCATATGAAAGTCTCATGTATGATCTTTCTTTTCTGCACTCCCTTCTACTTAGCTATCAGCATCTATACTGACAAACCACATTCCATGCTTAGATACTCCAGTTGGTACACTTGGCGGAACAGATCCTGGAGCACTCCTCTTCTTACTCTCGGATGCACTTGCTCCCCGTGCATCTGTTCTTGTACCATCCTTCTTGGTAGTTACTTCAGTTGAGCATGTTTGGAAGGTCACTTTCTTCTCGGGTATCTTCTTTTCAGCTTCTTCTTGATCTGATAATTGCATCTCTACAACTGTATTAGCTGGATGTTCCAACACATTCGGCACAGTTGGTGCGTCAGATGCTTTTTCTTCAACACGTTCATTGTCTGATTGTGCTGCAGGCCCCAATATGCACATCTCCTTCCTTCTATTTCTCTTTTACTTGTTCTGTCTCTGTCTAATTTTCAGGTCAGTCTGACTCATCAGAGACAACATCTTCAGGCTCTTGTTGCTTCACATCATCAGCTTCCACAGGAACAGCTTCACTCTCTGTCACCTTCTCTTCATCGACTACCTCAGCAGTCTTTTCTGCTAAACATTCATCCGACTCTTCATCTTGTACCAGACTTCTCTTGCTAGAAGGTTCAACAACCTGCTCAATCTCAGAGTCTGACAAATCAAGTTTTCTCCCCCTCACAGCACTAATTCGTGTAGCGTATTTCCTGGGAGTTCCATTCCTTCTAGGCACGACTTTTATGCGGATTCCTGTCTTCTTCAGCACGAAGCCAGTGTGAAATCTACCTTTGCATTCAACAACGTCTGCTTATCAGAACCTCAATCTTAGCCCTACTGGCTTCACCTTCTTCTGCAGCATCGGATGCAATATTCTACAGCAGGTTTCAAGCCCTTTGGCTTCCCATTAACCACTTTGTCACCCTTATGACTCACTGAGTCTTTACCAATCGTCCGTACTCCCTCATCAACAAAATTGAGTGCAATAGCTCAGGAGTGAGAACAAGGGATTACCTCATTGAGGGGTGGTTCAGCCATCGCCTGATTTTCCTTCGTACTCTGCACACTCCCTTTAGTTGGATTAGGATCAGCCTTTGACGCCTTTGAAGTAGCTTCTGTCATAGCTGCTTCTTCTCCCTTCTTTTTCCCTTCTCTGATCTTAGGGTTTGCTGACATTGTATCCTCATTCGACTTCGATTCGACTGCCTTTTGATTTTCAAATATTTGGACTCCTCAACTTGCCAAAAACTGTCATGTGTATATCTCTTGAGATATTCGTCCAATCACCTCTCTCCTCCTTGATATGTTCCAACGCCTCATAAAACATCTGTTCCAGCCCTCTTCTTTGGTAGGTCAACCCATCTGATTTGCTGGGGTTCTGCTCTTGGCTGACCTCCTTCTGGAACACTTAGTTGGTGATAACACGCAGACCCAGAGAGGATCTAAGTGTTTCGAACTGAGCAACGTTTAGGTGAGTGGTAAGAATGTCATCTAGCAGCTTGTTGGTTGTCACATGGTTCACTGTGATGGCCTTCTTCTCTACTGGCTCACTATGCTTTGTCTTGTACTGTTGTACCGAACTTTTGGAACTGCTACTGGTACTCATGTTATCACAGTCAGGCGTCATCTCCTCCTATTCAACTCCGTATTCAGACAGCTTCTGCTTCATCCATAACAACTGAGTGTAGCATCTCCCTACAGCGATGCTCTCCTGCTCTCCCAGCATCTGGTCAGCATGTGTTCCAGGAAGGTGTTTCATCTCTCCTGCCATGGTGACCTGGAGCTCCTTTTGCATCCGTCTCACGAACTGGCCAACCAGCTTCTGTGTACTCGTGACGAACATATGCTTCTCTACTCCCCCTCGCTCATAGCCATGGTCGATGAGGGACATCTCGTACCATGCTTTGGGCGCTTGTGTGAGTCCGTACATAGTCTTCTTCAGTTCGTGACTTTGCGCAAGATGATATGACTTCCATGCTTCAAATCTGGTGAACTCTCCCGGTTCCACGTGAATGACCACCACCCAAATCTCATCAATAAATGTTTTGTTGACATTCTTCGGACTGGATGGGCATGCAGTCAGTTCTCGACACTTGATCTCATTCGCTCGACTCTTCATTACTTCAGATGGATTTTCAATAGTTTCCGTGGTCGGATAATGCTTGATAATTCTCCATGAGGGTTGCAGCGCTGGTGCATTGTCAACTGTCCCGGATGGAGTAGGTGTGGCTTCATCAGCTTGACCTCCCTCTGGAACTGAGTTTAGGGCAACTTCATCTTTCACCTTTCCAAAAGAGAACACCATACCTGTCCCTTGCAATTCCATCTCATTTATCCTGTTTGTCGGACAGACAGTGGCAGCTCCTGTTCCAACTGTGCCTAGAAAGTGGCTTTTGTTGGATGACCTACTTCCTTCCATCAGTGTGTCTCCATTCCTATCATATTGAGATGAACTTCTTTGCGACTCAACTCAGCATTCTTTCTCCTTGGCCTCACTAAGTCTGCAGGATGTGTTTCTCTATTTTTCTCTAACATTGTATCACGGACGTTTGGGAGATCTGCCTTCACCTTTTCACCATGAAAAACATCTTGTACAATAACTGGGACGTCAGCTGTCTCCTCTACTGAGACTGCCATTGAGGCAATAACTGTCTCAACTCTCTGCTGATCTCCTGGTTCATCTGCTTGAACACTTGCCTCCTTCACAGCTTCTGGATTGAGGGCAGGTGCAGAGTCTTCCACCCCTACAGCCTCGGCCTGAGACGACTTCTCTGAACTTGTCACAGCAGACACATGGACCTTGTAGATTCTGTCCAGATCATCATCCTTTTCAGCACGATCAGATACTTCCGCTATTGTATCATTAAACCCATCAATCTTCTCTGATGGATTAACCTCCTCGGTCACAGATTCAACATGCTTTCTGAGATGTTCACCACCTGCTCCTCCAAGCTTTTTTTTCAGACCCATCGTTAGATTCACTATCTGGACCCTCATAGGCTATTCTGAGAATATCCCATGCTTCCTAGGCCACCTCACATTCAGCAATCAGTTTGAACACATTCTCGTCTACTCCATAGAATATTGCATTCAGGGCCTTTGAATTCCCAACAGCCGCTACATCATCTGCTTCAGACCACAGGGCTTCGGGTTTTGGCATAACAGCTCCTTCAGGGTTGGCCATCATGTGTTCTATCCATCCTATTATTACAGCTCTCCAAGCCCTTTCATCGATGGATTTCAGAAAGGCTTTCATCTTGGATTACCATTAGGCATAATTCGGCCCTTCAAGCAACGGTGGTCGGTTAGTGCTCTGTTCTTCCTTCAAACTCATCTTGAACAGTCGCCGGATCACACTCTGTATGTCGAGTGTCGGCTCTGATACCAATTGAAGTCTACTTGTCTTAGTCAAGACGAGTTCTAGATGGTGTTCGAACTGCGTCTCGAACACTTGTTGGACAGTTTCAGCTTGTGTTCAAACAGAGGCTGGAACACCATAGCAGACAGTACGTAAACAACACAAAATAGGAGCACACGATATGATAACCCAGTTCGGCTTCGCCTACTCTGGGGGGTTTCCCACACCCGAAAAAGGGACAACAAATCTTATTACGAGCTTAGGGTTACAAGAGGTCTTACTCTTACACAACACCTTGTTTGTAATGGCCTCACCACTAACACTCCGTCTCTCAGATTTGCAACCGAGGTTCGTCGCAACTCCCCTCGATCCCCTATGGGTAGGACGAGACTTCCCTCTCGGCCTAGTCTTGGACCTCCCAGAAGCCCAGCCGCCTTCTCTCAAAGACGTATCTTGATCACCGTGTGTGTGTGCGCTTTGTCGTCCTTCAAGAACAGTCTGAACAGCACACTGAACAGACTGTTACTTCCCTGTTGATATTCCGGTGTGGAATAATCAACCGGCGGTCGCTCCTCCTCCAATCTCACGAACTCTCGTGTTTGTTTCTTTTCTCTCAGGAAGCGACACAGATCTGGTTGCCCTAGCCATGTATTTATATGTAAAGGCGAAAGTCCAAATCTGTTGCAGAACACATCATCAAATATTTTAGGAAATATTCCTAAATATTTGATGTGTATCTTTATCCAATCTTTAGGAAGTATCTTCGAAAACTTCCTTCCCAAGTCAGCCACGTCGCCTTTAATCTGATGTGTAGATATTCGTTTGAATATCTGAATCTTCGAATTCCTCGCTGGCCGACTCCAATCAGAATATCCTTGTCAAATATTTCGGAGATACTCCTAAATATTTGATCGATATTCAATCTCTTCCATATCCAATCTTTGGAGATTACTCCCGTGCCAAGTCATCCAATATTCTCGAATCCAAGCTAAAGATATTCATTTGAATATCTGATCTTTAATGATGACTCGGCAATTGATCCCAATCAAATAATCTCGTTGATCTTCTGGATACGGAAATCTTCCTGCGTCTGCTGTACGCTGTACTGCAGTTCAAGACAGCGATTGAACTCTTCTTGAACACCTGCTTGAACTGTCTAAATCCGTTTTGCCAAAGCCATGCCATTCATGGGAACATCAAATGTTGATTCTGGAAATTAGGCTCCTTCATCGTGGGTTCATACGGCTCTATCTGATCATCACCTTCGCCATTCTCACTACCTGCATGAGACATTGTGAGGCAAGTAGCAAAGCACCAAAAAAAGTAAAAAGTAAAAACAAAAACGAAACAACTTCACCGAAGAGCAGCTTCCCGGCAACGGCGCCAAAATTTGATGCGCGTCATCTGACGCGTCAAATTTATGTTATTATTTCCTAATAGAAACTAGTTAGTGGCAAGCAGAGTCAAACCCTAGAGAGCTGGTTTGTAGAAGTTGAATATGTGGACAAATAAACAAAGAGGGAGTTTTAGCAATTACGAGTGCCAAAGAGAGAAACACGAGTAAAGATTTCAATCAGAGAAGACATTCAACTTAGGGTTTATATTGTGACACGTTTATCATTGACTACTAATAATCAAATCTTAAGTTTCTAAGTGTGGTTATTCCGACAAAGGTAATAACCTAAAGTGTCCCGGTAAATGTGATACACCACAATCTAACCCGAAAAAGGTGTTAGACTTCTAGTTCTCCTAAACCCAATAATCCGGCAAAGGTATTACCGAGTTTAGGTGTTAGTACTTGTCTTCACGGCAAAGTATCCAACAAGTATTAACGATAGGAATTGGTTGTTAAACTAAGCTTTAAGGCAAAGTTTCCACTTAGCTTAACAATTCAATTCGTAGAATAACGCTCAAGAACTAGTAAAATAAGAAATATGCATTAAGTAAAAAGTCTCAAAACGTTTGCACAATGAACGAAACCCTAAATTCAAATAGAGGTTTAGCTAATCATATCCCTAACAGAAAAATACAAATAGTTTTGGGAATGAAAGTAGTGGAAAATTCTTCTCTCCGTTGAAAGCTTCGCGTTCTCCTCCAGAGCCGTCGTGTTGATTCTTCAAAGTAAGAATGATTAATGGAAATCAGAATAGAACCATATACATGCTGCTAGGGTTCCAAATCTGTTTTAGGCCCACATTTCTAATTTTCGAACTTGCTGATGTCATCATTGCACGCTAATGACGTCATCACTGCGCCCAACGTTGACGTTAACAATGTGATAATGTCTTTATTGGGCGCGGTCCCCACTGGCCATGTTTTCCCCTTTCTGCGTAACTGTTCTGACTTCGACTCTCGATTCGACCATTCAAATCTTCTTCCGAAGACTGCAGTCTTTTCCCGAAGACTTGGCAAGGGCAAGTTTCAACTTGTGCAACTTTGATTTGTGCATCAGTCAATCTCGAACAGCAGCTTGAACAGATTGACTTGTACATGTTGAGCTCGTAGACAATGGTCACCTTCTACATAATGAAGAACTCAACATCGATTGATCTCTCTCTCTCTCTAAGTGTGTATAAGTGTTTTTTTTATTGATGTTGGACATCGAAACCCAGCAAGGCTTTTATAGGAAGATGTTGAACATTATCTTCTATTATTCTTTATCCAGTCACAGTGTTCAACGTCTGTTGAGACTGTGTTATGAAATTCTCTGGAACTGTCAGCGCCGAATATGTTAATTTATCTAGTAACAGTTCCACCGCCCTTGTCAGAACATTCAGCGCCGGATATCTTTATCCAGTAGAAGTTCCACCGCCCTTTCCATCCAGTCACAGTGTCCAAGATCTATTAAGGTAGTGTTGTGACATTCTCTAAAACTGTCAGCGCCGAATATCTTTATCCAGTAACAATTCCACCGCCCTTGTCAGATTTGTCAGCAACGTATATCTTGAACAAAATTTCCCAAACCTCCTTTGACATCATGTCTTGTAAGGAGTTTGGTTTAGGTAACTTAAATTTGCAGCAAATGAGTTCAACCACGGTCTTGAACATCTCCTTAACTTAATGCTTTAACATCTTTAAGTCGTTTTGCCAACCTTCATGCGACAAAGAACTAACAACGACGATGATGAATGATTTTTCTTTCATATGCGAAAGCTACATCTTATATAGGCCACACGCAGGGGCCCATCACGCCCCCCTCTAGGGAGGAACATGACCGTGACGACGGGACAGACACTAGATGTAGATGTTTTTAGTTTCTATTGACATTTTTGTTTCAATTTGATTAATTGAAGTTCTTTTCATTATTATTTTCTATTTGATTAATATTTGTATAATAAATAAAATAAAATAAAATAAATGAAAAAATGTTTATTGTTAAAATTGTTTACTAAGCTCATTGTATTTAAAAAAATTATTAATTAAATTATTTATAAATTATAAATTAAATTGAACCTCGAAATACCCTCAGAGTATCTACGGAATTTGTTGTATTGAATTATCTTGAATCATCCCCGAGCTGGATGTGTGGAGTTTTTAAAAAATTCCCGAATCCGCGAAAAGCCCCCAAATTGTCCCCAAATACTTCCCGGATTTCCGTCGAACTTCTTATCTGTGGATTTTTCGAAGGGTGTTACGTTGTATTCACGTATAAGTCCTGAAATGCACACAAATATGTCCCAAAAACCGCCCCCGAAATTGCCACGAACAAAAAATTCGGCGGTCGATTTGCCGACGGTAAATTTCACGTTGGATTACCTCCAAATTTGTTTGATATTTGGAAACATATCTGGCAGGGACGGACCCAGGAATTTGTGTAGGGGTGACGAACAAAAAATATTTTGTATTATGAGAAAACATACCATTGTTCTATGTTAAAATAAAGAGCGTCTTGTTTCCAAATCACGGAAATCATCTATTATTGAATCCGTGCTAAACATTTTTGCTATTTCTTTTTCAATGTTGACAACCAAGCAATCCGATAAAAAATCATCTTCCATCTTGTTGCGAAGTGCAGACAAAATATAGCATCTACTGCCTTGGAATATTATAACCACGCTGCAAAACGCGTATACCAAGATGACTGAAAACTGCGGGATTGTCTTTCAACAGATTTTGGATACTCATTAAGCATAGGTTGATACGGACCAAAATTAATATAAGCTCTCCGAACCTCATCACGCTTACCAATGGGATACTTCCATATTTGTGGCCGTAAACCTGGGTCACGTTCTAATTTGTCGATATCAAAATCATCTTCAATTTCAAGCCTTCGTAATTTTGGAGCATGATCATGACTGTCTTTCTCTGAAATTTCTGTAGTTTTTCTTTTAAAGAACGAATCAATAGTTGGTGTTTTCATCTATACAATCAAAAATCAAAACAATACAAATTAAAATACAAAAATCATGGCAGGACGCAGGTGACTGCAAAGTTCAACGTCTATTTGTTGAAATCTTATGAATCAAAAAAAAAAAAAATACCTGAAAGATGGAGAACAGAGAAATTGACGACTGTGTCTGTGTGGCACTGTCACTGTAGCCGTGAGAATTGAGAATGATAATTCATAATATGGAATTGACTGTGTGACACAAATCCCTAATGGCCTAGTGGTGGGCCTGAGTTTTGTTTTTTTTTTCATGAAAGTCCTAGCTTTTTGTCTTTGTTTTTCATAAAAGTCTTGGTCAAAGTAATAATACATGACTTATGAATAAATATACTATATAATATTATATGAAAAAAAAAATTTGGAAAGTCCTAGCTTAAGGATCTGTTCTCTTGGGCTTAAATTTCAGTCTTTTTTTTTAGTTTTGGTTTTAGTCGACAAGAATTCAACATCAAATTAACACATTTATTCAATATATTTATAAACACCTTTGATTTAAGTTATAGGGAGTGGATCCCATGAGAAGCCTAATTTAGGTGAGAAATGAGAATATATCTCAATCGTCCATCTTGATTCATCTACGACCAATAATAAACACGTTTAATATCAATTTCGTTTAACTTATCACAATATGATATAAATTAAGGGTAAATTAGTCAAATTTAAAAACAAGTTAACAGTAATCCTCTTTAATTCGGAAAATATCCCACGACCTAAATTAAATCTCTCTACATCGCGTTCACCCACTAACAAATCACATATTTAGGCTCAGTAAACGCACATATCAACCTCCACATATTTCTAACAACTCGCCTCTTTTAGCTTCAAAGCTCTAGCTATTTGATGTCGCATCCATCTGAATCTATGTTCAATTATGGCTTCATAATATTGGCAATTCTTAATCAGGAGCGCGGGGTGCTTGATTATTCACTACTACAGACATGACATTATGCCACGATTCTGTGGACCATTATGCAACGGTTCCTCATCCGTTGCATAAGCTACCGTTGCATAATGTCATGACATTATGCAACGGTTCAAAGACAACCGTTGCATAAGATCATACCATTATGCAACGGTTTATTGTTAGAACCGTTGCATAATGGTGTGATCGTATGCAACGGTTTGTTGTTAGAACCGTTGCATAATTGTGATCTTATGCAACGGTTCAAAGACAACCGTTGCGTAAAATATGAAAAAAAATTGTACAGATTTTAGTTGTTTTAGCTCAAATCCGCCTGAAAAAATGAATACAAAATTTAATACCCTGCTCTTACACATTTCCAAACATGAAAATACTTTCATTTAACTCAAAATACAACCATTCATACAAGTCATTATGCACAACCATTCATTCACTGATTTATACAAACTTCACATAAAATTCACATGTAAACACTATGTTCGAACAAGTAGTTGTACAAGTAGGCGGCGATCTCATCTCGCACGTCTTGTATCTTTCCCAACTCATATGCTGCTATCCCATTAGGAAAAACCTAGAATAAATAAGAAGACGTTTACATTAATGTATACACAAAATGGATTTAGAACAAACCTAGAACATGTATTTAGAACAAACCTATTAAACATGGATTTTGAACGCAAACCTAGAACATGGATTTAGAACAAACCTAAAACATGTATTTAGAACAAACCTAAAACATGGATTTAGAACGCAAACCTAGAACATGGATTTTGAACATGTATTTAGAACAAACCTATAGAACATGGATATAGAACGCAAACCTAGAACATGGATTTAGAACGAGGCTAGCATGCTTACTTGGTCAAAGTCTTCCACATATGCCCCACGTCATTTCTACATTGAAGAATCAACACGACGGCTTTGGAAGAGAAAGCGAAGCTTTCGACGAAAAGAAGAATTTTCTACTACTTTCATTCCCAAAAATATTTGCATTTTTCTGTTATGTATATGAGTAGCTAAACTTCTATTTCAGTTTAGGGCTTCGTTCATTGTGACAAACGTTTTGAGACTTTTTACTACATGCTTTTTTTTATTCTGCAAATTGAATTGTTAAACTAAGTGGAAACTTTGCCGTAATACTTAGTTTAACAACCAATTCCTATCGTTAATACTTGTTGGATACTTTGCCGTAAAGACAAGTAGTAACACCTAAACTCGGTAATACCGTTGCCAGATTATTTGGTTTAGGAGAATTAGAAGTCTAACACCTTTGTCGGGTTAGATTGTGGTGTATCACCTTTGCCGGGATACTTTAGATTATTACCTTTGCCGTAATAACGACACTTAGAAAATTGAGATTGATTATTAGCAGTCAATGATAAACATGCCACAATAAAAACCCTAAGCTGAATGTCTTCTCTGATTGAAAGCTGTACTCGTGTTTCTCTCTTTTGCACTCGTAATTGCTAAAACCCCCCTCTTTCTTTATTTGTCTACAAATTCAACTTATACAAACCAGCTTTCTAGGGTTCGACCCTGCTTGCCACTAACTAGTTTCTTAGCAGGAAATAATAAAATAAATTTGACGTGTCAATCATGAAGAAGCTGAACATGCGTGGATCTAACCAATGATATCAATCCACTTCTAATTTTCAAAGTCGAAGAGGAGGAAACTTCCATTGGAGAAACAGGCGTGGAAAAAATAACAAAGAGTTTAAGGGAGATAAAGGCAAAGAAATTCAGTGTAGGGAGTGCGAAGGCTTTGGAAAAGCTGAATGTGTTAACATCCTCAAGAAAACAAAAAGGCGTATGCTGTCAACTAGAGTGATATTGAATCTGAGTACAGCTAGCATGATGATGAATCGAACAAATTTGTTGCATTCACCAGCATAAATGAAGAAGAAAGTGAAAAAAGTGACATCCAGTATTCAAGCGCTAAGTCTGAACACTCTGTTGAAGAGTCCTGCAGCAGTGATGATGAAGAACTTACAGATGAATCCATTACTGAAAACTACAAGCTGATCTATGAGAAGTGGCTGATGGTGATTGATGTAAACAAGAAACTCTACGCGACAGTAGCTGAACTGAATGATGAAAAGGAAAATTTATAGGAGGAGCTGATGTCCTGGTTGCATAGAAGGTTGAACACCAGAAAGAGATTTCCTCTCTGAAACGTCAAATGAAAGAATTCAAGGATTAGCAGGCGATCTTGGTTGAACAAAATGTAGAATTTCTTGGAGTTGTCTCATCGTTGATGATGCAGATGGAGAAAGACAGAGACAAACACCTTGAAGGCATGGAAGAGCTAAAGAAAATATATGTTGACCGAAGCTGAAGAGAGGTACACCTACTTAAAGTCATTGAATCCTTGGAGTTGCAGATTGAGATGGAAAAGGATGAGCGTGTTGCAGCAGCAGATGAGCTAAACCAGTTCAAGAAATCTCTAAAAATGTTGAACTCTGGAACTACTGGTTTGGATTCCATCCTCATGTCCCAGAGAAGAGCTGGAAGTAGTATAGGTCTCGGCTTCACAGGTGGAAGCAGTTCAAGTAAGACTAACTTTGTTAAGGCCGAACAGCAGACCAATAATGAGTTGAACAAGCGTCCAATGATTATTTTGAAAAGGTTCAACAGAGAATGGAGTAGAGACATAAGAACCTACTGGTACTAAAAGAAGAGGGGGCATATCAAACCGAGGTGCCATGAGTTCCTAGTTGTGCACAGAAGGAAAAAAAAGATCTTCTCCACGGATGAGACGAGTATTGAGAGTGAAGCAATCAAAGGAAGCGTGCTTCGTCGCATCTAGCTCAACTAGCAACATGAAGAAAGGTCGATGGCACTTCGATAGTGGATGCTCTGCTTACATGACAGAAGAGAGCAAGGTGATCGACTGTGGGGCATTGAAGGTTTCGAGTCTACCTGAGCTCAAGAGGGCGACACTTGCTGACGGATTGAAGGTGAAGGTTATAAGCTTTAGTCAATCGTGTGATGGAAGTTCACACATAAAGATCACACGTGACTCTTGTCAAGTGTTCAACAAGAGTGGAGAATCTCTAATGGTGGGAACTAGATCATAAAACAACTGTTATTTGCTAGCCCTTGGTTAAATAGTCGCTGAGAAAACTTGCCCGATCAATCGAAGTGTGGAGAAGAAGGAAATCACACTGAAGCACGTGAGAACTGATGAGTAGCTTGATGATATATTAACTAAACCGTTGGATAATGCTCAGTTCGAGACACTTAAATCCCCTCTGGGTCTGTGTGTCATTGACAACTAAGTGTTCCAGGTCGTGGCCGGCCATAAGCCGAACAGTACTAAGTCAGTTGGGCTGACAAGTTGAAGAAGAGAGCTGGAACATAGGAGAAGAAGAAGGAAGGTTGTGGTTTGCATTATGCGCAAATCTGTTACTAAAGAGGTTGAGGGAAAGATATGATAGATATTCAGGGGAAGCATGGAGAATGAGCTGTACCTGATTGTGTTCTCATCACATTGTGGAGGTATATCTAGTCGCCAATGAACTTGCTCCTTGTCAATTTATGGAAAAAGGGGGAGAATTCTTGAAGTCGAGTCAGTTCAACAGATGTTTTGCCAAAAATGCCAAGGGGCAGATTGTTAGTTCTTTGTGGAATGAAGTTTGGCAAAATGACTTCAAGATGTTCAAGCATTAAGACAAGGAGATGTTCAAGACCGTGGTTAAACTCATCTGCTGCAAATTGAAGTTACCTAAACCGAACTGCTTACAAGACATGATGTCAAAGAAGGTTTATGAAGTTTTTTTCAAGATATACGACACTGACAATTCTGACACTTCTGACAAGGGCGGTGGAACTGTTACTGGATAAAGATATTCGGTGCTGACAGTTTTGACAAAAGCGCTTTAACTGTTACATGATATAGATATTCGGCACTAACAGTTTGAGAGAATGTCACGACACTGTCTCAACAGACGTTAGACACTGTGACTGGATAAAGAATAATAGAAGATAATGTTCAACATCTTCCTATAAAGTTTTGTTGGGTTTCATAGTCCAACAACAATCTCAGAAGCAAAAACACTTATACACACTTAGAGAGAGAGATTGATGTTGAATTCTTCATTCCGTAGAAGGTGACCATTGTCTACGAGCTCAACATGTACAAGTCAATCTGTTCAAGCTGTTGTTCGAGATTGACTGATGCACAAATCAAAGTTGGACAAGTTGAAACTTGCCCTTGCTAAGTCTTCGGGAGAGGATTGCAATCTTCGGCAGAAGATTTGGTGGACAAAGAGACAGATCTCAGATCTAAGGGGACTTAGATCGCAAGTCACTGGAGTTTTAGAGAGTCGGTTGTTTGAGAGGGAGTCTGCAAACATAAGTCCTTGTACCCTAAACTCATTTATAATGAATTGCTTTCCACCAAGCTTAGGATAAGCCCCCAGACGTAGGCTCGTTAACGCCGAACTGGGTATCATTTCCTGTGTGCTAGTTTCTGTTCTAACTGTCTTTATTAACGTGCTAACTTGTTCTGCTTAAGGAGTTCAACCAATAGTTTGAAAAACTTGATGGTTGATTGTGCTCACTCATCAAAGTAATTTCAATGTCGTCATTCGAGTCAGCTGAGGAAGAAACTCCACTCAAACCTCTACTTGAACCTCTGCAGCCACCTCCTCTCTAACACGACTTACTATCTCGGCCTCTAAGAAGTGCATTTCGGCTGGCTCACACTCACCTGGAATCTAGTGACCTCTACGTCGACAGCCATCTCGACAAACTCATCCTCAGGTTGGGTATTAGCATCAGAGTGCCTTCTCTGTACCTCGTTGATTGCCTCCTTGAGGGGCGCCTGTAAAACATGTAAATGAAACGCGTTATGTAACAATTAACTTGAAATGAAAGAAACACTTAGAAAATATACAAGTATCTCCTCGTCCCTCGGCTTTAGAAATATGTCATCAACTTTCACCGTCTTATAAAAGTCGTCGGAAAGCACTTGCCTCTTTTGTTGTTGTTCATGGGTATAACAAATAAAGGATGTGAATATATTTGGAAAATAACCACAACTTGAAATGAAAATACATTGCAGACTTACCAAATCCATCGTGTGGAACTGAGACGGTTTCGGGCCACCCACATATTTGCTTTGGCCCCTCGACTTTTTACCCTTATAATTTTGCTTGTTCGTTTTGCTCCGCTCAATATACTTTTCTCCTTCTCGAAGATCTTTGTAGCCGCATAGATGAGATCCGAGGAGGCCCACTTAGAGTCTTTTGACTTCCCCCACGCGCATAATGTGCTAAGTTTCTGAAATGATCTTTGCGCATTTCGGGCGAAGGTCCTACATGTCAAGGGTATGGACAGGGTCCCACCTGAAAATAGTCTGCAAAGTTCAACCAAGACACGTTAGTACATACAAGTTCTTAAATTGATTAATAAGATTAAACAAAAAACAAAGTTGCACCTCAAAATGCCGGAACCACCTATCTACCACCTTAGGAGGGATGATCTATATTGTAGATCGCCCGTCCTTAAAATGGGGCTGTTGGAACCCATAGGTTTTGATGATTACAAACACTTAGTTAACATTTTATCTAAGTGTGCAGAAATCCATCAGAAAGATCAAAGAAATGCTGAAGATCGAATTACCATTAAGTGGTTTAATTAACAACCTTCTACACTTCAGCATAATCAGTCTGTTAAATAAGAGAAGAAGAGACTGGAAGGATCTAGAAGACATCCAGTCCTAAAAAGCATACAAACACTGTTGGGTTTGACAAGTTCAGATGGGCCAGGGCATTGGGCCCATGACAAGACACGGACAACCCTACTTAATGTCGTAGGGTTTGACAAGTGTTGCGTGTGGATTCCTGAAGAGCAAAGCAGCCGCCTTCCAGAGAGAGAGAGAGCCACCGCACTGAAGATCTAAGCAGCTGAGTCTGCATCCACACACACGAAGGTTTGAACTAGAAAAGGTCACTTTGTCGGGTTGAGTTGAGACCATCAAATAGAGTCTAAACGAAAGACCTAGTTTGTAAGTCCTACAAGAATATCCGAATATAAAGTGATCTGTTTCTAAAATCCTTTCAGTGGATATTGGAAGGTAGTGGTTTTTACCTTATCATAGTTTTGATAAGGTTTCCACTATATATCCGTGTGTAGTATTTCAGTCATTATTTTCCTGCATTACTTACTTCCGCTGCTATTTGAATATTAGACGGAGAACTAAGTTTAAAGCTTCCGTTTGATAGTTTTGCTAACGCTAAATCGATCCAACACGTGGTATCAGAGCCGAGTGCTCTAGATTTGCTCGTTAGCATTGCAGGAACAATCATGTCATCAATCAGGGACTCCTTCTGGAAACCACCGCTCCTGAAGCCCGGACAGTTTGACTGGTGGAAAGACCAGTTCGAGGCTCACGTTTGCTCCTTAGATGGACAGCTATGGAGCATATTTGAAAACGGACCGCTCCTCATACCACTCGATACAACAGATCCCGACAAGCCAGCTGAGAAGACCAAAGACAAATATACCGATGATGACTATAAGAAACTTGAAAAGAACGCGAGAGCGAAAAAGGTCCTATACATGGCTCTTTCTCCCGGTGACCAAATCAAAGTGGCAATGCACAAAACCGCCAAGGAAATGTATGATGGTCTTGTGAGGTTATATGGAGGAAATGAAGACATCAAGAGGAATCGAATTCTGGCCGCCATAAAGGATTATGAGTCGGTCATGCAGAGGAAGGACGAATCTCTTGAAGACTTCTTTACCCGTTTTCAAGTTATCATCGGACATCTGGAATACCTAAATGAAAAGCTTCCGGAATGGAAGATCACTCATCAATTCATGCAGGCCTTAAATTCTAAATGGGATCACGTTACACTAGCTCTGCAAGCTCAAAGAGGAATTAAGGATGTCACGCTCGAAGAACTGGTTGCCAACCTACAAAGCCAAGCTGGAATCGCGGAAAGAAAAATGGCAAGGAGACAGTCCGACAAATCTCAAGCTATTGCCCTGAAGGTGGAAAAGGCGCTAGATCTTGCACATTCAGATGATTCATCGAAGGAGGATGATGAGATAGCACTATTGACAAGAGCGTTGAAATTGGCAAACTTCGGCAAAGGAAAAAGAGATTTCAGAACAGGAGGAAGTCGCGGAAACTTCTCCAAAGGCGGTACGTCAAATGGAAACGGAAGGAATCCAGGACAAAGGGAAGACCGAACCTGTTACCACTGCCAGAAGAAGGGGCATCTCTCAAAAGACTGCTACAGTAAGAAGAAAGGAGAGCCACCCGCCCAAAAAGGAGAGGCAACCGCTCCCAAGCCAGCTCATGCCATGTTTGCCGCATGGGGAGACTCAGATGAAGAAAGTGACGATGGAAGGCCCTCAAAGGAGGCATGCCTAATGGCTCACACTACAACGGATGAGGTAATAGACACTGATTCTTTTGTCGATAAAGTCTTTTCTGAATCTGATCTTGCAGAAACGATTGCTAAAGTTTTGGCCAAAAACCGAGACCTAGAGGACAGAATAGCAGAGATGCAACAAGAGCATCACGACGACATAGAAGAGAATCAGCTCTGGTCAACCAAAGCCATGCGCCTTGAGAAAGAAATGGCAGAACATGTGTGCAGATGTCGCGCATGCGAAAAACGAGAAAAACAGATTAGCAAGCTAAGTGAAGAGCTGAAACACATGACAATTGGAAACACTGAGCTAGCTGACTTCCAAGGCAGAGTTGAAGAGCTGAATGACGAGCTAAACGATCTTAGACAAAAGAATGAAGAACTCCTCCAGACAGTGGAGAATCTGAGACTAGAGGACACTACACGGAAAGAGGAATGGATTCGGGAGTTGGAAGCAAAAAGAGTAAAGGAGGAAGTTAAGGTCAACAAGAAAAAGTTCATTAGACCGGGGCTCGGCTATAAAGAAAAGGTAGAAAAGGAGAAGGCTGAAAAAGGGAAAGGGAAGATGACTGAACCAGGAGAATGCTCTCTCCTTAGAAGAAAGCCTCAGACCATCAGGCAAACGGAGAAGGAAGAAAGTCAATATGAAGGTTTCAATATCCACGATATGGACTCTGTGCCCTACAAGGCCAGAAAAGCCTATGCAATATGGCTAAAGATGAGCCAGAGCCGTAAGCCTTCAAGGCTAGATTTCCACGCCAGACAAGCGAAGACATTCACACTGCCTGGTAGAAGCAAGTATGTCGATCTGCCATGCCATAGAACATGCTGGAATTATGGACAATCCGGACATCCTAAAGCAGAATGCCCAAGACTAAGGGAGATTAACGAAAGGAATCGCAAATGGCTGGAAGCTCGAGATCGCTGCCCAGGACCACGCCATCAGAAGAAAGCTAGTCCGTATAGGAAGAAGGGCAAAATCGTCTACTCTCGCCCACACTATGATCCAGCGATCCGCGGCAGACCACGAAGCACACCCTGGCGAAAGATTGACAGAGCTGACCATGATGCTTACCATCAATTTTTTTACGATCCACTTGTTAAATCTATTCCCAAACCCAGTAAGCCCAAGCTTGTCTGGGTGCGTAAAAACCGATCCTTCTCTTGCAGGAAGGAGCGAGGTCCCGTCCCTGGTACCTGGACAGTGGCTGCTCAAGACACATGACAGGAAATCCAGTGTGGTTCGACTCGCTCCAAAAACATTCCGGAGAAAGCATAATCTTCGGAAACAAAAGCAAGGGAGCGGTAGTAGCAAAAGGAGAGGTAAGAATCTCAGATTCCATCCGAATCAGGGAGGTAAGTCTAGTTGAAGGTTTGAGATACAATCTGCTTAGCGTATCTCAGTTATGTCAATATGGAAAAAATCATGTCATATTCAACTTTAATGATTGTCTAGTAAGATGCAATGAGACAGGTAAGACAGTTCTGAGAGGAGTTCGCGTGGATGAAGTCTACATTGTTGATCCAGAATTCTCTCCTACGGAAGAACTGTGCCTTGCAAGTATTGTTGAGAATTCCATCTTATGGCACAAGAGATTCGGACACGCTAGTATGAGGCTACTGCACAAACTCCATCAAAAGGAATTGGTAGTTGGCCTACCCAAGGTAGATAACGCCTTTGATCAAGTATGCAGTGCCTGTGCCACGGGAAAGCAAGCTCGGAACTCATTCTCATCAAAGCAGGTCGTGAGCACTTCCGCACCTATGGACATGATCCACATGGATCTGTGCGGGCCTGTCAATGTCGTCAGCCGAGGTGGAAACAGGTATATTCTGGTCATAGTCGATGACTACTCCAGGTATACATGGACTATCTTTCTATCCTCTAAAACTCAAACATATTCTGAATTCGAAGCATGGCTGAAATTGATAGAAAACAAGTTAGATCGCAAACTAACCTCCATTCGTACTGACAATGGAACTGAGTTCCGGAATATGCAGTTTCTCTCATTGTGTAGGGACAAAGGAATCGATCACAACTTTTCCGCCCCACGGACACCACAACAAAACGGTGTAGTGGAACGAAAGAATAGAACCCTGGAGGATATGTCAAGAACAGTGCTCTTAGGCAGTGGGGTACCTAAGAGCCTCTGGGCAGAGGCAGTCTTTGTTGCGAGCTACATTCTCAACAGAGCATTACTTCGTTCCATGATAGGGAAAACTCCTTACGAACTGCTACGTGGACGAAAGCCTACAATCTCACATCTAAAAGTATTCGGATGTAAGTGCTTTGTTCACAACAACGGCAAGGATCATTTGGGAAAATTCGATGCGCGGAGTGACGAAGGAGTGTTCGTCGGATACTCCAGCCATAGCAAGGCCTACAAATTCTACAACCTAAGGCTAGAGCAAGTCGAAGAAAGTGTGCATGTAAAATTCGACGAAACGATGATGGCTGGTCACTTAATAAAAGATTCCTCAACTACGGCTATACTAGATGCTGGGGAGCTCCGGCTTATTGACGAGTCAGATCCAGAATGGGAACCTCCACCAGCACCTACTACTGACATACCTCATATGGATATCCATCATGAAGACGAATCACTACCAAACGACCAGGTAGAAGGGGATGAAATAGCTGACCCACCAGGTGGAAATGACACGAACGACCATACGATAGAAGCTGAAGAAGACTCGCCTACCGAGGAAGAAGAAAATGCTGATAACCATGAGGGGGAATTGAGGACAACACGCTCCGGAAGAACGGTTCAACGGCCAGCTAGACTAGACGACTATCAGTGCTACATCTCTCAGGAAAAGGCAGACTTTAATAGTCTATCCCAATTCTGCGGCTTTGCCTCCTTCGTCTCTATTACAGAACCCAAGACAGTGGTGGAAGCTCTCAAAGACCCAGATTGGGTCAACGCCATGCAAGAGGAGCTGCACCAGTTCGAGAGAAATGATGTGTGGCGCCTGGTTCCTAGACCCAAAGAAAATAACGTAATCGGAACAAAATGGGTCTTCAGAAACAAGCTGGACGATAAGGGAATCGTCGTAAGGAACAAAGCCCGTCTAGTGGTAAAAGGATACAATCAACAGGAGGGAATAGACTACGACGAAACCTTTGCCCCTGTTGCAAGACTAGAAGCAATTAGGCTACTCATAGCCTACTCAACCTATCATGGGTTTGCCTTGCAACAGATGGACGTGAAGACGACATTTCTGAATGGAGTCTTGAAGGAAGAAGTGTATGTAAGCCAGACTCCAGGATTCGAGGACAGAGATCATCCAAATCATGTGTATATCCTGGATAAGGCTTTATACGGATTGAAGCAAGCTCCCCGCGCCTGGTACGAGAGGCTGTCCCTGTTCCTTCTATCACATGGATACGTCAGAGGAGAAGTAGATAAAACGCTATTCCTCCTGAAGGAAGGAACTAGCACTCTAGTGGTTCAGGTATATGTCGATGATATTATATTCGGTTCAACTAGCCCCAACCTTGTTAAAAAATTCACAGATCTCATGTCAAGCGAATTCGAAATGAGTATGGTTGGAGAATTGAAATATTTCTTGGGACTTCAAGTAGCACAAGATGAAGATGGAACTCGGATCCATCAGCAGAAATATGTAAGAGAGATCCTGAAAAAGTTCGGGATGGAATCAGCAAAAACATGTGCTACTCCAATGTCTCCAAACGATTCCTTAGCGAAGGATGAGTCCTCCCTTCAAGTGGATCCGACCCTTTATAGGGGAATGATAGGTTCTCTACTATATTTAACTGCAAGTAGACCTGACATTCTGTTTAGTGTCTGTCTATGTGCTAGATTTCAGGCAGATCCCAGAGAGACACATGTCAAAGCCGTGAAACGGATCTTGAGGTACCTAAAGGGGACGGACGATCTATGCCTGTTCTATCCAAAGGGAGGGGACTTACATCTGATAGCCTATACAGATGCTGATTATGCTGGCTGCAAGACGGACAGAAAATCCACCTCTGGGATGGCACAATTCCTTGGGCCATGCCTAATATCATGGGGATCTAGGAAGCAGTCTTCAATTGCCTTATCAACCGCTGAAGCCGAGTATATAGCAACTGCTGCTTGCTGTGCACAACTGCTATGGATAAAACAACAGCTAAGTGATTATGGTGTCCATCTTAAATGTGTTTCTATTCTATGTGATAACACAAGTGCCATAAATATTTCTAAAAATCCAGTGCAGTTTTCACGGACTAAACACATAGAAATTAGGTATCACTTTATGCGTGACTGTGTAGAAAAGGGCACCATAGCTATGGAATACTGCAGAACTGAGGAGCAGATTGCAGACATCTTCACGAAAGCACTGCACAGAGAACCCTATGAGAAGCTAAGGCTTGAACTAGGTATGACATCCCTTACCTAGTTTGCTCTTCATGCTAGATTCTCTCAATGACTGGCTAGATTAGGTTGCTTGTTAACATACCATGATATGGGCTCGGTGTGAATGAAATTGATCATTGTGTGAAAGGTACCCATTAAGGTCATTCTGTATGCATGATAGATAAAACTACTAGCCAGCAGAATTCTGAGCATGTAACAAATTTTTTTTTCGGCCCAAAAGAGTCTTCCTCCTTGATCCCACAATATATGCCAAGGAAGCACTCTAAGACCAACCCTAGCCCTTCATGTGTGGAGAATAAATGTTTAGCCCGTCGTTTTGAAAAGTTGTCTTTCTTGGTTAATCTCCACACTGCATGAAATTATTTTGATGTGACTTGGTGATTTCTTGTGTGAATAAGTGGTGTTTTTATTGTACCCCTTGGGTAAACCTAAAGCATCACAACCCTTGTGAAAAACCATGAGACAAACCGGGGCTACTCTTGAACCAATTCAACCGGTTCAATCAGTGAATATGTGTGTACCGGATGAACTGCACTAAAGTCTGTTTGGTGTGATGAGTGGTTGCCCGCAGCAAAGTAAGTCCAGAAGAGCATTTATTGTGATTTGACTAAACTGTATAAGGGAAAGGAAAGGATGCAAGTTGGCATGTGACCCACGCCGTTTCAGAATTGACAGCCTGCAGTCCTTGGAAAGATGAAGAACTGAACAGCCTTTGCAGCTTTATCAACACGCTAACAGTCACAACGATAGAAAATTAAAGACGCCCTAACTAGACAGGTGGCAGCTTCCCACGGGATGAATTTCTCTTTTAACTGCATGAGTCGGCTCAATTACAAGGCAACTCTGGATTTGGAAGGAAATTAGGCACGCATGCCATTTTGAAATTCGAAAAATCAAATCACGCGATTCGAGGACGCCGGTTCAGTTCCTTAATTTGAAAAAGCTATTAGGGTTTCGGGAGTATAAAGGGACGGCGATTAAGCGACACTCCTCATCCCAATCCACTCTCTCCTCTCAGAAAAAGCAATCAGCAGTCGAAACCCTAGCTTTCCACTAAATCCATGGCCGCCACAAATGCAATGTCAGTCTCCGAAATGATTGCAAAACTAAAGGCCCAGGGCATCCGTGTCAACGAAGAATCGATGGAGCAATCAAAAACGCTCGAAGCATCCTCTGAGACAGTCCGCTATATGCCAGAAGGGGTGATGGACGCAGTGACGGAAGGAACCTCTCCGATCACCAAGAAGGCCAGCGCCGCTGCTGCCTCCGGCAACAAGCGTAAGAAACCTGCATCTGCACAAGTACCAACCCGGAAGAGCAGGCGCACAACAAAGGCCCAGATGTCCCCTGTTATAAAGAAGGAGAATCCTGCTCCGGAAGCAGAAGAGGAGGAGTTTCTGAAAGGCAGAGTCGTGATACCGGAGATGACCATTGATCGTGAGTTCATGGTTCAACATCAGTTAGTGGAGGTAAGCCAAATCCTTATCGCTCAGTGCTGGGATCACCTGTTTAGAGAAGAAATTCTGATGGATGAAGGAACAGTCAGGGAGTTTTATTCAAATTTCAAACTGGAGGAGATGAACGGAAAGCCTGTAGCCACTTTTGTCATTGGAGGAGTAGGGCAGGTCTTTACTTCCAGAGAACTGGCTAACTTGTTGGGTGTTCCTACTAGTGGTTATGATAAGTATGTCAAGGGGATATGGCCTGAGTCCGTGGCCAAGGGAGAAGTTATCAAGAGAGTGGGGGAGGATCCCTCGAATGTATCACATCAAGGGAGAGCTGCTAAACTGAGCCTGATAAATCGAATTCTCCACAAGCTAATTTGCACATCCATCACCCCACGTGCTCAAAAGCACGAAGTGGTCAACTACCAAGACTTCCTACTGCTGGATAAACTCCAAGGTAAGACACCCGTCAACCTTCCATTGCTGATCCTGAAACATATGGAGAGGGCAGCCACCAGCAAAACGCACGG
Organism: Rhodiola chrysanthemifolia; assembly: GCA_033675395.1. NCBI lineage: Eukaryota > Viridiplantae > Streptophyta > Magnoliopsida > Saxifragales > Crassulaceae > Rhodiola > Rhodiola chrysanthemifolia. Next base: position 16,880,370 of record CM066207.1, read on the forward strand.
ACTGCCATACCCCGGTGTAATCAAGAAGATACTCGTTGAGCTTGGGATCTACAAACCAGAGATAGAAAGTCAGTTGTCCACTGTTCTAGGGGAACAAACCATTGCTAGCTGGAGTTGGGAGTTTGTGGAGAAGACTGGATGGACGAACGATCAGTATGTTCCTGCCCCAGCCGTGGAAGAGACACCTCTTGAGGATGATCCATTGGACGTGCACAGGGCACGTCCAGCTATGGAGTCTCCGGCCGTGATAGAGGTTCTACAAGGGTTATGTGAGAAGATAGATATGTTGTCTGAGAAAGTGGCTCGACTTGAGTCCAAGGTTGAGAAGGAGTCCAAAGGGACTAAGATCGGATGGGTCGGTGAAGTGCGCTCCAAGATGGAGGCCCTTGAATCACTGCCCTCACTATTGAAGGATATTGAGGAATCAGCCAAAATAAACATGGTGCATGGAACTCAAATCAGAGAGGAGATTGGTGAGCTGAATCGTCAGCTGAGGTTCGTTGGAACTGAGCTGGTTGAACAGCTGAAGCTGCTGGTGGTGAAGGATTAGACCGGGTTTGTCTCGTGGTTGAACCCCCTTCCTTCTAAATCCCCACCTCACCATCCCCATGTTTTTTTTGTGTGTGTGTGTTTTTCCTTGTTTGCATGCTCTATCTTCTGCTCCTAGTATTTTGAATTATGCTTACTGTGTGTATCCCAATGAGATCTTCTCTCACGGTTATTAATGAATTTGCATTTGCTTCCATTTCATGGCACTTTAACTCGTACTCTTTTTAATGATGCCAAAAGGGGGAAGATAACATATGAGTGCACTACTTGAGGGGGAATCACACTGAAATTCAAATCTAATGCCTATCTAAGGGGGAACTGTAGTGAGTTCGTAGAAGTGTCTGTCTAACAGAAGATCTATCTGCTGGTCTAGTGATAAATCTACCTGATAGATTAATGATGATTTGAATTGCCAGTGATGGATTTCTGTTTTATTTGAAGAAGTGTTTGTCATCATCAAAAAGGGGGAATTTGTTGGAACCCATAGGTTTTGATGATTACAAACACTTAGTTAACATTTTATCTAAGTGTGCAGAAATCCATCAGAAAGATCAAAGAAATGCTGAAGATCGAATTACCATTAAGTGGTTTAATTAACAACCTTCTACACTTCAGCATAATCAGTCTGTTAAATAAGAGAAGAAGAGACTGGAAGGATCTAGAAGACATCCAGTCCTAAAAAGCATACAAACACTGTTGTGTTTGACAAGTTCAGATGGGCCAGGGCATTGGGCCCATGACAAGACACGGACAACCCTACTTAATGTCCTAGGGTTTGACAAGTGTTGCGTGTGGATTCCTGAAGAGCAAAGCAGCCGCCTTCCAGAGAGAGAGAGAGCCACCGCATTGAAGATCTAAGCAGCTGAGTCTGCATCCACACACACGGAGGTTTGAACTAGAAAAGGTCACTTTGTCGGGTTCAGTTGAGACCATCAAATAGAGTCTAAACGAAAGACCTAGTTTGTAAGTCCTACAAGAATATCCGAATATAAAGTGATCTGTTTCTAAAATCCTTTCAGTGGATACTGGAGGTAGTGGTTTTTACCTTATCATAGTTTTGATAAGGTTTCCACTATATATCCGTGTGTAGTATTTCAGTCATTATTTTCCTGCATTACTTACTTCCGCTGCTATCTGAATATTAGACGGAGAACTAAGTTTAAAGCTTCCGTTTGATAGTTTTGCTAACGCTAAATCGATCCAACAGGGGCTTATGCAATCCAATCCATCCAAATCCTTCGGATACATTGGGAAGAGATTTCTAACATCAAAACCATTTTTCCTTGTCTATCTAACACATATTCCTAACACATACGAATATATAACATCAAGACCAAGGGAAGAGATTAAGGCCCTGTCCAGTTGACTTTAAATTTGTATTATATAAACCATTTTAACACCACATAACATAAATTAATATAAATTAACATAAATTCAGCTAACATAACATAAATTAACATAAATTAATATAAATTAAATTAACATAATATAAATTAACATAACATAAATTACCACCATCATCATATTACCACCATCATCATCACCATCATGTCATCATCATCTTCATGCATCATCATCATGGTGATGAATAGTAATAATAATATGATGAATAGTAATATGATGATGATGATGAATAGTAATATGATGATGGTGACATGATGATGATGGTGAATAGTAATATAATGAACAATAAGATGATGATGGTGACATGATGATGATGATGATGGTGAGATGGTGACATGATGATCATGATGGTGAATAGTAATATTGTGAATAGTAAGTAATATGATGAATAGTAATATGATGATGATGGTGACATGATGATGATGATGGTGAATAGTAATATAATGAACAGTAAGATGATGATGGTGAATAGTAATATGGTGAATAGTAAGATGATGATGGTGATGATGAATAGTAATATGGTGAATAGTAATATGATGAATAGTAATATGATGATGATGATGGTGACATGATGATGATGGTGAATAGTAATATAATGAACAGTAAGATGATGATGGTGACATGATGATGATGTCATGTGATGATGGTGACATGATGATGATGATGGTGAATAGTAATATAATGAACAGTAAGATGATGATGGTGACATGATGATGAAGTCATGTGATGATGGTGACGACATGATGATGATGATGGTGAATAGTAATATAATGAACAGTAAGATGATGATGGTGACATGATGATGATGTCATGTGATGATGGTGACATGATGGTGATGATAACATGATGATGGTGACAAGATGTTGATGATGTCATGTGATGATGTTGACATGATGATGATGAATAGTAATATGATGATGATGGTGACATGATGATGAGTAATATGATGGTGAATAGCAATTTGATGATGGTGATCACATGATGATCATGATGATGGTGATGTCATGATGATGGTATGATGATGATGACACGATGACATGATGATGATGACAAGTGGACATGATAATGATGATGATGATGGTGAGATGATGATGATGCCATGATGATGATGATGACATGATGATGGTGACATGATGATGTCATGTGATGATGGTGACATGATGATGATATAATGTTAGGTTGGTATAAACTATAATAAATTAAAATAAATTAACATAACATAACATAACATAAATTAACATAAATTAAATTAAATTCAGCTAACATAACATAAATTAACATAAATTAACATAACATAACATAAATTAAATTAACATAATATAAATTTAAGCTCAACTGGACAGGCCCTAAGAGTCCCTACTTGAATTTTCCCTTGATTAAGCTTACTGTCCATAAAATAAAGAGAACTTTTTTTCTTGTCTTTCTTCTTGATGATTCATGCTCTAATAAAATTTCTTACCAAGTTATCAACTTATTTTATAATGACATGTAAAGTAAAATAGCATTAGAGCAATGTAGTGCAAGTTAGTTGCAAACTGCCTTCTTGTATTATATACTTAAGTTTCTCTCTATTCTTATCATCTTCAAAGATATGGGTAAGCTCAATCTAATTGTGCTAGCATATTTAGATTTATTAAGTTGGAAAAAGATAAGGTACAAAGTTAATTTTTTGGTAAAAATACAAATAAATCATAGCCCTTGATCTTGTGATTTGGATGGATGAGATTAAATCTTGATTTTTGGTGCATTTTCTCGGTGACGAATTATATGGAAAAGTGACGAACTTTATCGTCTTTTTCATTTTTTGGCGACGAACTATAGGTCGGTTTTGACAAACTTTGTCGTTTGTACTAAAAATCAACTTTGTACCTGATCTTAACCATTTTTAGGTTATATGGTATTGTTTACTAATCACTCATTTTATGTAATTAATCTTGATTAACAATTAAATAATATTCAGGTTCTTAAATTAACTATTCTTTTATTACAATATACTATGAAGCTATGAATAGTAATTAGTAAGGGATAACAAGATGGACTCACGTTAGCAATGAATACTGATAGGGCTGGAAAGGAGGGTGACCAGAATCAAAAGTAACCAAGCAAGGATTCATCTCACGCTTGAAAATATTAAGGCGAAGTCGGAACAAGTGGACTTCTACCAGCAGCAATTTGATAATCGGAGAAAATGTTCAAATTATTACGCGATACCTTACAATCAGTTGAGGGGCCCCGGACCAGTGACTTGACCAGAGAAGGTACATCATGAAGTACTTTGTCTCTAGTTAAGAACACATCACAAAGGTGGCGTACTCTTAACAAAAGCTGTGGCAGTCAGCAGCCACCTCAACCTCCAACCAACTTATGTGAATTTTAAGCATATTTTATTTTTTGAACTTATCTTATGTATTCCAATTTAAAAAAAAGATTGTAGTTCGTTTTAGATCTCAAGATAAAGGAGCATGGAACTGTGCAAAAGGGATAGTAGGCAGATGTTTCTAACTAAACCAATCGGAGGAGAAAAGAACACGCTACAAGTCTCTAAGAAAATTCTAATCGGAGGAGAAAAGAACATACTACAAGTCTGTAAGAAAATTCATGTTTCCTTTTGAATTTCAAGTAAAATTATTTATAAAAAACAGTTTTTTTGCGGGAAGAACCCACCTACATGAGAAGGCGTTGCCTCACAAGACTCCGCCTAACCATAAAGGTGCAACTTACCAAAGACGTGCCGCCTAGATAGACCCTGCCTATCGGTGATAAGCGTCGCATATTTTGGCCACAAGATAAAGGTTGGCGGATCCTCATTTCTTTTCACACTAAAATGTCATTCCCTCTTTACTTTTTTGCACCCAAAACCTTCGTAGAAGCCTTTTCAAAAATTTAATGTACCTATGACGTTTCTAGTATCTTTCATTGTGCACCTTCGTGTGATGCACATGTGTTAGATATATTAAAGTGATCTATTATACATAAAGTATAATTAAAGTTATTATCATGGAAATATATAATATGTGCAGATACCGGTTTGATAATTACACTTCTTTTGAGGGGAATGATTTGTAATTATCGGAAATATAGCAGTTCCGTACAACGCTATATATAGGTAGTGGTCCTCGGTCTTACGCACTGAACTTCGGTACGTTCTTTTCTCGAAATCTTACTGGTAAAGGGTTGTGCGGAAAGGCTGGAAGATCCACTTCGGTGATCAGTGAAGAATTCAGAGTCATCAACGGAGGTTTGATCTTCTTCTGTAATTTCTATGTGCTTGATTAACATGATATTGGCTATTACGATCTTCAGGTATGAAATTATTCTAACAATTGGTATCAGACGCCAAGCAATTTTTGTGTTAATTAAGCGATATTAAGACTCACGGTTGAAATTTGATTCTGGTCGATTCATATGATTTTTTTTCTCCCTGAATTTTTCTTCCGCTGCGTCGGGGAGAGATTACTGCTTCGGATCTGAATGCCAGTGATGATGCCGGAATAAGATGTCTGACTTGGTGCTGAAGCCGCGTTGAATGCGGAAATCGGCTTGATAGTTTGTGCTTGATGGGTCGAACAAATCGCGTCTATTGAGATGAAGTTGCTGATGAAGCTCAAACATCTTTGGGCTTGACGCGTGAAAGTCACGCACTGTTGATTTTGTTTTTGTTTTCAATTAATTCAGTTTTTTATGACGGCAGGAAAACTAAAGTGATGAAACCCTTGGGCTACATGAGTTTTACTTAATGGGCTATATGGGTTTTTTAATTTTGGGCTGTCAAATGAACCGGTGATGATTGCCAATTTTGTTCATTTATAAAATAAAAAAAAATCTAATATGAGTTAGTCCAATACAGGAATTTGGTTCAATGTGGTCCACTTTGGTTATTAGGTCCAATTGAATCAGGCTCGATTAAGTGAATTAGCCCAATTTGGTTCGATGATTTCAATTTAATTTAAAATTGAACCGGTTGCGGTTCAGTTCGGTTCATGTCTGGTTCCATTAGGAATTAAAGGTTTGGTCCAATAAAAAAATTTGGTTCAATATGGTCCAATTTTGTAATTTGGTCCAATTGAATCTGATTCAATTAAAGTGATTTGGACTTGTTTAGATATGCAGTTCAAATCAATTTTTGGGTTCAGTTCAGATCGAATCAATATGGTTCAGTTGGAATCTGATATGGGTTATATTCACAATAAGAATCATTTCAATGTGTTCCTGTTTGGTTATTTGGTCCAACTGAATTTGATTCAATTTAAGTGATTTGAGCAAATATGAAAATACGGCTCCATTCAATTTTGGTTTAATTCAGGATGATCCAACTAAAATCAGTTTGATTCTATTCATGTGGACTTCAATTTTTTGTTGTTGTTGAAATGAACATATTGGCCCAGATGAAGCCGTGGTTCAGTTCGAAACGAACCGGTTGCGGTTCTTTTAGATTTTAATCGGCTGAGGTTCAAAAAAAAGAAGAAAAAGAAAAAAAGGAATGAACCGATTTCGGCCCATTTAGCGGTTCGGTCTGGTTTGTTCAATAAGAACTGATTTGATTTTGATTCTTATGTGAACTAATTCAATTTGGTCCATTTTGTCGGTTACTCGGTCCAATTGAACCAAGTTCAAGTAAAGTAATTTGAGCCAGTTTGGTCCATGGTTCAATTAAAGTGAATTCGGCCAGTTTGGTTATGTGGTCTAATTCAATTTTGGTTCAGTTTTACCCTTTAATTAAATCTGATTTTATTTAATTAAAGATGGGATGTATTACTGAAAATTAAAGGTACATACATATACGACATATGATTTCATTTTTTGGGCCACACTTAGAGTGTACTAATTAAAGCATAATTGTCACAAAAGTGACCTCATATGTGTAAGTTAATACATGATGGGTGTTGGATAGGAATATGTATGTAATTTACATGGATAATTAATTGGCCCCAAGGAAAATTATTATCTACTGTAATTACATTCATATCTGTGGTAATGACATGTGATGATTGTCAGGATGAACTTGGTGTAAATAATTAGTACATCCAAAGATGGCTATTTATTTGACACCGTTCATCTTCAATGTTTGATTACTACAACAAGAGTACCACTTACAGTTAATAGTACTATCCAAAGATTTGTTGTTAATATTGTGTTGGGTATCCTGATATGTCATATTTATTTACTTAATGTGAGCATGGAAAGCTGACTTATGTCTCATTCTTTTTCAGCTTACATGTCTGCCACTTCAATTGCTGCCAACCTCAATAATATTCATGTACTAAATGGGACAAACTTTGAGGAGTGGAAAGAAAATATTAAGATTTTCTTGGGCAGCATGTATTTTGACTTAGCATTGCGAGAGTCGAAGCCGATGCATCTCGCTAATTCAAGAAGTGCATTTGATCGCAATCATTTGAGATTGTGGGAGCATTCTAATAGGCTGAGTCTGATGATTATTCATCGAGGCATTCCAGAGGTTTTCAGGGGTATAGTGCCTGATGAGATTTCCAGTGCAAAAGATTACCTTGCGGAATTTGAGAAAACGTTTTGTTGAAAATGATAAGATGAAAACAAGTGAGCTTTTAGCAAACTTGATATCAATGAAGTACTTCGGCAAGAGTAATGTAAGGGAGCATATTATGGAAATATCTCAACTTGCTTCAAAACTAAAGGCCTTAAAGCTCGAATTATCTGAGAACCTACTCGTGCATTTGGTGTTAATCTCTCTTCCTTCAGAGTACAGTAAGTTTAGGATTTCCTATAATTGTCAGAGGGCGAAGTGGACTCTCAATGAGCTCATTTCGTTTTGTGTGGAAGAAGAGGAGATGTTGAAGCATGATAAAGCTGCTAATTCTAAGGCTCCAATTTTCAATACTCATGTTACATGTCATTTCTGTGAGGTAACTGGACACGTGAAGAAGAAATGTCCCAAGTGGGCTAAGTATATCGCTTGGCGGGTTAAAGGGGGATTGTCTGAGCTGTCGATGACCTATTGACGCTGAAAGATGCATCTATTTGGGAATAGGTCATGCGGTAGAGGAGATAATGATGAATTTCAGATTATTAGCATTTGGTCATTTTGTTTGGATTTAATAGACATTCGTTTATCGTCGATCAGACGAAACTTAATTTATATTTCCATATTGAGCAAATTCGGTTATTCCTGTTCATTTGGTAATAGTAAATTTACTTCATCTATTAAACTCTATTTTTTTGGACCGATGTGCATTGTATTTAATCTGTATATGTTGGAAATTGTTCCATCATATAATAAATCCTTACATTAGACTTGAGACTTCAGTCACTGAACATGTTCAAATAATTTAAGGCTAAAGTTGAGAGACGACTCAACTAAAGAGTAAAGGGTGTTGTATCTCATTGTGGTGGTGAAATCACAAAAGATGTGACCAATCAGGTGAACACCGTTCTGTGACTATTTGCTAGAAACCTAGAAGAGTGTAACATTAAACTCTTAAGGACTTAGTAAGGGCTATAATTAGTATTCCAACTTACCAGAAGGACTCTAAGTGAAGCACTCAAGACAGCAGCTTATATCCTTAATAAGGTACCAACTAAGTTGGGCGGTCCCATTATTAAGTTATTTTTTGGACGAGAATCGTAACATTCTGAGGATATGGAGTTTGGGGCAGAATTCATGTTAGAAATATTGTTCAACCCAGACGGAGAATCAGAACACTATTTCTGAAGTACAAACTCAACAACCTCTTAAAATGTATAAATAAGGAATGTGTGTATCACAAGTTCAGTGGGAGTAAGGTTTAAGTTCTCACACCCCCGGTCATTATAGGAGATAACTCAATCTCAGTTTATGCCTTGAAAATACTCTGGAAATTCATAAATGTAGAAAAATCTCTTACGCTTCGGCTATATAGAGATTTTTATATATTAAGGTATGTACGAATTTGGTTATTGCGTACATTGTTGGTATGTCTGGAAGACATATAAGCAACCCATGGGTGGATCATTGGGTAGCAGTCAAGAAAATTATTGGGTTCTTAAAGACAACATGAGACTACATGCTCACATACAGGAAATCGGATCGGTAGGAGATCATTATGTATTCCGATTGCTATTTCAGAGGCTGCCTATTTGGTGAGAGATCCACGTCATGTTGTGAGGCATCTAATTAGGGAATATGACTACAAAATTTTGTCACAAGACTGCACTTTATAGAAGGTATTGAAAAACCATTAAGGATATTGTGACAATAAGGAGGTAGTATATTCCAATAAAGTACAGAGTGGTCATATTTCCATAGAACACTTTGAGACAAAAGTCCATGATTAGCACCCTAGGTATTTCACTAGCGTACTGCTTATATGGGTGTAATAAAATTTGAGAATATCCGGATTTAGTGGGAGTTTGTGTTACGAATATGTTTTGTTCTATGTTGTATATGGATCTTATACATTTAAGTTCTGCAGAAATAAAGTGTACATTGCACTCTGTTGTATTTTGATTTAAGGATTGATCTCCGCAAAGTAAAGGTGACCAGTTGGAAATAGACATGTGTAGATCACAGTTCATGTAATTTCTATGCTACACATGCATGATTGATCTGTGTCATTTGGTTATACTGATATACGTGACAAGTTCGGTTCCGTAATGATTAATGCTACGAATGCTGGTTTGATCCTATGTCATATAATTGACGGATGAGATTGTTTCGGGTATACTCTAAATGATAGCAAGTTTGAGCTCATAAGGTTACACATCGGTTTAAGCTTACATGTATGATCCAGTGGGAGATTGTTAGATTATTTTATATAATCTAATGTTGGGATCATAATGTAAATATTATATGATGTGTATGTTATCATTATTTATAAGTTATATATTAAAGTGATCTATTATACAAGTAACCTTAGAGTATAATTAAAGTCATGATCATGGAATGTGTAGATACCGGTTTGATAATTACACTTCTTTTGAGGGGAAGGATTTGTAATTATCGGAAATATAGCAGTTATGTACAACGCTATATATAGGTAGTGGTCCCCGGTCTTACGCACTGAACTTCAGTACGTTCTTCTCTCGAAATCTTACTGGTAAAGGGTTGTGCGGAAAGGTTGGAAGATCCACTACGGTGATCAGTGAAGAATTCAGGGTCATTAATGGAGGTTTGATCTTCTTCTGTAATTTCTATGTGCTTGATTAACATGATATTGGGTATCAGTGGCGGATCCAGGACTGGATCGATGGGGGGGCGGACTTTAAGTAAAAATAGAAAAAATTTTTGCGTTCGCATAAGACAGACCAGTCGCACATTGTATAAACCTAAAATCTCCAACAAATCAAACTACATTGACTCTTTACTACGAGATAATTGACATCTACGAGTCTCTAAACTTTGAAAACGATTCAAAATAGACTCGTTTTCAATTGTTGCAAACACACCCCTCTCGACAAATACCACCAAACTATCATTTAACCATTCATCTCCCATTTTGTTTCTCAAATCATTCTTCACATATTTCATGCCTGAGAATACCCTTTCAACAGATGCTGTAGCTACTGGTAGAAGTAAAGCCAATTCAATCAGACGGTAGATCAATAGGTTTGCGCAACCCAGGATCAGCAACAATATCAGTCTCGATAATTTCAACTTCTTCATCATTCAAATTAGCTTCTAACTCAACGTTCGTAGTCAATATATCCGCATTTGAGGTTTGAGTTTGTACAACACTACTAGAAGAATCAATAGAAACTTTTGGTCTTTTCGAAAAATATCTCTCCATTTTGATTCGAAGCAACAATCTTTACCTGTCAAATTTACGACAATAAAATCATACACTGGACAATTTTGCAGGATTTAGAGATACTGTCAATGGTTACAACTTACAATGGCAATAAAATCAACAAAAATTCGAGAGTTCAACTAACACAGACTTCACATATCCTTCACCATTTCAATTCATAAACCCACTGATCCAAATTTATAAATTAATCCAAATCAAACGGCTACCATATTTTAAGATTAGTCTAAATTAAATATCATAAATTGTTTATAGATTAGATACCTGCAGGGAGCCATGGACAATTTCAGGTTGAGCTTCCTGTCGCGGCAGGGGCGGACGCAAAGAGGGGGTATAGGGGTTCGCGGCCCCCGGTCATTTTAAATTTAGTTTAATTATATATGTATAATAATCAAATTTTACGCTTTGGCCCCCATTTATTTTATACTTTGGCCCCCAATCTTTGTCCAAAATTTAAAATGGCCCCCAGTCTTTGTCCAAAATTTAAAATTAGTAATATATTTTTATTTTTATTATATACTCGGCCCCCAGTCAATATGACTTCTGGATCCGCCACTGTGTCGCGGATGTCGTGCCTGTCTTTTTTTTTGATTGCAGAGGAGATTTGTGTCTTGTGAGAGGAGATTTGTGTAGGATTTTGTATAATTAAAAAAACAAACAATAAGTAATGGGCCTGCCCAAGCCCAATAATTAAGCCATTCAAAAAAAATGACGTGGAGTCCTCAGTGCTTTCTAATCTAACTATTTTTTATTTTTTTTTGATGGGGCTTTCTAATCTAACTCTAACTACTAACAATTATATCAAAAAAAAATTTGATGTGGGGTCGGCCGCCCCACCCTTCCATCCGCCACTGTTGGGTATTACGATCTTCAGGTATGAAATTATTCTAACAGCACACACATACTACAATGCGAGTATTGCTGGCTCCTACATCACAATGCCACTTTGGAAGTACATTGAGTATCCGGTCCACTCACTATCAACGCCATGGATGGCAGAGGACACAAAGTCTCCATCATGGACATGCTTATTCTATACCCCACGTGAGACACACCGAGTTTGACGTAAGCACCTTTCTTTCAGAGAGATTGAGCAAGTGGAAGCCCATGCTGAACTGGAACTTGGAAGGCCATTGGAGGAGGGTTCTTTGACATTCTTGTAGCACTAGGCTTCATATTCGACCTATCCATCATAGAGGGCTCAGAAAAGCATATGCCTATTTTAATATCGGGCGTCTATTGCACTATAACTTCATCGAGGAGCAGGGTGGGCAGTTCACCTGCACCCACCGCGACACCGGATAGCTGGAACCCGATTCAGCTAGTAATGAGGACTATGCTGAAGACGCGAGTGTAGAGTGTTATATAGGTCATTAGTTTATTTTTGGAGTGTGATTTTTTTTTTTAATTTAATTTTTGGAGTGTGATTGATTACTCACTATTTTGGGTTGATGTGGATTTCAAATGGATTCCATTAGTTTTATTTATGGATTCCAGTTGTATGTCTTCTTTTGAAAAATTTATACAAAATAATGATAAAATGTTTCATTTATGTGTCTTCTTATGTCATTAATAAGTATTAGATTATACGTGCATTATTATATATTGTACACAATGCAACTTATTTAAATAAGAGGATATATTATTTTAGTTTTTTATGTGATAAACATAGATTATATCGCATAAAAATGACATCTTACCAGTGGCGGACTTAGGCTGTAGACTACAGCCCGGTAAGTTTTTAAAGTTGGGCTGGGAAAAAGAAAATAGCCCGGTAACAATTCAACAAAAGTTGTGTTGAATCTCCGTCGAACCGAGGAAGCTCTACACAGGCGTAATCGTTGCCTTTTTGGTCGGCGTCACACTCGCAGTCGCTCTTCTCGGCTTCTCCTCCTCTTACCCTCTTGAAGCGCCGCAACCGTCAATCGTTCACGAGAAGCTCGTCAACCGTCAATCTCAATTTCTCATCAGTTTTTAGAATAAAGGTTGGTTTTTTAATTTTATTTACAGTGTTTTTGTTACTCTGTTTCTGATTTTGTTGAGATTTCTAGGGGTGTCTTGAGCTCTTGTTTGGTCTGAATAAACATCAGTTGGAACAAGCCTGATATGTAATCTACTCAGGTAACTACTTGATGTATTTTTTTTTTGATAAACATCCATCGGATATACACTGTGAACGAAAGAAACAAAGACGACAACCGAGGTCTTAAAGCTGGGACAAGTTAACCAGCTGGGAACATAACAGACAAGAAAATAAACAAGATTAAACCAGAGCCTGATGCTCCACTTCGCCTCAAGCGTGAAACCATCGTCTCGTCATCCACAGCGGAAGAAGGCAGGACGACACTAAGGCTGATCGCCAAAGTCATAAAACATACTCAAGAAGAGGCGGATGAACCATAAAACCGACACCCATGAGCAGTTTCCTCCTCGCGGGCCAGCAGAACGGCGACCAAACAAGCCCCCACCATAAGAAGCTTGACCCTCAACAACCAAGCACGGCGACCAAGCCTTCATCAGCCACCGACTAAACCTTAATGCATCACCAATTATTCCAAACAACAAAAAAAAGAAGCATGGATAAACACCAGCTCCAACACCAAAGCCATTAATTAGGAGCTCAAGAAAAGGCGGTTGAGCCGCACACCCATCCACCTGCCAAAACCTCCCGGAACCGCCCCATCAGATCACTGACCGCCGCACACACCCTCAGCCCGTTAGAGCATCCGGCAGCCGCCTCATCGAGCACCAAAAACAAACCATAAAACTACCTCTAAAGAGATTAAAAACGACATGCATGTCGATCTCAAGGTAGATTAAGGCATGCAATGGCCGAACAACAACATAACATACGAAAAAACATAACGAAGATCTTGACAAGATTATTTATAGACATGATCTTCACACTAAAGTACTTAAAGCAAACTCAGAAAAACTAAGCTAAGTTACGAGGGGCAGAGAATGGAGGAAAACCCTCCCGTGGAGGGCCTCCATCCTCCACCCCGGACGGAAGCAAGGAAGGCGAAACCTTTGCTGATTGAAATCGAATCGGATTGATCGAGAATAATAGAATTGATAGTGTAGAGAGATGATGAGGAGGCGAATCCGAATCAAGGAGGCTGATTGTCGACGACGGTAGTGGAATTTGGGGATCTATCTGGGACTTGAAAACCCTTTGCTAGGGTTTCGAATTGGGGCTATTCCAGAGAGTCCGTGTGAGTAGTTGAAAATTATCACCTGGGCAAACTCAACTCTGCTAATTTCACTTCTTTGATATTCTCAACACCAGTACGAGGATTTGAAACGAGAGAAGAGGTCGATCTTTTTAACTACTTGATGTATTTAGTTGTTTTAATTATGTGAACAATATGTGTACCTCGTTTATTTTTTGAATGGTGCTCTTGTTTTGTGGATTATGGATACTGCCTTATTTTGGTAACATTTCTCTCATATTCATAATATTCATTTGAGTTGCGAATTACTCAGCTTCTTCATTTGAGTTGCGGATTATGGATACTGCCTCTTGTTTTGTTTATTTAGTTCATGTGTTTAAAGAAGTTACTCAGCTTCTTCACAGTATGATGACTGATAAAGAGCTCACTGGAAGTATAAGAGGTGATGCAAAAGGTTTCCTTAAGGCATTGAGGGCATTTGAATTTGTGTTTTGTTTGTTGCTCACTAACAAAATTATGGGAATTACTGATTTACTCTGTCAAGCCTTGCAAAAGCAATCACAAGATATTGTTAATGCTATGCATTTGGTTTCAAGTACAAAGGCGCACTTCTTCAAGCATTGTGGGATGATGGTTGGGATAGTTTTTACCGAAGTGTGCAGCAATTTGGTGAACATCATGGTCTTGAAATGCCTAATATGGATGCAGCTTATTCAATGGTACTGGTCGTGGTTGTCAACAGCATGATGTTGTTACAAATGAAAATTACTATCATTTTGATGTGTTTAATGTGATTATAGATGTTCAGCCGATGGAGCTACATGACAGGTTCACAGAGCAAAGTATAGAACTACTTACTTTAAGCTCTGCCTTGGATCCTAAAAATCAGTTCAAAAAGTGATATGGAGAAGATTTGCAGACTTGCAGAGAAGTTCTATCCTGAAGACTTTGATGCATCAGAGGTTAGAGCTTTAATGTTACAATTAGAGCATTATAAGCATCAAGTAGTTTTTGATAAAGATTTTCAGAAATTGTTTTCTCTTGCACAATTATGTAGACGATTAGTTGAGGCAGATTTAGAGAAGTTGTTTCCCTTGGTTGATAGATTGATTCGTTTGGTCTTGACACTTCATGTTTCCACTGCAACTACTGAACGTGCATTTTCAGCTATGAAAATTATAAAAACTAGGCTTAGAAACAAGATGGAAGACGGGTACCTTTCAGGTTGTATGCTGCTTCACATTGAAAAGGAATATGTGGATGATATTGATTCAGAGACGGTGATTGATCATTTCGAGTCTATTGGAGATCGTAGAGCGCAATTCAGATAGAGCATCATATACTTGTAATGTATGTCTTAGGTATTTTGATTTACTATTCTTATATCTCTTTTGATCAAATTCTTGATGAATACTATGTAAGAATTGTGTTTTGACTTATCAAGAATTTTACCTATTATTAATGATTTTTTTTCCGCTCACCTAGTTTTTAAACCCAAGATCCGCCACTGCATCTTACATGACTATTCTGTGTGCAATGTCGTGTATATCTTTATGCGGAGTGGATAAAGCGACATAATTTCTGCAACGTATTTGGACTTCAAGCGGGGATTTCTAAGTGGAGTCCAAGATGTAAAATTGTGTAATGACTAGAAATATTTCTAAAATAAAATTAATAAAATTATTTATTTCTCAGGAAATTTATGACAAAGTTGCATATCTCAAATTTTAGAAATCTAGGAAAATACTAAAAAAGTTGAGTTTGTTCTGATGAAAAATATACAAAGATACATCATGTGCAAAATACAAATTTTGTCAAAAGTGACCTAGAATTTGTCGCTGAGAAACCAATATTACGACATAATTCGTCTAAGTGGTCTCTAATCCGTCGCCGAGAAACCGACCATACGATGCGGGATTTAATCCCATCCGTCCGATTGACTAAATGAAGGGTGTGATTGATTTGCATTTTTCACAAAATTATGTTGTTTGCACCAGAAACCGGATCCTTTTTCCACATAGTAGTATTGAAAAGTATTAAAATCTAACAATGTAATGTAGACCTTACATTCTCCCAAATAAGAAAATGAGCATTTATTATGTTTTTAGAAAATAGACATATTAATACAATACATTGTGTTAACAAGAAAATTAAATGTATCTTTGCGTTTGTTTAGTATAGAAAATTGAAACTAAAAAATAAAATAAATAACAGTACAAAGTTTCCCTTATAATATTTTTTGGGAAATTCAGTTTCTCATTAACTTTTCTTACATTTTCGTTCCCTCAAATTTTGTACAATCTAAACCCAGAACTGTGTAAAATTTATTCAACAACTACACCAGATTATCTGGAAAGATATTCCATAACATATACATAAGGACGACATTTATTGAGCTTTTACTCTATATAAAGTCTTTGGTGCGCGCTTGTACAAAGGAGACCCTAACCACAATTCTTTTCCTCACACTTTAAATATATATTGAGAATTAGTTGAGATCTGCTTTTCAGGATGCCCATAGTCCGCAGATCAACTAGCGACGAAGAGGTATAAAACACTTGAACTGGTTACATTATTTGTTAGATAAATTTGTAAATTAATCAATTGTGTAGGGTTGCATACATGTTACCATTTAAATAAATCTAACTAATGTGATTTAGTTATGATTTGTAATGACTTATTGATATATATGTCATTGGGTTATTGAATCGACACAGAAGTGTAATTATCTTTATATGAGAGGCGGAAACATAATTTTGACAACAGTGGTCGCCGTAGCACACCACTATTAATATGAGTCATGGTCCCCAATCCAGTAAATTATAACGACGATCAATTTTCTTGCCCTCTTGGTAGAAAAGTTTAGTTGAGTCTGATGGTATGGCTGGAAGACCTAATTCGATGCACTCATGTATACATCTGTTTTCATAAGTTACACTTCAACATATTCAAATTTCTAACAGTGCCTTATCTTTATTTTTTGTTGCGCTCTATGTTATCTTTAATTTGAATTTGGTTTGATCCTAGTCTTATTACCGTTGCTTCTGAGTTTTATTTCTAACATTATTCGTTTACTCATTGTATATTTACTTCAATAATTGACAATGATGTATCGTTATTCCAATTTGTCAGGAAATAGAAATGGCGCTGAGGGAAGAGCATGCAAGGGCTCACAAGGAACTGAAACAGCAAAGAGAGAAAAATGATCAACTTTTGACTGGTATCTTACTTGAAGATCCATCCAAGTTGAATGAACTAAGTTGGAAGGAGCTCCGAGGAGTTTATAGGGCTGCAGATCGTATGAGCGAAAAAATTGATAAGGTCTTAAATGAGAAATATGGAGCACAGTCTTCCTGCACAAATAAACGACCATGAAAATGCTTCTCTTACATTATTGTCGTTTCCATGATTACTGAGAGAAAAATGAAATAAATATATTGATGATTGAAAGGCCTCTCGAGTGCTAAACTCTTAAATAAAAGTTTGCTTCTAACACTACAAATTTCGGGCGAAACGGGCGACAACAAATTACGTATAGTTATCGCATGGTTGCTGCAAGGCGATAACCTTACGATAACGAGACGTTTTATTGGAATTTTCATTGTCGTAAGGATCATGCGATAACAGAAAGTTAACCCTGTGCGAAAGGATTACGATGACATTGTGGTAACAGGTACTTCCTCATCGTAACGTTCTCGTAGCGTCATGGCGACCACTTAACGACAACTTTCACTTGTTCGTTTAATGTTAACGAAAGTTTATCGTACATTCTTGAGTGAAATCTTACAATAACATTGCGCTATAACTTTATTAATCCGTATGTTTTGATATTTTACTAATTAATTAATTACTGTAAATTACAAATTACTCGGGATTTATTTTACCACAACTAATTGAAGTAACAATTCCTGAAACATCATTTGACAGATTACAAATCCAGAGTACATCAAACTGCACTCCAAAAAGTCTACATATAACAAAAAGGGTATCAGAATTTCAAAAGATGTCCAATAACAACATTAATCAATGGACTGCATGTCTTCGTCACTACAGAACGCGGAATATGCAACGGTTCCGTGTTATGTATTACGCAACGGTTTTTTATTAGGCAACGGTTTTATAACAAACCGTTGCATAAGATATAGTTTAGGCAACGGTTGTTATAAAACCGTTGCATATAGTTTACCATTATGCAACGGTTATTAAGAACCGTTGCATAAGATATAGTTTATGCAACCGTTTTTGAAGAACCGTTGCATAATGGTAAACTATATGCAACGGTTGTTTAAGAACCGTTGCATAAACTCAAACCTAAAATTGAAAAATGCACAAGTCTTCGGTGTTCTTTCCAATCCCGCTCGAACGAATTTGTCGCCCTCCTCCGCTCGCCAGTCGAATTCTGTCCGCCTCTGCTCCTCACCCAGTCCGTGCGACCCTCCGCGCCAGTCGTCTGCATCCCGTCCGTCGCTCTCAGCCCGTTCGACCCTCCTCCGCACCCAGTCGCTCTGCTCCGCATCCAGTCCTCGTCTCACACCGCCTCCGCTCCTCGCCCATTACTAAATCGGTTAGTTCCCACTGAACCGATGCAGCTCCTGTCAATTCTGTCATTTATAGATTCAATGATGGATTGATTGGATTAGGTTATGGAACGATTGAATTTTTTTCTATTTTTCTGGACAGTAGGTATTGCACTGCGTGATACCGGTAAAAATCTCTCCGGTTTTCTGGACAGTAGGTATTGCACTGCCTTTTTGCAGGTAAAAAGCTCTCCGGTTTTCATTCTCGTGATTTTTTGTTTTATGGATTTTAGAGGCGAAAATGAGCACTAGTTGGTTTATTTGGCATCTTACCGATATTCGTTCACTACTTGTAGTACTTGTTAGCCGGTTAGCAAGAGGAAGCTTCACTTCTCCAACATTAGGAAATACAACTACCAAATCTTTTTCTTTGCCGCTTCTTCCAATTTTAAGGTATTCGATGGTTATCATTCTTACATATTTTCCTATTAACATGGAGATTAGACTTTATTTCCTTGTTTTCTAAGTTGTTTTCGTTGTTTATAGATCTAGTCTGTACGTGTTGCACACCCAGTATTTTATTTTCTTATGAAAGCTTCTATTTTAAGGTAAATTGCCCAATTAAACGAGTTTACTACTTACGTCTCCATTCATATTGGATATTTGATATTTCTTCGTTTACTAACCTTATTTATTGTCGTTTATAACTTTAGAGTGGACGCTGCATCCAACCTTTGACTATTTTGTGCGAGAGATTCTACTCTAAGGTAAAATACACTATGAAACTCATTTATAACTTTTTTAATGGTTGGAGTGTGCTTCATGGAGTGGATTTATATGGTCTATTTCTACTAATAAGTATATCAACAATAACATGATCTCTTTCTAACTATGTGTATCTGATGCTTTATGTAGTTATAATGAATCGAGACTGGGTGTCCGGTAATAGGTTAAGTGTTCAGTACGAGCAAGGGATTATGGATTTTTATGTGTTTGCATCTTCGTATGCGTCCACGAACAACATTGAACGTGTTTATTGTCCATGTATGGGTTGCTGGAATAACAAAACGGTCAAACCCAAGAAATTGCGGAAACACCTTTTCTTAAAGGGAATTGACCCACAGTACAAGTTTTGGTATATGCATGGCGAGGTTGAACCACAAAATGTTCAACCTCAGCCCGTAGAAAGTTTACCGGTGGATAATGATGATTGGGAGGATGACAATATAATTGACATGGTCAACAATGTTGCCGACGATTTTGTTGATAGACCTCAAGTTTTGGAGTCATTGAGGAATGATTCAGAATTACCATTGTACGAAGGGTGCTCCAAATACACAAGGCTATCTGCAACTTTGAAGATATTCAACTTGAAAGCAAAAAATGGATGGAGTGATGTAAGTTTCACTGAATTGTTAACTCTGGTGAAAGATATGCTTCCAGAGGATAACACCCTACCTAACCGTTGTTACGAGGCTAAAAAAGTTATGTGTCCAATGGGTATTGATTACGAGAAGATACATGCTTGTCCTAATGATTGTATATTGTATCGGAATTCCTATAAAGATATGGTTGAATGTCCGGTGTGCAAGTCTCCTCGTTATAAGTTAAACAAAGAACCCAAAAATGGTTCCAAAGGCACTCCTTCTAAAGTACTATGGTATCTTCCACCGATTCCCAGGTTTCAGAGATTGTTTGCTAGCTCGGAAGATTCTGATAATATGCGTTGGCATGCTGAGAAACGCGTTATTGATACGAAAATGCGTCATCCTGCTGATTCACTACAATGGGCAAAAGTAGATAACACATTCCCGACATTTGGAGCGGAGTGTAGAAATTTACGCCTTGGCCTTTCTACTGATGGGGTGAATCCACATGGAAACCTCAGTACTCAGCATAGTACATGGCCTGTGATATTGGTTATCTACAATCTTCCTCCCAGGTTAACCATGAAGCGTAAGTATATGATGCTTTCTCTGTTGATATCGGGTCCTCGACAGCCCGGAAATGATATTGATGTATACTTAGCTCCTTTGATAGAAGATTTGAAGCTTTTATGGAACGAAGGAGTACAGACGTTTGACGCATCAAGGCATGAATTTTAATATGCGTGCCATGCTAATGTGTACCATCAATGACTTCCCAGCTTATGGTAACTTATCAGGGTAAAGTATTAAAGGGTACAAAGCTTGTCCAATTTGCGGGGAAGAGACACATGCACGCCATCTAAAGAATTGTCGAAAAATGGTTTACATGGGACATCGACGTTTTTTATTGAGGCATCATCCTTACAGGCGGAAAAAAGCTGCATTTAATGGTGAGACCGAACATGGAATAGAACCTCGACCGGCTTCTGGAGATGAAATACTTCAAAAAATTCAGAATATTACAAATCGATTTGGGAAGCCCAATGCACGCATTGAAGGTACTCCATGGAAGAAGCGATCAATATTTTTTGATCTCCCTTATTGGCATACACTCGACGTCAGACACTGCATTGATGTGATGCATGTGGAAAAGAATATATGTGACAGTCTTATTGGTACTTTATTAAACATTCCCGGAAAAACAAAGGATGGATTGAAAGCTAGACTGGATATGTTGGATATGAACATTCGTACCAAATTAGCACCTCAAACTGAAGGAAAGCGTACATATTTGCCTCCGTCATGCACAACTCTTTCTAAGAATGAGAAAACAATTTTGTGTGGATGTCTGAAAGGAGTTAAAGTTCCATATGGGTACTCTTGGAATATTGCCAGCTTGGTTTCAATGAAGGATCTGCGGTTGAATGGATTAAAATCTCATGACTATCATGTATTGATTCAGCAGTTGTTTCCTATTGCAATTAGAGGTGTATTGTCTCCTAAAGTGAGGTCCGCTGTACAAAGACTCTGTGCCATTTTTAGCTCTTTGTCTGCCAAGGTTGTTGATTCATCAGAGCTTGATAAACTACAAGACCAGATTGTTGTTACACTATGCCAATTAGAGATGTTTTTTCCACCTAGCTTTTTTGATGTAATGGTGCATCTTACTGTTCATTTGGTGCGCGAGCTTCGCATTCTTGGACCAGTTCATATGAGATGGATGTACCCTTTTGAGAGGTACATGAAGATTCTAAAGAGCTACGTGAGAAATAGACATCGTCCCAAAGGGTGTATAGTGGAAGGATACATAACTGAAGAGGCTGTCGAGTTTTGCACTAATTTTTTGGGAAATACAGCCGCAGTTGGGATTCCCAGGCCACGTCATTTTGATCGATTTAATGGAAAGGGCATAAGTGGTCAGAAATTTTATAACCCATCATTTGATGAGTTGACGAAAGCTCATTTCTATGTATTGCAACATATGCCTGATATCACGCCTTTCATAGAGCGGCACCTAAACATATTAAGGAGTGCATTCTCAAGAAAATCCGAGCAGTGGTTGCAAAAAGAACATAGTCGGTCATTTTGTAACTGGCTGAGATGTAATGAGAATTTAAATAATCAGGCCAACTCTGAAGAAGAGTCTGATGACTTGGTAAGGTGGCTCATGCCTGGTCCTACACCAACAGTATACACGTGGAATGCTTATGACATTAACGGATTTTGTTTCCACACAAAAGTTCAAGATGACCAAACCGTTGTGCAAAATAGTGGTGTCACACTTGTTGCTGAAACCACTCTTGTTTCTAGTGTCAGAGATCAGAATCCAATATATGCTCCTATTAATTATTTTGGAGTCATCGAAGAAATATGGGAGTTGGATTACGTAAAGTTTCAAGTGCCTGTTTTTAAATGTAAATGGGTTAACAATTCGGCGGTTCGTACTGATGAATATGGAATGACGTTTGTGGATTTTCGAAGAGAAGGGTCCAAGGATGAGCCATTCATTATGGCCGAACAAGCGAGACAAGTATTTTACGTCAAGGACCCTTCTGATAACAACCATTATGTTGTCCTCCACGGAAAACAACAACTAACCAGTGATACATCTGAAGATCTAGCTGAGGATTGCATGCCCGTTTGTACGATAGTTCCCGTGGAGAACGATGATAGCGAAGCTGATAATGAAATACAACTACGAAAAGATCATGGAGAAGGAATATGGATTGATAAAGAAATTTAATTTGTGTATGTTATTTATTTATGACTTGTGTATGTTATTTATTTATGACTTGTGTATGTTATTTATTTATAACTTGTGTAGTTATTTATTTATTTATTTCTGAGAAATAAGGTTTATTGATTAATTAATCTGACATGTAATTTCATGTTTACAGGATCATGGCCATTTCACACAGCAGCAGCAGCAGCAGTGAGGATGACCTTCATGACACTTCTGGTCCGATAGTTCCAAAGAAGAGAGGCCTTGTATATATGAGCAAATTCATTAAGAGACACAAGGAGACTGGTACCAAGGCCACAGTTGAATGGAATAGAAGCGGGAATCGAATAGGGAAGGTTGCAGACAAATGGAGGAGCTACTTGGGTACATTGGTTCGATGTCGTGTTCCTATCATATACACTGATTGGAGGAAGGTCCCTAAACATTTTAAAGACATCGTGTGGAGAGAGGCAACTGTAAGAGCTTCTTTAATTCTAACATTGTATTCGTTTTAAACATGGTAACTAACTTTTGTATTAATTAGAACTTATTTTTTATTATTTCAGGCTATTTTTGATGGAGTCGAGGAGCATAAAAATCGGGAGCTTAGCGATGCGTGCAAGATGTGGAAACAATTTAAGTCACGCCTCGCACATGATTACATCTACGGTGACGGAACAGATGAAGATGCTTTGAAGATGTATCCGTATATTGACTCCAATCATTGGAAGGCTTTTAAGGAGCAGAGGCTCTCCGAAGCTGCAAAGAAATTAAGGGACACAAACAAGGATCTGGTCAAGAAGAATGTGTATAAGCACGTCTTGGGTCGAGGAGGATATAGAAAACTGGAAGAGGAAATGGCAAAAGAGAAAATAGCTGAGTTAATTTCTCAGGGGGCAATTCAAGAGGAACAAGCTTCTAATGTCTCTATAGAGAGGCATGATTTGTGGAAGAGGGGACGAATGAAAAAAAATGCTGAGTTCGTCTCTGAGGCATCTCAAGGAGTGGCTGCAAAGATTGTAAGTTCCTTATGTGTGTTTAATAGCCAAGTATTTTTACATTATACACTAACTATTGGTAATTTTCTGAAATAATAGGATGATTTAGTGGAACAAGCCGCTCGAGGAGAATTTTCTTCTCAAGGCCGACGTGACATACTGACGGAGGCTATTGGTACGGATGAGCACCCTGGACGTACCCGAGGACTTGGATCACACATTCCATGGAGGATTGGATTACCTGTCTCTACCTCCTCGAGGGCGACACCCAGTTCTAGTTCTAGGATGGTTCAGCCGTCTGATCGACAGAGTGAATACGTCTTCACCGGTGCTCCCACAGAGAAGGACCCTTGGAAGAATATACCTGAGGTACTTGGAGATTTTAAAAGTCGTTATTTTCTTACTATTTGGTTTATATTTTTCTTACAAATGTAAACCATGGATTTATTTACGTTGACAGATTGGGCTACGAAGCCTATTATATATCGAAGAGGGACCTGATAATGAGAGACGACTAGTGGCAGTCGGTCGAGTCATGAAAGGTCGTTTGCTACGTTCTATTCCACTGCCCGAAGAAATGATGAAGGTGAAGGTCGATAGTTCTCTTGGTCAGAATGTTGGACTGCCCATTCCCTTTGGAGAGACATTAAAGACAACACGAGATGCAGAGGCGAAATCAGACTTGGTTGCATGGCCGAAGCACTTGATTGAATACAACATAAGGGTAATAAAATCAAATATTTGAATCATCTTTCCATAATTTAATTTATGAGATTTTATTTGAATTATTTACTAACATTCGAAATTCAGGCATATACCATGCAACTATACTTCCACTTGCCACCGGCTTCAAATGATGCAGTAGAGAATTATTCCATCGACTGTCGATTTCTACACGACATGTACTCTAACTTGGGCAGAGACGTTGTTAGAGTACGCATCGCTGACGAAGTGTTCGGTGACGACTACACCTCCACAGTGGGCCCAGATGACGTCCGTGATATATATGCATTGGCACCGTTATCGAACTCACATTGTGATTTATACATATGGTAAATATTCTTGTCATTAGTTGTTCATCATTTGTTACTGAAGGTCTAACTTTACAAGTTTTTCATTGTGTAGTTCTTTATACAATCAAATGATTGATTCAGAGGTTCGATTCGGGTTCTTCAATCACACAGACGTGAGCCCTTCCAATAATATAAATGATAGGATGGAGGCGTTTGTATCAAGACTTCATATGCCAGACAAAGATCGCAATTATTGCTACTTTATGCCTTATATAAATGCTGCAGAGTAAGTACATAAATTACTTGTCCTATATTACCTGTTTTTTGAAATATGGGTTATATGAATTTAGTTTGTTGATGTAGGTTTCATTGGATGTTGTGCGTTATCTTCCCCAACCAAGGTGTAGTCCATTGGTTTAACTCCTCGCCATATCAGACCGTTATACACAGCGATGCGAAAGCTTTAGTGGACTCGTAAGTTTCCATCTTACTATTATTTTGTAACTTGAATTGATAGTCACTAATTACGTATTGTTATTTATTTTAGGGGGTTGCAACGATACTATCAAGGATCTAACCCGAGGATTGATCGTCGAGTCGAATGGAAGATAGTGACGGTATTCATAGATAAAGCATTCCTTTAATATATTCTTGTAATTTTCATTAATAAAGTGTTAACTGAGATTACTTATAATGCAGTGTCCGAAACAACCCGATGAAAGTAATTTATGCGGTTATTATGTTCTGAGATTTATTCGGGACATAATAGAATTTGTTCGTGCTAATAACGGTGCATATGTGGAGAACTTTGACCAAGTAAGCATACTAGTCTCGTTTTACTCTATTAGAATGGTGACAAATGTTCTAATTAGGTTTGTTCTTAAAGCATGTTCTACCTACGTTTATTCTAAATTTATATTGTTCTAGTTAGGTTTGTTCTAACTCTATTTTTTTATATATTCATGTTTATCGTATTCTTATTTGTTATAGGTTTTTCCTAATGGGACACAAGCATATGAGTTGGGGAAGGTACAAGACGTGCGAGATGAGATCGCCGCCTACTTGTACAACTACTTATTCGAACATAGTGTTTACATGTGAATATTATTTATATATGTGACGTTTGTATAAATCAATGTATATATGGATGGACTTGTATGAAT
Source organism: Rhodiola chrysanthemifolia (assembly GCA_033675395.1). NCBI lineage: Eukaryota > Viridiplantae > Streptophyta > Magnoliopsida > Saxifragales > Crassulaceae > Rhodiola > Rhodiola chrysanthemifolia. The sequence continues at coordinate 16,906,035 of CM066207.1, forward strand.
GATTGTATTTTGAGTGAAATGAAAGTGTTTCCATGTTTGGAAATGTGTAAAAGCAGGGTACTAAATTTGGTTTAGAATTTGTATTCAATTTTCAGGGGGATTTTGAGCTAAAACAGCTGAAACCTGCCAAATTTTTTCCATATTTTATGCAACGGTTCCATAAAACCGTCGCATAAGAGCAACACTTATGCAACGGTTTGAGCACAAAAACGGTTGTATAATGGTTAATATTATGCGACGGTTTTGTGTTGAAACCGTTGCATAAGGTCCATACCCTATGCAACGGTTCTAACAACCAACCGTTGCATAAGTGTTGCTCTTATGCAACGGTAGCTTATGCAACGGATGAGGAACCGTTGCATAAGATACCGTTGCATAAGGTCCCTTCTGTAGTAGATCTTCTTCCTGACGGTGGGACTGGAAACTGTTGGCCCTTAACAGAGCCTACGTCAAGTCACTTATCGTCCGCTGCTGTGTCATCTGCTGAACTACAACAACCATCTGCGGGCATGTGGAGGATGAGAGGAAATAGTGCGCCGGGAACCAAGGCTCTGGAACTTCAAACCCACAACTAAAGTGACACTCCCGATGACTTTTGGAAGCTTTGTTAGTAGAATAAGATGAATTTCTGATAATTTTATTCATATATGTAGGGTGTATATATATCAATACAAGGATCAATAATATATTACAATCAATCATATAATATATTCTTAGTATATTCTTAATTCACTACACAAATCACTAATATATTTATCATATACCATTACATAAAACCATGCCATCATGACTCACACTGACTCTCCCCCCTCAAGTTGGTGCATACATATCAATCATGCCCAACATGCTTAGTGAGTCATGAAATGTCTTCTCAGAAACTCCCTTTGTAAGTATGTCTGCGAGTTGCTCTTCAGATGGAACATAAGGGGATGTGATAATATTGGCATCTAGTTTCTTCTTTATGAAATGACAATCAACCTCCACATGTTTTGTTCGATCGTGTTGAACTGGATTTTGTGATATATCAATTGCTGCTTTGTTGTCACAGTACAACTTCATTGGACTAATGAGTTCAATACCCAAATCATGTAATAAACTCTTCAGCCATAGTAACTCGCATACTCCTTGAGCCATGCCTCTATATTCTGCCTCTGCCAAATCATGTAATAAACTCTTCAGCCATAGTAACTCGCATACTCCTTGAGCCATGCCTCTATATTCTGCCTCTGCACTAGATCTCGCCACTACTTTTTGCTTTTTACTCTTCCTGTAACTAAATTACCTCCCACAAAAGTGAAGTAATCTGATGTGGATCTTCTGTCAGTAATGTTTCCAGCCCAATCCGCATCTGTGAACCCGCAAACTTCTGTGATATTGTTGTGTTTTAAAAACAACACACCTCTTCCAGGAGCTGACTTCAAATACTTCAAAATTCTCAAAACCGCATTCACGTGAATCTCACTAGGATTATGCATGAATTGCCTCACCACGCTTACTGCATATGCAATATCAGGTCTAGTGTGGGTCAAATAAATTAATTTACCAACTAGTCTCTGATAACTGGTTCGATCAATAGGAATTTGGTCGGGAGATTCAGTTAAATAGTGATTCAGCTCAATAGGAGTGTCCACAAGTTTGCAATCCAACAACCCTGTCTCTGTCAACAAATCAAGAACGTACTTTCTTTGACACAACTAAATTCCTTTTCTCCCCCTGGCCACCTCAATTCCTAAGAAGTACTTCAGCTCACTAAGGTCCTTCATTTCGAATTCGGATGCTAGCTGCTTTTGTAATCTTTCAATCTCATCTGTGTCATCACCTGTGATCACCATATCATCTACGTAAATAATAAGACATGCTACCTTTTCATGTTGATGCTTCAGAAATAAGGTGTGATCTGAGTTGCTTTGTTTATAGTCAAGTTTTCGCATAAACTTTGAGAACTTTCCAAACCATGCACGAGGAGACTGCTTCAAACCGTATAAAGATTTGTTCAATCAACGCAAAATCACCAGGAGTGGAAGCTTTGTATCTCGGTGGAAGATTCATAGACACTTCCTCATTCAACTCTCCATGAAGAAATGCATTTTTGACATCAAACTGTCGGAGTGACCAATTTAAATTAGTGGCTAAGGAAAGAAGGACTCGAATGGTATTCATCTTTGCGACGGGTGCAAATGTCTCGTCATAGTTAACCCCATAAGTTTGAGTGAATCCCTTCGCAACAAGACGTGCTGTGTACCTATTTAACGATCCATCGACATTTTTCTTTATAGTAAACACCCAACGACAACCAACTGCCTTCTTATCTTTTGGTGGAGGAACAAGTTGCCAAGTATCATTCTTTTGCAATGCTTCCATCTATTCTTCCATGGCTTTTCTCCACTTTGGATCTTTTAAGGCATCCTGCACTTTGTTAGGCCCAGATACAATAGATATTTGATTCACAAATGATTCATATGACTTAGATAATCTTTTATTAGACATGTAGTTGGCTATGGGATATTTTGCTTTGGCAGTGAAGGTAGGTTCATACTTTTTGAACGATTGACCCCTAGTAGACCTATTTGGTAAAACATAGCACTCAACTATATGGTCATTGACATCAATGGCTTGACATACCTCAGATGATTGATCTTCTTCACCGGGAAGTGATGAGTCAGAGGTAGAAGTGTAGATTGGAGGGGAAAGTGTTTCTTCTTCATTCTCAGCGATAGGAATTGAAGATGCCAGCTGATTTTCAAAAATTACTGTTCTAGGAACTGATGATGTCCGGTGAACAACCTCAGCTGGATTTTTAAAACTGCTATCTTCACATATAACATGTTCATCTTCTCTAACCAAGCTGCTATCTTCACATACAACATGTTCATCTTCTCTCAACTCCTGCCCATCGCCATGATACAACCCTTCAAATTATGAACTCTCCCCCTTAAGGGTTGTATCTGTAGGAGAAAAAAAACTCATATCTTCAAAGAAAGTGACATTCATCATGACATAATATTTCTTAGTAGGTGGATTATAACACTTATATCCTTTTTGATGATCTCCGTAACCGACAAACACACATTTAAGTGCCCTGACATCTAACTTTGATCTCTGATCTTTAGGGATGTGGACGAAGACAACACAACCAAAAACACGTGCCGGTAGGTTATGAAATGAAGGTAATGAAATTTTACTTGCAAGCACCTCAAATGGAATTTTTCCTTGTAGGACGCTAGATTGGAAGCCGGTTGATAAGATAAGCAGAGGCATAGGCATAGACGACACCCCCCATAGATATTTTGGCATATTTGCACTAAAAAGAATAGTGCGAGTCATATCAAGTATGTGCCGATTTTTTCTTTCCGAGACTCCATTTTGTTCAGGTGTATGTGAACATGTTGTCTGGTGAATAATTCCATTAGCTTTAAAAAACATCCTGAAAAACATGATTAACATATTGTCCTCCGTTGTCAGACCGGAGGACTTTGATGGTACCATCATATTGTGTTTGAATCATATTTCGAAAATTTGGAAAAGCTGGGAAGACCTCATCCTTGGTTTTAAGAAGTGCAACCCATGTTACTCTAGTGCAGTCATCAATGAATAACACAAAATATCTCATGCCTGATATTGTGGGAACTCTAGAAGGCCCCCAAACATCAGAGTGAATCAGCTGAAAAGGAATAGTACTCTTATTAGAAATACTGGGAGAATAGGTAGTACGATGACTCTTTGCCAACACACATGTCTCGCAGCGTAGAGTAGATTCATCCACACCAAAAAATAAACTAGGCATAGTTTTTTTCATGACACCAAAAGAAGGATGCCCTAGACGACGATGCCACAACCAAACTTCTTTCGCTTTATCAGAACTTGAAGTCAAAGCTATGCGGGATTGTGCTCCTGGTTTCTCCCCTGCGTAATTTTGGTCCAGATGAAATAACTTGCCCCTCAAATACCCCCGACCGATCACTTCCATAGTGTGAAGATCTTGAAAAATCACATACATGGGAAAAAAGGTGATGCAGCATTTGGATTTAAGATTTAACTGTGGAACAGAAATCAAATGATGAGATAAGTCAGGAACATATAAGACATTGTGAAGTTCCAAGTTAGGAGTGACACGAATTGATCCTGACCCTAACACTGGAAAAGCCTCACCGTTTGCATTGGTTACATGTGACACGGGTGGAGGGCATATATACCTTAATAAAATATGATTTATCATAAGTCACATGATCGGATGCACCTGAATCAATAATCCATGTATCCGACCCAACAAAGTTAGAAATCTTTAAAGCAATACCAATTTTACCTCTACCAACAATGGATACTGTTGGAGTAACTCCACATGAAGTATGATGGTCTTGTCCAGCAATTTCACAAAACTCTTGTTCCTGAATCATGTGAACAGCTGTCTTTCCTTTGCCACGATAGTCTTGTCTTTTTGGTCAGAGATGAGGGTTTAGTTTCCAACAAGCATCACGGGCATGTCCCGGAGCGTGACAGTAAGAGCACTGAAGACGTGAGTAGGAGTTATTAGGACCCGTTTATAAGACGCTTTGTTGTTGTGGTGAAACTAAACTCTGCTGGTGTAAAATAGGTGTTGATGATTGGTCTGAATAGTGAGACTCGACATATCAACCTGTGCAGTTTTGATACTTTCTTGTTGAGACTCATCCTTACGAATATATGTAAAAGCTGTAGTCAAACTGGGAGGATCAACCATTCTGAGAAACCTCCTAATTTGGCACTCATATGCTTCTCATCAAGCCCTCTTAAGAATACATGCAGTCTCTCTCAAATTCTTTCTCCTGTTGGTACCATACATGGTCCTCTTGATTCTTATTCTTGCATGAACGTTTCTGGTCGATCTCAGCCCACACATTCTTTAGCTTGGTAAAATACACAGCTACTGCTTGTCCATTCTGCTGAAGACTACTAGCTTTGCACATCAATTCTCATGCACCTGAATAAAATCAGATTCATTTGTATAAAGCTCACCTAATGTCTTCCATATTGCCTCAGCGGTCTCACATTCTTCAACTAATTGCAGCACATCATCATTCATGGCTTTGAATAAAATAGACATCACACATCCATCATCATCCTCCCATTTAGTATATGCAACATCATCCTCTTCGGAAGGAGCTTTCATCGTTCCATTCACATGAGCCATCTTGTGAATGCTTCGAAGGTGGGCTGACATAATCTTTTTCCATGTTCGGTAGTTGGTGCCATTGAGTTTTGTACCTCAAAAGGAACCTCCGTCAGAACTCCGAACAGAAACTTCAACCTTTTGAATTTCTTTGCTCATGGAATCTTGCTCTTCACGGTTAGTACCACCCATCGCAAGAATGCAATAACAAATCCAAAAAAATGCAGCGGATACTAAAAATTGTAAGAAAAAAAGATTAAATGGTAGTCAAAAAAGACAACCTTTCTAGAAACGAACAAGAAGACGATCACTTATCGTTCTTGTTATGTTGATCAGAAACGAAATTAATGGATCTTCCCTACTGATACCAAGTAGAATAAGATGAATTTCTGATAATTTTATTCATCTCTATAGGGAGGTATATATATCAATAATATATTATAATCACTCATATAATATATTCTTAGTATATTCTTAATTCACTACACAAATCACTAATATATTTATCATATATCATTCCATAAAACCATGTCATCATGACTCACGCTGACTTTGTTCTCTTGTTCAGACCTAGTATTTTTTATCCAACCTCAAAATCCATAGCTTGGAGTACAGGACAACCATCATAGTCCTCTCCACAAGAGCGTCGAGTGCTTCCTTCAGTTGGCGCTGACATGAAACAAATAACATCCTTCAGTACTGTTTCTCTCATTCATTCGTCGGAAAAAAAAGGACTCTGTACTTGTATAAAATAGAACATGCATAAATCTACGAATAGGGTAAAGGGAAAAAAAACAGCACACAAATTGACCAGCAGACGAAAACAATAAAACAGGGAGCATATAATTCAATGCAGAAAACAGCACACAGCGCATAACCAATTTGGCGAACAAAAAACCGACTAACCAGCAAACAAACTAATTAGTAAACAAATTAACACAGTGTACAAAAAATTGACTACCCACCTCAGGAACAAAAAAAAAAAACTAAAACAGTGTACATAAACACCAAACACCACAATCACATTATGATGAAATATTCGGTTAAATGAATCAACTAAAACGTCACAAAGATAACACTGAGAATCATCACGCATGGAAGGCACAGTATAGAATAAAGAAATCGATGACAATCATGTAAAACTATCATAAAAAGGTAGAAATATGCAGTAAAGTGACACAGTCACATAATTAATCATATTAAGACAAATAAGATCAAATTTAAACCACTTGCGTCAGTTACCGCTTTCTCTGCTCCACCCTCGCACACAGTGGCGGTTTTAGGGGGGCCTGGGGGGCCCATGACCCCTCTTGAATTTCGTAAAAAAAACTTATATATACAATTATATATTATTTTGAAAATTTTGATCAAACATTTGTCTTCGGTCATTATTTTAGTGAGCTTAACCTCTGAGTTTCATCTTGGAGTAACCATAAAAGTTATAGAACATTCATTTAGCTTTCTATTCATATAAAGAACATTTTAAACGAACACCGGATGACGCATCTATGAGCTTTCGAAGGTAGGCTCGGACCCCCTCGATTTCAGCTAATTTCAATCAATTATCCATCTTTTTGTTCGAAAAAAAAATTGCTGGATCATTAGCGGACCCTTTTTTATTTTTGCCGGATCCGAGTTAAATCCTTGTTGTTCGAAAAAAATTTTGGGACCCCCTCCGGTGAAGCTTTGGATCCGCCACTGCTCGCACACGTACATTCCATCAGGCTTCTTTTTGAGCCTGTCGTACATGTCAAGGCGGTAGACAATCCTCCCTGGAGCAGCTTCCTATTAAGATCGTTTAATAAAACTTTACAAAGTTTGTTAATTATAAAGCAACTCATACAACCAAAACCAATTACTCAGCAACACTCACCATTTCATTGTAATGAACATGTGTCGCTTTAGGACCTTCCCTAATCCCTATGAACACATCATCCATCCGTCTCTTTTGAATTTTTATGTTCGGCTCGGAAATCTTATGTATCAAATCTGAATTTGGAAAGTATCAGATTGAACATGCTTCAACTTCATGGCGCTTCAGAAATCTCAGGCCCTTCGCACTCCTCCCGTGACGTAGATTATACCAGCCATCATTTTGCTTCTTACCCCACTTCTCAAAGAAAATCCTTTAAATCTCTGGAGTGTCATTTGCGTCACACCGGGCTAATGCATGTGAAATGAACTTGTAGTCAAATGGAAGTAAAAAAAATGAAAATCATATTAAACAGTTATACGTTTGAAAGAAACCGAATGTAAACAATTTAAATAAATCAATTCAACAAGATACAAACAATTTAAAGAAGGCAATTAGACACAAGATGATTGCCCAAGTAAACACAGAGCTATTTACATTTAACGATTACGTGATACTCTTCAAACCACTGTTCATTAGCCCACTTTTCACAATAAGAAATGGTTGTTCACCCGGCAACCCAGTGCTTAGCCAAGCTATCCAACACGATATCGATCCCAAGTTTAGATGGTGAAAGCTACCAAAAGAAAAAAAACATGCTTACGCACTAACGCAGCACATTCTAAGAAGTTAAAATTGCTATTAACTCCCGAACTTACTGATTAGGAAAGCGTGGTTTGATAAAATGCGATGGTCTTCCTCCGTCACCCAACACACTTGAAGCCCTCTAATCCGTCACCCACCCACTTAACCCCTCACATGCTCGCGAGCAGAGCCTACGTATGGGGAAGGCTGAGACCTAGGTGATGGGCGGTCCACCGAAGCTCTGGAGACAGTAGACACTCTAGAGGGTTAGTGCGAAGGCAAACCATCCTCCATAGCAATGCGTTAGTCCCCATCTGGTTGGCCTACGAAACCATATGAACCATTAGTGAAAAGTGGACTCATGTTCATCATAAAAGTATCGTCATCAAGAGGGACTGCATCATGTTTGACTAGGGCCAGGGCGAGGGTCACGGGTCTGGGATTCTGTAGGCAAAACTCTATTCGAATCAGAGGGTGGAACCTCCCAAGGGACATAATCATTATGCTGTGGAAGCTGTGAGGAGAGTGTCGTGTTATGGGTGTGGTTGGTAGTGTTTCTCTAGGAGGGAGAATCTGTCGCTCGTATGTCTGCCTATGTGCATTATATGTCTGCCTATGTGCATTAGGTGGAGAAGACCAAGGAAGCTGCTGCTGATGTTGATGTGACTAAAGTTCAAGAGCTGGAGGTCCGGATTTTACTTTCGTAAATGTACCAGTAGTAGGTCTTGCATCTACTACCATCAGCCCAACATCCAACTTTTTCCACATATGATCCGGGCCGAATGTCGAGTGAACCAAGCAGGAGGGCAACTCGGGTCAGGAAAGCATCCAGAAGATACCCGGCTGAGGAGTTTGTTACGCAGGCACGTGAGTTGCACAAGGAGAAGGACACGTCAGCAGGGGCATGCGAAGGGTGTGAAGAGAAGGGTGATGCAGGTGACGTAGAATACACCAATGTAAGATGGACGTGTGGCTATTGTACAACGGCATGAGTTGTATTGCATGAGTTGTATAAAGGGCCAACAGGCGTATGGAATAAAGAGTTTTAGTTTCTGGAAATCTTCTTCTTCTCTAAACTTCATTCATTCTCACTTCTTCAATTCTGCTACGCATCATTGGTGCTTTCACTGAGAGGTTTTTTTTTCCAATCATGCCGGATACGCGTAGCATGACTGAAGCCATCGCAGCACTCACGCAGAGTGTTAACGAGCTGAGTGCGAGGACGCAGGCGGTCGAAGAAACGTCCGCGAGGCACGAGGCTAAGTTTGATCGGGTTATGGAAATGTTGGAGCACATCCACGGGAAGCCAGGCAGCGACCACCGTGCTGGGAAGCAACCGATGGAGACGAGCGATGAGCTGGCAAGTGCAGCGCTACCACCAGCGACGGCGGCACCACCACTGACAAGCTCCGCACCGCTGCTGTCTACTCCGATGTTATATGGGAACATGAGTCCGCACCCGCAGCAGTTGATGTACCATTTGCCAGAACCGGCACAGTCGGGGAAGATGCTGAGAATCGATGTGCCTGTGTTCCAAGGTGAAGCGGTGGATGGGTGGCTGTTCCAGATGGAGAGGTATTTCGAACACAACCGGGTTCCACCGGAGCAGCGGATGACCATAGCTACGTTCTTCCTGGGCGGGGAGGCGTTGAAGTGGTACCAGTGGATGTATGCGACTCACCAGATTACCGACTGGTTCCGTTTCGCTAATGATGTGAAGTTGCGGTTTGGTCCATCGGTGTATTACAGGGCGGAGGTGGCTCTGAACAGACTGGTCCAGACGACTTCGGTGGCTAAGTATATTGCAGACTTTGAGTCCTTGTCTACCAGGACGCCCAGTTTTACGCCCGATCTGTTGCTACATCGGTTTGTGGCAGGGCTCAAGGAGGATGTCCACAACGAGATGGCGCTGTTGTGTCCGACCATCCTCGCCACGGCGATGGGAATGGCGCGCTTGGCTGAGCAGAAAATCAGCATAGGGAAGTGGACTTCGAGTAGACCACCGGGAAGTCGAAGCACCTTCAGCAACGCCTACCCTGGAGCAGGTCATACGGGGGAAGCAAAATCGAGCCCTCGACCGAGTAGTTTACCCATAAAGCATTTGACTAATGCAGAGCTAGCTGAGAGGAGAAGCAAGGGGCTGTGCTTCAAATGTGATGAGAAATACACTGCAGGCCACAAGTGTAAGCCACGCTTCTTATGCATGGCAATGGAGGAAGATGAGGAGTGTAGTGGTGGCGAGGAGGAACCACCGGCAGCCGAGGAAGGGCGTGAGGAACAAGGGGCAGAGCCGACCCCAAACATATCGTTCCACGCCTTACAAGGGTGCCCGATGCCGCGGACGTTGAGGCTGGAAGGAACACTCGCTGGATGCAAGGTAATTATCCTTGTAGATGGAGGCTCCACTCATAATTTTGTTCAATCTCGTATCGCCAAACATGCAGGGTTAGTGGTGGAAGTGACTCGGCACCTTAGCGTCACAGTTGGTAATGGAGACGAGTTGCGATGCGAAGGGGTTTGTAAGGGAGTGGAACTAGTTATGGGAGGAAAACGATTTACTGTAGACTTGCATGTCTTACCTATCTATGGTGCCGATATAGTGTTGGGTGCCCAATGGTTAGCCGAGGTCGGCCCAGTGACCTTCGACTACAAGGAGCTGTGGATAAGCTTGATGCATGAGGGCGCAACTCTCACATTGCAGGGTGTAGAACCGAAAGCACAGTTCACGGCATTGACTATGGGGAAGTTGAAAAAGGCACAGAGCAAGGGCGGAGTTCTTATGATGTATCAGATGATGACCCTGCTGTCTGCCGGAGAGGAGGAAGAGCCCACGGTCAAGCTACCTGAGATACCAAATAGCTTGGAACCGCACCAACAGTGGGAACTGAAGGACTTGCTGCAACAGTTTGTCGAGATCTTTGACGCACCTAAGGGGCTACCTCCCAGTCGCAGCCATGATCACCATATACCCCTGACGCCAGGAGCAGCTCCGGTGAATGTGCGCCCATATAGGTACCCAAGGTACCAAAAGATGGAGGTGGAAAAACTAGTACAGGATATGTTGGCAGAGGGAGTGATTCGGCCAAGCAACAGCCCGTTTTCGTCTCCTGTCTTGCTGGTGCGAAAGAAGGATGGGAGTTGGAGATTTTGTATAGATTATCGTGCCCTCAACGCGATCACGGTGCGCGACCGGTTCCCCATACCAACGGTGGATGAACTCTTCGACGAATTACATGGGGCGACTTGGTTCACTAAGCTTGATTTGCGATCTGGTTACCACCAGATTTTAATGGCTTCAGACGACGTCCACAAAACTGCATTTCGGACTCATGATGGCCACTTTGAATTCCTAGTGATGCCCTTTGGCTTGACGAATGCGCCTTCCACGTTTCAAGCTGCGATGAATGATATGTTCAGGCCCTATTTGCGGAAGTATGTGTTAGTCTTCATGGATGACATCCTGGTATACAGTACAGGATGGGCTGAGCACATTCAACATCTTAAAGTGGTGTTTGAGACTCTGCAACACCATACATTCTTAGCTAAAGCAACAAAGTGTGAGATCGCTCGCCCAACAGTGCACTATTTGGGTCACATTATCACCAGGAAGGGCATGGAAGTAGATCCGGAAAAGGTGTTAGCAATCATGAGATGGGAGTTACCATGCAACCCGAAGCAACTCAGGGGGTTCTTGGGCTTGTCAGGGTACTATAGGAGATTCGTAAAGGATTATGCACGAGTGGCAGCCCCGTTAACTCGACTACTGCACAAGGATGCATTCCTGTGGGACGATGATGCTACCCAAGCCTTTGCCACCCTTAAACATATGTTGTCCGCTACGCCCACTTTGCGACTACCGGATTTCAGGCTCCGTTTGTGGTGCAGACAGATGCGTCGGGGGTAGGAATGGGGGCAGTATTATCACAAGAAGGGCAGCCAATTGCTTATCACAGTCGTCAGTTCACACCAGCCTTGCAACGGAGCTCGGCGTACAATCGAGAGTTGGCAGCTGTAGTTATGGCAGTACAGAAGTGGCGGCCGTACCTGCTGGGCAACAAGTTTATGATAGAAACAGATCACCAGCCCTTGAGGGTAATCCTCACGCAAAGCATCCACACGCCCGAACAGCAGCGCTGGGTGAGCAAGTTGATGGGATATGATTTCGAGATAACGTACAAACCTGGGCGGGAGAACCTTCCTGCGGATGCACTGTCGAGGCAGCCTGAGGCATCGTATGCTATGTTGCAAGGCACCTCAGGGCCAGTGTTTGGTCTGTTGAGGGCGTTACGAACCTTATACAGAGATGACCCAGAGGCGAGTACTCTGTATCAGGCCATTATCGAGACTCCTACTGAGCACGAACTATACCAGGTGAGGGATGGTCTGGTTCTCTACAAGGGGCGTATACGAGTACCGAACAGCTTGGCTATAAAGGACCTTATAATGTATGAGTATCATGACTCGTTGGTTGGAGGTCATGCTGGGGTAGCGCGAACCTTGGCTCGAATAGCAGCGGTCTTCCACTGGGATGGCCTGCGCAAGGATGTGGCTACATATGTTGGAAAGTGTCCGATTTGCCAACAAGTCAAGCCACTTAATGTGGCAACCCCAGGCCTCTTGCAACCTCTGTCGATTCCAGAGCAGATATGGAGCGAGGTCTCTATGGACTTCATTACTTGTTTGCCCAAGTCGAGGGGCAAGACAACGATATTTGTTGTGGTTGATCGCCTGTCTAAATATGCGCACTTCTGCGCCATTGCGAAGGGGTTTACAGCTGAGTCAGTAGCAGCAGTTTTTGTTCAGGAGATATGCCGACTACATGGCATGCCCACCAACATTGTTTCCGACCGCGATCCCGTGTTTATGAGCGTCTTTTGGAAAGAGCTTTTTCGCATGCAAGGCACTGTTTTAGCCCACAGTACAGCATAGCATCCTCAATCCGACGGCCAAACTGAAGTGGTGAACCGCTTGATCGAGGACTATCTGCGCTGCTATGTCAGTGAGAATCAGAAAGACTGGGCAGAGTTCCTACCATGGGCAGAGCTCCACTATAACACGGCAACCCATTCCGGCTTAACTGTGTCACCTTTTGAGGCCGTGTATGGTCGTCAACCACCAAGCTTGTTGGATTATGTAGCTGGAGCCTCTCCTGTGACTGCAGTGGATGATATATTGTCAGCTCGCACTACCTTGGTAAGGCATCTCAGAGATAACCTCACCAGAGCACAGCTCCGCATGACTCAAAAGGCAAACCGACATAGAACTGAAGTCGAGCACAATGTAGGGGACTGGGTATGGTTGAAGTTGCAGCCCTACAGACAGGTTACTCTCCGCTCGAACCGATCAAGCAAGTTAGCCCGACGATACTATGGTCCCTTCCAGATCTTGGCAAAAATAGGACGTGTGGCATATCGATTGGCTCTTCCCGCTGGTAGTCGCATTCACGACGTATTTCACGTCTCATTGCTAAAGACGTGCAAATCAGTCCCACCATTCCAGCAAGTGTCCTGGCCAGACGGCATGCACGGGGACCCTATGGAACTCATTCCTGAGCGCATTATCGGCCGACGGCTGCTGCAGAAAGGGGACCAGCAGGTTGCGCAAGTCCAAGTGCTTTGGAAAACTCACGGGGTCGAAGATGCCACCTGGGAGAATGAAGTTGACTTCATCAACGAACATCCTGAAGTAGGCCTCGAGGACGAGTCCGTTCTGAAGGGAGGGAGTGATGATCCGGGCCGAATGTCGAGTGAACCGAGTGAACCAAGCAGGAGGGCAACTCGGGTCAGGAAAGCATCCAGAAGATACCCGGCTGAGGAGTTTGTTACGCAGGCACGTGAGTTGCACATGGAGAAGGACACGTCAGCAGGGGCATGCGAAGGGTGTGAAGAGAAGGGTGATGCAGGTGACGTAGAATAGACCAATGTAAGATGGACGTGTGGCTATTGTACAACGGCATGAGTTGTATTGCATGAGTTGTATAAAGGGCCAACAGGCGTATGGAATAAAGAGTTTTAGTTTCTGGAAATCTTCTTCTTCTCTAAACTTCATTCATTCTCACTTCTACGCATCAACATACGTCCAAGAACCCCTTTTTGGAAGCGGGCTAAACCAGTCCACACGGGTGGTTGTTCTTCAGAAAGATGTAAAGTGTAAATCACATGTAAGGACAACATGTATTCATATATAATTCAAAATAAAGGTAATTAATATTATTCTTTGCCATTGTTAGTCAACATTTTACCTACATTTAAAATGATAATTTATGGAACTAGTATACACATAAAACTCTAACATGAGTTTCGTACTTACCAAAATGTCACAGAGACGTCTACAAATTTATTTCACCCTCGCTTCCTTGCTCTGATTTTACAAAAACACATACATGCTTAATGAAATTGGTTATTTGATGTAGAGAGAAAGAGGATTGTGTGGAAAATATTGTGATCCGATGGTTTGTTTAGACAATTTTATGGGACACTTTGCGGTGAAACTACGATAACAACGATGTTGTCATATCCATTTTATCTATCGGAAAGTTGTCGTAAACTCGTCGAACAGTGGTTATCGTAGGCTTAACATATAGTTATCGTACCGTTTCGTACCTAGCTTATCATAAGGTTCTTCAATTGTTGTCGCCCAATATGTCAGAGCAAAAGACCAGTGTATGTCAGCAATAATGGAGGAATTTATGGGTATGTAATAGTTGTGCTTGGAAGAACACGAAAACACCAATTGGAAATGTAGTAGCACAAGCTCAAAGAATGGGTAACGATATTTTATTCATAATTTTCCAATGTAAAAAGTAATCACAATTCACTATAACTTCATAAACGTTTTGAAATTAGAAACAACTACGCTCCGGTTGTGCTGGATGAAGCTTCAAAAACGTTTTCAAATATCTGAAAACAATAAGATTAGTATAACCCGTTAACACACAACAGTGATTAAATTGTATGTAAAAAGTAAACAGACCTTCAAGACGTTTCTTCCCCGTAATATTCAGATAACATTTTGAATTGTTACACCAAAGTGATACCTTCGATAAACAATATAAACATTAAAAGCATTCATGTCAGGTTTTCGTACAAATTATGTATACATATTTTTGTTATCAATTCAGTCATGCATCCTAGTTTCAGTACTAACACCGACCCGACATATATAAGTACATCATATTATTCCCGTCCTCCACTACATATTTATGAACACTTGCGTCAATGATGCTAGCTGGATCCTTGAAAAATGAGCAATCAAATATTGACGTTCAATTTGGCACATATATTGTGTACGCCTATATTTCCTTACTGGAATGTATTGTTGTTGTGTAGCGGGTGCGGATCGACAATCAAAATGATGGAACAAAAGAGAACAAACAACAACGAAACAATGGCAAACAGATTTACCCTGGTTCGGGGACTCCTTCCCCTACTCCAGCACCAAGAATGAGGATGTTTTATTAAGCTTATGAATCAAACCATGTACAGAATACAATCAGTGGACTAATCCGAATCTATTACAACCGATCGAACGATCAATTTCTACTCGATGCGAAAAGCCCCAAAAATCGATTTCTTGAAGAACCCTAATTGTGTTTTGCAGAAGAACGAGTTACGGAACCCAGGCGCGGATCTTCGGATTTATATCCGTTGGACAAAACGACGACGAAGAACGCCAGCCACAAGACCAAACGAAGTCGTTCCGAAAGACTCGCATATCCAACCAAATGAAACGCCCAGCAGAAGCTCAAACGGTGCCGTTTCATTTGGGGTTCAAACATCAGTAACCGAAATAACTGAACTTCCCTCCTTTATTCCCCTGCACTCAAACAGACCCAGAATGCCAACTATAAACACTGATTCCAACTTCCACAAGCTCAATAAAGATATAACAGCTATTCAAGATCAAAACTACAATCTCCACCTTGATCTTAGAATAGCTTTAAAGTCCTTCCTCATCTTGGCTGCCGTGCAGATTAGTTAACTCCAATTTGAAGCAAATCCAAGCAAAGCTTGAATTTCTCCCAAGTAACTGCCTTTGTTAACATATCTGCAGGATTGTTCTCAGTTGAGATCTTCTCAATGCCCACTTCCCCTGATTCCAAAATATCCCTGACAAAGTGCATCCTTATGTCGATGTGCTTAGACCTTTCATGGAAGACTTGGTGTTTAGATAGGTGAACTGCTCCTTGGTTATCACAGAATACCTTGACTCTCTTCTGTTCAAATCCCAGTTCTCCCAGTAAGCCTCTTAACCACAGTGCCTCCTTAACTGCCTCAGTAATTGCAATGTATTCGGCTTCGGTTGTGGACAAGGCCACAACTGGTTGTAGAGTTGCTTTCCAACTGACTGCAGTCCCAAACACAGTAAAGACTATACCAGATTGAGATTTCCTTGTGTCTATGCTTGCAGCATAATCTGAGTCACAATATCCCATAATCATATCTGCTTCTTTCTCAGCTCCACCTTGATCAGCTCCACCATAAGTTAGTCCAATTCCAGTACTTCCTCTTAGGTACCTTAGGATCCATTTCACAGCAGCCCAATGATCCTTACCTGGGTTTGCCATGAACCTACTAACCAAACTGACTGAGTGAGATAGGTCTGGGCTTGTACACACCATTGCATACATTAGGGACCCAACTGCACTAGAGTAAGGAACTTCCTGCATATAACTGATATCCTGTTCAGACTGAGGACTCTGGTCCTTATGAAGCCTAAAATGTTGAGCAATAGGTGTTAAAACTGACTTTGCATTTCCCATTCCAAATTTTGTAAGAACCTTTTCAATATAACCCTGTTGGTTTAAAAATAAAGTGCCCTGCTCCATGTTCCTCAATATTTGCATACCAAGAATTTTCTTTGTAGGTCCAAGATCCTTCATTTCAAAACTTGAATTGAGTTGCTCCTTCAACCTCTTGATCTGATTAAAGTTTCTGCTTGCTAACAGCATGTCATCAACATATAAGAGTAAATAAACCCTTTCATTCTGATTATCCTCTTTGCTCACATATATGCACCAGTCATAGGTTGATCTCAGATACCCTTGTTTGATCATGAATTCATCAAACCTTCTGTACCACTATCTACGAGACTGTTTCAGACCATATAAGGATTTCTTGAGCAAACAGACTTTCTCTTCTTTATTCCCAATCACAAATCCATCTGGCTGTCTCATATATATAGTCTCTTCCAATTTCCCATGAAGGAATGCAGTCTTCACATCTAACTGTTCCAGATACAGGCCATACTTTGCAACAATTGCTAAAATAACTCTGATAGATCTGTGCTTGACTACTGGACTGAATATTTCTGTAAAGTTTATACCTTTTTCTGTGTGAATCCCTTGGCCACAAGTCTGGCTTTTAGCCTTGGTTTCTCCACACCAGGTATTCCCTCCTTTCTCTTAAATATCCACTTGCTTCCAACTAGCCTCTGCCCCTTTGGTCTATCCACCAGTTCCCAAGTATTATTCTTCATTAGAGAGTCCATTTCCTCATTCATAGCATTTATCCATAAGTCTTTATCAGCAGAGTGAACAGCCTGATGATATGAAGCTGGTTCCTCATCTGAAATTTCTGCTGCAGTATTAAAGGCAAAGGCAACCATATTGTCTATTCCATATCTGACATTAGGTCTGATGGTTCTCCTTTGTCTATCCCTGGTAAGCATATAATTGCTGAGGTCTTCTTGATTACCAGCCTGTTCCTCTTCTTGTGATTCATCACTGCTATCAGAAATCCAGGCATTCTCAACTTGTTGTTGCTCAGTCATCTTTCCTTTTCCTTTACTGGACAGCTCCACCTCAATATGGGCTTCATCAGTTTCATCAGTTTTTTCTTTCAACTGATCAGAATTTTCACTCTTTTCCTTGTAAGGGAAGATGGTCGCATTGAACACTACATCCCTGGTAATAATTGATTTCTTCCCAATGTTATCTAGGCATCACAGTTTGTAGCCTTTTACTCCATCAGGATATCCAAGAAATAAACACTTTAAGGCCCTTGAATCCAACTTATCCTGTCTGATGTGAGCATAAGCTGCACATCCAAACACCTTGAGTCTGTTGTAATCTTCTGGGTGATCACTCCACATCTGCATTGGTGTTTTAAACTCTATGGCAGAGGATGGGCATCTATTGATTAAATAACACGCTGTAGTAGCAGCCTCAGCCCAAAAAACCTTAGGCAATCCAGCCTGAATAAGCATGCATCTCACCCTCTCCCAGAATTGTTCTGTTGTACCTCTCAGCAAGTCCATTTTGCTGAGGGGTACCTGCCACTGTATGATGCTTAGAAATCCCAGCTTCCTTACACACATTTATAAACTCAGTTGATAGGTACTCAAGCCCATTATCTGTTCTCATCCTCTTGATCTTTTTACCTGTCTGGTTCTCAACTAAAGCTTTCCATTCTTTAAACACAGTTAGAACATCACTTTTCAACTTTAAAATATATATCCATACCCTTCTAGTAAAATCATCAATAAAGGTCACAAAATACCTCCTACCAGCATGTGAAGGAACTCTAGAAGGACCCCAAAGGTCTGAATGTATATATTCAAGTTTATCAGTTGTTCTATGTATGCCTTTGCTAAAACTAACTTTGTTAGATTTACCAAGTATGCAGTTTTCACAAAACTTCAGTTTACCAAGAAATTCCTCACCAAGACAACCATGTTCATGCAATTTCTTAAGGCCAAGTTCACTAACAACGTCCTAACCTTAAGTGCCATAAATTCATTTTATCATGCAATTTCTCAGTAGCATTAGAGACTGACCCTGTCACAGTGTTTCCAAGCAAAACATATACACCATTTGACCTCTTACCTTTCATCACAACTAAGGATCCCATGGTTATTTTCATTATGCCCTTTTCAGCTTTAAACACATATCCAAGTTTGTCTAAAGTGCCTAAGGAGATTAAGTTCCTCTTCAAGATCAGGAACATACCTGACATCATGGAGGACTGCTTCTTGGCCATCAGCAGTCTTGAGCTTTACAGAACCAGCTCCTTGCATCCTGCATGCTTTATCATTTCCCAGCAGCACCATGCCTCCATCCAACTCCTTGAAATCTTGCATCCAAGCCTTGTTGGGAGTCATGTGATAAGAGCAGCCACTGTCAAGGATCCAGTGACTCCCATCTGCAGCATTTGTGGCTACAAGAACATCAGCACTTTCATAGCCCTCTTCTGCTTCTTCTACCACTGCTGCCTCAGCCTTATCACCTCCTTTACCACCTTCTTGTTTTTTTCTTTCAGGACAATCCCTTCTAAAATGACCCTCTTTATGACAGAAAAAACATTTCAGCTTCTTTGAGTTGGGTGACTGATGTCCACCTTGCTGAGATTTTTGCTTGAAGTTGCCTTTTGATCCCTTCTTGTTGTAGTTCTTCTTGTCAAATTTCCTTTGAACTGATAACCCCTCTGCAGCACCCTTTGAAGGACCAGCATCCATTTGTTTTGACTTAAGGGCAGTGAGAACCTCTTCAAAGGTCAAAGCTTCCCTTGCATATTTCATTGTCTCAACAAATGAACCATAAGAACTAGGTAGAGCATTTAGCAGCATGATGGCTTGATCCTTGATGGTTGCACAGTCGTTGTGTGCAAACGTCAAGAATAAATTTATAATAGTCCGCTACTCGCGACTACACTACTGGGTAGCAAGTGGTAAGTAGGGGTCGAACCCAAAGGAATTAGGGGGATGGTTGTTCTTTGAGGTGATTTGTACAGCGAGGGAGCGTGTTTTAGGTTGGTTGAGGTTTTAGAGCTAGTAACTACGTGACTTTTTGGTTGGTTTTGGTTTTTTTTGTGCGAAAAGTAAATGACAGAAAATTAAATACTGAAAATACAAAGAAGACTTACAGCGGGTGATGCGTGATTGGCAAGTCCTCCGGATGATGAGTGCAGTTGATTAAGGCAGTTATACTAAGAAAGTAAGTGCAGGTGTTGTTTGATTTCAAGGAAAACATTCAGTTTCGGGGGCTTTGTATCATAGCCTGTTTATCATTGACCTTTAGTGATCCTTCTAAGTATTCAAACGTGCATCAAGGCCATTCCAAGCACTCGATTTGCCACACTGTCTAGTCTTTTGCAAAAGTGTTCGAAAGTGTATCAAGGCCATTCCAAGCACTCGATTTGCACACACTGTCTAGACTTTTGCAAAAAAACGTAGAGCCCTTGTTCTACTTAGACTAATACCCCATTCCAAGGTATATTAGCCTGTGTGCATCCATTTGATCAGTCATTCCCGAGCAATCAAATGGTGTTTGAGAGAGGTCAAACTCCTCAGATAAGCTTTGCCATTCCAAGCATCCACTTATCCGAGTATGTTTACGAACTTCCACGGAAGAGCTTTGCCATTCCAAGCATCCACTCAACCTTGGAAGTTCTGGCCTAATATATGGCACATAGAACAAGTTTTGAATACAGAGAAAAAATACTAAAGCAAGTCTAAAACATTTTATGATACAAGTACACCCCTTCAACCGAATGAAGAGTTTAGCTACGAATATCCATAGAGGTGGATACCATAGCTAAATACTCGGGGGTTTTTGAAAGACAGTAAGTAAAGGGGAATACTCAAGAACCAACAGGAGTATTCCCAATTCCTACTTGAATACTCAAGAACCAACAGGAGTATTCTCTAAAACTGTTATAATACTCAAGAACCAACAGGAGTATTATTTCAAAACCAAACTTACAAGTTGCCAAACTTAGAGAGATAAGTGATTTGTGATTTTTTGGGATGTTGATTACAAATGAGGAGGCATGGTATTTATAGGCTAAGGGAAGCCATGAGGAGCCAACACTTGTCACATGGAGGGAGGATGAGCTTTGAGATGATGACACATGGGGGGATGAGGAGGAGCCGCCGGCGGCTTTGGGAGGGGAGAGGGAGGAGCCGCCAAGTGGAGGAAGGGGAGTGGAGGAGAGGAGTTGTGAGGGAGGAGCCGCCCATGTGAGGAGGATGCTCCTCCCCTTCTAGCCGCCCATGTGAGGAGGAGCCTCCCTTGTGAGGAGGTTTTGTGAAGTTTTCACAAAACTATCGGTCCATTCCTACCCCGGACTGACTTTGGTTGCTCTTCGGTTTGATTTGTTTTGAATGATTCCATGTCAGGATCTTTAGATTTCTTCAGTCAGCGTCTGATCGTGACCTTGGAATGACTCGTAACATCTTTTCTGCGTAAAATCCTCTCCTTAGCGTGTATTCTCTCTAAGCTTCAAAATACCCTGTAGAAATATATCGGAACTAACAAGCAAAAGTTAAATAGACAAACAGTCTAATTTAGTGGGCTTAACTGTGTTTTTGATTCGTATAATTATGGTCCATCAATCCTCATCATCCACTTTTACTTCTATATTCTCCAAATCCAGAATGATTTTTGAAAACTCATCTAGTTGTTCATCAAGGTCTTTATCTTCATTGATCTTAAACCCAAAAAGTGTACCTTTCAAGTAGATTTTGCTGGTCAGTGTCTTCGTCATGTAGAGGGATTCAAGCTTCAACCACACCTTGGCTGCAGTCTTCTCCTTGGACACCTCTCGCAGGACTTTATCACTGAGATGAAGAATAATGGTGCTATAGGCCAATTCTTGGGCCTCCTCCTTCTCGTCTTGGGTCATCGTCGCCGGGAAATCCTTCTCGCCGTCCAGGGCCTTCACGACCTTCATCTGAACCAGAATTGCCCTCATACGCTGACGCCATAAGCCGAAGTCACCATGGCCATCGAACCGGTTCAGCTCAATCTTCATTGGACCCATCACTCCGATTTCTAAAGCTCTTGATACCAATTGTTGTGTAGCGGATGTGGATCGACAATCAAAATGATGGAACAAAAGAGAACAAACAACAACGAAACAATGGCAAACAGATTTACCCAGGTTCGGGGACTCCTTCCCATACTCCAGCACCAAGAATGAGGATGTTTTATTGAGCTTATGAATCAAACCATGTACAGAATACAATCAGTGGACTAATCCGAATCTATTACAACCGATCGAACGATCAATTTCTACTCGATGCGAAAAGCCCCAAAAATCAATTTCTTGAAGAACCCTAATTGTGTTTTGCAGAAGAACGAGTTACGGAACCCAGGCGCGGATCTTCGGATTTATATCCGTTGGACAAAACGACGACGAAGAACGCCAGCCACAAGACCAAACGAAGTCGTTCCGAAAGACTCGCATATCCAACCAAATGAAACGCCCAGCAGAAGCTCAAACGGTGCCGTTTCATTTGGGGTTCAAACATCAGTAACCGAAATAACTGAACTTCCCTCCTTTATTCCCCTGCACTCAAACAGACCCAGAATGCCAACTATAAACACTGATTCCAACTTCCACAAGCTCAATAAATATATAACAGCTATTCAAGATCAAAACTACAATTGTATTACCGCTAATGTGACTTGACAATCTCCAAATCCATTGAGAGTACACTTCGTAATCAGTGCAACTACCTGTAACAGTATGTAATATAACCGTAAATAAAAGAACTATAATCATCGTAGAACTAAACATACGGTATGGAGCTTGTTGTGTTGGTATTGCTTGATTGCATCCAGTGTAATAACAGTATAAGTTGCACTGTACTCGGATGCATTTGTCCAACTTGTACTTTTAATGTGGTTTTCGTGTTCTATATGAACTCTTCAATCTCATCTTTAGTTCCTTTCTCATACGTCCCCCTGCCACACACAAATAAACTCAGACTCAAAGTAGACAACAAGGCATCACTTACAACATTACATCATCGTAACAGCGTCAACATACTTAATCCATCCTCAATACTCAGATAAAATAACTTCAACTTCATAGTCATAAACAATGCCTCACTTTAGCAATGTACAAAAAGGACTGAAATCTCACAATCAAGCAATTAACACAAACACAAATTAGAAAAATACAAACTCACTCAAAATCTAACCTTGAAAACCGATGGAGTTACAAACTGGCCTTCGCTGTGTTGGATTGGGAAGCTAGAGACACAAATATCGCTTTCAAATCTTCCAATTCCTTGCCAGTGAACGCTCTGCAACAAATTAGGCATAAAAACAGTGAGCAGGACAGCAATTAGCAAATTAGGGTATTTGATTAGCAAGAAACCGAGCAACCTCGTAGCAACGGTGAAGCGTGGATCTGAAGCAGGCGATTGAGAGTTACCCATCGACCGATCGGATTGCGCTGATAAGATATTTTCTACGTCAAACGACGCTCGTATGCGTGAAGATTAGAGCATATACACCCGATCGGATTCTGATCTTGATCTTGGCCATTATGGAGCTTGAAAACGGAACAAAATTTGATCGATTGAGAACGTCGCACAAACCCTTACTCAGCAACGACCGTTCCGCGCGCGTAAACTGATGACCTCAACCGAATTAGAGAACGTCCGCTCAGACGTTCTCCTCAAGCACGTCCTCGCGGACGTCCTAGGTAGAGGACGTCCTCCCCAAACCGCTGCACAATTTCTTCGACGCGAATGTCCCCAATTCCTCATGCGAACGTCCTCAAATTACAACCGGTGTATATGCTCTTAGAGGAAGAGATGCTAACTCCCACAAGTCTTCATATTTGACTTTGGTAATAAATAAGGTGAGCTTGATATTTTATATAATGTGATATGGGGGAGCGTTCGGTTGAGGCAAAGTTGGTAGAGCGAGGCAAGTGAGGCACATTGTGAGCCACTCATTTTGTATATGTGGCAGGGAATAGTATCAAAATAGTGTTTTGCTTTTTGCTTTTGGTAGTGGGTTTTACTATTTGGACACGTGGCGCACCCACAAAGCACGGAGGGTTAGATGTGTGGCTCAGATCGTGCCTCACTTGCCTCATTCTAATTTGGGGTGCCTCATTTGAACGCTCCTCATGTGATATGATTTACAACTTAGTTTATTTAAATGATATAGTTTGACTTTATAGTTTCTTTCAAGTGTAGTCACATAATTTTGCCTATTGATTATTGATACTTGGTTTCACTGACACTATTATGTTTCACCGCCATTTTTAGAGGAATAGTGACAAACGTATTTTTAACTCTATATAGTTGTCAAGTTATAAGTGTTAGGGGTCAAGTTGCTGTCAAAAACAATTTATAAACCTTGGTAATCCAAGGGTCGATCCAAGGAGCAGTGTGTGCGAGTACTACCTAACAAGTGACCCTATTTATCTATTCCAAATAATAAGAAAAAATTTGATGCAAAGAAATTTCCTAAAATTAAGTGCAGAAAACAAGAAAGGTTGATTTGATCAGAGAAAGAAATCCCAGGATCAAGCTTTTCCCGTGCCGACCCACAAATCATGCAACAATATTACGCAGTTCAATCATACTATCGAGTATGAAAATAAACTGAAATAACACTAGACAATTCGTCCATCCACGAATTATTGTCTAGATTAACCTAGATCGTTGAACGTCGTCCATCCACGGATTATCAACGATTTCGATTATCAAGCCTATGGTTTTCCAGACGATAAAGTCAACTTCCCTATTGATTCATGCTATACGAGCGTAGCTACCACGACCTAATATCAATTTTATGCAATCAGGTTAATAACCTCGTACTAATCCATCTTTTGGTTATTAACCTAAATAATTTTTAACCCTTATAGTTGTGAAGTTATAAGTTTCAGGGGTCAAGTTGCAATCAAAAATAATTTATAAATCTTGGTAAGCCAAGGGTCGATCCAAGGAACAATGTGTCTGAGTACTAGCTAACAAGTGACCTATTTAGCGATTCCAAATAATAAGAGAAAATCCGGTGCAAAGAAATTTTCTAGAATTTAGTGCAGAAAATAAGAAAGGTTGATCTGATCGGAGAAAGAAATCCCAGAATCAAGCTTCACTTGTGCCAATCCACATATCATGCAACAATATGACGCAGTTCAATCATGCTATCGAGTATGGAAATAAACTGAAATAACACTAAACAGCCGCTCATCCATGGATCATTGTCTAGATTAACCTAGATAGTTGAACGTCGCCCATCCACGGATTATCAACGATTTCGATTAGTAGGCCTAGGGTTTTCCAGACGATAATGTTAACTTCACTATTGATTCATGTACTACGAGCGTAGCTACCACGACCTAATATCAATTGCATGAAATCGGGTTAATTACCTCGTACCCATCCATCTTTTGGTTATTAACCTAAATAATTTTTAACCCTTTATAGTTGTGAAATTACACTACTACAGACAAGACATTATGCATCGGTACCGTGTTCGACTCTTAGCATCGGTTTTGACATTATGCATCAGTTGAGGATTCAAACGATGCATAAGCTCGACCTTATGCATTTGTTGGCAAAACACCGATGCATAAGCTCGACCTTATGCATTGGTTCAGAAAACCCGACGCATAATGGTGAGGCTTATGCATCGGTTTTCTGTGAACCGATGCATAAAGTCGAATACATATTTACCCTAATTTCATTTTTACTTCTGCATTCTTCATCCTTTGATGCGAAATCGATTTTACTGGATATTCAAAGCTTCCCTGCGCTCCTTCCCCATCGACCTCGCTCCTCGCTTCTGACTCTTCCGTCTCGCCAGTCGTTGCTCGTCTCTCCACTCCTCGTTCGTCTCGCCTGTGGTCGCTTGTCTCGCACGTGATCGCTCATCTCTCCACTCCTCGCTCATCTCGCCAGTCCTCCTACAACAGTCAAAGGTATGTATTGATGATGTATATGACGGATTTATTAGGGTCTATAGGTTTATTCATCTGTTCTTTTGAGTATGAGTCAAATCAATTGGGGTTTATATTTCACATAACTTAAAGTACTGTCACATAATTTTGCCTATTAGTTATTAATGTTTATTTGTTTTACCGCCATCTTTGTAGGAGTACATTCGATTAAGTGCTTCTGATCAACCACTTGTTTTTTAACGTAAG
The DNA here is from genome assembly GCA_033675395.1 of Rhodiola chrysanthemifolia. NCBI lineage: Eukaryota > Viridiplantae > Streptophyta > Magnoliopsida > Saxifragales > Crassulaceae > Rhodiola > Rhodiola chrysanthemifolia. The sequence goes on from CM066207.1 coordinate 16,931,572, forward strand.
CATATTGAGGAGTCGTATTTATACTACTCGTCGAATCAATTAATCTCGTTTATTTCGACACTTTATTATGCGAACAGTTACTTGTTAGTGTTGTTTTGCATTTCAGGTGTTTCGGAAGCTCTAGGAGGAAACGCGCATAAAAGATGGCTTTTCATGCCAAAAACATCATAATGGCAGATCAGACATTTGGACGCTCGACGGAGTGCTGGGAATGGAACGCTGATCAGAAAAATACGAGCCACATGCCGTTGCGTAGCTAACTCAATTCCCTACAATTCTCTGGTTCACACTGAGAGCATCCGAGGTCAATTAGATGGTCAAATCAAGAGCCGAAGTCGGGACTCAGTGGGGACCGCGTTTCGTAGAGACATTAGCTTGACGCTAATGTCTAAAGGAAACGCGGCCGTAACGTTAAGGCGAAACGCGGTCGATACTGTCAGCACGCGTTTTGATGACGTCAGCAAGTCCGAAACTTGATAATTCAAGCCCAAAACCAGATTTGGAAACCCAGTTTATTATAAACAAGAAGCTTGGGCTAGGATTTTCAGTATCAATTATTCTACGAAGACTGAGACAGCTCTGGAGAAGACGGAAAACGCGAAGCTTTCGACGATACAGAGATTTTCTACTTCTTTTTCATCAAAACTATTTGTGTTTATTTCCATGACAATGAGTAGCTAAATTTCTCTTTCAGTTTAGGGTTTCGTACATTGTGAACACGTTTTGAGATTTCCATGACCGATTGGCGACTCAGTCGAGCGACTGGGCATCTGAAGCTCCTGGTCAGTCGACCGACTGGAGGGTCCAGTCGACCGACTGCGCAAATGAAGAATGTGAGGCTCCTGATGCCTTTCTCCAGTCGACCGACTGGTACATGGGAGCTTCCCAGTCGACCGACTGGAGGTCTTTTTGCCCATATTTTGCTCTAGTCTTCGATTTTTCCCCGAGTTTTCGTATTTTGGCTTTGACACTGAGATATCTTGTTTTGTACCTGAAACGTACGAAAAGAGATCAAATGACATCGAATTATCGCCGGAAACGAACTAAAGCTATAGTGAAAACGGGTATTAATAAGTCGAAAACTCGACTTATCAGTAGTAAGTCAAAACATTTGTAATACCGGTAAAGTGCCGGGTCGAACCAAGAGGAGCAAGCCAAGCACATGCACTATGTAAGATTGTGTTTCCGTTCGGCTATTCTAAACCAAAATGTATAAGGGAGTGTATATATCTAAATCCTATGTGGCGAGTAATTAGGGATAAAAGATAAGTAAGAGGTGTTTCGAGGGGTTACTCCCCTCCTTGGCATTTTCCCAATGATCACATACACGATATTCAAACATTTCATGGTAGTCAAATAGTATTGAACCTAGTTCACTTCAATCCCGTAGAAATGATCATATTCACTACATTCAAACTATCCCTATGGTCGTTCGATTCTTAAGTCTAGTTTTAAGATTCAACATGTTACTTAGGCATTTCATCAAACACTTAGTAGCATGGCATGTATAAAGAGCATAGTGAATATGAATTTGACACCATTCGATGGGATTAATTGATGATTCGCTTAATGACCAACTCCAATAAATCAAACATTCAATCCTAGGCAAGCGTCCATATCCTAAGGTTCACTCTCATGCTTAAGATATAGATCATTTTCTCCATCCTAGAACTATTCCCTAGCTCCCTCAAGTCATAGGTTCAAGTTTTAGTCCAAGTTGTCACTTAGGCATTTTAACAAACACCTAGAGTGCATAACATTCATAATACAAGAGAAAATGAATCAACAATCATCCATATGAACATCAATGTATATATGTGATCAAAGAGTACCAAGGAGAGTCATAAGACCCTCAAAACACAAGATCACTACTCACACCTCATGTAAGACAACATGGTGTGAGTAGGTTATGAAGCACACAACAAAGGGAATGGAAAAGTGTAAAGGAAGGAGGATGGTTAATCCTTGAACTCCCTTTTGATCTTCTCTTCTTCTCTTAGGTTGGATCTTTTGATGATTGATGACCTTGGTTGACCTCTTTTCTTGATCTTCTTCTCCCCAAAAACCTTCACACTTAGGTCAAAAAGCCCTCTTTCTATTTATAGCCTCGGGTGAAATATCAGTATTGTAGCAGTCCACCCGACCGATTGAAAATCTGGAAGAAAACCACCCGACCGGTTGGGATTGATCTTGGTGAAGGCCTTCTGAAATCTTCATCCAGCCGACCGGCTCAAATTGGACGATTGCAAGCCTTCTGAGATCTTCATCCAGCCGACCGGCTCAAATTGGACGATTGCACTCCTCTCTGCTTCTTTGTCCAACCGGTCGGTTGGCTCAGGGGAAATTCCCACCCGGTCGGGTGAGATGTAGTTCTGCCCAAATTCTGCTCCAAACCTCCGGTTTTTCCCGAGTTTTCGTATTTTGGCTTTGACACTGAGAATATATTGTTTTGTACCTGAAACGTACGAAAAGTCAAATGACATCAAAATATCGTCGGAATCGAACAAAAGCTATAGTGAAAACGGGTACTAATAAGTCGAAATCTCGACTTATCAGAAGACTATAATTTTCTGACACTTTCACCTCCAGGAGTGGTAATTGAAAGTGAGCTTCAATCTATTGATGGGGATGAAATTGAGCAAGAGAACATTGAGCCACGAGGATTCGGATTGTATGAAGACTTTGTTGAGGTTTACATGGGCGCTACAAGAGAGCAACCTCGCATACAAGAGAATGCAAGTATTGAGATGGGGTTACAGGATTGGGCACCCAAGGAAGTTATTGAGAAACTGAAAGACGGTGTATCCATCAAGCTCGAGACAAGTTTTGAAGACCCTTTCTTCATCACGCCATCTCGAGACAAATTTAGGAGCTTTGTACCTTATTTTTCAAAATTATTAGCAAGGAGCTCCTACAATCCCTCCATCTTGAAAAGAATATTACTTTCAAAGGGATTGAGTTTACACCTAAAAGTCCATTGTAGACTTGATGGACGGAAGGTCAAATGGGATTTGAAGGTGGATTGATGACTTAAGCACCGATGGCCCTGCGAGAAGTTATTTGAGCAAAGGACTTCTCACAAGCGAATCCATGGGGCGCTTTGCTAGTCTCGCCAAGACGTTAAACTAGGTCTTCGAGGGAAGTAAAACCATTTGTAAGATGCCTTATCGAACTTATTTTGCATTCACATCATCACTCGCTAGATGCTTTTGAATTAAGTGTGGAGTCCCTACTATGATTACACATATATTTGTGACATGTATTAATAATTTCTATGTAGTGGTCACATGTTTGTTTTACAGATTTGAATGTCATACATGGGAAAGGAATGAACAATCTATGTATCACGCACTATGAGCTACACTTTCAGGGAAGCCCTTTGCACTACACTTTCTATTTCTATATCTTTGTCGCTTAGGGACTAAGCTTCATCTTAAGTGTGGAGTGGGTGTGTAGTGCATTCTAGTATGAATATCCATGTGTAGGCACTTGCACGTATTATGCGCTCGCTTTGAGTACTTGAATTTCCAAGGCATTCACATAACCTCATTCCCCAACTATTTAGTTTCAATTACTTTCGAGTTTCGACTTGATTTTGAATCTAGGATCACCATGACTTTTACGATGCAAAATTCCAAGGCGTCAATGTTTTGTTATCTTATGTCTATCTAACGTTTTAGGCAACCTTTTTGCATCACTTGAACATAGAATTAGCAAGCATGAAATACTTTTCTTCTCTTCGAAAACTTAGTCATTGCTCTTACGTGATCTCTATTCTTTCATATTGTATGCACACACCATTTATATCCTTAGTACATTGCCAACTCTTAAGTATGGAGTCAATTTGGGTGAAAAATTAACCCCAACAAAAATATTGTATATGCAAGCACAAGCCAAAATAAGGCAAGCTACGAAAAAAAGAAGAGAAAAGCAAAACGTTTTTGCAAGCACAAGCCAAAATAAGGCAAGCTATCAAAAGAAAAAATTTGTGAAGCATATCGTAGGCAAAATGCCTTGAAAAAAAAGGAAAGAAAAAATGAGGCACACACTCAAGTTTGGCAATGTCCTTTCCATCATTTCTTTTAGTGTGTATGCATGTGACTTGAGTTGAGGGATGACTCTTGTACTAGTACGTGAGCATGACTTCGTTTGAAAATCCTGGGCTTATCAGTAGGGATCCGCACTATATAAAGGATCCTACGGCTGCCTACCAAGTCGCAGTTTTGAAGAGAAGTCCTTGGCATCGAGATTTTGACAGAGCTGCTACGAAGAGATTGCGTGATCGAGGCGAATCAAGGTCGGACATACTCGGCGGTATACCTCGGTGGGAGCAGGACTGCGATCTGAGCTAGAAGGGGAGAAGATTCTTCTGTGCGGCGATCAATAAGCAAGATTACGACTAAGTTGCGTCTGAAAGCATGGCGGTAAAACCACTGAGTGTGATTGGGTTAGTAATCTTGTAAGTTGTAACCGAGAGCACATTAATACAAGAAGTCATTCCGAAACCCTTCTAGGAAACTAGAAGGTAGTGGTTTTTCTAAGATACTTATTAGGTATCCGAGTTTCCACTATACATCACTGTGTCTCCTATTGTTTACTTTCTTTACTTTGAATTTCCGTTGCTTACATACCTAGCAGGTATCGTGACCCCTGCTAAGAAAAGCTAACTAACGATCCTAACATAGGCACTTTGGCAAGTCGGGTAAATGGTGTCGCATATGAATACATACTTGCCAATTTACTCTAGTCGCGTCGAGTAAATCGCATAAGACTACAAATGCAACAGTGAAGATGTCTATGTCGGGCAAATGCACATATGCACGTGACTATGCCAAACATCTGTTTGTGGTACTTTTCAGTTTGATAGATGTGACCAATTATATATATGAAAATGGGGGAGCGCTCAAATGAAAACCCTCTTTTTTCGAGAACTTGAGAGAATCCTATCTTTATCTTCCAAAATGTATCATCAAGTCATTGTGGTGGTGACACATGTCTCATGTGCATATTTAATCTTGCATTTAATGCAAAGTCAAAGTCACAAACTTTGACTTTACTTTTTGGACATGTGTCACGTACAGATTTAAAGATGCATCATGACCTAATGGTGAAATTTGAGATCTCAAGTTCTCGAATTATAAGGGATTCTCAACCGATTGCTCTCCTATCAAAATGTTTGTTTGCAGTTATTTTGTTTAAGTAGTGTGAAAAAGGATTTGACAATCTGAAATGGAAGTCACAACAGAAGAGAAAATACCATCCCTACATCATGTTTGCCGGCATCCCTCATCTCACTTCTTGTTAGACTCTCTATAATCTATGTTATTTTTTTTATATCAACACTTGTTCTCTTCTCAAATTAGCTGAAACAAAAATGTTCTTGCTCTTGTCGATGTGAACTCATCTATGCCTATATTGACTCATTATATGTTCATCACCTAGACCGTGTACCATCCAAAAGTCTATGTGAAAATTTGTCCGCATTATCTGCATCATTGCATAGCAAATTCACTCAGTCTGGCCAACTTGTCTTCTTTCACGTTTTGTGGCGTCAACTTCTTCCATAATTCCAAAATAAACTCCTACGATCATGACAAAGGAAATCTGTATACAATTTAGTTTTATTTAATTATTTATTTTGATAAAAACAGTTTTAGTTTTATTGACTTCTGGACAATATTGGTTTGGTTGTATTTTATTTTTGGTAAAAAATATGCAGCGGCAGCTTCTTGGAGTTGAAGACTCAGTGACAAAGGATTCCATTGTTTTACTTTTTAGGTGTCTGAGAATTTAAATAAATCAAGAAGACAGGAGATTTGTGGATATGCTTTGTATCATACATCTAGTGGCTTTATAAATTGAGTTTCTAAGTTCTTATATTTAATGGTTCTCTATCTCATTGAGCATCATCAAATTCCCAGTTCTAATCTTTAGTATCTATCTGTCAAATAAATGGAAAGCTTTAATGGTGCAACATTGTGCAGTGATAGACTGAAAGAGCTCAGGTCATTTGACGACACAAAATCCGGCGTGCAAGGACTTGTTCATACTGGCCTAGTAACTATTCCTAAGATATTTGTTCGGCCACCAGATGAGCTCGCAGAAGAAGCTAACTGCCAGAGGAGTAGCAGCCAGCTTCCTGTTGTAGACTTACGAGGCCTCCATGATCCTGAGGACCGGAAACTCGTGGTCGATGAAATCAGGAAGGCTTCTGAAGAATGGGGTTTTTTCCATTTGGTGAATCATGGTTGTCCTTCTTCGATTCTGAACAACATGTTGGAAGGAATACGTAAATTTCATGAACAAAACATCGATGAAAAGAAGATGTACTATTCGCGAGAGGCAACTAAAAACGTCATGTTCAATAGCAACTACGACTTGTTCTTATCACGAGCAGCGAATTGGAGAGACTCCTTATCTGTTTCTATGATCACATCGCCTCATGTTGACCCCAACGATTTACCTTTGGTCTGCAGGTAATCAGGCATATAATTTTGTAATGCTTGTTAATGTTGTTGACACCTTAGTCAAGATCAGGTGTATGCCTGATTTTTGGTGCAAACTACAAACTGACGAATTATGGTTCATTTCTTACAAACTATGTCATGGTTTTATCTAAACGAATTATACATCACTTTCGTAGGAAATGTACCATAATTTGTTAGTTTGTAGTTTGCACCTGATCTTTTTCCGCTGACACCTAAATGAATGTTGCTTGTCCATCTCCAGGGATGCAACAATGGAGTACATAAAGCACGTAATGATCCTTGTAGACACAATATTGGAGCTGTTATCTGAGGCACTTGGACTGAACCCTGGCCATCTAAAGTCTATGGAATGTGACAAGGGAACAACATTTATGGGTCACTACTATCCTGCCTGTCCTCAGCCACAATTAACTTTGGGTCTCACCAAGCACACTGATAACACCTTCATCACTATTCTTCTACAAGACAAAACCAGTGGCCTCCAGGTGCTGCATAACGATTACTGGATCGATGTTCAGCCTATTCAAGATGCTCTAACTGTCAACATAGGGGACCTTCTACAGGTCTCTGCCTCATAGCATTACCTTTTCTTTCAAAAAAAATGTAACCATAAATAAACCACAGTGGGCTCGAACACTTGACTTCATTAACATAACCTTTTTCTTCCAGCAATGTTAATTCATATTTTGTTTGTTCACTCCAGATTGTATCCAACGATAAGTTCAAAAGCAATGTGCATCGGGTGTTGGCCAACACTGTTCCGAGAGTATCTGTGGTGAGCTTTTTTGCTGGTCGAGTTGCACCACCCGCGAGGGTATATGCCCCAATCACAGAGCTGACATCAGAGGAAAATCCACCTCGGTACGGGGAAGTCCTGGTAAGTGACTATGTTTCTAAGTTCTATGTGAAAGGACTGCATGAGAAACCAAGTTTGAATGACTACAAGATACTATGACAATGTGTTGCTCTTCAAGCTCCGCCGAGGTAAGACTATGAAAATCGTTGGCTGTGTGATGTTAATAACTAACTAGGTTACGAGCATTTACATGAAGGCTCAGCTCAGTTTGTATGTTCTTCTTCATCAGTAAATAGAAGCAAATGTTTCGAATAAATATTTAGTGCTGTTAAGGCTTTGAAGTCACCAATATATTTATTTCCTTATTCTGTTATTCATCATGAAAACAACAATTATTTATCTTTTGCTTGAAGACGATGTTCCATATTTCTCAGTTAAGACTTTCTGAATTTTTGCATTCCTCCGAACAGCGGCCTGATAAACTTGTTGAAGTTCCGCCACAGTCAATTCATTCAGTTTGGATGGATCTTCGACTATGATCCCAGTCAAAAGTTCACCGTTTTTCTCTTTTTGCACTTCAATCTCCTTGCGAATCTTCGCACACTCCTCCATCAGTGCCTTCTTTATTTTCTGGTAAATTAGGAAAAAGTTACATCAACCGATGATTTAAATATACAATATGTAAACAGATAAATGTAATTAACAAGTTCAGATATTTGACCTCTCCATCGCTAGTTGATCTGCTGTCCATTGCAATCGGCCTATCCGGAAGCTGAAACAGATCTAAACTTCTCAGTGTTCAGTGTTCAGAGTGTAAGGACAATAGCCGGGTTTAGGGTCTTATTTATACAACAACTTACCAGACATTTAAATGTCTGCATTAACTAAGTTGCTGAATATCATTGCTGAAAATCTGCCATGTCTGGCCTATTGCGCTCCATTTAGTTTTCAGGAACCATAATTAAGTACATGTTATATATTCCATTTGTCACAAGTGTATTGTGCCTTTCTTTACTCTCACATTAATGATGCATTAAACCCCAAAAGAGTTTTTTTTTCACACAAAATTTGGATTGCTAATACTTCAATACTAAGAGAAGCGCTCAAATGAGAACCCATTTATCTTTTGAAAATTTAAAGAATTCAAATCTCAACTTTAAAGTACATCATCAAGTCATAGTGATGGTGACACGTGTCTCATGTGTATATTTAAAGTTGCATTTAATGTAAAATCAAAGCAACCAAATTTTTAGGAGTTTTCAACAGCACTCCACTCAATACTAATTTGTTTTGGTAATGTCAAACTTTCCCAAAATCATCTGGATAGGCTTGCATCAATTGTCTACTAAAAGTCAAAAATGTTAAAAGAACAAACAATGAGAACGGTACAAACCTATAAGAATCCATTTCCGATGTACCAGTAATAGAAAGTTCAACTGATATCTGAACATGTGTATATAGACTTCTATTCTGAGATTGTTGGATATTCATGCTTCTCGTGTTATAATTTTGAACAAGTACACAAAGGTAGTTACCATCTCTTTGCAAATGCTTATAAGACGATACACATTTTCAATTTGTAGTCAGTTTCAAGTTCTGGGAAGAAATTAAAATTTTCTTTTATACACAAAAACACTCCAATCTATAATTCATCAATTTCAAGTTTTATCGATAAATTAAAGTTTTCTTTTTTACCCAATTAACACTTCAATCTTAATATTTGTAATAATATTACTTTCAATTGTTTTTCTTGTAATTATGAGATCAAATTACATTATTTGATGGTGTTTATCATAAAATATATAACAATACACGACTTACGGTTAAGCCTGATAGTTCGGTAAGAAAAAACATCCGGCGCAAAGGATATATTTTTGGAAAAATACAAACCAATCACAACCTTTGATTAGGTCATTTGGACGGATGAGATTATATCTCGTATTAAATCCCATTTATGGTTAATTTTTCGGTGACCAATTATAAATTATTCAAGACGAACTATGTCGTACTTTTAGTTTCTCGGCGACGAATTATAACTTAGTTTTGACGAACTTCGCATTTTTACACCAAAAATATGTTTTGTACCTATCTTTTCTCTGTTTGGCAAACTAATTTTAAGGAAAAAGTAAAGTTTGGGGACCTGAACAATCACCATTTTCCAACTTGTGGACTGAACTATAAAAACTTTCAAATAACGGGCGAACTATCTAACAATTTTCCAAACAAAGAGCACCGTCTAACGCCGTTAAGGTTTTCACTAACGCCGGTGGACGGTGTTAACTCCATTAGTTAATAAATTAATATAAACATGTAAAATTTTAAAAAATGAAAACTGCCAAGCTTTTTTTAAAAAGTTGTAAAAATTAAACGAATTTATAAACATTATAAAAAATTAATTTTTAATAAAAAAGAATATAAATTTTGAAAAAAAATTACAAACTTTAGAAAAAATAAACACAAAATGAAAAAAAAATTAATTTTTTTTACAATGTTCCCCTACAAACAAGTCATGGAAATATTAATTATTGTTCTTATCTAGTTTGAACTATATAACATATATTAGGGATAAAATAATTATATTCCTTATTAAAAATTAATGTTTTCAATTTTTTTATAAATTCATTTAATTTTTTACAATTTTTTAATACATTTTTAAAAAGTTTGGCAATTTTAAATTTTTTATTAATTTTATAAAGTAACAGAGTTAACGTCGTCCAACGACGTTAGTGAAAACACTAACGGCATTAAGTGCCCCTTGTTTGAAAACTTATTCGATAGTTCGCCCCTTTTTTGAAAGTTTTTATAGTTCAGGTCCCCAAAATGTACTTTTCCCTAATTTTAATTGTAATATCCAACCAAAAAAGAATAAGTATATAAATATCATCATCATTCTGATTTTTCTTCTTGTTAGAGTCGGTGAACTACACCGATTTTGATATGACAAACATCCTGTTGATGTGTTACTTGAGCGTGCAGGTTGATGCACAGGTAATCTGGAAATAACGTTCCCGCGGTGCATAACTACAAGGAGAGAATATCGGCCTAGATATTCTGAGAGATCTTGCAGTTCCCAAAGATCTCGTAATCCAGCTGGAAAACGTGTTGGATGACGAATGAAGAGTTTACAGATCTTGCTACAAATTAGGCAACTACTTAAAAGATAAAGATTAAGATTTGGGCAATATTTGATTGAAGATCTTCGGTGTTACTCTTTAGGAAACTAAGATAATGCACGACCAACTTGAATATTATGGGATATTCTTGTTGAAGATTTGGCAAGATTATTATGGGATAATCTTGTCAAATAGGAAAGATTTTCACTTTGAAAATCTAGGGTTTCCCGGGACAATGGACGAGCTATAAGATGGATGATACGACCTCCATTAGCACTTGTTCATTCTATAGAATACTGGCGTTGAAGCTACTTATTAAGCGACAACTGCAGATTGCCGATTGAAGATTGGCGTACTGACGGCATACCTGCGAGGGAATGAACGAAACAATCTGAGCTAGACGGAAATATCGACTTTTTGTGTGGTGATCAACAGAGGTGATTACAACCAAGGTGCATCTGAGGTGGTACACCCTTGATAGTGGTTGGTTGTAATCAACTCTTTGTAACCGGTAACACGTTGAATACAAGGAGCTATTTCGAAATTCTTCTAGTTTTTCTAGAATGTATTCGTTTTTCTCTAATACTTATTTGAGTGCTGGAGTTTCCACTATAACTTGCTGTGTCATCTTAATTTTACTGGCTACATTTTCATTTACGCTGCTTTACTTTTACCTAGCAATGAACGTTACTTGCTAGGCCGCTAACTACAGTCCAACATTTGGTATTAGAGCCTGTCTCTAGATTCTTAGTTAGCTTTACAGGTAAAATGACATTCATGAATGACTCCTTCTGGAAATTGCCTGTTTTGAAAACAGGCGAGTAAGACTGGTGGGCAGAACAGTTCGAGGCACATACCTGTTCCCTGGACAAACAGCTGTGGCAAATCATCGAATAAGGGGCAGTGAAGATCCCAAACAAAACTGATGCTACTAAGGAGAAGGAAAGGAAAGATTATACTGATGCGGATTATAAGATTCTTGAAAAGAACAGTAGAGCAAAGAAGATTCTTATCAGGCCCTCAATCCTGGAAATCTGAAGAAGATGCTTCACTGTAACATGGTCAAAGACATTTGGGATGCACTAAAGAGACTCTACTCAGGGAATGATTACGTGAAGAAGAACTGTATTCTAGCTGCGATGAAAGATTATGATCATGCAGTCCAAGGTAAAGATGAATCATTTGAAGAATTTCACTCAGGTTTTCTGGGCTATGTTGGAAAGATGTAATTTCCGGTGGAGCAGGTCCCTGAATGGAAGGTTACCCACCACTTCCTTCAAGCACTCAACTCTAAATGGGATATATTGTATGTGGCTCTTCAAGCACAGAGGGACATCAAAGAAATCACCCTTGAGGAACTCGTAGCAAAACTACAAAGCAATGGGATTCAACAAAGAAAAGCCGCAAGACGTGAACCTGACCAAACCCAGACTATTGCCCTCAAGGTCGAAAAGGCCTTTGAATTAGCTCAGAAGGATGACAATGAGGAACCTGCCGATGAGATGAAAGCACTATTGACTATAGCACTTAAGATGGCAGGTGCTGCACCGAAACATTCCTTCAAGGGGATTGTATCAAACAAAGATGCATTGTGCTACCACTGTCAAAAGACAGGACACAAGACGAAGATTTGCTTTAGGAAAAAGGCGGGAGAGCCTCGAGCCCAGAAGAGTGTCAATGTAATGATGGCCACATGGGGCGAATCTGATGAAGACAGTGAAGGAGACAACCCAAGTTGAGCTGTATGCGTAATGGCTACCAATGAGGTAACTGATTCTGATCCTTTTGCATACTTAATTGATAGAACTAATGAACAGCTAATATCTCTCATTAAGAATCTTGTGAAGAAAAACATGGAACTCAGTCAGGAACTGAGAGAACAAGAGGAATCAACCACGACACTTGAGGAGAATGGCAACCTATGGGCTAATAATGCCTTGAACTTGAGGAAGAACTATCTCAGAACGGAACCAAGCTGACCAAACAGCTTCGAAGCCTCGAAAAATGGCTGAAGAGCTTAAACACACAGAACAAAGGCTTACCGACAGAGTTAGAAGATATCCGTTCCCTAGAAGGTAAGGTTACGCAACTTGAAGAAGAGAATGCAAGGCTTATGAAGGAGGTTGAGGTGACCAAAGTAAATGAAGAGGAACAAAAGAAGAAGTGGCTGAAAGAATACACATATACAAAGGCTTCTGAAATCAAGGAAGGGTTCGCCAAGCACTTCACATCTAGACCCGGTCTTGGGTACAATTCTGAAGCGCAGAACAGGGTCTCAAAGAAAGGAAAGGAGGTGGACCAAGTATTTGAAAAATGCTCCAAATGCAAATGTGGAGCAACCCAAGGAATGACAACCCTAACCGTCGTCAGAGGTACTGTTCCGTTTGATGAAAAGAAGGCCTACACTCTTTGGCTAAAGCAAGCAGCAAGTAGTAAACCTTCCCACATTGACTTTGCTGCACGAGTCGCCAACAGGTCTGTCCCACCAGGAAGAAGTAAGTATGTGGAGTTGAAACATCACAGAGTCTGCTGGCACTGTGATCAGGTAGGATATCGACAAGTAGAATGCACCCTACGAAGGGACCTAGAACAGAGGGTAAAATCTAAGTATGGGATACAGGGAAGACGAGAAAAGGTCTGCTGGACGTGTAAACAGTCTGGACACTACCAAAAGACTTGTCCCCATACAGAGAGCTGGAAGAATAAGAATCAAAAACCAAATTCTCCGCCAAGGAACGTTCTGGAGAAAGCCAAGGAGGAGGAAACTAGTGACACAAATGGATCCAAAATCACTCATGTTGCCAAGAAACCAAGTAAGCCTAAGCTTATTTGGGTTCGTAAAAACTAATGTATTTTTCTTGTATGATGGAGAGCGGAGCTGTCCCTAGTACATAGATAGTGCATGCTCAGGACATATGACCGGAAACAAAGAATGGTTCAAGTCGCTCCGACATCACTCTGGAGGATCAGTCACGTTCGGAAACAAGAGCAAAGGTGAAACTTTTAGATTGGGTAAAGTGAAACTTTCTGATCAACTTTATATGAATAATGTGAGTCTAGTCCATGGGTTAAGCTTTGACTTACTTAGTGTTTCCCAGCTATGCTAAAACGGTAAAAACAAAGTCACCTTTACTTCTGATGAATGTGTTTTTGAATGCATAAGTACAGGAAAAAGTCTCATGAAGGGAAAGTGAATGAACAGAGTATACAAAGTGGATCCTTCTTTCATACCCGAAGAGGAACTCTTTTTGACATCCCGAGCAAATGACTCTGAATTATGGCATAAACGGTTCGGACATGCAAGTCTGAGACTCTTGTCCAAGCTACGTCGTTTAGAGTTAGTGAATGGACTACCAAATGTGGAAGAATGCCAAAATAATCTATGCGATGCTTGCACCAACGGAAAACAAGTAAGATCATCCTTTAAGTCGAAGATTGAGGTAAGCACCACTCGTCCCCTTGAACTCATTCATATGGTCTATGTGGTCCTATGCGCACAAGTAGCCGGGGAGGTAACAGATACATATTTGTAATTGTTGATGATTATTTAAGATATACATGGACTATGTTTCTAAGCTCTAAAGATACGGTTTTCGCAGAATTCAAAATCAGGTTAAAGTTAGTTGAAAAACAATTGAACCTCTCCCTCGCAGGTATACATACTGATCACGGAACTGAATTTGAAAACTCACTATATCTAAATCTGTGCAGAACCAGGGGTATCAGACAAAACTTCGCTGCACCTAGGACACCTCAACAAAATGAAGTGGTGGAAAGGAAAATAGAACACTGGAAAACATGACACGGACGTTACTGATAGCTAGCGGGCTTCCTATGAGCTTTTGGGGAGAGACCCTCAATGCTGCTTGCCACATCCTCAACAGGGCATACTTGAGGCCTATCCTGAACAAGACCTCGTATGAACTAATAAGGGGAAGGAAACCAAGTGTGTCACACTTTAGAGTATTCGGTTGTAAATGTTACATCCACAATAACGATAAGTCCAACCTAGGAAAGCTTGACCCCCGAAATGATGACGGTGTGTTAGTTGGCTACTCGAACCACAACAAGGCCTACAAAGTATACAAGAGACGCCAAGGGAAGGTGGAGGAAAGCATCCATGTGGTATTTGATGAGGAAATAATGGCTGGAGATCTAATTCGGGAAGATGGAGCTCCACCGCTTACTCAGGAAGAAGAGTTTAATCTAGTCGAAAGGGAAGAGGATACCTCTCAAGGAGATCATGACAGGTTGAACCCACACATGATTACCACTGGGGAAACGTTAAATGATACTGGTACAAACGACGGACTGGATCCCCCAGTATCTGACAACCCTATTGGAGATGTAGTCGAAACAATACTGAAGGATGAGCAAGTTCAAGGGCATGAGGAAAGCCAGGTAAGGCCTACTAGACAAAGCACAAGAGATCATACGCCCTCTTGATGGATGCGAGACTACGTATGCCATGCTTCGGTTACAAATGACCAAAGCAATCTGGTGACTCCATCCCCTCATTCATTACCTGATGTTCATGCATTTACTACCTTTGTCTGTCTCTCCGAGCCCAAGAATGTTCATGAAGCACTGATGGATCCAGATTGGGCAAGAGCTATGCAAGAGGAGCTACATCAGTTTGAGAGGAACAAGGTTTGGCGATTGGTCCCTCAATCGGAAGGTCCAACCATCATAGGGACTAAATGGGTGTTCAAAAACAAACTGGATGACAAAGGACAAGTGGTCATGAACAAAGCATGGTTGGTAGTCAAGGGTACAACCATCAGGAAGGAATTGACTACGACGAGACATTTGCTCCGGTAGCCAGGTTAGAAGCCATTAGATTACTGATTGTGTACTCTGCTTACCAGGGCTTTAAATTGTAGGAAAGGACGTAAAGACTGCATTCCTCAATGGAGTACTTACGGAGGAAGTGTACGTCACACAAACCCCCGGGTTCGAGGATAGCAAACATCACGATCACGTGTACATCCTGGACAAGGCTCTCTACGGTCTGAAACAGGCCCCTCGAGCCTGCTACGAAAGGTTGTCTCAGATCCTCCTCTTGCACGGATATGTAAGAGGAGAGGTTAACACGACACTATTCCTTCTAAAGGAAGGGAAGCATACGCTGGTGGTACTTGTATACATTGATGATAATATTTTTGGTTCCACTAATGATACCTTGGTCATGAAATTTACTAAGCTCATGGAGAGCGAACTTGAACTGAACATGGTCGGAGAGCTCAAATTCTTTCTTGGACTTCAAGTGGTGCAAGAAGAAGATGGAACAAAAATACATCAACGTAATTACCTTCGTGAGATGATTATCAAGTTTGGAATAAAGGACTCGAGCATTATGACTACTCCGATCTCTCCAAACGAGTCCCTAGGAAAGGACGAAAGCTCACCATAGATAGATCAGACACTCTACCGAGGTATGATAGGTTCACTTCTTTATATTACTACAAGTAGACCTGATATTATGTATAGTGTGTGCTTGTGTGCCCGTTTTCAGGCAGATCCACGGGAGACACACTTAAAATCAGTGAAGAGAATAATGCGCTACCTGAAGGGTATCGATACCCTCTGCCTATGGTATCCCAAGAATGCTGACCTCCAATTAGTGGGATACACCGACGCTGATTTTGCAAGAAATAAGGTAGACCAAAAATCTACATCTGGCATGGCACAATTCTTTGGATCATGCCTGGTGTCATGGACCTCAAAGAAGCAGAATTCCGTAGCTCTCTCGACAGCAGAAGTCGAATACATTGCAGCTGTAGCGTATTGTGCGCAACTCCTATGGCTAAAGCAGCAGCTAAGTGATTATGGTATCATATTTGAGTATGTTCCCATTCTTTGTGATAATACTAGTGCTATAAACATCTCTAAGAATCCTGTGCAGCACTCTAGGACAAAACATATTGAGATAAAGCATCACTTCCTACGTGTCTTTGTGGAAAAGGGAGTGGTGAGTGTAGAGTTTTACAGAACAGAAGAACAGGTTGCTGATATACTCACCAAGGCGCTCAACAGGGAACCCTTTGAGAGGATTCGCATGGAGCTAGGTATGACTTCCCTCAACTGAGTACGTGTCCCCCGTGAGGACCCCGATGATTGGTGAGAAATATTTGCCCTGTGTTTAAGTGCATGACTATGTGAAGTTGTTGGCTTAGTCTTATTCAGTCTCACCTAGGAATATACTTGTGAACATGCACTTTATAAGTTGATTGATTGTGTGACTTATGATACACTAACATCCTAATGAAAAAGCTTTTGTTTTCCTGCCCAAAAGAACCTTCCGGATGTTTTGATCCTACATTACAAGCCCATATGATGGAAGGTTTCTACAGCCGTCCCTAGCCTACCCGTGGGGACACTCCTATAAGCCCTTTTACTATCATATAGCCGTAGGGAACACTTCTATAAGCCCTGTTATTTTGCACATACCGGAGGAGATCCCCACGAGGTATCATCACTTTTACTATCATCTACATTGTTATCTGCTTTTGTGAGTGATGCATTATCTCATACCACTCGGATAACCCTACTGCATCACACCGCCCCTTGCAAGACCACATGAATTTGTGAAGGAAACTTGTATCGTGGGAAAGGGACGCGGGATTACGTGCTTGGATAACTGTATAGAGGAGGTCCTTGATGATAGACTGATTTGACAAAGTACTATATTCATATGTCATTGTTTAACTGTCTTGATTAATTTGTTTCAGTTAAGAGGTCTTACACCTTGTTCCTTTTTTTATTGTTAAAAGTCCTTAGAATTCGTTAGTTTTGTTATTTGTTCTTTTTGTGATTGGGTATGACATTTAAAGTTAACATGTTACATGTGCGTATATTGTTATATTTTCTGAATTAGGTACAGTGTTGTGAAAAACGACCCGGGGATCGACCCGGTGAGGTAACTGGATTAATGAGTCAGTGGTTCAATCAGGTCGAACCGAATTGACCCGCACGCTCTAAAAAATAAAAATAAAATAGTTATATATGACATTATAATTTAATATGTTTCTGACCAAATTAAATTTTACATGTTTGTGATTTAAATACAACAATTCTCATAACAAATTTAGCATTCGAATAGTACAAATCAATAATACAACAATAATAAACAACAATAAAATATTAGTCTTAATTCACAATTCACAACAAAAAGGGGCGCAACCAGGAAATCACATCCCTAAAACAATAGCATATAGAAAGAACGTTGTGATATCCATTTTAAAGTAAAATATTTAAATATAGACAAAGAGGACTCCAAAATTAAAGTTAAAGCTAGTTGATAATAGATTACTTAAATAATCTAACATGTCGAATAATTGTATTTCAATTTTTTCGGATCATTATACAATCATATTATATCAAAAATTTATAATTTTATTTGATATTTAATCGAAGTCTTGATTAAAATGGGGTTACATATATTTCTCAAAATTGAAATAACTCTAACATAGGCGGAAAATTATTGAGTTATATTATACGATCGTGAAGTACTATTTAACTAAATTAAATTTCTATCTAAATTGATATGTATTAAGTGTGATAGATGAATATATATTACTTAAATAATGTCAGAACCATAAATCATATTTAGCCTAGTGGAAGGAAGGTGACTAATTATACATGGGGTGTTGTATTCGAGTCTTGTTGAGCTCAAAAAGTTTAATTTTTTCTGACAAAATCAAATTGGTTGAACCGGCCGGGTCAAACGGGTTAATCTAAAACCCACCGGTTCAACCTGATTGAGAGCGGTTAAACTTCAATCACGGTCCCATTAGAGAATTGAACAGGTCTGATGACCGGTTCTCGGTCGAACCGGCCGGGCCGGTCCGGTTCTAATAACACTGATTAGGTATGACATTTTTTTTATTTTAATATTACCAAATAATTTAGTTTAATCTCATAGTTACAAAAAAAATGAATAATTCAAAAAATGGCATCGTTGCATCATTAAAGATTAGAGTGTTAGTTCAATACAAAAGAAACGTTTAATTTAGTCCTTGTACAGATGCAGAATTGACAATGCAACACAAATCAATCGTCAGAAACGAAGAACACACACGAATTACCCATGGTTCGGAATGGCCGAGGTGACCAAACCTACTTCAACAACCACGATCGATCTTTATTAATGCAATTGGCACAACAAGGAACTCCGCCATGCAAATCCGAGCTACGCGTCTCCAACGATTATAATCGGATGACTTCAATCACTCACAGTTCGCTCAAACTATCGCATTAACCCTAATCCCCAAATCTGGAATTCTAAATACGAGTTTTCACCGCTTATCAAACTAGTCCTTAAAGTTCCAGGACTTACAATATGACTGCCCTAAGTTAATGACCTTACAGACTCAAACTAGCCATTGGAATAACAACTTTTAACATACTTTTAAAGCCTATACTAAAACGCTTTCGTCCCAATTTGAGTCTTCGATCTTCAACTCAGTCTTCGCTGGTTGTATTGCCACCTTTAACCACCGTTTGCTCCACCGTGCTTGATCGTCCCAGCTCAGTCTCCACTTGGTTGTGCACTCCTAATCTTAGACTCACATTTATAATCTCCACCTTGATTCAGAGATCATTCAGATTGATCGTGGCTTAGGCTTTTCAGCGTTTCTCCACCAGCTTGATCAACTTTAAGCACAAAAGGAATTTGTTGCTGGGAACTGGTTTTTTCAACATATCAACTGGATTATCTTCATTGTCTATCTTCACCATTTGCACAGCTCCTGTCTCTATGACTTCCCTAGAAAAGTGTAGCTTCACCTCGATATGCTTGGATCTCTCGTGGAAGACTTCGTGCTTCGACAAGTGTACGGCTCCTTGGCTTTCACAGCAGATCTTCACACAGTCTTGACCTTTCTTCAGCTCAGCCACCACTCCCTTTAGCCAATGTGCTTCCTTCACTGCTTCAGTCACTGCCACAAATTCTGCTTCGGTTGTTGACATAGTCAGCATTGCTTGCAAATCGGCCTTCCAACTTAATGCAGTCCCATAGATAGTAAAGACATATCCTGTTTGGGATTTTCTTGTATCAATATTACCTATAAAATCAAAGTCTACATATCCCACCACAATGACACTTTCACTGCTAGCTTTACCAAATAGTAAACCTTTGTTCAAACTCCCCTTTAAATACCTTTATAGCATTCCACTGATGTTTCCCAGGTTGTGACATGAAGCTACTAACCACAATAATACTATGAGCCAAATCAGGCCTGGTACAGACCATAGAATACATTAGACACCCAATAGCATTAGCGTAAGGAATGTTATTGTGTATTCAACTTCAAACTCATTCTTGGGGCACTGTTAAGTTGACAATTTCAAGTGTTGAGCTAAAGGTCTTAAAACAGGTTTCGCATTAGACATATCAAACTTATTTACTAACTTAGTTAAGTAATCAGTCTGATTCAAGAATAATGCACCAGCATCTCTATCTCTCACAATCTGCATACCTAGTATCTTTTTTGCAAGGCCAAGGTTTTTCATCTCAAAGTGAGACCTCAACTACTATTTCAGTTTAGTTATAAGATGCATATCATTGCTGGCAATTATCATATCATCCACATATAATAAGAGATATAATCAGCAGAACTATTTTCCCAAAACTTGTTATATATGCACCAATCATAAATTGACCTTTTAAAGTCACAACTCAGCATAAACTTCAAGGTATATGCGGGGGCCTAGGTGATTGTTTGAGACCATAAAGAGATTTTTTCAGCAATCAAATAGTGTTTTCAGTATTTCCAATAATGAAACATTCATGTTGGAAAATGTATATTGTTTCATCTAAGTTTCGATGTAAAAAAGCAATTTTAACATCAAGTTGTTCCAACTTGAGATTATCATGTGCAACTATAGAAAAATAGTCCTTATTGATCTAAGTTTCACAACAGGTGAATAAATTTCATTAAAGTCCACGCGTTCCCTTTGTGTAAACTCTTTTGCAACAAGCCTAGCCTTATCCCTATGCTTCTCTACCCCTGGGATACCCTCTTTATATTTGAACACCCATTTACAAACTACTAACATGACTCCATCAGGTTTCTAAACTAGCTCTCAGGTATTAATCTTGTTAAGGGAATTAATTTCCTTTTCCATGGCATGATACCATAATTCTACATTTTTAATGTCTAAGGCTTCCTACACTATTTTAGGCTCACTCTCTTGTATATCATCAGCAACATTAAAGGCAAAAGCAACCACATCATCATGTCCATATCTGACAGTTTTCTTAGGAACTCTCTTTTCTCTATCTCTTGTAAGGGCATAGTTTTGGGGAACTCTAGGTGCTACTTTAGGACTATGCTCCATATCGTCTACATGTATACTAGGTTGTTGTACAGGGATTCAGTTATCATATAGATCAGAGTGTTCGTTGTGTATAAAAGGATGTTCTATATGAGTCCCAAAACATGAATAACTATAATTTGAAAATGTGTATAGTTAGGACATCCATTTGTAAAAAGGTGGTAGTTCATGCCACCTTTTCGTACTTTTCCCTTGAAATTTCAAGGAAAAAATTGAAAAATGCCACCATGCAAACTTTCAGTTTTGGATATACCACGGATGTAACTTTTATTTGAGTTATAGCACGTTTTTTTAAAAAACCGATGTTCCCAATAGCGGTTTTCATTGAAACCCGACTCTCTTCTACCCAGTAAGCAATGTCGTGGAGGAAAATACATGATGTGGCCAAAATCGCTTTGATCGGTCGATTTCTTGATCTATTATTCACTTCATTCGATGATGGATTATGTTTGTTTTCCCGATATTTTACCGTCATTTAATCTCTTTTCTAGTGTTTCAGGTCAAATATCACATACCTAAGACTTTTCGAAGGGTTATGTCAAGTATTTCTCATCAATCATCAGGGTCCTTAAAGGGGATTCAGTGTCAGACGAGGGAAATCATCCCCGGCTCCATACGAAGCTTTTTGAAGGGTTCCCTATTAAGTGCCTTCGTGAATATGTCAGCGATCTGATCTTCTGTCCTGCAAAATTCCATATGTACCATACCCATTTCTACACAATCTCTTAGGAAATGATGTTTAACTTCTATATGCTTAGTCCTAGAGTGCTGCACAGGGTCCTTAGAGATATTTATAGCACTAGTATCATGACAGAGATTATGAGTAGAATTAAATGAGATATCATAGTCACTTAGCTGCTGTTTAAGCCATGGAAGTTCTACACAACATGCTGCAGCTGCAATGTACTCCGCCTCTACCGTCAAGAGGGCCAACGAGTTTGGCTTCTTAGATGTTCATGATATGATCCTAGGAGCTGCATATGGGGGGACTCCGTATGTTCATGCTCATCGCGAGATTCCTGTGTGATCATGTGTTGAGCATCTTCTAGTGCTGGTTGCATGTTTACCTGTGTCTAAGTGGGGTCATTGACTGGATCTGTATTGTGTGTAGCCCTGAGGTATATGGATCTTGTCTGTCTTGATCCGTGTGAGTGAGCTGGTCCACTGTCCGTCTTTCATTTGGGTTAAAGATGTCTTCTTGTGCAAAGGGACCACTCCATCATCGTGGACTGTGTCTTCCCTCATAACATCATTATTAAGGATCACATGCAGGCATTCCTCTATCTTTCTCGGTTGGTTGTTGTACACCTTGTATGACTTGCTAACGTTAGACTACCTCATGAACACTCTGAGACTTGATATATTCGGCCTTTGATCTTGCACAATGTATGAAACCGTGAGTTTTCATTCACCATTACGTGCCAGGTACGTATACTCCGCATCGGCTGGTCCATCTGTCTATTCGTAATTTCCATCTGGGCACACTTTCTGCGAACACTTCATCGTTCGATATATGGATAAACACAAGTGTATCACGAGTAATCATCAATAATTACAATTACGCTTCCATTACCTTCACGACTTCTTATATACATAAGGCCATACATGTCCATATTGATGACTGTCAGAGTGCAGGGAGTACTTACCTCGTTCTTCGACTTGGGTGACAATCTTACCTCCTTCCTCGCATGCGCACACAATGTGATGTCATTTGACCTTGAGGGCAGACATAGTTCCTCCTTGGGGAAAAAATGGAAGGATCCACTTTAAAGCTATATCTTCTCATATTCATGGGTACAATCCCTGTCCTTATACACTCAACAAGGCATTCATTAGACGTGAAAGTAACTTTATGCCTACAGTTGTGGCATGCTAAGGAGGTTAGATTTCCCGTGCATCAAGTCTAATAAGAGTATTTGCAAACAAGTTTATTTAACCCATATCAAAAACTTCACCCTTACACTTCTTTAGCGGAGAGAGAGAGAGACAAAATGTTCTTTAGAGATCATGTGACCTTAGCAGGCACTGTGTACGTACCGGGGACAACTCCTCTCTCCATCCTGCAATAACAAGCATTAGTTCTTGCGCACCCAGATAAACTTAGGCTTGCCTAGTTTGCGTGCAGTGTGAGCAACTCTAAGTCCACTTAAGTCTCTAGGATCCTTTTCGGAGGTCACATTGGATGTGTGCCTTGATGGGGATGTATGTCTCTGTGCTCTTGCTCCACGTTCACTTCTGTGGGGACATTTCCTTCCGTGGTGGCCTTCTTATCTGCAGTACCAGCACACTTGAGCTTGTTTGCCATACCTGGTCTGTGTCCTTTTCTCAAGATCCCTACGGAGGGGACAGTGTCTTCTGGAGTGCCCTTCCTGCCTGCAATATCAGCATACCTGTGCTGAGGTGCCATACCTGGTGTTAACCTTCTTTTCCTTATAGTTACGACGTAAGTATTCCCTATGTAGGTATCATGCCTGGCCACAGTGCCAGCACACCCCGTGCTGAGGTGCCATACCTGGTGGGATATATGTCTTTGTTATTCTAGAGGCGAAGTCTATGCGAGAGGGCTTCGTATTCTTAGCCTGCGTGAGCCATAGTGTGTATGCCTTCTTTCCATCGAAGGGAACAGTTGACTAATCCATTTCACCAAACTTACTTGTGTCCTGACACTTGCATCCAGATAGCTTACTATCATTCTTCGGGGATGTATTTTTAGCAGTTGTCTGAGTGTTGTTCTCTGAATCGTACCCTATCCTTGGTCTGGATACAAATCGCTTCGAGAAATCATCCTTGATTTCTTTGAGTTTTGATTCTGCAAGCTCTTTCAACCACGCGTCCTTGTCACTTTCCTTGAGGACTTTGGTATCCCCCACTTCTGTCAACAATTTGGCATTTTGGGATTCCAACTCAGATATCCTGTCCTCAAGGTCTTTGATTTCTTTAGGCATGGCTTCTTTATCATCTTCCTTGACGGTCTTGATAGCTTCCAGCTCAGTTGGCAACTTGGCATTCTCAGATTCTAGGATTGCTATCTTTTCTTCCATTTCTGTGAGCTTCGCGGCACGAGGGATAGTTTCCTCTGTCTGAAGCTTTGACAGCTGTCCTTCTAGGGAGTGAATCATTTTCTGTAGTTTGTACTCAGTTTTGCATAGCTCCTCTTCAAGTCTCATTGCTTTCTCTGACCACTGGTTCCCATGTTCCTCAAGACCAGCAATTTGTTCTTCCTGCTCTACGTTCCTCTCAGTCAACTTCTTTAGCAGACCAAGTACCTGCTTATTAGAAAGGTAAGATAAACTTGAAATAGTATCTGGACTTATTACCTCATTTTTTGCCATTATGCATATGGTGTCTCTGGGATCCTCTATCTCGCTTTCTTCTTCAGATTCTCCCCAAGCAGCTACCATGGCTTTTGTGTCTTTATGGGATGGAGGCTCTCCTACCTTCTTGTTGTAGCATTCCTTCGCCCTATGTCCCTTCTTCTGGCAGTGATAGCAGATCATATCTTTTTATGACATGTTTCCTTTGAAGGGACCCATCCGTCCAGCGCCAGCCATTTTGAGGGCCCTTGTTATGAGGGCAATCGCCTGATCCTCACATTCATCAATGTCATCAGTCTGGGCCAGCTCAAAAGCCCTTTCAACTTTTAGTGCAATGGAGTGTTCCTTGACAGGGGTTCGTCGTGCGGCTTTCCTTTGTTGTATGCCATCATTGCTCTGGAGCCTTGCTACGAGTTCTTCAAGAGTTACTTCCTTGATGTCTTTCTGAGCCTGAAGAGCCAAAGTCACAGCGTCTCACTGAGAGTTTAAAGCTTGGAGGAAGTGGTGCGTGACTTTCCATTCAGGGATGCTCTCCCTGAGAAACTCCATCTGTCCAACATATCTCTAAAATCGTGAATGAAATTCTTCCAGCGTCTCATTCTTTCCTTGTAGCGCATTTTCGTAATCCTTCATGGCTGCCAAAATTCAGTTTTTCTTCACATCCTCACTTCCTGAGTATAGCCTCTTCCGTGCGTCCCAAATCTCCTTGGCGATTTTATAGTGGAGCATCTTCTTACGGTCTGCCGGGCCAAGAGCTGAGTGTAGTACCTTCTTTGCTCTACTATTCTTCTCAAGGATCTTGTAGTCATTGTCATCGTAGTCATCCATGCTCTTATCCTTAGTAGGATCCTCAGTATCAGTGATGAGTGCCGGTCCCACTTTGATTATCTTCCATAACTGTCCATCTAGGGATCATATGTGTGACTCGAACTGTTCATCCCACCAGTCGTATTCACCAGGTTGCAGCTGAGGGGGTCTCCAGAAACTATCGCTGATTGTTGTCATCTTACCTGCAAAACTAACTAATATCTAGAGACCAGGCTCTGATACCAATTGTTTGGATGGATAGTTAGCTATAATAGTCAAGTATCGATACGCGTTAAGTATATATGCAGCGGAAATAAACCAGAGCGTAAAAGTAAGTACGGGACAAAGCAATATATAGTGGAAACCTAGATACTGTTATCAGTACATAAGAAAAACCACTACCTTCTAGTTTCCTAGAAGGATTTCGAAATAATCCTTTGTATTATAGTGTTCTCGGTTACAGTTGAATAGATCACTCACCCAACCTCACTTAGTGGTGTACCGCCATACTTTCAGACGCACTTTAGTTCGTGATCTATCTTCGTTGTCCCCGCACAGTAAGTGGATACTTCACTTCTGGCTCAGATCGTAGTCTGCTCCCTCCGAGGCTCACCGTTGAATGCCAGATTTAAAACTTCCTCGAACACTAACTCCGATCTGTGCTACTTCCGTGAGCACGCAGCCAAGGATTCCCAATGTCAAAATCGCACTTTGAAAGGCAGTCGTAGCATCCTTTATATAGGCGTGTGATGAGCTGTATTTATACAACTCATCGAGTCATCAAATCCCACCGATTTCGGCACTTTATCATGCAAACAGTTACTTCTTAGTGTTGTTTTGCATTTCAGGTGTTTCGGAAGCTCTAGGAGGAAACGCGCTTAAAAGACGGCATTTTCATGCCAGAAGCATCGCAGTTGAAGAACAAAGCCAGAGGAGCGTCGTGAACAGTATTTTTCGGCTCGTGAACAGTAATTCCGGCGTGAACAGTATCCGCTGAACAGTGTCCGGGATGAACAGTATTTTTCGGGTCGTGAACAGTGATTTTCGGGAAATTTCCCAATTTCGTCCTTGGCGGTTTAGAGGCTCCTAGAACCTCCTGGAAGAATCTGGAAGACTTGTTGGCCAAGTTAGCTTACAATCTAAGCAAACCGGATTTGGAAACAAACGAGATCAGGCCTGGCCCATATTTAGACTATAAATAAGACCTCTCCCCAAGGCCAATAATCATCCAAAAATTCAAGATCCACATTCAAGGTTAATTTCGGTTTGAGTTGCAAGTTTAAGTGGAGACCCAAAACGGTAAAGCTTAAGCTGGGCAATCCATACCATCAGATCCAAAAACGTGAACAACATCCCAAATCCGAGCTCTCCTCCTCAGCCCTTCCGGCCCGGCTCTTCCTTCTTCGTTCGGCAGTAGAGACGCAATTTCTGTCTTTTATTATTGTTTTGTATTACATGGATATGAGTAGCTAAGCCCTTTATTCGGGCTAGGGTTTTGCAACTCAATACCGGGTAGCCATAGATTTTCTTGCTCGAAAATCTCTCATCTTGATCCACAAGTCAGGCCAAGATCTCCTAGCTGATTCATCTATCCTATACTGGCCTCATCAGCCTTCCAATTAGATCGTATCATACCGATCTAATTGGTTATGCGGTTGAGATAAAGTTTCCTAAAATCTCTCACGCAATCTTCCCAAATCTTGATCAGTTCTAAATCTCGTTACAAGTATCTAAAACTGATCTTGGGCAATCTTCCAGCATATATATGTTATAACCGATCTTAGGAGTAAAGATCCACCGAGAATATTTATGGAAATATTCTCGTCCAAAATCTGAGGTACTGCTACCTATAGAGACACGTGCAATACTCTACACACTCAAGCAGCCGTTACTTCCAGTGTACATGTACTTAAACCGGCGCACTCAAGTAACACATCAGCAGGATGTTTGTCTCATCAAAACACACCGGAGTACACGTCATCCAGACGTACTCCTACTCGACGGTAATCGTATTCCAACAACTAGACATTGAACTTGATATAGCTTCAAAGTTTAGTGTTTTTGTGCTAGTGTGATTACACTTGAAATCGTAATTGCAGGTATTGGTTCAGATCTATCCAAAATTGGTGTAATACTGAAATCTACACCTTATGTTTGTATAATCCAGTTTGAAGCAACAAGTGATGAACTAATCGGATGCACTATGATTGTCATACGCATATTAGCAACAAGCCTCTGGTATGTTTTACTGGTGACTGGGAAGCCTCCTGGTAAGAACGTATGTTTTCTGTTATGTGAAACTTACAGGTAATTGTAATGATATGTAGGGGCATGTCACTCGGTTATACACAGCAGAAATATCCTTAACGGAAATTATGAGCTTGTTTGGGACCATCCAGACAGCAATAATTTTAGTATTTGTGAGCTCTACATCATCGTGTGGAAACTTCAGTGGTTGAACAGCCTTACCTTGATTGTTCTTCTGTTGGGAGTGAGCGATTTATCTATTTCCTATAGCAGTTGTTTGGCTTTGCTGCTTTATCACTAAATAATACTCAATTGACTAATTCAGCCGATTTAACTGGATTTTTGTAGGGATTTTTTGGGACAGGATTGGCTTACTACTTGATGACACAGAGTGTAAAGAGGAAGGGACCTATATTTACTGTTGCATGCAATCCCCTACTCATCCTTTTCTCCATGTGCTGGGAAGTGCAACTCACTTGGGGTGGTACTTAAGGACTGTTTATATATAGCCTAAAGTCTTCGAAAAGAACTTGATAAGTGAAACTCGGTTTGATTATTCAAGAGGCACAGTCATCAATACTTCATTGTTTGTTTTTGTACAGTGTTGTAGGAGTAGTGTTATTGATAATAGGGCTTTACTTTATTTTGTGGGCAAAAGCGATAAGAAGTTGAACACTAGGCCAGAATCTACAACATCTTGATTAGGTGCTGGAGCTAAACTTTAGTATGTGACAATTTTTCCTTTTGTTCTTTGCGTCGTCACGACTCATGTTTCTTGATTGAATATATAATTTTGTGCTAAATTTACATACTTGAAACAAAGTCCCCAATTTTCCTTTTATACTTGTATTTCTGACATAGGAAGACCGACTTTGATCAGCAATTGTGCTGTCATATGCACGGATCTTAAGCTCATTGATGCCGATGAGTGTTTACAAAGTGATTCATGTTCATCACATTTCATGCCTTGGCTTATTTTTTTACTTTTAAGTTCAGAGTTTAGTTTTGGGCCTAAGCTTTTTATTTCCCAGCCCAATCCTTGTGACTAGAGCCTAAATTTGGTCAAGCCCATTTAACATCCTCTTTGACTTACGGTTTTTTTTTGAGTTCATTTTTTAAGGAGAGAAACAAATCGACCCAAGTGAGGTGACCGAATACGAATGTAGGCTACGAGCTGCTTTCATTCGTGTTCTTGGCAAGCCGGTGGTGCGCGACATTGAGCACAGTTTAAAGGAAATCCCAGTGCACCAATTTGGCGAACCAGGGGCTTCGAGGAGGGCCTATTCTCCTCGTCCTTTAACCTCTGTTCTTTCTTAGTTCCTTCTAGGGTTTTTGGTTTTAATTTGCGAGTATTAGTAGTTTCTATGTAGCTATATTAGGAAGTGTTGAACTCCTTTTGGTTGATTATTAAAGATATAAGTGTCCGTACACAGAAGAGATTGTCCGCCGAGAGGTAGAGATTGCAATGAGCGGATACCCTCGAATGGAAGCTTCACTTCTCCGTCTGCATTTTCATGATTGTTTTGTCTTGGTAAACAGACAAAAAACATTGAGCTCATTTGTTATCTCTTCCTTTTGTGCTTGGTTCAGTTGATCAAGTCTTGTAAAAATTGGCAGGGATGCGATGCGTTAGTTTTATTGGATAACTTCGGTGACATAGTCAAGTGAGAAATTTACAGGGCCGAATAGAAATTCCTTAATTTCAAGTCGTTGACAAATTCAAGTTCCCGCATGTCCTATATTGTCTCTTGGCCATAGCAGCACGTGTTTTGGAGGCCATTAAAAATTATAATTTGAAATTTGTATGCTTGTATGTAATCATGTAGACATGTAATGAATTGCCAAGTTTTGAATGCCATTTCTTATTCTCTTTTAAGCGACAACAAATCCCAATTTATGCTACATGGTTTTCTTAAATAGCACAACTTTAGTCCTTTTAAGTGACAACAAAGGAAAATTAATGCAACAATATAGGCCTTTATTGCTTTAATATAAACATCCTATAAAACAACTTACATTACACAAATAATTTTAGCTGATGCATGTGGCATAGATATAATGCGACAACATCTGATCAAACGACAATTTATATGCGTGTCGCCTAAAAGCTTCTTTGCGTCGTTAAACAATTTAAGTAACAGATGTCCCATAAGACTTAAGCGGCACACATTTATAACGTCGCTTAAACAGTAGCAGTTTTATGCGAAATACGTAAACAGTGGCGTCGCCTAAAACCTCATGTCACCAGGATTACGCGACGTTACTAAAACGACATATTGTTTGTCACATTAGTCTTAAGCGACAAAATTTTACATTAAGCGACGATTTTTTTATTGCCGCTTAAATATAAAACTGGCGTAGTGCGAGTAGCAGATTGCAGCGATTGGTATTTAAAGTTTTTTTTGGGCTTAAGGTGAGCGGATGAGTGACCAGAATGAGGAGTATGAGATGGCGAGGAAGGTCGGACGGCAGCGACGGTGGACGGATGCCGAGGGAATTCGGTTGCCGCTCAGTCGAGATAGGGAACGCACACGAGAAGATACACGCATGTCCCAATGACTGTATTTTGTACCGAAATGATCATAGTGATTTGGTCGAGTGTCCGCTGTGTAAGATTTTCCGTTATAAGCCTAACAAGGGACCGACAACTAATTCAAAAGGCCCTCCGGCCAAGGTTATGTGGTATCTTCCAATAATTCCAAGGATTCAAAGGCTATATTATGATCCTGAAGATACATAATTTATGAGGTGGCATGCTGAGAAACGTATAGTTGAAACAAAAATGTGACATCTTGCTGACTCACTGCAATGAGTCAATGTAGACCAAACATTCCCCGACTTTGGATCTGAATCTAGAAATATACATTTTAGGTTGTGTACGTATGGGGTCAATCTACAGGGGAATTTTAGCAGCCAACATAGCATGTGGTCTGTGATATTGGTTATCTGAATCTTACTGATTTGATTATTAAAGGGTCATAAGTTTGAAAAAAGTTTACTAACGTAATCATATGCCCTTCAGACCGAGTTATATGACCCCGTCCGAGGACTTTGAGGTGAGGGTGGAGTTCTTCCAGAGGAGATTGAGAATGCCGGACTATGGTCAGAATTTTTGCTACTTCCTTCCCTACGCCAATGTTAGAGAGTAAGTGAATACTTTTCTTATATTGCATGTTGATTTTGTAGGAAATGCATGTTGTACTAATATATAATGTGTCAAATATTTTTTGGAATGCATTGGATGTTGGTGGTCATTTTCCCTATGAAGCGAGTAGTTCTTTGGCTTGATCCTCAAGGTAAAGAGATGCTGCCTGATGCAACGAGTTTTATTAACACGTAAGAACTATTCTACTCCACTTTTTTTCTTCTTAAGCACAAGTTGATTGCTCTGGCATGCCTCAGGTACTATTAATAAAAAAACAAAAAAACTATTCTACTCCACATTTATTTAGCATTACTACATGTGCTACAACTTGCTAATATTACCTTAATATTGTAGGAGCATGAGTCTATACTTCAACATTCATCATTCGCAAATGGAGTGGAAGACTGTCACGGTATTGAAATAAAAAAATTACAATATTTTTGAAATTTCATAGTCAATATGTTTTGTGTGATTATAACTCGATTCCATTTTCAGTGCTCAAAAAAGCCCTTCAAGAGTGAAGTATGTAGCTACTATGTCCTGTAATACACTCGCGACATAATCGTGTTCGTTCAAGCTACCAATGGATCGTCTGAGGATGACATCATACAAGTATGTATATTCCGATACTTGATTGATCAATACCAATTTGGGGTGTCCATAAACTTTCTAACTTTGAAATTATTTTTCAGTGTTTCCGTAGAGAATGACAACCCTATGATACCTATGTGCTAGATGATTTGAGGGATGACTTTACGACTGCATTGATTACTTATGTGCGGCAACTATATCATCCAGTATAAACATGAAGTTTAGTGTATTATTGCTCGAATGTTGTTGTAAGACAAACGTGTCAAGTATCGAAACATTTGGACATATGTATGAATGCAAATGTGTTGTGTAATATTGAGCAAATGAATGCAATTTTCTGTTCAGCATGTGCATTTTGCAATTGGTGTTTTGTTGGAAATGGATTGTGCAAGGGGAAATTATTTGATTCGATCAAATCTGCCATTTTTTCAACCTTTAGACAGCGCTTCCTGAATAAGCGTTGTCTATAGCTCAACATTAGACAGCGCTTTAATCTCAAGCGTTGTCTTATGTTTAAACTTTAGACAACGCTTATGGAGTAAGCGCTGTCTAAAGTTATACTATTGACAGCGCTTCGATAATAAGCGATGTCTATTGTCCGCCATAAAACAGTGTTTTTGAGGAAGAAAGCGCTGTCTAATGTCGATACTTTAGATAGTGCTTATTCAAGAAGAAGTCTCAACATAAGACAATGGTCAAATAGATAGCGCTTGGTGAAGCGCTGTCCAATGTCTGAAATAAGCGATGTCTATAGTGTGTTCTGTACTAGTGTTGCTTTTAAAAGCCGATAATAACAACATCGGTTTTTGTTTAAAAAATTAGGATTTTCTTTATTTGTACTGGAAATCAATATAACTGTTTAAAAAATCAATTTTCCAAATTCAGCAAAAGCCGCTAGTCGCAGCTGCGGTTTCTAGCCAAACCCGCCTTCTCAAATGTTGATGCCAAGGGCGGGTTTGAACACGTCATTAGTTTTACTCCACGTCAAAGCTGACTGGTGTTGATTAGGTAAAATAAAGTCGGTTTTTAATGAAAACTGCTGCCAACAGCGATTTTTACAAAACTTGGTATAACTCAAATAAAAGTTACAGTCAGAGTCTGTGGACCGGTCAAAAGTATTTTTTGAGCGGGAAGTGCAGCAGGCTGATGGAGGGGCAAAAGTTTTTGAATTTTCAAATGGAAATGAGGAAATGGAATTTGAGACGGAGGAGTGGGCTGATGACCCAGATGAAGCCCAGGTGGTACAGCCCAAGCCCCTTGAGGAAATAAAGAAGGACAAAGAACGAATAGACAAGGGCAAAGAGAAGATATTCGCAAAGAAGGGAGGGAGTCAAATTAGGATCCGGTACCACGATTTGAAGCGGAGAGCAAGAGCGCGAGGCCTAAAGCCGATAATAATTGAGTCGGTGAGAGAGGTGGTGGAACAGGAGAATGGCTACGGTTCCAAGGTTCAGACAGAAGAGAGATCGGCGGTGGCTGCGGAGCAGCACCGCCGGGGGCAATGAAAACATTATGCTGGAACTGCCGGGGATTGGGGCAGCCCCGGACAGTTCATAGCCTTGCCGAGATGGTGAGGTCAAATAAACCCCGCATTGTGGCTCTGATTGTAACGAAGGTGGACTGTAGGAAGGTGGATGAAATAAGGAGAAAGTTAGGTTTTGCGAATGGTCTCTCAGTTGAGAGGGTAGGTCTGGGGGGCGGTTTAGCGATCTGGTGGATAGAAGAGGTTCCTTTATCGGTGCTTTCTTATTCTCGTCACCACATTGACTGCATGGTTTCGGAAGGTGATGATTATAGGCTTACGGTCTTCTACGGTAACCCGATCTCGCATAGGAGGGCTGAATCGTGGGAGCTGTTGAGGACTCTAAGCAATCAGAGGGAGGGTCCGTGGCTTGTGCTGGGTGATTTCAATGAAGTCCTGTTTGGGTGGGAGTCTAAAGGCAGAAGGTTAAGACGGGAATGGCAGATGAGGAGTTTCAGGGAGGCTATAGAGGTCTGCGGTTTTTCAGATTTGGGTTATAGAGGAGCGCCTTTTACATATTCAAATAGAAGGGAAGGTGCTTTGGAGATGAGGGCGCGCGCCTTGACACAGGGCGTTTGGTAATGAGCAGTGGAGATCCCTTTTCCCGGTAGTTGAAGTTCGACACCTGATTTCCTCAGTTTCAGACCATTATCCGCTACTAGTGGATTTCCACAAACAAAGATTGGTGCATAAAAAGAAATTGTTTCGATTCGAGCCGATGTGGCTGAGGCATGAGGGATTCCCAGGGTTTATAGACAATTGTTGGAGAAAAGAAGGTAAGGAGGGTGACCTGATTGGGAAGCTTAAAGGGTGCAGGGGTAGGCTGGCTACCTGGAATAAGACAGTTTTTGGCAGAACGGATGAACGTATTTCGAAACTAAAGGCAGAATTAGAAATTGTTAAAAGTCAGTTCCGATCTCAGGAGGTGATAGAGAAGGAGGCTCGCATTAGCAGGGATTTGGAGGAATGGCTTGCAAGGGAGGAATTATTCTGGAGACAGCGGTCTCGGGTGGAATGGCTTAAAGAAGGTGATGCAAACACCAAGTATTTTCATGAGAGGGCATCTTGTAGGGAAAGGAGAAATACTATTGTTAGAGTCAAGGAAGAAGGAAATTGGATCACGGAAGAGGAGGAAATATGCAGAAAGGCGATGCAGTTTTATGCGAATTTATATAAACAAGATTATCAGATGCATTCAGTGGACTGGGGTGAGGAATTGGGGTATGTGAAAGTGAAGCTGAGCAATGAGGCCTGTCAACAGTTCAGTGAGCCGTTCACAACTACAGAAGTTCAGGAAGCCACTTTCCAGTTGGGATCTACGAAAGCTCCTGGATTAGATGGCTTCTCGGCTGTATTCTATGAGTTAGTGAAGGGAGAGGTGTTTCACTTTGTCTTGAAATTTTTGAATGAAGGTGAGTTAGATCCTATGGTGAATGAGACGTTGATCACTCTTGTGCCCAAGGTGAAAAGCCCAGACTGTTTCAACGACTACAGGCCCATAAGCTTGGTAAATGTTGCGATGAAGATAATAACAAAGGCAATGGCTAACAGAATGAAGAGGTTTCTTGCGCAATTAATTTCTGTAAGCCAGAGTGCGTTCATCCCAGGTCGGTTGATTTCTGACAACATACTGCTAGCTCATGAACTAATGCACTACATTAAGACTAGACGGGAAGGGGGAGCTGAGTTTTGCAGTATAAAACTGGACATGAGGAAGGCTTATGACAGAGTGGATTGGAATTATCTTGAGCAAATGCAACTAAGGGTGGGTTTCCCTGTGGCATGGGTGGAAAAGGTGATGAAATGTGTGAAGTCTGTCACCTATAGAGTAAGGGTGAATGGCCTTATTTCTGATAAGTTTTTCCCGGAGAGAGGCCTGAGGCAAGGAGATCCACTATCGCCTTATTTGTTTGTCTTGTGCACTGAATGGTTAGCAAGGAGTCTGGAATATCAGCAAGACCGGGGGCTTATTAGAGGAGTTAAAGTGAGTAGAACGGCGCCTATGATAACTAACCTTATGTTTGCAGATGATAGTATTCTGTTTGTAAGGGCGGATGTTGATGATATTATGAGGGTGAAAAGTACTTTGGTGAAATACGAAGAGCTGTCCGGCCAGCAAGTAAATCTAAATAAGTCAGAAATTTGTGTCGGGAGCAATGTTTGCAATGACAAGGTAAGGTTAATAAGAAGCATCCTGGGAATGAAATCAGTAAATAAAATAGAGAGGTATCTGGGCCTCCCTATCTGTTTCAGCAAGAGGAAAGTCGAGCTATTTAGTTTTATTGAAAGTAGAATATGGAAGAAAGTGAATGGTTGGAAGGAGAAACACTTATCGGCAGCAGGTAAGGAGACTCTAATAAAATCAGTTGTTCAGTCCATCCCCATCTACGCTATGTCGTGTTTTAAGTTTCCAGCGGGTCTTAGTAGAAGGCTGTTTTCCTTAGTTGCAAAGTTCTGGTGGAATGACGCAAAAAATAATAGATATATTGCTTGGATGGGTAAGGATAAGTTATGCAGACCTAAGGAGGAAGGGGGAATGGCTTTCAAACAGTTTGAGCTGGTGAACGATGCCCTGTTAATCAAACAGATAGGAAGAATTCTCAGCTGTCCTGACCTTCTCATCAGTAGGGTATATAAAGCAAGGTACTATCCAAGATCAGATATATCGGCTGCTGGAATGGGCTACAGACCTTCGTGGGCGTGGCAGAGCTTACACAAAATGATGCATATGGTGCATAATTGGTTTACGCCGGTCTCTTCAGGCTCTGGAATTATTTGGGAGAGCCAGGAGGGTAAAGAATTTTCTGTAAGGAAGATTTTTGGTTTTCTGTCAGACAAGCAGGCGCAGGATGTCAGAAATATTATAGGGGAAACCTCGGATGGCAGTAAAGTGACAAATTTCTGGCACAAGTTGTGGAGGGTCAAGGCTCAAGGGAAGGTCAAAATTTTCATGTGGAGGCTCTTTAACAATGCGTTACCATCAGCTTGTAATCTTATCAGCAGGGGCTGCGAAGTGGAGTCAAGGTGCCTTAGGTGTGGCTACAAGTTGGAAAGCACAACCCACATTTTTCTAAGGTGTTGGTGGTCGGTCGAATTTTGGAGGCTATTGATTGAGGGTGTGAGTCATTTTAGCTTGAGTTTCCCATCGGTGGAGGATTGGGTGTGGTTCTGCGTAAACGAGTTGGACAGGAGGTCGCTCAGTTACATATTCTATGGTGCTAGATTTATCTGGTTTGCGAGGAATGTTCTATGGCACAAAGATGAATTATGGGATATTAAAGGCGCAGTGTGGAAAGTCAAGGCTCAGGTGTCGGAATTTCTAGAGCCTCACCACAGGTTTGTTATATCCAATCATGAGGCGGCTAGGCAGTGGTCTCCTCCGGCGGAAGGGTGCTTAAAGATTAATTGTGATGGAGCTTGGGACAGGACCAGAAAAGAAGCAGGCTTTGGTTTCGTTTGCAGGGACCATTCTGGAACAGTGGTGTTGGTGGAGGCGGGAACCATGGAGGGCCATAAGGGCGCTCTGGAGGCCGAAGGAGTAGCCCTTTCTCGAGCAATGCAGGAGGCGGAGAGGAAGGATTGGCGTCGGACTGTGTTTGTCACGGACAACCTGGAGGCGTTTCAGCTCTTAATGAAAGGCTCCTCTCCTGGGAAACCCGTTTCAAACTGGCTCTCTTCTTGCAGAGCGCTGATGGAGCACAACCGAGACTGGAGTATCGAGCACGTTTTAAGAGAAGCCAATGAAGAGGCGGATTTTCTGGCTCGCAAGGCGCTGCGGGAGAACTGGAGCTGGTCCTGTGATTTAGCTGTTCCGTTTTGTCTTTGTAGAGTTATGAGCTAGCTGTTGCTGTTGTGTTGTCTGGTTGTTTTGTTTTGTTTGTCCAGTGTAGTTGTTGCATCAAAAAAAAAAAAAAAAAAAAAAAGTTACAGTCGTGGTTTAGTCAAATCGCCCACAACTTATTCGTCCACAAATCATTGAAGCTCGATCGAACAAATCCAAAACATGGGCGACAACAGACCACAATGCGAAGAAGCTAGCTCCAAATTTTTGAATCAACTTCAGTTTTTATTTGAAACTTTTCATCAGATGCTTCATGGTTTATTGCCGCAACGGTAGGAAGCTAGTGTTACAGAAGAGTTTGGTGGCTCAAGAAAGTCGAGATAGTTTACCGATTGAATTCAGGTAGGTTTCTCTATGTGTAGATCTGCCGACTAGTTAATGAATGAGTCTTAAACTGTTAGAGGTAGGGGTGAGCGCGGTGCAGTTTGCTGCGGTTTAAGAATAAACCCGCAACCGCACTTCAATATCTGATTTGTAAATTTTGTAAACCGCAAACCACGTTAGAAAACTTAAAACTAAATATGTCGTGCACCACTTTATGTGGTGCGGTTTAAAAAACGATTTTCAAAGTTGACAAAAAAATCGAAGTTGCCAAATAGAGGATTATCAAAAATTCTAAACGATAAATTACAACGCGACATAATAGCCAACCAAAACCCAATTAATTTTTGAATAAAAATACTTACGGATTCCAAAATTGAAGAATAGACAAAGAACAATCGACAAAACGATAGAGACTCGAGAGATTGTGGGTGCCGCTTGGGGAAGAACGACAACGAGTGCGGGGAGAACGAACTAGCAACGCTGAAACAGATGTAATCCAATTTGCAATATTGTTAATTGTTATTATGACTTTTTTAATTGGGCTTGGACCTACATAATTTATTTTTTGTAATAACTTTAAATTTTTAATTAATTATTTATTTAATTATATATGCGGTAAGGTACAGTTTAAAATGGGTGGCTTGAGATATGAAACCGCTCCGCACTGTTATATTCAGTTGTAGTGCGGTTTCTAACAATTTGATTTTTGTCCATAAGCGATGCGGTGCGGACGATTTTAAAGTTCGGAGCAATTTTTGCCTACCCCTAGTTAGAGGGTCGAACGAGTTGAACCCCTTAAAACATTTTTATCTTAAAGGATTGACGGGTACGTAAATGAATACAAGGTTAAAGGGTTGGAACCCATCTAACCCTTCTAACTCTTATAACCCTATTAATCAATTTTAACCCTTTCAACCATTTGGCCATTTTTGACCAATTTAAGCATTTTTAATTCTTTCAGCCCATCATCATCCACAACAATATTATCACCACCACCATCATCATCATCATCATCACCCTCATCAATATCATAATATCAGCATCATCATATCATCATCGTCGTCGTCGTCATCATATCATATCATCATCGGCAATATCATCATCATGTCATCATAATTATCTTATCCTCATCATATCATCATTATCATCGTTATATCATCATCATTATCATCATATCATCAACACCATACCATCATTATCATCATATCATCATCGTAAAAATTAATTTTTTTCTATTTAAGTTTGAAACATATAAGAATTAAACGGAGTTTAAACGGGTTAAATGGCTTAAATTGATGATATTATGATGATACGATGATGGTGACGATATAATGATATGACGATGATGATATGATGATGATGATTATGACATGATCATGGTATGTGGTGATGATGATGGTGATGCTGATTTTTTCTTTTATGTTTATTATTAATATAAATT
This sequence comes from Rhodiola chrysanthemifolia, assembly GCA_033675395.1. Classification (NCBI taxonomy): domain Eukaryota; kingdom Viridiplantae; phylum Streptophyta; class Magnoliopsida; order Saxifragales; family Crassulaceae; genus Rhodiola; species Rhodiola chrysanthemifolia. The sequence goes on from CM066207.1 coordinate 16,969,539, forward strand.
AAACTATTTGTACAAAGGTTAGAAGGTTATCCGGCTAAAAACCCTTAAACCGGCAGACTCTTAATGGATAAGGGTTTGCTCAACCGATATGGTGATGTCCTAAAAAAATACAGCAAAGACATATTGTCCCAAGGGGCCAGGGGCTCTAAGCTTTGCCCCCTCCCTTAATCTCGTCGTCCTACATAAGGGGTGATTATGTATCAGGTAATCGCCATACCTCAACATGTCATAGGCATCGTTCACTGGATTGGAGCAGGGACGGAACCACTTACAAATGGGGGTGGCACTTGTCACTCCCATGTTTTTTTCAAATATTTTTTTGTAATATAATATAATTAATCCATAGTTGAATAGTTTAAATTATTATTTATATAATTAAGTTACACAGATTTTTACTTTTATAAGTGTACAAATGGCTCAATTCAAGTTAAAAGTTTATATCAAAGTTTTATGTTGATAAGTTGGTATTTCAACGAGTTATATGGTTCTAATATTTCTTCAAATGATCTTCAAGGGATCATCAACAGCAACATCTGATACGTTTTGAATTGCGTGTGATTGCATTCCGAACTCGATATTCGCCCCTTACTTTAGCCTAGGGTTACGGCGAAATTTGAAGTGAGATATGACAAATCAATTCTGATTCTAATCTAGGTGTTGATTTAGAATCAAACTTTAGGGTTTGAATGATTCTAGAAATCAGTAGATATCTTGCATGAGGATTTCGTCCTCATATATTTAGACGATGAGAAAAAGCATTCAAAGGAGGTAGTGTTTCCTCGAACAGTCGCACCTCTTATGCGTAGTTGCGCGCCCTGCACTAATTTTAGCGTTGCGCTCGTAGCACATTTAAGTGCCCGCGCGCGGAACGTAAAATGGGCATGGAGCGCGGTACACACGAGAAGACGCTCTTTTAGCCGTGCTCAGAGAAAAGTTTATGGTCGCATCCTACGTGCATTTTAGTGGCCGCGTGCGGTCACTTAACATGCTCTTAGGGTGCGGTACACACCGATTTTGCGTATTTATTTTATTAAAAAAAACCTCCCCGAGACGCTTCATGTCAATAACTTTTGACACCCTAAAATCTCCAACTATCCTCTCCTCCCCCATTTTAGGGTGACCATTCTTTTCCTGAATACCTTTTATATAGGCAGCTCGTGCATAAAAAAAAAATTTACTCGGATTGAATTATTGCTTAGTGTAGTTACAAAATCTTAATATCCAAAAATTATGATGTCTTAAACTTCAATCCATCTGGGTACCTGAAGATAACACACACCTGAGCTACTTCCCAAACTCTAAAGTTTTAACTTGACTCTTTATGGCCCTTGAGTACCTATCAATTCATGAACGTATTGAAATCAACCCGAAATTTCATGAAGCAACAAGGAATTTCACCTCCAAAAGAACTATTAAGAAGAGTTCATTCTCAACTTATTACTTGTAGGTCATATTTGTTTGTCTTCATCAGTATTCTAGGAGTAGGCTTTCCACATTTAATTCGTTGTTAACCTAATTAGGTACGAATTGGGTATCCTACCATTGCTATACATGTCTCAATCCCATCCCTTAACCAACTTAGAAACCAAGTCCCTTTCTAATCCCTTCGTCAAGTGATCAACTAAATTTTGTTGTGATCTAACAAAATCAACCGAGATTACCCCGTGCAGGATGAGCTCTCTTACTGCACTTTGCCTCACACTCAATTGTCAAAACGTCCCATTGTATATACTTATGTACAACTTTGATCTTTTATCATCGGACACCCGTATACATGAAAGAGATAAGCTTCGTAGGTTGATCTCGCAATTTCAGCTCATGGATTGAGGGAGGTGTGTTCGAGTTGGCGCAAGTCGAACTCGGGCTGACCCTAAGTCTTTTTTTCTTACTCGGCTTGCTCGCGAGCTGCAACACACCATCCATATGGGTCGAGCTGGATTCATGTGGACCGGGCCGACCCACAACCCACTCGAATTGACCCACGAACTACTCGATCCACTTCCATCTCTAATGTGGACAATTTTTTAATTATGTAAACGTTCTTTTTTTTGTTTGCTTGTTCACATAACTATTTTGTTTCACTTAAAAACATATCAAAGTCACGCTCGTTATATACCCAAACTGGGAATTCTTCATTCCCTTTTACACTTTAGACAAAATTTGTATTAAACGCACGTCCATAGCACCGCAACGCGTTTTATCGTTTTGCACAAAATAGATTACACGACAAAACGCGATACATTAACTAAACGTACCGTTAGTTAAAAAATAGATGTGTCTATGCAACCTTTTGTGCAAGTTCCCCTCAATATATATGAATACACCCTCTTTCACAACAGTTTTAGACATGTACAAATATGGGTCGTCCCGACCGAATCGACTTGCTCGCTGTAAGGAATCGGCACGAAGGACCCGAAGTGGCAAAGCGGAAGCCCCGACAAGAGGACCTGAAGGCCCCGATGACCACGAAGGCCCCGAATGACCCGAAGGTCTCGAGCGACCTGATCTGGGCAATGATGTGAGGACCTTGGGAGGTCAACCTTGACCATCCAGTAGTCTACTCAAAGGCACCAGGAGGGCCCCGAGCCGAGACAACGCTGGGCGGAAATGACCAGGGCCCGACAGGGCCCTGCGGGCGCAGAATTGGGACGACGCGAGAATCCTCGACCAAAAGTGGTCATCTCCCAAAAGTGGCTCGACCAATGTGTTTCCCTCCAAGCCAATATGTGAAGATAGGAATATCCAAATGGGGCCAAGGCAAAGCCATCCGGGGGCCCAAATGAGGAGTGCCCAAGACGAGGCCCAATGCGAGGAACATCATGGCGCTAACTTAGAGTTCGAATTCAAATGCCAAACCTGGATGATCTCAAGCATTAAATGGCTGCCGTTACCAAATCAAAGGCCAGCCGTAACTCTTTGGACTCCAAGGTCAAAGGCTTGATGAGGAGCATTTATTGGGCGTCGGTTACTACTCGTTTGAATTCTAACGTGGACAGCTATAAAAGGAGGACTTGGACATCAGTTCTCAACATCAAGAATCATATGAGAAAGTCTCTTATTGGTCCTTTAGAGTAATCCGACGGGCTTAGCCTTGGGGCTCACTATTTCCTTGCTACAAGGGAAATAGCCGAGCATTGTCAACTATTGTAGCCACCATCCCTTGTTTTTCCATCATTTCCTTGTCATTTCCATCAATTTCCATTTCAATAAACCAACACTTGCCCCATTTCTTTATTTCCGCTGCAATACTCTATATTTTTTGGGCAAGCCGATAGGTCACCACCTATCACTCACCAGATCATAAAAAGGGCTTGGTCAAGAAAAATAGGCCCACGAACCAGCCTCAAACTGTATCCTTCAACGGGTCGAACATGGACACGTATTCTAACCCAATCATGCTAATTGGCCCACCCGGTAACCTGCTTAACGATAAAAACCCTAAGCTAGACTCATATAATTATGAGTTTGACATTAATTAAAGTACGACTATTAAACATATATTTTGAAGGATTTTTGAAATTGTAGTTTGCGGGATTTACATTATTTCTTTTTGGTTTGGTTGAATTAGTTTATGAGGATCCTTTTCCCCAGCAAAGACATTATTTCTTCCTTCAGCTTCTGTAGGCAGAAAAGGCACCAGCGCCAACAAATGGCAACACTGACTGTGTTTTCCTCTAGTACGTTTCATAGCTCAAAATGCAGTCCTACTAGTTTCAGAGTTTTCTGAAAGGTCAATAGTGAATTGAGTAATTGAACCTCAAGCAATAGCAGTTGCACTAGTTTATACTACCTTCATTGACACATCAATGAGGAAGAAGAACAAATAAGGTTTGTTTTCATTAGCAAGTTCTTTTTACTACACTTAAACACCTGAACTAAACTGACTAGCCCGAAGGGTAATCCAACCTGACAAATCAGACGGATTCGGACAAGATTTTCAATCTGAATTGGACAAGCATGTTTATCTTTTTCAGTTGGAGTTTGAAGCTAGTTTATCACTTTTTTTCTTCAATGTTGTTTCGCACTTTATGCACTAAAGCTACATCTGGCTACTCTAATCCGGCAAATCGGAAGACTCGTCTAGTGACACAGAACAGAAGCACAACAAATTCAGAAGTTGTAAAATAAAATAAAAATCATGGTGGCCCATTAACAAATTCCTATTACATCTATGCAGCTGGACGAGGATCAGGATCTTTGTATCTTTGAAGGGCAGTTTGAGGCAAATATTGCCATATTGGGACCATACCATAGCCAGGAAATAGAGGCGTTGGGTTTGCCATAGGGTGGTAGGCAGCAGGATGAGATGGCGTGAAACCAGTAGATGAAACCATTTTCAGCTGCTGTTCGATCCGTTCTTTATCAGCCTTGAGAGCAATCTTCTCTTGACGAAGTTCATTCTTTTCAGTCTATCATCAAAGATGAAGATATCAGTTACCATTTTAAGAGAATAAAAAAACCCATACAAACAAAAGTATTTGCAAAGGTTTTAAGAGAAATCTGGAACAGATTTTACCGAAACAACCTAAGTATATGACGGAATATGTAAAGAAAATGGAAGTTGATTTATCCCTGTTCAGACTTCAAGGACTTATCAATTGGATGGACTGCGCAAGGAAATGGTATAGAGTGGTTACTCAATGAAGTAACCTACAATTAGGAGGCGATCCAATTCAGATTTTGATGCATAATTCATAGTAGTTCATAGGAATACTAAACCTTGAGATTCTTTATCTCTTCATTTAGTTTCTTCCTAGCCACTTCAAGTTCCTGAGCTTCAGTTTTGAGTTGTTTCAAAATCCGAATGGTGTCACCAAGTATAGCCACTTTGTCAGATCTGACAGGCCTCGTTGGATCAATGAGGGAGCTTAGCTCAAGAATTCTGTAAAATGGCATACAAAATGCATCAACAAATATTTTTCATCATCAACAAATTATTTACTAAAATTCAGTTTGATGACATATTCCATCCGTACTTTTCGTTGAATCTTTCCCGCCTCAACTTCTCACGTACGGCTTTCATCTCCGCTTTGCAGCATGCCTCCCCCCGTAACCTACATAATGATCGAACAATAACTTCTCGTGTATAACATTTTTCTGAAGGACTACAAGCCAAACCAGATGGAACACTGGGAAAATCAAGAAGCGAAACATAGGTTTTCTGTAATCTACATGAAGCTTCTTTTCTTAGAATTTTCTTTTTCAAATGAAATACATGTTGAGCCATACCCCATACTGCAGGATTCAGAACATGAAGGCATATAACACACTAATAATACCTTTTCCTTGTAGATACTTTTCTGATGTCAGCCCCTTCTTCATCATGCGACACACAAGTTGAAGAATTCAGTTGAACTTCAGCATCGTCACTGCAACGTAGTGAGCCATTTTATCATTAATGGTTAAAGAACACAAGCATATATAGTTTAACCAACAACAATGGAAACTTTTGAAGATAGGTCTAGTAAGTATGCCCACAATGAACCCTACATTTAGATTCTTACTTAGATACACATGTAGCTGTATAGACAAAACAATTGAGAGCCCTCAGTATACGAAAATTAGACAAAGCTCAAACAGCAACGGATATCAATCAGCCCGAAGTTAAACATTTCCACCACCAATCATGAAAAATTCAGATGAACAAAATCCAAACCAACCCAACATAATACAAGAAAACAAGAGCAATCAGCCTCATACAAAAACCAAGTCTCTTTCTACTGGTTTAAGAACAATGCGACAACCGAATGAATGAGCATAGAAAATGAGATGTACCGACCATTGATTAAACCAGGAGAGAAGAGAAGGTATGTTGTCGTTTACTATGTCGTAATCCGAGAAATCAAAAGGCAGGTTGTCGTCTTCCATTGATGTGAAATTACAAGTTACAACACGGAAGCCGATCGGAATAAAAAGAGATCGAATTTCGAAATTGAGGTGAAACCTAGGGCTACGTCTGTCGATTAGATGACAATATGCGTTGGATTGATCCAACTATTTTTAGTCCACCACCGACTTTAAACAGCACCGCATATATAAATAAATAATTAAAAATTTAAAATTATTACAAAAAATACTTGAATCCCAAAATTAAGTCGTAATAAAAGAACACAAGTGCAAATTCGATTTCAGTTATTGCTCGTTCTGTTTTTCTTTCTTCGATACAACCAAGGTTGTAAAAAACGTTAGGCGCTAGTCGGACGGAAAGGATCTCCAAGGATTAATCGGGGATTAATCAAGATCTAGGCGGGGATTAATCGGTTTTGAATTTTTAATATTTTAAAATATATATACATTAACATATTGTATATTAGTATTACTTTAATTTAAATAGAGAGATCAATTTAATACATAAGTTCAAATATGAGCTTTGATAGTAAATTTTAAACTTAAAAAGTGGTTTTAGTATACTCAATGTTATAGTATATGATCAATTTAATAAATAAGTTCGAATTTTTTATATTTTTAATATATGTGAATTATATTATAATAATCTGATTTTTAATTTTAACTTCAGAGTTTACACTATTCATTTCAAGCACTATTTTGAAAGTAGGGGTCGTATTGTAATTGTTTGAACTCTAAGGATTTAAATGTAAAAAGTAAAATTTTTTAAATTTACTATTCATTATCTTCTCTAAGAGCATCCCCACCATGCTTTTTTGGAGCATAAAAAGTGAGCATGGGAGATGATCAAAAAAATCATGCACCCCCACCATGATTTTTTTGATCATCAAAAAGATCATCACATGGTTTTAAAAAAAAATGAGCATCTCATGCTATTTTTATGTGTTTTGAGCATGAGAATGAGCCAATCGCAACACGACACGTGTCCTGTGTAAGAAACAGTACATTTTTTATTTTGATCTTGCAACGAATATATCTTCTAAATTACAAATTAAAAAAATCAAAATAAATACCAATATTCATAATTTTTTAAGCTTTATAAAACAAGATACACTTTGATATATTTTTATAAATCTTAACATTTATGAGCTATAATCTATGTAGTGATGAGAGAGATTGATGATAAACATTTTTTTTGGATCATGAGTGGGGTGCATGTGATTGAAAAAACCATGAAGGATGATTAGATGAGAGAGAAAAAGTATGAGAGAGATGGATGGTATGATATTTTTGATCATGGTGGAGGATGCTCTAATAAACCCTAATAGACTAACACTGGCGGTCGACTCCATGGTCGACGATTGGAGACCAACATAACCTTGACACCTTCAATCCTTTCAATCCAAGCGATGATTTCGTCTAAACACATCAGAATCAGCTTAAACGCACCTGAATCTGTTCAATAACCGATTAATTGGTCCATTTTACACTAATCGGAACGGGTTGAAGAAAAATATCGCCTAGGCGGACTAGGCGGCCGTTTTCTTGAACACTGGATACAACATATCTTCGTCTTCCCTAAGCGACCAAGTCACGAGAGTCTCGGTCGTTATTAATTTGATCTTATCTTCGTTGTTGAATTATGAAATCCGTAAGTATTTTATTTCATAAATTAATTGGATTTTGGTTGGCTCTTATGTAGATGTTGTTGTTTAGGATTTGATAATCCTCTATTCTAGGTTAATTGCGGATATTAATGGTTTTTTCTAAATTCAATTATGAACTCAACTGATTTGAAATAAAAAGGCAAAGTCTCTACTTTGCAACTCGGACTTTTTTTATAAATTTTGAAAATCAGTTTTTAAAACAAACCGCACCGCACCAATTGCATATTTGGTTTTAACTTTTCTAATGCGGTTTGCGGTTTGAAAAATTTACAAACCAGTTAATGTGGTGCGGTTACGGGTTTACTCTTAAACCGCACCAAACCGCACCAAATAAAGTGGTGCGGTGCATATTTAGTTTTAACTTTCTAATGTGGTTTGCGGTTTAAAAAATTTACAAACCAGTTAATGTGGTGCGGTTACGGGTTTACTCTTAAACTGCACCAAACCGCACCGCGCCCATCCCTAATTTAGGTGTGTTGTATAGAGCTCAAAAAAAAATTAACAGAAATTTATTGTAGTAGGGAGCATATAGATTATCACCGAGATTAGTAGTCGGATTCCTCAATTTCTTCATCACCAGCCGAGTCAACATCTTCCTCTTACAAGTTACAACACGGAAGCCGATCGGAATAAAAAGAGATCGAATTTCGAAATTGAGGTGAAATCTAGGGCTACGTCTGTCGATTAGATGACAATGTGTGTTGGATTGATCCACCTATTTTTACCCAAACCACCCGCTTTAAACCGCACCGCATATATAAATAAATAAATAAATAATTGAAAATTTAAAGTTATTACAAAAAATACTTTAAGACCAAAACTAAGTCGTAATAAAAGAACATAAGTGCAAATTTGATTTCGGTTGTTGCTCGTTCCGTTTTTCTTTCTTCGATACAATATATCATCGTCTTCCCTAAACGACCAAGTCACGAGAGTCTCGATCGTTATCGGTTTGATCTTCTCTTCGTTCTTGAATTATGAAATCCGTAAGTATTTTAGTTCAAAAATTAATTGGATTTTGATTGGCTCTTATGTAGAAGTTGTTGTTTAGGGATTTGATAATCCTCTATTCAAGGTTACTTGCGGATATTAATGGTTTTTTCTAAATTCAATTATGAACTCAACTGATTTGAAATAAAAAAGGCAAAGTCTCTACTTTGCAACTCGGACTTTTTTTTATAAATTTTAAAAATCATTTTTTAAACCAAACCGCACCGCACCAATTGAATATTTGGTTTTAACTTTTCTAATGCGGTTTGCGGTTTGAAAAATTTACAAACCAGTTAATATGGTGTTGTTACGAGTTTATTCTTAAATCGCACCAAATAAAGTGGTGCGGTGCATATTTGATTTTAACTTTACTAATGCGGTTTGTGGTTTCATCCACTGAAAATCATCGCCGCTCGAATTTTCAACGAGATTTGATCCGTTTCGATCCTGATGTTCGGAATTTGTCGCCCTAATTTTCGTTGGAGGTTGGGGATATGATTGTGCGCAAATATGGTCGGAGGGGTCGTGCAATTACGACGACTGGGTTTAATGACGTGGCTAACGACGACGTGTTTATTGATTCGTTGTCGCGAGATAGTTCTGTTGAGATTTACAGCAACCCATATTCTTTGCAAGAACCGGAGTTGTACAGTTCGAATACAGAGTTGGCGTTGAGTCAGTCACGCGGAATTCGAAGAAGGCAAGGAATGGGAGGCGGGGGAATGGAGAGTGAGAGAAAGATTTAAGGAGTTGTGACAGGTTAATTGTTAGTGTGTCAAGTTTATGGAGTCAGTTTACTCGGGTCGAGTTACTGCTTAAGTTTTGTATCCAGTTTTGAATTCGGGTCAAAGTTTCCTATGTAATGAAGCACATTTTGAGTGCAACAAAACAATATAGAATTTCATCCTTACCCTAATCTCTGTCCTTATCCATTAACAGCATCTCAGGTTCCTCGAGGCAGCCTTCTTCCCAGCGGCACCTTCCGGCCTGAGCTAGCCAACCTCCGGTCACAAGGTGTGATCCTAGGTTGGATTGATATCGGAATAGGTTTTCCAGTCTCATTGGTATCAGATTTGACTCTCCTCGTAACCTAATACGACGGTGACCACTCGCTCGATGACGCTCGCCGATCTGCAAACTCAGTTGGACGTTGTGCGTCAACAATCGGATGAACGTGCTCATGAGATGCGGTCGGAGCTGGCCGGCATCAAAGATCTCCTTCAAGGTTTCCTAACCAACAAACAACCCTTGGCAGACAACTCCCCGCCCCTCGATCCTAACGGATCAACCTCCGCCGTCACAAACCGACTCCATCGAGATACGGAACCACCGGATCTCTCTGATGTTACCCAACTCCATCACCAAACTGCTCATCAGCGCGCCCCTTTCGTTCCAGGCGGCCTTGCCACCCGCATCGGCCGTGTTGAGTTCCCAAGGTTTGATGGGTCTCTGTTGCGCGAATGGATATGTCGCTGTGAACAATTCTTCATGCTTGACAATACAGCTCCTGAACTCAAAGTCCGCCTTGCCTCATTGCATATGAAAGGTAAAGCTTTACAATGGCACCACACTTACATGAGTAGTCGATTTGGTCAATATCCCTTATGGCCTGAATATGTTGTTGCTGTTTCTACACGTTTTGGGAGATTATTTGATGACCCTCTTGCAGACTTGGTCAGCATCAAACAATCTGGTGATTCAGTTGAAGCTTATTTGGACAAATTTGAATGTGCTCTTACCCGCTTAACGCTGTCTGATGCCCACGCTTTGAGCATTTGCTTGACTAATATGCAACCCCACCTCGCCCTCCATGTCAGGCAGTTCAGCACACTCACTATCGCTGAATCTGCTCGCATTGCTCGTTTACATGAGTCATCCCTGCTACACACCCCCTCTAGATACTCTAGAGCACCCTTCAATCCTAACCCAAAACCAATATCCTCACACACTTCCCAGCCCCTCTTACCCACACCAAATACATCTCCTTCACCTCAAATTTCCCAACCTACCTCTACCATCACTCCCTTTCCCCTACAACCAAACAGACCCAGCAGAAAATACTCATATGATGAAATGCAGAATAGGCGCGCTAAGGGACTATGTATGTTCTGTGAGGAACCATACTCCCCAGGCCATCACCTAAAACACAAAAGATCTCAAATATATGTGATGGAGTGCGATGAGACTGAGGTTTTCACGGAAGACGATACAATTCCTCATGAGGATACAGTGGAAGAACATACTGATGCCACACCCACTATTTCCTTGAATGCTTTGGATGGCTGCTCATCTTTCAATTGTATGAGGGTCATAGGTCAGTATGGTAAGCGTAAACTTTACATTTTGATTGACCCAGGGAGTACTCACAACTTTCTTGATTTAAAAGTTGCCAAAGAAATTGGTTGCCTACTTGCATCTGTCCCTCCTTTAGCTGTGGCTGCTGCTAACGGAAATAACATGTTATCTGGATTTCGTTGTAATGATTTCTCATGGAAAATGCAGGGTTATACCTTCACTACCGATATTCGTACACTACCTCTCGACTGTTGTGATATGGTCCTTGGTGTACAGTGGCTTATCACACTTGGTAAGATCTGCTGGGATTTCTCTAATTTACGAATGGAATTCATTTTGGGAGGTACTAAACATGTTCTTCGTGGCGTCACCAAATCTAGTTGCAAGATTATTAAGGGTGGTAGCCTTAACAAGTTGATATTACAAGGGCCCCAACTTGCCTTATTACAGTTTCGGGATATTTCTGAGGAACTTTCTTCTGCAGAAAGCGAGACCGAGACGCAGCCTCTATTATCATATATATTTGCTTCTGGAATAGACATGAAGGATGATGCACACCTTCAACACCTACTGTCTTCTTACTGTGAGTTATTTAAAGAACCATCAGACCTCCCTCCTTTCCGGCATGGTTTTAACCACAACATCCCTTTATTAGAAGGCTCTAACCCAATTAGTCAGAGGCCCTACAGATACTCCTCGACTCAGAAAAACATTATTGATAAACTTGTTCAAGAGATGCTTATTCAAGGGATCATCCAGTATAGCTCCAGCCCCTATGCTTCCCCTGTGGTTCTAGTCAAGAAGAAGGATGGATCATGGCGTCTTTGTGTTGATTATCGAGGGTTAAATCAACAAACTATCAAGGATAAATATCCAATTCCCCTCCTAGAAGACTCTGCTTGATGAATTAGGAGGTTCGAAATATTTTTCTAAGCTTGATCTTCGCGCCGGGTTCCATCAGATCAGAATGACTCCAAGCGATGTTTATAAGACAGCCTTCAAGACACACTCAGGTCATTACGAGTATCTTGTAATGCCTTTCGGTCTTACGAATGCTCCTTGTACCTTCCAGAGCTTAATGAACCATATTTTTCGGGATGTTGCAAGAAAGTTCTTATTGGTCTTCTTTGACGACATTCTTATTTACAGCACCTCATGGGAAGCTCATCTGGAACACTTACAGCTGGTATTTTCTATTTTGTTACAACATCGGTTATATCTTAAGCTCTCCAAGTGTACTTTTGGCGCGACAGCTATTGAGTACTTGGGTCACTTCATCTCAGCTTCAGGGGTTAGTACTGACCCAAAGAAAATCGCTGCTGTTCAAGATTGGCCTATTCCCTCTAATCCAAAGCAGCTGCGCAGCTTCCTTGGTCTCGCTAACTACTACCGGCGCTTCATCAAACATTATAGTATCATTGCGCGCCCTTTAACTGATTTACTGAAGAAGGATAACTTCAGCTGGAATTCAGATGCATCTCAAGCCTTTGTTGATCTTAAGGCTGCCTTATCCTCTGCCCCTGTCTTAGCTCTTCCCAACTTTGAGAAAACTTTTGTGGCAGAAACCGACGCATCTAGCACTGGCATAGGAGCGGTTCTCATGCAAGATGATCACCCCATTTGTTATCTCAGCCGAACTCTTGGACCTAACCATCAAGCGTTGTCCGTTTACGAAAAAGAACTCATGGCTGTGATTCATGCTGTGCAGACATGGAGTTCTTACCTTGCTCATGCTCTATTTATCATCAAGACCGATCAAAAAAGTCTTAAGTACCTGTTGGAACAAAAAGTCACCACACCCTTCCAACACATGTGGCTCTCAAAACTAATGGGTTACTCTTACGAAATCCAATACAAACAGGGGAAAGAAAATGTGGCAGCTGATGCACTATCTCGGGTCACTGGTTCTCAGTTGTTGCACATCGTCCTCTCTCAAGCTCATCTTGGATTATATGACTCTATTTCTCTACTGTGGCAATCGGATCCCCACCTTCGAAAGGTACTCTCTGAACTGCAAGCTGACTGACAGGCGTCGTTGGTACCTGCAAATTTAAATTTATAATTCCTTACTCTTGGCTATGGGTTAGTACAGCGGCAAGCAAGGGTCGAACCCTAGGGAGCTAGATGGTTACTTGTTGTTCTGTAAAAAGGAAACAATTGGGTTTTGAGCAATTTAGAAAACAAGTGCAAATAGGAAATAAACGAAAGATGTCAATCGGAGAAGAATATTCAGGCTAGGGGTTCTAATTGTGACTTGGTTTGTCCTTGATTTCTAAGTATCTAATTCTGCGTTCTTAAGTGTGGTTACTCCGGGTCAGGTTATAACCTAAGGTAGGACCGTTTCAAGTCACTACGCCACAATCTACTCCTGGTCAGGTTATAGAATTCTAGTTCTAGCAAACCTAATACTCCTGGTCAGGTTATATTAGGTTTAGTGCGACTACTTATTCTAACGGGTCAGTATCAAATAAGCAGTAAATAGAGGGTATGGATTGCCCAGCTTAAGCTTTACCGTTTCGGGTCTCCACTTAAACTTGCAACTCAAACCGAAATTAATGTGCGCAAGAACTAGTAGAATGCAAGAATAATATTAAGCATGGAATCTCAAAACATTCGTCACAATAAATTAGCCCTAGCCCGAACGAGCGGTTTAGCTACACATGCTGGAAATAAAAGACATGATGAAAGTGGAAATTCTTCTCTATGCCGAAGTTGCCGCTTGGTGATGGATGATCACTGGATGAATGATGGATACTCGAATCGGCTCTGATGGGATGAATGTGGATCTCGAATTTTTGGATGCTTTGAAGGGCTGAGGAGAGCTCTTATTTATAGCGAAGGACCAGGGCTTCTTTCGTCTGGATTTGGAAAGGGCCCAAAAACAGATTAGGAAACGTGTCCAAATCTAGACTTTGCTTGATCTTTAAGTAAACTTCTTGTGCAAGTCTTCTAGAAGATTCCGGGACATTCACATCCTTCTAAACCACCACGGAGGGAATTTGGATTTTCCCGAAGTTATTGTTCACGACCCCGAAATCACTATTCATCCCGAGAGTACTGTTCACGCCGGAATTACTGTTCACGAACCGAAAAATACTGTTCACGACAATCCTCTGGCTTTGTTCTTCAACTGCGATGCTTCTGGCATGAAAATGCCGTCTTTTAAGCGTGTTTCCTCCTAGAGCTTCCGAAACACCTGAAATGCAAAACAACACTAAGAAGTAACTGTTTGCATGATAAAGTGCCGAAAATGATGGGATTTGTTGACTCGATGAGTCGTATAAATACGGCTCATCACTGACCCATCCTCCCACCCCAGATTCACTTTTGCTAACAATGAATTGCGACACAAAGGAAAACTGGTGATTGGTAATGATGCGGCCCTCAAGCTTCAAATTCTCAAATGGCTTAATGATTCAGCTATAGGAGGCCATTCAGGACGTGATGCAACGCTCCACCGCATCAAATCATTATTCTATTAGCCTAAGATGAGTACAGAAATTCAGAATTATGTCCGGAATTGCGATACGTGCCAGCGCAACAAGTATGATTCAGCTGGTAAGCCTGGTTTACTGCAGCCTCTACCAGTTCCTGATGGAATTTGGCAGTCCATCAGTATGGACTTCATTGAGGGGCTTCCTCCCTCCCTTGGCAAACATTGCATACTAGTAGTGGTGGACAGATTGAGCAAGCAAGCACACTTCATCGCATTATCTCACCCTTATACAGCACTGGAAGTTGGCCAATCATTCATAGATAATGTGTTTAAACTGCATGGAATGCCTGAGAACATTATTAGTGACAGGGATCCCACCTTCGTGAGCCAAGCTTGGCAAGAATTGTTCCGTGTCCATGGTGTTGACCTCAGATTCTCCAATGCGTACCATCCTCAAACTGATGGCCAAACAGAGATCACCAAAAGAACCCTTGAGACCTACCTGCGTTGTATGACCTCTGAAGCTCCTCACACGTGGTGTAAATGGCTTCCCCTTGCTGAATGGTGGTACAACACCACATTCCACTCTGCTGCTCATTGTACTCCATTCGAAGTGGTTTATGGCCAACCACCTCCTATCCATCTGCCATATCTCCCAGGTGAAAGCTCTTGTCGGGTTATTGATCGTAGCTTGCAGAAAAGGGAAGAGCGCATTACTATGTTGAAGTTCCATCTTTTGCGTGCGCAAAACAGGATGAAGCAGTACGCTGACTCCCGCAGGTCTGATCGCCAGTTTCAGATCGGCGACTATGCATACCTAAAGCTTCAACCCTACCGCCAGAATTCCCTGAAAATGTCCACTGCTCAAAAACTTGCCCCAAGATTCTATGGCCCTTTTCGCATTGTGGACAAAGTCGGAGCTGTGGCCTATAAGTTGGATTTACCCCCTTCAGCAGCTATTCACAACGTCTTCCACGTCAGCCAACTAAAATTTTGTTCCAACCCACCAGGGGAACCTACTTCATTACCCCATTTCTTACTTGATCTTGGCAAAGCTAAAGAACCTGAAGCAATTCTGGATAGAAAAATGGTTCGACATCACAACACTGCAGTCACTAAGATATTGGTGCAATGGAAGGGTCAGCCAGCGGAACAAGCAACTTGGGAGTTCTAAAGGGACTTCATTGCCAAGTATCCAGCATTCCATCCTTGAGGACAAGGATGCTGTCGAGGAGGGAGTATTGTGACAGGTTAAATGTTAGTGTGTCAAGTTTATGGAGTCAGTTTACTCGGGTCGGGTTACTGCTTAAGTTTTGTATCCAGTTTTGAATTCGGGTCAAAGTTTCCTATGTAATGAAGCACATTTTGAGTGCAACAAAACAATATAGAATTTCATCCTTACCCTAATCTCTGTCCTTATCCATTAACAGCATCTCAGGTTCCTCGAGGCAGCCTTCTTCCTAGCGGCACCTTCCGGCCTGAGCTTGCCAACCTCCGGTCACAAGGTGTGATCCTAGGTTGGATTGATATCGGAATAGGTTTTCCGGTCTCAGGAGTCTTCAGAGTCAAAGATTGTGATGTTGATGGAAACGCAGGAGTGTGGGGAGATGATGGAGAATGAGGATGAGGTTTACTTTTCTTGGGATAGGTTGAGGAAATTGATAGCCTGTAAGGATCAGGAGAGCAAGCTTGCTGTCTACTAGCGCCACGCTGCTGAGGATTCAAGGGTATGTTTTTAAGGATTATATTTTTGAGTCTTTTCTTAAAGGACTGTAGTTCTTCATTAGACAGATTTAAAGATGTGTTCTTTTGATGATTTAGTAAATATTAGGCATTCTCAGGATGCTCAGTGGTGGGTAGTCAGTCTTTGGATGGGTTGAGCAATTTGGGTACATGCTGTTTTTGAGTCTTTTCTTAAAAGACTGCAGTTGTTCATTAGACAGATTTAAAGATGTGTTCTTTTGTTGATTTAGTAAATATTAGGCATTCTCAGGATGCCCAGTGGTGCTTGGGCAGTCTTTAAATTGGAAAAGAATTCTCCACTTCGTAGAACAAAACTGTAGTAACTTGGTGTTCCTGCTTTTGTGCCGTTTTTTTTTTGCTTGTCTTCTTTTTTGGTGAATATTTAGAAGGGGGTTATAATTAGACTTATTGAGGTTTAGATGGATAATTTGACTAAGTGTTTTCACAATTGAAGTTAGGAGATCTTTTTTTTTGGGTTTAAAATATGTGACTCATTGACACTCTTAGGAACCATATCTTAATTGGTATCCACTGTGTTTTCAGAATGGCAAAATCAATTATCGACAAGATTCTTGAATTGAATTGTGATGACACCCCTAGTAATTTGGCCGCTGCAACTCTTCTATACATCCTCACAGATGATGTAAGTTTAATCAGTACCTGCTGATACTGTTTGTTTCTTTTTGAAATATATTAATGGCATCATTTGTGCAGGCATAGTAAGGCTTGAACTTGTTTCATTTCTTATGGTAAAAATAATAGTCATGTGCTGATCTGTAACATATTTGACGCATCTTCAATAATGCAATTACAGGATCAAGACAAACATTTGATGGAATCTCACCGCTGCATTCACTTTTTCCTTAAATTGCTGAAACCTCTAGTACCAGAAAAGATGCAGAAACATTAAGAGACACTACTAAAAGTTTAGATTCCAATCAGAGACCATTACTCATAAGGTTTAGGAAATCCTAGTCAACTGTAAGGAATTGGAACATGTGACTGGAGATTGCAAACTATCGAGAAGGCCAGAACTAAACGCCAAATGGGTAGCTTTGTTGACCTTGGAGAAAGCTTGCGTCTCCGAGATATCAACTGAAGCTATTAGAGATTCAAGCTTCAACCGTCATGTTTCACCTTTGTATATGCTACATGTTATCCTTTTTGGTTTGCTTTCCTCCAGATACTACCGGCTCAATAAAGAAGAGTGGGCATTTTCAAAGAAAGATTACGTGAGCTGGGGGGACTGGACTCGGTGTTTAAGGTAGCAGCAGATTACTATTCCAATATGGAGGTGTGACCTTGTATTTTTATTGATCTTTTGATCATGATGACTTCTGCCTGTATTTTGGGTTTTAACCATGCTGTTTTGAAGTTGACAAAGGTACGTACTTATTTACTATCTAAGCTAATGTAATCAATATTATATGAAAATTTGTAGTCAGATATCAGCATTTTAGAGAAAATTTCACAGCTTCTTCATGCTATTTTGTGTGCAGGGATGGCTAAAAAATGGCTCAACATCTAGTCAGGAGTCGATAGATAGAGAAGATCTAAAATTTCTGGCGTTGCTTTTAAATTGCTTAAAAATAATGGAAAATGCCACTTTCCTTAGCAAGGATAATCAGGTAAATGTCAAAGGAGACCTCTTCCATGAAAGCTACATCACTACACCACAAGGATATAGCCTTGATGATATCTGAATCACCTGGGTCAGATATGGTCAAGCAAGACACTCTGAAGTACTTACCACAAGCTGTTCCAAGATAAACATTGTTTCCATTGAAATGCTGAACTTGAGTCTTGGCAAGCATTGCGTAGTACTCAATCTCAGACTTCCTCAAAGGTGGGCAATTGTTGGAGATGATAATAAGCTTACCTTTGGAGCTCCTCAACTGACGCAGAACTGTCTTGTACCCCAATGTGAACTTGCCACTCTTCATCACAAGAGCCAGCCTACTGTTGATGTTCTCATGTGTCTTCTTCGTCTTCTTTGCGGTCACCATTTTCGATCACTTGATTCCAATCGGGGCAAGGACGAGCGATGAATGCTTACTCTGCGACGACGGCTAGGGCTCAAAAAAGGTCAGAAATCTCCTGTGTCATTCATCCAAGTCATTCTAAACATTATTATGATTCTTTCAGGTATCCGTTAATGTCTTGTCTGCTTCAGTTATGGAATTTTATTTCTGTGGACCATTTTCAAAGGAACCCAGAAGGTGTGCTAAGGCTTGAATTTCCGTTGAATGCAGGTCTTTCTCTTCTTAGTATATTTTCCGTACATGATCAGGATAAAGAGGCTTCTTGTGCTATTCATGGTATTCTTCAGGTGTTCAAAGACCCTGAAGTTGATCGACTTGAAAGGGGTTTCATTTCTGTTTTAGTGTGAAAATTGTGACCTGGCTTGAATTGGTACTCATTCCAAACTTACTTTATGATCTTACAAACGCATAAAACTAAATGTGACGTGGTATACTACATGGTGTTTGAAATCTTCCCCTGTTAGATGAGATGTTGTTCTGGTCGATGTCCAGAACAAATACTACAACAACTTATACGCTAAAACAAGTAGTGCGGAAATAAAAGTGACACGCAAAGTTGTTACCCAGTTCGGCGTTAACAAGCCTACTCTGGGGGGCGTTCTCTAGCCCGGTGGACAGCAATTCACTAATAATAAGTATTGCGAGTACAGGGTCTTACGTTTACAGAATCCCTCTTAAACAACCTGAGCCTCGGACACTCTAGCAATTGCAATCTAGGTCTCCCCCTAGATCTTTGCTCCCGCTCAGTATCCACCAAGATGATCCTCCGTGAGAATCAGCGCCTTCTCCCGAATGCGCAGTAACAGAACTTCAGTGCGTGAACCTTCAGTGTAGTCCTTCGATCAATCTGCTGAGCACCAGCACAGATTGAATCCGAGCGCCTTTGAGTAACCAGTGACGATTAACTCTCCGGCCGAATACGAGCTTAGTGAATAACCAGTTACGATTAATTCACCGCCGTTAACCTCCTCCTCCCTTCAATGAGTATGAGCGTGATTTAATATCTCCGTAAGTGCTGACTAATACCGAAGCATTAGCCCTCCTTATATAGGACGGTAGAAACCCTAAACCGAGTAGGATTTCTATTCTAAACCGCCTATCTCAATTAGGAAATCTTTCCTAATATCTTGCGCATATCTCTTGTAGATAATCCTCTATTTGAATCTTCAATCTTGATTAGGCAATCTTCGATTATCTTCTCGACTAAGATAGCTTCAAGCGCAAGCAACCGACTCCAAGGAACTCCTCGATTATCCATATGCATCGACTTGCCAAAACTGATCTGGGAAATATCTTCAGGCGAAGTTGTGCTACGTCGGTTGAACAAGTTACCAAATCTGAATTTGGAAACTTCCAATTTCTGCCCATGCACCTGCAACCGCCTTGATCTCCAACGGTCGACTGAGTTTCCAAATCTGAATTTGGAAACATTCCATCTGCTTCAACTTGTTCCAGGGCAGTTGTCTATGCTAGACTCAAACAACAGCTTGAACAACTATTCTAAGTTTTGCCAAACTACATGCCATAAAACTAACAATCTCCCCCTTGGCATTTTTGGCAAAACTACCTACTGTAATCTGCCTATACTACAATTACAGTTGAATCTTTGAAGGAGGTTTCAAACTCCCAAGCTGTGCTCCGAACTAAGCCACCAAGCGAATCTTTGAGGAGATTTCAAACTCCGAACAACAGTTCTAATAATAAGCACAAATGAATATTTTAAGGAGCTTTCAAACTCCAAAACTACTCCCCCTTTTTGTCACAAAATGACAAGGTAGTACAGAAAGAAGGCATTACCTTACAATACCAAACTATGAGCGATCGCTCTTTCTTCTAAGTCAACCCTTTAATCATGAGACACTTATACTCCGGTTGACCCCTTGTACTGGAATAGATTAGTTGTCAATGACACACAGACCCAGTGAGGATCTAAGTGTTTCGAACTGAAGATTGTCCAAGGCTTTTGTGAAGATGTCTGCCAGCTGTTTCTCAGTTGACACGTGTGTCAGGGTGATAGTTTTCTTTTCAACCAATTCTCGAATGAAGTGATGCCTGATGTCGATATGCTTTGTTCTGGAATGTTGCACTGGATTCTTGGATATGTTGATGGCACTCATGTTGTCACAGTAGAGAGTCATCACATCTTGTTTGACTTCGTATTCCTCTAGCATCTGTTTCATCCATAACATCTGTGTGCACGAACTTCCTGCCGCAATATATTCTGCCTCAGCAGTAGATAGAGAAATACTGTTCTGCTTCTTACTGAACCAAGAGATCAGATTGTTTCCCAGACGTACTTTTGCGGTCCTCTACATTCCCTGCCCAATCTGCATCGCAGTAGCCTACTAAGCAAGAGTTTGTATCCTTAGTGTACCACAACCCATAGTCGACTGTGCCACAGACATATCTGATAATTCTCTTCACATTCATCAGGTGACTCTCCTTGGGATTTGCTTGATATCTGGCACAGACACCAACTGCATGAGCAATGTCCGGCCTAGAAGCGGTTAGGTATAATAGACTTCCAATCATGCTTCGGTATAGGGTTTGATCTACTTTTGCGCCAGCTTCGTCCTTTGTAACCTTCACATGAGTGGCAGCGGGGGTTCGTTTGTGTGTCGCTTTTTCGAGATCAAACTTCTTGATTAGGTTCCTAGCATATTTGCTTTGGGAAATAAAGATGCCATCCGCCTTCTGTTTGACTTGTAAGCCAAGAAAATATGACATCTCACCCACCATGCTCATCTGGAATTCATTCTGCATTTGATGGACGAATTTGTCTACCAGCTTCTGATTGCTTGAGCCAAAAACAATATCATCTACATAAATCTGAGCAATGACGAAGTCTGTCCCTGTGTGTTTCACAAACAGCGTCTTGTCTACTCCCCCTCGCACATAGCCATGAGTGATTAAGAAGTCAGTAAGCCGCTCGTACCATGCTCTGGGCGCCTGTTTGAGACCATAGAGCGCCTTCTTCAGGTGATACACATAGTCAGGATGATGAGGGTCTTCAAAGCCCTTTGGTTGAGCCACAAACACTTCTTCATTTAGCAGCCCGTTTAGGAATGCACTCTTGACATCCATCTGAAACAACTTGAACTTAAGGTGACAAGCCAGAGCAAGAAGTAGTCGAATGGCTTCTAGGCGAGCAACCGGTGCAAACGTCTCATCAAAATCTATTCCCTCAATCTGAGTATAGCCTTGAGCCATGAGACGAGCTTTATTTCGGGTGATGGTTCCGTGTTCGTCCGTCTTGTTCTTGAAAATCCACTTTGTTCCAATAACGTTCACCCTATCCGGACGTGGAACAAGATCCCAGACATCATTTCGCTGGAATTCACCAAGTTCTTCTTGCATGGCGACAACCCAGTATTCGTCATTGATGGCTTCCTTGATGTTTTTGGGTTCAATAGTAGATATGAAACAGGTAAAGCCAGCCAATTGACGAAAGTTAACCTGTTTACCTCGAGTTTGTATGCCATCTGTGGGATTACCAATTACTTCACTGACAGGATGATACTTTTCAACTGCTCTTGAGGGCTGTAGGACACGAGGAGCGGCAGGAGGCGTTGGAGTAGATTCCGTATCAATATCCTCATCTGATTGATGGTTATTTGTTTTAGACTGCTCAGGCTCTTTATCAGTGACTAATTCCTTATCGGGAGAAGCGATTGTGGGTTGTTCCGGATTAGGTAGGGCATCATCATCATCAGCATGATTTGTCACAGAACCACCTGGAACAACGTCCTGCACAACAACATTGATTGATTCCATGACAACTCCAGTGCGCTTGTTATAGACCCGGTATGCCCTGCTGTTAGTGGAATATCCCAGAAAGATTCCTGCATCACTTTTAGGGTCCAGCTTCTGCAGATACTCTCGATCTCTAAGAATGAAGCACTGGCTCCCAAAGACATGGAAGTACTTGACCGTAGGTTTTTTACCCTTCCATAGCTCGTAGCAAGTCTTCTCGGTTCCGGATCGAATCATGACTCTGTTTATGATATAGCAAGCAGTGTTCATGGCTTCCGCCCAAAACTTTAAAGGAACATTCTTTGCATGAAGCATAACTCGCGCCATCTCCTGAATGGTTCGGTTCTTCCTTTCAACAACTCCATTCTGTTGAGGTGTGATTGGTGAAGAAAATTGATGAGTTATGCCCCTTTTTGCGCAGAATTCAGCAAGAGCAGCATTCTCAAACTCTTTTCCATGATCACTCCAAATCTTTATTATATGCTCGTCTTTGTCTTCTCTTTCACGCTCCAGTCGTGTGCATAATAGAACGAATGCCTGGACAGCATCTGACTTTTCTCGCAAGTAGCTAGACCAGGTGAACCTAGAGAAGTCATCAACACACACAAGAACGTACCTCTTCCCTGAATAGCTTTCCACTTGCATAGGCCCCATTAAATCAATGTGAATCAGCTCCAGAGGTCTACTTGTATTAATCTGAGTAGTGCCCTTGTGTGGAGCTTTGATTTGCTTTCCAATTTGACAATCACCACAAACAATGCTCAGCTCTCCTTGAACTTTGGGTATGCCGCGAACAAGACCATCTGAAACAATCTTCTGAAATGTTCTTAGATTCACATGACCCATTCGCTGATGCCATAAGTTCATCTCTTCAGTTTTACTCAGTAAACATGTTGTGTTAGCATTGGGTTTACCAAGGTTCAGGAGGTAGCAGTTGTTCGATGACCTTCTTCCAGAGAGAACTGGATCATTATTCTTGTTTAACACCACACACTCATCTTGTGTGAATTGGACATGATGCTCTCCATCGCACAACTGGCTAATGCTAATTAGATTAGCCTGCAATCCCTTGACAAGTAGTACTTCTTTCAATCTGGGCAGGCCTTGAACATTTAGAATTCCTTTTCCAATGACCCTGCCTTCTCCTCCATCACCAAATGTCACATTTGAACTCCTTTTAATCTCCTCTATATTGGTCAGAAACGTAGAGTTGCCGGTCATGTGTCTTGAACACCCACTGTCAAAGTACCACAATTCTCTTTTCAGATGACAGGTAGAACTAAAGGCAACGTGGCAAACTTCACTTCTTTGCTTAATCCTCCAAACTTGCTTCATATGCGGTTTCTGAACTTGTTTCATCTTTCTGATAGACATATGGAATTGATGACATCTTGATTTGATGTGTCCCACTTGATTACAGTAGAAACACCGTCGCCTGTCTTGCTGTCTTGTGGGATACCTAGTGTGATATCGAGATGAGTATTTATGAGAGTGATGATTAGCTGGAACAAATTGTGGTCGCGGTTCAGCAAAAGTTTTTCCTCGAGGACGATGATCAACTTGAACCGCCTGTGGTTGCGGCACTGCTTTAACGAATGACATCTTTTCAGAGCAACACCCTTCAGTGAATCCTAGACCTTGGCGGCCTCCTCCTATCCTTTGAGCTCCCAGAATGGAGTCTAGATCTTTTGTTCCAGAATTTAGCATTTTGACAGACTTTCTCAAGTTGTTCAGCTCGTCTATTGTCTCCTCATGAGCAAGCTTATCTGTTTCAATTTCAAATTTGAGGGCATCAATAATATTGATAAGATTTACCTCTCTTCGCTTTAGAGCTTTATTCTCTTGGTTTAAGTCAACTGTGTCATCTGAACAATCTTCTTGTTTTTCACTCTGAAGCTTTAGGGATGAAATAACATTCAGCAACTCCGCCTTTTGTGAAACAAGGTCAGCATGTTCGTTTCTTGCTTCACTCAGCCGAGCTGTGAGGTCACAAACGCTCTGCTGATGTTTTAGCTTCAGGGTGGCAATCTCTTCCTTGAGCTTCTCCTTCAGTTTTTCCATAGAGTTCTGGAGAGATTTGTTTCGCTCGACTTCAACCAACCACTGTTGATATAGTTCTTTGTAATTGTTGGCAATTTCCTCATCTGTAATTTCTTCATTATCACTCCCACTGGAATACATAGTGTGATCTTCAACTGATGCCTTTTCCTCCTTTTTGCTATTGTGGTCTCCTTCCTGATCAACACAGCTAGTGAGGGCAACAAAATTACTGTGCTCTCCTTCTTGATCAGATTCACTGTCACTCTAGTTGATCACATAGGCATTCTTTTTCTTCTGTGTGTTGACGCATTCTGTTTGAATGTGACCAAACCCCTCACATTCTCTGCATTGGATACCTTTGCCTTTGTTGTCTCGAACAAAGTCTCCAGACATATTTCCCTTAGTAGCTCTGCCATCCTTCTGGTACCTCGAATTGGTTGACTGACCAGAATCAGTCCCTTTAGTGTATTCTCTTCTCATATATTTCCTGAAGTTTTTGGCAAACATAGCATACTGTTGTTCTGACGATTCACCCATCTTGTCTTTGACAACTTCAGCTTTCAGACCAACGCTGGTGACCTTTGTAAGACGGTCTTCTTCATTCATATCCATCTCATGGGTCTGCAGAGAACCCATCAGTTCATCCAGTCTCATGATCTTCACATCATTGGCTTCTTTAACGGCAAGAGCTTTCATGGCGAACCGCTTTGTGAGAGATCTCAGCACCTTTCTTACCAGTGTTTCCTCGGTCATGGGTTCTCCTAGAGCGAATGCTTCGTTGAAGATATCGAGAATCCGAGTATTAAAGTCAGCAATGGTCTCATCCTCCTGCATTCTTAAATTTTCGAATTTTGATGTGACCGTCTCCATTCTGGATACTTTAACTTTGGTTGTACCTTCATGAGCAGTTTGGAGAATGTCCCAAGCCTGCTTTGCAATTTCACAGGTAGAAATCATCTTGAAATTCTTTCCATCAACTCCCGAGAATATGGCATTCATTGCTTTAGAGTTTGCCGCTTCAGCATGCTTATGATCCTCAGTCCACTTGTCTTTAGTAATGAGGCAAACTTTACCTTCTTTGTCGATAGTCACTGGGTGTGTCCATCCTTGTTCAACTGCCTCCCAAACTAATTCATCTTGAGACTTCAGAAACGCCTTCATTCGAACTCTCCAATAGCCATATTTATTTCCTTCAAGCAGAGGAGGTCGCGTGATGTTCTGCCCTTCTCTCAAATCCATCTCACCGACTTCTGGATCTTACTCTGTATGTCGAGTATTTGCTCTGATACCAATTGAAATCTTCCCCTGGTAGATGAGATGTTGTTCTGGTCGATGTCCAGAACAAATACTACAACAACTTATACGCTAAAACAAGTAGTGCGGAAATAAAAGTGACACGCAAAGTTGTTACCCAGTTCGGCGTTAACAAGCTTACTCTGGGGGGCGTTCTCTAGCCCGGTGGACAGCAATTCACTAATAATAAGTATTGCGAGTACAGGGTCTTACGTTTACAGAATCCCTCTTAAACAACCTGAGCCTCGGACACTCTAGCAATTGCAATCTAGGTCTCCCCCTAGATCTTTGCTCCCGCTCAGTATCCACCAAGATGATCCTCCGTGAGAATCAGCGCCTTCTCCCGAATGCGCAGTAACAGAACTTCAGTGGGTGAACCTTCAGTATAGTCCTTCGATCAATCTGCTGAGCACCAGCACAGATTGAATCTGAGCGCCTTTGAGTAACCAGTGACGATTAACTCTCCGGCCGAATACGAGCTTAGTGAATAACCAGTTACGATTAATTCACCGCCGTTAACCTCCTCCTCCCTTCAATGAGTATGAGCGTGATTTAATATCTCCGTAAGTGCTGACTAATACCGAAGCATTAGCCCTCCTTATATAGGACGGTAGAAACCCTAAACCAAGTAGGATTTCTATTCTAAACCGCCTATCTCAATTAGGATATCTTTCCTAATATCTTGCGCATATCTCTTGTAGATAATCCTCTATTTGAATCTTCAATCTTGATTAGGCAATCTTCGATTATCTTCTCGACTAAGATAGCTTCAAGCGCAAGCAACCGACTCCAAGGAACTCCTCGATTATCCATATGCACCGACTTGCAAAAACTGATCTGGGAAATATCTTCAGGCGAAGTTGTGCTACGTCGGTTGAACAAGTTACCAAATCTGAATTTGGAAACTTCCAATTTCTGCCCATGCACCTGCAACCGCCTTGATCTCCAACGGTCGACTGAGTTTCCAAATCTGAATTTGGAAACATTCCATCTGCTTCAACTTGTTCCAGGGCAGTTGTCTCTGCTAGACTCAAACAACAGCTTGAACAATTATTCTAAGGTTTGCCAAACTACATGCCATAAAACTAGCAGTGTTTATTGTCCACGGACCATGATTCTTAATTGGTGCTTCTATGTCCATTGTAGGTTTTCATAAAAGCTGACAAGTTGGGAATAGTTTAGTAGAGTGATTGTTGTTTTTGTCTTGTTGCATTCATATATGTCTTTCCGTTTCTGTTTTCAATTACTGTGTCTTGAATATTTGCATTCACACTTAAATCGTCTATCTTCGCAGCTGACTGTAAGGAGTCCAGTATGCATCCTTCTAGACTGAGCTATATAGGAGAAACTGTATTGCCTGGAGAACTGATAACTATAATCTCAGAATAGCACTTTAACAGTGTGTCCTGTCAGTAGTTCTGATAACTCAAGCTTGTCTGCAGCTGACACTTGTTTATTGAAACTAAGAGTCAGTTCCTCAAAATCGGGTTCATGCAGCGGGAGATTGGGGAGTTCCAATCTTGTGGAAGGCGATGATGACTTTGGGCTAATTTGGTAAGAAAATCTATTGCTGCTGTGGATGGGAAGTCAAAACTTGAGGACAGTGATGACCCTTTTGCATTTGATGAGGAAGAGTTTGGGGCCTTCATGGTGGGATGTACTTTCTATGAAAGTAAAGACGACTTGAAGTGGATGAAGGTAACTACAATTGGCAGAAAACCAATAGAAACTGTAAGATGCTCTCTGTGATTGATAATCTTATTAACTTTTTCACTTCAACATGTAGCTCAGTTTGAGTACGCAATTACTGAAAATAACCCCTTGCAATGCTGCTGGAACAGGTGAACCAAATGTTTCCTCGAATATGCAAGCGGCGATGAAAGCAGCAGGTCGCGACCGTGTTTCCTCAGTCTTGCAGACCTTGAGGGCACATCTTGCAATGCCACATTGAATTGACCAGATTGGTGATCGAGAAGTGCAGGTGTTTCGTGGACACATCAGCACAAGATGTAGTTGTTGACAGGTAGAGAATTGCAGCGTACAAAATGTAAATTTTATGATGGCTGATACAGTTAAAAGGTACGACCAATAGGGGAGATAATTGAAACTTGGATGAATGCGAGTATTACAGGTAAAGTCATTTGCTCTTTTTGATTTCTTGATTAATTAATCTTTCATTTTGTAAGTTGCAATACTCAACAACAGCCCACAATGTCGACGCAGCTTAGAGTGCACGAAAGTCACTTTCTTGTGCATATCTTCTGAATAAAATTTTGCACAATCAGGACGCAACTTTGAGCGCAAAAAAGTGTCTTTCTTGCGCGGAACATTCTGACTCGATGACAAAGTCTCTGCTGCAGTAATCTCGACTTCAGTGGTACTCAAATCTTGATCGGTTGACATTACTTTCTTTATCTTCAACTTTTGTGCTAGCCAGGGTTAGTAATTTGTTATGATTATTTGAGTCAAAATCTGCTTGACGCATGTCTGCCTGTTACCAAGGCTGAGGACACAGGCATGCTACGGCTCTTCAAATCCACATTTTCTGCTCTTTGTTACTTGACCATAGCCTGGGGAGATGAGTGTCAATGACGATGTACTCAACTTAGTACAACAGAATACGACCAATACCTTCAGCGATACACCCAATTTCGACGAAGAAGATGAAAGTGACAATTGCAGATCTTCTAATCAATCTTCTTATTGAAACTATGAACTCTCACATTTCCCTTTTTCTTTCTAGACATGCTACTACTTGCAAGAATTATCTGCAAATTCCATTACTACCGCTTCCTCCTGCTGATTCAGAATTTGTCACAGTTGAAAAGTAGACTCGGTGTAGTTTATTAAAGGGCAAGAAAGATAAAAACTTTAAAGTTAAGATAAAAATAAAAAATGAGCCATGTTAGACAATCCCTGCAAAAAAACAGTGTGAGCGAGAACGTTCCGAATTAATGCTAGTGGCACCAATTTGCATGTTAGACAATCCCTGCACAAAAATGTCATTTATGAAATTTAAAATACATGTATTATGATGATGTGCCCAACAATCAAAACATATAACTCTAATTGAAGACGCACACTTATGTCAAACTTTCTCCATACACTACAAATTTGACATCTTCTCCTATCTGAAAAGTAAAAGCGGAAATGAAGTCATGTGACGATAATCTAACAGCTCGAATCTGTATGAATATTTTGTTGTCTTGGATCAACCAGGCCAGTAGTTTGTTCATTGTAAATCTGTAAGAAGGAATTGTGGTTAATCAAGATATATATTATTGAGTTTCAATTATAAGATGTCGAAATACAGTCCCATTAAACAAACCTCGAGAAAAGAACAGTAGCATGCAATGAACAGTGGCATGAATATTTTGAGTATGAGAAGGAAAAAAATAAAGTTACAACATACCTTGCAGACTGTTCAGGAAAATACCTATTTAGCTGCTTTTGCCCAAGGGCATGCAAATCTCCACCAGGGCAACAAGACAAATTCTCCAATGTGAATTGGCCATAGAGAGTAGGCAGAACAGGATAATCCAACATTCTTAAAATTTCTCTCTCGTCTGGAGCCCGTGGAAATTTCTTCCCTTTTGCCAAGTATTCAATATCCATGACTTTAATAGCAAATGGACAATTTGTCGCTATTAGCTCTGCTAAATAAACAGTACCTATGTCACCACAACCGAGCTTGTTCAACATAAAGTTGTTAATATCAAAATACAGACTTTCCCATGATGCATTTTGCCAAGTATTCAATATCCATGACTTTAATAGCAAATGGACAGTTTGTCGCTATTAGCTCTGCTAAATAAACAGTACCTATGTCAGCACAACCGAGCTTTTTCAACATAAAGCTGTTAATATCAAAATACAGACATTCCCATGATGTCTAAACCGACTCTTTGACCAACAGTTGATAAGATCGTGGGAGAAGAACAATTTCCAAAAGGAAACGAAGACCAAGTCGTTCTTGATTTGGTTTACTGCTAAAAACCGAAATTGAATTTTGCAAAACCGAAGCTGAGAAATCGACCACCATTCGTGTCCGCATGACACGGGCGCACACGTGCGCGAAAACGAATCAAGCGAAATCCGACGTCGTCGAGCCGATGATTTGCACACCTCTGGGCGGGCGCGTAGGAGTTATGAGAGACCTTTGCTTATTATCTTACCATGTAAGAAACCATGATTATATGTAAACATATAATCATCTTCATAATGTTCCAATGTGGGATATAAGGTTTCACCCATATGAAACCAATCCACCCATCCATTCCTACCATCATCACTTGAACATGGATTTTGGTCCTACTTTGAGCATCAATTACTCATTCGATTTAACTTCGATTTTGGCAATTCCACCTTTGATTCAATACCTCTCATTGCAAGGTATTTTAATCAGATTTGTATCAACTTATTTTGAGGTGTTCTCCACACTCAAATTAGGTCTCAAAATGAGGCGCACCTCCATTTTCTTCACACCTTTTAAAACACATTCCAACAATCCCCCACATGAAGAAAATCGAGTGTTGAAAATGATAAACAATCAAAATCGATAATCATGACTTGACTCAATGTGGTGATAGCTTCTACGGTTGATATCTGCATAGGATAGGTAGGCAGCGCCCTTGAACCTTCCCTTGGGAAACATGTTCTCTTTACTGACTATTCAGTAGACGTGATTGTCCTTGAACAGTTCATCTTATAATGTAAATGAAAGCCGTGTCTTCCACAGATATCTTCCTGACCATTATTGGTTCTCACTGGTGGGTTCAGTTTAGCCATGATACTCCGTTCCTGGTTCTGCAAGAGTTTCTAAAGAATTAAGCCCTTTGCATTCTCCTTTGAAGCGGCCCCACTTCTCTCTCACATAGGTGATTCTTTCTTAAAGTAATCCATTGTTACCCATTCGAATCTCACTATTCAAATTACTATAATCATTAAAAGATTCGAGCTTAGCCTCGTGCGGGAGTCACTGTTTTATTAGGGAATAGGTCTGGGGTGTTAACCCCACAGTGACCTCATAGTCTTAGCAGTTTGGTGGTCCCTTTGAACCAAGTTCTTCGGATCTCCAGTCATCATGGTAGGGTTTTCCGTTGCCTCGACTTTATACCCAAAAGGGCTTAAGCATGTATTTTGATATTAGCAATCAAAAGGTTTCAGTCCCATTCTCTTTGTCGTCTTCTCTACTTGGTCCCTATTTAACCCTGTGGTTAACGGAACCGCTATATTATCTTTGGACCTCACGTAGTCAATCCTTATGACTCCTGATGAGAGAAGTTGTCTGATGGTATTGTGTCTACGATGTATGTGTCTAGACTTACCATTATACATGACATTTTGTGCTCTACCAATTGTTGATTGATTATCACAATACACGCATATTGGTGGCACGGGGTTTTTCCATTCAGGAATATCCTCTACAAAGTTTCTTAACCACTCTGCTTCTTCGCCACATTTAGCTAATGCCACACGAACTCAGTTTCCATCGTGGATCGAGTTATCAGTGTCTGTTTAGAGGATTTCCATGACACGGCTGCACCTCCCATAGTGAACACATATCCACTTGTGCCCTTTGAGTCTTGTATATCAGATATCCAGCTTACGTCAGTGTATCCTTCAATGACTTCAGGATCTTTGGTATAGTGTAGACCGTAATTGCGAGTAAATCGTAAATACTTTAGTATTCTTACGATTGCATTCCAGTGTTCTTTTCCTAGATAGCTCGTGTATCTTGCAAGCCTACTCACTATATAGGCAATATCAGGTCTAGTACAATTCATTAAGTACATTAGACTGCCTATTACTCTTGAGTACTCTACTTGAGAGATGATTTCTCCTTTGTTTTTAGACAAGTATTGATTTATTTCTATAGGAGTTCTACACACTCCTACGCTTTCTTTTCCAAACTTGTCCAAAATTTTATCAACATAGTGTGATTGGCTGAACACAAATCCATCTGCCGTTCCTGTAATTTTAATCCCTAAAAGTACATCAGCTCGTCCCATATCTTTCATACCAAACTTCGATTTTAATATGTCCTTAGTGGATTTGACCAAGTTTTCATCGCTTCCTACGATGAGTATGTCATCAACATATAAACACAAAATCACATATCCGTGCTCAGTGGTCTAGATGTATATACACTTGTCACACTCGTTAATTTTGAATCCGTTTGACAGCATTGCCTTGTCAAATTTCTCATGCCACTGTTTTGGTGCTTGTTTCAGACCATAGAGGGACTTGACAAGTTTACAAACTTTTCTCTCTAGTCCCGGCACTCTACAACCCTCAGGTTGTTCTATATTTCTTCCTCAAGATCTCCATTTAAGAATGCAGTTTTCACATCCATTTGATAAATTTCTAAATTTCGCAATGCTGCAATTGCATTTATCATCCTAATGGAAGTGATCCTTGTTACAGGTGTGAATGTATCACAGTAGTCTAGACCTTCCTTTTGTCTGTACCCTTTGATCACAAGTCTCTCTTTGTACTTTTCAATAGTACCGTCTACTTTCATTTTCTTAGTGAAAATCCACTTGGAATCAAGTGGTTTGCATCCCTGAGGAAGATCAACTAACTCCCAAGTATGATTTTGCATAATTGAGTCCAATTCACTTTTATGGCTTCTTTCCATAAAGGACCTTCAACAGAGCTTGTTGCCTCATCATATGTACGAGGTCCTGCCTCGACCATAAAGGTTAAAAACTCAGGTCCAAATGAATTTTCAACCCAAGCTCTTTTGCTTTGTCTAGGTTCCTCTAAACTTATATTCTCCTCGAATATTTCTTCTTGTTGTTGAGACATTTCAGTGAGTTCCTCGCTTATTTAATAAGGTGAACTCGGTCTCATTTCCTCAGATTTATAAGGAAACACTTGTTCATAAAACGAAGCATTCTTAGACTCCATAATGGTGTCCTTGTGTATCTCAGGATTTTTCGACTCATATACAATAAATCTGTATGCAGTACTGTTTCGTGCATATCCGATAAACACACAGACTATTGTCTTTGGTCCTATTTTCATTCTCTTAGGACCATCACTTTAGCTAAACACCCCCACACTCGCAAGTGTGTGTAAGAAGGTTTTCTCCCTTTAAATAATTCATAAGGAGATTTTTCTTTCTTCTTTCGGGGTATCCGATTTAGGAGATAATTAGCCGACAACACGACCTCCCCCCCACATTTCTTGAGGTAATCCTGAACTAAGCAACATTGCATTCATCATTTCTTTGATAGTGCGATTCTTACGTTCAGCTATACCATTCGACTGAGGTGAATAAGGCGGAGTTACTTCATGTATGATTCCAGTTTGTGCACACATTGCCCCAAACGGTTCAACATATTCGCCACCACGATCACTCCGTAACCTTTTGATCTTTTTATTTAG
This sequence comes from Rhodiola chrysanthemifolia, assembly GCA_033675395.1. Lineage (NCBI taxonomy): Eukaryota > Viridiplantae > Streptophyta > Magnoliopsida > Saxifragales > Crassulaceae > Rhodiola > Rhodiola chrysanthemifolia. The sequence goes on from CM066207.1 coordinate 17,002,037, forward strand.
TTGGTTTTCTTCTTCCAACTTATACATGTCAAATTTCTCTATTGCTTTATCCTTGCTCTTTAGCAAGTATATTGAACAATATTTTGAACTATCATTTATGAAGGTCACAAAATATTTATTTCCACCTCTTGTTGGCATGGATTTCAAGTCACATAGATCACTATGTATTATGTCAAGTGTTTAACAGTATCTCTTTCAATACTATGAAAGGATGTTCTTGTTAATTTTGCTTCAACACAAATTTCACACTTGTGTTCGGAATCAATTTGAAGTTTTGGTATACAATCCAATTTCATTAGATTCGTTATTGAGTCATAATTCACATGACCTAATCTACCATGCCATAAATTTGAAGATCCAAGCAAGTAAGCAGAAGAACTTTCTTTATTGATAGACTTGATGGCAATTACATTAAGTTTCCACATGCCATCTTTGACATAACCACGTCCCTCATACATTTCATTCTTAGAAAGATCAACTTTCTAGGACTCGAATACCATCTTAAAACCATGCACATCGAGCAAGGCTCCAGATACTAAGTTCTTCCTAATGTCAGGTACATACGAGACATTAGTTAGCTTCAGCTCCTTGCCTGAAGTCATCTTCAACATCACACTCCCTTTCCCCTTGGCGTTCGAAGTGGCCGCGTTGCCCATGTACACCTTCTCTCCTGCTCCAGTCAGTTTCAACTCCGAGAAGGCAGTCTTGTCAGAACAGATGTTGTGGGTTGCTCAAGTATCCAGCCACCGTTTCTTGGGATTGGAATCTGCCAGATTCAGCTGAGAGATCACAGCCACTAAAAGATTTTCATCCATCTCGGCGACATTCGCCTTTCTTCTTTTTCTGCGGCTTCTTACAATCAACAGCTCTATGACCCTCTTTGTCACAGTTGAAGCACTTGCCAGTGAACTTTGGCTGCACCTTCTTCTTGATAGCCCCGCCTTTGGGTCCAAGTTTGCTGAAGGGCTTCTTCCCTTTGGAGTTACCACCATGCTCCACAATGTTGGCCCTCTCAGAAGGGAGCCTCATCCTCTTATCAGAGAGTCGATTATCCTCTTCATTCTTGAGGCGAATCACCAGGTCCTCCATAGACATTTCCTTTTGCTTGTGCTTAAGGTAATTCTTGAAGTCCTTCCACCCCGAAGGCAGCTTCTCAATAACTGCAGCCAATTGGAATGGTTCATTGACCTTTATTCCTTCAGAGTTCATCTCATGCATAGTCAGCTGCAGATCTTGCACTTGACTGGTCACGGTCTTCGAATCCACCATCTGGAATTCGAGGAAGCGCCTCACTATGTACTTCTTGGAGCCTCTCAGTTCGGTACTTCCGATCAAGTGACTCCCAAAGCTCCTTAGTTGAGCTTTTGGTGCAGTACACCTTGTACAGCACATCATTGAGGCTGTTAAGCACATAGTTCCGACACAGATATTCGAAATCTTTCCAGGCATTGTATGCCATGAGCACTTGATGATCAGACTCATCCTCAGCAACCCTAGGTGTGTTCTCGGTCAGATACCGGGCAAACCCTAGTTGGGTCAGATAGAAGTGCATCTTCGGCTGCCAGGTATTAAAGTTCTGTCCATTAAACTTTTCTGGCTTTTCAGCAGACATTACTGCAGCAGGCACTCGTGCCACCGCACCTTTTGAACCTAGACCCGCAGGTCCATTCTCGGTAGTAGCCATCATCACAGGTGGGGTTGTAGCGGCTGACTCAGCAGCAACATCATGAGGAGGGATCTGCAAGCCGTCCATGTTCACATACTGATTGTTTTCAGGGTTCTGCAAGCTCGAATCTGTATGAATATTTTGTTGTCTTGGATCAAACAGGCCAGTAGTTGTTCATTGTAAATCCGTGAGAAGGAATTGTGGTTAATCAATATATATATTACTGAGTTTCAATTATAAGATGTCATAATACAGTTCCATTAAACAAACCTCGAGAAATGAACAGTGGCATGCAATGAACAGTGGCATGAATATTTTGAGTATGAGAAGGAAAAAAAATAAAGTTACAACATACCTTGCAGACTGTTCAGGAAAATTCCTATTTGGCTGCTTTTGCCCAAGGGCATGCAAATCTCCACCCGTGCAACAAGACAAATTCTCCAATGTGAATTGGCCATAGAGAGTAGGCAGAACAGGATAATCCAACATCCTTAAAATTTCTCTCTCGTCTGGAGCCCGTGGAAATTTCTTCCCTTTTGCCAAGTATTCAATATCCATGACTTTAATAGCAAATGGACAATTTGTCGCTATTAGCTCTGCTAAATAAACAGTACCTATGTCACCACAACCGAGCTTTTTCAACATAAAGTTGTTAATATCAAAATACAGACTTTCCCATGATGCCTTTTGCCAAGTATTCAATATCCATGACCTTAATAGCAAATGGACAATTTGTCGCTATTAGCTCTGCTAAATAAACAGTACCTATGTCACCACAACCGAGCTTTTTCAACATAAAGCTGTTAATATCAAAATACAGACTTTCCCATGATGTCTAAACCGACTCTTTGACCAACAGTTGATAAGATCGTGGGAGAAGAACAATTCCCAAAAGGAAATGAAGACCAAATCGTTCTTGATTTTGTTTACTGCTAAAAACTGAAATTGAATTTTGCAAAACCGAAGCTGAGAAATCGATCACCATTCGTGTCCGCATGATGCCAAATCCGACGTCGTCGAGCCGATGATCTGCACCCCCCTAGGCGGGCGCGTAGGAGTTATGAGAGACCTTTGCTTATTATCTTACCATGTAAGAAACCATGATTATATATAAACATATAATCATCCTCCAAATGTTCCAATGTGGGATATAAGGTTTCACCCATATGAAACCAATCCACCCATCCATTCCTACCATCATCACTTGAACATGGATTTTGGTCCAACTTTGAGCATCAATTACTCATTCGATTTGACTTCGATTTTGGTAATTCCACCTTCGATTCAATACCTCTCATTGCAATGTATTTTAATAAGATTTGTATCAACTTTTTTTGAGGTGTTCTCCACACTCAAATTAGTCTCAAAATGAGGCGCACCTCCATTTTCTTCACACCTTTTAAAACACATTCTAACAAATCATCAACATTAGGGCTTTTCTTCAAAATCGATACCTTTAAAACGAGCTTCCTCTTCAGCGGATTCGACTTGGAGGTCTCGGATTCTTCAGCTTCCCACGCGCCGGCGAGACATACTTAACCGACGGCGGACAATGCTGATCCAAAAACAAATTAAAATCACCTCGGTGTAACCGATTTCTGCTTCGACCTCTTGTTCCCTTCAGTAGCATAAAGCTTCATCGCAGCCCAAAAATAGCGATCCCAAAAACCCTACCTAGCAAGAAAGTATGAGGAATTGAAACAGAGAGAAGATTACAGTGGATCGAGTTATTCTAGGGGTTTAAAATATAACCGTTAGACAACATTTTAAGTATTTATTAAACTAATAAAAAAAGTGAGTATCAAATTTGAAACTCTGATATGCCAAAGCGTGACGTCATAGCGCGTGACAATGACCGCGTGGGCCCAAAGCCCATATCACTTGTTGCCCAAAACAGGCCCAATTCGAAATGGGCTAGTGTTGTAAGTTAAAGTGAAGGTTAGGGGTAAATTTTTTTTTTGATCAAGAAGGTTAGGGGTAAATTGAGAACATATTTTGCTCCTACTTGCACTTGCTGATGTTCTGTGGCACTTTTTTTTCGGACATGAGATTTCAGAAGCCGAAGCCCGAATGCACTATAAAACTTCTTGTACTTGTATGATGCAAAATTGTATTCATGTTGATAGGAGTTGTTGACAATTGAGGGTGTATGTAACATCTCTGAAATTTTCCCGTGGTAGTTGAGATGTTGTTCTGGTCGAGTGCAGAACAATATCTAGAACAACTTATGTAGAAATAAATGCAGTACGGAAAATAAACGACACGCAAAGTTGTTACCCAGTTCGGCGTTAACGAGCCTACGTCTGGGGGGTCTGTCTCTTAGCCCGGTGGATAGCAATTCACTAATAATGAGTATTGCGAGTACAGGATCTTACGTTTACAGAATCCCTCTTAAACCGCTTGAGCCTCGGACACTCTAGCAACTGATAACTAGGTCTCCCCCTAGATCTGAGCTCCTGCTCCGTATCCACCAATATGATCCTCCGCGAGAATCAGCGCCTTCTCCCGAATGCGCAGTAACAGCAACAGTGCGTGTATCGTCAAGTTGAATCTTTTAAGGAGCTTTCAAACTCCAATAGCATGTCTAACATTCTAGCACAACTGAATCTTTTAAGGAGCTTTCAAACTCCAATATTTCTCCCCCTTTTTGCCACAAATGAGCAAGGAGGGTTCAACAACATAAAAAGTAGCGTTCAAGAAAGATACCTCAGAGCTTCAGGCGTCGGGCTCAGCATCCTCATCTTTGGCAGCATCTTGTGCAACCAACTGGAGTACCATGTTATTGGTACTGACTAACTCCTCCTTCAGATGTGCTGGTACTTCGCAGGGATGTTTCTAGAACAACTCGGTTAAGACCTCCTGGCACTTCTCCTTCAAGATCATATACGTGTTTCCTCTTCAAGTACCTATGATCAGCTTCTAGGACATGTGGGGCAGCTGCTTGTCCTGACTTATCTTGATCTCTGAATGCTAGATCATGATAAATGCAGCAATCTTATTCCAGTCTGGCTTTGCCAGATCTACTTCTCTACCTTTTACTCCATAGTAGTTATTGTTCACATCTGAAGTAATCGTGAGCTGCTTCTTTCTTATGCTTAGCTTCCCATACTCCTTGCTATCAAAGTATCCAAATACCTCTGGTAGATTTGTTATGGCTTCTCTCAGAACATGTTCCACGAATAACTTTGCCATAGTGACTGAGGGAAACAAATCCAACTCCTTGAGCAAGCTCACAATCTCCTTGACTAAGTACTTGTCAGCTTCCAAGATCCTTGAAGGGACAAAAAATCTTCTTTACACAAAGTCCCACTTCTTGACTTGTTCCTCTGACACGAACCATACTCCTTCAACAACAACTCCTAGCACAACTGCTTTCCTCTTTCTATCAGTCTTTTCTCTCCTGCAACCTTGCTTGTCTTCGTGCAGCAAGTACTTCACCTCTTGTGAACTATCCTCAGCTTGATCAACATCCATCTGCTTAGCTGGAACAACTGCTGGTTTATCAACTTATACTGGGTGGTCTTTTTCTTCTTTTGAGGTAGCTTGTCATGAGTAGCATGTTCAACTGCAACCGGCACCACTTTACGAAAAACTTCCACTTGTTCAACTGACTTCATAGTTTCTGGAATATCAGTTGGTTCCTCCTTCTCAACAACTTCTGTAGCAACTGCTACCTGCTCTTCTTCACTGGCTTCTACATCATCACGTGGTTGATTCATCTCTGCGTGATCATATTGCTCAACAAATACTAGCAACTGGTCAAGCGAGTCATCTTACTTGCTTGATTCATTCTGTGAAGCCTCATCATTATCTGGAATAATAGCTTGTTCCTCAACCTCTATGAAGTCCTTCTTCTCAACAAAAGAAGGAACATCCTCTTCTCCATCTGATAGTGACTCTTCATCATCAGCACCAGTAATAACACCAACTAGTTCCACCCTTCCTAAGCCAGGCCTTAAAATATCTCGTTCAAGCTCCGGCTGACAAACGCATTCTGGAACAGCTTAGTTGTCAATGACACACAGACCCAGTGAGGATCTAGGTGTTTCGAACTGTAGATTGTCCAAGGCTTTGGTGAAGATGTCTACTGGCTGCTTCTTCCACAACATCTGGGTGCCATAACTTCCAGCGTCCGACCTTGCGTGTTTGACAAAAAACTGCGTAGTGTCTACTCCCCCTCGAACATAGCTATGGTTGAGACTTTCACACCATGCTCTGGGTGCCTTCTTGAGTCGATACACAGCCACCTTGATATTTTTGGGCTTGACCGTGGACCTAAAACATGTAAAACCAGCCGGTTCTTGAAATTTTACTTGTGTACTCCGAGTCTTTATGCCGTCATTTGGTTCACCACTCACCTCGGCAATGGGATGATTCTTCTCAATAGTCCTAGATTGTTGAATAATCCGAAAGGTAGTAGGAGGTGTCTTCGATTCAGCTTCCTAGTCAGTCAGGTCATCTTTTTCAGCAAGATGTTCTGAGGCTTTATCCGTAACAACTTCTGGATTTGGTGTGAGAGCAACATGTTGTTTCTCACTCCCTTGTTTAACTCTCCAGACTTGTCTGACCTGTGGAACAGGCTTCTGCTTCAACTTCCCAAGACAAGCAAGGAACTCGTAACATCTTGGTTTGATATGTCCCCTTTTGTTGCAGTAGTAGCAGATTCTCCCATCTCTTTTCCATACAACGTTCTGTTTTTGCTTTCTTGAGGGATACCAGGTTGCTTTTCTTCGCGGGAGATGCTCAGCTGATACAACGTGCGATCGTGGCTCAGCTTTTACAAACGTTGTCTTTCCGGAGCCAGATGCACCAGTGAACCCTAGCCCTTTGTAACCGCCACTCGTCCTTTGAGCTCCCAGAATAGAGTCTAGATCTTTAGTTCCAGAATTAAGCATCTTGACAGACTTCTTCAGGTTGTTCTGCTCTTCTAGTGTCTTGGCATGAACAAGTTTTTCTGTCTCAATCTCACATTTCAAAGCATCCATAATATTAAGAAGATTTACCTCTCTTTGTCGTAGAGCATCATTCTTCTTCTTTAGATCATCTATTATTTCTGGATGTTCGCCTTGGCTTGTTTCAATCTGAATCTTCAGAGATGACACAACCTCCAGTAGCTCGGTTTTCTGTGTAACAAGTTCAGCTCGTTCATCTTTTATTTCAATCAACTGGGCTTTAAGATCAGTGATTGTCTGTTGATATTCCACCTTCTGAGCTACTAAGACAGCAACTTCGTCCCATAGCTTTCCTTTTTCTTCTTTCAGATCTGCCAAGTTGATGCGGTGCTTTTTGTTCCGCTCAACTTCAATCAGAAACTGTTGGAACAACTCCTTGTAATTGTTAACAAAATCTTCTTCAGTGATTTCTTCATCATCACTGCAGCTTGAGTACTGTGTGTGATCCTCAGAAGATAACTTTGACTCTACTCCTTTACTTCGTTCACCTTTCAGATTGACACAACTAGCAAGAGCTACAAAGTTATTTGACTCACCTTCCTGATTAGATTCACTGTCACTCTAGTTACCAGCATAGGCATTCTTCTTTTTGCGTGTGTTAACACACACTGCCTGAATATGTCCGTAGCCTTCACATTCTTTGCATTGGATCCCTTTGCCATTGTTGTCCTGGCCATAATCTCCAGATTTGTACTTTCTCTGAAACTTCCCTTCCTTCTAGATTCTTGAGTTGGATGATTATCCTGGATTTGAACCTTCATTGTTCAGTCTTCTCATGAAGTTCCTTGCCAGCATAACATACAGTTGTTCAGACATCTCCCCTTCTTTGTCTAGAACATCAATAACTTCAGATTGCAGACCAACACACTTGACTTTCTTGTGTTGTTCCTCTTCATCCATCTCCATCTCCATCTCATGAGCCTGTAGGGATCCCATCAGTTCATCCAGCCTCATGGTCCTCACATCGTGTGCTTCCTTGACTGCGAGTACCTTCATTGCATACCGCTTTGGTAGAGACCTCATCACCTTTCTTACCAGCGTCTCTTCACTCATGGGCTCTCCAAGTACAAATGATTCATTGGAGATGTCAAGTACCCTTGTGTTGAAGTCAGCTATAGTCTCGTCTTCCTGCATTCTCAGATTTTTGAACTTTGACGTGACCATCTCCATTCTGGATATTTTGACCTTTGTCGTACCTTCGTGAGCTGTTTGCAATATGTCCCAAGCCTTCTTCGCAATCTCACAGGTTGATATTATCTTGAAATTCTTCCCATCAACTCCTGAGAATATGGCATTCATTGCTTTGGAGTTTGCGGCTTCAGCATTCTTCTGTATCTCGGTCCACTTGTCTTTAGCAAGGAGATTGACTTTGCCAGCTTCGTTAGTCACTGGATGTGTCCACCCATTTTCAACAGCTTCCCAAACTGATTCATCTTGTGACTTTAGGAAAGCCTTCATTCGCACCCTCCAGTATCCATACTTGTTTCCTTCCAGCAACGGAGGTCGCGTAATGTTCTGCCCTTCTCTTAAATCCATCTCAACAACCTTCGGATCTCACTCTGTGTGTTGAGTGTTTGCTCTGATACCAATTGAAATCTTCCCGTGGTAGATGAGATGTTGTTCTGGTCGAGTGCAGAACAATATCTAGAACAACTTATGCAGAAATAAATGCAGTGCGGAAAATAAACGACACGCAAAGTTGTTACCCAGTTCGGCGTTAACGAGCCTACATCTGGGGGCTGTCTCTTATCCCGGTGGATAGGAATTCACTAATAATGAGTATTGCGAGTACACGATCTTACGTTTACAGAATCCCTCTTAAATCGCCTGAGCCTCGGACACTCTAGCAACTGCTAACTAGGTCTCCCCCTAGATCTGAGCTCCTGCTCCGTATCCACCAATATGATCCTCCGCGAGAATCAGCGCCTTCTCCCGAATGCGCAGTAACAGCGACAGTGCGTGTATCGTCAACTTGTTCCACGATCAGTCTGCCGAGCACTAGAACAGACTGAATCCGAGCGTGTTAGAGTTCACAAGAATAATGAACTTAACACCGATGACTTCCTCCAACCCTTCTCTGAATATCAGCGTGAGTAATTTCTCCAACAGTGCTGAATTCTGCAACTTGTTCAACCGCCAGTCTGGAACAGCATCCTGGAACAAACTGGATAGCACCGCCGTGAGTTCACCGGAATAATGAACTCTAGGCCGATCGATCTCTCTCTTCTCTCTGAGTGTGTATCTGTGTTTAGCTCAATGATCGATGCAGAATTGAGAACCTCAGATCTGTTTATATAGGAGCGGTGAAATCCTAAACGATTAAGATTTCCAATCTTCAACCGCCCATCTCTTTAGGAAATATTTCCTAAATCCTTGCGCATATCTTCTTATAGATAATCCTTCAAATATCTTCAACTCCGTTTAAGAAACCTTTGATTATCTTCTTTGCTAAGTTGTCTTCAAGCGCAAGCAATCTCTCAACCGACTTATATAGATATCTTCGATATTCATCAAGCACCGACTTGCCAAATCCATTCTAGGAAATATACGATGCGTCTAAGTTGTGCCACGTCGGTTGAAACAAGTTTCCTAATCTGAAATAGGAAACTTCCAACTTCTGTCCTTCCATCTGCAACCGCCTTGATCTCCAACGGTCGACTGAGTTTCCTAATCTGAATTAGGAAACATTCCATCTGCTTCAACTTGTTACAGGACAGTTGTCTCTTCCAGTCTTGAACAACAGCTTGAACAACTATACTAAGTTTTGCCAAACTACATGCCATAAAACTAACAATCTCAAAGAAGGTCCCTCATCGTTTACGAGTACCGTGTCAGCAAGTTTGATAAACTAATCTATTTGAAGGATTTAAAGTAGCTGTTTCTGTTGAGTTCTGAAGATCGTCGCTAAAGATCAAAGAAGCCGTCGCCAAAGGTCGAGGAAGCTATCGCTAAAGATGCGTTCAAACCAGGCGGGAATAGATGTCATTGCTGAAGCTCCAAGAGTCGTTGTTGTTGCTGGCGAGTTCGGTACTGCAAGTGGTGGAGTCCGTTACAGCGAGGACGAATGGGAGCGTGACACGTAGGACGGATCCGTGGCGCGAGATGGATTCGAATTGGACGCGCGAGATTAGACGCAACAAACGGCTGTGATGCAATCTGGAAGAAATGCATATAAGGAGTGTTCTTCGAGCTGGATTAGGGTTCTTCACTTCCGATACACGTTTTGATTTCGTTCGACATCCAAGAGAGATTCGTTCCCGAAATTGGTTGAGGGCTTTTACTCAGTGAGCGATTGCGAGTCGTTTCTCGTTCATTGTGAGTGTTTAGCATCGATCCATAGAGATCGGTGTTGTTATTTTCCGATAGGCTTGTAAACGGATTGTTCGATTCCGGCGACAATTTGGCCGATTCCGTCGACTGACATAGTGGATTGGGACTGTGCTAGTGAGCTCAAAGTGGATTAGCCTCTAATCTAGAGGTGAACCACTATAAATCTTGTTGTCGTTTACTTTCTTGCTATTTTCTCAATCGTAAATCAAATTTAGGGCCTCCGCAATTGAATCTTAACAACGAATTGGATTAGTAATTCAGTATTGAGTCACAACAGTTGTATCAGAGTCGTTTCTATTGATTCTTGGCTGTTGTTGTTATTGATTTCGCCCTAATTTCATTGCTTGTACTCATACTTGTTTTATTGCTGCTTGCGGGGTAAAAATGGTGAAGCAAGGATTGAAATAGCGCCTTATGATGGGAAAGGAGACTTCCATGTCTGGTGCCTCAAGATGAAGGCAGTGTTGTCTCAACATAAGGTGTTGGTTGCCCTTGAAGAGGAAGCCACCAAGTGAACTGAAGATGAGAAGAAGAAAAAGGCTGAGATTGAGGTGGAGGCATACAACCTGATAATATTAAGCCTTGGGGACAATATTATCAGAAAGGTATGTGACTGTAAAACACCTCTCACCATGTGGAAAAAGCTTGACTCATTGCTTGCTAATCAAGTAGCTCCTAACTTGTCATATGTGAAGGCATCTGTGTTTGGTTATAAAATGAACTATGCTAAGTCTATAGATGAAGATCTTGACGAGTTCTTGAAAATGTCTTCGATGCTTAGGGATACAGTTCATGCACTTGATGAGACTAGTCTTGTGATGATCTTAATGAATGCCATTCCTGAGACTTATCATGTTGTGAAAGATGCTTTTCAATACACTGGTGATGTGCCTTCTTATGACAGATTTTTTGATGCCTTGAAAACTAGAGAGTTAGAACTTAAGAAAAGCTAAGTCTGCCTCTGGTTTGTTTGTCAAGTCTAGTAAACCATCATTTCTGAGTAACAAATATAAGTCTCAAGCTAAACCTAAGTCTGATAAAAATGGTAATGGAAATAACAGTTCTCAACAAGGTCAGTCCTCACAAACTAAGTGTTATTTCTGTGGTAAGGTAGGTCACTTAAGAAGGAATTGTTATAAATGGTTAGCCAGGCCTAAGACCAACGGGAACTCTGAAACCAACTTAGCCTTGACATCTGATAAGGCCAATTCATCACCTGAGGTCCAAACTATCACAAGTATGGATCTCAGTGATGAATGGGTATTGGATTCAAGCTGTTCCTTGCATATGTGCCCAAACAAAAATTGGTTTGATGGCTTGGCTCACAGTGCCAGTGAAAATTGTACATGGGAAATAATAATGTGTGTAAGGTCATGGGTATGGGTAGTATAAACCTAAAATTAACTAATGGAAAATTAGTGACCTTAACTAAGGTAAGATATGTCCCTGGCTTAAGAAGGAACTTAATTTCCCTTGATTCTCTTGATGATTCTGGTTGTTCTTACACTGCAAAAAATGGTGTTCTTGCTGTGTTTAAAAATGATAGGCAAGTGTTAGTTGGAAATAAAACTGGCAGTGTTTATATTCTTGATGGTTCATGCCATGGTGTAATTAAGGAGGCATGTCCTGCTATGAGTGAAGATGCAACTATAAGGTGGCATCTCAGGTTAGGACACATGAGTCAAAACGGGCTTGAGTGCCTGAATAAGCAGGGCATCCTTGCTGAAAAGGTCACTCAATTACCCTTTTGTGAACCATATGTTCTGGCCAAACAGCACAGGCTGAAATTCACCAGTGGAGTTCACTCAAGCAAGGCAATCTTAGAGTACTTACATGCTGATTTGTGGGGACCAGAGTCTAATGAAACTCATGGTGGTAATAAATATTTTCTGAGCATTGTTGATGATTACTCTAGGAGAGTTTGGACCTTCTTACTGAAAACTAAAGATGAGGCTTTCACTAAGTTCAAAGAGTGGAAACTGTTAGAGGAAAATCAGACTAATTAAAAGGTTAAAGCATTAAGGACTGATAATGGTTCGGAATTCTGCAATGCTTAGTTTGACAATTTTTGCAATGAGCATGGTATTTTGAGACATAAGATTGTTAAATTGACTCCACAACAAAATGGAGTGACTGAAAGAATGAATAGAACATTACTTGAAAAACTGAGATGTTTATTGTTCACTTCTGGTTTACCTAAGTCTTTTTGGGGTGAAGCTCTTTAGACTGCCACTTATCTTGTTAATAGAAGTCCTAATAGGATGCTTGATTTTAAATGCCTTATGGAACTGTGGAATGGTAAAAAGTCTGACCTTAGGGAATTAAAAATCTTTGGATGTGCTGAATATGCTCATAACAGGGAGGGGAAACTAGACCCTAGATTAACTAAGTGTATCTTCTTAGGTTATCAGAGGTCAATGGGTACTAAAGGGTATAGGTTGTGGGATATGAATGCTAGGCGAATTAAAATACTTATTAGTAGAGATGTTATTTTTTATGAGAACTCTTTCCCAGTTAGGAATAACAGTGAAACCAATACTGAAAGCTCCCCTGCATCATCACCTGATAGAACCTTATTTGATTTAGATCCTCCTGAGAACCATTGAGTAGCCTGAACAGGTAGAGCACCATGTAGAACAAGATATGCCCCAACCAGAACCAGGTAATGACCATAATGAACACAATGAACAAGCTGAGAATGTAGATCAGGTGGAGGAATATGATATAGCTACCCAAGATGTGCTAGCAGATTGGCAACTTGCCAGAGATAGGCCTAGAAGAGAGCCTAGGATTCCCACTAGATATTCCAAGCTTATCTTATAACTACTGCCCTGATAGCTACTAAAGAAATAAAAAATGAGCCTGATACTTATGAGGAAGCTGTTGAGGGTTGGGATAGTGAGAAATGGAAGAAAGCCATGTTAGATGAGATGGAGTCTCATAAGACTAACAGCACTTGGGTTCTGGTCAAAAAGCCAGAACACCATAAGTTGGTTGATTGCAGGTGGTTATTCAGGATCAAGGATGAAGATCCGCCAAGGTATAAAGCAAGGTTGGATGCCAAGGGATTTACTCAGAAAGAAGGTATTGATTACCATGAAATTTTCGCACCAGTTGTCAAGTTTAAGACTATTAGAATCATGCTTGCATTGGTTGCTATACATGACTTAGAACTTGAACAACTTGATGTTAAAACTGCTTTCCTTCATGGGGGGCTAGATGAGCAAATCTATATGAAACAACCCCCTTGCTTTATAGATAAGAGATATCCTGATCATGCTTGTTATTTGAAAAAATCTTTGTATGGCTTGAAACAAAGTCCAAGACTGTGGTATAAAAGATTTGATTCTTATGTGCTTAAACTAGGATATGTGAGAAGTAACTTTGATCCATTCTTCTATTATGCATCTGTGAATGATTGCCCTGTTTATGTTGTTATATGTGGATGATATATTGCTAATAAGCAAGTCAGTTGATAAGGTTAAAGTGCTGAAATCACAGTTAAGCTCATAATTTGACATGAAAAACTTTGGAAAGGTAAAGAAAATATTGGGCATGGTTATTGATAGAGATTGGAGTAAATGTTTTCTAAAAATACATCAAAGACCTTACTTAGAGAAAATAGTATCTAAGTTTAGTAGTCTTGACTGTAAACCTGTGCAAGTGCCATTAGCTCTTCACTTTATTCTGTCCAAGTCACAAAGTCATAAATCTGATACTGATTTTGCTAAAATGGAACAAGTGCCTTAAGCTAATGCTATTGGGCCTGTTATGTATGCCATGATTAGTTCTAGACCTGACTTGTCTTATGCGATATCACTGTTAAGTAGATTCATGTCCAACCCAGGACCTGAACATTGGTTGGCTTTGAAACATGTATTTGCATATATTAGGGGTACATTGGATGTTGCTTTGTGTTATAAGAGAAGACATGATGAGTTAAAACTGACTGGGTATGTTGACGTTGATTTTGGTAGAGATAGGGACACTAGAAAGTCTACAACTGCTATACATTATAATCTTGGTGATTGCTGTGTTTCCTGGAAGTCACAACTTCAATCTATAGTTAACATTTCATCTACTGAATCTGAGTACATCGCATTGTGTGATGCCGTGAAAGAGGCTATGTGGTTGCAGGGCATCCTTAGTGAAGCTAAACTGTTTAATGGGACTGCTGTGATTAAATGTGATAGTCAGTCTGCCTAGGGGTGAGCAAACGGTAATTTACCGTTTTACCGTTTACCGATTTACCGAAATACAAAATTCTATTCCGTTTACCGTTACCGATTTACCGATTTTACCGAAATTTATTATTTTTCTAATTTTTTAAATATTTATTATAAATCTTATCAATATATATGTTGATTTTTAATATATATAAATGTTTTTTTAAAAAATTTTCTTTATAAAATTTATTTATTTATTTAAATTTTCGGTAAAACGGTAAATTTACAGATTTCAAAATTTATTCCGTTTACCGACTTATTTTTACCGTTGGTAAATTTACCGTTTTACCGATTTATCGAAACGAATCGGTTCGGTAACGGTAAATTCAATTCGGTAAACGGTAATTTACCGAATTTTGCTCTCCCCTAAGTCTGCCATTTGTTTAAGTAAAAACCCTGTCTACCATGAGAGGTGTAAGCATATTGATATGAAGTACCACTTTGTTAGAGATAAGGTAGAAAATGGTGATGTTGTTGTTGAAAAAGTAGGGACTGAATATAACCTTGCGGATATGGGAACCAAGATAGTCACTTACACCAAGTTCAAGCTTTGCTTGAAACTATTGCATTTGGAGTAATCTGTTTTGCAGGTTGAGCAATGAAAGGAGTCAGTCCTAAAACACTATGTCATGTTGTTTGGGATCAAGTTGAAGGCCTAAAGTGGCTTCAAGGATAAGCTGCTTTAGGTGGAGGATTGAAGGATTTAAAGCAGGTGTTTCTGCTGAGTTCTGAAGCTCGTCGCTAAAGATCAAAGAAGTCATCGCCAAAGGCCGAAGGAAGCTATCGCTAAAGACGCGTTCAAATCAGGCGGGAATAGGTGTCGTTGCTGAAGCTCCAAGAGTCGTTGCTGTTGCTGGCGAGTTAGGTACTCCAAGTGGTGGAGTCCGTTACAGCGAGGACGAATGGGAGCGCGACACGTAGGACGGATCCGTGGCGCGAGATGGATTCGAATTGGACGCTCGAGATTAGACGCAACGAACGGCTATGATGCAATCTGGAAGAAACGCATATAAGGAGTGTTCTCCGAGCTGGATTAGGGTTCTTCACTTTCGATACACGTTTTGATTTCGATCGACATCCAAGAGAGATTCGTTCCCGAAATTGGTTGAGGGCTTTTACTCGGTGACCAATTGCGAGTCGTTTCTCGTTCATTGTGAGTGTTTAGCATCGATCCATAGAGAGATCGGTGTTGTGGTTCTCCGGAAGGCTTGTAAACGGATTGTTCAATTCCGACGGCGATTTGGCCGATTCCGTCGATTGACATAGTGGATTGGGACTGAGCTAGTGAGGTCAAAGTGGATTAGCCTCTCACCTAGAGGTGAACCACTATAAATCTTGTTGTCGTTTACTTTCTTACTATTTTCTCAATCGTAAATCGAATTTAGGGCTTCCGCAATTGAATCTTAACAACGAATTGGATTAGTAATTCAGTATTGAGTTACAACACTACTAGTTCATATATATCGGAGAGAAAAGTGCTAACTACACAAATCATTTGCTAGATGAGTGCTTGCAGAATGTTTTTTTCGTACCTGCCTAAAACACAATCTTGAAGCTTAGTAATTAATTCATCATTGTCAACAGAAGCACACGTCAAATTGCACCCAACGCCTTAACTATTATTTCCTAACTTCTTCAACTGCATAATGCTGTATGCACTGAAACAGAGCATTGTCCTTTTACCAAAATGCACCATCCTTAAAAGATCAGAGAAAAATACAGTTTGAGATCCAAGTTCTAAAAAACAAGATTGAGTAATTTTCGTGTTCTAATTAATAAAGTTTGTAATATTGTAATCGCAGCAGCATTACCCTTCGATATGATGCAAAATGACGTCTAAATGGGAAGCATAACATAGTTTATATAATTCGTATTCTAAGTAGTAAAGTTCTTGATGACTAAGTGTGAATCATATTATAGTAGAGTATATAATTCATCTAATTCGCCGATGATGAGTACTTGCATAATAAATAGGTGGAAGCAAGGGCACCGACTTTGTTCTAGTAGGGATCGACGAAGCCTACGAGTGCAACGAGATGATTATGGCGCCGACACTAGTACATAACATGGAATAGACAGTGCTTCAAATAAGCGATGTCTTTAAAAAATAGATCAATAGACAGCGCTTTTCAATTAAGCGATGTCTATTGTTCACATTAGACATCGCTCGCCAACACTAGTACATAACATGGAATAGACAGCGCTTCAAATAAGCGCTGTCTTTAAAAAAAATAGATCAATAGACAGCGTTTTTCAATTAAGCGCTGTCTAAAGTTCACATTAGATAGCGTCTGTTGCCAAACGCTGTCTAAAGTGAACTTTAGACAGTGCCTATTGTCAAACGCTGTCTAAAGTGGACTTTAGTCAGTCACTGTTGCCAAACGCTGTCTAAAGTGGACCTTAGACAGCGCATGTTGCCAAACGCTGTCTAAAGTGGACTTTAGACAGCGCCTGTTGCCAAACGCTGTTTAAAGTAGACTTTAGACTGCGTTTGTTGCCAAACGCTGTCTAAAGTTGACTTTAGACTGCGTTTGTTGCCAAACGCTGTCTAAAGTTGACTTTAGACAGCGCCTGTTGCCAAACGCTGTCTAATGTAGACTTTAGACAGCGCCTGTTTCCAAACGCTGTCTAAATTAAACCCTAATAATCCCTGTCTCTATATAATCAAAATGTTTCTCAAATTTTCAACACCCACCGAAAACCCTTTCCCCTTTTTTTCAACTTTCTCCGTCTTCGCCTTATCAAAAAAAAATTCTCCGTCTTTGCAGCATTTTCTTCCTCCGTCTATACCGTCGCGTCCTACGTAGGAGAACCACCAAGCCGCCGAGCTGCTATCGCGAAACCTACTATCGCTGTTCGGATCCAAGCAGTAAGCCGCCGCGGTCAACCACCAAGAGTCAAACGGAGAAGGAGGATGTAAACAGTAATTACTGTTCGGATCCAAACTATAAGTCGCTGCTATCGCTGCTCGGATCCAAACAGTAAGCCTAGAATTTAAATTCTATTCATCAAACCCGTGTGAAATAAACAAAAGGCAGGAAACATAAACACAAAACAACGCAAAAGCAGGAAATGCAAAAAGACATTAGACAGAAAAGACAGCGCTTTTTAAAAAGTGATGTCTTAAGTGGACATCAGACATAAAAGATAACGCTTTTTCAAAAAGCGATGTCTAAAGTTGAGACAATAGACAACACTTATTTTTAAAAAGTGTTGTCTAAAGTCTCAACTTTATACAGCGATCGAATAGACAACACTTGGGGAAGCGCTGTCTAAAGTCTTTTCTGTACTAGTGCGAGGGCGAGATTAAATTGTGGAACGAATATATTTAATTCAACACGATGGTGATTAAATTGTGAAACGAAGGTACAAAGTGACAATTATACCTTTAAACCAAATAATCAGACTTAATTCGTTTTAAAATATGCTAAAAAGCAGGGTCGTTGATTAGATGATCATACGGTCACAATAGATTCTAAGTTCTCATATGATCTTTTCCCTGTATTATAAATATCAACTAATAATTCTTTTGCCATACATATTCTTTCATCCATCGATTAGCTATTTACTACGCATTTATGATGCAGTTATGACAATATTGACTCTTACAATAATATTATTGTGAAGATTTATAGTGAAAGTATTGGCCGCATTTTCTTATCCCGCCTAGGATGGAAAACTCTCTCCCTCAAAAAGTTCTTTTCTAGACTTATCAAAAAAAAAAGAAGAGTTCCTTTCTAGATGAATTATAGCCACATGTTTAATGCATGAAGGCTTCTCCCATTGTATCAAGTCGCTATCTTAAACGAATCACTTTCAAGTTTATTGCAGAATCAAATCTTGATTAAGATCAATGCTTGACTTAGTTTCACTTTAAATATTCTTCTTCATGAGCTAATTTTAGCATTTTACTGCATGCAATGCCCGACCACTCCATGCTTAAAGAGCATCGCTTTCTGCAAATTGGGGTTTTGTTAATGATGTACTTTAATTTTCTTGAAAGCCAAAAGAATTAAATAGTAATTTTCATAATGGTCTATAAACTAAAATTTATATATTATGAAAATAATGGAAAAAGATATCAGTGTACAGTAATGAAAAATATTGTCATTTTTAAGATAATGTTAGAATCTGTATATATAAATATATCTTTTAATAAAAACAAAAAAAAGTTGGACAAGCAAAAATTAGCAATATCGTCATTATTAGAACCGATCCCACAAATATTGTGTGTTTATGTGTGTTTAAAGAGGTCTTACAACTAAAAGCGGGGTTGTTTGGCTATCTATAGTCTATAGATTTTTTGTGTGTATATTTACCAAAAGAACCATCTATGTGAAATCACAAAAATAGTTTTAATTAATAACAACATGACACAAACCTCCATGGCAGAAGAGGTAGTAGCCTAGTGATCATCCTCTTTGAAAATTGGGTTGGATTTCAAGTCTTCTTCGATCATGGCATGAGTAAAGTTGGTGTTGATTATTCAGTTAGTTTCAAGTCATGAGTAAAGTTGGTCTTCGATCATGGCATGAGTAAAGTTGGTGTTGAAAATAGTTTCAAGTCTTTGCCCAAATTTTTTATTTTTAGCAATGACGATTGATTATTCAGTTAGTTTGTTCAAACAAAATGACAACGTAAAAATAATTTATATTTTTTACTTTCAAGTATTTGTTAATTTATAGTTAATTGTTTCGTGATTATATTCACATAAAAATATGTTTTGATTCATAAGGTTAAGATCAGGTACAAAGTTAATTTTTGGTACAAAGTCGTCAAGATATTCATATATAAATACAAAAACGAATAGAGACATGTATGCTTAACTTCACGAACAAGATATTCGCTTCATGTGCATGGCCAGATTCACCAAAATATGTTTATTGTCAAAAAAGATTATTCCCACGAACAGTATCTTTTGGTGCATGTATAAATACGAAAACGATCAGTCTATACATGTACGCACTACACTATTTTGCAGATTAGGAGAAACTTTTTTCCGTTGCGTAATACCCTAAATTGGTCGCATATAATTTATGCGACGAAATGTCCGTCGCGTAAAATTTGTCTCGAAAGCCTAGTAGCGTAATGTCGTGCGACATTTTTAAAAACACACTTGTCGTGTTAAGTTTTACTCTTATGCGGCATTGTCTTTAATTAGTCACATAAAACTGGAATGGGTTGTACTCTTTATGAGCATATGCTACATTTACACTGAACATATTTTCTAAGATTGGTCAAATTAGCTTACATACGGGATAGAATTTGCGTACACAATTGTCGCGTAATATATCATACGCTTAAAACCATAGCATGTTGGACTCGTATAAAACTACATACGCTACAAAATTTGAACACATAATTATCGTATAAACGAACTTAAGCTTAGAAACTGCAACATATAATTGTCGCATTAGAGCACATGTGCTTAAAACGTTACGAACACAATATCGCATAAAAGAACAAACGACTGGAATAGCATGCATACAACAAACTGTTGCATTAAAAGGATTAAGTCATAGTACCAAACAGGGACATGTTTTACACAAAAGAGATCCGACCAATAAAACACAAATCCGGCCAACATACATATTCCGGCCACCATTATACAAAAGGGTACACACAACAAAAGTCTAGGTGTGTGCGCCTGAGCCAAACTAGCACAGAGGTTTGAGAACATCAATCTTGAATTTTAATTAAGAAGCATGGCCATAACTAGTCGCACCTTCGGAGGCATTGTTGCTTGTGAGATTTGCTGACCAACCATAACCACCAGCTCTTCAAGAACCTGTATCGTGTCTTCATACGCGACCTTCATTTGCGATAACTCCACTTTTTTGTTTTTGGAGTTGGTCTTTCATTTTTGAGTTTCTCGCACCCCCTCTCGGGAGGGGTGGCCTCTTGAAGGACTTTCTAGTTCTAGAAACGTAAGTCCCACGCTTCTGTCCAACAACTAGGGTAATGAAGTCAATCTCCGTAGCAAGTGGAAGTCGTCCTTGATCATCCTGGACACTAGGTTCCTCAGATTCATCCCCATTCAGCTCTCGTAAAATCTCACGAACCTTTTCATGCATTTATCTCTACATATACATAGTGAAGTGTAAATACATGGGGAAGAACATTTGCTACATATATAAACTTAACAGGTAATAGAAGCCAGTTATTCACCAACAAGTACAACAACAAATTATTCACCAACCAACAGTTATTCACCAAGAACAATTGCTACAAATGTGAACTAACATTTTTCAAATAATATTCCTCACATAATATGAACTTAACAGGTAATATGAACTACAACAAGTTATTCACCAACAACAACCAATTATTCACCAACATCAACACAAACAGAAAACAGCTGGGGGTGAAGTTATTCACAAACAGGTAATAGGAATAACCAAATAATATTTGGTACACCAAGATGATCATGGCAGATAATAAGAAGAACAAAACAAAATTTACCAACCAAATAATATTTGCTAAACCATAAATACAACAATAACACATTATTCACCAACATCATACATAATATATATAATAACACCAACAATGAACACATTCCACCAATTAATATGCAATCAAATAACTACACATATGGGAAGTACATAACAATAGATAAAAAAGGAGACTTAACTGCCAGGGTTGCACCGGCAGGATCTTTAGTGTAGACATGGCTGAAGGTAGCTACATAAGGTATCTTTTCTCTCTCTTCAGCTATTATTGCATCCCTCATGTAGAAGGGACGTTTTCCAGAGCGGTGGTTCATTCTCTCGGGCATATCGTGCACATCTGATCGATCGAATTATCGACCTATTATTAATTTCATTCGATTATGGATTAGGTTTGTTTTCCCGACATTTTGTTGTCATTTAACCTCTTTTCTAATGTTACAGGGCAAATATCACATAGCTAAGACTTTTGAATACATCCGAAGCAAAACAAAGCAATTAGTAGAGATTTGGGCAAAAATAGGGCAGATTGACCTTTACGACTTATTTTGCATGCCAAAAACACATATGATGTCCAAATCGGCTGATCTATAGCTTGTTGGAAAGCTAATTCAAATGACTACAATTTTGTAGTTGACGCCAAGATCACGTTCAGAGGTTAATACCAAGAAAAATCCATGATAAGTATCTGCCATTTTGACCCAACGTGACGGCCGTGATAAAACATTATGTCATGGGTGTCCAGCCCCTAAATTGCCCAGAAAGATTCAGGAGGTCGTGACGTCCGTGACAAAATCATATGTCACGACCCCGCAGATATTTTGAGTTATAAATAGCAGTTGCGGGCCAGATTTTGAGTACGCTGACTTTGGGGGATCGATTTGACCTAAATTAGAGAAGGAGGACGATTAGGAGCTCAAGAAAGACGAGGCTACGCTTCATCAAAACACGATTTCCTCGTTTCTAATCTTTTATTTTCATATGTATTTGTGGTTGATAGCCATGAATCGTGAGTAGTTGTTTTATTCCGGGATCTTACATATCCCATGCTTGTATCCAACTATTCCTGTGATCTATAGAACTGTTTTCGATTAATGTCATCTAAGTTATTCAATTCTACTACGCCTAATTTTATATTTCTTGCACGTTATACATTGAATGGATGTTTTCTTGTATGAACAAAATTGGGTTAAACACCAAAAGATGGATGGGTCTACGGTAGTTAACCGGATCAAGTAGAATTGATGTTAGGTCGTAGTAGCTATGCTAATAGTTAATGACCTAATATGAGAGTTAATATTAATTGTTTTACTAGACTGCGATAGTTACGCTGGTAGTACGTAGGCATCTGTAAGTACAACGCATGCGTATCCGCGGCGATGGCAAAACAAGTACGTAGTGAAATAATTAATGTTTGGAAGACCCTAGGCTTAACTAATCGAAACTGTTGATAATCTGTGAATGGGCGGCATTCAACAGACTAGGTTAACTCAGACAATGATCCGTGAATGGGCGGCTTGTCTGATGTTATTTTGGTTTATTTTCATATTTGATGGCATATTTGGATTGTATGACATTATCACATAAATTGTATGGTAGGTACGGATGAAGTCTGTTCTTGGAATTATTTCTCTGATTAAATCAAACGTTTCCTAATTTCAGTGTCACTTAGGATTTAGAAATAACAAAACCTTTTTCCTATAGGAGTAGCTGAACAAATTACTTGCATACTAGTACACGTACGCGTCTATTCCTTGGATCGACCATTGGTTTACCAAGGTTTATAAATTGTTTTTGACTGCAACTTGACCCTTAAAATTTATCAGGTGTGCGATACTGGTAGCTGTTGGATTTTATCCGTGGACTCAGGTGTGCGATATGAAGGTTGATCCGTCGCTATTGACAGCTGTGGTCGAGAGGTGGAGACCTACGATCACACTTCCAGTCGTGGTACCGCCACCGGAAGCGGCTTTTGATCCAGCTTTGAGAGGAGTGTGGTCGTACCTGTAAGTGTTTATGTTTAAAAATTATATTTTATAAATTATTTTACTTTTACTGCTATTTTACTATTAATTCATTTTTATGTGCAGGAAATGGATTGGACCCAAAAGTTGGATTGGGGTACCCAAAGGGAGTTTGTTGCAGTACCTGCATCGAGAGTTATAGTCTCTGCATCAACACCCACAATAATGGGATCCGTAATAAAACAATTGCTAATTTAATATGTTAATTCAGGCGATGCAGCTGATGATTATGGCGGAGGAGAGGAGGCTTATGTTGCGCAGATGGATGAGGATGATACACATGCTGAAGATCAGATGGATGATCATAACCGACCATCCAGCTCTTCACAGCCAGTGCGCAGAGGCGAGCGCGAACCTGCCACGGATGATGCCACGGAGAGAGCGAAGTGGTCGTTAATTTAATGTGTTATCATGTTTTGTCATTTCATGGTAGTTGAATACTGGTTTGTACTGAAGTTTTTATCAAATTTCTTCATGGTTTGTACTGAAGTTATCATAGTTTTTGCAAAACAACTTCAACAAAAACACATGCCGTTAATGAAAGCTGAATTACAAACAACATAGTTGGCTTAATTCTGGTGGCGAGTCGGACAAGCACACTTGTTGTGACACACTAAGTGGCAGTTTGTGCATCTCAGGATTCGCGGGGTCGCAGTTGATGAAGACACTGCTCGGCTGCTGGATTCCTCTGAATGTCGATGTCGCTGGTCCATCTCGTTACGCCTTCATCTGGTTGGGGGTCTGCCAGCTTTGTTACGTTTGAATCGCGGATTCGGAACATGAACAGGGCCTTCATAATCATGCCAAAAATCCTCGTGAAGTGGGTTGAAAAAATAACTCCAGGTCCGGTAGTACGCTTTGAGCGTATATTCTATGGGGACATAATCTTGGTATTCAACCCGGGCGTATTTGCAAGCTGCCATGGCATGAGAACAAGGGTACTTGAACAATGTCCACTTCGCACACGAACATGTTCGTGTATCCAGACAAACCATGTACGTGATATGGTTCTTTCTGGTCAGTACATCAAAAACACGGCTTACTGGATTGTACAGCGTCACTGTGTGGAACTCAGCCCTAGCACGTAGTTCTGCCAATCTTTCACGAGTTTTTGGATGAAACAGTTCTCCGTCGTTGTTGTACGGGCTCTGGGAACACTTCACGAAATAAGCAGATGTCTGCATAAACGTGTACGTAACCAGTGAAGAAACTGGCAAATCACGATCATTCTTCAGAATTTTGTTCAAACACTCTGAAGCATTCGTAGTCATTGAGCCCCATCGAAATCCACTGTGGTCGAACGCCTGTGTCCATAGTTCTACATCCATATCTTCCAACCATTTGTGAGCAAGTGGCTTATGCAATAATTGTAAGAGCTCTGCAAACTTCTTCTTCGCACACGCCACATCTCCAAGTTTAGCTTTCAAAACTCATCTTTTACCTTCGTCATGAAATTGCTTTGCAAGTGATGAACGCATACACGATGGTATGCCTTAGGGTCACGCCATTCAGGTTCACGCATGGCAGCCAATATTCCATTGTGCCTGTCAGAAACAACGCACATCCCCTCCCGTTGAGTCACTCCTTCCCGGATACAAGACATGAACCATTTCCAGCTGGAAGTGTTCTCGCTATCCACAAGCGCAAAGGCTAATGGCAGTATGTGGTTGTTCGCGTCTAACCCGATTGCAACCAATAATTTCGCAATGTACTTCCCGTACATGTGCGTGCCGTCATTAGATAATAAGGGACGATAGTGATTGAATGCAAGGATGCATTCGGAGAAAGCCCAAAAATATGATTTACCTGCATGGTACCATCATCGAGTGGTGTGACATCCCACTTAACAAAATTGCTATTGTTGCTGGAATCCTGTAAAGCCTGCATCAAATGTGGCAGTCTATTGAATGATTCGCCTCATTTGCCGAACAAGTAGACCAACGCTTTCTGTTGTGCTTTCCATGCCTTCCTGTAACTTATTTCATACCCATAATCACGCTGAATTAAATTCCATATCTATCCAGCGGAGAACCTCGTGTTTGCATTCATCACATTCCACATCTCCCTCGCTATGAAATGCGCGTTCAAGTGGATGTTACTTTGTAGGATGCTGCTGTTATGGCATATGTACGTGGTCCCCTCCGTACTTGCGGAACGTCCAGTAACTTGTTCATTGCATCACCACCACTCGAAGGCGCCACGGACATACTTCTTCACCCTTTCGACATTCTAAAACAAGTTTAATAGTGTCAGACTTTCTTACCCTATACTCCACCTGATTTAGAATTGAGTATCTCTGCACAGCAAGCATGACATTCTCTTTATTCCAAAAAGTAGTACCCTTTTGAAGATCCGGGGAGTTAGGATGGTGGACCCTCACATTCTCATCTGATGGTCGATATATTTCTCATGCCGAGATATCAGTGAAACTCGGATGATCCCAGACGATCCGATCTTGAACTATTTCCGCATCGGGATTTTCATCGGCAACATTATCCAAATTCTCCATCTCATCACGGTCATACTCGTCTCTTATTGGATTATACAATGTCGCCAATGTGGACATATACACTTCCTCAGAAGAATCATCACTCATGTTAGACATGGTAAGAATTGAAGAGAGATGATTGAATTGAGTAGAGATGATTGAATTGAAGAGAGATGATTGAATTGTGTGTTGCAA
This sequence comes from Rhodiola chrysanthemifolia, assembly GCA_033675395.1. Lineage (NCBI taxonomy): Eukaryota > Viridiplantae > Streptophyta > Magnoliopsida > Saxifragales > Crassulaceae > Rhodiola > Rhodiola chrysanthemifolia. Next base: position 17,027,367 of record CM066207.1, read on the forward strand.
ATGAAGAAATCGAAGCAAATTTTATAGTTGAATCATACCGGTATCCCAGAAACCGAGATCATTATATTACCGATTTCCCATAAACCGGGAACATGATAATTCCGGTGGGCCGGGAACCGGGATCGTATCGTCTAGTCAATTCCCAACCAGGCCCGTCGTCTCTGAAAAGCCTGTTCGTTGGAATCTTTTGTTGCAGATGGTACCGACTTCTCCCAAACCGGTATCCTTTTAGTTTAGTCACATCCCAACTGAGTTCGTGATGCCCCGACCAGGTCTGAAAAGCATGTTGGCTTAATCTCGGTGTCGCTAAAACCGGAACTACAATATTCCCGCTTCCTGAGAAACCATGAATCCACCTGGATGCCACTTCACACCTTTTGGTCCACGTAGGCCCCAAACCGAGTCACATCTGCATTTTCAAAGATTATATAGGGAAAACAGGAATAAGAGTACCGGTTCCCGGAAAACCAAGATTGTAAAAAAAATGAGGTAGATTGAGTATTTGAGTTTCATTTGGTGTATTTTGGTGATTCCAGTTTGAAACTGGGTTAGATTGGTGAATAACCCCCTGATAGAGTAGTTTTTGTTTGATCCGCTCTCCAGGAGGGGTAGCCAACTAATAAATGATCTAGGATGTAAATACAAATCTAATCATGATCTAGGATGTAAATACAAATCTAATCAATCGAATAAACTTAAAAATTAGCTTAATTGGAGTTTCTCTATCTTTGCTCCAATTTGAAACTCATCTTCCCAAAATAGCTCGCTTGAAACTGGAATATCCAGATTGCCCCATTTTAATTAATAGCGGTTCCTGGGGAACCGGTATTAAGTATTTTTGGTCAATATCGGTTCCCAGAGAACTGATTAGTTACATTTCGACCAATCCCGATTCCTAGGGATTTGGTATGATATGAGAATGCATACGTGACGTGACTTATTTGGGGGCTACCACTAGTACAAAACACACTAAAGACATGGCTTCAGATAAGCATTGTCTTTCAAACACGGGACTTTACACAGCGCTTACTGAGAAAGCGCTGTGTTTAGTGGCCTTTAGACAGCGCTTTAGACACAGGCGCTGTCTTATGTGAACTTTAGACAGCTTTTGGAAATAAGCGTTGTCTTAAGTATATATAAGACAACGCTTGGAAGATAAGCGATGTCTTAAGTTACCATAAGAGAGCGCTTATTTTCCAAGCGTTGTCGAAAACCAGAATTAAAGATAACACTTTGGGTTGAAGCGCTGTCTTTTGTTAAACTAAAATCTCATATCTGACTTTCACTCGAAATTCTTACTCAGATCTTCCTATTACGTCGCCTTCGAATTCTTATTGCCGTCTTCACCCGCCTTCGAATTCTTTCTGCCATCTTCGCTCAGGTATGCCGTCTTCGAATTCACTTGATTTTGATTTCGAACATCTTACTCGAAACTCAGATTTTGTGGTGTGATTCGTTGTTTGATTGGGATTCGTTATTTGCCGATTTGCGATTCGTTATTTGCCTAGCGTTGTATTAGTCTTACTCATATTTTTTCATCTCACTCATATTCTTCGCACGAAAATCTTACTCATATTCATCTCACTCACTCGAAACTCAAAATTTGTGGTTGCGATTTCGATTTGCGATTCGTTTCATTAAGGTTGAGTTTTGTATTCATCTTCGCTTCAGTTTTTTGGTTTTGATTGATTGATAGGCATTGGTATGGATTTGAAACAGATTTGTTGCTTGATTTGCTCCCAATACCGAAGCCCTAACTTGAAGATTTGTTGCTGATTGTGCGCCGAATACGTAAGCCTCTCTTGGCATATTTTCGTATTTGTTTGATGCTTTGATGCATTATTTGTAATTTTGACGATGCAAATTATATGTTCAAGACTTGTTAGATATACTTGCTTGAAAATAACTATACATGCTAATTTTGCTATTTCTTTTTTTTCCAATTTAAACATAGGTTGCAATCTATATCTTTAATCAAAACTATACATATAGTTTGATGACAATGGACCAAGCGTGGATGTCAGCTAACCGTCTAACAGATGAATACAAGCAAGGAATTCATACTTTTTGTAATTTCGCGAGGTTATTTGCGGAACGAAATGGTTTCGAATACGCTCACTGTCGGTGGATGGGTTGTTGGAATAATAAAACTGTACATATAGTTTACTAACGTAATCATATGCCCACAAATTTATCCACGATAAGATCCCACCCGACATTCGGTTTGGATTCTTCAGACCGAGTTATATGACCTCGTCCGAGGAATTCGAAGTGAGGGTGGAGTTCTTCCAGAGGAGACTACGAATGCCCGACTATGGTCGTAATTTTTGCTACTTCCTTCCCTACGTCAATTCTAAACAGTAAGTGAATACTTTGTTTTTATTGTGTGATGATTTTGCATGAAATTCATGTTGTACTAATTTATATAATGTGTAAAATGTTTGTTAGGTGACATTTGATGTTAGCTGTCATATTCCCTACCAAGCGAGTTGTGCTTTGGCTTGATCCGATGGGTAGACAACCGGTGCCTGATGCAACGAATTTCGTGAACACGTAAGAACTATGCTAGTCCACTTTTATTTAACATTACTACACGTGCTACAACTTGTTGATATTACTTTAATGTTGTAGGAGCATGAGTTTGTACTTCAACATCCATCATTCTGAGATAGAGCGGAAGACTGTGACGGCATTTGACATAACAATTGTTTTGATATTTTATATTTCATAATTAATATGTTTTGTGTGATTATAACTTAATTCAATTTTCAGTGCCCGAAACAGCCCATACTGAGTGAAGAATGTGGCTATTATGTCTTGCAATACATTCGTGACATGATTAAGTACGTGCAAGCTACCAATGGATCGCTTGAGGACGACATCAGACAAGTAAGTATATTCTGAAACTTGATTGATCATTACCAATTAATTGAGGTGTCCGTAAACTTTCTAACTATGAAATTTTTTCATTGTTTTCCTACATGACGACAGTCCTATAATAACACCGTGCTAGATTATATGAGGGATGACTTTGCAACTACGTTAATTATCTACGTGCGGCAAGTATATCATCCGGTATAAACATGAAGTAATATATTGTATTATTGCTCGAATGTTGTTGTAGGACAAACTTGTCAAGTATCGATACATTTGGACATATGTATGAATATAAATGTGTTGTATAATGTTGAACAAATGAATGTAATTTGATGTTCAACACATTGGTGTTTTTCGAATTGCTGTTTTGTTTGAAATGGAATGTGCAGGGGGAGAATTGTTTGAATAAATTTAATCTGCCATTTTTTTTCTAACCTTTAGACAGCGCTTTATCCAAAGGCGCTGTCTATAGTCTCACTTAAGACAACACTTTCCAGTAAGCGCTGTCTAAGATATATACATAAGACATCGCCTAATGATAAAGCGATGTCTTAAGTTTGACTATAGACAGCGCTTTGTACTACAGAAGCGCTATCTAATGTCTCGACATAAAGACATCGGTCGAATAGACAGCGCTTGGTGAAGCGCTGTCTTATGGTCAAAAGAAGCGCTGTCTATAGTCTTATCTGTACTAGTGTACGTCGACCAAATAAACCTATTATATCAATCCACGTCAAATACCGGTTGTAGAGGAACCGGTATTCTAAACACCCTAGCCTCATTATATCAATCCACGCCCGACACAACCCGCGCGCAGCTTTCTCCTCCTCCCGCTATGGAATCGATCATCATCTTCTTCGATCGACGGATACATGACCGGCTTCATATCCTTCTCCTCCGTCTCCGGCATCATCATCTGAGCTTCGTAACCGAAGCTGTCATGTTGCGCCTCAACGACGTAGTCAGCAGGTTCATGAGATTTGTAGAAGCTCGTGTACTAGTAAAAGTTGACCCGGTATTAGTTGAAATTGAACTGACAGGTTCGCTTTAAACCGGTATTTTGAAAATAAATAATGTTTAATACCGGTTCTTCGGGAACTTGTATTAATTAAAATGGGACAATCTGGATATTCTAGTTTCAAACGAACTATTTTGGAGAGATGTGTTTCAAATTGGGCAAAAAAAAAACTAGCCTAACTGATAAAAATGAGCAACATCGTAGAGATACAAATCTATTCGGTCAATCCGGACATGAACTTTTCTTTTCTTTTTTTATTGGCGGACATGAACTTTTAGACACTTTAAGACGTAAGAAAATGACGTCATCACTAGCTAATGCCATTCGTCACACCCTAATAGTCATTAGAGGACAACAAGAAGCTATAGTGCACTTTTTGATGTTACAATAGCAAAATTTAGATCCGGAGAATCCGTAAGTTAATAGCCACCGGATGGTTTCTTCCTACAAATTCGATGTACGCAGACACTGGTCTTCAGTCCTCTTTGCGTGCCTCAAAACCCTAATAACTCTAGCATATAATGTTTAATTCTCCACCAAAATGTATTCCAACACGTGACAGCCCTTGTGAATCCTCTCTCTCGCTTTCTCTCTCTAAGACACACAGAATAGTCAGCAGCCTTTTCAAACCCTAATTAATCACTCCCTTATAACTCATTACCTATATATCATAATTCGAACTAGTCCATATGCGAATCTTCTCGAACATGTAGAAGAGAAATTAGAAACACACTCTGACAAGCTTCATCGATCACATGGGTGACAAAAACAGTGGGGGCGATGGAGGAAGGGAGGCGAAGTACAGGGGTATTCGAAGGCGGCCTTGGGGGAAGTTTGCTGCTGAGATTCGTGATTCGAATAACCAGGGAGCCAGGATATGGTTGGGGACGTTTGACACGGCGGAGGAAGCTGCTAGGGCTTATGATCGTGCGGCTTATGAGATGAGGGGTGCATTGGCTGTGCTTAACTTCCCGGAGGAGTATGAGTTGACAGCAAGCAATGCAAGGTCAGGCAGATCCGGGTCCGGGTCAGGGGCTGGGACAAGCAGTAGTGGTGGTGGGAATAATAAGGAGGTGTTTGAGTTTGAGTGCCTGGATGATCAGGTGCTGGAGGATATGTTGGACTGGGGATCAAGTGTAGGTGATGGAGGTAGTGGTAGTTCTAAAGTCGATAAGAAGAAGAAGAAGAAGAAATGAAGTAAGGAGAGTTATTACAGGACGGATTGGAGGAAATAATGGATTGATCGATCCACAGGGGTAAACTGATTTCTCTATATATATTACATATCTTTTATCCAAAACACGATTGATACTTATATCTGGTGGGAAATTTAATAATAAGTTGTGCGGTTTCGATCTTCAATGAAATATCAAGAAATTTGGTAGAGAGAACTAGAAATTAACTTAATGTTGGTAACCATATATATGCAGATTAGCTGAGATTTTGTTTCTGCATAGTGAAGATATATTTATGGTTGTTATCTGGTTCAGTATTATGGGTATCATTATGTGCATTATGACAGTGCTGATACAACATATATGTCTTATGTCCGAAATGAAATGGTTTTGAAAATGATTTCGAACTTGCTCTTGGCGCAATAAGTATATAATATGCTAGCTAGCCACACATATACATATGACTGAAAAGAAAGATAGCATTGTTGAAAGCCATATGGTGTGGTGTGGTTTCCTTCTCTAAAACGTTAATTTTAGATGTTAATTTTAGATGCATAATTAAGTATCCGAACATTGCTTTGTCCTTATAGTGTAAGTTTCCGAGGTATTCAAAACTTATAATGGATTTACTTTGGGTTAGACATGCGCAAGAAGACACATCGAAGCTAGTACTACCAGGGTCCAAATTAATTAAACATATGTATTTTTGTGCGAAAAAGTGCTCACTTGAGAGAATAATGTCTTGCATCACTAATAAAGAGAGAAAATTAGAAACTAACATTGAATTCTAGCATCAAAGGGTATTTCCGCATTTCGCTATAAAAATCCCTCCATCATTCGAGATAGTAATAAATTTCGCGAGCTTGTCTGATTGTTCATTGAGTCGTCTGTTGAGAAAGCTTCATCTCTCATATGTTGGACCTAAATCTAATCCAAAGTTCCTTTAGATTGCTGTTCAGTAGTGTCACCGCTAAAATAAAGAACTCTTGCGAGAATTTCTTGCATATGCACAGCCGTCAAGAGTGCAGCTTTACTCTTACTCATTCTCTCCACACTATCGAGATTACAACACCCCTTTCGATCATATTCCCATTCAGACCGGATGCAGTATAGATTCAATATTAATTGCATCCTTCTGTGCTGGCCTGATTTTATTTTCACGTTGATACTCCCCTAGTCATAAATCCTTTTCCACAAAATGATTCCCTAATAGGGGGAAGTTTCTTCCAGTATTGTTGCTGCTTTTTATTACCTTTAGTCCTTTCTTATTAATGACCATTGTCTATCGCAGCGAAGATGATTGTTTGTCGCTAAAGTATGTTTTCTCGTTCGAGTAGTTTTGGCTTCTGTATGCTTCGTTGGTTGTGATTTGGTTTGCAGTTGTCGCCCTGGAGAACTCCTTTGATTTGTTGGAGTTTCAAACTTTCCATTATTTTTTTTTCATTTGGGGCTCTGAAACTAGCTACGTTTAATAGGATTTTGGCCTCGCCAAGTCCTTATCCGGGCTACCCGCTTTAGACCTTTTAAACTTCAATTAAAGTAGAGAGGAACGCTCCAGGCTAGAGCTTCATTGTTTTAATGTGCACAAGCAGAGTCTGGGGGATGGGTCTTCATCTTGTAGACTTGGCAGAGATGATGGAGCAGGTGCAAGGGATTCTGGTGGTTTGGAGCGCAAGGATGAGTAGTGAAAATCTTTGGAGGCCTGTGTAAAGTGTCAATATTTCAGTTGGTCTGGTTTTGGTTTAAGTAGCCTTTGTTCTGTATCGTTTTGGTGTTGGTCATGGTGCTGAATTAGGGGTGGAAATTATTATTAGGTGACATTATTGATGTAGTCTGTAGTAGGCCTCCAAGGGTGCATTTTTTTTTTTAAGTCCTGTGTAACTCCATGTTCTTATAAAAAAAACTATGTGAAGCGTTCAGTATTTTTGTATCGGTCAATTGATTCAAAATTGACGAGCGTATTTTTAATCCTTAATAATTATCAAGTTTTAATTTTAGGGGTTCAATTGCAGTAAAAAAAATGTATATACTATGGTAAGCCAGGGGTCATTCAAGAACCACTACAAAAACAAAATTAATGAATCGGTGATGATTCCAAGTCATCGCCAAATGTCAGAAAGTTATCACGTATATATTTAAGTGATGACTTTTAAAGTTGTCGGATGTCGTTGTAGTAGGTTCCCTCAGAGAAATTTTTAGTGATAACTTTATAATGTCATCACATGAGGAGCGCTCAAATGAGAACCTCTTTTTTTTTCGAGAACCTTGAGAACCTTCTTTATGCATTTTTGTTTTTGCCTAAGTGCACTTTCCAAAACTTGAAAATGCATCTAGGCAAAAATAATGCTCGAAACTGCACAATGAATGAAAAAAAGTGAGTGGGACACTTGTCACCTCCACATTCAAAGATGCAACTTGATCCAATGGTGAGATTTGAGATCTCAGGTTCTCGAATTTTTAGGGATTCTCAACCGAGCGCTCCCCGTAATCATATTTAGTACTTATTGCGACGACCATGAAGCTATTACAAAATAATTGAGTGACCACTTAAGTCATTACAAAAAAGATGCAAAAAGGTATTTTTTACAGCCACCAAGGACATCACAACATTATCGACAGACAAATCTGTCATAAATAAGACTAAATATAATCAAAACTAATATAATGAATTCATTTAACAATAAAAAATTTTAAATTCATTCATAAATATTTAATAAAACTAAATAGTAACAAAATAATAAATAAAATAATTTCTAGTTATAAAATAAGAACATACTGTTTTCATGGTTGTACGAAACTAAGGCCCTGTCCACTTGAACTTATATTTTTGACGGTTAAGTTAAGTTACTTTCAGATAATGTAAGTTAATATATTTCAGTTAAGTTATGTCAAGTTCAATTTAAATCGATTTTTTCATCAATTGCATCAACATCATCACATCATCATCATCATTATCATGATCATCCTCATCAACATCATCATCATCATTATCATCACCTGAGTTCATCATATCGTCATCATCATATCATCATCATCAGCATCACATCATCATCATCATCATCATCAATATCATCATCATCATCATGATCAACATCCTCATCATCATCATCATCATCATCATCATCATCAACATCATATCATCATATCATCATCATCATATCATCATCATCATCATCATATCATCATCATCACATCATCATCATATCATCATCATTATCATCATCATCAACATCATTGATGATATGATGATGTTGATGATGATGATGATATGATGATGATGATGATGTTGATGATATGATGATATTATATGATGATGATGATATGATATGATATGATGATGATGATATGATGATTACATCATGATGATGATGATATGATGATGCTGATGATATGATGATAATGATGATGATGATGATATGATGATGCTGATGATGATATGATGATGATGGTGATGTGATGATGATGTTGATGATGACGATGATATGATGATGATGAATATATGGTGATGATGATGATGATGATGATGATGATGATGATGATGATGATGATGATGATGATGATGATGATGATGATGATGATGATGATGATGATAATGATGATGATGATATGAAAATTATTTCTGTGCTAAAAAATATACCCAAGATCTTCTGGTAAAATCATCAATTAAAGACATAAAATATCTTTTACCACCATGGGATTGAACTCTAGTTGGTCCCCAAAGATCAGAGTGAATATAGTCAAGTTTTGCCTTAGTAACATGCTTACCTTTTCCAAAATTTAACTTAGTGGACTTACCTAAAACACAGTTTTCACAAAATTCAATTTTGCTTACATGATCCTTACCAAAGCAACCTTGATCATGCAGTTTTAGTAGGCCTAAATGACCTAAGTGTCCTAGTCTTTAGTGCCACAAAACTGTTCTATCTTTTCCAGACTCACTAATAGTTCACATCAGTAATTATCATAGTATTACCTTCTAGCACATAAATCACATTTTGTCTATTACCCTTTAATTTCAGCACATTCCCTTTAAAGACTTCTATCAAACCATTTCCAGCCTTAAAGACACTGCCATGTGCTTCTAACATGCCCAAAGAAATCAAATTTCTTTTCAAGTCATGCACATACCTCACACCTGAGATTTTGAACTCATGTCCATCATCCATCTTGATCCAAATGGTGCCAATTCCCACCATCTTACAGGCCTTGTTATTGCCCAAATGCACAGTGCCTTGATCTTTTTCAACAAAATCTATGAGCCACTCTTTGTGTGGTGTCATATGATATGAGCAGCCAGTATCAAGGATTCATCTGCTAGTAGGACAAGTCTGAGTCACAGTCAAAGCCTCTGCATTCCCATAAGCCTCCTCAGTCATGGCAGCATCACCCTTCTCTTGATCCTTCTGACCCAAATTCTTCTTTTTTTCAGGACAATCCTTTCCCCAATGTCCAGTCTTATGACAGAAGAAGCACTTGAACTTCTTTTGTTCTTCCTCTTGAGAATAGTTGGAACTTTGCTTCCCTTTGAATTTCTGCAAACCAGACTTCTTTTAAAAGTTCTTTTTCTGAAATCCTCCATGAGCAACCAAGCCATCAGCCACTTCCCTCTTTGGCTTTTGTTCCAGTTGCTTCTGTTTCAGGGCTGCCAACACATCCTCCATGGACAGAATTTCTCTAGAGTATTTCATGGTATCCACAAATGTAGCATATGAAGGAAGAAGAGCACTTAAGATCATAATAGCCTGATCTTCATCCTCTATCTTTTCCTTAATGTTCTCAAGATCAATAACAATTTTTGCAAAATCATCAAGATGCTATTCAATGGATTTACTACCATCCATTTTGAAACCGAAATGCTTACCCTTCAAGTAGATTCTGTTTGTGAGAGTTGCTGTCATGTACAAGGATTCCAGCTTCAGCCATACACCAGCTGCTGTCTTCTCCTTTGAGACCTCCCTCAAAACGTTATCGCTAAGATGCAAGATTAGGGTAGAGTAGGCCATTTCATGCATCTCTTCTCTCTCGACTGCGGACACAGTCTTAGGTATACCCTTCGCGACCAGCGCCTTAGCCACCTTCATCTGAACCAAGATTGCTTTCATCCTTTGCTTCCCCAAAGCAAAATCGCCCTTACCATCAAATCGCTCGAGCTCCACCTTCGTTGACACCATCGCTGCAACCTCGCGGCTCTGATACCAATTTGTAGAGTTTAACACAGCCCAATCTTGCAATAATTGAACGAAATTAACAAAGACAAACAGATGTATACTGGTTCAGAGCCCGGATGGCTTCTACTCCAGTCGAGAAGAGGGGCGAGCTCTTATTGATTGAATTGATGGTAGTACAATGATCGGAATACACAGATGAATCTACTCTCAAGCTCTCGTCTCTCAATTTGATCACAATCGGACGAATTGAATCAAACTCTCCAAGAAACCTAATTCCTCTTTCTGGTAAATTGCAAAGTGAGTTGACTCAGCTCTGGACTTGCTTAAATAGCCGTTGAACCCAACTGACTCGAACTCGGTCGAAACGATGCGCTTGCTTCTTCGCTCCACTCGAAACGCTCTCGTTTCATTAACCTTAGGCGTGCACTCCTTAGACTTTTCCCAACAACGACGTTTGATCCAAATCGAAACCAAACCCCGCGCTTCGCTCAACGACGACGTTCCACTTAACTGAAGTCTCGCGCCTATGCTTTACGATGACGTTTCCCATCGGCTTCAAACATTCAACTTCGCGCTTCATCCAAACGACACAGCTTGCAGACTCCTCCAGATCAAACGACAATGTTTTGCCCTGTATCATCAAAACACATTCCTTCTGATCTTCAAGCCCTCCAGACCATACTGGTCTTTCCAAGCTCCTGCAAATCCTATATACTACCATCACAAAACCTCAAGTAGTTTAAAACCATATTCCACAAATCTCCACCTTGGTTTTCGACTACTTACTCAGCCCATATGCCCCTCTGCTCTCATCCTGCTCTAGGTTTCTTCCATCAACCCTATCAGCTCCAAGCAAAAATCAAACTTGTCACTTGGAACTGATTTTGTCAACATATCAGCAGGGTTATCCTTTGTTCCTATCTTTACCACTTGAACTGTCCCAGTGTCAGCAATATCTCTCACAAAATGCATCCTTACATCAATGTGCTTGGATCTCTCATGAAATACTTGATGCTTGGATAGATGAATAGCCCTTGGCTGTCACTATGCACCTTAACACAGCTTTGTCCATGTCCCAACTCAGTCATCAGCCCTTTCATCCATAAAGCTTCATTGACTGCCTCAGTTATGGCCATGAATTCTGCTTCAGTTGTTGAAAGAGCCATCACCTTTTGTAAGTTAGCCTTCCATGACACAACAGTCCCGAAAACTGTGAATACCAGTTCTGTTTGTGATATCAATATTACCTGCATAATTTGAATCAACAAAGCCTTGGATGATCTCAGCACTTACTTGCTCTTTACCAAAAATCAGTGCTTTCCCAAAATCCCTTTGATATACCTCAGCAACTACTTCGCAGTCTGTCAATGGTACTTCATCCATTGGATTCTTTGAAGTGGAATTAAAATCATCATCTAACCCCCGATACAAAATAAAAACTTCATCCCCTCGCAACAGTTTGTGTTCCGCCGCCGTGAAAGTCAACAGAAATGTCTTCACCATCTGAAGCTGAAGTTGTCATGGACGGCGTTGACTCTGCTGCCATGGATGCGATCGAGTCTGAAACCGCGAACTTAAACGTCTCCGGGAAGCCACCGATGGGCTTAACGGAGAACCTCTCCCCCACTTTCCTAGCCACCGGCAATCCTTGCCTCGATTTCTTCTTCCACGTCGTCCCCGACACCCCCCCAGCCGATCTCATCTCGCGCTTGGAGCTCGCCTGGAGCTTCGATCCATTGACGGCTTTGAAGCTGATCTGCAACCTGCGTGGAGTTCGAGGCACCGGGAAGTCAGATAAGGAAGGATTTTACGGATCCGCACTCTGGCTGTTCCAGAAACATCCCAAAACCCTAACGCTTAATCTCAAGCCTATCGCTGACTTCGGTTACTTTAAAGATCTGCCGGAGATTCTGTATCGGATTCTGGAAGGTGTAGATTGCCGGAAAACGGCGAAGAATGTGTATGAGAGTAGGAAGAGGAAGGGCTGTAGAGGATCAAGTCGAGGACGGGTCAGTGAACGTGGATCAGTTGATGATTCAGAAGACGAGCATCCTGCAGCGGTTGTGATCAATAAGGAGACGGCTAGAGTTTTGAGGAAGGAGAGGGAGGCTGCGAAACTGAAGAAGGCGATAGAGAAATACAACTTCGATTTGAACTACAGGAATCTGCACGATGGAGTTGCTCATCTATTCGCCGAGCTGCTGAAGTTGGACTTGAGTTATTTGAGCTCTGGGGAGCTCTATAAGATCAGCTTAGCAGCTAAATGGTGCCCTTCGATAGATCGTAGCTATGACAAGGCAACGTTGATCTGTGGGAATGTTGCCAAGAGGTTGTTTCCTAGAGAGGGTGATGAGGTTTTTGGGAAAATGGAAGAGGAGGAGTATGTGTCGAGGGCGAGGAATATGTTGAGGAAGAATGTGTTGGTTCCGCTACGCAAGGCGTTGGAGCTGCCGGAGGTTTATATGAGTGCTAAAGAGTGGAATAATTTGAAATACGAGAGAGTCGCATCTGTGGCAATGAAGAATTATAAGAAGTTGTTTGTGAAGCATGATAGTGAAAGATTTGCGGAATATCTTGCAGATGTGAAGAGCGGGAAAGCAAAGATTGCTGCAGGGGCGTTGCTGCCTCATCAGATTATTAAGTGTTTGGAGGATGAAGATGGTGGAGAGGTGGCTGAGCTTCAGTGGAATAGGATGGTGGAAGATATGAAGAAGAAGGGGAAGTTGGATAATTGTATCGCTGTTTGTGATGTGTCGGGGAGTATGGCAGGGATTCCCATGGAGGTTTCAGTTGCTTTGGGGTTGTTATTGTCTGAACTAAGCGAGGAGCCGTGGAAAGGGAATGTGATTACTTTCAGCGCTAACCCACAGCTTCATATCATTAAAGGGGACAATCTGAAGGACAAGACTGACTTCATTCGCAGCATGGACTGGGGTATGAACACGGATTTACAAAAAGTTTTTGATCTTTTGTTGGAGGTTGCGGTGAATGGGAAGCTGAGTGAGGACCAAATGATAAAAAGGGTGTTTATATTTAGCGACATGGAGTTCGATCAGGCAACAATGAGTAGCTTCGAGTACGACTCGGATAAGGCTCCATCAGAGGAGGGAAATGAGGATGATGAGCCAGTGGACAATGAAGAAATTGAGAGGAAAAAAAGTGAGATGCAGAGAGAGTCATGGAAGACGGACTACGAAGTGATCCAAACGAAATTCCAGAAGCATGGGTATAGTAAGGTGCCTGAAATTGTGTTTTGGAACCTGAGGGACTCATCGGCTACTCCTGTTCCGTGCGACCAGCCTGGCGTAGCGCTGTTGAGTGGATTCTCTAAGAATTTGTTGACATTGTTTCTGGAGGGAGGTGGGATTGTTAACCCAGTTGAGGTTATGCACTTGGCCATAGCTGGAGAGGAATACCAGAAATTAGTGGTTTATGATTGAGGTATGCATACACGTATATGCCAAATAATGAGCTTTGCTGATTGGGTTGTGACACTAAACCTAATCTTTTTTGCAATGAACAAGATCTTTTTTTGGGAATCACTGATCTGTTCCTAATCTTCTTCTTTTTTTTGATCGTGGGTTAACATCTCATGCAACTTAAGAACTACACGAATACATGATCACTTTTAACTTGGGTACATATGAATATGCACTCTATCTCGAGATAATATAGTATCAAAAGTTCAAACCACTCGACCAAAGTCTCTTTTTTATTTACTTTATAGTGTTAGAGAACAGTTGGACTTTTTTCTTCTTTTTTTTGATACTGCAAACGCAGTTACAAAAGCTTACAAGAGGGCTTACAACAAACTAGATAGAAACGGTAAATAAGGACAACTATCAAGGTTTGTCCATTGCCAACCCGAATGTAAGGAATGTGTCGCCAGTTAGTCAGCAATTTGGTTTGCCTCCAGTTTGATCGCATATAACCTCAAATCACTGTGAAGATCGAGCATCCACCCTTTGAGCCGTGTAATGTCCTCCGCTTTAAAATTCAATTGGTGTGAACAATCGGATTGAAAGATAATACACTTACAATGTACGCTTTCTCCTAGTTTTACATATTGCGTGGCCTTGACCATCTAGAACCGAGTCGCTTGAAGAAACATGTATGGCAGTCATCTGACCCAAATTATCCCTAGCAATTTTGCGCCAACTGCTCCCTCCTCAGAATTTGGATCACATGATGCGTCGCAGTTGAATCTTGATGAAGTTGGAAGGAGGTTTCCGCCATTCAAAATTCAGAGAATAAAAGATCATTCATTCCAACATGAGAGTTATAAAAAAAAATATTGATTAGCTAAAGGCTATAATCGTACGGGCCGCTGCAGACGAATCAGTTAGAGCTCCTCCATGCTTAAAACTTGATTCCTATTAAACCAGATATACCACCAAAGTGACACAATAATTTTTAATAGAACAAGACATCTGCTGGATGATGGTGGCAGTTAATGAGAACAGTGTTGGACTTGATAGTATTTATTTATTTATGGACTCTACATTTCCTGATTTGGCACATACACATGAACTTAACCACTTTTTCTACTCTTCAAAATCCAGTGGCCAAAATGTTCATGAGGTCAGATTTCAATTTATTTTGAATACAGTTGGATTGGAACATCAATATTGTTAAGATTCAATTTTGGCATTCTGATAACTGATTTCATACCTTATAATACGAATTTTTATTTTCACAAGTATGTCTTCTCTCATGTGGAGGTATCAAACATCATAAACATTTAACCACAAAATGGGAACTCGCCATTTTTACTCATACATTTAACACTAGGTTTCCAAGATAATATTACAACAGAATACTACTATACAATACCAATATTTTTCAGCAATTTTTATATAACAAACCTGATGATGAGGCCGCTTAATTGTACTCACAAGTAAAAACTGTGGAACACAGATTTTACTCGTCCATTTTGCTCGAGCATTCTTCCTTGCAATTATCGTCTTCGGAGGCTTGCATGGTGTCTGAATGTTGGCAATCTTGCAATGTCTGTCCTTCAGAAGATGACATCCAGGAATGTGGAACAGAGAAAGAGCTACTTGTAGTCTGCTTTTTGTGAGAAGATTCAGCAGTAGACCATGACTCTTCTTCATCTTCCTTTGACGGTCCAGCTTTGCTATAATCGGGAAGCCTTTCTGGTATTGGCTCCTCACCATTCGTAACTAGGGATCTTTTCCTATTCACTGGGTTGTTTTTTACTTGTTGAAACGAAGGGACTCTCTGATCATGGGAAGATGCTGTAGAGCCGGCAGCCTTCTGATTCAGGACAACTGTTGGGATCGGCAGCTCGAAATTGTCAGAGTCATCATAGACTTCCTCATTTGATTGTGCAGCTCTGGCTGTAGCTTCTCTTTCCCACATGGTGAATATGGCCTTGGTTAAAGAATCTTTAGCCTCGTCGATCTCAACTATAGGTCTAGGATAATTTATTCCCAACTCCACTCCGGCAGACTGTAAAATAGAGAGGGGTGCATTCCACGGATGATGAATCCATTTGGCGGGCATTCTTGCTAGCTCAGGCAGCCACTGTCTCACATACTCGCCCTCTGGATCATATTTTGCTCCTTGAATCTATATCAAATAAGAAATTGCATGTTTAATTTTACATTAACTGTAATATTTTTAAAGCGTTGTTAAATTTCAATACCTCGGGGCTATCAAGACGATCAAGTTCATGACCATCTGGCAAGCTTCCAGAGATATATTGCCAGCCAAGAATATCACTCTCTAAATCGGCATCCAAAAGGGTATCCCAGAAGTACTTCATACCCCACCTCCATGGAAGAAGCAAATACTTGACACAAAAACTTGAAACAATCACTCTTATTCGATTGTGGAGCCACCCAGTTGCCCAAAGCTCTCTCATTCCTGCATCTACTAGAGGGTAGCCGGTCCGACCTTGTCTCCATGCTTTAAAACGATCCATATCAGGGTTCCAAGGGAAGAACTTCAAGTTTCTTAGCAATGGTTGTTCGTGCGTAAAGGGAAAGTTGAAGCAAAGATATCTGGAATACTCTCTAAACCCGATGGCCTTGAGATATAGCTCAGTGCTCTCTTTCTCTAACATGTGCTCTTCTTTCACATACAAAACGTGCTTCAGTTGGACACATTGGAATATTTTTCTTATACTCAGTTCCCCAAAATGTAGATATGGCGACAATAGTGAGGTCGAGTTGCCACCCACTTTCAGCCTGCTTTTGGAATAATCATGCAAGTGCAGTTCAATGAAGTTGCTCAAAGCTTTATCAGCACTGCTCCAACCAGGGGACCATCCTCTTCCTAATAACTCATTGCTAGATTTCTCCAACTCATGTTCGAGACCTAGTTCTTGAATCGAGCAGCTTTTTATGATACCTGTCATTAGCAAGTTTTATCAACAAAGTCCAGTGAACCTAGCATAGGTCACAGCGGAAAACTATTTTGGACTAAGCAGAAAGTATACAACGAGGATGACCTTTGCCACCCATAAAGTTAACAATTTACGTACTTTAGAAGACATTTTGTAAGAGTTACCTGCAGCAGAAACCAAGCGCCATGGAGGAAACTGTGATGCGGGCTCCATTTTCAGAGTCATGCATTTCTTCCAATAAGCATCGAAGTTTGTAAATGCATGCCCTTTCTCATCATACACTTCCCAAGGCTCAAACAACAAATCTCCGTTGTAACTCTGCACAGGAATCCCAATTTCTGCTAACTCTTTTTTGATTTCATGATCACGAACAAGTGAAACAGGATCTGAAACGGACAGGAATATTATTACTTCTCCACACTCAAATTTTTTATGGGCTGTAAATGCACTAACGAGCATCAATTGGATTTAAAATTTCCACAGTGAATAACTGAAAATGTACAACGATATCTTATGTTTTACAATTTTAATTATTGAACTGGAACTTTTCGTAAGAGTTAAGATGGAACTATTCCAGTGGCGGTAAAAGAAAGAATATATTTACCATAAAGATGATTAAAAACGACTTTCGTAGCCCCAACAGCTTTGACACACTCCAATAGGGCAGTGAAGGTATCATGCGTTTTAATGAAAGAAAGTGGAGCACCAAGTGAAGTCAAAGACTTCTCCAACTGGACAAGAGAATTCTTTAGCCACCACCGCGAAACTCGACCTGGGAAGAATTGTCCCTCTTCGTTGGGACACCATATGTATACGGGAAAAACACTACCATCTCTAGCAGCTGCAGCTAAGGCCGGATTGTCCTCAATCCTCAGGTCCCTCCTAAACCAAACAATGGTCCTAGACTCCACACCCATTCTCAGTAAGAAAGCTTGAAACTCGAAAATCTCATCAACTGCATATCCATCAAGCACGTCAGGTTAACCGAATTATCTTTCATTAGATCTCTGATCCTCAAACTGCGTATCTAATCTGAAATGGCATCACTGAAACAGAATTAGCCATTGAAATTATTATCATATAGCTTCTGAAAATCTTCAATTAAGAAATTTAAATATACATATCGATAACGGAAGATGTGAAGCATGTCTGTTACAAAACTCATCCAGTACAAAAGATTATCAAATCAACCACATGAAAACAAAATCAAAGACCATTCACATATAAATCCCTCAATTTATTGTCCCACAAAACCTTCAGATTCACTTCTCCCATCCACATCATAAACCAAAAAACAACACCCAGCCTAACCTAAATCAGTGAGTGAACAGAAACAGACCATTCAAAGGCTCAATCAACAGATCCCCATTAAGAACAAAAAGAAGAAGATCAGAAATCATTTCACTGCAAGCCCAAATCCAAGACAAAAGCAAGTGTCTATTTTGGCTTGAAATTTATACACAAATATCATTATTAAAAAAATATTATCCAGATGTAGCTTGTCCTGTCTGATCCCCAGAAAAGGAAATTCTTTGAAAACAAAATAGAGGCAAAATAAAAATATGGGATTTGGAAGCACTTACAGAGGTCGTGGTCATTTCTGCAAGAAAAATGTCGATTCTTGGAATTCAATTGTGGAAGGGCCTTTTTGTGTTCGATATCTATGCGAAGAACATTGTGCTGGGGAGTGGTCTAGCTGAGGAGAGACGATGGTGTTGGTTCAACTGTTGGATGAGATGGGCGGGGAGACTTTTACTCGTTTTCTTCTTCCTTTTTTTTGTCTGGTATTCATATTTTCATTTTCTTTTAAATGAGAAAAATCTGTCTTTATTATAGCAGCTGGGCTGTATTTATTATTCCCAAATTGACCAGGTTGGAACGAATCATTAGAGCATATACACCCATTCATTTTGAAGAGGAGGTAAGCATTTGTAAGAGGAGGTGCAAGGCAAAACCAAGCTTAAATGTAGCACCTCTGATGCGGCCCACACAGCCCATGCAGTGGATATACAAGCTAGTGACGTGGCATGAAGAGGGTGCAGGACTAGAGTACCAGCCAAGAGATTGCATACATGGGAGTATGTACTCAATAACCGTTTTGGAGGAGTGACCTGTGAGAGGAAGGGTCTGGAAGGTGTACTGACTTGATTAGCACGTATGAGCTGCCATTTATATATGGCGTGTAACCCAATCAATAAACAAGAAAATATTAAAACTCAACTCCTCTCTCCTCATTCTCTTCTCATCTAGCCTCTACCCTTCTCCTACCTGCTTCACATACCCATCATTGGTGCTTTCACTGACCTCCCCACTACCAAGCCTGATACACGTAGCACTACGGAATCCGTTGCGGCTCTGACCCAAGCAGTAGCTGATCTCAGCAACAGAACCCAGGTGCTTGAAGGGAAACAAGCGGAAACCGAACAACGTAATGAGGCCAGGTTCGAACGCATCATGAGCATCCTGGAAGAGATGCACACCAGACCTCCCCGCGACGACAAACAACCCATGATAACCACCACACCAGCGACTGAGCAAGGACCACTCCTGCCCACGCCAATAGTTCAGCCCGGTGACATCGCCACCTCCACACAACTGATCACTCATCCAGGAGGCGCACAGCAGACTGAAGGGTTCGGCCGCACCATGTGTGTCGACGTCCCGACGTTTACTGGCGGCGGCAGAGGGTTGGCTGTTCCTGATACAGCGACTCTTCGAACACCACCGAGTCCCACCAGAGCAACGCCTGAGCTTGGCACCATTCCACATGGGGGGTGAAGCCCTCCAATGGTACCAATGGCTGACGATCACTCATCAACTACACGATTGGGATACGTTACACAAGTGGGTGCTGCGCCGCTTCGGACCATCCCAATACTTCAGTGCATCAGTGCTGCTGAACAGGCTCCATCAGAAGACGTCCGTCGGAGCATATATATCCGAGTTTGAATCGCTATCCGCACGTGCCCCCGAGTTCCCCGCGGATATCCTCCTTAGCAGATTCCTAGCGGGTCTCAAAGATGAAGTCAACTGCGAGATTGTGTTACTCAGCCACCCGACCTACAAGCCGCGATGGGGATGGCACGGATTGCTGAACAGAAACTGGCCCTGGGACGCTGGTCGTCAGCTCGTCCTCCAGGCGGGCGGTACAACCCTTCCCCTAGACCAAGTCCTGGACCAGGCGACTTACCTGTCAAGCGGCTAAGACCCACTGAAATGGCAGCACGTCGTGAGAAGGGGTTGTGCTTCAACTGCGATGAGCGGTTCAGCCCCGGACACAAGTGCAAGCCAAAATTTCTCTGCATGCTGTTGAACGAAGAGGAGGACACATCTGATGAAGCACCTGAGCAGTTGGGAGTGCCTGAAGAACCCGCTGAGGAGAACCCGACCATCTCATTTCATGCCATGCAAGGGCGAGCAGTACCACGAACATTACGCCTTGAGGCGACCTTGGCCGGAAGGCAGGTACTCGTCTTAGTTGATGGTGGTTCAACACATAATTTCGTGCAAACTCGTGTGGCTAAACATGTAGGTCTTATAATTGAAACCGCAAAACATCTCAGTGTGACAGTGGGCAATGGAGAGGAACTGCGGTGCGAGGGTATGTGTAAAGAAGTTTCGCTCACTTTGGGTGGTAAGATGTTCATTGTTGACTTCTATTTACTACCTATCTATGGTGCGGATGTCGTATTGGGAGCCCAGTGGTTAGCCGATGTTGGTCCCGTCATGTTCGACTACAAGAAACTGTGGTTATCTATTGAACATGAGGGCGAGAAGCTTAAGTTACAAGGGGTACAACCGGTTGGGCAGTTCACGGCACTTACACTAGGACAATTCAAGCGAGCTCACCAGGCTGATTCCTTCATGTCATTATACCAGTTGACGGTCTCTGAGACCACTGTGTCCACCCAGGGCAAGACCCTTACATAACCACTCATTCCTGATGGCCTAAGTGTAGAGCATGAACAGAGTGTAAGGCTTGTGTTACTCGACCATGCTAAAGTCTTTGGAGAACCTACTAGCTTACCACCAAGCCGCAACCATGATCATCACATCCCTCTACGCAATGGAGCTGAACCTGTCAGTGTAAGACCATATCGTTACCCCAGATATCAAAAATTAGAGATGGATAAACTCATCGAGAATATGCTGCAAGAAGTGATCATCCGCCCGAGCACTAGCCCTTTTTCGTCCCCGGTACTCTTAGTGCGGAAGAAAGATGGAACTTGGAGGTTTTGCGTAGATTACCGCGCCCTCAACGCACTCACCATCAAAGATAAGTTTCCGATGCCCACAGTCGACGAACTTTTTGACGAGTTGCATGGGGCAAAATGGTTCTCTAAACTGGACTTAAGGGCGGGCTATCATCAGATATTGATGGAGGCAGGGGATGTGTATAAAACTGCCTTTCGGACACATGATGCCCATTATGAATTCCTTGTAATGCCGTTCGGCCTCACCAACGCCCCATCCACCATTCAAGTGGCTATGAATGACTTATTGCGACCTTGGTTGCGGAAATGTGTTCTCGTATTCATGGATGACATACTTGTCTACAGTAGAAGTTGGGAGGATCATCTAACGGATCTCAGCACCATCCTACGCACACTACTTCAGCATCAGTACCTTGTCAAGGCCTCTAAATGTGAGTTTGCTCAAGGATGAGTGCACTACCTTGGTCATGTAATCACAGCAGTCGGCATGAAAGTTGATCCATCCAAAGTGGAGGCTATAACTAGCTGGGCCCTACCTACAAACCTCAAGCAGTTGAGAGGATTTTTGGGTCTCACTGGATACTATAGGCGATTCGTTCCGAGGTATGCTCAAGTTGTAGCACCCCTCACTGACCTCTTGCGGAAAGACGCCTTCATTTGGACCCCTGCAGCAACCAAAGCATTCCAGGACCTCAAACAATTGCTCACTACGACACCCACCCCGGGACTTCCAGATTTTGCACAACCATTCCTCGTCAGCACCGACGCCTCAGGTCGTGGAATGGGAGCTGTCCTGTCACAACTAGGTCGTCCAATAGCTTATTACAGTCGTCAGTTCTCGCCTACGCTTCAACGCAGCTCCACGTACAACCGAGAGTTGGCTGCAGTCGTCATGGCTATACAAAAGTGGCGACAGTATTTATTAGGGGGGCGTTTTATACTCGAGACAGACCATCAGCCATTGCGTGTCATATTAACGCAAACCATACACACCCCGGAACAACAAAGGTGGATTAGCAAACTAATGGGGTACGACTTTGAGGTAGTGTACAAGCCCGGCCGTGACAATACTCCAGCTGACACCTTATCCCGGGCAAACCCAGATGAATGCTTAGCATTACAATCAGTAACTCGACAAATTTTTGGGCTCTTGCGAGCCATGCGAACGCTGTATACGACTGATGACACATCCAAGGCTTTGTATGAGAAGGTACGTGACAACCCCACCTTATATGAGCATCATCAGATCCAAGATGGCTTAGTGTTGTTTAAAGGCAAGATTCTTGTTCCTGATGACTCGGCAGTACGCGACCTCATTTTACATGAGTTTCACGATTCACATGTGGGTGGCCATGCCGGTATCGCACGTACTCTTGCCAGGATTAGATCAGCATTTTACTGGGAAGGTCTAAGAAAGGATGTTACCTTGTATGTGAACCGCTGTCTCATTTGTCATCAAGTCAAACCAATCAACTTTGCCTCGCCAGGAACATTACAGCCGCTACCTATTCCTTCAGAGATTTGGAGCGATCTCTCCATGGACTTTATAACACACCTTCCTAAAGCCGGTGGTAAAACTGTCGTCATGGTGGTGGTTGATAGGCTTTCCAAATATGCACATTTCTGCCCCATGGCGAGTGGGTTCACTGCCGAATCTGTTGCGCAAGTATTCATTCAAGAGATTTGCAGACTCCATGGAGTGCCGACCACGATCGTATCGGACAGAGATCCTGTATTTATGAGTCTGTTTTGGCAGGAGCTTTTCCGACGCCAAGGCACCATTTTGTCCCACAGTTTGACCTATCATCCACAGTCGGACGGACAGACGGAGGTCATAAACAGAGTATTGGAAGATTACTTACGTGCATATGTCAGTAGCCGCCAATCTGATTGGATTGCCTTGCTGCCTTGGGCAGAGTATCATTACAATACGGCCACCCATTCTGGTTTGTGTGTATCCCCTTTGAAGCTGTGTACGGAAGGCAACCACCTGGCTTAGCGGACTATGAGCCTGGCACCTGCAAACTAGCCTCAGTTGATGAATTGTTGGCGAACCGCGCTTCTTTGATCCCACAGTTATGTAGTAACTTACTACGGGCGCAACAACGCATGGTGTCTCAAGCAAATAAACACCGCACGCCGGTGGACTATGCAGTAGGCGATTGGGTGTTTGTCCGCCTTCAGTTGTACCGCCAAACATCCCTACGGCCTCACAAAGCGAGTAAACTGGCCAAGCGCTATTACGGCCCGTTTGAAATCATCGCCAAAGTCGACAGTGTTGCTTACAAACTCGCATTACCAGAAGACAGTCGTGTGCACAACGTTTTCCATGCCTCGGTGCTCAAGAAATGCCGAGCCTTGCCCCCGTATCAACATATCGAATGGCCAAAGTGTTTTGTCGACCATCACCCAATGCTGTTACCTGAGCAAATTATGGGGCGTAGAGTCATCCAAAAGGGCGACAAAGAGATCACACAGTTACTGGTACAATGGGACACTTATGGCATGGAAGATGCGACATGGGAAGATGAGGCTCAACTGAGCAGCGAATATCGCAATCTGCACCTTGAGGACAAGGTTCTCACAGGGGATGGGAGTACTGATGCGGCCCACACAGCCCATACAGTGGATATACAAGCTAGTGACGTGGCAGGAAGAGGGTGCAGGACTAGAGTACCAGCCAAGAGGTTGCATACAGGGGAGTATGTACTCAATAACCGTTTTGGAGGAGTGACCTGTGAGAGGAAGGGTCTGGAAGGTGTACTGACTTGATTAGCACGTATGAGCTGCCATTTATATATGGCGTGTAACCCAGTCAATAAACAAGAAAATATTAAAACCCAACTCCTCTCTCCTCATTCTCTTCTCATCTAGCCTCTACCCTTCTCCTACCTGCTTCACATACCCATCAACTTCCTCTTCAAAATGTAGCACTTCCTCCATAGCACCTCCTCTTCAAATTGAATGGGTGTATATGCTCTTAAGATTATGACGGTCCTGCAAATTCCGAGTGAGCGAAGAAACTCGCAGAAAGGAGTTAGAGTCTACTTCAATATTAGCTTTGAATGTTAGATGTAGAGGCAGGTCTAAATTCACAGGGAACGAGAAACTTGTGAAAGATAAAGAACAAAATCAAGTGCTGAAATTGTGATAGGTTCAGTCATTACAAAAATGAGTAATGCTAGAAGCCAGGAGGACAACCCAATGTCGAATCTGAGTGACACCCACGCAAGACTTCCTGCCATAGATTAGGTTGTTTCTTTTGTGCCCAAATCTCTCATCCAGATGGCATTCCCACTTTACAAGATAGAGTTAGTAGTCATATTCTCCTACCCTAATTTGATCTATGTTAAACCAACAGAGAGGTGGCTTGTTGATTGAGGTATTGAGTGACTGCACCAATTTCTTTTGTTGGCCTTTTATGATTTTTGTTGCTTCCAGTAAGTCTGTTTGGCTCATAGACCTTTTGTTGTGCCACCGTACAGATGTAACGCCTCAAGACTTGATGGTGATGGTGGACTTCTGGAGATAAGCTGTGGATGTTGACACATCGCTGAAGTCTAAGTCTTTGGATGGGAAGAGAGGCAGCAGTTTGATATGACGGACATGCGCTTCAATGGATAAAAAGTATACTGAATAGTGCTTATATGTACTGTTTCTGTACCAACTTGTAACCCATAGTTGAAAAAACAAAATTTGATGGAAGTTGTATGGTCTTCTGAGTGTTTGAGCTTATTATCAATCTTTATTGTGCAATCATCAAACTCTATTATATATCAACTTCCAAGGAAAATTCCTTATCAAAAAAAAATTCCAACGAAAATTAATGTTGCAAGGATACCAATCTATTACATTATCAATGACAGACCCTTTCACTTCCTACACTTCCTACAATTACATTATCAGGAACAGTAGATCCGTAGAAGCTATAACGTTCCACATTAGAAGTTGAGACGTACAATCAAAATAAAATAAATAATCGGCCCTCACCTCAGTATTGCTATTAGCCCTAGCTTGTGCCGCCTCCAAACAGTATATTTGAAGCGTCCGGGCAAATAGTGGAGAGTAGTCACAAAAATGATGCTGTACTCAGATGGCTAGTCGTGACAGAATTAGTAGTCCTTTACTTCACTAGTTGTTTTTACTAGAACTCATGTTGACAACTTAATTCCATTAATTTTTGCAATACATGTTGTAACACATTATACTGTGCTTTTATTCGTTCTTGGATCAAGTCAGGCTGGGTGGGCAATCTAAGCGACACATATTCCTGGCCTTGTGGCAATTCTCATGTTCTTGTTTGCTTGTTTCTAAAGTGTATAGACAAAATTCAAACCAACTAAAAGTTCGGTTAGAATAGTTTAGTAGAAATTAACACACTTGATATTGCACACTAGTAGTTTCTTGGGCGATCCAAGACTTACTAGGATTTATAAATTATTTTTGATCAAATAAAATACAACAACATTCGAAGCTAGAAAGAAGGAGAGATGAGGAAGTAGAAATGGAACAAAAATAATGGGAGTGAGTCTGTGTGAATTCTTAGATTATTCCATTTCCGGTGCTATTTCGTTGGTAATCCGGGAGTACTCGAACATATCAGATTTGGGCCCTCGAGTTACCTCTGGAATATATCCGACGGTATTTATCCCAGAATTAGGCGTCTCCGAATCACACCAGATCGATCCCGAATTTTTGTCGCCAATATTATTTTCCACAAATTGTCGCCGAATTTGCGTCGAAATTTCCCACCCAAATTTGTAGTGAAAATGATATGGTCAAATGACATGACTAGAGAATTAATATGGAACGATTAATACTATGTTAATCGAGAAGGATTTGTTCCCTTTAATGATGTAGAGGAAAGATCAGGTGCAAAGCATATTTTTGGTGATAAATATAAAGTTCGTCAAAACTGATATATAATTTTTCGGTGAAATATCAAAAGTACGACATAGTTCGTCAAGAGAATTTTATAATCTGTCAATAAGAAATTAACCATAAAAGTGATTTAATATCATCCGTGCAAATGACCTAATCAAGGGTTGTCATTGGTTTGTATTTTTTTACAAAAATATGCACTTTGCATCGGATCATTTTTCCAATGATGTAATAAGAATGAGTATAAAATGGAATGTCTTTTTTGATGGGTGGGTTCCATGATTATGAAATTACTCTGTGCGTATCGAAATGTTGTAATAGTCGATTGTGGAACAGTTAGCTACATAACTTATGCAGAACTTAATACGAACAAAACTAAGTGCAATAACGTAAATAAAGACACGTAAGTTAATACCCAGTTTGGCAACCAGCCTAACCTGGGAGGCTTTCCCATGCCCGGTGAAAAACAATTCACTATAATAAGTTTAGAGTACAGGACTTATGATTACAGACTCCCTCTTAATCGGCCTAACTCTCTAACACTCTAGTGACTTGTGATCTAGGCTCCCCTAGACCAGAGATCCCCCTTTGTTTCCACCTAATCCATTCTCGAAGATCAACGCCCTCTTCCGAAGATGTAACAGCAATGTCGCAGTGCGTGTACCTTCAGTTCGTTCAAGGGTCAGTCTGAACATCACCTAGATTCGATCAGCCACCTCCTTCCCTCTTTGAATGTATGCGAGGGTATTTCTTCTCCTAAAATGGTACTGGACTGAGGACGCTAGTCGTGTATTTATATGTGGCTAGGGATATTTCCAAATTTGGTCAGGAAACCAAATCCTAATCGATATATATCTTCGGAAAGATAGTCTCTTAGCTTTTAGGAAATTCCCTAAAGCTTTGCACCGCCTATTGTAGATAATCTTTGCTTCATATATTGTCAAGATTCTTCAAAGATCTTTGTGTTATCTTCTGGTGCACTATATCATTTGACTTGATTACCGCCTTTCTTCAGTTTAGAGAAATACTCGATTTAGGCAATAGGTATCTGCGCGAGTCTTGATCCACGCCCGTAGTATCTCTTGTCTTGAACATCTCCTTGTCCGACAGCTTGAACAACTTCACAAAATTTAACCAAAGTACATGCCACCAAAACTAACAATCTCCCCCTTAGCATTTTTGGCAAAATTTCCATCTACTCTACTTCTAAGTAGCTATTTGTACAGACTACTTGTACTACTTGTACTACTTGTTCAATACTTTAAACTCTAACACTACTCCCCCTTTTTCCATAATTGAGCAAGGAGGATGCGCTGCGCGTTCCCGCTGGACTATACACGTGTTAGCTGTCGGAAGTATGGTTCCAAAAGTGACTTCGGTGCGACAGTGCATGCCCAATTCCTCGCTTTACGTTAGCGGACCTACATGTCGGGCTAGGGCTCTGCACTCCTTCTGTGTGAGACGATGTCGGGGAGAGAAGGGAATGAGTCGACGCGGCGAACAACAACAACACAACTTAAAATTGTGTACCTCTATGAGATGGGCCCAGTGCATTAGACCGATAGATAAGAGAACGTCATTCTTTGCGACAACCACTGGAATATTACAGAACGATCTAAAGAGGGTCATAGCTTATTCAACTTGCTGTCAATTAGGCTATATGATTTGCTTACGACATCTCTAACTATTCGATTAGCGTCTTTCACTTAATGAATCACGCATTTTTCAAAGCATTACTATTCCTGAGTGCAGCAGGTTCGGTGATTCATGCCATGTCGGATGA
Organism: Rhodiola chrysanthemifolia; assembly: GCA_033675395.1. Classification (NCBI taxonomy): domain Eukaryota; kingdom Viridiplantae; phylum Streptophyta; class Magnoliopsida; order Saxifragales; family Crassulaceae; genus Rhodiola; species Rhodiola chrysanthemifolia. The sequence continues at coordinate 17,054,853 of CM066207.1, forward strand.
GCATGATATGCGGAAGATGGGGGGCTTGCCTCCTTGTTCTCTTTTACCTGTGCCATGATGCTCATGGGCAGCTTATCTCTAATTGGATTTCCTTTTCCAACTGGATTTTATTCTAAAGAACGAAAATTCAGCGTTCAGAGTTTAACAAAAGCAGTAAAAGATAGTGTTTGTAACAAACAACACTTAAACTTTTAGAGTCACCAGAGCTTCAAGGGTGTGGGATTCAACATCCTCATCTTCTTCATCAGCTTGTTCCACTTCTTCTTCCAGCGCGTACCTCAGGTCACGAAACAGACTTGTGACCTTCTTTCTAAGTGCAGTAAGCTGGAGAGCTATGTCATTCATACTGGCTAGCTTCTCCTCCAGTTGACTGATCACTCTATTCCTCATGGCATTTGCAAAGCTGGTAGTTGTGCTGGTACCTTGCGTGGATGAGACTGGAACAACTCAGCGTTGTGACCTCGTGGATGAGACTGGAGATTATATACGTGCGTCCCATGTGATCAACTATAAAAATAGTTGGAGCATCTGTTAACTTGTCATGGGTCGTCTTGATCTCTGGATGGTGGGCCATGATGAGCTGGTAGATCCGTGATGGGTACCCAATGGGTGGATTCATCCAGTACGAGGTGGCATGAGCAGCTATTTGGTCAAAGATGAGCTGGCCCAAGTCCACCTTCTTCTGGTTCTCTATAGCATAAATGAGAAGCCTCAAAGGTTTGCTGACTGTCGTTCTGTGTTGATTGGGTATCCAGTTCTTTATACCAATACTAAATAGCAGTGAATGCTTAGACGACAGCTCAATAGACGGGATAGTTACATCTTTCCACTTGGTCTGAATCACCACAATTATGAATGCAGCTATTTTGTTCTAGTCAGGTTTTTCTTGATCCTCTTCTTTACATTCTATCCCGTAGTAGTCATTGATCACATCTGGAGTGATCGTGACATGCTTCTCTCTTATCCTCAGCTTCACATACTTGGCGCTACCAACAACTCCAAACTTCTCTAGTAGATTTACTATGACTTCTCTCACCAGGTGTTCCACGAATGGCTTGGTCATTATAACTGAGGGATACAGATCGAGCTCCTTGAGTATACTCACAATCTCTTTTACTGGGTACTTGTCAGCTTCAAAGACCCATTCAGGTACCACTGATCTCCTCTACACAACATCCCACTTATCAACTAGCTTTTGTAATAAAAACCAGACATCTTTTACGATAAATCATGACATAACAACTGCCCTCTTTCTCTTTCTGGTAGTTTGTACTCCCCTTGCAGTTGCTCTCCTGGCTTTCTTAGAGGCAACCACCACTACTTCATCTGATTCAGCCTTTGCTAGATCCACAATCATCTCCACAGGTGCATCTGGTGGATCAACCACTGGGATTTCTTCTTGCACATCCTTAGCGACTTCCTTCTTCTTCTTTGGTGGCTTGTTTTGAGTAGCATTTTCCGCTGCAGTCGATACCTCTTCCTAAACTACTTCCACTTGTTCAGGAGACTTTTCCGACACAACCTCTAGAACATCAGTTTGTTCTTCCATCTCAACATCTTCTGCAGTAACTTCTCTATGCTCTCCATCAGCCTCAGTGTTGGATCGTTAGGTTAGCCGTCTATGTGAGGGAGATCACAGAGTGGTATCCCTCAGACAGATGGCAGCGAAAATTATCTCTAGTACAGGAAATAGTGCGGAAAGTAAATGCTCACAGATTTATAGTGGAAACCTTACTGCAACCTTTGCAGCAGGCTGAAAACCACTTGCCTTCTGGACAGTTCCAGAAGGGCTTCAAGATCGATGTTATTGATGAAAGAATATGCTTCAAACTCAGTGACAGTTAACAATTCTACTCAATTCAAAGGATCAACTAACACGATCGTCTTGTCCGCACACAGCAGCACTTCGTCGGCTCCGGAATTGATCGTCTCTTCAATCTCCGATTGCTCTCTCCAAAAGCCGCGCTTCAAACTGAAGGCTTCTCCTCTTTTTATAGTGTCTTCAAGTCGGCTGAAACTGATATCCATCAGATATCTGATTGCTATCCAGCAGATATGATATGGTTAAGATATTTCCATATCTTAACCACATCGCATATTTCCCTTCCAATTCTGGCGTGTATCTTCTCCTCGCATATTCTTGATATGAATCCGTGTATATACTTGCATCAATATTTCTCATCAAATATTACAAGCATATACTCGTGTATCTTCGATATATTTTCCCAGATCCGATCTGGTCATAGTGTCGGTGTATCTCTCACACGGAACGCATCTCTCTCGCAGCTCTGCTCTCTCTCAGAGATGTCCAGCAGATCTGATCTACATCAGAGATTCGATCTCCATCTTGCAGATCTGATTCTGTTAAGATATTGCCATATCTTAACTCAATCAACTATTTCCCTTCCATATCTTTAGTATATCTGCTCAGATATTTCCATATCATATCTTGAGTATATCTGCTCAGATATTTCCATATCATATCTTGAGTATATCTGCTCAGATATTTCCATATCACATCTTGAGTATATCTGCTGAGCTTGATCTCGCCTGTCACGCAAATCTCATCTCTTTCGTAGCGCTGAGCTCTCTCAGAGATGTCCAGTCGCGTTTCTCTCAGACAGTCTGGACCCTGTGACTTCTCAGACAGCTTTGTGATTTCTGCACACTCAAGTCAAATATTAGCTAAGTGTTTGTTATCATCAAAACACAAAGGGTCCAACAAATTCTCCCTTTTTGATGATGACAAACACTTCTTCACAAATAAGAAATCACATGCAACTATGACAGGGAAATCACATCACAATTCCCTATAGCAGCTAGCTACTTCAGAGTTTGGTCGCTAAGGTTTTATTTAGGTCTAGCAACAGTCGTTCCCCCTCAGATAAGCATCCGCTTATATTTCAGTAATGATTTCCCCCTTAGTGAATGCACACATATTTCTTCCCCCTTTTGGCATCATCAAAAAGATTTGCAACCAAGGACACAGAGTAATGGAAAGAAAACATTTCAGTCATGCCAGCAAGTCATAAGTGTGTCACACGGACACCACACATCCAAGCAGGGAAATCAAAATGCACAGAGAAATTAAACATGAAATTCAAAAAAAAATTTCAAGGAAGCAGGGATATATGTGGTAGGGTTGGCAAAGAGGGGGGGTCCATGAGACAGTCCAGACTAAGCATCATTCTGGGACGGAACCTTCAACTGTTCCACAATCTCTGTGGCAAGGCACTTGATCTGCGATGGGAGCCCTTCAAGCACAGCTGTCACACCACCCGAGTCAACCTCTACTGCCAACTCCATGGCTGCTAACCTCTCCTTCACATCCTGCAGCTCAGACCGAGGCTCCTTCAGCAATCGTGGACCATTGTCCATACCTCATGTTTCTATCACCGCAGCGGCAAGGCCTTCATTCTAGCCTCTTTTGGGTACACTCTCCAACCAAATCACACTACTCTCTCGTTGACATTTTTGATGCTCAAAAATATCCTTCCAAATTCATACTGGCACAATTCCCAGTACTTTTCTCCAAACAAATGCAACCATCCTCCATCATGTTACATCCTCTCCATAATTTGATCAGAGTCAAGTACCTCGGCATCAACAATGCCGGAGCAACATTTCCCTCTAGCAATGTAACAAACAATCTGCCTGCAGGTCCACTTTGCTACATTTTCTATACAAACTCATCAACACAGCAACTTAGCGCGCCTGTCATCATACATCAAACAAGTGAGCTCCCTTGTCTTACATTGATGATGTCTAGCCTTAACTCATAGGACTCTTCCCCATTCATGGTTATTCAGCCGCCAACAATGATGATTATATCATCACAACTATTGGCATACTTTGTCAAAGCTTCTTCTGAATTTGCTTATCTCAGCATGGCAGACAGTGCAAAATAGGGCATCATATTCCGACAGCTACTGAAGAGGTCATCATCATTGAGACAATCTTCCTCCATTCTTTCACCCCACTCTGTTGAAACAAATTTGTAGCCATCAAACTTACCAACTCCAATTTCAATGTCTTCAAAACTACATAATCTCGTGACCTGCTGACTCAAGGGAAAGTCTCCCACTGGTACTCAATGTCCTTCTGGATGATTCTCCTCACCCTCGCCTCAAACGGCAGGCTCACTGCCTCGTTCCTTTACCTCCACGACTCACAACAAGAAACATCTCGCTGCTGCTGTTTCCTAGCTCCAAACAAACACTTCAAACTCCGAAAACCAGCTTCACTGCACATTGCAAAACAAGAACTCTTTACTTCCTCATCACCTCCGGCCAGCACTTCACCCTTGCATAAGACGGATTGAGAAGCTGTCCCAGATGCTTCTTGCAAGGCATCCTGACATGCCTTTCTTGTTATTTACTTCAACTAATAAAATCGGATGCATCTCCAATCTCTTACATAAAATCAGAAGCCCCATATTCAAAATTAATGGCCTTAGAAACCCAAGCAGGCCCTGCCTCCATACACTCAGCTTCTATAAATCAACCCTCATAAAGCTCAAAACCTCTCAAATGCGTGTGCCTCGACTTTGACTTCGATATCAGCCAACGTAGTCAAAACATATGATGCCAACACCTGACCACAATTCGCTTGAATAGTCCCTGTGAAGATAAACAAGCCATAGACTTGCACAACACTTTTGCAAATTAAGAGTTTCGCAAGTCCGCTGCCTTATGAATCAACTCATCATACTTGAACATCGAACTGTCCACGACAATCTTTTCTTCACCATTGAGCCAATCACCATCCCATCTCAATGACAGCGCTTTCATTTCACTCATATGAGGAGTCTCCTACTCCACTACTGTTACAGAGATGGTTTCCCAGCCAAAGTTGAACCTTCCAGAGTGATAACTAAATCTGACCTGTCTCATGGGTACGCAAGGTTTTTGGTATGGTGTGCTAACTTTACCCAAATGGTACAAATAACACCACACACAATCAGGCAAAAACAAATAAGATCATCCAAACACATTTTTATCATCTTCATACCTCATGTGGAATAACTCCAGAAAAACAGCACATCAACGGGCTCATAGGAATATCCCACATGAAGATAGGCTAGGGTTGGTCTAGAGTACCTCCTGAGCTTATAATGTGGGATCAACTATGGAGGTCTCTTTTGGGCAGAAAGAAGATTCAGAATTTCATGTTTCTCAATCCCTAATGCAGTCATCAATCACATAACTAGCATGCATGGATACAGTGTGAACACATCTTAATTTTTCACTAGCACAGAACATCCATGTTAAATTCTCCATCAGACGTGACTTATATGCATCTAGTCTAGCCAATCACTGAGGGAGCAACATATGAGCATAGCTCTAAGGAAGAGAAACCATACCTAGTTCAAGCCTCAGCTTCTCGTAGGGTTCCCTGTGCAATGCCTTTGTGAATATGTCTGCTATCTGTCCCTCAGTTCTGTAATATTCCATCTCCATTATTCCCTTTTCAACACAATCTCGCAGAAAGTGATATCGAATCTCTATATGCTTAGTGCGTGGAAACTGCACAAGATTTTTAGAGATATTAATAGCACTAGTGTTATCACACAGAATTTAGCACAATCAGTAATAACACCATAGTCACTTAGCTGTTGCATGAGCCATAGCAGCTGCGCACAATAAGTAGCAGCAGCAATGTATTCCACCTCAGCGGTGGAAAGTGCAAATGAGGACTGCTTCTTTGAAGCCCAAGAGATGAGACACGGTCCAAGATACTGAGCCATCCCTGACGTGGACTTCCAGTCTATCTTGCAGCCCGCAATCTGCATCAGTGTAGGCTACCAGGCGTAAGTCTCTTCTCCTCGGAAAGAACAAGCACAAATCATCTGTTCCCTTCAGATATCTCAGTATCCTCTTCACAACTTTCACGTGGGTTTCTCTGGGATCTGCCTGAAACCTGAACCACTGGAGTGTCCTTCCCTTCCTTCAGAAGGAAGAGAGTCTTGTCCACCTCTCCTCTGGCATATCCGTGGGACAGTAGAAACTGATAGTCTCTCACACCATGCGCGGGGTGCTTGCTTCAACCCATACAGCGCCTTGTCCAAGATATGGACATGATCAGGGTGAGTGCGATCCTCAAACCTGGTGTCTGGCTCACATATACCTCCTCTTTCAGAACTCCGTTCAAGAAGGTCGTTTTCGCATCCATCTGCTGTAGAGTGAAGCCATGGTAAGTAGAATAAGCAATTAATAGTATGATTGCTTCTAACCTTGCAACTGGGGCGAATGTCTCATCGTATTCTATCCCCTCTTGTTGGTTGTACCCTTTGACTACCAGTCGGGCTTTGTTTCTCACAAAGACTCCCTTGTCGTCCATCTTGTTTCTAAAGACCCACCTTGTCCCTATTACATTCTTTTCCTTCGACCTAGGAGTCAAACGACATACCTTGTTCCTCTCGAACTGATGTAGCTCCTCTTGCACGGCATTGACCCATTCTGGATCCTTGAGCGTTTCTACTACTGTCGTCGGTTCTGCAAGAGAGACAAGAGACGCAAATCCATAGAAATGACACATATAATCTAGATTTACCTGATCCTGCGATGTGTACCACTGGTAGTCCCTCAGCCTTGCCGGGGACTATATAACTCTCTCGCGGCTTGTAATCCTGGGTTCCTCCTCAGTGCTTGTAGGACGCAGGTTGTCGACTACCTCTTCCTCGTTGCAACGAACTTACCTGTGCTCTTGTTTCCGAAGATGACACTTTCTCCGGAATACTCTTGGAGTGAGATGAACCGCCCTGGATCTCCTGTCATGTGCCTAGAACATCCGCTGTCCAGATACCAGGGTCGGGACCTCGCTTCTACCTGCAAGAGAGAGATCAGTTTTTACGAACCCAGACAAGCTTGGGCTTGCTGGGTTTTGGAACAGTTTTAGCAATAGAAAAAAACTTTAAAGAACAAGAATCTCCCTCATTGTCAGTAAGATTAAATTTTCTTCTGGGGGTTCTTCTGGGTCGTCCGTAGATGGCTGTGTCATGGTGTGGACGAGCCCACTCAGCTCTGTCTTCCCTCCAGTGGGAAGAGATTTCTCTTCTATGGATGTGAGCAGTACTGACTTTTCTCTGGGAACTTTCCTCTGGAGATATGTAAGCGTAGTTCCTCTTTTCGGCTTCTCTCAATCTCTTACAGTCTGACCTGTAATGGCCAGAGTGGCCACAGTGCCAGCTGACATGATAGTAAAGACCACCAGTTTTCTTGTTTCTCTCTAAGGGCATATGTCTCCTGTTTTTTCGTGCCTGAAAGTCAATCTTGAATGGTTGACGATTGGAGCTCTGTTTCTTCCAAATTTCAAAGGCTTTCCTAGCCTTGAACGGTACAGAATCACTGTCGTAGAGGTGACTTTCCTCCGAAGCTGTGTCTTCTCTTCCCAACTGTCTCGTGGCTCTTGGCTTTCCCCCTTGACGGGAGCTCTCACCAACTTCAGTTATTGCTTCCTTTCCTTTGATAGTCCTTCTATTTTCTACCTCTTTGTCAGTGCCTTTCTTTCCTTCACCGAATCCAAGTCCTGGTCTGACAAATCTTCTTTTGTAGTTTTCTCTTTCTTCTTCAACCCTCTTGGCTTCTAATTCTCGCAGCCAGATCTCTTTTCTTTCAGTCTCCTCTCGCCTGAGATCTGCCACTGTCTCGCAGCCACTGTCTCTTTCCTCATTATCCAACTGGAGTCCGGCCAATTCTGCATTTGATTCTTCAATTTTGGTTCTGATGTCTATCGATTCGGTGTCGTCGATTTTCATGCACCTCAGCTCATCGCTTAAAACATTGATATGTGTGTCCCATCCGTCACATGTGGGACACTTGCAGACGTGCTCCTCCATCTCCCTCTCAAGTCGCATAGCTTTGGTTGACCAAAGGCGATTGTTCTCCATACCGTCTTCGTGTTCATCTTGTATGATCTCTAGTTGTTCTTTAAGACCTTGAATTTTCTTCAACAGTTCGGCAATAGTCTCTGCAAAATCAGATTCACTGAAAACCTCATCAACAGAGGAATCAGATTCATTTACCTCACTAGTTGTGCCTCGCGCCATTAGACATGGCTCCTCAGCTCGTTTCTTATCACTGCATTCCTCATCTGAGTCATCCCAGGCAGCGAACATGGCTTGAGCTTCCTTTGGTGCAGGTGGTTCACCCTTCTTTTTACTGTAGCAATCTCTAGCTAGATGCCCCTTTTTCTGGCAATAGTGGCAGGTTCTTTCTTCCTTCGCTCCTGCCTTTGTCATGCTCTCTTCTGAGATACTTGATGAGCCCTATTTATACGGCTCATCGAGTCAGCAATTCCCACCAATTCGACACTTTGTCATGTGAACATTTACTTGTTAAGTGCGATGTTGCATTTCAGGTACTTTAGAGGGTCTAGGAGGAATCGGGCTTAAAAGATGGCATCTTAGGCCAAAATCACCATAAGGCATTATTGGCCCACACTTGAGTCCAAGCCAAACATAGCCCACTTGCAAAAAATCTTGATGATTCTAGAAGTATCTCATCATTGGCTCATGCCAATCCACTTTGACTACTTCCAGAGCAAGAGTGCCTTGATGATTCTAGAAGCATCTCATCATTGGCTCATACCAATCCATTTTGACTACTTCTAGAGCAAGAGTGCCTTGATGATTCTAGAAGCATCTCATCATTGGCTCATGCCAATCCATTTTGACTACTTCCAGAGCAAGAGTGCCTTGATGATTCTAGAAGCATCTCATCATTGGCTCATGCCAATCCATTTTGGCCACTTCCAGACAAGAGAAACCCTAATCTATTTCCTATAAATAAGACCACTTTGTCTTGGGAAAGATCATCCCAAAATTACTTATCTCTCTAGACTTGTGATCATTGAGAGCTTCTCTCTCTACATTTCTCTCGGCACTTAGCTTAGAAATCCATGCACTTTAATGTATTGCTATTATATTCCTTCAATGAATACGAGTAGCTAAACACTTTGTCCGATCTAGGGTTTCTTCTATTATTGCAATGTTTTGAGACCCTTTACTTAATGCTTCCTTGTGTTCTACTAGTTCTTGTGCATTTAATTCGGATCAAACAACAAGGTTGAGTGGATGCTTGCAATGGCAAAGCTCAGCCGAGTGGTTTGATCCCTCATTGTTGCTTGTTGGATACTGAAACGTGAGAACAAGCAACCGCACTTAGCCTAATACATCTTGAAATGGAGTATTAGTCTTACTAGAACTAGAAATCTATGTCTTGAAATGGAATAGATTGTGGTGTAAGTGCTTGAAATGGCCTTACTTTGGGTTATAACCTGAAATGGAGTGACCACGCTCATGAACACATTGATAGATCATTAGAGGTCGATGATGAACGGAGCCACAATAGAAGGCCCCTAGACCGGATATTCCTTATCATTCGTAACAACCCTTAGTCATTTCCCTTGTTCTAGCCTTCAAACCATCACAAACCCCCAACTGTTTCACTTTTCTCATTGCTTTCATAAGAACAACAAGTAACTGAACTAACTCCTTTGGGTTCGACCCCTACTTGCCACCTTACTAGCTCATAGTAAGCCAAGAGTAGTGGACTTATAAATATTAATTTTAGGGGGCACGACGACTGGCCTGTCAAAATTTGGCGCCGTTGCCGGGGATTTAGTAGCATCGGTGAAGTTGTTCTTAGTTTGTTTTTGCTGTTTTATTCTAAGTTGCTTTGTGAACGTTCTTGTCGGACACAATGTCTCGTGCTGGGAGTCGCGTAGACGAGAACGAGGTCAATAACGAGATCGACGCGTTCGAGCGTGACGACGAGCAGCCTCCATTCTACGATGATCCGGAGCAGCTCATCCGCGATCGAAACCGCGCGAACAGGGATGCCGCCCGAAGAAACCGAGGCCCGCCCGAGGGACGGAATGGCGATGGCCCGAGGCAGCCGCCTAGGCAACCTCCGCACCCTCGCCGCAACCTCAGAGGCAAGTGCCCGCGCAAGAAGATTTCTACAAGGAAGATGCGTTCCGCGAGCCAACGATGGGAGAGCTCTCGGCCCCGAACTTCAGGAATCAGCCTTGGTGCATCTACGAAGGCCCCGAGCTGGAGAACATCGCCATCAACACGGCAGTAGTGCACCATCTGCCTAAGTTCTCGGGCACGCAAGGCGAGTCTGCGACCACACACCTTCAACATTTCCATGGTATCTGCCAGAACCTAAGGCCATACGGAGTAGAGGTGGAGGATTTCAAGCTAAAGGCCTTCTACTTCTCGCTTGTTGACTCGGCGAATGACTGGTTCCTCTCCTTGCCGTCCGGAAGCATCCGCACATGAGCGCAAATGCAGAAAAAGTTCTTGGACAAGTACTATCCGGCGGGCAGAGCCATGCAAGTGAGGAGGCAGCTTCAGGATATTCGACAAGGGCCGAACGAGTCAATGTACGACTACTTGGAAAAGTTCAACCGACTGGAGCAGAGTTGTTGCAACCTTGGCCTACACGAGAAGCTTATCCTGGAATATTTGCTGGATGGTTTCAAGCCTTTGGACAAGATGCTGTTGGACGCCTCGGCTGGAGGCACGATGATGAGCTTACCATTGAGCGGGATAAGGCAGCTGATTACGAATGTGGCGGAGAATGCGAGGTTTCGCGAGGAGACCACTCGGCATGAGGAGTTCACTCGGACAAAGAACGTAGCAAAGGCCGAGACCCCGACGAACCCGATGGCCGAAGAAATGAAGCAAATGAAAGAGATGATGATACAGCTGATGAGGAGGCAGCCGGTTCAATTCAAGTTATGCCAGTTTTGCGGAGCTACGGACCATAAAACGGATGCATGCCCAACCTTGTTCGAGGAAAACCCAGCGGATGTGAATGCGGTGGACGGGTACCGAGCGGGACCGAGCCGACAGTATGGGCAAGCACCGCCCGAGCAAAACTGGCGGAACGACGCGCAGAGGGAAGCAACTCAGTAGTTTCATCATTCGCAGCAGGCCGCACCACAGTCGACGCAGTAGTTCTATCGCCCGCCCTATCGGCAGTACCAGCAGAGTGGACCAGGCCAGTATCAGAAGGGACCGAGCCACGACCAGGCTGGTCCGAGCAACCGAGGCCCGAGCAAGTCACTAAAGGACATAGTGAAGGAGCTGGCAGCTAGCACCCAGCAATTGGCCGCTACCGTACACTAGAATCAGGCCAAGACCGAAGAGACTTTGGCAGAGCTAGGAAAGCAAATGTCCAACTTGGCCCAGACCGTGTCCGAACTGAAGAGAGATCCGGGGAAGCTGCCATCGCAGACCATACCAAACCCGAGAGGGAACGTTAGCATGATAGGGGTAGTAGACGTGGACGCGGCACTGAGGGAGTTCGCATATTGGGTGAATGAGATGCTTAACACGAGGACAATGGGCAGCGAGGAAGAGCTCAGCTCAGATTACACCGGGCCATCAGAGGACATCGACCCGCTGGCGCCTGAAGAAGAATCGGCCAAGACCCTCGGACCGGACGCACTCGGCACAGCCCGGCCAGGCCTGGTCCTCGTGGCTGAGAATTTTGAAACTCATAGTTCTTCGTGTTCCATGCAGGTAATTGCTTCCGAAGGCCGTGTGACCCATAAGGAAGAGCTAGAAGGCAGAATGGAGGCAAGGCCTAAGCAGAACGACCCAATGATGGAGCGCCCACTCGTTACGAGCCATGAGTCACCAGGAAAGAGTAAGGACCCAGGTGCCTTCACGGTCACATGTGGTATCGGTGAGACTCAAATACATCACTGCTTAATTGATTTGGGTGCCGCTATTAATGTTATGCCTTATTCTTTATATTGCTCGTTGGGACTTGGTCCATTGAAACCGCCTAAGTTGTTGATTGAGTTAGGGGATAAATCTTGTATTTGCCCGGTTGGTTTGCTAGAGGATCTAACCCTATATGTAGGAGACCTTGTTGTTCCCGCAGATTTCTATGTCTTGCAGATGGGAGACGCTAGAAACGATGATCCTCCAGCACTTATCTTGGGACGGCCATTCCTCTTCGCCACTAAGACCAAGATCGACATGGACACAGGCTTGTTGTCGCTTGCGTTCGGTGGCAAGACATCAGATTTCTACATCTATGGGGATGATGACCGTCCATGCACGAAGAAACCACCAGACATCGTGCACACGCCATATCTCGGTGCCCTACCTCTAAACCTACCAGATGAGACCACGCATGCAACTAGGCCAGTAGCTATGACCAAGGTGTCCTCGCCATCTCGGGAGGATGTGAAGGCGAACCCGCTTGACCAATGGGGAGTAGACCCGAGCACACCATTATTTAAAGATTTTGGGCAGACTGAAGGAGTAGCTGAGGCGAAATTTGACCTCACACGCCCATGGGATCCTAACTTGTGATCCCTAAAGAGGTATCGTCGAGCCAACGACGTTAAACAAAGGCGCTCGCCGGGAGGCAGCCCGGCCGAATTCCCTCAAGCCCCTGCCAAAACGACAACATGAGGGGAGTATTGTTCTTTCTTTTCTTCGCTTTATTTCCTACTTTTCATTTTGCATGCATTGTGTACTTTGAACGTAAGTCGTACCGTGAGGACACGGCTTTGTTCAAAAGTGTGGGGCGGGGGAGTCGTTTGTTGTGTCAGCACGTCTATTTCCTTAACATGCATTGAGTCAGCACGTTTCCTTTGAAAATTTTAAATTTTTTGGGAATAAGGATTTCATGCTATTGCCTAAATATGCGATATTGAACTTCGATGATGTGAAATAGATAGAACCGACTACATGCATTTCCCTTGCGAAACCTGAATTACGTGCTAGCATGTGAACTTAACCCCATATGTGCCCTTGTGAGTCGAAGATTGATGGACCAAAATTATACGAATCATAAACACAGTAAAACCCCCTTAATTAGACACTTTGTCTATTTAACTTTTGCTTGTTAGTTCCGATATATTTCTACAGGGTATTTCAGAGCTTAGAGAGAATACATGCTAAAGAGGAGCTTTTAAAGCAGAAAAGATGTTACGAGTCATTCCGAGGTCAAGATCATATGCCGACTGAAGAAATATCAAGGATCCTAACGTTGAATCACTCATAACAAATTAAGCAGAAGAGGAATCAAGTCAGCCCGGGACGAAACACACTGATAGTTTTGTGAAAAGACTGCACAAAACTCACAAAACTCATCCATTTGCCTTGGTGACCGACCACTTGAAGAGAAGGTGGCCAAGGGAGGAGCTCCTCCCCTCCATGACCGGCGGCTCCTCCTCCCCACAACCGGCAACCGGCGGCTTTTGCTCCCCCCCATGTGGCGCCTCCTCCTTCTCCTCCCTTGGATCAAAAACCACATGCCATCATCTCCTCCATCCATTCCCCCCTTCTCCTCCCTATAAATGGAGCTCATCTCCTCCTCATTTGTATCATCACAAAATCAAAATCAAATCCATAAGTTTGTAAACACTTCTCTCTCTAAGTTTTGTAAGTTTGGTTTTGGAAATAAAGGATTGCTCCCTTGGCGCTTCAACGGTTGTAAGTATTTTAATATTTATTTACTGTCTTTAATTTCCAATTCCTTAGTTATAATGTTTAGCGCGATGAATAGTAGCTAAACTAGTCGTTCGGTAGAAGGGGTGGACTTGTATTATAAAATGTTTTAGACTATTAACTTAGTGTCTCGTCTTTGTATTCAAAACTTATTTTATGTGCCATATATAAGATTAGAACTTCCAAGGTTGAGTGGACGCTTTGACGGGCAAAGCTCTTCATTGGGATTCGTGAACATACTCGGGTAAGTGGATGCTTTGACGGGCAAAGCTTATCTGAGGCGTTCGATCTATCTAAAAAACCATTTGGAAACTGGACCAAAGGGACCAAATGGATGCACATAAGGCTAAGATACTTCGGAAGGAGGAATTAGTTGAAGTAGAATAAGTGCTCTACGACCTTAAAAAGGCTAGACGATGTTGCAAGTCTTGAGCTAGGAATAGCCTCGATTCATGTTTGAATACTTAGAAGATTCACTAAAGGTCAATGATAAACAGGATATAATACAAGGCCCCTGAAACCGAATGCTTTCTTTTAATTATAATAATTATCAGTTACTTTCCAGTACTAAAACCAACCAACCAATCAATCAATCACTTAGCTGGTAGCTTTAAAACCAACCAACCAACCTAAAACACGCTCTCTCGCTGAATAATCCCCTCAAAGAACAACTATCCCCCTAATTCCTTTGGGTTCGACCCCTACTTACCACTTACTACCCAGTAGTGAAGTCGCGAGTAGCGGACACTTATAAATTTATTCTTGACGATTGCGCATAACGACTGTGCAACCATCAAAGATAAACAGGGATGTGGAGTTGATAGAAATGCCCTCGAGAGTCTTGACAAGCGCCCAAGGCCCGGACTTCGAACTATATGGTTATATGGATTCAGTGGAGGCTAGCACTCGAGGCTCATTGGTTCTAGTTGGCTCCGCCTGTGCAGCGTTTATGCATGGGGCGGGACGGGAAAACAGACCGTCCTATCTCTAGTCCGAGTGGCCGGGAAAATGGCTGAGCGACCCTCATCCTGACCCGCGCTAAAGGACAATGACGAGAAAGAGCGGGGAGGTATTTCCATATGCTCGCGGGCGATGATTGGACCTCCTTCGAAAGAAATGGACGAGTATTTCGCATCAAAAGAGCAAAGCTTGAAGAAAGAAAAAATCAGCCAAAATTGTGGAGATCCATCCGAACAAAAAGTGAAGTTCATCACTCTTATATCAAAGGCCGAAGGCCAAGCTCACTACAAAAGCTGTCCAGTCAAAGCAACAGAAGAACTTGACCCTTGAAGCTCGAACAAATCACGTGCGGGAGAAAGCTATGAAGTATAACCATATAGCGAGAGTTCGGAGCCAAGAGCGTAGATCAGGAGACTGAAAAGGGCTATCTCCCACTCATCCGAATTGATTTGCATCTCGGCTCAAAGGTAACACGTATCAAGTTATTTCCATTTTTAGCATGATACCTTAGTAGCAAGTGAGTTATGCATGGAAAGGTGATGTCTAGACTAGCAACACTTATTCATATCTAGGATACCGAGAGACTTGTGGTGTTTCAGTTTTTCCTCTTTTAACCTAGACCTTGTTCGGGACGAACAAGTTTAAGTGTGGGGTGGTTTGATGAGCCGTATTTATACGGCTCATCGAGTCAGCAATTCCCACCAATTCGACACTTTGTCATGTGAACATTTACTTGTTAAGTGCGATGTTGCATTTCAGGTACTTTGGAGGGTCTAGGAGGAATCGGGCTTAAAAGATGGCATCTTAGGCCAAAATCACCACAAGGCATTATTAGCCCACACTTGAGTCCAAGCCAAACATAGCCCACTTGCAAAAAATCTTGATGATTCTAGAAGTATCTCATCATTGGCTCATGCCAATCCACTTTGACTACTTCCAGAGCAAGAGTGCCTTGATGATTCTAGAAGCATCTCATCATTGGCTCATGCCAATCCATTTTGACTATTTCCAGAGCAAGAGTGCCTTGATGATTCTAGAAGCATCTCATCATTGGCTCATGCCAATCCATTTTGACTACTTCCAGAGCAAGAGTGCCTTGATGATTCTAGAAGCATCTCATCATTGGCTCATGCCAATCCATTTTGGCCACTTCCAGACAAGAGAAACCCTAATCTATTTCCTATAAATAAGACCACTTTGTCTTGGGAAAGATCATCCCAAAATTACTTATCTCTCTAGACTTGTGATCATTGAGAGCTTCTCTCTCTACATTTCTCTCGGCACTTAGCTTAGAAATCCATGCACTTTAATGTATTGCTATTATATTCCTTCAATGAATACGGGTAGCTAAACGCTTTGTCCGATCTAGGGTTTCTTCTATTATTGCAATGTTTTGAGACCCTTTACTTAATGCTTCCTTGTGTTCTACTAGTTCTTGTGCATTTAATTCGGATCAAAGAACAAGGTTGAGTGGATGCTTGCAATGGCAAAGCTCAGCCGAGTGGTTTGATCCCTCATTGTTGCTTGTTGGATACTAAAACGTGAGAACAAGCAACCGCACTTAGCCTAATACATCTTGAAATGGAGTATTAGTCTTACTAGAACTAGAAATCTATGTCTTGAAATGGAATAGATTGTGGTGTAAGTGCTTGAAATGGCCTTACTTTGGGTTATAACCTGAAATGGAGTGACCACGCTCATGAACACATTGATAGATCATTAGAGGTCGATGATGAACGGAGCCACAATAGAAGGCCCCTAGACCGGATATTCCTTATCATTCGTAACAACCCTTAGTCATTTCCCTTGTTCTAGCCTTCAAACCATCACAAACCCCCAACTGTTTCACTTTTCTCATTGCTTTCATAAGAACAACAAGTAACTGAACTAACTCCT
Source organism: Rhodiola chrysanthemifolia (assembly GCA_033675395.1). Lineage (NCBI taxonomy): Eukaryota > Viridiplantae > Streptophyta > Magnoliopsida > Saxifragales > Crassulaceae > Rhodiola > Rhodiola chrysanthemifolia. The sequence goes on from CM066207.1 coordinate 17,071,189, forward strand.
TTGGGTTCGACCCCTACTTGCCACCTTACTAGCTCATAGTAAGCCAAGAGTAGTGGACTTATAAATATTAATTTTGCGGGGCACGACGACTGGCCTGTCAGTACCTCCCTTGTGATTTCTTCCTCCTCCACCGGAGTTTCTTCCACCAGAGAGACCTCTATTGAAGTTCTGTGCTCTCCCTGTGTTTGCTATCTTGAAGGCTCTCGAGAGGAGATCAATCTCCTCATCCTCACTTGTAGATGGCATACTCACCTGTGCTATATCCAAAGCCTTCTCAACTTTCAATGCTATAGCTTGAGATTCGCCTGCTTGCCTCCTAGCCATTTTTCTCTCTGCTATCCCAGCTTGACTTTGCAGATTCGCCACGAGCTCTTCCAGAGAGACGTCTTTGATCCCCTTCTGAGCTTGGAGAGCAGTGGTCACTGTGTCCCATCTGGAGCAGAGAGCTTTCATGAACTGATGAGTTATTTTCCACCGTGGGAGTACCTCATCCAGGGAGTTCAGCTGTGCGACAATGACTTGAAATCTGGTGTAGAAGTCATCCAGAGATTCGTCCTTGCGCTGTCTGACAGATTCATAATCCATTGTGGCAGCTAGGATTCTGTTCCTTTTTATGTCTCCGTTTCCCTCGTACAGTCGAGCAAGTCCATCCCACTGCTCCTTTGCAGTCTTGTACACAGCCATCTTCACCTGGTCTCCTGGGGAGAGGGCCATGCACAGAACCTTCTTAGCCCTAGCATTCTGCTGGAGGGCTTTGTAGTCGGCATCTGTGTACTTATCTTTCTCCTTCTCTTTCGGCTTGGCAGGATCTGTCACATCCAGAATAGGGAAGTTACCCTTTTCGAATACCTGCCACAGCTTCCCATCCAGGGAACACACATGAGCTTCGAACTGATCCTTCCACCAGTCATACTCTCCCGGACTGAGCACCGGCGGCTTCCAGAACGAATCGCTTCCGTTAGACATGATTTCCTGCAAAGGCTAACACAAAATCTAGAGCCGGGCTCTGATACCAATTGTTGGATCGTTAGGTTAGCCGTCTATGTGAGGGAGATCACAGAGTGGTATCCCTCAGACAGATGGCAGCGGAAATTATCTCTAGTACAGGAAATAGTGCGGAAAGTAAATGCTCACAGATTTATAGTGGAAACCTTACTGCAACCTTTGCAGCAGGCTGAAAACCACTTGCCTTCTGGACAGTTCCAGAAGGGCTTCAAGATCGATGTTATTGATGAAAGAATATGCTTGTAGAATGTTTACAACCTGTCTCACTCAGTGACAGTTAACAATTCTACTCAATTCAAAGGATCAACTAACACGATCGTCTTGTCCGCACACAGCAGCACTTCGTCGACTCCGGAATTGATCGTCTCTTCAATCTCCGATTGCTCTCTCCAAAAGCCGCGCTTCAAACTGAAGGCTTCTCCTCTTTTTATAGTGTCTTCAAGTCGGCTGAAACTGATCTCCATCAGATATCTGATTGCTATCCAGCAGATATGATATGGTTAAGATATTTCCATATCTTAACCACATCACATATTTCCCTTCCAATTTTGGCGTGTATCTTCTCCTCGCATATTCTTGATATGAATCCGTGTATATACTTGCATCAATATTTCTCATCAAATATTACAAGCATATACTCGTGTATCTTCGATATATTTTCCCAGATCCGATCTGGTCATAGTGTCGGTGTATCTCTCACACGGAACGCATCTCTCTCTCTCGCAGCTCTGCTCTCTCTCAGAGATGTCCAGCAGATCTGATCTACATCAGAGATTCGATCTCCATCTTGCAGATCTGATTCTGTTAAGATATTGCCATATCTTAACTCAATCAACTATTTCCCTTCCATATCTTGAGTATATCTGCTCAGATATTTCCATATCATATCTTGAGTATATCTTCTCAGATATTTCCATATCATATCTTGAGTATATCTGCTCAGATATTTCCATATCACATCTTGAGAATATCTACTGAGCTTGATCTTGTCTGTCACGCAGATCTCATCTCTTTCGTAGCGCTGAGCTCTCAGAGATGTCCAGTCGCGTTTCTCTCAGACAGTCTGGACCCTGTGACTTCTCAGATAGATTTGTGATTTCTGCACACTCAAGTCAAATATTAGCTAAGTGTTTGTTATCATCAAAACACAAAGGGTCCAACACTCAGATTCAACTTCTACATTCTCACCGGCTTGATCCACCTCCATATATTGACCATCAGTATTGAACATCTTCTCACTAGAGTCATCTCCTTTACTACGTTCTGTCTCACTATGAGACTCCTCATCATGGTCTGCATTAGCTGGAACCTCTTTCTGTTCCTCTTCCTCCTCAGACTGGGACGTTTCACCATCAGCAGGAACATCATCTCTTGTTCCTCAGTCTCTAACTCATCTTTGCCACTTCCTTTCTCAGATACAACTGATCCAACACTCTATCCTTCTCCTCAATATCCTTTTCACCACTTTTTGATTCTTCTCGCTCTTCTTGAACATTCTTCAGAATCTATTTGGTGATAACTTTGTAGGATTCCTCCTCACCAAATCTCACACCTTCTGTTACTTCAGAAGTTTCTTGAACAATTTCTAGTTCTTATTCAGTAGACTCCTTAACTGGCTCAGGAACATCTTTGTCAGATTCTGACACTATCACCTTGTGACGAACTACTCGGACTTACTTCAAACTTCCCTTAGAAGGTGTTGGTTTGTGGTCTACCGCCTTTATTCGAGTCCCTTTTGGTTTAGGGCTAAACACTGTCCTAGTAGTTAAATAAGTCTCCCCTTAGTCAAATCACCCACCATTGACTTCTTAACCACCACCTCCACATTCGCCTTATGCGCGCTGAAAATTAGGTCGGAACCCTCAATACCAGTATCTGAAATTACCTTGGTTAATCCCTTTTTGTTTCCAATTTTGATGGGCTCTTTTTGCTAGGGCTCGGATCTGGAACAATAGCAAGAGCCTCCTTAGCCTTCTCCAATTTCTCACTCGGAAATTTCTTTGCCATCTTCGATTTGGCTACACCTTCATCCATAGTTATCGTCTCCACCAATGTCTTAGACTGAACCACGTTTCCAATTTCTTTGCCATCTTCGATTTTGAAATTTGAACTTGCCTTTTTCAATTTATTTCCTTCCAGCTTCCACGTCATTCTAGCCGTTCAGCCCTTTAAACCACATGCCTTGGTCTGGTCAACGGTTCTTTGCGTAATAACTTCTTTTCCCGAGTTGTTCCAATCTGCTTATGTCAGCCCTTAAGAATTTGACTGTGTACACCTTGTCGACAAACGCAATCTGAAACAGTTAGTTGTCAATAATACATAGACCCAGAGAGGATCTAAGTGTCTCAAACTATGCATTATCCTAGGGCTTGGTGAAAATATTTGTCAACTACTTATAAGTAGTCACATGCTTCATCATGATCACCTTCTTCTCCACCAGTTCTCGAATAAAATGATGCCTTATGTCAATGTGCTTTGTTCATGAATGCTTCACTGGATTCTTTGAAATGTTGATCGCACTCATGTTGTCACACTAGAGAGTCATCACATCTTGTTCAACAATATGCTCCTCTAACATATATTTCATCGATAACATATGTGTGCAACAACTTCCAGCTGTTATGTATTCCACCTCCGCCGTAGATAAATAGATGTTGTTCTACTTCTTGCTGAACCAAGATACTAAGTTGTTGCATAGAAAGCAGCATCCTCTAAATGTACTTTTGTGATCTCAGCATTCCCAGCCCATACAGTGTCACAGTTGCCAACTAGACAAGAACTCGTATCCTTAGTGTACCAGAGACCGTAGTCAACTGTTTCACATTCATACTTGATAATCCTCTTTACATTCATAAGGCGGCTTTCTTTTGGGTTTGCTCGATATCTTGCACAGACTCCTACTATCCGTCAAGTAGAGCAAGCTTCAATTCATGCTCTTATACAAGGTTTGGTCCACACTTGTTCCAACTTCATCCTTGGTAATCTTCGCATGCGTGGCAGCATGAGTTCTTATGTGACTAGCTTTTTCTAGGTCTAACTTCTCGATCAAGTTTCTGGCAGTAGGAGATCATGTGTGGCAGCAGTTCTTATGTGACTAGCTTTTTCTAGGTCGAACTTCTCATTAAGCTGGACATGGCCAAGGCATATGATCGAGCTTCTTGGAGCTTCATAATAGCCATTTTTCGACGGCTAGGTTTCAACGAAGCTTGGTGTAATATGGTGTTTCGGTGCGTGTCTAATTGTTGGTACTCGGTCCTTTGGGGTGGGCAAGTGCATGGTTTCTTCAAGTCTTTTCAAGGTGTGCGCCAAGGGGACCCTCTCTCGCCTTCTCTGTTTATTGTGGCTATGGAATGGTTGTCCAGGAGTCTAAATGGTGATGTTACGCGCAAGGAGATCCTTCCCTATGATGCCAAATGCAGAGCCGTCAGAATCAATCACCTCCTCTATGCGGACGATCTCCTTCTGTTTACTAACGGAACTAAAACATCTATTAAAAAGCTCCAACTCCTTGACAGATGCTTGTCGTCAGAGCAAATGTACAAATAAATTTATAGTCCGCTACTCGCGACTACACTACTGGGTAGCAAGTGGTAAGTAGGGGTCAAACCCAAAGGAATTAGGGGGATAGTTGCTCTTTGAGGTGATTTATACAGCGAGGGAGCGTGTTTTAAGTTGATTGAGATTTTAGCGCGAAAAAGTAAGTGACTGGTTGGTTGGTTTTGGTTTTAGTGCGGAAAAGTAAATGACAGAAAATTAAATACTGAAAATACAAAGAAGACTTACAGCGAGTGATGCGTGATTGGCAAGTCCTCCGGATGATGAGTGCAGTTGATTAAGGCAGTTATACTAAGAAAGTAAGTGCAGATGTTGTTTGATTTCAAGGAAAACATTCAGTTTCGGGGGTTTTGTATCATAGCCTGTTTATCATTGACCTTTAGTGATCCTTCTAAGTATTCAAACGTGCATCAAGGCCATTCCAAGCACTCGATTTGCCACACTGTCTAGTCTTTTGCAAAAATGTTCGAAAGTGTATCAAGGCCATTCCAAGCACTCGATTTGCACACACTGTCTAGACTTTTGCAAAAAAACGTAGAGCCCTTGTTCTACTCAGACTAATACCCCATTCCAAGGTATATTAGCCTGTTTGCATCCATTTGATCAGTCATTCCCGAGCAATCAAATGGTGTTTGAGAGAGGTCAAACTCCTCAGATAAGCTTTGCCATTCCAAGCATCCACTCAACCTTGAAAGTTCTGGCCTAATATATGGCACATAGAACAAGTTTTGAATACAGAGAAAAAACACTAAAGCAAAGTCTAAAACATTTTATGATATAAGTACACCCCTTCAACCGAATGAAGAGTTTAGCTACGAATATCCATAGAGGTGGATACCATAGCTAAATACTCGGGGGTTTTTGAAAGACAGTAAGTAAAGGGGAATACTCAAGAACCAACAGGAGTATTCCCAATTTCTACTTGAATACTCAAGAACCAACAGGAGTATTCTCTAAAACCGTTATAATACTCAAGAACCAACAAGAGTATTATTTCAAAACCAAACTTACAAATTGCCAAACTTAGAGAGATAAGTGATTTTGTGTTGTGAATGGGATAATTACAAATGAGGTTTGGCTTGGTATTTATAGCCAAACTTGAGAGAAATGGAGGGTGGAGATGGGGGCATGTGTTTTTGATCCAAGGGAGGAGAAGGGAGGAGCAAGGAGGAGATGACACATGGGGGGAGCCAAAAGCCGCCGGTTGGGGGAGGTTGAGCCGCCGGTTGCCGGTTGCAAGGGGAGGAGAAGGGTGGCTTTGGCCACCTCCAAGCAAGGTGGCCGGTCACCTTGGTCCATGAGTGCATTTTGACAGTTTTGTGCAGTCTTTTCACAAAACTATTAGTCCAATTTCGCTCCGTCTGACTTTGATTGTTCCTTGGTTGGATTTGTTTTGAATGATTCCATGTCAGGATCTTTAGATTTCTTCAGTCAGCGTCTGATTGTGACCTTGGAATGACTCGTAACATCTTTTCTGCGTAAAATCCTCTCCTTAGCGTGTATTCTCTCTAAGCTCCAAAATACCCTGTAGAAATATATCGGAACTAACAAGCAAAAGTTAAATAGACAAACAGTCTAATTTAGTGGGTTTAACTGTGTTTTTGATTCGTATAATTATGGTCCATCAGATCACCCCACACTTTTAGTTGTTCGTCCCGAACAATGCTATTAAAGGGCGGCACTAAGTAAGTTTGTTAAAATATGAAAATTAGACTGTGGGACTCGATTTATCCTAATTCATGCATTACTACTTATTACCAAATTAAACTGCGTAAATAAATAGAAGAAACTTGATACTTGTACCTCCGTGCTGAGATGCAAAGTATTTTGGATGTTTCGGGAGATAGCCCTTTTTAGGCTCCTGGACTGCAATCTCGGGACCGTCTCGTACTATATGGTTTTCTTGTAGCTTTCTCTAGCACGTGATTCGGTTCGGGGTTCAATGGTTTGGTCTTTGATTTTCTTTCTTTTTGGCGAGGGACAGCTTTTTTTTTGTAGTGAATCGGCCTTTGGCCTTTGATTTGACTTTTTGAGTGCTTCACTTTTGTTCGGTTAAAACCTTCACAATTTTGGGCCTTTGGCCTCTTGATTTGCTTCTTCGAGCTTTTGCTTCTTTGTGACTTGCTAGTCCATTTTCTCAAACCTTTTTGGGAGGTCCAATCATCGCCCGCGAGCATATGGAAATACCTCCCCGCTCCTCTCATCGCTGTCGTTTCGCGCGGGTCAAGATGAGGGTCGCTCATCTATTTTCTCGGCTACTTTGACTAGAGAGAGGACGGTCTGATTCCCGTCCTCGTCTTTTCTTTTCTTTTTGCATAAACACTGCATGGCGGAGATGAGTTCAATCTTCACTGAAACCCGAAGTGCAGCCTCCACTGACTTCGAAAACCATATAGTTTGATTCGATCCTTTGATTGCTTGCCAAGCCCCTCTAGGGCATTTTCTATCAACTCCACATCCCTAGTTTATCTCAGCACAAAGGAACAAATGAGAAGTTACATTCTAAGTTTTTAAACAGTTGAATTTTCACAAGGTTGATGCATGAATTATGATCTATCTTTTTTCACATTCTTAAGTTCATATTTTCAAAAAGATACTATTAAAAAAAAAAAAACAGCAAGCATGTTATTTATATACAACGGTGGTTCTCACCCCACACTTTTGAAGGAAGGCGTGCCTTAGTTCAAAAGTCATGCAAGCTAATATATATATGTGAGAATGACTTTAAACTAAATGACTGAAATTATGACAGAAAGTAAGATAGTGTCGGGTTACCTCCCGACCAGTGCACTTGTTTAACGTCGTTGGCTCGACAGTACCTCGTTGTGGATTACTGGTTTGGGTCCCATGGGTGGCTCAGGTCAACTTTCTTTATTGTGCCAACCCTGATTCTTGCTTTGACTCTTCCTGGGTTTTTGGGGGATGATGGGCGTGGGTCCAGCTCCCACTGTTCTGATGGTTTCTCCTTCCAGCGTCTATGCCCCATTACGGTGTCGTTTTGTTCAGGCCCTTTTCCCATCCTCCTTTTACCCTCTTCATTGATCACATAGTTTTCTGCAATTTGTTTATTGATCAAGGGGAAAAGTCGGGAAGCTTGGGTGATGATAGCTGGGTATGGCTCGGGCAGTATGCTGGTGGTATTTTGGACTTCTTCATCGTTGCTTCCGGTGCTTTCCATAACTGATTCTTCAGGAGTCTCTTCTGACGGCTCGGTAGTTTCTTCTTTGTCTGCCTCAGGGTCAGCTTCATTTATCTGCATTTCCTCGTCAGTTTGGGGTACTCGTCTTGTGGCCGCGGCCAGGCCAATTATAAGGTTCCACATGTCTGCAATGGTGAAGTTTCCGGCCGATCTTCGCATTGCTTCGTTAACTCTTCCCAGCTCTTCGGACCTCATCCCACGAAGAAATTTTTTAAGAAGAACTTTCTTCGTGAATCCATGGTGCGGGCAGCTTGAGACGATGGTGTCGTAGTTCGTGTAGTATTCGTCCAAAGTCTCATCCCGGGATTGTTGAAGGCACATGATCTTCTCACGGGTTTTTTGGCGTAAGGATGGGGGGGAGAATTCCTTCAGGAATGGAACGCAGAGGTCCACAAAGTATTCAGCATGCATAGCGGGTGATGTGTAGTACCAGATTGTCGCGAAGTCAGTCAGAGAAAATTTGAAGCATTTAAGCTTAAATTCCTCTAACATTTCATTCTCAGGTTTTATGTGGCAGCAAACGTGGTGAAAGTTTCAGCAGTGCTGTACTGGGTCTTTGATGGACCATAATTATACGAATCAAAAACACAGTTAAGCCCACTAAATTAGACTGTTTGTCTATTTAACTTTTGCTTGTTAGTTCCGATATATTTCTACAGGGTATTTTGAAGCTTAGAGAGAATACACGCTAAGGAGAGGATTTTACGCAGAAAAGATGTTACGAGTCATTCCAAGGTCACGATCAGACGCTGACTGAAGAAATCTAAAGATCTTGACATGGAATCATTCAAAACAAATCAAACCGAAGAGCAACCAAAGTCAGTCCGGGGTAGGAATGGACCGATAGTTTTGTGAAAACTTCACAAAACTCACAAAACCTCCTCACAAGGGAGGCTCCTCCTCACATGGGCGGCTCCTCCCTCACAACTCCTCTCCTCCACTCTCCTCCCTCCACTTGGCGGCTCCTCCTCCCTCCTACCAAAGCCGCCGGCGGCTAGAGCTCCTCCCCCATGTGTCATCTCCTCCTTGCTCCTCCCTTCTCCTCCCTTGGATCAAAAACACATGCCCCCCATCTCCACCCTCCATTTCTCTCAAGTTTGGCTATAAATACCAAGCCAAACCTCATTTGTAAACATCCCAAAAATCACAAATCACTTATCTCTCTAAGTTTGGCAACTTGTAAGTTTGGTTTTGAAATAATACTCCTGTTGGTTCTTGAGTATTATAACAGTTTTAGAGAATACTCCTGTTGGTTCTTGAGTATTCAAGTAGGGATTGGGAATACTCCTGTTGGTTCTTGAGTATTCCCCTTTACTTACTGTCTTTCAAAAACCCCCGAGTATTTAGCTATGGTATCCACCTCTATGGATATTCGTAGCTAAACTCTTCATTCGGTTGAAGGGGTGTACTTGTATCATAAAATATTTTAGACTTGCTTTAGTATTTTTTTCTCTGTATTCAAAACTTGTTCTATGTGCCATATATTAGGCCAGAACTTCCAAGGTTGAGTGGATGCTTGGAATGGCAAAGCTCTTCCGTGGAAGTTCGTAAACATACTCGGATAAGTGGATGCTTGGAATGGCAAAGCTTATCTGAGGAGTTTGACCTCTCTCAAACACCATTTGATTGCTCGGGAATGACTGATCAAATGGATGCACACAGGCTAATATACCTTGGAATTGGGTATTAGTCTAAGTAGAACAAGGGCTCTACGTTTTTTGCAAAAGTCTAGACAGTGTGTGCAAATCGAGTGCTTGGAATGGCCTTGATACACTTTCGAACACTTTTGCAAAAGACTAGACAGTGTGGCAAATCGAGTGCTTGGAATGGCCTTGATGCACGTTTGAATACTTAGAAGGATCACTAAAGGTCAATGATAAACAGGCTATGATACAAAGCCCCCGAAACTGAATGTTTTCCTTGAAATCAAACACCACCTGTATTTACTTTCTTAGTATAACTGCCTTCATCAACTGCACTCATCAACCGGAGGACTTGCCAATCACGCATCACCCGCTGTAAGTCTTCTTTGTATTTTCAGTATTTAATTTTCTGTAATTTACATTTCCGCACAAAAAAACCAAAACCAATCAAAAAGTCACGTAGTTGTTAGCGCTAAAACCTCAATCAACCTAAAAACACGCTCCTTCGCTGTACAAATCACCTCAAAGAGCAACTATCCCCCTAATTCCCTTGGGTTCGACCCCTACTTACCACTTGCTACCTAGTAGTGAAGTCGGGAGTAGCGGACTATTATAAATTTATTCTTGACGTTTGCACACAACGACTGTGCAACCATCAGTCTTCTCCCTCCGTTCCTCCAAACAGGGGCAGATATCGCGTTGTCCATGCATGCGTAGTGGGTAGTGTCATAGGGAAATGAAAAAGAACAACTATCCGACGGCTAATTCCCCGGTAACGGCGCCAATTTGACAGATGCTTGTCGTCAGAGCAAATGTACAAATAAATTTATAGTCCGCTACTCGCGACTACACTACTGGGTAGCAAGTGGTAAGTAGGGGTCGAACCCAAAGGAATTAGGGGGATAGTTGCTCTTTGAGGTGATTTATACAGCGAGGGAGCTTGTTTTAAGTTGATTGAGATTTTAGCGCGGAAAAGTAAGTGACTGGTTGGTTGGTTTTGGTTTTAGTGCGGAAAAGTAAATGACAGAAAATTAAATACTGAAAATACAAAGAAGACTTACAGCGAGTGATGCGTGATTGGCAAGTCCTCTGGATGATGAGTGCAGTTGATTAAGGCAGTTATACTAAGAAAGTAAGTGCAGATGTTGTTTGATTTCAAGGAAAACATTCAGTTTCGGGGGTTTTGTATCATAGCCTGTTTATCATTGACCTTTAGTGATCCTTCTAAGTATTCAAACGTGCATCAAGGCCATTCCAAGCACTCGATTTGCCACACTGTCTAGTCTTTTGCAAAAATGTTCGAAAGTGTATCAAGGCCATTCCAAGCACTCGATTTGCACACACTGTCTAGACTTTTGTAAAAAAACGTAGAGCCCTTGTTCTACTCAGACTAATACCCCATTCCAAGGTATATTAGCCTGTGTGCATCCATTTGATCAGTCATTCCCGAGCAATCAAATGGTGTTTGAGAGAGGTCAAACTCCTCAGATAAGCTTTGCCATTCCAAGCGTACACTTATCCGAGTATGTTTACGAACTTCCACGGAAGAGCTTTGCCATTCCAAGCATCCACTCAACCTTGAAAGTTCTGGCCAAATATATGGCACATAGAACAAGTTTTGAATACAGAGAAAAAACACTAAAGCAAAGTCTAAAACATTTTATGATACAAGTACACCCCTTCAACCGAATGAAGAGTTTAGCTACGAATATCCATAGAGGTGGATATCATAGCTAAATACTCGGGGGTTTTTGAAAGACAGTAAGTAAAGGGGAATACTCAAGAACCAACAGGAGTATTCCCAATTTCTACTTGAATACTCAAGAACCAACAGGAGTATTCTCTAAAACCGTTATAATACTCAAGAACCAACAAGAGTATATTTCAAAACCAAACTTACAAATTGCCAAACTTAGAGAGATAAGTGATTTTGTGTTGTGAATGGGATAATTACAAATGAGGTTTGGCTTGGTATTTATAGCCAAACTTGAGAGAAATGGAGGGTGGAGATGGGGGGCATGTGTTTTTGATCCAAGGGAGGAGAAGGGAGGAGCAAGGAGGAGATGACACATGGGGGGAGCCAAAAGCCGCCGGTTGGGGGAGGTTGAGCCGCCGGTTGCCGGTTGCAAGGGGAGGAGAAGGGTGGCTTTGGCCACCTCCAAGCAAGGTGGCCGGTCACCTTGGTCCATGAGTGCATTTTGACAGTTTTGTGCAGTCTTTTCACAAAACTATTAGTCCAATTTCGCTCCGTCTGACTTTGATTGTTCCTTGGTTGGATTTGTTTTGAATGATTCCATGTCAGGATCTTTAGATTTCTTCAGTCAGCGTCTGATCGTGACCTTGGAATGACTCGTAACATCTTTTCTGCGTAAAATCCTCTCCTTAGCGTGTATTCTCTCTAAGCTCCAAAATACCCTGTAGAAATATATCGGAACTAACAAGCAAAAGTTAAATAGACAAACAGTCTAATTTAATGGGTTTAACTGTGTTTTTGATTCGTATAATTATGGTCCATCACACTCGTAACACCTACGAAAAGGAGTTAGATTGTAAATATGTGTTAGCGTAGTTAGAAATAAAAGTTTGAGACATTAAATGGATGATAGGAGCAAATGGGCGTTAAACATAACGACTTATCCTTTTGCCATTTGTTTCTCTTTGGCTTGATCTTATTGTTTGCTCGGGACGATCAAACTCTAAGTGTGGAGTGTTTTGATGAGTCGAATTCTCGACTCATTTACATACCCATTTATGAAGAGTTTTGGTCCATTCCCGGTGCTAATTCGATGTCATTTGACCCTCTTGCTTGCTATTTCAGGTGAGAAACACACTTTAAGGTCCCCGGGTTCAAAAATATCAATTCTTGAAGAAAACCGAAGTTTCGGAGCAAAATATGGTGTTTCGGGCAAAACGGGACAGGCTGACCTTTGGGGCTTATTTTCGACGCACAGATCGCATTTTGTGTCCGAATTTGTTGATTCAAAGCTTTTTGGAAAGATAACTCAAAGGACTACAACTCTTTAGTTTAAGCCAAGACCTAATGCGGACGTTAAGACCTCCAAAAAGCCGCCGGAAGCTCGCAGGAGCCTCATTTTCATCAAAACAGCCGAAGCTTGCCCGGGTCTCACCAAGCTCGCCCGAGCTTCCGCTGCACCATGCTCGGAGCACTCAAGACTCGCCCGAGTCCCACCAAGACCCGCCCGGTTCTTCCCTGAAAATCAGATTTTTGATTTTCGAACTTATAAATAGAAAATGATGGTTTTGACCCAAAGTGGGGCGACCTAGGGTTTTGGAGCACGAAATATTGAGGGATTCTAGAGAGAACAAGCTACCAAGGCTTCAAGGGGGATCATCCATTGAAGATTGAAGATCATTGGTTCATTCTTTCCATTGTATCTTCGTCTATGTACTCAATACAATTTGTGTTTGTCTATGAACATGATTTGTGAGTAGTGTTTTGAATTCTAGGGTCCTATGGACCTCATGTGTGTTAATACTCCTAATCTATAATGAATCAATGTTAGAATAACATGTTTGGATGATTGTGAATCTACTTGGATGTAACGTCAATTCTACGCCCACCAAGTGTTTGATAAAATGCCTAAGTGGTCTAGAAACATGAATTTGAGGTTGAGTGTTCTAGCGAACGATACTAAGAGTTCTAGAACGAAGTAGATTCATCCTTGTTAGGTGGTGATCACTAGCGTGACCCATCTTGGCATTGAGATATGCTTGCTCTTAAACCGCTCATTGGCTATTGATCATTCAACTAGCGTTGATGATTGAGAACCTTGAGTAGGACGTGAGCTAACAACATCTAGCGATTGAAGCTCACGTGCGAGGTGCCTCTTCCTTAAATCAAGTAACAACATCTAGCGATTGAATTTGATTTAATAGTCGCACGCCTTAATCTAATCATCTAAAACAAGTATCTTGCATGAAATTGAATTCTTGGAGTCTAAAAACACACATGAGTGAAGTAGTTCCCTAGAGTACACATTTTGCCTTGGTAGTGACACTATCTCTAGTTTCCTTAGTTTGTTTGCATTGTTCATATTCATTTTCTTTAGTAACTTCACCAATCAAACCTTTTGCAATTAGAATAGACTTATCGGAACAAAATTGAATAGTGCTCATAAGTTTAAACTTGCTCCTTGGACGACCCGGTACTTACCGGTCATTATAAATTGTTTTTGACTTGTACTAAAAATACAACGTTCAGATAACTGTAGGATAAAGGTACGATAACGCCGCGGGCGATAACATTACGCTATCGCATAACACACGCACGGTCATCGTAAAATGCCCTGGATTTTAAACAACCGCCCAACTAATTCGACCATTTTCATTTCACTGCTTTAGTCAACCTACACTTCATCGTTCTTCAAGTCCCTCTTCGAGCCAACAACACAGCGATTCGAAGCAACCGCTTAATTAATCATCCTCAACAGCTCAATTCTTTGTGCAGCCACCGCCTACTTTGTACATGTGACTTCTGCGCAACCATTTCATATAATACTAGATCTAGGGTTCGTAATTCCTTATATTCGTTCTTCTTTAACTACAGCTAGGGTTTCCGTTTCGGACACATTGATATTCGTTCTAGTGTTTGTTTGTGCCGATGTGGATTGCTAGGACACTGATTTGCCAAACTTTGTTCTTAATCTGCCGGTGTGGACTTGTACCTTGTCATATTGTTCGTAATCCAATACACTGATTTCCCAAAATTAAATACTTGTAATTATGTTTTTTTAATAATGTTCGTACTAATGTAATGCTGGACACGGAAAATGTTTGTTAATGTCTGTTCCCAGCATGCTTGTTCTTAATATGAAACTGTATTTAGTGGAAATCAGTTGTCTCTGTCATTAGTTGTTTGTCAGTACAAATTTAATGTTTTCTATAAATTACTGATGAGTCGTATTTATACGATTCGACGAATCACTTAATCCCATTTATTTGCGGCGCTTTATTATGCAAACAGTTGCTTTTTAGTGTTGTTTTGCGTTTCAGGTGCTTCGGAAGCTCTGGAAGGAATACGCGCTTAAAGGCGGCATTTCGGTGCCAATTACATCACATGGAGTTCATGGAGGTCGACTCGAGAGTCAAAGTCAAGACTGACGAGCAGCCAAAGAGAAGCTTCTCCGAGAAGATCGCGGACGCAAGCCATTTTATTGGTGGCGTCCGCGGATGGTAACTTGTACATGATCCGCGGTGCTAATATGAACAGCGTCCACGGCTGACGTAAGCAAGTCGGGATTTGGAAGCTTGGCCCAAATGAAATAAGAAACCCAACTTTCTTATAAATTAGGGTTTCACAGCAAACTATCAGGACCAATTCCCAACTTTGAAGAGCGAACGGACTCTAGAGAAGACTCAAGCTTTCAACAAGAGAGAAGAGAATTCCCTACTTTCATCATTCAAAATATTTGTGTTTTTATTCCCATGGATATGAGTAGCTAAACTCCTAGTTCAGTTTAGGGTTTCGTCATTGTGACATACGTTTTGGAGACTTTATTCTTAATTCAATTTCTTGTTCTCTAGTTCTTGTGCTTAATTTCAAGGATTGAATTGTGAAGCTAAGTGGATACTTTGCCGTAAAGCTTAGCCTAACAATTCAAACCCTACTGTTAATACTTATTTGATACTTTGCCGTAAAAATAAGTAGTGAACTGAACAAGGTAATACCTTTGTCGGATTGTCGTGTTTAGGAAAGAACTAGTTGTTTAACAACTTTGTTGGATTAAACGGTGGCATATCACCTTTGCCGAGATACTTAGGTTATTACCTTTGCCAGAATAACCACACTTAGGAACTTGGATTATTAGCAGTCAATGATAAACGTGTCACAATAGAAAGCCTAAGCTGAATGCTTTCTCTAATTGAAATCTGCGTTAGTCTTTTCTTTTGTGCCCTTACAATATTTGCTCATAAAACCCCCTTTTTTAATTGTTTTCAGTAACAGCTTCAACAACCAGTTCCCTTGGGTTCGACCCTGCTTGCCACTTACTAGTTTCACGCATGAGATATAAATATTAAGTTTGACGCGTCAGACGACGCGCGTCAAATTTTGGCGCCGTTGCCGGGGAGCTGCGCTTCGGTGAAGTTGTTTCTTTCTTTTCTTTTTCTTTTATTTGTTTTTTATTTAGTTTTTGTGCTTTGCTACTTATTTCACGATGTCTCGTGCAGGTAGTGTTCATGAAGGGAACCATGAGATCACCTCGCTTGGAGGCGAAGACGAAATACCTCCGTTCTATGAGGATCCTGAGCAACTCTTCCGTGCTCGCAACCGTGCCAATAATGTCATATGGGCTCAGCAGAATCAGAGAGCACCTGTTGCACAGAATGCTGGGGATTGTGCTAATGCGAGGCAGCCGCCTCCACCGCCACCACCTCAACCACATATTCACAGGGAGCTGGAAGAAGCTGAAGAATATTACTACCAGCCTACAATGAAGGAGTTGTATGTTCCTAATTTTCAGAATCAGCCATGGTGCATCCATGAGGGGCTAGAATTAGCTGAGATAGAGATCAAGACTGCGGTAGTGCACTATTTACCAAAGTTCTCAAGGCGACAAGGAGAGTCACCCACCAAGCATCTGCAGAGCCTTCATGGCATCTGCCAGACACTGCGACCTTACGGAGTCTCAGTGGAGAATTTTAAATTAAAAGCTTTCCACTTTTCTTTAACTGACATGGCTCAGACTTGGTTTTTGTCTCTTCCTCCAGGTAGCATCAGGACATGGGACCAGATGCAGAAGAAGTTCTTGGCCAAATACAACCCAGCTGCCAAGGCGGCGCAGGTTCGTAGGCAGTTATAGGATATCAGGCAAGGACCGAACGAGTCGATGTATGACTGCTTGGAAAAATTTAATCAACTGGAACAGAGCTGCTGCAACTTGGGAGTGTCAGAGAAGCTAATAATTGAGTACGTGCTTGATGGTCTGAGGCATCTCGACAGAATGCTGCTAGACGCCTCAGCTGGAGGAACCATCATGAATCTGTCCCCAGCTGGAGTGTAGAACTTGATAGCTGAAGCGGCCGAGAACGCTAGATTCAAGCGGAAGCAGGCCGTCAAGACGAGTTCAGTAGAAACAAAAACATTTGAAGACTAAAGCTACACGACCCCCATCATCTTATGAGCTGAAAGAATTGAAGGAGATGGTGAAAGTTCTAATAACTAATCATGTAGCCCAGGTAAGAGCATTTGAATTATGTTCTGCTTCTGACCACAAAACAGATTCGTGCCCTAGTCTGTAGGAAGAGGGACACGGAGATGTCAATGCTGTAGGAGGTTATCAAAAATACAACAACCGCCCTCAACAGCGACAGTTTGGGCTGGCAGCTAATGGATTCAGCTGGAGAGACAATAACAGCATAGTGTAAGAACCAGCCCAGTAGCCTCAGCAGCAACAACAGTACTATCGCCCACCTTATCGTCAACTGTAGCGAGCTTACAACAGTCAAAATCAGAATCAGCAGCGAGGGCAGAACTATAACCAAGCAGGGCCCAGTAATCAGAGTTCCAGCAAGTCTCTGGAAGACATAGTGAAAGAGCTGGCAGCTAGCACCCAACAGTTAGCCCCGACTGTGCAGCAAAACCAGGTTAAGACCGATGGAGCCATTTCAAAGTTGTCCAAACAGATGTCTCAGATCGCCCAAACTGTTTTTGAGCTGAAAAGCGACCCAGGGAAGCTTCCATCGCAGACCATACCAAATCCAATGGGCAACGTCAAGGCAGTCACACTGCGGAGTGGGAGAGATTTGACTAAAGCTATAGAGGAGTCCGCCACCGAGAGGATCGTGGATGATATTCACTTTAACGTCATCCGCATCAACTAAAAGACGCACGACGCGTGGAGACAATATGCACTGAACCCGCGACAAAGTCATCAACCACAGAACCTGAACACTTAACTAGCGCGGATCATGAATAGGTTACCGGTCCGCGGATGGGACACTTAAAGTGTTCACCATCCGCGACTCTCTCTGCCGAAAATCCTAAGGCTGACCGTCCGCTTCCATTTCATGTGCAGGTCAAGGCTCCAAAGAAGCATATGATTGATAAGTAAGTGTGGAAACTATTCAGCAAGGTGGAAATCAACATCCCGCTCCTCGAGGCAATTAAGCAAATTTTGCGTTATGCAAAGTTCTTGAAGGAGTTCTGCACCAACCGAAGGCGTTCCACTGGCGCTAATGAGTAAGAATGTGTCAGCCGTCATTCAGCGAAAGGTACCTCCTAATTGAGGTGATCCTGATACCTACACTATTCCCTACACTATTGGTAACATTCGTATTGAAAATTACATGCTCGATCTTGGTGCTTCTATTAATGTTCTGCCATATTCAATATATTCATGTCTTCGTATTGTTCCTTTAGAACCTACAGGACTGACCATACAGCTAGCCGACAGATCATGTAAGCAACCATAGGGCAAAATCGAGGATGTACTGGTGCAGGTGGGGTAACTTGTGTTCCCCGCTGATTTCTACGTCCTAAAGATGGACAGCAGCGATCCAACAGATCATGTACCTATTCTACTAGGTCGCCCATTCTTAAAGACTTCTAAGATGAAGATCGACTGCGATAGTGGTACTCTCTCCATGGAGTTAGAGGGCGAAGTAATTCGCTTCAACATTTTTCAGGCTATGAAGCACCCGCCTGAATTTGCTACAGTGCATGCTCTAGACACACTGGATGACCTAGTCCATGAGATGAAACCAGAGCGTAGCAGACCCTCTCGAACTCGCACTAGAGAGAGCGGTGTACTCGGACGAGGACTCGTATGAGTTTCTCGAGGCCATTCCTTATGCACTGGCTCAGCTGGAAATTGCGAGGCAACTAACACCCAGGTATGAAGTTAATGAGGTTCGATTATTTAAATCTAATGTGTTCCTGCCTTCTACTGTGCAGGTACCCTAATTGGAGCTGAAACCTCTACCTGGGCATTTGAAGTACGCATTTCTAGGGGAGAATGATACACTGCCGGTCATTATAAAGAACGGGCTAGAAACAGAGCAGGAAAGGCGGTTGATCGAGGTGCTTAGTCGCAATAAGCTGGCTATAGGATGGACACTTGCTGATATTAGGGGCATCAGCCCAGCTGTATGCATGCACCGCATTTATTAGAGGATGAAGCTAAGCCTCTAGAGAGCCTCAGAGGAGACTAAATCTGATTATGATGGAGGTAGTACAGATGGAGATTTAGAAGCTACTGGATGCTGACGTAATTCACTCGATTTTAGACAGTCAGTGGGTGAGTCCAGTTCATGTAATCCCGAAGAAAACAGGGATTACAGTTGAGAGGAATGCCGCGGGTGAAATGGTGACTACTAGAGTCAAGAACGGATGGCGCATGTGCATCGATTATAGGAAGCTGAATGCCGTGACTACTAGTCTTCCTTATCCTTCTACGGTGCGTGATATTAAATCTTTTCTTGGGCACGCTGGTTTTTATCGTTGATTTATTAAGGACTTCTCGAAGAAGGCTTTGCCTTTATCTAACCTTTTACCGAAGGATGTTCCTTTTGAGTTTACAGATTCATGTAGGGAGGCCTTTGATGAGCTGAAACAGGCCCTCACCAGCACGCCTATTATTCGAGCACTAGATTGGGACCAACCATTTGAAATTATGTGTGATGCCAGCGACTATGCTGTGGGAGCTGTCCTAGGCCAGAGGGTGGATTGTCGGTTAATACCTTTATCGGATTGTCGTGTTT
Organism: Rhodiola chrysanthemifolia; assembly: GCA_033675395.1. Classification (NCBI taxonomy): domain Eukaryota; kingdom Viridiplantae; phylum Streptophyta; class Magnoliopsida; order Saxifragales; family Crassulaceae; genus Rhodiola; species Rhodiola chrysanthemifolia. The sequence continues at coordinate 17,090,311 of CM066207.1, forward strand.
AGGAAAGAACTAGACGTTTAACACCTTTGCTGGGTTAAACGGTGGCATATCACCTTTGCCGGGATACTTGGGTTATTACCTTTGCCGGAATAACCACACTTAGGAACTTGAGATTTGATTATTAGCAGTCAATGATAAACGTGTCACAATAGAAATCCTAAGCTGAATGTTTTCTCTAATTGAAATCTTCGTTAGTCTTTTCTTTTATGCCCTTACAATATTTGCGCACTAAAGCCCCCTTTTTAATTGTTTTCATTAACGGCTTCAACAACCAGTTACCTTGGGTTCGACCCTGCTTGCCACTTACTAGTTTCACGCAAGAGATATAAATATTAAGTTTGACGCATCAGACGACGCGCGTCAATTACCATGGCCTTGTAATGAATCTGTTTCCTGTTTTTGCGTTGTCTACAAAATCATTGTGTAAAAGTGACATATGATTTACTACAAGTGAAGAGCTTTCTTTTTTATGAAGCAGTTTTATTTTTTCTTCCATTTGACTTCAAGTGTATTTGACAGCCAAAGGCAACGTGGGACCCAAAACGCACTCCCGAGATCAAAAGAGTTTTCTTTGAGAAGTGTCGGAGGAAGCTGAATAATGGTTGGTACAATCTCCAACACAGGAGGAGTGCAGAAGGGCTGAGATTCGTAAAGCGTCATGAAGTTGAGAAAGGTTTAATATGGTACCTTAAAAATTCAGATATGATACATAAGATTTCATAGCAGAACAAAGAGAATTCGAAAGCGATAGAAGCTCGACTGCACATGGGAAGTCCTAAAGGTACGGGTGTTCATTATGAAGAACTGGTAAGTGTCGCTGAGTAAATGATTTTTCTTGTATGAGTTTCATTTATAATTCAGACTCTTAGTAATGTTTTATTGAATGATTTTTACACGAAGCTGCTCTGGGGAGGATTATCTACTGCCTTGACATGTACGACAAGTTGGAAAAAAAGCCCGATGAAACATATGTGTGCGATGCAGCAGCTGAGAAAGCGGTAACTGTTGCATTTGTATTTTATTTGATGTTATTTGTGTTAATATAATTATTTGTACAAATTTCTCTTTCCTGTGTTCGTCTGATAGTTTATTGTCATCAGTTAATTGGTTTGCTGATCCAAATAGTTTTTTTTTATGTCAATAAACCAAATAGTTTGTTTGCTGAACGTAATTTAATGCGATTGTGATCCAATATGTTTAATTATTTTGTAAATGATACGTGTATTATGTAAGCTTTTTTGAAATTGGTGGTGAATATTGATTTTTTAAGTCATTGGTTATATTCACAATTTCGCAATCATATTTGCGAGTTTGTTCTATTTAAAAGTCGTTTGATGAGTCCATTATTCATGAAAGCAAACAGCTATTCCCGGGTGCAGCGATAAGTATTACCTCACCGATCCAATGTCCATAAATAATCCAATCCACCATTATAAATCTGGTTTTGGATTGTGAGGAACACAAACAGAATTTGAACTTTAGTCTATCTGTGGCTTCATGATGCCAGTCATCTGCTCCATTCAAAGTATTACTATGACACTTTTCTAACGTCGCCTTCTATTAGCGTCCTGCATTGTGTATAAAATATTTTGTCCGTTTGTTTGCATTTGGGATTTGAAGTTCTCTTCAATTTAATGCGCTGTCCCTCACATTTGATGTCCATTTTGTGTCTGCCAATTAAGTTGAAGTTCATTCTTAGCAACACCTTTTTGATTCACTTATATTCGATGTGTTGAATCTGTTTGGTATATGTAGATTTACGCGTGTTCTATTTTATGCAAATAAAGAGTGGTTGTTGTTACTTTTTGCCACCAATGATTGAGAGATGATACATTAAACTGATGGTTGTCATTTTTGTTTCATTTCAGCGCCTACTGCAGGAAGCGCATGACACTTTTAGAGAGGACTGCTGCCATTAGGGATGCCGATCCGGACCGGATCGGAATTTTACGGTCCAGTCCAGACCAGTGGACCGGATTTTTTTTTGAAAAAGTAGACTGATGGCCGGATCGAGTATATGTAGTTGCTGGGTCGTCTTTGGTCTTCTCTTTTACAGCAACAAATAGTCAGGGTCTTCAATGGCAGCTTGCAGTAACTTCAGAATGCGGCTAACTTCTGTTGTAATGAAATAGTCACTTGGATATCATATTGGATCGCGTAATTTTGCTTTCCGAAATCAATATTTCCACCCTATTAAGAATTGCCTCGGGTTACAGGAAACTTGAAGTGGGATAATCCAATTGAAAACACTGTATTTCCAGGCAGTGAAAATACAGCACGCTTTAGGGTTTGAAGTGTTTTGAGAATCAAAGAAGGTTGCTTCAGTTTTTCTGATTATTTCATAGTACCTAACATCAGATAATCATCTGGTATTTATAGAAAATCAAACGAGAGGAAGAAAATATTTGACCTGAGCTGAAAGACGCGTTTGTGTATGTCCGTCGCGCGCCCAAATCAAACGTTAGCTCACCGCGCCGAGTGTAGACATTAACTTAATGTCTACGCTGGACGCACCCAGACTTAATGTCTATTCTAGGCGCGATCCGCACTGATACCGACACCGAATATCACTTGATTTCATCCCGTTTCGACTTGTTTCATTAGAAACCAATCGTCCCAATGGTTTTAAGCATGTCACCAAACTCAAAACCCTAAAATCACCAACAATCCTCCCCCATTTTGGGTTTTTCCTTTGATCCACAAAGCACCTTTGTTTTTAAGTAAAAACATGCATAAACGGAAATTTCGAAAACAATTGAATTTCCGCGTAGTGTAGCCACACATACAATATATCCGAAAAATCATGGTGCTCGTAAACGTTTGAAGCAATCAATCCATATGGGTACTTGACGGTGACACACGCATGTGTTACTTCACAAACCGTTAAGCTAACTTGACCCTTAATGGCCCTTGAGTCCTTATCCATTCATAAACGTATTGAGATTAAACCCGATATCTCATGAAGCGACCAGAAACTTCACGTTTATATAGTTAGATTCTCTAGTGGGTCACATCACCCGATTGTGCTCTTACAATTAGCACTTTTTCAAAGAATCTATTAAGAAGAGTCTCTCTTCAACCTAACACTTGTAGGTCATGAACACCTACTTGGGGATACACATTTGTGTTCATCAATTTTCTAGGAATGGGCTTTCCACATTGAATTAAGCTCCAACGCTAGTTGGATGTGAATTGGGTGTCCCACGACTAGAAAATTTATATGGGTTTTAGTCTCATCTCCTTCACAGACTTAGAGACCAAATCTCTAGCTAATCCCTTCGTCAAGTGATCAGCTAAATTTTGTTTTGACCTTACAAAATCTACAGATATCACCACGTGCCTAATGAGCTCTCTTACTGCACTATGTCTAACACCTAAGTGTCTACACTTCCCATTGTATACATGGCTATATGCTTTAGCCAATGTTGCAGCGCTATCACAATGCATCCATATGGGTGATATCGGTCTCTCCCACAACGGAATTTCATGTATCATGTTCTTTAACCATTTTGCTTCTTTCGAAGCTGCGGCTAGAGCAACTAATTCAGATTCCATTGTAGAACTACTTATGCAAGTTTGTTTCTTAGATCCCCAAGAAATGGCACCTCCCCCAAGTAGAAACACCCATCCACTTGTAGAAGAATGATCTTCTTCGTTTGAGATCCAACTTGCATCCGAAAATCCTTCAATGACCGAAGGAAATTCAGAATACACAAGACCTAGGTTCATCGTTCCCTTAAGATACCGTAGTACCCTATGAACCGCTTGCCAGTGATCCACACTAAGACTACTAGTATAGCGACTTAGCTTGCCCACCGCAAAAGCTATGTCGGGTCTTGTACTTGTCATTGCATACATCAAACTTCCAATGACCCTTGAATATTCAAGTTGTGACACGGGGTCTCCCTTATTGGGAAGTAGGTGTTTAGAGGAATCAAAAGGATTAGTCACCGGATGACAATCCAAATACTTGAACTTCTTTAATACTTTCTCAATATAATGAGATTGTGTCAAAGCTAGACCTCCTCTATTCTTTTTATTCTTATACCAAGAATAATTTCCGCCTCCCCCATGTCCTTCATGGAAAATTTAGATGATAAGAATTCCTTTGTTTGATTTATGCACTCTAGGTTAGTGCCAAAAATCAACATATCATCTACATATAGACAAATGATTGTCAAACTTGCTATATACACATTTATCCGATTGATTTAAGATAAATCCATCGGAAAGCACCACCTCATCAAATTTTTGATGCCATTGCATAGGTGCATGTTTAAGTCCATATAGTGACTTAACAAGCTTGCATACCTTATGCTCTTGTCCCGGTATAACGAGACCTTCTGGTTGCTTCATGTATATCTCTTCCTCTAAATCATCGTTTAGGAAAGCGGTTTTCACATCCATTGATGTACTAGCAACTTATGCATAGATGCTAAGGCAATCAACAATCTGATTGTTGAAATTCTTGCAACCGGTGCATAGGTATCAAAATAGTCCATACCCTATTTCTATCTAAAGCCTTGGATGACCAATCTTGCTTTAAATTTATCAATGGTACCGTCTACTTTCATCTTCTTTCCGAAGATTCACTTGTTTCAAAAAGGTCTATGCCCCGGTGGTAAATCTATCAAAATCCAAGTATTATTTCCTATTATAGAGTCCATTTTGTCATTTATGGCCTCTTTCCAAAATGATACATCTTGGGATTTCATGGCTTCATCAAATGTCTTAGGATCAATTTTAATGACATGACAGTACAGATGTTGTGAGCCAATCTCTTCCCTAGTTCCTTCTACTAGGTACATTTGAAAATCATTGCCAAATGATTTTTCTTTCCTATCCCTTTTACTCCTTTTACTTTCAGAAATTTGGGTGTCATTTGATTCTTGAATAGTACTAGGTGCAAGAATCAAATCTTTTGGCATGCTAATTGATGAAAATCTCTTTTCATCGAATATGGCATCTCATGATTCAATGATAGTATGAATCGATACGTGCTTATTAGGTTCTATAACATAGAATCTATAAGCTAAGAAGTGTTCGGCATATCCTACGAATATGCATTCAACTCCTTTTTCTCCCAAAGTTTTAAGTTTAGGTAAAGGTAGTCTCACTACCGCCCTACAACCCCAAACTCTAACATGTTCCAAATTTGGCTTCTTTTTATGCCAAATTTCATGAGTAAGGTTGCCTCTACTATTAGGAACCCTATTCAATAAGTAACAAGCCGTTAACATGGCTTCTCCCCAAAATCCATCATTTAGACCCGAGTAAGAAAGCATGGCATTAACCATCTCTTTCAAAGCTCTATTTTTCCTCTCCGATACACCATTTTGTTGTGGTGTGTAGGGAGCCGTGGTTTCATGAATGATACCAACACTTTGGAAATACTAGGATTGAAGTATTCCCCACCTCTATCGGTGCGCAACTTCTTAATCGAAGTTCCCTTTTGAAATTCAACTTCACTCTTATAAATTTTAAATTTATCAAGAGCTTCATCTTTGGAATGCAACAAATAAACATAGCAAAATCTAGAACAATCATCTATGTATGTTACTACATATTTCTTGTTTCCTAGAGATGGTGATGCATGAAAATCACATAAATCGATATGTATTAAATCAAGTATGTTGCTTTTCTCTTGTAACCTTATGAAATGGTTGCCTAGTAATTATAGTAAGCATGCAAGTTCCACATTTATCAATATTCATGTTGAATGAAGGAATTAAATCATGCTTGGACATATTATGCAATCTTTTGTAGTGGACATGTCCTAAACGTGCATGCCATAGTGTAGAAATATCAACATGTGAATTCATAGATTGAGTAGAAATTTCATGCTCACAATTCATGTAAAGAGAAGAAACAACTTTATTAATACTTAACTTGAACATTCCATTACACAAGTATCCTTTACCGACAAATACACCACCCTTTGATAATACATAGTTATCGGCTTCATACACTTGCCGATAACCTAGTTTATTCAAAACAGTACCCAACACAATATTTTTTTCTAATATTTGGTACAAACAGACCATTACGAAGAACAATAGTTTTTCCCGAAGAGAACTCTAACTCTACTCGGTCTAGTCCTAGAATAGGGGCGGTCGACTCGTCTCCCATGTGAAGAACTCTTCCTTCACTTGTAGCGGCAAATGACTTAAACAATCCTTTATCTCTACAAACATGTGTCGTAGCACCGGAGTCAACCCACCATGAAATCTCATCATCCTACATAACATATATTTCAGAGAAATTAGAAACATAATCTACATTGGAATATGTGTCTAACTTAGTTTCTAAACTTGAAACTAGAATTTTCTGACCTTGAGATTTCTGCTCTTGGTTTTTAGCACCAAAAGCATTGCCTTGAGCCTTCTCGCTCTTCCCCTTTCCTAAGCGGCAATCACGCTTGAAATGCCCAGCTTTTTCGCAAGTCCAACATATGTTTCCTTTCGAAGGATGCTTCTTGTTCGGACCGTTGCTAGCATAACTATTTGGTCGTTTCTTGCCCTTGTTCTTATTCATCTTTTGGGAACTAGCCTCCATCACATTTACCTTAGGTAAATTCGCATCTACTTCCATCGTGTCGCTTTCCCGCGCACGAAGTTCGTCTTCCATTCGCAATTCTTTTGCAAGTTCCACAAGAGACATCTCCTTCTTTTTGTGCTTCAAGGAACGTCGGAAGTCCTTCCATGCCGGTGGTAATTTGTAAATTATACTTGACACCGAAATGGACTCATCCATCTTCAAATTTCGTTGAGCAAATTGCCCCAAGATACGCTGTATCTCATGGAACTGTTCCATCACTGGCCGAGAGTCCACCATCTTGTAGTTGTTGAAATTACTCACAAGAAACTTGACGCTCGAGGCGTCCTCAGCCATGTATTTGGATTCAAGCGAATCCCATAACTCTTTTGCAGATTCAGCATTTTGATAAAGGTCAAATAAAGGGTCGGACATATCGTTGAGGATGTATCCTCTAGCGATGTAGTCGTCGTTTTCCCGCTTGCTTCGTTGACGGAAAGCAGTCATCGGTCCATCATCTCCAACTTCAGGGCATGGTGTAGACAGTACGTACACCACCTTCAAATTCGTTAGTAGAAAGTGCATCTTCTATCTCCAAGGCCGAAAATCATTTCCTTCAAATTTGTCTAGCTTCTGGAACTGATGCATCATATCTCTCACGCTCGCCATCGATTAGCAGAATATTGATTTCATTTTTAGTTGCTGGGTCGTCTTTGGTCTTCCCTTTTACAGCAACAAATAGTCAGACGTTAGCTCGTCGCACCCAGTGTAGACATTAACTTAATGTCTACGCTGGACGCGCCCAGACTTAATGTCTATACTGGGCGCGATCCGCACTGATACCGACACCAATATCACTTGATTTCATCCCGTTTTGACTTATTTCATTAGAAACCAATCGTCCCAATGGTTTTAAGCATGTCACCAAGCTCAAAACCCTAAAATCACCAACAGTATATACAGTCCAGACCGGTGGACCGGTGGTTTTTGAAAAAGTGGACCGAAGACCGGACCGTAGTTATACACTATAATACGAACCGTTCCAACAGTATATAGCTGCCACTTTAGTGGATGGTTCGAAGTTTCAAATGCTTGCTTCCCAGCGCAGTGCATCGCCGGATCCCTCTACATCCCCACAACTGGATGCTCTAGTTGAACAGATGACGCACTTCAAGCAGCATCAGCAACAGGAGGTGATTATTAAATTGACGTAGGCTCTGCTCAAGGCCAACAGTTCTCAGCCACATCGTCGCGATCAAGAAGAAGACATGGTGTCAAGTGAATAGTCTTGTTATTGGACGTATTTCGAACATGTGATAACCTTTTTAAAATGTTTTAACTTTCTGGAGTCCAGAATGCTGGACTGGTGTGGTGGCAAAGAACATGAAACTCTAATGTGTGAAACCAGTTTCCAGGAACTATTAATAAGAATTAGTTTTTGGTCAAAATAAAACTATAGGCCATTTTTAATTTATAGTAAACAATTAACTAATTCCTGTATTATAGGAAAAAATAAATTTTAATAATCTAGAGGCAAAGTTATCGTATGACTTCTCGCATGTGATGTACGATAGTGCTGCTTGAAATATGCGATGACAGAATGTTTGTTCTCGTAAAGTTATCGTAAGCTTATCGAACGGCGTTAACGTGCAATTATCGTACATTAATGAAAATTATGATAAGCTACATCGTTGTCGTAATGTTGTCGTCCCTAAGAGTAGTACGATAACTATACGATCTTTTGTTGTTCTCGTCCACATTTCCCGAAATTTGTAGTGTCATCATCATAATAATAATCATCATCACTGAATAATATAATAATATATTCAACAATAAGATCAACTATGAACTAAATAAATATATTTGTGGCTGATGTTAAGGTTAAGTTAAATTAAATTAATTTCAGTTAAGTTTTAGTACAAATGTACATACTTATACAAGGGGAGCACTCGGTTGAGGCAGAGTTGATAGTATGAGGCACGTGAGGCACAATCTGGGCCACTCATTGTGACACGTGGCGAAGCCACGTGAGTTGAGCCGCCATTTGTGTTCACACTACTATTGGTAGTGGGTTTACTATTTACCACGTGTCGCGCCCACAAAGCATGTGAGGGTTAGATGTGTGGCTCAGATCGTGCCTCACGTGCCTCATTCTAATTTTGGTGCCTCATTTGATCGCTCCTCCTTATACTAGAGCCACATATATCAAATTGGGCTAAAACATGGTAGCACCAGCACATGTGCGTCAAGATGTTTAGCAATTTGCATTAATAACTCAAAATGCAACTGACAAGGACATCCTAACAAATAATCATATTCCTCGGTGGTTCATGCCCCCGCCCCGCTCCTCCATTCAAAAATTTGCTTTACAGGCTGGTCTGATTATTAAACCACGTCCATCTTAATTACTCATCTAAAAGAAAAGACAGATAATCTCCTTCCCAGACATCCAAATAGACTAAAAAATTTTTACTCATATATATTGTTGTCGTACAAAATAAAAATATAACGGCTTGATCATCATCTTTTGGTGAATTGAAAAACAAGTAACATCAAAAGAAGCAAATGGATCAAATCAAAACCAATTTGTAGTGTGTACTTTTTCAAAGGGAAAGAAGAGCAAATCAAAAATCATGAACGGAAAAAACGGAGTCTTTGTGTAAAGAAATGCCTTGAGAAATGGCAGATGTATAGAACCATTCAACGAGATCAAGCTAAAGACAAGGATCACATCGATAAGATCTACAATGATTCAATCAAGTATCCAGAAAGTAGCGAGAGCCATTTAATCTTCAGGCACCCCGAGCGATCATTTCGTGGTAATCAATGAATGACTTCTCCTTTTGTAACATCATATCTTTTCTGAACTTGGTGATGAACTCCTCTGCCCTCTCATCAACTCTCAGCAGAGGAGATTTCGCAACTATTGCCTTCCAAGCATCATCAACTGTCTCATACTTCTTCTTCATGCTCCTCTCCTCAGCTTTACAGTTTCCAATCTGCTCACCTGACGACGAGCTTTCGTATTTCATGACGACTCGCTTTCCATTTCTATGATTATTAGTAATATTATTACCACTGGATGCTTCTCTGCTCTCTCTTATAACTTCAGCATGCTGAGCTGCAGCGTATAGCTCGTCAACGTATAGACTCATGAACCTGCTGGATTCTATTTCTCGGTAGCTTCGGAGAGAGGAGGAGCGCCGGCTGCGTGATGTGAGGCGGCGGGTGGTGGCCATTACATGGGTGGTGGAGTTTTTAAGCTTACGGAGCTTGGAGCGGAGGCCGTTCGAGAGGGTCTTCCAAGACTTGTGAGGCTTCATTTGAAGGTTGAAGCAAGACATGGATTGATATGGAGGCAAGAGAATGAAAGCAGAGAATAAATGCCAAGACTTATGAGACTTCACTTGAAATATGATGCCTTTCTTTCTTATACCCTTTTGAGAATCATAATAATTGATACGAAGAGATTAAGGGAGCGCTCGGTTGGGAATTATTTGTAAATTGAGAAATTTGAATATTCAAATCTTATTTTTAGAGCAAGATGCATATCTTTGAATCTGCAATTCACACGTGTTTTACTAACCATATCAAATTTGATGACTTTAATTTTTCGTTGAATGTAAGATCGAATATGCAGGTGGACATTTATCGAATGATGCACTTTTAAAAATACAGATTAAATTTTCAAGTTCTCAAAATATATATGGATTTTCATTTGAGCGCTCCTAATATCATACTCATAACAAATCATGCAACATTACCAACAAAACTATCTCCTCTGTTCGTCTGTAAAATCTTCAATCAACCAGCCGCCGAACCTATTTTGTATTCATTAGTTGTTTAGTTATATTAAGTCTTCAGGTGCACTACTATTCTGACATGACACGCCACCTAGATGCCTTTTGAAATGTCTTCTATAAAAAAAATTTGGATGAATTCAATAAAATTACCGAACTTACCCTTTTATACTGCAAGAAGACATTACTATAAATATTAAGAAAAAGTACAGTTTGGGTACCTGAACTATCGTCTGATTTCAATGTATGAGCCGAACTATAAAAAGTTTCAAAGATGGTGCGAACTTTGATTAGGTTTTCCAAAGAAGGGGCACGGTCAAATACAGTCAACTACTTTAGTAACCCCGTTTAACTCCGTCCAACACCGTCGAAGCGCCGTTAACTCCGTCGAAGCGCCGTTAACTCCGTCCAACACACCGTTAACTCCGTTATTCTTGTTTATTAATTTATATAAATAACTATAAATTTATATTTGATTTTAAAAAATGAGAGTAGCAGAATTTATTTCCTGTTACACATCTTTATTAATTTATATAAATAAATCTGAATTTTATATTTTCAGCATTTCAGACAAAATACATGGCAGCATTTCAGCCTTATTTCCAACATACATCCTAATGTATTTCACCCCAAATATGCATCCATTAAACAATAACAAAAAATACACAAACTAAATCCTGAATGTTTAACATGTCGTTACACAAAACAAAGTGACCATGTCATTCAGAAGGGCACAAACTGATGTCAAAAGTGTTACCAGTGACGTAACCAAGTCATTGAAAAGGGTTACACAGTGGCATAAGCATGCAACTTCTACTTTGTTCATTTTTCGTGATTAATACTCTGAGATGGCTGATCATTTGCACTTGAGCCTTCTGTCGATCTTCTAAACATAGCTTGCCCTCCCCGCACTGGAACTTGTAAGGGACCGTTGAATATTGGCTTTTCGTAAGGTATTGCATTGTCGGCAATGTCGTATTCTGAATGTCAATCTCGTGATTGTTGTTCATTTGTAGACACCTTTATGAAAAGAAAGCAGAATAATGAATAAATTATGGCAGCACACAAGTTTCATTCAACAAACAGTGTATATCATATAATTAAATCAAAATGATAACATACAAACTGCATTCTCTATAACAGTAGGGGGAAATTAGGAGAGCAAACAAGGAGAGACACACTGCAGCAGCTATATATTCCATCTACCCAGCCATTTCAACCAATATTTTATGACAACATTGAACAAAAAATTCATAAACAATCAAACCTGATTTTCCCTAATCATGATCGGCTCTTCAACTCTCTTTTTCCTTCTGACCTGCCATTTCAAATAAAAAACATCATATTTGGTAAAATTGAATGTTAAAATGATGAAGTCTTGGAGTTCAGAAACATCAGATCTGGCTCACAAAACATATCATCTGTGTCTGAAGAATCTGACTGTTCATCATCATCATCCATGGACTCCACATTTTCAAAAGTACATTCTGGCATTTCTCCTGTAAATGCATCTCCAGCGTCAACAATATTTTCAGCATGGATATCTCCAATTTTCGCTTCATGAACACCAGCTTCATCACTTTGAAAAACAATGGCATTAGTCTCTTCATTGAATTCCCTTGCATGTTCCACGTAAATCTCTACCAGCTCTCCATCTTTCAACAAGTCCAACATGTCCATTACGTTAATGTCAGTTTCTAACTTTTGCCGAAAAGCTAAATGTGTCTTCGGAAATTTATAATAAAAGGCAGCAATATCTTTGTACCTCTCTTGCTCTACAAAGTCTTCAAAATCCAATAGGGATATTCTTTCACGATCAGCTGTGAGTATCTCCGTACTCCCTCCCACATATTGAGCATCAGGATTTTCAACAAATTTACCACCATAGCTTAATTTAAATTTCACGAACCCTTCCATTCTACCATTCAAATAGACAAAGCCTGCAAGTGTAATATAAGCTGTAAAATTAACTATTTTGAACACATCAACAAACTGAAATCAAGCATTCCAACAAAACAACAAAACCCTAACATGGAAACTTAAGTTGAAAATATTATTGAAGGACACTACCGAAATTCATGCCTTGCTATTGGAACCGTATATCGTTGCGACTGCTTTTCATATAATGCTTTCAGACCTTGAAAGATTGAAAGAGACGATAAAATGAGAAGTGTGGTTCTTAGGGCTTGTTTGAATCGTATTTGGTTACTCACCGAAGACTAACGAGAAAAGGCAGGACGGATGTGGTGTAATTTCGTCATCCTCGGGAATCTTATCCGGCCGAATTAACGATCTGCGCTGAGAATTAAGATGCCGCATGTATAGTTAGGGCTCACAAGCTGCGATGTGTTTTGTTTGAAGAGAATGAGATGTCAAATTACACTATTTATTTTGTAAGTTTTAAATATAAAATTCAGGTTTATTTATATAAATTAATAAAGATGTGTAACATGAATTAAATTCTGCTACTCTCATTTTTTAAAATCAAATATAAATTTATATTTATTTATATAAATTAATAAACAAGAATAACGGAGTTAACGGCGCGTTGGACGGAGTTAACGGCGCTTTGACGGTGTTGGACGGAGTGAAACGGCGTTATTAAAGTAGCTGACTGTGTTTGACCGTGCCCCTTCTTTGGAAAAACTAATCAAAGTTCGCACCCTCTTTGAAACTTTTTATAATTCGACCCACACATTGGAATCAAGCGATAGTTCAGATACTCAAACTGTACTTTCCTTAAATATAATTAGTACATCCAAATTTTGCAAGGTAGATTATGCTTGTTTGGTGGGCAACTCACTGATTGAAAGGTTTTAAATTGAGAGTCGAACGCGACTACTTTGTTCCTATCCAACTCCAAACGAATCTTACGAAATGAAAACTCAAAATGTTTTGCGCGTCTAATATTGTTAAATAGTTACCTTATTATTTAAAAAAGTAGTTGAAGGACTTGTAAAGTAGTCATGTCTATTGATAAGAGGTTAAAGCTAGGTCACCATTGAAGGGGCGACAAGCAGTGGCTAAGTAAGGAAGGCTATGACCCGTGATGCTGTTGATTCGTTGCTAAAGGTTGGAAATCGATCAATTGTGGAGCGCCATGTCAGTACGGCAACCTGCCGCGAATTGGTTCAAAATGGATGGCTCATATTAGACGAAGATTAAATCTTGCAAAGGCACATATAAATGAATTAATTTCCAATTTAGCCTAAATCCAAATTTGATTTCCTCGTTTCAAATTGGTTTTTCAAAATGACCACATTCCCTTAGGCGCCGTTGACAAAGACGCCTAAGACATAAAACGCAGTTGACAACATCGCTTTAATCCTAGCGTCATTTTTTACACGATATAATGCTGAGTTAGGGCTTATGTGGCAATTTTTTAGGCACCGTTAGTAGGAGCGCCTAAGTAGAGATATTTTCTCCTCAATTTTCTCTCACTCACGATTACCTGAAGAGAAAATATCTCAATATGCGCTGTTACTAAAAAAAATTGTCACATAAGCCCATGACTCAGCATTATATTAAATAAAAAATGACATTATGATTAAAGGGCTGCTGGCAACGTCGCTTTATGTCTTAGGCGCCGTTGGCAACAGCACCTAAGGGAATGTGACCATTTTGGAAAACCAATTTGGAAATTGACCAAACGGGGAAATCAAATTTGGATTTAGGCTAAATTGGAAATTTTTTCCATATAAATGGTGTACGAGTTGAACCCGGATCGAATCGAACAATGATGGATCGAAGAACACGAAAGAAAAACGACACAAGCAATTACCCTGGTTCGGAACCTTATGTTCCTACTCCAACACCAATATGAGAGATTTTATTAAGCCAATAGAACAATCGAATGTACAACAATGCTTGAGACAAGCTCACGAACGAATTACAACAAGAGAAACTAAGCAATTTGTCTTTAATACAAAAAAACCCAATTTCGATGCACAAGAACCCTAAATCTGCAGAATGCCTGAATGAAACGCGACAGGAGAATTTATCCGTTGTTGAAGACGAACCGAAAACTACGACGTCTGACTGAAACTCAGACTCGGCCAGAACGACAGCGTTTAGCACGCTTGATCTGTTGTAAATATAGCAGAAATATTCAATAAGAATCAAACACTTATGCTAGTCACTATGATCAAAACATTTGTAAAGACTCAGGTGAACCGAGGTCGTACCCAAAGGACAGGTGATAAAACCAATAATGCTAACAGTTTACTTAGAATGTCTAATGGTTTGGGGGGGGGGGGATTTGTTCCTTAAAAAGGATGATAGCAGGATTTACTATCCAAAAGAGGAAGGTGATCAACAAAAGAGGTATACAATCAATTAAAAGATGACTATGGATCTATTTCTCCACCTAGACAATTATTGTGACGGTAAAATAGGACAACATTGATGAAATCACATGCATATACTTAAAATTTAGCCATGCAACATTAATACTGAGTTCCACTCGCGCTACAACTTAGTACGAAGAGGTTACATCTCGCATAGTACCTCACACTCGCGCTCTATTGGTACTATAGAATATGGTTATCTAGTCTCACACTCGCGATCTATTGACTAAATGATCATGTTCTTGTTAAATTCAAGTCATTCTCATTAGAGTTAGAAAGTCGCCATGTAACTCAAAAACCCTAATGCTTCTTCATTTCGTTCATTTGAAATCATGCTTTTCAGGGTTAGCTACGTCAAACATGAAATCAAGCAGAATTCCCATTGAGGACTTCTCACAAACACCTTATAGGCAATCCGAAAATCTAAGTTCAAATGAAGAAGAATCATGTGCAAATCATTCATCAATAGCATCCATAGTATTTACAATGTCACAAACATGTCTAGGGGATTCATAGATCCCCAACCAAGGCCACTACTCACTCATGGTGAGTTTACAAGCAATGACAACAATGAAAGTGCACAAAATCATAGGGAAAGTAGAGTTCAGAAATCTGGAACCAATATGGAGATTCAATAATACTAGATGATCCGATCTTCGTGTTTTGTTGTTGTCTCCAAAATCTCTCGCTTCTTCTCCCAGAAAACTGCTCCAAAAGAAACCCAGAAAATCCAAGAGTCCCGGTTCAAAACCCTAAGTTTCTATTTATTGCCCAGCAGTAAAAATCCGAATTGTACGACTTCATGCGAACGCACAGATGAACCATGCGAACGCATGGCTTCCTGGATTTGGTCGTATGCGAGCATGGGCTTGAAGCGTGCGAGCGCACAAGGATTCCATGCGTCTGGTTTGTATTGTGGGATCGCACATGGTAGACTGTGCGAGCGCATGAGTGGTGTTGTGCGACCGCATGAGATTTCCATGCGAGCGTCGGGAAGCCGTGCATGCGAGCGCATGAGATTTCCATGCGTCTGGTTTCATCCATGCGAACGCACGGATTGAGTTGTGCGAACGCATGCCTTTGAAGAGTTTGTGCACCGACTTCCAATTTGCGCTTTCTCGCTCCAAAATGCTTGGTTTTGCTCCAAAATCACTGCCTACTTGCGTTCTCAGCTTAAACTCTGTAATTTGCCTGAAATGAACCACAAAGCATCAAATAGCAAGTGAAATCGTAATAGAACAATCGAAACAATACGCATAGAGGTCGCCTAAAATGCATATATTTCAGCGCTATCAAATCACCCCACACTTAACGTTTGATCGTCCCGAGCAAACTAACCATAGAGATCAACAACAATAATGCATTTTACTCACTCAGGATTGGTTCAAAGAAAACTCCATATGGTCACGAAAACTAACTAAAAATACTAAGAAATAAATCCTACTTCTAACTAACCACTTTCGTAGGTAACACGAGTGCATTTAGCGAATGCACCAAGCCTTTAAACCCCTAGGCTACCCTAGTGGAGGAGTTGTAGTCTCCTGAGAGTTTTCAGACATGGGAATACTCACAAATCCCACAAAAAGAACAACCATCCAATTTGGCATTTTAAGTTCACAAATGTCAAAGTACTAGGCAAGGTGTTTTCCATGAAGTTCATAATGTATTCAAACTAGATATGTGCATTTCAATCACTACATGAAACCTCTTCAAATCCTTATGGAAATTCATGAATAATGACATTCAAGCACATCAAAACAAAGACTAACAAACCTTTAATCAAGGATTCTAGTCATTTTCTATATCAAAGATTTCAAGAAAACAATCTAATAATCGCCAACAAATCTTGTTGGATCACTCACCAATGCTAGCAAGGAGGCTAGTACATTGGCTTGTGACTTTGAACTCATTCTCAAGCCTAGGACGCAAAGGTCACTTAGTCATAAGAGAAGAGGAGTTCCAACATTACAGTTTTTGTATATACTTGCAAGTCATATCATGCCTAAGTATAAAATAATACGAGGTTCGTCCCTTAGTGAATTCTTGCTAGGAAGTATCAATTGTCTCATTGGTTTTCATGCTAGAGAATGGTGGAATAGCCGATTGTCAAGTCTAAGTGCAACATTAAGGGGGTAGAATGGCATTTGGCCGTACTAAGCACTTTCGAGGGGAACTTACCTTCCTAACCCTCGGCGCTTAGCACATACTTCTTTAAGCTCACTTCCTAATGATGGCCAATCATAAGGAAGAAACTTGGGGCTTATTTCATTTTTTTTCCTTTTTTTTCTTTTTTTTTCTTTTTCTTTTCTCCTTGCCCTCTTTTGACCCCACACTTAGAACTTTGACAAAGGGCTAAGTGTTAAAAATGTAGCATGACAAACCAACAAGACAAATCCATAAGATAAGCAAGGTCACTAAGGTCACCTAAAGGCAATCATGGCATGCAAGGGTTTTAAAATTATAAATTTTTTTCGATTTTACGCTTTTAAAGATCAACTCTCTAGTCTCAACGAGAAAAAGCTTAGAATAAAAGATAAAGAAGTGCTAGTAGATGCTTTGATCCTCAAGAATGAAAGTCAACAATCCAATCCATTAGTCATCTAAAGGATCAATCAAGTGAAATCATGCACGACTAGTTGAATTAGGAATGAAATTTTTCGAAAATGTAGCCTTGCCTAGACTTTTTGTTTTCATTAATAATTTGAAATTTTTGGATGAATTGCACAGTAGTGTGAGTGTTTTCTCTTAAACATTGAGTGTTTTCCCTTAAACATACAATTGATTGGATTCTAAACATTAAAGCGTCGCAAACAAGCACAAACATCTCGTGTAGTCAAAACATAGGCCACCCCACACTTAGCAGTTGCTTAGTCCCTAAGCAATGAATAGAATGAAAAGCAAGGTGAAAGTTAAGAAAAACTTCTCTCGTTTGGAGGTAGCCATTTCAAAGTAAGAGATGTTGCTATGCGCGTCTAGTTCCTGGGCGACTGATCTTGCCCAAAAGATCCGAGTAATGATTCCCCTTTTTCTTCTATAAGACAAGAAACTAAGAATGAGAGTGTTAATCGCACAAGGTAGAGAAATAATCATCGTATACATGTCAACATCGTGCAAGTCAACTCATAAATTTTTCAAAAGACCGCATCAGATGGGCATGCGAACGCATGCTTGGGTTAGTGCGAACGCACAAAAGCATAAAAATGCTGGGAAGGACGAGCATGCGAACGCATGGACTGACTTGTGCGAACGCACGAATGAAGGCAGTCGCATGGTTTTCGCATGCGAACGCATGGAGCCATGCGATCACAGCACAAAGAGAATTTAACTGGGCATGCGAGCGCATGAGTGAATTGTGCGAGCGCACAGCACTGGGCAGTTAAGAAATTACCCTTAAAAACCTGTTTTCCCCTGTGAATCGATCACGCACAAAGATTTTCTTACATACTTCAACGCAAATCAAGACTGTAATACATAGCATAAGAGTGATGAACCATGTTACATCCCAAAACACAATCATCCAAGGTTCATCACATCATCCACAAGTCATAAACACAACACAAGCACAAAAATATATGGAAATGCTAATCAAAGGCTATCATCACCCAAACCAAACTCAACTGACGTAGAAATGTCTTTATCCGGGGTAGTGGCAGCGGTGGAGGGATCATCGACTCTCATTTCACCGGCTCGGCCGATTTTGTCAACGGTAGCACCAAGTTCAACCTCCGGAGTAACTCCATGAGCACCACGAGGTGCAATAATAAACCTCTCACTATCTTCAACATCCTCAATGCTGCCCTCTGTTCCACGCTTCTGAACATTTGAAGGTTCACCTACTTTCTCTTTACCCTTAGCAGTAGGAAACAAAGGCGGAGATGGAGGCGAAGGTGATCTGGGTAGAAATGGTGACCGAGGAGGCAAGTCAATAATAGAAGCGATCCCCAAATGAGTGGTAATGGCAAGAAGAGTCCTCTCCTCCCATTGATTGTGCTGCGAGACGTAAGTGGCAAGGACATTTTGGTCCTGCACCAATGTGTCTTGCGCTCTAGCAATGTCATCCAAGCGCGACAAAATCAGATCGAGTCTCGGGTCGGTAGAGGAGGGAGGAGGCACGGCATGAGAGGAAGATGGCAAATCACGGTCCACAAACCCGTCAATCTCATCGTCAATGTCAAGCTCTTCCTCGTCTTCAACCTCAACTTCTTTCTCATCATGTTTCCACTTTAGCCCCTTACCCAATATGTGCATAGACCGCATTTTCTTCAAAGTGAGCTTTAGCTTAACACTCTCCCTATCCCCGAATGTAAAGTTTAGCTTCCTTGCTATCCACGTCACGAATGAACCACCTCCCAATCCAAGGTTCCTTGCAGCGGCAATCTGATTTTCCTTGATCCCCTTTGTAATGCACAAAAGCCAATCTACTTTCTGCCCCCTCTCAATCATGAGCATAATCATCATCTCGAGTTTTGTCACAAGCCTACCATAGCTAGTGCGAACGAACACTATACCCGCTAAGAATTTGTGAATAATGCTCCATTTGGGTACACGAATGCTAGTAGACTTGTGTTGCTCCTCCTTAGCATAATCACTCCCCGTGATTCTCTTCCAAAATGCATAGACATCATCATCAACTATCGTAGGGAATAAACCATCCTTAGGCAATCTAAACCAATCACATAATACTTCAGCATCCACTTCCCACTGATAATCTCCCATAGCAAACCTCCGACACTTAACTTTCCCTTCCTCCTCATCCACACTGAGTTTATGCACTGCACTAAACGAACTTAGGAATTCCATAGTGACTTCATGATATGATCCAGGACCATCTCTAAAAATAAAGCACAATCCACTGTTGCCAAGCAAAGTCCTAATCTCATCAAACACCCCTAACTTCTTTAAATCTTCAACTTCAGGAAATAGGAGAGGGATTGGCCATTTACCTCTGTCCGATAGTGCAGTATGCAAGGCAGCATCCGTTGGATAGCGGAATCTGATCGGACCTTCAAACTCGTATGGCTTGAGCATGGTGAATTTGTTGGAATTGTCGGCTCGAGGCGATGTCGGAGGTGAATCCTTTACTAAATCCCCATCGGCTCTACTAACCGAGCTGGGCGCCATAATGTGCTTCGTAGAATCCACCGAAGTCCTGCCATAATGCCTACCCGAAGAGTCGGATTTCACGTACAAAATCTCAATTTCTTTGCCCTTTTTCCCTCTTCCCTTGGATTTCTTCGAAATCGGCGGTTTTGCAACTCCTAGTTTCTTCGAGGGATCCTTGGGAGGTTGCTTAGAAGAGGGGAGTTTGACCCTTACCATGGTTGATTTGGAGAGGAAATACGAATTTGGGCGACGGAGTGGAGGAAATACGAATTGGGAAATACGATTTGACGGAGGGGAGGACGGCTGAGCTAGGTCGCGGAAGGCTGGGCGACGGTCGGACGGGACCAGACGGAGGTGGGAGCTGGTTGGAGAAGGCTGAGGTGGTCTGTGGGCGACGGATTCGACGGAAAGTCGGGGAGGAGACGGAGGATTTTCGAATTTAGGGTTTTTGAAATTGAAATTTGAATTTATACTAGACGACTCATGCGAACGCACAAAATTCTTCATGCGAACGCACGGTCGTGCAAATGGCTGAAAATGGCGAGATTTCAAAGGATATGCGAGCGCATGAAAGCATTTGTGCGAACGCACAGATAATTCCAGTCGCATGGAATTTTAATGCGAGCGCATGAGGCTGTGCGAGCTCGATGAAATGAAGGAAAGGCCTGGCATGCGAACGCATGAATGAGGTTATGCGAACGCACAAATATTTCCAGTCGCATGGAATTTTAATGCGAGCGCCATTTGATCTGTTGTAAATATAGCAGAAATATTCAATAAGAATCAAACACTTATGCTAGTCACTGTGATCAAAACATTTGTAAAGACTCAGGTGAACCGAGGTCGTACCCAAAGGACAGGTGATAAAACCAATAATGCTAACAGTTTACTTAGAATGTCTAATGGTTTTGGGGGGGGGGGGAATTTGTTCCTTAAAAAGGATGATAGCAGGATTTACTATCCAAAAGAGGAAGGTGATCAACAAAAGAGGTATACAATCAATTAAAAGATGACTAGGGATCTATTTCTCCACCTAGACAATTATTGTGACGGTAAAATAGGACACCATTGATGAAATCACATGCATATACTTAGAATTTAGCCATGCAACATTAATACTGAGTTCCACTCGCGCTACAACTTAGCACGAAGAGGTTACATCTCGCATAGTACCTCACACTCGCGCTCTATTGGTACTATAGAATATGGTTATCTAGTCTCACACTCGTGCTCTATTGACTAAATGATCATGTTCTTGTTAAATTCAAGCCATTCTCATTCGAGTTAGAAAGTCGCCATGTAACTCAAAAACCCTAATGCTTCTTCATTTCGTTCATTTGAAATCATGCTTTTCAGGGTTAGCTACGTCAAACATGAAATCAAGCAGAATTCCCATTGAGGACTTCTCACAAACACCTTATGGGCAATCCAAAAATCTAAGTTCAAATGAAGAAGAATCATGTGCAAATCATTCATCAATAGCATCCATAGTATTTACAATGTCACAAACATGTCTAGGGGATTCATAGATCCCCAACCAAGGTCACTACTCACTCATGGGAGTTTACAAGCAATGACAACAATGAAAGTGCAGAAAACATAGGGAAAGTAGAGTTTCGAAATCTGGAACCAATATGGAGATTCAATAATACTAGATGATCCGATCTTCGTGTTTTGTTGTTGTCTCCAAAATCTCTCGTTTCTTCTCCAGAAAACTGATCCAAAAGAAACCCAGAAAATCCAAGAAAATCCAAGAGTCCCGGTTCAAAACCCTAAGTTTCTATTTATTGCCCAGCAGTAAAAATCCGAATTGTACGACTTCATGCGAACGCACAGATGAACCATGCGAACGCATGGCTTCCTGGATTTGGTCGTATGCGAGCAGGGGCTTGAAGCGTGCGAGCGCACAAGGATTCCATGCGTCTGGTTTGTATTGTGCGATCGCACAAGGTAGACTGTGCGAGCGCATGAGTGGTGTTGTGCGACCGCATGAGATTTCCATGCGAGCGTCGGGAAGCCGTGCATGCGAGCGCATGAGATTTCCATGCGTCTGGTTTCATCCATGCGAACGCACGGATTGAGTTGTGCGAACGCATGCCTTTGAAGAGTTTGTGCACCGACTTCCAATTTGCGCTTTCTCGCTCCAAAATGCTTGGTTTTGCTCCAAAATCACTGCCTACTTGCGTTCTCAGCTTAAACTCTGTAATTTGCCTGAAATGAACCACAAAGCATCAAATAGCAAGTGAAATCGTAATAGAACAATCGAAACAATAAGCATAGAGGTCGCCTAAAATGCATATATTTCAGCGCTATCAACGCTCCTCTTCGTGCTCGAAACCGCAGCACTGAAACATCGACGTTTCCTTAATGCGCGCGCCCAGTTTCAAACTCGCTATAAGACGACGTCGCAGCCTTAACCCAAAACCAACAATCTTCTCCTTCAAAGTCAGCTTCCCTTCCTGCAAACTTCCAGCCCTTTTTCCACTGAATCTCAAGCATAATACACAAAGTAAATACAACATATTGGTTCAACAAATAACATGCAAGACAATTTCTGATCAACTTTCACAATCTCCACCCTGATCTTACATTTGCCTTGACTTATCCATACTCTCATATTGGCTTCCCTGCAACTTAACTATCAGCCATGTGAATTAGGCTCAGGCATTGCCTGAACTTTTCCCAATTTACTGGTTTATTTAACATGTCCGCAGGATTGTCATCAGTGGAGATCTTCTAAATGCTCACCTCCCTTGTTTCAACTATGTTCCTCACAAAATGCATCCTTATGTCAATGTGCTTTGACCTTTCATGGAACACCTGATGTTTTGATAAGTGAATGGCACCCTGATTATCACAGAAAACTATGATATTACTCTACACAAACCCGAGCTCACTCATCAACCCTTTCAGTCAAATGATTTCTTTGACGGCCTCAGTTATGGCTATATATTCTGCCTCGATTGTAGACAAGGCCACCACTGGTTGGAGAGTTGCCTTCCAGCTTACTGCAGTACCAAAGACTGTGAAAACAATACCTGACTGGGACTTTCTTGTGTCTATATTGGCTGCATAATCTGAATCACAATAACCAGTTATTATTTCTGATTTATCCTTAGCTCCACCATAGAGAAAACCCTTCTCAGAATTACCCCTTAAGTACTTCAAGATCCATTTGACTGTCTGCCAATGTTCTTTGCCTGGGCAAGCCATGAATCTACTCAGAAGACCGACAGCATGAGCTAGGGCATGCCTTGTACAGACCATGTCACACATGAGTGAACCAACTGCACTGGAGTAAGGAACATCTTCCATCTGTCTATTTTCTTCATCAGTCTGAGGACTTTGCTATCTATGTAGTTTAAAATGCTGAGCCATTGCTGTCAATGCTGATTTTGCACTACTCATCAAAACTTAGTTAGCATTTTTTCTAGATAATCTTGCTGACTTAAGAATAAAGTTCTTTTGGCCCTAGCTCTTGTTATCTGCCTACCAAGAATCTTCTGAGCAGACCCCAAATCTTTCATTTCAAAGGTTGAATTAAGCTGATCCTTCAACTGCATAATTTTCTCTTAATTTTTACTGGCTATCAGCATGTCATCTACATATATAAGTTGGTATACTCTATCTTCTATATTTTCTGCTTTGTTCACATAGATGCACCAGTCATAAGCGGGCGTCAAGTACCCTTGACTGATTATAAATTCATCAAATCTTCTATACCACAGTCTCGGGAACTGTTTAAGGGACTTTCTTAGCAGTCATGGTTAGGTTTTCTAATTTTGGGTAATTGGTGGCGGGAGAAGGTTGGTGGAGCGGCAAAAAGAGGGTGATGACAAAGCGGTGTGGAGCGGAAGTGGTGAAGGTTGCTTGGGTTGGTCGGACGGAGACAGGAGCTTGATGGAAGAGTATGCGGTCAGGATATGCTCTACATTGATTTTCCACCCTCCATGATGATCTCTACGTGCCCGTCAGGATATGCTCTAGCTGAGGTGTAGGGGCCGCTCCATTTAGTCCACATCTTACCTTGATATAATCTTACATGATATTTGTAGAGCATGACCATTCACCTTCATCGAACTCTCGGCGCACTATCCTCGTGTTGTGCCATTTCTTTGTCATAGGAATCGAGTCAAATCTCATTGGCCTCATGTAGCTGGAGTAACCTCTTTTCGTCGGCCAATTTCATGTCAAAGTTTAGTGTCTTGACTGCCCACGTCGCCTTATGCTCGCTCGAGTTGAACTGGCAAGTGAAACGACTTTCCATATTTGAGACTTAAAGGGCAAGAGAAGCACTAATCTAATTAGCCTAGGCTACGAGTTTTTGGATAAAAAATATTAAATTGAAGCGTGATCAGGGTACACTATGGCCTTCGAACACATAAAAATACTATCTGAACTTTTCAAAGGCGTAGACAATAGCGAACATCTCTTTTCTAACGTAGTAGATCACGTGTCAACTTTTATCGATGGGCTGCCCTAGGACTTATCCTATTGGGAAATCACTAGCATCGCATATTAGTTCAATTGACAGACATCTCCCAACTAATAGGCTACACTATAAGAGCATAAATCAAAGCGGATTTTAGTGTATAAAACACATTGATTTAAGATTTATCAAAGTGAAACTTAGGTTTTGACACAAGATGTCGGTGAGAGGCTTTTCTATCTTGGAAAAATCCTTGATGAAGAGCCTATAGAATATCACGTGGCTTAGCCTGATCCCTTTCTCATCTTTTGATGGTGACAATTTTTTTTTATCACCTCCACCTTAGCAAGGTCCCACTTGAATGCCATTTTTGGAAGCCAAATGCCCCAATGTGCGACCACTTTTAGATGCCATTAACATTTCTTAGCTAATGCAATCTAAGATGCTAATAGAGAAAACAACAGCATGCGGCAATTTAGCTAGTGTTGGGGGCTTTAGGACTTGGCTAGTATTCGCTTTAGGACCTAGACAATGATCTTGTTTGGCGTCCTAGGAGGCTCGATGAGTCATGGTAATGCTATGTGTCTAGAAACTTCAACTCCGACAAAACTCTGCTGGGCTGAGCTTTGCAGATATTGTTATCCATCAAACTGCCAGAACTTTCCACTTAAGGCAGGAAGGTCTATACAATTCATATCTTTGGTTGATTAGAACAAAACAAAAAAAGAAGTATCGGGTTGTTGATTGGGGTTTGAATTCGAGATCGTGGTAGGGAGGGCGGCGGAGTGATTGGAGGTTGTCCTCGGGATCAGCTCGACTATTTTTCGCATGAGAAGAAATCCGTAGATGGGTATTTGAAATTGAATGCATGGTTTGGTTCAGTCTGGATCAAATTTGGTTCACTGTTTTGATTTGTGATTGATAATGTTGAAGGCCAACTGATTGATGAAATGTCCATGAGCTTGGTGGTTCCAGCCCTTGTTGCATCTATGGCTGAGAATGAATTATTCAATCATTGCCTTTACAAATAAAAAATTTAAAATAATAATAATTTAAAATCACAGAAACAAAGAGGGATCCGGGTTCCCAAATGATGCAGCTCATGGTCCTTCTATCTATCAGAAAAGGAGAAAGAAGAATTCTGGTCACAACCGTTCTCATTAGCAACTCACAATCTTGCAACTGAGAGGGATGGACCAATTCCAGAATTCAGTGTTTTAGTGTGGAATGATTATCTTTTTATCGTCTAATGTAACATTTAGAAATCTGACACCATAATCCTTGAGGTACGTCCAGCACATATTGAGCAATTTGTGTTGAAGCACTGTTTTCAAATCAGGGATGTCAGTGAGTTTAACACTGGCAATAAGCTCAAACCTTTACTGAGAAATGAGATGAGAGCAAGCAGTTGCATTGTATCTCTTTCACTTAGGAACCAGAGAATAGGTGACACATGATACATAATTTACACCATTGATCACACTGAGTGTGCTCTTCTTTCATTTGTGTAATAAATATTCTTCTTATTCTACCCCACAAAGAGAAAATCAAAACTGCTTTCTTTTAAGTGTGCAAATGGATAAGAGAGCATAACTGTTCGCCTGAATTGCAGATAAGAAGCTACCTGCAGCTTTGGTTGTGGATGGTGGCTTTTAATGCTGTTGTTTGAGAGGCTGCTGCAGCTTGATCCAACTAAGTTGACTGGGGTTAGTCATCCTCTCGCTCAGGAGGAAGACCACATGGAAGAAGCATTTTCTGCAAAATAAGATAAACAGTCCACCTCAGAATGATGAAAGTTCACAATACGCTAGCGATCATGGGCAAACATGAAAGAAGTAATCATATATATCATTCGACAATCCAAAATGTTGCACGCTTATCACACATATATATAGAGAAACACTTTTTGTGATCATCATCACTATTCACTAGTAAAGCAAGCTCTATCGAAGTCAAAACTATAAATAGACAGAAAAGCAATTTAGGCTATAAGCTAAGAGATGAGGACGAAAAGGAATCAATGCTGCATGTTGCAGAACAAACAATAGAGAACATACAGAACAGTTGTATATGATGAAAAGGCTACATATAGGTGGGACTGATGTGAAAAATGGGCGTGGTACAGAAACTCAACAGTATGAGCTTCAGCCAAAACTCTGTAAGGCTTCGAAGTAAGTTGTAGGTCCAATAGCAAGTAAATTTGTGGGGGAAAAAGTTGTACGATTCAATATAAAAATTATCAACTAAACTTTCTACAATTACTAAAAGCAACCAACGCCTCCTCAGTTTCATATATGTATCATGGAGACGTGAAATACTGTGATTTCGTTGTACATTTTGCAGTTATTTTTCTGATAACAAAATATAAGGTTTTGACAAATCATATCAGAATTTTTATAAAGCTGCATTCCTTCCACAATTTAGTACAACGGCACCAGTAGCTGATGAAAAAAATACATCAAAATTCACATTGTGAATTCCATATTTGGCGCAACTAAATAAGAATAAACCATTAGACTGGTTGAAAAGTAATTACTATGATATAGTCTGAGCTGCTGAAGTAATAAAAAAAGAGAGTAAAGCAGTAAATATACCTGCATAAAATTGTATCTTTCTCTTCCAATTGATTCGTTTTCTGCGATAGCAAAATACGCTAGCATGGGATAGTGGCCAACATAGGACGCATAGCTATCACGCTGGATATTCACTGCCCACTCACTACACCAAACAAGAGTGTGAGTGGCCATTTGAAAAATTAAAAAGAAAATATATAAAGGTGAAATGCAGTGGTAATAAAGACGAACAATCTGCTGAGATCGGCATGGCCAGTTCCAACATATTTGGCCTGAAGATGCTCAAGCTGGGAATTGATGTTGAACCTATCACTTGCCTAAACACAGAAAGACAACAACAACAAAAATCAATTTTAAAAAAAAAAACCTCGGAATCAAACGAAATTAGGGTTTGAAATAACAAAAAAAAAACGCAAAATTCAAATTTCAGAACTGAATAATCCAACTAAAAAGAATGAATTCGATCTTTCGGAAATGGAGGTTATCGTTGCGGACGTTACCTGCATCTTCGAGGTGGATCTTCTTTTTCCTTGCGACAAATTGAACTGTTGACGGACGATGATGGACGTTGATAAATGGGTTGGGTCATGTTTATCGATAATGGGCCAATTAATTGGGCAACTCGTTTTAGCGCAAAAACACCCAGCGCTGTTTCAGCCAGAATTGCAACACACTTTTCACTTGGACCATTTCTACCTCTTGCAAAAACAGCTCCACTTTTTCTCCAACCACACCTTCGCATGGCTGCGTCCATCAGTGTCACACTCACACTAGCCATACTAAAATCATTATGCAAAACAACACAAATCAAACTAGAAATAGAAATAGTAATCGAAAAAAAAAACTAGAAATAGAAATTATAATTATAAAAACAACAGCATGAAATCCATTGCCCCGCCCCTATCCAAACCACAACGCAAAACATACATAATTCCACGTAATTCACAACAAAAAATGAAACCTTTAACAATGTCCCAAATCCTAGTTGATAATGTGATTCAACATTAAAACACCAAAATACTTGAACCCCTAAGTTCAGTTATAGGTCTAGTATGGTGTATATGAACAAACGTGAGGATAACTTTTTACAAGGAAAATCATTATGGTGATAATGAATCTCTAAATATAAGCTGCAAGGAATACAATTGTAATTTTTATTATGAGTCATTTGGCCACTCCTTTAATTTTCATTACAGTACAATAAAACTCACGAAATGGGGCTCTTCAAAGCTTGAACCATCATCGTCTCAGTGACCATTTGCTGCTGTACATACAGTTACAGTATCACGTGAAGTGAGCAACAAACAGGAAGATGAATTATGCTCGAGGGTTGTTATTGTTTTAATAGATAAGCTGTTTTAGGGGTTTATCACTTTTTTTACCACCCAAAAACTACAAATTCTCTCTAGGGCTTATTTCCCCCATCAGGTAACAAAATTGTTCTTTGATGGTGTTTTTGTTTATACATTTACATATGCAATAGACAGTGAAGTTCCCCTTAGCAGAGCAATATGGCCTGAAAGAACGCATTTAGATCACCATTGACAAAGTCAAAAGCCATCAGTTTTTCCACAGCATCCTGCATGCCCAATCTCAATGTGCTCAAGGGAGAATCATTTGGACTATGTCATATGAAAGTTCAGGCGAATGCTACCTTGTACTTCTCGTCTTGCATTAATACTCGATCACTGCACAGTCGTTCAACATGTCCATCGCTTTCAATCGTGTCCAATACGTATGATGCACGTTTAATGACTTCCTCTGGCACGCCTATATGAGTAAAATAGTGAATGAAACAGATGTACATCAGACAACCATTTAATAATCATACTCGCTGAGCTGTATGAGCATTTTGAATGAACATTTGTAAAGACTAAAGACATACCAGCAAGAAGAGCACAGTGTAATCCTGCAGAATCCACAGACAACTGATCAGTAATCCAGGAAATATATGTATATACACATCGGTCAAAAGGTGAAGTTCTATTTACTGACCATAACTAAGAAGAGCACGTCCTGGAACAAGCCTGCACGTGACACTCAAAATTAAGGTTTACCATTCTGCCTGGTACTTTTTTTTTCTTTCAATATGTGATTCACATACTTCTAAAGTGCAATCTAAGGTAAAAATCAATCTGATGTATCCTTTTTAGTTTTTGGGTGTACATGTTATGCCTTTTACACTATTGAGCATGACTTGTCTAGACTAGACTAGACTAGACTAGACAGAGCTAGCTGTGTATCATATAGTATGCTGAGCAAGGAATATGATCCTGGTCAGTTCGTATCTTTCCACATTTGAAGATTCATACAATTACAACCTGTGACTATATAACATAAATGAAAACAAGGGAGGCTTCATTGCAATATTTATTAGACATTGACCAGAAAAGCACTTAATCAAGGTTCTGATTTTAATTCAACCAAGTACCATGTTATAACTAAGCAACAGTTTATGCTGTTCTTCTCATAAGAAATTGAAACATAGGTGCACTGCACCCTTAATATGGAGTGGTGGGCAATCTGAACAATATTCTCAAGAAGCATATAAAACAGAGACTGAAAGACTGTAACCATTACGCACTTTCTTTGGCATTTCTCAGACTACTAGCATTTGTAAATCTGCTAATAAACATACCGATATAGAAAGACAATGTCATCAACTCCTGTACCATGGTTCTCAGGTCGGAGCACGCTCATTGTATAAAACTTTATTCTCTCAGACTACAACACAATGCAATTGGTTATGCTCTTATGCAAAAAACAAAATTTCAATAACGAACATATAACAGTCGTATTACCTTTGGCAAACACTCCTCGCTAAATATTTCAGTCAAGTGAGTGCAAACTAGAACCTATGAAGCAGCACTTGCATGATGATTTACTGGCTAGTGTGGACTGCCCATATCGTGCATATGGGACTAGAGAACGTAGGTGATTTGTAAGAATGAGTAATGGTACCTTTGGGGGGTCATCACATGCAACAAAGTAACTAATGGTACCACCAAGAAGACCAATTCCATCTAAAACGAACAGCAGAAAACTCAATTAGTCAGGAGTTAAAAATGAATACATCAATGACGAGCAAAATTTGAGAATTGACAAACACACCTTCTGTAAGAGTTCCTTTGCCAAATTCATCAAGCAAACATAAAGATCGAAACGTTGCTTGTCTGTAATAGTTTTGCACAGAAAGCAATGATAAAAAATCTAATTCTTCACTTAATCAAAGTCAAGCTTATCAGTATGTAATCACTCATGAAGGATTATCTTTGAAAGGCCTGACATGTCAACCCCAATATCACACCATTACCAACAGTTACTAACAGGTGAGATAGATACATTACCAAGAGGTGCATCAAGGTTCAACGATTCAGGAACTAGGGTAGTAATTTGCATAAAGTTGTCAATCGTACCTCAACATCATACCTACTTGATGTAGATCAATCATAAATGTTGATTGTTCTGCTGTCATTAGTGTGCTTCCCATAGCACAAAATATCCTATACCGATTAGTGACCCATGTTATGGTTCATACAGACTACTTGAAATTTATCTACTCAGGGTCGATAAAATGAACTGCTATACCTGTCAGTTATCCCAATTGTTGCAGCATCTGCAGGAACAAAACTACCAATATGGGAGAGAAAAATAATCAAGGCAACCTGAAATCTCAAGAATAAATGAATCCAGTGAGTCTTAATTGACAGGCGCTACTAATATAGTATAATGTCTCCACTGTAAGAGAGCTTGAACATAAATAGAAGCAAGTAAACAATTAACTTATGTTTCAGATAACTAGAGCATATAAATAAAAATTAACAAAAGCATGGTCTGTTGTCAGAGTTCATCTAAAGAGACGGGTAAACAGAGCTCGGATGATGTACATTGATTATGCACCAGTGACTAATGACCGTTTTCCCTAACCTGTTTGATATAAATACTCTTCCCAGAATAGTTAGGCCCTGTTATGATATGGATTCTTCCTGTGTGCAACATACCATTAATGAGGTATGAGTATGACATTTGTATTTGAGTAATGGGTTACGAAAGATTGAAACCTGCATTACACATACCGTCGCCGACAATTTTAGTGTCATTTGGTATAAACGTGTCGACTGTCATTTCTTGAAGAACATGCCTGAAACCAAAGTAAGATTTAGCGGTCACATAAATCAGAATTGTTTTTAGACTCTAACTGGGGAGAATGGCCAGGAAGATGCTCAAATAATGTTTACAGCCAGCACCTTCCATTTCGTATATCAAGCAACGAATCTGTTGTCAAAGTTGGCCTCACATAGTTGTTTTGTCGGGCAACAGTTGCCAATGATAAAAAACTGTATAGAGATTAGAGAAGACAAGCGAGAATAAAATAAGACATAGAAATGGATTTGATGAGATGTCTGCCCACAGACTCTTACCAATCGAGCTCAGCAGCAAAGTCAACGGCTTTTAGCAAATGGGTAGTAAACAGTGTGATGTGCATTACCAAATCTCTTGTAATTGCTCTTTCCATGTCTACATGAATGAGTCAAGTAAGAAGAGTAATTAAAAATCTAAGTACGAATAAATGAATGCATCATCAGCATAGTTTGTTTTTCCATTTATGTCTAGATATGTTCTGATAGAGTTAGCTAAGCCTTGAGGATTTTTTGTGTAATGGCTTAATCAAGCCATTGTTTGTATTCTTGGGCTTGAGGCCCAGAAATTTATTGATCTTTGCTCTATCAGAAAACAAAGGGTCATGCCACAACAGGCACTTCCAATTTGTGAATTTACTTCAGACATCTCACACGACTTATGTGCAAGTTGTATATGTCCTTAGATTGATAGAACCCAGCATCTTCTACATTTTAAGAAATATCCACAACTTACAAACAGGATATCAACAATAAGCTACTGTAAAAATGCTATGCAATGAAAATTAAAAAATTTATACCTAATATTTTATGATAAATGTCTCCCAGAAGGCTGTCGAGTTCTCGTGTCTTCAAAGTACGATAGTAGAATCTTTTTGTCTCGCCATCCTCATCACTAAACTTTATGTACACAATAGCCATCATAAGATAATGAGATGCCCGGTATGCATTTAAAAGCCTGCTGTTATGTAGTCTTGTTCAACTTACTGCAAACTCAAAGTCGGGAATGGTCTCCAATGTGCCTTCGTCTAACTTTTTGTCATAAATGCACATCAAATATCCTAGCCATGAAAACAAAATAAAAGCAGTCAATTAAGGTAATGCATAACAAGAATAGAAAGAAATAAGAAGATAAGAAATTAGTAGGGACATTACTCCCGAGTCCCAACATGAGATATTGAGATTCAAACATGTCAAGCGGTGAAATATAGCAGAAAAGTAAGGATACCAAAAGAGGTTGGAGATGCAACCTATCTGTTGCATGTATACTATACAAGGCACGTGATTTTCTCCATAAAATCGAGGAAGTCTCGGAAGCTCAAGTGCTGATACCTACAACAGATATGTTGGATCCATATTCCATACAGATGGTTATCCAATCTATTTAATCAGATACGATTTATCAATGGACTTCAATAATACTCACCTCGTGTAGAAATTCTGGCAACTCCTCGTAGATTTGTCTCAGTTCATCTAGCTATTTTTTATGACAAAGATTGATAAAAGAGATATAAAACAGTGGAAAGGAAAAAGAAACTGAAAACAAGGCTAAAAGAATGCATGTCGTCATTTTTTCATTTGTGAGACAGAATGAATAGTGCAGATAAAAATGAGACGGAATAATCATATATGTTTTGATGTATGTTGCAGATAAAAAAAATTGGATATATTTTTTTTGATAATCAGGAGGCTTGTATATCTGTTAGCAATGGTAAAACAATTCAGGGCCGTGGAGTAAAATTGAGCTGTTGTGGTGTTTGTGATTAGCGTTGGAGTTCTAATCACCAGTGGCCTTTTTTATTCAGTCCAAGTGCTGAATGGTTTTTTTCCTCATATAGCTTAAATGATACGGTCACCTTTAGTTTGCGCTAGTAAATCCTTTCTGGAAATTAATGAAATATAAAGTTTCCAAAAATTGCTTTCAAACATCAAACTTGTGGTTCAGAATTACCTCAACACAAAAACCATCTTTCACTATTGTCTCATAGCCTTTTTCTTTGCTTCTAGTTATATCGAGAACACCAATTACCTATGCACGTAAGTTGAACTTTGAATTAATTTACATACTTTTGAACGCGTCCACAACTCCACATAAAACTAACAAGCAGCTAATTGATCTACATGAGCAAAGTGCAAGTTCTGAAGTTTTCTCCGACTAAAACAAGTTACACCTATTCATGTAAATCGAGTTAGAGATATAACTTGAATACTTATGAACTTCCACATATATTTGACAAGCAGTTGACTGAAGTATGAATGAATCATGTGCAAGTATTTCATAAAAATAATTTTGCTAGAAATTAAATAGTCACTGAGCTTCAAAAGAAGTTTCTAGCCTACATCTTGAATATGAAGTACTAGTTAAAGCATTAAATCAGCCTGACTGAAGATTTATTAACAATAAGGATAAGCTAGGGTTCACCGCATATCAAATGTGGTCCTCAAGACCAGTATGCCATGCATAGTATGGAGCAATTGACCCAATACTCTAAGTTGGACCTTGGGCACAACATTGGACTCATGCATCAGACACTCATGATGGAAAAAGGTTCACATTTCACCACAGATGGTTGCCTAGGATTATTCCATGCTCGAGCCTCGAAGTGTGATATTTTCATTATGAAGGATTATAAAACACTAAAGAGACTATGCAAATAATCTATGATAAAATAAACAGACACTACTGTAACTCATTTAGCAGAATTATCATAAGGGATAGGGTATTACTTACGCTTCTATGGAATTCGGATAGGTGTTTGGTGGAGTTACCAAAATACTTAAACCAGGTTTTTTTTTTTTGAATAAAGGCGCTTGTATTCAAAAAAGGTAAAATTGGCAAACAGCCACTATACAACCAACACTAACAACTATTCCTCACTGAACTAACAAAACCTGCTCTAACTACAGCCTAACTGGCACCATCTAAAACACCAAAAAACACTCTAGACAAGCCTGCTACATAATTCAAAACTTGCTACACCACCAAACAAAGGCACCAGCAAAAACAACCAGAACATCTAAACATTTAGACCTATGTTTTTCTCAATACACCATTTGTAAATTGTACTCAAACCAGGTTTTACAGATTCACAACAAGGATAATAATCCTATTGGTCGAGGAGGTTAATATTTTTTCAATGAATGATGATATCATTAATCAAAAAGATAATAACAAGTAACCCCGGAGGACACACCACCAAAAACAGAATCATGGCACTCACTTTGCCACACAACAGAGCCCTCCAAAAAAAGCTCACCCTAACAACCCAGGCTAGTCAGCCACCTTCTATCTCAGTGGAAGAGGTAAATTGGTACCTCAGTTCTGGAGATGATAGGAAGAGTTATGGCTTAAGCAATGATCTACTTCAGTTAATTAGATCCTATTTTGAGTGAGGTTTATCTATATTAGGTTAGGCCAATGAGAGTAAGCCTAGTGGAGTTTAGCCCATTAGAAAGTCTTCGAGGCTTTAAGAGAAGATAAGCCTAAAGTGGCGATAACTGATAAGTAGAGAGACTCACTGAACTTCTGCATTGTGGAGCTTTTAAGCTTCATTGGTAGTAGAGTTTTACTATATCAAACAACTTGATGCTTCAGTTATAGGTATCACCTAATCCTACCAAATGTGGCCTTCATGTCACACAGGATATGACCACGAACTATCTTGAGTTGGAAAAACATGAACATTCACTCTAGGCAGAATAGCAGATAAATCCAACACTATTCAGACAAGCATGGATAGACTACAGAACAAAGATGGAATCATGAACTACTTTCAATTTAAAAGCCACAGAAAAGGACTAAAGGCTGACCAGTTCATAAACATATGCCACTTCGGTTGTTATGACTGACCCCACCTGTAATAAACAAAGTACTTTTAATAACAGAATAATTGAGTACTTAAAATACACCTTAGGAAGTAATAGAAATGCTACCTTTTCAATGATATCCAACCCGAGATATGTGGCCTGGTCCCGTAGAGTTTCAGAAATTCCTGCTTCAAATATTTTGTTCACATGCAGTAGCGAAGATATACTCTACAGAATAAGAAGTTATGACGTAAAGCTTAAGAATGACAAAACTTTTTTTTTAGTTATCATCTTGAAAACTGAATTATGTAAGGCGTTTACACAATCTAATGACAAGTGAACAATACAAGAAAAACACTCGGTGCTGTCCAGGTAAAAAAGGAGAGATAGATGTGTTCTTGAACAGAGTTGTTTCATTTTTTACTACTGACTGAAGATCAACTCGATAGACAAATGGATAGTGCCAAAAAAATCTAAGTAAACAATTTCATTCCATTTAAAGGTGACTCAAAAGAATAACTCAGTCATACACTCAGGGAGCTATAACAGTAAAGCTTCATTGAAACACATCATTTTAAAAACAATATTCAGATTCATGGGCATCACAAATACCTTTAGGAAAGACATCCAGTCACCCATTGTACACTTGGAGCTAGGCGAGTTAAATTTCTTCCATGCACAGAAAGACCCATAACGTTCAGAGAAGATGTCTAAAATACAATGAATAAATGCATTACAAAGGAAAAATGCTAGGACTAGACTTTGTACCTTAAGTATATGTGGTACGTCCTTAACAGACTTTAGTGTTTGGCGTAACGAAG
Organism: Rhodiola chrysanthemifolia; assembly: GCA_033675395.1. Taxonomy (NCBI): domain Eukaryota; kingdom Viridiplantae; phylum Streptophyta; class Magnoliopsida; order Saxifragales; family Crassulaceae; genus Rhodiola; species Rhodiola chrysanthemifolia. Next base: position 17,125,863 of record CM066207.1, read on the forward strand.
CCATGAGCTCTTCAGAACACAGAAAGAATGATATCTTGGCAAGTTAAAGAACGAGAAAGAATGGAATTGTAACTATTGGTTGCTGAGTTGGTCAATGCATGTCCCTGTTGTTTACAAAATACTCATCATTTTCCACATTTAAAAAGCCTGAGGCCGCAGCGCCTAAATTAGTCTGTAAAAGAGTATATGACATGATGTTTCCATATGAGAGCTTCCAAAACAAAATATATCCTTCATTAGTCCTAACATAAATAGGATACAACATTAAGACGGTTATCCAACCGTTCAAGATCCAGGATAGGCCTCATGAACCAGTTTCTGAAGTGAGAGCAGAGAAGAGCCCTTTTGTCAGAGCCTGAGGCTAATATTCCAAATACAAACAGCAACAATACCAGACAATATGTCACTTGTAACAGGATTTACCTCAAAAGACGCCTACCCATAGGGGTAACACACTATAAAGAAAGAGATCAGCATATAAGCAAGGTTTTCAATATGCTGACAGACATAAATTCATGGCCATACTCACCTTATTCATCATGCCAAAAACTGAGAACCTGTAATTTTATTACATTTTCAAAATAAACTTCTATTAAGAACAGTGTGACAAAAGATTCAAATCATTAGGTTGAGATCAGTATCCTTACCCTTCCTTCGCTCTACCGATGCCCATATGGCTTGGATGTTTGTCAGTTTGAAAAATCTGCAATGCTTTATGAGCTGCCGCATCAAGTTTAAGAAAATTGTTTCTAGTGATGTCTTAAAGAAATACAACAATAAAGAGTAAGTAGTGCCTACTAATAATCCAAGAGAATCAAAGAAAAAGAACATCCAAGTGAAGAGAATAAAATTATTATGGTTGAAAGATACAATGCAATATGTGTAACAGAGTCCACGGAAATTGATGCATTCCTGCTTTCTGGCTGTTCAAGTGTATCTACAATTCTATCATTCTCGAGTATAGCGAGAAGACCTCCACATGCACGTACTTGAACTTCACTTCCCATGTCCATCATTGAGCTTAGCTGTAGTTTTCATTAAACAAGCTCATAGTATCACCATATATAATATGATTACAAAATTATCTCATGTAAAAAAAAGAACACACGAAATCTATGAAGGACACCAAGAAAGAGATTGACATTAGTAAACTTCCCATCCGATCATTCAAATACTATTATGCAGGTTTTTAATGGGTTCGAAAATTCCACAACTGAAAAAGAGTATTCATTTGAAAGGTCCTGATCCTGGAAGTTTCTAGTCGCCTGAAAAAATCAGACACTCTTTCTCAGGTACAATCAGTTTATAATGACAACCCCAATTGCCTGAGACGGTTGATAGCTCACCCATATACTCTTTAAGATATGTATAGTCAGCACTTGGGAGTAAACAAATGTTGAGGAAAAATGTCAATAACGGTGATTGAACAATATGTCAAGTTGTTCCCATTACAACTCCGATCTTGAATGATGGGTCAAACGCAGGTTTGCTTGCTTATAAAGTAAGCAATATCATAAGACTCACATAGTAGCTCGGTTTTTGTAGGCACACATCTCTTATAGTTGTTTTCAGTAAATATTGTTACATACAATCAGACAGTCTGCAACTATTACACGCTACAGCTTGGGGATATAATACATTGTTTCAATTTTTTTCCTATTATATCCCTTGCCCCCACCACAACCCCAACTTTGGCCTCATCAGGATAAGAACTTGGGTGGTCAAGCGTCTTGAGTGTTTCGTTCTTTTGAACTCTCCTCTTGCAACCAAGCCTAATGGGCTATGGGGATATACTACTTGATGCAAACATTACATACTGGCTACAATAGATAGTATCCAGTAGACTGCACGTCATGACCTGGAATATTCATGCATGTTTTGGGCAGCTCTCGCAAGTTATTCTCAGATGTATCTCATTTTGCTCTATTACAACTTTTCATTAATTTTTCAGAGGCATCCGAAAAATTGAGCAAATGAGGTCACTTGCCAGTGCTTGTATTAAAATAATTCCAGATGTAGGATCTAGGGTGTTTGACAATTCACTCAATAAGTTAGATGAGCTGAATATAAAATCATAACAAGCAATATTCAAAAAAGAGATCAGGGACGACTTACAAAACAAATTCTCTCTTTAATATTCAAGGAATCGTCCATCCCTGCTACCCAGAGGTATATCAATCTGCAATATTGAAAGTGCAGATAAATGAAGTACTGCAGTGTAGAGATGGGTGGAGAAAAACATGAAGGCAGGAATATGTAAAGCGCATGAAAGTGGAAACTCAAAAGTCAGATCCTAAACATAGATTCAATTGATAACAAAGAAAATTCAACAAATTTCTTGTTACTCAAGGTTAAATGACCCTTCGTTTTTCTTTACTAGTGCATTCTTTTTTATATACAACATTGTTTGTCTTGTTTCTATTTCAATTATCTTTCTAGAAAAGATAACTTATGACATTAAGGCCTAACTGAATGGCAAAAGCATCAAAAGCCACATTACAACGCCATCAAAGTTTGATAGTTCTCTCGTAACCTATGTTGCAGTAAATAAAGAAAGAGAAAGCCCTCACAAGGATATGATAATTTCCAGAGAAGAATTTCAATACAAATAAGAAAAGATGTACTACATAAAGTGATCCTTTCCTCATTATTCCACAATGCTAGCTCATTGTGAATGTGTGTGTATCTTTTAGTCGCGGTTGATTTGAAAATGTTAATCCACAGTCGGATGCCATGATTCAAACTAACAATGCATCGTAAGATGGAAATAAAGCTCAGAGATTGAGTGAATAGACAACTCACAACTTATGCAGAGTACTAACATCGTTCTAAAGTTACATCCCACATGTAGAAAAGGAGGTTCGAAAATCATTTGATATAACTTCACATGAAATTGTTTAGATGATTACATACCTATGCCATGCTTGTTCATAGCTGAAAACAGAACTTTTAACAGCCTTAACGGTTGGTGGATCAGTCAACCCATCTATATCAGTTAAAGATGATAAGTGCATGCATGTTTATAAAGCACAACAGACATAAAATCCGTAATATACCACTTCGTTGCAAGGCAGACAAGAAAGACTCGTCAATTTTGCTACTTGTGTAAATAATGCAGGGCTTGGCTTGGTATTTTACTACAGTAGAATCAGTCCAAAGTTAATAATATAGTCCAAAGTTCGTATTTGACATTTACAAGTACAAACTAACAACAAAGTAGTCGACAGTCGGCATCAAGAGTCGAGAATCTTAATGTAAAAGAAGTAATTGCAAGTCTCAGGCTTTTCGAATAATAAGAAGCTCCCCTTCATGAGAGTGAAATAGTTACCCAAATCTAGTGACGGGAAGTCTTCAGTCCCGTCTTCCCATAGTTCCAGAACATAAAGTTGACGAAGACCTGTATCATAATAGGACACCCCAACCCTAGAGTTGACATATTTAACTAATCAATCATCCAGCATAATATGGTAAGCAAAATCATGAGACCAAATATTTAGGTAATATTTAACGATTCTGTTTTTTGGTTTGTTGTCATTGTATTACTGTTTAGTTTTTACCATAGCTATGTAATTCACGACTTCACGTAATGCAAACACATTATTAACAGATCCAACCAAAGCTTCCGGAAAAAATAACAGTTTTATTTCGTGAGTATCATTTGGAAAATATTAGGATCCAGAAATATAAGTGGCATCCACATTATAATACTGGATGAGGTAAACATTTTCGGACTTCCTTTTGTACTACTGAAAATCCCCGGACAAAAAAAATCGCAATCGATATGTCCATCCATTGATCTGACAATAAATAAAGGACAGAAACCGAACCTGTGGCCCTGACGAATGCAAGCCATATAAACCTGAAGACGAAATGTTTGCACATTGAAGTTTACAGTAACTGTCTAACTACGAAAACTATTATTAATGTCCTGAATCACAGCCAGCACTGAGATCATCTTCGTTTCCGCACTACTAAACTGCTCTAACCTAATCGATCATCAACCATGTTTTATCGCACGAAAACGTAAAGAAGCACAAAGTCGGAATCGCTGCAGCGGAGTATGAAATAAATCCGAACGGGAACGAAAACGGAGGAAGAAGAGACTCCAACGAGACTTACGTGAGACTCGGCTTCGGTTTCGTCGACTTCCTCCATTTACTCGCTCGGAATCCAAAAGAGGAATTCTGGAGAAGGTCGGTGCGAGATGAAGAATGGCAACGGCACGCTCAGGTTCATACTCGAGCAACTTCGGTCAAAACGAGTAAAACGACATTGTACACGTCGTTTCAAGCACCAACCCAAATGGCATGGTGGCCATTCTTATTTTCGGTAATGTGCATTTGCATTTGCATTTGCATTTGCATTTGCATTTGCATTTGTTTACAAAGTGATCATACTATTTTCTATTTTTATTTTTGCCCCTCAGGATTCAAACATAACATAGCATACCGTTTGGACCTCGGATTTTTTTACGTCTTAGCCCTGACGGCTTGATCTACGTCTTGATGGCCACAAAGTGATTATACTCAAAGATGAATACATACATGATGACTCAGTCAACTCATGGATGCTCAACCTTCTTCAATGATTCAGCTATTTTCTTTGACAGGCAATAAGCAGTGGATTGGATTGTGATCATCGGATTGACGCCAACCGCGCTAGGGAGAACGCTTGCATCGCAAACAAAGAGTCCTTTTGCTTCCCAACTCTCCCCATTTTGATCAACTGCACCATCCCGCTCAGTCACTCCCATTCTACAGCTTCCCATTTGATGAGCAGAGCAGTACATAACCCAATTCTCGAACGGCGTCATTGCCCCTCCCTCCGCATTCACCGTGTCAAAAAATCTCTCCAAATCTTCCTCAGTTATCCTTTCACATTTCACCTTCTGACCGTCGCTCCTGTGAGTCCCGACCTCAGTTGCTCCTGCTGCGATTAAAATCCTCAAGGCCTGCCGTAGTCCTGCTCGTATGTTTCTCTTGTCGTTTTGATTGAGTTTGTAGAATATTCTTCCTTGGTTGATGACGATACCAGAGCCTTCGTCTCTAACAATCGAAAATAAATGACAGGTTCTCGAGTACTTGACCAGTCTCTCCTTCATGCTTAGTCCCGATACCCATGGTGCCAATCCTGCAAACTGTCCTGGTCCCAGTGCAGGACATTCTACGATGGCTTTAACTTCAGCATCCTCCGAAATAACCTTGTGGACAGAGGTGATTATGCCGCCCTCATAAACTTTTCCTCCAAGCTCGTCCAAGTTAGTATCGGGGAAGTAGCTCCAAGCCATCAGGACTGGATGAAGGTGGAGGTTTCGTCCGATGTTGTGATTCTTTAAGCCACTTGATTTCAGCAGTGGAGGTGTCAATAGTGATCCACATGCCGAGATTGTTACGTTGGCATATATTTGCAGCTTTCTCTTGATGTCTTTGTTTAAGCTCTCAGCTAACACACCTAAACATTTCTTTTTCCTCATATTATTGTTACCACTGTCTTCCAGGATGAGTCTCTCTGCCTTGCAGCCGCTTATAATGACTGCACCGCGACCAACAGCGTCAACGAGCCAAGTAGTATCAGTTCCCTTCTTCTCACCTCTCCTACACCCAAACCCGCATGAGCCACAGTAGTGACTCTCAGAGGAGTTTCTTGGGACTGAGTCAACTTGGAGTCCAAGTTTTTCACATCCCTTGCGAAGAACCTTGTTCTGAAGGCCCTCTTCTGAGCATTGGTTCGTAACTCCTAATCGCTCAAACACGATATCCATCGCTGACAGTTACTCGCTACTCCGAAAAAGTGGAATCTTAAAATTCTCAAACCAGTCATGCAGCACTGATTTAGGTGTTTTGAGGCTTGCAGACCAGTTAACCGCAGAGCCTCCTCCAACTGTTGACCCAGCCATTATAACCAGCTCACCGTCGACAGTTGGTAGCAGCCCACCGCCTTCATATAGTTGGTCCATGGATGGACCCTCAAGTCCAGAGTAGTCCTTGGATGTGAAATAGTTCCCCTTCTCTAGTACTAACTTTTTGGCAAGATTCTGCGAGAACAGCTGCTGCAACCCCTCCGCCGCAGCCAAAACCTACCACAACTGCATCGCAGTGGATCATGTATATATTTTTCTCTGAGTCTACATTTACTTCAAATCCCTTGTTGATAAGTGATTTAACTAGGCTGAAGTCTGTTTCTTTTTGGGTCTCTACAATACCCTTTTCTAGCGGACGCTCTTCTTGGGTCTGCGGCACACTCTCGTTAGGCATTTCTATCTTGTATCCAATGGCCTTCCATGTTGGGTTCTGGGAACTATTATCAACCTGCATAGGCACACATAATTGTTTCGAGTAGTCATTTGAAGTTCTTCGATTTCAGACTAGTCCAAGTACAAATTAATTGATTTCAATGATGTTGAAATTCTTATTCAGAGCTGAAAACAATTTATCTAAGCAGAAAATTTAGATGAGTGTTTCCTTCAGTTTTAACTTTCTCTTAACAAACTCAAGAAACACATGTTCTCAATTAGTCACCTCTATTCATATGTTTTGTGACACTTATAAAGCACAAAAGAAACACAGAGAAAGCTAAAGTGACGATCACATAGAAGCAACAAGTACTTCACACGAATGCGAAAGTCCTGCGCCTCAGGTAAAGGAAAATTTTTCCAATTTGAGCAAAATTGGAATTTGGTTTCCAATTGTATACAATCTCCAAATTCAATTTCAAAAATAAGACACCTTTAGTTAGGCGCCGTTGATAAGAGCGCCTAATATCCAGTGTCAGAGTAAAGCGCCGTTGGTGAGAGCGCCTAATATCCAGTGTCAAAATCGGCAAAAAAAACTTTGTGCGCTCACCATAACAGTGCCTAAAATACTGTTTCACCAATGTATGGCCAAATCCTAATTTGTAAAGAAGTATATGTTGTAATTTTTATGCTATTTATCTAAAAGGGTTTGCATCAAATATAAACCAAAATTATAAATAAAAACTACAAACCCATAAAAAAATTGACACGTGTAAAAATCGACCATTCAGAATTCATCTCGTTCGGGGTTCTTTTTGTAAATAAAAAAAACACACGCGGACTTATTTAAAAATACATAAAAGATATGACGGGTATAATCGTCCTAAAATTCGCTACAGTAAAATTCGACTTTCGCTACAGTACGTTTTTAAGTCTGATCAACATGCGTTAAGTCTGATCATTTTGAATAAAATTTGACTTTTGCTACAGTAAAATTTGACTTTTGCTACAGTAAAATTTGACTGTCTTTTAAGTCTGATCATTATCTATTTTAAGTGTGATCATTCATTTTATTTTAAGTCTGATCATTAAGCCTCTAAGTCTGATCATTATCTATTTTAAGTCTGATCATTCCTTTTATTTTAAGTCTGATCATTAAGCCTTTAAGTCTGATCATTATGTATTTTAAGTGTGATCATTCATTTTATTTTAAGTCTGATCATTAAGCCTTTAAGTCTGATCATTATGTAATTTAAATGTGATCATTCATCTTATTTTAAGTCTGATCATTAAGCCATTAAATCTGATCATTATCTATTTTAAGTGTGATCATTCATTTTATTTTAACTCTGATCATTAATCCTTTAAGTCAGATCATTATCTATTTTAAGTTTGATCATTCATTTTATTTTAAGTCTGATCATTGAGCCTTTAAGTCGGATCATTATCTATTTTAAGTCCGATCATTCATTTTATTTTAAGTCCGAACTTTAAGCCTTTAAGTCTGATCATTATCTTTTTAAGTGTGATCATTCATTTTATTTTAAGTCTGATCATTAAACTTTTAAGTCTGATCATTATCTATTTTAAGTGTGATCATTCATTTTATTTTAAGTCCGATCATTAAGCCTTTAAGTCTGATCATTATCTATTTTAAGTGTGATCATTCATTTTATTTTAAATCCGATCATTAAGCCTTTAAGTCTGATCATTATCTATTTTAAGTGTGTTCATTCATTTTATTTTAAGTCTGATCATTAAGCCTTTAAGTCTGATCATTATGTATTTTAAATCTGATTATTCATTTTATTTTAAGTCTGATCATTAAGCCTTTAACTCTGATCATTATCTATTTTAAGTGTGATCATTCATTTTATTTTAAGTCTGATCATTAAGCTTTTAAGTCTGATCATTATCTATTTTAAGTGTGATCATTCATTTTATTTTAAGTCTGATCATTAACCCTTTAAGTCTGATCATTATCTATTTTAAGTGTGATCATTCATTTTATTTTAAGTCTGATCATTCTGCCTTTAAGTCTGATCATTAGCTATTTTAAGTCTGATCATTCATTTTATTTTAAGTCTGATCATTGAGCCTTTAAGTCTGATCATTATCTATTTTAAGTCAGATCATTCATTTTATTTTAAGTCTGGTCATTGAGCCTTTAAGTCTTATCAATATGTATTTCAAGTGTGATCATTCATTTTATTTTTAGTCTGATTGTTAAGCCTTTAAGTCTTATCATTATCTATTATAAGTGTGATCATTCATTTTATTTTTAGTCTGATCGTTAAGCCTTTAAATCTTATCATTATCTATTTTAAGTGTGATCATTTATTTTATTTTAAGTCTGATCATTAAGCCTTTAAGTCTGATCATTATCTATTTTAAGTGTGACCATTCATTTTATTTTAAGTCTAATCATTAAGCTTTTAAGTCTGATCATTATCTATTTTAAGTGTGATCATTCATTTTATTTTAAGTCTGATCATTAAGCCTTTAAGTTTGATCAATATCTATTTTAAGTCTGATCATTCATTTTATTTTATGTCTGATAATTGAGCCTTTAAGTCTGATCATTATCTATTTTAAGTCTTATCATTCATTTTATTTTAAGTCTGATCATTGAGCCTTTAAGTCTGATCATTATGTATTTTGAGTTTGATCATTCATTTTATTTTAAGTCTGATCGTTAAGCCTTTAAGTCTGATCATTATCTATTTTAAGTCTGATCATTCATTTTGTTTTAAGTATGATCATTAACCCTTTAAGTCGGATAATTATCTATTTTAAGTGTGATCATTCATTTTATTTTAAGTCTGATCATTAAGCCTTTAAGTCTGATCATTATCTATTTTAAGTATGATCATTCATTTTATTTTAAGTCTGATCATTAAGCCTTTAAGTCTGATCATTATCTATTTTAAGTGTGATCATTCATTTTATTTTAAGTCTGATCATTAAGCCTTTAAGTCTGATCATTATGTATTTTAAGTCTGATCATTCATTTTAATTGAAGTCTGATCATTAAGCCTTTAAGTCTGATCATTATGTATTTTAAGTGTGATCATTCATTTTATTTTAAGTCTGATCATTAAGCCTTTAAGTCCGATTATTATCTATTTTAAGTGTGATCATTCATTTTATTTTAAGTCTGATCATTGTCTATTTTAAGTGTGATCATTCATTTTGTTTGAAGTGTGATCATTAAGCCTTTAAGTCTGATCATTATCTATTTTAAGTGTGATCATTCATCTTATTCATCTTTTCGGGATGATAAGACTACTATCTATGGTATCTAGTGATATTTGATTTTTTTTTTAAAATAGACACTTCTATAAGTAAGTTGTCTTCTTTTTAAGAGTTATTTTATGTAACGCCTCGAATTCTGAATTATCTATTATCCCACATCGAGTGAGAGTAGTGCTTGTGCTAGCTAACATGTCACCAATCTACCATCGATTTTAGTATTTACTATTTACCATAATAATCGATTTTAGTATTTACTATTTACCATAATAATCGATTTTAGTATTTACTACATATTAATTACACTTAACGTATATTTGTCGAAGTGTTATCGTATTATTTATACGATAACTATAAGTGTGCTGTACGATGACCAAATTATGTTGTCGCAGGAGTTAACTTTCTTTACGTTAACATTTTTACTGTCGTTCCGTTATCGTATAATTTTTACGATGACCATAAGGGTACGGGAAGATGACGGAATCCTTGTAATAGTTGTTTTCTCGTGTAGTTATCGCACGGCGTTAACGTTGTGTTGTCGTAAAATAATTACGACAATGAAAAATATGATAACGCTTATTTGTTATCGTGAATGTTCTCGCCCTACTTGATTTACGACAACAATACGTGTAAATGCTGTTATCGCAAATTTCAGCCGAAATTTGCACCATGGTGACCTAAGGAAGGGCGGTGGCATGAATGCTAGGACATGCTAAGCTTATAACGGCTCGGATCGGGTCATCCGGTCGGCTCGGATCGGGTCCTCCGGTCGGCTCGGATCGGGTCCTCCGGTTGGCTAAGCTACTCACACGTCCCTTTTTTTTGAGATAATAATTTGACTAAAACAATTACTTTAATTCGTTTTGAATAACGACGGTTCAGCTTTTAAATTTTAAATTATAATTAAGCTAAGTCTCTCATAACCAAATTCAGTTTCTCAAATATGATTTCACATACCGACTCTTTAATATTATATATATTTATTTACTTATTTTTTACCGGATATATCGGAGGATATTTGTATAGAAGAGCGTTTAAATGAGAACCCTTTTGAATTTCGAGAACTTGAGGCCCTAATCTTCACCATAAAAAATGCAAGATATATTTTGGTGGTGACACGTGTCTCATGTGCAGTTTCCAAGATGCATTTAATGCAAAGTTAATGCCACTTTTTTACTTTGCTTTTTGGACATGTGTCACATGCAGATTCAAAGATGCATCATGATCTAATGGTGAGATTTGGGTTCTCAAGTTTTCGAATTTTTAAGGGTTCTCAGTCGAGCGCTCCCCTGTTTGTATATATAGATATTTGTTTCTAAATATATGATTTAGGAAGTTCTTCACATAATGCATTCTGATTTTACTCATTGATACTTTAACCTATGAGTACTCTTAAGTTGAGGTGCATAGGGAGCTGTACAGGCAAAACTAACATATATGTAGGGATGCACAAATTGGGACTAGATCGGACCGTAAAAATCCCGGTCTGGTCCTGTCTACGGTCCATAATTTTTAGAATTTTCGATCCACCGGTCCGGGCCCTAAATTTAAGGAGTTTCGATCCGATCCGGTCCACTTTTACAAAAAAATCCAGTCTACCGGTCCGGTCCATATATACCTCGGTCCGGTCCTCGGTTCAAAGTTTTAAAAAATTCCGGTCCGACCCGGACCTTAAATTTCGGTCCGGTCCGTACCGGTTGGGCATCCCTACGTATATGAGGATGCACTAAGGAAAAGTTCCGATGCCGAAATTAGAGGCATGCTAAAAGGAAATTAATTAGAGACATGCTCTCTCTCTCTCTCTCTCTGGGATCCTGGGAAACCGGTTATGTTAAAAAACGCTAAAAATGGATTCCTTGGAATCTAGTTACATTAAAAATAGACCAAAAAATGAAATGTCAAACTCACTTTTCAATATGTTGAAACTCAAACAAGTCATTTAAAAAAAACTCCCTAATTTAAATATTTGAGTTGCTTTTTTTTTTTTTGAATGGAAATATTTGAGTTTTCAGATGGGACGATTTTGTTCATAAAAAAAGGGACAATTTGGAAAACTCTTGTTTGAGAGAATTCACGAGTGGATAAAAACGAGATTGTTCTCTGTAACGTCTAGTTCACGTAACGGCTAAAATTTAAAATTCGAACTCCGCACAAAAAGCCCTAATTTCCCTTTTCCGAAGATTCTCCTTACTTGCTCTTTTCCGATCCCACTTCATCAAATTCGTCCTCAGCTTCTCAAATTCAGTAGCTCGCGACTCCCAAGAAACGATCTTTTCATCTGGGTCTTGTGCAATTCGGTTAAACTCAGTCGCCAAGTTGTTCAAAATTTAATCTTGAGAGTTTGTGCAGATGGCGCCGACGCCCAAGTCCAGTCACGTTGTTCACGCAGGAACCCTAGTCAGGACGCCGCAGTCGAAGCAGCGTTTACACTACAACACTCCAAAGTCAGCTCATCCATCACCCAACCTTAATCCGACTGCCAAAGAAGCCGAACATCCGGTGGAAGTGATAGGGAGAATTCGAGACTACACTAACAAAAAAGGGAACCCTTCTGCTGCTCCGGTTCTTCAAGTAAATAATTGTCAGACGCTTAGAGTTCGTACCGACATTGGGTACCGTGATTTTGTGCTGGACGGGGTTTCAATGTCGGAGGAGGAAGATCTTGATGCGTTTTATAGAAAGTTTGTTGAGGGGAGGATCAGAGGAGTGAAGATGGGGAAGAAGTGCACGATTATGATGTATGGGCCGACCGGGTCGGGGAAGAGTCATACTATGTTTGGATGTGCAAGGCAGCAGGGGATAGTTTACAGGTCATTGAAAGAGATTTTGGGCGAAGACGACGGTTGTGGCGGTGGTGAAGGGATGTTTGTGCAGGTTAGTGTTTTGGAGATATATAATGAGGAGATTTATGACCTTCTGCCTAGTAACGGTGGAGCTGGTGGTTTGGGGTATGGATTTCCAAAAGGGGGCAGCGCGTCAAAGGTATGATTGCCTCTTGTTGTTTTACTCGAATTTATTTCTAACTCAAGGAGATGGTGATGCAAATTAGGACTAGAACTAGGAGTAGTATTAATGTTTTCAAGTGTTAGGATATGTTGTAGCTATTGGCTCGAAGTGTGTTGTTGATGTAGGGAGTGTGTGATCTTTATCGACCCTTTTATATCAATAAATAGTGTCATAACTTGGACTTTTTACTAGCTCCGCTAGAATGCTATATTTTCCAGTTGGGTTTGTTGCTATTTGTTAAGAAATGACAATGTTAGTTTTTGTTTGATTATTTACATTGCCATGATGCAGCATTTTACTTCTGCTTTCTAGTTTTGCGAGTTGGGAAGTCTAACAGAAGCAAATAAGTAGTGACCCTGCCGTATATAATCAATCTCTTGATTTTGGTCCAAGCGTAGGGCTAGGGCATATGAAAACCTCTGCTTATACAATTATTTCTAGTAGATCTGGAGACCATTTTTCCTTTCTTGTCTGTGTAAATTTAAATGCCTCGGCTGTAGGTTAAGCTGGAAGTCATGGGGAAGAAGGCAAAGAACGCTACTTTCTTGTCAGGGACAGAAGCAGGCAAAATCTCAAAAGAAATTCAAAAGGTTGAAAAGAGAAGAATTGTCAAGAGCACACACTGTAATGAAAGAAGCTCTCGAAGTCATTGCATGGTATGTTTTGCTTCAACAATGAAAGTCACCTCAATGAACTTCATTGCAGTGTAAACTAAATGGTTGAATATCGACGCAGATAATTCTGGATGTTCCTAAGGTAGGGGGGCGCTTAATGCTAGTAGACATGGCTGGTTCTGAGAATATCGAGCAAGCGGGCCAAAATGGTTTTGAGGCAAAAATGCAGGTATTTAATGGAGAAGTAGTTATGTCATGCTAAATAGCAGAATTTTCTAACATGTTACTGTTTTTTGTTCCTTCATTCATTTAGACGGCAAAAATCAACCAAGGAAATATAGCTTTAAAGAGAGTTGTGGAATCCATTGCCAATGGTGATTCTCATGTGCCCTTCAGGGATAGCAAGCTTACAATGCTTTTGCAGGTTTGATTTTTTTATTTTTATTTTTTTGATAGAATGCAGGTTTGATTATTGAACTAAGATACTTACTGTATACATGTTACTCAATAAAAGGTTTATGGGAATTTCCATTTACAAACGAGTTCCGAAGAAGATCTGGTTATCATTATGTGGTTATCTTCATGCTGTAGGATTCTTTTGAGGATAACAAGTCAAAGATTTTGATGATACTTTGTGCAAGCCCAGACCCCAAGGAGATGTATAAGACTATTTCTACCTTGGAATATGGTTCAAAAGCGAAATGTATAGTCCGTGGGCCTCATACTTCAAATAGGGACAAAAGTGGTGTTGAAGACTCATCATCTGTTATCATAGATTCTAGACTTGCAGCGATGGACCAGTTCATTTGTAAGCTACAAAGAGAGAATAAGCTCAGAGAGAAGGAGCGAATTGAAGCTCACAAGGAGCTCATGAAGAAAGAAGAAGAGATTGCAGCTTTGAGGTTGAAGCTTGAAGCACTGGCGGAGAAAGGAGCAGGAACTAGTGAGGAGGAGATCAACTTGAAAGTCAATGACAGAACTCGTCTTCTCCAAACTGAGTTGGAGAAGAAGCTGGAGGAGTGTCGGAAAATGACCAACGAATTTGTAGAAATGGAGAGACGGAGAATGGAACAAACCATAATTCAACAACAGCAAGAAGTAGAAAGGCTGAGACACAGACTACAGGAATATGAGTCTGAGCTATTACGTGCCAGGAGTAAAAAGAGTGCTGATCGTGGGGCCAAGGACATTGATGTAAACGGCTTTGCAAAAAAGTTTGTAAGCGTGAATCCTGACGAGGATGAAAGTATGGTGATGTCTATGGAGCTTGATATGGGAGGAGATACCGAACCACTTATCCGTGAGGTGAAGCATATTGATGGGACTATTCAACAGAAAGACTCGAAACAGGAAGAAGATCCTTACGATCCTTCGCACCTTTGTTTGCTTGAGCGTGGTAGCATCTTCTCTTCTCGGTATGATGACAGAGTTTGCTTGAGCACTGTCTTCGAGGAAGATGAAGTGGAGGAAGATGAGGATGCTGCACAAATTAACATGGAACAAGAAGCTGAAGAAGAAATAAAGAAAGAAATAGTTGAGGAAAGGCAGGTCAGCTCCTTCACCTATTCCCCAGAGAAATCAAATTTGATACAAAATTTCGACATCATTACACCGGAGAAAGAGTCAAACTCTGCAAGGCTTAAAAGGATTCAAAATATATTTACACTTTGTGGGAATTATAGAGAGCTCTCTCATCATACAACTCCTTCGAAGACTAGGCCAGAGAACGATGCTACACATCAGACCATGGTAGAGTATTCTAGTCCAGCATCTGCCAAGGCATCAGCAGAAGCTAGAGAATTCGTTACTGAGAAAACACCGAAACAGTTCTCAAAGAGCAAGCGCCACTCTTCTGATTTGAAGGAAAACAGTAATCCAAATAACGAAGGCACAGGTGATCAGACTGAAATTTATGTGAAGTGGGAGGCCTCGAAGGTAAACCCAGGGAAGTTCATTACAACTCTCAGAGTCAGAAAAGATACAAGCCTTGCTGAACTGAGGAAGTTGATTGAAATAAATCTTGGCGCTGATAGCAAACCGTTCACTTTTCTTGTGCTTGGGGTAAGCAACCTTCATCTGATTGTCTTTCATTATCATACAATGACTACATCTGAACACACACAAAAAATGTAAATTCATCTGTCATTTTTGAGAAAACTTAAGTCTAATAAGAAACATTCTTTAATGATAATTTTCCATAGTTATTAAGCTCAGCTGAATTTGTTTGACATATGCAGGATCCTTCAGGAGCACCCGTCCCAAAGCAGAAGGAAGCGACTATGCATGCCAGTGAACTTCCTGTATGCAACTGTCAGTTAAAAGGGCATTTAGCTTGTCTGCGGCCATCAAAAGAGAGCAGCACCCAAAGGTCAACTGATCTCCCCTTGAGCTCCATTGAAAACAAACTACCACTCACTCCCATTCCATTCGGTTTGCACAAGGGCAATAACTTCTCACCACAACTAGCGCATTCTGGCCTGGGAAACTTTTCTTCCTCAAATATTGTTGCGTGATCAGCAGCAATTACATGTGGTACTAAAGGTTTGCTATGATATATTTGGCTGCTGAGGCCTGAGTGTGTACATTCATCTGACAATGTAGCGCGGTATTAGACAAGTTGCATATATCATCTAATTCGAACAGCTTGTGTGTAAACATGTTCTGGTTAATCTGACCTTGAAACTGTCTGAAACAACCTTTGTCAGTGAAATTCGTTCTAGTTTGGGTGTTAAACTGAGGAGTATAATCACAGTATCTACATAGTTTTCCAAAATCAATATTTTGTGAATATTGTCTTCATTTTGTAAATACTGCTTTCATTTTGGAACATTGATCTTTATTTTATAAATATGGCTTTCTAAAATAAATTTGAAAATATTTTATTTTACAAATCCAAAACTGGAGTTCAAAAACTCATTTTAGTCAAATCAATCTATTATGGAATGTGATAGAACCTGATATGATAACGTAGCGGAAGCTTTTGTATTATTGAATGAAAAAGATGGAAGGGATAAAGGGTTCCGAAGAGCTTGATCCAATGGCTAAATAATGCCCGAATATTCCCCTGTATCGAAGGAATATCCGAGGCCCCAAGGCTATGCCCGTCGAACTACTACTAAGGGACCAAGAAGAGACTTCTAAATGTATTTCTTGATGTGCAAATGAGCTGCCCACATCCTCCTTATATAGCTGGTCGGATTTGAATTTGAAATGTGTAAGCGACGCGCATTAAAGTCCCCTTGAGTGCCTTCAATCCTTTGACCTTGGACTTCCAAAGTGTAACCACTAGTCATTATTGCGCATCTTGACTGCAGGATATTTAAATTTGAATCCAAGATGGCGACCTTGATAGAGCCCAAGTTGGGCCAAATCCTTGATTTCTCTCGAGTGGGCTTTTGGTGCCATAAGCCCCTAAAGTTTTGATGCGCGTTCTGCCACGAAATTCTGCTCCAATGTACTTGTTCATGGTCCAACAACCTTGGTTTGTTGGGCTAGAGCTTGATTTTGCAAAGTTCAATCAATTCCCACCCCTTCGAGAGTGATGATGGTCTTCCTTAGTGGTGCATTGTGTACTTTGAATTGATGGGTCCCGAGCTCCTCTTTTATGGGTCCTTCACGAGTCTTGGTACTCTCCTCCACGTTGGGTTGGGTCTCCCTGCTTGTCTTGGCATACTTGGTGGTGATCTACTTGTTGTAGTCAACACTTGCCTTTTTCATCCATGATTTCGGCGCCTCGGATGGGACTAAAATCATGCTGAGACTTAGAGACGCGGAAGAGTATGTATCCAAAATTTTCCCACTGAGTATTTGTTCGGTCATATCCCGCTCTCGGTGGAAATATTTATTTGGACCTCGCTTGTGCTTGCTTATAAATTTGGTCCATCCCAAGCACTGGCGCATCTTGATTCCCTAGTGCCACACCAACATTTGACTTGTCAAACTCAGCGGCTTGACCTTATTCCTTCGATCAATCCCATAGCAGGGGTGATACCGCCTTGGGCTCATAACCTGCTCCAAGTCTTTGATCGAGGCTCCTCCTTTCAATCTTTGATATGGCGGAAAAGTAATTCACCAAGGCACTGAGTTACCAATTGTTCCAACTCGTGTCCCTCTCTGAAGTGAGTTCCTTCCATTTCGCCTTATAATCGCCAACCAAGATGACTTGCAAAGTGATGGATTTACACCTATCCTCCTTGGTAGCATGCTAGTGGACCGAGATTTGACCAAATAATCCAAACCTTAATAAATGAGGTATGAATACCTGATTTATGATTGATTGTGAGGCTTGCGATAGTCCCTTTAGAAACCTTTTCTCTTGGCACAACATCTTGTCACTCAACTTGTCTCCTGTATCATTCAGTCGCGCTGATGGGTGCAAGTAGTTCTGCCCTACATGGCTCAAGTAATGTTGTTTATGCTTGCTCGGATCAAAGGGAATAACACAAAAGTTACCTTGTGGACAGTTTCGGCCAAAATCGCCTTGTGCACAAATTTGGCCAATCTCGCCTCACGATAGAATCTGGCCTTATTGCACAATACGGCTGGGGCTTGGTTGCTGCCCTCCTTGACCCATATTTTCCATGTTCAGACGCTGATCTCCATGGCCCAAGCAATATTTTTCATGTCTCCCTTGGTCGGATGGATGACCAAAATGGCCTTGCGGACGGTTTCGGTCAAAATTGCATTGTACCCAAATCTGGCCAATTTTGACTCGCGGTAGATGACCTTGTTACACAAAATGGTAGTGGCTTTATTGCTTCCCTCCTTTGCCTGAGTAAAACCGATCTTGTATGCTCAGACCGAAAGGAACAAGGCCAAAGTTGCCTTGCGAAAAACTTTGCCTAATCTAGCCTTGGAGTACAATCTGGCTTCGCTGAGCAATGTGGCCCAAATTCAAAATAGAATTGCCTTGTTGGACACACAATGTCTGCTAGGATAAAACCTTCCCTAGCTACCACAAGTTGAAAATTCCCTCACTTTGTGGCTGAGATAGAAAAAATTTAAGCTTTGATGGCAGATTTGGCTTAAGGCCTTCTCCGTATCTCCCTCTTGCTCCAATGATCGTGAAAGCTCATGTTCTTTGAAGAAAATGATCCCAAGCAGTGTCTTGCCATCCCAGCTAACTATGGCAGCTCTTAGGTTCTTGGTTTTGCCTAGCCACTCTCCAATAAGTATTGCTCGGCGCGGTCCATCCAATCAGACCTTCTTTCACCCTCAACGCAGTCACGCGGTCACCTCCAACTAGTGGACTCGAGGGTCGTAGATTCTCATCACTTGCCTCAAGGACTGACTGCAGAAGATCTTTCTTCTATGTGCATCACATTCCTGCAAGGAATTCAGCCACAGATCCCATAGAGTATAGGGATCATCACGCTTTGGTCTAAGGAACTGATTGTCCATCAATGGCTCTCCGAACTTCATTTTGAGTTATTGTGATTGTCCACCACTGTCCAAGAGCGCTGATTCCATCTCCTTTCTGCCCGACATATAAGGATTTTTGGTGCAAGATAGGCTTGCGACTTCCAAGAACGCAATGCATCTTACGACGAGTTCTGCTTTTTTTTTACTTGTGGCAGATCTGAGTAGCGCTGAATTCCTTCTTATGGCTATTGGATGTTGCCCACGGATGCCTCAATGTGTTGTTCACCCTTGCCCATGGTCCCCTTCACAATATTAGAACCTTCAGAAATTGGGGAATCTGATTGTGTTACTTTTTTCTTGGTGTGTTTGGTATTCTTCTTTGGACTCGTCTTGGACCACTCCTCCTTTAATCTTTTTAGGAGGGCCTCCAATCTAAGTTTCTCCTCACGCTCCGTGTTTCTTGCAATCATCTCAGTGTTCCTCCTTTTCGAGTACACCGTTCCAACTTGCTCCGGTCTTGGGTCTTGGGCATAAGATGAGTACTCACAATATTCATTGTTGTCCGGGTAGCGCTTTGCCTCGTATTGGTATCTCCATTCAGCGGCTTTATTTCCATCCAACTAGTGTTTCCCTGGGGGACCTCATTCTTGCCCATCAGCGCCTTCCCGCCTTAGGTAGACATATCCATCATGCTTATAAAACTTGTCATAATAGCGCTTACTTATATTTCGGTAGTTTGTTCAGTACTCGTCGTTATAAGCCCCATAAACTTGAGGGTAATGGTCTAGCCTTCTTTGATCTTCCTACCTTGCACTCTCATGGCCATGGTAGTGGTCATACTACACGGGCTTCTCCATTCTTTTTGTTGGTGAAAGTTACCCGACAGATTTTGTCGGTATCCCCACATCGGATTGTTGCATAGAATTCTTCACCAATATCAAACTGCTCTGATACCAAATGATAGAAACCTGATATGATAACGTAGCGGAAGCTTTTGTATTATTGAATGAAAAATATGGAAGGGATAAAAGGCTCCAAATAGCTTAATACAATGGCTAGATAATGCCCGAATATTCCTTTATATCGAAGGACTATTCTGGGCCCCAAAGCTATGCCCGTCGAACTACTACTAAGGGACCAAGCAAAGACTTCCAAATGTGTTTCTTGATATCCAAATTAGCTGCCCACATCCTCTTTATATAACTGGCGGGATTTGAATTTGAAATGTGTAAATTACCGCATTATAGTCTTCGTCAATGAGTGCCTTCAATCCTTTTGACCTTGGACTTCCGAAGTGTAACAGCTGGCCATTATTGCGCATCTCGATTGCTGGATATTTGAATTCGAATCCAAGATGACAGCCTTGATGGACCACAAGTTGGGTGAAATCCTTGATTTCTCTCGAGTTGGCTTTTGGTGCCTTAAGCCCCTCAATTTTTGATGCGCGTTCAGCCCCAAAATTTTGCTCCAATGTACCTGTTCCTGGTCCAGCATCCTTGGTTGGTTGGACTAGAGTTTGATTTTGTAAAGTTCCATCATAATGCCACAATATCAAATGTCTTGTTTTTTGGTGCCTGAGAAAGATATCAAATACATGATAAAGTACCTTAAGAGATTATGGCGGATTATCTAAAAGAGAAGGATAAGGTTCATTTGATCGGGTCTAAAATATCGCATAGTTCAAACATAAGAGGGTGGAGTTTGTTTACGCAATTTAAGATCAGTGAAATCCAACCTTACTTGCAAAACAAGCATGGAGGATTAATAATTATACAAATTTGCAAAAAATAAAAAATTATCCTGATTTGCTCATCCCTAAACATTTTAAGTTTTAAATAATTTAAGTTCACTACTCTTTTATCAACAAGGAAAGGCTACAGTTTTCTCAGGTTTGGCTTGGTGTTCTGAATTAGTTTTGAAACCAAGCTGTGATGAGGCGATGAGGATGCTGAAGGTTGCGAACTGGTCTGTTTGTCATCTCCAGAGCTCCCATCCTCAAGCAGAGATCCTGAAACCGGAGGCGGAGAAGGATAGACCTTGGGAGATTACGTACCATTATCGTCAAATGCTCAGAGCTACCAGTGGCTTCACCTGCAGCCTTGTTTGCCCTGGCCAAAACAACCCGGCTCTTGCGCTTGCCTTTAGCGATACAGACGGTGTTTTCCAACAGATTCATCAACTCCCGATCAGCGTCCGACAGGCCCTGTTAGGAGACTCTTTTGGACACGCCTGCGAAAACCATCTTTGCACTCGTCCTTCACTCCCGACTAGGCACGGGGACGACTTGCGCTGGACTACTCCCGTTCGTCTGGCCCTCCCTTTTTAACTTTCGCGGACACTCGCGGTCTTTTATCTCTTATTTGTTAGCCCTTGAGGGGTGTGTGTCTCCTATGGCTGTTTTTTAGCCTCCTCTGTTTCGGCCTGGTGTAGGCTTGTTTACACCCTAGAATAAAACACTTTATAAAATTAAAAAAACCAAGCTGTGATGTAGACCTTATGCATGGTTACTAGATGTGGAAAGAGGGGATTTTTATAGTTAAATCTGGTTAAGCGGTTGTTGATGTCATGCTAAAGAACAACATTTTGAACAAAGGTGACTGTCAAGGGTGGCTTTATCATCGAGCCAATTAAGGACATTGCTTTCGACTTCATTTATTTTAAGTATTTTAAATAGTAAATTTAAAAAAGACCAATTTTAGCAAAACTGACCTCAATGGCCCCATCCATAAGAAACTAAGGCCCCATCTTTTTATTTAAAAAAGTGCCCATATATGACTTTTTGCTTCAGCTAGCACCTTAGTGAGATTCTGAATTTGTTTATTGAAAGTAAATTTATCCAGAAAGATCAAAATATTTATAGGGAGATTATACTACTATCGAGTATCTGTATCTACTGCCCTAGCCAGAAGAGAACTGAGGTTATTAATTCCTGAAATGCATATTTTCCCTAATAGCTGATGGTCACAAATTGTGTTTGGAAGGATCTAATGCAGTGTGATATATGGAGAATCCAGTTTACCACCCAATTTAGTTGAGTTGCGGATTAAGAGAGTAGCTAAGGATTATGGCACGACCAGTGACACTTCTGAAGTGATTAGCATCAACAACAGCTTTCAGTGGGAAGACCCACCGCCAAATTATATGAAGTTTAATTTTAAGGCCACTTTCCATATATCTACAAAGATAGGAGGTGTTGATGTTGTTCTCAGAGACAATGGAGGATGTATTTTTGCTATAAGAGCATCCTCATCGCCACCATGACTAAAACATATATGTCATCCATCTCTCTCATTCACTTATCTCTCATTTAGTCGTGACTCATGATCAATTTGATCATATACATATCCCCCACTCATGACCAAACATACAGTTCATCATCATTTTCTCTTATTTCTACATAAATACAAGCTTATAAATATCAAAATATATCAAAATGTATCTCCATCTTCAAAAATTATGAATATTTGTGATTATTTTAGTTTTTAATACTTTGTAATTTTCAAGAAATATTCGTTGCAATATTTGGATTTAAACTGACCAAATTCGGATGCGTGACAAGTGTCGCATTAAGATTGATTCAACTCTCATGACCAAAATTAAAAAAAGATAATCAGATGATCTTTTCTATTACTAGAAAAATGAGTGCATAATTTTTTTAGTCACTCTTTTCATGATCCAAAAGATCATGGTGAGGATGCTCTAAGAACTTTTGTATGTATGTGATCACATCCTTTGGAAATGGGAGGGAGAGCTGCCGTACAGGGATTCAAACCGAACAGATGATGATGGAAAACTTTTGAACGAATCAGATGGCCACAGTGTTGGCATATTTCGAATATAGAGGAGTGAAAGTTCCCAACAATCAACGAGTTGATCATACCCTTCTATGAACCGTACGAGCACGTCCTCTGTCACCCCCACCGCGCTTACGGCTCTACGCCAAAATCTTGTTACAGGGGGCATCAAGGATGCCTGGGTTTGAGAGTGCTATATATCCTTACTTCCGACAACCAAATTGGAAGTTTAGATCTGCGAAGTAGGCGAATAGAATAACCGATCATCATTCAAAAAAGAAAGCAAAAGACGAAGTTTAGACTTGATCCAATAAGAAAAAAGGATACAAATTTGCAATGTTATTGACTAAGAAAGGTATCAAGATGGAACAAAATTCTTAAGAATCAAGAACCTCGCCTTCCTAGTTTATGAATCAAAATGCGGCCTTTCTGTTCTCTCAAGTGTAAATCTCATATTTTACACCGGTGCGTTTACATGGGCTACGATTCAAAAGAATTTTTACAAATGTCATCATGAAAATAATAATTATGACATTTAGTAGTCCATTCCGCCCATTCCACCTCCCATAGCCGCCATCTCCTTCTCATCTTTTGGCAGTTCCACAATAACAGCTTCCGTGGTTGTCATCAAAGATGAAACACTGTTTACATGATACATACACATATCAGAATTAAAACTGAGCAGGTAGGATAGAAGGCAGTGAAGTGACATCGTATAAAATTACCTTGCTGCATCAACCAAGGCTGTCCTGATAACCTTCAATGGGTCAATGATCCCGGCCTCAATCATGTTTACATATGTGCCTGAAATGGAAGAAGTAATCAGAGTCGAAACTAGACACAGACCTTAAACCACACTAAAAACCTGAGAATACATACCTTTTGCTGCATCATAACCAAAGTCAGGGTTATCTTGCTCAAGTAATTTGCCAACAACAATCGCACCCTCAACCCCAGCATTAGCAGCAATGGTGTAAACAGGCATCTGTAGTAATTGATTCAGATGTCAGTAACAAAAGACTAGGTTTGGGAGTGTTATTTTTCAAATTAATTCAATAAACACCAACCTTGAGAGCATTTTGAATGATTTGCACACCAATTTTCTGGTCAAAATTGGCCGTCGGTAGTTTCTCTAGCTCTTTGGAAGCATAAAGAAGAGCAACACCGCCACCGGGTACAATACCCTCTTCCACTGCAGCTTTAGTAGCATTTAATGCATCTGTGACCCTGTCCTTCTTTTCACCCACTTCAGCTTCACTGGCTCCTCCAATCTGCAAATGAAGGTCAGTAGATACGCCATGCGTTACTAAGTGTTAAAAAATGTGTTTATTGTTGGCTTTGAATGAGACATAATTCTCATGAGAATGCTTGGATATGAAACAGCAAAGCAATCTTGCCTTCAGAACTGCGACACCACCAGAGAGTTTTGCAAGTCTTTCTTGAAGCTTTTCCTTGTCATAATCGGATGTGCTAAGCTCTATGGTCGACCTAATCTGTTAATCCAAACCCATAGAAATCATTTTACAATTTTAATAAACTTCGTGACACACAATTTCAACAAACAGTTACTACCAGCACCAAACCTGTTCACATCTCTCTTCAATGGCCTTCTTGTCACCAGCTCCGTCGAGAATCACAGTGTCGTCCTTGGAAACAGTAACCTACAGCGTACATTTGTTTTCCAATAAGCTGATCACATCCCAAATCGATTGTCTGTGAATTAAACAACTTCTGCTTGTTCTTAACTTACCTTCTTGCAAGAACCTAGCATATCCAGCTCAACCTTTTCAAGGTTCATGCCAAGTTCCTCAGTTATCACCTGCAAATGAAGAATAATGACTTGCTCAAAACGGATAGCGATATACAAAAGTTTAGGCAACTTATTTGTTTATAGGCAACATACACTGCCCCCGGTCAAGGTTGCAAGGTCCTGTAGATTTGCCTTCCTGTTCTCACCGAAGCCAGGTGCCTTGATAGCACAAACCTGTAACAGCATATTTAATCTTAGTTTTCTGAGATTCTGTAGAGTATTGTGCGTAGAATAAGCTACCAAATGGCTTTCAAACCAAACAAAAACTGACCTTAATTCCCGCACGAAGCTTATTCAAGATAAGAGTAGCTAATGCTTCACTTTCTACATCCTCAGAGACAATCAGCAATGGCCTTTGTTTCTGGAAAGTGAAATTGAATTTCAACTCAACGTGATTCCCAATTATCATAAAAAATAAGTAGTTTTAATGAGGACTATCCTTGTGATACCTTTAATGCCATTTCAAGTACTTTCACAACTGCATTCAAGTTAGAAATTTTCTTCTCATGGATAAGAATCAATGGATCTTCAAGCTCCTGTCAGATAAACAACAACTTGATAGTAATTATACATGCAAACACATTCTCGAATATTTTAAAGGTTTGCTAGTGGTCTGGATAAGCATACACATTTTTGGGTTTTCTGGTTTGTGATGAAATAAGGTGAAATGTAACCCCTGTCGAGCTTCATTCCTTCAACAACCTCCAATTCGTTATCTAATGTCTTCCCGTCCTGAAATATTGGAATGAGAGTGTTACCAGAGTTTAAATAAATAATAGAGCTTGTAACACATTTTGATGTAGTGTCATAGGTTGTTCGGAAGCCAAGGCTTAGCTACATCCATGCATAAGACTACAACATGCACTTCCTAAAAGGAATCCATAGTGTGTTGCTGGTTAAAATTAGTTCCAGAGAACTCATTGATTGGGTTGCATAAATTCATAACATTATAAATAAAAGCAAACCACAGTTAGAAATGACCAATTTAAGCAAACAAATTGATGTAGTTGATGGAGAAAGCGACCCACATAAAACACAAGAAGCAAGGTCAACAAATATTATCCTGAATTCTGATCATATGTGCATCCATCCAGAATTTCTCAACATCAAAGGCACAGTTATAAAGCTTTACCGCAATTGTGATCACTCCTTCCTTCCCTACTTTCTCCATAGCCTTCGCAATCAGCTCCCCAATTTCTCTTTCGCCGTTAGCAGAAATTGTTCCAACCTTCAAAATCAAAATACAAAGTCACACTATCAGCTTGAAGGTTAAACGGCAAGCCCTAACCAATGCTCTTTTCAATCTTTAACTGCCGACCTACCTGAGCTATCTCTTCAGAGGTGCTAATCATCTTAGCCCTGCTTTTCAAACTAGTGACCACAGCATCAACAGCCATGGAGATACCACGTCTAAGGTCCATTGCATTCATACCGGCTGCTACAGACTTGCAGCCTTCAGTAAAGATCGCTCTGGTGAGGACAGTTGCACAAGTGGTACCTGGTAGCACAGAAACATTACAAAAGCTTCTTAACCGACACACAAAAGCGAATAACTGAAATCAGCCCAAGAGAGGACAGGATTGTTACCATCACCGGCCACATCATTGGTGGCATTGGCAACTTGTTTGACGAGACTGGCACCAACATTCATCACCTTGTCTTTAAACTCAATGCTCTTAGCAACAGTCACACCGTCCTTAGTCACCTTAGGAGATCCATAGCTTTGCTCAATGACAACATTACGACCCTGCAATCACATTCATACAAACAAAATCACAACCACTCATGACATACTCAATCTGTCCTCGGGTTGCTCTCCCAAACAGTAATGACTCTTTTCTCGACAATGGAGAAAAGTCGCCAGAAAGAGAAACTGAAGAAGAAGAAGGAAGAAAGCAGTTACCTTTGGCCCCATAGTGACTTTAACAGCATTCGCAAGCTCTTCCACACCCCTCAACATCAAGGCGCGAGCATCCACACCAAATTTAATATCTTTAGCAGCATAGTTTCTATGTGAACTCAACCTACTTACAATCTACAAACAGGACCCCAGATAAGCAACAGTCAACATACATATTTAAAGCTGGCCACATGCTCAAACCTAAAATGATGTCAAATCATTCATCAAGCACTCTCACCTGATTGTTTTGACTCCTGGCGATCCTGCAAACAGATACAATTGTTTTTTTTAAAGTTCAAAATCAAAATCAAATGAGGCTAACACAATGTATGAAATGGAAGGATCCAGTCAAAAAAAAAAGAACGTACTTGGCTGTAGAAGAAGCAAGGGCTCTTGCGGCACGAAACATGATGGCAATTGGAAACAAAATTGAAAGAGAAAATTGAACAAGTAACGAAAATGAGTGGGACTGTGTGAAGTGACGCAGAGATGGCCGTACGCCGGCGGAATGCAGGGTGGGGCGTTTATAAGCAGGAAATGGAAAGTGTCTAGAAACAGGGGATAGCCGCTACTTCTAGGGTTTGGGTTTGGCATTTGGTTTTTCTTTTTGTCTTGCCAAATAGGAAATTTTTAATGATCATATAATTGAGTTCAGTTCCGGTGAGAAGTGTATGTTACGGTGAGAAATGAGAACTAATCTCATCCATTCATATTTGTAATCAATGGCTACGATTAATAAGAATTAAATACATTATTCGTAGCTTTTCATTTGCTACGAATAATGTATTTAATGCATAATCTTTTGAAAAGATACGAATAATATATTTAATTCTTATTAATCGTAGCCATTGATTACAAAATATGAATGGATGAGATTAGTTCTCATTTCTCACCGTAACATACACTTCTCATGTGATCTTTACTCCATATAATTTAGCTTCTAATCCAAGTATTTTCAAAAGAAGAAAATCTAATAAAAATAGATAGAGCGCGATTTCGGTATAAAATTTCGATTGAGGCGAGCTATATATCATTGTGTTGTTAATTCAAAGTCCTACAACTCTCTAGTTCACACTGAGAACTAACGAGGTCGTTTAGATGGTCGAAACGTGTGTGGAAGTCAGAAATCAGTGTGTACCGCTCAATATTCAGACTAAAATTAAGGCAAAATGTTCATAGTTAAGTCGAAATATTCAAATTTAAGATTAAATTTTTAGGCATAAAAAGTATTCATAAAGCTTATACAATATGTTGTGCAATGATTTTGAAGCAAAATAAAGAGTCCTTAGCTTATATTGATCATGAATGAAATGAATTTACACCACAATGGCATATTAGACCTTCACTGTTTCAAATTAGTGCTGGAAGCAAATTAAAAATCCGATAGAAGCAAGCTATATATCGTTGCGTAGCCAACTCAAAGCTCTACAATTCCATAGTCCACACTAAGAGCAGACAAGGTCGTTTAGAAGGTCGAAATACGAGTGGAAGTCATTTACAGTACTATGACAATCTAGACCTTCATTGTCTCAAATGAGTGATGGGAGAAAATGAAAAATCTTATGGAGGCGAGCTATATATCACTGCATAGCTAACTTAACGCTCTACAATTTTAAGGTTCACATCGAGAGCTGACAAGGTCGTTTAGAAGCCAAAACACGAGTGGAAGTCAGAAATCAGTGTGTGCCGCTCAATGTTCAGAGTTAAGGCTAAATGTCTAGACTGAAGGTAAAATGTTCAGACTTAAGCCAAAATGTTCAACTTAAGACCAAATGTTCAGCCATAAAGAGTATTCATAAAGCTTATACAATGTGTTGTGAATGATATTGAAGCAAAATAAAGAGTCCTTAGCTCATATTGACCATGAATGAAATGAATTTACAGTTAGACAAGTTGTACAAAATAATCAGAAATAATTTGTACAAATAACAGTGCGAACGATGCATATAGACAGTGAGTATAATCAAATACAATTTATATTCATACAAATTAATAACAAATATAAGATTGATACGATCAAACCAGAATTGTGGTGAGGCGCGTTCGAAGCTTTTCTTAAAGCATTATTGCTCTCCCAAAGGGTGCTTGAAATCATGAGCAACTACCTTACAGGACACAACAACCGTCAAGTTAAAACTTGGCACCACTAGTTTCGACTTGCGAAATGATCTCGTGACTTCCACTATCACCTTAGACGCACATGATAATAACCCTCAAAGAAAGGAAGAAAGACATGCCGGCAAAACCTTAAGGGAGGATTATTAGAAAAATGTGTATCAATTTTTCTCTCCGCATTAAATGAGCCACAATACTCCTCCTTTATAGGAGAGTATTATTCCCTTGGAAATCAATGGTCTGATTCATTAAGACTAGACATTATGTGGGCTTATACCAAAACGTTTTTTGGTATTTCTAATGCCCCCATAAAACATATTAAGTGGGCACACTCGACTCTTATGCATTCAAGCTCATTTAAATGTTTTTACCATCAGTTTCTTCACAAATTAACACACATTTTCTAATAATCCCCCACATGAAGAAAATCGAGTGGTGAAAACAGAATCATCGACTTAACGTGGTGATAGTTTCTGCAGTCTATATTTGCATAGGATAGGTAGGCACAACCCTGAACCTTCCCTCAGAGAGATGCCTTGTTTACTGAATATTAAGTAGACACGTTGTCCTTGAACTGTTAGTCGCGTAATGCAAACGAAGTGCATATCTTGCACATATATATTCCTAACACAAGTTCATTTCTCATGGTTGAGCTCGTTCGGGCCATAAAACCCCTGCCTGGTTCTGTGAGATTTATCTAAGAATCAACTCCCATTAATTCTCGTAAGAAACGGCCCCACTTCTTCTCACATATGTGATTCTTTAACGCTGCATAGGCGCATAGCGGGCTATGTGACTATTCAAGTAGTCCCGCACTACTTGTCGGAATACCAGCCATCCGATTTCTTTCAGAATCATTAAGATCTTTTAGGCTCAACCTCGTGCGGGAGTCACTATTTAGTAAGGAGTGGGATAGGGTTGTTAACCTCCCGAAAAGGAAGTCAACCCCCTACAGTGGCCACACTGTCTCAGCAATTAGGTTGTCCCTTTGAACCAAGTTCTTGGGATCTCTAGTGATCATGGTTGGTTTTCCTTTGCCTCGACTATATTTCCCAAGGGCTTAAGCATGTGTTTTGATATTATTAACTCCAAGATTGCAACGTCTTTATATGTCAGTGCATATAGCTAAGGAGATGCGATGGCATAGGGAGAGAAAAGTGAAAAATAGTCTTATTAGACATCCCGCTGATAGCGAGGCATGGCAGGAGTTTGATAAAAAAATATCCCGATTTTGCCCGAGACTCTAGAAATGTGCGTCTTGGATTGGCCACATATGGCTTCAATCCCTTCGGAGCAGCTGCTCTTTCTCATAGCACGTGGCCAATTGTCGTGATGCCTTACAATTTGCCATCTTCAATGTGCATGAAGAAGGAATTTAATATTCTTGCTATGTTGATTTCGGGTCCGAAATCTCCGAGCAAGTGCTTGAATGTGTTCATGCAACCCCTGATAGATGAATTGAATATATTATGGGAAACTGGAGTATGCACATTTGATCGACATGAAAGATCCATATTCAACATGAAAGCTGCAGTGATATGGACTATCTGTGACTTCCCGGGTTTGGGAATGTTAGGAGGTCTGAAGTCTAAAGGATACAAAGCTTGTCCAATGTGTTTAGATGATGTTGATTCTATACATTTGGCGGGGAGAATGTCATACCAAGGCCACCGCCGATGGCTTGATACGAATCATTCGTGGAGGCATCAAACTACTAAGTTCAATGGGGAAGTGGAATTACTAGATGCCCCACCTTCATTAACAGGTGAAGAGGTCTTGTCCTCCATACTTAGCCATCAGTACCCCGTACTTAGCTTGCACCCAGATTTCAAATATAGAGGTGTCAATAAGGAGAAGTTGTGTTGGACTCATGTGAGCATTTTCTACGATTTACCTTATTGGAGCACATTGAGACAACCATATTCGTTGTATGTAATGCATATAGAGAAGAATGTCTTTGATAACATCATTGGTACTATTCTCGGTCTTCAAGGTAAGACAAAAGATGATATTAAGGCTCGAGAAGGTTTGGAGCAACAAGGGATTCGTAAGGAACTGTGGTGGAAGAAGATAGGGTCATCTTCCCGAAAAGATAAGGTTTCACAACCACCTTATACCGTTTTACCTAGTGAGAAAGTAGAGATACTTGAGTTAATTAGAGATGCTTAGTATTCTTTTGGCTACGCCGGTAGTTTGAAGAACAAAATCAACGTGGAAGACAAAAAGTTTAATGGGTTAAAAACTCATGATTGCCATGTCATGTTGCAGCGGCTACTTCCAGTGTTCATTAGACCATATCTGCCACATTATGTAGTCGAGCCCCTTATATCATTATCACGATGGTTCCAGAAGTTATGTTGTAAGGAGTTGACGGTCAAGGACGCAATGCAAATGAAAGATGATATAGTCATCATCCTATGCAAATTGGAGATGATTTTTCCTCCTGCTTTCTTCACCATCATATCTATTGATCCATCTTCCAGATCAAGTTATGCTTAAGGGACCCGTACACTATAGTTGGATGTACCCTATTGAGAGGTATACAACTTTTTCTTTATGTGAACCATTTTTGTTTAATGTCTCATTTTACTTGTAAACTAAATACGATTTATTACTCTTGCAGGCAATTAGGTGAGTACAAGAGATATGTTCGGAATGCCAGATATCCATAGGGATGCATCGCTGAGCAATACATCACACATGAGTGTGTAACATATTGTAAATTGTACATGAACGATCAAGTGGAGGTTGAATCACCAAACGATGCTAAATTATATGTCCTGAACGTATACTCACCTCTAATCAAATTATATGCTTCTCTTTTTGAACCACAGATGGACATTTTAAAAAGGGAGTGCAGCAAATCATATTGTCCCGAATTGCATAGTTTAGCACGCATGCCTCAAACGTATGTGTGCTACTCTCAGTGTTATGTTAATGGTGTGAAGTTCGTTGTTTGGGATCGGGACCGAAAGAAGCTAGAGGACTCAAAATTATGGTGTGATGGTCGAAGACGGTGAATTAACTTATTATGGCATTATAAAGAACATTATTCAGTTACAGTACGCAAATGGAATGCCGGTGGTAGTTTTTGATTGCACATGGTTCAACACCGATCCTAAAGAGAGGGGAAGCACAAAGAGGGATTATGGACTTCTTTCTATAGACACATCCACAACTTGGTATGGAGATTGGCCTTATTGTCTAGCCACTACCGCAAGACAAGTTTTTGACTTGGATGATATAAAAGCGGGTGACAATTGGAAGGTTGTAAATGTTGTATCACATAGAGGGGTATATAGTGATAGCTCCCTTGCACGAGAAGATGAAATTGGATGATCCGTATCAAGAGGAAATGTCCACTTATATTACAAGTGATGTACAACCCGCAAATCAATTTCACTCGAATGATGACTACATTGATAATCAAATTCCCAAA
Organism: Rhodiola chrysanthemifolia; assembly: GCA_033675395.1. Taxonomy (NCBI): domain Eukaryota; kingdom Viridiplantae; phylum Streptophyta; class Magnoliopsida; order Saxifragales; family Crassulaceae; genus Rhodiola; species Rhodiola chrysanthemifolia. The sequence goes on from CM066207.1 coordinate 17,157,386, forward strand.
GCGAGGAGGCAATTGTACTTGGATGAAGAGGACGATACGAGCGAAGCATGGGACGATGATGATGATAGTCTATGTGATGGAGATGATGAAATGTTCATGGAACAGCAAGATGATCAAGTGGAAGAAGGTGATCATGAAAGTGATGATTCAATGGGGCAGTCCAATTATGCAAGTGATGATTCAATGGATCATCAAGACACAACTTCTGATGATGAGATGATGTGATGATGAAGGTTGTGTTTTGTTTTGTTTGAAGACACAACTTCAATGGATCTGTTTCTGTTTGGGATGAAATTAACTTGTACTGTTTTGTTTGACTTGTGTTTTGTTTGAAGACACAACTTCAATTGGGATGAAATTAACTTGTGTTTTGTTTGATCTGTTATGTATAGTTTATGTCACAAATTTAGCTAACAACGTCGCTTAATACTATTTGGTTTTGGGGGCTTCAGTTTCAATTTTTTCAGATAGCTTTAATCGAAGTTTTCGTGACTAATAAGTCGCATAATAATAAGGCTTGGCCCAAATATCCAAGGCCCAAACCAGAAACCCTAATTTGATTACTACACTCTCGAATTTTGTAAGCCCAGCCTCAAGTTCGGCCCTCAAATTAAGGGTCGACCCGGCCTTAAAAGTTCTAATAGTACTCGGCCCTAATGCCGATCCTAGGCTTGATATTTTGAGGCAAGCCCGGCTCGGCCCGACTTTAAATTTTTTAAAGCCCTCTCAAAACGTTATATGTTCAGCCCTAATTCCTTTTAGGAAGGACAGAACCGACCCTGCCCTACCCACTGTCAACTCCTACATTTAGTAAAATAAATATTATTCCTACCTTGTTCGGGCCCAAATATAAAATTTATGTCCGAAGGCCCTGAAATGTGACGACCGGCCCTGACCCAGCCTAACTTTGACTAGTCAAGTATTCCAATCTCCTCGCTACATTACTAGCACAACAACAAAAGAATGTGAATGTTTGGGCCAGAAATTTTCACATCTTTCTTGGGCTTGTTTGATTGGGCGGCCTATTTCACTTTTCAATTTATTAATTTATTTAATTTCACGGGATATAAATCGTTTCGAATTTTATCTGGATTAATGGTGACGTGTCATCATCCTTGAGATTCCGAAATCGGACAGCGTGGGAGTCACACGCTCTTCTCCAGATTTTCAATCTTCTGCCGCAGCCGTCAAAATCCAGGTAAAAAATTGACGAGTTGAGGAAGATGAATTGCTGTTAAAGCATAAAGCAGCCATCCGGTAAAATGAAGGGCTTGGCGGCTCACAATACGACGCTGACTTCAGCGAACAAGCTTGGTTTGCTGACTTTTTCTCAATCGCTTCCTTGTAGTACTTACATTTTCAAATCGCCGACAGTTCCAAGTTCAGGTAAGTGACCCGCTCTGACCTGCTGTGTTATCCATTTTCTGCTTATTGGATGTTTGAGCTCTCATTATTGAATTTTCTTTTTCTTCTTTATAAGCAACGTTTGCTTGCTGTCCAATTAAGGTAGAAGCTGTTACAAGTCAACAAATCTAAACCTAATAGGTTTGGGGATGATTTGAATTTAATACCTTATGCATTCCGAGGTTTAATTTCGTAGTATTTACGAATTATTACATTTTGTTGTAGCCTTTCATTTCACTGTTAATGATTCGATTAGGTGCGAGTAGAGGAGCGCTCAAATGAGAACCCTTCTTTTTTTTTTTCGAGAACTGGAGACCCCTATCTTCACCTTTCAAAATACATCATCAAGTCATTGTGCTAGTGACACGTGTCACATATGTGCAAATTCAAACTTGCATTTAATGCCAAGTCAAAGCCACCAACTTTCATTTAATTTTTAGACATGTGTCACATGCATATTTAAAGATGGTGAGATTTGGGGTCTCAAGTTCTCAAAATTTTGAGGGGTCTCAATCGAGCACTCCTCGGTGCGAGTAATGTCACATATAAACCAACACATGAATGGTAATTTCCTTAAATAGGAAAAAAAAAATAGCGAGACATTAGACATCTCCTTCTAAACAATTAGTAGTTTTGAACTTATTCGTGAAATTTTTCCAACTAGGTTCTCTGTTACAATGGATTTTGTCGCAAGACATATCAAGATATGAGACATTTGATGAGCTGATAAAAACTAAGAAGTTCTCCATTCAAAATACCAAATGCGAGATCAACGTCATATTTCATATTCTAGCTGCCATGTTTGAAAATATATGTCACCACAAATGTAACATTTGGGGTGCCTTTTAAGGTCAACCATGTATAAGGTTGTAGCACCATCAGTTAAGGTTCCTGCTTTTCATTGAAAATAGTGAAGGAAGGTTGATAGCTACTCTACCAATTCTTAACACGCATATGATTGTCATGCCGTAAAGACCTAAAAAACTTTTGAAGACATGACACTCATCTGATTTTTTTCTAAAAAAACTATACATCATGAGTTTATGGGAGCACTCTTCGTATTTCACTACTTCAGCCGGCAAGTATTCAAATTATGGGACTCCATTTTTTCTTTAGGAAAAGAACAAGAACTCCACACTAAAAGCCGCAGCTGACATAATGTATACATCATGTGAAAAGTATAAAGTGTACACATCACATGTATTTTAGAAACAGTACACAACATATGATTTAGATATGAGTTAATGAGGGCACTCGGTCTACTTTCAAACTTCAGGTGTATTGAATTCTGGAACTCCATTTATGAGGACAAGACACTAGAAAGGCCAACTGACAAGATGTACATGCGTAAATATAGCATTCTATTTTTTTGACAACAAGTAAAAATAGCATTCTAGAATACAAACTGATCTTATGTATATTTCACTCGAGGAAGCTGATTGCAAGGTTATGTTTGTCAGTTTACGAACTATCTCTTTTACAATGGTCAAATTAACGCTATCAATATAATCTTGAATAAAGATAGAAAAATTTAAATCTCAAAAACTATTTCTTATAAAGTATGCATTCCAGCCACCTCTTCATTCGTGGCGGTTCTTTCATGCGTTAAGTCTTTTCTTTCTACGCCTAGTTGGATGGAGAAGGATATCAAAGCTCAACATGCCACTGTTGACAATTAGAGCCCAATCATCAGATGTTGGCTCTGGATCCAAAGGCAACGAGAAAAAGGAAGTGGAGACCGAAGTATACACCAGTGGACGAACTGGAGATAGCTTATCAATAAAGTGAGTTGTGTAAGTTAGTATTGAAATCTGCATGGATATGTTTCCTTGAGTGCATTGTTGCTAAATCTTTTATTTGGCATGCAATTGCCACTGGTTACAACAATGTGTAAATCTGCACATATTTTTATGTTGAACAAAAGTTGTTGCGAGTCTAGTACATTCCAGTTGCCAATGTACTTGCTTAGCCTTTAACACAAACTTCCTTTTTAGTGGAAAACAACCAGATCAGCTACGTTATGCTCTGTCCGTAGCTTCTGTCCTGATTGGAACTGGATTGATCTTTTCTTTAATTGCATTTGCGAAAGGAGGACCTTCATCAATCTTAGATGTGATTGCCAAGTCAGGGTTCACAGCAGCTTTCTCTTTGATATTGGTCTCCGAAATTGGTGACAAGGTAATGTTTGGGTTGTGATACGTCTATATGCACTATTTTCTAATCATGCACTAATCAAAGTAAATGTGATCATGGTCTCTTTTTCTTTTTGTTGCTTAACATGTTTTGGAAGCTTCAGGAACACAACTAAGAACTGAGAGAGTGTAATCTGTATGTTCTTGATTAAAAATACTCATCAAACTTGTTAGGTTGAGATAATTATTCTCTTCGAAGTTGGAAAGAGGTACCATTTCTGGGACACTATCTTTAAAGGGATCATCCACCTTTCATTTCTCAGTACTTGGTGAATTAGCACCTGGTAACATGAATGTCCAGTATGGAAAGTCTGGCCATTTCTCATTCACAAAATTATTTTGAATTTCCTATAAACCTTGACTTTGATTTTAATGTTGGCAATTTAGTAAAATGTGTTAAAAAAGTCTCCGTTTGATAGAAATATGATTTAGTGACGGTTTCTATTTATCCGCAGACATTTTTTATCGCTGCACTCTTGGCCATGCAATACAAAAAAGGTTTGGTACGTTATCTTAATACGCTTCTTATTTCTGAATTCTTGAAGAGTGAAACTGATGAAAAGGTCACAATTTTGTTGTGAATGCAAAATTAAACTGTGAAACAGATAAAACATAGAGGCCATATAACATACTAAATAGGATATCAGCAGTCCGTTTATGATGTGAGCTTTGACATCGCCATTTAATGACTTATTATATTTACATGAGAATTACGAAATTTTACAGTGATTAATGCCACTGATAGGAGGTGTATGTGACTAAAACGTGTTGTATTTATATTTACTATTGGTAGATCTGGGTTCTTACATATTTTTTACTTATGATTATGTTGAGTCAGGTTCTCTTGGGTTCAATGGCTGCTCTTTCACTCATGACAATCCTGTCGGTTGTCATAGGACGGATTTTTCATTCAGTACCTGCTCAATTTCAGACAAGTAAGTCAAATATCTGATTGTCAATAAAGCGAGTGTACCAAATTCGCATAACAGGACTGATTATGTGCGCCACTTTCCACATTTAAACAATTTCATTAGGCTTGGAATCATCTAAAGTTGTTTGTTAGATTGGAGTTTTATAAAATGAAATAAAAGTGGCCCCATATTCAATGGTATCCATAGCTCTGTCATAGAAAGATGATGCAAACTTTGTCTATTTGGAACATTCACAGCCTTGCCAATCGGAGAATATGCTGCAGTGACACTTCTGTTGTTTTTTGGCCTTAAATCAATCAAGGATGCATGGGAACTTCCATCTCAAGGAGAGAAGAGAGATGCCAAGAGCAATACTGAACTTGATGAGTATGCTGAAGCTGAGGAGCTTGTGAAAGAAAAGGTACTCCTCGAATTCGAAACAAGGCTTATAGCTGACCTTAACCCCAATACTCTGTTGTCATTTGGTTGTTAGGATACTAATTCCATGCGGCGTGAACTTCAAACATGCAGGCATCAGCTAGGAATTCACTCGAGATCATCTGGAAATCATTTAGTCTTGTATTTTTTGCAGTAAGGAATATTAATCTCATTAACTCTTTTGAGCTTCCATCTTTAAAAGTTCTCCACATTTTTTGTTGGGAGGCATAAGAAATTTGAGGTTTCACGTAATTATAGGTGCAGGATGTGTTCTAAGGATTTTCGACACTTGTTATGGTAGATTCTGACTTTTTTATTGTGCCCAGGAATGGGGAGATCGATCAATGCTCGCAACAATTGCTCTTGGTGCTGCTCAGGTAAACATTCACTCGGTTCTTTTAACTGGAATGATGCCATCGTATATCTCAAAGCTTTTACTTACCTTGAGATCTGGTCATCCAGTCTCCCTGGGGCGTAGCAAGTGGAGCGATTGGAGGACATCTTGTTGCAACATTGGTTGCTATTCTAGGTGGAGCCTTCTTCGCAAACTACATATCTGAGAAACTGGTACAACACAACATCACTAATGTGAAGTAGAACCAAATCTGAAACCGCATTACCATGAAACCACTCTTATAGCTGTTGATTTATTGCAGGTGGGTTACATAGGAGGAACATTGTTTCTAGTTTTTGCCGTGGCCACATTTTTTGGGGTATTCTAGCACTCTCCTGAAAATACGCATTATAAGAGAAGACATAGAAGCGCCATGAGTTGCTTTAGGAATATGAGCTGATGCAACAAACTTCACACTGGAAGCAGTGCCAATATCTGGGAGCAGATTATCCAAAAGTGATTACAATTTGGCTTGACTTGTAACAGTTAACCAAGTTTGCATGTATACATTAAAGGCATCCCTAATATATTTGCATTTGTTAGAAAGTCAGAATATATGCATTTAGAAATGATATACATTTTATGGGGAGCGCTCGATTGAGAACTCTTAAAAATTCGAGAACCTGAGATCCCAAATCTCACCCTTAGATCATGATGCATCTTTGAATCTGCATGTGACACATGTCCAAAAAAACAAAGTAAGAAAAAGTGGCTTTGACTTTGCATTAAATGCATCTTGGAAAATGCACATGAGACATTTGTCACCACCAAAATGCATCTTGCATTTTGGATGGTGACGATTGGGGTTTCAAGTTCTCGAAAAAAATAAGGAGTTCTCATTTGAGCACTCCTCTACATTTTATTTATCAAATATATGAGTGACAACAATCAGCTGATTTGTAGGTATCACATGGCAGGATTAGAATGTGGTCATTTATGTAGCTATACATATAATATGTTGCAGTGGGGGAGCGCTCGGTTGAGAACCCTTAAAAATTTGAGATTCAAATCTCACCATTGGATCATGATGCATTTGAATATGCATGTGACACATGTACAAAAAGCAAAGTCAAAAAAGATACTTTGCATTAAATGCATCTTGAAAAATGTACATGGGACATGTGTCACCAGCAAAATGCATCTTGGAAAATGCATCTTGCATTTTGGATGGTGAAGATTGGGGTCTCAAATTCTCGAAAAAATAAGGGGTTCTTATTTGAGCGCTCCTCTGCTGCAGTGTATAACGAAGATTAACAATATAAGAACTTCATATTCATCTTTTTTTCTTTTACATGGTATCAGGGCAGGATTAGACCCTGACTCTTCATGTATATTGCGTCATTTTTTTTTGAAGATAATGGTATCATTCTTGAACATTCATGCGTGTACACCTTTAAAAAATCGGGTAGTGGAACAAAAACATCGTCATATCCTTCAAGTTCCTCGTGCCTTAAGATTTCAAGCTAATCTCCCTACACAATTTTAGGGAGAGTGTGCCCTTAGATCTGTTTGTATTAAAGATAGGGGTGGGCAAAAATCGCTCTGAATTTAAAAACCATCCGCACCGCACCGCAAAAGTGTGTTTGGTTAATCGCACTGTTTTTGGAAAAAATCAATTTGTTAAAAACCACACTGCAACTGGATATAGCGGTGCGGAAGCAGTTTCATATCTCAAACCACCCGTTTTAAACGACACCGCACCGCATATATAATTAAATAGTTTTTTTAGAGGATATAATTAAATAATTAGAAATTCAAAGTTATTAAAAAAAAAAAATTTAAGGCCCAAGCCCAATTTAAAACTAAGTTGTAATAACACAAGTGCAAATTTGATTTCCTCTTTTCGTAGTTTCATTCTTTGGCACATCATATCTTCTTCTTCCCCAAGCGGCCAAGCAACGAGAGTCTCGATCGGTATCATTTGATCTTGTCTTCGTTGTTGAATTATTGTATCTATAAGTATTTTAATTCAAAAAATAATTGAATTCTGGTTGGCTCTTATGTAGATGTTGTTTGTTTAGGGTTTTGATAATCATCTATTTTTGGTTACTTTCCGTCATCCTGATATTTATGGTTTGTGCTAAATTCAGTTACAAACTCAACTGATTTGAAATAAAAAAAGTGTTTATATCAATATTCAATATTTTTTATTTGTTTAAAATTTTTTCATATGATTTTTTCACCAGTTTTTATAACAGAAAATTTTAATGTTTGAAACTTTGTTGTGAATTTAATCAATTTGCAGGTAAACAAGTCAAATAATTATAGCAGTGAAGGTGAAACTATCATGCTTATGTCTTCTTCAAATGTTACGACAAACAATGCAATCACCACTAGTTAAGCGGAACAAGTAAAAAAAAAAGAACGAATCAATAAGAAGTTTGGCAACATTTTACCAAAATGAAGAAACCTGATGTCTGAAGCGAACGCGATTTTAATGTCACAAGCGAACGCGCGGCAGGTCGATTTACTGTTCATCATCATCTTAAAACGCTGCAATCGATCGGACACCGGCATAGGAGAATCGATCGATGATCAGAAGTTCCTAGGAGGATTTATGGTGTTTAATTGGAGTTTAATTTGAATTTAAAACAACCCAATTGATTATTTGGGCACGTCCGCTCAAACGTCCTCCGATAGCACGTCCTCCAGAACGTCCTCCGCACAGCACTTCCTCCTTCAACCGTTGTTTAATTATTATTTTTCCGGACGTCCTCAAAACTGGCTCAGGACGTCCTACAATTAGCACCGGTGTATATGCTCTTAGACTATCAAAAGTAGCGTCTCACTCTTTCAAGACTATCGACTTTTCAATCATTTGATCCATAACTTTCATTACCAGACCAAAAATGATGAAATAGGCAATTAGACTTGGTTAAGCATTCATATCTCAAAATTCACTTTAATGAAATACTAAGATATGGATCATTTTCTCCCTTCTAAAACTATTCCCTAGCTCTTTCAAGTCATAGGTTCAAATTCGAGTTCAAATTGTTACTTGACGTTTTATCAAACACTAAAAACATAGAAAATTTATATCTCAAGAGAAAATGAAATGATCAATTATTAACATGAATATCTAAGTGTTTACAATGATCTAGAGTGCCAATGAGGTTCCTAGACCCTCAAAAACACAAGACTACTCACTACACAGTGAGATCAATGAAGTAGACATTTGATCTAGGAAAACTATAAGTAGAAGATGAATGATTCAAGGAAGAACGATGATAAAGCATTTTGTTGGAGTCAGTGAACTCCACCGGTTTTGATATGACAAACATCCTGCTGATGTGTTACTTGAGCGTGCAGGTTAATGCACAGGTACTCTGGAAGTAACGTTCCCTCAGTGCCTGACTGCAGGGAAAGAATATCGGTCAGGATATTCTGGAAGATCTTTTCAGTTCCCAAAAGATCTCGAGATCCAGCTGGAAAGCGTGTGGATGAAAGATCCAATCAAATATATCGCCAAATTAGGCAAGTGCCTAAAAGGGAAAGATCAAGATTTGGACGATTGATTGAAGATCTTTGGTGCTCTCTTTAGGAAACTAAATCAGTGCACATCAACTTGAATATTATGGGATATTCCGGTTGTTGATTTGGAAAGATTATTATGGGATAATCTTGACAAATATTCTAGGGTTCCCGAGAGAATAAACATACTATATACTGGATGACACGTCCTCCCTTGAAGTTGTTCGTTCTGGAGACTGCTGGTGTTGGAGCTACTAATCGAGCGACAACTGCAGATTGCTGGTTGAAGGTTGGTGTACTGACGGCATACCTGTGAGGGAACGAACGGAGCAATCTGAGCCAGACAGAAATAGCGACTTGCTATGTGGTGATCAACAAAGGCGATTACAACTAAGGTACATCTGAAAGTAAAGTGGTACACCCTTGAGAGTGGTTGGGTTGTAATCAACTCTTTGTAACCGGTAACACGCTAAATACAAGGAGCTATTTCGAAATCCTTCTAGTTCCGCTAGAAGGTAGTGGTTTTTCTTCAGTACTTATTTAAGTGCTGGAGTATCCACTATAACCTGCTGTGTCGCGTTATTTTTACTTACTATATTTTTATTTTCGCTGCTTCACATTTACCTGGCAAGGAACGTTACTTGCCGGGTCGCTAACTACGATCCAACAATTGGTATCAGAGCGAGGTTTCTAGATTCATAGTTAGCTTTGCAGGTAGAATGACAACCATGAACGACTCCTTCTGGAAACCGCCTATTTTGAAACCAGGTGAGTACGACTGGTGGGCGGAACAGTTTGAGGCACATACATGTTCTTTGGACGGACAGTTGTGGCAAATCATCGAACAAGGGGCAGTGAAGATCCCGAACACAACTGATCCCACTATGGAGAAGGATAGGAAGGATTATACTGATGCTGATTATAAGAGCCTTGAAAAGAACAATAGAGCCAAGAAGATTCTACATCAGGCTCTCAATCCGGGAGATCTGAAAAAGATGCTTCACTATAAAACTGCCAAAGATATATGGGATGCACTAAAAAGGCTCTACTCAAGGAATGATGACGTGAAGAAGAACCGCATTCTCGCGGCAATGAAAGATTATGACAATGTCGTCCAAGGTACAGATGAATCTCTTGAAGAATTTCACTCACGCTTTCAAGGCTATGTTTGATAGATGCAGTTTCTGGGAGAGCAGGTCCCCGAATGGAAGGTTACCCATCACTTCCTTCAAGCACTCAGCTCGAAATGGGATGCCGTATCTGTGGCACTTCAGGCACAAAGCGACATCAAAGAGATCACTCTAGAGGAACTCGTAGCCAAACTACAAAGCAATGATGGGATCCAACAAAGAAAAGTTGCTAGACGTGAACCTGAGAAGAACCCTCAGTCTATTGCCCTCAAAGTCGAATGAGCCTTCGAGCTAGCTTAGAAGGATGACAACGAGGAGCCCGAGGATGAGATGACAGCAGTACTGACTAGAGCTCTCAAGATGGCAGGTACCGCACCGAAACGTTCCTTCAAGGGGACTGCATCAAACAAAGATGCATTGTGCTACCACTGTCAAAAGAAAGGACATATGGCGAAGAATTGCTTCAGTAAAAAGGCAAAAGAGCCGCCAGCTCAGAAAAGTGTTAAGGCTATGGTGGCAATATGGGGTGAATCTGATGAAGACAGTGAAGAAGACAACCTAACTGGAGCTGTATGCATAATGGCTACTAATGAGGTAAGTGATTCTGATCCTTTTGCATACTTGACTAACAGAACTAACGAACAGCTCATATCTCTTATTAAGGATCTTGTGAATAAAAACATGGAACTCAGTCAAGAACTGAAAGAACAGGAGGAATCAACTACAACACTTGAGGAGAATGGCAACCTATGGGCTAATAAGGCCTTGCATTAAGGAAGAGCTATCACAGAATGGAACCAAACTGACTAAACAGCTCCGAAAGCTTGAGAAAAGGCTGAACAGTTTAAACACACAAAATGAAAGCCTGAAGATAGAGTTAGATGATATCCGTTCCTTAGAAGGTAAGGTTACCCAACTTGAAGAAGAGAACGCTTATGATGGAAGTTGAGGTGACCAAAACAAATGAAGGGGAACTAAAGAAGAAGTGGCTGAATGAATACACTAACACAAAGGTTTCTGAAATCAAGGAAGGGTTCTCCAAGCAATTCACATCTCAACCAGGTCTAGGGTACAATTCTGAAATGGAGAACAAGGCCTCAATGATAGGAAAGGAAGTGGACCAAGCAACCGAAAAATCCTTCAAATGCAATTATGGAGCAACCCAAGGAAAAGCAGGGCTGACTACAGACAGAAGTACTGTTCCCTTTGACAGAAAGAAGGCCTACACCCTTTGGCTGAAGCAAGCAGCAAGCAGAAAATCTTCCCATATTGACTTTGCTGCACGAGTCGCCAATAAGTCGGTCCCACCAGGAAGAAGTAAGTATGTGGACCTGAAACATCACAGAGTCTGCTGGCATTGTGATCAGGCAGGACATCGACAAGTAGAATGTTCCCTACGAAAGGACCTAGAACAAAGAGTAAAATCTAAGTACGGGACATCGGAAAGACAAGAGAAGGTTTGCTAGACGTGTAAACAAGCTGGACATTATCGAAGGACCTGTACCTAGACTGAGGGTCAGAAGAACAAGAGTTGGAAACGAAAAACCCCACCAGGGAACATTTTCGAGAACGACAAGGAGGGACCTAGTGACACAGACGGATCCAAAACCACATATGCTGCCAAGAAACCGAGTAAGCCTAAGTTTATTTGGGTTCGTAAAAACTAATATCTTTTTCTTGCAGGATAAAGAGGAGAGCTATCCCTGGTACATAGACAGCACATGCTCAGGACACATGACAGGGAGTCGAGAATGGTTTGAATCGCTCCGCCATCACTCTGGAGGATCAGTCACATTCGGAAACAAGAGCAAAGGTGAAACGTTCGATTTCGGTAAAATCAAACTTTATGATCAACTCTCTATCAATAATGGTAGTCTAGTCCATGGATTAAGCTTTGACCTACTTAGTGTTTCTCAACTGTGCCAAAACGGTAAAAACAAAGTAACCTTTACTTCTGATGAGTGTGTTGTGGAATGCATAAGCACGGGCAAAATTCTCATGAAGGGAAAGGGGATGAACAGAGTGTACAAAGTAGATCTGTCATTCATACCTGAAGAGGAACTTTGTCTTACATCTCAAGTTAATGAGTCCGAGCTATGTCAAAAATGGTTTGGACATGCAAGCCTAAGAATTCTGTCCAAGTAACAACAACAAGAGCTGGTGAACGGATTACCAAACGTGGAGGACAATCTAAACAATCTATGAGATGCTTGCACCATGGGAAAACAAGTAAGGTCATCCTTTAAATCAAAGAATAAGGTAAGCACTACTCGCCCTCTGGAACTTATCCACATGGACCTCTGTGGTCCTATGCACACAAGGAGTCATAGAGGTAACAGATACATATTTGTGATTGTTGATGATTATTCAAGATATACATGGACTGTGTTTCTAAGTTCTAAATATAAGGTTTTTGCAGAATTCGAAATCTTGTTAAAGTTAGTTGAAAAGCAATTGAACCTCTCCCTGGAAGGTATATGTACAGATCACAGAGCTGAATTTGGGAACTCACTATTTCTAAATCTGTGCAGGACCAGGGGTATTAGACAAAACTTCCCTGAACCTATGACTCCACAACAGGGCAAATTTAAGACCTATCCTAAACCAGGTATGGAGATTGGTCCCTCGACCAGAAGATCAACCCGTCATAAGGACTAAATGGGTGTTCAATGACAAGCTGAATGACAATAACAAGTGGTCAGAAACAAAGCACGGTTGGTAGTCAAGGGATACAACCAGCAGGAAGAAGTCGACTACGACGAGACATTTGCTCCGGTAGCCAGGTTAGAAGCCATTAGATTATTAATTTCGTATTCTGCTTACCATGGCTTTAAACTGCAGCAGATGGACGTAAAGACCGCATTCCTCAATGGGGTACGTCGCACAGACCCCTGGCTTCGAGGATAGCAAGCATCCCAATCACGTGTACATCATGGACAAAGCTCTCTACGGACTGAAACGGGCACCTCGTGCCTGGTACGAAAGACTGTCTCAATTCCTCCTCACACACGGATATGTAAGAGGAGAGGTCGACAAGACACTGTTCCTTCTAAAGGAAGGAAACCATACTCTGGTGGTACAGGTATATGTTGATGACATCATTTTTGGTTCCACTAATGATCTCTTGGTCAGGAAGTTTACTAAACTCATGGAGAGCGAGTGTGAGATGAGTATGGTCGGAGAGCTTAAATTCTTCCTAGGACTTCAAGTGGCACAAGAAGGTGACGACACCCGAATCCGTCAGCAGAAGTACCTTCGTGAGATGATTGTCAAATTTGTCATGAAGGACTCGAGCACTATGACCACTCCAATCTCTCCAAACGAGTCACTACAGAAGGATGAAAGTTCCCCACAGATAGACCAGATACTCTACCGCGGGTTGATAGGTTCAATTCTTTATCTCACTACAAGTAGACCTGATATTATGTATAGTGTTTGTTTATGTGCACGTTTTCAGGCAGATCCTTGGGAGACACATTTGAAAATAGTAAAGAGGATACTACGTTACCTGAAGGGTACCGATACCCTCTGCCTATGATATCCGAGGAATGCTGACCTCCGACTAGTGGGATACACCGACGCTGATTTTGCAGGCAATAAGCAGATGCCGAATACATTGTAGCTGCAGCGTTTTGTGCGCAACTCCTATGGCTAAAGCAGCAGCTAAGTGATTACGGTATTATATTTGAGTATGTTCCTATTCTTTTTGACAATACTAGTGCTATAAACATCTCTAAGAATCCTGTGCAGCGCTCTAGGAAAAAACACATTGAGATAAAACATCACTTCCTACGTGACTGTGTGGAAAAGGGAGTGGTGAGTGTAGAGTTTTGGAGAACAGAAGAACAGGTTGCTGACATATTCACCAAGGTACTCAACAGGGAACCCTTTGAGAGGCTTCTCATGGAGCTAGGTATAACTTCCCTCAACTTAGTATGTGTCCCCCGTGAGGCCCCCAATGATTGCTGAGAAATATTTGACATGTGTTTAAGTGCATGACTATGTGAAGTTGTTGGCTTGGTCTTATTCAGTCTCTCCTAGGAATATACTTGTGAACATACACTGTATAAGTTGACTGACTGTGTGGCTTATGGTACACTAACATACGGATGAAAAAGCTTTTGTTTTCTGCCCAAAAGAACCTTCCGGATGTTTTGATCCCACATTACAAGCCCATATGATGGAAGATATCTATAACCGTCCCTAGCTTACCCGTGGGGGAACACTCATATGAGCCCTTTGTTATTTTCCACATTCTAAATCAGACCCCCACGAGGTACCATCACTTTTCTTATGATCTATACTGTTACCTGCTTTTGTGTGTGATGCATTATCTCATACCACACGGGTAACCCTACCGCATCACACCTTCCCTTTCAAGACCACGAGAATTTGCGAAGGAAATCTGTATCGTGGGAAAGGGACGCGGGATTACATGATTCGATAACTGTACAGAGGAGGTCACTGATGATAGAATGATTTGACGAAGTAATACATGAAACTTTGGCACTATGTAATAAGACATGTGCATTACTTAAAGGATGAGGAAGATAGCATTAATATTACGGATCTCCTCTAGTACGGTGAATCAATGGGAGAGATTGCAATATCAGATTTTGTTGCTCTATATCTACCTGATAAGGAATGTTACGCGATGAACAGAAGTGCACTGCATCTTCCTAAATAAGCTCGGCAAAACTCAGTAGCTTAACAAGCACACAACAGTAACATAACATGCGGATCATGATGACCCTTTTCAGGTATACCCTCTCCCGTACAAAAAAAACAAAAAAGGGTACGGAGAGAAGGATGAAGTGTACACTCGAAGAGAAGAAAGATGCAGTGGTATGAAGATTATTAAGGAAGGAAAGATTAGATCCGCAGGGGAGGAACCTCTAGGAGGGATTCAACACGGAGTATGATGTTGCTTACTAGAAGGGTGCACCTCAAAGGGGTGATAACTTGGCTGATAACCAGAAGGAGATAATCCAACTCATATACATGCTCCGGATGACCACTCTAACCTACGTCCATGGCCTACATCGTCACTCCCAAGTCCCCTACCACTGCTGCAGACGCACTGAGTAACGTTTCCGTGGTCAGCCCCTTTTTCGCACCCCAGCTCATCAATCCCTTTTCTTGGTACTATTTTTGGTGCTTCTTCATCCCTAGTGTTTCGTGTTAGTCTGTCATGCTCTTAGTTTAATGAATGCAGTGTTTTGTTTCGGTATGCTCTGACGGTTTAATGAATTTGCCGATTCACTGATATGCATACTAGTGCACTGACTACACTTGTCGAGATTTTTGATGATGCCAAAAGGAGGAAGACGACGATATGCTCGCTCTGAGGGGGAACATTACCTCAACAATATGCACTGTTGACCTGAGGGGCAATTTTGTATGCCAAGGGTAATATAAAGTGAACTGTGACTCTGTTACTGTTTGGGAGTTTGAAATCTCCCTCATCAAAGATTCATTAGCATAAAATATTGACATCCGTTACTATATTGGATTAGTTTGGGGAGTTTGAAATCTCCCTCATCAAAGATTCATTAGCTTAAAATCCGTGTAGAGGTTAATATATACATGTGTGTCATGCTATTATTATCTCTCGTGAAGAGGATGTTTGTCATCATCAAAAAGGGGGAAATTGTTGGAGTCTGTGAACTCCATCGGTTTTGATATGACAAACATCCTGCTGATGTGTTACTTGAGCGTGAAGGTTAATGCACAGGTACTCTGGAAGTAACGTTCTCTCAGCGCGTGACTGCAGGGAAAGAATATCGGTCAGGATATTCTGGAAGATCTTTTCAGTTCCCAAAAGATCTCGAGATCCAGCTGGAAGGCGTGTGGATGACGAATTAAAGATCCAATAAAATATATCGCCAAATTAGGAAAGTGCCTAAAAGGGAAAGATCAAGATTTGGACGAGTTAATGAATTGAAGATCTTTGGTGCTCTCTTTAGGAAACTAAATCAGTGCACATCAACTTGAATATTATGGGATATTCCGGTTGTTGATTTGGAAAGATTATTATGGGATAATCTTGACAAATATTCTAGGGTTTCCCGAGAGAATAAACAGACTATATACTGGATGCCACGACCTCCCTTGAAGTTGTTCGTTCTAGAGACTGCTGGTGTTGAAGCTACTAATCGAGCGACAACTGCAGATTACTGGTTGAAGGTTGGCGTACTGGCGGCATACCTGTGAGGGAACGAACGGAGCAATCTGAGCCAGACAGAAATAGCGACTTGATGTGTGGAGATCAACAGAGGCGATTACAACTAAGGTACATCTGAAAGTAAGGTGGTACACCCTTCAGAGTGGTTGGGTTGTAATCAACTCTTTGTAACCGGTAACACGCCTATTTCGAAATCCTTCTAGTTCTGCTAGAAGGTAGTGGTTTTTCTTCAGTACTTATTTAAGTGCTGGAGTTTCCACTATAACCTACCGTGTCGCGTTTTTTTTTACTTGCTATATTTTTATTTCCGCTGCTTCACGTTTACCTTACAAGGAACGTTACTTGTCAGGTCGCTAACAACGATCCAACATTTGATTTTCTAATCTTCACTTCTAGCAATTCTTGTGTTGATGAATCTTCCTTGATCTTTTTCTGGCACTTTTTCTCTCTAAAAAGCAACCTCCTCAAGTCAAAACCATCATTCTATATTTATAATCTCATATTAAAATTTGGGTCTTCGCGGATTACTCGGTCGAGCACCATACTGGTCTCTGGCGCACTCGGTCGAGTGAAGTGCAGGATATCCTTGGCTGATTCTTCTCTGACTCGGGCGAGTAAGCGATCTACTCGGGAGAGTGTTCAACTCCATGATGGAAAGGAATCATGCACTTGCCCAAGTGATATAGGGACTCGGTCGGGTGCGCCTCGAACATGAAGATATGAGATAAGGTTGGGTGACTCGACCGAGTGTTTAACTCTGTGAGTCACTAGAATATTGATTAGCCTTACTCGCCAGAGTGCTTAACTCCATGAGTCACTAGAATCTTGACTCGGGTGAGTCATTGGAATACTCGAGCGAGAGCGGCTAGCATTTGTTGAACTTTGGCTAATGCGTGATGACTTGGCCTAGTGGTTCCTTTACTCGGCCTACTCGGGAATTCTTCGGGGCACTCGGACGAGTGAGGCAAAAGTCAATATGTGACTCGGCCGAGTATTTAGGTCCTTCCACCTTGTTTTGTTTGGAAACTTCGACTTTTCATCAAATCTTGGTCTTTAAGGTGTTGACTTCGATTTAGGGTCATTTAATACCCTAAATGTAAAAGTAAGAGTCAAATGACATGAATAAAAGTTGGAAATTAATCAAGGTCTATATAAAATGAAGCGAATAATAAGGCGAAAACACTCGACTTATCATGCACCAATGTTGCAGCCAGTCGTCCTAATTGCCACCTTGCCTGTGCGTGAACCAACAGATGCCTGCCGCCCAAAGCATGCCACCGTTCCACCTTCAAAGCTTCAATATTATGTCTATCATGTTGTTAAATCTAAGCTTTTTAATCCTCTTATGCCAGGTTTTACAAAATGTATTCGCTACCCACTCAGTCATTATGTTTCTCACAACCGATTCACTCCGTCTTATTATATTTTGTGGCCAATATACAATCTGACATTGAACCCAGTACCATCTGAGAAGCAGCAACAAATCCAAATTAGCAGCAAGCGATGCAAGAAGAATTGCAGCCACTGGAGGATAACAGAACCTGGTCACTCAAACTTTTTTTTGGAGGGTCGTCTCCAAATATATTATTATGGATCGAAAAACCCGATCCGTGGCCTAATACACGCAACGAAAATCAAGAAAGAATCCCTGACAACTAAGGCATGGAAGCCAGGCCAACTTGATTATCATCTGCGGACCGCGTAGAAGGCACCCTGGGGGCAGCAAAGCTATCCGTAACTCAGAAGGAAGGCAGACCATGCATATTTGCTAGAAGAGCTCGTCTGACTGACAAAGGAAGATCAACGAAGGTTGTGGTAATTTGATCTCAAACTATTACTGTATACGTTGTTTGTTGAACCAATGTTTGTTGATTGCTCTTCAGTGTTGTTTGGGATCAGTGAAACCAGTGGATTGTTGCAGGGAGGAAAGCTGAACTTATAATATAATCTTGCTGGTAAGCTTGCAAGGCTGCGACGCCGTTTTAGTCTGTGTTCAAGTTGGGCGGAAATCAGTTTTCAAGTGATGTCGTTTTGGTCCAATTTCAGCTAAGTCAAGCGGCACCGTTTCAGCTATCTTCTTCTGACGTTTAAATACTCAGCTGGCGCGTTGACTCAAAGTCTTCGTCTTCTCCACAATTTCTAGGGTTCCTGAGATTTGGGATTTCGCTATTACGAGAGAAATTGATTTAGTTCGATTGTTGTAATTCGTTTCGCGAGCATTTCTCAGTGTTTCTGTGTAAGCAATTTGTACTCATTGGTTCTAATAAAGCTCTCTCATTTGGTGCTGGAGTAGGAACAGGAGGTTCCGAACCAGGGTATTTCTTTGTGTCTCATTCGTTTCTGTTTTTGACTTGTCATTGCACGACTCGATCCGCGCACGAACGTTACAAAGGTGTTGAACTCCTGAACAGGAGCCAAAGATACCAAGGTTAATGCTGCATTGTTGAGCATAGGGCAAAGCTGTTTCAGGATGATGTTGTGGCATAGCATATATAAAGACCTTCTCTTGTAAGTCATATCCCAAGGAACTGTCACCTGGTCATCCACCAACCAATCCATTCGATAATGCGAACTTTGTATCATAGTGAGCTCACGCCTCCTAGCCAAGCAATCATCAATAGTAGCTCGGATAACCTGAATCAACTCCTCTAACGCCGCGGCCGGGTGAACGTCGATAACTTTAGCCATGCAAAAGGCTCCAGTGGAATCCCGAATGATCATCCGTCCCCTACAGTACCATTTTTCGAGCTGGTGACAATATTAGCAGTGAGACCATGAAGACTGAGTGTCCAATGAAGCCATGACCTCATTCCTCTTCTGACCAATGGATAAGAAATGCCCACTGCTTTAAGATAAGCATCCTTGCCATCATGGGTCAGTTTGATAAGATGTCCCATATCACGAAGCCATCTATGAATAGCACCCATGAGGTTCTCCTTCCTGCCCTCGTGAAGGCAAGCATTTCTCGCTTTCCAGATGTACCAAACACCCATGCAAGCCAAACCAATCTGAATGCCCTCCTCAAGAGTTTTAGGATTACCGCCAAGCCATATTCTCCGGAAAGCTGCCACTCCGTGAATACGAGGCTTATCAAAGACACGACTCAAATAGTCCAAGACCTCCTGACCCCAAACCCCATTAAGAAGAAGTGGTTGATGGATTCAGTGGACTGTCTACAACAGACACACCTATACGCCAAAGGAATCCCCAGTTTCATTACTCTGTCATCTGTAGGAACTCCGCTCCAACAAAAACGCCAAACGAAACAAGAAACCTTCGAAGGGATCCACCTTTGCCAAATAGCTCTGCCCAATGCAACACCTCATATCTTGTTCTGAAAGATGCCCCAAACACCTTGGTGGAGAACTCCCCATAGGGGCTACCAGTCCAAAGAAGTTTGTCTTCTTTGTTGGACAATTAAAGGCCATCAAAAGCAAGTTGTGCTCACCTGGGAAGAAGAGGCCAAAGCACCCTTTGAAGTTCATCGCTCTCCATCACATGTTCCACTGATAACCGTGAGCATTCATCAGGGCAAGCAATATTCAGGTGTTTGCAAAGCTCCTCTACAGGCACATGACCATTCCCAATCTCCCACATTGAATTATCCTTCACGTTGTCCAGCAGGAAAGCAAAAGCCTCCACACAGCGAAACCCTTTCGACCTGAAGCATACTACGCCTTTAGGACTCTGCACCAAAGACTGTTATCAACTGTGAGCTTCCAAGCCATTCTCCCATGCATGGCAAGCATGATTTCTTTTAACGAAAGGATTCCGAGACCCCAGCCTCCTTAGGTTTACAAACCTTCTCCCACCCAACCCAATGCCTGCGGGATTGATCTCCTTGATCCCATAAGAAGTCCCTTAGGAGTCTGGAGATACGCTCAAGGATAGTTTTGGGCAATGGTAATACTGCCATGCAATGTGGTCACTTACACTACTTCCGGCTTTGAAAAACTCTGATTGGTGTCGTTGGGTTCATGAAATAAAGCGGAAATTAGATGGTTTTATTGAACGGTATAAGGCACAACTGGTTGCAAAAGGTTACACACAGTGGGAAGGTGTTGAGCGGAAATCAGATGGTTGCAGCAGTCTCATAGTTTGTGGTTCAAGTACTCTTCGTTAAGTGTGGATTTTACACAATTCAATGTTTCATACCCAAAGTTTGTGGGTTCAAAACTCTTTATTCAGAGAAATTTACATAGTTCGTCATTTCACACCCATTGTCCGCGGGTCCAATACTCTTTTTTCGGTCGAATTTTTACATAATTTATGATTTCGTACCCATAGTTTGTGGATATGATGATACCTTCATCAGTCTATTTACGTTTACGTGCACATTAATCTTAGAATCACCCCGATGACTTCTTTATGTAATTTATCTAAGCTTTGGACTAGGGATGCACATTCGGTCCGGACCGGACCGAACTGGACCACTTTGTGAGAGACATTGTTGAGTCTGGTGAAGTTAGTATTGAAAAGGTATCTACGGATTACAATCCTGCAGACATGCTTACAAAACCTGTGGATTTGGATAAGTTCAGGCTTTGCCTGAGACTTATTCAGCTGAAGGATTCTTAGTCTGCAGGGTAGCCAAATGAGAGATGAAATGGATTGTAATAGGTGTGAGATCAAGGTGGAGATTGTGGTAATTTGATCTCAAACTATTACTGTATACGTTGTTTGTTGAACCAATGTTTGTTGATTGCTCTTCAGTGTTGTTTGGGATCAGTGAAACCAGTGGATTGTTGCAGGGAGGAAAGCTGAACTTATAATATAATCTTGCTGGTAAGCTTGCAAGGCTGCGACGCCGTTTTAGTCTGTGTTCAAGTTGGGCGGAAATCAGTTTTCAAGTGATGTCGTTTTGGTCCAATTTCAGCTAAGTCAAGCGGCACCGTTTCAGCTATCTTCTTCTGACGTTTAAATACTCAGCTGGCGCGTTGACTCAAAGTCTTCGTCTTCTCCACAATTTCTAGGGTTCCTGAGATTTGGGATTTCGCTATTACGAGAGAAATTGATTTAGTTCGATTGTTGTAATTCGTTTCGCGAGCATTTCTCAGTGTTTCTGTGTAAGCAATTTGTACTCATTGGTTCTAATAAAGCTCTCTCATTTGGTGCTGGAGTAGGAACAGGAGGTTCCGAACCAGGGTATTTCTTT
Source organism: Rhodiola chrysanthemifolia (assembly GCA_033675395.1). Classification (NCBI taxonomy): domain Eukaryota; kingdom Viridiplantae; phylum Streptophyta; class Magnoliopsida; order Saxifragales; family Crassulaceae; genus Rhodiola; species Rhodiola chrysanthemifolia. Next base: position 17,178,665 of record CM066207.1, read on the forward strand.
GTGTCTCTTTCGTTTCTGTTTTTGACTTGTCATTGCACGACTCGATCCGCGCACGAACGTTACAATTGGTATCAGAGCTTGTGGTGCAGTGATGGGTCCGATGAAGATTGAAATTGATCGGTTTGATGGGAAGGGCGACTTCAGTCTGTGGCGTCAAAGGATGCGGGCGATTCTTGTTCAGATCAAGGTAGTGAAGGCCTTGGATGGTGAAAAGGATTTCCCGGCGACCATGACACAGGACGAGATAGATGAGGCAAAGGAATTGGCTTATAGCACCATCATTCTACATTTGGGTGATAAAGTTCTCCGAGAAGTGGCTAAAGAGAAAACTGCGGCAAAGGTGTGGCTGAAATTGGAGTCTCTGTATATGACGAAGTCATTGACAAACAAAGTCTATCTTAAAGGTAAATTGTTTGGTTTTAAGATAAATGAAGATAAAGACCTTGATGAAAGTATAGATGAATTCTCCAAGATTATTCTTGATTTGGAAAATCTAGAAATCAAGATTGATGATGAAGACCAGGCAATCATGCTCTTGAATGCATTGCCTCCTTCATATCATTCTTTTGTGGAGACCATGAAGTATGCAAGGGAATCTTTGTCATTTGAAGAAGTAATATCTGCCCTAAAGTCAAAACAGATGGATGGCAGTTCCTCCAGTAAAGCTGCTGAAGGCCTTTCAGTTCAAAGAAAATATGAGAAGAAGAATTTTCAGAAAAAGTCATTCAATGGGAGCTTCAAACCAAAATCTCATCAGAGTGGCCAACAAATCAATGATGGAAAGAAACTAAAGTGTTTCCATTGTCACAAAGAGGGACACTTTAGAAAGGATTGCCCAGAGAGGAAGAAATCGAAATCTGAAAAAGGAGGGGATAAGGCTGAAGCATCAGTGGCAGAAGATGATGGCTATGAAAGCGCTGATGTTCTGGTAGCTACCGATGCAACTGGTGGCAAAGGATGGATTCTCGACAGTGGATGCTCCTACCACATGACTCCCAATAAGGCTTGGATCCAAGGGTATAAGGAGATGGATGGAGGGCTGGTGTTGCTGGGAAATAACAAGGCCTGCAGGATGCAAGGAGCTGGGATAGTGCAGCTGAGGACTGCTGATGGCCAGGAAGCAACTCTCCATGATGTCAGGTATGTTCCTGAACTTAAAAGAAATTTAATTTCCTTAGGTACTTTGGATAAGCTTGGGTATGTGTTTAAGGCAGAAAAAGGGATTATGAAAATCTCCATGGGGTCTTTAGTAGTGATGAAGGGTAAAAGATCAAATTGAGTATATGTTCTTCTTGGTAATACTGTGGTTGGATCTATCTCTAGTGCCAGTGAAAATACAGATAATAAGATTAAACTGTGGCATCAAAGATTGGGGCATGTCAGTGAATTAGGACTCAAGAAGTTATATGATCAGGGTCTAATTGGTGGAAACAGTTTGGGTAAACTTGATTTTTGTGAAAATTGTGTATTAGGCAAGGCCAACAAAGTAAGTTTCAGTAAAGGTGTTCACAGAACTTCAGAAAAGCTTGAGTACATTCATTCAGACTTATGGGGTCCTTCTAGAGTACCTTCCCATGGTGGTAAACGGTACTTTGTTACGTTTATAGATGATTATACTAGAAGGGTATGGGTTTATGTATTGAAACTCAAGAGTGATGTTCTGCATACTTTCAAAGAATGGAAACTCTTAGTGGAAAACCAAACTGGTAAGAAAATAAAAAGGCTGAGAACTGATAATGGATTGGAGTACCTGTCAACAGAATTTATACAACTGTGCAAATCATCAGGGATCTCCAAGCATCACACAGTTGCTGGTACCCCTCAGCAAAATGGTCTTGCTGAGAGGTATAATAGGACGATCCTTGAGAGAGTGAGGTGTATGTTTATTCAGGCTGGTTTACCTAAGGTTTTCTGGGCTGAAGCAGTGGTAACAGCATGCTACCTGATTAATAGGTGTCCTTCCTCAGCTTTGGATTTTAAGACCCCAATGCAGATGTGGAGCGATCATCAAGAGGATTATGGGAAGCTCAAGGTTTTTGGATGTTCAGCCTATGCTCATATAAAACAAGATAAGCTGGAATCCAGGGCTCTAAAGTGTATTTTTTTGGGTTACCCAGATGGGGTAAAAGGCTACAAGTTATGGTGCCTTGACAACATTGGAAAACGGTGTATAATTAGTAGGAATGTGGTGTTCAATGAATCAGTTTTTCCTTTTAAGGAGTCCAGTGATAGTGCAGTGCAAGTGCAGGGCAACTCTCAAGAGAGCAGAGTTGAGAAGAAACAGGAATTGTTGATTGAGGTGGAGCCAGTAGGAAAGGGAACTGAGACAGTGAATGAACAAACTGAAGGAAATACCAGAAATGAGTCCAGTAGCGAAGATTCTCAAAATGATGAACCAAATACTGATCAGACTGATTTGAGAAATTATATGCTGACAAGAGACAGACAAAAGAGAGTCCCAAAACCAAATGTTAGACTGTGCTTAAATAATATGGTAGCATTTGCTTTCAACACTGCTGCTGAAATTTCAGAAAATGAGCCCAGTTCCTATTCTGATGCCATTAATTCCCCTGAGAAAGATTTGTGGATAAAGGCTATGAAGGAAGAAATGAACTCACTAATGAAGAATGAAACTTGGGAACTAGTTGACAGACCTAGAGGGAAGAAACTGGTGGGAAGTAAATGGATCTTTAAAAGAAAGGAAGGTATACCTGGAATTGAGAAACCAAGGCTGAAAGCTAGGCTTGTGGCCAAGGGGTTCACCCAGCAAGAAGGTATAGATTTTACAGAGATTTTCAGTCCTGTTGTGAAACATAGGTCTATCAGAATAGTTCTATCTATTGTTGCCAAGTTTGATCTTGAGTTAGAGCAGCTGGATGTCAAGACAGCATTCCTTCATGGGAAAATTGATGAAGTAATTTATATGAGGCAACCAGATGGATTCACAGTGGGAAACAAAGAAGAAAAAGTATGTCTATTGAAGAAATCTTTATATGGCCTAAAGCAGTCTCCGAGATTATGGTACAAAAGGTTTGACGAGTTTATGATCAGCCAAGGATATTTGAGATCAGCTTATGACTGGTGTATCTATGTGAACAAAGTGACAGATTCTGCTACAAGAGTTTACCTCCTACTCTACGTAGATGATATGTTGATTGCTAGTAAAGATAAGAGGCAGATTGCGACGTTAAAAGAGCAGTTAAACTCTTGTTTTGAAATGAAAGATTTGGGACCTGCTCAGAAAATCTTGGGTATGCAGATTGTAAGGGATAGAGCTCAGCGAACTTTGTCTTTGAATCAGCAAGGATATATTGAAAAAGTATTAACCAGTTTGGAATGAGCAGCGCCAAATCTGTGTCTACTCCTATAGCTCAACATTTTAAACTACATAAAGGTCAGTGTCCGCAAACTGATGAAGAGGTAAGACAGATGCAAGATATTCCTTATTCTAGTGTTGTGGGCTCACTAATGTATGCAATGGTCTGTACCAGACCTGACTTGGCACACTCTGTGAGCTTAGTTAGCAGATTTATGGCGAACCCAGGTAAGGAACATTGGCAGGCAGTCAAATGGATCTTAAGATATCTCAAGGGGAATTCTGGGAAGGGTCTGGTGTATGGTGGAGCTAAGGATGAGTCCGATATGATTATGGGATATTGTGATTCTGATTACGCTGCCAGTATAGACACAAGGAAGTCACAGTCAGGTATTGTCTTTACAGTATTTGGAACTGCAGTAAGTTGGAAAGCCACCTTGCAGCCTGTTGTGGCCCTGTCCACAACAGAGGCTGAATATATAGCAATTACAGAAGCGGTAAAAGAAGCTCTGTGGATGAAAGGGCTGTTATCTGAGCTGTGTTTTAAACAGAAGAGAGTAAAAGTTTTCTGTGACAATCAGGGGGCTATCCATCTTTCAAAACACCAAGTCTTCCATGAAAGGTCTAAGCACATAGACATACGAATGCACTTTGTGAGAGACATTGTTGAGTCTGGTGAAGTTAGTATTGAAAAGGTATCTACGGATTACAATCCTGCAAACATGCTTACAAAACCTGTGGATTTGGATAAGTTCAGGCTTTGCCTGAGACTTATTCAGCTGAAGGATTCTTAGTCTGCAGGGTAGCCAAATGAGAGATGAAATGGATTGTAATAGGTGTGAGATCAAGGTGGAGATTGTGGTAATTTGATCTCAAACTATTACTGTATACGTTGTTTGTTGAACCAATGTTTGTTGATTGCTCTTCAGTGTTGTTTGGGATCAGTGAAACCAGTGGATTGTTGCAGGGAGGAAAGCTGAACTTATAATATAATCTTGCTGGTAAGCTTGCAAGGCTGCGACGCCGTTTTAGTCTGTGTTCAAGTTGGGCGGAAATCAGTTTTCAAGTGATGTCGTTTTGGTCCAATTTCAGCTAAGTCAAGCGGCACCGTTTCAGCTATCTTCTTCTGACGTTTAAATACTCAGCTGGCGCGTTGACTCAAAGTCTTCGTCTTCTCCACAATTTCTAGGGTTCCTGAGATTTGGGATTTCGCTATTACGAGAGAAATTGATTTAGTTCGATTGTTGTAATTCGTTTCGCGAGCATTTCTCAGTGTTTCTGTGTAAGCAATTTGTACTCATTGGTTCTAATAAAGCTCTCTCATTTGGTGCTGGAGTAGGAACAGGAGGTTCCGAACCAGGGTATTTCTTTGTGTCTCATTCGTTTCTGTTTTTGACTTGTCATTGCACGACTCGATCCGCGCACGAACGTTACAAAGGTGTTGAACTCCTGAACAGGAGCCAAAGATACCAAGGTTAATGCTGCATTGTTGAGCATAGGGCAAAGCTGTTTCAGGATGATGTTGTGGCATAGCATATATAAAGACCTTCTCTTGTAAGTCATATCCCAAGGAACTGTCACCTGGTCATCCACCAACCAATCCATTCGATAATGCGAACTTTGTATCATAGTGAGCTCACGCCTCCTAGCCAAGCAATCATCAATAGTAGCTCGGATAACCTGAATCAACTCCTCTAACGCCGCGGCCGGGTGAACGTCGATAACTTTAGCCATGCAAAAGGCTCCAGTGGAATCCCGAATGATCATCCGTCCCCTACAGTACCATTTTTCGAGCTGGTGACAATATTAGCAGTGAGACCATGAAGACTGAGTGTCCAATGAAGCCATGACCTCATTCCTCTTCTGACCAATGGATAAGAAATGCCCAATGCTTTAAGATAAGCATCCTTGCCATCATGGGTCAGTTTGATAAGATGTCCCATATCACGAAGCCATCTATGAATAGCACCCATGAGGTTCTCCTTCCTGCCCTCGTGAAGGCAAGCATTTCTCGCTTTCCAGATGTACCAAACACCCATGCAAGCCAAACCAATCTGAATGCCCTCCTCAAGAGTTTTAGGATTACCGCCAAGCCATATTCTCCGGAAAGCTGCCACTCCGTGAATACGAGGCTTATCAAAGACACGACTCAAATAGTCCAAGACCTCCTGACCCCAAACCCCATTAAGAAGAAGTGGTTGATGGATTCAGTGGACTGTCTACAACAGACACACCTATACGCCAAAGGAATCCCCAGTTTCATTACTCTGTCATCTGTAGGAACTCCGCTCCAACAAAAACGCCAAACGAAACAAGAAACCTTCGAAGGGATCCACCTTTGCCAAATAGCTCTGCCCAATGCAACACCTCATATCTTGTTCTGAAAGATGCCCCAAACACCTTGGTGGAGAACTCCCCATAGGGGCTACCAGTCCAAAGAAGTTTGTCTTCTTTGTTGGACAATTAAAGGCCATCAAAAGCAAGTTGTGCTCACCTGGGAAGAAGAGGCCAAAGCACCCTTTGAAGTTCATCGCTCTCCATCACATGTTCCACTGATAACCGTGAGCATTCATCAGGGCAAGCAATATTCAGGTGTTTGCAAAGCTCCTCTACAGGCACATGACCATTCCCAATCTCCCACATTGAATTATCCTTCACGTTGTCCAGCAGGAAAGCAAAAGCCTCCACACAGCGAAACCCTTTCGACCTGAAGCATACTACGCCTTTAGGACTCTGCACCAAAGACTGTTATCAACTGTGAGCTTCCAAGCCATTCTCCCATGCATGGCAAGCATGATTTCTTTTAACGAAAGGATTCCGAGACCCCAGCCTCCTTAGGTTTACAAACCTTCTCCCACCCAACCCAATGCCTGCGGGATTGATCTCCTTGATCCCATAAGAAGTCCCTTAGGAGTCTGGAGATACGCTCAAGGATAGTTTTGGGCAATGGTAATACTGCCATGCAATGTGGTCACTTACACTACTTCCGGCTTTGAAAAACTCTGATTGGTGTCGTTGGGTTCATGAAATAAAGCGGAAATTAGATGGTTTTATTGAACGGTATAAGGCACAACTGGTTGCAAAAGGTTACACACAGTGGGAAGGTGTTGAGCGGAAATCAGATGGTTGCAGCAGTCTCATAGTTTGTGGTTCAAGTACTCTTCGTTAAGTGTGGATTTTACACAATTCAATGTTTCATACCCAAAGTTTGTGGGTTCAAAACTCTTTATTCAGAGAAATTTACATAGTTCGTCATTTCACACCCATTGTCCGCGGGTCCAATACTCTTTTTTCGGTCGAATTTTTACATAATTTATGATTTCGTACCCATAGTTTGTGGATATGATGATACCTTCATCAGTCTATTTACGTTTACGTGCACATTAATCTTAGAATCACCCCGATGACTTCTTTATGTAATTTATCTAAGCTTTGGACTAGGGATGCACATTCGGTCCGGACCGGACCGAACTGGACCGATTTTTTCGGTCCGGTCCGGTCCTCTGGACCGAATTTTTTGTCACATTAAGACCGAAGACCGACCCGGATCGAAACCGAATCGGTCCGGTTCGGTCCGGTCCAGACCGGTTATGGACCGAAATGTTATTTGATTTTTTGCAAAAAATTTTCATGTACTATTTATTTTCATACAGAAATAGATGCAAAATGAAATGATTTTCATGATAAACATGAATAAGGAAATAAAGATAGCTTCTTAAAAAATGAAGAAGCAAAGTGCGGTAGTTACTCAAAATACACAAAACATAACAAAGTAAACCATGACTTGGGATCAAAATATTTGTAATGCAAGTAAAACTTAGATGCAGAAAACATATCAAAAAGTAAACAAGCATCTTGTATCTTCTTGGGTCTTGGCTTTGGGTCTTGGCCGCAACAATCTACGTCTTCCGATTTTCAATAAAATTAGTCTTGTTACACCATCAACAATCAACATAAGACACAATCAAGAGAAAAATATATATCATATTTCGTTGCATTATTATAGGATAGTCACATATGTCATATGCGTACCTAAAAGCTTCAAATTCAAGCAAATACAAATGGGTTGGTCCGGTTCGGTCCGGTCTTTTTCGGTCCGGTTCGGTCGGTTTTTTCGGTCCGGTCGGAATTTGTGCATCCCTACTTTGGACTCCCAAAATGATTGACAACCATTAAGTTTTTGGATAATATGGGGTTGATATCTTTTCCGAAAATCAACCAATTTTATAATTTCACAATGCCTTCTGTATGACACAATTATAATCTATATAACAAGGTTTCCCCGTAAGTGTGCTGCAATATCTGTAACTTCTATATGACCTCTACTCTAACACATGACTCTTCTTATACCTCGACACTGAACTAGCACTATCGATAATAAATTTATATAATTCGGGGTTTCATACCCATAGTTCATGAGTTCAATCGTCTTTATTCAATAAGAATTTTGCATACTTACTGATTTCATATCCATAGTTCGTAGGCTCATAATTCGTCTGTTCAATATCATTGGTTCTGTGAGAATTTAACATAATTCGTGATTTCAACTTTCAAAGTCTTTATTCAGTAAACATTTTACTTAGTTTGTGGTTTCACATCCATAGTTCGTAGGCTCGGTACTCTTTGTTTGCAAATTGATTGGATACGTACGATTTAATCCTAGTTATGATTACACGAGATGATTGACGAACATTAAAAATTCTTATGTTCTCACGCGAACTTAACCGTATACGGTCCATGGGTTCGATTCCCATTAGAAGTGTCAATATCATGAGAAATGAGAACTAATCTCATCCCTCCATCTTAATTCATCAAGGGCTAGGATTAAAACAGATTTTGCTTTAAATTCCTAATTATCTCAATGTTTAATTAGTAATAAAGGGCAAATTAGGCAAACTAATGTTAACCCCAGATTAATCGCATCGACCGGAGAGACTCCGATTCCTTCTCCGACGGATCACTTGTGGAAACCGATTCGACTGAGTCAGAGCTTCGGCACCGGGACAAAGACGACGACGCTTCCAATCGACTCGACGAAAAAGACGCAAACCAATTCGATGGCATCGACGTTGTCCGACGTTGCGCTGCTGCGCGCTCCAAGCTCACATTAAGTGAGTCGCGCTCAAAGTAGACATTAACTTGTTAATGTCTACGTCGAGCGCGGCGTTAACGTCTTCTTTGGGCGCGGCTCAGTTGAAAAGCTACGAATATTGTATGCTACGAATTTTGATATCTTTTACTACAAAAAGTGTGCTACGAATTTTGAATCAATTACTACGAATATTATGCTACGTATTTTGATTCAATTACTATGAATATTATGCTACGTATTTTGATTCAATTACTACGAAAATATTATGCTACGAATAATATACTACGAATATTATGTGTGGCTTTTCAAAGAAGAATATGTAGCTTCTCATGTTTGCCGCGCCCAAAGAAGACATTAACTTGTTAATGTCTTCTTTGGGCGCGACTCACTTAATGTGAGCGTGGAGCGCGCGGCATTCAGTCATCGCGTTCTATGTATACATTATTGCTGTGGCGCGCTCGGCACATAATGTCTAAGTAGGGTGCGACCTTACTGTAAAGGCTGAGCGCGCGGCATGGACGATCATTGTTCATCTGTCGACTAAAACAACGTCGATTGAAACTGAATTTCGAGCTGTTTAGTATTGATTTCCATGGAGGATGATCGAGAGTTGCCTGTCGGGGCGTGCCGGATGATTGATTCGTTACCTGTCGGATGACCGGAGTTTTACTTAAAAGGTTACTAATTTACCCTTTAATCGTTATTAAATCGTGATTGTGTGAATAAATTTGGATTAATTAACAGTCATCAAATTAATAAACTAATGGTCATTAAACCTTCTTATTTCTCATGAAATATGTACGTGTTATAAAATGGTCTGCACAACAAAGTTGAAAATATGTCATGTGGGCCCCACATGTGGGTCCCACAACAAAGAAAATGAAAATGCAATTGAGTGAATTGCGGATGGATGTTTCAGCAGATTGTAGTATAAATAAGAGGTTCGGGGTGAAGGATCAAACACACCTTCACCTCCTCCTTCTCTCTGAATCCTCAATAATATTGCAGTGCATTTGAGTTCTAACTAGTCCCAAAGTTTTCCATATTTTCAAGATAATTATAACACGTTATCAGCACGAGGCTCTAACCAACTGAGATACCGTAAGTTTCGAATAAAGATTCGATAAAAGGTTAAGTGTTTTCCTCACTTGTCTCTCAAGCTTTCAATAAAATCCTTTGTTTTTTTAGTTCTTCATCTGTCATTCTTAGATATCATAAGGGGTTCAGTGCCTCAAAGGGTGTTCTTAATTCCCTATTTCACAATTTTCTGATTGTGTTGATATCTGAGTTTTTCTGGATGAAAAACTAATATTACAATAGTTTTCAGTTCTATTCTGTAGTTTGTCTTTGGTGCGGATTGCGCTTGAAACACAGCGTGCGACAACCCAAATACATGTTGTCAGAATCGTATTGAATACGATTGTAATCTTAAGAGGTTAAGAGATAGCAGTAGTTGCGACAATCCCTTAATGTATAACAACATATTATTATGATGTGCGGATTACCGCCCCATAGTAAAATGTTGTGATCTACAGAGTAATTATCTTTACTTTAAATACTTCATTTTCTTCGAATCATATTTGCACATTTTATTTGTTGATATTACATTGTTAATTTACCATTTTACCCTATAAATGGTAACAAACGGCTAGTTTTTTTTCCCTATAAACGGTAACAAACGGCTAGTTTTTTTTCCCTATAAATTCGATTTCATTCATCATACAAAATCACATTTTTCTCTTCTACTTCACACTTCAAACACACTCAAAATTTCCAAAGCAATAAAATGTCTAGCTTACTATTGGTCTTTGTTGCAATAATTATTGTAGTACTCACTATTTGTAATTTCACCGGGAATCTAACACCGGATGATTTCTATCATAGTTTAGAAATGCTTGTAATAATGTATGTATTTTTCTTCTTTACAATATTTGTAAACTTTTATGTTTTAAATTAATCTAATAAACTTTTCCTATTTTTAGTTACCACCATGTCAAACCTCGCAAAACTTGAATTCAGTCCACTCGACATCTCTGGAAAAAATTACATGCCATGGACAATAGACATTGAGACACATTTGGACTCAATGGATCTTCCCGAAACAATCATTGAGGGGAATACCACATCGAAAGTGGATAAGGCAAAATCTTTGATTTTCCTTCGTCGTCATCTTGACGTGAATCTCAAGAATGAGTATCTCACTGTGAAAGACCCGAGTGATTTATGGAAAAATCTGAAAGACAGATTTGATCACCAAAGGGATGTGATGCTTCCCTTATATCGGGATAAATGGGCCGCTTTACGGTTCCAAGATTTTGCGAAAGTCAGTGAGTATAATTCTGAGATGATTAAAATAGTGAACCATTTGAAATTCTGTGGAGATAAGGTAACTGATGCTGAGATGATGGAAAAGACTATGTCTACATTCCATGCATCAAATATAACCTTGCAGCAGCAGTATCGTGTACGTGAATTTCAAAAATACTATGAGCTGATTGGTACTCTCCTAGTGGCAGAAAGAAACAATGAACTGCTGATAAAGAACCACCAATCTCGCCCAACGGGCTCCAGAACATTTTCTGAGGTACATTTTGCCAACTCTAATGAGAGTAGACCCATGAACTATTTTCAGGGTCAAGGGCAAGGCCGAGGTCATGGACGTGGACGAGGTCGAGGTCGTAGTTTTGGCCAGGGGCGCGGTCGAGGTGGTTATCCCAATAATCCACCTCATAAGATCGCCAATTATCACCAAAAGAGACAGCAAAATGAGTGGAATCATGAGAACTCCCACAAAAGGGGAGGTGGTCCAAGTTCATCAAAAAACCCTGAGACCACTTGTTTTAGATGCGGTTGTAAAGGGCATTGGTTTAAAACCTGCCGAACCCTGAACACTTATGCAAACTCTATCAAGAGTCCATGAAGGGAAAAGGAAAGGAGGTCAACTAAATTGACCAAACTCCTATGAATGAGTTTACTCGACTTGGAGAATCTGATTTCAACAATGAACATGTTGATACAGTTGGGGATTTTACAAATACAAATGAGATCAATTTTATTGAGAATGATCCCGCGAACGAGTACACTCATCTTGGGGAACATGAGCCTAGTGAGGTCTTCCTTGGTGATATAACTGGAAAAATGACTGGTGGGAACTGAAAGGGGAAGTTGTGTAAACCCATGGGATGAAGCCAAACGGTCCGATGTTTTAATTTGATTTTCTTATGTTATATGTATGTTTTTCTTTTAAGCATGACTATGTTTTTCTCGCATGTAATAAAATATGTCTACCTTTTTCATCTATCTTATCATTTTCTTGTTTACTTAAAGCTTTGAAATGGACAAAGCCAAAGTCAACCAAAGGATTAATATTGAAGAAATGTGCATACTTGATAGTGGAACAACGCACACAATCCTGAAGGATGAAAGGTTTTTCTTGATGAAAAAACCAACACGAACCATTGTGAATACAATATCAGGCCCTGTAGATCTGATTGAAGGAATTGGCAAGGCAAACTTTGCATTGCCAAATGGCACAAAGTTTACAATACATAATGCCTTATTTTCGCCAAGATCCAAACGAAACTTATTGAGTTTCAATGATATTTATTCTCATGGATTCGAGACTCAGTCTATGACTGAAGGTAACATGAAATTCATGTTACTCACTATGTATAGATCTGGAAAGAAATACATAGTCGAAAAACTACCAATGCTTCCCACTGGATTGCATTACACACATATAAATGTGATTGAGTCAAATGCGGTAGTTATGAAATCTTCAATATTAACCATGTGGCATGACCGATTGGGTCATCCAGGTTCAAGTATGATGCCAAGAATTATTGAAAATACGCATGGACACCCATTGAAGGGTCATAAAATCCCTCAAGGAAATATTTTTCCATGTAAAGCTTGTTCTCTTGGAAAGCTTATCATAAGGCCATCACCGGGAAATGTTGAAACAGAATCACCTATGTTTCTTGAGCGTATTCAAGGTGATATTTGTGGGCCCATTCACCCACCATGTGGAGCATTTCGATACTTTATGGTATTGATAGATGCATCTAGCAAATGGTCAGATGTATGTTTGTTATCAACTCGCAATGTGGCATTCGCCAAATTACTTGCCCAAATAATAAAATTGCGAGCTCAATTTCCTGATCATACAATCAAGAAAATTAGACTTGATAACGCTGGTGAATTCACATCCCAGACATTTGATGAATATTGTATGTCAGTTGGGATTGTGGTCGAGCATCCTGTTGCTCATGTCCACACACAAAATGGTTTGGCTGAATCATTGATCAAACGCCTCCAACTTATTGCTAGGCCATTGATAATGAGAACAATGCTTCCTACCTCAGTATGGGGTCATGCAATATTACATGCCTCTGAATTAATTCGCATCAGACCAAGTGCGTATCATAAAAGTTCTCCACTACAACTTGCATTTGGTCAAGAACCAAATATATCGCATTTAAGAATTTTTGGTTGTTCTATTTATGTGCATATTGCACCTCCTCAAAGAACAAAGATGGGACCACAAAGAAGCCTTGGGATATATGTAGGCTTTGAAAGTCCATCTATTGTTAAATTTCTTGAACCTCAAACTGGAAATATTTGCACAGCACGTTTTGCTGATTGCCACTTTGATGAGGAAAATTTCCCACCATTAGGGGGAGAAAGAAAACAATTTGAGAAAGAAATTACTTGGTCTGTACCACGTTATTGCACCTTGATCCTTACACAAAAGATTGTGAAGGTAGAGTACAAAGGATTTTACATTTGCAAGAAATGGCAAATCAACTTCCTGATGCATTTACAGACACAAAGAGAGTGACTAAATCTCACATACCGGCTGAGAATGCTCCCGTACAAATTGAAATTCCAAAAGGGAAGCCGGAAAATAAAGCCATTCATGAAATCACAACACGGTTAAAGCGTGGAAGGCCACCCGGTTCCAAAAATAAAAATCCTCGAAAAAGAAAAGGGGAAGAAAAGCAAAGCGATCCTATGGTGGTGGAAAGTATTCCTGTAGAAATACAAAATGAAAAGGATCGAGAAATTTTGATTAATTATGCTAAGACGGGCATATTATGGAACCGAAAAGAGAACATTGATGATGCATTCTCTTATAATTTGGCATGTGATATTATGAATGAAAATAATGGTGATCCCGAACCACGGTCTATTACTGAGTGTAAAAATAGACACGATTGGGTTGAGTGGAAAAAGGCAATTGAAACTGAACTAGACTCGCTCAATAAACGCAAAGTTTTTGGGCTATAGTACTCACACCTAAGGATGTGAGACCTGTTGGATACAAATGGGTTTTCGTACGAAAAAGAAATGAGAAAAATGAAATTGCGAGATACAAGGCTCGACTTGTTGCACAAGGTTTTTCTCAAAGGCCTGGAATCGATTTTGAGGAAACGTATTCTCCTGTCATGGATGGAATTACGTTTAGATACTTGATAAGTCTAGCAGTTCATGAGAAATTGAATATGCACCTCATGGATGTTGTTACCGCTTACCTATACGGATCGCTTGATACTGAAATTTACATGAAAATCCCTGAAGGTTTTAAAATGCATGAGGCATTAAGTTCCAAACCTAGGGAAAGATATTCAATCAAGTTAGAAAGATCTTTATATGGGTTAAAGCAATCCGGACGCATGTGGTACAATCGATTAAGCGAATATTTATTTCAAAAGGGTTATGTCAATGATCCCCTTTGCCCTTGCGTTTTTATTAAGAAAACAACATCCGGTTGTGTAATAATTGCCGTTTATGTTGATGATTTGAATATCATTGGTACCAGTAAAGAAATTCTGGAAGTAATCTCTTATTTGAAAAAGGAGTTCGAAATGAAAGATCTGGGGAAGACAAAGTATTGTCTTGGATTACAGATTGAGCACATCCAGAATGGGATACTTGTGCATCAATCGAATTATACAAAGAAGATAATAAAACGTTTTAATATGGATAAATCAAATCCATTAAGTACCCCAATGGTCGTAAGATCCCTTGATGTGAACAAGGATCCATTTCGTCCATGTGAAGAATCTGAAGAGATTCTTGGTCAAGAAGTACCATATTTCAGTGCGATTGGAGCTCTTATGTACCTTGCTAATTGTACTCGACCTGACATAGCTTTTGCTGTTAATTTATTAGCCAGGTTTAGCTCAGCTCCTACCAAAAGACACTGGAATGGAATCAAGCATGTGTTTCGTTATCTTCAAGGAACGATTGACTTAGGATTATTTTATCCTAACAATACAAAACCAGTTTTGATTGGTTATGCAGATGCAGGTTACTTGTCAGATCCACATAAAGCGAAGTCCCAGACTGGCTATGTATTTACATGTGGAGGAACTGCAATCTCTTGGCGTTCTCAGAAACAAACACTCGTTGCAACATCATCAAACCACGCTGAGGTCATTGCATTACACGAAGCAAGTCGTGAATGTGTGTGGCTGAGATCTATGACACAACATATCAGAACTACGAGCGGTCTTCTACCAGCAAATGATCCAATCACTCTTTATGAAGACAACGCTGCGTGTGTTGCTTAAATGAAGGAAGGATTTATCAAAAGTGATAGAACAAAGCATATCCATCCCAAATACTTTTCATTCACCCAAGAGCTGGAAAAAGACAAAGTTATCAGCATACAATATGTTCGTTCTGATGAAAACTCAGCAGATCTTTTTACAAAGGCTCTCCCTACCTCAACATTCCGAAAACATGTCAACGACATAGCAATGCGAAAGCTGCAAAATTTATGAGCACATCACGCATGCCAATATGAGGGGGAGCTTCGCGTCGCTGCACTCTTTTTCCCTTAAGTTGGTTTTTATCCTAATGGATTTTTTCAACTAAGATTTTTAACGAGGCAGCCTAAATCGTTTGATGTGCATCCCAGGGGGAGTGTTATAAAATGGTCTGCAAAACAAAGTTGAAAATATGTCATGTGGGCCCCACATGTGGGTCCCACAACAAAGAAAATGAAAATGCAATTGAGTGAATTGCGGATGGATGTTTCAGCAGATTGTAGTATAAATAAGAGGTTCGGGGTGAAGGATCAAACACACCTTCACCTCCTCCTTCTCTCTGAATCCTCAATAATATTACAGTGCATTTGAGTTCTAACTAGTCCCAAAGTTTTCCATATTTTCAAGATAATTATAACAGTACGTGATTATAATTTTATGGTACGTATATAAATGAATATGTTCCTTCTCGAAAAGTTATCACTCAAAAGTCAAACGTGAAGTCAGTTAAAATAATTTTCATCATAAAAATCTCAGCTTTAATTTCAGCGTTCCAACTCCAGTCGACGAAGGAAATCTTCATCAGAATTCAGACGTCAATGGCGGAATCACAGCGAGTCCCATCTGAATCTTGGCCTTCAGAAACGTGGGCGCGTCTCAAGAAAGTCCGAGTCGAGTCGCCGCTGATCCAGTGCATAACTAATTTCGTGTCAATGGATTTGATGGCGAACGTGCTCTTATCGGCCGGTGCCTCTCCGGCGATGCTTCACTCCGTGACGGAGATTCCTGATTTTACTCCGGTGGTGCAGGCAGTTTGTGTGAACGTAGGAACTCTAACTGACGACTGGTTGCCGTCGATGAAAGCTGCGGCGGAGATTGCGAGAAAGATGGGGAAGCCGTGGGTGCTTGATCCGGTAGCGGCTGGGGCTTCTGAGTTTCGGCTGAGGGCGTGTCTTGAGCTGGTGGAGATGAGGCCGAGTGTGATTCGGGGAAATGCGTCTGAGATTGTGGCTCTTTCTGAGGCTGCTGTTGGACGTTGTAAGGTAGCTTAGCTATATTAACTTGTTTTAGTCGCAATTTTTGGTAGGGGGTGACAAGCAAAAATAGATCATATGACTAAATAAATTTGTGTTCTCCACTATGCAAATGATGATTTGTAGCTTATTGTGCCTTGTGATTTTATACGGATGAAGGGAACAGACAGCTCGCTTCAATCAACGGATGCTTTAGAAGCGGCCAAGGCGTTGGCTAACTCTAGTGGTGCTGTGGTGGCTGTGTCTGGTGCGATTGATATTGTGACGGATGGGACGAGTGTGTTGTGTGCCAAAAATGGAGTGCCTATGTTGCAGCGGATTACAGCTACCGGGTGTTCTGTCACCGCGTTGATTGCTGCTTTTGTTGCAGTTGATACACAAAATACCTTAGAAGCTACTGCTTCAGCATTGGCTGTGTTTGGTGTGGCGAGTGAGTTGGGAATGGAGATGGCTAAAGGTCCCGCTTCATTGAGGATGCATTTGATTGATTCGCTTTATAATCTTGATGAAGTTAATGTCTTAAATCGAGTGAAGATTTCTAGCTTGCCTTGAAGCTACAGGATTTCTGTTGAAGGTATTGAAGTTAGAAACTTGCAGCTATTGATCATGTTTTGGTTTTAGGATGAGGCGGTATGCGGCTGTCTCATGTTGTCAGTCGGTCCATTTTAAATAAGATTTATTGATGTTTCTTGTGGTGTCGTCAATAACTGAAAATTTGATGCTGCCAAGACGATGCCAAACGTTGTTCAGTTGAAAAATGAGTAAAACTTGTTTTTTTTATTGCGCTTGGGGCAATGGCGCAGCTAGTGGGGTCTTAACCGAGGTGCGTCAATTGCTGGTAAAACTTGTTAATTTGTGTATTTGTGAAACACTTCAGTTGGAGAACTGAGTAAGCCTTGTTGCGTGTGGGGGAGTTGAACATTCAACCAGCATTTATCTAATCAAAAAAAAAAGGTTGCATTTATGATAAAGTATGCTTGCTTCCTTTGGTCTAAATCCTTCCAGCTTATCGTCAATGTCTACTGAATCAAATCCTCCTATTTCCATGCACTTGAAGTGCCCCACCAGCAGCAAAAGGTTTTCGAAACCTGCACCGCTCTCAGATTATCAAGCATAGGTAGTCTTTTTTTAACTGCCAACCAACAATAGAAATTGTGTTTAGGTGCAAATAGTTTCACCCAAACCAAATTAGCCCAAATCTGGATAGTCCTCTTCGGAGAGCAAAGAATAAGTCCCTCTCACTTGGAATTCATTTGGAGACCCTTTACATTTTAAAGATAAATTCTGATCAATGTCTACACATTTTTTTGTGATGTCTCTCAATCTCAGAATTGTTTTTAGAGACAGGAGAAGGTGGTTCTTTTCCTCCATCACCCGAAAAGAGCTTCTAGTGAAACAGTAGCTATGCAACCCCCTTCACCGAAACAGAATTCTTTTTGAAACAAAAATCTCAAACTTGCGAAAGATTTAGCGCTGAGTTAAACAATCCTATATTTTTTATACCCAAACCATAATTGTCTTTACTACGACGCAATGATTTCCAATCAACCAAATTCCTGGTACCCGTAGAAGATCCAATCCAAAGATAGTTCATGCATAGTAGTCTTAAGCACCCTTTTAGGAATCGAAATAATTCTCATCCAATAAGAACAAATGCTAGTTAGAACATGCTTTATCAAGACTATATCAGTATAAGATAAGAATCTTGAGTTCCATGAACTGATTTTACTAGTCATTTTCTCAATAATATGGTCAAAACTCTTTCTTATCAATGATTGAGCCTCAATCGGAATAATGCCCATATAGTTAAAAGGAGGAGACACACTTCTAAATCCTGCAATATTAGCCATTACTTTTTTTTATCAGCAATGGAAGTTCCCAAAAATATGCTAATTTTTTCAGAATTTACTTTCAAGCCAGACCGTGCATAAAGACATTAAAGGTTTCCTTTACACCATTAACTGAGGAAGCATTAGCGCCTTTACACAATTTTTTGTTTTTTACTTACCGCTTTGATATGCATTTCACCAGGTATATTTTTTTTCCTTTTGCCAAAATGCCAATGCAATACTTCATTTCTGGTTACTACGCAAACTTTTCCCAGTGATTGTTCTTACACAACTTAATAAGAACTATCTAGGATTGTAATCAAACATAGCACACGTTCAAAACCAAAACCCAAATTCATCTTTGCTGGAGAGCTTAGGGTTTATAAACATGTTAGGATGTTTGAACCAATTAGGGTAGTATAGCTTAATGATATGCCATTCGGGTAATGATTGAGCACATAATTGGTGTGCAATCCCAAGAGCACCGTGTTTGTACACATTTTAATATGTGCATGCGAGCGTTAAAGTATGCATATGGCGTGACCCTTAAGTGAATTATGGGCGGGTGACATTTGCAGGCTCTTCGTGCCCCATGCTCACTTTTAAGGCCACCGCTCGCGGCACTTAAAGTGTTAGTGGGTTGCGGCCCAAGTGTGTACGCAGAGCGTGACTTCTTCAAAAGAGTCGCGGCTGTTTGGCCTAAGACACAACTATTTTTCGTCTCATTTGATCTCCTATAAATATAACGTTGTATTCCTCATGCAATTGACTTAGAAATACTTAGAAAAAACAATCCAAAAGATTTCCCTTTGCTTCCTACTGCCTTCAAACCTAAAGTGTGTTTTCTAAATCTTAAATCGAGATTTGAAAACTTTGATTTGATCATCTCTTGCGTAACCCAAGGCTTGTTGATAAGGGTCAAAATATCGATTTCATAAAGTGAATATGCGATCAAATTTTATTTTCAGCGTTGCCATTGATCTTTCCTTGAATGCCTTATTAGAAGAAAATCTCCAAGAAGACGTTACAAGCTTTACAAGATATTTGAACTAAAGCTGCTACTTCAGCCTACTAAAAGTTCTACTGTTGTTCTAATGTACCAGATGAAGCACTAACAATCAAAATCGTTATTCTACTGATCGATGGCGATGTTTCGTGAGATGACAAGCAATTTTAAGAAATTGGATAAGTTTAAAGGAATAGACTTCCGGCGTTGGCAAAAGAAGATGTACTTCTTGCTGACAAACCTCAAGGCGGTTTACGTGTTCTTTACCCCCATTCCTGATGTTGGAGATGATGCACCATTGGACGCTTTGAGGCACATGAGCAAGTGGGAGAATGATGATTATATTGCCCGAGGCTTCATGTTAAACAGCACGTCCGATGCCCTATTTGATGTTTATCAAAACGTAGAGTCCGCCAAGGCCAGTACATGGCCGAAGATGATTTTAGAGTGAAATTTCATGTAAGCAATTTTAATGAATATAAGATGGTTCCAATGATGGAGCAATTCCATGAGATACTACGTATGTAAAGGCAATTTGCCCAACCCAAGTTAAAGATGGGATGAGTCTATATGAGTCTATCAAGGTGTCAAGTATGATTGACAAGCTATCACCGACTTGGAAAGATTTCAAGCACACATTTTAACAAAACAAAAAAATATCTCTCTCGTGGAGCTTGAGAGTCATTTGCACATAGAGGAGGGTCTTCGTGCACAAAAGAATGACAAGAAGAAGGAGGCATCAAATTCATTTGCAGTTAGGGATGCACAAAATTGGACCGGACCGAAATTTTATGGGTCGGTCCGGTCCACGGTCCATTTTTTTAAAAATTTCGACCCACCGATTCGGGTTTACTGTCCGGACCGTAAATTTAATCCTCGGTCTATTTTAAAAAAAATCGGTCCATCGGTCCATTTTTTCAAAACAATTTGGTCCGGGTCGGACTGAATGTGCATCCTTATTTGCAGTGTGAAATCTTTCCCTAGTAGTCGAGATGTTGTTCTGGTCGAGTGCAGACCTATTTCTAGAACAACTTATGCAAAAATAAATGCAGTGCGGAAAATAAACGACACGCAAAGTTGTTACCCAGTTCGGCGTTAACTAGCCTACGTCTGGGGGGCTGTCTCCTTAGCCCGGTGGATAGCAATTCACTAATAATGAATATTGCGAGTACAAGAGCTTACGTTTACAGAATCCCTCTTAAATAGCCTGAGCCTCTAATACTCAAGCAATCGCTAACTAGGTCTTCCCCTAGATATGAGCCTCGCCTCCAATTCCACCAGATGATCCTCCACGAGAATCAGCGCCTTCTCCCGAATGCGCGGAAATACCTTCAGTGCGTGTATCGTCAAGTTGTTCTACGATCAGTCTGTCGAGCACTAGAACAGACTGAATCTGAGCACCGTGAATAATCAGAGTGATTAGTTCACCAGCCGTTTGCCTCCACCTCCCTTCAGTGAGTATGAGCGTGAATAATATCTCCGTGAGTGCTGAGTAGAAGGAGTCCATCGGCCCTCATTATATGGTGCGATAGCAACCCTAAAGTATCTAGGTTTCCTATCTTCAACCACCTATCTCATTAGGAAATCTTTCCTAAATCTTTTAGGAAACAATCCTAATATCTTGCGCATATGTCTTGTAGATAATCCTTCAATATATCTTCAACTCTGTTTAAGAAACTCTTCGATTATCTTCTTGGCCAAGTTATCTTCAAGCGCAAGTCTTCCCTAATTTCTCTCAACCGATTTCTTGATATGCATCTGATATTTGAATCCACCGACTCCAATATTTGCACCATATCTTCAATATGTAAACAGCACGCCTAATCTGTTTTAGGAAACTGCTGCGTCTAACTTGTTCCACGTGGGTTGAACATGTTGCCTAATCTAAATTAGGAAACATTCCATCTGTCATTCCATCTGCAACCGTCATGTTCTTCGTCGGTTGACTATGTTGCCTAATCTGAATTAGGAAACATTCCATCAACTTCAACTTGTTCTAGGACAGTTTCCTCTGCCTGACTTGAATTCTTCCTTGTACAACAGCTTGAACAACTACACAGCGTTTTGCCAAACTACATGCCATAAATCTAACAATCTCCCCCTTGGCATTTTTGGCAAAACTACTATCTGTAATCTACGTGTACTACTATTACAGTTGAATCTTTGAAGGAGGTTTCAAACTCCCAAGCCGTGCTACGAACTAAGCTACCAAACGAATCTTTGAGGAGATTTCAAACTCTGAAAAATGTAAGCACATATGAATCTTTTAAGGAGATTTCAAACTCCAAAACATGTCTAACATTTATCACATAGGAATCTTTTAAGGAGATTTCAAACTCCAAAACTACTCCCCCTTTTTGCCACAAATTGACAAGGGAGTACTAAAACAGTAGAAATAGTTCGACAATAAAACTAGAGTTCAACAAAAAGATATGATTGTTTGTAATAGAGAGCAGAAATTTCATCACCAGGAGCTAGTAGTCGGACTCCTCACTTTCTTCATCACCAGCTGAGTCGACTTCTTCCTCTTCTTCGGGATAGCGAAGAGCCACCAAAAGCTTGTGATCTTTTTCTTCCTCGCCACGAGCAGCACAATCCTTTCATTAGCATCTTCAAAGCTCCTCTTCAAGATGTGTGACAATTTTTCTCCGAGTGGCAGAAGGAACATGAGCACTTAGATCACCAAAAGTATGCTCAGACACCTTATTCTATAGCTTGACAGGAGCATCCTGGTTCAGATCCACAATATGCGTTCCAGAGAAGTGCTTGTGATCCGCAAGAAACACTTTAGGAGCACCAGTCAACTTATCCTGACTTGTTATGATGTCTGGATATTGAGCTACCACAAGCTGATGGATCAGAGAGGGAAAACCAATGGGATGATTCACTTTGACTGACGTTGCGTGAGCAGCAATCTGATCGAATATCAGTCGACCAAGATCAATCCTTTTCCTAACTCCAAGAGTATTCAAAATGGCTCCCATGGCATGTCCAAGCGTCGTGCAGTGATGATTTGGTAACCAGTTATGAACCGCAATGCTGTGGAGCAATGAGTGCTTTGTTGCCAGGTATTTTACAGGGAAGGTCAACTTGTACCACTTTGATCGAGCGCCACCTGTAATCGACTCAGCTACTTTGTGCTAGTTGGGGTCCTCTCCAATACTCAACGCTCCTTCTTCTATGCCATAGTAGTCATTTATACTCTCTGGAGTGATGATGACATCCTCACCTCTCACACTTACCATACCGTAAGCTGCACTCTCAATATCCGCAAAACCTTCTGGTAAGTTCACAATAACTTCTCTCACCAGATTTGCTGCAAATGGTTCGGCCAATGACACGGACGGCTACAAATCTAGCTCTTTGATCAGGCTCACTATCTCCTTAGCTGCATATTTGTCGGCCACTAGCACCCTCTCGGCCACAATCTTCCTTTTCTGAACAAATTCCCACTTCTTAGCATGTTCGTCTGAAACAAAACCAAACTCCTTCAACAACCACTCCAGACTCAAACTGAACTTTCTTCCCCTTAGCCTTTCCATCAGTAGAAGTTGTCTTAGCGTTCTTTGTTACTGGTGTAGTAGCCTTGTTTGAGCAAGTAGCCATGCTGTCAGTAAATTTCTCTCCAGGGGCAGAGGCCTTCTTCTTCTTTGATGCATTCTTCTCAGTAACTGTGTGAACTTCCACTTCAGTATCTTGATTCAGAACTGCTTTCTTTGTCTTAGCTATTAGGATCACGCAAGCAGCGATGTCGAGAGAAAAACAAAAGGAACGATGCGAGGACACCATACTTTGATACCCAGTTCGTCACTACACCGTGACTACGTCTGGCGGGGGCACTACCAAGCCAGGGTTTTCTTCACTATGATGTTGGATACAATTACAATAATCAAGTTGGGTATAATTGTCTAATTAGGAAATAGAAACCCTAAGCCTCACTGCCAAATTATGGACTTCCTAAACTGGATCAGCCCAATAATCTAATCAGGCTCCATAACCCAACAATCTCCCACCTAGAGACTGATTCCAATCGTAATTGTCTTCGTCATTAACAACATATTCAGGTGGTAGTGCCAAGCCTTCAGTTCATGTCTTGAGCCCCGTTGAAGCAATGCACAACTTCAACTTCTTTGAATTGTATCCAACTTGATTATTGTAATTGTATCCAACATCATAGTGAAGAAAACTCTGGCTTGGTAGTGAGTGGTACCTACCTGAAAACGAACCGCGCTCATCGCCTTCCTGTCCAACAGCTCCCACTCGCCGTCCTTCATACCCTCTGGTCTCTTGCCGTTTTCAAGTAGGTACCACTCACTACCATACAGGTAATCCTCAATCTGCATCTTCCAGAACCCAAAATCCGACCCATCGAATTTCTCCACCGGATGTTTTCCATCTCTCAGCATGACTGCTACAACCCAAGCTCTGATACCAGTTGTTAGGATCGCGCAAGCAGCGATGCCGAGAGAAAAACAAAAGGAACGATGCGAGGGCACCAAACTTTGATACCCAGTTCGTCAATACAGCGTGACTACGTATGGTGGGCACTACCAAGCCAGGGTTTTCTTCACTATGATGTTGGATACAATTACAATAATCAAGTTGGGTATAAATAGGGTAACCATCTAATCCCTAATTGTCTAATTAGGAAATAGAAACCTTAAGCCTCACTGCCAAATTACGGACTTCCTAAACTGGATCAGCCCAATAATATAATCAGGCTCCATAACCCAACATTAGGAGCTGGCTTTGACTTGGAAACTTGTTCCTTACTAACGGGAACATCCTTCTGCACCTTGTTTGCCAGGTCTGACAGCTTGATTGTTTCATCTTTTGAACCTTCACTTAGTTCCTCCATCTCTTCATCAGCAGTAGTTTGATCTGGTTGATTGATTTCACTCTCTTTAACAGCTTTAGAACTGAATTCTTCTTCAACATATTGCTCAACAGCATCAAACAAACTTTGTAGAGATTCATCTACTTTGTTGGACTCATTCTGCGAAGGCTCTTCTTCCTCATTGTTTGGCACCTCAACATCTTCTTTTGCAGGTTCACCCTGCTCCTTTGTAGCAAAACCTTCATCTTCTTCTGGATCTTCCTCATCATCACTCTTAGCAGAAGCCACACTCTGCTTCTCTTCACTAGTAACCTCCTCCTCAGGAACACTAACTTCTTTATCAGCCACTTCTACATTGTCGTTTTCACTAGACACATCCTCATCGGATTCAGAAACTACTACCCTTCGTTTCACAATCCTAAACTTCTCTTTTTCTGGAGTTTTCTTTGTAGCAACAACTTTTCTCCTAGTTCCCTTCTTCTTAGGACTAATCGCCCCCTGCACTGTGGTCACACCCTTTGACTTTTCTACAACCACTTTCGACCCCTCCATAGACACGCCATGCACACTAGGGCTACTTGCATTAATAGATTTGGAAATTTCAGCAATTACCGCTTGTGTTGTCTTCTTTGCTGGTTCCTTGACCGAAGAGAGTTTTGAAATAGTCGGCTTCTTGGGGTTTTGCTCCGGAACAGATTTAGGTATCTGCTTTTCTTTTGTCTGGATAGCAGTTTCCATCTTCTTCTTCGGCTTTTCAGACACAGTCTTCTCAGGATTTGACACCTTCTTTGCCACGGTAGCTTTAGATTTCTTGGGGACAGTCACCTTCTCTACTGCAGCCTATTTGGATTTTGCTGTTACTTTGTCGCTCGTCGGTTTAGGGTTTTCTTTGACAATCTTTGGTTCATCAACGGACTTCGATGTTGCTTCACCCGTCGCTATTTTAGGCACCTTGTTCTTCCTCGTGTCCACCATTATTGAACTCATCTTGCTACCTAAGTAGATGTAATGTTGACTGCCCGCGGTTTCAAGGTATTCTAAACATGTATTGTGGTACCAGAATCAATCCACCATGTAGTATGATTAACATTAACCATATTAGATTCATAACAAATGAATGCAATAAAATTACCTTTCTTGTCAAGCCAAGTCTTGAAATTAATGCATCTTCACGTGTCACTTATTTTTACAGAAGTAACACTTCGATTCCTTGATGATGACTTTGTTCACATGAATCTTTCCCTTGGCATTTTCCATGATGTGATTCCTTCTCTTCTTTGAAAAAGTAGCAAGGTTCACCTTTTCTCCCTCTTCCATCAACAACTGATCCTCCTCTTGATAGGGTATATTAATTAACCATTTGTCCTTATGTGTGTTTTAAGATATCTTAATAAGGGTATATTGTTAAGTGATCGTGTCCATAAATAAATGCACAAGGAAGAACTCAGACATGATAACTTCCAAAAGCTTAAGTTGTGCCGCAATATCACTTATGCGCATGATATAATCGCGCACTCCCTTAACATCGGTGAGCCTCATGGATGAAAACTGCATAATAAAGGTGCTGGCAAGAGCCTTGTCAGAAATAGCAAATTACTCATCGATGACCTTAAGGAAATCTTTCACATTAGAATGTAAATCGACAGAAATCGAAATACTAGCACAAATTTTGGTCTTTATGAACGAAAATGGGAGACGATTAGATCGCTCCCACTTTACATAAAGGTCAAGTTCATTTGGACTACTAGTCTCAGTTATGCCACACAATTCATCTTTACGAATAGCATAATCGATATACATCCATCCCAAATGCAGAACCACTCTTTCCTTCCACACCTTATAGTTATCACTGCGTAACTCAAGAATGCCACATTTGTAGAAAGGGTTGTGGTCTAGTGGTCATAGTCTTTGTCGAATGATTAGGAGGTCGACGGCTCAACCCCTCCCTGAATGCATCTATGACTTGAGTTTGAGATTTGTCCAGAACTTGCTTGTTATCGTGGAGTTTAATTTTTTTTAAAGGAATGTCACATTTAACATCAAAAATATTTCAGAAGACATAAAATCCGATTTTGTTTCATCTTGCAAGATAGCGGGAAACATGCTCTGATACCAAATGTAAATAAAAAATTGTGCTGAAATACTGAATGCGGTAACCTAAGGATGAAAAATACCTCCATCCATTGCTACGTCAACACTCGTTAAAGTTGATTTCAGATTTCTAAACCCTCACAACACAATATAATGGTGTGTTTTTTGAATGTAGATCTAGTATGCTTAGTAAATCTTAATTAAGCGTAGTCATGTCCCTCTTATATAGTATTTATTTCCCATAAAAATTTACCTAGAACATGATCCAGTAATGCTTGGTTTTCGATGAAAGTGGAGAGAAGTGTGCGATTACTTGGTCCTTGAAATTAACCTCCCTTAGAAAAAAAAATTTTCATTTAAACTATGCCCTTGTTTGCTTGGAGTTTCGTAGATTCTTTCGTTGTAAACTATGTCAAATTTGTTTGTAACAAAGGAAATCAATCCGATTAGAAACAATATTTGTTTTCATGGATTTTACATTCCATATCATTTGTGTATTTTCCAAATCGGGTTAAACATGTGTTAAATCGGATTTAAATCTTATTAATCATATTCGTTTAAATTTTTAGATCCACTACCAATTCTAAATTCTTATATAATTTACACTTTATCTAAATCGAGTAGATGAAATTATAGAATAGGGAAAAATATCGTATGAGAAGTGAGAAATTTGGTGAGAAATGAGAAGTAATCATAACCATTCGTTTTTTGATCCAATGACCCTTATATTTCAGATTTTTTTGAATTTGAACATCTATATTATATGTTCGTAAGAGCATTATTGTAAATTTGTATCCATTAATTACCGGTGTTACGACTTTTGTTCTTTAAGTCTACGAATTTTGATTCTTTAAGTGATACTATTTTTACATTACAAATTTTATTCTTTAAGTCTACGAATTTCATTTCTTTAAGTGTTACTATTTTTACATTATGAATTTTGATCTTTAAGTCTACGAATTTTGGTTATTTAAGTTTTACTATTGTTACATTACGAATTTTGTTCTTTAAATCTACAAATTTTGATCGTTTAAGTCTATGAATTTTGATTTCGTAACTACGAATTTTATCATAAATACAAATTTTGATTTATCATGAATCGAATACGAAAATAACAGGATTACATTTAAGATTTGATATTTTGGTTTGCCTAATTTGCCCTTCTGGTGGTATGTAATGGTGAAATAATTACGAATTTTGAAATTAATCTCCACCTAGATGTATTAGGACGGATGAATAAGATAATTTCTCATTTCTGATTTGTGCTTCTCATGTAATCAACACATTAGCCAAATCTTGATTACGAATAAATACACATAAAATCTTGGGAAAAGTACTATTTGATCGCCTGAACTACCGCCACGTTTCAACATAAGTACCGTACTTTTAATTTTTTCAAATTAAATACTTTGGGGTCAAATTATAATTAAAAAAACTTCTTATACAAACGATGTTAACTTTTAGCGATTCAATTTTAACCCAAACTGCCTAACGTAAGTCTGGCCTTCGATGGAAAATTCTAAACGAGTCGATGGATGGAG
This sequence comes from Rhodiola chrysanthemifolia, assembly GCA_033675395.1. Lineage (NCBI taxonomy): Eukaryota > Viridiplantae > Streptophyta > Magnoliopsida > Saxifragales > Crassulaceae > Rhodiola > Rhodiola chrysanthemifolia. The sequence continues at coordinate 17,206,184 of CM066207.1, forward strand.
CTGGGACAGTGAACGATGAACACAGCAACGCTCATGCGATGGTACAAACAATAATAGAAAACCATTGCTTCACCGGGGAGTGGGATTTTAACCATGGATAAATCTAACGCTACCTGTGGGAAGCGTCTAGCGTCAATTGAGGTTGAGAACACTAAAGCTAATCAGTAAACATTCTGTACACTCTTTACCAATATATGTCTGGTGGTATTTTGTTTGAGGAGACTCTTTACCAGTGCACGGTCGAAGGGAAGAAGATTGTGGATGTGCTTGTCGGAGCAGAATATAGTTCCTGGAATGAAGACTGACAAGGTAAGTCGAGATACATACAATACAATCCTTTTTCTAAATTTGCAAAACAAAAATCAGAATCACATAACAACTTGAATGTTTCAATCTGCTCTTGGCTGGAATCTACAATAGAAATGACGCATTATATAGTTTTGCAGAATTTATTTCTCTAGCAAGGTGTAACTAGATAATGAAAAAAATACCCGGGTCTAGTGCCTCTTGTTGGCTCAAATGACGAGTCCTGTTGCCAAAGACTCGACAGTCTTGCTTCACGCTCTGCAGCTTACCACCAGCAAGGTGCTCGCTTTGCCAAGTGGTATGGCTTGTAACAAAAACTCATCCATGAACCATATAATACCTTACCTGAAACGGGAGCACCCTTTTATGAACCAAGCTTAGGGGTGGCAAAACGGGCGGGCGGGCGTTTATCGGGCGGGTTGTAAACGGTTAGCGGGTCAAACCCGCTAAAACCCGTTTAGCGTTAGCGGGTTTAACGGGCGGGTTCTTAACGGGTAGCGGGTTAAGCGGGTTAACCCGTTTAACCCGGTTAACCCGTTTAACCCGTTTAATCCGGTTCACCCGTTTAACCCGGTTAACCCGTTTAGCCCGTTTAGTCCGTTTAACCTTTTTAGTCTTAAAAAAGATTATACTTGTTTCATTGTCAAATAATAAAATTATAATGTGAGAGATTCCACAATGTATGACAATGATACATGCATCATCGTTGAACCAAGTCAATGTTGAATCATGCAAACGAAGAAACATGTCAACTTGCTCAGAGTTTGAATAGAAACCGTCAACAAGAAAATGAGAGGATATTATCCCGTTTAGCGGGTTAAGAGTGTTAGGTCGTTTAACCCACCTAACCCGGTTAACCCGTCTAACCCGTTTAACCTAGTTAGTTTTAAATATGACTAAATATGTTTCTAAATGAAATATTGAATTCAGATTAGAGCTTAACTCTCGTTTAATTTAAAACATGATTATATATGTTTCATGTTTCTCATCCTCTAGTTTAACCATATAAGGAAAAATCCGTAGATGTTTTTTATATTGGTTAAAAGAATTGTATCACTATTTAATATTTCAAAAAATCATTATTAAAAAAAAATTTCAAAAAATCAATTATCAAAGTTTTCTAAATATTTATTTAAAATATTTTACTAACTTAAAATAATACAATATATTTGATAATTTATATATCTATTATATAATTTTTAATTATTTAAATAAAAATATATAATAAGGTAAACGGGTTGTAAGCGGGTTAAGCGGGTTTTACCCGGATAACTAAACGGGTTAAGCGGGTTTCGGGTTTACTAAACCCGTTTACTAATAGGGCGGTTAACGGGCTCATTTTAACGGGCGGTAAACGGGCGGGTTGGCGGGTTTAGGGCATAATTGCCACCTCTAAGCTTAATCAATAATCTCTTGAGCATCCCCACTGTCCATGTTCCTTCAGTCGTTTATAACTTTCCATCGAAGGCATACTTGCATTAGGCCGTTAGGGTTAAAATTGAATCGCTAAAAGTTAACACTGTTTGTATTACAAGTTTTTTTTAATTATAATTGCACCCAAAAGTATTTAATTTGAAAAATTGAAAGTTCAGTACCTATGCTGAAATGGGGCGTTAGTTCAGGTCAGTGTTATTAAAACCGACCCGTGGATCGACCTGGTCAAATCACTGAGTCAATAGGTCAGTGGTTCAACTGAGTTGACCTGGATTGACCCGCACATATTAAAAAATAAAAATAAAAAACTTATATATGATATTATAATTTAACATATTTATGACTTGAATAAATATTACATGTTTATGATCTGATTACAACAATATACCATAACAAATTTAGAATTTGGTAAAGTACAAATCAACAATACAACAATAATAGAACAACAATAACAATTTAGTCTTAATTTGCAAGTCACAACAATAAGAGATTTCTAAGACTAATTGAATTTCTAGTTTAATTGATAATAAGTAATAAATTTTATAGATTTGATAAATGAATATACATTATTAAAATAAATAATAAAACAACAATCATCTTTAGTCTAGTGGAAGGAAAGAGAATAACTATTAAGTGGGGATGAGTTCGAAGAATCTTGTCCAAGTCAGAATTAAATAAATAAATTTTCAGACCAAATCGAACCAATCGAATCACAGTTTTAATGAAAAATCGGATCTTGACCAGGTCAATCGGTCTTGATCGAATCAACTGCATACCGGTCGATAACAAAACTGAACCTCTATTCAGTGACCGATCCAACCGATCGGTTCAGTCCGAATTGAACATCGGTTCAGGTGATCAGATTGTACTTTTCACCTTTCTATAAAATAAAAATAAAAAAATTGTACTTTTCCCTAAAATCTTTTTGTCCAAACCGTCAAAAGGTCTTGCTCGACACAATCCTCGGCAAAGAACCTAATTATAAAGAGGAAAACCAACATCTTTGGTTAGGGTTCTTGCGATTGCGGGAAGCGTGACGACCGCACTGGAGTCAAACGACGCACATCTATAATTCGATCCGCCGCAATGTCATTCACGGACGATTTCAGAACCAGTGAGTTTGAGTCGTTGCATTTTTGGATATTGTTCATCGGAGATGGCTGTGATTCTTGTTGAGTTTCCATTTTCATCCTCGAGGCTGAGACTGATTCTTTACTTTTCTCAATTGAAAAATTATGCAGTGTTTAACGATATGCGTCCCAAGTACATGATTTTTTAGTTTCTTGTGATGTAGTTGTGCCATGTATCTATTTAAGTGGACTGGTGGGCTAATGTATTTTATATCTGTTATAAGTGGCGTCAATGGAAAAGCAAAGGCATATTGATTAGAGAACAGGTTTTTTAATAGCATGGATATGTTTTCATATTTTGATTGAATTCTGTGTGGGCGCTTAACAAAATTGATTCCAGCTATCTTGTATGAATATTATTGCAGATGTAGAGGCTCTTCCAAGTATTCTGCAGCGCAAGTACTCTTTGTTGCGTGATTTAGATAAAAGTCTTCAAGGTAATTGGTATACAATTATTTTATATTATATAGGATTATTACTTGAATAGCATGCTCGCTTTCTAACAATAGCCAGTTGAATCGATACGCAATGGTGCTTTTTATGTGAAGTCATGCGATTTTTATTATCTATTAAATTGTATACCTCACTAGCGGCTTTTATGCGGGCAATTATGTTTCTCATCTGTCTAGCGTTGAGTTCAAAATGGATTGTGGAATTTCCAAGAGATGTCATTACGTTTGTAGATGTTGAACAAGTATGTCTGAGCGTGGCCACTAGTTGTGTACAAAAATGGCTACCAATTACACCTAGAAGTTAATCTTTTGCGGCGATTGGTCTTGTAGACCATTGTACAGAGTGGTTACTCTGCAATGCATGATTATGGTCTCTGAATGAATTTTGTGAATTCAGTTTTGGCTTGTAGCCCAACCAAGTATCAACCCTGCCCAGTTTTGTGAACAGCTCTATACTAATTTACAAATAGCATAAAGTCACAGACCCATGGAGCTATTAAAATTTGTGAGCCAGTTACAGTTCTCTCTTACCCTCTGGCTGTATCTTTTCCTCGCTTATGGCCTTCGTCCCAGTTCATTCGATTTCGGTCTCAATAATATTCAAATTTCATTTGGTTCTGATTTTCAATTGCATCCACTAAAAAAGAGCGTCTATACTGATGAGCATGGAAATCATTTTTGGCTGTTACCAGATAATCAACGCCAGAATGAGCAACGATGTGAACAAGAAATAGAAGAAATGAAGCGAGTGATAAAATCTGGTAATACACCCGAGACTTCGCTGATCAGATTCTCTGATGAAGCTCTAGAAGAGCAGAGACACTCTGTAAGGATTGCAGATGAGAAAGTTGCTCTAGCTCAGCAAGTGTATGACTTGGTATTTAATCATTTCCTTACTAGCTACCTGCAGTTTGGTTAGAATAAACAGTACTTATACGTTGTGTGTGTATAGATGTAAATGTTGGCCAAATCCAATGTATAACAGATAATATAAATTTTACTATAAGAAAAAGGGTAGTCCACTCCATTGAAACCTCAAATATTTCTTGGGAAGAGAACTGTTGATTGGTAAGGCTAGTCACATGCCTGTTGACTGGGTCCTACTCTTATTTATTACATCTGATAGCATCATCGGCATCCTTTTCCTTGCTCTGGTTATTAACTGGCCTAATTTGCCCTAGCATCTATCTCATTTGGAGATAAGTAGAATCCATTAGCAAGTCATGTGATAGTTTCTTTGGGGACATAATTGTGCTCATTTTGTTTGATTGCTTTAGGTTGGTAGTTCCTCTTACGTTGCGATATACTTTTGTGACCCTGACCTACAGACATGTGATTGACCGACATCATACTTTTTCATATGGATAAATGTGAATGACTCTCACTTTTTTATGTCTATTTTTTCGCTTTAGGTAGATGGACATATTCAACAGCTTGATCAGTATCTGAAAAAATATGATGAAGAGCTTCGTCGTGGTAGTAAAAAACCTAATACTTTTAGTGTCTTAGTTTTGCATAGTATTCGCAACATTTTGATTGTCAAGTAAACCAGCCAAACTCATGATTAAGTTATATTCATCTGCTTCGTATAATTTACGGGCAATCCTTACATCTTCACTTTCAAAGCTCAAGTAATTTAGTTCAGTATGATCTTATCATACCACCTCTGCAGAGAACGCTGCTGCAACTACAATGCCTGTTTCAAATTCTGAAAAATCTGGTAAACGTGCTGAAAGCGGAAGAGGGCGCAAGAAGTAATTATTTTTCTTTCTATTTCTTCTTGAGTCTCTGATTAGATAATTTGAAATATACATGATGAATCTCTTTTTTTGTACTTTGCTCTCTGTAATCATCCTTGTCGTCATGTCTGCATATTGTAATGTAACCTGTCATTCAGAAGCATATGCAGTTAATTTTCTTTTGTTTGCTTTCCTTTCTTGAGGGAAAGAGTTTTTGTTAGTGTAGATTCTGAGAATACCTGACAAGTAAAATTGACTTGAATAATCTAATAGAAATCCACTAACAAATGAGCTTGTTAATTATTTACATGTTTTGAATAATTGGTAGCATTGTACTTATTTTGCAGGTCTCGTTTGGCAATTGCAGCTGCAGCCACTGATGCAACTGAGGCAGCCACATCAGCCTCAAATCCAACTGTAACGGATATAGACGTACCTATAGATCCAAATGAACCAACATACTGCTTGTGCAACCAAGTTAGCTATGGGGAAATGGTTGCATGTGATAATACCAATGTAGGTATGCTCTTTGATATCCAATGAATGTCTGGCTAATCCACATCTCACTTGGTAAATATTGTTTTCTTTGGCAGTGCAAGATCGAGTGGTTCCACTTTGGCTGTGTTGGTTTGAAAGAACAACCAAAAGGAAAATGGTACTGTTCGGAATGCAGTGCTCATCAAAAGAGGAAGAAAGGCAAATGATCAGCTTACCCCATCCCAGCCCATCAAGTTATTGATCACAAATCTGCCCTGCACTGCACCATCAACCGACCCCTATGATCTGCTTGTTTTACGATCAAATGCATCTAGAAGCCAAAACGCAAGCTTTCTTGGTACTTTGGTCATTTTTAGATTTAATATCCCTTTAAACCCTATCGTTGCAATATCTATTTTTTGCTCCCTGTTCAGAAATGCAAGTGCACCTGCCAATGGCTTCGGCGTTGTTCTTGTTTGATAACCAAGTCATGATAACCGGTTCATTTGACCGGGCCACAAACTTTTGGTTGTGTCACATCTTCTGCTTTAGAAAGAACAAGCTGTTTCTCTCTATTGTTTTCGTTATCACCTTTGGAACTAGGGAAGAGCAAAATTCGGCAAATAACCGTTTACCGAATTGAAATTTACTGTTACCGAATCCGTCGGTTCGGTAAATCAGTAAGTAAATTTACCAATGGTAAAACGGAAAAAATAAGTCGGTAAACGGAATAAATTTTGAAATCGACAAATTTACCATTTTACTGAAAGGGTGCGGTTCAGGTAAAATTCAGATTTATATGTGAAAACTAAAAATCTAATTTCAAGCTGACACGTGTTCAATTTCACCGAAATCATTGATAAAATACAGAGGGCATTATAGTCATTGCACATAATGATTAGACTTAATTTGGAATGATCAGACTTAACTTGGATTGATTTGAATTAATTTGGAATGATCAGACTTAAAATGATCACACTTAACTTGGAATGATCAGACTTATGTTTTGTGTTTAATGCTTGCATTCAATTACATTTTTAATAGATCACACTTAACTTGGAATGATCAGACTTATGTTTTGTGTTTAATGCTTGCATTCAATTACATTTCTAGTATCATGATTCCATCAACTCCCTTATTTGATGTTCTTGGCATGAGTACATGTTTCCGCAATAGTTTCATTTTTACTAGGACCTGAGCGCGCAAAACATATCCAGATCTTTACTGGAGATGTAGTTCCTCGTAAAAAGCCTGATCTCGTAAGCTATTTATTTTAAACGTATTCTATTTAGGTTTTATATGGCCCTGCAGTGAGTTTGATGGTCTTGTAGACATCCCACAGTTTCTTATTAAATACTATCACACATATTGCAACCTTCTTACATACCTGACAATCACAGAGTGGACACCTAAACATCTCTTTGCAAATTGTTTGTGTTGTATTTTTATGAATAATGATTCAGTTATCAACAACTTGTCATTTAAGGTAGTGAATTATCAGACTTAAATTGATAATGTCCAGACTTAATATGGTTATGATTAGACTTAACTTATGCATCTATTAACTCTAAATAATTTTTAGGACGTTTATATCCTCGCATATGTTATGTATTTTTAAATATGTCCGTTTTTTTACAAAAAGCGCCCCGAATTATGATTGGTCGAGAGTGCCACCTGTCGAATTCTTGGTTTATAGTTTTTATATTTAAATATGGTTTTTATTTGATCCAAAACCTTACCGAAAATTTAAATATTGTTGTGAAAATGATGTATTTGTGGAGAATTATAAGAGATGTATGGGAACTAAAATGGAGAAATGTATAGAGAGTAGTAATCTTTTCTTATTGATATTGATCTTAATTATTCATACATATACAAATGACTCCTTTATATAGGATTACATGGGACAATCAAGAGACTAGCAATAAACGAGGATTAAATTAGACATGAAAGGCGAAAGGTCATTGGCCATATGAAATGGTAAGAGTCATCCAATACATAATGATAATATTCATAACACTCCTCATTTGGATGACTCGTACAGATATTATGCCTCATTAAAACCTTACTATGAAAACCCCGTGGGAAAAAACCTAGTGAAGGAAAAAGAGTACACAACTGCTCATTACGAATAAATGTTACCTCATTAAAAACCTTATTTAGAAAAACCCTAACGGATAAAACCTAAAAGAAGGAAAAGAATGTAACACTTATTCTCCTCCTCAATGTGGCCTTTAACATAAATCTCTAAGTTTTAGCATGCTAATTTTATAGATCAATTTCTCAAAGGGAGTTGTGGGAAATGCCTTTGTAAACAAATCGACTAAGTTATCACAAGAACGAATTTGACAAATATCAATCTCTTCGTTCTTATGAAGTTCATGTGTAAAGAAGAACTTTGGAGAGATGTGCTTCGTTCTATCTCCCTTTATATAACCATTTAATTTGAGTTATACAAGCAGCATTATCCTCAAATAGAACAGTAGGGCTTTCTATGTCACCTGAAAGATCACATGATCCTATGATATGATGGATTAAAGACCTCAGTCACACACATTCACGACTATCTTCATGAAATGCTATTATTTCAGCATGATATAGCAGTAGCGGTACCACCATATGTACACACATAACCTGTTTGGTAGAGCGCAAATATATAGCGGTACCACCATATGTACACAAATAACCCGTTTGTGATCGCGCTTTATGAGGGTTAGATAAATATCCGCTACCCGGCATCGGCATATCCAATTAATCTCGATTTTGAGTCTTTTGAATAAAATAAGCTCATATAAGTTGTTCCTCCAATTTGTTTAATGCCTGTCCAATGTCTTCGTGTTGGAGAAGAACTATATCTTTCTATTAAATTAACCGAAAATGCAATATCATGTCGTGTATAATTAGCAAGATATATTAGTGCTCCAATAGCACTAAGATATGGTACTTCAGGACCAAGTAGTTCTTCATTCTTTTCTCGAGAACGGAATGGATCTTTTGTCACATTAAGTGATCGAACAACCATAGGCGAACTCAACGGATGTGATTTATCCATATTAAATCGTTTAAGGACACTTTCAGTATACGAGGACTGATGAACAAAAATGCACTTTGATAAATGTTCAATTTGTAGGCCAAGGCAGAATTTTGTTTTGCCCAAATCTTTCATTTCAAAATCACTTTTCAAGCATGCAATCGCCTCGGTAAGTTCATCTGGGTCCCAATGATATTTAAATCGTCAACATAAACCGCGATAATAGAAAATTCGGGTTTTGTCCTTTTGTTAAAACACATGGGTAAATTGCATTGATGATGTATCCCTCTTTCAAAAGATATTCACTTAGACGATTGTACCATATTCGATCGGATTGTTTTAATCCATATAATGATCTTTGTAATTTTATTGAGTACATTTCCCGTGGTTTTGAGCTGCATGCTTCAAGTAATTTTAATCCTTCGGGAATTTTAATATAAATGTTAATATCAAGTGACCCATATAAATAGGCTGTCACGACATCCATTAAATACATTTGGAGTCCTTCTAAGATTAACAAACTCAATAAAAATCTGAATGTTATTGCATTCATTACCGGTGAATATGTCTCTGCATAATCAATGCCTAGTCTTTGCGAGAAGCCTTGTGCTATTCCACTATAAACATATTATCCAGTTGACATATTATAATCCAGTATAATATGTCCACTATAATTTCTTTTCTATAAACTCAATAAACATATTATCCACTATAATTTCTTTTCTATTCCACATTTTCCTTGAAATGACATAAATGATCGAAATTTCTTCATTGTCATCAGTTTCATGTATCTCATTATCTTTCAAAGAAGTCTCTTCATGATTCATATCATTTTCTTTTGGAATAGTGATTGATGCATTAATTTGGTTATCTTGAATCTTTCTTTTTCTAGGATTTTTATCCTTGGACCCAACTGGTCTACCACGTTTCTGTCGTGCTTTAGACTCACTTGCCAGTTTACTTCCAATATCTTCATCAGGAAGATTTATTTTGCAAGGAGCATTAAGAGCTGGTATATGTGACTTGGTCACTGTCTTAACATTCGTAAATGCATCTGGAAATGTGTTTGCAACCTTTGGCAAGTGGATATTCGTTTGAACTTCTAGTTCATATTGATTTGTACGAGGATCAAAATGAGACAATGACTCTGCATTCTAAGATATTACTTGTGATGTAGCATGCAAAATTACATGTCCCCAAGTAGAACTTTGCAATTTAGATCGCATAAGTAATGGTCTAGCTATCAATTTTAGTCTCTTGTTAAAAGATTCGGCTAGACCATTTTGAGTATGAACATGAGCAACCGGATGTTCAATTATAATCCAGTTGACATACAATAGTCATTAAAAGACTGAGATGTAAATTCTCCGGCATTATCCATACGGATTTTCTTAATTGTATGATCTGGAAATTGCGCTCGTAATTTAATAATTTGAGCAAGCAACCTTGCAAATGCCATATTACAAGTGGATAATAAACAAACATGCGACCAACGGGTCGATGCATCAATAAGTACCATAAAGTACTGAAATGGTCTGCTTGATGTGGAAATAGGTCCACATATATCTCCTTGAATCCGTTCTAAAAATGTTGGAAATTCAGTTCAACTTTCAGTGGAGATGGTCTTGTAATCAGTTTTCCTTGAAAACAAGCAACACATGAGAGATCTTTGTACAAGAGAATATTTTTACTCTTTAATGAATGTACATGTGAATTTTCAATGATTCTGCATCATTATTGAACCCGGGTGGCCTAATCGATCATGTCATATTAGAAAGTTTTTCGGGTCTATTGAATTCTGGCTTATCACCATATATGGTTCAACTGGATTTATGAAAGTATAATATAATCCAGAGTTGTACGATGGAAGTTTTTCCATTCCTGAGACCATTGACGTGATATATATAATATATTCAACGTCATTTTCATTTGTCGTCTCAACATGATAACCATTTCGACGTATATCTTTGAAACTCAATAGGTTTCTTTTTGACCTGGTTGAGAACATTGCATCATCAATGATAAATCGTGTACCATTTGGTAATACTATTTGGGCTTTTCCATGGCTTTCAATAAGACCCGATGCACCAGATATTGTATTAACATTAGCTTTAGCTAATTTAAGATGTGTAAAATAGTTTCTATCTCTCATAATCATATGTGTTGTTGCACTATCCGCCAAACATAGCGTTTTGCCATCATCTTTTATCGTAATTGAGAGACGATTAGCCATGTCTCTTCAAAAACAAACAAATAAATAAAATTAGAAATATTTTAACGAGAAGTGGAAACAAAGCATGAAACATAAAATATAAATATACTTAAACATAAACGCTTAAATTTAATAAGTAAAGCATCATCTTTTTTTTGTTGACTTTCCACCACTGATTAATCTGTCAAGTTCTCCATTGGCCTCTTTAATAATTTAATCTCTAACATTCAAATGGATTAGATTCATGTAGGTCCAAATGGATGATATCCTTAGGAACATCACTTTGTTCAGTGGAATTTATGTTAACACCTTTTGCTTGATAAAAATCAAGGTGTTTGGAAGTACGACCCAATGATTTTTTTTTCTTCATCATTTTATCATGATATTTTCATCGCATAACTTCAGTTGTGAAGTGATTCGTAACATTGCGAAATTATACTCGCGTACAATTTTTATAATCTTGCAATTGCGAGTGTATATAATAAAATCAAGTGTTATATCATTGCCTTTTGGTGATCGTACATCACTTCAAATCGTTTCAAAGGAGAAAGGGATCATTGATTCTCAAATTTCATATACAATCTCTCATCGAGATGATGCTGAAGGATATTTTGGCTTTAGCCATCTTTTATGAACAAGTGCTTTATTTCCTTCTTTTATAGTATCTTAAAGATAAAATGACACTTTGGCTGATTTCAATATTAATAATCAGCGCCGAATAATCATTTTCATGCTCAAGAGTATTGAACTCGAGCTTCATAAAATTGACATCGCCAATATATGGTAAATTTAATATGAATTGATTTCAAATAATAAAATAAACATCAGTCACATGTAAATTACATATGCATGACATAGAACATGAAAATAAGCATGTTTTATAAACTTAAAAGAAAATCATTTTTTTGACATATAACGTTTAACATGTTATAGATATAAGTGAAAAATAATAGATGATATGGATAGAACATGATTTAGCCATAAACAAAATTTAGCATACCAACATGAATGAATAACAATATTAAAGTTATATATGAAATTAATCATCACATATGACTAGAGAAGGGAAGTGTAATTTTCCCGAATTCGGAATGTTGCCATCATCGCATCATATAAAGAACAAAGAAAAATAAGATGTTGTATCCCTACCTTGAGCAACTCGTGATGATAATGTGTTGTGAAAATGAAGGATTTGTGGAGAATTATAAGAGATGTGTATGGGAACTAAAATGGAGAAATGTATAGAGTAGTAATCTTTTCTTATTCATGGAGAAATGAATAATATTATTCATACATATCCAAATGTCTCCTTTATTTAGGATTACATCGTACAATCAAAATACTAGCAATATAAGAGGATGTAATTAGCCATATGAAAGGTTAAGGGTCAATGGCCATATGAAATGCTAAGAATACATAATGATAGTATTCATAACAAATATTATATATATTTTCTTTTTAAAAAAACCAAGATTTATAATAAGTTTATAAGATTTAAAATATATATTAAAAAATAATAAATGTTGGTAAATTCGGTAAATTTACCGATTTACCGAAATATCGGTAAATCGATAACGGTAAACGGAATAGAATTTTACAATTCGTTAAAACGGTAATATAGACACGAAATTTATGTTCTCTCATTAGAATCCACGAAATTATTGTCGTTTTGTGTGATTGTTTTTGGACCTTCTGATGAAGACGGCTTGTTTTGAACAGGTGTAAACATACTAAACAAAATATTTGCTAACGTTGGAAGTTTATCACCTAATATAGACACACCTTAAAAAAGGTAACTGTTGTGAAAATTATGGATATGGAGAAGAAATTCAAAGGTAGAAGAAGAACATGAATATGTGAAGAAAGGAAAGTAGAGAAGAAGAGTATTTCTTATTTCAATGATGTTGATAATAATCCTTTACAAATGATCCGTTTATGTAGGGAGTACAAGGATACATGAAGGACTAGAAATAAATATAGGGGAATAAATTGAGTACATGAAAGGCTAAGGGACATTGGATAATGAAAAGCTAAAGGTCATCCAATATATTATGACAATATTTATAACACTCCCCCTTTAGATGACTCGTACAAATATTATGCCTCATTAAAACCTTACTAGGAAAACCTTGTGGGAAAAAACCTAGGGAAGGAAAAAGAGTACATAATTGTATATTACGCATAAGTGTTACCTCATTAAAAACCTTATTTAGGAAAACCCCAAGGGGTAAAACCTAAAATAAGGAAACGAGTGTAACGCGTATTCTCCCCTCATTGTGGTCTTTAGCGTAAATCTCTAAGCTTTCGCATGCCGATTTTATAGATCAATTTCTCAAAAGGAGTTGTGGGAAGTGCCTTTGTCAACAAATCGGCTAAGTTGTCACAAGAAAGAATCTGACAAATATCAATCTCACCGTTCTTATGAAGTTCATGTGTAAAGAAGAACTTTGGAGAGATGTGTTTCGTTCTATCTCCTTTTATATAACCACTTTTAATTTGAGCTATACAAGCAGCATTATCCTCAAATATGACAATAGGAATTTCTTTGTCACCTGAAAGATTACATGACCCTCTAATATGATGGATTAAAGACTTCCGCCACACACATTCACGGCTTGCTTCATGAAATGCTAATATTTTAGCATGATTAGAAGAAGTGGTTGTAAGAGTCTGTTTGGTTGATCGCCAAGATATAGCGGTATCACCATATGTAAATACATAACCCGTTTGTGATCGCGCTTTGTGAGGGTCAGATAAATACCCGGCATCGGCATATCCAATTAATCCTAATTTTGAGTCTTTTGAATAAAATAAGCCCTAACAGTTGTTCCTCGAAGATATCTTAAAATTTGTTTAATGCCAGCCCAATGTCTACGAGTTGGAGAAGAACTATATCTTGCTAGTAAATTAATCAAAAGTGCAATATCAGGTCGTGTATAATTAGCAAGATACATTAGTGGTCCAATAGCACTAAGATATTGTATTAACATTAGTTGTAGCTAATTTTAGATGCGAAAATAGATTTATCTCTCAGAATCGTATGTGTTGTTGTAATACCCGCCAAACATAGTGTTTTGCCATCATCTTTTATCGTAATTGAGAGACGATTATCCATGTCTCTTCAAAAACAAATAAATAAATAAAGATAGAAATACTTTAACGAATAATGGAAACAAAGCATGAAACAAATAATATAAAAATACTTAAACATAAACGCTTAAAGTTAATAAGTAAATCATCATCTTTTATGTCGTCTTCCCATCACTGATTAATCTGTCATGTTCTCCATTGGCCTCTTTTACAATTTAATCTCTAACATCCAAATGGATGAGATTCATGTAGGTCCGAATAGGTGATATCCTTAGGATTATCACTTTATTCAGTGGAATTTATGTTAACACCTTTTGTTTTCAAATAGGCTTGATTAAAATCAAGGTGTTTGGAAGTTACGACACGTACGACACCAATGATTTTTTTTCATCATTTTATTAATGATATTTTCATCTCATAACTTCACTTGTCAAGTGATTCAAAACATTGCGAAATTATACTCGCATGCATTTTTTTATAATCTTGCAATCGCAATTGTATATAATCAAAGCAAGTTTTATACTATTGCTTTTTGATGATCGTACATCTCTTCAAATCCTTTCAAAGGAAAGAGGGATCATTGATTCTCAAATTTCATATACAATCTCTCATCTAGATGATGCCGAAGGATATTTGGCTTTAGCCATCTTTTATGTACAAGTGCCTTATTTCCTTCTTTTATAGTATCTTAAAGATACATGACACTTAGGCCGATTCAATATCAATAATCAACGCCGAATAATCATTTTCATGCTCAAGAGTATTGAACTCGAGCTTTATAAAATTGACATTGCCAATATATGGTAAATATAATATGAATTGATTTCAAATAATGAAATGAAATGAAATAATAAAATAAACACTTGTCACATGTAAATTACATATGCATGACATAGAATATGAAAATAAGCATGTTTTATAAACTTAAAAGAAAATCATTTTTTGACATATAACGTTTAGCATGTTATGGATATAATGTGAAAAATAATAGATGATATGGACAGAACATGATTTAGCCATAAACAAAATTTAGCATGCCAACATGAATAGGTAACAATATTAAAAGTTATACATGAAATTAATCATCACATATGAATAGAGAAGGGAAGTGTAATTTTCCCAAATGCTAGGCTTTTGAGAGTTTCCCGAATTTGGACTTAATGTTGCCATCATCGCATCATATAAAGAACAAAGAAAAATAAGATGTTGTATCCCTAGCTTGAGCAACTCGTGCTGATAACGTATTGTGAAAATTATAGATATGGAGAAGAAATTCAAAGGTAGAAGAAGAACATGAATATGTGAAGAAAGGAAAGTAGAAAATACGAGTATTTCTTTTTTCATTGATGTTGATAATCATTTACAAATGATCCCTTTATATAGGGAGTACAAAGATACTTGAAAGGACTAGAAATAAATATAGGGGAATAAATTGAGTACATGGGCATCCACACCAATGAAAGCAATAAGTAATAAGCAATAATAGAGAGACTTTATTGCTTATTGCTCTCATGCAAGAGGTGAGCAAAAAAATGAGCAAAAAGCAATGCTTGATCGGTGAGCAATAATGAAGAGGGTATTGGAAAGGAAAGCAATAAGTGGGTCCCGCATGCATATATCAAGATAGAGAGAATAAAACCTACTTTTTTTATTGGTTTTGAAAGAAATAAAAATCAGAAATGTCATAAAATGAAAGTTATACGGACATTCAACTATTCAAATTCAAATTCAAAAAATAAAATATTTTAAAATCAAAAATAAAAAAAACCAAAAAAATCTGAAAAATTAAAGAATCTTGAGACAAAACAAAAAAAATGAAATAATAGAAGTGATAATGCCGGATAATTGAATGGTTATGAGTATTGTTTTTTGCTTTAATTGCTCCATGATAAAATATAGAGAGGTTGCTATTTTTGCTCATAGGTTTTTGCTCTCTTGCTGCGCTAAAATATTTAGAGCAAATAGCCATTTTTGCTCATTGATTTTAGCTTATTGAAAAATGCTATCATTGCTTATTGCGCATTGCCCATTGCTCTCTTACTACGGATGCTCCGCCATTGGATAATGAAAAGCTAAAGGTCATCCAATATATTATGACAATATTCATAACAGTACCTGTTATGAATATTGACATATATTGTATAACTTTTCATATGACAATGTCCCTTAGCCTTTTATGTGCCCCATAAATTCTTAGCTTTAATTTTAAATACTGATTTATAGTATTTCCATATGTTCATGTACCCCTATATAAATGGATGATTTGTAAAGATCAAGATCAATGAGAATACAATATTCATCCTCTCGACTTTTCTCTTTTCACATGTTGTTCTTCAACCTTTAAATTTCTTCTCCATATCCATAATTGTTACAACATGTTATCAGCACGATTTTTCTACGAGATCCAAAGTAGGGATACACCATCTTACTTCTTCCTCTCTTTTCTCATTGTGATGCGATGGTGGCAACATTGAGTCATTTTCGGAGAAATCTCAAAACCGCCTAGCATTTAGAAAAATCAATTCTTTTTTTATTTTGTTTTTAACATGTCATCTAATCATGTTCTTTCAAACATTCACATGCTTAAATTTATATGTCAAAAAAATTATTTTACTATAAGTTTATAACATGTTTTAGTTCATTGTTTCATTTAATTACTTGAAATAAATTAATATTATATTTATCGTATGTTATTATGCGATGACAATCTTATAAAGCTCGAGTTCAATAATCTTGAGCATGACAACGTTTTTTCGGCGTTGATTCTTGATATTGAAATTTGCCTAAGTGTCATGTATCTTTCAGATACTACTAAAGAAGGAAATAAAGCACTTGTTCAAAAAAAAGGCTTAAGCCATGATATCCCTGGTCGTCATCTCCATGAGAGCTGTATATGAAAATTTGAGAATCAATGATCCCTCTCTCCTTTGAAAGAATTTGAAGAGAGGTACGATCACGAAAAGACAATGATATAGAACTTGCTTTGATTATATACACTTGCGATTGTAAGTTTATAAAAAATGTACGCGAGTATAATTTTACAATGTTATGAATCACTTCACAAGTCAAGTTTTTTTTATTGTATTTCACAAGTCAAGTTAAGAGATGAAAACATCATTAATAAAATGACGAGACACAAAATATCATTGGGGTCCTACTTGTCGTACTTCCGAACACCTTGATTTTTATCTCGTTTCTATGAAAGCAAAAGTAGTCAAAATAAATTTCACTTAACAAATGATTACCTTAAGGATATCACCCATTTGGACTTATATGAATCTCACTCATTTGGATGTTGGAGATTATTTTTAAGAGGCCAATGGAGAGTTTGACACATTAATCAGTGATAGGAAGACGACATAAAAGATGATGCCTTACTTATTAAATTTAAGCATATATTTTTAAGGAAACAGATCAAATACAAACCATAGTTATAAATAAAAACTAAAAACCCAATAAAATATTGCCACATGTATATTTCGACCAATCATAAGTCGGGGCGCTTTTTGTAAATAAAAAAAAATTTAAAATGGACTTATTTAAAAATACATAACAGATGCGATGGTATAATCGTCCTAAAAATTACTTCAATAATAATTTTAAGTGTGATCATTGCTACAGTAATAGTTTTAAGTCTTATCATTGCTACAGTAATAGTTTTAAGTATGATCATTGCTGTTTTAAGTCTGATCTTGTATTTTTAAGTCTAATCATTGTTGTTTTAAGTCTGATCATTGTAGTTTTAAGTATGATCATTGCTACAGTAATAGTTTTAAGTCTGATCATTTGATCATTCCTACAGCAATAGTTTTAATTCTGATCATTGTTGTTTTAAGTCTGATCATTGCTACATTAATAGTTTTAAGTCTGATCGACATAGTAGTTTTAATTTGATCATTGCTATAGTAATAGTTTTTAAGTCTGATCATTGCTGTTTTAAGTCTGATCATTGTGGTTTTAAGTCTGATCATTGCTACAGTAATAGTTTTAAGTCTGATCATTGTTGTTTTAAGTCTGATCATTGCTACAGTAATAGTTTTAAGTCCGATCATTTAAGTCCAATCATTTCATGTTAAGTCTGATCATTCCGATATATGTGAAATGACCATAATGCCCCTCCGTGTTATATCCGAGATTTCGACGAAATTGGACACGTGTCAGCTTGAAGTTCGGTTTTTGGTTTTTATAAATAATAGAGGTTTTTACCTGAACCGCACTCTATTTTTAAATGTTTTTATATTTTACGCTTTGTTTCCACTTATCTCGTTAATGTATTTCTAATTTTATTTATTCATTTGTCTTTGAAGAGACATGGATAATCATCTGAAAATTATGATAAAAGATGATGGTAAACCGCTATGATTGGCGGATAGTGCAACAACACATATGATTCTGAGAGATAGAATCTATTTTTCGCATCTCAAATTAGATAAAGCTAATATCAATACAATATCAGGTGCATCAAGTCTTGTTGAAGGCTATGGAAAACCCCATATAGTGTTACCTAATCGTATACAGATAATCATAGATAATGCAATGTTGTGAACCAGATAAAAAAGAAACTTATATAGTTTTAAAGATATAAGCCGAAATGGCTATCATGTTGAGACAACAATAACGTTGAATATTTATATATCACGTCTGTGGTCTTAGGAAAGAAAAAAGTGATGGAAAAACTTCCATCATGCAATTCTGCATTATATTATATTTTCATTAATCCAGTTGAATCATATATGGTGATAAACCAAAATTCCATATACTCAAAAAAATTTATTATACGACATGATCGATTAGGCCATGCGGGGTCAATAATGATGCGAAGAATCATTGAAAATTCACATGGAAATTCATTAAATTTTAAAAATATTTTCTTGTCCAAAGATCTCTCATGTGTTGTTTATTTAAGGAAAACTGATTACAAGACCATCTCCACTGAAAGTTTAGACTGAATGTCCAACATTTTTAGAACGGATTCAAGGAGATATATGTGAGCATATATCCCCAACAAGTGGACCATTTTAGTAATTTATGGTACATACTGATGCATCGACCCGTTGGTCGCATGTTGTTTATTGTCCACTCGTAGTTTGGCATTTGCAAGATTGCTTGCTCAAACTATCCTATTACGAGCACAATTCCATATTATAGAGTTAAGAAAGTTAGTATGGATAATGCGGGAGAATTTACATCCCAGTCTTTTAATTAATGACTATTGTATGTCAACTTGAATTATAATTGAACATCCGGTTGCTCATGTTCATACTCAAAATGGTCTAGCAAAATCTTTTATCAAAAGACAAAAATTGATAGCTAGACCATTACTTATGCAAACAAAATTGCCAAGTTCTGTTTGAGGACATGCAATTTTGCATGCTGCATTTCTAGTTCGATAAGGCCAACTGCAAATAATAAATATTCCCCTTTACAACTTTTCAGTGACCAAGAACCAAATATCTCTCATTTAAGAGTTTTTGGGTGTGCAGTTTATGTTCCAATATCTCCGTCCCAACGTACTAAAATGGGACACCAACAAACATTGGGGATTTACGTGGGATTTAAATCCCCATCAATTGTTAAATGTTTGGAACAGTTGACATGTGACATATTTAAGGCACGATTTATCGACTGTCAATTTGATTAGACAAATTTCCCTGCATAAGGGGGAGATAAAATAAAGTCTAAAAAAGACAAGAGATATCTTGAAATGCAGAGTCATTGTCTCATTATGATCCTCGTACAAGTCAATTTGAACTAGAAGTTCAAAAGATTATCCACTTGCAAAAGGTTGCAAACACATTGCCATATGCATTTACGAATGTTAAGACATTGACAAAGTCACATACACCAGCTGTCAATGCTCCTTGCAAAATAAATCTTTCTGATGAAGATATTAGAAATAAACTAGCAAATGAGTCTAAACCACGACAGAAGCGTGGTAGACCAATTAGGTCCAAGGATAAAACTCCGAGAAAAAGAAAGGTTCAAGATAACGTATTAATGCATCAGCCACTATTCTAAAAAAAATAGATGTGATATATGATGAATCATCTTTAAAAGATAATGAGATACCTGAAAATGATGACAATGAAGAAATTTCGATTAATTATGTCATTTCAGGGAAAAGGTGGAAAAGAAACAAAATCATAGTGAACAATATATTTGCCTATTCTATGGCTCTAGGTATTATAGAGGAAAATGAGGATCATGAGCCAAAATTGGTTAATGAATGCCGATAAAGAAATGATTGGCCAAAATGGAAAATGACCATCGAGGCACAATCGAATTGACTTGAAAAAATGCCAAGTCTTTGGGAAAATTTTCCTTACACCCAGGAATGCCAAACCTGTTGGTTATAAATGGATATTTGTGCGCAAACGAAATGAGAAAATGAAGTCGTAAGATATAAAGCACGAATTGTAGCACAAGGCTTCTCGCAAAGACCGAGCATTGATTATGAAGAGACATATTTACCGGTCATGGATGCAATAACATTGATTATGAGTCACTTGATAATCACATTTACATTAAAATTTTGAAGGATTAAAATTACCGGAAGCATCTAGCTCAAAACCACGGGAAATGTACTCAATAAAACTACAAAGAGCTTTATATGGATTAAAATAATCCGGTCGAATATGGTACAATCATCTAAGTAAATATCTTTTGAAAGAGGGGTACATCAACAATGCAATTTGTCCATGTGTTTTTATTGAAAGGACAAAAACTGGATTTTCTATTATCGCGGTTTATGTTGATGATTTAAATATCATTGGGACAAAAACTGGAAAAGTACAATTTGATTACCTAAACTACCGCCCGCCCTATTTCAACACAAGTACCAAAGTTTCAATTTTTTCAAATTAAGTATGAGAGAGCGTTAGGAAGGATAGAAATAGGTAAGAAAGAGCTATAGGAAGGATATAAATAGAGTAGATTGTGACGGTCTATACTTTTAATCATAGTAGAGAGGAAGAAAGAGTGAGTTTGTATTAGAGATCGAGTGATGAATGTAGTAAGATGATAGATAGCGAGGGAGATAGAAGTATTTCACGTTTATAGTGACCTATAAATAGGCATGAGAGAGCTATAGGAAGGATAGAAATATAGTAGTATGTGACGGTTTATGCTTTTAATCATAGTAGAGATGAAAAAATAGTGAGTTTGTATTTGAGATCGAGTGATGAAAGTAGGAAGATGATAGATTGTGAGGGAGATAACAGTATTTAACGTTTATAGTGACATATAAATAAGCATGAGAGAGCTATACAAATGATAGAAATAGAGTAGACTGTGGCGGTCCGTCAGTTCGGGCTTTTAATCATTGTAGATAGGAAGAAAGAGTGACTTTGTATTAGAGATCGAGTGATGAAAGTAAGAAGATGATAGATAGGAAGGGAGATCTCAGTATTTAACGTTTGTAGTGACAAGGGAGCGCTCGGTTGAGAATCCTTAAAAATTCGAGAATTCGAGAACCCAAATCTCACCGTTAGATCATGATACATCTTTGAATCTGCATGTGACACATGTCCAAAATGCAAAGTCAAAAATGGTGGCTTTGACTCTGCATTAAATGCATCTTGGAAGATGCACATGAGACACGTGTCACCACCAAAATGACTTGATGATGCATTTTGGAAGGTACAGATTGGGGTCTCAAGTTCTCGAAAAAATAAAGGATTCTCATTTGAGCGCTCCTCTATAGTGACATATATATAAGCATGAGAGAGCTATACGAAGGATAGAAATAGAGCAGATTGTGGCGGCCTATGCTTTTAATCATAGTAGAGAGGAAGAAAGAGTGAGTTTATATTAGAGATGTAAATAGAGTATGATTGTGACGGTACCTTTGCAAATTGCACCGCTCTATTACTCATATGAATTTGATGACAATTTTGTAGTTTTTTTTTCTTCATTTAAGATCATCCCTCCCTGGTTTTTTTCAATCATGAGATTTGGTTATCAAAGATGATTGAAAAAACATGACTTCCCATCATGATTTTTTTGATCATAAAATTGATCTTGGGATGACCAAACACAAAAAAAATCACAAGATACCAAAAAAAAATTGATTATGAGAAACAATCAAGCACGGCATGACACATTTCTTATATGAAAACTTTTCAGATTAAATTTTGATATCGTCACCCATTCATTTAGAAAATTAAAAAGTCAAAAAAAAATAATACGGACATTCATAATATTTTGAGCTTTTTGTTGATTAGTGAGTGCACTAAATTGATCATTAGCGTGCCATTTTAGGATTCAGGGTAACGGTAAGAAAGGTCTTAAGCGGATAAGGTCCAGTCCAGCCAAGTCAAGCTCTTCCACACACTATGATGACTCCGGTGATGGCCAAACTTCCGTCGTCACAATTCTCGTTCCCAACAGTTTATGCTTCTTCGTCCTCGTTCAAAGGTTGTCTCGCTCTCGCTCTATTTACTCGTCTTTCTCTTCTCGCTGATTTGCGATTGGTTGTTCAATTTTCGTGGAATCTTTCGACGAACAGATACGAGTTCTGATTCGAAATCGGTGAAGCTGAGGGATGATTGGAGGAAGCGTTCTAAACCTATTCCTCCTGGTGGAACCTATCCAGCTAAAGATCAATGCAGGTTTTGTTTTTCTTAAGCACTTCAAAATTGAATTTACTTAATAATGACAAGAAATTAGTGAGAGAGGAAATGAGCTCTTATTTTCCTCATCAATATTTTTTGTGTGTTAATAAGATGAGTGTATTTTGTTATATGATCAGTTCATGTGGGCTGTGTGATTCATATTACATAGCGCATGTTAAGAATGCTTGTGCTTTTCTTGGAGATGGCATGTCTAGAATTGATGTAAGTTCTCTATTTAAATAATCATTTAGTATGCCTCTTTACAGGCGCTGTAACTCAATAGTTTTGTTTATAAGCAATTGGAGTTTCCTCTATGTTAGGCACTGGAGCCTGTAGTTCATGGGAGAGGACGAAGAGTGGATTCGTTGGATGAGACCTACATGGGAGTTCACGAGGAGCTGTTATATGCTCGTAAATCTCAGCCTGTGGAAGGTAACCACCCCCTTTTCTTTAAATTAGACTCAACCTTAAACTTGGCATTCCTTGTTGAACGAAATATTTACTTGTTTTAAATTATTGCTGTAATGCTGTGTAAACAAGGAAGCGGCAAAAGTTTAACGTGATATTTAGTTAGCTATCCAATTCTGTTTATGATGATATTTGCACTTACATTTCCTTTTGAAGCCACCGCATTGCAGTGCAATTCAATTAATGAAACTTTATTTCTCCATCGAATGAATGTCAGGGGCTCAGTGGACTGGGATAGTAACCACCATTGCAATTGAAATGTTGAAATCTGGTATGGTAGAAGCAGTGATTTGCGTGCAGAGGTAAGTATAATGCAACTTTTGAATTATCTCATCTGAATTATTGTTGGTAATATTATTTTTATTTCAATTATGGAGCCTCTACACTGACAAATGAATATAAATGTATTACATCAGCGACCCAGAGGACAGATTCACCCCAAGACCTGTATTGGCCAGGTGTATCTTTTAATAAAATGAAACTCTATGACTCGTCAAAGTAATTGAATTTTCTGCATCTGCATGCTACTCTTGTTTGATCTTTATTTGTCCCTTTGTACCCTGCAGAACACCGGAGGAAGTATTAGCTGCCAAAGGTGTAAAGCCAACTTTGTCACCCAACCTTAATACCCTGGCTCTAGTTGAGGTGCCTATCCAATCTCATACTGACAAAATTTTGGTGCAACTTTTCTGAATTTGCATACTTTGTTGCTTTCCTGGTGACTTATCTTGCGATCAGGACCTAGAATGGTGTTTGTTTTCATGCTTGTGCAAACAAAAAGACAAATATAGGCTAGGCATGGGATTTGATTAATGAAGACTGAATATTGCAATACAGTTTCAAAAATATCTGTGTCATGTATCAGTGCACTTTGGGTTAATGGAGTTTCAAAAATATCGTTAGTGTAAACTTCTTAGAATATTTATCTAATGGCTAGAGCGATTGTATATCTATTAATAAAGAAATAAATAAAGACATAAGAATTGAATTTAACTAAATGGTCTCAAAAGTCAAAACCTACAACAGAACCTGTTACTTAGATCTTGAACTTACTAATGATTGTTTGAGAAAGCAAAATGCCCAATGCCCATCAACTTGGCAGTTCATTGCGCTGCCAGGAGAAGCCTGTTTGTCATTTGCCAATGCTATGAAGGATTCAATATCAATATATGTTTACTTAATGCTCTTGTAGTCCCTATCAAATATCATTTATCCACCGTTTACCTCATGTGAATCTGAGGGCTTTGGCATCCAGGCGCTCACTCTCACCCTTCTCTTTCTGGAATATATGTGTCATGTTTGAATTTGATAGTTTTTTCAATAACTGTTCTGTATAATCATAAGTATATTACATATTGCTACACAGGCTGCTGGGGTCAAACGTCTTCTTTTCTGTGGTGTTGGTTGCCAAGTGCAAGGTATGGGTATTATTGAACCGCCCCTTCTGTTCTTGGCTTTCCTCTGTAGTGACTTCCACTATCTTAATGCAGAGTAAACTCTTAACCTGCAGCACTGAGATCTGTGGAGCGTTACTTGAACCTGGACAAGTTATACGTACTGGGAACTAACTGCGGTAATTTTGCGGGTGATGCACATATAATTTTTGTTTATTGTAAACTGGTGCCATGCTCCATGCACGCTCTCTCATCACGTTCACTGCAGTGTTCAAAAGAATTGTTAGTTGTTACAACCATTAATTATTTTGCAATGTGGAATGATAACTACATGTAACAATTCACTATACCCCTTATGCAACTGTTTACTCAGTTGATTAGAATTTTCACTTTTGATTCTATTCAGGTGACCATGTTAGAATAGATGTGTATAATCCTTATTTTTCCACAATTGTTTGCAGTTCTGGCTGTAGTCATTTATTATTTTGAAAAACTTGCTGACTCTAGTTTGCATTATCTAAGTCGACAATGGAAAACGAGATGGGCTTGACAAGTTCTTGAAGGCTGCTAGCAACGAACCTGACACAGTCCTTCATTATGAGTTCATGCAAGATTATAAGGTTTGAAACCACACTCCCTGACTAGCATGGCTTTGGTGTCATAGCATTGTGTTTAACTTCTATTCTCTTTTAAAGCGTGGTTGCTGTACCTGGGTTTTCCATGAAAATGTCGTATCATTTTGCAGGTCCATCTGAAGCATCTAGATGGCCATATCGAGGAGGTAATTTGACACATGCGATTTGTCTCTGTTCAAGCGTTTCTATCCATTGGCTCACCCAGTTTCTGAAATTTGGACTAAAACAGGTACCTTATTTTTGTCTACCAGCAAATGAGTTGGTTGATGTTATTGCACCATCTTGTTATAGGTAATTCTTTTTCCTTCTGCTATACTCAAAAAACCTGCAGCTATTCTCAGTTTCTCCCATTTCTACACCTTACAATTTTGCTATGTCAATTTTGAAAAAAGAGGATAAATGGAAGTAAAAACCTGTATGTGAGCTTAGCATATAAAGTGTAGCTGCCTAACTGGGAAACTCCAACTGGTTGGAAAGTTTTCTTATGAAATGTCTGCCGTAGTGGGCACTCCTGAAGATAAATAGTAACCTGGTCATGAGGTTGATACAGATCCCTTCTATGGTAACACATATCAGCGAAGGAATCGTAATCATATAACTGGGATAGCGCTGCCAGTCTAAGATAATTCTAATATTTGATTTGAGAGTATTTTTGTTAATCAATAATTAAGCCATTAAGGCTGATTGTATCGACCTACATATAAGTAGGTCTTTCTCGCTGAATAAAGGATGATCTTGGAGCTGAATCAATCTAACCTCTCTAAGAAGAAGAGAGCTTAGGTTGGCAAGGCTACAACGTTTTCAGATTCTAGTATCGTTCGCAACGGCTCCTGTCACGAGGTCTAAATCCCGGGCCGTAACATTATTGGTATCAGATTCGACCCTCGAGTTGGGAACTGTAATGGCGGACGAATTCATGGAGCAAATGAAGAAATTTATGGAGGAGCAGGCGGCTGCCAATGTGGCAGCAGCGGAGGTTCAAGCAGCCGCTCTCACAGCTCTGCGAGACGAGCTCCGAGCGCACCAATCGAATCTCGAGGAGCTCCGCGCACTGACCATCCCATCTGAAGTTGTGGGGGAAGATGACAATCCAAACGACAGTGTCCCTACAACCAGAGGACGAGGGCGCGGAAGGGGGCAGGGAGGTCGTGGCATTGGGGGTGACCAGATGCACTATGAAGGACCGCGAGGCTATTGTTCTCGGGGTGGTCGAGGACAACATGGAGGCATCGGACAAGTTGATGGTACTCAGACTGCACCTTCAAAGTATGCCCACAAAAAGAACTATGTTGGGGATGGCCGATTTGAGGACAGCGTAGCCAATGAGATCGATGAGGATTGTCCAGTGGAGAATGAAGGACGCTACGAGCACTATCTGATTGACTCCAAACCTGGGCGAATGGATTTTCCAACGTTTGATGGCTTATCTGACCCCACCGAATGGCTACAGAAGGCTGAGGATTTTTTTGAAGATCAAGGAACAGCCGAAGCTCGTAAAGTCCGCCAAGCTAGCTTTTGTCTTACTGGAGCAGCCGCTGGGTGGTTTCGGACGCTCCGAAGACTGGTGAATCATCATTTATCATGGGCTGAATTTGCGGAACGTTGTGTACATCGATTTGGTCCCCCATCAAGCCTAAATCCGCTTGGAGAACTGACATATCTTCGACAGTTGGGCTCCGTGGATGAGTATTGCATCCAATTCGAAGCATGTCTGGGCCGCACTTCAAAGGTAACAGAGGATTCCGCTATATGGCATTTTTGTGCAGGCCTTTCTGATGCTCTTCGCCGAGAGGTCGAGTACCATAAGCCTGAGTCGTTATACATTGCGATGAACTTGGCTCGTAAAAATGAGTTGAAGTTACCGGATGATAAGGAAATGCGCACATTTGGTGGTCTGCCCGCTGCGGAAACTCGCTCGTCAAGACACACAGTTACTGGTAAACCACGAGGGGGAGAGCTTCCAAGTGGGCGCCTTCAAGGATCAAAAGTGGCTGCCCCTAAACCTGTTTTTAAAAGGTTAACCAACCAGGAGATGGCTGATCGTCGAGCAAGGGGACAATGCTTCAATTGCGATGAATTGTTCACTGCAGGTCATCGGTGCAAGACTTTGTTTCATATTGTACTGCGCTATGAGGAACCGGAAGTTGGGAGTGAGGAAGACGATGATGAGGTACCAGTGCTCTCACTCAACGCCATGAGAGGTACGCAAACAAATGAGACTTTTCAAGTGCAAGCAATGATATCCGGAAAAGTTGTTTGGGCCTTACTTGATTCTGGGAGCACACACAACTTTATTCGTGAAGGCGTGGCTGCCGACTTTGATCTTCCAATCCAGCAACGCCCAGGAGCATGTGTGGCACTGCCCAATGGAGGGTCAATGTCGAGTAGTGGCATTTATGAAAATCTTCGTCTGGTGGTTCAAGGGGATGAATTTGGAGCAGATGTGTATGTGATTCCATTGTCCGGCTTTGACATCGTGCTTGGCATACATTGGCTGAACACACTGGGACGCATCATGTGGGACTTCACAAGAGGCGAAATGGAATTCAAGTTAAATGGTGCACCAGTTATATGGTATGCCGAGTCTCGTGACGAGAGAGGACATCTAAATGCCTTAAGTGGTACTCGATGTCCTGAGACAGACTTGACGCGTCTTCTAGCCACCTTTGACGATGTTTTTGCTACTCCTAAGGGTCTGCCACCAGCACGCCAGTGCGATCACCGTATTCATTTGCTAGCAGGCTCAGATCCAGTGGCGGTTCGTCCATATCGTTATCCACACCTCCAAAAGGATGAGATAGAGCGATAATGTACCGAGATGCTTCACAACGGCATTATACGGGATAGTCATTCGCCATTTTCTTCACCGGTGCTCCTAGTTAAGAAGACGGATGGATCATGGCGTTTTTGCATAGATTATCGGGAATTAAATGCTAAAACCATTAAAGATAAGTTTCCTATCCCGGTGGTGGACGAGCTGCTTGATGAACTCCATGGAGCTACATATTTTACCAAGCTGGACTTGACTTCCGGCTACCATCAGGTGCGTATGGCTCCGGAAGATATTGACAAAACGGCTTTTCGCACTCATCATGGCCATTATGAATTCCTTGTGATGCCGTTTGGGTTGTCGAATGCACCGTCTACGTTTCAAAGTCTGATGAATACAGTATTCAAGGACCAACTTCGAAGGTATATTCTTGTCTTCTTTGACGATATTTTGATATATAGTCAATCTTGGGCAGCTCACCTACAGCACATACAGACGGCACTAAGTCTCCTTCGTTCTCATGGATTATTTCTGAAGCGTTCTAAGTGCTCCTTCGGCCAACTTCAAGTAGCTTATTTGGGTCATGTTATTCAACACTCTGGCGTGGCAGTTGATCAACATAAGATCGCAGCTATCATTGAGTGGCCACAACCACATACAGTGAAGGCGGTGCGAGGTTTTTTGGGCCTCTCGGGATATTATCGAAAGTTTATTAAAGACTACGGTATCATCTCAGCGCCCTTAACAAGTCTCCTCAAACGTAACAATTTCACTTGGGATGATAAAGCAGCAACATCATTCCTCTCTCTAAAGAAGGCACTTTCAGAATCTCCTGTTCTTGCTTTACCCGATTTCTCATTAGAGTTTTTCATAGAATGCGATGCTTCGGGGATCGGAATTGGAGCTGTCCTACAACAAAAAGGTCACCCTATTGCATTTTTCAGTCGGAAACTGGCTGATCGGCACCATAAGCTTGCTGCCTATGAACGCGAGTTGATTGGGCTTGCCAAAGCTGTCACTCATTGGAGACCTTATTTATGGGGTCGTCGATTTCTTATCCGGACAGACCACTTCAGTTTGAAGTTTTTATTGGAGCAGCGGCTTACAACATCTCCACAACAACACTGGATTAGTAAACTTCTTGGGTTCGACTTTGGTGTGGAGTATCGCGCAGGGGTACTTAACCGGGCAGCAGATGCACTCTCACGTCGTGATGAGAGGGACATCAAAGAAGAAGGGACTTTATTTGTCTTATCGCTAGCTCGGGTTGGTGTATTCGAAGAACTGAGACGCGAAATTGAAACTGATGCTACACTACTTAATCTTCGAGATAGTATTATTCGAGGCGAAGAAAGTAGCACCTGGCAAGTGCGTGATGGACTGATCTTGTTTCGCGATAAAGTATATCTCTTGTCTACATCACCATTGGTTGCGAAAGTGGTGTCAGGATTCCATAACTTGGCTCACGAAGGAATTCAAAAGACCATGGAGCGTATCCGTCGTGATTTTTATTGGAAAGGGTGGAAGCAGACCATTCGCACTTATGTCCAAGAATGTCAGGTGTGTCAACAATATAAGTGGGAGACACAAAGACCGGCTGGCCTCTTGCAGCCCCTACCTATTCCAGCAGTCATTTGGGCTGATATTTCAATGGATTTTATTGAGGCTCTCCCAAAAGCTTCCGGCAAGACTGTTATTTTGGTTGTTGTCGATCGACTGTCCAAGTATGCTCATTTCCTTCCGCTTAACCATCCTTATACGGCAGTTTCGGTGGCAAATGCATTTTTCTCAGAGGTGTTTTGTTTACACGGTCTGCCAGAGTCAATCGTTACGGATCGCGACAAGGTATTTCGTGGACATTTTTGGCGCGAGCTCTTTCGCTTATCCGGGACGACATTGTCCTTCTCCACTGCTTATCATCCACAGACTGACGGGCAAACCGAGGTAGTCAATCGAACCTTGGAGATGTATCTTCGGTGCTTGACAGGGGACAAACCAAAGAAATGGCTCTCTTGGATCCCCTGGGTGGAGTATTGTTACAACACCTCGTACCATACTGCACTCCAAGCTACTCCCTTCCAGCTTGTATACGGGCGTGAGCCACCTCGACTTTTGGACTATGTGCCAGGAAGATCATTAGTGGAGGCAGCCGACCAAGCATTGAATGAGCGGTCTGAATTTTTACGAGAGGCACGTGCTCGATTAGCACAAGCCCAGCAGCGGATGAAGGACCATTATGATGGCAGCCATCGCTTAGTTGAATTTGCTGTGGGTGATTTTGTGTGGCTTAAACTTCACCCTCACCGCCAGTTTACAGTGGCTCGTCATTCTTTGACCAAGTTATCACCAAAATTTTATGGTCCGTTTGAAATTCTCGCACGCATTGGAGAAGTTTCATATCGGCTACAATTGCCCAAGGAAAGTCGTATTCACAACGTGTTCCATGTCTCCTTATTAAAAGCTCACAAGGGACCGCGACCCACTGTTCATTCGGAGCTACCTTTAGTCCATGATGGCCGCACACTAATGGCACCCCACACCATCATCCGTTCTAGGATGAATCGCGGACAACGTCAGCTTCTGGTCCAATGGCTTGCTGATGCACCTGAAGGAGCGACTTGGGAGGATTTTGAGACATTTGTAGAGGCATATCCAGACTTCGAGCTTGAGGACAAGCTCTTTGAAGAGGACGGGAGCAATGATACAGATCCCTTCTATGGTAACACATATCAGCGAAGGAATCGTAATCATATAACTGGGATAGCGCTGCCAGTCTAAGATAATTCTAATATTTGATTTGAGAGTATTTTTGTTAATCAATAATTAAGCCATTAAGGCTGATTGTATCCCGGGCCGTAACAGAGGTATTAAAGTGTTTGCAATGACTAGTCTAGAGGAGTCTGGACTGTATCATGTCTCCGTAGTCTTGACTACAAACATATGTGTATTCCTTACATTTAAACTGAATCACTCATTGGTGCTTGGTGGCTTTGACTATATTAGATGCAAGGTGGCAGTCAGAAACTCCGAAGTTCTGTCCCATTTTAGTAGGTAGTATCTGATCGCGGTGGAAAATGAGATATCATGATTAGTAACTGAATAGGCATCACATAGAGTAACTCTTCGATTTTATCTGTCTCTGCAGTTTTGGATGGTGTTAGTTTGTTTACCCTAAAAAATCTAAAAGTATTTCAACTTTGTATGATATGCGGCTTCTGAATGATTGCCTTGTTTTTTATGCTTGGCAGCTGCTTTGACTACACGAATGCTCTAGCGGTGAGTCCATGTTTTCCAATGTCATATAAACACAGATTTATCTTCATATACATTTCCTTCTATGAGTTTCCAGCATCACCTAAATCTTTTGTGGTTCATTGATTCAGTCTTATGATTAATTTCGCTATTTGATGAGTAAGAAACTTTCGTCAATGAATTACAAGGCTGAGCTGTGGTGCATGTTGTGTGCATACGCATCAATTAGATAAGGGACTGGTTAGAATGAGGTATAAACTATGTGGATGATGACGGTTAGGATTAAAAGATGAGGAACTGATTGGCCTTAATGCAACAAATCGAGGTATTCTATAGTACCTAAAAAAAGTTAGCCTTTTACTGAAAAAGAATTGGCCATCAGCTTCCCATCATATATGTAGGAAATATCATATCAGTATGATGTTAGCCATACTTTTATGGCCATTTTGTTGGATTCACTGACTGGTACCTTAAATAACAAAAACTTACTAGTACCTGTCTAACTAACCCATGATAGTGAAACGGTTTACTAAAC
Organism: Rhodiola chrysanthemifolia; assembly: GCA_033675395.1. Classification (NCBI taxonomy): domain Eukaryota; kingdom Viridiplantae; phylum Streptophyta; class Magnoliopsida; order Saxifragales; family Crassulaceae; genus Rhodiola; species Rhodiola chrysanthemifolia. The sequence continues at coordinate 17,237,721 of CM066207.1, forward strand.
AATGATTCCACCTATTAGGCCCTAAGACCATTAATCATATAGTTCAACCACGCTAAGTGTTCAATTACAATTTACAAGTGATACCTATTTTAAGAAAAGATCTCCATAAAGTCTGAGGTATCGCTCCTACAAAAACAACCCTTGACACTGCACGAGCTGTTAGAGTAATGGGAAGGAATGGAAACAAACAAGTCAATGACGGTTGATTGTAAGCTTGCAAGAAATTTGAGGTGATATCATGCTCGTTTCAGGATTTAGTTGTGGGATACATGGGAGTACCAAAGTATTCTGGGATCCCTATGAATCAACACCCTCAGTATGTTACTGTCAGGTAATACTCCATTGCATTATAGGTGGGCTTCGACTTCAGTAAATACTGAATACTCATGGCTGTAGTGCCATTTTACTGAGTCCTGACCTTGATCGCTATACAATAAACTTTTGAATATCAGAAATGAACGTGGACGAGAAATGCTCAACTTGATAAAGAACTCCTTGGAAATTACCCCGACAATCAGCACAGTAATCAGCCATGCTTACTCTTGTAAAATGACTCTATTACCTGAAATTCAGTAGTTACTCTACCATATAATAATATGTTTATCAGGGCAATCGGCGTCCTTTTGTTATGGAAACTGTAAAAGCAGATGACAAGGCTAAGATGGGTATGTCTTTTTCCTTTGACCTCATCATCTATACTACTGATTATCTTAATTTGTGTCTTACTCGGCTGCATTTACTCCGGCTTCCTCATGAATGTTGCATGTATGTTTTAGCTTTTTCCTCTACAGGATGGTTAAGAAATTTACATTAGATCGTTGTTGGAGTGTTATTTTGTTGACAAGTAGTTGGGCTCCCCCACTTACTGCCCACACATGTTGCCAATTGACTTTGATAAGTTTTTTACCCATTGTTTAACTTGTGCATCACAGGTGAAGGTCCATCTCAACCTGCTCCTTTGTTTGTCGGAAATTTGATAGCTTTCTTCCTGAACTTGGTAAAGATGCGTATTCTTAGGGTTTGCATGACCTGCTACAGCATGATGTACATAAATGATTTAAGCTCATCCATATTTCAGGTTGGCCCAAAAGGACTGGAATTCGCTCGATATTCGTTAGATTACCATACCATACGGAATTATCTGTATGTGAATCGCACATGGGGTAAAGAGAGGTACATTACTGTTTAGCACAGATTCATGCAGTTCAATTACAGGTAACAAACGATAACTCACTGAAGTTCAATGGATGCAGAGCTAATAGGCACATGCCATCTTACGCAAAGAAACTTGTGGAAATGTACAACCAGAATGGTGAAATTGATCAGATGCTCGCCAATAAACAATGATGTAGCATCAATATTGACTGTACAGCAAGATCTATCCAGTATGTTAATTTTGAATACTGTTTTATAGTTGAGACCTTCTGGTACTATCTTGGAGATCATAATAGAAATGTTTATATACCTCTCAGCTTCGTTTATGTGTTTCACATGGTAACCATTGACAAGATTGTTACAACAATAATCAACCTTGGTCCTTCAGGTTATGGGTCGACAGGCTCTTTTATGTTCTATCTACCGTCAAGAAATCAAAAGAATGCATGAATAAAAATAGGGTATAAGTAAATAGGATTTCATTGACTACTCACATTGATTAATATGGCTATTTGAAAGGAGTAACTGAAAATCTGACTTTCGTCTTGTTGTACCACCTTCTGATGACAGTACGAAAGATATCCAGTTGTGCAGTTACTGAGCTGAATTGATTTTCTGTAACTGGCAATATTCTGAAATCTGATGATGCAGTAAATATAAGTAATAAAATACCTTGTTCTGCTCTTTTCCCTTAGTTCTAGACAGATCTGATTTTCGGAAAAGTCAGTGTTTAGCCTTGTAGCACCAAGTATGTGACAGTCAAAGCAGCTTGAATGCTTTCCAGTAAATATCAGCTCCTTCCTCAGTTGGTAATACCATATGCATGTCTGTAAATTAATTTCAAAATGTATAATCTTCTGAATAGACATCTGAAGTGATGAGCCTGATTCTGTTACTTCTGACTATGCCATAGGGTCCAGGTATTATTTTCCTGAATATATAAGACTCTGATACTGACAATGAAAAGGTACATAGAGCGGTAGGTATCTTTCAGGTGAATTTACTATCGCCTACCCAAAGCTACTTCGGTAAATGTATTTAGTTTTACGAGTAATGCAATTTTCTCTTTGAATGGTGGTCTCATTTTCAATGGCAATTTCCTCCGACCTTTGTACTTAATGTTAAAATCTATGTTTCGCATTGTTTGTTCTTATGTTCAATGTCAATTTCCTCTTACCTTTGAACTTAATGTCAAAATCCATGTTTCACATTATTTGATCCAAGCACAGCTCTTGAACATGTTCAGCTTCACTTCGTGCACTGTGGTTATATATTCTTACCTCTCCATGCATGTAATAGTCTTTATTTGACTGTAGGTTATAGCAGAACATGTGCATGTGTTACTATGTCGTCGTAGCCAAGGTCACCAAGCTAAGAAGATATGTGCCACAGGTAGCAAACTCACATTAGACATTACATCATAGTCAAACCAAAGTATCTTTTTATTGAGTTACGCAGAAGGTAGTTGGAGCAGGAAGACATGGGCTTACAATTAGCATTTAAAGAGGCAAGAGGTATAGTTTGTGACCACCCCATGTGTCATCTGTTGGTATCAGTAATGTCGTCTAAGTTTGTGCCTGAAACCTGCATGTATTTTTGTGCAGGTTCTGCTCTGCAAAACTAGGGTACATGGAACAATCCAAACCCCTGTAAACAGTGACAGATATATTGCATAACAAATATGATAACAACAACAAGGAATGGGCGAATTTCAGGAGTTGATTTTGGGTGGTGGCCAACCCCATGTGTCTTCATTGCTTGGTTCCAGTTATGTCCAAGTAAAAGGCTGCAAAGCTTCTGAAAACCTTATTAACTTCCACTAGGGTAAGGACGCATATATACAGTTGTGATTTTCATATTCAAAAATATTCCTTTTTTTTTCCCTTGAAATAAAGCTTGAAAACTAGTTTTATTATATCTACTACTGAGCTTAATTATATTTATATGGGTGTTTGACCAACATTTGTATTGTATTTCCCCTTTAGTTTGTGGTGATGAAGGTGTAGAACATGCTTCAATTTGAGCTTCGCTTTTCTGGATGTTTGAACTTTGAATTCAAAAGCATGGGAATTCATGTGGGGTGTTTTAGGAAGTTTTCTTCTCCGCCTTTCATTTCACTTTTTGATGAAACTCTACAGAAACTAAGTCCATAGAATTCATCATGGTTATGGGTAGATATTGGGTAGGCTCATAAGATACGCAGAGCTTAAGTTGCTGTCAAGATGTAAATGAATGAATCAGACAACAATGAAATGGTTATGCACTTTTTTCAGAAACTAGTTGGTTTCATTAATGCCTGATTGATGGACACACATGGGCAGCAGACATTAGCTCTTTAATTCGGCATTCCTTTAAACTCTCTAATTCTTGCTGGTAAACATGCCTACCTTAGATGTTCGTACTATCATTTATTGCTAATCATTTTGGTAAACACTTTTTCATATCTACTTTCCCATTGTATTTACAGAAGATCATACCTACCGTTACCACGTATAAGATGGTATATCTTCCCTTTTTTTTTTCTCACTAAAGTGGGCTCTATCCATGTGCTTAATAACTTAGGTTCACAGACCTTTTGCTGCAAATGAAGTGAATCATGGGTGAGGATCTTGGGGTATCTTGTCATAGAATTTGGACTCACAGTATTTGTTCAGTACTATGTGGACCACTCGCATTAGTGTTACAAACATGGTTATATCATGATTTCATCTAGAAGTCGCTAGATGAATTGTAGCTCAGGGCAAAGATCATATAATAAGTAACAAATTTGGTGAGAAATGAGAAGTAATCAAAATTTGTAATGTAAATAAAACTTAAAGATCAAAATTCGTAATGTAAAAATAGTAAAACTTAAAGATCAAAATTCGTAGACTTAAAGAACAAAATTCGTAACACCAGTAATCACATGAATATAAATTTACAATAATGCCCATACGAACACTAAGATTAAAAAAATCCGAAAAATAAGGGTTGTAGGATAAAAAATTGAATGGTTGTGATTACTTCTCATTTCTCACCAAATTTATTACTTCTTATTACTTCTCAACCCTTGTAGCTCAACATAAGTCGATGAAAGTATGTTTTTTTGTATCCATCCAGTCCTTGATAAATTTCCACCTGAATTCAGGCAAGCACTTAGCAGAATTGGATTGCTTGAAAAAGCATTGCCATCCATTGCTTGAAATTTTAAATGGAGTGGTGTAGGTTGATTGGTCATCTTTGTCTCATTGGTTGTCAGCAACAAAGTAGTCAGCAGGGTTTGATGGTAGCTTCTTTCTCTGATGAATCTTTTTAAACCAGTAAAACTTCTAGAAAATAAGTCACTTGGATATCAGATTGGATCGCGTAGATTCGCTTTCCAAAATCGATATTTCCACCCTTGTATGATTTGCCTCGGGTTGCAGGACACTCGAAGTGGGATAATCCAATTGAAGAACACTGTTTCCAGGCAGTAGAAAAACAATAGGTTTAGGGTTTGAGGCGGATTTGGGAATCAACGAGGATGTTGGTGTTTCTAGCAATTGCACTTGTTTTTCTGAGTGATTTGCACGAAGAAATCATCTAGTATTTATAGATGAGCAATCGGTCACGAGCAAGAGATGCGGCTCTCGGCTGAACAATCGCGTCTGAGTTACAGTCGCTTCGCGCCCAGCGTTGACGTCACGCTCGCGCCCAGTGTAGACATTATCGTCAGGACGCGGCTCGGCTAGCGACGGACATGCAGAATCAGCGCGCCCAGCGTTGACATTAGCATTGCGCCTAGTGTTCACTTTATCTGTCGCGCCCTTGGGCTCGAAACTCTCGGCTCTAGACTCCGGACATAGCTCGATTTTATCCCGATTTGACTCGTTTCATTAGAAACCAATTATCCTTATAGGTTTAAGCATGTTGTTAAGCTCAAAACCCTAAAATTACCAACAAGTGGTGTGGTATCTCGTTGGATCATAAAAATCGACCTAGCGCTTCGTTGTTTGCAAAAAAGTCTTGAGTTTTTCTTGTAATTTATATTTGATTTCGTTTCTCATTTAAATTCATGAAGTTAAGATTTAAGCTGACGAAATTGTCCACCAAAAAATTTAATCAAAAATTTTCAATTTAAAGTGATTGATTTGAGGTTCTAAATTCTCACAAAAACTGGGAATTTTTTTCAAAATGCTTAAAATTGAAGATTGAATTCCAATTGTACTCAACTTGCCAAATTGGTTTCCCAATTTACTCACGTTTTGTAAGTCGCCGTTCATAACGACGTCCTAATTGTAAAACGCTCCAAGAAACAGCGGCTTACAATGCGTTGCCTTTTTGCGCTAGAAATTCCAGTTATGTAGCATAATATCGCCAAACGAGCGTAGGACACCGTATCAGACAGCTTCACAACGCAAGCCGCTCATCTTAGGAGCGTTTTAAAAGAAATGAATAACTCAGTGGCAAGTCAGAGGCTTTGTCTTTTCACAGGACTAAGTCGATGTCTGCTACAACGTCTTAATATTAGGACATTGTTTGTCGGAGCGTTTTAATAAAAATCAATAACTCAATGGGTAGTCAGGGGGTTTGTGGTTTGACAAGACTAATCTGCTGTCCTCTAAAGCGTTCTAACGTAAGAGGCGTCTAAGAAGAGAGTCATAAACATAAGCGTCCAAGTTAAACTTTAAGCCACTGTGAAGAACAGTGATTTCCTTGTTTCAGAACAAGACGCTGTCCTTGACAGCGTTTTAGCCTAAATTGTAGTCAAGCGAACACAGTTGTACTCTGAACCCAATAAACCTGCAAAAAAAACCACTAAAACATACAAAACATGTCCAATCCATCACCAGTATAACACATAATATGAATCCATCAAACATAAGTGATGACTTATGTAAAGTTTCAAAAGTTACATGATAATAACATGTAACACAAGTCATCAAAGATACATTTTAAAATACATGAATGTTGCACATTTATAACATAAAACCCCTATCAAGTTCCCGGAGTAAACGATGGGTTGTCTTTCTATAGCGTATAGATACCCTCCGTAATGGACTCATTTGTGCTCTGCTTGAGTCACTTGAGAAGGACCGACATCAAAAGTCTCGCGGCAATTGAAGTTCTTCATTCGAATCTACATTAACATAAAAATACCCAGTTAGAATAAGAGGCGTAAAATAATGATTCAAAATTAAGAATAAATTCATATACCATTATAAAGATGAATATGTGCGACATCAACGTCTAAAGCTTGACCCTCTCCAAATTTTAACAAGTCGACATGAGTAGCATGAAACATATCATGAAGTTTTATCTTAGCATCCTTGCCGGTCGTCTTAAGGAACAACCAGGTAGTTGTCATGCAAGTGCGCACTAGTGATGCAATCTGTATAAATATTTAACTTGCATTCAGTTACACATTTCATAAATATGAACACTTACACTTTGAGTAGTACGGATACTTACGAGTACATAATGCTCATGTCTTGATAGGCGATATGGCTCTGGTGTATCTAATGGTGGCTGAATACGCTTGCGAGTGATGATATAGTACCATGAGTAGTACGCATCCAGATACAATCCGTCTATGTCTGGTTCACCGGTAACAATGGTCGCTGCACGATTATTTCAAAGATTTATGTAACCTTGCATTTCTTCATCTACAAGGTGAGTAGTTCTTCAGATATGCATGTGCATCTCTTTATGACTTCCGGGTGGCAAAGCTGGTTCCGACTTTCTCCAGCCAAACTAACGAAGAACTCGAGAAGGATAGTGCCACTCAGCTATATGGAAACAGATGAGTGGAACCTCATCCTTCCAACTATCTCTGCCAGCTACACACATCGGATTAAGTGTGGCCAAAAACTCATCCGTATACGGAGTCCATACGACATCATTTTCTTCTTGTCAATCCAACAAATCACGCTACAACATCAACACGTGATGAGCTATTTGCATAAATGACTTGGGGACGTTCTGCAATTTTGAAAATAATAGCTAGACTAAGATTTGAAAGGGTGAATATAAACATTGAAATAAATGGCATTTCACTTACTTGTATCCTAAAGCTGGAAGTCGCATAGGATCAATATCCGAACCAGGAGGTGGAGTTGGTACAAAAAGCTTCCTCGGTTTATCAGTAATTAGATGCTCCCAAGCCCATAGCTAAAGGAGAATGGAACACCCACTGAGTTGCGTCGCCTTTGATTCACACACATTGCACAAACTACGATAGAGAGTCGAGGTCTGCCAATAGTGGTAGGTAGTAGAGGGATATCTCAGTGCCTGAAGAATCTGGTAAGAGAGATGACCCCAACAGGCCAAGAATATACGCACTCGCATACCTCTGTACCTCCAACTCTGTGGCCTCTACAGGAACGATCTACATATGATCTTTGAGCAAAGTACGTCTAATTGTGGTAGTTCTCTTCTCGTGCGGGATAACTGTAAACACATCGGACCATAATCTTCTACCTCCTCATGCGTAGTCACAGCACGACCCTCTATACGAAGTCCAGTCAGCACCCCAACATCCTCTAAGGTGATAGTCATCTCCTCGTGATGAAAATGAAAAGCATGCGTCCCAGAACGCCATCTTTCCATTAAAGCTGTCATGAAGGACCAGTCGACCTCATAATTATGCATGTAATACCAAGGTCTCAAGCCCGCCCTGATGATGTAAGGTAGTATGTGCTCATCTGCATCACAGCTAGAGCTACGGTGACGAACGGTCAATAAAATCAGTGTCCGGTACAATAGACTAAATATTTAGCATAATTTAATATGTAAGACATTAAAACTTGCCATGAAATGTAGGGATTGAGCTTGTAACTAACCGATGTTTCCAAAATCATCGTAGGCCGATGAGTCGGCTACTTATACAGTACTGTGCCCACAATAGGATGATCAGTCAATATTTTGACTAGTTATTTGCTCCATACGATGAAGGATCACACCTGTTCTCCCGGCAAATTGTCATCATTTGATCATTTTCTCCTAGTGTTTCAGGTCAATCGATGCGATGAGCACTTTGGATTCCATCCAAAGCAAATCAACGCAAATAAGCAGAAAATCACACAAAGGACAGTCAGCCGACCGGCTATACCCAGTCACCGGCTGGATTGAAGTCAGTATGGCAATGCCCATAAGCTCGCCCGAGCCTGCACATGACCTGGATACACTGCCGGCATTCGCTCGCCCGAGCTTCGAAGCCTTGAGGACACCGACGCCCGAGCTTGGCAAGGCTCGACTGAGCCTTGATCCTTCGAATGCAATCTGCCCAATTTAGCTCGACCGAGCTCGGCGAAGCTCGCCCGAATCACTCAGCCATCATCTCGTCTACTCAAGCAAAAGAGAGGCCAAGCTCGAGTAAGTTCGAGCGAGCCTCGCCGCCATGGATGCACACTACCAACTTTTGCTCGCTCGAGCTCGGAGAGACTCGCCTGTCGCGCAACTCGTAAAGCTCAGCCAGCCGATCGGCTGGATTTCTTCACTCAGCCCGCCGACCGGATGTCCTTTAAAGTTAGAATTTTGGACTTATTTCTATAAACGGTTTTTGGGATTATTGGCCCTTTTTTAGAAATAAAGAGAGGGCGATCGTGACCTGGGCAGTGGGCAAAGATTGACTAGAGTTTGAGAGTTTGAATTGGAGAGAAGAGAACCCTAACTTGGGGGAAGATGACAGAGACGAACATCGCGAGATATTGAGGATTCAACGAGCTACATCGTCTACGTCCTTAATTTCTGTTACTACACTATTTTTGGTTAACTTACCATGAATTGTGAGTAGTCTTCTTTATTCTGGGATCCGACGGATCCCGTGCTATGTATCCAACTCTTCGTGTGATCAATTGAACGTTTTTCAATAATGCAATTCGAATATTCATTGTGCTTAATTTTATCGTTCTTGCAAGTTTTACATTGAATGGGATGTTTGCATGCTAGAACGTATTTAGGTTAATTACCAAAAGATGAATGGGTCCTAGGTATTAACCATATCATATGAAATTGATATTAGGTCATGATAGCTATAATGTTAGTACATGAATTAATATGAAAGTTGACTTTTGTCTGAAAACCCCTAAGCTTAACTAATCGAAATCGTTGATAATCCGTGGATGGACGGCGTTCAATGGTTGAGATTAATCTAGACAATGATCCGTGGATGGGCGGCTTGTCTAGTGTTACTTCGGTTTATTTCTAGCATGATGAATTTACGTGATATTGTTGCATGATTTGTGGGTTGGCACGTGTGAAGTTTGATCCTGTGATTCTTTCTCTGATCAAGCCAAAACCTTTTATTTTTTTCATTTAATTTCTACAATTTTCGTTACACCAAAACCTTTCGTTATTTGGAATAGCTGAATAGGTCACTCGTTAGCTAGTAATTGCACACGTTGTTCCTTGGATCGACCCTTGGCTTACCAAGGTCTATAAATTGTTTTTGACTGCAACTTGACCCCTAAAACACATAATCTGACAACTATAAATGGTTAAACATTTGTCAAAATGGCGCCGTTGTGATCAGTGCCAGAGGACTGGAAATATTTCTAAGCAGCAGGAGATGCCCTAGCAGAGCATTCTTGCAGTGGAGTTATTTGACCTATGGGGCATCGATTTTATGGGACCATTCCCACCTTCTTATGAAAATCAGTATATCTTGGTAGCAGTCGACTATGTTTCCAAGTGGGTTGAAGCAGTGGCTACTCCTACTTGCGACGCCAAGGTAGTTATGAAAATGTTTCAGAAGGTTATATTTCCTCGGTTTGGAGTTCCCCGGACGGTTATCAGTGATGCAGGCTCCCACTTCAATGAAAGAAATTTCGAGACATTGCTGAAGAAATACGGTGTCTATAACAAAGTTGGCACTCCATATCACCCTCAGACTAGTGGGCAGGTAGAGATCTCTAACAGAGAGATTAAAAGCATACTGGGAAAGACAGTCTCCAGCCACAGGAAGGACTAAGCGTCCAAGCTAGATGACGCACTGTGGGCGTACAAGACTGCATTCAAAACTCCTATCGGAATGAGTCCTTTCAGGCTTGTCTACGGAAAAACCTGCCATCTGCCAGTCGAACTCGAGTACAAGGCTCCGTGGGCAATCAGGGAGCTGGATATGGACATGAAAGCAGCTGGGGAAAAGAGACTGCTGCAGCTAAACGAGCTCAATGAAATCAGGTTGGACTCCTACGAGAATGCTCGTGTTTATAAGGAGCGAACGAAGAAATGGCACGATAAGCGAATAAGTCGCAGAGAATTCAATGAAGGTGAGCGAGTTATTCTCTAAAACTCCCGCCTTAGATTATTTCCTGGGAAGCTGCGCACCAAGTGGAGTGGTCCATACACAGTGGAGAGAGTGTACCCAGATGGCCACGTGGAGCTTAGCATTGAGGGAGGAAAATCAATGGTGGTCAACGGGCAATGCCTCAAGCTCTACCACGTCCTGAAGCATCTGGCACCTCCTGAAGGCATAGATGATAACCTACTTCTCGGGAAGGGATCTCAGCAAGGGACTTCCCGAGAATGCTTCTAGTCCTTCGATCTCCCTGCTTTCTCTCACCAAGACGTTAAACTAGGCCTCTTCGAGGAGTAACCCACGTTGTAAGTATTACTTAGTTGCATTTTTCATTTGCATTATGTGCTTTGTGTGCGGACATTTCAGGGTTCTAAGTGTGGAGTGCACCGCTAGCCCCTTCATGATTTTCAATGCTAACCTATCACTTATGCAGCTATATGTTTTTGTCTATTTATGCCTGCTCATGAGTCACGTTTCACTCCCCAGGCATCGCTTAATCTCTCTATGGATATCGAGCTATCACACACGAGGGAAGTTCCTATGCGCCTTTTCTTATCGTTTATTTCTTCGCTTAGGGACTGAGCTCATTTTAAAGTGTGGAGTGGGCAGCGCATAGTCACATACAAGCATATCACACATTCACTCTTGCATATGCTCAACTGTCTATGTATTGCGATTGAAATCCTCGTTTTTCTACGATACTCCTCGATTGATTGTCATTCTTTTGGATTCGAAGTCTAGGACTCGAAATAGTTTTATTCGTGTGTGTATTCTCTCGTGTCAGTATCATTGCTAGCCTTTGCCTATCACGTATTTTATGTATTTCTTGAAGCATGTTTGAGACTTGATATTAGTAGGCACCGGTACAAAATGTCAAAAACTTAGACTGCACCTCTTTTTCTAGGTGACCTTAGTACTAGTATGTGTTTATCTATACTTGTCGTGATTTGCATGCACCCGCCTTTATTCGTACACTATGTCAAGTTTTAAGTGTGGAGTTAGAAAAAAAAAGTCAAAAGAGGGGCAAAAAATAGGCCCCCATTCAAGAACAAAGTTCTGAAATTTCAAAAGAGGGTGAAAAATTGACCCAAGCATAGTTGTTTTTGAAAGAAAAAAAAGATACTATCAAGGGCAAAGTGAGAAAAGTCACCCCTTGTGTACAAAAAAATGAAATTTCTGCCCCATTTGCTGGATGTAGTGTATTTCCACCTTTTCATTGCATGCAGTCATGACTTGTTTTGAGAATTCATGCACTAGAAACTAAGGGACGATCCTCGTGCTTGCACTAAAATTTTGATGTAATTTTCGTGCTATTTTTTAGAAAATTCTTAAGCCAAGCTCCTCTTCTCTTACAGGTCATTGGTTATTCCTTGGCACTTGAGAATGAGCTTTGCGCCAAGAGCTCGTGGACTATACCTAGATAGCATAGGTGAATGGCGAGCATATTTTTGTAACTAATCATGTTCTTATTATGTTGCTATAGAACTATTTAGAACATGAGATCAGTCGCTTGCTAGCCGTGTGTATTGACCGTTTAAATGCATGACTCGTTTAATCTATGATTGTCTGACCATTTTTATGAAGATGTTCGACTTGAAGTCGAGGTAACACAATGAATCCGAGGTATGACATGACTTTACTGTGATCCATTAAGCATCATTTCATGCATACACGTTAGTTAGTTGTACAGGGGATTTGTAGGTAGTCTCATTCCTGAAAACCATCACGAGACTATACTCATCCTACTAGGGCAACCCAGGGGTTTAAAGGCTTGATGCATACGCTAAATACATTCGTGTCCTCTACAATAAAGAGTTATGATTTTTGTTTTAGTTAGGATTATTCACATGACACTTGAGTGGGTAGCTTAGAAACATATGGTTGTTGAGCCTCACATGGACTTGCATATATTCTGCCATTTGTTCGACATTTGTTTGGGATGAACAAATCCTAAGTGTGGAGTGTTTTGATCTGTCAATATTTTGACTAGTTATTTGCTCCATACGATGAAGGATAACACCTGTTCTATCGGCAAATTGTCATCATTTGATCCTTTTCTCCTAGAGTTTCAGGTTAATCGACGCGATGAGCACTTTGGATTCCATCCGAAGCAAATCAACACAAATAAGCGAAAAAGCACACAAAGGACAGACAGCTGACCGAGTGGCGAAATGGTCCAAAAACCAGCCGACCGGCTGGATTGAAGTCAGCATGGCGATGCCCATAAGCTCGCCCAAGCTTGGAGACGCTCTTCAGAGCCTGCACATGACCTGGATACACTGCCGGTATTCGCTCGCCCGAGCTCCCTTTAGCTCGCGCGAGCCCTGAACCCTTGAGGACACCGACTCCCGAACTTGGTAAGGCTCGACCGAGCCTTGATCCTTCGAATGCAATCTGCCCAATTTAGCTCGACCGAGCTCGGCGAAGCTCGCCCGGATCACTGAGCCATCATCTCATCTACTCAAGCAAAAGAGAGGCCGAACTCGAGTAAGCTCGACCGAGCCTCGCCGCCATGGATGCACACTGCCAACTTTTGCTCGCTCGAGCTCGGAGAGGATCGCCTATCGTGCAACCTCGTAAAGCTCAGCCAGTCGATTGCGGGATTTCTTCACTCAGCAAGTCGATTGCGGTATTTCCACCTTTTCAATGCATGTAGTCATGACTTGTTTTGAGAATTCATGCACTAGAAACTAAGGGACGATCCTCGTGCTTGCACTAAAATTTTGATGTAATTTTCGTGCTATTTTTTAGAAAATTCTTAAGCCAAGCTCCTCTTCTCTTACAGGTCATTGGTTATTCCTTGGCACTTGAGAATGAGCTTTGCGCCAAGAGCTCGTGGACTATACCTAGATAGCATAGGTGAATGGCGAGCATATTTTTGTAACTAGTCATGTTCTTATTATGTTGTTATAGAACTATTTAGAACATGAGATCAGTCGCTTGCTAGCCGTGTGTATTGACCGTTTAAATGCATGACTCGTTTAATCTATGATTGTATGCCCATTTTTATGAAGATGTTCGACTTGAAGTCGAGGTAACACAATGAATCCGAGGTATGACATGACTTTAATGTGATCCATTAAGCATCATTTCATGCATACACGTTAGTTAGTTGTACATGGGATTTGTAGGTAGTCCCATTCCTGAAAACCATCACGAGACTATACTCATCCTACTAGGGCAACCCAGGGGTTTAAAGGCTTGATGCATACGCTAAATACATTCGTGTCCTCTACAATAAAGAGTTATGATTTTTGTTTTAGTTAGGATTATTCACATGACACTTGAGTGGGTAGCTTAGAAACATATGGTTGTTGAGCCTCACATGGACTTGCATATATTCTGCCATTTGTTCGACATTTGTTTGGGATGAACAAATCCTAAGTGTGGAGTGTTTTGATCTGTCAATATTTTGACTAGTTATTTGCTCCATACGATGAAGGATAACACCTGTTCTATCGGCAAATTGTCATCATTTGATCCTTTTCTCCTAGAGTTTCAGGTTAATCGACGCGATGAGCACTTTGGATTCCATCCGAAGCAAATCAACACAAATAAGCGAAAAAGCACACAAAGGACAGACAGCTGACCGAGTGGCGAAATGGTCCAAAAACCAGCCGACCGGCTGGATTGAAGTCAGCATGGCGATGCCCATAAGCTCGCCCAAGCTTGGAGACGCTCTTCAGAGCCTGCACATGACCTGGATACACTGCCGATATTCGCTCGCCCGAGCTCCCTTTAGCTCGCGCGAGACCTGAACCCTTGAGGACACCGACTCCCGAACTTGGTAAGGCTCGACCGAGCCTTGATCCTTCGAATGCAATCTGCCCAATTTAGCTCGACCGAGCTCGGCGAAGCTCGCCCGGATCACTGAGCCATCATCTCGTCTACTCAAGCAAAAGAGAGGCCGAACTCGAGTAAGCTCGACCGAGCCTCGCCGCCATGGATGCACACTGCCAACTTTTGCTCGCTCGAGCTCGGAGAGGATCGCCTATCGTGTAACCTCGTAAAGCTCAGCCAGTCGATTGCGGTATTTCCACCTTTTTATTGCATGCAGTCATGACTTGTTTTGAGAATTCATGCACTAGAAACTAAGGGACGATCCTCGTGCTTGCACTAAAATTTTGATGTAATTTTCGTGCTATTTTTTAGAAAATTCTTAAGCCAAGCTCCTCTTCTCTTACAGGTCATTGGTTATTCCTTGGCACTTGAGAATGAGCTTTGCGCCAAGAGCTCGTGGACTATACCTAGATAGCATAGGTGAATGGCGAGCATATTTTTGTAACTAGTCATGTTCTTATTATGTTGCTATAGAACTATTTAGAACATGAGATCAGTCGCTTGCTAGCCGTGTGTATTGACCGTTTAAATGCATGACTCGTTTAATCTATGATTGTCTGACCATTTTTATGAAGATGTTCGACTTGAAGTCGAGGTAACACAATGAATCCGAGATATGACATGACTTTACTGTGATCCATTAAGCATCATTTCATGCATACACGTTAGTTAGTTGTACATGGGATTTGTAGGTAGTCCCATTCCTGAAAACCATCACGAGACTATACTCATCCTACTAGGGCAACCCAGGGGTTTAAAGGCTTGATGCATACGCTAAATACATTCGTGTCCTCTACAATAAAGAGTTATGATTTTTGTTTTAGTTAGGATTATTCACATGACACTTGAGTGGGTAGCTTAGAAACATATGGTTGTTGAGCCTCACATGGACTTGCATATATTCTGCCATTTGTTCGACATTTGTTTGGGATGAACAAATCCTAAGTGTGGAGTGTTTTGATCTGTCAATATTTTGACTAGTTATTTGCTCCATACGATGAAGGATAACACCTGTTCTATCGGCAAATTGTCATCATTTGATCCTTTTCTCCTAGAGTTTCAGGTTAATCGACGCGATGAGCACTTTGGATTCCATCCGAAGCAAATCAACACAAATAAGCGAAAAAGCACACAAAGGACAGACAACTGACCGAGTGGCGAAATGGTCCAAAAACCAGCCGACCGGCTGGATTGAAGTCAGCATGGCGATGCCCATAAGCTCGCCCAAGCTTGGAGACGCTCTTCAGAGCCTGCACATGACCTGGATACACTGCCGGTATTCGCTCGCCCGAGCTCCCTTTAGCTCGCGCGAGACCTGAACCCTTGAGGACACCGACTCCCGAACTTGGTAAGGCTCGACCGAGCCTTGATCCTTCGAATGCAATCTGCCCAATTTAGCTCGACCGAGCTCGGCGAAGCTCGCCCGGATCACTGAGCCATCATCTCGTCTACTCAAGCAAAAGAGAGGCCGAACTCGAGTAAGCTCGACCGAGCCTCGCCGCCATGGATGCACACTGCCAACTTTTGCTCGCTCGAGCTCGGAGAGGATCGCCTATCGTGCAACCTCGTAAAGCTCAGCCAGTCGATTGCGGGATTTCTTCACTCAGCCAGCCGACCGGCTGGCCGTTGAATTCAAAATTTTGGACTTATTTCTATAAACGGTTTTTGGGCTTTTGGGCCTTTTTCGGAAATAAAGAGAGGGTGATCGTGACCTGGGCAGTCGGCGAAGATTGTCGAGGGTTTGAGAGTTTGAATAGAAGAGAACCCTAACTTGGGAGAAGAAGACCGAGACGAACATCGCGAGAGATTGAGGATTCAACGAGCTACATCGTATACACGGTTTCCTCGTCCTTAATTTCTATTTCTACACTATATTTGGTTAACTTACCATGAATAGTGAGTTGTCTTCTTTATTCTGGGATCCTACAGATCCCGTGCTATGTACCCAACTCTTCGTGTGATCAATTGAACGTTTTTCAATAATGCAATTTGAATATTCAATTTCATTGTGCTTAATTTTATCGTTCTTGCAAGTTTTACATTGAATGAGATGTTTGCATGCTAGAACATATTTAGGTTAATTACCAGAAGATGAATGGGTCCTAGCTATTAACCAGATCATATGAAATTGATATTAGGTCATGGTAGCTACAATTGTAGTACATGAATTAATAGGAAAGTTGACTTTTGTCTGAAAAACCCTAAGTTTGACTAATCGAAAACGTTGATAATCCGTGGATGCGCGACGTTCAATGGTTGAGATTAATCTAGACAATGATCCGTGGATGGGCGGCTTGTCTAGTGTTATTTCGGTTTATTTCCTTATTCGATAGCATGATGAATTTACGTGATATTGTTGCCTGATTTGTGGGTTGGCACGGGTGAAGTTTGATCCTGGGATTCTTTTTCTGATCATGCCAAAACTTTTTATTTTTCTGCATTAAATTTCTGCAATTTTCGTTACACCAAAACCTTTCATTATTTGGAATAGCTGAATAGGTCATTCGTTAGCTAGTAATTGCACACGTTGTTCCTTGGATCGACCCTTGGATTACCAAGGTCTATAAATTGTTTTGACTGCACCTTGACCCCTAAAACACATAACTTGACAACTATAAAGGGTTAAAAATACGCTTGTCATAGGACCCGGAAGAACAAGGTGTGACACATCCGGTAACAGTGTACCTTCTCCATCTAAGCTTGCTGATGGAGATGTCACATCAGGAATCGCCTCAGAACGAATGTGTCATGGAAAATCTTTATAAACAATATAATATGGATAAAGAAAGTTACTGAACACAAAGAAAGCTTCAGATAAAATAAATAACACCAATGATGCAAAAGCAATACAGAAATTTTCCAAAATAAGGATACTAAATGTATTCATGAAACACAATAGTCTTTTACAAAAAAGTGTGCCAAAAAGTTAAACTACCAGTATTGGGACCCAAGTGTCTTTATACGCTTGCGTGCTCAAAACTACATATGGAGATTCCCTCTTGTTCAGACACCGATAAAGCATGACAACACGGATAATGAAATAAATGCCATTTTCCGCAACCACAAGTTTTATCTTCTATAGAAACCTTATGTGCATGTTCCTTTGATTTGGTAACCACAGATGATATACCTTTACTCCGGTTAAACATTTGTACCTTGTTCTGTGTGGATTTGACTAAGTTTTCATTGATTTGCTCTCGATACTCGGAACAAAATACTTGTTGTGGTCCAACATTTGATCACGTCGCTCTATAAAATAAGCATTGGCTTGCTTGAATGTGCAGTGGAAAAAATCGGTGATAGGCAAATCACGACAAGCCATAAGCACATGATTGAAGATTCGGACACATTAGTCGTCATGGATCCCCATCTTCAACACCGAATATCATAAGACAAAGCCCATTTTTCCGCATTAACTTTGTCCAACCACTTCAGAGCATCGACCTTATCCTTCAACATCTCTTTCAGTTCTTTAAAACGATTACAGAACTTTATTTGTTGATTCGTATAACCAATGTTGGTAAGTAAGTCTTTGTGAGCTATACACTTCACCTTTTGATTGAAACTGGATGCAATGTGTCGTATACAAATACGATGATAAGCTTTTGGTGGAGACCAGTCAACCTCTTCCATCACTCGCATTATTTCTCTATGTCTATCATGAACCACTTCTAGCTCTCGATGTTTTCACTCTTTACCAATGCATAGGCGAGAGGAAGAATTTGATTTTCCGCGTAGAGAGCGACCGCCATCATTAATACCCCTTTCCACTTCCCAATCAAATGAGTTGCGTCAATAGAATGAAGACGGGATGACGTTGCGTGAAGCCATTAATAGCCGGGCTAAATGCCCAAATTCTCTATTCTCGCTTACATTGCCACTTTCAAGCGTCGAATTGTCCCAATAAACAATGCTACCGGGATTGGTCCCTTGAAGCACGTCCATGAAAGCCGGTAATTTTTCGACGATTCATCCCAATCTCCAAATAAATACACTAAGGCTTTTTGGCGGGCTTTCCTAGCTTTTATGTAACTTATCTTGTACCCATACTTTGATCGCATTAACTACTTCACTTGTTTAGGAGAATATCTCAAATCCTCTTGAATTAAGTCGTTTATGTCCATTCCAATAAAGTGTTTGTTGAAATGGACATTGTCATGGCGGATAATATCAACCTCGCATGTATTTTCTCCACTGTATTTGGTGATTCTCCACATACCCTCCTTTTCCTTTTTCTTCTTCGAAGTTCGTAATTCCCATTGACATTTATCTTTACCCTACTACATTCAAGAACCATACGTTTTGTATCCAAATTTCTAGTACGATACTCACGATTCACGACGTTGTCAAATAGAATTTCTCTGACAAGCATATATAAGGGACTCCTTGCTCATAAACAACCCTCCTTCATGAAGCTCTTTCGTATTGAACTATTATTTTTGAGACATGTGGTCGTCAATGACTGGATGGTTCATCCATACGGAAACATCATTGAACGGTGGAAAATCCCAAAGGGAGTTATTATCTCCTTCAACGTCGATGGGTACTTCCACATAGCCTTCCTCACCATCATTATCAAGGTTTTTCATATAATCTCTACCAAACTCGTCGAGCGTGGGAATTTCAAATCTTTCTATGGTTGACATTGTTGTTTCGTCAATTTCATCACTAATCCATTGCTAAAAGATTGGAAAGAACAAAAACTTAGCCGAGGCATGTATAATTGACAAAACACTAACATAGATGCCATCTCAACATCAAAGCAAACACGAAGGACTTGAGCAAAGACAATGACACAATGAAATAAGACTACATAATTACCAAGAGCTAAAGAACTGAAGCAACAGACTCAGCCAAGTGAATACAACATGCAACAAAACATAAATAACTGAAGCAAATACAATGGCAGTACTGTGTAGCTAACAATCTGCAACTTTGAGCAAACAATCACCAAGAGTATCAAACATAAATGTAGGAAATAATCGATACTGAGCAAACGATCACCAAGAGGAAACGACACTAACAACTTCGATTTAGCAATGAAAAATTAAACTGAAAACAGGAGCTTACCAGAATGGGCGTGGGCTGACAGCGACTGTGAGATTGGAATGACAGAAACAGCGACAACGGCGTGGGATGACGATATAAAGAGTGGAGATGGAGCGGCGGATGGCAGAAGATCAATTGGAGTGGCGGAGCGGCAAAGGTCGATTTGAGTTTTAGGCGTAACGGAACAATGAAGGGAGCAATTAGGGCTCAAAACTTTGATACAATTAGGTCGCCGTTCTCTACGGCGTCTTAATAAAAAAATATTAACACACTATACACAACAGCGTTTTAGCCACTTCAACATGCTGACTCACCTTAGTAACAAGTAAGAATACCACGCAGCGTAAGCCGCTGTTTCTTGGAGTGTTTTACAATTAGGATGCCGTTATGAACGGCTTACAAAACGTGAGTAAATTAGGAAACCAATCTGGCAAGTTGAGTACAATTGGAACTCAATCTTCAAATTTAAGCAATATGGAAATATTGTGCCTAAAACTGATAGTTCTCATATGATCTTTTCCCCAATATAAAAAGTGTCTAGTCAATCTTGAAATATATAAATATAATTGCGAAATGATCCTTTTTTTTCCCTTTCTACAAGTGTTTATCTGAAGAAATATTTTATGGATAAAAGTAACTTTGTAATTAGTTATTCGTTTTTGTATCATAGTTTACCGTTTATCTCATAAGAACCGCATATCTCATGAGAACTTTTTACGTTTGTAGATCTCATGTAATTAGCGGTTTAGTTTTATCCAATTTGTTTTTAATTGGATTATTGACGTAATAAGAGTATTATCGGTTAATTGAATTATTGATAACCGTAGTCCCGCCTCAAAGGCACAAAATCCACGACCTAAATCCCAAAATTCTCTCTATGAACTGCATGAAAACCTAATCGTTCAATCTCGTGAAAGTAACTGTCTACGATGGTTGACAATACATTTGCGGAGCGGAAAATGATGAGTAATGTTGTTAAGCATTACGCTTCGATATGACCCAAAATTCATGATTTCAATACTAAAATTCGTGATTCAATACTAAAACTCGTGATGAATAAGTGGCAAGCGTAACGTAGTTTATGTAATTCATGGTCTATTAGTAAACTTTGTAATCATAAGCCCTTCTTTAGTCGTAATTTCAGGACCATTGTTTGTCAACTAAATGTTTTTTTACCATGGACTGAGCAAAATTCGTGTTTTAATTGGTAAATTCGGAAGATGGACGACCTTCTAATTATAAATTATTAGACAATGGCAGCTTCGTGGTTCCGTCGATTGATAGGCACAAATTATATATAACAAATTACGAAATTTACAAATAACGCATGATCGAGAATAAAACCGACGACGACATTCAACGCAACGCGATTAAACAATGAAATGAAGATACAAAGCGACAAATATGCTCTCAAAACCATACAAGCATACTTAACTCGATTAAAAAATATACTAAAAATCAGCGCGGTCGATATAGATGATTGTACGGTCACAGTAAGTTTTAAGTTATGATGAAAACTAATGGTTCTCATATGATCTTTTCCGTATTAACTTATAAATGTTAACTACAAATTTTGGCTCAAGTTTACGACACATTATGTGCGATGACGCAAGCCGTCGTACGAAATGTGCGATATATTTTAGACGACGATCAGACAACACTTCTTAGTTTTTATCTTTTCATGTACGACGCATTTACGTCGCACTAAAGTATGTGTCTCACATGCATAGTATAACACTCAAAATGCTACGACGCATGTACGACGCCTTTACGTCGAACAGTACTCCCACCAAGTACTTGCCGACACTCCTCCGAAATTATTCAACTCCTTATCTCACCTTCTTCCTCATCCTCTACAATCCTATCCGATCCATTCCTCATCCTCTGCAACCCAAAAATCATCTCCTTGAAGGTTTTATACTACCTTGATATACCATTGATGTTCTCGTAGTGTTGTTCTAATCGGGTAAGTTTAAATATTATGTTTTACTTGTTATGTTAATGAATCATAGTTACTCAAATGGTCGATGTCAATTTATTTGAAATTGGTTAGTTTTTTTAATTATGTCTGATGTTTCAATCACTTAAAGTTTACATGGTCAAGATCAGGTACAAATTTAATTTTTGGTACAAAATACAAAATTTGTCAAAATCATTTTATAGTTCTTCAGTTTATTTTATAGTTCGTCAAAATTATTTTATAGTTCGTCACTTTTGGAGCCGAAAAATGAAAAAGACAAGCCAAAAATGAAAGACGACATAGTTCGTCAGTTTCATTTTATAGTTCGTCACAAAAAAAACACCAAAAATCAAAGATTTAATCTCATCCATTCAAATCATAAGATCAAGGGCTATGATTAGTTTGTATTTTGTACCTAAAAATCAACTTTGACATAGGCAGTTGTTTCTTTATGCATTGAGTTGAAGTAAAATTGGTGGATTTGGATGTTTCCATGACCTCTTCAGAGTTGGCATAATGGAACTGCATATTTTGGCTATTTGCTTTACTGAAGACGAGGACCTTAAATAGCATCTACTTATTTAGTGACCACTAATGTCTAATGTTTTGTTATGTAATAATATAGTTGTTTTATTGTTCTTTGACTACTTTTATTGGCTTATGTGCAGCAAATAATTTTGAAGAGGATTCCTAGCTGTACTAATATGTACAAATGTCTCAAGATTGGGAAAGACGGAACATACTTTGACATTAATGGTGCTGATATAGAGGTACTTCTTAGTACATTTCACAAATTCTTAAACATATCGATTCATATATTAGTTTTATTTATAATTGACTATGTCATGTGTTTAAAAAGATGTATGTTCTCTTACTTTTTTCTCTTTAATTCTCTTCAAAAGATGTAACTCTTAATTTGTAATTTTTTTGGTTCAGGCACAGCTCGAGGCTACCCTTAGAGCGCTACAACTTAATGGCCAGCCCATAGTAGAGGCCGAGGATCTTGAGGCTTCGGCATCGTCTCGGATACTCCCAGAGGACTGGTCTCCCGTTCGTCGTTGGTCATGCAGCAGCTATGGTTCCTGGTTCTCGCTTTCAGTCGGTTTCCACTCAAGGGAACGTGACGTCCCATAGTACATCTCAGAGCTTCGGACTCTCTCAGGACACCATCGCTTTACTTACTCAAATGGCACATCAGTTTCAGGATCTTCACGCGGTGGTTGCGGCACAGGCGCATCAGCTACATGATCTTAAGCATGCCGGGAGTACCAGCTCCATCCGGTCACTTGATGATGACGAGGTGAGCTCGGATGAAGATTCTGATTAGAATTCTGTGTTTCTTTTCAAAACTTGTTTGAATTAATCTTTTGGGGAAATTATTTTGTATGTTCCGCACACGTGGAAATTTGTGGAAGTGTTTTTTTGGCGGTGTGTTGAACTAGTTCCATTGCTATCTTTGATGTTCAACGGTTGTAAACTTTATCAGCCACAGGTTGTAAACTTTCTAATCAACGGTTGCCACTATTTTCTCACGATCAGGTTGCAAATTTTTCTCATATATTCTGTGATTTTATTATTAAATAATATTATTTTTCAAACTTATTTATATATTTTATATTCAAACTTATTTATATATTATTATAATTAATGAATATAAATCATTAAGATTTGAGTTTCTGACGCATGTGTGTCTCACAGTCGTTGAACACAGATTTGCGACAGGTGTGCGATGCACTGGTTTTTATGACGGCGAGGAGACAGTCGTGCGACGCTTTAGGCCTTTTGACGCAATACTATCGTATTGCTGTCGCAGATCTGTAACGGAAGACTGTCGCACACTTCTTGCAACAACGGTTTGTGCGACGCAGTCGTAAATCGCCACATACCTGTCGTATATACGACTCATTTTCAACTGTTTTACGTTGAATTTGCGCTATCGTAAACTTGAGCCAAAATTTGTAGTGATTTAGTAATTGCTCATATGAACCTTCTTTTTTTAATGATGGGTTGTAGCACATGAGTGATAAGTTCATGATGTCGCAGAACCGTATTTACAAGTCTGTCAACAAGAATATATCTTCTTCTTATTATTATTGTTTCAACATGAGTTGTGATTAATAGAACAGAAACACTGACTTTTAGACACCAGAAAATGAAATTGGGAATTGAAAAGAGATAGCTGCAGAATGATAACATTTGGGTATTGCGAAGTTATTACATAAAATATGATCAATACTAATTAGATAACAAAAAGCCTCATCTTCCTTTATACAGTAGAAGAAAAAAATTCCCTACTTTTTTTTTTCTAGTAGTACGTTGCTTTCTTGGAGAGGGCTGCTTTCTGTATTGTTTTACACAAAGATGGATGATTCACTAAAGGGATAAATCATCCTCATTGATTAGACGCCGATCGAATTATCAGAAACAAAGATACCCTAAATTTCTAAGTTGGAAGCATATTATAAACATATAACCCATAAATCTGTACTTATGTGTTCTTAGAAATAGTGTGAAATGCATCTTCTGTGGGAAGCATAAGCAGCAGACTGTTTCTTGCTTTGTTTAGTTTCTTCCCTCCAGATTCTGCCAATATCCTGGGTCACCCTGTTAGCATCTAATGACGCGCCTGAAAGTCCCTTCCTAGTGAACCCAACTGCATATAGCCCTCCTTTTCCTTTCCAACTGTTTGGAAATGGCGATTTCGGGAACCCGTCTTTCGAGAAGAATTCATTTTCCTGTGTAAAAATGTTTTAGAATTTTATAACAAGATATTTAAAGTCTAGATTCTTAGTGGACAGACAGAGGAAAAAGATGACGTGCAAACTATAAAGCGACGAATTATGATACAATTATGTCATACTTCGGAAAAGTGGCCTATAAATTCGTTTTGGAACAGCCATAATATATTTTTTGACATGTATTTAATGTGCTGTTTTGCTTACCTTTAGCCAGGAGGGAACGTTGCTGCAATATCCAGTGGCCAAAATGACAGAATCAATCTGAAGAGTCTCTCCATTGACAAACTCAACACTGCGTTGCGAGAACCTACGAATCCCAGGTACAATCTTGATGTCACCTGATCTTATTTTTCGCAACGTGCCAATGTCAAGTACAGGTGTTTTTCCTTGAGTGTTTTTGAGCTCCAGGGGACCTATTGAGGGCCTCTTCAGGCCGTATTTCTCAATGTCACCAAGAACCATCCTCGCAAGTTTTAGCAAAATCTTGTCCACAATAAGAACCGGGAACCATTTCATCAAGAAGACACCCAACTTGAATGTTGACTTCCCAAGGATCTCTCTCGGCAACACATGGACCTGCACAATGACAGGGAAGTAAAGATTAGAGTTACTTTACATGTTCTAGCTAATATTTAGCATCAGGTGATTTTATATGCCTTACCGAGCCTCTGACAACCATAGATGGCAATGCATTGTGATTGCAGAGATCAAGTGAGACCTCCATGCCAGAGTTGCCACACCCAACAACAAGAACATTCTTGCCTACAAATGGCTCTCCAGATTTGTAATCACAAGCATGCATCACTGGTCCATCAAACTCTTGTAGCCCTTCGAACTCCGGCTCAACTTTCTGTGAATTCTCCCCTGTAGCTACCACCAGCCATCTGCAGATATACTCAACCTCCTCTCCATTCAACTGGTCGCCGCTTGTTAGAACCGTAGTGACCCTCCAGAGTCCAAAAGTTCCATCGTACTTGGCAGACAGAACTGTCTCACCGAACTGGGGTGAAATACCGAAGTGTCTCGCATATGATTCAAGGTAGCTAATGAACTGGTCTTTGGTTGGGTACTCTGGGAACTCCTCTGGGAAAGGAAAATTGGGTAACTGACAAAACTCCTTAGGAAGGTGAAGCTTGAGTCTATCGTACGTTCGGTTCTGCCACAAGGAGGCAATGCAGTTGGATCGCTCCACGATGAGGAATGGCACTCCCTGGGTCTTAAGCCCAGCACCAACAGCCAGACCTGATGGACCAGCTCCGACGATGATCGGTCCATTGACCCAAATACATCGACGAGCAAAGAAATCTTCTCTATCGAACGCCATCGAAAAGACTTTAGAAACTGAATGATGCTGGTATATATGTAGCAGAACAGGTATATGAAATGTCTGGCTAAATAAGGATGAAACAGAGGGCTTTAGAAAGAAGAATAGGACTGTTTTGTGAGTTTTGGTTTGCAGTGATGTGTAGTTGATGGGTTATGGAAGAAGGCTTAAATAGAAGATGTTTGCTTTGGGTGTGTGTTTGTGGGCAGCATGTGATTGTGTTATATTTAATATTTGTGATACTTCTCTTTCTCTTAATGCTCTCAAATGATAAGCTCCTGACCACTTTCACTTGTTTTTTTTATTAGTTACTCACATTGTTACTTCTCCTCATTCCATTGCCTTTCTTTTAGTTTATTGAAGCTAAGCCATATCCTACTATCCATGTATGGCCTTCAAAAGAAGCTTTTCAATGGATTTCTGGTTCTCCTTCTTTGCCTACTTCCATGTAGGGATTACACTAACTAGCTCAAAAAGTCCAATTTGATTACGATAGCCTTCCCTTTTTAACTAACAAGTCCAAATCATTAGTGATACCACCATTTGCGGGCACCCTAACTCGGGTAGTTGCTGTAAATGAGTTTGTATTGCAGATTCATTAAAATGGAAACCCTTATTGCAATGTTTGGTAGAATTGACACTTGTGATTTGTTTTGATGATCAATTCGTTTACTACAGAATCTGGCATTAGCTGTTTCTTCTCATATTTCCAAAAGAATTTCAGGCCAGGTTTGGTTCATCAAAAGTTTGAGGAATGTAAAATAAATTTGTAGGAAAGAAAAAGGATCCGGTGCAAACAACATTATGTATTAAAAAAAACCAATGACAGCTCTTGATTTAGTCATTTGGACGGATGAGATTAAATACTTTGATTTTTCGTCGACGAATTATAATTCACTTTTGACAAACTATGTCGTACTTTTGATTTTTCGACGACGAATTATAATTTACTTTTGATGAATTTTGCAGTTTGCACCTGATCTTTACTCTCGAATTTAAATTTGATTTTATCATTGAAAGTTAGAATGAAACAATAATGTTGTTCAAATACACATTTTCCTTACAGCTTTTCAATGAGAAAATGACTTTTTAATTTATATTTCATTTCCTTTTCTTTCTACCCGTTAGATAGAAGAACGAATGATGTTATTGATAGAAGGTCAAACAACCTTTATATACAACACATAGAGATACAGATAATATCAAATATATACATCAGATAACAATCATATATTCTGATGTATATCTTATAGTAGGATATCTTTGACTATCTAATCATATCTCTAACACCCTCCCTCAAACTCATGGTGGATAAGCCACGATGAGTTTGGAATGAAAAAAGTAGTGATGTATCAAAGGTTGCCTCAGTGAAGAAGCTGTAAAATGTGATGACGAATATGAACGAGCTAGATCAAAGAACCCTCACGTGCAAGTGTTGATGTCGAGAAATCGACAGATCGTTCTGGAAGAGACAAAAAATATCGGTCAAAAGAGATCGGAAAGCATCGATCGAAAACACACCAGAAAACATCGGTGGAGAAGAGTCCAGAAAACATCGCCGGGACCGGAAAACATCGGTCAAGGGCTGAAACCAAAATCGAATTTCTAGAAAGCAACACACGGTTGACAGTTGGCAAAATCCTGTAGAGTTGCTCATCCATCGGATTCTTCTCTCCCATCTTTACTTGTTTCGGGCTTATGCCTTTAGGCAGCAATGATGAAGAGAGAAAGATAAAAAATTATGGAAAAATTGTAGCCGAAGCAAAGATGCGATCAAGAAAAAAAATCGCGCACCACCACCCTAAGAGGCGATCAAGAAAAAAAAAGATCAGGACGAGAGAAACCTAGGCAATGATACTATGTTGGATAGAAGAACGAATGATATTATTAATAGAAGGCCAAACAACCTTTATATACAGCACATACAGATACAGATAATATCAAATATATACATTAGATAACAATCATATATTCTGATGTATATCTTATTGTAGGATATCTTTGACTATCTAATCATATCTCTAACACCTTCCCTCAAACTCATGGTGGATAAGCCACGATGAGTTTGGAATGAAAAAAAGTAGTGATGTATCAAAGGTTGCCTCAGTGAAGAAGCTGTCAAAATGTGATGATGAATATAAACGAGCTGGATCAAAAAAACCTCATGTGTAAGTGTTGATGTCGAGAAACCGACTGATCGTTCGGGAAGAGACGGAAAATATCGGTCAAAAGAGATCGGAAAGCATCGATCGAAGACACACCAGAAAACATCGGTGGAGAAGAGACCAGAAAACATCAGCCGAGGGCCGAAACAAAAATCGAATTTCTAAAAAGCAACACACGGTTGACGCTTGGCAAAATCCTATAGAGTTGCTCATCCATCGGATTCTTCTCTCCCATCTTTACTTGTTTCGGGTTTATGACTTTAGGCAGCAACGATGATAAGAAAGATAAAACAAATTATGGAAAAATTGTAGCGGAAGCAAAGATGCGATCAAGAAAAAAAATCGCGCAACACCACCCTAAGAGGCGATCGAGAAAAAAAAGAAGATCAGGACCAGAGAAACCTAGGCAATGATATCATGTTGGATAGAAGAACGAATGATGTTATTAACAGAAGGCCAAACAGCCTTTATATACAGCACATAGAGATACAGATAATATCAATTATATACATCAGATAACAATCATAATTGTGATATATATCTTATAGTAGGATATCTTTGACTATCTAATCATATCTCTAACACCCTCCCTCAAACTCATGGTGGATAAGCCAGGATGAGTTTAGAATGAAAAAAAGTAGTGATGTATAAAAGGTTGCCTAAGCGACGAAGCTGTCAAAATGTGATGATGAATATGAACGAGCTGGACAAAAGAAACCTCACGAGCAAGTGTTGATGTCGAGAAATCGACTGATCATTTGGGAAGAGACGGAAAATATCAGTCAAAAGAGATCGGAAAGCATCGATCGAAGACACCAGAAAACAGCAGTGGAGAAGAGACCGGAAAACATCGTCGGGACCGGAAAACATCGGTCGAGGGCCGAAACCAAAATCGAATTTCTAAAAAGCAACACACGGTTGACGCTTGGCAAAATCCTGTGGAGTTGCTCATCCATCGGATTCGTCTCTCCCATCTTTACTTGTTTCTGGCTTATGACTTTAGGCAGCAACGACGAAGAGAAAAACATAAACTTATGGAAAAATTATAGCGGAAGCAAAGATGCGATCAAGAAAAAACAATCGCGCACCACCACCCTAAGAGGCGATCAAGAAAAAAATGGATCAGGACGAGAGAAACCTAGGCACTGATACCATGTTGGATAGAAGAACGAATGATGTTATTAATAGAAGGCCAAACAGCCTTCATATACAGCACATAGAGATACAGATAATATCAAATATATACATCATATAACAATCATATATTTTTATGTATATCTTATAGTAGGATATCTTTGACAATCTAATCATATCTCTAACACCCTCCCTCAATCTCATGGTGGATAAGCCACGATGAGTTTGGAATGAAAAAAAGTAGTGATGTAGCAAAGGTTGCCTCATTGAAGAAGCTGTCAAAATGTGATGACGAATATGACTGAGCTGCATCAAAGAAACCTCACGTGCAAGTGTTGATGTCGAGAAACCGACTGATCGTTCGGGAAGAGACAAAAAATATCGATCA
Organism: Rhodiola chrysanthemifolia; assembly: GCA_033675395.1. NCBI lineage: Eukaryota > Viridiplantae > Streptophyta > Magnoliopsida > Saxifragales > Crassulaceae > Rhodiola > Rhodiola chrysanthemifolia. Next base: position 17,266,733 of record CM066207.1, read on the forward strand.
AAAGAGATCGGAAAGCATCGATCGAAGACACACCAGAAAACATCGGTGGAGGGCCGAAACCAAAATCGAATTTCTAAAAAGCAACACACAGTTGACGCTTGGCAAAATCCTGTAGAGTTGCTCATCCATCGGATTCTTCTCTCCCATCTTTACTTGTTTCGGGTTTATGACTTTAAGCAGCAACGATGTAGAGAAAGATAAAAAAATTATGGAAAAATTGTAGCGGAAGCAAAGATGCGATCAAGAAAAAAATCGCGCACCACCACCCTATGAAGCGATCGAGAAAAAAAATCAGGACCAGAGAAACCTAGGCAATGATACCATGTTGGATAGAAGAGCGAATGATGTGATTAATAGAAGGCCAAACAGCCTTTATATACAGCACATAGAGATACAGATAATATCAAATATATACATCAGATAACAATCATATATTCTGATGTATATATTATAGGAGGATATCTTTGACTATCTAATCGTATCTCTAACACCCACCCTCAAACTCATGGTGGATAAGCACGATGAGTTTGGAATGAAAAAAAGTCGTGATGTATCAAAGGTTGCCTCAGTGAAGAAGCTGTCAAAATGTGATGAAGAATATGAACGAGATGGATCAAAGAAACCTCATGTGCAAGTGTTGATGTCGAAAAACCGACTGATTGTTCGGGAAGAGACGGAAAATATCGGTCAAAAGAGATCAGAAAGCATCGATCTAAGACACACAAGAAAACATCGGTGGCGAAGAGACCAGAAAACATCGTCGGGACCGAAAAACATTGTTCGAGGGCCGAAACCAAAATCGAATTTCTAAAAAGCAACACACGGTTGACGCTTGGCAAAATCCTGTAGAGTTGCTCAACGATCGGATTCTTCTCTCCCATCTTTACTTGTTTCGGGCTTGTGACTTTAGGCAGCAACGATGAAGAGAAAAAGATAAAAAAAATTATGGAAAAATTGTAGCGGAAGCAAAGATACGATCAAGAGAAAAAAATCGCGCACCACCAGCCTAAGAGGCGATCAAGAAAAAAAAGATCAGGACCAGAGAAACCTAGGCAATGATACCATGTTGGATAGAAGAACGAATGATGTTATTGATAGAAGGCCAAACAACCTTTATATACAACACATAGATATACAGATAATATCAAATATATACATCAGATAACAATAATATATTCTGATGTATATCTTATAGTAGGATATCTTTGACTATCTAATCACATCTCTAACACTAACATGTTTTTCAATATATATATATATATATATATATATATATATAGAAGAGCGCTCATTTCTCCTCTTTTTTCGAGACCTTGAGACCCCAATCTTCACCATCCAAAATGCATTATCAAGTAAATGTAGTGGTGACAAGTGTCCATGTGCATTTTTCAAAATGCATTTAATGCAAAGTCAAAGCGACCAACGTTGACTTTGCTTTTTGGACATGTGTCACGTGCAAATTTAAATATGCATCATGATTCAATGGTAAAATTTGGGGTTTCAAGGTCTCGAATTTATTTTTGTGGGTTTTAACCGAGCGCTCGTACTCCAGAATTTCAGATGCAATTTTCAAAGTTTACCTAGAATTTGAACATGGTGCATCTCACATAGTTGGGTCCTGGTCAGAGGGAGATTAGCCAGATGATGACATAACTAGGGTCGTCCCTAATAACATCACAAGGGTATTTCAACTGATGAGTCCTGACAAAGTCAAGACTCCGCTGATGCTCTTGACACCCAATTTGTCCACTGATGGTGGTTCTCCCATAAAAAAGAGTATAGCTTGGGTTTAAATATACAAAAATTGAAGCTCATATGCCACACTTTCTTCAAAGAGGAACAAATAGATAATTAATTAGCTAAAAAAAATATTGTCGGTGGAACTACACTAACTGCCAAATCACAATGCACTACTCTCTCAAATTTCTCTCACATTGCCTAAGGTCTATCTTCCTTTTTGTGGATGTATTATTCCGCTGTCATTGCCTGTTGCGGCTCGGTAAAAGTGTCAAATGTTGACGAATGTACTAACGGGGTGAATGTATAGTTACATGGAAAATGTATCGGACCTGACATGTGCTTCATGTGGATATATCTACCAGTGATTTCAAGATCTGATTGAGATGCTTTACAGAGTTTCGAAGATCACAATATATGTACTGAATGATAAGTCTATCACAAGGAAAAAGATCATATACAAATCGTGTATTTTGATACAAACTAAAAACCATTTCAAACCATAGGATATGATGATGTAGCAACTATAAATTTTCGTAATTATATTTAATAAATTAAAAATAATCTTACTAACTTACAAGGACACGCATGTAATTTTGGCAATACTAAATGTTAGATTTAGTGGCATGTATTTTGCTAAAACCCTTTGAAGATGTTCAAACTGTTGTACAAGAGGAGTTCAAGGCCTGAGAGAAACAACCGACGTGGAACAAGAACTGACGCATCGGATGTTTCCTAATTCATATTAGGCAAGTCGGCGACACACACATTGAAGATATGATGCATGTCTTGAAGTCGGTTGAAGTTATCTTAGGAAATATCTGCGCTTGACGATTATTTGGGAAGAAGATAATCGAAGATCTAAGATATTCATTGAAGATTATCAATAACAACGATGTGCAAGGTTTTAGGAATATTTCCTAAAAAATCTAAGGAAATATTTCCTAAAGGGTATTGGTGGTTGAAGATTGGAAATCTTGACATCTTAGGATCTCACCCCCCCTATATACAGAGAGCTAAGGATTTCGAACCAATAACACTCTTGGAAAAATTATTCACTCAAATACACTGATCGGGAGGTGGAGGCAAACGACCAGTGAGCTTATTACTTCGATAAGATCACGGCGCTCGAAATCAGTTTGTATTGGGTGCTGTTCAGACTGATCGTGGAATAAACTGAAGATACACACACTGCTGCTTGGTTGCTGCGCATTCAAGAGAAGGCGCTGATCTTCGTGGAGGATCAACTGGTGGAAACAGAGGAGGGACTCTGATCTTGGGGGAGCCTAGATAGCAATCGTTGGAGTGTTAGAGGTATTGGCTTTCCATCACTTATATTCCAACTTGTGCTAGCTCAACATCCGGACATCAAGACGAGTCAGGACAAGATGACAGGTGCACCAAAGGTGTTCTTAGTAGATCATAAGCATTTCACGGATAAACACACACTGGATCTAGAACAAGATGCACCTGAAAAGATGAAGAAGAAGCTCTCCAAACAGTCTCTACGAGAACTGAGTGCTCAAGTCCCTGCTTCTACTCGCAGAAAGGCTATTTCCCATCTGGAAGAAGAGCTAGCTGATGTGAATGAACGAATTCTCTCGCTGATGGCCTAGAAAAAGAAGATCACAAAGTTGCTGATGAAACTGACGTATCCGGAGGAGGATAAAGAAGTTGGTGATGACGAGAGTGATGATGATTCAGACTACTAGTCTCATGGTGATCTTCCTGCCCCTACTACAAACATTTTAATTCTATTTGCTATTATGTTTGTTAAACTCTGCTGTTAAATTCGATCTTTTGCTACTGTGTTTACCCTCCTTGTCACTTTATGGCAAAAAAGGGGGAGTATTTTGGGAGTTTGAAATCTCCTTAAAATATTCGTATGTGCTTGAAATTTTATGAGTTTGAAATCTCCTCAATATTCATTCGGTAGCAATTTGTCATTAGCACATCTTGGGAGTTTGAAATCTCCTTAAAAGATTCGAATGTAAATGTAGTACAGGTAGATGTATTGCCAAAAATGCCAAGGGGGAGATTGTTAGATTTAGTGGCATGTATTTTGGAAAAATCATGTGAAGGTGTTCAAGCAGTTGTACAAGGAGGAGTTCAAGGTCTGAGAGAAACAATCGACGTGGAACAAGAACTGACGCATCAGATGTTCCTAATTCATATTAGGCAATCCGGCGCCATCGCTCCTCAGCCCCATTCACCGGATCTGCCTGATCTGAGTCTCACTGGCATGAAGCCATCGCCTCCTGCTCCCTTGGTTTCTTTCGTGACAATTGCTCGTCCGAAACAGATGTACCGCTTTCCACCAATCAACCTCCCTGCGCGTCAAAACGCAAAGAAAGATGGTAAACCCACAGTGCACTTTACCTCGTCGGAGATCCAGCCAGGGATTCAACGACTACAACACTCATTGATTGCAAAGTTTTCTGCAGATCGCCCCTCGTCGCTGGAGCCACCATTAAAGCCTTGAACGCAAGACACATTCTCATCATCCTTACAACTAAGGAAGATGCCAAAAAAGTACTTTCCCACCCTATGCGTATGGTGGGGCAGTCCCTTTTTCGTAAGGAACCCACCACTACTACAACGTGGATCAAGTTTCCTACCCTCCCTCCGGAATTATACGACCAATGGTATATTTCCTCCATTGTATCCACGATTGGAAGATTCTTGGCCATCGATGAAAGGACTCGGTCCTTCTCGAACCCCAGCTTTGCTCGCGTCTGCATTGAGATTGATCTGTCAAAGCCGATACCGGGTGAGGTTTAGGTTTCTTTTGGTCCTAATACCGGTTATTAGCGGCAAATTATCTATGAAAACAAATTATTTTATTGCCCCAACTGCAAGTTACATGGTCATCAGGTTTCATCCTGCCGGAAAATCAAACCGCCTCAGGCGGTGGCGCGTGAAGAGACCTCGGAAAACCCTAATCTTGGCACTCAAAAGGCAACTCAACATCTGATCCCTACAAATCAGCAGCTGCAATCAGATTTGGCTACAAAAAATAAAGATCAAGATTGCATTTTGGTTGATAGGCATAAGAAGCGGAATCAAAATAATATCCAGGAGAGAGCTGATAGGCAGCAATTTCAGGAGGTAGGTGATGTCAATCAAGATATGCATTCTAATGACAATCTCATGCAGGTTCAAATACATGCAAATCCCGCCATTCAAATCGCCTCTCGTCAGGACAGCCCACCAGCTAGCCAATACGCCCAAGCCCAAACGATGTGTCTCCCTCTAACAACGAAATTACGAAACTATGGAGAATGACCAACACATCACCTTGATTACACCTCATATTGTAGACAGAAACGATAACATGTCTCCTGGCCAACTGATGGAGTTGACAAACACTGATAACTTTGTCCCGGACAGCCAGGTATCAAGTACAAGTATATTTAGGGTGACTAAAGCGCTCAAGTGTGACTCCCAGAAGGAGCTATACTTAAAGCTGAAGGTATTATCCAATTCTCACTTTGATGTTCCCTTGAGTGGCATGTATTTGGCAAAACGTAGTTAGACAGTTCAAGCAGTAGTTCAGGGGGAGTTCGAACACATCCTGGCACTCAAGTACAGCGTGGAGCAGACGCAAGGATAGCTTCCGGAAGTTACTTAAGATCTTCTCGATCTGATTGAAGTCGGCCAGCGAGGAGTTCGTTGATACAGATTCTCAAACGAAGATCTCCGATATAGATTGAAGATTGGGGTGGCTGACTTGGCAAGGAAGAAATCCGAATCTTCCCTAAAATTGGATCAAAGATACACATCAAATATTTTAGGAATATTTCCTAAAAATATTGATGATGATATCTTCTGCAGTTTTGGACGCTAGCACCCATGCATATATATACGAAGCTAGGGCGTCCAAACATCGATCGCTTTCTGAGAGAAAAATACACGAGTGTATCCTGCTGATCGGAGATTGGAGAAAGCGACGGCCGACTGTGTTTCCCCACTGGAAATTCATCGGCACTAGATCTGTCTGTTCTAGTGTGCTAGTCAGACAGTCAGAGATAGGAGCTCACTGCTGCACACAACGAGTACTCACTACCGGCTTCCACGCGGAAGCTTCCGACTTCAGGCGAAGGTCGAGTTCGTTCAGACAGACGGTTTGAGCGAAGGGGATCAAGGTGAACCGAGGGGATCCTTGATTGCAAATCTGAGAGACGGTGGCTTAGAAGCTGGGCAATTACGAACACGGAGTTTTTGTAAGCATAAGTCCTCTTATTGCTCTAAGCACGTAATAAAGATTTGTGTCCCATTTAGGGTGTGGGAAACCCCCCAGAGTAGGCTTAGCCGAACTGGGTATCATTCTGTTTGTCTCTACTTTGTTCTGCTTACTGCACTGTCACAACGGAGTTCCAGATCTGTCTCAAACAATCCCTGGAACAGTAGCTTGAACAGGTTACTATATTTCAATTGGTATCAGAGCAAACACTCGACACACTGAGTGGGATCCTTGAACTGTTCAAGATGACTCTGAAGGAAGGACAAAGTATTACCCGACCCCCACTTCTGGAAGGATCAAACTATGCCTCATGGAAGCCAAAGATGAAATCTTTTCTAAGATCTCTCGATGAGAAAGCTTGGAAGGCAGTATTGGTTGGATGGACTCAGCCCATGATGGAAAATCTCACAGGAGAAGTCGTTCCTAAACCTGAAACTCTATGGGACGAGGCAGACGAGAAAGCCTCCATCGGAAATTCAAAAGCCATGAATGCTATTTTCTCTGGAGTGGATGAGAATGTACTGAAACTGATCATCAACTGTGAAGTTGCTAAGGAAGCCTGGGACATCCTTCAAACTGCCTATGAAGGTACTGACAAGGTTCGTAATTCGCGTATGCAGATTGTGAAAACAAAATTCGAAGAGATGAAGATGAAGGACAGTGAAACTATCCCTGAATTCAATGCTAGAGTTCTTGATCTGTCCAACGAGGCTGCTGCACTGGGCAAACCTATTGATGAAGAAAGGATGGCTAGCAAAGTTCTGAGATCGCTCCCACCAAGATTTGCGATGAAGGTCACTGCCATTGAGGAGATGCATGATATCTCCAAACTGAAACTGGACGAGCTCATGGGTTCTCTCAGAACATACGAAATGAATCACGAAGCGGAATCTAAGGTAGTCAGAGGAATTGCCCTGAAAGCAGATGTATCTGACTGTGTGTCTGAGACAGACTGCAACACTGAGCAACTGGCAATGCTGGCTCAGAACTTTGGCAGGATGGTTCGGAAACTCAACAGACGTGGCCCTGATCAAGGCCAGTCTTCGTCAGGAAACTTTCGTAATTGGAAAAATGGAAAAACAAGGTTCAGTGAGAAAACTGAGGACCCTTCCGAGAAAGAGAAAGAAATTCAATGCCATGAGTGTAAGGGCTTCGGACACATCAAGGCTGAATGTGCTAACACCCTCAAGAAGAAAAAGGCAATGGTTGCAAACCTCAGCGACAGTGATGAGGAGGAAGAGAATGAAACTACCAACTTTGTAGCATTTGCGTCTATCACAGAAGTATGCAGTGAATCCAGCCACATCAAGTCTCCTCAACCAACTCTTCTGACTGATGACTCTTCAGACAGCGACAATGAAGAACTCACGCAAGAATCGCTGGCTGAATCATACAAAGACCTGCATGAAAAATGGCTGTTGGTGTTCAATCTGAACAAAAAACACCATGGCTGAAGAAAAGGACAAGCTATGGCAGGAAGTTGATATTCTGGTTGCACAGAAGGTGGAACTCCAGGCTGAAGTAAATTCACTGAACAGTCAACTTACAGAAATCAAACAAGATAGGTCATGTCTGCTGGGTCAGAAGACGGATCTCCTAGGTACTATCTCCTCCCTAAAAGTTGACATGGAAAAAGATCGTGAAACCTATCCAACTGGAATGACGGGTCTGAGGAAAACTATTACGGATCTGAAGCACAAAGAAGTGTTCCTCTTGAGGAAAGTAGAGTCTCTGGAACTCCAAGTAGAATCTGAGAAAATGGACCATTCAGCCACCATGAAGGAGCTCAATCAGCTCAAACAGTCGGTGAAGATGTTGAACTCTGGGACTCAAGATCTAAATGAGATTCTCAGGTCACAACGAATGGAGTCTGGACACCGGGGATTGGGGTTCGCAGAAGAAGGATGCTCAAAAGGTACAACGTTAGTTACAGCAAAACCAGTGACTGTGCAACACCAGTCTGAACAAAAGGTGAAACAGAAACCTCGGGGAAAGAAGTCGAAACAGAATGTGGGAGAGAAGGTGAGACAGCTCCCAAGACAGAAAGTGGATCTGTCCCAAGAAAAGTACTCGGCCAGTGAAAGAAGAACTCGCTATAATCAAACCAGCTTCCTCCCAGATCAGAAAGAAGATCTTCGCACATGCTGGTACTGCTTCAAGACCGGACACATCAGACCAAGGTGTCGTCTGTTTCTTGCTGAGCGAAGGGCTATGGCACATAAGGATAAACCCCGAGTGCAACGGATCTGGGTACCAAAGGAGAACAAGACCGTATGTCTGGCTGCGATCAACTCAGCACAACCAATAGGGACAGATCACTGGGTCTTTGACAGTGGGTGCTCTACTCTACATTCCTTACGAATATTCAACCTGTCCAGAAGAAATTCGTCATCTTTGGGGATGGAAGAAAGGGTCAGGTGATCGGCTGTGGGACATTGAAGGTTCCGGATCTTCCTGCACTCAAGGACGTTCTCTTGGTTGATGGACTGAAGATGAACCTATTTAGCATCAGTCAACTGTGTTATGATGGATATCTTGTCACTTTCACTCACGATTCATGTCACGTATTGAGTAAGGAAGGAAGCACATTAATGAAGGGTAACAGGACCCCCCACAATTCCTACCTCATTGGCTCAGCGGGACCTGTTGGTGCTTTAGTCAGTCGTCCTAGCCGTCGGACTAAAATGGACTTAGGATACAAGAGCATGGGTCATCATCCTCACAAGCTCTCGATACCTACCCGTACAAGGCCCAAGGAGACAGGAGATTCTGATACACTCAATGTTGCCTGCCACATCAAGTCTCTGACTAAGAGCGTATTCATCAACAACTGTCAACACTGTACTAGAAGACAGGTAAACCAGATTCACAAGAACTTGAGTGGTTCGCCTAAGGCAGGACACTGTGGGAGCTCCAAACATGTCTCTGCATGCTTAGTTGGGCAGTCATCCGAGTCTCAGAATAAACACCTCATCAATCATGGATCTGTTCGAGGGGGAGTGATATCACAGGCCAAAATCGCACACACCCATGTTGATAATCGCTCGATGAGGAGAACAAGATTCGTGCCCTTACAGAGCAAGTATGCCGTAAAGTTAGCAAGTCTACGCCAGAAAACATTCGTGCCCTTACAAAGCAAGTTTCCAAAGAACGCATATCAACACTCCTCTCAAACCTACTGAGCACAAAAGAAAACAAGAGCAACTGATCCGTATGCGATTAATGCCCACAGAGGTTGAGATTCTTAGATCCTTGCGGGGTCTAGGTGCTATCCGTATGCGGTTGAACCCCTCAGAAATTGAGACCCTTGGATCCTTGCAGGGTCTAGGTGTCATCAATCACTAAACCCGACAGGGGAGTGGCCAGTCAGAGTCTCAACTCCAGCAGAACAGTTGGACTGACCACTTAAGGAAGGGAGCTGGAGCAGAAGGTACAATTTTAGAAGATGAATATTTTTTATTTTTTCTGGAAGATATTTTCGTGCCGTTATAAGGAAAGGAGGTTTTATTAAAGGGAAATTCAAGTTCAGTCTCGTTACTTCTTCGCTCCTGCTTCGATAACCCTAGCACAGCCGTTCCTCGCAAGTCTTTCCAAATCCCCGTCTCTGCGGCATCAATGGTTCACACCAGAAAATCCTCCAAATCGGTCATCAAGGGTTCTTCGGAATCAAAGATGGCGGACAAGATATCATCTGATTCTATGGGAGCAAAGGCTCAAACTCCAAAACCGACTAAGTCAAAATTACCATTGAAGAGAAAGGCGTCGCCTTTAGTTGCAAAATCTTCATCTTTACCTGGTGTCAAAATCTCAGACGGCGTAGCGAGTTCCCCTATCCCGAAAGTTGGGGTGGTGGATAGGGAAGGACCGGAACCTGCTGCAAAACAGAAGGAAGTCTGTTCGCAACCTGGGGAGGAACCTCCTAAACTAACTGGAGCCAGTTCGTCACCAGCTAGCATCGTTCCTCCACAACTCCTGCCCCAATCTGAGGTATTTTCCATCCCTACCACTCCAGTTGATTTTTCCTTGCATGTTAAAGAGGCGGTTGTTGTGAAAAATGGAGATTGTGGTGAAGCCACGAGGGCTAGTAGTGGTAAAACTGTTGACTATGGTGAAGCCAGTAGAGATGGTTCTGGGAATCTCTATGTTGAGAATATGAATGCTGTCAGTATGGGGAAGTCTGCTTCTAAGGTGTCCATTCGTTCTATGTCATGTAAGGAGAAAATCCATGCGTCTGGATATGTGCGTCCTTCTGGTCTACGAAGGAATGCGGTAAATCGTCAGGATAAGTCTGCACAAAAGCTTCTTGCCAAGATCAGTGCGGTAAGAAGACGCTCAGAAGCGACGACAGGGCCAGTAGCTGATCAGGTTCTTGCTCCCTCCACTAAAGAAAAGGTGACTGCTGGTGAATTTACAGAAGGTGGCATAAGGGAAGTGAGAGGGTGTTCAGGTGGCAGTCCTCAAACGAAGGATCATCACAGTCGGACTAATGCATCTAAGCAGGATGAAGAGCTTGATGAACTTTTCAAAGACATCGATGCGGTCATAGAGGATCTACAGAAGGAGCGTGTCACTGATGTGCCAATAGGATCTCAGTCCTCACATGTCAAAGAAGCCGTGCTTGAAGATGCTACTCTTGCCAGCAGTTCAGAAAGTGGAAAAGAGGCAAGCTCTGCAGGAGGTGTTCCAACTGGGTGTCAGCTCGATGCTAAGACAGTCATGTCTCCAGTACTCTCTGGCTCGGAGGCTGAGTCAGTTGAAAATGCAGTTCCAGTCAGTATACAAGACAAGGCTGTGAATGATGCGGTGAAGGATGCTGCCCAGACTGTCTCTCTGTCAGACACATCTTCTGAAGATGCTCAAGTTGCTGTTCCTCTTGCATCACTCAGGAAAGAAAAAATTGTCAAAATGAAGAAGAAGACTGCTGTTGAAAGCCCCGCCAAGAAAGTCAGTACAAATAAGAAAGACGTTAGCAAGGCTACATGAGAGGTCATCAGGGCTAAAAAGAGAAAGCGTGGAACTTCTGTACCTATTTTTGAGGACGCTCCTGTCGGGATTGTGAAGAAAGGAATCTGGTTTGCTTCTAAGGATGCAGCTCGAAAGTGGAAGGTTGTCCAGAAACGAAAGATTATCCCTGAACGTCGTCTTGATGATACTCGTTACAGAGATAAAGAAGTGTTGCATACTCTGAGGCAAAATCACCAGATCTGGACTCTCACCAAGTGTAAGCCGTATAACGATCAGCTGATTCGTGAAGCCATATCGAACCTTCCTCCGCAGTTTGGTGTTGTTGGGGATAAAGACTATGGGGTGGTCTACGTGACGGGGAGACGAATTATCATCAATCCTGAGCTTATCAACACTTATTTCCAGATGAATGACCCAGAAGTTGATGAGGAAGTGGCGGACTATGACACAATTGCGGACACCATCACTGCTGGTTCCGTCGCACGGTGGCCTGACACCGCTGTGGCCACAGCTGATTTGTCCACCTTCTACTCCATGATTTTCTTCATTGCTGTGTTCAACTGGAAGCCCTCTTCCCATCACTCTACAGTCAGCAAGGATATGGCTCTACTGATTTACCAGATAGGGAACAAGAAGGTGTTCAATCTGGGCCGAGTCATGTTTAAACAGATCGCAGAACACTCTATCTCCTGCCGCTCTGTTCACCAGATATGCTTCCCATCTCTCATCTATGAACTGATCATCAACCAAGCTCCAGAACTGTGTGATCCGAATGGTCGTCTCTCCAAAGCTCCACAAATTTTCTCGGTCGATCATAAGCTATTCAAAGGGAGGCACGTAAATGATCTCAAGGAGGCAGGACGGCGAGGTCTGGACATTCCAGAGCCCTCAAAGCGAGGGGGAGCCAGGATGGGTCGTGATGAGAGGTCCAGGCTGATGAAGGAATTGGAAGTCATTATTACAACTGCTAAGGAGCAACGCAAGCAGATCAACAAGCTGGCCCGTGCTCTGCGCTATCCAAGTGACGATGAAGATGTGGAAGAGGAATCTGATGGTGATTCCGATGAACGGTCGTCTGCGTAAAGGTCCACTACTGTCACTTTTGCACTCTGAAACCTGATACTTTTCATTTCGTTTTGTTTCTGTGCTTGTTCTGGCACATTGGTTCGTACTGTTTGAACTCAGATTGGACCCCTTGCCAGTTTGTGGCAAAAAGGGGGAGTATTTTGAGAGGAGACATTTGTTTGTTCTCTCAAGGTTGTCTATTGTCTAGATAGTTAGATTGATCTAGTTATCTAGTAGATTTGGTTTTGCCAAAATGCCAAGGGGGAGATTGATGTTCCCTTGAGTGGCATGTATTTGACAAAACGTAGTTAGACAGTTCAAGCAGAAGTTCAGGGGGAGTTCGAACACATCCTGGCACTCAAGTACAGCGTGGAGCAGACGCAAGGATAGCTTCCGGAAGTTACTTAAGATCTTCTCGATCTGATTGAAGTCGGCCAGCGAGGAGTTCGTTGATACAGATTCTCAAACGAAGATCTCCGATATAGATTGAAGATTGGGGTGGCTGACTTGGCAAGGAAGAAATCCGAATCTTCCCTAAAATTGGATCAAAGATACACATCAAATATTTTAGGAATATTTCCTAAAAATATTGATGATGATATCTTCTGCAGTTTTGGACGCTAGCACCCATGCATATATATACGAAGCTAGGGCGTCCAAATATCGATCGCTTTCTGAGAGAAAAATACACGAGTGTATCCTGCTGATCAGAGATTGGAGAAAGCGACGGCCGACTGTGTTTCCCCACTGGAAATTCATCGGCACTAGATCTGTCTGTTCTAGTGTGCTAGTCAGACAGTCAGAGATAGGAGCTCACTGCTGCACACAACGAGTACTCACTACCGGCTTCCACGCGGAAGCTTCCGACTTCAGGCGAAGGTCGAGTTCGTTCAGACAGACGGTTTGAGCGAAGGGGATCAAGGTGAACCGAGGGGATCCTTGATTGCAAATCTGAGAGACGGTGGCTTAGAAGCTGGGCAATTACGAACACGGAGTTTTTGTAAGCATAAGTCCTCTTATTGCTCTAAGCACGTAATAAAGATTTGTGTCCCATTTAGGGTGTGGGAAACCCCCCAGAGTAGGCTTAGCCAAACTGGGTATCATTCAGTTTGTCTCTACTTTGTTCTGCTTACTGCACTGTCACAACGGAGTTCCAGATCTGTCTCAAACAGTCCCTGGAACAGTAGCTTGAACAGGTTACTATATTTCACACTTAGCGAACACTTTCAGTGAGGAGGCCAACACAGTCACAATGCTTAATAGCGCCCCTACCAATACACGAAATTACCGGCCTCGCAAGATCTATTTTAATGAGACTGTGCATGTGCACGTGATTCGAGCTTCAGCTCGAACCTGTCCTAAGGAGAAAGATTCGAACTATGTTTGGTCTTAATCCCTTTGTTTTATGCATTTTAAAAGAATAAAATAATTTTTCAATTAATAAAAAAAAGTCAGCGCCACACACATTCAAGATATGATGCATGTCTTGAAGTTGGTTGAAGTTATCTTAGAAAATATTTGCGCTTGAAGATTATTTGAGAAAAAGATAATCGAATATATATATTGAAGATCTAAGATATTCATTGAAGATTATCAATAAGAAGGTTGCGCAAGGTTTTAGGAATGTTTCCTAAAAAATCTAAGGAAATATTTCCTAAAGGGTATTGGCGGTTGAAAATTAGAAATCTCGACATCTTAGGATCTCACCGCCCTATATAAAGAGAGCTAAGTGATGAGTCGAGTTTTCGACTCATTTATGGTCATTCTTCACTATAGTTTTGGATCGTTTCCGATATTATTTTGATGTCATTTGACCTCTATCTCTACATTTTAGGTAGAAAATAAGTTTCCCCCATGGTCAAGGCCTATATATGAAGATCGGTTGAAAAACAGAAGTTTCGGCGCAATACCGAGCATATTGACCTTTGCAACTTGTTTTGGACGCCCTGGGCGTATACGGTGTCCGAATTGGTTGATTCAAAGCTTGTTGGAAAGCTAACTCAAAGGGCTACAACTCTCTAGTTGACGCCAAGACCAACTTCGGATGGGAACAAACCTAAAAAGGCCTACAACTCTCTAGTTGAAGACAACTCGAATACAACTCAGCAGCTCATCAGATTGTTTTTCTTCGTGACCTTTGCGACTTGTTTTGGCCCTGCAGGGCTCGTCCGATGTCCGATCTGGCTGATCTTTGGCTTGTTGGAAAGGTATTTCAAAGGTCTACAACTCTCTAGTTGAAGACAAGACCAAATTCGGACGGGAACAAACCTAAAAAGGCCCCAGTCGGTCGACTGAGACTCCAATCGGTCGACTGTGGAAACAAATTCAGAAGGGTGTCCTATCGACCTTTGCAACTTGTTTTGGACCTGCAGGGCTCGTCTGATGTCCGATTTGACTGATCTTTAGCTTGTTGGAAAGATAACTCAAAGGCCTACAACTCTCTAAGATACATCAAGACCAAATTCGGACGGGAACAAACCTAAAAAGGACTCCCAGTCGATCGACTGAGGGAAAAAGTCAGATTTTATGCCCAGATTTCAGCCGAATCTATAAATGAAAAGTAAGGGTTTTGGACCAAGTGTGGAGGTTTTTGGGGAGAAGAAGATTGGAAAAGAGGTCCAACCAAGGTCATCAATCATCATCCAACCAAGGGGAAGAAGAGAACATCAAGAGGGAGTTCTAGGATTGACAATCCTCCTTCCTTTGTACTTTTCCTATTCTACTTGTTGTTGCCATTAAACCCTACTCACACCATGTTGTCTTACATGAGGTGTGAGTAGTGGATCTTGTGTTTTGAGGGTCTAATGACTCTCCTTGGTACTCTTTGATCACATATATACATTGATATTCATGTGGATGATTGTTAATTTCATTTTCTCTTGTGTTATGAATGTTATGCACTCTAGGTGTTTGATAAAATGCTTAAGTGACAATTTGGACCTAAACTTGAACCTAGGACTTGGAAACCCTTGGGGATAGTTCTAGGATGGAGAAAATGATCTATATCTTGAATCATGCAAGTGAACTTTAGGATATGGATGCTTGACTAAGGATTGAATGTTTGATTTATTGGAGTTAGTCATTAAGCGAATCATCAATTAATCCCATCTAATGGTGTCAAATTCATGTTCTCTATGCACTTCATATACGACATGCTACTAAGTGTTTGTGAAAATGCCTAAGTAACATGTTGAATCTAGTTTGGATAATAGAGAATGTGATCCTATCCGATGTATGCATTTGTTGTTAACTAGGACTCGAGTTCATAGTAGTTATTACCTTAGGAAGACATTCCAAGGATAATGGTGCTATGGAATGAACCAATTATCTCTAGCGAGTGAGGTTCGAGCTATAAGAGAGCTTGGCTAAGACTAGATTAACATAAACATTGGTCTACCTTAGTCTAAGCTAGGTTTTCGACAATGCATGGGTAGGAAGTGAACTAGGAGTCGAGTTCATGGTATTTATTGCTATGGAATGAACCGAGAGGTTCGAGCTATAAGAGAGTTTGGCTAGGAATAGATTCAAGTGATAGTTGGTCTATCCTAGTCTAAACTAGGTTCATTGCTATTTGACTACCATGAAATGTTTGAATATCGTGTATGTGATCATTGGGAATTTGCCAAGGAGGGGAGTAACCCCTCGAAACACCTCTTACTTATCTTTCATCCCTAATTACTCGCCACACATAGGATTTAGATATATACACTCCCTTATACATTTTTGGTTTAGAATAGCCGAACGGAAACACAATCTTACATAGTGCATGTGCTTGGCTTGCTCCTTTGGGTTCGACCCGGTACTTTACCGGTCTTTATAAATGTTTTGACCTACTACATTCGATCCTCTCTTCATTGATACTATTTCTAGAGGTGAAAAAGAATTAGTTCGTCACTGAGGTTTTCGAACCAACAACACTCTTGGAGAAATTATTCACTCAAATACATTGATCGGTAGGTGGAGGCAAACGGCCGGTGAGCTTATTACTTCGATAAGATCACGGCGCTCGGAATCAGTCTGTACTGAGTGCTATTCAGACTGATAGTATTGAAGATACACGCACTGCTGCTTGGTTATTGCGCATTCGAGAGAAGGCGCTGGGAGGATCAACTGGTGGAAACAGAGGAGGGACTCTGATCTTGGGGGAGCCTAGATAGCAATCGTTGGAGTGTTAGAGGTATTGGCGGTTTAAGAGTGATTCTGTAAACGTAAGATCCTTGTTCTCTAAACTCATCATAATGAATTGCTTTCCCGCCGGGCTTAGGAGAAGCCCCCCAGACGTATGCTCGTTAAAGCCGAACCGGGTGACCATATTGCGTGTCTTTATTTATGCTTCAGTATTTAAATTTGTTAACTTAATATTCGGCACGAGTTGTTCTAGTTAGTTGTTCCATACACATCTAGAACAACATCTCAACATACATAGGAGTATTTCACTAATTAACTATCCGATCCAATTTTAAAGCAACTTCATATTCTTTGCATGCATTCAAGCCCTACAATCTCAGTGACTCCATTTCCGCTCGGATCCGCCTGGTTTGTTATCCTCTTCGTCACCGCCCCATATAAAGAGAGCTAAGGTCTTCGAACCAACAACTCTCTTGGAGAAATTATTCACTCAAATACACTGATCGGGAGCTGGAGGCAAACGGCCGGTGAGCTTATTACTTCGATAAGATCACGTTCGGTGAGGTTTTCGAACCAACAACACCAATCTTATAGAAATTATTCACTCAAATACACTGATCGAGAGGTGGAGGCAAACGGCCGGTGAGCTTAATACTACGATAAGATCACGGTGCTCGGAATCAGTCTGTACTGAGTACTGTTCAAACTGATCGTGGAACAATCTGAAGACACACACACTGCTGCTTGGTTGCTGCGCATTCGAGAGAAGGCGCTGATCTTCAGGGAGGATCAACTGGTGGAAATAGAGGAGGGACTCTGATCTAGGGGGAGCCTAGATAGCAATCGTTGGAGTGTTAGAGGTATTGGCGGTTTAATAAAAGGGATTTTGTAAACGTAAGATCCTTGGACTCTAAACTCATCATAGTGAATTGCTTTCCGCCGGGCTTGAGAGAAGCCCCCCCAGAGACGTAGGCTCGTTAATACCGAATTGGGTGACAATTGTGTGTCTTTATTTACGTTTCTGCATTTAAATTTGTTAACTTAACATTCGGCATAGGTTGTTCTAGTTAGCTGTTCCATACACGTCCAGAACAATATCTCAACATACACAGGAGTATTTCACTAATTAACGATCCGATCCACTTTTAAAGCAACTTCATATTCTTTGCGTGCATTCAACCCCTACCATCTCAGCGACTCCATTCCGCCCGGATCCGCCTGGTTCGTTATGCTCTTCGTCAATGTTGTTTTTTCTTTTGCGTCGCCATGGTTGACTCTCGATTGAAATTTCCGTTTCGAATCACTTGAAGCCTCTCGATTTGCATGTCGCCATGGAAGGAGCCGCTTGCACGAAATGCCATTACAAGCTGCTAAAAATGGAGCCAAGCGAGCGGTCATGGTCTGAACAAGCATCGAACAACGGAGTATCAAACTAGGACGGACACTATAGTTCATGGTTTATATACCAATTTTTGTGGGTTTATCCAACAAACTATAGACCACTTCCACGAACTATGACATAGTTTGTGGTTTCTATACCATAATTTATAGGTTTATCGAACAAACTATAGACCACTTTGCACGAACTATGTAGTTGATATAGGATCTTAAGCAAATTGATTTGTCTAACCGTAAATACGACGACAGTTGAATTTTCGGCGACATAGCCAGGATCCAGCATACCCTATCATTCCTCGTCGAATCGCCCAACATTTAATGTTTGACTTTTTGTATGATCCTTTCCTTTAAAGCTAGTATATTTAAAAAGTTGCATTGCTCACCAAATACACATAACGCTTGTAATGCTAGCATTGATGCAGCAAACTAGTCCTGAATTTAGACGCCAAGACGCTGAAACTCCACTCGAATTTAGACGCCATGTGCCAAATAGGGTTGAATCCTTGCACATTATGGTACGTGCGTTGGATTTCACCAAATCGAACTTAAATATTCGTCTTTTCAACCCGATTGGATACTGCATGATTTGGGGAAAATGAAATCCAGTGATTTTAGTTTTAGTTTTCAAAATTATATGGTCAATTTTATCCCTTTTTAGCTGAAAAGGGTTTAATCGAGTGGCTTGAACTCCTTACAAATAGTCAAGAGGTCAAGGGTTCGATTCCCATGAGTAGCATTTACCTTACGTTTGTGCAGGAGTGTCAATCATCTCTTGTGGATGTGTTTTCGTCCCGCGTTGGCGCGTATGTGTTGCTCCTCCTTCGCGGAGGTGATATTTGTCCCTCGTGGACGTGTTGCAGCCTCGTCTTTTCCTTCCATTGCGCGTGGAAGTGCTGAGTTTCAAGCTTATGCTCATGGGTTTCAAATTAGAGGTGTCTTATGGTCTGTGCTTTACTGGACGCAATTCAAGTATCAAATCCGGAATTGTGCCGTGCGTGGCCTGTGCTCTAACAAGTGGAGTCTTCATATGTATCCGATTGAGTTCTCATGCAATATGTATAAGATGTAAGAAACCCCCTGTCAAAAAAAATTGTTTATCGTTTTAGATAATAATCATGAAATAATTGATATAATATAATATTTGATTTATATTTAATTTTCCTAATTAATAGGAGCCCTAGGATTATCGAAACTTTTTATAATAATTCGGTTTTGTACCCGATCCGTTACTAGTTTCTACTATCACGTTATGTATTAAAACGATATGATTCGTTGTATTATATCCACCCATCATCAAAAAGAAAAATTAAGTCATTATATACAACTTTACCAACCCTTAAGCAAGTCATGCATGAAATGACTCGAATGATTATCCTACTAAATTAAGTCTGACTGAAATTAACGATTTCAAACACACCTATCAAAGGCACCCCCATTAAGTAGGGGATGAGATCCCATAAGAACCCTAATTTAGATGAGAAATGAGAATATATCTCAGCCGTCCATCTTGATTCATTTGTGATCAATATTAATCATGCTTAAATTAAAATTTGTTTGAATAGTCACGCTAAGATACGGATTAAGGGCAAGTTAAGTCCAATTAAAAATCAAGTCAATAATTCCCAAAGCGGTCTTCTTCAAGCGAACTCGAAATTCGTAGCTAAAACTACTCCCAATCATTGCTCTACTCACATCCAATTTCGTAATAGTAGTGTCTCTAAAGCTCAAATTTTGACTTGCTGATATTGCCCTCACCACCTCCTACAGCGGCGACGGACGATGCACGTTTTCAACAATGGCGTTTAGGAAGTTGGAAGCGTTCAAGTAAGTGAAGCCAGGCCATGAGAACCAGTCTTCCCGGACACAGCGCTGCCGATCAGAACCACAGTCGTCGAGACAAAAAGCGGCCAGAAGAAGGACATAATGTGAGAACCCCTGGCCAGAAGCATAGCGCGAAGGTGGCGACAATGAAGGCGGCAGTAATCTTGTACTTAAAATTGAGAAGCTTGCCGGTCATTTTCACGGCGAATTCTGCTAGTTTTTGCTCTTAGGGATTCGGCGATGATGAAGTTATAATTAATGGATCCTTAATTTCCGTTGTTGAAATAATGGCGGAACATCCAAAAAATACATGCTCCCACTAATGCTTCAAATATGTTTGCGCCGTTGTTGAGTGCGAAAATATTGGCAACAGATTATTCTTTTGCTTCCTGTCATCTGGGTAGTTTGTGATGGGAAAGGAAGAGTAAAGGGAGAGAAAGTGAAGGAAGAGTATTGGAAAATTAAAATTCGTATAATTTAAAACAACATTTGTAATGTGAAAATCGTAAAACTAAAAAATAAAATTCGTAATGTAAAAATCATAGACTTAATAAAATTAGTAGACTTAAAAAAATCAAAATTCGTAGACTTAAAGAAAAAAATTAAGAACATGGCAGGCACTTAAAACGCGTAACAATTACAAACAAAATTTGTAACCATCACTATGACTGCTACGCATTATAAGTGTATCCCTACCGGAAATTGCATATCTACGCATTTTCACTAGAAAGCTATACGCATTATAAAAAAGGGTTATGTTAAAAATGTGTAGCATAATATTCATAATTAAAAATGTGTAGCATAATATTCATAGTTAAAAATGCGTAGCATAATATTCATAGTTACTTTGCAGAGATAAAATGCGTAGCATTATATTGCTGATAAATGAATCATAATGCGTAGCATAATGAAGAGCTCTTACGCATCATTCGTAGCTTTTGTTTCAAAATTTCCTGTTTTGGTTCAAAGTTCGTAATTCACATGATACAACATCACATACAACTACTATACTCATAAAATCGGTAGTCTTGTATATAACATTCGTAGCCTTGTATATAACATTCGTAGCCTTGTATATAAAATTCGTATTAATGTTATATTAAATCGGCAGCCTTGTATATAACATTCGTAGCTATGTTTGTGATGTTTCGTTTGAACTACAATAAGTGCTCTGTGTCACCAAAATAGTTGACACAAGTGATATGGCAGCTTCCAGCAAGCATGCAAAAAGTGCTCTGTGTCACCAAAGTGTCCGAATAAGCGACACAGGTGACACAAGCTGAATGGGCCAAAAATTAGTTTTTGCTAGGTTTTTCCAAAAAGCCCAAAAATAACAAAAAGAAGAGGAAGCAGCCGCCAAGGAGTTCTGGGAGGTGGATCGACCAAATTGAGAGAGAATCACAACACATCACTGAAGGAAATCGATCGAAATCAAACGGATTACAAAGCGAAGATCAACAACATCATCATCTACATCAAGATTGTGATTGTTCTTCGTTAAAAACTTGTAATTTTCGTTTCGAACAAAAACATGAGTTGTATGTTCACTACCATGGTTAGTGAGTAGTGACCCTATTTCGGGGTCCTATGAAACTTTCCTAACATGAATAGTTGAATAAAACAGAAAACTACATGAATTGAATTGTCTATTTGGATTTGTATTTTACTTAGCGCTTAATTCCAAGCGATGCATACTAGGTGTTTGACGAAATTCCTAACTGTATTGCGTTGAGATAATAATTCAATAGCGCCGAAAGGGTGAGACTTAGTATCCGACAATTAAGTAAAATACACGTTATAAACACGGTGACTGCGAGAGTGGCCCGAGATTGTAACGTGAAAGGCTAGTTTTACGACAAGGACTCCCCGTGTTTACGCGACGAGAGTTGGTAAATATCAGCGAGTTGCTTGATTCGAACCAATGGCGCCGAAAGGGTGAGGTTCGTAGTTTAAGGTACATTTTCAATATAAACCAATAGCGCCGAAAGGGTGAGGTTTATACTTGAAGTGTACGACTATTTTCCAATAAATATAAACAAGTTATGCATGCTAAATAATAAAAACTCGATTCAAATGTTAGGCAAGTGAAGTAGTTCCTTAAAATATCTCTTGAAATCGACAAAACTTTTCTTACTTTCATTTATTTTGAATTCTAGAAACAAACCAAAAATACGATTTGGATTAGGATAAGTAGAAATACAACCTTAAATAGTGCAATAGTTTAAACTTGCTCCCTTGGACGATCCGGTTCTTACCGGCTTATAAATTATTTTTGACATACAAAATACTACACGTCAGTATACGGGAAGTATTCTTACTGGAGTTGGCTTTGAAGATGCATATCTTGCTGCACCGCCTCCAGACAAGTTTTGACAGTTCTTGCCTTACATCTTAAAACTGTCATTTGGGAGCCACTACTCTCCCTTGATTCTCATGGGATTCGAATTCTTGAAGGGGGTGTATGCTCTACTTAACGTCCATGTCATTCTTGATGGACGTAAATTTCAATGAGATTTGAAGGTGGATTGACACCTCTCTCTTTTGAAGGCCCCGTGAGAAGGGATCCTAGCAAAGGACTTCTCACGAGTGATCTATATGGGGCGCTTAGCTATGTCTCGCCAAGACGTTAAACTAGGCCTCATCGGGGAGTAACCCGCGTTGTAAGTATTAGTTAGTTACATTTTTCATTTGCATTATGTGCTTTGTGTGTGGACATTTCACGGTTCTAAGTGTGGAGTGCACCGCTAGCCCCTTCACGATTTTCGATGCTAACCTATCACTTGTGCAGCTATATGTTTTTGTCTATTTATGCCAGCTCATGAGTCGCATTTCACTCCACGGGCATCGTTTCATCCTTATGGATATCGAGCTATCACACACGAGGGAAGTTCCTATGCGCCTTTTCTTATCTTTTATTTCTTCGCTTTGGGACTCAGCTCATTTTTGAGTGTGGAGTGGGTAGCTCATAGTCACATACATCACATATCACACATTCACTCTTGCATATGCTCAACTGTCTATGTATTGCGATTGAAATCCTTGTTTTTATACGATACTTTTGGATTCGAAGTCTAGGACTTGAAATAGTTTTATTCGTGTGTGTATTCTCTCATGTTAGTATCATTGCTAGCATTTGCCTATCACGTGTTTTACGTATTTCTTGAAGCATGTTTGAGACTTGATATTAGTAGGCACCGGTACAAAATGTCAAAAACTTAAATTGCATCTCTTTTTCTAGGTGACCTTAGTACTAGTATGTGTTTCTCTACACTTGTTGTGATTTGCATGCACCCGCCTTTATTTATACCCTACGCAAGTTTTAAGTGTGGAGTTAGAAAAAATAGTCATAAGAGGGGCAACAAATAGGCCCCCAAATCAAGAACAAAGTTATGAATTTTCAAAAGAGGGTGAAAAATTGACCCCAAGCATAGTTGTTTTTGAAGAAAAAAACAGAAATATAATACCAAGGGCAAAGTGAGAAAAGTCACCCCTTGTGTAAGAAAAAAAAAGAAATTTCTGCCCCCTTTTGCTTGATGTAGTGTATTTAAATGTTTTCATTGCGTGCAGTCATGACTTGTCTTGAGAATTCATGTACTAGAAACTAAGGGACGATCCTCGTGCTTGCACTGAAATTTCGATGTAATTTTCGTACTATTTTTCAGAAAATTCTCAAGCCAGGCTCTTATTCTCTTACGGGTCATTGCCTAGTCCTTGGCACTTGAGAATGAGCTTTGCGCCAAGAGCCCGTGGACTATCCCTAGATAGCATAGGTGAATGGCGAGCATATTTTGTGTAACTATTCATTTCTTATTGTGTTGTTATAGAACTATTTAGAAGATATGATTATTTGCTTGCTAGCCTTGTGTACTGACCGTTTGAATGCATGACTCGTTTAATCTATGATTGTCTAACAACTTTGACGAAGATGTTTGATTTGAAGTCGAGGTAACACGATGAATCCGAGGTATGACATGAGTTTACTGTGATTCGTTGAGCATCATTTCATACATACACGTTAGTTAGTTGTACATGGGATTTCTAGGTAGTCCCATTCCTGAAAACCTTCACGAGACTATACTCGTCCTTCAGTGAGTTATGTTTTTACTATTTTTTGTTTTAGTTGGGATTGATCACATGAAACTTGAGTGGGTAGCTTAGAAACATATGGTTATTGAGCCTCACATGGACTTGCATTTATTCTGCCATTTGTTCGACATTTGTTCGGGACGAACAAATCCTAAGTGTGGAGTGTTTTAATCAGTCAATATTTTGACTAGTTATTTGATCCATACGATGAAGGATAACACTTGTTCTCCCGGCAACTTTTCATCATTTGATCCTTTTCTCCTTGTGTTTCAGGTCAATCGACGCGATGAGCACTTTGGATTCCATCCGAATCAAATCAACGCAAATAAGCGAAAAAGCACACAAAGGACAACCAGCCGACGGTCCAAAAACCAGCCAACCGACTGGGGCCAAAGCAGTAGAAAATGCTCGCCTGAGCGGAAGAAGGTTCGCCCGAGCCTACACCAGACCCATTATACACTACCGGGATTTGCTCGCCCGAGCTCTGAGACTTTGGATCATGATCAAACGGACTTAAGGAAACCAAGCCCGAGCTTGGCAATGCTCGACCGAGCCTGGATCCTTCGAGTGCAATCTGTCGGGTTTTGCTCGACCGAGCTCGGTAAAGCTCGCCCGGACCACTCGGCCATCAGCTCGTCTACTCGAGCAAAAGAGAGGCCGAGCTCGAGTAAGCTCGACCGAGCCTCGCCGCCATCGATCGACACTGCCAACTATCGCTCGCCCGAGCCTGTCCGCGCTCGCCCGGGCCTCAACCATTCCTCCTTAGCCACGCTCGCCCGAGCTCAGTCGTTAAAGGCAGGATTTTTGGAATTATTTCCAAAAATCATTTTTGGGCTTTTTGGGCTTTTTTTGGAAATAAAAAGAGGGCGAGTTGGTCGAAATATGGGTGCAAAGATTGACGAGAGTTTGAGAGTTTGAATTGGAGAGAAGAGAATCCTAAGTTGGGAGAAGAAGACAAAGACGAACATCGCGAGAGATTGAGGATTCAACGAGCTACATCATCTACACGGTTTCCTCGTCCTTAATTTCTTTATCTACACTATTTTTGGTTAACTTACCATGAATAGTGAGTAATCTTCTTTATTCTGGGATCCTACGAATCCCGTGCTATGTACCCAACTCTCCGTGTGATCAATTGAATGTTTATTATTTATACAATTCGAATATTCAATTTCATTGTGCTCAATTTTATCGTTCTTGCAAGTTTCACATTGAATGCGATGTTTGAATGCTAGAACGTATTTAGGTTAATTACCAAAAGCTGAATGGGTCCTAGGTATTAACCAGATTGTATGAAATTGATGTTAGGTCATGGAAGCTACACTGGTAGTACATGAATTAATAGGAAAGTGGCCTATTTTGTCTGAAAAACCCTAAGCTTAATTAATCGAAATCGTTGATAATCTGTGGATGGGCGGTGTTCAACGATTGAGATTAATCTAGACAATGATCCATGGATGGGCGGCTTGTCTAGTGTTATTTTGGTTTATTTCCATATTCGATAGCATGATGAATTTACGTGACATAATTGCATGAATTGTGGGTTGGCACGGGTGAAGTTTGATCCTGGGATTATTTCTCTGATCAAGCCAAACCCTTTTTATTTTCTGCGTTTAATTTCTGCAAATTTTCATTACAACACAACCTTTCATTATTTGGAACAGCTGAATAGGTCACTCGTTAGATAGTAATTGCACAAGTTGTTCCTTGGATCGACCCTTGGCTTACCAAGGTTTATAAATTGTGTTTGACTACGATTTGACCCCTCAAACATATAACTTGACAACTATAAAGAGTTAAAAATACGCTTGTCAATAATGACTTCTTTTGTGCATGTCATAATACATAGCTGTTTTTTAAAGGATATTTTCTTTGATTAAAGTTAATGACCAAAAAAATCTAAACTCACGCTATTAAAGATCAATTGATTAATCAATATACCACTATCCTTTCCGCATCCATAAATACATCTCATAATGCTTTAGATGCCGCACACATTAATTATTTTACTAAGTACTCCTATAATTTTTGCTACGTGTTTATGTGCTCTGACATCAACCAACAATTAAAGTATTTTTTTAGTGTGGTTTTACATGCAACATATCAAGGAACACATTGCATACAAAGCATATATCGGATACATGTATGTTTCTATATCATGTGAAGCACATGTCACACAAAAGAAACCAACTCATAATTGAACTTGAATAATTCACAGACCATCCAATACCTCTGACTTTATTTAAAACCCATGAATCGACACACCCCTCTATGGAAGATAATGGGAAAGAGAAAAATACCCACAAAGGTTGGAGGAAGAGATCGACATTGTAGGTGGGGTAGTAGGAAAATTTCACACAAATTGTGGGAAGAAAAATCCAGCGGACATAAATTGACACACAAAACTTTGAAATATAAAGAAACGGAAAACGATATATAACAATCACACACCACTGTGTAAAGCTTAAATATTTCTACGTATTATATTAATCTCACCAATCTTTTAGTTTGACGTATGCTCATCTTTTGCACCCATAACACAAACACGAAACTCGAATCATAAAAGCTGAGCTGATTAAAAAGTTCATCATGATGACCATCGTCTTTTGAGAGAGAGAGAGAGAGAGAGAGAGAGAGAGAGAGAGAGAGAGAGAGAGAGAGAGAGAGAGAGAGAGAGAGAGAGAGAGAGAGAGAGAGAGAGAGAGAGAGAGAGAGAGAGAGAGAGAGAGAGAGAGAGAGAGAGAGAGAGAGAGAGAGAGAGAGAGAGAGAGAGAGAGAGAGAGAGAGAGAGAGAGAGAGAGAGAGAGAGAATTTTGGCCACGATTAATTATACATACGCGTAAGCCGCGTCAAATGATCCTTTTGCGCTTAGTGATCATTAGATGTTGTTTGATTATTGATCTGTAGAAGTTTGTAATCATATGACCACACGACAAATGAAAACACCATAACGCATATGATAATCGGACTAAAGGATTTTGAAATGGAAATTCATATTTAAATTTGAGATCTAGTTGTCTCCTTAGCTCCACCATGCCCATAGGATGTGTTTTTCTATTTTTCTCCATCGCAACTTTCAGAAACGACACGGTGCCCAGCAGTTTCACCTTCTGTGCGAGAAGTGACGAGCGTTCTTGATTCATTTTGATTATCTCGTGCTTCAAAGCAGAGATTTCCTCCTGATGTTCCACCTTCCAGGCAACGAGAAGTTCAAACTCCTGTCATATTTTATCTTTTTCTTCTGTCAGGCTTGTCACTGTTTCTGTGAGCTTCTTGTTCAGACCAATCATCATTAGCCACTTCTCATAAAGTTCTTGTACGTCTCGGCCAAGGCATCATGAGTAAGTTCTTCATCATCACTGCTTGATGCGTCGTCAACAGGCTGTCCAGACAGTGCACTGGAGTACTAACTTCCACTGGTTTCACTACAGTCTTCAATGGTGGCAATAAAAGCACAAAATTGGTGGTCTCATCCTCCTCTTCGTCGTCGTTAGACTCACTGTCGCTCGGGTTGGCAGCTAGCGCCATCTTCTTCTTCTTCTTCTTCAAGGTGTTAGCGCATTCTGCTTGGATGTGACCATAGCCTCTGCATTCATGAAACTGAATCTCTTTGCCTATGTCACCTGAGTATTTATGTCTGTTTTCATCAGCCTTCCCCTTACCTTTCTTCCAGTTTCGAAAATTGGTCTAAGATGATTGACCTTGATTTGATCCACGTATATTGATCTTCCTCACCATTTTGTCAAAGTTCTGGGCCATCATTTCCAGCTGTTCAGTCGAGTAGCCAGACTCATATTTATCTTTAGATACTTCGGCTCTCAGTACAATACCCTTACCTTCTCTTGGTTGGGCATCTTGGAGCTGATTCATCTCGTATGTTCTCAGAGATCCCATGAGATCTTCCAGTTTAAGTTTGGAGATATCATGCATCTCTTCAATAGAAGTAACTTTCATGGCAAACCTCTGGGGTAGCGATCTCGCACTTTGCTAGCCATCCTTTCTTCCTCAATGGGCTTTCCCTGTGCAGCAGTCTCGTTGGAGAGGTCTAGAACTCTTGCATTGAACTCAAGAATGGTTTCTTCTTCCTTCATCTTCATATCCTCAAACTTGTTGTCACAATCTGCATTCGTGAGTTTCGTACATTGTCTGTACCTTCATAGGCTGTTCTTAGAATATCCTATGCCTCCTTAGCAATTTTATAGTTAGCAATCAGTTTGAACACATTCTCGTCCACTCCAGAGAATATTGCATTCATGGCCTTTGAATTTCCAGCAGCATACTTTTCATCTGCATCAGTCCACTGTGCTTCAGGTTTCGGTACGATCAATCCTTCAGTATTAGCCATCATGGATGCATCCATCCAACCAATACAGCTCTCCAAGCTTTTTCATCGAGAGATTTCAGAAAGGCTTTCATCTTGGACATCCAGTAGCCGTAGTTCGGCCCTTCAAGCAACGATGGACGGTTAGTGCTCTGCCCTTCCTTCAAACTCATCTTGAACAGTCGCCGGATCACACTCTATATGTCGAGTGTCTTCTCTGATACCAATTGAGATCTAGTTGTCTTATACAAGATGAGTTCCAGAAGGTTTTCAAAATGCGTCTTGAACACTAACGAACAGATACCGTAAACAGAACAAATAGGAGCACATACGATATGATACCCAGTTCGGCCTTGCCTACTCTGGGGGCTTCCTACACCCTAAAAGGTCACAAATCTTATTACGAGTTTAGAGCTACAAGTGGACTTACGCTTACACAACACCTTGTAATAGCCTAGCCTCTAACACTCCGTCTCTCGGATTTGCAATCTCGGTTCACCGTAGCTCACTGTCGATCCCCTATGCGTAGGACGAGACTTCCCTCCCGACCTAGTCTTGGACCTCCCAGAAGTCCAGTCGCCTTCTCTCGAAAGCGTGTCTTGATCACCGTGTGTGTGCGCTTGGTTGTTCAACAAGAACAGTCTGAACAACACACTGAACAGACTGCTTCTTCGTCGTTGATATTCCGATGTGGAATACTCTGCCGGCCGTCGCTCCTCCTCCTCCTCTACTTAAGATCACTTGCGTGTATTCTAGTTCTCCAAAAGCGATGATGATCAAGGTAACCCTAGCCTTGTATATATAGTACTCGGCTGGTTCCTAAATCAGCTAGGATATTCATCGTCGAGTATTTAGAAACATTAGACAAGCCGCCATCCACGGATCATTGTCTTGATTAATCTCAATCGTTAAACGCCGCCCATCCACGGATTATCAACGATCTAGATTATTAAACTTAGGGTTTTTCAGATAAAAGTCAAATTTCCTATTAATACATGTGCTACCATTGTAGCTACCATGACCTAACTTCAATTTCATGCAATCCGGTTAATACCTAGGACCCATCCATCTTTTGGTAATTAACCTAAATACGTTCTAGCATGCAAACATCCCATTCAATGTAAAACTTACAAGAACGATAAAATTAAGCACGATGAAATTGAATATTCGAATTGCATTAATGAAAAACGTTTAATTGATCACATGAAGAGTTGAGTACATAGCATGGGATCCGTAGGATCCCAGAATTAAGAAGACTACTCACTATTCATGGTAAGTTAACCACAAATAGTGTATAAATAGAAATTAAGGATGAGATAACCGTAGCGACGATGTAGCTCGTGGAATCCTCAATCTCTCGCGATGTTCTCTGTCTTCTATCCCAAGTTAGGGTTCTTCAATCTCAATTCAAGCACACTTAAAACACTCTGGTCGTTTCTCTTTTATATCATCATGATTAGAATTATAAACTCAACAAGTGTCACGAACGAGACTCGAGCTTTTACCCACGATTGAAACAAAACTGAGCTTCTCCTCCTCCTCCTCGTCTTTAAGCCTCCTTGACATCTTGATCCTCCTCTCATATTCTTCTGCAACCAGCATTGCAATGTCTACCATCGATGGTACGATTGTATTATATCAAAAATGGCTCCTTCGTGAGGTGTGTGTTTAAAAAGAGCAATGCGGATGGATAAGGTTCAAGGGGGTTATGGATATGCTTTGGTGGTTTCAAGGTTGGTGTCTCGTATGGGCTGTTGTTGAACTTGCGCTCCATGTGTTAGTATTGGTTTTGGTTCTCCTGTTTTGAGACATGGTTGAAGAAACAGTTGTCCGACAATGGGATAGCAAATGGTCACATGCATCCAGTTTGCATGCAATGAGATAGAAAATGGTCACTGTTTTAAGACGATGTACAATAGCAAATGGTCACATGCATCGAGTTTGCATGCAATGGGATAGAAAATGGTCAGTGTTTTAAGACGATGTCTTGTACAACAGCGTCTTAGGCTTGTTTTTTGGCGAACTCACTGACTTCTTTTTTGGCGAAAAAATGCCACGCGGCTTAAGCCGCTGTTCTTGGGAGCGTTTTACCACTAAGACGTCGTAGGTAACGGCGTCTTAAGAAACAATCTGTAAGATTGAGTACAATTGGGACTCAATCTTGAATTTTGAGCATTTTGGAAAATTTCCCGGATAAGAACATGTTTTTTTGAACATGTTAAGTGGTAGATTCTGTTGATGCTTGTTTTTAACATGTTAAATATATTATCTGGTTATGATTATGAATTATGATTGTGAAAATAGTACACATGTGATTGATGAATTTACTTGGGTCGTGGGCATATGACCAAATCCATGTCGAAGTGAAGCTGATCGTGGACAAGCAGCAATCTGATGATCCAAGCATCATTGTCGACCCTCTCCCAACGAGTACCCAGTTGAATATAATGTCTAGAGATGTCGGGCAAAGAAAGGGACTCCGGTGTCCGGAGTAGGTGTGAATCTAAGGGGGCCTACTCGCCCTAGAGGCGGGGCCACTACTAATTTTTGGAAAAAAATCAGTCATTTAAAAAGTGACGGAAAAGTGACGGAAATTTGGCGGAAAACACAGAAATTCCGGCAAAATTCCGTCACATTTCCATATCCATTTCCCGGCGAAAACTTGTTTCCAGCAAAATTCCGTCATCATTTTCCGTCACATTTCCATATCCATTTCGTCTGCATTCCGTCACTCAGAACTACGTCACACGTTCGTTAATTTTCCGATATTACTTTCCGTCTATTTACCCATGATAGTCCGACATGCATTATTTTCATCATAATTCCCTCTGTATTCCGTCACCAATATATTTTCCCTCACTATTCCAAGAAGTTTCCGTCATAGCTAATTGCATCATTATTCCGGTAACTTTCCGTCATAAATAATTTCCGTCTTTGTTCATGCAAAACTCCCCCCACGAAATATTACCAACAATTGTCCCGCACATTTCCGTCATAAGTAAAATTCGTCATTTTTCCTATAACATTCAGTCACCAATTAATTCCATCATTGTTCCAGCAGAATTTCGTCGCCAATAATTTCCATCATTTATTCGGCAAAATTCCGTCATGGATAAATGTGCGTCGTTATTCCAATAACATTCAGTCGTCACCCAATTTCCATCAATTATCCGGCAAAAAGCCGTCACCCAATTTCCATCACTATGCCGGCAACATTCCGCCAGCAATAAGATGGCGTTTTCTGGATAAGGGCTGTCTTTTTGGAAAATATACAACAGCGCTTACCTATAAGCGCTGGCTTCTATGTAACATACAATGGCGTTTTAAAGAAGAGCACTGTTAATATTCCGGTTTAATTCCTACATAATTACGTCAGCAGATACCATTTTTTATTTTTTTATTTTTTGCTTGACCAATTTAATTGCATTTTTAATTGCATTTTGAAAAACAATGTAATTGAAAAACATTTCGAAATTGATTACTAATTTAGCACGTCTAGTGCTAAATTTTGTTTACAAATTGATTACTAACGTCTAGTGCACCTCTAGCCCTAACGACGTCCCCGATTCTCTTCATTTGATCTGTGAGTAGCCTGATAGCGGTTGTTTACGTGCGGACTTTGACTTGGAGGCGGAGGATATGTAGGAGTTAACATCCTAAGCATCTCAGACTGCATTTGCATCAATCGCTCTATGTTTCCCTTCATATCTCTGATCTCATCCTCCTGTCGGGACTGAGAGCTATAAAGCTCGTCCATGCGCTCCAATCGCGGCCTCATCTCCTGAGATATCCACTCTTCCGAATGTTGGGACCTTGATAAGTGTGAGCTCGCGCTTGACCGGCTCCCGGTTGAGGAGAACTTCTCCGTTATTAATGTCGCAGATGGCCCGTACAAATACGGTATCCCAGACCTGGGGTTAACACCCATGACAATTGCAGCGGCCTCCACCAGCTCCTCCTCTGGTACCCTTTTCCCTTTGTCATGTTTGCCTATGACCAAAGCTTCAGCATCCTCGAGCTCTTTCTGTACATTTTCCAAGAAACATAAAAATGTTTTGTTACGAAATAAACCAAATATTGTTTGGAAATTCAATCAATCCCAAACAGAAACGACAGTTTACACATTACATTTTGATATAACATTATATTCATAGTCATAGTAGTGATGCGGATACATAAAATTGTGTCATCACATACCCTTTTCTTGACCGCGTCGGGGATCAAATATGTCCCATCCTTCCGCTTGAATTTCCGATCAAACATATCAGTGGGCAACACTTGTCGTTGATTACTCTTTCCCTGAACATATGACAGATGTTGATAGTGTATTTGATGTAAATTAAAATGCTTTCAATATTTGTATTACCAGATTAGCATGGTGAAAATGTGCTGGTCTCGACCCAAATGCGTGGAACAACGGCCCGTTTCTAGCATGCCTGGCCAAATAGATTTCCTTTTTCCGTTCACTCCGGGCCTTGAATACTGGGTCCGTGTCGAACCGCTCTTTTGCTGCAAGCCGGTGATCATTTGTCAACCACTTCGGTCCTTTAGTCGTCCCCTTTCGCATGCCTTTCCAAGCATCTTGGAGTATCTTCCCCGCCTTCTTTCTGAAGTTAGCCTCAATTTGTTCGTTGTGCATTGGATCCCACCGGTACAAGCTCTGGATATGTGCGTAAGTTCATTTGTAATATTATCTTACTATGTATCCAACTACGAAATGACTGAATATCAGAATAAAAACAGACATTGTTATACAAATTTAATACCATTTACCTTAAAATGTCGAAACCATTTCAACGGCGCATCTGGATCACACGTGCCAATTGTCGTCCAACCAACCTTAAAACCAGGGGCGATACATTGCAACCCGATTTTTTTAACAGCTGATGGTGGGTCAAAGCTGAAAAAATTTCAGCAACAATATTATTTGTAATGCAATTTCACTTTGTATATGAAAAATAATTTCCTTACTTGTCATCACCCGCTGGAACAATAAACGGTCGACCATCCTGTGACATCAAACCTTGCCATGTCATCTCCTCTAGTCCTTCACTGGCCGATGTCACTCCTATATTAAATGCCATCTGCGGTGTGCCATCTCCATCGTCATCATTCCCCGAACTATCCTCGGCTCCCTCATGAAACTGGTCGTTGCCCTGTCCATCCGCTTGAATTGCCTCTTCATTGAAATGCATAAGTTCGTCCAACTCGTATTCATTATTATGTGAAGATGCTCTCTCCTCGTCCACTTCAACAGGTATTGGATCCGCCGGTCCAGGCATAGTAGGTCTGTACACTTCCGGGCATTGACGACCATCGCCGGTTGATGGTGTTTGATGTTGTCTTTCCTGGCTCATTGATCTCGGTTGGCGCATGTCAGTTAGCCTGGTTTGTGATAAACCAGGCGGACCTCTACCAGTGCCGATATTCCTTTTGCCGCCTCCAGTACGCTTTAGTGGTGCCATATATATGTAACCTGCACAATAACCCACAGCCATAGTAAATCACATTACATCCATTACGACGAATAACTGTAAATGAAATCAACTATTACGAACAACCCACAGCCATTTTCACTGGCTAATTGTGCACAATTACTCTACCGGAACAAAAAAACATATATTTTGGTGTATAGAAGAACATAAGACATTGTTTTACCGACATATCACAATGAAAAAACGCCGAATGACATGGATTGACCTTACCTGGGTTAAGATAATGGCGTGTTCCCCAGCAGGCAGTAAAAGAATGGCACGGGAGATTACGGTCGACCTTATTCGCTGAGATCGGAGTTGCGAAGAAAGACTATGTTGTCAAGTAGTAGATCTGAGATTCCGCTTTTTGTTATGTCATAAGGTGTTACATAGACTGCGTGTGCACATCGCTTCTTGTGGAACAGTTGGGAAACATGTTATAGAACAGCGCTTAAAAATAAAGCGCTGTCGTATTTAGAACTTATGCTGGCGCTTTTAAATTACGCGCTGTCGTTTTTTAAATATACGACAGCGCTTCACAGAAAAACGCTGACGTATTTGTAACAAACAATGGCGTTTTAATGATGAGCGCATTTAAATACATATATACAACAGCCCTTTTCTGGGAAGCGCTGTCTTGTTTGTTAGTAGCATCATCCAAATTTTGTGTGTTTCCGCCTTTTTTTTCATTTTCGGGTTTAGGCGCCGTTTCCTTTCTTTTGTCCCGCACTTCGAACATTTAATTGTAAAACTGAATACACAATTATTTTATCTTATTACCTTACTTGAGTGTCACATATTATTATTATTTCAAACTGAATCAACATTTATTTAATCTTATTACCTTACTTCAGTGTCACATATTATTAATGATGTCCATATGTTTTAACTGTATTGGCTGATTTTATGTTCAAACTGTAATTTTAGCTATCAATTTTGTTTTCATATTGAGCTCAAGCTCATGATATTTAATATCTGTTGTTTCGAATTTGTGGATGGGGACGTTGGAACCCGGGCTGTGAGACAGCAACCGGAGAGTGCTCACCAAGTGAACCAACGCATTGGGCCCATTTGAAACTGACATTTTGAATACATAACAAAAGGATAGTGTAATTACATTAGAATGCCTTCAGAAAAAATAGAAATTTATGAGTTCACTCGGATTCGAAGGAATCATATTGGATATCTGCAATATCATCAGTTACGTTATCTTCGTTTACGTCTTCTTCGTTGTACTCGTAAACTTCATCATCAGCGAGGTTCCCATATGAACCAACGTCGTTAATTAGAGGCATCTCACCTCCAAATTGACCGTCATCCTGGAATGGAACAGTTGCAAATTCCATGTCTATTGCGTTTGTTGGTTTCACTGGACAAACTGCAACCCAGCCGTGATCATTTTGTCCAGCTAATCCCGGAAACGGAACATAGTATACTTCAACCGCTTGCTGAGCAAGAATGTATGGGTCGTAATGCATGTACGGTATATGAGTGTTGACGATGACAATGCCATTAGCCGGATATGACTTAACAAATTGAGGATCGTACCAACGGCACTCGAACAACACCACCCGTAGCCTATGATGGGTCCTACATCGCATGTGAATTATTTCTTCAATCACCCCGTAGTACTGTATTCCCTCTGTCCCTTTGACGTACACATGACTGTTCACCGTATTCCTCCCTTTGCCGTGACTCTCGATGTGAAATTTGTAGTTATTAACTTTGTATGTTGCCGAACATTTTACGTCAGAGTGAAATCCAGAGGACAAGTGGTGAACCCATTGTGGTAGTGATACGGTCTCTCCAAGCTCCCAAACCTGGACAATATATATGTACGAGTTAATGCATATATGTGACAGTGGAAATAAGGAAATATGTGTGCAGCAACTATATATCACTTACATGGGAATGAAACCACTAGGGAAATTCCTTTACTATTTTGTCGTATACTTGTCTGTCATTTAGCCGGGGATGTGATTGTCTTAAGCGGCTCTCAAATAATGTCAAATATTGTTCAATCTCAGGTGTGTTGCTGAAGATGTAATGAGTCGCTTTCGCAAATTCGTTGCTATCCAGAACCCTACGATTTAAAATGCTCCCAGCGACTCCTGGGTAATTAAGAATAGAAATTTGAGGGTCTTCGTAATTGACGGAGATGCTGATAGCACTAGAATATATGCATTTTAGGCATCATCTACGCTTATTGTTTTGATCATTCCATTACGATTTCACTTGCTATTTGATGCTTTGTGGTTCATTTCAGGCCTATTACAGAGATTCAGCTGAGAACACAAGTGAGCAGTGATTTTGGAGCAAACCGAGCATTCTAGAGCGAAAAAGAGCAAAATAGAAGTCAGAGCAAGAATCCTTCAAAAGAATGCGCTCGCATGATCCATTCATGCGTTCGCATGGATCGGAGCAGTCGCATGATAAAGTCATGCGCTCGCACGAATGACTTCCCAGAGCTCGCATAGCAAACCAGTCGCATGCAAAACCCATGCGATCGCACAACCAGAGGATCATGCGATCGCATAAGCATATCATGCGGTCGCATAAGGTAAACCAGTCGCATAAGAATATCATGCGAGCGCATCATCTCAAGCCGCAATCGCACAAGACCAAGCCTTCAGGAGTTCATGCGAGCGCATGAACCATTCATGCGATCGCATGACGTCGTAAAGTTTGGGCTTTTACGGAAAAGTATAAATAGGAAGCTAGGGTTTTTTTTCAAGGGGCTGGGATTTTTCTGGATTTTTTCTGGGTTTTGGAGAGAAGATAGCTTGGAGAAGAAGCCAGAATTTTCTATCATCATCAACAACTCGGATCGCGGATCGTCCTTCACACTTATTGCTCCATATTGGTTTTACATTCCTAAACTCAATCATCTACATGTTTTTCTGCTCATCCCTTGTTGTTATTGATTGTAATCTCACCATGAGTGAGTAGTGACCTTGGTTGGGGATCTATGAATCCCCTAGACATGTTTGTGACATTGTAAATACTATGGATGTTATTGATGAATGATTTGCACATGATTTTTCTTCATTTGAACTTAATGTTTCGGATTGCATATAAGGTGTTTGTGAGAAGTCCTCAATAGCAATTCTGCTTGATTTCATGTTTGAAGTAGCTAACCCTGAAAAGCATGATTTCAAATGAACTAAATGAAGAAGCATTAGGGTTTTTGTGTTACATGGCGACACTCTAATCTTAATGAGAATGGCATGGATTAAACAAGAACATGATTATTTAGTCAATAGAGCGCGAGTGTGAGGCTAGATAATCATATTCTATAGTACCAATAGAGCGCGAGTGTGAGGTACTATGCGAGATGTAACCTCTTCGTACTAAGTTGTAGCGCGAGTGGAACTTAGTATCAATGTTGCATGGCTAGATTCTAAGTATGTGTATGTGATTTCATCAATAGTGTCCTATTTTACCGTCACAATAATTATCTAGGTGAAGAAATAGATCCCTAGTCATCTTTGAATTGATTATTTACCTTTTTCGTTGATCACAATCTCTCATTTGGATAGTAAAAATCTGCTATCAACCTCTTAAGAGGAACAATTCCCCCCAAACCATAGACTTTCCGAATTTAATCGTTAGCACCATTAGTTTAATCACCTATCTTTTGGGTACGACCTTGGGTTTCCCGAGTCAATATAAATTGTTTTGATTAATCGTGACTAGCAATAGTATTTGAATTCTATTCGAATATTGACGCTAAATTACAACCGATCAAATGGCGCCGTTGCCGGGGATAGGTTAATTAACTAGGTGCTAATAGATTGTTTAGTTTGTCTATTCTTGTAAATATTTCTTTCTCTTATACTTGTATATTCTTCTTTTTCTCTCATATCCCTTACTAACTTCGTTAATCTTGTTTGCGAGGATGGATCACTATAACCAACAAGTCATGCACGATGAAGATTATTATGAAGAGGATTTTTCCAATTATGCGATAAAAGATCAAGTTAGTGATTTGGAAAAGATAGTGGATAGCATGATGAGTAGAGTTAATGCTTTGGTTGACAAAGGGAAGTATGAAGACAATGAAGGTTATTATGAAGAGGGTCAACCAAATGCCCATGGTGAAGACTATTGGATGAACAACCAAAACCGACAAGTCTCTTCTAATGAGGGATATTATCAAGAGGAGGAGCAACCATATTGGAATTACCAAGACCATGACTATCAAACTAATCGTTATAATTGGGATGAGGATGACCAAGAAGAGGAGCAACCAAACGGCTATTGGGAAAACTCTTGGAATCCATCACATACCTACACTCAAAATTGGAATGATAGTCAACGCTTTGAAGTTGAAGACTCCTACCCTCCATACCCACAACCTCCTCAACCGTCAAATGAGCCCTCCGATTTTGAAGCCATGTTTGCCACATTCCTTGAAAACCAAGAAAAGATGGACGCTCAATTGAAATTATTGGAGGCTCAAAACCATGAGTTAAAAAGCGAATGGGCTCAATTGATGGAGATGGATGCTCAACACCAAGTTTTGGAAAGCGAATTGGAGCAACAACCAACGGAAAACGAAAACTTGGATGAGGATGAGGATGAGGAGGTCTTCGAAGAAGAAGAAGTCCTTGAATCTAATGCCTTAAGAGAAGAATGGGATCAAGAAAGGGAAGATGAATTTTGGAGAGTCGGCACCGTAACTCATTACAACCAAAGGGATGGTGAATCTTGTGACGAAGACGAGGTGGAATGCAAGAGTGAAGCATCCTTCACTACTAGCATATCTCAAGATCAATTGGACGAAAACACACAAGAGCTCACCATTCCATCAATACCTTGGCTCTCCGACGAGGAATTCTTCAAGGATGATGCCTCTTGCATAGAGGAAATGACTTTTATTGATGAAGAAGAACTCACTCCTCCCGCTATAGAAGAGCCGAAATATGAATCCCAAATTCTTGTTGATGATAGATTAAAGGAAGAGGATATTGAGCCACAAGAACTCCAAGGGTATAGAGACTTTGTTGAGGTTTTCATGGAAGAGACTAAAGAGCCACCTCGCACGCAAGGAAATGAAAGTTTAAAGAGGGAGATTGAGAATTGGGCACCCAAGGACATCATAAAAAATTTAAAGGAGGGTGTACCCATCAAGCTTGAGACAAATTTTGAAGACCCTTTCTTCATTATGAAGTCTCGAGACAAGTTTTGGAGCTTCTTGCCATACTTTCAAAGATTATTTGAAAAAAGCTCCCATGGCCCCTTAATTTTTAAGGGATTTTCATACTTGAAGGGGTCATGCTCCCAAAGGAAAGTCCATTGTAGGCTTGATGGGAGGAAATTCAAATGGGATTTGAAGGTGGTTTGACATGATCAAGTGCAAGGCCCCGCTTGAGGAGGGATCTTAGCAAAAGACTCCTCAAGTGTGCTTCTTATCTCCTAAGAGGAGAATCGGCTCCGTCTTAGCCAAGACGTTAAACTAGGCTTGTGAGTGTTTTCTCTCCCGATCTTTAAGTATATCTATTTTGATTGGATTTCTATTTGCTTCAAGTATGTGGTGTTGAAATGGCTACCTCCAAACGAGAGAAGTTTTTCTTAACTTTCTCCTTGTTTTTCATTCTATTCATTGCTTAGGGACTAAGCAATTTCTAAGTGTGGGGTGGCCTATGTTTAGACATGTTTGACTACACGCGATGTTTGTGCTTGCTTGACATGCTTTCATGTGTGGAATCCAATCAACTTGTATGTTTAAGGGAAAACACTCACACTACTGTGCAATTCATCCAAAAATTTCAAATTGTTAATGAAAACAAAAAGTCTAGGCAAGGCTACATCTTCGAAAAGTTTCATCTCTAAATTCAACTAGTCGTGCATGATTTCACTTAATTGATCCTTTAGATGACTAATGGATTGGATTGTTGACTTTCATTCTTGAGGATCAAAGCATCTACTAGCACTTCTTTATCTTTTATTCTAAGCTTTTTCTCGTTGAGACTAAAGAGTTGATCTTTGAAAGCATAAAATCGAAATTATTTATAACTTTGAAACCCTTGCATGCCATGATTGCCTTTAGGTGACCTTAGTGACCTTGCTTATCTTGTGGATGTGTCTTGTTGGTTTGTCATGCTCCATTTCTAACACTTAGCCTTTGTCAAAGTTCTAAGTGTGGAGTCAAAAGAGGGCGAAAAATAGGCCCCAACAAAAAAAATGCTTCATTCTTATGGTCAAAAGAGGGCAAAGCCCCGACTGAAAATTTTCTCAAAGTACAAGAGAAGTTTTGATTAAAATATACAAATGCCGGGGGTTAGGAAGAAAAGTTCCCCCTCGAAAGCATTTGTAGGCCAAAGGCCATTTGGAAAAAAAAAAGGAGAAAATAAGAAGCACTTAGACTTGACAATTGGCTATTCCACCATTCTCTAGCATGAAAACTAATGAGACGATTGAAGCTTTCTAGCAAGAATTCACTAAGGGACGAACCTCGTATTCTTTTATACTTAGGAATGATATGACTTGCAAGTATATATAAAAGCTGTAATGTTGAAACTCCTCTTCTCTTATGACTAAGTGACCTTTGCGTCCTAGGCTTGAGAATGAGTTCAAAGCTCACGAGCCAATGGACTAGCCTCCTTGCTAGCATTGGTGAGTGATCCAACAAGATTTCTTTGCGACTATTAGATTGTTTTCTTGAAGTCACTAATTAGAAAATGACTAGAATCCTTGATTAAAGATTTATTAGTCTTTGCTTTGATTTGCTTGAATGTCTTAATTCATGAATTTCCATAAGGATTTGAAGAGGTTTCATGTAGCGATTGAAATGCACATATCTAGTTGAATACATTATGAACTTCATGGAAAACACCTTGCCTAGTACTTCGACATTTGTGAACTTAAAACACCTAATTGGATGGTTGTTCTTTTTGAGGGATTTGTGAGTATTCCCATATCTGAAAACTCTCAGGAGACTACAACTCCTCCACTAGGGTAGCCTGGGGGTTTAAAGGCTTGGTGCATTCGCTAAATGCACTCGTGTTACCTACGAAAGTGGTTAGTTAGAAGTAGGATTTGTTTCTCAGTGTTTTTAGTTAGTTTTCGTGACCATATGGAGTTTTCTTAGCACCGATCCGGAGCATCTGAAATAGAATATTGTTGTTGATCTCTATGATTAGTTTGCTCGGGACGATCAAACGTTAAGTGTGGGGTGATTTGATAGCACTAGAATATATGCATTTTAGGCATCCTCTACGCTTATTGTTTTGATCATTCCATTACGATTTCACTTGCTATTTGATGCTTTGTGGTTCATTTCAGGCCTATTACAGAGATTCAGCTGAGAACACAAGTGAGCAGTGATTTTGGAGCAAACCGAGCATTCTAGAGCGAAAAAGAGCAAAATAGAAGTCAGAGCAAGAATCCTTCAAAAGAATGCGCTCGCATGATCCATTCATGCGTTCGCATGGATCGGAGCAGTCGCATGATAAAGTCATGCGCTCGCACGAATGACTTCCCAGAGCTCGCATAGCAAACCAGTCGCATGCAAAACCCATGCGATCGCACAACCAGAGGATCATGCGATCGCATAAGCATATCATGCGGTCGCATAAGGTAAACCAGTCGCATAAGAATATCATGCGAGCGCATCATCTCAAGCCGCAATCGCACAAGACCAAGCCTTCAGGAGTTCATGCGAGCGCATGAACCATTCATGCGATCGCATGACGTCGTAAAGTTTGGGCTTTTACGGAAAAGTATAAATAGGAAGCTAGGGTTTTTTTTCAAGGGGCTGGGAT
The DNA here is from genome assembly GCA_033675395.1 of Rhodiola chrysanthemifolia. Lineage (NCBI taxonomy): Eukaryota > Viridiplantae > Streptophyta > Magnoliopsida > Saxifragales > Crassulaceae > Rhodiola > Rhodiola chrysanthemifolia. The sequence goes on from CM066207.1 coordinate 17,307,737, forward strand.
TTTTCTGGATTTTTTCTGGGTTTTGGAGAGAAGATAGCTTGGAGAAGAAGCCAGAATTTTCTATCATCATCAACAACTCGGATCGCGGATCGTCCTTCACACTTATTGCTCCATATTGGTTTTACATTCCTAAACTCAATCATCTACATGTTTTTCTGCTCATCCCTTGTTGTTATTGATTGTAATCTCACCATGAGTGAGTAGTGACCTTGGTTGGGGATCTATGAATCCCCTAGACATGTTTGTGACATTGTAAATACTATGGATGTTATTGATGAATGATTTGCACATGATTTTTCTTCATTTGAACTTAATGTTTCGGATTGCATATAAGGTGTTTGTGAGAAGTCCTCAATAGCAATTCTGCTTGATTTCATGTTTGAAGTAGCTAACCCTGAAAAGCATGATTTCAAATGAACTAAATGAAGAAGCATTAGGGTTTTTGTGTTACATGGCGACACTCTAATCTTAATGAGAATGGCATGGATTAAACAAGAACATGATTATTTAGTCAATAGAGCGCGAGTGTGAGGCTAGATAATCATATTCTATAGTACCAATAAAGCGCGAGTGTGAGGTACTATGCGAGATGTAACCTCTTCGTACTAAGTTGTAGCGCGAGTGGAACTTAGTATCAATGTTGCATGGCTAGATTCTAAGTATGTGTATGTGATTTCATCAATAGTGTCCTATTTTACCGTCACAATAATTATCTAGGTGAAGAAATAGATCCCTAGTCATCTTTGAATTGATTATTTACCTTTTTCGTTGATCACAATCTCTCATTTGGATAGTAAAAATCTGCTATCAACCTCTTAAGAGGAACAATTCCCCCCAAACCATAGACTTTCCGAATTTAATCGTTAGCACCATTAGTTTAATCACCTATCTTTTGGGTACGACCTTGGGTTTCCCGAGTCAATATAAATTGTTTTGATTAATCGTGACTAGCAATAGTATTTGAATTCTATTCGAATATTGACGCTAAATTACAACCGATCAAATGGCGCCGTTGCCGGGGATAGGTTAATTAACTAGGTGCTAATAGATTGTTTAGTTTGTCTATTCTTGTAAATATTTCTTTCTCTTATACTTGTATATTCTTCTTTTTCTCTCATATCCCTTACTAACTTCGTTAATCTTGTTTGCGAGGATGGATCACTATAACCAACAAGTCATGCACGATTTAATAAGTCGCTTTCGCAAATTCGTTGCTATCCAGAACCCTACGATTTAAAATGCTCCCAGCGACTCCTGGGTAATTAAGAATAGAAATTTGAGGGTCTTCGTAATTGACGGAGATGCTCGTCGTCGAAGCAAAACGTACAAATAAATTTATAAGTCCGCTACTCGCGACTTAACTACTGGGTAGTACGTGGTAAGTAGGGGTCGAACCCAAAGGAATTAGGGGGATAAGTTGTTCTTTAAATGGTCATACAGCGGGGGAGCGTATTTTTGGTTGGTTGGTTGGTTGGTTTTAGTACTGGAAAGTAACTGATAACTATTACAATTAAAAGAAAGCGTTCGGTTTCAGGGGCCTTGTATTATATCCTGTTTATCATTGACTCTTAGTGAACCTTCTAAGTATTCAAACATGAATCGAGGCTATTCCTAGCTCAAGACTTGCAACATCGTCTAGCCTTTTTAAGGTCGTAGAGCACTTATTCTACTTCAGCTAATTCCTCCTTCCGAAGTATCTTAGCTTTATGTGCATCCATTTGGTCCCTTTGGTCCAGTTTCCAAATGGTTTTTTAGATAGATCGAACTCCTCGGATAAGCTTGCCCATTTGGTCCCCTTGGTCCGGTTACAAATGGTTCACTTACCCGAGTATGATCACGAATCCCAAGGAAGAGCTTTGCCCGTCAAAGCGTCCACCCAACCTTGGAGATTCTAATCTTATATATGGCACATAGAATAAGTTTTGAATACACAGACGAGACACTAAGTTAATAGTCTAAAACATTTTATAATACAAGTCCACCCCTTTTACCGAACGACTAGTTTAGCTACTATTTATCGCGCTAAGCATTATAACTAAGGAATTGGAAATTAAAGACGGAAAATAAATATTGAAATACTTACTACCGTTGAAGCGCCAAGGGAGCCATCTTTATTTCCAAAGCCAAACTTTACAAAACTTAGAGAGATAAGTGAAATTTTGATTTGAGGATGATTTACAAATGAGATGGATGGGTTGTATTTATAGGCTAAGGGAGGAGAAATGGGTGGTGGAGATGAGGGGCAAGTGTCTTTGATCCAATGGAGGAGGAGGAGGAGCAAGGAGGAGCCGCCACATGGGGGAGGAGGAAAGCCGCCGGTCAAGGGAGGAGGAGCCGCCGGTTGCAGGTCACCATGAAGGGAGGAGCTCCTCCCTTGGCCACCTCCAAGCATGGTGGCCGGTCACCTTGGTCCATGCTTGCATTTGATAGTTGATTTGGAATGGCCAAGTGATTCTAAGACTAATGGTCGAGCCAGTTTTTCCAAATTCCATGTTTTGGTCGAGCAACTTGGTTTTGGTGCCTATGCGCGCGGGGCCTTTACTATGGATATGGGCCAATCTGCCAATCTGCTCGAGCGTTTTGTCTGGGAAGCGAGATTGTCCGACTTGTTGGGAATTCCAAACATCTTGGTCGAGCCAGATTTTCCAGATGCATCGGTCGGGTCGAGCGACTTGGTTTGGGTGCCTAAGTGCGCCGGGCCTTTGCCTTGGAATTGAGCTAACTGCCAATCTGCTCGAGCATTCTCCTTGGTTTTCCGACATTGTCCACTTTATTTTCCATTTGGAATATTTTGGTCGAGGCGGAATTGTCAGATGAGATGGTTTGCTCGGGCAACTTGAATTGAGTGTTTGGTCAGCTCGGCGGAGGGCCTGGAACTGCTTCAACTGGTCGGTTGAGTCTTCAATGCAAATTCCTCTTCGGTTTGATTTGTTTGGAGTGATTCCATGTCAGGATCCTTGAGATTTCTTCAGTCAGCGTCTGATATTGACCTTGGAATAACTCCTAACATCTTTTCAGCGTAAAATCCTCTCCTTAGCGTGTTTTCTCTCTAAGCGCCAAAATACCCTGTAGAAATATATCGGGACTAACAAGCAAAAGTTAAATAGACCAACAGTCTAATTTGGTGGGTTTTACGGTGTTTATGATTCGTATAATTTCGGTCCATCATATCACCCCACACTTTTAGTTGTTCGTCCCGAACAATGCTATTAAAGGGCGGCACTCTAAGTTTGGTTTTGGATTATATGAAAATTAGACTGTGGGACTCGATTTATCCTAATTCATGCATTACTTACTTATTACCAAATTGAACTGTGTAAATAAATAGAAGAAACTTAATACTTGTACCTCCGTGCTGAGATGCAATTTATATTGGATGTTTCGGGAGATAGCCCTTTTTTGGTTCCTGGACTGCAACTTCGGGATCGTCTCGCACTATATGGTTTTCTTGTAGCTTTCTCTAGCACGTGATTTGGTTCGGGTTTCACTGGTTTGAGTACTTTGATTTTTCTTTTGGCGAGGGACTGCTTTTGTAGTGAATCGGCCTTTGGCCTTTGATTTGACTTTTTTGAGTACTTCACTTTTTTGTTCGGTTAAAACCTTCACAATGTTGGGCCTTTGGCCTCTTGAATTGCTTCTTCGAGCTTTTCGCCTTTTTGTGGCTTTGCTAGTCCATTTTCTCAAGCCTTTTTGGGAGGTCCAATCATCGCCCGCAAGCCTATGGAAATGCCTCCCCGCTCCTCTCATCGTTGTTGTTTCGCGCGGGTCAAGATGAGGGTCGCTCATCTATTTTCTCGGCTACTTTAACTAGAGAGAGGACGGTCTGATTCCCGTCCTCGCCTTTTCTTTTCTTTTTGCATAAACACTGCATGGCGGAGATGACTTCAATCTTCATTGAAACCCGAAGTGCAGCCTCCACTGACTTCGAAAACCATATAGTTTGATCTGATCCTTTGATTGCTTCCCAAGCCTTTCTAGGGCGATTTATATCAACTCCACATCCCTAGTTTATCTCAGCACAAAGGACAAATGAAAAGTTACGTTCTAAGTTTTTAGACAGTTGAATTTTCACAAGGTAAATGCATGAATTTCGGTCTATCTTTTTCACATTCTTAAGTTCATATTCTCAAAAAGATACTATTACTAAAAAAGAAAACAGCAAGCATGTTATTTATATACAACGGTGAGTCTCACCCCACACTTTTGAACGAAGGCGTGCCTTAGTTCAAAAGTCATGCAAGCTAATATATATATGTGAGAATTACTAAGACAGAAAATTAAATGACAGAATTTAAATGACAGAAAGTAAGATAGTGTCGGGTTACCTCCCGACCATTGCCTTTGTTTAACGTCGTTGGCTCGACGATACCTCGTTGTGGATTACTGGTTTGGGTCCCATGGGTGGCTCAGGTCGAATTTTACCACCGTTCCTGTGTTGCTTCTTGCCTTGCCTTTTCCCAATTTCTTGCGAGATGATGTGCTTGGGTCAGGACTCCTTTGTTTTGGGATCTTTTCTTTCCAATACCCCGGAGGGTGTGAGGGACCTTTCACTACTAGTCCTTTGAAGTTTTTGTATTTGGGACTGTCTAGTCCAGCTACGGTGTAACACTGCTCCATCGAGGAGTCATTCTGCAGAGGCCCTTTTCCCATCCTCTTTTCAGCCTCTTCATGGATCACATAGTTTTCGGCGATTTGTCTATTGATCGAAGGGAAAAGTCAGGAAGCTTGCATCTTAAGGCTTGGTTCTGCCTCGTTATGATTGTCAGTGAGGAACTGGTCGTAGATAGTCTCGGCTGCCCGGGTAATGATAGTCGGGTATGAATTGGGCAGTTCGTCAGTGGTGTTCTGGACTCCAACCTCGTTGCTTCCGATGCTTTCCATATCTGATTCTTCTGACGGTTCAGGAGTCTCTTCTGACGGCTCGGTAGTTTCTTCTTTGTCTGCCTCAGGGTCAGCTTCATTTATCTGCATTTCCTCGTCAGTTTGGGGTACTCGTCTTGTGGCAGCGGCTAGGCCAATTATGAGGTACCACATGTCTGCAATGGTGAAGTTTCTGGCTGATCTCCTCATTGCTTCGTTAACTCTTCCCAGCTCTTCAGACCTCATCCCACGAAGAAATTTTTGGAGAAGAACCTTCTTCGTGAATCCATGGTGCGGGCAGCTTGAGACGATGGTGTCGTAGTTCGTGTAGTATTCGTCCAAAGTCTCATCCCGGGATTGTTGAAGACTCAAGATTTTCTCACGGGTTTCTTGGCGTAAGGATGGTGGGGAGAATTCCTTCAGGAATGGAACGCAGAGATCTACGTAACGTTCTGCACTGCAAGCGGTGGATGTGTAGTACTAGATCGTGGCGAAATCAGTTAGAGAGAATTTGAAGCATTTAAGCTTAAATTCCTCTAACATTTCATTAGCAGGTTTAATGTGGTAGCAGACGTGGTGGACGTTTCGGCAGTGTTGTACTGGGTCTTCTCCCTCCGTTCCTCCGAACAGGGGCAGATATTGCGTTGTCCATGCATGCGTAGTGGGTAGTGTCATAGGGAAATGAAAAAGAACAACTATCCGATGGCTAATTCCCCGGCAACGGCGCCAATTTGACGGAGATGCTCGTCGTCGAAGCAAAACGTACAAATAAATTTATAAGTCCGCTACTCGCGACTTAACTACTGGGTAGTAAGTGGTAAGTAGGGGTCGAACCCAAAGGAATTAAGGGGATAAGTTGTTCTTTAAATGGTCATACAGCGGGGGAGCGTATTTTTGGTTGGTTGGTTTTAAAGCTACCAGCTAAGTGATTGATTGGTTGGTTGGTTGGTTTTAGTACTGGAAAGTAACTGATAACTATTACAATTAAAAGAAAGCGTTCGGTTTCAGGGGCCTTGTATTATATCCTGTTTATCATTGACTCTTAGTGAACCTTCTAAGTATTCAAACATGAATCGAGGCTATTCCTAGCTCAAGACTTGCAACATCGTCTAGCCTTTTTAAGGTCGTAGAGCACTTATTCTACTTCAGCTAATTCCTCCTTCCGAAGTATCTTAGCTTTATGTGCATCCATTTGGTCCCTTTGGTCCAGTTTCCAAATGGTTTTTTAGATAGATCGAACTCCTCGGATAAGCTTGCCCATTTGGTCCCCTTGGTCCGGTTACAAATGGTTCACTTACCCGAGTATGATCACGAATCCCAAGGAAGAGCTTTGCCCGTCAAAGCGTCCACTCAACCTTGGAGATTCTAATCTTATATATGGCACATAGAATAAGTTTTGAATACACAGACGAGACACTAAGTTAATAGTCTAAAACATTTTATAATACAAGTCCACCCCTTTTACCGAACGACTAGTTTAGCTACTATTTATCGCGCTAAGCATTATAACTAAGGAATTGGAAATTAAAGACGGAAAATAAATATTGAAATACTTACTACCGTTGAAGCGCCAAGGGAGCAATGTTTATTTCCAAAGCCAAACTTTACAAAACTTAGAGAGATAAGTGAAATTTTGATTTGAGGATGATTTACAAATGAGATGGATGGGTTGTATTTATAGGCTAAGGGAGGAGAAATGGGTGGTGGAGATGAGGGGCAAGTGTCTTTGATCCAATGGAGGAGGAGGAGGAGCAAGGAGGAGCCGCCACATGGGGGAGGAGGAAAGCCGCCGGTCAAGGGAGGAGGAGCCGCCGGTTGCAGGTCACCATGAAGGGAGGAGCTCCTCCCTTGGCCACCTCCAAGCATGGTGGCCGGTCACCTTGGTCCATGCTTGCATTTGATAGTTGATTTGGAATGGCCAAGTGATTCTAAGACTAATGGTCGAGCCAGTTTTTCCAAATTCCATGTTTTGGTCGAGCAACTTGGTTTTGGTGCCTATGCGCGCGGGGCCTTTACTATGGATATGGGCCAATCTGCCAATCTGCTCGAGCGTTTTGTCTGGGAAGCGAGATTGTCCGACTTGTTGGGAATTCCAAACATCTTGGTCGAGCCAGATGTTCCAGATGCATCGGTCGGGTCGAGCGACTTGGTTTGAGTGCCTAAGCGCGCCGGGCCTTTGCCTTGGAATTGAGCTAACTGCCAATCTGCTCGAGCATTCTCCTTGGTTTTCCGACATTGTCCACTTTATTTTCCATTTGGAATATTTTGGTCGAGGCGGAATTGTCAGATGAGATGGTTTGCTCGGGCAACTTGAATTGAGTGTTTGGTCAGCTCGGCGGAGGGCCTGGAACTGCTTCAACTGGTCGGTTGAGTCTTCAATGCAAATTCCTCTTCGGTTTGATTTGTTTGGAGTGATTCCATGTCAGGATCCTTGAGATTTCTTCAGTCAGCGTCTGATCTTGACCTTGGAATAACTCCTAACATCTTTTCAGCGTAAAATCCTCTCCTTAGCGTGTTTTCTCTCTAAGCGCCAAAATACCCTATAGAAATATATCGGGACTAACAAGCAAAAGTTAAATAGACCAACAGTCTAATTTGGTGGGTTTTACGGTGTTTATGATTCGTATAATTTCGGTCCATCATATCACCCCACACTTTTAGTTGTTCGTCCCGAACAATGCTATTAAAGGGCGGCACTCTAAGTTTGATTTTGGATTATATGAAAATTAGACTGTGGGACTCGATTTATCCTAATTCATGCATTACTTACTTATTACCAAATTGAACTGTGTAAATAAATAGAAGAAACTTAATACTTGTACCTCCGTGCTGAGATGCAATTTATATTGGATGTTTCGGGAGATAGCCCTTTTTTGGTTCCTGGACTGCAACTTCGGGATCGTCTCGCACTATATGGTTTTCTTGTAGCTTTCTCTAGCACGTGATTTGGTTCGGGTTTCACTGGTTTGAGTACTTTGATTTTTCTTTTGGCGAGGGACTGCTTTTGTAGTGAATCGGCCTTTGGCCTTTGATTTGACTTTTTTGAGTACTTCACTTTTTTGTTCGGTTAAAACCTTCACAATGTTGGGCCTTTGGCCTCTTGAATTGCTTCTTCGAGCTTTTCGCCTTTTTGTGGCTTTGCTAGTCCATTTTCTCAAGCCTTTTTGGGAGGTCCAATCATCGCCCGCAAGCCTATGGAAATGCCTCCCCGCTCCTCTCATCGTTGTTGTTTCGCGCGGGTCAAGATGAGGGTCGCTCATCTATTTTCTCGGCTACTTTAACTAGAGAGAGGACGGTCTGATTCCCGTCCTCGCCTTTTCTTTTCTTTTTGCATAAACACTGCATGGCGGAGATGACTTCAATCTTCATTGAAACCCGAAGTGCAGCCTCCACTGACTTCGAAAACCATATAGTTTGATCTGATCCTTTGATTGCTTCCCAAGCCTTTCTAGGGCGATTTATATCAACTCCACATCCCTAGTTTATCTCAGCACAAAGGACAAATGAAAAGTTACGTTCTAAGTTTTTAGACAGTTGAATTTTCACAAGGTAAATGCATGAATTTCGGTCTATCTTTTTCACATTCTTAAGTTCATATTCTCAAAAAGATACTATTACTAAAAAAGAAAACAGCAAGCATGTTATTTATATACAACGGTGAGTCTCACCCCACACTTTTGAACGAAGGCGTGCCTTAGTTCAAAAGTCATGCAAGCTAATATATATATGTGAGAATTACTAAGACAGAAAATTAAATGACAGAATTTAAATGACAGAAAGTAAGATAGTGTCGGGTTACCTCCCGACCAGTGCCTTTATTTAACGTCGTTGGCTCGACGATACCTCGTTGTGGATTACTGGTTTGGGTCCCATGGGTGGCTCAGGTCAAATTTTGCCACCGTTCCTGTGTTGCTTCTTGCCTTGCCTTTTCCCAATTTCTTGCGAGATGATGTGCTTGGGTCAGGACTCCTTTGTTTTGGGATCTTTTCTTTCCAATACCCCGGAGGGTGTGAGGGACCTTTCACTACTAGTCCTTTGAAGTTTTTGTATTTGGGACTGTCTAGTCCAGCTACGGTGTAACACTGCTCCATCGAGGAGTCATTCTGCAGAGGCCCTTTTCCCATCCTCTTTTCAGCCTCTTCATGGATCACATAGTTTTCGGCGATTTGTCTATTGATCGAAGGGAAAAGTCAGGAAGCTTGCATCTTAAGGCTTGGTTCTGCCTCGTTATGATTGTCAGTGAGGAACTGGTCGTAGATAGTCTCGGCTGCCCGGGTAATGATAGTCGGGTATGAATTGGGCAGTTCGTCAGTGGTGTTCTGGACTCCAACCTCGTTGCTTCCGATGCTTTCCATATCTGATTCTTCTGACGGTTCAGGAGTCTCTTCTGACGGCTCGGTAGTTTCTTCTTTGTCTGCCTCAGGGTCAGCTTCATTTATCTGCATTTCCTCGTCAGTTTGGGGTACTCGTCTTGTGGCAGCGGCTAGGCCAATTATGAGGTACCACATGTCTGCAATGGTGAAGTTTCTGGCTGATCTCCTCATTGCTTCGTTAACTCTTCCCAGCTCTTCAGACCTCATCCCACGAAGAAATTTTTGGAGAAGAACCTTCTTCGTGAATCCATGGTGCGGGCAGCTTGAGACGATGGTGTCGTAGTTCGTGTAGTATTCGTCCAAAGTCTCATCCCGGGATTGTTGAAGACTCAAGATTTTCTCACGGGTTTCTTGGCGTAAGGATGGTGGGGAGAATTCCTTCAGGAATGGAACGCAGAGATCTACGTAACGTTCTGCACTGCAAGCGGTGGATGTGTAGTACCAGATCGTGGCGAAATCAGTTAGAGAGAATTTGAAGCATTTAAGCTTAAATTCCTCTAACATTTCATTAGCAGGTTTAATGTGGTAGCAGACGTGGTGGACGTTTCGGCAGTGTTGTACTGGGTCTTCTCCCTCCGTTCCTCCGAACAGGGGCAGATATTGCGTTGTCCATGCATGCGTAGTGGGTAGTGTCATAGGGAAATGAAAAAGAACAACTATCCGATGGCTAATTCCCCGGCAACGGCGCCAATTTGACGGAGATGCTCGTCGTCGAAGCAAAACGTACAAATAAATTTATAAGTCCGCTACTCGCGACTCAACTACTGGGTAGTAAGTGGTAAGTAGGGGTCGAACCCAAAGGAATTAAGGGGATAAGTTGTTCTTTAAATGGTCATACAGCGGGGGAGCGTATTTTTGGTTGGTTGGTTTTAAAGCTACCAGCTAAGTGATTGATTGGTTGGTTGGTTGGTTTTAGTACTGGAAAGTAACTGATAACTATTACAATTAAAAGAAAGCGTTCGGTTTCAGGGGCCTTGTATTATATCCTGTTTATCATTGACTCTTAGTGAACCTTCTAAGTATTCAAACATGAATCGAGGCTATTCCTAGCTCAAGACTTGCAACATCGTCTAGCCTTTTTAAGGTCGTAGAGCACTTATTCTACTTCAGCTAATTCCTCCTTCCGAAGTATCTTAGCTTTATGTGCATCCATTTGGTCCCTTTGGTCCAGTTTCCAAATGGTTTTTTAGATAGATCGAACTCCTCGGATAAGCTTGCCCATTTGGTCCCCTTGGTCCGGTTACAAATGGTTTACTTACCCGAGTATGATCACGAATCCCAAGGAAGAGCTTTGCCCGTCAAAGCGTCCACTCAACCTTGGAGATTCTAATCTTATATATGGCACATAGAATAAGTTTTGAATACACAGACGAGACACTAAGTTAATAGTCTAAAATATTTTATAATACAAGTCCACCCCTTTTACCGAACGACTAGTTTAGCTACTATTTATCGCGCTAAGCATTATAACTAAGGAATTGGAAATTAAAGACGGAAAATAAATATTGAAATACTTACTACCGTTGAAGCGCCAAGGGAGCAATCTTTATTTCCAAAGCCAAACTTTACAAAACTTAGAGAGATAAGTGAAATTTTGATTTGAGGATGATTTACAAATGAGATGGATGGGTTGTATTTATAGGCTAAGGGAGGAGAAATGGGTGGTGGAGATGAGGGGCAAGTGTCTTTGATCCAATGGAGGAGGAGGAGGAGCAAGGAGGAGCCGCCACATGGGGGAGGAGGAAAGCCGCCGGTCAAGGGAGGAGGAGCCGCCGGTTGCAGGTCACCATGAAGGGAGGAGCTCCTCCCTTGGCCACCTCCAAGCATGGTGGCCGGTCACCTTGGTCCATGCTTGCATTTGATAGTTGATTTGGAATGGCCAAGCTATTCTAAGACTAATGGTCGAGCCAGTTTTTGCAAATTCCATGTTTTGGTCGAGCAACTTGGTTTTGGTGCCTATGCGCGCGGGGCCTTTACTATGGAATTGGGCCAATCTGCCAATTTGCTCGAGCGTTTTGTCTGGGAAGCGAGATTATCCGACTTGTTGGGAATTCCAAACATCTTGGTCGAGCCAGATTTTCCAGATGCATCGGTCGGGTCGAGCGACTTGGTTTGGGTGCCTAAGCGCGCCGGGCCTTTGCCTTGGAATTGAGCTAACTGCCAATCTGCTCGAGCATTCTCCTTGGTTTTCCGACATTGTCCACTTTATTTTCCATTTGGAATATTTTGGTCGAGGCGGAATTGTCAGATGAGATGGTTTGCTCGGGCAACTTGAATTGAGTGTTTGGTCAGCTCGGCGGAGGGCCTGGAACTGCTTCAACTGGTCGGTTGAGTCTTCAATGCAAATTCCTCTTCGGTTTGATTTGTTTGGAGTGATTCCATGTCAGGATCCTTGAGATTTCTTCAGTCAGCGTCTGATCTTGACCTTGGAATAACTCTTAACATCTTTTCAGCGTAAAATCCTCTCCTTAGCGTGTTTCTCTCTAAGCGCCAAAATACCCTGTAGAAATATATCGGGACTAACAAGCAAAAGTTAAATAGACCAACAGTCTAATTTGGTGGGTTTTACGGTGTTTATGATTCGTATAATTTGGGTCCATCAGTAATCTTCTGCCGCAACTTCATTTCTTTTTAAGCTTGTGAAGTTCGTTGTTAACTCAGCATCTACGTAATCCACCCCCAAATATGAAGTCTCTAACTGTATATAAGAGTTAACAACACTTGCTTCCACCTCAGCTCTATTCCCTTTTTGGGCCAACTGTTTAAGACGGTATATGAAACGCTCAAATGGATACATCCAACGATAATGGACTGGACCGCCAAGCAGCACCTCATCAGCCAAATGAATTGGGAGGTGTTCCATTGAATCAAAAAAGGAAGAGGGGGAATATTATCTCTAGCTTACCGAGTGTCGAAGCAATGTTCCTCTGCCAATGTTCCATTAGCTCAATGTGAAGTGAAGATGCACAGATGTCTCGAAAAAATGTACACAACTCTGATACGGCTTCCCATATCTGTTTTGGTAAAAAACCCTTGAATGCAATCGGCATTAGACGCTCGATGAATACATGTGCGTCGTGTGACTTGTACCCCACAAGCTTTAGGGTACTCAAATCAACCTTATTCCCTAAGTTAGATGAAAACCCATCAGGGAACTTCAAATTCTTGAGCCAAACTAGTACAAGTTTTTGTTGTTCTCGTGTAAGCTGATACTTACCCTTGTTAGCCACCAGACGATTTCGAACACTTTTCAGTTCTAGTTCTGGTCTCCGACAATATAACCCGATATCTTTTCTGCACTTTACACCGTCATCCTTTGTTTTCCCCTTCGCATCCATGACAGTGTTGAATAAATTTTTGAAAACATTCTTCTCAATGTGCATAACGTCAAGGTTATGCCTAAGCTTGATGTCCACCCAGTATGGAAGTTCCCAGAAAATTGATTTTTTCGTCCAATTGTGCCACACCCCGTGTCCTTCCAACACCTCATTCAAACCTTGCTCCCATATATATTTTAAGTTACGTACTCTTTCAAAAACTTCGTGACCTGTGCAAAATTGGACTGGACTGTCGAAGTCTGTTCGGTCTCTATAAAAATTCCTAGAATTCAACCGATACGAATGATTCTCCGATAAAAAACGTCTATGACAACCAAAGTAAGACACTTTTCTCCCATTCTTCAACACAAATGTCTTAGTGTCCTCCATACAGTATGGGCATCCAAGTTTTCCTTGGGTTGACCACCCCGACAGTATTGCATACCCCGGGAAATCAGATACAGTCCACATCAAAGCTGCCCGCATGGTAAAAATTTCTTTTCGACTACTATCATATGTTTCGACCCCAACACTCCAAAGATGTACCAAGTCATCAATTAATGGCCTTAAATAGATGTCTAAACATTTCTTTGGATTTGACGGGCCAGGAATTAGTATAGTTAACCAAATGAATCGCGTCTTCATACTCAACCATGGGGGTAAGTTGTAGGGTGTCACCATTACGGGCCAAACAGAGTATTGTTTGGATGACATACCCCATGGATTAAATCCATCTGTGCATAACCCTAACCTTACATTACGAGGCTCGGAAGCAAAGTGTGGATTGGAACGGTCGAAATGCTTCCAAGACTCTCCATCTGAGGGGTGAACCATGCGAGACTCGTCCTCCCTTGGCTTTGCGTGCCAGGACATATCTGCTGCTATAGATTCCGATAAAAATAGTCTTTGTATTCTTGGTATAATCGGTAAGTAAAACATCTCACATCTCGCACGTCGTTGGTACGATGAAGAACTCTCAGCTCATCTTGGACGATGATATCTTCGTTCTGTGCATAAACGACAGTTTGTCAAACTTTCATCTTCACCATAGTAAATCATACACCCTGCTACACATACGTCAATCCGTTTGTAACCCATTCCGAGATCGGATACCAATTTCTTTGCTTGTTTGAAAGAACCAGGGATCCTGTTATCCCCGCCAATCATGTTTTTCATTGTTCCACAAATTGCGTTAAATGCCCCTTCAGAAAAGCCATAGTTAGCTTTTGTAGCAAGCATTTTCATGTTAATCGAAAGTTCCGTCTCCGTCGTGCAACCTTCGTAAGCTGGCTCTGAACATGAATTTAAGAGGTTGAAGAATCTATTCGCTTCGGGATTCTCATATTGCTGGGAATTAAAGCTCGTCGAATCTGGATTACAATCATTGTTTGTTGTATCGTGGTCGTCTTCTTCATTGTTAGCATTTCGAACATCGTGCAAATTCCCAAACGTGTGATGTGTGCTCGGCCCAGGTATGTCTGTGCACGGATCACCGTACGTGACTAGATCTTCGCCGTGCAACGTCCAGTTATAGTAATTTGGTGTGAACCCGTACTTGTACAAATGCTCCTCCAGCATTCTAATATTAATGAATCGACGATTCTTGCATTTCGTACACGGGCACCGCATTGTGTTCTCGGATGAAAGATGGCCATTACCTACAGCAGTTTCGACAAATTGATTTACTCCGGCGATGAAAACATCATTACTGTACGACGACCCATCACCAGCAGCATCGTACATCCATCTCCTTCCCTCATATAAAAAATCCATGTAACAATTTCAACGCATTTGATACGGAATGAAAGTAAGAGTTGTTGTTCAGATTTAGATTTCCCAGCGTAGGGGATTTTTCGAATCCCAGTATTGTCTCACAGTAGGTGTATTAGAATGTGTAATGTGTATAAAAAAAGGTCCTAACATGTTGCCCGAAAATAATTGTTGCAAATTATTGCAAATTCGCAATCTTCTGAACAAGTAAGTCAGAACCACATGTGGAATAGTACATAAAGCATGAATTCGACAGGATTGCGTTCCATTTTCAACGACATAAATGTCCATAAAGCTGAACAAGGGGCCCTAACAATGCCTGCAAGTATATATCATATTGATAACCACTGATAGCTGAATAAATTCGTTAATCGCATATATATGCACCTCAAATACGGAATATTAGTGTTTACCGAGGTACGTTGTGAATGTAGTGGATACTTCACCGGCAATAGTTCCATCTCCCTCTAACGTAACAGGCTCCTTAGTGCCGGTTTCCTTATGCCGCTGGATTAAGCTTTTCAGAGAGCTGGGGCCTCTTCGCTTACGCGTCGAAGAACTTCCCCCATTATGGGTATGTGAGTCACCCATCGTCTTTCCATTAAACACCATAAGTACTAATATCAGTTACATAGCAGTCATAACAAAAATAGCACATCACTACTAATTAACATATTTTCCATTCATATGCTTTGCACAATGAAACCCCAATTGTCTAATACATCTTTAACTGACATTAACAAATTATCGCAAAAACTTAATTGGACAACCTACCAAACACATTGAAAACAAAATTCGTAACTAAATAATCGAAGTGTAAACGAATCGAAACGCATTGTAATGTTAACACTGACCCCTAACTAATTTACACAAGCCGGGCTTGGAAATACACAAATCGCTGGCCATTCATTTTGGACGACGACTAGAGCATATATACATATATTCCGAGACGACTACAATTGAATACGATGAACATCGCAATCGACGTTACCTTATAGGAGACAGTAACTTTGATCCGATGTGGTGCGAAGACGGCAGCGAAATTTTCACTTTTTGGACCGGCAATTTGAGACGGAATGAAAATAATATTAGCTAGGGTTTTCAGACAAGCGCATTTTACGAAACGAAATCACTGCGCTTCCATTGTAAGCGCTGTTTATTTAATACCAACAACAGCGCTATAATTTGAAGCACTGTCGTATACTTATTCAATTACTGCGTTTAAATTTCAAGCGCTGTTGAAAGGCCTGTCAATTTACTTTAATCCGTAATTCGTATTGTCTTTAAATCATTACGTTGTCTGAACAATATTTCTAAGAATATATATGCCTGCAGGAATAATAGAAGGCTGACTACACCATATCGCAGCTTAGTTTTGAACCAAAATAATTCATTAATATGACGGAATTGTGAAGCAACATTAACGGCATTTCACATTTATTCAACCGAGGTATTACAAAAAAGTGACGGAATGAAGCGGGGATATTCGGCATAATTTTTTTATGACGGAATATAATGGGACAACTAATGGTAATTAAATGACGGAATGTAGCCGGAAAAGGCACGAAATTAAAAATCCCAATTTTCACTAAAATTGCGAGGTGGATACATAAGTGCAATAGGAAAAGTACTTAAACATTGTCAGTCGTTGTGCCTCAATAAGTTACGTTAACAGAGCACGGAATACAAAGATGTTACTTTTGACTTAAAACAGCACGTCAAATAATTTAGGGGTGAGTTCACTGTGGGGAACGGTAAATCCTTCTTCTCCTAAGCGTAAACAATGTGTCATTGACGATCATATGACATCTCCTCATAAAATTACGTCGAACGCGTCTTTCTTCATCAGCATCCCAGGTAGCTATATTCTTCAATCAAAAACATTTTGCAACCCGATTTTAGCAAATTGTAAACAATATTTCATTGTTTACACTTTTTGAGGTAACGCTCTGTACCTGAAACTCCTCGTACCAATTTTCCTTAGCATTTTGTGGGATCATGCTCCATGATCTCCACGTTGAATCCCAGCATTTTGATATGCATTCTTGAACAACCCTTTGATGAACATCGAACGGGAAGAAACTGATACAAATTTTGGATCACAAAAATAGTAAATTTATCAAAACCAACAAACTGAATGTTACAGTAATTAAGCTCTCACCTGTTTCCTGCAACAGGTATAACATGCTGTCTACGGTCGACACAATGTTCACTGAAACTGACACGATCAAACGAAGGAGACATGTATATGCAAAATACTGAATTGCAACGTACTACGTTCTGATTAGATTTTTGTTGGTTAATTGTTGTAATAGGTGTGTCATATATATAGGGGAAAACTTTGAATTTTTTTTAAAATATTCAACGGTCCACAAATAACGGTAATATAAATGCAACGGCTAAATGACGTAACTGAGAGGAAACAAATTGAAAATATGTTGGACATAAGACAGCGCTTCACAATTCAGCGCTGTCTTATTGGTCTTTTTCCACAGCGCTTTAAAATAAAACGCAGTTAAAAATACAATGAGACAGCCCTTTCCAAATAAGCGATGTCTTCTTTTTCGTCTTAAACAGCGCCTTTTATTTAAGCGTTGTTAAGAATATTTAAGACAGCTGTTTTTTGAAAAGCGATGTTTTATACTTAACATTTTCACAGCACTTTTACTGAAAGGGCTGTAATATATTAACATTAACGAAATTGTGAAGCAACATTAACGGAATTTTCAAATTATTCAACCGAGGTATTACAAATTTGTGACGGAATAAAGCCGGAATATTAGCTGAAATTTGTTGATGACGGAATATAGTGGGTCAACTAATGGTAATAAAATGACGGAATATAGCCGGAAATGGCACGAAATTAACACTCCACATTTTTCCCTTTATTTTACCTTAACTTTCCGTCTACAGAATTCCGGCAACTTTCCACCTCAATTCTGCAGACGGAATATCTGTTAACGAAAATTTGACGGAAATATAACGAATATTTTTTCGATGCCGGAATTGTGTCTGAAATATAACGGATTACTTTCCATCATCGCGTTAGTTAACGTTTTATTGACGGAAAATGGAGGCGGTAAAATCCCAAAAATTAGTAGTGGGCATCTAACCATGCGCTGAAGGGAGAGCTCCTTATAGCAAAGGACGAGGCCGCTAAAAAGATGTTGAGTTCGACGAAAGGCTTAGGGCGCTTGAAGAAATGGTGCGAGGGGGAGGAGGGGCTTCAGGACATGGGTGTAATGTCTCTGATCGTGCGAGTTTTGGTCTACCTACTCTCAGAATATTGGTTCAGTGGAAATTTGTGAACTTACTATTTTGTGATGCGGACATGTTTTGATATGTAAATTAGAATGTCGGATGTCTTTGTACTCTTTGAACTGTTTGGGGAACTTTATGAATTTGTTTCTTTGCTAATGTAGGCAATTTCTGATTATATATTCTATACAAATGAACCAATATTCGACTAAAACTCCAAATAGTCGCTATGCGACTAAAACTCCAAATAACGAGACATAAAGAGACTTATGCGATAACAAAATATGATTTTTCGGTCACTCACGTGACTGTATATGTTCAAAATGTTACTTATGCGACCGAAGATATTACGACTTTAATGTTTTTTAAGAGACAAACATTGTAAACAAATACTTACACGGCTCACTTTGACGAACTAATGAGGATTTCCAAATGGTACGAAACGATACTAATGCGACAGAGGAAACTACTAATGCAGTTATTTATGTGACTTCGCATAAATTTATTGCGACTGGTGTGTTTTAGGTATTGTCACCAGACTTAATGCAACACAACTTATGTGACTGGTCCTTATGCGACAGAAAAAGTCTTTACATGTCTATTTTGGTCAGTCGCCCTAGAGTCAATGTGGTTTGAGTATAGTGTTCCACTACGCCAATTTACATCACAGGACACGGTTTTTCCACGTCGCATAAATAGCTAAATTGGTCGCATAAACTTTATGTGATAGGCGCGCGTCGCGTAAAATTGGTCGTGAAATCGAAGTAGTGAAATGTTTAAGCGACAACCAAAAAAAGCACTAGTCGCGTTAAGTTAAACTCTTATGCGGCAATTGTTATATTTAATCTTGTAATCCATTTGACGAGTTCCACTCTTAATGAGCGTAAAATTTCATTTTCTTTATAATCGAAACATGCTAGTGTCGTATAAAAGAGGTTTTGAGACCAATATTAAACATATAAGTGTCGTATAAAAGGTCTTTCGTGACCAATGTTGAGCGTACATTTATCATATAAAAGGGATTTCGCGACCAATATTGAACATATAAATGTCTTATAACAGTTATTTCGCGACCGATATTGGACATCCAATCGTCGTATAAACGTTCTGTCGCCACCAATATTGAACATATGTATGTCATATAAACGAAATTTTGTGACAGATATTGAACATATAAATTTCGTATAATAATGATTTTGCAACCAATATTGGACATATAATTGTCGTATAAAAGAGCTTTCGTGACCAATATTGGACATATAATTGTCGTATAATAATGTATACGCTGCATACATGGCAGAACACATTATGGTTTAAAATGAAATACGACTAATATTACAAACAATGAAATGTTGCATATTGATGATTGAATCTGAATATGAAATAGTTTTTATTTTGAAACACAAAATAGAATACTGCAAACCAACAACAATCTGTCCAACGAAACACAATCCGAGCAAACATTCAACATAGGGTACACACTACACTTGTTCAAGTGCGTACCCAGCCAAAAAGCACAAAAGTTTCACATAATAATTATACCAAACAGTAATTATGTAGCAGGTCCACAGCTTGTCGCACCTTCAGAAGAATTTTGGCTTGCCAGATTACTTGATCCACCTCAAACCACCAAGTCATCCAAAACACGTATCCTCTAATCAAATGCAGCCGCATTTCCTGAAACTCATCTTTTTGCTTTTGAAGTTGATCTTTCAGTTCAGAGTTCCTTGCACCCCTCTAGGGAGGGGTGGTCACTTGAAGGCTTTACCAATCCTGGAAATAAAAGTTCCACGCTGCTGCCCCACCACTTGGGTTATGATCTCAATCTGAGTAGCGACTGGGAGAGGTTCATGATCATCGAGGACATTGTGTTCAGATTCATCACCATTCTGCTCTTGCAACACTTGACGAACCATTTCTTGCATCTCTGCCTACATGTACACATTGAAAAGTGTAAATACAATGGCAAAAACACAACACAAAGTTTCTTTTCAGGGTTGTATAATGCAACAGAGAACATGAAGAGTTCCCAAATAAAGTGGACATGAATTACATGACACAAAACATGAACACGACCCAATTCATTGTGGAAATTGAACATGACACATAACAAGAGCACATGTTTCACCAAGATAAAATTGGCAGAGAATATTTGCTAACATGTTTGACAAGAACAACATCACATTATTCACAACCAATATTATATTTGCTTAAACATACATAATAACACAAACAATTAACACATACAATCAATTAAAGTGTTTTGAACATGAGCAACTAAACATCAACATATATAAATAGGAAGTACATGACAATGAATAAAAAGAAACTCAGTGCAAGGGCCGCACCGGCGGGGTCACCAGAGTAGACATGGGAGTACGTGGCTATATACTGCGCTTTTCTCCCTGTGCAGCTTTCATGTTGAATGTCGATCTTTCATGTCGATCAAATGTGAGTACTCCAGTGTCCCACAACATATTCAGTTCATCTATCAGGGGTTTCATGAACACATTCAAGCACTTGCCCAGAGATTTCTGTCCTTAAATCAACATAGCAAGAATATTAAATTCCTTCTTCATGCACAATGAAGGTGGAAAATTGTAAGGCATCACGACAATTGGCCAAGTTCTATGAGAAAGTGCAGCTGCTCCAAAGGGATTAAAGACATCCGTTGCCAATCCAAGACGCACATTTCTGGAGTCTCATGCAAAATCAGGATATTGTTTTTATCAAACTCTTGCCATGCCTCGCTATTTGCAGGGTGTCTAATGAAACCATTTTTCACTTTTCTCTCCCCGTGCCACCGCGTCTCCTTAACTATATGCGGTGACTTATAAAGGCGTTGCAATTTTGGAGTTAATTGAAAGTATCGTACCACGTTTCTTAGAATCATTCTATCATAATTGTCATCTAAGTATCTTGACTCATCACACACCGGACAATACTTATGGTTCTTGTACTCTTTATAGAATAGCGCACAACCATATTCACATGCGTGAATGATCTTATATCACATCTCCATATTCTTCAAAAGTCTCTTAACCTTTTTTTTCCTTTTAAAGTCTCTTAACCTCACGATACAAACTGGGATAATTATTTGGGCTCAAAAGGAGGTCTTGTGTGATTCTCAAATGATCGTTAAAGCTCTTGTCGGACCATCTATTTTCAACTTTAACTTTCATTGCACTTAAAATGGTACCCAAAATAGTTTTGTCAATCCCCACATATATGGGAGTTTGTGCTTCAGCGAGAAGTCTTTGATACTTATCATATGCCTCCTTGCCCAAATAATAATTTTCAAAGCCCTCTTCATGTGGTTCCGGATTAGGGAAAGCTTCATTAAGCATCTCTATTGTAGGATCCATGTAATAAGCACCACTTTCTTCAATCATGTCACGACTCCTTTCCATAATATATTGGCTTTGTTGTGTGTATAATAATGATGAAGCATCGGGTTCTACTTCCCCATGAGAAGTCCAAGTCGTGTACTCTTGCATTATACCATTGCGAAACAAATGTGTTTGGATTTTTTTTAAATACCATTTTATTGATAGGAGAGGGGTTTTTTTTAAATAAATAAATTCCAGTATTATAAGCAAGGAATGGACAAGCTCCAAACTCATGCCGGTGAGTCCGGGATTTGGATTTCATCCAATGACAACTTCACATGGTGCAACCTACAACGCCTACATGGACATTTATGCGTAGTACTCCGGGGTTTGTTTTGTTTGACGATTTATGGAAGCCATAATCCCTTGTGCAAAGTGCGGATCACATTTGTCCGACAAATTCATCCAACTCTTGTCCATGGTACCTATATTACCAAATATGAGATAAATTAGGGGAGTTATAAATTAAGCCAAAACCAAAGCTGGGGCACATAATGCCAGCCAAAATGCCTAAAAATCCTACATGTTGCTGCTCCTACAGGTTGCTCGAATCCTACCTAGTAGGGACACATTTTACATGTCATATGCAACAAAAATGCTGCTGCTCCTACACCCAAATACTACCTATATAAGCAGGAACACATATATAATTATATTGTTGCTGCCCAAAATCCTACACCCAAATCTACATATGTTGTTGCGCCCAAATCCAAATGCTATTCTAGATGTCATATGCATCAAATACTACCTAGCAGGGACATTTGTGCCCAAATCCAAATTTCGCCTGTGTGCTCCTACATGACCCAAATGCAAATGTTGCTGCTCCAACCCACATCTACAATATATGTTACTGTTAAATGCTACCTAGCTAGCAATTCTACACAAGTGTGCCGCTGCTACAAACGCCCAAACACCCACATGTACAAGTGCTGCTCCAAAACTTATGGTTCTATGCTGCAAAAACGCACAAAAACAACCCCACAGACCTCGCTAGCTGCTGTTGCTCGCCTTTCACTCATCCCCCAAAAATTGACATGGCAACCACGTACACTACTTCGACAATAATTCATCAGCTAAAGAGTTTTAACTTCAACAAGAAAGTCTGAAAACATAATTGAATGAAAAATGACAAGTATATGAGAATGTGAGTTTATACCTTCAAAAAGTGTGCCTTTTATATGAAGATCTGACCAAAAACCTATGAAAAAACACTCCTTGTAGCTGAAGAGGATGTTATCCGACAAATGGGGTCGTTTGCTGTTGGGTTTCATAAGATTGAGGTCGGTAAACTCGAAGGCAGGGTTGTACTTGGGTGTTCTGTTCTGCATTTAACGTTTACGTTTACGCGAATTACTTTGGATACAAACGTCCCGTAATCCCCTAAGTGGTAGGTTGCCCTCTTTAATGCCGAGTAAATTTGAAACTTAAAGGGTCCGGTCATGCCAGCACCTGCTTCAGGGATATAATTTGTATTATTAAGTGGCATGCTTTCGGTTGTCGCTAAATTTACATCGCATGAAATGTTTAACGTGACATAGATTAGGTGTCGCTTAAAGAAATGTCTCAATAAATCTATTACGGGACATAAGTTACGTGTTGCTAAAAATAAAGTCGCGTTAACATCTTTATGTGACAACATGTTTGGCGTCGCATTAAATATAATTAAGCTGCATATTTAGGTTATTACGATAAACAAGTCAACCCGTAGTCGTATAAACCCATTTATGGGACAAAGCTATTGCGACAAGGTTCAAAGTTTCCCGTAGGATGTAAAATAGTGTAGAAGTTTCAGTGAAAGCTATTGATTTTCGTTTACATACATTGATATCATCTGCTATAGAATGTTGCAGAATTGACAGGAATATATACCAATTTTGTCAATGTAGTTTACAGAATTACAGTAACTCTTGGTGGGGAACACTATTCCTTCCATGGAGATATCTCTGATCTACATGCGGCTATCTGCTGAGATTCCCAATGCAAGCAAGCCAGCCAGCCAACCATGCATGAAAAACAGTAGGCAGATCAGAAGAATAAGGTATAAAAACCAATACAGAAACAGACACGAAAGTGATCTTGGGTATTCGTGTGTAGAAACTAACCCTACTAAAGCTCTTCTTTTCTTCTTATCCATTTGCAAATAATGTGCATCAAAAGTTGTGTCATACCAGTCTTCTACTACCCACTCGAAATCCTATTTGATTTCCAAACATGTACATGTACCCCCATTCCCATAACCAGCTTTCACTATATCTCTTTATCCTTATTATGTATATTGCGTCGTGTTTGTATTTTTCTTAATGTCATGATAACATTTTTGTATGTATTGAGTATAAATTAGTTGAAACTTTACTCTATTGTATTGTACTGTAATGTATTGAACTGTACTCAATTTAGAGTTTATTCTTTACAATATTAGCTTAGCTTATGTTGACTTAGGTGAGTTTAGTTTAGCATAACTCACCAATGGATTAAGTTGCATCTTTGAATATGGAGGTGATACGTGTCTCACTCACTTTTTTTCTTTTATACAGTTTCGAGCATACATTTTGCCTAGTTGCATTTTCAGCTTTCGGAAAGTGCACTTATCCAAAAACTAGTGCATTTTCAAAAGTGTCTAACGAAGACGAAAATACGTAACGAATGAGTTCTCAAAGTTCTCGATCAAAGAGGACTTCTCATTTGCTTGCTCTTCTATTATAAAATAGAATATCAACAAAATATTTTATGATTTTGGAACTGATGATGAAAATGTGAATGGCTAAAAGTTCTCGATGATGATTTGTCTTAGAATTTTATTTCAGAAAAAAATGAATGTTGTATATAATATTTGTTTTTTTGTATTTTAACGTGCTCTGAACTTGTACTTGCTAATTTGACATTAAATTTGATATATGTATTGATTCGTCTTTTCAGTTTTGATATTTTTAATTATTGATTTAACTTATTTTTTTTATAGATGAATGCAGAGGTGCTCAGTCATTATAAAAGGATAGCACTCGTTACGTTAAAAAGATTGACATCTAAATTCAAACACTAAGGTTTGGAGGTGATCGAGACTGGGAATGAGTATATGTATACACTGATGAGTGTACATCCACAACTTTGTCAGGAGCAACTTAGAATATCCCAACAAACAGCTTACACATTTGGTTCACATATTGAAATCACGGTGACGATTGAGCAACAACAAATTTATCACAGTTACTAAACAAGTTGGCATGTGCTTATACTGGCCGAAGGATATATCTTTATACCAGGATGTGGCTGATACATTCACGATCAACAATTTCAATATATCTCGTGAACGTGTTGCATGCCCTAAAAATATTATCATTTGATATCATAAGACCTCATACAAATTTGGAAGAAGTACCTCAAAATACTCAAGAGCAGCTTGTATTCACCTTATTATAAGGTAAATTACTAGGAAATAAAATAGTCAACTTGTTTTCATCGCCTAGTTGTTATGTTTATTGTGTTTAGCAGAATTGTACTGAAGCATTGGATGACACTCTGAATCAAGCAAGTTAAGCAGATAAGAGGAAATCAATATCCAAGTCGCAAAGGAACAAAAACATGGAATGTTCTTGCTTGTTGCTAGTTCGATATAATTTTTACAGATGTCCATATTGAATGGAAAGAAAGTGCTCGTGATCACACGGTTTAGTTTGACACAATTACTCAATCAAAATATTGTTTTCGGCATCCGCTTCAAGGTAAATGCAACCTAATATTTATTTTTTCTAACCACTATTTTAAATTAAGAGTGGTAATATAATTTGTTATTTTATAGGAAAGCATTATTTGGTAAATTCTGGTTATCCAAATATAAGCGGATATTCGGCACCTTATAAGACAAAAGAGTTCTCTATCACATGTCAATGTTTCGCCACGGCGATCAACCTATTGGAGTATAAAAAATTAATTACAGACAGTCATCTTTACGAACCACCATTGAAATAGCATTTGACATCTTAAAGAATTCGTGGAAGATACTTAAAGTCATGCCTCAAGTGTTAGATGAATGCAAAAATGACATAACTACATCCACATTTACTTTGCACAACTTCATTCGCATACATAAATTTTTGATACCCACTTCAGCTAATGAGTTGGTGTAGAAAAGTGCAGATTCAAACTTATTTGATAAACAACGAAAAGAGCAAATGAATCAAGTACACACATGACACTACACCATTTTGACACATATGCAACGCGGCATGACATGATGTTGCATATAATACGTAGCATAAGTCGTCTCGCCACGACGACACATTTGTTACTTATGTAACGTGTTGCATAAGACTCAAAATGCAACACAGACAAATCCAGCGTACATTTTGCGTTGCGTAAAGTAATAAATGCAACACATACTTTAGCAGCAGACCGGGCTTTGTTAGGAAAACATTTTAATGCAATGGAAGCAATAGCAACATGTAAGTAGTCGTCACACAAGTGTAATCATACAACATGGTCTAAAGTGACCAGCGACATACGTTGTGTACTGTTACTTATGTAACTAAGTAAAAAGCAACGAGTACATGAACAAAAGTAATAAGTGTTGGAAATATTGCTTGTCTACACAGGCGGAGTTACTGAAAAATTGTAATGTTGCACATGAACAATAACAGTGATGTAGATATGAGTAAATAAAAACAGAAACGTAAACAATAATCGCAAACCAAAGTAGATAGACTCACGTTTGACGATGTCCTTAAAGCAGGATTGCCGCCCTACCGGTGTTTGGGACTGAATGTCAATATGCTTCCCGGGATAAAACTATCCTCAACAAACACTTGAACACCGAAGCTTTGCTGAACAAACCGTTGATGGTCTTTAGCTATCACTCACCACGAATGAAAAATAAGAGAACAATGGAGGAGAGTTGTTTGTCTTTGCAATGATTTGAAAGTGAAGAGCATGCCTATATTTATAGGGAGAGATCAGCCCTCCCTCATAACTCAACTCCATGGCTGCCGATTGTTCATATACCAAAGGCTTTGGGAGATCAAAAAGAGTCTTGAGTTTCCAAGTGCGGCTGATGGTTCAACATCCAAGCGCATGGGGAACAACAAGCTGTTGGTTCAAAGATCAAAAGCATTTGGGAGACCAAAAACGAACTAGAAATTGCCAAGAGTACATTGGGAACATTAACCGAGGTTTATGTTTCCCATAACAGATTGATATCCAAAAATTAAACCAGATTTTTGCAAAAGCAAGCCGCACTACCCGTGGAGAAATCGATGCTGCATTCGTGCACAAGCCAAGCCAAATCCGACGTCGTCGAGCTGATGATTTGCCCCCCCCCCCCCTGGGCGGGCGCGTAGGCATTATGAGAGACTTTAGCTTATATAATCTTACCATGTAAGAAACCATGATCATATTGAAATATAGTGACCTGTTCAAGCTACTGTTCTAGGGACTGTTTAAGACAGACTTTGAACTCCTTTGTAATAGTTCAACAAGCAGTAAAGTAAAGGGACACACAGAATGATACCCAGTTCGGCAAAGCCTACTCTGGGGGGTTTCCCACACCCTAAAAGGGACACAAATCTTTATTACGTAATTTAGAGCGATAGAAGGTCTTATACTTACACAACGCCTTGTTTGTAATTGCCTAGCTTCTGAACCACCGTCTCTCAGATTTGCAATCGAGAATCACCGCGGGTCAGCTCGATCCCCTTCGTCCGAACCCTCAGTCCGAACGTGCTCGATCTTCTCGTGAAGTCGGTAGCTTTCCTGTGAAAGCCGGTTGTATATCGTGGTGTGCTCCAGTTGGATCGCTTCCAGGCAGTCTGAGTAGCACGTTGATGTGACTGCACATGTACCGATGAATTTCCAGAAGGGAAATACAACCGGTCGTCGCTTTCTTCTTCTCCAATCGATAGGGTATCCTCGTGTGTTATTGATATGGAAAGCGATGATCGTTTGGTCGCCCTAGCCTCGTATATATATGCGTGGGTGCTGGCTTCCAAAACTGATGAAGATAATCCCATCAAATATTTTAGGAGATATTCCTAGATATTTGATGTATATCTTTCTTAAATCGGCGAGAGGAATACTATGACTTCGTTGCCAAGTCAGCTTTGCCGCCTCATGAAGATATTCATTCGAATATCTGATGTTCGAATTCTTCGCTGATCATCAACAGATCGGACCGACATTCGATCTCTCGATCATTCCGGAAAAACATCTTGGCGTCTGCTCCACGCTGTAATGTAGTCCTAGAATGTGTTCGAACTCCCCCTGAACTCCTGCTTGAACTGTCTAACTACGTTTTGCCAAATACATGCCACTCAAGGAAACATCAATCTCCCCCTGGGCATTTTGGCAAAACCAAATCTACTCGATAACTAGATCTATCTAACTATCTAGACTTTAGACAACCTTGAGAGAACAAAAAATGTCTCCTCTCAAAATACTCCCCCTTTTTGCCCCAAACTGGCAAGGGGTCCAATCTGAGTTCAAACAGCTAATCAACTAGTGCCAGAACAAGCACAAAAAAATAACGACAGTTTACGAGTACTGAATTCAAAAGAGATAGAATTTTTCAGGGGACCTTTATGCCGATGACTCAATATCAGTGTCATCCTCAGAATCTGCATCATTAGATTCATCATCACTTGGGTAGCTGAGGGCACGAGCAAGCTTGTTGATCCGTCTGCGCTGTTTCTTGTCCACGGCCATGATGACATGCAAGTCCTTGAGCAGCTTACTCCTCTCATCACGCCCCATCCTGGTTCCTGCTCGACTAGAAGACTCCGCAACATCTGTTCCTTTCTGGTTCCCCTTCTTGAGATCGTTCATGTGACGACCTTTATACAGCTTGTGGTCAACGATGAACTTGCTGGGTGCCTTTGAGAGAGGGTCAGTCGAGGACTTCAAATCTGGTGCTTGATGAATGATTAACTCATAAATCAGAGACGGAAAGCAGATCTGGTGAAGAGTCCTCTTTGAAGTAGCATGATCAGCGATCTGTTTGAACATCACTCTGCCTAGGTTGAACTTCAGCTTATTCCCTATCTGATAAATCAGTTGGGCCACGTCTCGGTTGACCGTGGAGCGGTGAGTTGAGGGTCTCCAATTGGATACTGCAATGAAGAACAGCATGGAATAGAGTGTGGAGAGATCAGCTGTATGCACAACAGAGTCAGGCCTCCACTGGACCGATCCTGCAGTAATGGTATCAACAACCTTTTTGAAGTCTGATTCTTCTTCATCAGTAGCAGGATCATCCATGCAGAAGTAGACATTTATAAGTTCTGGATCGATCTTGATTTTCCTTCCTCTAACAAAGAAGATTCCATAATCCGCATCTCCGATAACCCCAAACCGTGGAGGCAGGTTTGCCATAGCCATACAAACCAGCTGTTCGTTGAACGGTTTACATTTGTTCAGCGTCCAGAACAGATCAGATTGCTTAAGTACCTCGACGACTTCCTTACCCTCGTATCGGGACTCCTCTAAGACTCTTTCAGGTATGATTTTTCTTTTCTGAACACATGACCACTTTCTCACAGCATCTCTATTGACAAACCACAATCCTTTCTTGACTATACCCACTGGAACAGTATCAGCCTCGGGGGATGGGACTTCACGTCTCCCAGCATCCTCCGAAACAGGAATCGGATCTTCATGCGATTCACGCTTCCTCTTCTTGGATGACACGGCTCCCCCTGTCGCGATGTCCTCCTCTGCACCATCCTGAGCTGACCACTTGGTGGATTTATCAAAGGCCACCTTCTTCTTTCCCTTATCCTTCTGAGTCTTTTTAAGACTGATGATTGGAGCAAGGTCTTGATCATCATCTGAGAAAGTATTCTTCTTTGAAACTGGCTCAGTAGCATCCTCACGAACGGATGCACCATCTTCCTGCACACCTTGAACAATCACTGAGTCCTCCACATTTCCCTCAGCAGCAATTTCCACTGGAACTCTCACTGACATAGCTTCAGTCTGAACACTTGGTTCCTCAGTTGGAACACCTGCAACTTTCTCGGCAACAGATTCTTTAACCTCACTATTCTGGGCACAAAGAGGTTCCTCTGAATTTTTTGCTCCCAGATGCTTCTCCTTTTCCAAATCTTTCATGACATCATCAATGTCGCTGAACAAATTTTCCAATTCTTCATCCTTTTCTATAGCATCAGATTCTTCTACTAGGGCTTCCTTAACAGCATCTTCCTTTTCTGATGAACGAACCTTTTCGATCACAGGATCATCTTGCTTACTGGTTTGTTCACCTTCTGAAACTCCACGCATCTCATCAGAGCCATCGTCAGAAACCTTATTGAAGACTAACTTCCTCTTTCTTGAGGAACCAAGGGACTTTTCTGTCACCTCACCAGTTACAGCAGTGAACTTCCCTCTGATTGAACTGATCTTGGCCAAACATTGTCTTGGAGAAACGACTCGGCGAGTCCTCGTCTTTCTTCGTAACCCACCCGGACGAACATACCCAGACGCATGGATTTTATTCCTCCATACTCCTGATCCACCAATACCCTTAGACACAGAAATACTAGCCTCTCCTTCTTTTATGGACCCAGTTCCATCTTCGCCACCAACAGCCCTACTGACTTTACCATCCCTTTCAGACCCCACTTTTGCAACTTCCTCCAGCACAATATTTTTAACGGCAGAACTATTTATGGAAACAGCAGTCTGAGATGTAGGGTATACCTCAGATTGGAGAGGAGCATGTGTCAACACAGCATCGATTGATTTAGAAGTATCCACCGCGTCAGGCTGAGGGATTTCGACAGTAGTTCTTTCGCCAGTCTTTATTTCAGCCAGTGGTTCATTCTCGGAGAGTAAAGGTGACACCTTTTTCTCCTTTGGTACTTTTGATTTCGGAATACGGGGTTTCGCCGACAGATTCTTCGAGGATTGCGTGCTCTCTTTCCTTTTCTCAGCGGATGTAACTCCAGATTTCGCTGATTTTCTTGTGTTCACCATCATCGTCGGAGTGGATGGGCGGTTGAGAGAGTTTGCACTGTGTCGAACTAGGGTTTTGGAACGAAGAGAGTGGAGACGCAGACCAAACTGATTTGATTTTCAAAAAACTGAGTCGGTCGATTCAACTTCCCAAAAACGGCCCTTAAGAATAACTCCTTCCTTTCCTCATAATGGCATGATCAAATCTTTGAAATATTTAAAGAATATTTAGTTAAAAAAAATATCACCTTCTGTTCCAGCTCCCTTGCATAAGTGATCAGTCCAACTGTTTTGCTGGAGTTTAGCCTGTGACTGATCACACGTGGAACACTTCAGGCTTTGATGACACAAAGACCCAAGGAGGATCTGAGTGTCTCGAACTGAGCTGCATCCAAAGGTTTGGTAAAGATATCGGCAAGCTGCTTGTCCGTTGTCACATGCTGAAGAGACACCACCTTCTGTTCAACCAGCTCTCTGATGAAATGATGTCTGATATCAATGTGCTTCGTCCTGGAGTGTTGTACTGGATTTTTGGATATGCTGATAGCACTCATGTTATCGCAGTATAGCGTCATCTCCTTTAGTTCTACTCCGTACTCAGTCAGCATTTGTTTCATCCATAGCAGTTGAGTGCAGCAACTTCCTGCAGCGATATACTCTGCTTCGGCCGTGGAGAGAGAGATACTGTTTTGTTTTTTACTGAACCAGGAGACCAAGTTGTTTCCCAAGAAAAAGCAACTACCAGAAGTACTCTTTCGATCTTCAGCGTTTCCTGCCCAGTCTGCGTCACAAAAGCCAACAAGGTGCGAGTTGGTATCTTTGGTGTACCAGATTCCATACTCGACAGTTCCGCACACATATTTTATGACCCTCTTGACTAGCAGAAGATGGCTCTCCTTGGGATCCGCCTGGTACCTAGCACATACCCCGACGGCATACGCAATGTCTGGTCTGCTTGCGGTTAAGTACAGAAGACTCCCAATCATACTCCTATAGAGAGTCTGGTCAACCTTTGTTCCAGCATCGTCTTTAGTGATCTTTAAGTGGGTTGCAGCAGGTGTTCATTTGTGACTTGCTTTCTCGAGGTCAAATTTCTTTATCATAGTTCTGGCATACTTGCTTTGAGAGATGAAGATGACATCATTCTTTTGAGTAACCTTGAGTCCTAGAAAGTAGGACATCTCCCCGACCATGCTCATCTGAAACTCTTGTTGCATCTGTTCAACAAATAGATCTACCCGTTTCGGTGTGTTGGACCCGAACACAATATCGTCAACATAGATTTGGGCGATGATAAAATCTGACCTTGTGTGCATTACGAACAGGGTCTTGTCCACTCCCCCTCGCACATATCCATGGTTGACGAGAAACTCGGAGAGACGCTCATACCAAGCACGAGGTGCCTGCTTGAGACCGTAAAGAGCCTTTTTCAGGCGAAACACATGGCCAGGCTGATGTGGGTCTTCAAATCCTTTCGGCTGAGCGACAAATACTTCCTCATTAAGACAGCCGTTCAGGAACGCACTCTTCACATCCATCTGGAACAATCAAAACTTTAAGTGACATGCCAGAGCAAGGAGTAGCCGAATGGCCTCAAGTCGTGCGACAGGGGCAAAGGTTTCGTCAAAGTCTATCCCTTCTATCTGAGTGTAGCCTTGTGCCACAAGCCGAGCTTTGTTCCACGTGATATTTCCTTATGAGTCAGACTTATTCTTGAAGATCCACTTAGTCCCGATGACATTTACATTATCAGGTCGTGGAACTAAGTCCCAGACGTCATTGCGAGCAAACTCCTCCAGTTCTTCATGCATGGCCAGGACCCAGAACTCATCTAGCAGAGCTTCCTTTACGTTCTTTGGTTCAATAGTGGACAGAAAGCATGAGCCATCAGCTAGGTCTCTGAAATTAATCTGTTTTCCACGAGTTCGTATACCGTCACTTGGATCTCCAATGATTTCAGAGATTGGGTGATCTCTAGTGACTCGTCGAGAGGGTTGTAAAGCGGCAAAGTCCTCTTGAACAGTGGAATCCGCTTCGACAGATGTCGTGACAGTTGGATGATCATCAGTTGTTGGAACTTCGTTAGTAGGGGCATTCTAGTTTTGTGAAGGTGTCTCAGGAGTTGTACCAGTGCTTATGTCAGCGTCGTCTGAGACAGGTAGTTCAACAACCTCATCCTTGACTTTAACATTAATCGATTCCATGACAGTGCCTGTGCGTTTGTTAAACACACGGTATGCCCTACTATTCGAGGAGTAGCCCAGAAAGAATCCCTCGTCACTTTTTGGATCCAGTTTCTGCCGATACTCACGATCATTTAGGATGTAGCACTCACTCCGGAAGATGTGAAAATACTTGACAGTGGGCTTCTTCCCTTTCCAAAGTTCATAGCAGGTCATCTCAGTTCCTGTTCGAATAGTTACTCGATTTGTGATGTGACATGCCGTATTCATAGCTTCTGCCCAGAACTTCAGAGGAATCTTCTTGGCATGGATCATGACACGGGCCATCTCCTGAATGGTGCAATTTTTGCGTTCCACAACTCCATTTTGTTGAGGAGTGATTGCAGACGCGAACTGATGGGCCACACCGTTCTCTTCACAGTAGGAGTCCAACGTGGAATTTTTAAATTCAGTTCCGTTATCACTTCTGATACTTACCAGACGTTCTCCTTTGTCCTCTCTTTCTCTCTGGAGTAAGGTAACCAGTTGGATGAACTGTGGAGCAGCTTCAGTCTTGTCTCGAAGAAATCTAGTCCACGAAAATCTGGAATAGTCGTCCACACAAATAAGGACATATTTCTTACCACCATAGCTTTCCACCTGCATTGGACCCATTAGATCCATATGGATCAGTTCTAACGGTCTGCTGGTACTGATCTGAGTGGTATTGGAATGAGAGGCCTTCGTCTGTTTCCCGATCTGGCATTCTCCACAGATCACATCATGGACACCAGTCACGTTTGGTAACCCTCGAATGAGTCCAGTTGAGGAGAGCTTCTTTAAGGTCTTGAGTTTCAAATGACCCAACCGTCTGTGCCACAAATCCATTTCGTCGGCTTGGCTTGTCAGGCAGTTCGATGCACCCACTGTTCCAGTAGAGCCTATGAGGTAGCAGTTGTTGGCCGCTCTGCACCCTTTCATTAGAGTCCCTCCATCCGCATCCATCACTTGACATGAGTCATGAGTGAATCTGACATAGTATCCGCCATCGCACAGTTGACTGATGCTGATTAAGTTAACTTTCAATCCTTCAACAAGTAGGGTGTCCATGAGGACAGGGAAATCCGGAACCTTCAATGTCCCACAGCCGATCACCAGTCCCTTTCCTCCATCACCGAAGGTGACAAATTGTTTTTTTAACACATGGCGAATATGTGATAGATAACTGGAGTTACCTGTCATGTGGGCGGAGCAGCCACTGTCGAAGTACCAATGATCTTTCTCCATGTGGCTTGAAGAGCTGAAAGCAACCATGCATACAGTCTTGTTGGTATTGCAGTTTTTACCCGTGGAGGCAGTAGATGCAGTGAAGTAGGTGGATTTGCTAACTCCACCTTGGTCAGAGCAACGTCTGTTGAGTTTCCGAACTATTCTACCAAATTTTGAGCCATCATTGTCAGTTGTTCTATGCTGCAGTCTGTCCCAGTCCAGTTATCAGACACTTCCGCTTTTTGACCAAGTTCTTTCTTCAGAGTCATCTTGAACAGTTTAAGGATCCCACTCAGTGTGTCGAGTGTTTGCTCTGATACCAATTGAAATATAGTGACATGTTCAAGCTACTGTTCTAGGGACTGTTTAAGACAGACTTTGAACTCCTTTGTAACAGTTCAGCAAACAGTAAAGTAAAGGGACACACAGAATGATACCCAGTTCGTCAAAGCCTACTCTGGGGGGTTTCCCACACCCTAAAAGGGACACAAATCTTTATTACGTAATTTAGAGCGATAGAAGGTCTTATACTTACACAACGCCTTGTTTGTAATTGCCTAGCTTTTGAACGACCGTCTCTCAGATTTGCAATCGAGAATCACCGCGGGTCAGCTCGATCCCCTTCGTCCGAACCCTCAGTCCGAACGTGCTCGATCTTCTCGTGAAGTCGATAGCTTTCCTGTGAAAGCCGGTTGTATATCGTGGTGTGCTCCAGTTGGATCGCTTCCAGGCAGTCTGAGTAGCACGTTGATGTGACTGCACATGTACCGATGAATTTCCAGAAGGGAAATACAACCGGTCGTCGCTTTCTTCTTCTCCAATCGATAGGGTATCCTCGTGTGATATTGATATGGAAAGCGATGATCGTTTGGTCGCCCTAGCCTCGTATATATATGCGTGGGTGCTGGCTTCCAAAACTGATGAAGATAATCCCATCAAATATTTTAGGAGATATTCCTAGATATTTGATGTATATCTTTCTTAAATCGTCGAGAGGAATACTATGACTTCGTTGCCAAGTCAGCTTTGCCGCCTCATGAAGATATTCATTCCAATATCTGATGTTCGAATTCTTCGCTGATCATCAACAGATCGGACCGACATTCGATCTCTCGATCATTCCGGAAAAACATCTTGGCGTCTGCTCCACGCTGTACTGTAGTCCTAGAATGTGTTCGAACTCCCCCTGAACTCCTGCTTGAACTGTCTAACTACGTTTTTCCAAATACATGCCACTCAAGGGAACATCACATATATAAACATATAATCACCCTCATAATGTTCCAATGTGGGACAATTGGTTTTCACTTATGTGAAATCCATCTACCCATCCATTCCTACCATCATCACATGAACATGTATTTTGGTCCTACTTTGGGCCTCGATTTCTCATTTGATATCAATTTGATTTTGACAATTCTTCATTTGATTTCATACCTCTTGTCGCAAGGTATTTGATAATAATTTTATCAAATTATTTCGAGGTTTCCTTCACGCTCAAAATTAGGTCTCAAATGTGGCGCACCACCATATTCTTCGCATTCAATAATCACATTATTTTCAACAATCCCCCACATGAAGAAAATCAAGTGGTGAAAACGATAAATAATCAAAAATCGATAATCAAGACTCAACTCAATGTGGTGATAGCTTCTACGGTTGATATCTGCATAGGATAGGTAGGCTATGCCCTTGAACCTTCCCTTGGGAAGACATGTTCTCTTTACTGACTATTCAGTAGACATGATTGTCTTTAAACGGTTCGTCTTATACCGTAAACGAAAACCATGTCTCCCACAGATATCTCTCTAACCATACTTGGTTCTTACTGGTGGGTTCATTTTGACCATGACACCCCTTCTCTGGTTCTGCAAGAGTTTCTAAAGAATTAAGCCCTTTGAATTCTCCTTTGAAGCGGCCCCACTTCTCTCCCACATAGGTGATTCTTTTTCAAGGTAATCCTGTGTTACCCATTTGAATCTCACTGTTCAAATTACTAGAATAATTAAAAGCTTCGAGCTTAGCCTCGTGCAGGAGTCATTGTTTTATCTGGGAACAGGATTGGGTTGTTAACCCCCACAGTGACCTCATAGTCTTAGCAGTTAGGTTGCCCTTTGAACCAAGTTCTTGGGATCTCCAGTCATCATGGTAGGGTTTTCCGTTGCCTCGACTTTATTGCCCTAGGGCTTAAGCCTAAGTTTTGATATTAGCAATCAAACTGCTTCAGTCCCATTCCCTTTGTCGTCTTCTCTACTTGGTCCCTATTTAACCCTTTGGTTAACGGATCCGATATTTTTTCTTTGGACCTCACGTAGTCAATGCTTATGACTCCGGATGAGAGAAGTTGTCTAATGGTATTGTGTCTTCGACGTATGTGTCTAGACTTACCATTATACATGACATTCTGTGCTCTACCAATTGTTGATTGATTGTCACAATATAAACATATTGGTGGCACGGGGTTTTTCCAACCAGGAATATCCTCTACAAAATTCCTTAACCACTCTGCTTCTTCGCCGCATTTATCTAGTGCCACGAACTCAGCTTCCATCGTGGATCGGGTTATGAGAGTTTGTTTCGAGGATTTCCACGACACGGCTGCACCTCCCAAAGTGAATACATATCCACTTGTGGCCTTTGAGTCTTGTATATCATATATCCAACTTGCATCAGTGTATCCTTCAATGACTTCGGGATATCTGGTATAATGTAGACGGTAATTACGAGTAAAACGTAAATACTTCAGTATTCTTACGATTGCATTCCAGTGTTCTGTTCCTGGATTACTCGTATATCTTGCAAGCCTACTCATAGTATAGGCAATATCAGGTCTTGTACAATTCATCAAGTACATTAGACTGCCTATAACTTTTGAGTACTCTACTTGGGAGACACTTTCTCCTTTGTTCTTAGACAAATGTTGATTCATATCTATAGGAGTTCTATACTCCCAGGCTTTCTTTTCAGAACTTGAATTTATATTTTCCCTACAATAGGCTAGTAAAGCGGCAAGTAGGGGTCGAACCCAAGGGAGCTGGTGTTGTTGAAGTCGTTCTGTAAACACAACAATTGGGGGTCTGTGTGAACAAGTGCAAGTGAAATAAAACGAAAGGTATTCAATCAGAGAAAGCATTCGGTCTAGGGTTTCTATTGTTACTCGTTTATCATTGACTACTAATAATCTAATTTCATATTCCTAAGGGTGGTTACTCCGTTCCAGGTTATAACCTAAGGTAGGGCTGTTCCAAGCACTACACCACAATCTACTCCGTTCCAGGTTATAGACTGGCACGTGATTCATTCGAGCTTCAAGGTTTTTGAGCTTTCTCTTTTTTTTTTGGACAGCTTCGATAGTGACTCTCTTTGGCCTTTGGCTCTTGATGTAACAATGATGTACTTCACTTTTATTGCGTGCAGAACTTTCACAATTTTGCTGAGTTTTCTTGAGCTTTGCTCCTTTATTGTGAATTGCTTGTCCTTCCCTTCTTTTCTTTTGAAGGAGGTCCAATCATCGCCCACAAGCATATGGAAATACGTCCCCGCTCTTTCTCATCCTCGACCTTTTTTTACGCGAGTCAAGATGAGGGTCGCACATCTTCTTCCCGGTTACTTCGGACCAGAGATAGGACGGTCTGTTTTCCCGTCCCGCCTACCTACATAAACCCTGCAGTGGTGGAGCTAACTCTGAACCAATAAGTCTCGAAGTGCTAGCCTCCACGAAATCCACATAATCTTATAACTCGAAATTCGATCCTTTGAATGCTTCGTCAAGTCTCTCTAGGACATTTCTATCAACTCCACATCCTTGTTTATCTCAGCTCAGAAGGACACGTAGTGGGTTAAGTTCACATGTAAAAGCACAATTCAAATTTCCCGAGAGAAACACATCTAATCAGCATCATCTGTTTCACATCATCAAAATTCAATACTGCATATCCAGGAAATAGAGAGAAATTTCATACTTTCAATTTTTTTATTAAAGGAAACGTGCTGACACTATGCAAATGTAAGAAAAATAAATATGCTGACACAACAGACTGACTGACTCTCCCACCCCACACTTTTGAACTAAGTCGTGTCCTCACGGTATGACTTAATTCAAAGACACAAACAATGCAAGACACACAAACGTAGGGAAAAACAAATAGAGAATAAAAGTGAACAGGCACTCCCCTCGTTTTGTCGCGTGATGGTGAAAATTTTGGTCAAACGAATCGGTCAACGCTGGTCAATGGTCCACCGCGTCTAGTGTAGACGTTACGCACCGCGTCAGATAGAGACGTTAACTTAATGTTAACACCAAAAGCGGCCAGCTAATGTGGAGGGCTGACGCGGTCTGCACTGAGTTGCGCTTGTTTCCTGCATGAAAAACATCTCTTTTCCCAAAAGACACTATAAAAAACATGACTCAAGACTCAAACAAACATAAAACGAAATATAAAAAATGAGAAAAACAAAAATTTTGCCGGGTTGCCTCCCTGCGAGCGCCTTTGTTTTACGTCGTTGGCTCGACAACACCTCATTAGAATCACAAGTTAGGATCTCATGGTCGTGTGAGGTCAAACTTCTTTACTCCTTTGTGCTGCTCATAGCCCTCATCGAGTGGTGCTCGCATGTCTGTCCATCCTGGTTTCCATCCACATGTGTCATGTCTCGGTAGCTCGAATGAAACTGCTGTAGAGACATGTTTGCAAGACCTAGCGTGTTTTTTCTTTTTATGATGCTTCCAACTCACGAATGTGTTTTTGAATGATAGTTTGTGGTTGGTGATCCAGTTTCTAGTCTTGCACAATGGGATGCTAGCAGCCACATTATAAAGTGAACCAGACGCCTTTTCTTGTAATTTTTTAGGTTCACCATCCTGCAAGTACAACACAAGAGGCATATGAGTCATATGTAATTCCTTATTAAATTCAGCGCTTACCTCAGAATTTTCAGTAATCGAGTCTGTGCAAAGGTAAGGAGTGGAATTTTCTTTGCTAGAACATATTTCCTCCGCGTATGTGACTGTCACTATTCGGCTGAATTCATTCTCATCATCCTATTCTTCTTCTGGCTCTTTATGATCATCTTGGATGATGTTATCCTGCACAAGAAGTGGAAGAGGTGTATCAAAATTTTGCATAATTTGAGGTGGTTCAGAGATTACCGCAAACATGGTTATTTCTTCCTCCGTGTGCAACTCTCTAGTAGTGGTGGAATTATCCTCTTCATCTGAAGCTTGAGTCTCTGTTGCGGGTAAGGTCGTGATGGAGGTGTTGCATGTGATGTCGGGCACGATCTACACTAAATTAACTTCTACTGTTTGTGCCTTATCATCCGTTTTGTGCATCTGACCTCGTCTCGATCTTTGTGCTATATCATCTATCAGGTCCCATATATCATAAATGTCTAAATTCATTACTAGACCTCCTGCTGCAGCATCAAGCATAGAACACTCTAGTGAAATCATCCCATCAAGAAAGCTCTCAAGAAGAAATAAATCTGTTAATCCATGGTGTGGACAACTTCCCTGAAGGTCATCGAAGCGCAAATAGTACTCATATAATGTTTCGCCCTGGAATTGCTCAATGGTAGAAATTTTCTCGCGAATTTCAAATCGAAAGGATGGCGAAGAAAACTTCTTTAGAAATCGGGCTCGTAGATCCGCATAATTACTTTCACAATCTGCAGATGATGAGTAATACCAAGATCTTGCGGAGTCAGTTAAAGAAAAGAAAAATATTTTTAACTTAAACCTCTCTAATGACTCTTCTTTAGGCTTTATGCGGCAGCAGACGGAGTGAAACATTTTTACATGTGTCACGGGGCCTTCTCCGATGGCACCTCCAAATTTGGGGAGACACCGAATCATCCAAAACTTAACCTCGCTGCCATCGTATTCATCTTCCTCATCGTCTTCATCGTCCTCATTGAAGTTATCACCAACCACACTACCTACACGAGACAATATGCAGCAAGTAGCCAAGCACACGAAAAATAAAAATAAAAAAGAAAGAAAAGAAAAACAAAAAGAAAGAACTTCACCGAAGCGCAGCTCCCCGGCAACGGCGCCAAAATTTGACGCGCGTCGTCTGACGCGTCAAACTTATTATTTATAATTTCCTACTATAAACTAGTAAGTGGCAAGCAGGGTCGAACCCAAGGGAACTAGTTGTTGAAGTTGTAACTGAAAAACAATTAAAAGGGGGTTTTGTGAGCAAGTATTGTAAAAGCACAAGAGAAAATAACACGAAGAATTCAATCAGAGAGAATATTCAGCTTGGGGTTTCTATTGTGACATGTTTATCATCGACTGCTAATAATCTAATTTCATGTTTCTAAGTGTGGTTACTCCGTTTCAGGTTATACTAATGGAATGGTTAACCGATCCATTCCGGATCGACCGAATTGGTACAGAAGTTGTAAGATGGGACCCAAAGTATTCCGTTTCAGGCAATACACCACAATCTAATCCGGGTAAGGCATTAGACTTCTAGTTCTCCTAAAACCAATAATCCGGGAAAGGCACTATCGAATCTAGGTGTTCCTACTTGTCTTTACGGGTAAGTCTGAAACAAGCATTAACGATAGGGGCTGAATTGTTCGACTAAGCTTTACCATGTCAAGTATCCACTTAGCTTCACAATTCAATCCTTGAAATTAAGCACAAGAACTAGAGAAACAAGAAATTGCATTAAGAATAAAGTCTCAAAACGTAGTCACAATGTACGAAACCCTAAACCGAATTAAAGGTTTAGCTACACATGATCATGCAAAAACACATAATGAAAAATAGGAAAATCTTCTCTCTCGTCGAAAGCTTCGTCTCCTCCTCAAGAGCCGTCTAGGTCTTCGTAGAATATGTGATGATGATTTGAAACCTTAACCCAAAGATCTTATTTATAGCAAAAACTAGGGTTTCCAAGTCTGTTTTTGGGCTCAATTTCCAAGTTTCGGGCTTGCTGATGTCATCAAAACGCGTGCTGACAGTAGCAACCGCATTTCGCTTTAACATTACGGCCGTGTTTCCTTTAGACATTAGCGTCGAGCTAATGTCTCTACGAAACGCGATCCCCACTGAGTCCTGACTTTGGCTATTGATTTGACCATCCAAATGACCTCGTATGCTCTCGGTGTGAACCAGAGAGTTGTAGGGAATTGAGTCAGCTACGCAACGGCATGTGGCTCATATTTTTCTGATCAGTTGTCCATTCCAAGCGCTCAGTCGAGCGTCCAAAGGTCTGATCTGCCATTGTGATGTTTTTGGCATGAAAAGCCATCTTTTATGCGTGTTTTCTCCTAAAGCTTCCGAAACACCCGAAATGCAAAACCATACTAAAAAGTAAATGTTCGCATATAAAAGTGTTGAAATAAACGGGATTAGCTGATTCGACGAGTCGTATAAATACGACTCATCACTACCGCAGCGGCGCTGCCCATCTATATTCCTCAGTAGCATCCTTCCACAATCTCCTAGGAACCAATAGCACCATTTGTCCCTTGATTTTTTCAGCCAACGTCTATATGGCTTTCATCTCCTTCACCTCTATTCCCTGTTCGGCTCCCTGTTCGATCCATATCCTCTCAAAGCACAGCAAAACCAGGGTACTAAACAGTCAATGAGTAAGCCTATGGTGTTAGACTTAAGGAAGATTTGAGGAAAACTCACAGTTGGAAACCAATTTTAAGTCTGATCATTCTCTCTTTAAGTCTGATCATTGTCTTTTTAAGTCTGATAATTATCAAATTTATGTCTGATCATTACCAATTTTAAGTCTTATCTTTGTCTATTTAAGTGTCTGATCATTACCAATTTTAAGTATTATCACTCTCTTTAAGTCCGATCATTACCAATTTTAAGTCTGATCATTATCAATTCTAAGTCTGATCATTACAAATTTTAAGTCTGATAATTATCAATTCTAAGTCTGATCATTACCAATTTTAAGTCTGACCATTGCCTCTTTAAGTCTAATCATTATCAATTTTAAGTCTGATCATTACCAATTTTAAGTCTGATCATTACCAATTTTAAGTCTGATCATTATCAATTTTAAGTCTGATCATTCTCTCTTTAAGTCTGATCATTATCAATTTTATGTCTGATCATTACCAATTTTAAGTCTGATTATTGTCTATTTAAGTCTTATCATTACCAACTTTAAGTCTGATCATTCTCTCTTTAAGTCTGATCATTACAATAGTAGTTCAAGTCTGATCATTGTCACTTTAAGTCTGATCATGCAACGACGCTTGCTAAATCGTCCATATTTTACTCAACTAACCCTAAAATCAGATTGATTGAATACTTAAAGGAGTTTCCAAATCATGGACTAAATTGAAACTAAAATTAATTACAATAATAATGGGATTATGTATAATGACTTTTAAGTTTTACCCCTCCGTGTTATATCCAAGATTTCGAACAAATGGGACACGTCTCAGCTTGAAATCCAATTTTTAGTTTTCATTTATAACTGTGGTTTGTACATGAACCGCACTCTACATTTATTTTGGCTACATTTATTAATTAATTAAGTTGGTTAACTTTACAAACTAAATATAGTATGGGTGCGGTTCAGGTACAAACCATAGTTATTTATAAAAATTGAAAACTGAATTTCAAGCTGACATGTGTCCAATTTCGTCGAAATCTCGGATATAACACAGAGGGCATTAAGGTCATTTCACATAAACTTAATGATCAGACTTAATTGGCGCCACGAATAGCATATTAGACATTTATTCATTCAATTAAGTGGTGGGAGCAAATGAAAAATCCGATAGAGACAAGTTACATATCGTTGCATAGCTAACTCAAAGCTGTACAACTTTCTAGTTCACGCCGAGAGCAGACGAGGTCGTTTAGAATGTCGAAATTTGAATGAAACCTTAATGATCAGACTTAATTCATGAATGATCAAACTTAATTGGCACCACAAATGGCACATTAGACCTTTATTCATTCGATTAAGAGCTGGGTGCAAATGAAAAATCCAATAGAGACAAACTATATATCGTTGCGTAGCTAACTCAAAGCTCCCTTGTCTCTTTAAGTCTGATCACTATCAATTTTATGTCTAATCATTATCAATTTTAAGTCTGATTGTTGTCTATTTAAGTCTGATCACTACCAATTTTAAGTCTGATCATTCTCTCTTTAAGTCTGATCATTACAATAGTAGTTTAAGTTTGATGATTGTCTCTTTAAGTCTGATCATGCAACGACGCTTGCTAAATCGTCCATATTTTACTCGTTTAACCCTAAAATCAGATTGAATTGAATACTTAACGGAGTTTCCAAATCAGGGACTAAATTGAAACTAAAATTAATTACGATAATAATGGGATTATGTATAATGACTATAATACCCCTCCGTGTTATATCCAAGATTTTGAATAAATGGGACACGTGTCAACTTGAAATCCAGTTTTTAGTTTTTATTTATAACGTGGTTTGTACCTGAACCGAACTCTACATTTATTTTGGTTACATTTATTAATTAATTAAGTTGGTTAACTTTACATACTAAATATAGTATGGGTGCGGTTTAGGTACAAACCACTATTATTTATAAAAACTAAAAGTTGAATTTCAAGCTGACACGTGTCCAATTTCGTCGAAATATCGGATATAACACGTAGGGGCATTGAGGTCATTTCACATAAACTTAATGATTAGGCTTAATTCATGAATGATCAGACTTAATTAGCACCACGAATAACATATTAGACCTTTATTCATTCTACTAGCGCCATCGAGATTGTTGGTTCACTCTGTAGTCTTTATTATCCTTGGAACA
This sequence comes from Rhodiola chrysanthemifolia, assembly GCA_033675395.1. Lineage (NCBI taxonomy): Eukaryota > Viridiplantae > Streptophyta > Magnoliopsida > Saxifragales > Crassulaceae > Rhodiola > Rhodiola chrysanthemifolia. Next base: position 17,350,860 of record CM066207.1, read on the forward strand.
TCTCCCAAGGTAATAAATGTCATAGGCATAAAGTACTAGTTCACTTTAATTATATGTATTTACCGTCGTAGACACTAGAAATGATCATTTTTCACTACATCCAAACCTTCACTAACGGCCATCGATACTTATGTCATGTTTTAAGATAAACATGTTACTTAGGCATTTCATCAAATACTTGGTAGCATGTCAAAAATGAAGTACATAGTGAAAATGAATTCAACACCAATTGTTGGGATTAATAGATGATTTGCTCAGTGACCTAGTTTATAACTTTCATTACAAATCAAATCCAATGAATTAAACATTTAATCCTAGTCAAGCATCCATATCCTAGAGTTCATTTTCACGATTAAGATATGGATCATTTTCTCAATACTAGAACTATTCCCTAGCTCTTTCAAGTCATAGGTTCAAGTTTTCGTCTAAGTTGTCACTTAGGCATTTTGAGAAACACCTTGCAACATAGCATTTCATTACACAAGAGAAAATGAAATCAACAATCATCCACATGAATTTCAATATATATTTGTGATCATACAGTACCAATGAGGGTTGTAGAACCCTTAAAACACAAGAACTACTCACACATCATCATTCTACATGTTTTCAAAACAAAACAACAAGAGGGAGAAAATATGAGTAGAGAAAACCCAAATTGGAGATGTTGAGCAAGCTCTAGATTTCTTCCTCGATCTTCTCCCTTCTCCCCCAAGTAATCCTTTGATGATTGTGAGCCTTTCTTACCCTTTTTCTCACACTTTTTCTCTCTAAAAACCACCTCCCTTGAGTCAAAACCCTCTCTTTCTATTTGTAGTCTCGAGTCCAAAATCAGGCACAGCGGTCGTACTCGCGCGAGTACTGTGGTAGGCACACTTGCAGGCCGACTCGTCCTCGAGCGAGAACTGCTATCATAAGGTGCTCTAGTGTAGGGGAAGCTGGTACTCGTGCGGGTAACGCGTCGAACTCATCCGAGTGTCATGGTCAAAAGAATTTCCAGTTTTCAGGGCAAGTCTGTACTCGGGCGAGTACCATTCCCAAAGTGTTTTAACTTGATCAAGCAAGGGCGTACTCGGGCGAGTACGACCCTAAAGTGCTCAATTATCCCCGAACTTTTGATATTTCGTGCAAATTCGATCTTTAAGAGATGGGCATTGATGGAGAGTCATTTTGTATCGGAAATGTACGGACAAGGGTCAAGTGACATCAAATAATGCCGGAAACGAAACAAAGCTTTAATGAAACGAAGCGAATAATAAGTCGAAAACTCAACTTATCAAAAAGGTTCACACCATCCCAAACTTTTTTTTTACAATTGTATTTCTTTGTTTTCAGCGTTTTGTAGTATTTTTGTAGAAATGAGTGTATCGATACTTGTCCGTATTCCTTTTGGTATTCTTTTGTTTTTACTATGTTTATTTTTTGAACATGAACATTTTGGCTAGGTTGCTCTTTCATGTCCATTTGTTTTTTTTAACAAGATGGTGTTTATATTGTTTGGTTACCAAAGTCTAACAATAGTATTTACATGCTTCATGTAGTGGATTTATAATGAGTCGAGAGTGGATGTCCGGTAATAGGTTAAGTGATGAGTACGAAAAGGGGATAATGGATTTCTATGAATTTGCATCGTCGTATGCGTTAAAAATGCACTTAAACGTGTCTTGTGTCCGTGTAAGGGGTGTTTCGATAAGATAAAGGTTAAAGTGAAGGATTTGCATAAACACCTTTTGTTAAAGGGAATTGATCCACCATATAAGGTTTGGTTTTTCCATGGAAAGGTTGAACCGCACGACGTTGAAACTCAACCCGTAGAAAGTTTCCCGGAGGATGATAATGATGATTGAGAGGAGGACAATCTAATTGACATGGTTAACAACATTGCCGATGAATTTGTTGCCAGACCACAAGTTTTGGAGTCGTTGAGGAATTACTCTGAATTACCATTGTATGAAGGGTGCTCCAAATATACAAGGCTCTCTGCAACCTTGAAGTTATTTAATGTGAAAGCTAAAAATGGATGGAGTGATAAGAGTTTCACAGAAGTATTAACCTCGATGAATGATATGCTTCCCGAGGGAAATACTTTACGAAACCGTACTTACGAAGCTAAAAAGGTTATGTATCCCATGGGAATCGAGTATAAGAAGATACATGCTTGTCCCAAATGATTGTATATTGTATCGTAATGCTTTTAGTGATTTGGCTAAATGTTCGGTGTGCAAGTCTTCTCGATACAAGCTAAACAAAGGGCCAACAAATACCTCAAAAGGCACTCTGACCAAAGTATTGTGGTATCTCCCACCGATTCCCAGGTTTCAAAGATTATTTGCTAACACGGAAGATTCTGATAATATGTGATGGCATGCCGAGAAACGTGTCGTTGACACCAAAATGCGACATCCTATCGATTCACTTCAATGGGCCAAAGTATACAACACATTCACAGAGTTTGGATCAGAGTCTAGAAATTTACGCCTTGGCTTGTGTACTGTTGGGGTGAATCCGCATGGAAATCTCAGTAGTCAACATAGTACATGGGACGTGATATTGGTGATATACAACCTACCCCCCCCCCCCAGACTAACCATGAAGCGTAGGTATATGATGCTTTCTTTGTTAATATCGGGTCCTTGACAGCCTGGAAATGACATAGATGTATACTTGGCTCCCTTGATAGATGATTTGAAGCTTTTATGGAATGAAGAAGTATGCACATTTGATGCATCTAGGCAAGAATATTTCAATATGTGTGTCATGCTAATGTGTATCATCAATGACTTCCCTGCTTATGGTAACTTGTCCGGATACTATATTAAAGAGTACAAGGCTTGTCCAATATGTGGGGACGCGACACATTCACGTTATCTAAAGAATTGTCAGAAAATGGTTTATATGGGACATCGGCGCTTCTTACCAAGGCATCATCCTTACAGACGAAAGAAAGCTGCATTCAACGGTGAGACCGAACACAGAATAGAACCTCAACCATCTTCTGGTGATGAAATACTTGAGAAAATTGAGAATATTACAAATTAATTCAGGAAACACAATGCACACACCGAAAGTGCTCCATGGAAGAAGCGATCAATTTTTTTGATCTACCGTATTGGCATACACTTGAAGTCAGACACTGTATTGATGTGATGCATGTAGAAAAGAATATATGTGACAGTATGATCGGCACTTTATTAAACATTCTTGGGAAAACAAAGGATGGAGTTAAAGCGAGACTGGATATGTTAGAGATTAACATTCGTACATAATTAGCACTAGAAACTCGAGGTAAATGTATTTCACTTGCTTGGATATCTGAAATACGGTGTTGGGAAGGCATCATATGAATTGTATCGCTGGTATGCAGTGAATGGTTATGGTCCAAGCATAACCGATAAATCCGATATTTTCCAAAGGTTGTTGGTGTTCTATGAATTCCAAACCTAACTTCACAATTTGTTCTTGTTTCAGCTCGACCTCTTTTCCTTGTTTCAAGTCCACTGTCTTCCTTGCGTTTTCCTTCCTTGTTACATCCCTATACTACATTTGACGGTAATTGATCTATTTTGCTCACGTGACTATAAAATTTACGGGGAGTAAATCGTGTTCGTGCTCCAAATTCAACCCAAAACTCTCAGGCATCTTCTACAGAGTCAAAATCCATTCCTAACTTCGGAATGTATCCCAGTTCTTCCCTACAAAATTAGACATCATGTAAAAAATAATGTAACTTTCTGTAGTCTTAACGAAACATACACTGATTTGTTCAATTGAAAACTCCATACGAAAATTTCTAGGACTTGATAATCACCACAATACAAAAATACTCAATATCACTCGGATGTAAAAATAATTACTTACATGTTGCTAGGAAATTGAACACCTTGTGATACCCCGAACTGAGATTGTGAATACATTTCATCCATGTTGCTGCGAAATCGAATACCTTGCGACACTGTAAACTGATATCCTTCCATCTGCTTTGCTTCGAATTTGCTAAAGATTTCGTCCGCGAATCTCGCATAATCAAATCGCCATGGGAGAGAAACGAAGGAATGAGCGAATAAGAATGACAGAGAAGGAGAAAGCGCCGTTACTGAGCGACACGTGAGGGAAGTCAAAATATGCATCAGAACGCTGTCGTTTTACCTATCTTAACCCTAAATTAAATACAAAATCAAAACATCGTCGTTTCGATGGCTGACACCATTTAGCTGCACATCACCCGATCTGAATCCATCAAATACATGTTAGTTGTATACAACATTAATCGAACCACAAATATATTTATTTTAATAATGTTTGAGATTAAAATTAGTAGGATATTAATTAATTTTATATGTCACGCCTTTATTGAAGCCCACCTTTTATTGAAGCACAAATTTCAGGATCAATAGATTTATTACTTAATGGGGCATTTCAAACAGTTTGGGGTGAAAGATTAAATTATTGGGGGCGAAATATGAAAATAACTGGGGCAAAATATTAAAATTATTTAAAACAGGAAACTAATTTACTCAAAATGGTCAAGTTTTCCCAAAATGATTGAGGGCGGATGCCCCGCTGCTCCAAGCGTGGTTCCGCCTCTGGTCACATTATCAACAACCGAGGCAGAGTTCATTGTTGCGGCCGGATGCGCTAGCCAAGCTGTGTGACTGCAAAGGATATGACTAAGAAACTAGGTTGCACAAATGACAAATGGACAGTTGACCTGGGCTTTTACTTCCTAAGAGCAAGGTTGTCAAAATCGCGTTTTAAATCGTAAAATCGTCCGATTTTACGTTTCTACATGTATATTTCATCTTAACTCGGAGCTGGACTCGTTTTTCTCTAAAATCGGACATTAAAACGATTTTAACCGATTTTACAAGTGTAAAATCGTTGAACTCGTGTAAAAACGTCCGATTTTAATATATTTTAATTTTTAGGCTTGGGCCAGTCCAGTTACAGCCCATTACCCTAAATTTTCTCATATGTTTACACTTTTTTTTGAAACGCATATGTTTACACTTTACAATTAAAAATACATATATATAATACATAATATTATTTTAATAAAAGGTAAACTCGGCGATTTTACGAGTCGAGTTTACGTTCTGATTCCACCTAGGTAAAACGAGTCAACGTAAAAACTCGATTCTGAAAACCTTGCTTAAGAGAGTTGCTCCAAAATGGTATAATCAGAATGTGTTCTTTGATACGAAATGACAAGTTGCTGACATGATGACCAAGCCCGTCTCATCACATTACCGCTTTTATCAAACAGGGCTAACTCGAAATCTCAAACTAAAGTATGTTATTTTCGAGGAAAAGATTCGGTGCAGCGCAACTATTTGCTACGAGTGCTGCAATCACAATGACATCGTTTTATTCAATTATAAATGTTCGCCGTTTTGATTGAAACAACGTCGTTTTGACACTCGCAGCAAATAGCTTCGCTGCATCGGATCCGAATCCTATTTTCGAGAGCTAAAACTCATTTAAGGGCAAATATAAAAAATCTACTTAAGTTATATGGAAATAAAGAAACTATATAATATCAGAGGGCTAAAGTTAGGCTAGTTAAGAACTCAGCATCCCACAATGCTATATTTATTTGCTCTTCCACCTGGGTACTTGATGATTCTTGTCATATGTTGTTCAAAACATATAACTTAATGAATTAAGAATGATTTATAGTATTTATACATTTTTTGTATCAGTATCAAACCAACAAAATTATTTTGGCGTCGCCCTGATTACAATATAACCAAGTGAATGACCAGATTCGAAAATGCTATTTAAATTCAAAAACTGTACTTGATTAATGATTACGAAAAATGGAACTCCGTAAAAAAGGTTGGATCTCAAGGAAAAGAAGTGCTTAGTCACGTCGTGCCCCTAGCGTTCTTTTCTCGTTTCTGGTTTTAGGCCTTTTGTTTGTGTTGCCTGCAATTTTTTTCGAAGTCCATCTTATAATGCTGCCTGGTTTTCTTTGTCGTCTGCTTTGGGTTGCTGTAATTTTTAGTGTTTTGTGTCTTTTTCTTTATCGAAACAAAAAGAAAAATCATGCCTCTTCAGAAACAATGTATATAATGTGATGAAAAGTACATTGCATTTCCATGAGAATCACAGTTAAATAAAATATCCATTCAACGAAAATCACAAATTTTCACCATATCTATAGCCAAACAGACAGATCTGTGGATGCGCAACAATTTCAAGGTCCCGTCCAAGTCCTTTATTTTTAACATAATACTCTCTACTCTAATAACCAAAAGAAAATGAATCTTATATGAATAGCCAGCTTATAATTATTAGGTTTCTCAGAAATCGATCACCAATCCCTTTCACTTCCTGGTGCTGCCGCTGTTGTCATTGTTGATTCCAAGAGTGTTCTTCACGGTGTCCGCCGCACCTTGAGCCATGCTTGCAATTTGCTCCCCAGTCTATATGAACATAAACCAAATATATAGTATTCAAATGAATGGAAAATTAAGCTATTCATTCATGTGACCATTCCAATATAGAGTCATGATCAGATATAAACTTAGTTTGTAGGAAGTGTATCAGAATTTGTCAGTTTGTAATTTACACGTTTGCACCTTATCTTTATCCTTCAAATATATCAAATCATAACAAAAAGAAGCATAAACATTCTTTAGATTCTTGACCTGTTGGAGAAAGCTTGCACTTTGCTCCTTGCCTTCCTGAGCAGATTCTTTAGCAGACTGCGCCGCATCAGCAGACTTGTCTCTGGCTGCATTTGCTGTGTCCTTTGTTGATTGCATCCATTCCTCAGCCTTCAACTGCTTGCATTAATATGAAACAACCTCAAAAAACAGATCGTATTACACTCTTAAATTAACAGTCGATAAAATGAGGACTCTACCTGAGCTTGGCCGGTGGTCTGGCCTGAACTAAAGCTTTGTTGAGTGTTCGACATCTTCACAGCTGAAAATAACCCGCTGATACCGCAACAGAATTTTTTTTCGTACACTTGAATTTGTTGTTTTCCATCACCATAACCAAAGTCCCCCTTTATATAGTCATAGGAAGGAGAATAGTACATGGACAAGTGTGCGGTCTGACGGAATTTTATCAGCTTAAATTTCTCCTCCTGACTAGGACAACATCCTTTCATTCTGTGGCTCATGTAAAAATCCTTACATTTGCATTACCTACTAATCCTCCAAAAGATCTACAAAAACGCAAGCAACAAATTAAGGGAAATTTTCCAAATTACACAAAAATTGGGATTCAATTCCAATTGTACACATTTTTTAGATTGATTTCCCAATTTACACTAGTTTTGTAAGCCGCCGTTACTCACAGCGTCTTAACATAAAGACGCTCTTGTAGACGGCGTCTTAAGCCCCGTGGCATTTTTGCGCCAAAATAAACAATTATGTGGCATAATATTACCAAACAAGCTTAACCCGTTATTGGAGACAGCATTTTAACTTAAAACGCTGTTGGTAACAGCGTTTTTAAAATGGGTATGTTTACTGAACCAAGTTTACATGCAGCAACTGCAGTAGATGGAGTGAACTTTTGACAAGTCCTCGGAGCTCACTGTCCATATATGACCACCCAAAGCGCGAGGAAGACCATCATCATGCTCTGCTCGAGCACCTTCATCGTGCTCTGCTCCAGCATCTGGTCATGTTGAATTGGTGGAGGAACTCTTGTCGAAAACAAAAAGTGAGGGCATTAAATTGCCTTGCAGCACTATCAAGTTGATTATTGAGTTTTATGGAATCTCAAAAAACCCTGATGCTGCCCTGAGAGTCTTTCGTGACATTAGAACTCTGTGCAGCCCCATCTCAGAATTCAACGTGATGATGCACTATTCTGGTTTGATGCACTATTTTGCGCATGAAGAGGATCTGCGAACAGTGCAAAGACTGTTTAGTATGGTCCGCCAGAGTGGACTTGAACCAGATGCTTGCATGTTCAAGGTCTTGGTGACTGCGTATTGCAAGTCTGAGCGGGCTGCTCTAGCATGGAGATCCTTCGAGGACATGAGAAGCTCAGGTATGCTGCGAAGAAATCAATGATGATCTTCATCGCGCTTTGGGTGGTCATATATGGACAGTGAGCTCCGAGGACTTGTCAAAAGTTCACTCCATCTACTCCAGTTGCTGCATGTAAACTTGGTTCAGTAAACATACCCATTTTAAAAACGCTGTTACCAACAGCGTTTTAATTTAAGTTAAAACGCTGTCTCCAACAGCGGTTTAAGCTTGTTTGGTAATATTATGCCACATGATTGTTTATTTTGGCGCAAAAATGCCACGGGGCTTAAGACGCCGTCTACAAGAGCGTCTTAATGTTAAGACGCTGTGGGCAACGGCGGTTTACAAAACTAGTGTAAATTGGGAAACCAATCTAAAAAATGTGTACAATTAGAATTGAATCTCAATTTTTATGCAATTTGGAAAATTTTCCACAAATTAATTATTTACAATCGTTTAGTGTTAGAAAAAATTTCCAATTTGTGCAAAATCACAATTTGGATTTCCAAACTAAGCAAACTTGACATTGGATTTCCGATTTAGACACACTCCTTTAGGCGCCGTTGCTAAGGGCGCCTAAGGCATAAGGCGCTCTTAGCAACGGCGCCTAATGCTTAAGTGTCAAATTCTTTTTTTGAACGAATTCATAAATAATATTAAGGCGCTGTGTAAAAAGGTTTTTTTTTTTAATGTTATTTTTTTGAAAAAATGGATTAAACACTCATCTTCGATCACTATATTTGTGAGCTTAACCTTTGAATTTCATTTTCGAGTAAACATGAAAGTTATAGAACATTCAATTAGCTTTCTAACCATATAAAGAACATCTTAAACGGACACCGGATAACGCCTCTATGAGCTTCCGAATGTTAGCTCGGACCCCTCGGTTTTGGCTAATATCGATCGATCATCCATCTTCGGTCACTATTTTTATCAGCTTAACCACCAAATTTCATCTTTAAGTGAACATGAAAGTTGTAGAACATTCACTTAGCTTTCTAACCATATAAAGAACATCTTAAACGGACATCGGATGACGCGTCTATGAGCTTTAGAAGATTGGCTCGGACCCTCTCAAATTCTAGAAATTTTCCGAACATGAAACCGAGGGGGTCCGAGCTAACATTCGGAAGCTCATAGAGGCGTCATCCGGTGTCCGTTTAAGATGTTCTTTATATGGTTAGAAAGCTAATTGAATGTTCTATAACTTTCATGTTTACTCAAAAATGAAATTCAAAGGTTAAGCTCACAAATATAGTGATCGAAGATGGGTGTTTAATCAATTTTTTCAAAAAAAATAACATTAAAAAAATTTCTTAGGCGCTGTGTATAATATTTATGATTTTTTTGGCTGACTCAGCATTCGTTGTATTAAGAATTTGACACCTAAGCATTAGGCGCCGTTGCTAAGAGCGCCTTATGCCTTAGGCGCCCTTAGCAACGGCGCCTAAAGGAGTGTGTCAAAATCGGAAATCCAATTTCAAGTTTGCTTAGTTTGGAAATCCAAATTGTGATTTTGCATAAATTGGAAAAATTTTCTTAGTGTTAGGGGGGAGAAAACAAAAGAAATTCGAATTAACATGTTTTACTCAAATACGATATTATAACTATAAAAAAATGGCAATCGGAATAATTTTAAAATAAATAAATGAATTTTTAAGATATGATAACATGAGGACCAATGATCAAATGGTTTGCTCCATATTTGGAAAATTGGAGAATCCATATCCACGTTCGAAAGTGCATGATCAAATCGTTGCAGTAATGATATGTGTTCCACTTGATATTCAAAATTGCATTTAGTCAAAAATCAAAGTCAGCAAGTTTCACTTTGTCGGTGGAACATGTATCTGTTGTGTTAATTTTGTAAATTAACCAATTATGTGGGGTCACACGTAAATAAAATGAATCTGTGTACTTTCATTTAAATAAGGCTAACTAAAGTGGTCTAGTTGTGATTTATATTGGCTTATGAGTATAATGTCATGGGAGTTATCGTGTAGATATCATTCGGTAATTATCTTTACATGAGAGGCGAAAGATAATTATAACAATAGTGTTTGTCTTAGGACTGGAAGACCTAATCCGGTGTGTACATTCTCTTTAATCTGATTTAAGTTTACGATCATGAGTGTATTATTGTTGTTAAAGTAATTTATTTCTAACAAGTATCAATCGCCACTCAATATCGGGTTATTGAGCATCTTAATGTACTAATTAATTGTGATTTGTTTAAACTCATGTACACCCCCACTGCGTAACGATTGAGAGAGCTCGGGTGCACTGGTGGAATAAAATAGCCATTGCCGGATATTTAGTTGCACCACATGAATTGCCATGGCTTAGTAGACCTCACACCAACATTCAATGCTCAAAACCATTTCCCTATGTGACGATGGTCAGTAAGGAGATAGTTGAAATGGGATGGTCGTATGGGCTACGAAAAGTTGGAGCCATGAGAAGCTGGCTGTTACAATTCCACATTGGTTAGGTGCTTCAACACCTAATGGTACTTAAGCACAAGGGGTTCTCTCACCCATCAGACTAGTCTTTTGTGGTGAGCTCTTCCCTTGTGCTTAGGTGCCTAACATTTGGTGCTCTTCATTGAGACCCAACACGAAAGAGGTGACCTGGGAAAGGGCTACCTGATTGCCCAACGAGACCAGAGTGAAAGCCGTCCAGAGTGGGCCGTCGTGGGCGTCACTCGGAAGGGGCGACCTAGAAAGGGCTACCTGATTGCCCATCAAGGCCAGAGTGAAAGCCGCTCAGAGTGGGTCGTCTAGAGTAGGCCGACGAGGACGTCAATTTCCAAAGGGTGCGGCAATGTTACAATCCCACATTGGCTAGGTGCTTCAACACCTAGTGATACTTAAGCATAAGGGGTTCTCTCACCCATCAGACTAGTTTTTTGTGATGAGCTTTTTCCTTGGGCTTAGGTGCCTAACACTGGCGGTCATGATGCTGCAGATCTTCACCCTGAAAATCCCATTCGGATGTTTTCAAAGATATGGACCGAGTGGGCATAATGGATTTTCAAGGCTTTAGACTTGCACTACTGCTTCAATTGGAAACAAACCCTAATTGGTTTCTGTTATGGATTCAAATCTGGCTCAGTTGCATGAATCAGTTTGGTCTCATTCCCACTGCTTCAATCGTGGCTGCGATGGCAAGTGTGAGTTTGGGCCTGTTGATAGGCCCAAAGGTTATGCATAGTTGATGGACTTAAAGAGTCAAGGTCAAGAGTCGCACTTCCTAATTTTATGACACGACAACTACAACGAGGGAAAGCACACCATTTGAATTTTGATGCTTGTTGTAGCGTCTTCCCAAGACTTAGGCTGAGGAAGGTCGAGTGATGGCGACAGTCAAGTTAAAGCAGAGGCAAAGCTAGGCTGCTGGATGAGCAGTGTTTGGCCGTTGTTGGGAATCAAATTGGGTCTTTGCAATTTTTTATTCCGCTCATACCCCATATCATGTTAATAAAGCAGTAATTTTTTGACCTGATTCCATGGATGACCTTTGAATCTTCGCTAGATTTTAACAGTTTGGTAGTGGTGCTTTTGATCTCTTCGCACGACCTTAAGCTAGTAAGTATTTGAGAAAAAATAGGGACTGAGATCGGTGCGCGAGACTGGGGACCACTACATTCTTAAAGGGTTGTACATACTATAAATTTCCATAATTACGAATTCTTCCCCTTAAAAGAAGCGTAATTATGAACTAGTATCTACACATATGATTAATATCCCACGATCACATTAATATATATACTCTAAAGTCTAATTATATAATATATCACTTTATTATCGACTTATAAACTATGATAGCGTACACATTTATTGTCACAATATCCTAAATGGTCTTTCAATACATTCTATAAAGTGCAGTCTTCTGACAAAATTTCACAATCATATTCCCTAATTAGATGCCTCTTAACTAAACGTGGATCTTTTATCATATTGGCATCTTGTTAAATTAGAATCAAAATACCCAGTGATCTCCAACCTATCCGATTTCCTATATGTGAGCATGTAATCTCTTGTTCTCTTTAAGAACCCAATAATTTTCTTGACTGCTACCCAATGATCCACTCATGAGTTGCTTATAGATCTACCTAGCATGCGAACAACATATGCAATATATACTCGCGTACATACCTGATCACACATAAGACTTCATATAGCCAGAGCGTTATGAATCTTTTTATAGTTTCTTCAATTTCCAGAGTACTTTTAGGGCAACGACTGAGACTCCCACTGAACTAGTGATACACATATCCATTCATTAAGTTTTCCTCAAAAAAAAAATGAGACCATCGCTAGATGAAACTTAATGTACCACAAACGAGAAGCCTGTATAAACCCATAAATGAATTCCCTTTGATTAGGCATTATCAGAGATTGTTGAGTTGGTACTGGTGAATCCAAGAATTCTATGTCCATCTTCAATTCTTTGAGACTTTAGTATAACATCCAGATTCTTTGAACCAGAGTTTGGCATCTTCACAGATCTTTGAACTGGCTGAATTCCTCCATGGTAGTCGCATGGTTGTCTCTCTCCGATTCCATCTGTAGTTCCAAAGCTTCCACTTTGTTCAGGAGGTGAATCTCTTTGCGACTCAGGTCCACATTTTCCCTTCTCAGCTCCACCATGCCTCTTGGATGTATCTCTTTGTCCTTCTCCATTTTTACTTTCAATGATGATATATTACCTAGGAGTTCCACCTTCTGTGCAAGTAGTGATGAACGTTCCTTATTCATTTCGATCATCTAGAGCTTCAGAGCAGTGATTTCTTCCTGGTGTTCGACCTTATGAGCAACCAAGACTTCAACTTACTGCCACAGTTAGCTTTCTCGTCCGTCAGGCTGGTTACTGTTTCATTAAGCTTCTTGTTCAGATCGATCACAATTAGCCACTTCTCATAGAGTTCTATGTTTCAACCAGGGACTCGTGCGTGATTTCTTCATCGTCACTTCTTGACAAGTCGTCAGCAGGCTGTTCAGACAGTGCGCTGGAATACTGACTTTCACTTTTTTTTACTACTGTCTTCAATAATACTGACGAATGCAACAAATTTAGTTGTCTCATCCTCATCTTCCTCATTGTCAGACTCGTTGTCACTCAGGTTGGCAACAAGAGCTTTCTTCTAGAGTGTTGGCACATTCAGCTTGGATGTGACCATAACCTTTGCATTCTCGGCACTGTTTTCCTTTGCCTTTGTCACTAAAGTACTCCTGCTTGTTTTCACCAGTCTTACCTTTTCTTTTCTTCCAGTTCTGGAAGTTGGTCACAGATGACTAACCTTGGTCCGATCCTCGTCTGTTGATCTTCCACACCATTCTGCCAAAGTTCTGGGCCACCATTGCCAGATGTTCAGTCGAGCAGCTAGACTCATATTTTTCTTCAGATATGTCGACTTTTAGAGCAACTCCCTTGCTTCATCTTGGTTGAACATCTTGAGGAAGATACAACTCGTATGTTCTTAGTGACCCCATGAGATCCTCCAGCTTCATCTTGGTGATGTCGTGCATTTCATCAATCGCGGTCACTTTCATAGCAAATCTTTGGGGTAAAGATCTCAGGACCTTGCTAGCCATCCTTTCTTCCTCGACGGGTTTTCCCAGTGCAGCAGCCTCATTCGAGAGGTCTAGGACTCTTGCAATTGAACTCAGCAATCGTTTCATCCTCCTTCATCTTCAGATCCTCGAACTTTGTCGTGACCATCTGCATCCGCGAGTTTCTCACCTTGTCCGTCCCCTCATGGGCGGTTCTGAGGATATCCCATGCCTCCTTAGCAACCTCACAGTTAGAAATCAGTTTGACCTACTGTGATTCTACCATACAGACATAAATAACGCATTAGAGATCAAATAAAATTAACATCACTAACCAAAATATAGCACCAGTGCATACATAAACTTTACGAAGACATTCTTGAAAAACTAACATTAGCAAAATAAGATGATTTTTCAAATAATGCAACAGGTTTAGCAATAAGATTGCATACAGTAATTCTTTGTTCGGTTCTAGACTTGAAACCTATTCCCTTAATTCAACTAGTAATTTTGGTGTTTAGTACAAAGAAGGGAAATACCCTAATAACTCGGCCTGCAAAACTTTCAACCTATAAGATAACAACCTTTACAGAAGTACTTATAAAAATACACAGATAAGTTTTTTTTATAAAGAAAATACACAGATAAGTTTGACATAGGTTAAATTTCACAATGCAAAATGTCATAAAAAATTCCTAAATACATACAAGCCATAAATTCATCAATTTAACTCAATATCATTCATTGCAACCCACGCTTTCCATTTTTCTCTACATACATGATAATGATTCTTCAATTGTGTCACTGTCTTGGGATCCGTTGTTTGTGAGTTGAAAATCCTTTCAATCATTTTCCAGTCAAAACTTCTGTTGGGTCTATACTCATTTAAAATTGTGAACAAACTTCGACCTTCTTGGGTAGTCCAATATCCCATATTCCTAAACACTCATATTTGAAAAACAAAACATAGAAAACCCCCAAAATTCAAATCATCATCACGTTAAACGGAAACTGAAATTATGTAAACAAAACAAAAGTCCATATCATATTACCTGACGAAGTAGATGAAGTCTACCGGTTATCAGAGATCAAAATGTTTATGTTTCGTTCTCTTCTATGCCTCTATTTATCAGAGATCGCCACAACCACTTTCACCATATTGGCCGACACAAACTTTGGCCATATTCTTCCACTATCATTTTTCACTCACTTTACCCATATTCTTCCACTACAATTTTTCACCCACTTTGGCCATATTCTACCACTACCATTATTCCACTACCATGTGATAAGACATGACACTGATGGTGATGATGATGGTGATGATGATGATGATGTCATGTCATGATGATGGTTATATGATATGATACGATTATGATGATGATGATAATGATAATGATATGATGATGATAATGATGTGATGTGATGGCGATGATGATCATGTGATGGCGATGATGATCATGATAATATGATGATGGCGATGGCAATGCTGAGGATGATGTTGATCATCACAATATGATGATAATGTGATGATGATGATAATGATAATGATGCTGATGATGATAATATGATGATGATATGATGAGGGTAATACGATGATGATGATACGGTGATGGTGGTAATATGATGATGATGATGATGATGATGTGATGATGGGGATGATACGATGCTGATGATGATGTTGACATGATGATGGTGATAATGATGATGATGGTGACATGATGATGATGATGTAATGATGATGCTAATATGATCATGTGATGTGATGTGATGTGATGCATGATGATGAATGATGATGCATGATGCATGATGATGACACATGAGGATGATGGTAATATGATGATGATATGATGAGGGTAATACGATGATGATATGATGATGGTGGCAATATGATGATGGTGATGGTGATGATCATCATCATCATATGCTAATGATAATGTGATGGTGATGATGATGATGATGCGATGATGATAATGATGACGATGATACGACGATGATGATGATGGTGGTGGTGATGGTGACGATGATGATGAACTTAAATCAAATACAATTTATTTTATTTTAATTTAGTTTAGCTGAATTTAATTTAATTTAATTTAATTTAATTTAATTTAATTTAGCTTAGCTGAATTTAGTTTAATTTAATTTAATTTATGTTAATTTAATTTATAGAATAAAGATCACATGAGAAGTGTAATCTTTCGTGAGAAATGAGAACTTTTAATGATCATTAGATTAATAATCTAATGGCTGTTATTAAACCTAACTTATTCGCACAATCGTCGTTTTTAATTAGAATTAAGGATAAATTAGTAATTAGCTTACACTTAATCGTTAATCAATCGGCGTTCGGCTGACCACGATCGGGATGAAAACCTTCATCATCACCCATGGAAATCACATCCCACTGCTCGGAATCACATCGCCTATGTAAATCAGTCGACAACAGTAGACGTTTTGAGTTTTCGGGGAAGATGAACAGTAACCGGACTTGCCGCGCATCCAGCCTTTACATTAGGGTCGCGCCCAGCGTTTACATTAACTTGTGAATGCGCGGCTAACTTAATGTAAGCGTGGAACGCGCGGATGACTGTGTAAATGCTACGAATAATCCTTTGAAAAGCTACGAATTATGTATATAATTACTACGAATTATCCTTTGAAAATGTACGAATTATCCTTTAATCTGACCAAAACATGATTGCTACGAATTATGCTTTGAAAATGTACGAATTATCCTTTGAAAAGGTACCAAATAGAATACTACAAATTTTGTATGTAATTACTACGAATTATAAATTATAACTCGTAGCTTTTCAAAGGATTATTCGTAGCATTTCAAGTGACCGCGCCCAATCAAGATATTAACGTCGCGCTCAAAGAAAATATTAACAAGTTAATGTCTTCTTTGGGCGCAGAGAACTTAATGTCAGCGTGGGGCGCGCGTCACCTTCATCTTCTCTAGGGAAAATCGGATCGGGTTGATTTTTCTACGGCAGCGTCTGGTTTTTCTCCGGCAGCGTAGCGATTCCAATTGGGCGTCGTCGCCGAGTCACCGAGCCGCCGAGCCGCCGTTCACGTCGTCGATAGTTTGATTACGAGATTATCCTTTAATAATTATTTAATTGGTTTTAACGAAGATTTCGGACGAATAACAGGATGAATATTGGCCATTGATCACACCAAATGTCCGGTCTAGATGTGTTCTCATTTCTCACCGTAGATGAATTTCTCACGGAATCGAACTCATAATTTATAAAGCATAAATTTAATGCTAACTCGACGAGCTCTAAATCTGAATTTTTTTTTTATAGTTTTTATAAATAAATATGGTTTTTTTTTTTTACCGATGTAACGATTTATCTAGAGAGAGAAAGAAGTGAGAGACGTCGTCTAGGTTTGCATTCCCGTTTTTCATCGCCGAAGCCGATCGCAATTCGCCCTGACTTTGATACGTAATCAAACCCTCCCAGTCGCCAATCGAGAAGCTCGCTAATCGCAACTGCTTTGTAAATTTGGACAGGAATCTTGCCTTAGGCCAAAAATAGGCGGAAATTTGCGCGAGCATAGATTGGGGAATTGCCGAGATTTGTTGGGGCATGAGAGTATTGATCGGTGATTTATAGGGGATTTGATGGGATCGTTTATGGCGGATGAGGTGGCTGGACCTTCCACATCGGGCTCGCACCTTAGGACGACTGCTCCCTCCGCGCACATGCAATCCGCGATGAGACACAGGTAAAGTTTGTGCTTTTGGAGTTAAGATTGTGAAATACTTGTTTATTTGGGTCTCAATTTCAGGTTTGGGTTGGTATGAAATGAGGGTTTAGGGAGGATCTGAAGTTTAGAGGGAATACTGGCTGAGATGTACTTACCGTTTTGAGTTAGTAAGGGATGATGGTTTGATTGGGTTTGATGATAACTGATGGTTGATCTGTCACTATACAGTGAGACTTGATGTTCTGCTTGATCTGTCACTATACAGTGAGACTTGAAGTTCTGCTTGATCTGAGCCTCTAATTGTGGCAATCCGGCGTGTGAGTGATGTAGCACATGCCAAGTATGGTTTTGGTATCTTCTACTATATTTATGTATATGTACTTGTATTCTTGGTCAATCTAACTGTTATTTTACCTTTGTATACTTTCTCACTAGGGTTTTTAGATACAGAATTACATTTATGAGTTTTTGTGTGTGATAATAGTTACTGGTTGAAGAACTAGGTTCCTGAAAACCAAGAAAAACAGCATAACGGGCCTCATCTTAACTGGTGTTGCTTGCTATACAACTCGCCAACAAAAGTTAAAAATACACATGCTCCCTGCTTGCACTTGCACTGGGATTCTTATAACTCTGTTGTTGCTTGGATGCTATGTATTATATGTTTTTATTACAAAATTGCTCTTTATTTTGATAAAACATGTATAGATGAACCAGGGTAGATTGTCGCGTGTGTGCTTTACTGTTTTTTTTGTCTACCCATTGAATATTATGTTGTTGTTACCATTTACAGCTTATGGTTTATACTCGTGTAATTACTGTTATATTATTTAATAATGTATTAATTGGCGATGATTAACGGAATCATCCTTTGCAACTATAGTGCCAACAATATTTTCCATTTACTAGCCCAAAGAGAGATTTCTCCAAAAACAAAACATTCAGTCAAAAGATTATGGGGAAATCCTTCCGAATCCAACCTCAACTCCTTTGGTCCTTGGCGTGTGGCAGAGAGAGACGCTAGTCGTTCTCTTTTATCATGGTAGGAAATGTTCATCTTTTCCTTTGCACCATCTTGGCATTGTGGCTACCCTGTTGTGTTTTTCATCCAGAACTTTGTTTTAGGGTATTCAGAGTTGTTTCTGATGTTTATTGGTTTTTATTTGCGAATAGGGTGGAGGCTGAATCATTGTGTCATCTTTCAGCCAAATACTGTCCGTTGTTTCCCCCTCCCAGGTCAACTATTGCGGCGGCTTTTAGCCCCGATGGGAAAACCCTTGCATCAACTCAGTATGTTTTGAATTTTTGCTGCTTTTAATTTTTTCTCACTTCTGTCTGAGGAATAATGTGCTGTATGTGATAAAAATACTAGTCACAAATGATATGAGTTTTCTCTTACAGCGGAGATCATACTGTGAAGATAATTGATTGCGAGACAGGAATTTGCTTGAAGGTCCTAAGTGGTCATAGAAGAACGCCATGGGTGGTTAGTCCAGTCCATGCCACTTTGATCTTACATGGACATGACCTTGATGATTATTAGGTTTTGGACATAACATACAATTGATTTTTCTGCAGGTTAGATATCATCCATTGCATCCAGATATCCTCGCAAGTGGAAGTTTGGACCATGAAGTTCGTTTGTGGGATGCTAATACTGCTACGTGCATAGGATCACGTGACTTTTGTGAGACTTACATTGAAACCCATAGTAAACCAAATCCTTAAACATATTCCTTTGCGGTGCGGGAGCTAATTGTTTTTGTCTCTGCTTCTGTTCTGTAGATCGCCCCATTGCGTCAATTGCTTTTCATGCTCAAGGTGAACTCCTAGCCATAGCATCTGGTTATAAGGTACTCTCAAAAAACTGAGCTCTTCGTAGTGAATATTTGGTAGTTTATTTAGTCTAACCTCCTTGTTATGTATTAGTTATACATGTGGCATTACAATAGAAAAGGTGATACATCAGCTCCAACCATTGTACTAAGAACACGACGTTCGCTTAGGGCTGTGCATTTTCATCCTCATGGTGCTCCTTATATTTTGACCGCGGAGGTAATAAACCCGTATTACACTACAGATCTCTTCAACCCTACGTATCCGCCTTGCTGAAATTGATGATGATGTCACTGTGGAAATTTAGGTCAACGACCTTGACACTTCAGATCCAACCATAACTGTTGCAACTTCTACGGGTTACCATTGCTACCCACCTCCCAGTGTATATATGGCTAAACCTCAGTCTGTTGATCATCCTTCCATGCCAGATAGTTTACCTCTAATGGCACCCCCACATTTGGTCTGGCCTCTTTTGTCTAGAGACGACAATAGATTAACTTTGCACAATAATGTTGAAATCGCCAGTACAGTGGGTGTTCAACAGAGGGTAGAGCCTTTAGGATCAGTACGACTTATGACATATTCCACTCCATCTGGCCAGTATGAACTTTTATTGTCACCAGTTGAAACAGAGAACTCGTCTACTGGTACAATAGAAACTGGAACAAGCATGTCTAGAAATGGGTCTCATACTGCTATTTCTCATACTGCTATGGATATGGAGCCATCTGGAACTCAGCCTGCTTACTTTATTGACCCTGGTCACACATATTGGGAATTGCCTTTCTTACAGGGATGGCTAGCTGCCCAAAGTTTAGCACTACAAAATAACACCCATCCTGTTACTGGTGGAAGTTTTGAGAACTCTGCTGCGCTTGCTGACAGTGCGACCCTTTCAACTAATACTAGCCAGACTAGGGACGTGGAAAGATCAAGTTTTAGGCATCAGTCTTCACGTTCCCGCATAGGGTCTAATAATGGCTTTGTAGAGGTTACCCCCTCCAGTAATGTGACCCAGTACGAAAGCAATCAACCTCATATCGTTAACAGAATCCAGTCTGAAATTGCTACCTCCTTGGCCGCAGCAGCAGCTGCAGAGTTGCCTTGCACTGTTAAACTACGAATTTGGCCGCATGATATCAAAGAGCCATGCTTACCTCTAGATCCTAAGAGATGCCGCCTTACTATACCTCATGCAGTTCTTTGTAGGTATGTCTAGCTTATTTTTCCATGCATCCATATCACTGCTCAATATTCCCTCGAAATGTTTTGGAGCTGTACTTTCAATGGTGTTCTGATTTTGAAATGCACATTTTTTTGCATCCAGCGAAATGGGAGCTCATTTTTCCCCATGTGGGAGATTTTTAGCAGCTTGTGTCGCATGTTTAGCGCCGCAATTGGAATCTGATCACGGGCTACACCGCCAGGTACACCCTAATGTCACCGGGGCGACTGCGTCTCCAACTAGGCATCCAATTTCAACTAATCACGTCATGTACGAGCTCCGGATATATTCTCTCGAGGAGACAACGTAATGTTCAAGAACTCTAGTATCTATAGATGTTTAGTTATGTTCTTGATGACTATTCTTTGGGCATTGTGTACCTGTTATCCAAAAAGAAACTCTCCCTAGTGCACTTCTAGAAGTCTATTTCATGTCTATGACTTCTAAGTACGGAGCATGTCCTTTAGCTTGTTTGATACAAGTTACTGTCAAATGTAGCTGTGCTTAGTGGCGAAATGCTTGCGTACTAAGTAAACGTTTATGAAAACAGCTGTGGCTTTCTCTTATTCGCCTTGGATATGTTCTTTGTGTAGATTTGGGACTGTGCTTTCATCGCGAGCTATTAGAGCTGCCCATTGCTTGACATCAATACAGGTTTGTTATCTAGTCCTATTGGGCTTCACCATGTTTGCTCTTCATTTCATTTTATATTTCCTTATTTTTATGTGAATAGTTTATTGTTGATGATGAGTGATTACTTGTGCTACATGGTTTCGTGTTTCCTCTGTATTTGTCATGCTGACTGTTGTATGATCAATTCACAATAGTCCATCTGATTTATTTACCCTTTATTCATTTGTTAGTAACTTGTATACAGTTCTACCTTATTTAGCTGACACATTGCAACATGGTGGTGAAAACATGCGACTTCTGTGAATTGCCTTCGAAAGTTATACACGTTCTAACTAATTGTATTCTACTTTTCATTTATGTTGAGTGTGCATTTTCTGAAGTGTTCCATGTAGTCAGAGAAGGCTATTCAGGCCTGATATTATGGCTTTCTAGCCATCAATGATAATTTATAGTTGCATAAGGGGTAGTGGTCCAACATTCATAGTCTTGGTCAAATAACCAGGAGGCGACGGTTTGAACCCCCTGAATGCATCGTATGGCTTGAGTTTGGGGTTGTCCATTCTTTACCTATCATATTAGAATTTAACTTTTTTTTAATGATAATTTATGGTTGGGTTGAGGCCTTAGGGTCACTTTTACTGACTCTATCAATTTGTTTCCAGTTCTCACCTTCTTCAGAGAATTTACTGCTAGCGTATGGTCGTCGACATAGTTCTCTTCTAAAGAGCGTAGTTATTGATGGAGAGACGATAGTGTCTGTCTATTCAATCTTAGAGGTATACTATTTTCCTATGTGTTCTTACATATCATCTCTTCTTTGTTTTTAAATGTAAAATTGAAAGAAGCATGCAATATGATAAATAAATGAAGACCAGGGTTTTAACGTTAACTTGAGAATTAATGATCCCAAGTTCACAATACTGCGTCGGGATTGTTTCCAAGAAGTGTGATTGTTGATCAAATGTTATGCACTTTGAGTGTCAACTATTTTTGTGATCAAAGACATACTGAAAAGCATGAACATGCGTCGTTTTGTGGCATACCATGCAAAAATTACAGCATACTGATGCCAAAGGAGTTACGGCATGTTTTTCAATATGCGACTGCTTGTTTCTCTTGGCTCTAAAACATAATGTCATATTGTTACAGATATATCGAGTTTCTGATATGGAACTGGTCAGAGTTCTTCCTAGCGCAGATGATGAAGTCAATGTTGCCTGCTTTCATCCTTCAGTTGGAGGGGGTATAGTTTATGGTACTAAGGCAAGTAGTTCATTTCCTTTTGGGTGATCAGACTCTTTTTCATCCCACTCCGTTGCGCCGGCGTGGGGTTTCAAACCTGAGATGTGAAAGATTCCACTAACCACATCTAACCATCTCAACCACTCCCCGCCTGCTGCCTGCTGATCAGATCCTCTTTGTAGCCTTGTTAGAGTCTGATATACTAGATGGCTTTTATATCATATACTTTGCAGGAAGGGAAACTTAGGATTCTTCAGTGTGATCCTTCCTATGGTACTACCTCTACAACAGCTATCAGTCAAGATGTGAGCATGCTGGAGGTAACCCAGGCCGTCTGATATTTGAATATTGAGCTTGATTGAAAGTTCAGGGATTGTGTTCCAATATATTTGTTATGATTATTGACCAACAATTCCATTTTAAATCTTTGTTTGGGCTGGCAAGAATCATTTGAATAAAACATTGCAACCACAAGTACGTTTATTGCATGGTAGATAGCTTGTACAATCTGTAGTATTGCAGTACTGTCTGAAGTTAGCCAATGTTTTCAAGAGTGTATTGTCGTTAGTCTCTGCTAACTAAGCTTGTTACTTAAACAAATATTGCTCGACTTCATTGATGTCAGTTTAGGGAAATACACATTTAAACATTTGCAGTGCCGTATTGTAAACCTATGCTAGTTACTTTAAGCTGTCTTTTTTTAGGTGTTTGATGTTATTTGAAATCCATTGTGATCCCAACCTTCAATCGAAATAGCTCATTTAGTTGTTCTTTCAGGCATAATGGCGAGTTGGTTTTCAGTTACAAGTACCTCTTTAGCTTTCAAAAGTCCAAAGTCCAAGGGTACGAGTCATTACGGTTTACTTTTGCATTTAGTGGTGGTATTTGGAAGTTGAATAATGCTAACATCACTTCTTGACAGGCCAATAATCCTTGCATTGCAAAAAAACCTTTTAAAAACCATTTTCCAGTAATTTGTCTGACATTGCAGATCTGAAAATCAAGTGGGTAAAGTAAAAATGCCCACTATAACTGGTATACGGTGCATCAATGTGCTAAATTATATGCTTTTTCTGCATTGAAAGAGGAGAAATTGATATGATTGGTTCAGTAACGTCTCAACCTCAATCTGGCCATGCATTCACTTGTTTGTTAATATTTTCTAGTCTTCGGATTTGCAGGCTTTGATGAGTTGATGTAACTGTTACTATGTAGGACTTGTATGAATGACTATCGATTAAAGCACCAGCATTGTAAACTATTGAAGCCTGTATCGATTTAATAGGATATGATCATGTGTGAATATACATGCATGAAGTGATTCTTGGAGATGTGATGCTAGAAAATTATCTTGGTGATGAGTTATTTTTGTCTAATCAATATAACAAATGTGTCATGATTACGTGCTATCTTACTTGCAGGTTCCTACATACGCACTGGAATGCTAAACATTACCAAGTTCCTCCAAATACATGTAATCCTCTAGGGATGGTATGGCGGGTTCTTGTCGCTCCCAGTTTTAAAACACTAGTTCACACTTTTTGTCACATATAAAAATTTGGTAATAGAAAATACGCTTAGACTATGTTTACCAAGTTCAGAAGCTTTCTAGTGGCAATAATAGCCAATATGAAGATATGATAGCTAGCAATGACATGATAATTTTTATTTCGTTCATGTTCCCCCCTACCTTGACTACTATTTCTTTCTTAATGCTGTGTTTTTTTACTGTTGGAATTGGCAGGAAAAAAATGTAAGCAGATATTTATGCAGCTGAAACATTTTGATACACGAGTCTCTGCCGAAACTGCTCAAGAAAGCAAGTGTGTACAACAACAATTGTATGGTTCTTTTTCCTTCAAAGCCTTTCACTATCTTAAGAAACAATCAATGCCTTGTTCAAAAGCAACAACTGAATGAGGAAAATAAGTCCTTGTTTGTTGTGACATATGTTTCTATTATATGTGTGCCTTTCTGGTCCACGTCGAATCAATCTTCAAATGCCTTCTGCCAACATTCTGCATTTAAATGAAGTGCCAGGGAGCCAAGCTTAATCATAGTAAACTGAACAATCAAAAAAGGGAAGAACCCTTCCGAGCACAGCCGTAAGCTGGCCGCGATTGTTAATCTCAAATCCTGAAATGGAACTTACTCTTCATCTCTGTGTTTCTCTTCCAGTAGACCACCAACATCTTTAGAGGATGCTCAAATGAATACCACCCAAAATACTGGTTCCTTGCAACCCTTTCATCACCGTCAGTTCCTTTTAACTTGATACTGTAAATCACAAGTATATACGTGGTATGTACTACTCTTAGGGGTCAACATTTGGCCTTAGGGCTCAAAAGCCCTAAACAAAGCCTTACGATCTATGAGCCATAGGGCCGACTCTGAGTTTAAGCCCTCGAGTCTTAAGCCCTAAAGGCTGAAAGTCGAACAAAGGCCGTGATTTCAAAGCCATGTTCGGTCATCGAGTCCGGCCTTATTATGACCAAAAAAAATCCGGCCCTGTCCGCCCTAAAAAAGCCCGACCCAATTACGACCTAACAATGCTCTACTCGGCCCGACCTAAAAAAGCACTATCGATAAGTCTTTCATATTATACTTTCAATAAATCAAATTATAATATACTAGTCAATTAAGTACATTTTTATGTATAATTTTCAAATAATATAATTCAACATATGTAATAATTTTATAGTAGGTATGTTTTTGCAATTAATTGTAATAATCTATTTACCTTATATTAATATTATTAAAATATGTATGTTTTTGCGACTTTGTAATTTTTTTATCGATGTGCTTAATTAAAATAATACAATTTTTATTGATATACTAAATAAATAATTTTATAAGCCCGGCCCTAAGTTTGGCCCTAAAATATAGGGTCGGTTCGGTTCGGCCCTAAAAGCCTTTTCACTACTCGACCATAAGGCCGGCCCTAAGGCATACATTTTGATGCAAGCCATGCCCTGCCCGCTCTTCGAAAATGTTATGTTCGGCCCTAAGTCCTTTCATTAAGGGCAGGGTCGGCCCTGCCCTGCCCATTGTCGACCCCTAACTACTCTACTCTCCTCACGCGCATCTAAAATTATTAGTTAAATGTGTTGGAGGGTGTTCAGTATTCACAGCATATTTTTTTAGACTATTCCTTCTAGTTATTTTATAGAAAGATTAAATTATTCGATGCGAAATAAAAATAGAACAAAATATAAAAGATCAAATAAAGCTGGTATCTTTCTTTTTAGCACTAAACGAATTAAAGAATGAGACACCTTTTTAGGCTCATTGAAAGAGATTTTGCAATGTCGGGTTCTTCGCGGAATAGATTTGGTTGGCATCAGGGAGGGATTGTACACATCACCAACCCGATCGCATGTGGTGTGATACCTGAAAGTCTCATCATCATCATCAAATATTTCTAAATATTTTCTAGATATCATATACTCAATCTTGATAATCATCCGAGTAGCTTCTCTCGATAAACTTGGCTTCTTGATAATATTGCTGGATATTTGATCAATTCTCCAGAATATTTTCTTCGATCTTTTAGCCAACCAACATCAGCAGCCTCGGTATCCTCGATATTAGGAAACTCTGATATTAGGAAATTTCCTACAGTCAGTTTTGTGCGGCCTTCGAGTTCCAACGTTACTCGGACAGCTTCTTACTTCTTGCTTGAACACTACGAAATCGTTTTGCCAAACTTCATGCCACCCAGAAATTAACATCATCTATGGATGTATCATCTAACATGGTTTTAAGTTTCCACCTCCACCATGTATGTCATTCTCCCCACCTCCATTCTCATGAAATCCACTTTATAAATTCACTGTTCTTAAATTTACAAACACGGGATTCGAAATCGCCATTTCAGATTTCGGTATTAGTCTAGAGTTTTTTTTATTTTGAATTTTGTTGCTAAGAAACTTGAGAACCATGTCGACGAAATTGAAGAAGCCCGGCGAGGTCCTGGTTGTCTTCAATAGCTTCGAAGCCAATGACGATGGCCTCATCTTCTCCAATGACGATGTGCAGGAAACAACACGTCCACGTCAAAGCGGGACAAACAACACCTCCACGAGAGAGGAACAATACGTTCAAGCCAAGGCGGGACGAACAACACTTCTGCGAGGGAGGAACAACACGGCTATGCCAAGACGGGATAATTACTTGCATATGATCCCCAAAAAAATCGACTGACAAAATTAGTGTGAAGAATAAACTATAGGTTTTCCTAATTTTATAGTTCGAGTTTGAGAAATATTGTATTGGTCTCACTTATAACTTACTTTTTGAAAAGATCCGTTACGGCAGGATGAGTCCCGTATAGTATATTTTTCACTGAGGCCAGTCATGTCAAGACAGGTCTCTTATATTTTTTTTATTGCGACCAGTCATATCAAGATCGGTTGCCTACAAAAATGTGCTTGTATTTTTCAAGCTTTTGGTGTAAATATGAGGTTGGCATAAATGCTTTCAATGAAAAATATAAAAGACGAATCTTGATATGACTGATCTCATTAAAAATAGGACAAAACTGAATGTCGAATTCAAAGTTCAAACGTCGTATCCAATAAGGCGACGGTCTGATGGTCGAACATCTTGTCCAATTCTTATTTTTTTAATTATAAGTTTTTTGTAAAGAAAACTCAAATGTGGAAAGTCCAACTTAGGGGTTGTTCTTTTGCACTTCGATACAGTTTTATAAAGTTTAGTACAGTTAAATTAAACTCGATACAGTTTAATTAAGTTCAGTACAGTTAAATTAAACTCGATACAGTTTAATTAAGTTCAGTACATTTAAATTAAACTTAATACAGTTAAATTAAGTTCAATACAATAAAATTCCAGTTCAATAAAGCTCAAAATAACAGCCCTTAAAGCTCAAAAGAACAGCCCCTAAATTAATTTAAGTTAAAAAATTTTAATATAATTTTTTCAAGTCAATTCAGTTTTTTGTAGTTTCCAACCCTATTATTCAAAACTTTTAATTTATTTTTAATTTTTTAAATAATTTTTGGAAAACCGTAAGACATATATTATCTAACGGTTTTTCAAGTTTTGTGTCCACATCTCTTCGGAAACTATTGCATTCGTTTTAAAATGGAAGTAAACTTTTTTGCACTTGATATGAATTTAAAGAACATGTGGAAATAAACATATGAATACAATATATATTTTACATAGAAACGTACAATGACATTCATGTGCAGTACAAATGGAAACATTTACATATTATCATCTTCATTCATGTTCATTTCCACTACATCATCTGGACAATCTTCAATAATTTGAAACGCAATTTATGTTGCGTACTTGATTCATCTGCTCTTTTCGCTGTTTATCAAATAAATTTGAATCAACTTTTTCCAGCACGGTCTCATTAGCTAAAATGGATATTGAAAAATTAAGTATGCGAATGAAGTTGTGCAAAGTGAAGGTAGCCATAATTATATCATTTTGACGCCCATCAGACACTTGAGGCACGACTCATGTGCAATACTTAATTACATAATATTATATTTTATACTTTCTAAAATATAATCATAAAAATATACTTTAAGTATACTTAAATTTTAAAAAGTGTATATTTTTGAAAAAGTTAAATTAATAAGCTATATAATTTTAAAAAAATGAATATATATATTTGTCAATTTCAGTAAAATTAAGTGAAATTAAATTCGATACAGTTGAATTAAGTTCAGTATAGTTAAATTAAACTCGATACAGTTTAATTAAGTTCAGTACAGTTAAATTAAAATCGATACAGTTTAATTAAGTTCAGTACAGTTTAATTAAGTTCAGTACAGTTTAATTAAACTCAATACAGTTAAATTAAGTTCAGTACAATAAAATTTCTGTTCAATAAAGTTCAAAAGAACAGCCCCTAGGGTAAACCTAAATTCTTTTCTTAATGTGTGCCGCAATTTATGCGCATAAGAATTTGTCGTTTCTAATTAGTAGGGCAAAGTTTACTCTTTTTTTTATTGTGGATTTACACCGAATAGATCAAGGAAGATAACACATACATAGCATGTTTCGGGTACACATATATATTTCGAGGTTGTTTTTGAAGGACATGCCACACAAATTGCACCATCTCGGACTTGAACTTGATCATAATTCACCCTTGAAGCACTGGCCATCTTGGCACTTCTAACCCACGAGACACACACCTCCATGGTAAGGTCATAGTAGCACCTAGGCACGCATCTACGATAGGATATATCATAACACCTGCAAACGTTTACACGGGATAAGGAAGAGGAACGAAAAATAGTAAAAAAATCCGCGAGGGATGGAAGGGCAAAATGTACTCTTAATAGCTAATTATTACTCCCTCCGTCCCAAAATTTACTTCTAATTTGTGATATTGCACAGTTTTTAAGAAAAATAATAAAGTAAGTTATTGTGAGTGTGATAAACTAAGTGTGAAGATAAATGATTAAATAAGGTGGTTGTGAGTGTGATAAAGTAAGTTATTTTGGAAATGAGAAGAAAATTTTGGGACGCCCAAAAAGGAAAGTGAGAAGAAAATTATGGGACGGAGGGAGTAATACATTTACCGTCACCTTCCTGGTTATGTAAGAAATAAATAAAAAAGTAAACATTGAACGAAATTAGGTCCTTTTTCCTTGAAAATCAATAAATGTTTACATGTAACCTTCATTTTTTTCAATTGAAACTTATTAATCTTTGGTAATTTCATATATATCTTTTCTTTTCTTTTTTGATGAAGATTTCATAACTATCTTTTAAGATTTGTCTTTTCTCTTTTTCCAATATTTTTTATGTAACTTATAAGATATCAGTAATCATTAATGTTTGGGTAAGGGTGTAGCGTATCAATAACTAAAGGAGGTCATAATATTTATCCAAATCCGAAACTGATTCATTCAATCATCTCATTTAAATGAATTTATGTTTGTGTTTGTAGATAAAGGATCATGTGCAAACAATTTTTTTTGTAAAAAATATAAACCAGTGACAACTTTTGATTTTGTCATTTGAACTAAAGCGATTAAATCATGCGTCGTATAATTAGTTTCTCGGCGACGAATTATGAGCCACTTTGATGAAGTATGTCATATGGTTGGTTTCTCGGCGATAAAGTATACGTTACTTTTGACGAATTTTGTAGTTTACACAAAAAAATCAGATTTGCACCTAATTTTTTTCCCTTGTGTTGTATACCATTTGTTTTTTTATAGTGGGTTTTACATCTCATACAAATCAAGTACTATACGAACATATCACATGAGCATTTTTTACTATTCGGGTAAATATGAATCACTATAGGAGCACGGGTCACGTCAGACACCAATCCGAATTGATACTTGAATCGTCCATTGAAGCACATACCATGATAACAACGCGTCCATGCGTGTGCAAAACGAAAAACACTCCACCACAAAAAAGGAGTACGATTTGACAACTCAAGTGCAAAACATTTAAAGAAAGTTCTTCCCAAAAATTCCAAAAAACACAAAATAAGTATCCGCTACAAAAAAAAGCTTTTTCCTGAATAAGTATTATAATATCTATTTTAAAAATAAAAACAAAAATTAATTGCAACTGGCAATCGTCTCCTTTTTTTCCTACCTTTAATGTAAGATGGCTATAAAAGGAATACATAAAAATCCAAAGTTTCAAAATTGTGTTCTACATTAATATGAGGAAACCAAATTGTATACTATCAATTTTTCTGCTGGTGGCTCCGATGTCAAATATATCATCTTCTCCATTTCATCATGAAGATGATATAATCCATGACACATGCAAGAAAACGTATATGTACGGCCATTGCGTTCAGGCTATTCATTCATACGAGCTCTTCGAATTTACGGATCACAGCACTCCCCTCAAAATCGCAAACATACTTGTATATGTAACAGGAGTGCAGCAAGCTATCTATACGCTGCAACGGATCGATGAATTGATTGTGTCATCGAGGGGAGAATGGACGGATTACATAGAAAATCTGAAGGCGTGCAAGGAGAAATATGAGAGCATTTACGATCCAGATTATTTTATTGCTTGGATAAATATGGTAAATGGAAATTATGGAGCTTCTGAAAGCGTAATGTGGAGTGCACGAGAAAGGGCGATTAGTTGTGAAAAGGGATTTGGTCCATCCGGAAAGTACCCGATAACGGATATGAATGACAAGATGCAGAAGCTGGCTTTGATTGCAGTGGATGTTCTTCGCTTACTCGAGTGACTTTTTCTATGTTAATGATTTATATATTTTGTCATAAATATCTATACTCTGCCACATTCACAAGAAAATGGTACAATAAGATATTTCTATTTATATGTTTTGTATTTTGTACATTCAAGAGCTATGATTAATTTGTATTTTGTACTAAAAAATCAACTTTATACTTATCTTTTTCCTATTTTAATATTATAATATCTATTTTAAAAATACAAACAAAAATTAATTGCAACTGGCAATCGTCTCCTTTTTTTCCTACCTTTTATTTAAGATGGCTATAAAAGGAATACCCATACATAAAAATCCAGAGTTTCAAAATTGTGTTCTACAATAATATGAGGAAACCAAATTATATACTATCAATTTTTCTGCTGCTGGTGGCTCCCATGTCAAATATATCATCTTCTTCATTTCATCATGAAGATATGCTATAATCCATGACACATGCAAGAAAACGCATATGTACGGCCATTGTGTTCAGGCTATTCAATCATACGAGCGCTTCGAATTTACGGATCATAGAACTTCCCTCAAAATCGCAACCATACTTGTATATGTAACAGGAGTGCAACAAGCTATCTATCTATATGTAACATGAGTGCAGGAAGTCGAAAATTCCTGCATCCACACAACTTATGTAGGTTATTCGACTTGGGAGACCCTTATACGTTCTCAAACAAACGAGAAGGTGCTGATGAATTCAAAGCAAGGATGGGCAGAATCCTGGCCACTGACACGTTGGATAAAACAAGTGTCATCCTTTTAGAAAATTGTCATCCTTTTGTAAATTGATTTTCCGTTTTACTGCTATTGTAATATGGATGTCAGGAACCTGGGCTTAGTGATCACGACTTTATGGGTATATATGCCACAGAAGGAACAATAAATTTGTACATAATGGTGTGTATTGCATCAGCCTATACTGACCATGGCTTCTTGCATTAAGGTCCTATTATTCGGAAATTTTAGAAATCAATATTTCGGCATATCTTTTATACCTAAGGAGTATATTGTTGGATGCCAATAAACTAGTCGATTAAGGTTGCACATTTTGCTAAATTAAAAGAAACAAACGGGGATGGTACAAGCTGTAGTGGCGCCGCCAACGTCTACCCTTTCTACACCATGTCTCATTGGTTATTAAGTCATCTGATTGATCTTTTGTGATTATGTGGTTGATTTTGACGAACTTTGTAATTTGTAACAACAATCAATTTTATACCTGATTTTAACCTTTTAGAACATAATAAAAATTTTTTATTGAAAGGACATAATAATTACATTGCAGAGTTTTCCATAAAAACAAGAAACATGGGAATTTATTTATAAAATACTCCTCTAGAAACTAGGCCTGAGCAAACACGCCTTGGGCCTAAAAGCCCTAAGGCTGGCCCGATAGCCTAATGGCCCGAAGCAACCCGATGTCAGATCCGAAATCAGCCCAACCCTTCAATCCTTGAACTGGGCTAGGGTTGCATGTTTGAGGCCCGAGTCGGCCCGATGCCCGACTTGATATGTCCTGTTATGAATACTTGGCCCAACAATTCTAGTTTTTATTAAAAATATCCCCTTTTGAGTTTCAAACTTTAGAAATGACCCATGTGAGTTTGCACTTTCAAAAATAGACTGTTTTTAATAACACCGGTTCCCAGTATACGATTTTCTGTGTTTTTTACAAAATCGGTTCCCCAGGATCCGATGAAGTTCTCTCATTCAAACGCGCACATAACACTGGATCCCGGGGATCCGATTTTATAAAAAAATACTGAAAATCGGATCCTGGAGATCCGATGTTATTAAAAAGAGTGCAAACTGACATGAATCATTTTTGAGATTTGAAAATAAAAAAGTATCATTTTTATTAAAAAAACTCCAACAATTCAGCCACGAAAACCCTAATACAACATCATAGCTGAAATTGGAGTTTTTTTTGCCCTGTTTTGTAAACTCAATATCATTTTTGCCCCGCCTGAAACTCAAATCTCGTTTTTGCCCTGTTTTTAAAGGAACCGATTTTGCCCAAATCGGTTTGGGTGATTTTTGAGTGAAACCGATTTGGGAGAAATCGATTTGATGACTGTGCGCCTTCGTGGCACTATTTGATCCTACGTAGACCGAAAGAAATGTAATTATGGACACGTGTACAAACCGATTTGGGGGAAATCGGTTTGATTGGTCAACAATAATTATTTTTTATAAATTTAACTAATTATCACCCAATTCAAGTAATTAACACCAAATTCAACAAAAATATTTTAACTAATTAACACTCAAATCAACAATTCAACACAAACATTTCAACTAATTATGTGTGTGTTGAATTTAGTGTCAATTATTTGAATTGAGTGATAATTAATTGAATTGTTTGTGTTTTTTTTTTCGATGGGAAATTGTTTGTGTTGAATTGGGTGGAATTGAGTGTTAATTAGTTGAAATGTTTGTGTTGAATTGAGTGTTAATTAGTTAAAATAGTTGTGTTGAATTTGGTGTTAATTATTTGAATTTGTTGATAATTAATTGAATTGTTTGGGTTGAATTGGGGGTTAATTAGTGAATTTTGTAAAAAATAATTGTTGTTGACCAGTCAAACCGATTTGGCCCAAATCGGTTTTGTACACGTGGCCATAATTATATTTCTTTCGGTCAACGTAAGCGCACAGTCAGCAAACCGATTTCTCCCAAATCGGTTTCATTCAAAAATCACCAAAACCGATTTTGCCCAAATCGGTTCCTTTAAAAACAGGGCAAAAACGAGATTTGAGTTTCAGACGGGCAAAAACGATATTGAGTTTGCAAAACAGGGCCCAAAAAAAACTCCTGAAATTGATATCGAGATTCACGTTGCTTCTCTATCTGCCTCATCTTTCTCTCACTCTCGTTTGTTCACTACTTCATTTGGGAAGTTTGAGATTAGACCCGATTCTTGTAGAAAACTAGAAATCAAGCAACGATTGATGGAGAACAAAGATCGAGAATGAGATCGTCACCGATCGAAGCTCAAGAACACAAGGATTTCACTAACCCTAATTTTTCAATTGATTGCAAAAATGAAGAACGAAAGTCTGTTATAACAGACTTTCGGAAGTTTACAAAAATACATAAAAGCCCCTGAACTAATAACAGAAGACAACAAATACATAGGTCACCCGACCGGTTGAGCTACAGGTCCAGACTTCACCCGACCGGCTGATCATGGTTTATCACATCCACTTTTCCAGAAATAGCTGAGCTGAGCGGCTGACTGGACTGAGCTTGCTGGCTAGTCTGAGAAGCTTCAACACCCCCCTCAAGCTGAACATATGGAGCTTGTTAACAATGTTGAGCTTGCTGGCTAGTCTGAGAAGCTGATAAGCAGGAATGGACTTGGTTAGGAGATCTGCTGGCTGAGAAAGAGTAGGCACAAAACATGGGGAGATAAATCCTGAGGTGCAGTGTTGTCTAACTACATGACAATCTAACTCCACATGTTTAGTCCTCTCATGAAAAACAAGATTCTTAGCTATGTGCATAGCAGCAATGTTGTCACAGTACAAGGGAATAGGAGTAGGAATGTGAACCTGTAGATCAACCAAAAGTCTGTGGAGCCAAGTCAGTTCACAGCACACATGAGCCATGGCTCTATATTCTGCCTCTGCAGAGGATCTGGAGACCACAGCTTGTTTCTTGGTCTTCCATGAAATAAGGGAGCCTCCAAGCAAGACAGCATAGCCTGATGTGGACTTCCTTGTTACAGGGCAAGAGGCCCAGTCAGCATCACAATAAGCCTTCAGCTGCAATGGGTCACCAGAAGGATAGAAAATGCCTTGAGCAGGAGCACCCTTCAAGTATCTGAGAACCTTATGAGCAGCAGTAAGGTGATCTTGAGTAGGCTTACACATGAACTGACTTAAAATGTGAATGGAATAGGCAAGGTCAGGTCTTGTATTTGTCAAATAAATGAGCTTACCTATGAGCCTTCTGTAAGAGCTGGGATCAGACAGTTCAGGTGCTGTTGAAAGACCAAGCTTGTGTTTGCAGTCCATTGGAACAATTGATGGCTTACAAGCCAACAAACCAGCTTCTGAGATTATTTCAAGAGCATATTTCTTTTGATTCAAGAAAAGACTATCTGAGGATCTAGCAACTTCAAAACCCAGAAAGTACCTTAAATGGCCAAGATCTTTGATTTTGAATAAATCATGTATATAAGCCTTCACTTGCTGAATAAGAGTAGTAGATGTTCCAGTGAGAATCACATCATCAACATACACAAGAAGTGCCAGAAAAACACCATTCTTGTTGTATGTGAATAATGAGTAATCATTAAGACTTTGTGTGAAACCAAAACTAAGTAATGAATCACTAAATCTGGAAAACCACCGCCTTGGAGCTTGCTTTAAACCATATAGGCTTTTAAGGAGCTTGAAAACTTTGCCTTGAGCCTTTTCAGTCTGAAAGAAACCAGGAGGGGGAGTCATGTAAACCTCCTCATCCAATTGACCATGCAAGAAGGCATTATCAACATCCAGTTGAAACAAAGGCCAAATCTTTGAAACTGCCACAGCAATTAAGGTTCTAATTGTATTCATCTTCACAACAGGAGCAAAAGTTTCATGAAAATCAAGCCCTTCCTGCTGAGAGAAACCTCTAGCAACCAATCTGGCTTTGTATCTTTCAATGGAGCCATCTGATTTCCTTTTAATTCTGTAAACCCATTTTGAGCTTACAGGATTCTTGCCTGGTGGAAGAGCAGTGATTGCCCAAGTGTTGGTAGTTTGAAGAGCCTCCAGTTCTTTATGCATATCATCCACCCATTTCTGATCCTTGCAAGCCTTGGTATAACAAGTGGGCTCAACATCAGTCAAAACTTGAAGAGCATACCTCTGATGACCAGAAGAGCATTGAGAATAATCCACAAACTTATGAATAGGATAATCCGTCTTGGTACTCACAATAGTGTTGCATACATAGTCACTGAGAGATTGAGGAGGTCTTGTAGCTCTAGTAGTTCTTCTAAGTGGCTGTTGCTGATTGACCACAGGGGGTTGCTCAGGTGTAGGAGAGCCTGCAAGAATTTCATCATGGGCAGCAGTGATAGAAACTGAAGGAATCAGTAAATCAGTACCAGCAGATGTGGAACAAGAAGGCAGGGAACAGTAACTTGTTCTGGAATAACTGCATCTGGTTTCAGATTTTCATTCTCAACACATGGAAAATGATCCTCAATAAAAGTAACATTTCTGGAAACATAGGTGACTTGATTCTGCATGTCAAAGACCTTGTAGCCTTTTTGACCAAAAGCATACCCCAAGAAGACACAGGGAATGGCCCTAGTGTCAAATTTTGATTTCCCAGGAGTAATATTGGTCATGTAACACAAGCAACCAAAAACTTTCATATGAGAATAATCAGGTTTTCTCTGAAATAATACTTCAAAAGGTGTATTACCCTTTAAGACTGAGGAAGGTAGTCTATTGATGATATAGGTGGAGGTAAGGAGGCAATCCCCCCACAAATAATCAGGCACCTTAGACTGAAACTTGATAGCCCTTGCCACTTCAAGCAAATGTCTATGCTTTCTTTCAACTAGTCCATTTTGTTGAGGACTATAAGTACAAGATGTTTGTTGAACACATCCTTTAGACTTTAGAAAAGAAGAGAGCTTGATGCTCAGAAATTCAGCTCCATTTTCAGTCCTTACAGTCTTGATAGAACAACCAAATTTAATTTGAATAATTAGGTAAAAACTGATCAAGTGATCAACAGCTTCACTTTTGGATTTCATCAAATAGGTCCAGGTGACTCTAGACATATCTTCAACAATAGTCAAAAAATACTTGGCACCAGAAATGTGAGGAACTTTATAAGGACCCCAAATGTCAACATGAATCAGCTCAAAGAGAGAATGACTGTACTTGTACTAATTGAAAATGGAAGTCTTGTTTGTCTAGCTTGAGGACAAACAGAACAATGTAAGGAAGAGTCTGTACAACTGATATTAGGAACAGAATGTTTCAAAGTACTAGCCAGCTTATTGAATGGAACATGCCCCAATCTGTGATGCCAAAGAGTAGACAGCTTGAGATCCTTGTCAACAGCCAGACATGTGGAAGAATCAACAGACTGGAAGTGGTATAAGCCTTCTATAAGGTCACCAGTCCCTTGCAAAATCTGATTTGCTTGGTCCTGTATGGAGCAACCCTTTTTAGTAAAAACAACTGACAACTTGGCATCCTCAACAAGTTTGGCAACAGATAGCAAATTATATCTGATATGAGGAACTAAAAGAACTCCAGTGATGAGACGTATTTATACGATTTATCAAGTACACAAAACCCACCAAATAAGACATTTGGTCATACGAACATGTGCTTGTTGATGTCGTTTTATGTATACAGGCAATTTTGGAGTCTAAAGAGGAATCGGGCTTAAAAGATGGCTTTTTGCTTAAAATATCCAAGCGATGGCTTTTTGCTTAAAATATCCTAGTGGTGGCTTTTGGAAGAACCAATCAAAGTCTTTGCTTTTGAGATATTTCCATGCCATAAACTTAGCCCCCAAGTCTTCCCTTGCTTATAAATAGAGGGCTTGCCTCATGTAATAGGTGTGCTTCAAAATCCCATGTCCTTAGAGAGTTGAGAGCTTATCTCTCTTCTCTTCATTTTCAATACAAACACAATTTGCTCTCTACTTTGTTCTTGAAAACCTTTACTTTCTTGCACTTGTTCTTGAGCTCCAAAGCTCTTTACTTTCCAGCAAGCACTCTTTACTTCCTTGTCAAGTTCTTGATTTGGAGCTCCTCTCCTTTACTTTCCTTGTTAAGCCACGGCTTCTTTACTTTTCTTGTCAAAACCGAGTCCTTTCCTTTACAAGTTCTTGTTTTCTTTTTGGTTACCTTTACTTTCATAAGTATGGTGCTTGTATTCCTTGACATGAATACAAGTAGCTAAAGCATATTCGGTCAAAGGGTGTTCATACTTGTGTATGCATCTTGAGACTTGAGCTTAATGCTTCTTTGTGTGTCAACTAGTTCTTGTGCCCTTCATTCGGTTTGAACACAAAGTTAAGTGGATGCTTGAAATGGCAAAGCTTTTCCGAGTGGTTCAAACCCTCTTTAAGTCACTTGGTTGATCGAAAATGTGAGATCAAGTGGCTGCACTTTTGAACTAGAAGTCTATGTCTTGATTTTGGAGTAGATTGTGGTGCAAGTGCTTGAAATGACCTTACTTTAGGGTTTATGTCTTGAAATGGAATAAACCCACACTTATGAACACAAAGTAAGATTATTTGAAGTCCATGATGGATGTCTCACAAGTAGAGACCCTAGACTGAATATCTTTCGTCCTTACTTATCAGCACTTTACTTTCCGCACTTTTACTTTCATTACAGCAGTTTTCAACATCAATCAAACATAACATTTTGGTACATATTGCGCTTGAAACACAGCGTGTGACAAACCAAAACGTATGTTGTATGGTTGATATTGAACTCGGTTGTTCTCGCACTTACTTTTCGCACTTTACTTTCAGTCTTTACTTTCAGCACTTTAAATTCAGTCATTTACTTTCTGTCATTTACTTTCTGTATATATAAAAAACCAACAAAAACCCAATCTGTCTTTACTTTCATTTTCTTTCTTTTTAAAGAACAACTAATCCACACTGACTCTCTTGGGTTCGACCCCTACTTACCGCTCTGCTAATTCAATAGTGAGCCACGAGTAGTGGAACTATAAATGTAAATTTTGCAGCGCACAACGACGTGCTGTCATCCAGTCAGCCTGATAAAATCATTCAACTGACACTCACCAGTGTGTGTAACAAGCACCCTTTCCCCATTAGGTAACCAAACACTAGCAGGAACATGAAGACTAGTAATGTTTGACAAGAGATGAGCATGAGGAGTAATATGATCTGTGGCACCACTATCATTTACCCAAGTACCTTGACTCATAGTTATAGATGAGACACAAGTAATACCTGCAATGTGATCAGTGGTGGAAGTTCCACTGGCTCCTAGAAAAACCATCAGTTTATTCAGCTGATCCTGAGTAATTTGCAAAGAGCTAAAAGAGTCAGATGATGCTTCTTTGCAAGTACCCTGATCCTTAGCCTCAGCACCTGCATGGGAAACTTCAGCAACAACATTATTAGCTCTACTGATTCTATTTCTAGAATTTGACCCTTTGTTGTTGGTGAACTTGTATCCAGGAGGATACCCATGTAGTTTGTAACAGGTCTCTTTCACATGACCTTGTTGTTGACAATGAGTGCAGAAGAGAGGCTTTCTAATCCTGTTCTGAGAAGCTTGTCTCCCTCCTTGAGAAGCATTAGAGGATTGAGATGAGTTTTGAGACTGAGTGAAGGACTGACCTCCACCAGAGAAGGAGCCAGAAGACTAACTGGTATACAGGGCTGCCATTTCAGAAATAGCCATTGTTTTGGACTTTCTTTGATTTTCATCTTGAATCAATTGTTTGTAACACTCCTTTTGGGATGGAGAAGGTTTCATCTGAAGAATGTTGGACCTAGATGTAACATAGACTTCATTTAACCCCATGAGAAACTTCATTCTCATGTCCCTCATCTTTCTATCATTGGAGCATCTCCTTGCCTTACAACGCGAACCAAGTTCACAAGCAATCTCTTCAGTGAGGGCATCTTCATCACCCCACAAGTGAATCAACTTATTGTAGTATTGAGCAATGCTCTTATCCTCTTGCATTAACATTGAAATCTCATGTTGAATGGAAAACACAGTGAAATCATTGGAACCAGAGAAACGTTCCTCTAGGTCTTCCCAAGCATGCATACAATCAACAGCATGAATTAAAGAAGCACCAATCTCAGAAGAAACAGAATTTATGATCCAAGAATGGACAACATTATTGCATTTATCCCATCTAGCACCTTGATACACATCGGTGGGTCTAGGAAACTCACCGCGAACGAAGCCCAGTTTCATCTTTATCCCCAACGCCATCTCCATAGACTTCCGCCAGTTCAGATAATTTTTCTCCCCAACCAAAGGTTGAGTCACCAAAGACACAGCCACATTCTCATTACTGTTGACAAACAAAGGATCATCATCCAAATTGACGATCGGAACCGTAGACGACACTGTAGCTGCAGCAGTAGACGAAGTAGCCGGATTCATCGACGCCATAAACGCGAACGAAAAACACACAGAACACAGATGAATCGATCACACACGGAAGCAAACAGAAATCGATCAACCTTCAACTGATACCATGTAGAAAACTAGAAATCAAGCAACGATTGATGAAGAACAAAGATC
Source organism: Rhodiola chrysanthemifolia (assembly GCA_033675395.1). Lineage (NCBI taxonomy): Eukaryota > Viridiplantae > Streptophyta > Magnoliopsida > Saxifragales > Crassulaceae > Rhodiola > Rhodiola chrysanthemifolia. The sequence goes on from CM066207.1 coordinate 17,390,566, forward strand.
GAGAATGAGATCGTCACCGATCGAAGCTCAAGAACACAAGGATTTCACTAACCCTAATTTTTCAATTGATTGCAAAAATGAAGAACGAAAGTTTGTTATAACAGACTTTCGGAAGTTTACAAAAATACATAAAAGCCCCTGAACTAATAACAGAAGACAACAAATACATAGGTCACCCGACCGGTTGAGCTACAGGTCCAGACTTCACCCGACCGGCTGATCATGGTTTATCACATCCACTTTGCCAGAAACAGCTGAGCTGAGCGGCTGACTGGGCTGAGCTTGCTAGCTAGTCTGAGAAGCTTCAACAATTCTTTGTGTGGCGAGAGGCGAAGAGATGACTGGGAAGTCAAGAACAACTTTTCGAACTCAGTATGTTTGAGGCTCGAATGATCGAGGTGGTGTCGTTCAGATGCAAGATCTATGGTCATTGCTTCGTTTTGTTGGTCGTGCTGCTTGCTCTAACCATGTATTGTAAATTTCTAATTTTCTGATTAATTTTTATGCACTTTACTTGTTTGAATAAATACGTAATTAAGTGAGAATTTAAGCCATCCTCATGTCTCTTCTTGTAGCCAGTAGCCACACTATGGGATGAGGCATTGATTTCTCTAGCTGCCGATTCCACCTCATCATAGGTATGTGCTGCCAGATTTAAAGGTGTGATTTTTTGTTTAAAAATCAGTATGTGTAGTTACATTTGAGGTAGAATATGGAAGTGAAATTTGTTAACCGGATGATGTTGGTGTTTAGGTGGGCCTATGCTTTTATTTTCATTGTCATTTCATTCATTTTGGTGGTCTCTTAACTCGCTTCTCAGCCATGTCCAAGATGGTGAAGCTTGTGTTTCCTTAATTATATGCATCACAAATTACTCTTAGTCACACATAGTATGTCTGTAAGTATTATCTTGACCAGATATGTGGTTTGTTCTTCATTGTATCAGTGTTGAGTCTATGTTTCCTAATGCTTATTTTCATGCTGTGTTTTTTCTAAGACTCTATTCTTGCAAGTATTGCAGTTCTAATCTTTGACAATATTGGACGAGTCTGTTGAAAATTTACCAATCTAACCCAAATTCAAACTCAAATCACCCATATACACCAAACCAAACTCAAATTACCAATCTACCCCACTTTTTAATAATTTCGGTACCACAGGAACCGGAACTAGGAATTCTGGTTTATCCCAAACCGGAATTATTCGAAAATGGAGACGTGGCTTGGATCGGGGCCTACGTGGCCCTACGTGGACCGAATAGTCTGAGGTGGCAAGCCAGGTAGAGTCCCGGTGCAGGACGTACCGGAATTAATGCAGTTCCGGTTTGTGCTACACCGGTATTAAGCCAACATGCTTTTCAGAACTGGTCGGTGTTTTCTATTCACATAATACCGGTTTAGGAGGAACCGGAATTATTATAATGCCGGTTTCCCTTTAACCGGAACCCACGTGTATGACAAGTCAGCGCCACTTGGTCCACTCCGTCCCACTATCGTCCCACATCATCACTTTCGAATAATTCCGGTTTGGGAAAAACCGGAATTCTTAGTTCCGGTACCACTGGAACCGGAACTATTAAAAAGTGGGGTAGATTGGTGATTTGAGTTTGGTGTATTGTGGTGATTTGAGTTTGGATTTGGGTTAGTTTGGTAAATTTTCCCGAGTCTGTTAGATTGTAATATACTGTAATTTCTTATTCCTATCATATCTTGTTGTTCATTAAACATTTTCTGAGTAATTTCATATTTTTTTAACTATCCATTATCAATTTCAGTTGTTTAAATTTTAGCCCGATCCAATAAAGTCCGATTCGGCCCGAAAATAAGGGCCTGTCCGATTGAGTTGAAATTTGTATTGGTTTAATTTAATGTATGTTATGTTAGCTGAATTTAATTTATGTTAATTTATGTTATGTTAGCTTAATTTAATTTATTTTCATTTTTAAGTTCACCACCACGACCACCACCACCCACCACCACCCCCACCCACCAACACCACCAGTTCATGTGATTCAACACGCATTATCAGTTTATGCATGCGAATAAAGTTGTGTAACGTGAATGTGGCCAAAATGATATGAGTTTGACACTTTCCATCAACTTGCGGCATAGCCCGAAGTACCTTCCACGTGCTTTTCAATATACCGAAAGCTCTCTTAATAGTTGTCCGTAAAGATGAATGTCGATAATTAAAATTTTCATAAATGCCACTTGGCGGCTGATTTCTGAAGTCTGGCATATGATATCGAGCAGATTTATCTTTATACGGAGCCAAATACCCTAGTGTATTTGGATAACCAGAATCCACCAAATAATATTTTCCTGCAAATAAATGAGTATTTTTGAAATTAAACGGAGACTGGATATGTTAAAAAAATTTGAAAACATTGGGAGATATTTGTACGTGGTGGCGGGTGTGGAAAACAATGGTGCGTTTGAGTTATCGAGTCCTTCAATACAGTTGTATCATGAACACTTCCTTCCCAGCCAGCATTAACAAACGTAAAAATCTCATCAAAAGAACAACATGCTAAAACATTCCAAGTTTTTACTCCTTTACGACCTCGGTACTAATCATGATTCTCTCCGAGTACAGCTTCAATGTGCGTTCCGTCAAGAGCACCAATACAATTCTGCATATGAAAAATATTATATGAATATAGAATGATTGGTATAGTCACCGACATATTAAAAATTAACATGTTAAATACCTGAAAATATGGAAAAATATTATATGAATACTTTTAGCAATTTTTGCTGGTACATCATTCAATGAGGTATGTGGTCTGATGATATCATCTGAAATCTGCAACAAAGCATTTCATACCAGATGAAAATAGGTTCCAACTGTTGTTGGGGAGTGTCGAAATGTATCTGCGACATCATGGTACGAAGCTCCTTTGGCGAGTATGAACAAGGTCATCCCTACTTGTTCAAGGACCCTTACATGTGTGCCATCACTCAATAATTGTCTTGACACTAGTAGGTTAACCAAATTCTTCACCATGTTAGCTGTCAACCTTAATTGTTCGTGACACAAACGAGGATGTATGTGCACCAATCGGTGCATATATTCAGCACCGGTTTCACCGCCAGTTCGCAACTTATCTCTTTTAGGTTTATTGACTAAGCTCTTCAATTTTTCGATAGCTACGCTTTTACACCACTGCTTCAATGTGTCAATCATTCTGCATACAAATAGTCAAAATATCATACTTGATTTTTAACAGTTTCACAAGAACATAGGTGTTCCTTATCACAATTTTGGGAATTGTAAAAACCTAAAAAACTTTACGAAGACATTCTTGAAAAGTAGTGAATCGTGCTATGAGTGCTCTGCGAGAGAAATGACTATTGTGATTCTACCCTGCAGACATAAATAATGCATCAAAGATCAAATTAATAAATAATAAACAAATCCACAATAAAGGAACCTTATAGCAATTGAATGTGTTCGGGAATACATACACGCCATATTGCAGGGTACAGTATGAATAAGAAAGGGATGCCGTGTGCGCCTTGGAGGTTAGCTCCATACACCAGAGCGAAGCAGCCTCAGAAAGATGACCAATTTGAGATCAATGATTGTGCTAAGAGTGATGAGGAGAGCGTGGAGTGGGGTTTGGTGTCACAATATTATAATGTGCATCTATTCTCTTTAAAATAAATGCCTGGTAAATTGTTGTTTGGTATTGGCCAAATGCAACAAAGAGCAGTCAACAAGAGAGATGAATGTGATTGTTGATAATAATGGAGCACTCTTCCACGTGCTTTTCAAAGTTCAACATAAGATCACTTAACAAAAAGTAGTTTGACTTTATTCATCAGCTACTACCAAAAAAGTATTTGCCAACAGTGCAGTGAACAACGAAGGTGGAGCCATGGGCAGAAAAATTGTACTAGTTACGTGTTGGTCAAATAACCTTATAGTAAAAATAGCATAGAAACAAGATGCACGTTGATTATTCAGAGCCAGCAGAAACTGCTAGGATACACTTCTCAGCAATCAAAGAACAGACAATTGATGCTCGCTTGTTCGCTGCCACCAAGGAAAACTTTTTTGCACAACTATCCGTAAATTATGCGCCTTTGTTCATAAATGACTCCATCTTTTTGTTCATAAACATTGGGAGAAAAACAACAACATATAATAGCACATTTTCTAATAGCTAAACACCAATGTACTGGCATGATGTTCATGATGAGGAGAAACAGAACAACATGTGAACCACTAGTCTTTGACAACAACAAGTTTACGATTGAAAAAAAAAACACAACAACAGCTAATTACGCAGGCTGCACTTCCACTACCATGATGACTAATGATATTAACGTTCCACATTGCGCAAACACTCCCATTTTTGGGCATCATTTTGTAACGCCAGGAACAGCTTGTCCAAAGACTTCTCATAGAGATATATGCAACATTTTGTTATAAATGCATCACCATGAACTTTTACCTCTTCCCCACTAGCCACGGATTCAACCAATGTGACTTCGTGAGATTTGCTTGTTTCTGACATGTTTATCATTTTAAACGCTCTGTCAAAGTCGTCGGACATTTTCTTCCTTTTCTTGGAACTAGTCTTCGTAGGAGAATAGCTCCAAGCTACATCGTCAGAATATTTGGAATCAGTGGGATTTATCTGCACTTCTTCATCACTATCACCAGAACCTTCTTGAGCATCAGTACATATTCCCTTCCCTCTCGATTGCGATTTTGCCAATGCGGGTGAAATACTATATTCCCCCGTTGTCGTTTTTCCAGAAAAAATTGGAGCCCATAGATCCATATCTGACAGAACATTCCTGGCCACGTACTTACCATGAACCGGGTGCGCATGCAACATGAATAACATGCACGAAATAACTATATACTAATAGAGACGAATGACGATAAATAAATAGATAAAAACAAGCAATTTTATACCGCCAAAAAACCCTTAAATCTCTCACTGCCAATTTCCTCTGCAGTAGGCAATCCGTCTTTGGTCAAAGCTATTCCTGTCATCTTACTCATGGCATACCAAGCTTTATATTTATTCTGACATGCATGATAATAGTTCTTCATTTGCACGACTGTCTTCTTATCTGAGGCTTTGAGAGTTATAAATGGTTTCTATTTTCCTCCATTCCTTGACACTTTTGTTACCTACAGTTCTATTATCATTCAGAATTTTGAATAACTTGCGACCCTCTTCGCCAGTCCAGGATGCCATATTCTGATAACAAAATCAGCAACAAAAGGCCATGAAACCATCAAACATGATGACAAATCGTGTTGAGATGAAAACATGAAACATCATTATACATCACACAGCATGACAAAGCATGACACATGAGTACGAAATGCTATTTTCGGACAACTCTTCAGTTGACAAACAGCAGAACAAAGCGCTTCTAGAGATTCAACAATGAAGCGATTTTGAATGGTTTCGTCTCATCAAGCAAACACATGACAAACATCAAACAGCAGGGCAATTGCCAAACATCATACAGCAGAAGAAGAACTCTTCAATTCCAAAACAAAAGATTGAAATTGAAAGAGATGGATTCGCTATTCCGACAACAACGTTAACATGATGTGAGATTATACCTGCCGAACGCGATGGAGGTCGATGGAGGTTGCTGATGGAGTGCGAAATCGGTAGATCTGAAGGTTGCTGATGGAGTGCGAAATCGGTAGATCTGAAGGATGCTGATGGAGGTCGATGGAGGTTGCTGATGGAGGTCGATGGAGGCTGCTGAAGAGTTTTATGAATGTCGGCAGATCTGGTCAAAGCTACGATCAATGCCCAACGGCCATACGAATATTTTATGTAAAATATCTTAAATTTTTATTTTTTCAAACGACCAAATTTTTGAATGTAAAATATGTTATATTTTTTAATTTATTGTCAAAACTCCCGAAATCAATGCCCAACACAAGTGTTTTGTCCTTTGGTTATTTGGTTGATGAGATTTTTTACATTTGTTAAACGGAAATTTTCTTGCATACGAATGAAGATATTTGTACATGCATAATATTAGCAATTGCATTGCTTAGAACATTACGAAAAGATTCAGGAATTACTAGTCATATGTTCATATTTTTAACTATTTCAACACAATACAACTCTCGTCCATAATATTATCATTCATTTTCAAGCATCCCTTGCATAACGATCTGTGAAAAATGGACCCCAGATATACATATTTGGCACCTTGTTCGTGGCCACATACCTCCCATACGGTCCGTACATCTACATCATAACAATTATAACATTAAAAATCTCGAAAGCAATACTAAAAATTTGTGACGAATAAATTATTAAAATACAGTGAAAATTGCAAATTATACCTCAAAGAATGCCAGAAACTTTTCGGTCTCTAGTTCTGCCGCAGTAGGCAACCCTTCATCCGTAAATTCAATTTCTGGCATATTATTCATTGCAATCCACGTTTTCCATTTTTCTCTACAAGTATGATAATGGTTCTTCAGTTGTCTCACTGTCATGGGATCCCTTGTTTGTGAGTTGAAGATCGTTTCAATCCTTTTCCAGTCAATGATTCTGTTGGGTCTGTACTCATTTAAAATTGTGAACAAACGTCGACCTTCTTCGGTAGTCCAAAATCCCATTTTCCTACCAAAAAAACATGCTCTTATTTGGAAAAAAAATAGAAAAACCCCAAACTCCAAATCTTCATCAAGTTAAACGAAAACTGGAATTATGCAGAAAGAAAAGTACGTATCATATTACCTGATGAAGACCACCGGTCATAAGCTCTCAAAAATTTTAATGTTTCATTCTCTTATGCATCATCTCTATTTATTAGAGATCACCATAACCACATACCGCCAATGTTGCCGACACAAAATTTGGACATATTTGGCCACTACCCTCTTTCACATTGCCCATTATTCGTCCACTACCATTTTTTCACTTTGCACATTATTCGAGTAGCATGTGATAGCACACTGATGGTGATGAGGATGATGTGATGCCAAAATCATTAATTTCCTCATCAATTGCTTCTCACGTAAATCCTAGCTAGTATCAGTGTTCTTAAAATCATTGCCTACACCCGCCTACATCCCGAAATATACGAATCCGTCCGATTAATTGATCTGTCTAGTCATCTCCGTCTAGATCCGCCTAGTCACCGCCTAGACCCGCCTATTTCTCCTCTAGACCCACCTAGTTGCCGCCTAGACCCGCCTAGTCGCCGCCTAGGCGGACCTAGTCACTCTCTAAATCCGCATAAGCATTACTAGATGACCAATTTTTTGATCAAAATGGAAAAAAAAATTTATTTTAGAACATGGTGGTTGCGGTGGTTGGTGGGGGTGGCGGCGGTGGTGGTTGTGGGTGAGGGTGGGGGTGGTGGTGCTAGTAGTTGTGGGTAGGGTGGTGAACTTAAAAATAAAATACAATTAATTTATAGTTTAATTTAATTTATGTTATGTTAGCTGAATTTATGTTATGTTAGCTGAATTTAATTTATATAATACAAATTTAAAGTCAATCGGATAGGACCTAATAGGGTTTTTGTCGGCCCTAAAACTTTAAAATTTTACTCAGGCCCAATCCGACCCGATCTGATATATATAGTAATATGCTTTCTTATTGATAGTCGGGCCGGCTTGGGCTTAAGCTTACTTATCCGGCCTGGCCCATTGCCAATCCATACTAAAACGTTTCGTTGACTTTTCATTTCTACTTCTATTTAACAGAGGGTGAAATTTACTGAAATTCCCATGTTGCCACTAAAAAAAGTTATTCTAAAAACCTCACAAATCTCAAAGCATTTATTTACCAGATATCCTGATTGCTATTGCCAATCAACTACAGGGTTCAGGCTTCGCACTTCAGGTTTGTGACCTTGAATCGAGGAAAATGCAGTCACCGGTTTTTGTTGACCTTTAATAGATTACTTAGTGTTTTTCAAAGTCTGATATATCCATCAACTGTGATGCTTGACAAACGCGTTTACTTAGATGTGTGATATTAAGATCTCTTTTTAATCATCAAGTTAAGAGAAACAAAAGAACCAAAGTAAATGCACTTACAAGAAGCAACAAGAAGTAAGCTGTCATCCAATTCATTGACAAGACATAGCTTAGATAATCCTTTGTTGGGAAAGTGATGATTATCAAAACCATTGACCAAAGTGGCCTCCTCATAGTTCCACACCCTAAATAAATAAATAAAATGGCAACACGAGAGCCGCTCTTGTGGATGTAGTAGAATAGAAACAGAAGGAGAAAAATAAAATTTTCTAATAAGCCATAATATGGTTGGAACTCGATGGTGGAAAAGAAAGATATATGGTTAAATACAAAAGTCGGTCCATAGTTGTTTGGTGTTTTTGATCTCATTTTCCAAGTTAACCGTATTTGCAGAGTAATGATGTTGACGTGGCAAGATATGGAAAGAGGAGCATCAAGCGGTCATGCCGTTTGGAATGACAAATGCTCCCTCAATGTTTCAAGCCTGTTACCTGATGGGTGGCATAAAGCCATTGGAACCATCGGAGGGACTCACCGCCTAAATAAAATGTGGCTATCGTCATTTTCTGTTCTGGTGGCACACGGTTGATTTCAAAATATCGCTCCATTTGAAACAACCATCCTTCGACAGCCTCGCCAGTGAAGGTCGAAACGTCGATTCGTAATGACTTCCCTGAGATCGGGTTGTAGGTCTCCTGCAAGCCCTGAGTAGTGTCCAACTGCTTCAATGACTGGTGATGTGAGCTGGCTCCTCCTCCCGAGTAGACTGGTGGAATAGATAAGAGCGGCGCCATGATGCATTGGTCATTATTCTCGACCATTGGTTGTTTCTCTGGTTTACCATCAATTGGTTTGTTATGTAACTTCTCCAGCATGTCCATGATACGATCCAACTTAGTTTCATGTTGCTTGTTGGCCTCCTCAACTGCTTGTGTACGAGCAGAAAGTTCAGTGATGCTCTGTGTGATGGCTGCTAGTGCCACGCCTGGGTAGAGCTGCGAGTATCCGGCATCGTCCAAACTCAGTGAAAGCACCAAAATGATGCGGAAAGAAGATAGGAAATGGGAGATGAGATAAATAAATAAGTTTATCAACCTCCATACAAACACTGGTTCTTGTGTCTTAACTGATGACATTAAGCTATCTAATGTTCTGCTGGTTCCAAATATCAGATACAACTTAATGTCTGTGGCTAAGCTGGTGGAAGATGCTAAGCTAGTGGTTCAGTTTAATGAAAGAGGAATTGACCAACGAAATTAGCTCCAACTTTAACTAATGTTTAATTTCACTCCTTAATTGAAAAATATGATAGTTCAGTCGACAATTTGGAACGTTAGTTCGGACACCTTTTTTTTACTTTTTCCTTTGAAATAAGGTGACAATTCAAATTATTATTTTATACTTTTCCCTATAACTATGCGAGACGAAAGGGAACGGAACCCAAGTATGGTTTGGTTTGGGAGCAATTTGATAAAATCAGATGGAGGGTAGATAGGGATCCAAATCCTTTAGGGGAATTTACTTCAGGGCTGCTCTGACCTCAATAATCTTCTGTACCAATTTTGGTCATTGATTTTGCTTCCTTATTTTTTTCCACTTCCAAGGTGCTAAAATGGTCCAGAATTGATTCTGCATCAGCTTCCTTAACTCCGTTTGATTTTCTTCACTGAGAATTGATTGAATATTTGCTCACTTTTCGACATGGGCGTTTGACTGGGCAAGTGAGTTCTGTAGAAGGACAATGTCCCAATTCCCAAATAAAAATGCAGCAAGCAAGTGTTTATTATTTAAGTAGCCAAACCTCACATACATGATTATATCTAATCTACTAGAAAACACACAAACTAACAGCAATTACATAAACTTGAGAAAATAACCCAAATACAGATCAACCAAAACCAATTTCAAGTCTCAGTTAAAAAAACTGGCTCTTGTTATATCGGCCGCGCCACAGGGTTGGTGCCAGTCTTGTGCATTGGGTCCATTCCAGTTGCGCCATATTCCGCGTCTCTGTATCCTGGTCCATACTTGCTGCTAAACATCCCGGCGTGCAACATCAACAAATAAAGCAGCTGAGTGAACGCCAAGATGATGATAAATGCTTCCAACACCCTCAGCCTCCATCCCCTGTATCCTCCGACATTGATCTCCTTGCAAGCAAGGCCGAAAGCTAATGCAGTGATGGCCCAAGCAACTAGAGCTGATGAAGCAGCAGCTGACAAGCTGTCGTTCCTCCAAGCCCGGATGTGGTTGCCACCGACTATCTTTGAAGCCACACCCACCACGCCGGCAAGCAGCGCAAAGGTTAGGAAGAACATGGTTGCACCATTTCCTCCAAAGCCTGCAAATTCCACAGTTACAATTACAACAAGAGACTTTTTATTTTTCTTGGTTCAAAATATGTGCTATAATAAGTCAGATTCAGATTCGATGCAGCGAAGCAAAATGCACGTTTTATCACTCGACGCTGCACCATATCTTTTTTTTTTCAAATTAAAGTAAAGTTGATTTGGTGCGGCTAGCGGCTTACTGGGGTGATGGGTCTGGCCATTGATGAACTTGTTCATGCACCAGCTAGCAAAACCGACCACAATCAAATACATGATGAGATTCAGGAAGAGCAACGGAGCTGCTATGTTCCTCCCCACTGTCTGAGCCATGATGATGTTGTTTCCAAAATCTGAATTAGCTGTGAATTCAAAAGCAAGATGATGTTACAAACACCCAAACAACACTGCACGGCTTTTGCTTCTTTGTTTGAGTTTGCCGTTGTTGAAGTGTTTGTTTGTTATATAGAGAATGTGAGGAGGTGTGGGGTGGGACACGTGTCACTTTTAGGTTTGCATGAAGCTACAGGTGGAAGGACACTTGGCAACAAAATATATAGCTGACTCGCACTCTCATGTTCTCATATTTTTTTACAATATATTATTCTTACCACACCGAACTCTCTGTTTATGATGGATGACAAAAGATAAGGTTAGTTTGTTATGGATATGGACGAATCTCATCCATTTAGCCGCTTTAATATTTAACGATGAGGGGAGCACTCGGTTGAGACATGGATGGTAGAATAAGACACGTTGTGAGTCACTCATTTAGATGATGTGGCAGAGAATAGTTGTTTGATGTTTGTTTTTTGATGAATTTTTTATAGTGGGACACGTGGTGCGCCCACAAAGCACGGGGTGAGATGTGTGGCTCAGATCCTGCTTCATTGCCTCATTCTAATTTTAGTACCTCATTTGAACGCTCTTCTTAATGATGATGCTTTTATATATAATTTATTTATCTCTTAATTAATTAGCTTGTATTCTGTCGGGTGGATTTCCAGAACGCACAACATAAGGCAACTCTGGAGCACCGTCGAGGTCTATGCATCAAAACCGATGTAATTAATTCTGCGTGGTGTAAGATGTAACTGCTTACGTGTCTCCAAAACAAACAAAAAACTCAATATTTTGTCTCCTTTCATCTTCTCATTTGTAAAGAATCCGAAGGGCCTCAAAACTATGAATGACAGGAACACCACCGACTCTCACTAAGATGATCATCACATTCGCACACTGGGTGCTCTTATACGTACGGACCGCTCCTGGTGACAAATTATCATAATACCGACACAATTTTTTTTTGAAAAGTGTAACAGTAGTACAAAATGGCACTATACCAATACCAGTTTGCTCCTAGGATATGACTGAATTTGAATCAGTCACATAATAACACTTGGACGATTGAGTAATCATGGTTAATTAGTCAGTTATGGTAACTTGTCCCTTATGTGACTGACCAAATTCTTACCACACCCGACTGAATTTGAATCAGTCACATAATAACACTTGGACGATTGAGTAATCATGGTTAATTAGTCAGTTATGGTAACTTGTCCCTTATGTGACTGACCAAATTCTTACCACACCGAACTCTGTTTATGATGGATGACAAAGATAAGGTTAGTATGTCATGGATATGGACGACTCATCCATTTAACAGCTTTAATATTTAATGATGATGCTTTTCTATATATATATATATATATATATATAGGGGGCGTTCAATTGAGGACATGTCTTATGGTGAGGGTGTAGGGACTAATCTTGGCCATTGGATGAGGTTCATCCAATGATCCACAAGCTGCCACGTGTCACATGTGGTAGTGGATTTTACTATTTGCTTTTTGGTAGTGGGTTTTACTATTTGCTTTATTGGATTTTGGGAACTTGGACACGTGGCGCGCCCACAAAGCACGGGGGTTAGATGGATGATGATCTAATGGATGAGATTTGTCCCTACGTCCTTACCAAATTTGGGTGTCCTCATTTGAACACTCCTCTATATATATATATATATAGAGGAGCGTTCAAATGAGGCAAGCCAAATAAGAATGAGGCAGTGAGGCACGATCTCAACCACACATCTAACCCCCCGTGCTTTGTGGGCGCGTCACGTGTCCAAATAGTAAACCCACTACCAACAGTAAAAAGCAAAAAACAAATAGTAAAATCCCACTACCACATCTTTAAATCTCAACCATTAGATCAATATCATCAATGGCCAAGATCATGCCTTACTGCCTCATTCTACCAACCTTGCCTCAACCGAGTGCTCCCCTATATATATATATATATATATATATATATATAGAGGAGTGTTCAAATGAGGACACCCTCTTAGGGTAAGGACGTAGGGACAAATCTCATCCATTAGATCATCATCCATCTAACCCCCCGTGCTTTGTGGGCGCGCCACGTGTCCAAGTTCCCAAAATCCAATAAAGCAAATAGTAAAACCCACTACCAAAAAGCAAATAGTAAAACCCACTACCACATGTGACACGTGGCAGCTTGTGGATCATTGGATGAACCTCATCCAATGGCCAAGATTAGTCCCTACACCCTCACCATAAGACATGTCCTCAATTGAACGCCCCCCTATATATATATATATATATAGAGGAGCGTTCAAATGAGGCAAGCCAAATAAGAATGAGGCAGTGAGGCACGATCTCAACCACACATCTAACCCCCCGTGCTTTGTGGGCGCGCCACGTGTCCAAATAGTAAACCCACTACCAACAGTAAAAAGCAAAAAGCAAATAGTAAAATCCCACTACCACATCTTTAAATCTCAACCATTAGATTAATATCATCAATGACCAAGATCATGCCTTACTGCCTCATTCTACCAACCTTACCTCAACCGAGTGCTCCCCTATATATATATATATATAGGGGAGCGCTCGGTTGAGGCAAGGTTGTAAGAATGAGACAGTAAGGCATGATCTGAGCCACACATCTAACCCCCGTGTTTTGTGTGTGCGCCACGTGTCCAAATAGTAAACCCACTCATTTTATAGGGAGCGTTCGATTGAGAGAATTCCTAAAAATTCGAGAATTTGAGATCACAAATCTCACCATTGGATCAAGTTGCATATTTGAATGTGGAGGTGACAAGTGTCCCACTCATTTTTTTTCTTTTATTGTGCAGTTTCGATCATTATTTTTGCCTAGATGCATTTTCAAATTTCAGAAAGTGCACTTAGGCAAAAACGAAAACGCATAAAGAAGATTTTCAAGGTTCTCGAAAAAAAAAGAGGGGTTCTCAAGTTTTGTAATGCCGACATATGGATGAATACACGCACATGGATGAATGTAATTGAGTAATTTTTTTTGTAATTAGTTTTAGTTCGTTCACACTATCTAAATTCTATTCTATTTTTTATTTGATGTTGTTAAAGTTAAGCTAATGCCGACATGCTGAGTTGTAATGCCGACATTGTTTTAACACAGGTAAGCTATTTGTCTTTTTTTGATTTGATATTGTTAAAAGTTAAAGCGATTGTAACACCCACTATCAAAAAAAAAAAAAAAAAAAAGTTAAGCGATTGTGTACGTAGTACGTACTATCTGAGATGTGATACAGAGCCAGAGCCAGAGCCAGAGCCAGAGCCATCCTTGACGTTGCGATACATGTAAAATCTTAAAAGAAATCAAGGATCAAACACAAGTGGAAAAGATTAATCAAAAAAAAAAACACTAGTGGAAAAGATGTTGACAATTCTAGCTATGCATTCGAAACCCAGCAACTCATGGAGCTTTATTGACCAAGAGCACGATTAACCTTTTGTACAAATATTATAAAACAAACAGTAGCCCTGTGAAGGATCGATAGATAGTAGAGACAGAAAGTTCTGAACTTGGCTCAAACTTTGTAGCCTAATAGACGAATTTGGCTCGAACTTTGTAACTATCTACACGAACTTTCTTCACGAACATTATATGGATGGGAATTTCAGATAGCTTAAATTAGTTCTGAGAGATGCATAAATAAATCCAAAACATCAACACTCATCTTTGAAATCAACATGAGCGATGCATATAATTAGTTCTGAGAATAAGTGTGTAAATACCAAGTCATTCATGTTGAGGTCCACTTCCTCAGTTAGCCATGTGAAGTTTAGATTTCTTTGAGCAACAATCTCCGGTGCCTTGATCAGATGTTCTGAAGATAATTTGGTAAATGCCGCACTGAGCTTTCTCTTCTCTTCAGAGAACTTCCTGCAGTATCAACCTCAAGTCAATCTCTACACAAACAAACCCAAGACAAGAAACTACTGCAAAAAAGACAGAACAGAAATGAACAAAACCACTACAAGGGAAACATACCACAGTTAATAAGAAACTGTATGACCATAGTCTACGGAATCACCAATAGATTGGCATGAACTTTGTAGCCTAGCAAACGAACTTCGTAGCGTAATAGACGAACTATATATTCCACTTTGTAGGCCTAGCAGACAAACTGGAAGACCATGTTAATATATCACAGTCGGCAAGATTCAAACCTATGTCTAATAGGACCACAACAAATGCATACAAAGTAAATTTAACACTGTAATTGGATGGATTGAGCTTTCGAACTTTAGCATCATATAGACAAACTTTATATGAATCTTTCAAAACCCTAAAAATGCACACAATTTCAACCATGTTTAGCGGCTGACTGATGATGGAACAATTCACCATAATTCTCCAGATAAACTATTGATGAATTTAGAATAGATTAGTGTAGGTACAAATAAAATTATACACAAATCCCCGGAACTTTGTAACAGACAATATATGCTGCTGGATTGAAATCCCAAACTGTGGCATCATATAGACGAACTTTATATGATACTTGGCTGCAGATCAGAAAAGATTCAAGCTTGTTATAGACAGTGCGACTGATTTTGTAACTGACTAAGATCAAATTCTTAGCGACATTACCTATCCGATTAGGAGCGTTCGTCGTCGACATAGAATGCGAAGTTGCACGCGAGTTGCTTCAACTTGATTTGGACGAAGTTTAGTTCGTTGTCGATCGCTGCAGAAATAATTGTTCGTTTTGATTTGTAGTTTGCGTCGTTGGGAGATCATAGGGTTTATATCGAAGAAATTTGGATTGCAGAGTTCGTCGTCGATTTTGAACGGATTGCAGAGTTCTGAGATGTGTACACGCCAGTTTCTTCAAATCGATTTTCAATTGGATTTTGGCAGTATGCCAGTGATTAGATTTATTTGGGAAATTGTAGGGTTTGGTCGACGGGTATGATTTGGATGGAATTGGTAAGTATGCGCAGATTCTGGAAAATAAATTTTAAAATTCATTTTTTTTGGGTCGTAACTACCCTTTAACATATATGGATTCCACTTAAATATGAGATATTTACTGATTTGTTAACTAATCACGGCTGTTGATTTTTTTTTAAATCTAGGGTTCTAATTGATTCTCAGTTTCTAACTTAAATGTTGTTCTCACCTGAACCTGATCCTATATATAGCGTTCAAATGAGAATTCCTTTAAATTTCGAAAACTTGAGACTCCAATCTTCACCTTCCAATCTGGTTCATTGATTGAAAGATTTTAATGGATAAGATTAATAGTTAATAATGGATAATAAGTAGCAAAAAGT
Source organism: Rhodiola chrysanthemifolia (assembly GCA_033675395.1). Taxonomy (NCBI): domain Eukaryota; kingdom Viridiplantae; phylum Streptophyta; class Magnoliopsida; order Saxifragales; family Crassulaceae; genus Rhodiola; species Rhodiola chrysanthemifolia. The sequence continues at coordinate 17,406,509 of CM066207.1, forward strand.
TTGATTAAGGGTAAAATTGGAAAAAACTAAATTATATTTATTATTAAATCTTTAGAATTATCTGTTAGTTTCCTAAAATTTTTTTTTGAAAGATTAGTTTCCTAAATTTAGGAATCTCAATTTATTAGTTGATTTGATTATTAATTTAGTTTTATTTATTTATTTTTGGTTTAAGGAAATTAAAAAAAATTATTGAATTAAGTTCGTCTGCGAACTTTAAATGGTACAACGTTCGTTTGGAAAGATACAAAGTTCGAGCCTTCAATGCATAACATGCGTGTAGAAAAAGTTCAAAATTCGTCTTAAAGAGTACAAAGTGCATCCATCAAAGGGCTGAAGAGAACTTCAAATGGTCGGTCGTGCTCAGATTAAGCACCGAGAAAGCATGCAATGCACCTGCTTTGGTTGCTGCGATGATCAAAGCTTGGAATTATGAGCCTGGATCAAGAGATGGCGATGAACAGAATTGTAGTGAAGTTAAGAAGTGAGGAAGAGCCAAGATTGCAGAAAATGCTAGGCGGGCATCGGACGGAAAGGGTCTCCAAGGATTAATCGGGGATGAATCGGGACCTAGGCGGGGATTAATCGGTTTTGAATTTTTAATATATAATTATATATACATTATTTAATATACAAACTTTTTTTTAAAGGGGTTGCCCCCTAATGGTAAAGGCCCACAACCTTTAATATACAAACTTCTTCCTCCACATTCTTCAGAATGTAGACTTTTAATCAATTCATGGGTTCAAGCACATTGACATTGCAAATAAATATGAACATTGTAAATGGCTTCATCCACATTAACATTGTTAATCAAATACAAATGATGAAAAATAAGAATCAAGCAGCATAAACAATACAAATTAAACAATACAATCTAAATCCCTAGTTGCAATAATAAGTTAATTTTTTAAAATTTACAAATAAGCTCTTCAAGTTTGAATATTGACATGTAGTTGACCATTCCGCCTAGAAACCGATTTAGACCGCCCAGAAGCCGATTACACCGCCCAGGAGCCGCCTAGACCGCCCAAGCGCCGCCTAATAGCCACAACTGCCTAATTGATCAAAACGGAACGGGTTCAAGAAAATTGCCCCTGGACGTTTAATGGATGGGCGGTGATTGCAGAGTAGAACAAGATTATACAAGGAGGTCCCTGGACGTTTAATGGATGGGCGGTGATTGCAGAGCAATGGCGCAAGGGAACATCGACAATGAATTATGAATCGACAAAGATAAGAATGTGGGTGCATATTCTGAATGTCCCAGTGGAGTTAAGGGAAGGCTCTACACCATGTGAACTTGCTAGTTTGGTGGGGAGAGTCATTAAGGACGAACTGTAAGATGGGAATAAGGAGGCCCCGAGGAGAAAGTGTGATAGGTTCAGAGTGGAAGTGAACATTGTTTTTATAATTGCTATATTAACCGACGGATACTATGAAGTTACTAAATAACAGATTTAAATTTCTGAGATACTATTAAATAGAACAATGGCAACACAGATTGAATGATTGAAAATTAATAGCAAACCGAAGGGGATCGAGTCGCGTTGGACGCTGTCCTTAAAGAAAGATTGCCGCCCTACTGTGCTTGGGACTCTCTGGCAGTATGCTTCCCAAGATAAAACGATCCTCGGTAACAGACTTAGCACCTAGTTTTGCCGATCGAACGTTTCTGGCCTTTGGCTATCAACACCGACTGACTTATACGAACGAGGAGGAGAGCTGTTGCGTTTTTCTATGTGTTTCCAAGTGAAGCGCAGACCCTTCTTATATAGCAGTCCAGTGACTTGCTCAGCAAGTCTGATATCGTGGAGATAATGTTCTGCTTCCGAAAATAACGGAAGGTTATAATTATACAGTTTCCAAAAGATAATGGAAGACCAAATCTTCGGTCAAAACAGATTTGGTTTAATACTCAAATCAAAATTTGCAAAACCGAACCGCGCAACCCGCGGAGAAATCGATGCTACATTCGTGTCTGCAAACAAGCCAAGCCAAATCAATTACTCATTCGATTGAACTTTGATTTTTGCAATTCCACATCCGATTCTATACCTCTCATTGCAAGGTATTTTAATCCGATTTTTATCAACTCGTTTTGAGGTGTTCTTCACACTCAAATTAGGTCTCAAAATGAGGCGCACCTCCATTTTTCTTCACACATTCTTCACACATTTTTCAACAATCCCCCACATGAAGAAAATTGAGAGGTGAAAACGATAAAACAATCAAAATCGATAATCATGACTCGACTCAACGTGGTGATAGCTTCTACGGTTGATATCTGCATAGGATAGGTAGGCAATGCCCTTGAATCTTCCCTTGGGAAAACACGTTCTCTTTACAGACTATTCAGTAGACGTGATTGTCCTTGAACTGTTCGTCTTATAATGTAAACGAAAGCCATGTCTCCCACAGATATCTTCCTGACCATACTTGGTTCTCACTGGTGGGTTCATTTTGGTCATGACACCCCGTTCTTGGTTCTGCAAGAGTTTCTAAAGAATTAAGCCCTTTGAATTCTCCTTTGAAGCGGTCCCACTTCTCTCTCACATAGGTGATTCTTTCTTAAGGTAAACCCGCGTTATCCATTTGAATCTCACTATTCAAATTACTAGAATCATTAAAAGCTTCGAGCTTAGCCTCGTGCGGGAATCACTATTTGATCTGGGAATAGGACTGAGGTGTTACCCCCACAGTGACCTCATAGTCTTAGCAGTTAGGTGGTCCCTTTGAACCAAGTTCTTGGGATCTCCAGTCAACATGGTAGGGTTTTTCGTTGCCTCAACTTTAGTTCCAAAAGGGCTTAAGCCTATGTTTTGATGTTAGCAATCAAAAGGCTTCAGTCCCATTCCCTTTGTCGTCTTCTCTACTTTGTCCATGTTTAACCCTTTGGTTAACGGATCCGCTATGTTTTCTTTGGACCTCACGTAGTCAATGCTTATGACTCCGGATGAGAGAAGTTGTCTAATGGTATTGTGTCTACGACGTATGTGTCTAGACTTACCATTATACATGACATTTTATGGTCTACCAATTGTTGATTGATTATCACAATATAAACATATTGGTGGCACATGGTTTTTCCATTCAGGAATATCCTCTACAAAGTTTCTTAACCACTCTGCTTCTTCGCCACATTTATCTAATGCCACGAATTCAGCTTCCATCGTGGACCGGGTTATTAGTGTTTGTTTAGAGGATTTCCACGAGACGGCCGCACCTCCGAGAGTGAATACATATCCACTAGTGGCCTTCGAGTCTTGTATATTAGATATCCAACTTGCGTCAGTGTATCTTTCAATAACTTCAGGATATCTGGTATAGTGAATACCATAATTACGAGTAGATCATAAATACTTTAGTATTCTTACGATAGCATTCTAGTGTATCGTTCCTAGATTACTCGTATATCTGGCCAGTCTACCTGACCAGTCTACTCACTGTATATGCAATATCAGGTCTAGTACAATTCATTAAGTACATTAGACTGCCTATCACTTTTGAGTATTCAACTTGGGAGATGCTCACTCCTTTGTTTTTAGACATGTGTTGACTTATTTCTATAGGAGTATTACATACTCCTTGGCTGTCTTTTCCAAACTTGTCCAAGATTTTATCAACATAGTGTGATTGGCTTAAAACAAATCCATATGCTATTCTTATAATTTTAATCCCTAAAATTACATCAGCTCGTCCCATATCTTTCATATCAAACTTCGAGTTTAATATGGCCTTAGTGGATTGGACCAAATTTTCATTGCTTCCTACGATGAGTATGTCATCGACATACAAACACAAAATCACATATCCGCACTCAGTGGTCTTGATGTATATACACTTGTCACACTCGTTGATTTTGAATACGTTTGACAACATTGCTTTGTCAAATTTCTCATGCCACTGTTTTGGCCCTTGTTTCAGACCATAGAGAGACGTGACAAGTTTACAAACTTTTCTCTCTTGTCCTAGCACTCTACAACCCTCAGGTTGTTCCATATATATTTCTTCCTCAAGGTCTCCATTTAGGAAAGCAGTCTTCACATCCATTTGATAAATTTCTAAATTGCGCAATGCTGCAATGGCAATTATCATTCTAATGGATGTGATCCTTGTCACAGGGGAGATTGTATCAAAATAGTCTAGACCTTCCTTTTGTCTATATCCTTTGATCACAAGTCTCGCCTTGTACTTTTCAATAGTACCGTCAACTTTCAGTTTCTTTGTAAAAATCCACTTGGAGTCAAGTGGTTTGCATCCATGAGGAATATCAACTAGCTCCCACGTATGATTTTGCAAAATGGAGCCTAGTTCACTTTTATGGCTTCTTTCCATAAATGACCTTCAACCGAGCTTAATGGTTCATTATATGTACGAGGTCCGGCCTCCACCATAAATGTTAGAAAATCAGGTCTAAACGAATTTTTAACCCTAGCTCTTTTGCTTCCTCTAGGGTCCTCTAAACCTTTATTCTGCTCGAATACTTCTTCTTCTAGTTGTTGATACATTTCGTTAAGTTCTTCGCCTATCTGATCAGTCGAGTTTTTGACTGATTTATGGCCATTCTTCACTATAGTTTTGGGTCGTTTTCGACATTATTTTGATGTCATTTGACCTCTATCTCTACATTTCAGGTAGAAATAAGTTTCCCCCATGGTCAAGGCCTATATATGAAGATTGGTTGAAAAACAGAAGTTTCGGCGCAAAACAAGGAGTTTCGGGGCAAAACCGAGCATATTGACCTTTGAAACTTGTTTTGGACGCCTAGGGCGCATACAGTGTCCGAATTGGTTGATTCAAAGCTTGTTAGAAAGCTAACTCAAAGGACTGCAACTCTCTAGTTGACGCCAAGACCAAATTCCTAAAAGTTTAATCCCTAAAATCCATCTTCTGTTCTTATAATTTTAATCCCTAAAATTACATCAACATGATGATGGATTACACTACTTGGATTGAACATGGTGAAGTTCGCACTAATCCTTCAATATAAATGTTAAGGCAATAATAAATTATGGAGAAAAGTCAGGGGAACACGTCTCGGAATAGTAGTTGTGATACTTGTCCGACAAATCCTACAATGGCTATTCTTAATGATGTCTTCCCTTTCCGAGACATGTATAATATGACTAATGTCGTCGACGATTCATTGGGTAAGGATGGTTATGAGAAGTATTCTCACCTACTTTCTGAAGCTCTGACACCCATATTTGACGGCAGCAATAAGAGTGTGTTAGACACCGTATTGAAAGTGATGTAAATGAAAGTGGATAATGGTTGGTCGGAAAAATCTTGTACTGCTCAATTAAGGTGGTTCAAAGAGTTTCTCCCAAGCGACAATAAGTTTCCTAGTTCTTATCGAGACGTTACAAGAAGCTTGAAGAATTTGGGATTGGGATATGAGACTATTCATGCGTGTGACTACGGTTGTATTCTATACTACAAAGAGAATAAAGATTTAGATTATTGTCCAGTGTGCCATGAGTCGAGATATGTTTGTGTTGAAGGTACTAGCAGGACACCCATGAGAGTTGTTAGTTACTTCCCATTAACACCGAGATTGCAACGTTTGTACATGTCTGGAACAATAGCCAAGGAGATGTG